>JAPCYP010000035.1:0-4804850 GCA_035048595.1 Echinosophora koreensis | reverse complement strand
AGGTAAAACATTAAAAAAAATTAATGGGGGAGGTGGGAAAATCTAGAAGTGAGGTGGGAATATCAACATCGTTCTTCTAAGCCAAGCCCAACCAACTTTAAATCCAAATATTAATATGCCAAACACTCTTTTAAATTATCAAAAGCCCAATGATTATGGCACGAAGTACTCAACACCAAAAGAAAAAACTAAAAGGGATAATAGAGAAAGATTAAAGAAGTGACTTATAAGTGTTTATGAATTTGCTTATATTAGTGGTAACCAAATAAGAAAATAATAAAGTCTTTTGCGCTATGATTTAGAACAATACTTTATTGTTTTTCATTGATATTAGACTTTGGATTGTGGCTAAAGATTTTTGTCTATTTGCATTTGATAGCTTCTAGGATGAGGGAGCAACTAAGTCCCTCACCCATGATGGAGCAACTCTGACTGTTGGATATAATAGTTAAATAAGTGGGTGACTTTGATGACTCTAGGGTGACCTGATCTTCCTGTTCTAGGATTAATGAAACTCATGCTATTGTTTTTGTACCTGAAGATTTTGTCCTCTGGACAACCTCCATCTATCATTGCCCAGAAAAACCGTGAGCCCCCTAAGCAGCATCAGCAGTCGCGAGCTCCGCCGCGTGTCCACCACTACTCCACTGCGCATAGCCTCCCCGTTGCAGCTCCGCCCAACCACCATACAACCCTAGAATCAACAACAAGCTCCCTCACCGCACCAGAACTATCACGCGACCTCTGTCAGAACCACCACTCCAGACACAACGTCATCCAGCCGTCATCTGTCGCGAGCTCCACCCATCAGAGTCGTGCCCCCAGTTGTGTGTTCTGTTTAGCCCAGAATCGCACAAGTTCGACGTCACACCAGTCTCCACCACCTCTCAGCCGCACACGGCCGCGAATGACACCAGCTCGAGACAAGTTTTCCGAGCTCCACCACCCTTGCTCCTAGAAGTTTTAACAGATGCAAGAAGCTGTTATGGTCTGCTGTTGCCATTGTTGTGTTTGTGTGGTTTCAGATAAGGGGAAGGGGAAAAGGAAAAGGGACGGGGATGGGGATGGGGATGGGGTGGGGGTGAAAGAAGGGGTAAAAGTGGAAGATTGAGTCTCTGCTACACCCTGTTAGAATTTTTCCCTTATGGGTGAGGGACTTAGTTGCTCCCTCACCCTAGAAGCCACCTTTGCATTTTATATAAAAAGATAAAGCGTCAAGAAGAAAAGTAAAAAAAAAAAAAAAAAAAAAAGAAAAGAAAAGAAAGAATGAAATGTACAAAAAAAAAAAAAAAAAAAACACCAAGAAAGAAAACAAAGCAAATCTTAGTTTTATTAGAAAAAGCTAATCCAAGCTGACAAGCTCAACTCATAAGACTACATCTTATTTTAGCTAAATAGAAACTCATCAATTGATGCAATTTATCATTAAGTATGATTTTGTGTCTTAGTCCACCCCAATCTTTTTCTTGTACATTTGAACAAACTCAGACATCCTTTTCATCATAAAGGATGGACACACTTTCTTTCTCCAGACATATATGTTGGAACCAAAGTAATTTGGATTAAATAATCTCTGAGTTTTTATGTTAACAAAAAGGATTAAATTTGTATAGCAAAGTGTTAGTTAAGATCTAACATGTTCTATCTAGTTTTGCAGGGATATTCGAGTTTTAATAAGTTAAGGAAACTTTGAAAGAGTTAATATCCGCGTCCACCCGAGTAGACGGATATAGAATAGTTTCAGTAGACGAGAATTTTAACTACTCTGAGTATACGAGCTTGAGTGCCACGTCAGTAGGACGGGGAGGATCTAAGTTACTCATAGCGACTATCATAAACAAGTCCCAAAGGAACTATGATAGTAGACGAGAATTTATGCCACGATCACCAGACGGAAGCTAAAAGGAGTTTCTATATATGCAGAAGCGTATTAGACGCCACTTTTTTTTAAGTTAGACCGAGGCTCTTCCTTACTATGAAAATCCTTCATAATGCATTGCAAGGAAAAAACTATCTTCGGACCACGAGCTAGAAGTATTTCATTTCAAATGATTGATATTTACTTTCAAGTATATGTTTGGTCTGTTCTATTTGATTTAACTAACTGTTTTATTGCCTTATTTCTTTGAGAGGAGACGTATAGTACACAATGAGGAAATGCAAAAAGCAAAATAGTACAAATGCAAAACGGCGACTTGTACCACTGGCTGTCACCTTTAACGCTGGAATAGCTTGGAATTTGTTACAAGGGAGGCAAGCAGTTTTTCAAGTTGCAATTTGCTTCAAAGAAGTGTACCCGTTCTCCTGTGCAAGTCAATAATGAAACCTAACTAGTAATATTTTACAAATGGCCACGAGCAAGAGCTGAGTCACAACGGATATTATGTCATTTGATCTCGATCCCCTAAAACGAAAAAAATTTCCTCAAATACAACCGTTGAAGAATTTTCAAAAGAATGAGAGGTCACTATAAATAGAAGACCTCAACAATATGAAGCTACAACTTTTGCAACATTCATAATTCTTGCTAAACAAAAAAACTCTCACGAGCTCAACATTATTTATTCTTTCAAGAGCAAAAGTCTGTAATACCTTAGCTTGAATAGTGTCATAATATTCAACTGATCTTAAACTTTCAAACCCTTACACATAGTGAGTTAGAAGATCAAAAGAAACCAAATCTCTTTGTTAGAGTTAGAGCCTAAGAGGCTTGGTAAGAAATGAATACTTGTAGCTGGTAGAGGTGTTGAATACGTGTTGTAATCTATTTGGAAAAATAGTGGCTAAAAACCTTCAAGTAGAAGAGACTGGACGTAGCTCTTGGTTAGAAGAGAGTGAACCAGGATAGAACGACTTGCGTGAATCTTCTTATCTCTTATCTCTTCAGTTTTATTTGGTTATCTAATGATATGAACATGGATTCACAAAGCAAAGGACCAAGCATTGAAGAATCACATGGACCCATGACAAGGCCAAAGCTAAGAAAAGTCCAAAATACTCTAAAGAAGAGTCCAAGATACCTAGTTAGGGATAGGGCCTAGGACCTTTGTATAGATTAGACTTTATGTAATAAATATAGGAACTAGGACCTTGTATAGCTAGACTTCATGTAATAGAAGTGCTTAATTCAAAAAGCACTTAAGATAGTTTAGGACTTGGGCCTATTGAGCTATAAGCATAAGAGTATGAAGCTTTGGGCCAAAATCAAGCCCACACTTGGGAATTATAGGAAGAGGGCTGCACCTTGTAATTAGAGGATGAGGAGCATCTTGCCTCATCTATAAATAGGCTCTCTTATAACTCATTTGGACAAGTTTGAATACATTTGAGTTTTCTCACACTTGAGAATTCTAGAGAGAGTTGAGAGTTTCTCCTCTTCTTGGTTTCTTGGATTGAACCTTTGATTCTTATCTGAATATCCTTATTCAAGTGGTGAATCCTCCTTTGGCTTATCAATTCAATCTTCATCTCAATGAAGCATTGATTGTGTCTTCTTCTTCTTCTTCTTCTTCTTCTTCTTCTTCTTCTTCTTCTTCTTTCTTCTTCTTCTTCTTCTCTACCTCTTCCATTTTATATATTTGTGTTTTTTAATTCTTGCAATTTAAATTCTGCATTTTTAATTCTTGTTCTTGTCATTTTCAATTCATATATAATTGTGCTCTTCTACTCCTTTTTGTTTCTCTTGATTCTTACTTGAGAATCAAGCTTCATTCTATTATTCTAGCTTGATTTGATCTTGAATTCTTAGCACTTGAAATCAATGAAAGATCCTCAAATGTTTAATGATCAATCCTTGATCACATCACTGTGGTATCAGAGCTAGATCTTTGATCTTCAATGTTTTGAATTTTTGATCAAAATTTTCAAATTCTATGATGATCTTTGAGTTGGAGCCAATTTTATGATGAAAATTTCATCCATAGTGGCGCCATTAATCACTTGAATTTGGATGATGAAATTCAATTTGAATCCAAATGTGATCATAGATCGAGAATTTGAAATGAGTTTGAATTGATCTTGCTTGAATTTTTGGTGAATTTTTTTTTCCCTCCATAATTTCACTTTCAATTTTTGGCTCCAATTCTTGCATGTGCTCTTCCATCATATGTGATTTTGGTTGCTTCTTGAAAATTCAAGCATAGATCTATTTGCCTTACTTTGTGATTTTGAACAAATTGAAAATTCAATTTCAAATCTCAATTCACAATAGTAAGATTGATTCAAAGTTTAATTGAAAGTGTTTCAATGTTTCTTATTATTAGAACCTCATAGATCTTCATGAAATTCAAATTGTGGAAATGATGTGTTTATCATCCACTTGAAATGAAAGATCTAGGTCTCTAATATCTTGATTTGGGCTTCATTACTCGCAAATTTATTTTACACTACTCCAATTGTTCATATTTCCAAGTATTACACCAATGTTGTTAAAGTTTGTTCATTATTGAAGGATCTCTTTTGTATTTCAAAATTTTCAATGTAATTGTTGTGGAAGTGTAATTAGGAAAAGTCAAGTGGCTGCAATTTTAAAAAAAAAAAAATCTGGTGTAAAAAGAAAAAGTGTGTCAAAACCGTAAATATACAAAGTGTTAGGGCAAAAGTGCAAAATCTGAGAAAATGCAGCAAAGGTAAAAGACTTGCCACCATTCCATTTGCTTATATTTGTATTGATCCTTCATATATTGGTGTAGCACAATTCACTTTGATTATTACTTGTTCACAAATACTTTGATTAAAATTGAATTACACTTTGTTGAACTCTTTCAACTTGTCTTCTTCACATCAATTTGAGTGTGCAATTCTTCTTGAACCTTTTCTTTCTTGTCTTCTAAACTCCATTAGTTTGTATTACTTGTTGTCCACTTTCTTGACCTCTTAAAATTGATTTGCTTATTGGTTGCTTTATCACTTGTTTGGGGACTAATAGTTGAGAATCTTGTTTCAATTTGTAGATCCCTTGAGGAGGAAACTCTTGAGTGGAAAGAGACAATAGTGAAATCATGTTGTAAAAGTCTACTTGAGTGATATACACAAGTAACCATCTTTGATGAATGGTTGTGAAGTGGCGAGGTCCTTGTACTTTCATTTTTCTTGTAATTCTTTGTTCTTTAAGTGTAATTCTCACCTAGTTTGGTTTGTACTTAATTCTTTTGATTTTTGGTGATGTAATTTTTCTCATTGGTGTAATCTTCATTTGTTTTGTGTAATTTTTCATTTACTGGATTTTGTATGTAATTTTTGAATTTGTAAGTGCACCATGACTTCCCTTATGAAGAAGACATTGAAGATTCTCCTACATCATCACCAAGAACAAGGAACTTGAATCGGAAGTTGGATAGAATGACAAACCACATGGAAAGATTGTTTGAAAGATTGGAAATACTTGAGAACAAACAAGGATCAAGGCATACCAACTCTCATAGAGGTTCATCACATTCCGAAGACAACCATGAGGAAAGACTTAGATTTGATAGATGGAGACCTAGACATGAACATAGAGGAAGAAGGCATGAGAAGGATGACAAGTTTCAGATATGAAGGTGAAGCTCCCTATCTTCCATGAGAAGAGTGATCCCGATGCTTATTTGGATTGGGAGACCAAAATTAGAACATATATTTTCTTGTTACAACTATAGTGAAGAAAAAAAAAGTAAAGTAGCAAGTTTAGAATTTCATGATTATACTTTAATTTGGTGGGATAAATTATATAAAGAAAGAAAAAGGTATGATGAGGAACCAATTAGTACTTGGAGAGAGATGAAGAGGGTTTTGAGAAAAAGATACGTGCCTTCAAGTTACACTAGACGTAGGCTTCAAAGGTTTGAGACAAGGAAGTATGAGTGTAGAAGAATATTACAAAGAGTTGGAGGTTATCTTGATTAGAGCAAACATAGAAGAAGATAAGAGAGGCAACTATGTCTAGGTTCTTGGGAGGACTCAACCAAGAAATCCAAGATGTGGTAGAGCTTTACAACTATGTTGAATTGAAAGGATTTGGTGTACCATGTAATCAAGGTTGAAGCTCAAGTCAAGAGAAAGAAGTCTTTCAAGAAACCATTCTTCAACAATAACAACTCATCTTGGAAGGATCATTCCAAGAAGGAGGGTAACTCATCAAAACAACTTGAAGTTGTTGGTAAAAGTGGATCAAAGGCCACATTTCCTAACGCTAAAACCTTACACCTCTACCCTTTCTTCTATGCCTTCTATGCACCACAACAAAAAGATTACTCTTGTACCTCTCTCTACAAATGAAATTCGTGAGGATCAAAAGAAATGAGAGAGAAAGGGGAGCTTGAGGTAAAAGCCAAGAGTGAAATGACCATAAAGAAATCAATGCAAAAGAAAAGCATGTGCAACAAGAGAATGAGAAAAAGGCTATTGGCACAAGTGAGAAAAACTTTTGTGACAACCAAAAGAATAAAGAAAAAGATGATAATGCATAGTTTTAAAAGAAAAAGAAGTAACGAAAATACTTTTGGAAAATCCACCATTGTAGTCTCTTTACTCCAAAATTTTTGGTAACAAACCTATTCCATTTTTTTCTTTACCTACTACCTTTGAGTTTCTTGTGGATAAACTTAAAGTCACATCCTCAAGAAACCTAAATAAATTCAAAGGCTTGTAGTAATCTACAATGATGATCTCTTGGTACATAACCAAACATAAGTAAATCTTTTTGTACATTTAAAATGTGTTTTTGTTATTACTAAAAGAGGAAAAACCTTTTGCAAGTCTTGAAAAATACACTTTTTGCACGCCCCAAAGTGGAATGCTTAGGCTATGTTGTAAGTGCTAAAAGTGTGCATATTGTAAAGGTTAAAAGTGAGGTAAAAGAAGATTTATTAGTAGAGCACCCTTAAATAATTTTAAACATAATGATGTTTACTTGCCTACTAATATTTCTACTATACCTATGTGCATTGAAACCTATTTTGAAAATTAAAAAGAAAGCAATGCACAATCCATCAAGGTTCCCATTCATTGAGAGAACTAAAACACATATTAAGTATCTTTCCAACCATTTCTCTCAATAATGGACGAACTTTACCACACAACTTTCAAGTGATTACAACTCATGGCAAATATTTGAAAGGGTTGTTCGGAAAACTTGTTTTTAAAAGGATGGTTTTTTGACCCGGGAGGATGGGTTGAGAATTACAACAATAATAAGGGAGTTGCCTTCCCGAATAAAGGAGTTTTCTTCCCAAAACTTTTCTTTTCTTTTTACGAACTTTATGAAAGAATAACATAACCATCTTCTCTTTAATGTAGGGCTTAAAATTCGGGCCGAATTTTCTTCAAGAAGGAGGGGATGATATGAACATGGATTCACAAAGCAAAGGACCAAGCATTGAAGACTCACATGGACCCATGACAAGGCCAAAGCTAAGAAAAGTCCAAAATACTCAAAAGAAGAGTCCAAGATACCCAGTTAGGGATAGGGCCTAGGACCTTTGTATAGATTAGACTTCATGTGTTAAATATAGTAACTTGGACCTTGTATAGCTAGACTTCATGTAATAGAAGTGCTTAATTCATAAAAGCACTTAAGACTAGTTTAGGAATTGGGACTATTGGGCTATAAGCATAAGAGTAGGCAGCTTTGGGCCAAAATCAAGCCCACACTTGGGAATTATAGGAAGAGGGTTGCACCTTGTAATTAGAGGATGAGGAGCATCTTGCCTCATCTATAAATAGGCTCTCTTGTAACTTATTTGGACAAGTTTGAATACATTTAAGTTTTCTCACACTTGAGAATTCTAGAGAGAGTTGAGAGTTCTCCTCTTCTTGGTTCTTGGATTGAACCTTTGATTCTTATCTTGAATATCCTTATTCAAGTGGTGAATCCTCCTTTGGCTTATCAATTCAATCTTCATCTCAATGAAGCATTGATTGTGGCGCCTTCTTCTTCTTCTCTACCTCTTCCATTTTCTATTTTGTGTTCTTTAATTCTTGCAATTTAAATTCTGCACTTTAATTCTTGTTCTTGTCATTTCAATTCATATATAATTGTGCTCTTCTACTCCTTTTTGTTTATCTTGATTCTCACTTGAGAATCAAGCTTCATTCTATTATTCTAGTTTGTGTTTGATCTTGAATTCTTAGCACTTGAATTCAATGAAAGATCCTCAAATGTTTAATGATCAATCCTTGATCACATCAACTAACTATGGGGATTTGAATTTAAATTTGATTTTGTTAAGCCCTTAAAAAGGTTTTCTTTGTGTGTGCTTCTGCCTTTCATTCCTTGTGTGAGGCAATACATAAACACAATTCAACCCCCCCTTCTTGTGTTTGCCTATGTGAACTTCAATATATTTGCTCATTCAATGATTTTTGGACAGTCCAACTTGAATTTGCGTACTTTCTCATAAAACCATTTATAGAAATGGATGAGAGCAATATCAAGAAACCCAAACGTGTAACCCCAAAAACATGGCTTGTCCCCAAGAAAATCCTCCAAGTGCTTCAAGTTCTTTTTTAACTCCTCCTTGTCTTTCTCATGCTCACCTATCTTCCCAGTCCATTTCCTCTTGGCAACTTCTTGCACGTGCATATATTGAACACACACACACACACATACACATGTATGTATGTATGTATGTATGTATGTATGTATGTATGTATGCCTTTATGTATTGCTATTAATATTTTGCTTGTATATTATTGTAAATTCACATACAAGAAAAATCTTATGATTCAGCATGCTATATCCTAAACTTAATCTAGATAAGATATATTACTCAACAAAGTATAGTTTTAAATTGAATTAAAAAAGTATTGTAATAATCCTCACCAAAATATGAAGGTCAGAAATGTGATGCTGAAAAACTTATGAATAAAATAATAAACAACAAAGTTAGTTATGTGGATACAAAAAATGTGAACCTATCTGCAAGTCGACAAACTTAGCCCAGAACCTGGCCTGAGCTCTCTAGTATGGATCAGTGGGCAACAATGGAGTTTTGTCATTCCAGATCTAATCAATATCCTCAACAATAATGAGGGACTCACAAATGGGTTTTCCATTATGAATAAGGACACAAATTTTCTTGTGAATGGGGTTCATTTGTAGAAGCAGTGGACTCTTATTATGCATCAGATCCTCTTCCCTGTACTCATACTTGATCCCTTTCTCTACCAATGCAATCCCAACTCTCATGCCGAACATGCTGAGATTGAAATCCAACAACACAACCTCATCAACCATTATCAAAGATGGTACCTGAAAGAGTAAACTTCTAAAGAAAAACTATAGATATTATTTTGATAATATGGAGAATGAGATCGAATAGCTTTGAATTTATAGAAAATAGAAAATATATTACATTCAAGTAGAAAAAAAAAGTATTAAAAGAATAGCATTTAATACATTGAGTAAAATTGCAAAAATCATTTACTACTTTTCTTGAAATGCTAAAAATTTAGTGCTTCATTAATACTTTCTCGTATTTCAATTAATAAAAATATCAAGCAACAATATGTATTGATGGCATCTTATATTTTTAAAAAATTCCATATAAATTGAAATAAAACTCAACCAATATGTATTTTTTTTATAAGCCTCAACCAATATGTATTAATGAAGGGTTTGGTTCCTGAGTTCTTATTTTTGGTTTACTAATTCGTGCTTGTTTACCCCTGGGTTCGATCTATAGACCTAATCGTCCTCCCACAATGGAAACTCCAGAATTTGAACCCTGACCTTCCAGGTAAAGTTTGTATAGGGCACAATCCACTTCCATTGCGACCAACCAATTTTGGGTATTCAATTGTTTCTTTAGATGAAATTAGTTTTCTAACAAAAAAATTTAAAGGCATTGAATTTAGTGAAAGTGACATAAAATTCCATTAATGTAATTTAGCAAGAATTTTTTTTTTTTCGGTTCGGAACCCACCCTAATTAGCCCTTCGGGTCGAGTGGGTTCGCCAGAGCCTCCCACGGCTTAGGCCCTTCGGACCCGCTATGAGACTAATCTCTGGTTCGACTGATTGAGCACGGTTTGCTTCCTTGGTTCTCAGCCTCCCAATGTGGGTGACTCCAGAAGGATTCGAACCTGTGTTTCCCAGGTTCTCTTCCTTATAGGGGCGAGTTGCTTCCACTCAACCAACATCCCATTTGTAGCAAGATTGATTTTAATAGGTATCAAAATAACATTCTTGCTAACCAGTTGATTTAGGAATCAAAAAGTAATTTTTTTATATTGAAGATCACAACTTTTAAAAACTTTGAATGTATTGAATATGATATTTTTTTAATACAAATACAAATTTTATATATTTGATTCCTTAACCAGTGTCCTAAGGGTACAATGGTTAGTGTTTTTCTAAAATAACGTTCTTGCTAGCCAGTTGGTTAAGGAACAAGGAGTCAATTTTTTTATTTATTGAAAATAACAACTTTTAAACTTTAAATGTATTGAATATGATATTTTTTTAATACAAATTTTACATATTTGATTTCTTAATCAGTGCCATAAGCGTACAATGGTTAGTGTTTTCCTAAAATAGGAATGCTAATGAGTACGAAACGAATTTTGTACTCAAGTGAAAGCCCACTATCCTTTAGAAATACACCTAAATCATGAAAATGAACAATAATAAAATGAAGTGCATAATAACTACAAAATGACGTAATGTTTACTTTCGTATGTCATTTTGCGAATTTACTTTCGTGCAACATATCATTTTTCTTCCTAAAAATAAAGTTAAATGCTAATCATTGACCTTAGGATATTGAATAGGAATCAAAAGATAAAAAGCTTAGTTAAAAATTTAGAACTTTTAAATTTTAAATTTTCAATGTATTAAATACATTATTTTTCATTAAAATTTCGTATATTTAATTCTTTAATTAGTACCTTATTGGAACTAGTTAACGAGATCCAAAATAAAACACATTCTATATATGTACCAACTTGTCGTCTTGAACCATATCAAGTGTTAATAGTTTGTATTTTAAGAATGTGAGAATCAATGTTTTAAAAATCGGACCGGACCGGGCGATTCAACTGGGTTCAACTGGGAATCGGCCATGTCTGTGGTTTGGTTGGGCTTCGGGAACCGGTGGTCTGAAAGAATCGTTGTTAAACCGCCGGAACCGGATTGAATCGGCCTTAACCGGAGGAACCGGCTAACTCAGGTCGGTTTTTTACAAACCGGACGAGCCGCCGCCGTGTCAGCTCCATCCAGAAGTGCTAACCGCCGCGCTTCACCAAGATCTTGATGCACCTCACTCAGATCTGTCACCGCCGCCATGGTTACGGTGCTTCTCTCCTCCATCAACTACAATCGCGTTCTCTCTTCTCCGCTCAGTCGCGCCACCATGTGCGGCCTGGTGGTCTCATCTCTCTCGCCATGGTTACACCATCTTTCTCTCTATCTTTTTTTCTCTGAAATGAAATGGGAGCAGCCGTCACTCCCTCCCCAATATTGTAAGCTAAGCTTCTAGAGTTAGGGTAAAGATTAAAGAACCATTTTTTTTTAATTCTTCTCTTGAGCCCAGCATGTTCTATCTTTTGATACTAACTAATGTATTTATTTTTTTGGGCCTGGTGTGTTGGTGGGTCAGCTACATTCTTCATTAAAGCAAAATAACAAATATTTTGGGCTTAATTTATTTTATATATATATATATATATATATATATATATATATATTTATTTATTTATTTATTTTTTGTCACCCGGTTCAACCAATGGTTGAACCGGTTGAACCAATCGAACGATGACCCAGAGGTCTCTCCGGTTCGATATCCGATCCGATTTTTAAAACACTGGTGAGAATAATGAATTTTTACGATTGGATATTATTTAAATGATAAAGAATAAAAGATAAATGCATGTTACTTTTTAAGTAGTCGTATGCCTATTAAGCAACTTTTAATCCTGACCATCCATGTATGATTGTATAGTCAAGAATGATTGTTCTCACCTTCTTAAGTAAGTTAAGAAAATTAAATAGGTCCCTAAAGGTATAAGTTTTAGAGAATAAATTATAAAATTAGTGAAAATTTAAGTAAACATTTATTTTAATATAAGGATCTATTTAACGTTTTTAGAAATATAAAAATGAAATTAAAAGTTTTTAAACTATACAAACGTAATTAAAAATTCAATCAAACTATATGGACTTCAATCATAAAATTTTCCTATCAAGAATAAGGGTGTTGATATTCCCTCATCCCTTATGGATTTTCCCACCTCCTCAATTAATTATTTTTAATGTTTTACCTACTTTACCCCTAGCCCCACCTACTCACACACACATTAACCCATTACCCGTAAATCACTCCTCTTTCTCACCCCTTTTATCTGTCTTTTTCTTCACCCCTCCCTTTCTTCTTTTTCTTAACCCTTCGCCTAGCCCACAACTAAACCCACCTAGTCCGGCGTGGCGACTAACATTCTTATAGAGGCAAGGCAAAGCGGTGAAGGTCGCGAAAACCAATTTTTTTAATATTTACGGAAACTATAGTTTTAATACTTATGGAAACTATAGTTTTCGTAAGTATAATTTTTTTATACTTCTGGAAAATGTAGTTTTTTTTTTTTTTATACTTAATAAACTATAATTTTTGTAAGTATCCAAACTTGATATATGATACTTACGTAAGCAATTGAGAATTTTTTAAATAGGCCCCTAAACTAAAAAAAAATTTGTAACTGGGTTAACTGTGTCCCCGAACTTTTATAAAATTTTCAATTGGGTCCCTGAACTAAAGAAGCTTTTAATTGCGTCCCTGAGCTTACATAAAATTTTTAAGGGGTCCCTAAAATAGAAAATTCGATAGTGATCTATTCAATTCGACGGAATATTACTGATTTCATCCAAGGTAGATAACCATATCAGCCATCTATGAGTGGTTTGGGTGGAGGATGAACCTTAAAACATTGTCATTACAAGATGCAGCAAGATGAAGTAAGATATAGTAAGTTGTAAGTGGAGCTATTTTGGATGAAATTATTTTGAGGATGGGAAATGCAACCGTGAAACATAGATTGTGTTTTGTGGTTCAACAGTTTGGTATCTTGCAACCCTAAATACAAATTTGGGCCATTCCATGCTCCAACATTGGTTGCTGTCAAGTCTCATTTTCGCGTGTTTCTTCGCGTTCTGAGCTCGTTTCAAGGTCGATTCTCCTCAAATTTGAACCATGACCTTATTAACATATAAGGAACACATTTCAACCACTAAACATGGTCAAATTATCTCCTAAACCTTATTTGGAAAAACGGAGTGTTACTTGTGGCAATTCTGAAACGGATCTTGACCGAAAATTTGGGAGGAGCCAACTAGCCACTAGCTAAAATTATTTATTCAAAAATTACAATTAATTAGATATAATTTAAGTGTAATCTTGATAGACTGCCGATATAAAGTTTTTTATATTGTTAACATATCACAAATCATCTTATATGTGACTTTCTAAGGTATTTATTATAAAAGTGAAACATTTTTTATGATATAATAATTTATGATTGGTTGACAGTGTAAAATTTTTACACTAGTATGACATATCAATTCTATATAATTCCTGGATTAAATTGGTATATATTATCGGTGTAAAGATTTTTTACACTCCAATAATATTAAAGTTATACAATTTTTATCTTTATCATATGTTTTCTTCTTCAAAAATTGCATCAATTTTTTATGCTTGTATCATTATATTTTTCAAGATAAAAGTATCACTTCTAAAATATCTAAATGCTACAAGCTAGAGTCAAGAAATCTTATAAGCCTATTGTGATACCTAGTTTGTAATTTGGTTTTGTAACTTATTATGTGATTCAGTATCAACAAATAAAAGCATTGTTGGCCGACTATTAAGTTGTTTTTCTATTTTTATGATGAAAAAATAAATAAAATTTCATAATTGGCTGACCAAGTGATTAGCCCTAACCCATTTGACCCTGTAATCTTTTTGACCACATAAACATTTTTTTTATTGTGGACATTTTTATTCTACTATCTTTTAGGCCGTGACCCATGTATACTAGGGCTGACCCATTTGATAATACTTGAAAGTTGAAAGGGGTAAGGCTAGGGTGGGTTCTAGCATGAAGTACCAGTTTTACTGGTATACCGGTATACCCCGAATTTTTTTATCAAGAATGATTTTCAACCATTAGATATATTAATTAAATAATGGATGGTTAAGATTTATTGATCCAAAAAAATTTGAAAACAAAAAAGAAAAAGAAAAATACCACTTTGCCCTTCTACACACCCACCCTACTGTGCAACCCTAACTCGAGCCGCCTGATCTTCCACGACGGCCGGTTCGTTCAACGCCCAGACCCACTGAACGCCTTCATCACCTTCCTCTGGCTCCCCTTCGGCTTCATCCTCTCCATCATTCGCGTCTACTTCAACCTCCCCCTCCCCGAACGCATCGTCCGCTACACCTACGAAACTCCTCGGCATCAAGCTCGTCATCCGCGGCCACCGCCCACCACCACCCTCCCCCGGCACCCCCAGCAACCTCTACGTCTGCAACCATCGCTCCGCCCTCGACCCCATCGCGTGTCATCGTCATCGCCAGTCGCCAGATCTGGTGGCGTTCGCGACTGCCAGTGGGGGAGATGCTCGCGCCTCAGCCCAGATCCACTGCCAGGGAGGCATCTCGCGTGTGCGGGTGATGAAGGGGGCAGCGGCGACAACGACGGCAGCGGCGGCGACGGGTTGGACCACCGGCAGTGCAAGGGGTGAGGAGATGTTGATGATAAGGGTGAAGATGACATTTCCCATTAAAAAAAAAAATCAACAAATTTAGTGGTATACCGGTATACCAGTAAAACTGGTACTTCATGCTAGAACCCACCTAAGGCTAGGGGTGGCTAGCTTATTTAAAGTATAGTTTCAGTCTAGCCTATTTAATAAAAAAAAGTAAGGTCAAGACTTTATAAAAAGTCTATATAGTTAAAGAAGCCAGACTTAAGGCTTTAAAAAAAGCCTATTAAACCTGTCAGACCGACCTATCTAACGCATACAAACATACATACATATATATATATATATATAGATTAATACTATAATTATTATTATATTATTTATTTTATTTGAAAGTAAAGGCCTATTGGCCATGTAATGACCTACTTACCTATTTATTTATGAAGACCTAATGACCTATTTATCAGTGTAGGTCTACCAATCTCTTTATCATTAAAGGCTTACGAGTCTATTTATAAGTAAAGGTCTATGACCTATTTATAGGTGAAAATATATTTAAAGGTCTTGTTGATAAGCAGACATTTAAATAGGCTTTCAGGCCACTTAAAAATTGACCTATATCAGACTAATAGGTCAGATTCATACATCAAGTTTGAAACACAGATCAGGATCAAACCAATTAAGACTTAGTTCGTCTTAGCCCATTCTCACCACCAAGTAAGGCGCATGGTGAACACGCACCTCCATACTCGTCGCTAGCAAATATCAAATTGAATGCAACTTGTCACTTTGCCAGTCACCACGTCACAGCATTTACCAATGCTTCATATTTTACCACGTCATCAACCTCCCGACGTCAACACGACACGGAAACAATAACAACCACTAACCCGTAACGCAATTCCCAAACTAACCCCCACAAATCATCCATATTCCCCACCCAACCATTCCTATTCCTATTCCTATATAAATAAACAGAAAAAACCCTTCCGTCTTATCCTGCTGCTTTCGACACATACCCATTTTCGTCATATAAATAATAACACTCCTACGTGGCATTTGCCTTTCCCATTTCTCTGTGTCTCAATCTTCCTCTGTCTTCTCTCTCAAAAAAAATGGCGACAGGGTTGCTCAAGAAGGCGGTCTGTAGGGTTCCGTCATCGCCGGCGTGGAAGCTTGCCCTCCTCCGGGCCCACGCATCGGAAGCTGAAGCCCAGCAGGTGGAGCCCAAGGCCCCGCTCCACCACCGCACTGAAGACCTTCCAAATCTACCGATGGAACCCGGACAACCCATCAAAGCCCGAGCTCCAAAACTACGAGATCAACCTGAAGGAGTGCGGGCCAATGGTCCTGGACGCCCTAATCAAGATAAAAAACGAGATCGACCCTTCACTCACCTTCCGGCGCTCGTGCCGCGAAGGGATCTGCGGCTCGTGCGCCATGAACATCGACGGCTGCAACGGCCTCGCCTGCCTCACGAAGATCCATTCGTCTTCGGCGGCGACGATGATAACGCCATTGCCGCACATGTTTGTCATCAAGGATCTGGTTGTGGACATGACCAATTTTTATAACCAGTATAAGAGCATCGAGCCGTGGCTGAAAAGGAAGAACCCGCCGGAGGTTCCGGGGAAGGAGGTATTGCAGAGCAAGAAGGATAGAGCTAAGCTTGATGGGATGTATGAATGCATCCTGTGCGCCTGCTGCAGCACATCCTGCCCCAGTTACTGGTGGAACCCTGAGTCTTATCTTGGACCCGCTGCTTTGCTCCATGCTAATAGGTAACGGAAAAGTTCGATGCTTTTTGTCTTTTTTTGTTTTGTAGTTTGGTTGTGGAAATAATTTGATTATCCTTTTTGCTGGAATACGGGGGATTGTTTAAGCTTAAATTTTTTGATTTTTGGCGTGTTTGGGTAAATAAATAATTAACCACATCCGCTTATTACATGAGAGCTTGTGTATAAGCTACCCTATTTTCACAAGTTTTTTTCAAATTCACGTGTAAGTGCACCTATGGTAAGATAAGCTCAAAAATATTCTTCCAAACTTTCTGTAAGCTCCTCTAAACGCTCCCTTAAGATACTCTAGAAAATGATTATGTCATAGTTTAAAATAAATCATTGGCTAATTTTTATTTTGTTCCAATTATTATAACTTTTTTGTAAAGATTTTGTTCCAATTATAATTATTTTTTGTAGCTTATACATTTTAGCAAAAGCCCTGTCAAACAAATATGTTAGTGTCGTGTGATTTCTTTTGCTATCAAAAGTGCGTTTTTTATGAAAACAATCATCCCTTATATGTTATTTTGTCTATACCGTTATTTTATGTCAACTGGAATCTAGATATTGGAAGTAAAGTTTGAGTAGGTATTGTAGTTTAGGCATGTCGTATAATGCAGGATGTTTGATTGATTATCTTAGTTGAAGTTGAGGGATGAGAGAAAATTGTTTAAGGTTGTTTTTTTATCTCTTTTAATTGGTGATTTGTGAGTGAGTTGGTTTGTGGTAGCTGGGTATGCTAATCAATGGATTCTATGTTTTTCGTTGTATTATGTTATGTCAATTGGATTGGGAGTGTGTCTTGATAAAGGAATGTAGTTCGTGCTCATGCATGTTGTATTGTGTGTGCTTGATGTTTTATTCATTTTCTTAGGAGAAGTCGAGGGATGAGAGGAAATTTGTTTGAAATGTGGTTTCTTTGTTGTTATTTCTACAAATTTCACCGGAAAAGTGTGAGGGTATTATGGGTTTCAGAGAATTAGCTTATGCAAAGTTCGTTGATGGGCGGCCCAGTGACAAGGTTCCCACTTAGTGGGGTTCGGGAGGGTAGTTGTATGCAGCCTTACCCTTACAAGCTGAGGGGCTGGTCAGGATTTGAACCCCTGACCTTACTATTGCACCATGGCTCTCACCCATAAGAGAAATTTCAATGCTTATTCTTGATGCCTTGATTTGTAATTCAGCAAGCATAAGAGAACTTATATTATTTTTGTGGATAAAATGAGGGAGACAAAGCAAATATTAATTCGGTGCCACTTCCTTACTTTTAGGAAGAATTAGATCTTCTAAGTGGAGTATAGCTTCTCTATTGTCATGTGTTTTGATGAATTTTCTACTCTTGTATTCTTTTCCCCAACTTTTGTTTTTAAATGCTCTGAGAATTATAATAGGATAGTGTTATTATGCTATTGTCTATGCATCTTATCTGGGTTGATTATCATCATTGTGGGTACTTCTTTTCCTTGTCATTTTGTTTTTTGCAAGAATATGAAACACACATTGGTGCCTATTCTCAGTATTCTGTTCTGAAACCTGCCATACCTTTATATTCTTAGCATATCTCTTTCATTTTTCTTTGCATTTATTTGAATTAGTATTCCAAGTTCTTATCTTTCCACATCTTTCGTATTTGTTTTAGACTATTAGCTAGTGAAGGTGTATTGAATTATTCACCTTTTTCATTTTTTTTAATAGTAACTGAATAACACTGTGCATGAGAGAAGTAAAGCACTTGTTACTGTTTTATTTTATGCATATTTTCTACCATGCTAAGAGTTAACGTGTGCTTTTAAGTTTTATGCTACTCGACCTTTTTTCATTGTGAATGGATTTGTATATGGTAATTAGCATGGTATTTGCTGGATTCTATGACCATGTCTGTATCACTATGCCTTATTAATTAGATTGAAATTTTATTATGCTCAGGTAATAATTTTCATGTGTTCCATATTATGCTTGATATCTTTACTATGCTAATTGTTAACACCTGCTTTTATGATACTTGACCTTATTTTTCATTATGAATGGGTTTATCTATGGTAATAAGTATGCTATTCGCTTGATTCTATGCTTATGTCTGTATCACTATGCTTTATTGATTAAATTGAAATTTTATTATGCCTAGGTAATATTTTTCATGTGTTCCATATTATGCTTGATATTTAAGTGATTTCATGGTGTTGAGAGGGAATTGTTTGTGATATGGTTCTTTGTGATATGGTTCTTTGATATTACCTAGAATATACTTATGTTATTGAGAAAGAATGTGAGGATGTTCTGGGCTTAAAGAATCAGCTTATTACTGAGTCCAGTTTCTGCTTTTCAATATATCTTTCTTCAAGTAATTTCAATGTCTGTCCTTGATGCTGTGGCCTGTAATTCAATAAATATGAAAGCGTTCTCATTTTAGTTCTTTAAGAAAATGAGTGAGGCAAATGAGAAGGAATTTCTGTATTATTTAGGCTCAATGGTATGTCCAGGTGGAGTTTAGCTTGCCTTTTTTTTTCATATTAATTTTTTACTCATATTTTTTTCCTTTTGAAGTTTTATTTAAAATGCTGGGAGAGCTTTCAGTGGGTATTGTAATCTGTGCTTTGTTGTAGATGTGATGTGACTTACTTGGGTGGATTGGCATCATGTTATTTTTAGTAAAAATGTGACACAGTAATGATGCCCATGTTGTTCTTGAAACTGCAGTACTGTTGCATTCTTAGCATGACTCTTCTAACCAACTTACTCATTTGGTATGATTGTGTATGTACACTGGTTTTCATGCTTCGGGCATTGTTACTATTCAACTTCTTTTCTTGTCTGTATCATTTATATGCTTGTAGGGAGAGCAGTTGTAGTAAATACTCCTTTTCATGTTTTTTAAAATCTTAATTGTGAAAGTGAGAGCAACAAATCTTTATTATTAGATCTTTTTCAATTTTGATTGAAATTCATTAAGAAAAAAAACGAATTACAAGATAGGAGGATAAGAAATCCTACACCAAAAAATTACAAGAGATATAATTACAGAACTTCAAGAAAACAATGCAAATCTTGATTATCACAACCCAAAAACAGAGAAAACAGGAAGAATCTATTGGTGTTTGGGTTGTCTGTTATTCAAACTTGATATATTTGCTGTTTGTATTTGCAGATGGATAAGTGACAGTCGTGATGAGTACACTGAGGAGAGATTGGAGGCCATTAATGATGAATTCAAGCTCTATCGCTGCCACACCATATTGAACTGCGCTCGTGCCTGCCCAAAGGGTTTGAACCCTGGAAAAGCAAATCCAACATATCAAATCGCTTCAGCCTAAAGCTTAAAATTCAATTGTTGGATTAATGATGCTGTTTGCATTTTGATCATTTGTGCTGGGATTTTGTCTGATTTTGATTTTTCTTCAATTGTGGGGATAATGTTGCTATATTTTTAATAAAACCTGAGCTGAGCCCCTTTTGTAAAACTTGGGTTTTAAGTTTTTATTGACTTTTGTTTCTGAAATAAATGTTGATAGATAATAGAGGACGCAATCTCATAAGTACTCTGGCCTGAATTCTTTTACAAAAAGATACTCTATTGGAAAACAGAAGCACGCCTGCTTCAGTTCGTTTCAACTCTAACTCCAGATTTTTTATTTTTTATTTTTTTGACTGTTCCTTTAGGAGTCTTTGAATATAAATGTTTGTTTCATTCTGATTGTTTTAAATTCTAGGTTAAAATGATGCCCATTTTATCGCTTTAGAATTGGAACATACTACAAGGAATAAAACTTCTGACATTAAACTTCAATGTTGATCCATTTTGATTTGAAGGTTCGTTGTAGATAAGTGATAATGTGTTACTAATATTGATTGGGACTATGATATGACGACAATGCGACTCTTATCAATGATTGATTTTCATCGCTTCTGTTAAGGGTGACAACTTTGACAAAATGATTGCATTGAAAAATATTTTACATGAGGGATTAAATGGATAAACATAAAATACAAGGCACTAAATTTCAGGAAAATATGATGATAAAAGATCAAAATGACTATTATGCTTTTATATTATCATCATAAATGATGACTTGGTATATCATTTAAAAATACTTAATTTTGTTTTCATATAGTTGCAGTAATCGAGCTCATTTTTATAATGTAGCAATCATCAAATCTGGCATAAAAGAATTTTACATTCGTAGTCCTTTGGATCATTTGCTACCTTTCGTTATTAGACTACAGCAGCAGAAGCTGACTATTTTTCCTTGACAGCATGGTTTGATTGGTGCTTTGGTATTTAAGGTGCTACTGCCAGGTTTGAGATTTACGCCTATATGATCCCAAAACCGAACTAGTTATCAGTGTTATAGTCATCTAGAATAATGTAGCTATTTTGAATGGATATGTTAGGAGTATGGTAGTTGAGCTTGCAGCTGTAGGATAGGACTACATGTTTGGCTGGCCATGGCTTGAAACGAAAATTACGTAAAAGAAGAGCCTTTTTGAACAAGGTAATATTGAATAATATAAACGCTCGCTTCATAGAATTGTCATGAGGGATCTCAAATTTAAATTAGGCAATAAAGTAGCCAAAATCAAGAAGTGTGTATTCTCAATTAACACAACTTCAGAATGATCATTACATCTAATCACATCATACATAAAACTATGAACATGTGAAAGAGATTTACTGATTTACATATGAGAAATCAAAACAGGTTAAGCTGGCTCAACTATCATAAAGAGTTGAGAACATTATACAGTATGGTAATACTTCACATGCCTTTAGTTGATATCATAACGTAGATATCACCCTCAGGGCCATGAAATTGTTGGCAGTAGCATGGTTTCTTGTGTTCATGATTTCTTTTGAGCATGGGATTAATGTCCAAGGAAGAGCATGCCTTTCAACTTCTTATGTGACTGTAACAGGTAATTAATGCAGTGAAAAATAATACAAGCGTTACCATTTAGATGACATTCTTTCTTGTTTCTGTGTGTGTTGGCAATGGTGAATGTTGGTGGGCCTGTCATTGAGATGAAAAATTCTGAATCATATGTATGAAAAATTCTACAGGATGCAACAACGACTGCGACACTGCATGTTGTAACTGTGACATTACAAAACAGCCACCAGTTTGTGTGTTGTGCTGTCAAGAAGATCCTTAAAAGGCACAGGTATACTTAGCATTAATTTATCCACGTTGTACAACAAGTTCTGCTCAGAAAGGTGCACTATTCACTTCAACTTCATTAGCAAATGGAAAACTCAATTAATTTAAAGTTGTAAATTGTAGTAACAAAAAAAAATTGCTTACTTAGGTTAACTTTTAAATTTAATTATCCGATTCTCATCCAGAGACCGAAAAAGTCTCCTGAGTCCTGAACCTGATTGTATGAACATGCAATTATTAAAACTCAATACTGGAGACTTCTAATCTCATGGATGATGAAAAAGAAAACTTGTGCCTTCTTTATTGTCTCAACCTAACGTTGTTGACCTTGCTATAAATAAAAAGTGCACATTAAAGTAGATACACAATTGAGTTCCTAAAAAATGCATGTTATGTTCCTTTAGTCCTGAAAAATGTTATCCTCGAAATGGTGCAATGACTAATTTAATCCCATACCTATACCTATGAACACAAACTGATGGAAGAATGAGTTTGTTGGCCATTTCACAATTTCGACGACTAACTGGGGCACATGCATACTTTCTGTGACTAAATGCCTAATGACCAAATTGTTTATTTACTCCATTATAAATCGCTCAGGAGAAAAGGAATATTTACAAGAGTTATTCAACTTATAATAGTGCAGTTCAAAAAAAAAAAAAAAAAAAAAAAAAAAAACTTATACCCTTTAGTGTGCATAAACGGCTACTTGAAATTATCATATTCTACTTGGTTGGAGCACTTTTGCTTTCAGTATTAATAAACCTCGGATGCTTTGGCACACGCTCCATTTACGAAACCCAGAGGAGTGGATCCTTCACACAACTCTTATTCTCATCCAAAGTACGTATGGATGAATAAAAAGAAAGAAGAAACCTCTCCATTTTTTTCCCCAAAACAAAATAGAAAAAGGTGGAATAAATATTTTTGAAGTTTATGAAAAAAAAAATTGCACAAGTGAATTTAAAGTAATCATCTCAGATGAATATATAGAAAATGCTGTAAAATTCTGTCCACCCTAATTTATGCATTATCGACTCCAAGTCCAAATCTATTTTCAAAGACTGTATTTTATTTTATTTTAAACTTTTTTCTAATTTAAATAAACCAACGACAACTCCATTTTTTTATTCCATGTAAATAAATAAATAAATAAATAACTCATTTTGTTCGCCATCCCCGCAGATATCCACTTGTTTACGTCTTTGAACCACAGTTCCAGAACCAATGTGAAGAGAGGTCAAAAGCTTTTACTTCCAAATATAAAACAGAAACGCAAAGTTTGTCAACCAGGGATAAGGTAAAACGAGCATATGATTGAAGAATGAAACTTATTAATTAAATCAAACATACATAGAATCATAACAAACATTGCAAGTAACCATTCGAAATATACAAGTTACCAACTGTAACATCAGTTGAATCTCTGACATGCTTGGAATATTTCCAAATTCATGCCGTTCTACACCTTTGAAGTCATCCTAGCATGAATCCGCTGCATCTTCCTAACCACAACGCACAAGATTATTTGCCATAAAGCTGTAAACAAAACACTTATACAAAGAATTTCACCTGTTATTATTCTAGCATAAATCAGGCACCAGTAAAATTTTGTTCACAATTTTTCAACTTTCAACTCATCGGCAAAAATTGTACCCTGTACTAAAGAGAGAACTCTGTTGACAAAACAAGATTATGTTTAACCTTGAATAGTGCATATGGAAAGTACTGGATATCCCATCAACCACCTGATTTCCTATCCTAGCCTGATAGCTAGTTCTTAAGATGACGCAGGATGTTAATAACTACATACTCCTTGACAAACCGAGAAAGACAATCGCCGATGAAATCTGTACCCTAAGGTCAGCAATATCCACATCATGGCCACCTTCAACCAAGCCCCACTTGTCCACCTGAAAGAGAGAATGAAAGACAATTTTATCTCGGACAAATGACAATTTGACTCGATTCAGAAAACATCAAAGTGTGGGGCGAATATGTAAATGAATAATGATATTTGTACATCACAAATTTGACAATAATCGACACCTGATTAATAAACGTGGGTAATGACATGTTGAGTTTGGTTAATGGATACACCTGTAGATGTCCAAATTCGTTAATGGGTAACTTGATTAATGATATACAAAATCTTGGTTAATAAAGCTTAGTAGATGATTAATGAGTTATCCAATCTTGGTGCATCCGTTAACCAAATCCAATACACCTTTAACTGCGATTTTGAACGTCATTAACCAGATGTCGGTTGTTGTCAAATGTTGTGATGTCCAAATAACATAACTGTAACTAATTATACAAAATATATCAAAGAGGGAGGGGCCAGCACTGATGCTCCCCTCCCTAGATCCGTCCCTGTCTGTAATTCAATATTTAAGAACAAGTTTATAAAGACAAAAAACAAACAAATGCTTATGAATCAGGTATGGACTAGAGTGTTGGTACCTGTAAATCTTCTTCAAGTCTAATAAGCTCAATTGCTTCCTCAATTTGCAATTTCCCACGCACCATTCCAATAGCAATAATTAGGGAGTGTGCAGCTGCTGCAATAGCATCAATTGTTGCCAATTCACAGTCATCTGTTTTCTTTACAAGGTTCTCTATAGCTGTTACAAGACCGTCATCCTGCTTTCCTCCAAAAATGCTGGAGTATACAACAGGCTTAAAGCCAAATTCCGACTCCACCCAGTGAAGCAGAGGATCAATTTTCTCCACTTGGCGATCTGCAAAGTTAGAAGTTTCAAATTAAAATCCATACATCTTTCTCAAATACGATGCTTCTTAACCCAAATAGCTTAAGATCAACAAGAACATTGTAATTTGCAAGGAAAAAAAGATTCAACAAAAACTCTAGGTAGGCAAAGCTAAAATATACTCTTAATGATGCACTATACCTTTGACCTGGTAACGGAAACAAGGAAAACAGCTAGCCAAAAATATAATCATAACCCCACCTACTAAATTAAAACTGAAAAAGTAATTGTCAGATACCTGAGTAGGATACGGCATAGAGTCTATTATAGGAAGAATAGAGGTGCGAGTATGGGATTAGCCTAAGTCAATAACAGAAAATTACTTGGCAGAAGTAATATTATAAAAGATAGTTATAGGGATTGTTTGGGAAAAGAGAGGAAAAGGAGGGGAGAGCCTAGGTCTCTTGAATAACTGGAAATTCTGTAGCACCAGAGACTGATTTTTATCAATAGCACTACACTTCCACCTTAATTGTGGTCCAGAGCTCTCAAACTGGTATTAGAGCTCACGTTAGCATTGTGATAGAATCAACTAGTAAAAAGGGAAATGATGGGGAAATTAGGGAATTAGAACAGAATTATGATTGAAATATGCTTCTGAATTGGGGAAACGCCTCTAGGTCAATGTGACTTAGACGATGAATACAGATACAGCAATGGGCTAATTCAAGAGTGCCCAATACTCTCCTACTTCTGACTAACTTCACACACACCTTCTATTCTAGTCTTTCCCTCTATTTATTAACCTCCTAACTGTTACAACTAATTCAGTTGCAGTAGTTACAAGCTGTTATTTAGTTACAACAGTGCCCGTGCCCTCATCTCTCCTATTTCTTCTCATATACACCTTCCTAATGATAGGTCTACTGCTATCAATACTCCCCCCCAAAGCAACCACCTTGTCCTCAAGGTGAAACTGAGGGAATATTTCCAGCTTTGTTGTATCTCATATCCTTGATCTATAGTGGTTGAGCAATTAACTCCCAATCTTCAGATAGATCAGCTGGCAGTGACTGTATTGGATAGTTTGAAGGGACTGCTTGTTTCAATTTACTGATATGGAAAACAGGATGGATCTTGCTGTTTTGGGGAAGCTGTAGTTTGTAAGCTACCTCCCCCACCCTGTCCAGTATAGAAAAGGGTCCATAATAGCTCTGGGCTAGGGACCTCATTCTATAAGATTGGGCCTAGTATAACCTGATTTCCCACCTGAAAGTGCAGATCTCTCCTCTTTTTATCTGCTTGCTGCTTCATTCTGTGCTGGGCTTTGAAAATATTGGCCCTTATCCAAAATTCTATCCCTTTCTTCTGTCATGACATTCACAGCTTCTACCTTGGATGGATAAGCACTAGCACGGATGATCGGTGGTGGTTCTCTGCCATACACAGCCTTAAATGGTGTCATGCCTGTGGATTGATGATAGCAAAATTCTGCCCATGGTAACCACTGCAGCCACTGTCTCGGTTTTTCACCCACAAAACACCTCAAGTAGTCCTCCAGGCACCGATTCACCACCTCTGTCTGCCCATCGGTTTGGGGGTGATACACAGAGGTGTAATTTAGGCTTGTGCCAGCCTGTTTGAAGAGTTCTGCCCAAAACTGGCTCAAGAATGAATGGTCTCACCAATGACAATAGACTCTGGAAAACCGTTGTAATCTAACCACCTCCCCAATGAAAAGCCTTGCAACATCCTTAGCAGAAAATGGATGAGAAAGCGCCAAGAAATGAACAAACTTTGTCAACTTATCTACTACCACCAGGATGGTGTCTTTCCCTTGGGCTCTCGGCAGACCAGGGATGAAATCCATGGAGATCACTCCATATTTGGGTTGTATAAGAAATCTAACTAGGATTTTCAGAGAGAGAAAGAGAGAGAGAGGGAGAGAACTAACTAACTGAATCTAAATCTCAAATTCTGATTTCATTGAATGATCTGAAACAGTTACAGTGAAGTATTTATAGAAGCTAGTAGAGTTAACTGCATAACTGACAGCTGTCACAGCTATGATCAGCTGTGCGCAGCCCTACCATATACTCTAACACACCCCCTTATAATCCAAGGGTGCGTTTACAAGTTTCCTAGCTGATGGAGTGTTTATCTAAAACACCCAGATGCTTTCTAAGCTCTTCAAACCTTGACTGACTAAGAGGTTTAGTTAGTATATCTGCAACTTGGTCAGTGCCAGGAATGTGTCAGACTTTGAGGGTCTTGTTAACAACCTTTTCTCTGACAAAAAATAAGTCTAGCTCCATGTGCTTAGTTCTAGAGTGTAGAACTGGATTGTGTGATAGGGATACAGTGGACAAGTTGTCACAGTGAATTACAGGAAGTTCTGTAGCAACCTGTAATTCTAGCAGTAATGACCGAATCTACATAACCTCTGCAGTTGTAGCTGCTAGACTTCGATATTCTGCCTCTGTACTAGATCTAGCTACCAAAGTCTGCTTCCTTGCCCACCAAGAAATCAGATCCTTGCAGAGGGAATGGCTTTGATACCATATAAGAAATCTAACTAGGGTTTCACAGAGAGAAAGAGAGAGGGGAGAGAACTAACTAACTGAATCTGAGTAGGTGGTAGTCTCCCATATACAATCTGAAATGGAGTGGAACCTGTAGAGATATGGTAAGTTGTGTTATACCACAATTCAGCCCAAGGCAACCAATGTGACCAGGATTTTGGTTGCTCGGATACAAAACACCTCAAATAAGCCTCTAAACAACGATTAACAACTTCCGTTTGACCATCCGTTTGAGGGTGATAAGAGGAAGACATCTTCAAAACAGTTCCTTGGAGCTTAAACAACTCTTTCCAAAAATTGCTAACAAATAAGGGGTCACGATCCCTCAATATTGAATCTGGAACGCCATGCAAGTGTACTACCTCTTTAGCAAAAACAGCAGCTATAATGCCAGCTGTGAAGGGATGCTTGAGAAGAATGAAATGGCTATATTTAGATAGCCTGTCCACCACTACCAACACTGCTTCGTAACCATTACTCTTGGGCAACGCTGTTAAGAAATCCATAGAAATTTCACTCCATATCATTGTAGGAATGGGTAAAGGATGCAGCAGCCCATTAGGAGTAGTGGCCGAATATTTCTGCCTTTGACAAGTGTCACAAGCTCCAACAAATTCCTGCACCATACCCTTCATTCCATGCCAAAACAAATTGCCCGCGATTCTCCTATAAGGGTGCAGGAACCCCGAATGACCCCCACTAGGTGAAGCATGAAATTCTTTCAATAACAAGGGAATTATAGGAGATTTGGCTGACAAAACCACCCTATTCTTGTACAACAGTACCCCATTCTTGAACGAATAACCAGGCCTCAACCCAGGGTTGACTAGCAATGCATCAATGATTTTGTTAGGGCCCAATCCAATAAGTAATATAGATAAATATAAGGATAGTTAGTAGATTAGGGAGTTAGTTAGTAATGGCTATTATTAGATTAGGATATTCAGTTAGCTTAGTTAGAAGTTGCTCTTATTTGTTAGGAGTTTGTTAGCCTTGATAAGCTTGGCTGTTAGGTATTGTTAGGCTTATAAATAAGAGGCTAATCTGTAATCAATGGCATGAATAGAGAATTATATTTTGTGAACTAAACAGTGGTTTAGTTGTGAAAGGAGAGTGCTCCTTTGGGGTACATTTGTACCATTTTTTCCCTATCTCTTTTCTTTTTTCTGTTTTGGTTTAGGAGAGGTTCTCTCCATAGTTAGGATCTTCATCTTCCTAAAAGAAGGTTCCTAACAAATTGGTCCGACCTGCCGGATTGTTCGAGGTGGAGCCAGTGTCACCGGAGATGGAGGATGTGGGCCAAGAAGGTGAAATTACCGTATTACCAAATTTTACGGGAACAAACCCGGTTGGGTGGATTGCTAGAGCTGAAGGTTCTTTGTTGAGCAAGAAATTCAAACTTTTGACAAAGTGCAGTGGGCGTTCATGAGCATGGAGGATGTACCCATGCTTTGGTTCTGTTCTTGGTGCCAAGAAGAATCATATCGAAGTTGGGAAGCTTTTTCCATGGCTTTGATTAAAAGGTTTGAAGTACAGAAGGAGCATGTGGTGGTGACTGTTAATGGCGGGGAAGAAGCACAACAGAATGATTTAGAGCCTAAGATCAAAAGAATCATAGGTGTGGTGGCGGAAAAAGATGGGGATGATAGCAGGGAAAAGTCACGGAGAAAGGAGAGTGGGAGGAAGGAGCAACAAGGAGGCAAGGGTGACACAAGGACGAAAGGAGCAAGCGGTTCTTGGCGACCCACCACCTCCACCGGAGCCGCCAAACGCCGATCTGCTTGTGGCGGCCAAGATGTTCAAGATTGCTCAAAGCCCTCAATCACACATACACCACAGACGGAGCCACCGGAACCACGGAACCCAAGCCCACCTGCGACGTTCCTTCCTGAGCCGAAACCGCCGGACACCGGTCTACTCGCAGCGGCCCTTCCACAACCAGAGTCGTCAGTTGTCGTACCACTTGCAACAGCCACGGGGTTACCGCTGGCCGAACCTATAGAAACGCGTACAACCTAGCCATCGGAGCTACCACAACCCGAGCCACTGGAGCTGCCGGTCGACACTCCAATTGTGACACCCGATGGGACGCAGTTGACAGAAGCATCCAAGAAGCTTGCCTTGGAAGACCCGAGTCCACTGGTCTTCAGGCCACTTGCGTCGGCGCTGGCCGAGCCGGAGCCGCCGGACATCAGGTCACCTGTGACGGCCAAGGAGTTGTTGACAAAAACCTCCAGGGATGGGTGCACGTGAAGAAGCAAGTCAGAGGAAGAGAGAAGGCAGAGGGGCAAAGTGGGTAAGTGGCAAACAGGATAACCAAACAAGAAGTGGATCCAAAGTGGCTATCACTAACAACCTATCTTTATATTTTTAGAGTTGAAAGGGTGTTCATGATAACCAAACAAGAAGTGGATCCAAAGTAGCTATCACTAACAACCTACTTTTATTTTTTAGATGTCATAGAATGCTCAATTTATTAATTAAAAATTATGTAATTTTAGAATCATTATTGTATTAAAAAAAATTTATTTTAAAATTAAATTATTCTATCCTAACCCAAACCCCAGCAACGTATCTACTCTAATGAGCCTAAGTCCTAAAGTATATTTCCTTTGTTTATTTTCAACCTAAAATCATTTTATTTTGGACTAGCCTATTACAAAACAAGCATGGTAACTATCTTAGAGAATAGTACTAAACAATATCACCAGGAAAGTAACTAAAATAAACGTATAAATAGCCTAAACCCAAATGGACATTGAGCTAATTACTGGACCAGCAAGTTTTCATTCTTCGACACAGTAACATAGCAGAATACAATAACAAAGATGGGAGCCACAAAATTGATGAAAGGAAAGGCATGTTTCAATTCAAAGAATTTAGGGGCAAAAAACAAACCAACAAACGTGTAGGTCCAAATGCAGGACCGGGTAAGCTTGAACAGGGGCGCGGTGGAGGAAGAGTTAACAGCTCACCAAAGGTGGTGACACTGCTGCACGTCGACTGGTGGACTGGGCAGATATGCTAAGAGCAGCGGAGTGAAGGACGGCACGGCGAACAGGCGAAGTGAAGTAAAATCGTGGTACCGTGGCTGGACGCACGTGATGGTGCAATAGAGGTGATGATTGGCAGCTCCAACACGATGATTCTGTACTAGGCTCACATGGTGTTACGCATGGAGGCTTGAGTCTTGGAGGGGAGAACTTGTTATGGTGGGCAAAGCTGTTATGATTTTATGGTGATGAATGAGAAGAAAATGGAGTGGAGAAAGAGAATAAGGAAGAAAGAAATGGAGAAGTTGGCCTCCTCTTTTTTTTTTTTTTTTTTTGGCTCAAATAGCTTTATTATATCACTAGCCTTACTCCAGAATTCTTTGCTCTTCACAATATTCTTGGCATCATACGCAGGTCCTAAGTTCTCCTTTCCAAACTAAGACTTCTTGAATTCCTCAGAATCAAACATATTTCTTAAAGCTTGTTTTTGCTTCACAATTGATTCTATCTGCAAAAATTGTGTTGCAAAACGAGTGATTGCTGGACGAATGATCTCCCTGCCACCAGTATACTTCTTCATGAGACTTACTGTCCAAATGTGGTTGTAAATAAACAAAGTAACTTTCTTTGCTTTATCTAGTACTTTTTGTACATTAGATTTTTTCCCAATATCCTCCAAGCATAAATCCAAGCAATGAGCTGCACACACTAACCAATAAAGGCGTGGTTTTTTTTCCATTAATCTCAAACCAGCAGCTTTTAGTGCCTTCTCATTGTCAGTGGACCACTTGGACAACATTTTCTTCTCCCACCTCCTCCACAACTTTGTCTAGTAATTGAAAGTAATAATCGGTGTTTCTAATGGCAACATTAGAAGCATCAACAGACTTTAAGAAGACCGTTCCCTTGCTGCAATAAACTAGAAAAATTCATAATGTGCATGTGATATATGCCATTTGTCCAACCATCGCACATTATAGTCACCCCTATCCTTCCATGTTGGTTTAGGTTCTTCTATCTGTTCTTTCATCTCCTTGTATTCAGCTTCCAAGTAAACCTCTGAAACCACATAAGGAGTAGGACATTTAACACCTTCTCCTAACTTTGCAGCTTCAGTTAGCAAATTGTGAAACCATGGGGAATTGCACAAGTTCATAGGTAGTCGCTCATATATTATCAATCTAGACACAGCTTCTCCCAACTTTTTTCTCAATGTCTTCATCATTCCAGCTTTAATTTTAGGTTGCCTTAAACTTTTACTCCTGGTCAGATCAACATCAACTGACCTCAAATTTTGTTCAACATCACCTCATTGTTGGCAAGAAGCTCCACTACTACCACCTACACGAGACCCGCCTCCACCTTCATACATGGAATCTAATGTTCCAGTTTGGCATCTAAAACTTTGCATATCTTCCCATTATCTCTGTGATCTTACACTTTCCCGTGTAGATTGTCTCATAGCTGCATCTTCATCGAGAAAACCTTCAACCTCATCATCCCCTCTCAAATTACTCATGAATTCTTCTTTTCTCCTCTTGTTATCTTTTTTCTTTGACTTACTGTCTAACATAAGTTTCATCATATTTTCTCTAACAAATGTTGATACACTGGCACAACCCTTAACTTCTCCTTGCATGTGGGCAAGATGTTCTTTTAACCGAGTAATTCCACCAGTTATCACTCTCCCACAGTATTTACAAACTACATTATTTCTATTTTTTTTCCAGGTACAATTCTTCCAAAGTGCCAACCAATATCATCACTGGGAGCACCTTCTGCTCTACCACTTGGAAACTCTTCTCTTTGTGGCATTGTTTAATCAACCTCTGTTATGGCGAGATGGCGACGAATCTGGTATAGTACGAGGCGGTGGCGGCGTCGACGAACTGTGGTATAAGGTGGCGGCAGCGACGGATCTGGGCTCTGGCTACTGATGCAAGAAGCAGCAGCTACTACGACGGCGACTCTGAATGCGTGGGCGATGGCGGCGACTCCGAATGCATGAGGCGGCGACGGCTCCTCAATCGTAGAGACCGAGACTGAAGACTGAAGAGGGCATGAAAGAGGAACTGATGAATCTCTCAGGTTAGGGTTGATTTGTGACGAAAAAGACAAACTTTTTTTATTTTTATACTCAGAAAGTAGAACGGAAACGGGATTGGGGACTGAAAATCTTTATCAATAAGCTTTACAAAATAAATATTTATAATACGAACACCTTTTTTCATTTTCGCAAATGCAACATCATTGATAATCTCAGTGGTTTCAAGACTCGGAGGCAAGTGGAGGGAAATAAAGTCAGCCCTGGCTAAGGCTTCTTCAAAACTAACCAGATCGACCAAAGAACTAGCAACATCTGATAGAGCCAAATCATATGCAATAACATTCGTGTTTAACGCCTTTGCCTTCCGAGCAAGTTCAAGGCTAATATCTCCAAGTCCGATGATAGCTAGTGTTTTCCCAAACAGGGTAAGAAAGTCAAGCTCAAAGGTTTCCCAGTTTCCTAGTAGGTAGGCGGCATTAGATCTAACTATTGAATTGGAAGGTTTTAGGTAGGGAAGGTGGAAAAGGGAGAAGTAAAACTAAGAAATAATAAGACTGATATTGATTTGATGTAGTGATGACGTGATTACAAAAGACAACCCAATACTACTATTTATACTAAAAGGAGAATCCTAATCTTAATCAAATAGAGAATCAAGTCATAACATATAAATAAGAAATAAATCCTAAGAGATCATCTAGGATTCTCTAAGACATGCTAAGATATGAAAAGATATTATCAGATATTTCTCTGATTTTCTAACACACCCCCTCAAGCTAAAGCTTACTAAGCTTGAAGCTTGTTACATGAAAACAATGTATTCCCCCTCAAATTAAAAAAACTGAGCTCTACGAAAATAATGGTTGGAAGGCAACTCAAGAATGTTGGAGAGGCCGGAGAGAGTTGCTGGAAAGATAACTTAGCAAGATAGCTAGAATGATCATCAGCCTGACAAATTTCTTGACAAGCAATCTAGCAGCAAGGTCCGAACTTCTAAAAATCGTAATTGGAAGCTTTAACAAAAGTATCGGAGACCCAAATTATTTAAAATTGAAATTTTAGACAACTACTTCCGGGACTGAGACGAGGCCAGTCCATCTGGGACAAGGGGCCAAGGCTAGTGCATCCGGGAGAAAGACGGGCCAGTGCATCTAGGAAAAAGAGCCGGGCCAGAGCATCTGGGACAATGAGTTGGGCTAGTGTGAGTTATAGCCAACATAAGTCATTCATCGACGGAAATAGAAGTCACGACTAATATGATTTATATGTGGGAAAAGAGTCACCAACGGAATGATCGTCGGTGGGTACAAAAGTCACCACTAATATGATTCATCCATGGGAAAGGGGGTTACCACCGGAATGATCGTCGGTGGGAAGAGAAGCCACACTGGTATGATGGGGAATCCTTAGGAGTATCTGAGGAGCTAGAACTAGCCATGGGTCAGAACACAAATGCAAATAACCGAAATCACAGGTACCTGAACCGTACAACACACAGGGATGTTGCTCACAAGAGGTCCGATGAAGGAGGTGAGCATAGATCCAGAGAGAGCAGGGAAATGGCGAGTTCAGCGCTGGAAATGACGGTCGGAACAGTGGCCAGACGCGCCATCACGCTCGTTCAATTGCATGCTGATCAGAGGACACGCGCGTCCGGGCGCGTCTGGAGGCTTTCGTAGGTGCTATCTGAACTGCTGGACAGATCGGCGACAGGCGAGTCCGGCAACTGACAGTGGCTAACGGGACAGGAACACAGGCCGGAAAGAAGAAGGATGCGTCGGAAAAGAACACAATTAAGGAGAGAAAATGATTTTTTTTTTTGGTTGTATGGCTAAGAAGATTATTAGAGTTCCTTCATACTTATCGGAACTTCGCAGCGGAATAGTGACGGGATAGGTCACAGAGTATGGTACCTTTGTCTGGCTCTAGATACCATGGTAGTAAGTATCGTACGATACGATATGTATCGCGATTCGATACGGTTTCACCATGTTTTGATACATATCGCCTATATGAATCGAAATCAACCTTGAATCGTCCCTGTATCGTGCGAATCGCCCCTGTATCGCGTGAATCTCGATTCACAAATTGTATCGGGCGATTCTGTTTGGATGGCGAAAATGGAGGAAACCGGGTCGGGTCGCGCGACCCGGTTATGTTTAAATGAAAAAAACCCTTAAAAACTTCAGAAAAGGGGAGGGAAACACCCAAAACCTAAAACCCAGCCCTATTCTTGCACCTGGGTCCCAATATTCTCTTCTCTACTTGAACCTCTCTTCTCTTCTGCCATTTTTTTCTTTTCTGCGTTCTCTTCTAAGTCGTGTCGCCGCGTCGGTCCCTTCTCTTCTTTTCTTTTCTGCACTCTCTTCTCGGTCCCTTTTCTCTTCTGTTCTATGTGGGTCGTTCCTTCTATGTTGGTCAGCCCCTTGCCCTTTGTTTTGTATTCTTCTACATTGGTCCCCACTTCTCACTCCTCTGTTTTCTTTAATTTTTTGTCCCCACCGAAAAGTTTGTCTTACCCCCACTCCTCTGTTTTATAATATTTATTTGTCCCCACCATTAACTTTCTCTCCTTTGATACTGTTCTCTCTATACATCCCATGTGAGGTGCTTTTTTTTTTTTAATTAGATAATAGTAAATAGATAATGGGTCAGAATACTTGTTGGTTTTTATGTTTATGACTTGAATCTTGAATTATTTTGAAGTTCATATATGACATGTCAACACATGTTTTTGCTTATGTTACCTATGTTACTTGTTTATATCATATTTTTTATTGATCATGTATCTTACGATTCATAATAAGATATGATTCACGATTCGGAAAATAGGTCTTTCGATACGCGATACGTATCTCGATTTGATAACCATGCTAGATACCATGTTGAATTGGAAGGTTTTAGGTAGGGAAGGTGGAAAAGGGAGAAGTAAACTAAGAAATAATAAGACTGATATTGATTTGATGTAGTGATGATGTGATTACAAAAGACAACCCAATACTACTACTCCCTCCGGTCAATATTATAAGCAAAAAACCCTAAATTTTTTGGTTTAAAATATAAGCAAATTTTTCGTACTTCCATCCAATTTAATGCTATTATTCCCAAAATACCCCCAATTTAATATAAATTATGTTTTCCAATACTTTTTGACATTATTCCCAATTTAATGCTGAATATAAAGGGTCATCTTCCAATTTAATGCTGACATTATTTTCCAATACTCCTTGACACATATAAAAGGTCATCTTCCCTCTCATCCTTATTGAAAGTGAGATCTATTTAATGGAGATGTATTTTAACGATGAAAATTGAAATTTTAGATGAAGGGTAATTTAGGTAATAAGCCTAATTTTTTAACAAAATTAAATGAGATTTATTAACTTCCTTAATATGTGTGTTTTATTTAATTTTTGCTTATAATAGTGACCGGAGAGAGTATTTATACTAAAAGGAGAATCCTAATCTTAATCAAATAGAGAATTAAATCATAACATAAATAAGAAATAAATCCTAAGAGATCATCTAGGATTCTCTAAGACATACTAAGATATATAAAAGATATTATCAGATAGTTCTCTGATTTTCTAACACTAACAAAGTTAAAAGCGGTCACACCCATGAGGCACATGGCGAATTCCGACACGGCGACCCTTGCAGCAGTGGGTGAATAAACAACTAAGATACCAGACTCAGTCGCAGCGTGAATATCGATGTTATCGATCTCTATACCCAATCTTCCAACCACCTTCAGTCGTCCACCAGATGATTCCAAAACTTTGCGAGACACAATGGTCTCGAAACCTACTATTAGGGCATCCACCGAAGGTAGCTTCTTGCGAAGCTCTTCATCAGACAGGTTGAAGGAGCAATTAACATTAGTAGAGCGAGCTAGCCGCTTCAGAGCGGCGTCAGTGACCTTCTCGGTGGCAACGAGGACAGTGAGTGTCTTGGGGTCCAAAGAGGCCGTTGCCAGAATTGGAAGGGGTGGCGGCAGAGGTTATAGAAAGGAAGGTAGGAGGCCGGTTTGGGAAGGGGAAGTTTCGATGAAGTGAGGACATGGCTGTGATGGTTGGAAATTTTAGGTTGCCTTAAACTTTTACTCCTGGTCAGATCAACATCAACTGACCTCAAATTTCATTCAACATCACCTCGTTGTTGGCAAGAAGCTCCACTACTACCACCTACACAAGACCCACCTCCACCTTCATACATGGAATCTCATGTTCCAGTTTGGCGTCTAAAACTTTGCATATCTTCCCATTGTCTCTGTGATCTTACACTTTCCCGTGTAGATTGTCTCATAGCTGCATCTTCATCGAGAAAACCTTCAACCTCATCATCGTCATCATCCCCTCTCAAATTACTCATGAATTCTTCTTTTCTCCTCTTGTGATCTTTTTTCTTTGACTTACTGTCTAACAGAAGTTTCATCATATTTTCTCTAACAAATGTTGATACTCTGGCACAACCCTTAACTTCTCCTTGCATGTGGGCAAGATGTTCTTTTAACCGAGTAATTCCACCAGTTATCACTCTCCCACAGGATTTACAAACTACATTATTTCTATTTTTTTCCAGGTATAATTCTTCCAAAGTGCCAACCAATATCGTCATTGGGAGCACCTTCTGCTCTACCACTTGGAAACTCTTCTCTTGGTGGCATTGTTTAATCAACCTCTATTATGGCGAGACGGCGACGGATCTGGTTTGGTACAAGGCGGCGGCGGCATCGACGAACTGTGGTACGATGGTGGCGGCCAGCGACGGATCTGGGCTCCGGCTACTGATGTGCGAAGCAGCAGCGACTACGACGGCGACTCCGAATGCGTGAGGCGATGGCGGCGGCTCCTGAATGCATGAGGCAATGGCGGCGACGGCTCCTGAATCGCAGAGACCGAGACTGAAGACTGAAGAGGGCAAGCAAGAGGAACTAGGAGGAACTGATGAATCTCTCAGGTTAGGGTTGATTTGTGACGAAAAAGACAAACTTTTTTTATTTTTATACTCAAAGTAGAACGGAAACGGGATTGGGGACTGAAAATTTTCCGTTGCGGTCGTAACGGCGACGTAATGCCCGTAACGGCTGCAACTTCGTTCCATTGCGGTTTTTCTTTGTGATTTGGACTCACACCGTGATAACGGCCTGTTGCGGTTTCAGCCGCCACCGTTACCGTATTGTAGCGAGCGCAACACCTGTTGCAGACCGTTTTTTGAAACCTTGCTTATCACCAAAAAAGGTCCCAATAGCGTCCCCACATCCAACAGCTTTTACTTTCAATGGACGTATCTTCCTGAAACTGCATGATAATACCACAGCGCAGCTTCAACAGCTTTTACTACTTCCATTAAAGCAACTTCCAAAGCTTCATCGTTGCTGCCAGACAAGTTGGACGCGCCGCCACGCGTAGCTGAGGAGGCGGCGCGTGGCTTACATGCACAGAGAAGGAGGTGGTGCGTGTGGGCGCGTGAGACGTCGGAAGGCGGTGGTTCTTCGATGGTAGGTCGGAACAGAGACGGCGATCAGTCCGATGAGGGCGGTGGTGTGAACGGCGGTGACGGCAGGCGGCGGCTGAGGTGGCAGATCGTGCCACAATAGAAAAGAGGGAATAAAACCCTAATGTGCAGCTACAAAGGCTGCCTGGAAAAAAAAAAAAGGAAGAGGGAATGAATCCCTAACGCAGCAATGAAGGCTGCTTTCAAAGAAAATCAGAAGGAGCAGAGACCCTAGGAAAAACCTAGAGCTCTGATACCAACTTGAAAGAATAATTTTCTGAATATCATTCACTTAATTCAAAATGTACAAAGATGTTTTACAATATATAGGCTAATGGCACTTAATGCCATACTAAAGAAAAGGAAACCTAATAACTACTGTTAAATGCAAGATTTGTACATTAAACAATAATATCCTACAAATAAATACAATATATTCCAACAGTTGGGCAATGCATCACCAACAACAAAAGGATGGAGATACCAAGGCTGATTGTTGGTGTCATGAAGAGTTAGAACTCACTACTATTATTCATTGCCAGACTGTTTTTAGCATTTCTATGTAAGCTCTCTTATTTTTTGTCTAGAAGCGCATCAAGCCTTCTTCATGAGGAGTTTTCCAGAAAGTTCTTCAGTTTAAATTGGGTATCATCTTTCATTTGGGGGAGAAGGGGAGTTTCTGCTTAAACAATGATGAAAAGATCAGTGTAGAATGGAAGATTCCTCTAAAATTGTGGTGAAGGCACTCGATTGTAGACATGCACTTTACGAACATATCTAAGTAGTTAATAGCACGCGATAGCAGCATAGCGGAGCGGAGTGGCCCCTGGCCACTACGATGCTCGAATAGCATAGCGTTTTATGACGGCGGCAATAGTGGCCGCTATAGTGGGAAATAGCGGCCAAGACAACAAAGTGTGTTAAAAACCCATTTTTACCCCTCCTCAAATGGGTATTTAACAACCAGAGTAATGCTACGCACACTCCATCTGACACACGCTGTTCAACACACGCCCGTATACGATGCCACGTCATCCATTTTTTTGAGTCCCTTACTTGCTAACTGGTTAAGCCTGTAACGAACAAACGCATATCACTCCAAACAAAATAAGGAATTCCCCCCACACCTCGAATTTGGCAGACCACGGAACTCCTGGACGAAAAAACTGAAAGACATTCACGAACACACCATTGAAAGTATTCATTGATAAAATCATGAAATTTATTGTAAGAAAAAATTATTTTTAAAAAAATAAATAAAATCATGAAATATATTGTAAGATCTGCCAAGTTCAAGATTTGAGTTTTCAGAGGTGAGGACTGAGGAGCGTATCGACGCTACTGTGTGGGATTTCTATAGAACCGGAACGGACGCTCGATGGTGCGTGGGGTGACGAAGCCCCGGAGGCTCTGATGCGGTTCTCCTTCAAGATCTCGGCAAGCATATGGCCGATCTCGTAATCCCCGAGCTTGCCGACGAAAGCGACCTTGCCAACGAGCCTAGAGAAGGCGGCGTCGCAGTGGGGTTTGAGAAAGCCCCGGAGCCTCGACAAGGAAACACCGGAGATGGCGGGGATGCTAATGATGAGGCTTCGCTGGTGGCGGGAGAGAATTGTTGGAGTCCATTCTTTAGAAACTTGCAGATCCGGTAACCAGTTGTGAGGTTTTAAAAAAAGGGTGATGTGGCTCAATAGTTGAGAGAGTGTCCAAAAGAGAGTGTCTGAGAGGTTGTTCTTAGCATTCCTCTTAACAACCATATTTGGGGGTATTGTCGATTTAACGGTCATTTTTGGCGGTAATCTCGGTTTTTCAGACCAAGGTTAAATGATTTTCACCTCTACCTCCTTCACATTTGATTTTTTTTTTTTTTTTTTTTGACTTTTGTTGTTATTGACTTGAAGGTTATCACTTATGATTGTTAATTATGAGTTTGTGTTTGCAATTTTGGGTAATCTGTTATGTTTTAGCATTTACATGTGTATATTTAATTTTTTAGCATGTATGTATATACATTGCAATAGCAGCCATCCCGCTTTCACTACCCCACTATAGCGGTTTTGGGGATCGGCCACTACGCACCGCTATCCGGGATTGATAACTATGAAACATATAATACCAGACGCTGACCTAATCCCCAATATGGAAGTTCCCCAAATATAGGATGTGGAATGATGCAATTCTTCAGCCTTGGAAGTGGTTGCGGAAAGATGGGGCGCAGGATATTATTTCAAGCAAAATAGTTCCTGAAGGATACAATTTGATACCGAAGTAAAATTTGGAGAAGGCTTCTTCCACACCTCAACTAGTACGTGTTGACCAACTGAATGCTGAGTTCAGCCCCATCTTACTCAAACCAGTTTAATACAAAGTTTGAGACATGGTATGCAGCTCTGGATGAGTTCTACAGCAAACTTTATGGGCAAGGGGCTGCACAACAACATCAAGCCAAAGGGAACCAAGTTGCTCACAAAATTAATTCGTTACTCCAACTGCAATGGGTTTGAACTAAGGGTAAAAGGAGTTGGAGGAGTAGGAGGTCCAAGATTCAAACCTTGGCAAAGGAGAAAAATTAACATAATAACTAACTACTAACATTTGCCTATAAAAAAAACTCCAACTGCAATGGGACCCTGGCAAAAGTTATTTCATTAGTTACATAGCATTTATCTGTCCCTTCACCTTGAGGACAAGGTAAATGTTTAGGGGGGAGTATTGTTATATACCTGAGTAGGGTACGACAGAGTCTATTTTAGGAAGAATAGGGTTGAGTGTAGGGGATTAGCCAAGTCAATAACAGAAATAACAGAACATAACTTGGCAGCTGTATTTGTATAAAAGACAGTTACAGGGAGTGAAGGAGGGTATCGATTGTTTTGGGAAAAGAGAGGGACAGCCCAGGTCTCTAGAATACATGGAAATTCTGTATCATTCAGAGATTGATTTCTATCAATAGCACTACAAATTCACCTTAATTCTGGTCCTGTTCCATCGGTAATCTTCGTCGTAATTTCAATACACACAGACCTAAACTCCAATACTGGTAAAAAAAAACTAAACTCCAAAATTATGCTTGTCTTCAAGAAAAATCACATTCCAGCAATTATAATAAAGCAGATTATTCACAGATTTTAAGTGTGCAATCAAAACTAGGCACAGATAGATCGTTGTCATTTATTTTCCTTGTAATAACTGTTTTATGGCCAGAGTTCTAAAATTCAAATAGTTGCCACAGACAAATCCACTCCCCCCAAACCATCAAGATTACTTTTCTAAATGCATTGTTTAGAAATCTAATGTAGTAGAAAAGTAAGATGCTATTCAATTAGCAAGCCTAAACTTGATCTGCTAAACAAGTAGATTAAGAAGAGCTCTAAGAATTTAATATAATTTTAAGACAATGACTCCACGCTCTAATATACTAAGCATGTATTTTCATTAGGAAATCAAAATAAACTGAGATCAGACATATGTAAAGACATATCAAGTAATCAATTAACACCATACCATGGACATAGCTTGTCAGATCATTGTCATCAGGAGCACGACAAAAGACTAAATCTTGATTAAATTTCTTCATCAGATTCTCAATAATTTTGGTCCTTGTGAGTGGAACTCTTTCCAAGGCGGTACAAGCAAGTCTCATAAGAGGCATTGTGAAGGGTCTTATGCCATCTACTTGCTACAATAAATAAAACTTCATTATGCCGTACAATACTCCTAAGAAGTCATAACCATATTAAACAGAATATGCAGTTTCAAATGGAAACCATTTAAATACTTTGATATTTCAATGCAGATCAAGGGGATATAGAAGGGGAAGCAGCCACGAGCTATAACAACACCAAGTGTCTTGGTATCATTATTACCCTCTATGGAGCAAATTTAAAATTATGGAACCAAGTTCATAGCTTTCTCTCAAGTGAAATACCATGTTTCTTTAGTATGAAGAGTGACACCAGGAAGCCCTTCTGTAAAGGGATCAGTTAGTTAAAGCTTAGTTAGATCAGTTACGTTAGTTAGACACCTAAGCAGTTAGTCACATCACAAATGCCTAACTAAAGCCTTAACTATACATAACAGCTACTGTATACAGAGACGACAATCAATCAATGCAACATTCAGGTCATAACTCTTCTCTTCTCTCTTAACCTCTTTATGGTATCAGAGCCTGAAAAATGGTTAACACCATTACACCTCCTTCTTCTTCATCACCCTCTAACATAAACCTTCGGTTGATATTGTTAGTGCGAAGTATCAACCACAGGATTACAAGTCCTTCTGATTGATTGGGTCAGACCAATATTCGCTTCCAATTAGGAACTTGTAAAAAATTATGCAAAGTTGGTATCTTCATCTAAGAACATTATCCTAATTCAATTTATGCAAAGTCATAAAAAAAATTCACAAATCTCGACCCGACCTATGTACTAATAAAATCTCTTTAGGCCTATTTTCCCCCTCCACATGGTCACGTGAGCAAGTAAGAGGATTATCAATTTCATATGACATAAGATACCTGATAATCCCATTCAGCAGCAATGGCCTTGGCAAGGGCAACAGTGGGGAGCTTGAGGGGCCTCTTGGAAGGAGTCTTAAGGGTTCTATAATCAAGCATCACCGTCCATCCGTTCCCATCATCAGCTTCTCTCGTCTTCACTTCCTTGTAGAACCGCTTCCCCACTATCGACCCCGTCATGAACGACATCGGCATCGTCACCGACGACGACGACTTCCAGCTCGACGGAGCCTTCAGGTGCACGCTCTCGTCGTTCTTCTGACCGCCGCCGCCGCCGTCCGACGAGAAGGTGAAGGAAGAAGCGTCCGGTTGTGATTGCTCCGCGGTGGCGGCGGATGAGCCGACGTGGCGAATTGGGTTAAGTGGCGAGAGTGCCGTGAGAAATTTACTGTTCGATGCATTGATGGATTTTCTTATTAATGAATGAGCCATTTTTCTTTCGTTTCTAAGTTGAAGAGAGAGATGCTGCTAAGTAAGTTGCTTCTTCAATCTTGCTCGGAGTTTAGCAGGGTTTTAATTTTCATTTTGGAAGGGACGCTGGAAAAAAAAAAAAAAAAAAAATAAAGGGAAGAGAAGAGAAGTGAGGAGGGTGCCGTGGTGGGGTCTCTCGGGAGGCTCATGGAATTAGATTCTTGGGCTGAAAGTTCACCTTTGGATCCAGATTTGGATAATGCTTTTCCCACCCCTCAGTTTGCTCTTCTCATCCCTCCCCCAATTATATTTTAACTTTTAGGCTTTGTTTGTGAGTTTGGAGGGAAGGAAAGGGAGGAGATCAAAGGGGAAGGAAAGGAGAGGGAGGGGAGGGGAGGGAGAGTATTATCCCTCACCTTGTTTATGAGTACATATTGTATGAGGGGAAGTAAATGGAGGGTTTATAACATACTTTTACAATTTTACCTTTATTTTAGAATATCAATACAAGTAATATTTTTAAATAATATTAGGGCACCTTTCAAAAAAAATAATAATAATATTAATGCAAAAAAAAATTATTCCTTTTCCTTTAAAAATTGGGGTAAACCCCCCAAAAAATCCCAAATTGGGGTAAACCAAAAAATTGAGGTGATGAGGGGTTTGGGGGATTTTCTAAAATCCTCAAAAACTTCTCCTCCAATTTTTTACACTCACAAACAAGGGAGAGGTTCTCATAACCCTTCCATTTCCCTTACTTCCCCTCCTAAACAAGACTCACAAACAAAGCCTTAGACAAAAGTGCCCTCCACATCAGTATTTCTCCCCACCCTCATGATCCCTCACTCTCTATCTCTCATCTCCTTCTTCTTCTCGCACCGCCCACCCCACCCCCTCATTTCATCTTCTTCTCTATCGAGGCATAGCAAAGCGACGACACACAAGGAGCTTACTGCGGTGATGTATGGTTTTAGTTTTTTTTTTCAGATATTTAATGTTAAGAATTGATATGGCAACAGATGGGAGAAATAAGGTTAGATGTTGATGCTCTGAATCAATATGTGGATTGTTGTGGAACATTTACCACTACATAGGTAATTGATTGGTAAATGATTATTGTTAAGTTTTGAATATGTCAATATCCAGTGTTTGAATTTTTTATTTTTAGGTATTTCCTACTCAAGATGATCTAATTGGACTCGAGGTGTTGCGATGGATAATGGATTTGCTATTGTTATTTTGAGATCAGACGGAGGTGAAGGACGTGTAGGAAGGAGACAATTGTACTTTTGGGTTGTCGAAGGAGTGGAAATTATAAACCATATAAGGAAGAGTTAACTCTCAATGTAACTGGAATTGGAAAATATGAGTGTCCCTTTAGACTAAGAAGAAGACCTTTGAAAAATGGTGAAGGATGGAAGGTGAATTTGGTGTGTGGGTTTCATAACCATGATTTAGCAGAAATATTAGTGGGTCATCCATATGTTGGTCGGTAGTGAGGAAGAGAAGTCTCTGCTTAGTGACATGACAAAGAATGTGGTAAAGACAAAAAAAACAATTTACTCACACTGAAGGATCATAATTAGGTTATCATCACTACTATTAAACAGATTTATAATGCGCAACAACAATATTAGAAGAGTAAAGAAGGTCCCAAAACAGAAATGCAACATCTAATGAATTTACTAGAATGTCATCAGTATGTCTACTTGCAAAGAAGGGTCAAGACGTCAGATGTTGTTAGTGTTGGAACCAAAGTAATTTGGATTAAATAATCTCTAAGTTTTGATGTTAACAATAAGGATTAAATTTGTGTAGCAAAGTGTTAGCTTTAATCTAACAAGTGCCTTCAGTCTTGAAGGATCTATGTTTTTATAAATTAAGTCTATCTCCTTTGCAATCCGCGTCCATATATTCTGTATTGAAAGTTTCCCAGAGTGGTCGAGTCCACTCTATCAAGGATCTCCTTTAAACTCAAGTGCCACGTCAGTAGACGAGCGTTTGAATGTTTCTAGTGGACGGAGAAATTCTTTTCATATAGACGTGAGCTTCTCCAATAATAAACATTAGTTTTCCAATGCCACGTCACTGGACGGAGATTTTAAATGTCTCAAGTACTGGCAAGACCGTTGTTTTATATAGACGAAGTTTTGGTTGCCACGTCAGTGGACGGAGCCTTAAAACTCTTCTTACTTACCTTGCCTTTACTATTGTTTTGCTGGACGAAGAATTTTGAGCATTTATATCAATCTGAACCAAAGCGAATTTATTTCATATGATTGATATTTATTTCATATATTTATAATAGTCCTTCTCATTTTCTATTAACGGTTTTTTATTGTCTTGTTTCTATGAGAGAGACATAGTACAAATAAGGAATTGCAAAAAGCAGAATAGTACAATGCAAAACGTTGTGTACCCTGTCACCTTTTACGCTGAAATAGCTGGAACTTGTACAAGGAAGGCAAGACTGTTTTTCAAGTTGCATTTGCTCAGAGGTGTGCCATTACATGCAAGAATTTTGTCACATAGTACAAAGGCCACGAGCAAGCTGAGTCACAACGGATATTTACTTGGTTGATTCTATCTCTAAACGGAAAATTCAAATACAACCGTTGATGATTCTGAAGAGAAGATCAAGGACCCTATAAATAGAAGACTAAGGCTTTTGAAGAAAGAACTTTTGCGTATACAAAGAAAATCTCAAGAAATCTCTTGCGAGCAAATATTCTCTTATTCTTTCAAAAAGCAAAAGTCTGTAATATCATAGTTTGAATATTGCTATAATATTCATCTGATCTTAAAACTTTCATATTCTCACACATAGTGAGTTAGAAGATCAAAGAAATCAAAAACTCTTTATTAGAGGTAGAGCCTGAAGAGGCTTGGTAAGAAAGAAATACTTGTGAGCCTGGAGAGGTGTTGAATACTTGCTGTAATCTATTTGGAAAATAGTGGAGAAATCCTTCAAGTAGAAGGGACTGGACGTAGCTCTTGGTTGGAAGAGAGTGAAACCAGGATAAAACAACTTGTGTGAATCTTCTAATCCCTTATCTCTTTGGTTTTACGTGTTTATACTAAACTGTGGGGATTTGAACTTGAATTTGTTATTCTTTCAAAAGATTGTTTTTCTGTGTGCTTTATTCTGCCTCCTTATCTTTGTGTGAGAAAACTTTTCTTGAAAAGGTTGTTTTCGAAAAATATTAACAAACACAATTCAACCCCCCTTCTTGTGTTTGCCTGTGTCAACTTCAGTTAGAGATATATGTTGGAACCAAAGCGGTGGTGTAATACCTTTCTCGGGCACTATATTGTCTATGATACTATATAAGACCGAGTATAGCAGTAAGATTTAACGTCGAAAATTATGGAAATTTTTTTTTTTGGTAAACGGTAAAGATAAACACTACATAAATAATACACCACTAATATCAACGTAATAATAGTTTCATAAATATGTATCATATCCTTCGAGAGGTACGAAAAACATAATCCAAAAACAGAAACTAAAAATGGCGGAAATACAATCGCCAACAAAATACAACATAACTGAAATACATATAATAAACTTAGAGATCGATGCAACTCCACAAAACCTAACCTCGGACACTAGGACTCATCACACTGGCCTACAAAAGACTATGAGAAGGCGTCATCCATGTCCTCCGCGATAAACTCCTCGGGTCCTCCTCTATGTCCTCCTACTCCTCCTTGGAGTCAAAAGAAATCTCTATCACCGTAGCAGCGAGGAGAGCCCGACTGTGACACCCTCTACCCCGCATGTATTTATAACGATATAAAAGAAAATAAAATAAAATAAAAAACACATGCATATTATTAATAAAATAACATCCATATGATAGAAAGTACCACATGAACAAAACGTCTCCAACATTGCGGAATAATAAAACATAACATAAACTGAGAGAACATAAACCCAACCTTGATGTCACATGTCAGAGCTGGTATAACCAAAATCTGGAAAGTACATCAGATAACAAACTAAAGATAAAATCCTAAACTACGAGTAAGCGGGCTCCTCAGAGTCACTCCTTAACTGGCTCCTCACCATCCTCTGCATAAAAGAAAGGTACATGCAAACAACAACAGAAAATGGGGAGTAAGAACGGGCGTGCTGTTTATTGAGCACGGCCGCGCTTACTGGAGCATAGTTGTACTGTTCTGGGAAGAAGGGTTGGAAACCCTTGCCAAACTTCCAAGGGCATTCATATATCAATACTATTGGCTTTTAACTACACCTTCAAGTATTAATCTCGTTACTCTTGTTTAATCTCCATGTCTTATAATTATTGGGGATTAATCCTTTAGTCCTGGCTTTATTATTAACATCCCTAAAGCAATCGTGGATCAATCCTAGGGTCTTAACTATACCATTGAGCATTAACCTCACTTCTCTTTACTACGGTTCATGTCTTATGAACATTGGGGAATATCCCCAAATTCTTATATCATTATTATTATCATTTTATATTTAATTCGTGTGTTATAGCAATAGCATTGCAACACCCTTCTCGGGTGCTACAAAGTAAATGACATTTTAAGGCCGAAAAGTAGGTTAATTAAATTTGGCTATAAAAGAATGGGGTAATTTTTTTTCCTTTTTCGTAAGTCGTATATATAACTGCTTTGCTTTAAATGAATGGACAATAAAATATTCCATTATCACAATTAGGGTTATGAGTTCGAAAATCATTTACATAATACCCAACTCGACTCATAAACAGAAATCATAAAATATACAGACTCAACATAAAGATGTGGAGACGCAGCTCCCAGGCTCTTTATGAAACCTCTACAACTGAAACTCGGCTTCCTGGCCACAACGGCTTCACCGAACATAGTATCAACTATGTATCTGGGCAAAATTGCCGGAATACGTTCAGTTGGTCTATCCATCGGATAACCTCGTGATTCCACCAGAATCCACTTGCTGTCAATCTTTGACGGACGATATTCTCGGTTACAAATCACAGGTCCTTCATTGATCCACAGTTCTCAAATAGACTTGTCATGTTTGTGTAAAGATGTTTTAAGGCACTTGCTTACAAGTCCTAACACATTATGAAATTGGATCGACAGTCCAATCATTTATTTCTTTACACTTTTCTAATGGAGCCTTTCTTTTGGCTTCCAAGAAATCAAATAACTCTTAGTCCGTTAAGTCTTATGGAGGTATGGATATTGAATTATCCACACTTTACAACAAATGGTCTTGCTTCACCATAAGTCGTAAATCATTAAGTTCATATTTTCACTAAGTCATTTATGACTTAGGTTTTGCTCTTTAATGTAAATACTAGTCTTTGAAGACTAAAATCTTCTTTTGTCTTGAAACCAAAACCTTTTGTTAAAACCAAACCATTTTAAAATCAGATTCTATCAAAGTACATAAGCACTAAATTCCTCAAAACAGTTTCTTGAAAAACATCGAAACCCTTAAAATATTGTTTTACCGCTTTTTACTGTATTTCAATTTAAATTCTATATTTTCACAAATATAATTGTTTGTCTCAAATCCTTCACTTCCCTAAGTTACCAATATTCTTGAAGTTTTGAGTTGCAGAATTAAAATGGGAGATAAAAAGAATATATGACTGTTGTATTATGTACCTGTGAGTCGTACCATTGCATGTCTGCCTTATGTGTAAGATAAATGGAATCTCACCTCTTTATTTTTATATTGCCTATGTCGGCTGGTGTCTTCTGCATTCTTTTGAGAAGATTGAGATGTCAAGATGTTCCTTGACTAACGCATCGTAGAGATTGGGGTTCGAGCATGCAGACGATATGTTGGAGTTTCTAGTGGACATTTTCCAAACTGTTGATGGGTTTGTAGACCATGTTTCTCCTCTTGGGGGAGGATAGGGCTTAGTCCAAGAGTTACTTTTGTAATGACTCTAGTAGTGTCTTTTTTGACGACGTCGGTAGTGGACTCAAATAGAGTTTCCACTAGATCTCGTCAGTTGGGTTTATCCTTCTCACGAGGTATGAGAGAAGATGGTCTTTTCTATTGTAGTTTGGCCAGCTGGGTATGTTTGGGAGTTACCTCTTGAAGATTGAAGAAATGAAGAAATTGATCAATACAAGCTTGGTTCCAAATGAAAGCTTTTGAGACAGCTTTGAGGATGTGGTGGTTTTGTGAGTGTATCTCACGATCTGCTCATCCAAAAATTACAAACTTTGGCTTTTTGGAAAGATAAGAAAGAGAGGAAAAACTTTGATGTTGAAGGTTTTGTTTGACTCAAAGCAGAACAGGGCGTAAAGAGCCTTCTTTCTTCTGTTCTCGCATAGTTCTGAGGATTTTGAGCTGTTTCGGTATTTTGGCCATATCACCTAATATACTAATCCGTTTTTTATGATCTTTAGCTCGTTGGAAATAATAGAGAAAGAGGAACAACTTTCATGTAGAAAGTTTTTCGATTTTCATAACAGAAAAGGGTCATAATTTCAGTGTAATTTCGGCGAGTATGAACATCCATGTGTGTTCTTTGAGTTCTTAAGAGAAAATGAGAGAAAGTGATGAAGAAGATGAAGTTAGAAATGGCTAAGTGTGGACTGCACGAAAATGAGGGAGTTAGGAGCAGATTTTGTGTGGTTTAATGTGATAAAAGAACTATGGTTGAGTTAATTTAACATAGGTTAAGTTAGAAAATAATATAATAACTTAACTACGGTTAATTAGTAACTTAATTAGGGTTAATTGGTAACTATGGTTAACAAACATGTGGCTCATAATCAAGAGAGGGTGTGGCTGATTCTTGGCCAAGTAAACTAACCTTGGTTCCTTAACCATGGTTAAAATTTAACTCTACGTCGGTTAGGTTAAGCTTAGGGGTATTTTGGTCATTTCACTTGAAAATTCTCGAATGAATATATAAGAATATAGAAATTGGTTTGGATTGATTTGGATGTGTATATTGAAAGATATGATTTTATGAGTCCATAGGGACTAAAGTGTAATTTCTGAGAATTTCAGTGGCTGCACTGGAATTCATATTCTTTTTGTGTTACGATTGAAGTCCTTGATGAGACAAAACCATAGAAATTGGTTTGGTGTTAATTGGATTAATACATAAAAAGTTATTGTAAAATATTTGGTCAGAAATATAATTTCTGGAAAGTTGAGGGCAACTGAAAATATTTCTAAAGAAGTTGGTTTGGTGTGATTTGAAGTTATAAATAAAAAGTTGTAAGGTTTTAAGTTAATAAGGACCTTTTTGTAATTAATGAAAGTTTAGGGACTAAACTGCAATTTTCGAAAATTTATGTAATAGGACAGTTAGAAACTGTTTTTCATGCCTATCAAACTGTTCTAAAACTCCAAAATGAGTTTTGGACTATTAGAGTTTAAAATCGTTGAAAAATGATTTACGCGATTTACAAACTTAACGACGTTCAGTCACATTTTTAGGAATTTTGTATAAATGGTGAAAAAGTGGTAAAATCAATGTTTCAATATCCTAAAATGAGTATTATAACTTAGGATAGTTATATAGTTGAGGTGAAAGAACCATATTTTTAAAAGTATGGCTATAAAATTTGAGGCCGATCTCCTTGTCCCTCTGCTACATCAAACACCCCTAATACCTCAGCTCCATATTCGACTCCGTAGTTTTACCCGTCTTAGGTTTTTTTATGCGTTTTTCTAAAAGATTACGCCCGAATAAAATAATATAATTTCAGTGCTAACGAATTTTTCCGAAATGTGGAAAATCGTTTGGGGTGAAATATAAAACCTAATGGTTTCGTTCACGAGTCGAAATTAGGGTTTCTGCTCAGTAAAATCTTACTGTCACTGAAAACGCAGAAAACACAGACTGGGTTTCATATGAATTTTCAACCCAAAACTTCCCCGTAACCTTATAAAAATAAGTATAACAGGGAAATGACCTTAGTTTCTCCAAAGTCATTTTCTAAATCTCGAATAAAATATAAACACATATATACATATATGAATATTTACCGATATTGAAGAACAGTGAAAATCGGGGTGTTACAACACTACCCCTCTAAAAAGAATTTCGTCCCCGAAATTAACTTGTCTAAGGAAAACGAACATGGATATCGTTTTCTTCTATTCCGTGCTCCAAATATACAACATATTCGTTTCTCGAAACGTGACGTGAATTATTTCCAAGATTAGACTGTTGCTCTGACTTATACTATATTCGCTAAACCTCCTGATAAAACAAATCAGGCAAACCCCTATTTAAACTCTCAAGACTCAAAGCACACTCGAATGATTCGAATGTCAATAGAATAAAATATACGAACTTCCGATAGATTTGGAAATTTGATTGATACCAAACTTTGACTCCCATTTATGGTGGCGATTCTAACACACCGGTGGTAAATAAGAACTCAGAATTCGAACAAGAATTTTTAGGAGAGAGAAAATAATTCTCTAAACTTTACTCTCACAAGAAAGAATAAAGTAGAATGAATAGAAAAACAAAGAATATTCTCTTATGTGAAAAAGTTCTTTAATAGATTCCTGAATGTAAAGTGTCCGGCCGGTACAGATTTACAAACATGACTCTAATAAAGCTACTCTTCCCACAAGAACTCCCTTCGAAGGAAAAATCTTTGAAGGCAGTGATTCTCTTTCTTTCCAAGAGTCTAAGACTCAAGTTAAACTTACTCTTGGTTTTTAAGAAAACCAGAGTAAAAGAATTTATGAGTTTCCTCACTTGAAGTAACTCCAACTCGTTTGTCACAACCACAGAATGAATTGGTTAAATTTTCATCTGCCAGAAAATTTATAACTCTTTGCCCACGCAGACTAACCAGATATGATCTGCAAGAGATCACACCCTTTCTCAATTGTACTCATTTGCGGAAAAGGTAAATGGTCAAATTTACAAAAATCAGTTCTCCACTTCAACGGAGAATTCAAACAGATTTAACCCACAAGGGTTGGTTAACCAACGATTGTAAAAAGTCATTATATCAATGATGACAGAAGAATACCATCTTGATTGACTGACCCAACACATAAACCATCAAAGGTGAATACGGAAATCACATTAACTTGACTGAAGAAATTTAACAAACGATAAGTAATAAGAATATCTCACATATTTGTAGGGAATTAAGAATGACTCGTGTGTGAACCCAACAGTATAGCCGAAAAGCTTACTCTCTAACCAACATTTCTTCTTATTGTAGTTGCAAAACTACATTCTCTAATACTCCTCAAGCTTTGTTAGAAAAATACTCGTCCAAAAGATTGATCCTGAATATTTCCTTAGTGACGGTTCTGTTCTCTGCTTCAACTAACAGACTGTCAATCCTTACTAAGGTTAAGGATGACAAACCTAAAGCAAAACTAGGCATCAAAATTCTATCCACTATCATTCCTCCTTAGAAACAATAATGAAAAGAATGGCAAACAATATTGTATCCTTTCGGAACAACGTCATGAAGAACATAAACACAGCAAGGATAGACTAACGTCATTATCCTTACAAACATTGGTTCTTCATTGAACCAAGAACACCAAACGACACAACACACAACCAGAGAAAACACAACAAAAAACGACGACAAACCTAAACCCCAAGCCCAAAAGACTCGGCCAGCTCTGATACCAAAATTGCAACACCCTTCTCGGGTGCTACAAAGCAAATGACATTTTAAGGCCGAAAAGTAGGTTAATTAAATTTGGCTATAAAAGAATGGGGTAATTTTTTTTCCTTTTTCGTAAGTCGTAAATATAACTGCTTTGCTTTAAATGAATGGACAATAAAATATTCCATTATCACAATTAGGGTTATGAGTTCGAAAATCATTTACATAATACCCAACTCGACTCATAAACAGAAATCATAAAATATACAGACTCAACATAAAGATGTGGAGACGCAGCTCCTAAAATATAAGATACTTGGAGTCGCAGCTCCTTAGATGGTTACATTAACTCCCAAACATACCCAGCTGGCCAATAGAAAAGACCATCTTCTCTCATACCTCGTGAGAAGGATAAACCCAACTGACGAGATCTAGTGGAAACTCTATTTGGGTCCACTACCGACGTCGTCACAAAAGACACTACTAGAGTCACTACAAAAGTAACTCTTGGACTAAGCCCTATCCTCCCCCATGAGGAGAAACATGGTCTACGAACCCATCAACAGTTTGGAAAATGTCCACTAGAAACTCCAACATATCGTCTGCATGCTCGAACCCCAATCTCTACGATGCGTCAGTCAAGGAACATCTTGACGTCTCAATCTTCTCAAAAGAATGCAGAAGACACCAGCCGACATAGGCAATATAAAAATAAAGAGGTGAGATTCCATTTATCTTACACATAAGGCAGACATGCAGTGGTACGACTCACAGGTACATAATACAACAGTCATATATTCTTTTTATCTCCCATTTTAATTCTGCAACTCAAAACTTCAAGAATATAATCTACCAGACTCGACGGTAAGCTTATCAAGCATACCAGACTCGGTTTGTCCATCGGAAGACAGGAATAGAGAGAAACTGATTGAAACCGTATAGTCCCATACCTACACAGCTTCAAGGAATATCCGATTCTAACATCGGAGCTAATTTGATATTTTGGAAGGAAATGGTCAGTATAGGTTTCACATCCGCCCACCTCAGGCACCATTGTGGCTTTCGTGTTACGCACACAAGGCTTAAATCATAACGTATGTACAATCATAATCACATGTGATCTCAAACTCTCTGTAACACATCAGGCTCTTTATGTTACCTCTACAACCGAAACTCAGCTTCCTGGCCACAACGGCTTCATCGAACATAGTATCAACTATGTATCTGGGCAAAATTGCTGGAATACGTCCAATTGGTCTATCCATCGGATAACCTCGTGATTCCACCAGAATCCACTTGCTGTCAATCTTTGACGGATGATATTCTCGGTTACAAATCACCGGTCCTTCATTGATCCACAGTTCTCAAATAGACTTGTCATGTTTGTGTAAAGATGTTTTAATAAGGCACTTGCTTACAAGTCCTAACACATTATGAAATTGGATCGACAGTCCAATCATTTATTTCTTTACACTTTTCTAATGGAGCCTTTCTTTTGGCTTCCAAGAAATCAAATAACTCTTAGCCCATTAAGTCTTATAGAGGTATGGATATTGAATTATCCACACTTTACAACAAATGGTCTTGCTTCACCATAAGTCGTAAATCATTAAGTTCATATTTTCACTAAGTCATTTATGACTTAGGTTTTGCTCTTTAATGTAAATACTAGTCTTTGAAGACTAAAATCTTCTTTTGTCTTGAAACCAAAACCTTTGGTTAAAACCAAACCATTTTAAAATCAGATTCCATCAAAGTACATAAGCACTAAATTCCTCAAAACAGTTTCTTGAAAAACATCGAAACCCTTAAAATATTGTTTTACTGCTTTTTACTGTATTTCAATTTAAATTCTATATTTTCACAAATATAATTGTTTGTCTCAAATACTTCACTTCCCTAAGTTACCACACTTATATTAAAGTTTCAAAATACTGATTTCAAACTCTAAATCATTGTTTTCTCAAAAATCTTTACAAACGTTTGACAACGGTTTCGCCGCTTTTTCCTGAATTTAGGCTCAAAAGCCATACTTTTAAAAATATGGTTCTTCACCTCAACTATATAACTATCCTAAGTTATAATACTCATTTTAGGATGTTGAAACATTGATTTTACCTCTTTCTCACCATTTATACAAAATTCCTAAAAATGTGACCGAATGTCGTTAAGTTTGTAAATCGCGTAAATCATTTTTTGATTTTAAACTCTAATAGTCCAAAACTCATTTTGGAGTTTTAGAACAGTTTGATAGGCATGAAAAACAGTTTCCAACTGTCCTATTACATAAATTTTCGAAAATTACAGTTTAGTCCCTAAACTTTCATTAATTACAAAAGGTCCTTATTAACTTAAAACCTTATAACTTTTTATTTATAACTTCAAATCACACCAAACCAACTTCTTTAGAAATATTTTCAGTTGCCCTCAACTTTTCAGAAATTATATTTCTGACCAAATATTTTACAATAATTGCAAAAAGGTCCTTGTTTACAAAAATGCTTATAACTTTTTATGTATTAATCCAATTAACACCAAACCAATTTCTATGGTTTTGTCTCATCAAGGACTTCAATCTTAACATACAAGAATATGAATTCCAGTGCAGGCACTGAAATTCTCAGAAATTACATTTTAGTCCCTAAGGACTCATAAAATCATATCTTTCAATATACACATCCAAATCAATCCAAACCAATTTCTATATTCTTATATATTCATTAAATCCTTATAAAAATTATTCAAACAAATTAACTCAACTTGAGACCCCATTAATCATTTATGGTCGAATGGCCTAAATAATTATATTAAGCATTTTTCTTAACAAATCAAGCAAACAACAATCTTGATTCCAACTTAAGGTCATTGGAATCAAAACAACCATATGACATATCATACCACAACCAAACATCAAATCAAATCCTCCAAGAGGATCACACACATATAAATCAATAATACATAATCCTAACACTTAGGATTTACAAGACAACATACAATTACTTTAAACCACATACATATCTACATTAAGGTAGGATAGTAGTAATCTCTCCCCTTACCTCTTGTAGATCCCTTAAAGCAAGCAAGGATGATGTTGTTCTCCTAAGGATGGCCACAGTTTTGCTTCCAAAATCCTAGAGATCAACACACAAAATTCAAAAGGATTATACGACTAAGCTTAGACATAACCAAAGATAGGAATCAAGGCTTAGATCACTTATCTTAAGCCAAAAGGATGATGATCAATAGATTGATGTTGAGTACAATTGAGAAAGGGTGTGATCTCTTGCAAATCATATCTGGTTAGTCTGCGTGAGGTTAAGTTAGCAAATAATATAATAACTTAACTACGGTTAATTAGTAACTTAATTAGGGTTAATTGGTAACTATGGTTAACAAACATGTGGCTCATAATCAAGAGAGGGTGTGGCTGATTCTTGGCCAAGTAAACTAACCTTGGTTCCTTAACCATGGTTAAAATTTAACTCTACGTCGGTTAGGTTAAGCTTAGGGGTATTTTGGTCATTTCACTTGAAAATTCTCGATTTCTAAAATTTGAGGCCGATCTCCTTGTCCCTCTGCTACATCAAACTCCCCTAATACCTCAGCTCCATATTCGACTCCGTAGTTTACCCGTCTTAGGTTTTTACGCGTTTTTCTAAAAGATTACGCCCGAATAAAATAATATTATTTCAGTGCTAACAAATTTTTCCGAAATGTGGAAAATCGTTCGGGTGAAATATAAAACCTAATGGTTTCGTTCACGAGTCGAAATTAGGGTTTCTGCTCAGTAAAATCTTACTGTCAGTGAAAACACAGACTGGGTTTCGTATGAATTTTCAACCCAAAACTTCCCCGTAATAAGTATAACAGGGAAATGACCTTAGTTTCTCCAAAGTCATTTTCTACATCTCGAATAAAATATAAACACATATATACATATATGAATATTTACCGATATTGAAGAACAGTGAAAATCGGAGTGTTACAAGCATCATCAATCATCTCATGGCATCATCATCAAACGTCACAACATCCATTCATGGCATAATTTCATCAATAAAAATACATAATTAAAGCATGTCAATCATATAGCAAACATAGCATACATATAACCAACAACATCAATTAAGCAATTAGCACACAATAGGGTCATGGGTTAACCCTTCATCTTACGCTACCCCATTGCCTACATGCTATACTAATCCCTTCTCCCCATACCTGGTATGAAGATTCAACCTATTGCCAAACGTAAGCAACCTACTCTTGTTCCCTTGAGCTGCTCGACGAATTTCTCAAACCTTCGCCAAACACAAAAGGGCAAACATTAATCTCCCAATTCAAGAAATAAGAAAAGGAGATTAACAGAGGGATGACCGCATTACCTTGATTGATACTAACACATGACTTCTCTCCCAAACGATCACAAGAACACCAAGAACTTGGTTGGGTTCAAAGAAAAGAGAAGAGGAGAGGTTTCTGTCACACTAGGTTGCTAAAAGTGTCAAAATGAGGGTTAACACTAATAACCCTCTAAAACCATTCTATTTAAGCTGTCAGACCCTGAGCACGGGTATGCTCACCTTAAGCATAGCCGTGCTCGACACCGAGCACAGGGTCATGCTTAAAGGAGCACGAAGTCTGCAACATGCACGTCAAAACGCTCCATTTTCCGACACGGCCGTGCTCGTGGTTCACTTAGTCACTGAGCAAGCCTTTGAGCACGGGGTGGTGCTGAAAATGAGCACGGTCGTGCTCATGCATCAGAAAGGGCTTTTTCACCAGCAAATCCCACTTGACCCCATTTTAACATTCCTAAGGCATTTCCTAACAACCAACACATCATACAACTATATATATAACATGTATAAATGTATTTAAACACATAAGAGTGTACGAAAAAGGGGTGTTACACCGACAACTTAGAGTCGCGGGACAACGAATGCTCTTTCGAGTAGTTAGTTGATAACACATATGACTAGGTGTCGTTTCCGTTGTTGGAGAGGCCATATGAGGGACTACTGTAGGTGCCACTGCCGCTACCGTTGAGGATCAATCGTCATCAATAAGTGGGGGTACCACTCGCGGTGCCGATGCCACTGAAGCAACATGAACCATAGGAGGAAGCCTCCACAGGGGCTCCCAAACCTATCTCCTGGTAATACGAACTCCAAATGAGCGTACATAGAGAAATATAACCAGATAGCCCCGCCTAGGGACTTATACACCACAACAGCATTGTTCCCCACGAACTCCTTGTGATTGCCGCCAGGGTGATGTGTCCATAAGCCCGAACCATCGGGCAACTCAAGATGTAATGAGGGGATAGTGCTGTTATCGTCTTTCCAGAACATAAAATTAAGCAACTGCAGACAACACAGAAGTGAGGTGAGATTCCGATTCATCATACAACATATGGCAGACATATAGAGGTACGACACACATACATAGATAATTATCAAAGTACAATAGTTACAGTAAGGCATATCAGAACAATCATAGTTTATGAGTAAACAATCACAGGACAAAGCCAAACTAGACATGAGTCATCTAGTACTCGATGAGAGATTATGACCCATACACCATGGTGCGAAAGAATTGTTGGAGGGAGTGGTTCGGAGTATTGTTCCTGATTGTACCAACCTTGGGTAATAATGCTACAACATTCGTAACGTGCACACTAGGCTTTTTCGAGAACACCCTATGCTAACCAGAATACAGTAGCGTCTAGTCGAGAATGTCGATACATCGCAAGATCACCACAACATGGGAGGAAATACAAACCGGTCCCATTTGAGTATTTCAAACCCCAACACCTACAAGTATCAACTAGATCGTCATTACAGAATTCACACCCACATTGAAGTGTCGACTCGATCTCCTAGGCTAAACGACCTTATGGAACATATTATCAACTATGTGTTTAAGCAATAATATTGATGCATTTAATTTGGCTATCCATAGGATAAATCTCGTGATTCTGCAGGAATCTCTTTGATGTGATTATTCAGATGAACATATTATCAACTACTTCTAGTCGACACACAACCTCATGCTGCCATCCTTCTTCTTCACCAACAACACCGCCGCTCCCCATGGGGACACGCTCGGCCTAATGAGCTGTTTCTGAATCAGTTCCTCCAACTGTTTCTTCAACTCAGCTAGCTCTAGAGGACACACCCTATAAGGTGCTATGGATATGAGTCTCGTTCCCGGCACTAAGTCTATGGTAAACTCAACATCTCTCTTAGGGGGTAACTCATCAACATCTTCAGGAAAAACTTCAGGAAACTCTCTCACTATTGGCATATTTCCAACATCAGGCTTGCTCTCTACTTCCAGGTGTTAGTGTAAGCCCTAGTGGCCAATCTATTTTGAATAGATCATTATTTGTATCATGAATCTGATCATATATTTGATATATGAATAAGGCATTAATTTATTATGTTATTAGTTTATAACATAATAAAGTCCTTAGAATAGGCAGTTCATTCAATGAGATGTTAAGTATGTTGTTGGCCGTGGCAACCATCACCCAAGAGGGGGGGTGAATTGGGTTTTAAATAATAATGAAATCTTTTGCGTTAAATCAAAAACCCTTTTAAAATATAAACAGAAATCGCAGCGGATAAATAATTGTTTTCAAATTAAGGCGGTTTGAAAGATAAATCGTTTGAAATTAAAGCGCGATAAATAAAATGAGGAAATGTAAAGAGGATAGGGAAAGAGAATGAACACAATGATATATCCTGGTTCGGCCACAGACTACCCACGTGGCCTACGTCCAGTCCCCAAGGCAATACGACCAAGGGATTTCAATCAACTCTAGTTTTTAAACAGGATAAACTAGAACCTTTACAATGTAGAGCACTCCTCACAGACCAGGGATATCACCTCCCCCAGTGAAAGAGTCTCAAGACAATAACCCAAGAGATATCACCTCTCTTGTCAACCACAAGGAATATCACCTCCCTTGTAAACACTTGGAAATCACATCCAAGAAAATACCACAAGAGATATCACCTCTCTTGTAAACCACAAGGAATATCACCTCCCTTGTAAACACTTGGAAATCACATCCAAGACAACACCACAAGAGATATCACCTCTCTTGTAATAATGGTGTAGAAAAAGAAGGGTTTGAGTCAATCCGACTCTTACCAACAAATATGCACTCTTAATAGTGCTGATAAAAACAATTTGAAGCCCAATTACAATAACACCTATATGGTGTGTAGAACTCTCAATATAATATGGTCAAAGTGATAGTGCAAGAGAGATAATAGAGAAAATGGTTTTCAGAGTTTTAGCACAGAAAATATTGCAGTGTTCTCTATTCTGATGGCTGCCTAACTTTGCTTTTATATTAGAAAGGTGAAGGTTCAAAAGAAATTAGGTCAAGCCTCTTAAAATTCATTTTTGTCGCAGAATAATCGATTATTACATTCTCATAATCGATTATTTAAACCAATTTCAGGCAGCGCTCACTTTGACAGAATAGTCATAATCGATTATACTAATCGATTACGAGTCCACTGACTTTCATATAAAAAGCCATAATCGATTACATAATCGATTACGGGGTTTCTGTTTGAAGTACGTTGAAAGCCAGAAAGACATAATCGATTATACATTTCACATAATCGATTATTCTATTTCAAAATTCAAACTCAACGGCTTTAATAACATAATTACCCATTAAACTCATTTAAAGCCTTTTAATACATATAATAATCGATTATTGGTTTCCCATAATCGATTATGGCTCGAAGCATATTTGAATTTGAAAATCTTAACAATTAATATTTGATTACTCATTAAGCGCAATTAATTGTCAGATATAAACATGTTTAAAATGTTTTTGGCACATGTTAAAAGTGTGTGTGTGAGACCAATATTAAATTGAGAACCCTACTTACCATTTATACACTTTTCTAAAACACTCAATACAAATACTGAAATGCCCATTTTACCCCTCGTGCTTGCTTGCTTTATAACTTTCCGCTTTTTGCAATTTAGTCCTTCTGGACCTTTCCCTTTTGTCATTCATCAAAACTTAAAGTACCTGTCAAGGCATATATTCACATTCTCCCCCTTTTTGATGATGACAAACATCTCAGGAGGGATTTGCTAGAAAGATAGGGTTAGAGCAGTTCAAGCAGATATATCAGAGTTCTAAGTTCTAAGCGCAGTTTGCTCTACTCCCCCTCACTCTATGCATACATTCAAATCCACTCCCCCTGAATCATGCATTCAGATAACTCTCCCCCTTTTGGCATTATCAAAAAGCGGGAAAAGCAAATAAAACAAGGCATATATTCAGAGTAATATAGTCGAACAATATATGCAGGCAACAGTGTAATTCAACCATGTGTGTGGAAGCAAGTGCCAGGATAGTAAAAGAAAATAATTCCCCCTTTTGCAAGTGTATGATTATTTCCCTTAAGCATGCAAATAATTCTCCCCCTTTCTAAAATAATTTTTTAAAATAATATTTCAATTTTCTAAGGCATTGGAGAAAAGAATGTATAAAGATGAAAGATCCTAAATAATTTTGAAGAGTTAATCATGTAAAAAAGTTTTACCATGCATAATCGATTATGTAATTGATTTTGACTCTTCTGAAAACATACCCACTTGCATAATCGATTATGCTAATCGATTAGAGGCATTCTGACTTTTGCCTTTCTGCTCCTCGTCCAAGCGTAATCGATTATGATAATCGATTACAACCTTACTGACTTTTGAATAATCGATTTTCCTTTTTTTTTTTTTTGTGCATAATCGATTATCACTCAAAAATTTCAGAACTTTGTCGATCTCTTGGGAGAAAACCTTGTTTTGTAGATTTACAAGACTATCCTTTCTTACCCACCTTTGTTTGACCTTAGATCTACCTTTTGCATCATCAATCTTGCCCTTGTTTGAGTTATTCATCAAGCGATCTTTGCTTCTATATGTCGTGATTGCAATATCAGAGTTGTGAAGCATTCTTCTTGATGTCAAATCCTTATGTGAGCTAGATTGTTTCTCAGGCTTTGATTTTTCCTGCAAATTTGAGGAACTAGAGAGACCTTTTGGTACCCATTTCATATTGGGTCCTTGAAGGTTAGTGGACAAATTATTTGTGCCTTTAGACACCCACGCAACTTTATTTCTCATATAAATATTTTTCTTATAATTGCACATATGAGAAATATGTCCTATTCTTCCACAATAATTACATGTGACATCCCTTTTATTTTTCATAAAACAATTTTCATATGAAGGTTGAACACATGTGGAATTATTTGCTCTATCAATTTCTTGAAGTAATTCCTCAACTTGATTATCAAGGATTTTGCAATTTTCAAAACATGAAGGGGATTCAAATTTCACACTATTTTCTACATCAAGAAAAGTATACTCATTCTTTAAGTTTTCTATATCAATTTCAATAGATGATATACTTTTCAAACAACTCAAGTTCTTATTTTCTAAACACATCAACTCATCATACAACTCATTGAATGCATGTAACCATTTATCGTGAAATGGATTGAGTTTAGAATCTATTACCTCCAAGTTTCTTTGAGTTGCTTGGAGTGTTTGTTTTCTATTTTCTTGACCATTAGCTCTTTGCTTTTGTGGTGGTCCTTCTTCTTGGCAAGTTCTTGAGGATATCTTTCCTCCATTGAATTTTGCCCTTTCCTGTAGCGACTTTTAATCTCAAAATTGTTAGTAACAAGGTAATAATAATCAAGCACATTCAGAATATCCTTGGCACAATCACAATTTTTAATTTTCTCATAAGCATCATCGCACAAACAATTCCGAAGAATTTGCATAGCTTTGAGATTCAAGCAAAAACAGTTTTTATCAAACTCAGTCTGATGTTCTTTGGGTTTGAGAATGAGTTCATTAACTCCAATATCCCATATGTCAACATCAATTGACTGCATAAAAATTTCAATTCTCATTTTCCAATAAATGTAATTCTCACCATCAAAGAATGGTGGTTTGTCAATTTCAAAACCATACATTTTGGAAAAATTAAAAGGTTGCCAAAAGGATCTTAACTCTAAGCTGTTAAGCTACTAACCAGAGCCGAAGCTCTGATACCACTTGTTGGCCATGGCAACCATCACCCAAGAGGGGGGGTGAATTGGGTTTTAAATAATAATGAAATCTTTTGTGTTAAATCAAAAACCCTTTTAAAATATAAACAGAAATCGCAGCGGATAAATAATTGTTTTCAAATTAAGGCGCTTTGAAAGATAAATCGTTTGAAATTAAAGCGCGATAAATAAAATGAGGAAATGTAAAGAGGATAGGGAAAGAGAATGAACACAATGATATATCCTGGTTCGGCCACAGACTACCCACGTGGCCTACGTCCAGTCCCCAAGGCAATACGACCAAGGGATTTCAATCAACTCTAGTTTTTAAACAGGATAAACTAGAACCTTTACAATGTAGAGCACTCCTCACAGACCAGGGATATCACCTCCCCCAGTGAAAGAGTCTCAAGACAATAACCCAAGAGATATCACCTCTCTTGTCAACCACAAGGAATATCACCTCCCTTGTAAACACTTGGAAATCACATCCAAGAAAATACCACAAGAGATATCACCTCTCTTGTAAACCACAAGGAATATCACCTCCCTTGTAAACACTTGGAAATCACATCCAAGACAACACCACAAGAGATATCACCTCTCTTGTAATAATGGTGTAGAAAAAGAAGGGTTTGAGTCAATCCGACTCTTACCAACAAATATGCACTCTTAATAGTGCTGATAAAAACAATTTGAAGCCCAATTACAATAACACCTATATGGTGTGTAGAACTCTCAATATAATATGGTCAAAGTGATAGTGCAAGAGAGATAATAGAGAAAATGGTTTTCAGAGTTTTAGCACAGAAAATATTGCAGTGTTCTCTATTCTGATGGCTGCCTAACTTTGCTTTTATATTAGAAAGGTGAAGGTTCAAAAGAAATTAGGTCAAGCCTCTTAAAATTCATTTTTGTCGCAGAATAATCGATTATTACATTCTCATAATCGATTATTTAAACCAATTTCAGGAAGCGCTCACTTTGACAGAATAGTCATAATCGATTATACTAATCGATTACGAGTCCACTGACTTTCATATAAAAAGCCATAATCGATTACATAATCGATTACGGGGTTTCTGTTTGAAGTACGTTGAAAGCCAGAAAGACATAATCGATTATACATTTCACATAATCGATTATTCTATTTCAAAATTCAAACTCAACGGCTTTAATAACATAATTACCCATTAAACTCATTTAAAGCCTTTTAATACATATAATAATCGATTATTGGTTTCCCATAATCGATTATGGCTCGAAGCATATTTGAATTTGAAAATCTTAACAATTAATATTTGATTACTCATTAAGCGCAATTAATTGTCAGATATAAACATGTTTAAAATGTTTTTGGCACATGTTAAAAGTGTGTGTGTGAGACCAATATTAAATTGAGAACCCTACTTACCATTTACACACTTTTCTAAAACACTCAATACAAATACTGAAATGCCCATTTTGCCCCTCGTGCTTGCTTGCTTTATAACTTTCCGCTTTTTGCAATTTAGTCCTTCTGGACCTTTCCCTTTTGTCATTCATCAAAACTTAAAGTACCTGTCAAGGCATATATTCACATATGTGACTTAATCGTGAGACTTCATTGAAGAATAGAACTCTATTCTTAAATATCTGTAGTCAAGTATTATTGTTAATTTGGACGACAATAATACATAGAGACTATTGTGTGAGTAGATTGATGACCACATCTCACGGGTCATGGATATGTGATATCAAGTCGGCACACAGGTATAAATATTAAGAGTAATATTTATACTGGATGACCCTCTATGAGAATACTTCATAATAGTTATGTAAGTGTCATAAGTATTCTCATGGCGACCATAGTAAAGTAGTCCTTCGACTTGAAGTCACTACGATTCCTACATGAGGAGTTGTAGGCTTTAATGCTACCAAACGTCATGCGTATCAGGGTGATCATAAAGGTAGTTATTGGGTCTGCAATAAATCATGTTGAGGAGTGTGAATGACGTAGATAAGATTCGTCCCTCCTCCATAACAGGGGTAATGTCTTGGGCCCCTCGATAGAGTGAGACGTGAAATATGCGTGGCCACGCGGAAGTGAGCCAATATGTGATATTGGGCCCATTTGTGACTACACGTCTACTCAAGGATCGAGGAATAAATAATTGAACATAACAAGGATGACACTCTTATGCCTTGTGTTCAATTAAGATATATGGACGAAGGGACATTTACTGCACGGTAAATTTTGGTGGCGGTATGGCTTAAATCGGATCACCGATACTCTCGCAAATTAGGTAGTAATGATGCATTGCTAGATGCCGCTCATTATTTATAATATTTAATATTATAATTAATATTTGATATTATTATAATATTTAATATTATTGCCAACTTAGTGGGAGCTTATAGGGTCACACGCATAGAGCAAATGCGGAGCACTTATATTAATTAAATATGATTTAATTAATATAGGGCAATTGGGCTTGTAGCGTACAAAGCCCAATAGGGTAAGCGGTTAGATTAAAAGGAGCTGCAACTTATAAATAGAAGTGCTCTCCTCTCTAACCTAGTCTACCTAACTGTGCCTCCCCTAGCCGTCAGCTAGCACAAGACGCATAGCTCCGACGCCCATTTGCTCGCGTGGACTGAGTAGAGGTGCTACCCCTTCGTGGCACTGGTGATCAAGAAAGTAAAAGCACGCTTCAAGAGGTAAAACGCTAAAGCCCTATGTGATTCATGTTTGTAATGCGCGATCCATGGATAAGGTTTTCTTCTGCCTTGAGATTTGATTTTAGAATAGGATAATCTCATGAAAACCCCAACACTAGGGAAGATAACATCATGTAGATTTTGGCTTCTTTTTTCATAGAAACCTTAACTTGGTTGGCAGAGAGAAATCATGGATCCTTAGACTCCACAGGAGTTCCAAAAACTATGGTTTTATCAAAACAGTTTAAGAGGACATGGTTGAAAGATAACCAGTCCATGCCAAGAATAATATCAAGTTCTTTCAGAGGTAAGCATACAAGATCAACAATAAAATTCCTACCATCAATGGTAATGAGACAATTCTTGCATGCATGTGAAGTAAGAACAAGTTTATTTGTGGGCGTGGCAACAATTAAATCACATTTAAGAAGGGTCACAGGCAATTTAAGATTTTTGACACATTGATGTGATATAAACGAGTGAGTGGCACCCGAATCAAATGAGACAGCTAAAGGAGTTCCATCAATGAGGCACATACCTTGGATCAAGTCCTCGGACTAGGAGGCCTCAGCTCCACTAAGAGTAAAGACTGTCCCACTGGTCTTCAGTCGATTGGCTTGGGGTTTCTGATTCTTTCTAGCACTCTGCGGTTCTGACTTTGCTCCTCCACACTCGAGGCTGATGCGGCCAGACTTGCCACAGTTGAAGCAGATAACGTCCGTCTCCTTGCACTGAGCGGTGTAATGTTCCTGTCAACACTTGCCGCACCGGATGGGTCAAGGAGTAGAAGAATCCCAACTCCTAAACCAGTCTGAAGAGAATTGTGGCCTCTTGCAACCCTGCTTGAAGTCCCGGCCAACTGGAGTTAGACGCTGCTTTCCCTTGTCCTTCTGATCATTCTTCCTGCTGCCCTGAGCATCTGAACTCTTGTAGCTTGACACTCTGGACTTGTAGGCATCCTCGAAGATCCTACACTTGTTCACCAAGACTGGAAAGACGTGGATCTCCTAACAACTGATGGCTTGCTTGATCTCTGACCGCATACATCCTCAAACTTCACACACTTGGACGGTCGTTAGTTACATACTGATACAGTGTAAACAAGCAAGCTCCTCATACTTCACAGCATACTCACCCACAGACATACTCCCTTACTTCAAAGCCAGGAACTCCATCTCCTTCTTGTCGCGGATGTCAGCTTGAAAGTACTTCTCCAAGAATCTGTCCTTGAAGACATTCCAAGTAACCACAGTACCCTCAGCTTCCATACGCTTGCGACAATTCTCCCACCAGTGGTCATCTTCCTCTGTCAGTGTGAAATTACCAAAGATGACTTTCTGAATGTTGTTGCATCCCATAGTCCGGAAGATCTTCTCAATCTCCCGCATCCACAAAAGTGCACCTTTAGGATCATAAGTTCCTTTGAAGGAAGGCGGATTATTCCGCTGGAACTTATCCAAACCCTGAAACTCAGCTGGTCCTCCATTGTTGTTGTTCTAGTTCTATCCTATAGCATTGGCAAGTAGTGCCAATGCATCAGCGATTGCCTTATTGTTCCTACATCTTCCTGCCATTGGTTCCTGCACTTGCCCAAGACAACTATTAAATACAGATAACCAAGCAGGAAGAACTAAAGGTTCTTAATACTACACATTATTATCTATAGCAAATTATAGATAGTTCAAACAAGAGCACACAGAAGACTCATAACAGACTCATACCACGGCCTGATTGGACAGACATGCTCTGATACCACTAAATGTGACACCCTCTACGCCACATATATTTATAAAGCAATAACATAGAAGAAATAAAATAAAAACATGCATATCATTTATTATAAAATGAAAAACCTTAGGTAAAAAGTACCACATTGTAACAAACATAAACAACGCGGGAATAAAAACATAACATGAAAAACATAACCTAACCCCGATATCACATTACAGAGCTGGTATAACCAAAATCCGGAAACATCACGGATAAACAAACTGAAAACTGGGAAATCCTAAACCATGAGTAGCGGCTCCTCAGAGTCACTCCTCAACAGGCTGCTCACCGTCCTCTGCATAATAAAAATGGTACATGCAAAGCAAACAACAAAAGACGGGGAGTAAGAAACATGTATATAAACATAACGGCATGGAAGCAGTTAGCAAGATGAGCATGCATCACATATACAAATAGCATATCAAAACATAATAATATCTCATCATATTAATATCATTCACATCATCTCAAACAAGTATGCAATGCGATGCAGCACTACTCCACTACTCCGTTATGCACTTGGATCCAATCTACCTCAGGAAGTCAACTTCGGAGTTACATATCCACATTGGCGATTAAGCACCAACGCCGGCAGTTCACCAAACCATGGGTGAACTCCTTGGATAGCCGCCACACCTTACTCTAAAATGCGCCACCACGGGTGTACACGATTCACCTAACTCTCGGATGAATCACCGCAGACGGCCAGAGCGCCTTATTCTCGGACTACCTCCCCTGTGTTGAGCATCCCCCACTAATATATCCGATGCATGAATGCATGAGGAACAACAACACACAATCAAACAATCACCACCTTCGCTTGGGCCAATAGGCTACCCAAGTTTTATCACCATCAACACCTCGATCACTTGGCATCGAGGCCCCCTTGGCCACTAGGCACAAAGGTTCAACGTTAACAACACCTTGACCATTAAGCATCAAGGTCCCCTTGGCCACTTGGTACCAAGGTACAACAACGTGCGGTAAACAACGTTACCGACTTAACCATATTTACGTTTGTGTTTAATTACACTTATTAAGTCTTCATTGGATCATCTAACTTGTCTTTGCTTCGTTGGGTGTCATATTATCATCGTTGGGAACGTTTGGGGTGAAACACCCCTGTTGCTATTTCTGCATTCTGTTCTGTCTAGGGGGCACAGTCATGTTGACTGTTGAGCATGACCGGCTTACTGGAGCATGGCCATACTGTTTCTGGGCAGAAGGGTTGAAGAACCCTTGCTAAGCTTCCGAGGGCATTCGAAGATCAATCCTATTGACTTTTACTAACCATCCACATCAGTTTCATTACTCTTAATTAATCTCTATGTCTTGTACTTATTGGGGAATTAATCCTTTAATTCCAACTTCATTATTAATGTCCCTAAAACAATCACGAATCAATCCTAGGGTCTTAAATAAACCTTTGAGCATTAACCTTGCCTCTCATTACTATCGTTCGAGTCTTATGAACGATTAGGAATTTATCCCTTAAATCTTAATCATCATTATTAACGTCTTTTAATGTCTTATTGACATTAAGCTCATCATTAACCACATTAATAGCCAGTCATAACTCATGGTATAACAACATCATTGTTAACACAACCAAACATGGTATGAACATCATCATCAAACTAAGCATGGCATCATCAAATACAATTCATAATTAGACATATCAATAACAGTTAAACATGTATAATCATAAAAAAGGGGTCATGGGTTAACCCTTCATCTTACACTACCCCCGATGCCTACATGTTCATACTATCCCTTCTCCCCATAACTGGTATGAAGATCTAAGTCTCTTGACAAACATAAGCGAAACTACTCCTGTTCCCTCGAGCGGCTCGATGAGTTCCTCAAGACTTGGCCAATACAAGAAAGGCAAACATTAATCTTAGATTCAAGAACAATGAATAAGAGATTAATAGAGTGATGAACACGTTACCTTAATGGCACTAGCGCCGTGACTTCTCTTCCAAACGGACTCACGAACACCAAGAACTTCAAAGGGTTCAAGGGAAGAAAGGGGAGAGGTTTCTGTTACACTAGGATTGCCTAAAGTGCCAATTTGAGGGTTTGGCTCGCAACCCTCACGAAACTCTTCTATTTATAAACTCTCTGACTCGAGCACGGCCGTGCTCCCACTAAGCACGACCGTGCTTAACTTGAGCACGGAGTCGTGCTCATTTAAGCTCGGGCTCGCAACATCAGCATCATAAGCCTTGTTTTCTGACACTGTCGTGCTCCTCTTGAGCACGACCGTGCTCGTGGCTCAATTAGCCACAGAGCACACCAAACAAGCATGCGCGCTGGTACATGAGCAAGGTCGTGCTCATGCACCAGAAAGGGATTTCCTGCTTTGAAGTCCCACTTAGCCCTTTATAACATATACAAAACATATAATATCATTTGAAGACTTTATACGAAAAACATGGTGTTACTTTAGACAAGGAGATCCACTTTCTCCTTTATTGTTTTGTATACAGAAGATGTCCTGAGTAGAGGGATTTCTAAACTCGTACAGGATGGCTAGCTTCTTCCAATGGCTAGTCCTAGAGGTTTTCAAACTCCTAGCCATGTCTTATTTGCAGATGACATTATGATCTTTTGTAGAGGTTCCAGGCAAAATTTACAAGCTATCATGAATCTGTTAATTTGCTATAGTGATGCTTCTGGTCAGGTTGTTAATACAGACATCTAAATTCTTCTCGGGAGGGATTCCATGATTCCATCTTCTAGGCTTCCTGGAATCAAGTCTATTCTTGGCTTTGGTGCAGGGCAGCTGCCTGTCATTTATCTTGGGTTTCCAATTTTCAAAGGTAAGCCTAGAAAACTTCATTTGCAGCCTTTGGTTGATAAAATTAAGCTCAAATTGGCCTCATGGAAAGGCTCAATGTTATCCTTGATGGGAAGAGTGCAACTTGTGCAATCTGTAATTCATGGAATATTGATTTATTGCTTTCAAATTTACTCTTGGCCAGTTTCATTATTAAAGGAACTGTTAGAAATTTTATATGGTCGGGTGACATATCTAAAAGAAAATCTGTGACTGTGGCATGGCACAAACTTTGTAAACCTTTGAATGAGGGTGGCCTTGGCTTAGGATCCTTTAAATCAGTGAATGAAGCTGCTATGCTTAAGTTGTGTTGGGAATTGTTTGCTTCTTCAGATCAATGGTATAGTCTTTTAAAGGCTAGAGTGCTAAAAAATAATGTGCCTATTAATCATCATATAAGATCTTATGTTTGGGCTGGTATGAAGCAATTTTGTAGCACAATTATGGATAATAACAGTTGGCAGATTGGCTCTGGCTTAAAAATTAATTTCTGGTGTGATAAATGGTTAGATCAACCTCTTGTTCATTTGTTAAATGTCCCTGCTGAGATGCATATTTCTTTGAAAGCTAATGTTTCAAAGTTTATCATTGATGGATCATGGCACATCCCCACTGATATAGCTGATAAATTTCCTGTTCTGTTAAGTTTGCTCAGTAAACATGTTATCCCGATGGATTCATATGAGGATAGGATGGTCTGGATTCACAGTGACTCGGGTTTGCTCTCTCTTAAAGAAGCCTACAACTATTTGAAGCCTTCTTCACAAGTGCTACCTTGGGGGAAATTAATTTGGAACAAGTTCATTCCATCTTCGAAAACCTGTCTTCTCTGGAAATTCTTTCATGACAGATTTCCAACTGATGAGCACCTTTGGCAGAGTGGTTTCAATATTGTTTCAGTTTGCTCTCTTTGTGGTTCAACTTATGAGACTACTCAACATTTGTTCCTTCAATGTAGCTTTGCTGGGAAATTCTGGATTTGGCTAGGCAGCAAGATTAGTATGGCAATTAATACTTCATCAATTTCTGAAATTCTAGAGATTTATTCCAAAGGATGGAGCTCTCAAGTCAAGGATGTCCTTCTTGCTGCCATTACTTATGTGGTTTTGGCAATTTGGATGTGTAGAAATAAGTTGAGATTTGAAGACAGGAATTTCCTTTTTGAATATGCACTAAACTTGGTCAAAGGCAATATATCTCTCTCAGGCAATCTATCTTCAGGCAACCTGTCAGCTTCTTTTTCAGACTTGATGCTGTTAAGAGGATTTTCTGTCAAGGGCAAACCCTCAAAGGCTGTACTGATCAAGCAAGTTAATTGGTATCCTCCGAAGTGTTATTGGGTAAAATGCAACACTGATGGTGCTGCTAAGGGCTCTCTAGGTTTGGCAGCTTGTGGAGGGATTTTTAGAGATAAAAGTGCAGGAAATTGCATGTTTTGCTCATAATTTAGGTGTCACTTTTGCTTTACATGCTGAATTGTATGGTGCTATCTTGGCAATTGAAATTGCTCACAGGAAGGGTTAGAGGAATTTATGGTTAGAGTGTGACTCGACTTTGGTAATTTTAGCTTTTAAATTCATTTCGGTTGTTCCTTGGAGTTAAAGAAATAGATGACTTAATTGTATGGCTTTAACTAAAGAGATGAATTTTGGATACTCTCATATTTATAGGGAAGGAAATGTTTGTGCTGATAGATTAGCTTCCTTTGTTATTCATATCCAAGGGTTAGTTTGGTGGGACTTAGTTCCTAGTTTTATTAGAGATGACTTAATCTATAATAGGATTGATCTTCCTAGTTTTAGATTTAAATGATTCTTCCATGGGTAAGGTCAATGTCCCCCCATGTTTTTCTTGTAAATTTTTTCATTATTTTTAATAAATTTTAAGTATGCTGCAAATGATTGGTGATGCTTGAGGTACCAACCTAGTTGGGATGTCTTGTGCCACAGCGATGTTTTTGCATACATTCTGTTTTAAAAAAAATGTTATATAATGAGTTTAATATTTTAGAATTATGTAATTGATAACATAAATAAATTAAATTACAGAAATATTAATATAAGATTGAATGGCAGTTATACAAAATTTTATGTTAATAGTATATCAAAGGCTAAAATGCACTTTTCGTCCCCAAGTTTTTCAATTTGGCAAAAATGGTCCCCCAAGTTTTTTTTTGGCGATTTTAGTCCTCAAAGTATTCCAAAGTTGCAAAAATCATCCTTCCGTTATATCTCCATCCATATGTTGGCACCCACGTGTACTGCACTTATACTTTAATAAATAAATATATTTAACAATTAAATGAATAAAATAATGTTTATTTTATAAGAAGGATTAATTAAATTATTAGAATTAGAATAAATATTGAGAATTGAAAGGTCAGAACTCAGGTGGGATAAAGGAGGAAAACTTAGTAACCTCAGTACACATGAGGTTAATTAGGGTTTTGTGAGTGGCAAGTGTGGGCGATAGAGATTAGTGTTCTGTGAGAGAAACTTACTAGGGATTTGAGATTAGTGTTCTGTGAGAGAAACTTACTAGGGATTTGCTTTGAAGAATAGGACAAAATGGCTTTTGATCCCAGTGACCCACGATTTTTGGGAGGGACGAAGCTTCCTGACAACTACTCAAAGACGATGAAGATGGAGGTCACGAGTAGAAGGATATGAACCCTTTTCAGAAACTTACGTTATTAATATTAATTTCTTTTTAAATATTTTGAAATGAATTTAATATTACTTAAATATATATTTTAAAAATAATTATTGGTTATGTGGCAGTACATGTGGCAGGTGCCGTTACTGTATGGATGGAGATATAACGGAAGGACGCTTTTGCAGCTTTGGAATACTTTGAGGACTAAAATCGCCAAAAAAAAAAAACTTGGGGGACCATTTTCGCCAAATTGAAAAACTTGGGGGGACAAAAAGTGCATTTTAACCTATATCAAAATTAAATTAAATTACTTTATTAAAAAAAGTTATTTGGCTATAAATTAAAAAGCATAAGAATCTTTTGCATTTAATGTGTACTTATAATTTAAATTACGAATGCAATTAGGTGTCTTCAAGATATTAACTCGGAAATGAAAATCAAAATATTTAATACATTAGAAGTGTTTGGTATTTCTTTCTTTAAATATTTAGGAGCATTTAATATGACACACATTAATCATGATTTTAATACTTTATACTGTTTTATGAAAATAAAACCAATTATTGGGTCGATTATGTGTGAGAAATGACTTATACTGAGGTTGACGTGAGTGGTTAAAGGCCTCTCGCCCCTTAACCAAGGTCTCAGGTTTGAGCCTTGGGTATGGAAAAAAACCTCAGCCGGGAGGGATGCCACCCATCGAGGTGTCGAACAAACACCAGCGGGAGATTAATCCCCGTCTCAGGTTGACGGTGGGATACTCCTCGAAGTAGATCGAAAAAAATCGATCTCTCTCTATTTATGTAAATACCTATCCAAACACCCATAAGGCATATATAATGATAATAGTTTACATTTTAAGAATGTGAGAATAAATCTTGACCATATTTTTTCTTTTAAGAAAATGATATGCAAAAGCATCACTCTAATGACAGACATATGACAGACATCCCAATTATATTGACACCAAATCTTGTACATATAACCAAATATAGATTCTAAAGATTAATTAAAAGTTTTTCAACGATCACATGACCAATTAAAAAAGTTAATGCATTCATATTCTAATTTTGATCATTCAAATAAGATCCAATGATCATAATTCATTGTTAAATACTCTTTTTTAGCTTTTAAAAACTATTTCTTAGGTGAAGATCTACCTGATCTTTCTAACTGGAACAAAAAAATAATAATCATTTTTATATCTGTTGGATGAAAAATAATAAAGAATTTTCTTAAAAAAAATTCGTAATCTTCCAAAAAAAAAAAATATTAGCCATAAATAAATTAGTCAAAAGTTGACATGAATATTTAATTTATTTCAAATGTTAAAAATTTAAAATAAAAATTTTTAGAAGCATTTATTACATGAAGAAAAGAAGACGCATATAATTGATGTTAATAAATGTGTGAATATTAACAAAATAAAAAATTTAAAGATGTTTGTCTTCATGCACAAAAAGAAATAAGTTTCACTAAATTTCTGCCTGGTTATTCGGATTGAAATTATTTCTTTTTTTGTATATTGCACATTGGATTTAATTTTCGAGTGTATCATAAAAGAAGTTTTATATTTGTATCTAATGACCAATGGAGGTTGGTACAAGTGGTGGTGGACTTGTGTCCCTTAACCAAATGGCTGAGGTTCGAATCCCAACTCTTGCGTATGAAGCGAATTTCCGCGGGAGAGGGTTTTCCCGCCTTGAAGTGCCATTCATTCCCCCGCAGGAGATTAGTCCCCGCTTCCGGTGGGGTATACTCCTGGTTAATGACCAAAAAAAATTTGTATCTAATGATAGATTGTCACATTATATAATATAAGCTTAATATTTTGTAATTATATAATTGATAACATATTTTAATTAATTAAATAAAATGTTAATATAAGATGGACATGTTTACAAAGTTTTGCATTAATAGTATGTAAAAATTGAATTCATTTGATTTATTAAAAAAAATATTTTTTTTGTGAATATTAAAAAAGTTATTTGGCTATACATTATAAAGCATAAGAATATTTTACATTCAATATATATTTATAGTTTAAATTATGAAATAAATTATTAATTATATATTTTTGGGATTTGCATTTAAGTGTCTTTAGGATATAACTAACAGGGATTGACATATCTGATCAAGCCTCCCGCCTATACTCGTTGTGAGTTGGGTTTGATTATCAGATTTTTCTTATTGGTAAGCGATATGTTAGTTCCATCATAAATCTTCGCTGATGTTGATAGTTTTCCATGGGCTTGCAAGGGGCAAACCTACCTCTAATCTAAACTCTTGAATACCAAAAAAAAAAAAAAAAAGTGTCTCTAGGATATTAATTTCAAAAATTAAAATTAAAATTAAAATATTTATATATTAAAAATATTTATTATTTCTTTCGTTAATAATTAGGAGCATTTAATATGACACACATTAACCAGACTTTACACATATTTTTAGGTATAAAAATGTCATTTAAACTCATTGAATTTCTATATAAAATTACTAGATACTATTTGAGTAAGTAATTTATTATTTTATGTCATTAAATATATACTATTTTAATTATTATATTAAAATATAATTCTAATGAGAAATAGTTTTCGTAAAAAGAAAACATAACATAAGGAATATATAATGACAATAACTTACATTTTTAAGAATGTGAGAATAATAAATCTTGACCAATATAATCATATGAGTAAAGATGTAACACCCGATTTTTCACTGTTTACTGTTTTTTATATCGGTAAAATAAACAGAAAGTTTATATTTTTATTTTTAAACTTAGAAAGTGATTTTGGATAAGCCAAGATCATATCCATACTCTACTTTACCGTAGAGAGTTACGATTAAATTTTGGGTCGAAAATTCAGACGAAACCCGGTCTGCGTTTTAATGACAGTAAGAATTTTACTGCTCAAATGACCTAATATTGACTCGTGAATGAAATGGTTAAGTTTTATTTTGAATTTCCAACAACTTAGGTTTGAAATTTTTCACTAAAAAGTGAAATAATATATATTATTCGAGCATTATATTAAATCGGGCGAACAACGGAGCTGAATACAGGATATGTGGGACCCGCTAACGGATAAAGGACATGTCAAATCATGGTGACTCATAAGGGGTGAGTCATAAGATGACTACCCTTAGTCATGATTACATTTTAGAGGAAATTACAAGTTTAGCCTTTATGTTGGTTTTAATCACAAGTTTGCCATTGTACAAGATTACCATTTTGCCCTCAAAATTCATGTGTTGGACCCTTCTCCTCCTCAATTCCCACGGCCCAAGAACCCCAAGGAGCCCATCCTCACTTCTATTTAAGGCATTGATCACCACCATCTTCATCAAGTTTTCACCATTTTTCACTTAAACTTCTTAAGTTACATAAGCTTGATTTGTGAAGGAAGAGCTTGATTCCTTGCCCTTTTTCAATTCCAAGAGGTATACCATACTCGATCTTCTCCCTTGATTAGCATCATTTTCTTCAATTAGTTTTGTGTTTTGAAGCCTTGTTTATTATATGTCATTTTAGGGTTTCTAGATTCAAAAATTCATAGAAAATCATAGGAAAGTCCAATAAATATGAAACCAATTTATATGATCCTATTATCATCTCTATATTCTAGATCTAGGATCTTGCATGAAACAAAAATTTCTAACCTATGTAACCTAAAGAGGCCGAACCTAGGTATTGGGGGGATTTTGTTCATTTTCTTTATATGATTCAATCTTATAAGTGATATATGTATTGAATCTATGTTGTTTGAATTAAATCAAGGTCTCTAAGCCATGTTTTGGTCATGGTCGAAATTTATTTGTTGGAGGATTGGAATATTTAATTTCAACCTTTGACATATAAGTGTGGATTTAGAGTTTTAAGTGATTAAGGATCACTAATCCACAAGTTTAGGAATTTTAGAAATTTTTAGTCCCAAAAACAGTCCTAGGCTGAAACCAACATGTAGGAGTTTAGGTGTTTTTGAGTTGTTTGACTATTGATTGGTTGTTGTCTTTGTTGAAGGATAAACTAGTTTATCGTGTACGCGTGTTAACGGCACTACTTGGATTTCCGGCGAATCTTTTATCAAGGAAACGTTGCTTTCAGCTAAGGGGATTACCTAAGGGGTTTTTTTCGGTAGCCATGTGTAATTGTTTGTGTCTGTATTAATTATTTGGTATATGTAATTCTTACGTAGTTAGCATTATTTACTTATTAATTATCTGCTGTTAATTATTTAATTATCTGCATTTAATTATTTGTTATATTTTGTGGCATGTCTTTAATTGGTAATTGCTATATTATTGATATGAATTTATTGTTGATGTGGATTGTGGATTAGAAAGCCTGACAGTGGTCAGAGCTTAATTAAATACGAGGTTAAAAGCATTTAAAAGTTTTTTTTATTAAATAATGAGTTTAATTTAGTGGAAATAGTAATATAATATTACCTAATTAATTATTTGGTGAGAAATGGGACATAGTGAAAAATATTGTTATTTAAATAATTTAACGGCAAATGAGAGTTCTAAGAGTCATGGTGAGGACGTAACCGTGAAAATATTTTAACACTGTTAATTTTCACACAAGGAAATTCTAAATATTAGAAAATGGTGTTTTAAGAAAATAATTGTTAAAAATGATTTTATTACAGTGTTGGGAAAATTATTTTACTAGAAGAGTCTTGTTTTGGACTTAAAACGTTTTAAAAACGTCGAACGATGGACAATTCCATCAACGTTTACAAAAGTATTGTTAAAAAGGGTAATATTGAGTAACACCGAGAATTTGCCAAAAATGAGGTTTTCAAGTATTGATTTTGAACGAAAATGAGTTTAAGGGATTTTGAATGATTTTACAACACGAATTTCCAACGTAAAAGGATTTTCGGTAAACAGTGGTGGTATTTCCGTCAACTTAGATAAGTTGAGGAAACTTGGATTTGTTTTGTGTTTCACGGAACGAAAATACTTTAAAGTTGAAAACGAACCTAGCTACCGAGACGTCGGGTCTGGTGTTCTATGATATGGGCCCGGGGTCCGAAAGGTGAAGTTATGGACTAGATGTCCTATAAAATGAGTAATGGTTTTGTGCACTAAAATCTACATATCTACGACTGGTGCATCGGTCTAGATTTCGTGATTTGCACACTTTTGACTTGGAGTCAATTATTTTGGAATGAGGTATTAAACTTGAAAGTTTAAAATGGTGAGTTGGTCGTGAGACTTTTGGCTCCGACATGGAAAGATTGAACACAAAGAAAAACTACGAGAACAAAATGTTTTACATGCATTTTGGGCAGACGTGCCTTTGCATAGGACTTGGATACTTGATGGCAAGTATTCATGCAGTTTGCATCACTGTGCCTTGATGGACATATGAACCCGAAACCATATACTATGAGTAGTACTCACTGTGCCTCGTTTTGGACAGTGATATGGTTAATTTGAACTCTGCCTTATTGGCATTGAGTATGCCTTATTCGACAATTGGAGCCTGATCAGCTCATTTATTTGTTGGTTGGAGCTCCGGAGATTAGCTATCAAAGTTAGTTGATGAGCATTGAAGTGACATGGTTTTTAAAACGGTTACGACTATCGGGTATGAAACCCTTTGATAAATATATTGTTTATCTTTGCATATTATTGCTAAGTGGTATTTGAGAGTTGTACATGTGGTTATCGTTTTAAAATCCATATATTGGTTCTCACCCTTGCATGTTTTATTGTTGGTCTCCTTTCTATATGGGTATACCATTATTTGAGTATGGATGGATCCGGCAATACCATTGGCTCATACGGGGGTTCGCTCCCTTCACTTTGAGGATGCCGACAACATCAACGCGTGGGTTATACACCCAGGCGCCCACGTCGTGACATATACCGGGCATCGAGGGCACTTTAGAGACGAGGCCACAGCGTGGGCACCGGTCGATGGAGACTATTGAGGTATCCTTACCTCCTATGTGGCTACTACTACAGCACTTGGTCGAGCATGGATAGCTTGAGGCGCAGCCAGTAGCTGAGGCAGCCCCAGCGCCAGCCCTAGAGGAGATAACGGTAGATCTAGAGGAGGTGGTCATTGATCCGGAAGAGGACCCGGAGGAGTTTGTGGAGGACGTGCCTGAGTATATTCCTCTGGATGATGACGACGATTCACCCGAGGAGGGTGCAATTGCGTCTTCTTCTGATTCATTTGCGGGGAGTGGGATTGACCCTGGTCTCCCCAATGGGTACCACTAGTCCTTGACCAGCTGTAGGTAGTGTTTCCATTTTTGGGGTAGTAATTTCGTCAGTCTTCCTGGCTACTGAGAGCCATGTTTTTGTTATATGGTCTTAGACGTTTCACTACGTGTCTGTTGTATATTTACTGCTTTACTCAGTGATGTTGAAAATAGCCTGTACTAATAAAGGCCTATATAGTTATATGGTTTGTACAAAACTGCTGACGCATATATATATGTATATATATATATATATGTATATATATATATATATGTATATATATATATATATGTATATATATATAAGTTTATATATATGTGTGTGTGTGTGTGTGATGTTAATTATGTTGTTGTATGATGTTGGATGTCCAGTTAAAAAGAAAAAAAAATCTATCACCATTTTTGATATTAAGAAAGTGTAATAGTTATTATTTTCTGAAAGTAACCAGCATAATTAAAGTTTATTTTTCCGCAATGTGTTACTATGTGACGTCCCAAGGAAGGGTGTCGCAAAAGATATCTAGACACACCATTTGAACATCTTGTATAGACACCGTAGAGTTTATTAGTGTCTTGAGAGTGATGAAATAGGTGATGAGAGAGAAGAAAACAATAAATAAATGGGGATAAGTACTTTTATACGATGTTGGACACAATTTTTGTGTCTATATATCATTATTCAATCATTTATCGATTCTAAATATAATTTTTTTTTCCAGTGATCATATGACCATTTAAAAAAGTTACATGCCTTCATATTTTAATCTTTATAATTCAAATAAGCTCTAATGATCAAGATTTATTGTTATCACATTCTAAAAGTAGAAACTTTTTTCAAAGATACACACACATATATGTTCTTTATTAATTTTAAGACATATATTTGTGAATTTTTACCTTGACTGACAAGATTTTGACTTTGGAACGAAAAGATAAATTGTAAGATAGTATGTTAGTTGATTCAGTATGTGATTTTATTGTGATATACTATATAACTGTAATTTCTTTTATATTACTATCCAAGTATGCTTTAGCATATTATTATCAATATTTAACTCTTATAACTATATTAGATGTTATATAAGTTGTGATTGGATAATAATGTTAAAAAAATTTAGATTAGCTATATATCAAAATTAAATTCTTCCATGTAAATGATTAAAGTAGGGGAAAAAACACATCTCTCTAACAATAAAAGAAACAAAAGTTTTCACCCAAAAAAAATTATGGTAAAAAAGAAAAAGAAACGTATGACGTATTTGACCATTAACACATAAAATGGTTCAGGGAGTAATTTGTCAAACACAGACTTGAATCTATGAAGAGATGTAACGCTCAGTGAAGGGAAGCACAACCGTTCGAGTAATGCCTTTATTTTAACTTTTATTGGCTGCATGAAGCCTTACACCAACACATTTAACTCTCATCTCCAAAAGCCTTAGTTTTCTCTCCTCAACAAAGCTCATCATCTAATGCAAACATTTCATTCCTACTCTTTTTAACTCTTCATTCTCATCTCTCTTCTCCTCACTCTCTCATCTCACCAGCTAGCTAGCATACATACACCACCAGCCCGCCATGGTAGCTTGGGATAATCGCCTTGAGTATCTCTTTCTTCTTTACCATTTGTTATTTTTAATCTTTTGGATACACTTGTTTTTTTTCTCACTTCGTTGGTTTTTGTCAAGGTTTGAAAGATATCTTTATGATTATTTAATCAGAAGAAACATGCACGAAACTGCCAAACTTTTTCGGAATGAGGTTAATCTTTCGTTGGATCGTGTGATTCCTCGAAGTAAATATGATACATTATTTTTCACTTTTTATTTATTATTTATTCTCTGTTATTCAAGTTTTCGCTACTCTTGTTGATAGATTTCTCCATACATCTTATCATTTTACCATCTTTTGTTTTTGTTTTTGTTTTTGTTTTTGTATATTTTTTACTTTATTTTTATAATATCTTCATACTTGATAATATTGTGAGATGCTATTAAATTGATTGGTAGGTTGTCATGGTTGTGTTATCATGTTTTGGGCTTTGCCGTTCTAGATGTTGCAAGAAAGTATGTTAGGAATGAGTAAAGTAGCACATGTTTAGATACATCAGTTTATTAGAGTTCTCTTCTAATATATGATGGCCTATATGAAGCACCACCACTTCTGGTTTTAGGGATGTCTGAGTGTCGAACATTCTTGCGACACTCATACTACATGTGCTCGACACTCCTTGACAGGTGTTGGATTTAAAATTATTTTTTTGGCCTCAAGCACTTAGCTGACACTTCTATGCGACTAGAAACCTAAAGGACGCCTAAAATTTTATAATTATATTTATTATTAGTTTTTTGTGATACTCGTTACCATATGGAAAATATAATGTTTAACAAAGTTGTTTTGAGATGATGAATATAAATAAGTTTTGATTCTTAATTTAAATCTTTTTACAATGAAGCATTTCTCGATAAACATATTTACAATCCGTACCCGAGCATAAATAAAATAATAAATAAATAAATAAATAAATAAGAAGGAAAGGTGCCTTTTGCGTGTGAAGACACATCATGGTGTAAAAAAAAAATTGAATAAATATGATCTCATGTCACTTTTTCATAATTTTGTTTTTCATAAGTAACAGTACAGTAGCTTATGCATTAATGATGAACTTGAATGTTCTAGTGTTACTTCTAGAATTATTAATTTTTATGTGACTGAAAAATATGAGTTATATTTTCAGGAATAGATGTACCAGAAGGATTTTTACTAGAGTGGTGGTCAGGGTCCTATGAATTTGCCTACTTTAGAGAAATGTTGCAAGTGAATGTTGGTTACACTGCTTCGAGAGCTCCCTCTGCAGTTGATTTGATTGTAGTCAATGCAATAATCTATACAAATCTCACTTTTTTGGGTTTTGTTATAGGAGAATCAGGGCTTACAAGCCCACAAGGATTGAGTTATTCTCAAGCAGAGGAGCAATATCCTATGATTGAAGAAGCAGAGAATGAGCCATAAAATGATTCTACTTCTAGTATGTTTCTTGGTCTGGCTCATTAGCTAGATTGGGGCATTTTAAATTTGATGACCTAGAAAATATTGGATTTGTCTTGCTTGTCATGGCTTGGTTATGTACCTTCATACACTTCATTTTGAATTTTTTCTATCAAATTCCATGGGATAAGGTTTCTTTGTTGGCTAGTTCATTGAAACTTTTGATATGGACAAAGGTGGTGTTTGATTTGTTTTCTATTTTGATTTTGATATTTTTACTCATAATTGCAAAAATGTCACATTATTTTCACTTTGCTTCCTATAGAAGAGTTTTCTTAGAAAGGCGACATGTGATTACATTTTTACTTTTTTAATTTTGCAGCAATGAGCAGAGAGAGCAACTCGATGGAATTAGATGTAATAAGTAGTACCTGAGCTAAGATATTTTAGCTTGCTTCCCAAAAGACTTGAATTTTATTGTTGTGATTTTTGTATAATTATATTAATTTTTGTTTTTGTGTAGGAAATTGGTGAAGTACCGTTGCTTTACTTTCCCTCTAAATATCGAGAGATGTATGGTGATTTGCCACAACTTCTGTTGCCATCGTCACATGAAGAGGTAAATGGTGAATCGCCACAACTTTTATCACCATAATCACATCAAGAGGAACTGCTGACATCCACACTGAACGCTGCCAATGTGGCCAAAGCAAGTGACCAGAATGTAGATTCTTTATTCCAAAATACATCAACATATGAGAATACTGCAATCAATGAGGTAGGGACAAATGAAGTAGTTAAGTTGAAACTATATATGATGTGATATAGTTATACTTGTAGTATTCTCACTAGATAGAGTCTACTAGAAACTTTGGTGTAATAGAATTCCCAATGACTGCATGTAATTTGTCTACTAAAAAAATATTCTATGCAAGATTTTTATTGTGAATAATGTAACTAAGTTGGCTTAACTTTTTGACAGGGCCCGGACCCATTGATCGAAAATTTATTGAATTCATTTTGGTTGTTTGAACAAGGTCAACTAGAGCAATTTGGCATATCAACTCTAGGTGAGGCAATATATATCAAAACTGTCCAAACTTTAATGTGTTTTGTATAATGTTAGATTATTAGAGATATAAAACCACTCAAGTGCCTTCACCTAGCAACTTAAGCTTTTGGGAGAGGTGCTTTATGGTATGGTACCATAGCCTCTATAATAAGTGGTCTAAAGTTCGATCCCTGCTGCCCACTTATGAATAAAAGTTCAATTTCATCACATGGTATATATGGACCTTTGTATTTCCATGCTTCAAGCCCAAAAGGTTTAAGTGAGAGGGCAAGTTAGAGTATTAAGGATATAAAATTTGTTCATATTAATCTCAATCATACAAGAAAGGCATGATTTAAATGTGTTACATTTTAAGGTATGCATTGTAAGGTATTTCAAGGCAGCTAATTACTTGTCTTATATGGCATACACTATTTGGAAGTAAACATGTTTTTCAAATAAGTATGAAATGTTTTGAATTGTAAGAATTTGTGGTCTGATCTAGTCATTCTAATGATTTTATCCTTCCATTGATTTTGGATTCTAGTTCTGTAAGTTGTATTTGTAATGTTAATAGCTATAGCTTTGAGACTTTTTAGGGTCCCGCAGTTGAACTTTTACCCAATAGTTCTGTCCTAATCATTGTCAAGCTAAAGTCTTGTTCAAATTTTAATTTAAAATCTATAAAGTTATATGTGAACATGTGTATATACGATGATCAAACTTTTGTATGTTCATTTCCTTCTTGTCTAACTGACCTAAAATGAAATAATCCGATTTACTAAGTTATGAGGAACATCAAATATATCCTCCAAGTTTAAGTATAAAGTCTAAGAGTGGTGGAATGGCTTTTTTAAGGCAACAAAGCATGCTTCTGATAATCAAATGACATGATTGGTTGTCAGTGATGATATCAATAATTTGACACCTTATATATATATATATATATATATATATATATATATATATATATATATATGTGTATATATATATGTATATGTATATGTATCTATGCATGTTGTTGCTCATTGAACTTTATTTTTGTACTTAATTCATATCTGATTCTAATTATGAAAACCTTTGCTTGCAGTCCATCAATTGGAATTCAATAAAGAGAGATAAACTAGTATCTTAAAGCGTGGAATGTGATTTATATCTGAAGTAATGAAGTCCTTCATGTAAGAGGATATATTTATGATTATGTTGTTGTAACGCCTCCCTTGGCACTACATGTACATACTCAATTTCGGAAAATAAAATAGAAGTAATAAAATTCTTTTGCCGGTTTACTTTCGGAAAAGAAATTATCTCGTGTCTAGTCTTTGAAAATAATGGTATACAAAAAAAAACTTGACTTGAAACATAAAAAACATGACCTGCATATACATACATCGTCATATATTTACATATCAGCACCTACATTACTTTACTAGTGCCATAGTTGTTAATGTCATGAGTCATAAGCAGCAAGTATCTAGACATAATTACAGATATATTAGTTACAATACCCAAAATAACCTAGGAGTTAAACAGAGAACCAGGATTTCAAAAAGACATGGCTCTCATCAGCCTGATGTACAGTAAAAGAGAAACAAAAGACTACCCCTGACAGACAACTCCTAAGCTGGCCAAACCTAATGGAAGCAGTTAGGGAGACCACCGTGATCATTCCTAACTGGAGAAGGATCGGGTGAACCTATTCCAACTCCCGCATCAATTGCGGGGACAACAGCATCGTCACCCAAAGGGTGATACTCTACCACCTCCTCATCCTCCTCGGGATCCTCTTCAATAGGATCCTCTTCTTTAGGGTCTTCTTCCACCATGAAGTCATCATCGTTCTCTCCTCCGATCACAACCATAGGTGCTGGCCCCGGAATCATCTGGTTTGGGGGAGGTTGATGATAAGTGTTGCCAGTCGCAACAAGAGTCCTCAAGAGAAGCCATATCGGGGGTAATGGTACCTCCACTGTCTTAATACTGTGGGTGCAAGTCGTGGTTCTTGTTTCTGTTCCTTTAGTAGTAAGTAACGGTCCAGTATATACAGCACTCCGGGCCCCCGGACGGATGACCCAGGCGCCACCCTCATCTCTCTCCTCAAACGCCAGCCCCAGGAACCCCGAATGGGTCATGTTGCTCAAAGGATCCATCTATCGACATAAAAAAATCCCACAAGGAAAACCAGACAAAGAAATGCTAAGGTGAGTTACCAATATATGAGCATTTAATAGAAGCCACATACACCACACACAAACAAAGTCATGGCAAGATGGATATTTCATAACATAATATCATAGCTTAAGTAAAAGTTCAAACCGAACAATCAAATGCATTTTATAAAACTTTCATGTCACTTCAAACTTCCCCTCTAATTCATAATTTCTCCGGAGATCCTAACTTCCCTTCATCGAGCATGATAGGTCGCGATAATGCCTATAACACAATTGTTTTGCGGTGGATTGGCCTCTCTATTTAGGTCCAAACCCCAATTGTTCTAGGGTATCGCGTATCACCTAAATAAGATTGAATAGTTCCTGATTGAGTATATTACGTGCTGGGTAACCGATTTCCATGGCCCGAGGGTGCAAGTGCCCGAGCCTTCCGTGGGTTTTCGAGCCTGAATGTCCCTAATAGACCCAAAGACTAAAGGAGCAATCTTTGGTCCTTAACTATCCAATTTGTCAGTTCACCCTTTGTGAAACTGTCGCTCGATACACAGTGGCACGTCTGCCACAATGGCTTGTAACCCAGACTATGCATGAAAAATCAAGGTTCTCGTTTGCGTTTTTCTTTGTCACATCGTTTATTTTCTTGTTAAGGCTTAGAGCTCCTGACTACTTAACCAAGATTTTTAAGTCAAAAACAAAGATCTTAAAAATCTCTTACTCAAATCGAACACTAGCCCGACGTCTCGGTGATCTAGGTTCTTCACAATAGGAATGCTAGTCCGGCTTTACCGGCATTCCAAATTTAGCCCTGTAACATCTGTGTTTTAAGGCATTATTTATATGTTGGATAACTATGTTTAAGACTTTGATTAAAGGTATAATATGCATGTTTAGGTGTTGGGAACCTTGCATGGAAAGTATGAGATTAACCGACGTTGAATTGAATGAGAACGTGTTCTAGAATTTCCGTTATACCGTTTAGAACGTTTAAGAATGAACAATAGGAAATTTATTTTTGTGGAAGAGATTAGGTATTTTTGAAGGCTTAGTCTTATTCCTTAGGTATAGAAGAGTCTATGTTTCAAATTTCAGGTCAATTGGACTTCAAACGAGCTTAGAACGCGAGAAAACGTCGAAACTGGAAGTGCTGGACAGCAACCAGCGCTGAGCGCAGGCTTCCGGGCGCTGAGCGCTGGACCTTGCCACGTGGCGCACCACGGTTGACAGGCTGAGGCGGTGCAGAAACACCAGCGCTGAGCGCTGGTGCTGGGGCGCTGAGCGCCTAGTACAAAAAAAAAAGAGTTTTTAATGTGGAATTTCGTGGAACATGATAGAAGAGGGTAGAAACTCAGAAACTTAGAGAGAGAGGGAGAGGAGAGAAAGAAAGAGAGAGAAAATTTCCAGAGCTGATTCCGATCAATCCGTTCATCCTATTGAAAAACCGATTATACCGTTGTGATCCTCGCGACTTCTACTTCATCATCCTACCTTTCTTTTCTTGGTTAGGCTAAGGTAAGTCTATGTTTTTATGCCGAAATGCTGTCCGTGATAGTATTGAAGTTATCTCTCAATCCATTTATTGGTTTTCAATTCCGTCTTCTGATTTGAGCTACACGTAATGTGACACCCTAAACCGGGGTGCCACATCTTAGTTACTCGTTGCGGAAAATAAAATAAAAGATATTAAATTGCTGGCTGCTTTCGGTAAAAGATCCTGTCTTTAAAGTAAGTAGCCTCAAAATGGGGGTATAATTTTTTTTTAAGACAAAGGGAAAACAAAAAGTAATTGATGAACACTCCGAATATGAAATGTAAATTCAGAGTTTAGTACAGAAATCTAGGGCCTAAACAAGATGGCCATTAACAACAGGGTTAGAACTCTAGAAGATACAACTGAAAAGAAAGTAAGCGATAATACGGGGAAAGAGGGTCCGGAACCACATCACAAAAAGGTAACTCTAGAAAGTTAGAAGACGGGAGACTGTCCACAAAACGCTCCAAACTGGTCACTGACACTGGCTGCAAGCAGGGTCTCCGCAAATGCTCCCACGAGACAAGACATCAGGTAGTGGGTCTATGACGTCGCCACCCTTATCCACGGAATCGTCGTCGTCGTCATGATCCAGGACGTGATACTCAGGCTCCTCCTCCTCCATGACCTCATAGAAGTCCTCCTCAGGATCCTCCTCAACGTCCAGAGGTGGTAGCTCATGTAGCAGACCGTTAACCTGCAGTGCGTGAAGGTAGTACCAAGTCGGAGGCAGAGGAACTCTCCTAGTCTCCTCGGTTTGGCTCCTACGGATCGGGTCTCTGTCAGCATTCAAATCGGTTGTGGTGATTGATCCGTGGTACGTGGCAGACGTCGCCCCCAGATGAATCTGCCATGCCCCGGCGTTCCCCGCGTCGTCGAAGACCTCAGTCTTTGACATCGTCAGCACAAGAGGGATATTGGGGTCCATCTGAGCTCATATACATACGGCGATACCAAAAAGAAGAGAGAAAAACAAGTAGAAAAGCAAGAGTGAGATACCGACAATAGATATATCACTCAACAACCATATACATGATACATACAACACATTGGCATATTAGCAATTAAACATTATTCAGAGATAAAATAACAAGTGTCATATCAGTGGGTCTCATACCCTAATCAATCAGTTTTTATAAAAGTAATGCATGACACTTCAATAATCAGGCTCTAAACTTAATCTCATGAGATAACAACACCATTTCATTGTCGAAGGAATAAAGAGTTGGCCAAGCTCTGATGCCCACTGGCAAGTTGCCACCGCTACCTCGTGCACCAAGGTACCCGGATGCACAACGTCACGAATGCCTCTTTACTTGGGCCATTCGGACTGACCCATCAGATACCACCTTGTATCCGAATTATTTAGGCATGTCTGCCAAGGGGAAATACATATGAAAAAGAATTTCCATTATCAAGGCTTTTCTTTGTGATCACTCTTTTTCGCTGTCAAAGCTCAAAGCTAACGACTATTCATAATTTCCCATCACTTGAAAATCAACAACACGGGACGCGCAGTCCGAGTGCTCAATCACAACACCTCAGACCGATGCCTCAGTCACGGTTTGTGGTCGTAGAAATCACTTATGATTTTATCCATGTTTTATTCTAACATGATAAGGACTCCTAGTCCGTAGCAACGAAATTAGGATGCACTGTCCTCAATTCCGAGATTAGGACTCTTAGCCCATAACATCATGATTAGGACCCTTGGTCCATAACTCTTGTCACGGATCCCAGATCACGTGCATATAACTGAATACTAGTGGCAACGTCTCGCAACTAGATTCTCTTTCATATGTGCTTACTTTTCACTCAGTGAAAATCAAAATCCAAAACAAAATCTCGGTCACTTATCCAAGTAACCGGAACGTTTCTAAATCATTTAGGAGAAAATCTTTTCCTTTACAAACTCTTTTATAAAACATTTAGGAAATTCGTTTGTTTTTGAAATCCTTGATGGAAAATACTTTCAAAGGGTTTTTCCTTCATAAAATATTTAGGAAATTTGTTTGTTTTTGAAATCCTTGATGGAAAATACTTTCAAAGGGTTTTTCCTTCATAAAACACATAGTTCGAAAAAGGTTTTCTCTCGTACAAAGCTTTAGATCATAACAATGTAGTTTCTATTGACTTAAAATCATTCAACGTTTCTTCTAAAGACAAGAATCTTATTCTTTTGAAGTAAGCATTTTAAACAAAGAATGAACCCAATACTTTCAAAGTTCCAATCAAGGTTTATTAAGACTTTTAATCCTTAAAGTCATTGAGCACAGACTCAAGTCCGGCTTCTCAAACTTCAATCAACAGTAATATATTCTCAACAATAATATCACAGTTAATGACAGTTCATCACATATATGCACAATACTTTAAAGCAAGTAAGATTAAACTTCAAGTAATAATCACAATAGTTTAAGCAAACAAGTCATTCAAGTATTGGCTCCATATAATAACATTCAAATCATTCAAGTAGACACCTACACACATGCATATAGTCATTGAATATCCTTAGGCAATTCCCTCTTACCTTCGGTTAGGTAGAGATATGAGATGCTTGGAGAAAAGAACATCGAACATCCTCGCTTTCTTCGTGATGAAAGTCTAAGGTTATGAACACAAGATCACAAGTTAAAATCAACCAAGAACACTAAACCACAAGGTATTAGGTTCGGCCAAGACTAGTTCTTAGGGTTAGAGATTCCCGAAAATTATACAACTCATGGATTTATGATCCTTAAGTGTTAGGAGTTCATAAACAATGATCATTTAACAAAGTTGAATTAAAATCCCACTAAGTCATAGACTTAGGGTATTCGGCCAAAGCTAGTACAATAGTCTAGCATTCACTAAACTTTCCAATCTCTTAGGTCTAGCATCCATATGTATTAAGGAGTTCTAAACCATGATCATTTTGGAAAATAAGAACAAGGTATCCTAGGTCCATAACCTTCTAGGTTCGGCCTTCATAGGATCTATAGACTAGAAATCTTTAAAGTTTCCAATCTCTTAGACTTAGCATCCAAATATCTTATGGAGCTCAAGTCCATGATCATCTTGGAAAAATGAAAAGTAATACATCCTAGGTTTAATAACATAGAATAAACAAGTTAGAAATCTTTAAACTTTCCAATCTCTTAGACTTAGCATCCAAATATCCTATGGAGCTCAAGTCCATGATCATTTTGGAGAATGAAAACAACATATCCTAGGTTCACAACCATCATAGGATAAATAGACTATACAATCTTTAAAATTTCCAATCACTTAGACTTAGCATCCAAATGTATTAAGGAGCTCAAGTCCATGATCATTTTGGAAAAATGAAAACAACATATCCTAGGTTCACAACCATCATAGGATAAATAGACAATACAATCTTTAAACTTTCCAATCACTTAGACTTAGCATCCAAATGTATTAAGGAGCTCAAGTCCATGATCATTTTGGAGAAATGAAAACAACATATCCTAGGTTCACAACCATCATAGGATAAATAGACTATACAATCTTTAAACTTTCCAATCACTTAGACTTAGCATCCAAATGTATTAAGGAGCTCAAGTCCATGATCATTTTGGAAAAATGAAAACCAAACCTTCCTAGGCCACTAAGGTATAGTTTCAGCCATCCTTGGAAGAATAGGTTAGAAATCTTTGTTTGATAACAACTCTTAGGTTTAGAATCACAAGGTATTAAGAGTTCTAAATCCATGATCATACTTGGAAAGTTGAAACATAGTATCCTAGGCCTACTTCTACATATTTTCAGCCATCATAGGAAACAAGCTATCAAACCTTCCAAGGTTTATAGATTTAAGATCAAGGAATAGTTAGAAACTCAAACACATGACCATATTCCAGAAGTTGAAGCAAAAACCTCCTAGGCCACACATGCATAGCATTCGACCTTCATAGGAAGAGATAGATGGGGATTTTTGTTTTACACAACCTCTTAGTATGTGAAAATATAAGTTAATACAAGACTATAGAAAGTGGTTTCAACTCAAAAGGAGTTTTCTACCATTTTAGAGAGATTTTAGAAGTTTAAAGCACATAAAGAACACATAAAAGCAAACTAAGAAATAAAAGATGAAACTTGCAAAAAGATTTACATGAGAGCATTACCCTTAGTATAAGGAAGAACTTTAATGAAGAACTCAAGTAGAAAAAATGATTAAAAATGGAAGCTTTAGGAGAAGTAAGATGAAGAAGTGTAAAGTAAGATGAAGGAAAAGTGATGAAGTGAAGATGAAAGGTGTTTATATAGAGAAGGGAGAGAGTGGCACGAAATTGAGGGGAGAGGAATGAGCTTGGAGAGCAAGTTTTGTTCTTGTGCCTTGTTTGGTTTGAGAAGAGAGAGAAAAATGGGTTTTTTAGAATATAATATGGTATAATTTGAAAAGTGTGATCATTACACTTTTGGAGTGTGTCATGACCCATGTCCATCACATCCTATCAAGTCACTTGACTTCTTTTGTGCTCCCTAATCTGCTTTATTTCGTACCCGGTTGCATTTCCGATCTTAAATTTCCGACGTTTTCGCCCGAATAAAATATTTTATTTTATTTTTGAACAATAATTTTCAAAATAACCAAAGTTGAAGGAAACATGATAAAAACACTAACCGTCTCGTTCACGGGTCAAAATTAGGTTTTATGCTCAGTAAACTAGTACCGGCAGTGAAAACGCAGATCGGCTTCCGTCTGAATTTTCAACCGAAAATTTTACCGTGACTTCATATGATATAACAACACAAGAAAATAGTTTTAGTTTAATTAAAATCATCCTCTGAGTTTAATATAAAAATAAACATATTTAAATATGTTTATACTACTACAGAAAGCATAGAAAAAAAAGGTGTTACACGTAACGTGTACTTCGTGAATATGTGTTCAGGTGAATTTTTGGAGCCCTGGAGGTAGGAGAACCTCAAGTGGCAGATTTGAGGAGATTGGAGTGGATCCGTTTCGTTACTCTAAAGCTAGCCTACGACATCTCAGGTGGGGGAAAGAAGCCTTCTAGCATCGGAAATGGCTAAGTAACATTTTACTCAATATTGGCGTAGGGCGACCTAAACCCTACTAGTGAGGGAGTAATTGAAAATATCAATATCACATTGGGGATCACTTAGTGGTACCAATGATGATATTGAGATTATAGATTTATCGCATTTAGGTTAATTTTTATGATATCTAAGGTTGTCTGATTTTACTGTTTTGAGCTGCTTGCTGTGTGTTGTTTGGATTGATATGTCAATTGAGATTAATTATGTTTATTTTATTATTGTATTATTATTATAATATGATTATGGTTGATAACATGTACTGGCTAAGATGGTTGATAACATGTACTGGCTGATAATATGTTATATTTGCCATAACATGCTTAGTTGTTTTCTAGGCAGTGATATTTGATATTTTAAGTGATGCATGTTGGGGAATGTGTGATATATGATTTAGACGTGCCTAACCTAATTAATTAATATTTTATTATGATGAGATTGATGAGGTGATATTATTTGGATATGCAATGCGACAGTGATGAGAGGTTAAGGCACTAGGGTATGATTCGATATACGTCGGTGAAACCCATATAGTTGCATGTTGTTGATCACATCCGTGTGTTTGGAACACACGAGGTCAGAAGTCCTCGCGGGACCGTCCCAACTTAGATTTAGGCTGTGCAGCTATAATGTCATTATTATGTATGAGCACCCTCGAGAGAGAACGAGGGTGTGCACTGGAGCGATATGTGCAGCTATAGTGTCATTGCTTTGCATGAGCATTCTCACTGCGGATGAGAGTGTGCACCGGTGTTTGGGGACGCGTCGCTTGGACGACTGACTAATACCTCTCAGCGGGCAAGGGATGTGTGACAGGATTGGTGGTGGCCACATCAGCACAAGTTGCATGAGTGCGAAGGGTAGAGGATGATAATATATCTTGAGGATGATTGTTTATATTTCTTGTATATATATCTGTGATGCATGTCTATGTGCCTTTATTGTTTATATGTTACGTACCATTTTCCATATATGATGATAGATAGTTTCTTATCCCCTACTTCTTTTATATGTATGTTTCTTTGATGTGCTCGTTTTGAGAAGACCCTGCTGACGAGCCAGCTACAGAGGAACTTGATGGGACTCCTTATGAGCCAGATGCTGGAGGACGAGCTGTGACCTCTAGCCGTTGAGTTTAGAGTCTTTGGCCAGTGCATCTTTTTGTGACGTTTTAGTTTTTTGTTGCTTATATCATTTTGTATCAGTATGTATCTTTTGGGACCCTACTGATGGAGTACCCTCTTTAGTTTATCAGCACAGTATGTTTGTATTTATATTTATATGTGTGTGATGTGATGTTTAATTTTGTTCTTACTTTTAAGTTTTTAATATTTATGATTTTCTATATATATGTCCAACGCTAATATTACGATTAAGTATTAGGTAATTAGGTTTTTCTTTAATGGGACATCAAGGTGTCTCATTCGATGGTATCAGAGCAGTTTGATTCTGTTCAGACTATGAGGTTAGGGTGTACTGGCCATTTTAGTTGAATCCACATCGGATATTGACTACACTTAGAAGTTGGGTAGTGAGTCTAGATGCAATAGTTAACATTTGTTGGGCATATAGTATTTATATATCATATTATGTAATATTATATGTCATATAAATGTGAGCTAATGATTTCTTTTACAGGATCTTGACTCGAGGTAGAGGTAGAGGACGATGGGGACAAGGTGGTGGTAGAACCCCAGAAAGAGATGCCGGAGGTGGCAACGGAGAGGCTTCTCACACCGGAGGAGGAACCAGAGGTGGAGGAGAGTCATCCGAGACTCTTCGGACCATCAGAGATCTAGCCACAGCTATGTTGCAGCAGACACAGCAGAATGCTCAGATGATGTAGCAGGAACGTGAGAACCAGAGGAGAGCTGCTGAGGCAGAGGATGCAGGGATGGCTACTTTCCTAAAAGGGAAGCCACACCAGTTTAGAGGTGACTATGACCCATAGAGGGCAGAGTGGTGGATTCAGGAGCTGGAGAAGATCTTTAACACCATGAGATGCAGAGATGATAGGAAAGTGACTTATGCTGCTTTTATACTGACCGGAGGAGCAGAGTCATGGTGGAGAGGCAAGAGAAGGTTGTTTCAGGCCGAGGGTCGGGTGATTAATTGGGAGACTTTCAAAACTTGCTTCCTGGAGAAATAATTCCCGCGTTTGGGTAGACGCGAGAAGGAGAAAGAGTTTATGAGTCTTCGACAGGGTAACATGTCTATCGGGGAATATGCAGCACGGTTTGAGGCTCTGATTCAGTTCTCATAGTTTTACCAGAGGTTCCCTGATGAGGATTGGATGTGTAGGAGGTTCGAGGATGGCTTGAGGCATGAGTTACAGAGAGCTATAGTGCCACTTGATATTCAGAGTTTCCTAGAGCTGGTTGAGAGATGCAGCGCCATAGAGGGCATAGATCAGAGACAGGCTATTGAGCAGAGATCGCAGAGGAGTGGAGGCCCTATTAGATCAGGTTTTCAGAGGAGAGCAGGCAGTGGTTCTCAGTTGAGAGGAGGACCCTATACTAGACCCGTGCAGAATGTTCAGTCATCTGCATCAGTACCAGTTGATACAGTACCAGTTAGTGGAGCGGGCCAGCAGCAGAGAGGTCCAGTTTGTTACAGATGCGGAGGTCCGCATTATGTTAGAGATTGCATAGAGAGGCCGAGTTGTTTCCACTATGGGAAACCAGGCCACATGGCTCGGGATTGCAGACAGAGAGGGATACAACAGCAGGCAGCTGCTGGTAGAGGAGCTGTAGGCTATAGAGGTGGAGCTGGGAGAGGAGCCCCAGTAGCAGAATCTTCGGTGGCTAGACCTCAGGCCACAGGGAGGGTGTTTACCGTGAGGGGAGCTGAATCCTCTCAATCTGCAGATCTTATCCAGGGTATGTGCTTGATATCTGGTAGACTCTCGTCTGTGTTGTTTGACTCAGGTGCTACACATTCATTTATTTCCCATGAGTGTGTGGATCATTTACATTTGCCTGTTTCTCAGTTACCTTTTACCCTTACAGTATCTACTCCAACCAATGATTCCTTGACTACCATGTATGTTTGTTTACAGTGTCCTATTGTTGTTGAGAATAGGACATTCCTTGTGGATCTTGTCTGTTTACCTATGAAACAGATAGATGTTATCCTTGGCATGGATTGGCTTTCGGCTAACCATGTAGTGTTAGATTGTTCCAGCAAGACCTTGTCATTTCTTGAGCCTTCTAGCATAGTATCTGCCAATGAAGGAGTATATATGAGGAGTGATGATTCTCGACTGTACGTGATGCTTTTCTCAGTGGAATCCAAGGAGACTCCGAGTATAGATTCTATGCCTATCGTGAGAGAATTTCTTGAGGTTTTCCCTCCTGATGTTCGGGGTTTGCCCTGGAGAGGGAAGTGGAGTTCACCATAGATCTCATACCGGGGACAGGTCCTATATCTATAGCACCTTATCGGATGTCACCCGTAGAGTTAGCCGAGTTAAAGAAACAATTGGATGATATGTTGAAAAAGGAAATTATCAGGCCCAGTGTTTCACCGTGGGGAGCTCCAGTGTTGTTTGTTAAGAAGAAGGATGGAAGTGCTAGATTGTGCACAGATTACAGGCAGTTGAATAAAGTGACGATCAAGAATAAGTATCAGTTGCCTAGGATAGATGATCTAATGGATCGATTAAAGGGAGCTTCGGTATTTTCCAAGATTGATCTGAGGTCCGGGTATCACCAGATTAGAGTAAAGAAGGAGAATATACCCAAGACAGCTTTCAGGACGAGGTACGGACACTATGAATATTTAGTTATGCCTTTTGGTGTGACTAATGCTCCAGCAGTGTTTATGGATTATATGAACAGGATCTTTACACCGTTCCTTGATAAGTTTGTGGTGGTGTTTATAGATGATATCCTTATTTATTCCCGTACACGAGAAGAGCATGAGGAACATTTAAGAACAGTGTTACAGGTGTTGAAAGATAGACAGTTGTATGCTAAGCTTTCTAAGTGCGAGTTTTGGTTAGAGGAGGTTCAGTTCCTAGGTCATGTGATTAACAAAGAAGGAATCTCAGTAGATCCTGCTAAAGTTAAAGTAGTGCTTAAGTGGGAACGACCCAAGTCAGTTAGTGAAGTGAGGAGTTTCTTGGGATTGGCTAGATATTATCGGAGGTTTATCGAGGGTTTTTCGAAAATTGCGTTGCCTATGATGCAGTTAACGAGAAAAGGTATATCGTTTGTTTGGACGGAGGAATGTGAGGAGAGTTTTCAAAAGTTGAAGGAAAACTTAACCACATCACCTGTTTTGACTTTGCCAGATCCTTTAGGACAGTTTGACGTATATTGTGATGCGTCATACCAAGGATTGGGTTGTGTCTTGATGCAAGAGGGAAGAGTTGTGGCTTATGCTTCCCGACAGTTGAGAGTTCATGAGAGGAATTATCCGACCCATGATCTGGAGTTGGCAGCTATAGTGTTCGCATTAAAAATATGGTGACACTACCTTTATGGAGCTAGGTTTAATGTGTATAGTGACCATAAGAGTTTAAAGTATCTATTTGATCAGAAGGAGCTAAATATGAGACAACGTAGATGGATGGAGTTTATTAAGGATTATAAGTTTGATCTTCAATACCATCCTGGGAAGGCGAATGTTGTAGGGGATGCTTTGAGTAGGAAATCTTTACATGTGTCGGCGATGATGGTAAAGGAAATGGAGTTGATTGAACAATTTAGAGATATGAATCTAGGGATGGAGTTGTGTGAGGACAGAATATGCTTTGGTATGATCACTATTAATAGCGAGTTTATGAGGGATCTTAAGGATAAACAGGTTCAGGATCAATACCTGCAAGAGATGAGTAGAGGCATAGATGAGGGTAAGATTTCAGAGTTTAGTAGAGGGCCAGATGGTGTGTTGAGGTTTAGGGATAGGATATGTGTGCTAGAGGACTTAGAGTTTAGGAAAATGATTTTGGAAGAGGCACATAAGAGTAAGTTGAGTTTTCACCCCGGAGCCACCAAGATGTATCAGGATTTAAAGAAAATGTTTTGGTGGCCGAGAATGAAGAAGGAAGTGGCAGAATATGTTTTATCTTGTTTGGTTTGTCAGAAAGTTAAGATAGAACATCAAAAGCCTGCTGGTTTGCTTCAGTCCTTAGATATCCCAGAATGGAAGTGGGATAGCATAGCTATGGATTTTGTGGTTGGATTACCACGAACTCCTAAGAGGCATGATGCGATTTGGGTTATCATCGATAGGTTGACGAAACGTGCTCACTTCTTACCTATTGGTGAGAGTTATAGCTTAGAGAAGTTGACCCAGATCTACATCAAGGAAGTTGTTAGGTTACATGGTGTACCGTCGAGCATTGTTTCCGACCGAGATCCTAGATTCACATCTAGATTTTGGAGACAGTTGCACAGTGCTTTGGGGACGAAGTTGAGGATGAGTTCTGCTTATCATCCTCAGACGGATGGACAGTCTGAGAGGACAATTCAGTCATTGGACGATCTTTTGAGGGTGTGTGTTTTAGAGCACATTGGTAGTTGGGATGAGTTTTTGCCGTTGATTGAATTTACATAAAACAACAGTTTCCATAGTAGTATTGGGATGACACCGTATGAGGTTTTGTATGGCAGGAAATGTAGGACTCTGTTGTGTTGGTATGAGACTGGTGAAAGCCAGATATTGGGCCCTGATGTGGTACAACAGACGACGGAACAGGTTAGAAAGATCAGGGAAAAGATGAAGGAAGCGCATGATAGGCAAATGAGCTACAGTAACAAGAGGAGGAGACCCTTAGAATTCCAGGAAGGTGATCACGTGTTTTTGAGAGTCACTCCGAAGACTGGAGCGAGGATGAGACTAAACATAGTTATCCAACATATAAATAATGCCTTGAAACTAAAATGGCTAAGTAACATTTTATTCAATATTGGCGTAGGGCGACCTAAACCCTACTAGTGAGCGAGTAATCGACAATATCAATATCACATTGGGGATCACTTAGTGGTACCAATGATGATATTGAGATTGTAGATTTATCGTATTTAGGTTAATTTTTATGATATCTGAGGTTGTCTGATTTTACTGTTTTGAGCTGCTTGCTGTGTGTTGTTTGGATTGATATGTCAATTGAGATTAATTATGTTTATTTTATTATTATATTATTATTATAATAATATGATTATGGTTGATAACATGTACTGGCTGAGATGGTTGATAACATGTACTGGCTGATAATATGTTATATTTGCCATAACATGCTTAATTGTTTTCTAGGCAGCGATATTTGATATTTTAAGTGATGCATGTTGGGGAGTGTATGATATATGATTTAGACGTGCCTAACCTAATTAATTAATATTTTAGTATGATGAGATTGATGAGGTGATATTATTTGAGATATGCTATGCGATAGTGATGAGAGGTTAAGGCACTAGGGTATGATTCGATATACGTCGGTGAAACCCATATAGATGCATGTTGTTGATCACATCCGTGTGTTTGGAACACACGAGGTCAGAAGTCCTCGCGGGACCGTCCCAACTTAGATTTAGGCTGTGCAGCTATAGTGTCATTGCTTTGCATGAGCATTCTCACCGCGGATGAGAGTGTGCACCGGTGTTTGGAGACGCGTCGCTTGGACGACTGACTAACATCTCTCAGCGGGCAAGGGATGTGTGACAGGATTGGTGGTGGCCACGTCAGCATAAGTTGCATGAGTGCGAAGGGTAGAGGATGATAATATATCTCGAGGATGATTGTTTATATTTCTTGTATATATATCTGTGATGCATGTCTATGTGCCTTTATTGTTTATATGTTACATACCATTTTCCATATATGATGATAGATAGTTTCTTATCCCCTACTTCTTTTATATGTATGTTTCTTTGATGTGCTCGTTTTGAGAAGACCCTACGGATGAGCCAGCTACAGAGGAACTTGATGGGACTCCTTATGAGCCAGATGCTGCAGGACGAGCAGTGACCTCTAGCCGTTGAGTTTAGAGTCTATGGCCAGTGCGTCTTTTTGTGACGTTTTATTTTTTTTGTTGCTTATATCATTTTGTATCAGTATGTATCTTTTGGGACCCTACTGATGGAGTACCCTCTTTAGTTTATCAGCACAGTATGTTTGTATTTATATTTATATGTGTGTGATGTGATGTTTAATTTTGTTCTTACTTTTAAGTTTTTAATATTTATGATTTACTATATATATGTCCAACGCTAATATTACGATTAAGTATTAGGTAATTAGCTTTTCCTTTAATGGGAGATCGGGTGTCTCAAGCCCGATATTTCGGCAATCCAAATCCAGCCCAAGTTTATAGCTCGGCACCTAGTTTCCTCTCACTTCTTATACTTTTCCGCTTGATTTCCTTTGTCATTCAGTGAAAACTAAATCGAAAAAAAACAAAACAAAGCTTCCTCGTTTCCTAGGCTTTTCACCATAAACAAAATTCATGTTTCAAAATAACTTTTCAATAACACTATTTCTTTTATAAATCATTTTAAAGTTAGTAAAATTGTTGAGATCTTTTCACAACTTGATAAAACTCCAACATTTTCAAACTGAAATTCAGGTTTTAGAAATCCTTTTGTCAAAAAAACTTCCCACGGTTGAAAACTATTTCTTAAAGCACTAAAAGAACTCCTATCTTTACAAAGATTTCTCCATTCTTAGAATCTACGTTTCCTCCAAATATAGTTCATAGAGTTTTCGTAAACTTTCCGTTTTCTTTCTTCTCCTAAAATTAATCTATCTTCGTTCTTCATTCATTTTGATTTCTCTTCTCACTTTTGATTTAAGAAAACAAAACCTTTGTTGTTTCACTCTTTGTGGATTAAGTACATTTTAATCTTTGTTAACAAGCAATGACCAGTGTCATGCCATCAGTCAATCACAGTCAATCAAAATAAAATCATAATATCAAACTCATAATATAATTATCCATCACAAATTCAAAACATGTCATAACAGCCAAATTCCAAAATCAATCATCATAATCAATCATTCTAAAGTCATCAGTCACAAACATAAATCAATTCTATCTACACATCTCAAAACAATCAATCATAATTCAAACCAAACATTGTATATGGCTATCAAAAAATAGCTCCTCAGGCTGACTTCCTTTACCTCAACAAACAGATTTTTGCTCTGAAACTCGGTGCTTGACGTTCAGTTTCCTCCCACGAACTTGGAATGTATTCTTAAGCTACGTTTCCTACACAAGACATCACAATACAAGTCAATTTATTTGAAAATTCCTCCTATCCTACTAGTAGTAGAATTCGGCCTCTATGGGGAAAAATGGTTTAGAAATTTTTGTTGAACCTAAGCTCTTAGAGCTTGAACATATAGGTCCTAGGGAGCTTAAGACAAGTATCAAAAATAAAAAATGAGACAAAATCACTAATCCTCCCTTACTTCTTAGTTTCGTCCAAATCATAGGGGTGAGGGTTTGGGTTTCATTGTTTCTTTCAATCAATAACAACACACTTAAAAGGATCATAAGATGTATTTAGTTTCATAACCTATGATCATTACAAGCTTCAAGGACTCAAGTTCATGAAGGAAAATAAAATGGCTTTCAAACTTAATCATGATCATGGCAAGAAAATAAAGAACATACTAGAAGAAATGATCATGAATAGAGAAGCATTACCTCAAGTGATAAAACTAAGATGATGAGAAAAGTGGCTTGATGATCTTAGCTTCAAGGAAAACAAGCTTCTAAGCTCTTGCAGGAGAGGAAATGAACGAAAATTTTTGAGAGTGTGAGAGGGGTGGGGTAGCGCCGGGTTCAGGGGTTTTAAAGGGGGAGGGTTAGATATTGTAGTGCTTTGTTTGTTTAGTTTAGGAGCAAAATAATGGGTTTTACACTATAATAATATATATTAAGTGTAAACACGTATTAAAAGTTATGATGTGATCAATTTTCGTGAGTCCCATCAATCACTTTTATCATTTCTGCTCCACATTATTTCTGCACTTCGTCTCGTTCTATTATATACCCGTCTCAAAATTCCTCGGTGCGCTTTCATTAATTATTTTGAAAAAAGAAAAATTCGAAATAACTCATATCAATTAAGATCAACGTAAAAGTCATTGATTTTTTGTTCATGAGTCAAAATTAAGTTTCCTGATCAGTAATTTTATACTGTCAGTTAAAACACAGACCGGGTTTCGTCTGAATTTTCAACCCAAAATTTTATTAGAACTTCACATCATTAAACATGACATGAATATGATTTTGTTTTAGTAAAAATCATTTTTTTAGGTTCCGGATAAAATTATAACCACAGAAACATTTCTACTGATAATTTGAAAGGATTGAAAAATTGGGGTGTTACATTACTACCTCACTAAAAAAAATTTCATCCTCAAAATTACGTACCTGGAAAAAGATCAGGATACTGAAATTTCATTTTGTCCTCAGCTTGCCATGTTGCTTCTCCGGTTGTCTTGTCCCAAATAACCTTGACTAAGGAAATTTGTTTACCCCTGAGTTGCTTAATCATCTTATCCTCGATTCGCATAGGTGAAGTCTCATAGGACAAGTTTTCTTTTAATTGTACTACATCGGGTTCAATCACATGAGATGGATCTGGAATATATTTCCTCAATTGTGAAACATGAAACACATTATGAAGATTTGAAAGAAAAGGTGGTAAGGCAATTTGATAGGCTACTAGACCAATACGACGGAGAATTTGGTAAGGTCCAATGAATTTAGGAGTGAGCTTTCTGGATTTTAGGACTCTACCTACCCCAGTCATGGGTGTGACTCTCAGAAATACGTGTTCACCTTCTTGAAATTCGAGAGGTCGTCTCCTCTGATCAGAGTAACTCTTTCACCATCCCTATATTTGCATGAAAGCTATTGTTGTACGTGAATTCAATCAGTGGCAAGAGGTCATCCCAGCTTCCACAATGATCCAAAACACATGCTCTCAGCAAATCTTCTAAAGATTGGATTGTCCTTTCTGTCTGTCCATCTGTTTGGGGATGATACGCTGAACTTAGGCGTAACCTTGTTCCTAGTGCCTGTTGTAAACTTCCCCAGAAACATGAAGTAAACTTTGGATCTCGATCTGACATTATGCTCGAAGGCACTTCGTGAAGTTTGATTATTTCTTTGATATACACATTAGTTAATTTCTCCACTGTGTAATTGACTTTAACATGTAAGAAATGCGCGGATTTCATTAACCTGTCGACAATCACCCAGATTGAGTCAAAACCTTTGGAAGTCCTAGGTAAACTTACTACGAAATCCATGGATATACTATCCCACTTCCATTCCTGTACATCTAAAGAGGTAAGCATTCCTCCAAGTCTTTGGTGTTCTACTTTTGCTTTCTGACAAGTCAGACATGATGCCACATATTCAGCAACTTGCTTTTTCATGCCTGGCCACCAAAACCTTTGTTTTAGATCTTGATACATCTTAGTTGATCCAGGATGAATACTTAACTTGCTCTTTTGTGATTCATCCAGAATCATCCTTTTCATCTCAGGATTGTCAGGTACACAGATTCTTCCCTTGCACCTTAAGATGTTATCCGATCCCAAACTAAACTCCGTAACTTTTCCTTTCTCCATTAGATTTTTCTTTTCTTGTATTAATGAATCTCCAGCTTGTTGTTCTCGGATTTCTTCCATTAAGCCACTAGAAATCTTTATCATTCCTAAACTGATTTTCATTTGGCTTATTTCCACAATTAAATTGAGATCTCGGAACTTCTCAATCAATTCAAGTTCCCTTATCATCATTGTTGAAATATGAATGGCTTTCCGACTCAGCGCATCTGCTACCACGTTTGCTTTTCCAGAGTGATATTGCAAGGTAAAATCGTAGTCCTTTAAAAATTCCATCCACCTCCTTTGTCTCATATTGAGCTCCTTCTGATCGAACAGGTACTTTAGACTCTTGTGGTCACTAAAGACATCAAATTTAGCTCCATAAAGGTGAAGCATCGCAGTATACTTCGTAAGGTTCACTTGGTTCAGGAAGTATTAACACTGGCGAAGTTGTCAGACTCTCCCTTATTTTCTGAAAGCTTTCCTCGCATCTATCAGTCCATGTGAAAGGTTGATCTTTCTTTGTAAGTTGAGTCAAAGGCACGACTATCTTTGAAAAGCCTTCGATAAATCTCCGATAGTAACCTGCTAGACCAACAAAACTTCGAATTTCCGTCACTGTCTTTGGTCTTTCCCAAGAAAGTACAGCTTCCACTTTCGTAGGGTCCACAACAATTCCTTCCTTGGTGATCACGTGCCCTAAAAATTTCACTTCTTCTAGCCAAAACTCGCATTTGGAAAGTTTGGCATAAAGAACTTTGTCACGTAGGATTTGCAAGACTTGTTGCAAATGTTCTTCATGTTCCTCGTGACTCTTAGAGTATATGAGGATATCATCAATGAACACTACGACGAACCTATCAAGAAACGGACGAAAAATCCGATTCATGTAGTCCATAAAGACAGGCGGTGCATTCGTAACTCCAAAAGGCATTACGAGATACTCATAATGTCCATAACGAGTTCTGAACACAGTTTTGGGTATATCTTCTGTCTTTACCCTTATCTGATGATAGCCCGTCCTCAGATCAATCTTTGAAAATACCACGGCTCCTCTCAATTGATCCATCAGATAATCAATTCTTGGTAGAGGATATTTGTTCTTAATCGTCACCTTGTTGAGTGGTCGAAAATCCACACTCGAACCTCTGTCCTTCTTTCGTACTGACAGAACTGGTGCTCCCCACGGGGATACACTTGGTCTTATGAATTGTTTTTGACAGTAGATCCTCCAGTTGAGTTTTTAGCTCGACAAGCTCTGTAGGTGCCATTCGGTACGGAGCGATAGAAATCGGATCCGTTCCCGGAACTAAATCGATGGAGAACTCGATATCCCTAACTGGCGGCAAACCCAGGAACATTGTTCGAAAAAACGTCTGGAAATTCGTTCACCACTGGCACCGTACTCAGATCAATCTCCCCCTCGACTTCTAAGTTAGGTAAAAACAAGCATCCCTGATCTCCTTCTTTCGAAGAAGTCCTTACTTGGTTGGTAGATAAAAATCCAGAAATCTCAGGATTTGGGAAAACTAAATTCTTATGGGCACAGTCTAAGAGGATACAGTTGGAAGATAACCAATCCATGCCTAAAATTACATCTAACTGTATTAAAGGCAAGCATATCAAATTTACAAGAAAGTGTCTATCCTAAATAACAATAGGACAGTTCAGACATATAGAATTTACCACAATGGGTTTAGCAGTAGGATTTGAAACAATCAAATCATATGTCATGGAAGAAACAGGTAATTTCAATTGTCTCACACAATCCATCGAAATGAAAGAATGCGTTGCACCCGAATCAAAAAGTACAGTTAAAAGACTACCTTGTATGATATCATCGAATTGAGAAGCTTCAGCACCGCTCATGGTATAAACCCTTCCCTTAGCGGTTGGTTTATTGGTCCTTGTATTGTTACCAGTTGGTGCCGGCCTCGGAGTGTTGCAATCTTTGGCCATGTGTCCCATTTGTCCGCACCTGAAGCATTTCACCCCCTTCAGTAGACAGTTGTCTGTAGCATGGTTCACACTCCCACATTTGTAACATTTCTTCACATAGCCTTGTTCTTGGTTTCTCTTACCTCCATTCCCGGATGCAGAAGCAACTGGACTGTATGGTTGCCAATTCTGGTTGTTCCCGGTTGGTCTGTCATATGGTTTCCTCTAGTTTTGCTTTCCTTTTTGCTTCTGGAATTGATTTGTAGATCGAGACGGTCCTCCAACATTGCCTCGGTTATCTCTTCCCATCTTCATTTGTTCCACTTTTCTACACATCTCTACCAATTCTTGAAAGTTTCGTATCCGTAGTGGCAACACCGACTCCTTGATCTCAAATCTTAGCCCTCCTTCAAACTTCTCGCATTTCCAGCTTTCATCCGATTGAGCTTGGAAGAAACGGAAATATTTAGCCAACGATTCAAATTTAGCTGCATCTTCTCCAATTGATAGCTCCCTTTGTTGCAGACGTAGAAATTCCTGCTCTTTATCAGCTCTGGCACTTAGAGGGAAATACTTGTCCAGAAAGGCATTGCGAAATACCTCCCAAGTGATTTCCTGATGATCCGCAACTAGCAGCTGTCTGGTGCCCTTCCACTATTACTCAACATCTCCCAAGAGTAGGAAGGTAGCATAAGAAACTTTAATTCCCTCCAGAGTATGAATCAGCTCGAAGATCTTCTCAAGTTCTTGTATCCACAAATCAGTCTTCTCGGGGCCAATCTCTCCATGAAATTGTGGTGGATTTTGGCGTCTAAAAGCAGTCAAACCTCTTCCTTCTGCAGCTTGTTCAGCACGAAGTTGCTCTTGTTGAGTTTAAGCAGTCATTGCAGCTGTCTGTAGAGCAATAGCAGCAGCGACATCTGCCATCGCTTGTGCTGCGTAGTCTACTCCTCCAGCATCCTCATAATTCTCCTCAACTTCGTCCTGACCGGGTATACGACCACCTCTACAGCCCCTTCCACGGCCGCGACCACGTCCCCTTCCACGTCCACGTCTGCCTCCATTTCCATAACTATCCTACAAGGCATAAACAGTTAAGCTGTAACTCTACACCGAAACATACACTTACTTAACAACACATATTACTTCTAAGAAGTAATTCAAGCAAGTCTTAATCAGAGATCACACAACTTAGACATAACAGCCCTATTCCCATAGATTCCCGAAAGAGTCGACCAGCTCTGATACCACTAATGTAATGCCTCCCTTGGCGCGACATGTACATACTCAATTTCGGAAAATAAAATAGAAGTAATAAAATTCTTTTGCTGGTTTACTTTCGGAAGAGAAATTATCTCGTGTCTAGTCTTTGAAAATAATGGTATATAAAAAAAAACTTGACTTGAAACATAAAAACATGACATGCATATACATACATCGTCATATATTTACATATCAGCACCTACATTACTTTACTAGTGCCATAGTTGTTAATGTCATGAGTCATAAGCAGCAAGTATCTGGACATAATTACAGACATATTAGTTACAATACCCAAAATAGCCTAGGAGTTAAACAGAGAACCAGGATTTCAAAAAGACATGGCTCTCATCAGCCTGATGTACAGTAAAAGAGAAACAAAAGACTACCCCTGACAGACAACTCCTAAGCTGGTCAAACCTAATGGAAGCCATTAGGGAGACCACTGTGATCATCCCTAACTGGAGAAGGATCGGGTGAACCTACTCCAACTTCCGCATCAACTGCAGGGACAACAGCATCGTCACCCAAAGGGTGATACTCTACCACCTCCTCATCCTCCTCGGGATCCTCTCCAATAGGATCCTCTTCTTCAGGGTCTTCTTCCACCATGAAGTCATCATCGTTCTCTCCTCCGATCACAACCATAGGTGCTGGTCCCGGAATCATTTGGTTTGGGGGAGGTTGATGATAAGTGTTGCCAGTCGCAACAAGAGTCCTCAAGAGAAGCCATATCGAAGGTAACGGTACCTCCACTGTCTTAATACTGTGGGTGCAAGTCGTGGTTCATGTTTATGATCCTTTAGTAATAAGTAACGGTCTGGTATATACAGCACTCCGGGCCCCCGGACGGATGACCCAGGCGCCACCCTCATCTCTCTCCACAAAAGCCAGCCCCAGGAACCCCGAATGGGTCATGTTGCTCAAAGGATCCATCTATCGACATAAAAAAATCCCACAAGGAAAGCCAGACAAAGAAATGCAAAGGTGAGTTACTAATATATGAGCATTTAATAGAAGCCAAATACACCACACACAAACAAAGTCATGGCAACATGGATATTTCATAACATAATATCATAGCTCAAGTAAAAGTTCAAATCGAACAATCAAATGCATTTTTATAAAACTTTCATGTCACTTCAAATTTCCCCTCTAATTCATTATTTCTCCGGAGATCTAACTTCCCTTCGTTGAGCACGATAGGCCGCGATAATGCCTATAACACAATTATTTCGCGGTGGATTGGCCTCTCTATTTAGGTCCAAACCCCAATTGTTCTAGGGTATCGCGTATCACCTAAATAAGATTGAATAGTTCCTGATTGAGTACATTACGTGCTGGGTAATCGATTTCCACGGCCCGAGGGTGCAAGTGCCCGAGCCTTCCGTGGGTTTTCGAGCCCGAATGTCCCTAACAGACCCAAAGGCTAAAGGAGCCATCTTTGGTCCGTAACTATCCAATTTGTCAGTTCACCCTTTGTGAAACTGTCGCTCGATACACAGTGGCACGTCTGCCACAATGGCTTGTAAGCCAGACTATGCATGAAAAATCAAGGTTCTCGTTTTCGTTTTTCTTTGTCGCATCGTTTATTTTCTTGTCAAGGCTTAGAGCTCCTGACTACTTAACCAAGATTTTTAAGTCAAAAACAAAGATCTTAAAAATCTCTTACTCAAATCGAACACTAGCCCGACGTCTCGGGGATCTAGGTTCTTCACACTAGGAATGCTAGTCCGGCTTTACCGGCACTCCGAATTTAGCCCGATATTTCGGCAATCCAAATCTAGCCCGGGTTTATAGCTCGGCACCTAGTTTCCTCTCACTTCTTATACTTTTCCGCTTGATTTCCTTTGTCATTCAGTGAAAACTAAATCGAAAAAAAACAGAACAAAGCTTCCTCGTTTCCTAGGCTTTTCACCATAAACAAAATTCATGTTTCAAAATAACTTTTCAATAACACTATTTCTTTTATAAATCATTTTAAACTTAGTAAAATTGTTGAGATCTTTTCTCAACTTGATAAAACTCCAACATTTTCAAACTGAAATTCAGGTTTTAGAAATCCTTTTGTCAAAACAACTTCCCACGGTTGAAAACTATTTCTTAAAGCACTAAAAGAACTCTTATCTTTACAAAGATTTCTCCATTCTTAGAATCTACGTTTCCTGCAAATATAGTTCATAGAGTTTTCGTAAACTTTCCATTTTCTTTCTTCTCCTAAAATTAATCTATCTTCCTTCTTCATTCATTTTGATTTCTCTTCTCACTTTTGATTTAAGAAAACAAAATCGTTGTTGTTTCACTCTTTGTGGATTAAGTACATTTTAATCTTTTTTAACAAGCAATGACCAGTGTCATGCCATCAGCCAATCACAGTCAATCAAAACAAAATCATAATATCAAACTCATAATATAATTATCCATCACAAATTCAAAACATGTGATAACAGCCAAATTCCAAAATCAATCATCGTAATCAATCATTCGAAAGTCATCAGTCACAAACATAAATCAATTCTATCTACACATCTCAAAACAATCAATCATAATTCAAACCAAATATTGTATATGGCTATCCAAAAATAGCTCCTCAGACTGACTCCCTTTACCTCAACAAATAGATTTTTTGCTCTGAAACTCGGTGCTTGACGTTCAGTTTCCTCCCACGAACTCGGAATGTATTCTTAAGCTACGTTTCCGTCACAAGACATCACAATACAAGTCAATTTATTTGAAAATTCCTCCTATCCTACTAGTAGTAGAATTCGGCCTCTATGGGGAAAAATGGTTTAGAAATTTTTTGTTGAACCCAAGCTCTTAGAGCTTGATCATATAAGTCCTAGGGAGCTTAACACAAGTATCAAAAATAAAAATATGAGACAAAATCACTAATCCTCCCTTACTTCTCAGTTTCATCCAAATCATAGGGGTGAGGGTTTGGGTTTCATTGTTTCTTTCAATCGATAACAACACACTTAAAAGGATCATAAGATGTATTTAGTTTTCAAAACCTATGATCATTACAAGCTACAAGGACTCAAGTTCATGAAGGAAAAGAAAATGGGTTTCAAACTTAATCATGATCATGGCAAGAAAATAAAGAACATACTAGAAGAAATGATCATGAATAGAGAAGCATTACCTCAAGTGATAAAACTAAGATGATGAGAAAAGTGGCTTGATGATCTTAGCTTCAAGGAAAACAAGCTTCTAAGCTCTTGCAGGAGAGGAAATGAACGAAAATTTTTGAGAGTGTGAGAGGGGTGGGGTAGCGCCGGGTTCAAAGGGTTTTAAAGGGGGAGGGTTAGATATTTTAGTGCTTTGTTTGGTTAGTTTAGGAGCAAAATAATGGGTTTTACACTATAATAATATATATTAAGTGTAAACATGTATTAAAAGTTATGATGTGATCAATTTTCGTGAGTCCCATCAATCACTTTTATCATTTCTGCTCCACATTATTTCTGCACTTCGTCTCGTTCTATTATATACCCGCCTCAAAATTCTTCGGTGCGCTTTCATTAATTATTTCGAAAAAAGAAAAATTCGAAATAACTCATATCAATTAAAATCAACGTAAAAGTCATTGATTTTTCGTTCATGAGTTAAAATTAGGTTTCCTGATTAGTAATTTTATACTGTCAGTTAAAACACAGACCGGGTTTCGTCTGAATTTTCAACCCAAAATTTTCCTCGAACTTCACATCATTAAACATGACATGAATATGATTTTGTTTTTGTCAAAATCATTTTTCTAGGTTCCGGATAAAATTATAACCACAAACATTTCTACTGATAATTTGAAAGCATTGAAAAATTGGGGTGTTACAGTTGTAATCAATTTGAAATGCTACTGAACAAGTTTTATTTGAATAATGCCGTTCATTTCAGTTTCATATTGTAACATATGATAGTGACCTATAATATCAAATAATTGTTTCTATTAAGGTGAGGTGGGGATGGTTATGGATTTGAGAAAAAAGAAATGCATGTATCGATGTAACAACACCCCCCCCCCCACCCCCCACCCCCCCCCCCCCCCCCCTCTTGGGTGCCACATGGTTCACTCTTAACTCGTTTTAACGGAAAATAAAACTCAAACAAAGTAGCTGGTATCTTTCGAAAAATAATTTATATAAGTACATAAGCGTCAGAAATGGGTATAAAATTTTTACAAAAATTTCGACAGAGTCTCCTCTGTAATTCCAACATCCCAAAATAAAAACACCTGCGGAAATATTTATATTTTCATCCCAAAAGTTTCAGTCATACAAATTAACATCAAAATTATATTTTTCTGGAATTATTTACATAAACAAATTATACAAGACCAAAAGGACAAATCTTAAATTTTTTCATCTAAAAGGAAGGCTCTCCGAGCCATTTACATTCCATTCAAAATAAAGGCTTTCTGAGTCATAAACATACATACTATCATTAATCAATAACTTCTCAAAAACCTAAGCTGGTCGTTCTGAAAGACACCTACTGGAAAAACATCCATAGTTCTTACCACTATCACCGACCTCTTCAAGGATCGGGACTAAAATCCCAGAATAAAGCTGGTAACTCTTTTGTGGCATCTGCTCTCAAGTATCAAGATACGACAGCAAAAACCAGAAAAGAACCTGATATATTGTAAGGGTGAGATACCGATATATAGATGTTATCACGATAACTACATGTGCGACACACAAATTAGCATATACACATATATATTCACAACCACATAAAATTCTCATAAATAAACAAGATAGTTTATCAAGGGGTTTCATACCCTAAAAGTCATCGTCATTTATAAAAAAAAAAAAAATGCATGACACTTCAATATTCAGGCTCTAACTTTGACATCTAATCTCCGGAGATCCCAACTTCTTTTCGTTTGAGCAGATCAGGCTCTTTACATGACACATTGTCAACGAAAGAAACAATGGTCAACTTTCAACTTTACATGTTACATTGTCGGATAATCCACCTCAACTTCATGTGAGCATTGTTTAAACAACTATTGCAACGGTTCACACGATTACTCTGTGACAACCATTCAAACAGCTGTTGCAGTTGTACACAGATACATAACCACTCAAACAACTATTGTAGTTATGTACAGATTCACTTGTGCAATAATCACTCAAACAGCGGTTGCAGCTATGCACAAGTATTATCCGACCTCGTATGATAGCCACTCAAACCAGCTATTGCAGCTAATCATACGGCCCCTTATGACAACTGTCCAACCATTGTTGTAGTCGTACATATGGTACACTGTCCATCAAAGTACAACGTTCAACTCAGGCACGTCTGCCAAATAATGCATGTAAAACTTTTGTTCACGTTACTTTTCTTTTTCGTTCATTCTTCCCTTATCGAGGTTCAAAGGCTCACGACCATGCTTCATTAAGTCTTTTAACTCTCAACTTTAACACAGGACACACAGTCCGAGTGTTCAATCACGAAGCCCTAGACCGATGCACCAGCCTTAGGTTCGCAGATATGGGATACAAAGTTCACCACATCAATTACAGGACACACAGTCCACAACAACTTTTACAGGAAACAAAGTCTACAACAGCTAACACGGATCCATGATCCACGTGTTAACAGAACACTAGAATCCCGACGTCCCGGTTACTAGGTTCACTTTTCTTTTTAACATCATTTTCGTTCTGTGAAACACAAATACAAAACAAAACCTCCGCAACTTATCCAAGTTTGTCGGAAATATTTTCGCTGAGTAAAAACTCTTTGCAGAAAATCTTTTTCATTTGAAAATCGTTTATAAAACATTAAGTCACAGAGAAATTCATTTCTTTTTCCGAACAACATCAAATCCTCGTAAAAATCATTTCCAACCCATTTCTATCCGAAATAATAAAATTGTTCCTCATAGTTTTCGCCGTAAAATACTTTTCTAAATTATTTTTCGTTGGAAATAAAGCCATTTATAAATCAAATTATTTTCTCTTTTACAAAAAGTTTCTTCACCATAAATATTAAAATATTTTTGACACTTAATTTCTTGTAATAACTTTTCATGTTATTTTTGAATTCATTTTTTTGAAAAAGAAAACATAACTGAAATATTTTCATGATTTCGTCCTCGTTATTACCCATTAATCACTCTTTCACCGAAATATCATCAAATATTATTATTTTGAATATTTTCTTCCACTTCCATAAATCAAAACCCTTAAGTTTCTCCTCAAGCTTTTAAAGTTTTATCCTTACTTATCATTGAGCACTGACCACTGTCAGGCTTTCCATCAATCAATCAACATCACAGATAATCCATACATCACAGATATCCATACATCACAGATATAATCATGCTTTCACAGAAAACATTAAAAACCACGTAACGGTCATATAACAATTTAATTTAATACCACACATCACAACAAATAAAATCACATACGACACACAGATGGCATGTAGCTATCAAAACCCCTCAGTTAAACTCCCCTTACCTTTGTAGACCAGAAAAGATCTTCTCCTTGGTGCTCCAACAATTTGTTTCCTTCTCAATGATGTCTCGGTCCCTTTGACGTTTCACAACCCATGCAGGCAAATCCGCGACAGCTCCAAAAAATACAGAAGTTGTTCTCCCAAGCAAGTACAATCACAAACATCAACATAGGGAGAACATCCATGCACATACAACAGTCAAACATCATAACCACGAATTAATAATCTTCAAAGCATAAAATCAAGGGAAAATATATATTTAATTCAACAAAATAGATTTGATTTTCCAAATAAATCAATTTGGGCAAAAGAGGTTTCATCACAAAAATTGGGGAAACTTTGCTTCGATGAGAGAATAATGAAATTGAACTTAGAAATCACAAATTAAAGGTCTTAATTGCAATAAAACATAGTTAATTTCACAAAAACAGAACCAATTTCAAATAAAATTAGATTGGGGCTTAGGGTTCCTAATCACAATTTGGGGAAAAAATCATTTGATCCAAGGATAATAAAATTAGCTTAATAAAACACTAATTTACAGTCTCAATTGCATAAAAATAGTGTTAGTCTCACACTTTGAAACTGAAATCAACATATTAGGTTTAGGGTTTCAAAAGGGGATCTTTTGGGTTAGGGTTCCAAATTCAAATCAGAGGAAACTAAAAATAGAAAAGACGAAATCCTCTTACCAAGAAGGAAGAGTGGCGTACAGCGGCAGCAGGGGACTCCGGCGCGGCGGTGACCATGACGGCGATGGAGCAATGGCGGTGAACACAGAGGCCAATCGGACCAAACGAGAGAAAAGATTGATAGCTACACTTGGTTTCACCAAGCTCGGTCGAAAATGGAGGTCCCGCGGTCGAGGATAGCGTTCACACGGAGGAGGGCGGCGTTCGCGCTGTGGAGGACGAACCAGAACGTGCAGGGACACATGGTCCTCTCAATACCAGGCGCGGTCGAATGACGATCAGACGGCGGGATGGACGGCGGCCTCTCTAGTGGCGGCGAGTGGCTGGGTTGTGGGGAGAAGGAGGAAGAAGATGAAGTAAGGAGGAAGAAGGGGAAGAGAAAAAAAAAGAAAAGAAAGGAAGTGTGGGAGAGGGGTCGTGCGAGGCAGAGAAATAGAAGGAGGAGGATTTATTTTTCTTCTCTTTTTGTTAGTAATAGGTAAATTGTGTGGTTGATATTGATTTTAGAGAAAGGGAAATAATATTAACCATTAGATCTAAAAAACAATGAGTAACAAATATATATTTTCAAAATTCAAATTAGAGTAAAGATCGATAGTTGAATTGATCAACCAAAAAAATCAATGATCCAAAATTAATCTCAGATTAATTTCAAACTAACATTGTTTCAAATCTAAAATTAAATAGAGTAAAATATGAACATAATTTTCTTTAAATAATATTATTTAAAATATTTTTCTAAAGTGACAATAACACAATATTATTGTCTAAATTAACGTTTATAGACTATAACAACGCAGTGTTAACGCACTCAGTAAAATAATTTTGAATGAGTAAATAAAATTACTCAAACCAAACCATATGAAAATAAATAAAAATAAACATTCAGATAAGTAATCACTCCAAATAAAATAATATAAACAAATAGGTTTTACTAATATTGAAAAACAGTAAAAATCGGGGTGTTACATTGCTACCCCACTTAAAAAAAAATTCGTCCTCGAAATTTCATGACTCGAAACTAGACAGGATCTTGTAATTACATCTTAATCCCAAGATCCTACACTGTACTTCCTGTATTCACTTTCCCCTTACATGACTTTTGTAACTTAATAACACATTTCATACTTATTCTTCATTATATTGATCCTCAATTTAATCCCTTATCCTCAATCCATACTTCCTGTCCTTAACAATTTTATCTTAATTCTCCACACATAAAGATATAATCAAAACTTAATCTCTTCTTCCCTTAATACTAGTCCTTTAGAAAATTTCTCCTCTACATCCTTAACTCTCACTGTTAATACCAAGATTCAAACTAAGATTTACATTTCACTCACATTACACACATCAGTTCCTACCCGAGATATCTAATCTAGGTCTTAGTCCCTTTGAGCGTAGTCTACTCTTCTAGGCTATATCAAATTCACACATCTCAAGTCTCCAAGTAAAACATCATAACATTCCTTAAGGTAAACTAAAATCAAAAGGAACCACGCCGGATATGATTATCTAATTCATCAACTTTGAGCTTCTCTAGCAACTTAATTCACACAAGAGCTTATCTATTTCGCTTGGATCAACTTAGGTGAAATTACTATAGACATTTTCCTTTTAAATCTTCCAATTTATACAATCAATCTTAACTACAAGCATTTGATTGTTACTCTAGATTCCTTTAGGAACATTTTGCCTCAAACATGTTAAACTCTATTGAAATCAACTTACTTAATGACGTTGAGCTTAGGGTTCTCATCTTACCAGTCACATCTACATCTCAACAAAATTCCTCCCACCTCTTGTCTATCCTATTATAGTGATGATCGTACTTAGGTACTACACTTACTCACAGATAACCTTCTAAGGATCAGTTCCTTTCTTGTCCATCGAACTCAGGGTGATAAGCTGAACTTGACTTCAACTTGGTTCTTAACACTCGATGCAAACTTTGCTCAACACTTGGGGTAAGTTTTTCGGGCTTCATTGAGAACGATGCTGGAAGATTCTTTATGATGCCTGTTCAGTTTTCTGATACATACTTCGGTTTGCTTCTCCGCTGCATAGTTGATCTTAACATGTAAGAAGGGTGTTGACTTCATCAACCTATCCACGATCACTTGAAACTAATAAAAAATCTTAGAGGTCCTCGGTAAACTCATAACGAAAATTCATTGTGACTCCATCATCTTAACAAGAAAGGTCTCAAACATCAAGTTATCTCCTTTTCACTGTACGCGACTAACTCTGACATCCTGATATGAATCAGATACCATCCTCATGACTCATGAGATAGGTCGCACGTCAATGACATTTTTGAAAAAGAATACAGGATAAAATTGATCAAAAGTGATAAGTTCTATCGAACTATGATAAGACAAACTCTTAAGGATTAAGAGAATGAATTTTCAAGAAAGAAATTCTTCTAAACTCTATTTCCACAAGAAAATAGAAAGAGAAAATTTTACTAAATAGAAGATAAAGAAGTATTCGACATGTAAAAAAAAATGCCTTTACTAGGTTCGTGAGTGTAAAAATGCAAGGCCATTACATGTTTACAATCATGACTCTAATAAAGTCCCTTCTTTCACAATAACTTCCAGCGGATTAGGAAATCAAATGATGAACAGTTCCCAACCCCAAGAGTATTCGTTCTTTGTACAGCGCATATACGAAATGACGATTTAAAAAGAAAACAGTCTGGCCAAAAATCAAGCTGGATCACATCTACCAAAAGCAAATGTGACTAGATTAAGTTTCATCAAGAAACTTCTGTTACCAATAAGGCATTTGTGTTACGACTCAAGAAATAGTCATAACCAATTTTTTCAACGAAATGTGAAAATATCCAGACCAATGGATACTATCAAATAATTCCACTCAAATATCTAATACACTGGCAGGTATTTTAGAAGCGTGAGTACAAATTCTCACATGCAAGGAAATCCATTAGGGTATATTGAGATTACGGACTAGCATAACTAATGTATGAGTCCTGATAGATTTTAAATCAGAATTAGAAAAGTCTGTCTGACACATACAAACTTGATCACCGTGATTGTTTAATACAATCATAGGGACTCGAGGAACAATTGTCAATCTACAAATCCACAAAGGATCGAATAGTACAGTTAAGAGCTTCTTAATCATGAGGCACTCACCTAAGGTTGAAAATTCAATTCGATTCGCCTTGGTTCCAACAAACACAAAGGTCTTTCAAGACACATTTAGTATGGTCACTCCGAATCAACCACGGATAACTTGGTCAATCTCTCAGACATACGAAGAGTTGATCTTTCCTCGTAAGCTGAGTCAACGGCTCCAAAATATTAGATAGGTCCTCGATGAACCTTTATTAATAATCGGTTAACCTAACAAACTACGAATTTCAATCACCGTCTGCAGTCGCTTCCACGAAAGTACTGCTTCATCCTTATGAACAACACCGATACTTCCCCATAGTACACACTTGGTCCCACAAACTGTTCTGACGGCAGACCTTCCCGTTATGTCAAGTTATCTAACTCGACTAACTTTGTAGGTGACATCCTACACAAGGAGATTAGAAATCAGACTGAATCTATAAACTAGATCGATCGAAAAATGAATATCCTTTGCTAGCAGCAAACCTAGAATATTTCCAGGGAACACTCCCGGAAAATCCTTTTTGAAAAAGATAAACCTGGAACACTGTCAGCGAACATTCAAAAAAAAATCTACCTTAAGAGGCATACTACTCAAATGTCTGACACAATCCAAAAGGATAACAGACAACACATTGACCAAAACACAATTTACTAGCCACGAGTTCCTACAAGTCAAAACTCGTATAACCCATCAATATAAAAACACACACTTATAATCCAACACACATTGCTTCGACAATGAAACAATTCAAATAAGATCCAACCAGAGATCACACAACAAAAACATAACAGACCTATTCCCCAAGGTTCCCGAAAGACTTGACTAGCTCTGATACCACTAATGTAACACCCCCCTTGGGTGCCACATGGTTAACTCTTAACTCGTTTTGCGGAAAATAAAACTCAAACAAAGTAGCTGGTTGCTTTCGGAAAATAATTTATATAAGTACATAAGCGTTAGAAAACAGGTATAAAATTTTTACAAAAATTTCGACAGAGTCTCCTTTGTAATTCCAACATCCCAAAATAAAAACACCTGCTAAAATATTTATATTTTCCATCCCAGAAGTTTCAGTCGTACAAAATAACATCAAAATGGTATTTTTCTGGAATTATTTACATAAACAAATTATACATGACCAAAAAGAAAAATCTTAAATTTTTTCATCTAAAAGGAAAGCTCTCCGAGCCATGTACATTCCATTCAAAATAAAGGCTCTCCGAGTCATAAACATACATACTATCATTAATCAATAACTTCTCAAAAACCTAAGTTTGTCGTTCTAAAAGACACCCACTGGAAAAACTTCCATAGTTCTTACCACTATCACCGACCTCTTCAAGGATCGGGACTAAAATCCCAGAATAAAGCTGGGAACTCTTCTGTGCCATCTGCTCTCAAGTATCAAGATACGACAGTGAAAACCAGAAAAGAACATGATATATTGTAAGGGTGAGATACCGATATATGGATTTTATCACGATAACTACATGCGCGACACACAAATTAGCATATACACATATATATTCACAACCACATAAAATTCTCATAAATAAACAAGATAGTTTATCAAGGGGTTTCATACCCTAACAGTCATCGTCATTTATAAAAAAAAAAAATGCATGACACTTCAATATTCAGGCTCTAACTTTGACATCTAATCTCCGGAGATCCCAACTTATTTTTTGTTTGAGCAGATCAGGCTCTTTACATGACACATTGTCAATGAAAGAAACAATGGTCAACTTTCAACTTTACATGTTACATTGTCGGATAATCCACCTCAACCTCATGTGACCATTTCGCAAACAGCTATTGCAATGGTTCAAACGATTACTCTATGACAACCACTCAAACAGCTATTGCAGTTGTACACAGATACATAACCACTCAAACAACTATTGTAGTTATGTACAGATTCACTTGTGCAAATAACCACTCAAACAGCTATTGTAGCTATGCACAAGTATTATCTGACCTCATATGATAGCCACTCAAACCAGCTATTGCAGCTAATCATACGGCCCCTTGTGACAACTGTCCAACCATTGTTGTAGTCGTACACATGGTACATTGTCCATCAAGGTACAACGTTCAACTCAGGCACGTCTGCCAAATAATGCATGTAAGACTTTTGTTCACGTCACTTTTCTTTTTTGTTCATTCTTCCCTTGTCGAGGCTCAAAGGCTCACGACCATGCTTAGTTAAACATTAAGTCTTTTAACTCTCAACTTTAACACTGGACACACAGTCCGAGTGTTCAATCACGAAGCCCTAGACCAATGCACCAGCCTTAGGTTTGCAGCAGATATGGGATACAAAGCTCACCACATCAATTACAGTTCACACAATCCACAACAACTTTTACAATACTAACACGGATCCATGATCCACGTGTTAACAGAACACTAGAATCCCGACGTCTCGGTTACTAGGTTCATTTTTCTTTTTAACATCATTTTCGTTCTGTGAAACACAAATACAAAACAAAACCTCTGCAAGTTATCCAAGTTTGTCGGAAATATTTTTGCTGAGTAAAAACTCTTTGCAGAAAATCTTTTTCATTTGAAAATGGTTTATAAAACATTAAATCACAGAGAAATTCATTTCTTTTTCCGAACAACATCAAATCCTCGTAAAAATCATATCCAACCCATTTCTATCTGAAATAATAAAATTGTTCCTCATAGTTTTCGCCGTAAAATACTTTTCTAAATTATTTTTCGTTGGAAATAAAGTCATTTATAAATCAAATTATTTTATCTTTTACAAAAAGTTTCTTCAGTATAAATATTAAAATATTTGTGACACTTAATTTCTTGTAATAACTTTTCATGTTATTTTTGAATTTTTTTTTTGAAAAAGATAACGTAACTGAAATATTTTCATGATTTCGTCCTGTTATTACCCATTAATCACTCTTTCACCGAAATATCATCAAATATTATTATTTTGAATATTTTCTTCCACTTCCATAAAGGGAAATGATATTAACCATTAGATCTAAAAACAATGAGTAACAAATATATACTTTCAAAATTCAAATTAGAGTAAAGATTGATAGTTGAATTGATCAACCAAAAAAATCAATGATCCAAAATTAATCTCAGATTAATTTCAAACTAACATAGTTTCAAATATAAAATTAAATAGAGTAAAATATGAACTAAATTTTCTTTAAATAATATTATTTAAAATATTTTTCTAAACAAATACTAATAGTGACAATAACACAATATTATTGTCTAAATTAATGTTTATAGACTATAACAACACAGTGTTAACGCACTCAGTAAAATAATTTTGAATGAGTAAATAAAATTACTCAAACCAAACCATATGAAAATAAATAAAAATAAACATTCAGATAAGTAATCACTCCAAATAAAATAATATAAATAAATAGGTTTTACTAATATTGAAAAACAGTAAAAACCAGGGTATTATAATGGATCTGTAGACTCTAGTTAAATGTCTGCTATAGAATAAAAATGTGATACATTGGTGCGTTTGATTTGCTAAAAAATCAAGGGACTGGACAACATAGTTGTACTTGTTCCATGTTTGATTCAAAAAATAGTCTAAGGATAGGACAAACAATGGGACAAAGGACAACACAAAAACTCATATTTTTGTCCTTCACCAAACCATGGGACAAAAAGTTGTCTAATAACAAACTATCAAAAAGACAAAAATATCCACATTTATTTCTCCCTAAATAAATACTCTCTCTTCCTCCCTCCTCTTACTCATATTTTACGTTCCTATGAAAAACATAAGTTTACGTTATTTTTTTTAATAGTAATTTCACGTTCCTATATTATGTTTGTACGTTCCCACTACGTTTGGTTTATATATTATATATATATATATATAATATATATATATATATATATATATATATATATATATATATATATATATATATATATATATATAAATATTACAAATAATATAATATTATATTATATTGTTATTATAATAATATTTATATATTATATATATAAATATATAATATTGTATAATATATATATTATAAAGGGTATTTGAGTAAATTTAATATTATTTTACTTGTGTTGTTCATTGTCAATCAAACAAAGTATAAGACAAAAAGTTGTGCTGTGAAGATAAGATTATCCTTATAAGATATATGCTAAAAATGGTATCTTGTTATATACTACAATTATTTAAGTCCTTGTTGATGGCATGAATAACCAAACACACATAAACAATATTGAAGTACTTACTGTCTTTAAAGAATCTTGAAGCGCATAAACACATACTTATAAAAGAACGGGTGCATTTGATTTGTTAAAAAAAAGTATGGGACTGGACAGAACAAAAGCAGTTCTTCCCATGTTTGATTTATAAAATGGTCAGAGGATAGGATAAAAAGTGAGATGAGGGATAGCACAAAAACTCAAATTCTTGTTACTCACCAAATCATGAGATAACTTTTTGTACCATGGACAAATTACCTAAAAGACAAAGACACTCTTCACTACTTAATAATTATTACGCTCTCTCTCTCTAACTGTTACGTTAATATATATATATATATATGTAATGTATATTACGTCTATATAATATTTACATAAAATAGAATATAGTATATATTATTATATCATAATATATTATAAAATATTATATTATATTATATAATAATATATGTTATAAAGGGTATTGCAGTAAATTTTACATTATTTTACTTGTATTGTCCATTATCCACCAAACAATATATAGGACAAATAGTTGTGTTGTGATTCAAGCATTTGTCATGTGTTATTCTCCTTGTAATATACATCAATGCGAATCAAATGCACCTATGAGAAATTTGGGTTAGTTTGTATTTAATAAACACACCATTGCAGCAAGAAGGAGTGGAGGGAATAAATATACGAATGAATGGACGCGGGGGTGTAAACAACTTGGATGTTTTGGGGTAGCTTAGGCCATAGTTTATTTGATTTTCTTCTTTTTTCTTCTTATTCTACTTCTGTCTCTCTAGTTTCTGTTTCTTATCACTATAATCTGAGCTCAACTCCTCTGTTCATGATGTTTTCTACTTTTATTACCACTACCAGTACTTATTAGTCTAACAAAAAACACCTTAACTATTTGAAAATGAACCCGAAAAATGTTTTTTTTTTAAGAATTACACTAATGACTATACATAGTGTGAAACCCATCCTAGTTATATAGGGTCTTAAGGGATTTTTGGCTTCTTTTATCCAATATTTTTTCTTAAAAAAAAACGGTATAAAAAAAGTTATGGAGTAAGTGAAATGGATAAATATTACTATTCCTGCCAAAATATGTATTGCCAGAATCTAGCCGGAACGGGGTATAACCAAGAATAATTGGATTTGAATGCTAACACATAAAGGTACATAGTGTATAAATTTCATGAATTTATGAAACTTGAGATGCTCTCAATTAAATTTTGAAAACAGGGCTTGGGTGGTCCCGAATGCACCCTGGCAGCCTGCATTCAGAAATTTATAGTTTGAGTTGTAAAACTCGTATTGAGATGAAACTCTTGAATTTGAAAACTAGAATATAGGATTTTGTTGTGATAAAATTTTGTAACTTTGGGAGATCTGTGGAGGTCTCAGTTTAATTTGAAAAATAGAGTATTGTCTGTCTCAGATGTACTTGGACGGTCCTTACTTAAAAATTTGTATCTGGAGTTGTAGACCTCCTTTTTATATGAAACTAGTGTCTTTTGATAGTAGATGTGCAAGTCCAGATGCGGAAAAAATTTAGGAAATTATGGATCTCTTTATTATTACCTATTTGCATTAGAAGTTAATCTAGGCTTGCTGGAAACCTCCTCTAGCAGCCAGTCTTGGTAAAGTTACATCTTGGGTCACAACCTTCGAACTTAGGTACTCCTGGTGGCATTGCAAACACTACAACAGATTTGATTTAATAGCGTGTATATTTGGCATTTCATAGAGCTTTCGGGCGATATCTATGTCACCGATGTTGTAAGTCCATGACAACGATAGCTCTTCTGATGCGCTGTCATATATTTAACTGCAATAGCATTTGTCATTCGAAACACTTTAATAGTAGTCACGAAAATGTGCAACCTGAAAGCTATGCTGACGTGGACTCTGAATAAAGATAGTGTGACCTTAAATATGAGTTATCTTAGTTACCAATAAATAACAACACTTTTTTACAAAAAGCGCTATGATATATTTAGATACCATAGCATATTATTAAAGAAGAGTAGTCTATTGTGCACCATTTTTTTTTTTAAATTTCGCTGCTTTCCACTCATCCCCTGCATTCAGCAATAAAAAAAAAAAAAAGCATTAAGCAATCCAAAAACAGCATTCACCAATAAAACAAAACATCATTCAACATTCAACACCAATGATATCCCTAATGCAATCAACAGGATCGATCATAATCAAACTTTCGTTCCTAAATACATATATGATAATGAAAAAACAAAAGACATATAGTCTATGAAATATACCAGAATTTACAAAGTAAAGGATTTGAACTACCTGCATCCTTTTCAGCTCTAACAATCAGAATCTCCCAATTTACTGGTTGTTGCCATTTACCTACAACCAAAAAAAAAAATACACAAGTAAAATGTATGTAGAAAATAATAAGTGAAGGATATACAAACAAAATAAATAAAAAGTACCCCTCTTTAAAATTAATTAGAAAAAATAACATACATGTTTAAGTTGATCTTTTCCTTTTCCTTATCCTCGTCGGGTTGAGACTTGTCTGTCCCTTAGGGGTGCAAAATGATGGTATGATCCAAATCCCCTCATCATGATCATCCCTCATATACAGTCCATCAGATCCATTTGCATCAGTCTCAAATGATTGGGATCTTCTAATGAAAGGATCATCCTCCATATTAGTAGCTTCATTATTGTCTTCATCATCAATTTTATTGACATTTACTTTGTGGGTAAAAAGAACAATGGACCACCTATTATCAGATGGATTGATGACATAGAAGACTTACTGAGCTTGAGATGCCAACATAAAAGGCTCATCTTTAGACCCCACTCTATTGAAATCCACTCGCGTGAACCACAACTCATCCATATGAACACCGTTATGGTTGTCAACACACTTAAATTGGAACACCTACAGGCACTCGAAATATTGTGTAGTCCAACTCCCATATGTGCTTAATGAAACCGAAGTATGACATATTTGCATAAACGGGGTTCCTATCTTTGGCACTTGCCTCATGCATAGCTTGAGCTACAAGAGTCACACCACTATTTTGCATTGTACTCCGATCATCTTGATCTTTCGTATAGAACGTGTACCTATTAATTAGATAACCAGTGTAAGATATGGCATGTATACTTAGACTTTGTGCTAACCCTTTCTATTTTTCTGAAACTGAATCGGGCTACAAGAACTTGATCCTTCAGCCATGTTATAAAACTCCGATTGTGTTCTTCTAGTATCCATTTCTCAGACTTATTCGGGTTCAAACCCCTAAGCACATCATTATGTCTTTCAACATATGGCTCAACCTCATTGGTGTTGTGTAGAACGTAGAGGTGCACTTGCACACATTCTGCCTTTGACATCGTATTTGAGTTCATGTTATCCTTTTGTAACACCTCATTTTTTGTAAACAAGCTTAATGCATTTATATATGTTATATATATGTTAGTATGTTGTGTTAGTTGTTAGAAATATGCCTTAGGAAAGTTAAAATGGAGATAAATGGGTTTTGGTAAAGAAAAGATTAAGTTAGAGCTCCAGATAATTATGCACGACTGTACATAATTATGCACTGTCATACATAATATGTACGGCTTGTACATATTATGTCCCACCTGTGTCCTATTTTGCGTTATTCGTTGAACGCTTCGTAAATAACTGATGCACGGTCATTCATCACGAAGCATGGCCGTACATACTGTCCTGATAGTATAAATAAGTGGGTTAGGAGGGTTATGGGTACAACCCTTCGTGTTCTTGGGTGTTCTTGCTTGCGTTTGGGGAGAGAGTCAGGCGCTAGTGTCAAATTAAGGTAACCTTGTTATCCCTTTTGTTAATCTCCTTTTCTTGCTATCTTGAATTGGGAGATTAATGTTTACCTTTTTGTGATTGGACAAGGCTTGAGGAATTTGTCGAGCCACTCGAGGGAACCAAAGTAGAATTGCTTATGTTTGGCAATAGATGAATCTTAATACCAGGTATGGGGAGAAGGGATTAGTATAACATGTAGGCAATGGGGTAACGTAAGATGAAGGGTTAACCCATGACCCTGTTGTGTACTATTTGCCTAAGTGAATCTTGTTAGGTCACAAAACATTTGACTTGGTCATGCATCTGACTCATACTCCAGTTAGCTCTTGTGTATTTTGATGAACCCAAACATTAAGCAATTGGTTTTACATTGAACTATCTGAATATTGCTAATCATCTATTTGAGTTGTGTAGACAAAGAACACTATCTCAGTAGATAAAATCAGCTAAAGGATATGAAAGGATCAACCACATAAGTACATGTGTCTGATTCAAAGTTGCCAGAAATACGCTGAAGGACAATGCGTCTGAAGTCAGATTCAAGCTAAAGCTTATATCAACATCATTCCTCAGACTCGTTTATCCTATGAAGAAAAGCAACTAGCAGCACTGAAGCAAAATGATTAGCTAGAAGACTGTCTGTCTGTATCCAACCGAAGAAAATATATAGTCAATCCTTGATCAAATATTTATTGAAGAAATCAAAGAACTCAAACACTATCTTCTGAAGAAAGTTGAAAGAAGATGGATCAAGCTTACAGACTAAATCATGACAAGAAGACACACTTCAAGAAGTGTCTATCTCTTATAATATATGTCTGAGCTTCTGACAGAGTCAGAACCACATTTCTTTCAGAATACTTGATGGATTCAAAGGATGTTCAACACTTACATTCTCAAGCTTAGAAGGTGTGAAGCATCAATCTTGAAACTCACATATCATCTTCTCACTCTGAAAATCATTCAGAGAAGAACTCATTTCCAACTCACCAAGCTCTAAGTTCATATTCACTCCCTGAAGTGTTAAGTTGGTTGAATTGCTGTTGAAATATTTGAAGTTGTGCTTCAAAACACTATCAAAACTCTTTGAGCCCGAAGATGTTTGTTTCAAGAATACTTGTTGAGCATGAAGAGGCTAGGTGTGCAAACAATACTTGTATTGAGCCTTAAGAGGCTAGGTGTCCAAATAATACTCGTATGTAACCTTGATCATTTATAGTGTTAAAACTTGGTGAAGCCATGGACTGGATGTAGCCGCAAGTTTGTGGGTGAACCACAATAAATCTGAGTATCTTCTTTCCCTATCTTTACTTTATTATTCAGTTTGTTTAACTGTTTAAATAACTAACTTGGGTGTGTTAAATAGTTTCTGATCTGTTTACTGATTTTGTTTTATGCTTCTAAAACTCTGATTTTCGAAAACACTATTCAACCCCCCTTCTAGTGTTGTTCTGTGCCATTTCAGTTGGTATTAGAGCTCAGCCTCTGGGTTGAGCACCTCAACGTGTAGAGGAAAAGACTCTAGATAATGCCAAGTGAAGCAGGCTCAAGCTGTAATGCCCCGATTTTTCTGTTTTTCAATAACAGTAAATATATGTTTATATGCGTTTATTTTATTAAAAATCTCAAAAATGATTTTGGATAAACCAAAATCATTGTCACCTTATCGTAGAGAGTTACGGCTAAATTTTCGGGTGAAAATTCAGACAAAAACCGGTCTCCGTTTTCACTGACAGTAAAAGTTTACTGAGAAGAAAACATAATTTTGACTCGTGAACGGAATGGTTAGTGTTTTTGTTGTGTTTCCAACGACTTTAGTAATATTTGAAATTTACATTCAGAAATAAAATAAAATATTTTATCCGGGTGAAATCTTCAAAAATTACGATCGAAAACTTTAATCGGGTAAACAACAGAGCCGAATGGAGAGCTGAGATGACTGAAGTGACTTGATGGTGTTGAAGAGACTTGATGGATTGATGTCAAGTGTCACATCCAAGGAAAGTAATGATGATGACTTAGAATATACAATATTTTAATCCAAAAACCCATTAATCACTTATCTAATTAGCCAAACAACCCCTAAGCAAAACTTGCACTCCAAGCTCTTCTCCTCTCTCATCCCACATGGCTACCCTCCCCCCTTCTATATAAACCCCTCATTTTTCTGCACTCACATTTTCTTCATTTCACTCACAAAAAAAGCTAAGAACACTGACACAAAAGCTCCATTGATTTCTTAAAGAGTTGATCATTCTTGTTCATTTTCTTCAAGCTTCAAGAGGTAAACATTATCTCCTTACCAATCTAAGTCTTCTTCTTCATTCATTTTGTGAGTTTATGCCATGTTCATCCATTTGTGATTCTTAGATCTATAAGCTTCTAAAATCTCTAGAAATTAGTAGAAAAATCCGTTTGACTTGAAACCAATTTCTATGGACTCACAATGATCTCTATATTCATTATCTAAGAGCATGCATCAAGGAAAAATTTCCTCCCTATTTTTATAAAGAGGCCGAACCTATGTAGTTAAGGATCAAGAAAGTTTTGTTTCAATTTGTGATATAGGACTATTGATTTGAGCTCTTTAATGCCTTTTGTTGCCAAATCTAAACGCTTGAAAAGTTTGAAAATCTCTAGCCTATTTTATGAACCTTGGTCGAAAACCTAAGCTTGTAGCTTAGAGGAGTTTTTGTTCAATCCTTGTAAAATGATCATTGATTATGAATCTCTAATATTTAAGGATCATTCATCCATGAGTAAGTGAAAGTTTGGCATCTCAAACCTTATTTTACCATCATGGCCGAAACCTATGCCTAGGATAGATTAGATGTTTTTAGTTGTTTTAACTTGTGTTATGTGTTGAATCTTTAGACTTCCGTCACGAAACGAATTGAGGAAGATCGTTGTACACAACAAGAAACGAGGAACTTTTTTGCTTTTGAATCAGGCAAGAGGAGACTGCCTGAGGGATGTTCCAATAGCTATATGCTATTATTTGTGGTCTGTTAAATTTGTACTGAGTTTTATTGTGTTTGTCTGAGTTATCGTATGTGATCAAATTGTCTGTTTTAAATGTCTGAGCTTAATGATTTATTTGAAGATGTGAATTGTATTATCTGTTCTGATATTGATGTGAGAATTATACTATTGATGATTGTTGTCTGAGAACTCTGACATTCGTCAGTGCTCAACTAATTATTGACATAAAAGTCTTAAAAAGCTTCATGAGGACATTCATAATGATAATATATATGTTAATTTTATTTTGGTAAAGAAATGAGGTTAAGGATGAAACCGGAAAAATAAATATATTTTAGTACGTTATCGTTTTCGAAAATGAGGTGGAAAACCATTTTAAGAACTAAGTGTTAGAATACTTTAAAGTTAAAGGAAAATCATTTAACTTATAAATAATTTTAGTATAAACGCAAAGTCATATGTATGGTTTCTTACTCCCCGTTTCTTCTGTTGCTTTGTTTGGGCATGTATCTTTTATGAAGAGGACGGTGAGCAGGCAGTCGAGGAGTGACTCTGAGGAGCCACTACTCTTAGTTTAGGATTTCCAGTTTTAGTTTTTTTATCCGAGTTATTTTTCAGATTTAGGTTATACCATCTCTGTATTGTGAGGGGTTGGGTTTGCTTTTATTGTTATGTTTTCTCTTTTTAAACTTGTTTATTTTCTTTTCCGCGTAGAGAACGTTTTGTTATATGTGGTACCTTTTACCCTAGTTTTTATTATGAAATAATATGCATGTTTTTATGTTATTTTTATATTTTCCTTTATGTTACGCTTTTATAAATATATGTAGGGTAGAGGGTATCAGAAAACACCTTAAATTAACAAATTAAACAATCCTAAATGTGTCCCACGATTCCAGCATATGGCTTGTTGCAGACGAGTGTTAATCTCCGACAGCGAGGAGATGGTGATTGAGCCTCCACGTCCACAGAGAGTGTATAGGCGTCGTTTTGGAGAGGGCTAGAGTAGCTCTAGGTAACCATACTAGTGATAGTATGTGGCCAGTGCATCTATATGTACAGTGTGTGATGTTAGCCTCTTTTGATGTATTTTGAATGTGGGTCGGGCTTGGATGAGTGCTGCGAGGGTTGTGTTGTCTGATGTCCTTTTTATGTATTTTCGTTATCTCAGTTTTAGTATGGTGTATATCTGACCCAGTTCCTTCCTGATGGGGCAACCCTGACAAATTGTATATATGTATGTATGTGGTGATTTCTATCTCTATTTGTTTCATGTTAAGTATTTAATATCTTTAATTTTTAATATATGTGTTAACGTTAATAGCACGATTAAGACTTATTTAATTAGGTTCTCTTTAATGGGACATCAGCTTGTCTCATGATGTATTGGAACGGCGGGCCAGGAAGCTTGCCCGACTGATTGAAATATCTTCTGTAACACCCAGTTTTCTCATCTCTTGACTGGTAATTATATTTTATATTATTACCGTTCAGAAAATGGTTTTGAGAAAAACAAAATCATAGTTGGAACCTATCATATCGTGGGAAGTTACGGTGAAATTTTGGGGTTAAAACTCAGACGGAAATCGGTCTGCGTTTTCGCTGACAGTATAATTTTGACCCGAAACTGAAAAATCTTAGATTTTATCATTATTTTAGTGATAACGTCTATTTCTAGAATTTTAGGTTAAAAATAAAATATTGTATTTTATTCGGGTTAATTTTGGTGAAAAACAATCGAAAACCCTAATCGGGTAAACGACGAAGCCGAATACAGAACTACGGAGATAAACCTGGATGCTGAGGTTGATGGGATAACACATCACCTCAAGTGGTGAGTCACATGGTGAGTCACCACCATGACTCACCCTTGTCATAATGATACTTAGATATTTTACAAAATATCTAGCCGTGAAAAGACCAAAATGCCCTTAACCTTCTTTATTAATTCCAAATTGATCCCACAATTTTTGGACCAAAATACCCTCCCCTCTCCCTTGATATTTTCGTGCCATGGGGTGTTGGAAACACCATCTCATTTCATTTTTCACTAAGACACCAAAGCAGTCAAGTTTCCAAGTCTTTAAAGATCAAAACTTACAACTTTCTTTTTTCTCAAATGTTCTTCATGTTCTTAGCCTTGTTCTTCATGTTCATCATCCATAAGTCCTAATTGATCCATGATCTCAAGAACCACACGGCCAAACCCCTTTCCACACACTTGATCTTCATTCATTTCTAACTTATCATCTTTGTTCATAACACAAAATCCTTTCCTTTCTTCTATGCAAAATTCGGCCACCCTCCATATGTTATCTTCCATTCACTTGTTTCAAAAATCAAGAATAGATCCTTGATCCTCTAATCATTCTAAGCCTAAGCTATCTCACAAGATTTTTCATTTTAGCATAGTTGAAAAATGGGTTCCTAGACTTAGAACTCAGCCAAGTCCCCTATAGCACCATCCAATCCTTGTTTCACCATTCCAACTACATATACTTGTTCCTCTAGATCATCTAGAGACATATTATTCCACACAAAAACTCATCCGGAGTTGATTTGTGAAATGGGTTTTTCTAGCCTACACTTTAATCTTCACTTTCTCATCAACCAAGAGGTAATCTCTCTTGACTCAAGTTGATAACCTTGTTCCTTGATTCATTATCTTCAAATATAAGTAATTTATTCCAAGTCCATGGAAAAATTCATAGGAATTTACATGATGATGTTTTTGAACTTTGGACAATTTTTATACCATGGAAATTCCTTTGTCTTTATGTCTACCAAATGGTTTTAAAAACAAATGATCATGGCCTTATGAACTTCATGAGGCTGTGAGCTATATAAAACTTTTACCCTAGGATTTTGTTTGTTTTAACTTGGTGAAATGGTTGTTGATGAAGGTGATGATGATGGAGTTGGTTTTGTGGCTTTGTGGAACAAAGAGGATGTCTTGCCTTTGGGATCTACAAGAGGTAAGGGAAGGAGTGAACCACCTCACACCATATTGGTGGGTGTGAAGATAGCTTATATTGTTTGTGTTTGGAAACCCTAGACCTGGGGATATCCACTTTGTTTGGTCTGGTTATCTTTGAGGACATGATTGTAATATTGGTTGTGATGTGTGATTAGTATTTTGGAATTGATATGATTATATGCTCATGATCATGCTTTGTTTAATTGATTTATTTATATACCTTGATTTGAGTAATTTATTTGAATTGTCAATATGGATATAGAATGAGAATATATTTATAGCACGACTATTTGAGTTGTTATATACTATGTTGATACAAGTATATGATTATGAGTGTTTTTGGAGAAGCAGAATCTTCTCTTGAATTGTGGTTAAATTTCGGCCACATATAAAACAAATGGGAGTTTAACTCCAATCCCCGAGTTTTAAGTGGATTTCATAACACTTAAGTGGGAATATGAACAATGACAATTAAGAAAGGAAAAGAACAAGTTCTTGAGCGATAAAATTATGCAATTATTACAAGGAAAGATTTAATTAAAAGACTACTCTAAGTGAGGTATCGGTACGATTTCCTTAAAATCCTCACTTAGAAAGTTTTGATTTTCAATCAAGGTAACTGTGTAATTAAATCATTTGTGCAAATCGAATCATGTCAACATTCATGAAACAAAACCATCCAAAAAGGATGCTTATTTTAATTCCATTTGAGGTATAATTTGAATATGAAAATATTTTCTATACTTAGCCCACTATTTAAATGACTTCGTTTAAGTCATAAATCAGTTAAATCAAAATGATTTTGATAAGAATAGTCCTTATAATGAACTTTATGTATAAAGTTTATGTGATGACTCTAAAGGTTTTTCAAAAAGGATTTCAAAACCCAAATGAATGAAAGATGGCACCATGATTTAGGCTTTGAATGATTTCACTTAAATGAGGGACTTTTATAAAGTTTCCACGTGACATTCAGTCGGTTGACAGTTATTGGGCCATAAGAGTTCTATCATTTGGAGTTTTAAGAGTAATGAAAAATGAAGTTAAGCCTTTAGAACTCTTCTTTTATTTTGGTGCACAAATTCAATTTCAAACCCTTAATGCTGAGGTACTAGTGGCCATAATAATGAGGTATGTAAGGAGAATGTGTTTACCAAGGATTTAAACATTTAAAGGATTTTTAAATCTAAAGCAAATGTGTTTTCCAAAAACCTAAGTCGAGGAATAGGACTTAGCGATTAAAAGAAATGGAATATTTAAAGTATGAGATATAGTGGAGCAAGACTATGTCTTCATACCCTTGATGATTTTATCATCTAAGGATCCATAATACTTAATAACCAAGAGTATTCTAAGATTACTTGTCGAGTAAGTAATCTCGTTCGGGAAAAACCAGAAGAAGTATAATGAATTGGTGAATGACCAATCTCCATAATGTACTTAAGTCGTTGAAGACACGGATGGTCCAATGAAGGGATCCTAATACTGTGCAGGTAATGGACTATACAAGGATTCCCAGTGGTACTGTCATGCCTGTAGGATGGCATATGATTTCCGCAAGGAAACCCGAAATTTATCTGGTTGATAAATATGGACACACATGCCATTATCGGCTTGATCTACTGAATTGTCAGTATGGCTTTTATGCCTAGGAATTTGAGCTAACAGGTCAGGTAGAGTGTTTCACAAAAATAGCCGAAACGAATTGAAATATTTTCACATATGAACATTGTACGTACTTTATAGCCAAAGGGGCAAGATTATAGCCACAGGGGCAAGTTCATAATTTGAGTAACAATGTACTTACGGCGGGCACAAGTGAAACCTGTACTGACCATTTCCTTTCCAAAATGTCAATTATCTCAGGAGTTAGGATCAAGAATTTCTTGAGGTTGTGTAGGTATGAGACTATGCAGTTTAAGTCAGTTTCTCTCTTTTCTCGTGCCTCGATGAACAGCCAGTGTCTGGTATGTTTTGATCAGCTTACTGTTTGGTATGCTTTGATCAGCTTACCGTTTGTGTTGATATGTTAATATTGTATGTTGTTGGTATATTGGTTGAATTGTTAGTCTGTAAATAAATGATAACATGAGATATGTTAGTAAGAGTATGTAAATGCATATGTGACATGTTGTGTCGTTCTGTTTTCATATTTGCCATATGTTGTGTGATGTTGGGAATCTGTCCTTTGTTTTATATTATCTTGCTTGGCTGGTTGTGCGCCGATTGTGTTTTCTGAGAAAGCTGTGAGGTTAAGATGTCATTCGTCCGATTCACAGAAGGGGTGGATTTTCAAGCATGGGGACGATTATTGGAGTCTCAAGAGGAAGTCACTCCCAGCTTCTGGATAGTTCAAGACAAGTGTGTCTGTGTTTTCGTTATGCCTGATCTTTCTTTTCTTCTGACAGGCATGACTGTCGTTGGTTCGTAGGCCATGTAACACCCTGTTTTCCTATGCTTTCTGTAGCAGTATAAATATATTTAAATGTGTTTATTTTAGATTAAACGCAGAGGATGATTTTAATTAAAATAAAATCATTTTCTTGTGTTGTTATATCATATGAAGTCACGGTAAAATTTTCGGTTGAAAATTCAGACGGAAGCCAGTCTGCGTTTTCACTGCCGGTATCCGTTTACTGACCATAAAACCTAATTTTGACCCGTGAACGAGACGGTTAGTGTTTTTATCATGTTTCCTTCAACTTTGGTTATTTTGAAAATTTTCGTTCAAAAAAAAAATAAAATATTTTATTCGGGCGAAAACGTCGGAGATTTACGATTGGAAATGCAACCGGGTATGAAATGGAGCACAAAGAGGGATGAAGTGACTTAAGGTGACATGATGGGAGAGACTCTTACACACTCCAAAAGTATAATCATTATACTTTTTCAAATTATAATACTAATCTAATCTAAAAGCTACTTCTCTCTCCTCTTTCCATCCCATCAAGCCTTAACTCTCAAACTTACTCCACAAGCCACTCCAAACCCCTGTCTTCTCCCTCAATTTCGTGACCTCTCCCCTCTCCCCCTATATATACCCATTTCATTTACACTTCCTCACTTTTTCTTCTTCTTCATCACTTCTTCACTCTTATACTTCATCTTCTTCCTTAAGTTCAACTACTTAAAGCTTGCATTTTTATTTATCTTTTGCACTTGTGTTCTTCATTAAACTTCTTCCTCTTCTTAAGGGTAATGCTCTCATATAAATTTCTTTACAAGTTTATCACTTTATTTTATTATTTGCTTTATGTGTTCTTATTAAGCTTTAAACTTCAAAAATCTCTTAAAAATGGTAGAAAACTCCTTTTGAGTTGAAACCACTTTCTATAGTCTTGTATTTACTTGTATTTTAACATACTAGAAGGTTGTGTAAAACAAAGCTCCCTAGCCCTTTCTTTCTAAGGAGGCCGAAACCATGTATTATGGTTTAGGTGAGTTTTGTTTCAACTTTTGAGAAAATGATCATGTGTTTGAGTTTCTAACTATCCCTTGATCTTAAATATATAAATCTTGGAAGGTTTTGATAGCTTGTTCCTATGATGGCCGAAAATATGAATAAGTAGGCCTAGGGTACTATGTTTCATCTATCCAAGTATGATAATAGATTTAGAACTCTTAATACCTTGTGATTCTAAACCTAAGAGTTGTTATCAAACAAAGATTTCTAACCTATTCTTTCTATGATGGCCGAAACTATACCTTAGTGGCCTAGGAAGGTTTGGTTTTCATTCTTCCAAAATGATCATGGACTAAGGCTCCTTAATATAGAAGGATGCTAAGTCTAAGTGATTGGAAAGTTTAAAGATTGTATAGTCTATTCATCCTATGATGGTTGTGAACCTAGGATATGTTATTTTCATTTCTCCAAAATGATCATGGACTAAGGCTCCTTAATGTAGAAGGATGCTAAGTCTAAGTGATTGGAAAGCTTAAAGACTTCTAACTTGTTTAGTTTATGTTGTAAAACCTAGAATGTAACTCCTTTCATTTCCCAAGATGATCATGGACTAAGGCTCCATAAGATATTTGGATGCTAAGTCTAAGAGATTGGAGAGTTTAAATCCTTCCAACTTGATTTCCTATGATGGCCGAAACTAGGGTTTTTTGGACCTAGGATGTATTATTGTTATTCTTCCAAAATGATTATGGACTAAAGCTCCTTAATGTAGAAGGATGCTATGCCCAAAAGATTGGATGATTTAAAGATTCCTAGCTTAGGAATCCCATCAAGGCCGAACCTTAAGGGTTGTGAGCCTAATATGTTTGGTTTTCATTCTTCCAAAATGATCATGGTTTTGAGCTCCTTAATACATATGGATGCTAGACCTAAGAGATTGGAAAGTTTAGTGAATACTAGCCTATTTTTCTAGCTTTGGCCGAATACCCTAAGTCTATGACTTAGTGGGATTTTGATTTAACTTTGTTAAATGATCATTGTTTATGAACTCCTAGCACTTGAGGATCATAAATCCATAAGCTGCATAATTTTCGGGAATCCTTAACCTTGCTTTATTGTCTTTGGCCGAACCTAATACCTTGTGGTTTAGTGTTCTTAGTTGATTTTTAACTTATGATCTTGTGTTTGTAACCCTAGACCTCTATCGTCAAGTAAGCGAGGCCTTTCCAAGCATCCAACCTCTTAACTTCATGGAAGGTAAGAGGGGATTGCCTAGAGATATTCAATGACTATATGCATGTGTGTATGTGTTTACTTGAATGATTTGAATATTGTTATGATATTGAACCGATACTTGAATGACTTGTTTACTTGAACTATTGTGATTATTACTTGAAGTTGAATCTTACTTGCTTTAAAGTATTGTGCATATATGTGATGAACTGTCATGGACTGTGATATTATTGTTGAGAATATATTATTGTTGATTGAAGTTTGAGAAGCCGGACTTGAGTCTGTGCCCAATGACTATAAGGATTAAAAGCCTTAATAAGCCTTGAATAGAACTTTGAAAGTTTTGGGTTCATTTATAACAGTTCCTTGTTTAAAGTGCTTACTTCGGAAGAATAAGATCTTGTTTTTAGAAAAATGTTAAAGTGATTTCAAGTCAATAGAAACTATCTTTTTATGATCAAACGTCTGGTACGAGAGAAAATATTTTCGAACTATGTGTTTTATGAAGGAAAAACCCCTTTTAAAATATTTGACTTTATTCCATCAAGGATTTCAAAGAGTAAACGAATTTCTTAAAAGTTTTATAAAAGAGTTTGCAAAGGAAAATGATTTCCTCCTAAACGATTTAGAAACATTCCGGTTACTTGGATAAGTGACCGAGGTTTTGTTTTGGATTTGATTTTCACATAGCGAAAAGTAAGTACATGCGAAAGAGAATCTAGTTGCGAGACGTCGTCTCTAGCTTTCAGTTATACGCACGTGATCTAGGATCCGTGTCAAGTACTATGGACCAAGGGTCCTATTCATGATGTTATGGGCTGAGAGTCCAAAACTCGGAATCGAGAACGGTGTGTTCTGATTTCGTTGCTGCGGACTAGGTGTCCTTATCATGTTAGAATAAAACATGGATAAAATCATAAGTGATTTCTACGACCACAAACCTTGACTGCGGCCTCGGTCTAAGGCGTTGTGATTGAGCACTCGGACTGCGTGTCCTGTGTTTCTTTAAGTTCAAGTGATGGGGAATTGTGAATAGTCGTTAGCTTTGAGCTTCGACAGCGAAAAAGAGTATACACAAAGCAAAACCTTGATAACGGAAAGTTTTTATTCATATGCATTTCCCCTTAGCAGACGTGCTCAAGTAAACCAGATACAAGGTGGTATCTGAGGGTCAGTCCGATTGGCCCAGTTGGAGGCATTCGAGACGTTGTGCATCCGGAGACCTTGGTGCACGAGGTTATGGTGGCAACTTGCCAATGGGCATCAGAGCTTGACCAACTCTTTATTACTTCTACAATGAAACGGTGTTGTTATCTCATGAGATTAAGTTAGAGCCTGATATTGAAGTGTCATGCATATTTTCGAAAACTGATTGTGCGGGCTTGAGACCCTTTGATATAACACTGTTATATTATGGTTATGCATGATTTAACTGTTAAACTGATTGCGTGTTGTATGTATCATGTATATGGTTGTTGTGGGATATATCTTATGACGGTATCTCACTCTTGCATATCTATATGTTCTTTTCTTCTTCTTGTATCGGTGTATGCGTATGCCTTAGATGGAACCCCTTGTTCCCCTAGTACCCGCGATCACGAGGTCTGAGCAGTTCGACGAGGCTGGACGAGTGGAGAATTGGACAGTGAGCGATGACACGACTACAGCTACGTATAGGGGACCGATTACGACGACAGAGTCTAATGCCAACGGAGAGCCGATCCGGAGGATTCACTCGGTTGAGGCTCGGACAGTGGTACTTCCGCCTCCCTGGTTGTATCTTCATACACTGCAGCTAGCTGGCCTTCTCCATCCACACGTCGAGCCGGCAGAGCCCATGGAGGAAGAGCCCGAGGAGGATCCGGAGGAAGAGCCTCTCGAGGTGGTAGAGGATTGGTGGGAGGACGAGCTAGAGGCAGAGTACCATCCCCAGGACCCCGGTGAGGAGGATGTTCCGATCGACGATGGTGGTGAGGTCATCGACCCGGAATTTGACATCTCATCTGGCGGGAGTGTTTGCGGCCACTCGGAGTGCAGGAGGCACTGGTAGTTTGTCGTCAATTTTTGGAGTAGTCTGTTTGTCCTTGGCTTTTAGAGCCTTCTTTTGAGTCTAGTACCCAGATTTCCCCATTCCTAGTTTGATGCTTTATCTGTTTCTTTGTTCCTGTTTCAGTAAAGTTGGGCATATTGATTAAAGGCCCTATTTTGTACTAAACTTGAGTCCCACTGGGACAGTTATATATGTATGTGTGTTGTTTCAGTTCATGTTCTGAGTGTTCATCACTTCTTCTTTCGTTTCAAAAAAAAAAGGGGGGGGGGGGAGATTTTTTTTAAGTACTATTTTTAGTAATACTATTTATAAAGAAGGTTTATTTTCCAAAAGCGAGCAGCATTTAAACAAATTTTAATTCCGCAACGGGTAACCATGTGATACCAAGTTAGGGTGTCACAGGCCATGACTCTTCCCTTTAAAGGGGAAAATGTCTTAGTTCGAGAGCTACTTTGGTTGTGGCTCTAGAGGTGTCTTTTGTGACGACATCGACAGTGGTCTCTTGTAGAGTTTTCACTGGCTCTCGTCAGTTAGTTTGTCTTTCTTGTAATGTATGAGAAATGATTGTCTTTTATGTTTACTTGGGCCAACATAGGAAGTAACAGTGTGGTTTTAGCTTTTATGGAGCTGCGTCTCCACGTATCTTAAGCTTTTACGAGCTGCGTCTCCATATCTTTATGTAGAATCTGTGTTTGTATCTGGAAATAGGTAATGTACAATAAAATATTTCATTTTATTGTATATGTTTTGCTCGACGAGTCGGGTTGCGAAAGCGAAAATTTTCCCGTTTTATCATAGCAAGATTTTAAATTACCCTATTTTCGGCCTTAAAACGTTACGGACAATGCAGCTCCCGAGAAAGGTGTTACATCTTCTGACTCCGAGGTGGAGGAGGAAGACGAGGAGATGGAGTATCCTGAGGAGGACCCTTCGGAGTGCTTCTCGTAGGATGAGGACGATGCCTCGTCATAATCCTGTAAGCCAGTGTGGTTAGTCCTAGTGTTTGAAGCTAGGAGTTATTTTATGGAGTTGCATCTCCAATTATTATATTTATTTTCAGTTATGTTGTTTATGTTGGTGATTGTATTTCCGCCATTTCTATTTTTGTCTTTGTCATTATATTTGTACCTTACGAAGAATATGACTTTTGTTTATTGAAGTATTATTCCGAAAACGATGTAATATCTCCGAAAGGGAAAGTAAGGTTTTGGAAAAAGAAAGGGAAAGTTGAGTTGCGCATCGTAATTGAATCATCCGAATAAAATAACTTTCTTAATTTTTTTATTAGAAATAAATAAAAATCATTCGAATTGGATCCGGGGATTTTCGGTTCTGATTTCTTTAGTTTAACGAGTCTGCTGCAATCGATTGTAAAAACACTGATTAGTTGTCTTTAACTCTTAATTGCTTTAAAAAAAAGTTTGAATAAATACAATTCAACTCTCTTCTCGTGTTTACTAGTGGTTATTTCAACTCCCATATCTCTCTCCCACTTCTTCCCTTTCTTTCTCTCCAAAATCTACCAAAAGAAACAAGCAGTAAGTATTTATTTGGTTTCATAGCAAACAGATGTTTGGACGAAGTTACGTCCATTGGAACAAAAAACCGAATCCACAATAAGAAATTTGGCATGATAAATAATTACCTTTTTTTGTCTTTTCTTTTTGACTTGGCTAAGGTTCTGTTTGGCAAAAATAGCTGATAAGCTAGCTGATAGCTGGTAAGCTAATTTTTTAGCTGATAGCTGAAAAACTAGCTGATTGAAATTGAAGTGTTTGGTAAAATTAGCAGTGGAAGTAGCTTATAAATGTAAAATGATATAAAAGGACATATTTATGATAGATATGGTAAAGCCGGAATTTTATTAAATGAATAAGGTAAAAAACGAAAAAAAAAAGTCAATAAGCTATAAGCTATAAACTATAAGCCATGTGCTAAATAAATTAGCTTATAAATAAAAGTTATAAACTAATGAAATAAGCTGGTTTACCAAACATTTCTATTTCAGTCAAACAAACTTTAAACTAGTCAAATAAATTATAAACTAGCTTATTGAATTTACAAACCAGAGCCTAAGTAACTTGCATGTGGTGTGGAGAAAAGAAACTACAGCAAAATTATAGAAGGTGAGACAATGTTATTAAAACCGAACCGGTGATCGACTCGGTCAGAGCACTGGGTTAATGGGTCACTGGTTGACTCGGTTTGACCGGTATACATTAAAAAATTCTAAAATATTCATATATATGACAATATAGTTCAACATGTCCATACTCCAAATTTAAAATTATTACCATAAAAAAGTATCTAATTAAATAAATACCAATCAAGGTCACTGGTTGAACCAGATGAACCAGTATATATTAAATATATAAATTCTTATGATTGACTTATGTATATATATAGTATTTGGCAGGAGTTGACTCGATATATATTAATTTTTTTTAAAAATATTCATACATAGGCTAAACATAATTTAACATGTTCAGCAGTTCAGATTGTGGTTCAGATTCAGTAGAAGACATCTAACTAAAAAACAATTCAATATTATGGAGAGTAATATTGAATATAGTATAGTGCCAGTATTATGTCAGTTCAAATAATTATCAATATATTACTTGAATATTATTAGTATCAGAAATCAATATATCATTGTATCATTATAATATAAATACAATTCATTAAAAAAAAAACCGGTCGAGTCAACCTGTTTTTTCCGGGCGGGTCAACCAATTTTCACAAAAACCCAATCGGATCAATTCGGATCAATCCGGGTCGATGTGCTAAACGGTCCAATATCCTAACCGGACCGGCCTGGTGATCGGTTTCCGACCTAACCGGTCGAACCGGGCGGTCCGGTCGAGTTTTATAACACTGGGTGAGAGCACATTGCATTGGGATCATACATTATCTCAATAGCTCTGCCGAGCTTACGTTGATTGTTGCTCACTAGACCCACACACGATCATGCACATAGTGTAGTGACACAGAACGTCAGATTTTTGGTCAAACATAAAAATGATCATGTACAAGATTGCGGATGACGAAAATAAATTTAATGCCCGGGATTTATGAAAGCTCACATCCATTTAAAGACTCTCGTTAATTAAAGTTCTAATGGTATTCATTAAATTAAGTATCCACAAATGATTTGAAAAAAAAGTATCCACAAATGATTGATAAGTTTTTACTTTTATTTGAGGACCATGTTAACTAGTGCCCTAAGATGATGTTTGGTAGCTGAAATGTTTTATTTTCAGGCAAACTACATTCTTAAGAATCACATTTTCGGGCATAGAGTTTTCTCACCTTCAAACATGGGAATAGAATTTTCTCAAGTTTATAACTATCATTCACTAATTTTATTCCCAGGAATCTTTCATACCTGAGAATAAATTTTTATAATTTGTATCAAACATGAGAAACTTTTATTCAAATGCAAACATTCCCGGGATTTCTTTTTTTAAAACTTATAACAAATGCTACCTAAGGGCATTGGTTAAGGAAACCCAAAAAGCAAAAATTCATTGGAAAAGTAAGTTTATCACTCTTTAAAATTAAAAATACACCAAGTCACAATGTTAGATTTCTTTTTTTTAATCCTTAACCACTGCCTTTAGGGCACTGGTTAGCATTTTCCTCAATTTATTTAAAGGGACTTGTTAACGAATACCCTAAGGCATTGGTTAAGGAACCTATAAGAAAAAACTGTGTACTGGAAAATTAAGTATAACACTTTTCAAAATGTTAAATACACAATTTTTCCTTACAAAATTTCCTTTCATGGTTCCTTAAACAATGACCTAAAGATACTCGTTAGCATTCTCCATATTTAAAAATTATGTAAATCCTTTTTAGATACATTAAGAGTGTGTTTGTTATTGCATATTATGTTAAAAAAATCATTTTTTTTCACAGAATAATCATTTTTTAAAATTTTTGCTGTCTCTGTTTTTGCTTTTGAAAATAATGAAAAGCAGAAAAAAAATCATTTTTAGAGTTAAAATGAAAAGCAACTTTCGATAGCTTTTGAAAAAATCATTTTTTATAACTAACTACTTTTAAATTTTTTTTTTATTGTAAACAAACGCAAATCTGCTTCAGCTTTTTTTAAAAATAAATCTCTAAAACTAATCACTAAATTATTTTGTAACAAAATCATTTATTTATTTTTATCTTAAACAAACAGGCTCTAAATATATATTAATAAAAATTTATCTTTTTTAAATTTCTTAACCAATATTATTAATGTAATGACTTTATTTAAAGCAAATTCTAACCAGTGCCCTTAGGGCATTGATTAAAGAATTAGAAATAGAAGCTTTGTCTTGAAAAGTTGTGTATTTAATACTTTAAAAATTTAAAAACTATACATGATTTTTCTATCTTTGAAATCTTTAACCAATGCTCTTAGGGCACTAGTTAGCAAGACCCTTTATTTAAAAATGAAACATATGAAAAATAATGGGTAAAACTTTATCCGCATAAATTCAATATTTTGTATAACTAAAGTTTAAGTGTTTAACAATTAGGCATACTCTATTAAGAAAAAAATAAAAAATTTAAGCATACTTTCAATGGAGCAGAAGAGGTCCAAGTCCGTTAAGGTGTAGTTTTAGAATTAATCGATCTCCACTTAAGCATATGATTATATTTTAAAAAATTAATTTGTTGACTTATCAAATGGGGAAATATTGTAAACAACAATAACAAAATCAACAAACTAGTTTTATTCTTTTGTTTTTGTTTTTTGGGTCCAAGACTAATTTTATTCTAATACCTATTAGTTTCGGGCTATACAAATTTTCAACAACAATTTTTAACACCATATCGGATACGGCAATAAGACCCATTATATAAGATGATAATAAAATGTTTCTGTTGGAGTGTTATTGAGCCTTTATTGTTGATGGCAGAGTCATTCTCACAGCTTTTCTTTCAGGTCTGCAATCAAGTTAATGATAGTCTGTGGAGTCTTTGGAAGAATAGAAACAACAAGCTTTGGGAGGATAAGCAGGATTCTGTTGCGGATATTTTATTTAGAGCAGGGTCGGCCCTTGAGGATTGGTGTGCAGCTGTCATTACTTATGTATGCAGCCTTGGAATGAAATTGTTCAGTGTTGGCAAAACCCTCCTGCAGGCTATGTGAAGTGTAATTTAGATGCGGCTTTCTTCCAAAGGGATCAGAAATTGGGAGTTGGTCTGTGTTTAAGGGATGCTGCAGGTGCTTTTGTGCTAGCCAAAACTCATTGCAGAGACTTGTCCTTACTTGTCAGAGAGGGAGAGGCTTATGCTTTTCTGATGGCTATTCAGTGGACTCAAAAGTCTTGGCCTTCAATCTGTTATTTTTTAGATTGACTGTAAAGGAGTAGCTGATACTATATCGACTGATGCTGTGGAGTATTTTGAGTATGGTGCACTGATTTCTCATTGCAAGGAGCTCTTTATAGCACATCCTAATTGTCGATTTTTTTTTTTTGATAAGCTAAATTGTCGAGTTTCTTTTGCTAGTAGAAATGTTAATGTTCAGGCTCATAGTCTAGCTAGAAAGTCTATCAGTTATCCTAGGCATTATGTTTTTAATAGTTATTTTGGTTGTAACTTTGACTATGATGCTGGTTTAATGATATAAGCTTCTCTGTTTCAAAAAAAAAATAAATAAATATATGTTTCTATTAAAAACAACATTATATGTTTTTTAACTACTAAAGTGAAAAAATAAAATAGTTTTTATATTAACAAAAAAAAATATTACCTAATATTGAACATATTAACTATTGGCTTAACTTTTGTGCAGATTAATAATCTTTAAATTTTATTACTATTAATTATTTAAATAATTAATAATATTTTTGTAAAATTCTTTAAGGATGTTGAACAGGGGTGAAAAGGACAATAACTTATATCTTCAAGATGTTTTCGAGATGTTGGTACTCCTTTTTGAAATTGGACAACTTGGCGTCGAAGCAAAAATGAGTGTAGCGGCTGTGAAGACATTCTGAAGTTCAAGCCAGCACAAGCCTAAATAGATTTAAGTATTGTTATTATGCGAATTTGATGTTTAGCCGATTGGTCAGCTATTCGCCTTCAATGATTCCCCTTGTTCACTCAATATATTGAGAAAGGGACTTTGTTTCTCAGTTATGGGTTCCTTACCTCTTTTTTTATATAATATATATTTTTTATAATTAATAAGTTCCTAGGCACCTCTAGAAAATGTCTAATGTTGAATGTTGAACTATAAAAGCTTAGTTTGCGTGAAAAGTAAAGTAAAGGCAATACAAAAAAAGATAAATTGTATGATTAATTGATTGTGTCTAAAACTAAGAAGTACAACTTGTATTTATCAGCATCAGCTGCCTCATAATATCCCTATCTGCCAAGTTCATAAACTTTATAACCGTTTTTACATTATAGCTAACAAGAAAAACTTAAGAAACTCCCCACTCAACTGAGTCATATATGGATCAACACCCACTCTATCGGCTAACTCTCAAAAACTGTCTTCAAACTCTATCCCATGATTTTAGGAAGTTGGTTACGTAGCTAACATATCCTGTGACTTGGCCAGCTCTTCATCACTTGTATTTGAAAATCTGATTAAGGTCCTCATACTCCCTTCCATCATTGATCATATAAGTCTATTAAAGCCCAATAACATGTTTCAAAGCCCACTTAATCAATAGTGTTTAACCGAATCTACTTTAACTAATTCCTCTTGGCAAACCATATTTGGTTTTAATATTTGAAATTATTATTTTACCCCTACAAGTTTGAATTTCCCTTCTTTCTTCATCTCTCTTCTTCCTGTTCTGTTCTATATCCCCCGCCTAGCCATCAATTTCTGAAGAGGCCAGCAAAGATTCTTTTCAGATTTTGCAGTCATCATGGAAATAGTAAAAGTCGATAGAGAAAAATGATATGATCAATGAAATTGGTTTAATGTTGAAGTTTTATGAATTCTTTCAATCTGTTTTTTTTCTTCTGTTCTATGGAAACAAAACAAACTAAACAGCAAGCCATGGCAGAAGGTGGAGTACAAACAACGCAGAATGAGGGGGAAGGAGGGAGATGAGAGAGAAGAGGGAGTGGAGGGAGATGAGAGAGAAGAGGGTAAAAATTAGAGTAGATATATTTTTTACTTTTATGGTTCTTTTGGTAATAATTTTTTTTTTAAAGTCTTCTAGGGGTGGATCAAGGCATTTGTAGGGGTACATGTAGCAGCTCCCTTAGTTATTTATAATCCCTTTTAATAGTTGGCCCATGTATTTGTGATTGATAAGGCCTATTTGAGCCCATATCAACTAATCAATTGTTTGGTTATTCGCCTCATTAGCTTACTTAAATAGTCAGTTCCATCACCCCTTATCAACTACATAGCCATCAACATTTTTTAAATTTTTTTTTGTTGTTAAACAAGTGTTTAGACATAGTTATATAGTTGTCTTTTCATGATGGCATTTATAGGAGGACCAAGGTGTCATTACAACCATGGCCGACATTTCAACAACGAAGGAAATCTTGGTGGCAACGGTCTTAGAGCATTGAATAGGTGGCGTGGTCACTAGATGATGTGAGCCCAAGGAAGAACATGGAACAAGGAGCACTACAAGGATTTGGTAGGCCTATGACAAGAGCTATCAAGAAAGCCCAAGAGATCTTAAATCAAATGGTGACAATCTTGAATGAAGCAAACCCAAGTCCAAGTCTTGAAGAAGGGGAACCCAAATTGGTTACTTATGTCATTTAACTCAGACCCATGATGAAGGTTGGACGTCCACCCCACAAGCCCAACAAGTTCCATTTTCTAGTTTTATTTTTATTAAATAAAGTGTAATAGAATATGTGTGGATCCAATTTTGGGTACTTTAATTTGGTTTCCATGTGTATGGGCTACATTAAGTTTTGGATGTTGATTAAGCCCACTTGATTAGATGCCACACGTTTTTGTGAAGCCTACAATGGAGGGCAACAATAACCACTTAGTGAGGCGGTTATGCTTTCATTTGCCACTTAGTGGAATAGTTAATGCTTTTATTAGCCACTTAGTGGAATAATGCTACTTTTATGAGGGGATTTTTGTCATTTTATGGTGACCTTTTGTTTGCATGATGTATGCAGCCCCTAACTCTATATGTATCATGCCTATTATCAATTAAAAGAACTTTGGATGTTCAAAATTTGGATTAATTCCAATTGTAAGAATATTTAGCCTCTCTTAGGTTCTTCATTGAGCCAACCCCTTAGATCTTTAAAAGTACAGAGAGGAAAAAAATGTTTTTATTCTCTGATATAGGAAACGTTTGGTACAACATCCTAATATAAGGCAGAATTGGTTCATAACATGGAAAGCAATCTGCTAAATCAAAGGAAAATAAAGAGTCCTAAAATCTAGTCAGATGTCAAATTGATATTGATCCAGATTTGTTACAATCCTAATTAAGGCAAAAGAGGAAAAAAGGAAGCAAATAAATAGGAAATTAAAAAGAGGAAAGAGGAAAATAAGGAGAATCATGATATTATGAGACCAAATCATGGTCCATATCATGACACCCTCCTCAAGTTGGTGCATAGATATCTATCATGCCTAACCTGCTCACAAGAAATTCAAAGTTGTTTCTAAATAGTCCCTTAGTGAGTATATCAGCTACTTGCTGTGAGGTTGGAACAAATGGCATGCAAACAGTTTCATTCTCTATTTTTTCTTTGATGAAATGCCAATCGATCTCCACATGTTTGGTTCGATCATGTTGGATAGGATTTTGGGCAATGCTAATTGCTGCCTTGTTATCACTGAAGTTGACACAGGCAAACACAAGATTGGGGGGGAGGGGGGGTTTGAATTGTGTTTGTTAATAATTTTCGAAAACAACCTTTTTCAAAATACTTTTCTCACACAAGGAATAAAATGCAGAAGCACACACACAGAAAAAGATCTTTTTAAAGACTTAACAAAATCAAGTTCAAATCCCCACAGTTAGTATAAACAAATTGAAGAGATAAGGGATTAGAAGATTCATGCAAGTCGTTTTATCTTGGTTCACTCTCTTCCAACCAAGAGCTACGTCCAGTCCCTTCTACTTGAAGGTTTTTCTCCACTATTTTCCAAATAGATTACAACAAGTATTCAACACCTCTCCAGGCTACAAGTATTCCTTTCTTACCAAGCCTCTTCAGGCTCAAACTCTAACAAGATATTGGTTTCTTTTGATCTTCTAACTCACTATGTGTGAGGGTATGAAAGTTTAAGATTAGTTGAATATTATAGCAATATTCAAGCTAAGGTATTACAGATTTTTGCTTTTGAAAGAATAAAAATATTGAGCTCGTAAATGGCAAGCGTTTATCTAGCAAGGTTTCTGTATTTGCAAAAAGTTCTTTCTCCAGATGCTGAGGTCTTCTATTTATAGTTACCTTTCTCTTCACTTGAAATTCTTCAACGGTTGTTTTGAATTTTCCTGTTTAAAGATGGGATCAAATGCATAAATCCGTTGTGACTGATAGTATGAATATATGCCTCACGGGTTATTCGTTTTGATGATGAACAAAAGAAAAAGGTCTAGAAGGACTATAGTGCAAAAAGCGGAAGATTATAAAGCAAGCAAGCACAAGGGGTAAAATGGGAATTTTATTATTTATATTGTTTGTTTTAGAATCATATGTAAATGGTAAGTAGAATTCTTAACTTAGTATTGGTCCCACACACACACACTCATTTAACATGTGTCTAAAGATTTAACATGTGCTAAAATATTTTTGACATATGTTTTTAAAGGATTAAAACTGACAATTAATCAACCTTAATGAGAAATCATTTTCCTTAATTGTCAAGTATTTCGAATTCAAGTTTATTCGCACCATAATCGATTATGGTCTATCTATAATCGATTATGTGTCAAGATTAATTGGCTTTAATTGGTGTTAATGACTAATGATGACATTAAAGCCGTTGGTTTTCAAATTTGAAATGATATATTCGATTATGTCTTTGGTATAATCGATTAGATCCTCTCTGACTTCGTTTGAACTTATTTCAGAAACCCTATAATCGATTACATAATCGATTATGGTCTTTTATACAAAGTCAGTGGACCCGTAATCGATTAGCATAATCGATTATTCCTGAGTTTTTAATTAAATAATCGATTATGGTCTTATGATAATCGATTATGACTCGCCAAAAATGAATTTTAAGAGGCTTGAACTAATTTCATTGTGAACCATCACCTATTTTCTATAAATAGGAGAATAGGCAGCCTTGCCTCAACACACAATTATTTGCTATCATACTCTGTGCTTAAATCTCTGATCATTTTATTTTATACTATTTTTATCTTGAACTATCACTTGACCATACTACTTCGAGAGTTCTATACACCATATAGGTGTCTTTGCAACTGAGCTTCAATTTGTGATTTCATATATGCACTTCTTGAGTGCTTTCTTATTGTAATTCTTTTATATAGTTTCTCTAAGTGAGTGTGATCTCACAAACTGTTTTTGAGACTCTTGCACAAGGGATAATATGTCCTGTGATTTGTGTTAAGAGTGCTCTGATTTGTAAAGGTTCTAGTTTAGCCTGTTTTAAAAACTAGAGTTGATTGAAAACCCTTGGTCGTATTGCCTTGGAGACTGGACGTAGGCCACGTGGGTAGTTGTGTGGCCGAACCAGGATACATCGTTGTGTCATTTCCTTCCCTTATCTCTTTATTTTTCTCGCAACGATTTTATTTTTCATATGCTTTCTTTCACAACATTTTACTCTTAATCTATTGCTTATCAAAACAAGTTTTAAATATAGTTTAAATTGCCAAAAGTTTTCAAAAATCAATTCACACACAATTCGCCCCCCTCTTGTGTTTGAGGTCATTTGTCAACAAGTAGTATCAGAGCTTAACTCTTGGATATAAAGGACTATACCGTCTCAAGAGGAAAGATGACTTCAAACAGCTTTCGTAATGAGGGTAATTCCGTAAACAGACCTCCATCGTTTGATGGTGAGGGGTATGGATACTGGAAAGAAAGAATGCAAATTCTTTTGGAAGCTTCTGATATCGATATTTGGGATGCTGTGGAAAATGGTCCATTTGTCCCCAAGCACGAAGTTAATGGTGCTTCAGTGGATAAACCAAAAACCCTTTGGACCGACGAGGAAAAGAAAAATGTCCAATACAATTTGAAAGCTAGAAACATCATCACCTCAACTTTAAGCTACGATGAGTTCTATAGGGTCTCAAATTGCAAGACCGCTAAGGAAATGTGGGACACCCTTGAATTGACCCATGAAGGTAATGCCGAGGTCAAAAGGGCTAGGATGAACACATTAACCCATGAGTATGAGCTATTTAGGATGAAACAGGGTGAAAGCATACAAGATATGCAAAAACATTTCACCCATATAATAAATCATCTTAGGGCTCTTGGGAAAGTATTTAATAATGAAGATTTAATAAATAAAGTTCTTAGATGTTTAAATAGAAGTTGGCAACCCAAAGTAACTGCGATTACTGAATCACGTGATCTAACGTCTATGTCTTTGGCAACTCTATTTGGTAAATTGCAGGAACATGAACTTGAGTTGAACCGCCTCATAGAAAGTGAGGAAAGTGACAAGAAAAAGAAAGGGCTTGCTCTTAAAGCAAGTATAAGTGAAACAAATGAGGAAGATAGTGACTTTGATGAACTTGATGAGCTTGGTGAAGGAGATGAGAACATGAGTCTAATGGTACTAAAATTTAAGAAATTTATGAGGAACAAGGGGAAAACACAACCAACCTTCACCCCTCAAAAGAAGGTTGATGGAGAGGGAACCACTTACGTGCCAACGTGCTTCAACTGCAAAAAGAAAGGTCATATAAGGTTAGAGTGTCCCCTAAGTCAAAAGAAGAATGACAAATTTGAAAAGAGACCATAAAAGGACAAAAGAGGAAGGAGAGCATACATTGCTTGGGAAGACAATGACATGGACTCCTCCGATGAATCCGACAACGAGGAGGCAAACCTTTGCCTCATGGCCAATCATGAGGACGACGAGGATGAGGTAACTGATAATGAAATTGAAAATGAATTGTCATATGATGATTTACTTTGTACATATGAAGAATTGAATAATGAAAGCATGCGTCTTCGAAAAATCATTTTATCTTCAAAGAAAACCATTTCTAGTCTTGAAACAAAAATAGATTTATTAAATAAAGAAATGGAGGTTATCAAGGAAAAGCAAGTTCTTGCAAACAAAACCTCATCATGCTTATCATGTGAAAACAAAATAAATGAAGTTTCAAAATGCAATGAATGTAATGTTTTGAAAAACAAAATTGAGGACTTGTATGATATTCTTGCAAAATTCACCAATGGGAGAGACAATCTCAATGTTTTGTTAGGACATCAAAAAGGAACTTATGATAAAGCTGGTTTGGGTTATCACCCTAAATTACATGAAAAATCCTTTAAATTTTTTTTTAGCCCAACCAATACTTCTAGTAGTCCTTTCGTAAAATGCTTTTATTGTGGTAGAAAGGGACATACTGCATCTATTTGCAATGCTAGAAAGAATGTGAATATCAAAGGCAAGAAAGTATGGGTTCAAAAGGGCAATGCGCCCAAAGCTAACTCTCAAGGACCCAACATGATTTGGGTACCAAAAGTTAAAACTTGAAATTGTTTTATAGGTGTGCTTGAAAGCAAGGAACACAAATTGGTATCTTGACAGCGGATGCTCCAAGCACATGACGGGAGATAGAAACAAGTTCTCCTCACTCACACCCAAAAAGGGTGGATTTGTTCTCTATGGTGACAACAACAAAGGTAGAATCTTGGGAATTGGAACGGTTGGTAAGAGTCCAAATCCCATCATTGAAAATGTTTTGTATGTTGAAGGTCTAAAACATAATCTTTTGAGCATTAGCCAACTTTGTGATAAAAACTTCAACGTTGTTTTTGATAACCTGAAATGCACGGTCATAGATTCTAATAATCAAACTAAATTAATTGGACAAAGAATTGGAAATATCTATATGGTATGCTTGGATGACCTACCTTCAAATGATGTATGCTGTCTAATTAGCAAAGAGGATGAAACTTGGCTATGGCATAGGAGGATGGCCCATATTCACATGGACCATCTTAATAAGTTGGTTCGCAAGGACTTAGTAATTGGTTTACCAAAGCTCCGTTTTGAAAAAGACAAGATGTGTGATGCTTGTCAAAAAGGAAAACAAGTAAAGGCCTCTTTCAAAACTAAAAATGTTATTTCTACAAACCGGCCTTTACAGCTTTTACATATGGATTTGTTTGGTCCATCTAGAACCATGAGCTTTGGTGGTAATTACTATGCGCTTGTAATTGTGGATGACTATTCTCGTTATACATGGACAATGTTTATTTATCATAAAAATGACGCTTTCGGTGCCTTTTGTAAACTTGCCAAGGTTATTCAAAACGAGATGGGATTAAACATTGTAACTATCCGAAGTGATCATGGTGGTGAGTTCCAAAATAAGGCATTTGAGGCCTTTTGTACTGAAAATGGAATCGGGCATAATTTTTCCTCACCAAGGACTCCCTAACAAAATGGGGTGGTGGAAAGGAAAAATAGGTCTCTAGCAAAGCTAGTGGGGACGATGCTCAATGAGACCAACCTTCCTAAGTATTTCTGGGCAGACGCGGTAAGCACCGCATGCTATGTGATGAATAGAGTCCTTATAAGACCTATTATGAAACAAACTCCCAATGAAATTTACAAGGAAAGGAAGCCTAATATCTCCCACTTTCACGTATTCGGATGTAAGTGCTTTGTTTTAAATAATGGTAAAGAAAACCTTGGTAAGTTCGATGCTAAAGATGATGAAGGTATATTTCTTGGATATTCCAATTCTAGTAAAGCTTTTCGAATCTATAACAAAAGAACTATGACCATTGAAGAATTTGTGCATGTATCTTTTGATGAAACTAACCCTAAAGTTGTAGTGGAAGAAAGTGTTGATGACCTTGCAGAAATATTGGGAAATACCTATCTTGAGGAGAAACACACTCAAGAGAAGGAAAATGATGATCAACCACTTCCTCAAAATGAAGAAACACCTCACAATGATCTTCCAAGAGAATGGAGAACATCTAGACACCATCCTCTTGACAATATTATAGGTGATATCTCTAAAGGGGTAACCACTCGAAACTCTCTCAATCATGCATGTCACTTTATGGCTTTCGTATCACAAATTGAACCTAAGAATATTGATGAAGCTATAATTGATGAACATTGGACACTTGCCATGCAAGATGAACTAAACCAATTTGAGAGAAATGATGTTTGGGAACTAGTCCCTAAGCCTAAAGACCACTTAGTAATTGGAACTAAATGGGTTTTTCGTAACAAGCTAGATGAAAACGGAATAATTGTTAGAAACAAAGCTAGGCTTGTTGCTAAGGGATACAACCAACAAGAGGGCATAGATTTCGACGAAACCTATGCTCCCGTAGCTAGACTAGAAGCCATCCGCATGCTTCTTGCTTTTGCTTGCATCATGGATTTCAAACTCTTTCAAATGGATGTTAAAAGCGCTTTCTTAAACGGTTTTATCCAAGAAGAAGTTTATGTGGATCAACCCCCAGGTTTTTCAAATTTTGAATTTCCAAATCATGTCTTCAAATTGAAAAAGGCTTTGTACGGTTTAAAACAAGCCCTAGGGCATGGTATGAACGCCTAAGTAAGTTTTTGTTGGAAAATGGTTTTCAAAGAGGGAAAGTTGATACCACTCTTTTTATCAAAACAAAAAAGCATGACATTCTATTAGTTCAAATTTATGTGGATGACATTATTTTTGGGCTACTAATGAGACTTTGTGCAAGGATCTATCAAATATAATGCAAAACGAATTTGAAATGTCAATGATGGGGGAGCTCAACTATTTCCTTGGATTGCAAATAAAGCAATCAAAGGAAGGCATCTTCATCAACCAATCCAAATATTGCAAGGAGTTTCTTAATAAATTTGGGATGAACAACTCAAAGGAACTATCTACTCCCATGAGCACCTCTTGCTATCTTGACAAAGACGAGGATGGAAAATCAGTGGACATAAGTAAGTATAGAGGTATGATAGGCTCTCTCCTTTACCTTACTGCTAGTCGTCCCGACATTATGTTTAGTGTTTGCATGTGTGCATGTTTTCAATCAAACCCCAAGGAATCACATCTCACCGCAGTAAAACGCATTATGAGATACCTTATTGGCACACAAAATATGGGTTTATGGTACCCTAAAGGGGCTGATTGCACTCTCATTGGGTACTCCGATTCTGATTTTGCCGGATGCAAATTGGACCAAAAAAGCACTAGTGGAACTTGCCACTTACTAGGAAATGCTTTAGTTTCTTGGCATAGTAAGAAACAAGCTAGTGTGGCTTTATCCACCGCCGAAGTGGAATTCGTTGCGGCGGGAAGTTGTTGTGCACAAATAATATGGATGAAGCAACAATTAAATGATTACGGTATTGATCTTAAACCGTCCCTATTAAATGTGACAACACAAGCGCCATAAACCTCACGAAAAATCCAGTTTATCACTCTAGAACCAAGCACATAAGACACCACTTTATTAGAGACCATGTCCAAAAAGGAGATTGTATGATTGAATTCTTAGAGACATCTAAACTACTCGCAGACATTTTTACCAAACCTGTACCTAAAGAAAGTTTCTTTTCATAAGAACTGAATTAGGAATTCTAAATCAATCATGCATTGAATAAATGTGCATTTCATATTATTATTTCTAATCAGTGTGCTAAGTGTGACAGTATTTCAGCCAATAATCGATTATGCAATAAGGATAATCGATTATTATAAGTCAGAAAGCCAGTAATTTTTTACCATAATCGATTACGCTTAAAGAGGAGCAGAAAACCAAAAGTCAGTAAGCCTCTAATCGATTACAATAATCGATTATACACGAGGACATTTTCCAGAAATGGAAGAATCGATTACATAATCGATTATATGTTCAAGAAGTTCATCGCCAAAATCGATTACAAAAATCGATTATTCAAAGAACCCAGGTAAAAATCGATTATATAATCGATTCCATGAAGAGGAAGGGTCAGGCGCTCAAGTAATAATCGATTATACCATTTTGGATAATCGATTATAAGTCAAAAAGTGACTAATTAGAGAGCAACACTGTAAGACATAATCGATTATGAGTGCATTTAAAAGGTAAAACCAGCGCAGAAAAGAGCTCATTTTCTCAAAACCCTTCATTTTTTTCTCTGATCTCTCTCTTGCGCCCCCTCTCATCACTTCCTCTCTTCATCACTTACAAACATCATCATGCCTCCCAAAAGATCAAGAACCGCTACTGTCAATCCAGGGACTCTCACTCTTGCTTAAATGGAGAAGTATTTCTCCAACAATGCTCAAAGTGCAGACTTTATGAGTGATTTCTACAATAGGGAGATCCAGAAACCACGATTTCTGGACTTGGAATTCATGAGGGAGCAAAACTTCAAATTTCTAGAATTTCTGGAACATGCAAACCTTATCAACTTTCTCTCCTCCACTGAAGACATTTATCCGGAACTGGTACGGGTATTCTACTGCAACCTCCGCTTGGTTGATGGAGTTCTGATCTCTGAGGTATGCCATAAACCCATTAGGTTTACTTCTGCTGATTTTGGGAGAGTTGTTTGAGTGCCCTCTGGTGGCACTCATGTAACTACTGAGGGTCCTGCTGCACCCTTAGCGGATGAATTTGTTAGGCTGGAAGCCACCAGGACTCTGTTAACTGATCCCAGTGAGGCCTCTCACAGGGAAATTACTGCTGGTCAGATGAAGGTTGAGAGTAGGTTGCTGCATTATGCTGTTGCTAGGTTGTTATTTCCTAGGGGCACAATTTTTCTCAACTTTTAAAAATTGATGTTGTACTTCTCTGGTTGCTGGAAAATAAGAAACCTGTTGATTGGGCTGGTCTAGTTATGCAACACATGTTTGATATGAGGATAGGTGGTTCTTTGCCATATGGGCATCTGGTTACACGCATTCTGAGGAACTATCATATGTACAACCAAGGGACTATCAACATGATGGGCATTGAACATCATGGAAACAGTTGGGAATATAAGCCCAAGAGGAAGTTGTATTCTTTTGCTGACGACCAACCATTTTCACTGCCGGGGCATCTTCATCATCACAGGCTCCTTCTGCTGCTGCTGCTGCTTCACCCGAGGTTATGGCTCTCTTGCAGAGTATCTTAGCAAGAAGTTCGAGTCAACACCACTGAGATTCGTGCCAACTCCACTGCCATTCGAGAGATTGGTAATCAGGTGCAGGCTTTGGAGCGTCGTGTAGCTGATGCAGAGATTATCATTGACAGTCCTATTCGAGCACCGCCTCAGCCTATAGTTGGTCAAGATGACGACGGTGATGATGATACAGATGGTGATGAGATGGATGATGATGAGGAGGAGGATGACACTTGATCATCTTGTCTGTTTTTAGTTTTATTTTTCTGGTTTTATTATGACTGATCTCATTTGGATGACTGTACTTACTATGACTGTACTAACTATCCCTACTGCACTTGGACTTATTATAACTTATGCCTGAATATATGCCTTACTATGCATGTTAAAAAATCCCGCTTTTTGATAATGCCAAAAGGGGTAGAGTATATACTTGCATGCTTCAGGGGGAGTGATTTGAATAAATGCATGAAGTGAGGGGGAGTAGAACTTAAGCTGATATTTATGCTTGAATTATAATCTTTATGATATTAAGCTAATCCCTCCTTGAGATGTTTGTCATCATCAAAAAGGGGGAGTATGTGAATATATGCCTCACAGGTTATTTGTTTTGATGATGAACAAAAGAAAAAGGTCTAGAAGGACTATAGTGCAAAAAGCGGAAGATTATAAAGCAAGCAAGCAAGCACAAGGGGTAAAATGGGAATTTTATTATTTGTATTGTTTGTTTTAGAATCATATGTAAATGGTAAGTAGAATTCTTAACTTAGTATTGGTCCCACACACACACACTCATTTAACATGTGTCTAAAGATTTAACATGTGCTAAAATATTTTTGACATATATTTTTAATGGATTAAAACTGACAATTAACCAACCTTAATGAGAAATCATTTTCCTTAATTGTCAAGTATTTCAAATTCATGTTTATTCGCACCATAATCGATTATGGTCTATCTATAATCGATTATGTGTCAAGATTAATTGGCTTTAATTGGTGTTAATGACTAATGATGACATTAAAGCCGTTGGTTTTCAAATTTGAAATGATATAATCGATTATGTCTTTGGTATAATCGATTAGATCCTCTCTGACTTCGTTTGAGCTTATTTCAGAAACCCTATAATTGATACGTAATCGATTATGGTCTTTTATACAAAGTCAGTGGACCCGTAATCGATTTGCATAATCGATTACCACCTTTTTGTCAACGCGCGCTTCCTGTGTTTTTAATTAAATAATCGATTATGGTCTTATGATAATCAATTATGACTCGCCAAAAATGAATTTTAAGAGGCTTGACCTAATTTCATTGTGAACCATCACCTGTTTTCTATAAATAGGAGAATAGGCAGCCTTGCCTCAGCACACAATCATTTGCCTATCATACTCTGTTCTTAAACCCCTGATCATTTTATTTTATACTGTTTTTATCTTGAACTATCACTTGACCATACTACTTTGAGAGTTCTATACACTATATAGGTGTCTTTGTAACTGAGCTTCAATTTGTGATTTCATATCTGCACTTCTTGAGTGCTTTCTTATTGTAATTCTTTTATATAGTTTCTCTAAGTGAGTGTGATCTCACAAACTGTTTTTGAGACTCTTGCACAAGGGATAGTATGTCCTGTGATTTGTGTTTAAGAGTGCTATGATTTGTAAAGGTTTTAGTTTAGCCTGTTTTAAAAACTAGAGTTGATTGAAAACCCTTGGTCGTATTGCCTTGGGGACTGGACGTAGGCCATGTGGGTAGTTGTGTGGCCGAACCAGGATACATCGTTGTGTCATTTCCTTCCCTTATCTCTTTATTTTTCTCGCAACGATTTATTTTTCATACGCTTTATTTCACAACGTTTTACTCTTAATTTATTGCTTATCAAAACAAGTTTTAAATATTTAAATTGCCAAAAGTTTTCAAAAATCAATTCAACACACAATTCACCCCCCTCTTGTGTTTGAGGTCACTTGTCAACAAATAGCTTGATCGTGGCCATTTTGAAATGTACTAATGGTTATCATTCTTGCACAAAATTGGCACACCTCTGAGCAAATGCAACTTGAAAATTGTCTTGCCTCCCTTGTACAAATTCCAGCGACAAAGGTGACAGGGTACAAGGCATTTTGCATTGTACTATTTGCTTTTGCATTTCCTCATTTGTACTATGTCTCTCTCAAAGAAACAAGGCAATAAAACAGTTAAAGCAAATAGGAAGGACCAACATATACTTGAAATAAATATCAATCATTTGAAATAAAAACTTCTATGTGGTTGGGATAGTTTTCTTGATCGTATGAAAGATTCATAGTGAAGAAGAGTTCGTCTACTTAACATAGTGCGTCTAGACGCTCATAGTTAGAAACTCTTTTAGCTCGTCTAGTGACGTGGCAAATTTTCTCGTCTACTATCAAGTCTTTGGACTTGCTATATATCAGTGAGTAACTTAGATCTCCGTCTACTAACGTAGCACTCAAGCTCGTATACTCTTAGTGGTTAAAATTCCCGTCTACTAAGACTACTCTATATTCCGTCTACTCAAACATATTAACATAAATAAATATACCAATGATTTTGAGCAGCTCGTCTGTATGGGTGGACGCGGATATAAACTCTTTCGAGGTTTCCATAACTTATTAAATTTTGAATATCCCTGCAAGACTAGATAGAGCATGTTAGATCTTAACTAACACTTTTCCATACAAATTTAATCCTTTTTGTTAACATCAAAACTCAGAGATTATTTAATCCATAACAGAGTCTTCTATAATAATTTCCTCTTCTGTATGCTCAGAAGGTGGAGAAGGTGAAGGTGAGTCAGTGAGTTGAAGAACAGGTGGGGGCAACTCTTTAGTCCAGTGGACTGGTTCTTCTTCATAAATAGGACTGATGGTAGGAAACACCCAAAATGTCCACATTTGCCTCGACTTTGGGAATGAACTTTTTTTGTCCAAAGTTAAACCAGATGAAGAGGCTTCTTATGTACATTTCACTATGTGAGCTTTCCAAATATCGACTGCCACATCTTCTTCAATATCCTCAACAGGTTGTGCCAAAAAAGTTTATGATATTCTGATCTGTATCGATGACATCTGCAGGATTGATCATGCAAGATTCTGGAAAAGGCATCTTTCCAGTATTCCTTTGTTTCTTCTTGCCCTTGTCCTTGTTCAAATCTATCATTGGAAGTCTTGGATATATCATGTAGGGCTTGATTCCAATCTTTGTGTCCTTCAAGTATGGGACAACCAAGTTGGAAGCACAAAATTAGCAGCCCTTACAACCCTAAAGAGCTCAAATTCTGACTTCAGCATGGCATACATGATGTGATCAATGATATCAGCTGCTTTGCCATATTCCCTTGGATGGATGAAAGTTTTCCACTTTGTTTTGTTATCCATGATGATGAGACATATCTAAAGGATCTTGACCTTTTGTGTATAACATTTTGTAGGTCTTTCTTAGCTGGATCCTTAGACCAGTCAGAAATGATGTGTCTCTCTACACCATCAGTGAAGGGTTTGAAGGGAGGGTATTTAACAAGGCTTGGATAAATTTTTCTGTGAGGAAATTTTCTTTGTGGTAGGTGAGTAATGAGAGGTCCAAGTCTATTGAATAGTTTGGATGGTGGAGGGCCAGGGGGAATGTTATGGTGAGGCCTAGACCAGGGTTTGGCAGTTGTTTCTGGTTCATACTCATATTCTGGTAAAGGGTACCAGGGTCTGTTTGAAATAGGTTCTGGTTCATAAGTATGGTATAAAATTCTCCAACCCCTCTTTACTTTGGCTAATGATTCAGATTTGCCATCATAAAGTTCAAAGGGGGGAGTGTATGAAAAGTTTATCTTTTTCATTTTAGGGAAGGGTGCACCAAGGATAATTCCATCATCTGGTTGGTTGAACCAGGGATCATCCTCAGGTATCGGAGGTGGGAATTGTGGTTGTTCTAGTGAAGCTATTTGTGGTTGGTCAGGGGAAGTAATTTGTGGTGAAGGTGGTGTGGGGACATATACATCATCAAGGTTATCAGATTGATTTACAGACACATCAGGTGCAGAGACTATATCCATTCTATCTTCTAGGCTAGAAACTAAGGCATCTACTACTAATTGAACAAGATCATTAGCAGGAAGAGTTACCTCAGAAGTCATGGCAGCCTTGGCTTTCCTTTGAGGTTGCTGTCTTCTTGTTGGAATAGCAGCACCAACAGCCTTTTGTTTCTTGAAAATTGCATTGATGGGGACATTGTCCTCATCATCATCATCTTCATTATGGGACAGGAATAGATTCCTTGCCCTCTTCTGAGTTATGGCACGTTGAGGGGCCTCAACAGTTGGTTCCCTGATCACAATGCCAGTAGCAAGCTTCTTAGGAATTCTTTTCCTAATAGCCATGGTTTTTCTTTTGAAAGTTCTCTTCACCCCTAGAACTGAGCATTGTTCTGCTTAATTTGTTCTTCTTTGACTTTGAGCATTTCTTCTTGCTTAGCTAGGGCAACTGCCAGTGTAAGTACTCAAGTTCATGTTAGCTATGTTCATTTTACCAAACACAGCTACTGACATGCCCTTCTCTGGTAAGTTCCTTTCTTGCTCTTCTTAAGGCTTAGCAGCAAGGAAATCATAGAGAGATTGTGACTTGAAGATTTTTGACAAGAGATGACAATAGGGAATTGCAGAGAGCTTCTTCCTATTAACCTCAGCATCCCTGAATCTTCCATAGAGAATTCTAGGAAGATTGATTTTTGTCTCAGTAATAAGATGACAAAGGCAAAATAGGGCAGACAAGTTATCCTTTGACCCTATTTTATGAAGAATAACCTTATTCAACATCTGATGAAGAATGCAGACATCATCCTTCATTTCCACTGACTTCCATGCATGATTTCTCACCGTGTATTGTCTCATTATTAAGGCAGATATTACTTCTGTACCACCAAGTTCCTTCTCCCAGTTATCAGTAATGACCTTTCCTTCTTGAGCGCAATTTATTGCTTCAAAGATGGTCTTTTCAGAGAATACTATCCTTCTCCCAAGAACAGTACCAGAGATTTCAGCAATTGTTACCTGAGGGTTCCTCCAGAAAGCCCTAATCAGGTCTGGGTAAATAGAAATCTTCTCTATGAACATACCGTCCCAACCAGCGGCAATGATAATCTTGCTTACATCCAAGTTGTAATCCTTCAATATTCCGAAATCAATATGATGTTTCGCGGCAAGTTTCAATTTTTCCACATTGAAATTTGCAGAAGCAGAAGCCATTGTTGATGTATGATAGGTTAGGTTTTAGGAAGCAGAATACAGAGAGTGAAAGGAAGTGTTCGAAGACGAAAGTTATGCGAAAGGTTTCCTCAGAGGAAAGGGTTTTGTTTTAAAGGTTTTGAAATTCAAAGGTTTTTCCTTTTGGAAATATATAAAAAAGAAAATTTTGACATGACATGTCGTAAAGAATAACACGGCGTTGTTATTTCGAAAATGTAAGAAGATTTAGATTTGGATTGATAGAAATTACTGACTCAACAAAGAGAATATAGAATAAAATTTGTCTTAGAGACAAAATAAATACAGTTAATAAATAATGTATATATAGACGGGTTCAAGCAAAAAGCAAGCATGGACGTGGCATGCAGTGGACGCGACACAAAAACAATGGACGCGGTATGCAATGGACGTGCATTAAAAACATGTAATAAACATGTAATGCTTACATACATCAATAACAAAATTTCTCAAGACTGAATAACATAATCAATCCACACATAGCATGTTGAGATGTTTTCTAATAAAAATAAATCTGTCCTCAGTAAGAGGTTTAGTAAAGATATCTGCCCATTGATGGTCAGTATCTACAAATTGTATATCAAAAACACCTTTTTGCACATAATCTCTTACAAAATGATGTTTAATCTCTATATGCTTAGCTCTAGAATGCAGTATTTGGATTCTTAGATAAGTTAATTCCAGCAATATTATCACACATAAGTGGAATACTACTTACAAACACATTGTAGTCCTCCAATTGATGTTTGATCCATAGAAGTTGTGAGCAGCAACTAGCAGCTGAAATATACTCAGCTTCAACAGTTGATAATGCAATGGTACTTTGTCTTTTGCTTGACCATGAGACAAGGTTAGCTCCAATGAAGTGACATCCTCCACTGGTACTTTTTCTTTCAATTCTGTCTCCAGCATAGTCAGCATCACAAAAGCCAACTAATCTGTAATCTTCATTTTTCTTAAAGCACAAACCTAGATTATTAGTACCTTTCAAATATCTAAATATTCTCTTAACTGCTGATAAGTGAGATTCTCTAGGATCAGATTGAAATCGAGCACATAAACAAAACACTGAACATTATATCAGGTCTAGATGCGGTAAGATATAGGAGAGATCCTATCATACCTCTATATACCTTTTGGTCTACCTTTTTCTCTTGATCATCTTTGTTCAGTATGGACGTAGGGTGCATAGGAGTATTCATTGGTTTGCAATCATCCATTTTGAAGGGATGCCACTTGATGACATCCAATTGGAGGGATGCCTTGACATGATCTATTTGGTTGAATTTATAATATGTTTATGGCGCAAAAACACACAAAGACAAGATAAAGTTTAAGTGCAGAATTGAAACATAGATAAAAGTGAAGAAATAAAGATGAAAATGGATGAGGAAGAGATGATCAATGGCGCCACAAACAAGATTGTTTGATAAGCCTGTGAGGTTCGCCACAAGAATCTTGGATTCTTGATAAGAACAAGGTTTGGTTCAACCAAGAACCCACTTAAGAACCTTGCCATAGTAGCCTCCCTATCTTCTTGAGGAATTTGACCTAAGTAAGGCCAACTCCATCTCCTTGAAGTACTCATCAACACTTTTGGATCCTTGGGTGAGCCTTTGTAATTTGTTATGAATGTCCCTTTGATAATGATTTGGGACAAATCTCCTTCTCATGATAAGTTTCATTTCTTCCCAACTATCAATGGGCTCCGCTCCAATTCTTCTCCTTTCTTTTTGTAGTTGATCCCACCACACAAGAGCATACTCCTTGAATTCTAGGGCTGCTACCTTCACCTTCTTTCCTTCATTGTAAGAGTTACAATCAAAACTTGTTCAATTTTGAACTCCCACTCCAAGTAAGCCTCCGGATCATTTTTCCCCATAAAGGAAGGAACTTTGATTTTGACTCCTTCAAGCTTTTCATCACGCCTCCTTCCTCTTCTACCTCCTCCTCTACGCCTTCCTCTTTCCACTATCATAGCCACTTGACTCATCATGATTTAGATTGGCAAGTTGCCTATCAATAATTGGCTTGCATTTGCTCCATTTGTCTTTGAAGTGCAAGGACTTGGTTGGACATCCTAGCATGAAGAGCTGCTGACCTTGGAGATAAAGGTGGACTATCTTCATGGTTGGCCATGATTGAGTAGAAGAGTTATATGTATTTCCCTCACAACACTCTCTCACTTGTATTCACAATGTTTCTTCTTTTTCACTCTTTTGGCTTTTTCCACACAAATTGTATTTTTCTCTCTTGCCTTTTTCCTCTCAAATGTTCTCCTTGAGTTCTTTGAGGAATCAAACACAAAAATACCAAAATTCAAGTAACAAAAATCACAAACTTATCAAAAACAAGGAAACAACAAAGGAAAGGCTAGAAAAGAAAAGCTTGAAACAAAGAAACAAAGGAAGAAGGGAAATGGTTCAAGTACACAAATTGCTCAATTTTTTTTTTTTTTTAAGTAATTGGGTCACGGGCATGATGTATATCACGGCCTACCCGTGATCCTCTCTGGATCAAGGCCCTCTTCGTATCACGACCGTGATGTAGCTCACGGCCAGGCCGTGATGCTTTCTGGAATTCACAACTTTTGTATTACGGGCGTGATGGTTGTCACGGCCTGCCTGTGATCACTTCTGGAAAACATGAATTTTTTTTTTTTTTTTGAGCAATAGCACAATTTTGAAAACTTCCCTTCACAAACAGAATCAAAGTAGTATTTTGTTTTTGATTTTGGGTTTGAAAGAAAAGAAAGAAAACTAGGAAGTAGATGAAGAACACAAGATTGTCAAGTTCAACCAAAGCCTAAGCTCTGATACCACTTGATGACATCCAAATGGTGGGATGCCTTTACAAGATCTTTTTGGTTGAATTCATAATATGTTTATGGCGCAAAACACACAAAAACAAGATAAAGATTAAGTGCAGAATTGTAACATAGATGAAAGTGAAGAAATAAACAAAATATGGATGAGGGAGAGATGATCAAGGCGCCACAAACAAGGATGTTTGATAAGCCTGTGAGGTTCGCCACAAGAATCTTGGATTCTTGATAAGAACAAGGTTTGGTTCAACCAAGAACCCAAGAGAACAATTCTCTCAACAAGGGATATCAATCCACAATGAACTTCCAAGTTATCTTATTCATGTTGTTGGGTGTAATACATATAGGCATGGTTGCCAAAAATATGACTTCTCACTTTGCCTCCAAAGATTCCATAACCCCTCATTACTTAGCCTAATAAATTCACTTAACTCTAACACTAACTTAACTCAGCCAACAATTCAGCCCCCACTCATTATTGTCACACCCCACCTCCCTTTATGACTCTAACTCTATTATTATGTGGTGGTTACACTTACTTCTCAAATTAAAAGTGTAACTCCCACATAATTAACAAACCAAATAAAACACCTAGAACTTATAGGAGTCACTAATGGCATGCAAACCAAAAGATCCCTCCCTCTAAGCTTCTAAATTCGTGCAACATAGGTTATTAGTGGGCTTGATCCATTTGTAATTCATAACAAGCTTGGACCCACTTACATAACCTATTACAATTATTGGATTAAATAAAAACAACTAAGAATGGACCCTTCTTCATGAAATCGCCCCAAACTTCATGGATCCTTTAGTTGAACAATGTAAGTTATTAATTTGGGCTCCACTCCACTTGACCTTGACCTTGGGCTTGCTGCTATCCAAATAGCCACCATGAAATTAGGAGCTTGTTGGGCTTTCTTGTATTCAACTCTTGTCATGGACCCAACATATCCTTGATGAGCTTCTTGATCCTTGGTCTTTATTGGGCTCTTTTCATCCTTGAGGAAAAGTTGACTTGCCCCCCTTTGGCTTACATCAAGTATTCATTGGTTTGCAATCATCCATTTTGAACTTCTTTAGGAGTTCTTTTGTATACTTGGTTTGATGGATGTACACCTCGTCCATAGCTTGTTTAACTTGAAGTCCAAGAAAGAACTTGAGTTCACCCATCATGCTCATTTCAAATTCTTTATGCATTAACTTAGAAAATTCTTTGCACAGAGATTTATTAGTAGCACCAAATATGATATCATCAACATAAATTTGTACTACTATAAAATTGGATTTAATTGACTTTCTAAACAAGGTTGTATCAACCTTTCCTCTATTGAAGCCATTTTCCATTAGAAATGAACTTAGCCTATCATACCAAGCTCTAGGGGCTTGTTTTAGGCCATATAAAGCTTTCTTAAGCTTATATACATGTTCAGGATGGGTTTCACTTTCAAAACCCGAAGGTTGGATTATATATACTTCTTCATTAATAAAACCATTTACTAAAAGAACATTATCAATGGAGGGAAAAAGGTGTTTACCAATTTTACCTATACCAGTGATCTTCCCTTTCTAGTTCCTCCCAATGTCACCCAGGCACCATCTTTATGTCTTAGGTCTTGGAACATACACCTTTCTCCCGTCATGTGACGTGAGCCCCCACTGTCCAAGTACCAGGATGTTTGTTTCTTTCCTTTTGTTAAGCAGATCTGCAACAGGTATTATCTTATCCTTAGGTACCCAAACTGACTTGGGTCCTTTCTTGTTAATTTTCATTGGATGCGAATGTTTAGCATGCTTATTATGTATGCATTTATATGTAGCATGCCCACTTTTTCCACATACTTTGCAAAAGGTGTTGGACGGGCCAGGCTTGGTTTTAACATATTTAGCTGGAGCTTTTGAAGCTCTACGTTGTATATGTGGTTTTGACTTATTATGAGATGCCTCATGCTTCTCCTTGTCATAACCAAGGCCAAATTTATCATATGGTGACTTAGAGTACCTTGAAATAAGACTGAGCTTATCTGAGCCACCTACAAACTTTGACAGAGTGTCTGTCAAATATGTTACATCTTGTTTTTAGTTTTGCAACTTCACAAGAATTATCAGGCTCACATTCTAGTTTGTCAGTTAGACTGACATTCTCTGATTTTAGCTTATCATTTTTCTTGTGCTAAGTTTTGTTTTTCAATGCAGACTCTATCATACTCTTTTGTTAATTGTGCAAACTTCTTTCTAAGACTTTTGTATTCATGAGACAGTATGGATGATTCATGCAATAATTCATCAAAAGCATTTTTAAGAGTGGACGGGTCAGAATCCATTACCTCATCATCAGTGTATTCACTTTCTGATGATGTGTTAGCCATGAGACAAAAATTTGCCTCTTCATCAGCTTCATCTTCCTCATCAGATGAAGATAGGTCTAAATCCTCCCAAGTAGCCATTAAAGCCCTTCTTTTTCTTGAAGAACTGCTTTTTATCTTTCAAATCAGGGCAATCCGCTTGAAGTGGCCAGGCTTCTTGCATTCAAAGCACAAGGGTGGACCTTTTTCCTTGGAGTCTGATTTCTCCTTGGAAAACTTCTTGTTAAAATGCTTCCTTCTGAAGTTACCTTTCTTTCTCCACATGTGTTGAATTTTTCTGGAGATGAAAGATAGTTCGTCTTCATCTGATCCGTCATCACTATCTGAAGGTTCAACATCATCTGAAGAGTCAGCAGCTTTGAGGACTTTTGATGAACTGGCTTTCTTTGCCTTTAGGGCAATAGACTTTCCTTTTCTGGAATTGTCTTCTTCATTCAGTTCAAGTTCATGAACCTTGAGTGACCCGAGAAGCTCTTCCAGAGAAAGAGTATTCAGATTTTTGGCTTCCTGAATAGCAGTAACCTTGGGTCTCCATTGCTTGGATAGACTTCTCAAAATCTTTCTAATATGATCTCTATTTTCATAGATTTTTCCAAGAGATCTGAGACTGTTGATGATTGTAATCTTCCAAACATCTGATCTATAGTCTCATGATCAGCCATTTTAAAAAGCTCATACTGGTGAACCAGTATGCTTATCTTTGACTCCTTCACTTGAGATGAACCTTCATGAGCAAGGGCTAGAGTATCCCAGATTTCTTTAGAAGTGTTGCAGCTATGAACTTTGTCATGTTCTGATCTGGTGATGGCACACATCAAATAATGTTTTTCTTTGAGATTAAGTTGATGTTTGGCCTTTTGATCTACAGTGCATTCTGCTCTAGCAATGGCTGCTCCATTTTCACCTCTAGGTTCAGTATAGCCATTCTCAATCAGTTCCCAGATATCTATCCAAGAAGGCCATCATCCTATTCTTCCAGTAGTCATAATCAGTTCCATCGAAGAAAGGAGGTCTATTGATAGCTTGTCCTTCTGCATCCATGGTTGTTGGATCGTACTCCCTCAGCACTTGTTAGATGCTCAACCTTTTCGAGGCTGAGCTCTGATACCAACTGAAGTTGACACAGGCAAACCACAAGAATGGGGTTTGAATTGTGTTTGTTAAGAATTTTCGAAAACAACATTTTTCAAAACAATTTTCTCACATAAGGAATAAAAGGCAGAAGCACACACACAGAAAAAGATCTTTTTAAAGACTTAACAAAATCAAGTTCAAATCCCCACAGTTAATATAAACAAATAAAACTGAAGAGATAAAGGGATTAGAAGATTCACGCAAGTCGTTTTATCCTGGTTCACTCTCTTCCAACCAAGAGCTACGTCAAGTACCTTCTACTTGAAGGTTTTTCTCCACTACTTTCCAAATAGATTACAACAAGTATTCAACACCTCTCTAGGCTACAAGTATTCCTTTCAAACCAAGCCTCTTCAGGCTCAAACTCTAAGAAGAGATTGGTTTCTTTTGATCTTCTAACTCACTATGTGTGAGGGTATCAAAGTTTAAGATCAGTTGAATATTATAGCAATATTCAAGATAAGATATTACAGACTTTTGCTTTTGAAAGAATAAAAATATTGAGCTCGTAAATGGCAAGCGTTTTTCTAGCAAAGTTTCTGCATTTGCAAAAAGTTCTTTCTTCAGATGCTGAGGTCTTCTATTTATAGTGACCTTTCTCTTCACTTGAAATTATTCAACGGTTGTTTTGAATTTTCCCGTTTAGAGATGGGATCAAATGTTTAAATCCGTTGTGACTGATAGCTTGATCGTGGCCATTTTGAAATGTACTAATGGTTATCATTCTTGCAAAAAATTGGCACACCTCTGAGCAAATGCAACTTGAAAACTGTCTTGCCTCCCTTGTACAAATTCCAGTGATAAAGGTGACAGGGTACAAGGCGTTTTGCATTGTACTATTTTGCTTTTGCATTTCCTCATTTGTATTATGTCTCTATCAAAGAAACAAGGCAATAAAACAGTTAAAGCAAATAGGAAGGACCAACATATACTTGAAATAAATATCAATGATTTGAAATAAATACTTCTATGTGGTCGAGATAGTTTTTCTGATCATATGAAAGATTCACAGTGAAGAAGAGCTCGTTTACTTAACATAGTGCGTCTATACGCTCATAGTTTAGAAACTCTTTTAGCTCGTCTAGTGACGTGGCAAATTTTCTCGTCTACTATCAAGTCTTTGGACTTGCTATATATCGGTGAGTAACTTAGATCTCCGTCCACTGACATGGCACTCAAGCTCGTCTACTCTTAGTAGTTAAAATTCCCGTCTACTAAGACTACTCTATATTCCGTCTACTCAAATATATTCACATAAATAAATATACCAATAATTTTGAGCAGCTCGTCTGTATGGGTGGACGCGGATATAAACTCTTTTGAGGTTTCCATAACTTATTAAATTTCGAATATCCCTGCAAGACTAGATAGAGCATGTTAGATCTTAACTAACACTTTGCCATACAAATTTAATCCTTTTTATTTACATCAAAACTCAGATTATTTAATCCAAATTACTTTGGTTCCAACAATCACAATACAGCTTCATTAGGAGATTGGTAGCCATTCCAAGTTCTTCAAGGACTCCTTTTAACCAAATCATCTCACAAATACCTTGTGCCATCGATCTATATTCCGTTTCAGCACTACTCCTTGCAACCACACTTTGTTTTTTTGCTTCGCCAAGTAACAAGATTTCCCCATACAAAGGTACAGTACCCGGAAGTAGACCTCATATCAATTATGGAGCCTGCCCAATCAGCATCAGTGTATGCCTCAATAGATTGTTGGGTAGTTTTATTGAATAGTAGTCCTTTACCCGGTGTACTCTCTAAGTACCTTAGAATTCTATAAACTGCTTCAAGGTGTTCTTCGTAGGGAGAGTACATAAATTGACTTACAAGACTCACTGGGAATGCGATATATGGCCTTGTGTGGGCCAAATAGATGAGTTTCCCAACAAGTCTTCAGCAGTGTGTAGTATCCACAGGATCCCCTTCCTTGCCATCTCCAAGTTTTTTGTTTGGATCTATGGGTGTCTCGACTGGTCTACACCCACTCATGCATGTTTCCTTTAAGATATCAAGGATATACTTCCTTTGTGAGAGCACAATTCCTTTTCTTGACCTTGCTACTTCCATTCCAAGAAAATACCTCAGGGACCCCAAATCTTTTATTTCAAATTCAGGGGAAGGGTTTCTTTGAGCTTTCCAATTATTGTAAATCATCACCCGTAAGGATGATGTTCGTCCACATAAAAAATAAGGACAACAATCTTCCCTTCAGTTTATCTTTTCATAAACATTGTATGATCTGTCTGGTCTTGGGAGTATCCTTGCTTTCTGACAAACTAAGCAAACCTCTCAAACCAAGCCCTAGGGGACTGTTTTAGTCCATAAAGGGCCTTTTAATTTGCATACTCTCGGGTAATATCCTTGTTTGAAGCCCGGTGGTGCATCCATGTATACTTCTTCCTCCAAGTTCCCATTAAGGAAAGCATTTTTAACATCCAGCTGTTGCAAAGGCCAGTCAAGATTTACAGCTAGAGATACGAGAACTCTAATGGTGTTGAGTTTTGCCACTGGTGCAAAAGTTTCTGAATAATCAATGCCATGGGTTTGGGTATAGCCCTTGGCAACTAGTCGAGCTTTGTATCCTTCAAAAGTACCATCGGAGTTGTACTTGATGGTGAATACCCATTTGCACCCTACTATTTTCTTCCCGCTTGGGAGGTCCACAATTTCCCAAGTCTGATTTTTTTTTCAAGAGCTCTCATTTCTTCTAAAACAGTCCCCCTTCCACTCGGGAACCTTCGAAGCATCTTGTATATTATTTGGAATTTCCCTGCATGACAGCTGTGAAGTAAAGGCTCGAAAGGAAGGTGAGATATTTTTCGTATGAAATAAATTAGATAGAGGGTGTTTGGTACAAGACCTCACACCTTTTCTAAGGGCAATGGGAAGCTCTGAATCAGCAAATATAGGGGCCTTATTAGCTGTATTAATGGTGTCATCTCCTAAAGATTCATGGCAATGCACAAATTGGTCTTTTTCCTTGTTCTTTTTTTGTCTTGAGAAGACAATGCCTTTGAACGTTTCTTTCTCAATTCTACCTTTTCCTAAAGATTCATTGTTTCCTTCGTTTTGTATTATGTGTCTTCACACCCTACCCATCACAGATTTTATTTCCATCACCATTACTAGGAGAATCCTTGCTGACCTCATCTCCTTCAACTTCATTATCACCCACCAAATTTTCAGAAAATATTTCAGAATAATTTTCAATCAAAATGCAATCAATTGGTGAGTTAACTTGAGCAATTTGTCTCGAATCTTCACATGTCTTCCCCTCTGAAGATGAGTCTTAAAGTAAGGTTGTGATTCAAAAAAAAGGTAACATCCATGGTGACAAAGATTTTGTGAGAAGTTGGATCCAAACACTTGTAACCCTTTTGTGTGGGAGAATAACCAATAAATACATATTTCTTGGCTTGCAGACTTAATTTGCTTTAGTTAGATTCATGATTATGAAGAAAAACAATGCACCCGAAGACCTTTAGGGGAATTGTGGACAGGACCCTATTTGCAGGAAAATTATCCAAGAATACCTCCATAGGAGTTTTTGAAATTTAAAATTTTACTTGCCATACAGTTAATCAAATAGGCAACTGTGAGAATAGCTTCGTCCTAAACATCACTATGGATGATTGTGAAGGGGTTGGATGATTTGTAAGGTTGGGAGACGTAAGAAGAACGGTGATGTTTAGCTAAATTGGCAGGTTTCACAATTTAAGGAGGACATAACTTTATTATTAAAAAAATTCGGAAACAAATGTTTCATATAGTTGACATAGGATGGCCTAACCTATAGTGCCATAACATAACTTTATCTTCTTTAGGAGTAAGGCTAGAAAAGAGACATAAATTTCGAGCATGTCTTCCCAATTCCTTGTCATCTTCAAACAAATAGAGTCCATCAATTTCTCTAGCATTTCCAATCATCCTCCTCGAATTCAATTCCTGAAATTTGCAACTAGAGGAGTCAAATATGGCACGACAATTCAGATCAAGAGTGATTTTTCTAATAGAAAGTAAATTGCAAGCTAAATTAGGCACATGAAGAACATTATGTAAGGTTAAGTAGAAGGATAGAGGAATGGATCCAATTCCAGCAATTGCAGAAAAAGAACCATCTGCAACCTTGAAATTTTTGTTTCCTGCACAAGGACTATAGGAAGAGAAGAGTTTTGAACAATCTGTCATATGGTCAGTGGCCCCAGAATCTATAATCCAAAGAGGTTTTAAATTATTTTTAGTTTGACAGAGGGAAGCAATAGCGTGAGTACCTTTTTGGGCTAAAGAGCAAGAAGGGGTAGCTGTCATTTTTTAGGAAAAAAGTTTATGTAAATGCTTCAATTGTTCCTTAGTGAAAGGGGATGTTTCAGCTGAAGATGATTGCTCCTTAGTCTCCTCAATATTGGCATGAAAAGTGTTGTCCTCTCTATTGACTTTTTTCTTGAGATTGGTTGGCTTTCCATGGAGTTTCCAGCATGTCTCCTTTGCTATGTGGTGGGTGATTCTGGGGCATGTAACATGACTCTTCTTCTGGGCTCCTCAAGTCGGACTTCAGAAAACACTTCTCGAATGGAAGGTAAGGGCTTTCGAGCAAGAACCCTTCCCTTTACCTTACCAAGGCTTCGATCCAAGCCAGCAAGAAACATGTAAACACGGTCATTTTTTTCCCTCTTCTTGAACCGGGGTAGTATCCTTGGGGTTCTCCCAATCTTCTTCATAGCATTGATCTAACTCTTGCCATAGAGTTAGCATCAGATTGTAATAAGTGGTGACATCTCGATCACCTTGCTTGAATTACCGCAGCCGAGTTTTCAGATCGTAGATTTGAGAAGAGTTCTCTAAATCAGAGTAGTAGTTCTTCACGACATCCCATACCTCCTGTGCAGTCGATAAAAAAAGGTAAGGCTTCCCAATGGCTGGTTCCATGGAGTTAATCATCCATGACATGATGAGAGAGTTTTCAGCCTTCCACTTTTTCCATGTGGGGTCATCCTTCTCCGGTTGCTTGACTTCTCTTGTCAAGTAACCCATTCGGCTCCTTCCTTCCATTGTCAGTTTTACTGATTGCACCCACTCAAGGTAGATTTTGCCATTGAGTTTGTGTGCCATGAGTTGGAGGTTGAGAGTTTGTGGCAGGTTTTCAGTTGGACAGGTTTGGGGCTCCACTTGATCATTCTTGGGAGTCACCTCGGTTTCCCTGTTATCTTCCTCGCTGGTGGAGCATCTGGTGCTGGCCCCGGTCATCGCCATTTTGACCATTGGAGAGGACAAGGTTCAGAGCACAGAGGTCTAGTACCATAAAAGTACAGAGAGGAAAAAATGTTTTTATTCTCTGATGAAGGAAACATTTGGTACAACATCCTAATATAAGGCAGAATTGGTTCTTAACATGGAAACCAATATGATGAATCAAAGGAAAAATAGAGAGTCCTAGAATCTGGTCATATATCAAATTGATACTGATCCGGATTTGTTTACAATCCTAATTAAGAGAAAGAGAAAAAAGGAAACAAATAAATGGGAAATTAAAAACAAGAAAGAGGAAAATAAGGAGAATCATGATATTATGAGATGAAATCATGGTCCATATCACGACAATCTTATCAAGAGCCAAATACTCTTGTGGTGATCATCAACTTGGTTATCAATTCCCCTTGGAATTGTGGCGCCACCTCCATTCCTTTCTCCATCCATTTTTCTTCTTTTCTTCCTTCCTTGTATTCTTCCTTCCTTGTATTGATCACCTTTTTGTGTCTAGATGTGCATGATAATTCAACCTAAGATCATCAAAAGGCAACCTCACTAATTAGGTTGTCATCACTAGGTACTAGTCCTCATGTATTGTCTCAACCTCGACAATGTGTTTTCGATGTGCCTCACTCAATCTTGGCCCACCTCTGCACGATCTAGTCATGAGATTTTAATTAATATCGATAGTTACACATAATTTCTTTGAGTTTTCAATTGGGTCCCTGAAATTGTAAAACCGTGTCAATCAGCCTCTGAAATTGCAAAAAGTTTTGTCATTTTAGTCCCACCGCCTTGGCTTTTCACTTAACAGAGTTAGGGGAGCTGACGTGGCACGTTAAGTGCCTAAGTCGCTGACACATCATCGTTCACATTTGCGTGAGATGAGTCAGCTGATGTAACTTCTATGTTTATTGTGATGTGTGAGCAACCCAGGCATTTAATGTGCCATGTCAACGTCTCTAACTCTGTTAACCATAGTTGCCAAAACCGGACAGGACCAGTCAGTCCGATCGGGAATCGATCGTTTGTCCGGTCCGGAACATCCTGAAAACCGCTTAGTTGCCAAACCGGGAGAAAACCGTAAAAACCGGTGGAAACCGGCTAGTCCCACAATTTACCCGGTTGGCAAAAAAGATGCCTTTTGGACATAAAGAAACAAAGGGAACGAAGAAAGAAATAGAGGAAACATAGGTTTTTGTTCATCTTCCTCGCTGCAGAAAACTTTGTCTTCCTCGAATTCGTCTAATGCTCAATTGATGGCAGAAGTGTCAAAAAGAGGAGCAGCCGCTAATTGAAAGAAAATGAGCACAATATTGTCAAAGACAATATAAGCTAGGAAGAATGGACTCGGCATGAAGAAGGTGTCCCCGTGTCTGACACGTGTCGGACACTGACACCCGTACGACACCGGTACGATGCGTGGGATGCCGCTTCGACACGGGCGAGGCACGGGAGGGACACTGCACGGGACACGACCCATCTTTAAAATCCAGAATAAAAACATAAAAATATAGGTTTAGTTTAAACAAGACTTCCACCATATTTAAATCACCTAGTCCGCTCATCTTCTTGCTTTTGCCATCTGTAACCCCCTGTTTTTCTGTTAACTGCTTTTGTATGCTTTTTTGGTTGGTTAAGCCTTAAGACTTAACTTGAGGGCTAAGTGGGACTTCTAGGCTTGGAATCCCTTCTTTTAGGCTTGTGTCTTGCGGCTTTCTGAGTCACAAGCACGGTCGTGCTTGTTAATGAGCACGACCGTACTCATTGTGAGTGAGCGTCTGGCTGACGCTGAGTTGAGCACGCCCGTGCTCATGGCAGGACTCGCTTCGCAAGCGCTAAGTTGAGCAAGGCCGTGCTCAACGAGGAGCACGACCGTGCTCAAGTCTGTGCCTTTAAATATAGAACAGTGATCGAGGGTTTAAGTCATAAACCCTATTTTGTCAGTAGCAGCTTCCCCAATGCGGCTGCAACCCTTTCATTCTCTATTTACTCTAAACTCCTTTCGTTATTGGAGCAGTGGAGACCCTTGGGAGCATCTAGTTCGTCAGTGTTGATCACTATAGGTAACGGTACCTTCCCCTTATAGTTTCCTTTTTCTATTATTAGATTTGGGAAACTAATTGGTTAATGTTTTGTTTGACCAAGGCTTGGAAAGTTAACTGAGCCGCTCAAGGAACGCGTGGGTTACCATTTGAGTGATCGCTACCGGATTCTTCATACCAGGTATGGGAGAAGAATAGTATATACACTAGGCTAGGGGGTAACGTAAGATGAGGGGTTCTCATAGCCCCGTTTTATTGTTGTTAACTGTTATTTGTGGACACCCTGAACTAGGGCGACACATTTTGTTACCCGTTGCGGAAAAATAAAATAAAAGAATTAAATTGCTGGTTGCTTCAGGTAAAATGATATTTTCTTAATAAGTAAGTAGTCTCAAAATGGTGGTATTTTTTTTTCCTTAAAAGGATAAAAGAAACAAAGGTAAGTGATGAACACTCAGAACATGAAATGTAAACATCATATATATATATAATCTGTCCCAGTGGAATTCAGAGTTTAGTACAGAAACTAGGGCCTGATCAGGATGGCCATTCATGACAGAATTACAGAGCATAATGTTAACAGCTGTAAAATAATTAAAGCAAAATAGGGGGAGGGTCCAGAACCACACATCAAAAGGGTGGCTCTAAGAAGCCAAAATACAGTCGGGACCGAGATAGACTACTCACAAAATCATACACCCCTAAGCTAGTCACTACTAACAACTAGAAGGAAGACTCGCCACGAATACTACCACAAGAAGAAACCCCAGGTGATGGGTCCACGACATCTCCGCCCTCATCAGGAGAGTCGGAATCATCAAAATCCGGGTCATCATCAAGTACGTACTCCGGTAACTCATCAAGATCGTCGTCGTGATCCAAAACATGGTATACGGGTTCCTCCTGCAAGTACTCCTCGGGGTCCTCCTCCGGGTCCTCCTCAAATCGGTGAAGCCGGCTCGACTCCAGGTAAGGGTACCCCTAGAGGCAGGTGTACATGTAGCTGTCCATTCATCTGTAGCACGTGTAAGTAGTACCAAGGTGGTGGGAGAGAAATCCTCCTCGTCTCAACTGTCTGAACTCTGCGGTATGGTTCGCCCTCGGTATTCTTCTCCAGCGTGGTTATCGGTCCATGATAGGTACCCGATGTAGATCCGGGGTGAATCTGCCACACCCCCGCATTCCCCGCATCATCGAAGATCTCAATCTTCGATTCCGACGGTACCAGTGGGATGTTCGGATCCATCTAACCCATAGATATACAGCGATGCCGAAAAACAAAGAGAAGTAACAAGAAGATATGCAAGAGTGAGATACCAATATATGGATAGATTACAATAACCACATGCATGATACATGCATCACATCAACATATTAACATTTACCAAATATTAATGGATAAAAACAACAGGTATTATATCAATGGATGTCATATCCGCACAATCAGATTTTATAAAGATTATGCATGACACTTTAATATTCCGGCTCTATAAACTTAATCTCATGAGATCTCTTCATCTTTCTAAGAGTTGATCAAAACTCAAAGCCCCCACTTCGGCATCACCGACGTGACTAAAGTCCCTGTTTGGACATCACCGAAGTGACTAAAAAGTCCCTGCTTGGACATCACCGAAGTGACCAATAGCCCCTGCTTGGGCATCACCGAAGTGACTAAACTATGAGGAACATCTGCCTAAATGCATGAATAAAACATTCGTTCAGGAGGTTTTCTTTGTGTTCAATCTCATTCGTTGTCGAAGCTCAAAGCTAACGACAATTCATAAATTTTCATTACTCAATCATCAACACAGGACACGTAGTCCGAGTGCTCAATCACAACACTTAAGACCGATGCCTCAGTCAAGGTTTGTGGTCATAGAAAAGATTTATCATCTTACTTCAGCATGATTAGGACTCTTAGTCCATCACAACGAAATTAGGACACTTGATCCATAATAACGAGATTAGGACTCTTAGCCCACAACATCATGATTAGGACTCTCGGTCCACAATACTTAACACGGATCAAAGATCAACGTACACATTACAGAATACTAGAAGCGACGTCTCGCGAACTAGATTCGATTTCACTTGTTCTTACTTTTCGCTCAGTGAAAATCACATATCAAAATAAAACCTTGGTAAACCTATCCAAGTTACCGGAACATTTTCGAAAGTATTTCTTTACAAGAAATCTTTTCATTTGGAAAATCATTTGTAAAACTATTATAAGAAATCCATTTTCTCTTGAAATCTTTTTCTTAAAAGAATCTCTATTCATGGTCAAATATTTTCCAAGGCTTTTCCCTCAGTAAAACACATATTTTTCTAAAGGACATTTTAAATTGAACAACATTACTTTCAAAGTTCTCTTTGAAGCTTATTTAGGCTTTTAATCACATGATTAGTTGAGCACTGACTAACGTCAGGCTTTTCAGACATCAGTCAATATCATCATAACCTCAGTCAACAATATAACAGTCAATGATAGGTCATAACATATATGATTCACAACACTTTAAATCAAGTAAGGATCAACTTCAAACAGTTATCACAACATTTCAAGTATACAATTCATTCAAACTTTGATTTAATATAATAACAATATTCAAATAAATCAAGTAAACCACATGCACACATGCACATAGCTATTGAATACCCCTCGGGCTGTCCCCTCTTACCTTTTGTGAAGGTAAAGGTACGTGATGCTTGAGGAAGTGTACTACGAATGACCTCGTCTACTCCGCGACGAAAGTCTAAGTTTAAGAAAACAAAAACCATAAGTTAAAAGTTAACCAAGAAACACTAAACCAAAAAGGTACGTAGGTTCGGCCATGGCATGAAATAGGGTTAGAGGTTTTCAAACAAGAATACAACTCATGGATTAATGATCCTTAAGTGTTAGGAGTTCATAACCAAGGTTCACTTCACAAAGCTAGAACAAAAATCCCACTAATCTATGCTTAGGGTTTCGGCCTCTTTAGTATAAGTAGGCTAGGAATTTCCAACCCTTCTAAGCTCTTAGATTGAGTGTTAAAGGATATCAAAAAGTCTAAATCCATGATCATTTTGGAAAATGAAAACAACACATCCTAGGTCCTAAACCATCATAGGTTCGGCCTTCATAGGATTAATATGCTAGAAATCTTTAAACTTTCCAATCTCTTATACTTAGCATCCAAAGGTATTAAGGAGCTCTAGTCCATGATCATTTTGGAAAATGAAAACAAAGCATCCTAGGTCTACAACCAATGTAGGTTCGGCCTTCATAGGATAAGTAGGTTAGAAATCTTTAAACTTTCCAATCTCTTAGACTTAGCATCCAAAGGTATTAAGGAGCTCTAGTCCATGATCATTTTGTAAAATGAAAACAAAACATCCTGTGAATATATGCCTTGACAGGTACTTTAGTTTTGATGAATGACAAAAGGGAAAGGTCCAGAAGGACTAAAGTGCAAAAAGCGGAAAGTTATAAAGCAAGCAAGCACGAGGGGCAAAATAGGCATTTCAATATTTGTATGATTGTTTTAGAAAAGTGTGTAAATGGTAAGTAGAGTTCTTAATTTAATATTGGTCTCACACACACACTTTTAACATGTGCCAAATACTTTTAAACATGAGTTAAAATCTAACAATTAATCATACTTAATGAGCAATCAATTTCTTAATTGTCAAGTTTTTCAAAATTCAAATTTATACGTTCCATAATCGATTATAGTAATCCAATAATCGATTATGAGTCGAGGTTAAATGGCTTTAACTGGTGTTAATGAGTAATTATGACATTAAAGCCGTTGAGTTTAAAATTTGAAATAGAATAATCGATTATGGTTTTTGTATAATCGATTATGTCCTTTCAACGAGTTTCAAACAGAAACCCCGTAATCGATTATGTAATCGATCATAGCTTTTTATATGAAAGTCAGTAGACTCGTAATCGATTAGTGTAATCGATTATGACTATTCTGTCAAAGTGAGCGCTTCCTGAAATTGGTTTAAATCATCGATTATGAGAATGTAATAATCGATTATGCTGTGACAAAAAATGAATTTTAAGAGGCTTGACCTAATTTCATTGTGAACCATCACCTATTTTCTATAAATAGGAGAATAGGCAGCCTTGCCGAAAACACAATACACTGCTATCATTTTCTCTGTGCTAAAACTCTGTGAAAACATTTTTTATACTCTATCTCTTGCACTTTCACTTTGACCATATTATATTGAGTATTCTATACACCATATAGGTGTTATTGTAATTGTTCTTCAATTTGTTTTATCAGCACTATAAAGAGTGCATGTTGTTGGTAAGAGTCGTGTGACTCAAACCTTTCTTTCTACACCTAGTTTTCAAGAGAGGTGATATCTCTTGGGGTGTTCTTGGATGTGATTTCCAAGTGTTTACAAGGGAGGTAATATTCCTTGTGGTTGATAAGAGAGGTGATATCTCTTGGGTTATTGTCTTGAGACTCTTTCACTGGGGGAGGTGATATCCCTAGTCTGTGAGGAGTGCTCTCTATTGTAAAGGTTCTAGTTGATCCTGTTTAAAAACTAGAGTTGATTGAAAACCTTGGTAGTACTGCCTTGGGGGCTGGACGTAGGCCACGTGGGTAGTTTGTGGCCGAACCAGGATATATTACTGTGTTCTTTTCTCATCCCTAATCTCTTTACTTTCGTAATTGATTTTCGCTTAAACGCTTTTATTTGCACGCGACATTTACAAATTGCTTTACAAAGTATTTTAAAAGGATTATAATTTTAATTTGTTAAAGTTTTTTAAAAACACTGTTCACACACAATTCACCCCCCTCTTCTGTTTGGAGTCACTTGTCAACACATCCTAGGTCCTAACCCATCATAGGTTCGGCCTTCATTGGATTAATAGGCTAGAAATATTTAAACTTTCCAATCTCTTAGACTTAGCATCCAATTGTATTAAGGAGCTCTATTCCATGATCATTTTGGAAATATGAAAACAAAAACCTTCCTAGGCCACTAATACATAGTTTCGGCCATCCTTGGAAGAATAGGTTAGAAATGTTTGTTTGATACAAGCTCTTAGAATATGAAAGTAGAGATTAATAGAAGTTCATAGAAATTAGTTTCAACTCAAACGGAGTTTCCTATGATTTTCTAAAGATTTTAGAAGTTAAAAGCTCAATAAGAATCACATAATGTAAACTCATGAAATAAAGTAGAGAACTTGAAAAAGAAGAATATGAGAGTATTACCCTTGAAACTAGAAAGAAAAAGTATGAAGAACTTGAAACTTGAAAGTAAATAAAAATGGAAACTTTTAAGTGTTGGAAACTTTGAAGTAAGAATGGAGAAGAAGAAGAAGGAAAATGAAATAGATGAAATGAAGTGGGTATTTATAGAATGAGAGTGAGAGAGTGGCGGGAAGAGAGGGAGAAGTGAGCTTGGAGAGCAAGTTTGGAGTTTATGAGGTGTTTGGTTGGAAGAAGTGAAGAAAAATGGGTTTTTTGATTAGAATATGATATAATTTGAAAAGTGTAATGATGGCACTTTTTGAGTGTGTCATAACCCTTGTCAATCACATCCCTCATGTCACTTCACTCCTTTGGTGCTCCCTAATCTGCTTCATTTCGTATCCGGTTGCACTTCCGATCGTAATTTTAGACGTTTTCGCCCGAATAAAATATTTTATTTTATTTTCGAACGAAAATTTTTAAAATAACCGAAGTTGAAGAATACATGATAAAAACACTAACCATTTCGTTCACGGGTCAAAATTAGGTTTTTTGCTCAGTAAACGTTACTGTCAGTGAAAACGCAGACCGGCTTCCGTCTGACTTTTCAACCGAAACTTTAACCGTGACTTTATACGGTAGGATAACACAAGAAAATGATTTTATTCTAATTAAAATCATCCTCTGGATTTTAATAAAAATAAACACATATAAATATATATTTACTTATATAGAAAGACACAGAAATCAGGGCGTTACATTATTAATGCTATGCTATGAATGTGCCTTAACTGTTATCAATGCCATGATCTTCCGGGTTGTATGAGTTATTGTTATGTTACTAGTTGACTAATTGGTATGCCCTTTTGCTATAGTGTTAGGATGTTAAAATATTAAATAGTGTATGTTGATGAATAATGTTGTTGAATGCCATTGGTTTATGTATAATGATGTTATGAGATTGTTGTCGGTTGTTGTTATGGACGATTGGCTGAGTGTTGACATTGAAATGGTTAATAAGACCCTAATTGGCTAAATTAGGATTCTTAATGAACATGAGAATTAAAGGACTTAATTCCCCAAAATGTTATAAATATGGATTGATAGTAATGAGATGTAAGCTACTGTTTGATGGTCTTTGAATAGACCCTAGGATCTAATTTGAGAGCGTTAGGGAGCCAAAAACTCCAAGAACATAATTGAATCTGCTCAGAACAGTACCAACCGCTCCAGGAGCACAGCCGTGCAAGACAGTAAGCACGACCGTGCTTCACTTAAGTGACAGCACGACCGTGCTGGGGTGAGCACGCACGTGCTCTCCTTACTGGTCAGATCCTGAGATTAAAGGAATTAAGGGGTGTTTCACCCCAAATGTCCCCAATAATGTGATAAAACACCAATCAAATAATGATGAGTTAGATAACTTAATTAAAGATAATCAAGATAATAAAGAACAATAAGCTGGTTAAGCCGGTACCCGTTGGGTTACCGCACATTGTTACACTTTGGTGCTTTTTGGCCAAAGTGCCCTCGATGCTCTTTGGTCGAGGCGTTGATGAGTTGAACCTTGGTGCTTTTTGGCCAAGACGTTGATGCTGATGATGGTGATAAGTCTTGGGTGCTTAGTGGCCCAAGCAAAGGAGGTGGTTGCCTTGTGTGATGTTTGCTCATGCATTCATACGTTGAAGTTGGTTAGTGGGGGGTGTTCAACATAAGGAGGTCATCCAAGTTATGGTGATCTGGCCCAAGTCTCGGGTGGTTCACCCAAGATTTGGTGAACCGTGCGCCCCCAAGGTGGCGTATCCAGTTATGATACGTCGGCTATCCAAGGGGTTCACCCATGGTTTGGTGAACTGCCGGTGTTGGTGCTTTTATGGCTAATGTGGATATGTAACTCCGAAGTTGACTTCCTGAGATAGTTGGATCCACATGCATAACGGAGTAGCGGAGTATTGTTGCACCGCAAGCATCTATTAACTATTGACTTGTATTGTGTAAATGATGTTATATGATGTTGTTGCTATGCTTGTTATGATGTATGTTCATCTTATTCCCTGTTCCCATGTCGTTGTGTTTACATGATTTCTTACTCCCTGTTTTCCTGTTTCTGTTGTTGCATGTATCTCTTTATGCAGAGGACGGTGAGCAGCCAGTGGAGGAGTGGCTCTGAGGAGTCACGACTCTAGTTAGGGTGCTTCGTTATTAGTTGTTAGTTTATTTCCAGTTTTGTTGTATTCCGGAATGGTTATACCAGCTCTGTATGTGACATCGGGGTTGGGTTTTTGTTTATTAGTTGTTTCGTTTATGTTTGTCTTTTTAAAAACTATGTTATTTCCGCGTTGTTTATGTTGAGATTGTGAAACCTTTTATCCAAATTTTATTTTATTCAAATAAATGCATGTTTTTATAATTCCTCTTTTAAGTAAATGTGTTATATTAATATGCGGGGTCGAAGGGTGTAACATTTAGTGGTATCAGAGCAGTTCGGCCCTGTCCGGACTTGGTATGAGTCTGTTGCGAGTCTTCTGTGTGTCTTGTTTGAATTGTCTATACATGTTATAGACAATGATGTTTTAAGTTAGCAAGCCGTAGCTTTTCCTTCTTTAAGTTCCCTGTGTTTAACGAGTTGTCTTGGCGTTATAGGGACTTATGGCAGGAAAAGGAGGCAGAAACGATCTGGCAATCGCTGACACGTTGGCACTCCTTGCCAATGCGATTGGCCAAGTTCAGAATGTCAACAATGGAGGACCGGCAGAGTTTCAGGGTCTCGAGAAGATCTTCAGAGCTATGGATTGCAATGATCAGTAGCGGGTTATCTTCGCAACCTTCATGCTCAATAAGGAGGCTGAGCACTGGTGGGAGAACTGCCGACAAAGGATGCAGGTTGAGGTTACGATGATCACGTGGGCTGTGTTCAGAGATAGGTTCATGGAGAAGTGTTTCCCTGCGGATGTGCGTGACAAGAAAGAGATGGAGTTCTTGACACTGAAGCAAGGAAATATGTCAGTGGGCGAGTATGTGGCTAAGTTCGAGGAGCTGGCTAGGTATTACACACCTTATCAGGTCATGGTGGATGACCGGTCAAAGTGTGTAAAGTTCGAGGATGGCCTTCATCCGGAGATCAAGCAGGCAATCAGTTACCAGGAGATTACCCCTAAGAGTATTAGGCTTGGTACCTTAAAGGTTACCAACAGTTTGATGGATCAGATTAGAGAGGGTCAGAAGTTAGACCGGTATCTCTTAGACCAGCGAGAGTTGCTCGCTTAGGGTAGAGACCTTAGTTTTAAGGATGGAAGTGATGGAGTGTTGAAGTTCAAAGATAGAGTCTGTATACCAGACGTCCCGGAGCTTAGAAAGTTGATCCTTGAAGAAGGACATAGAAGTGGACTGAGTGTGCACCCAGGTGCCACTGAGATGTATCAAGATTTAAAGTGCATGTTTTGGTGTCCTAGAATGAAGAAATTTGTGGCTGAGTTTGTCTATGCTTGCTTAGTGTGCCAAAAGGCTAAGATAGAACATCAGAAGCCATCAGGAAAGATGCAACCATTAAGTATCCCAGAATGGAAATGGGATAATAATTCCATGGATTTTGTGTCTAGACTCCCTAGGACTCTAGCTGCCTTTGAGGCTATATGGGTTGTTGTGGATAGACGGACTAAGTCCATCCATTTCATCCCGATGAACATGGAATACTCTTTGGAGAAGTTGGACCAGTTGTACATCAAAGAGACAGTTAGACTACATAGTGTACCTTCTAGCATAGTTTCGGATTGAGACCCGAGGTTTACCTCTAGGTTTTGGAATAGTTTACAAGAGGCTTTAGGTACCAAGCTTAGGCTTAGTTCAGCTTATCACCCATAGAGTGATGGTCAGTCTGAGAGAACCATCCAGTCCTTAGAGGATTTGCTTAAAGCTTGTGTGTTGGAACATTCGGGTAGTTGGGACAAGTTTTTGACCCTGATAGAGTTCACCTATAACAACAGTTTCCATTCCAGTATTGGGATGGCACCTTATGAAGCTCTTTATGGGAGGAGATGTAGGACACCCTTGTGTTGGAGTGAACCTGGTGATAGTGTTGTGTTAGGACCCGAGGTAGTGCAAGAGACCACAGAAAAAGTAAGGATGATTCGGGAAAAGATGAAAGTGCCACAGAGTAGGCAGAAGAGCTACCATGACAAAAGGAGGAAGGAGCTCAAATTCTAGGAAGGTGACCACGTGTTCTTGAGAGTTACCCCGACAATTGGGGTTGGTAGAGTAATGAAGGCGAGGAAACTTACTCCGAGATTCATCGGTCCTTACCAAATGTTGAAAAGAGTCGACGAAGTCGCCTACCAAATAGCTTTACCACCGTTCTTGTCGAGCCTTCATAGTGTCTTTCATATGTCTCAACTCAGAAAGTACGTTCATGACCCTAGTCAGATGATAGTCCCCGATGCTATACAGTTAAAAGAGAACTTGACTTTTGAGGTACTGCCCCTTCAAGTCGAGGATAGGAGGGTGAAGCAGCTAAGAGGCAAGGAGATTCCTTTCGTCAAAGTCGTTTGGAGTGGGGCTACTGAGGAAAGTGCTACGTGGGAGCTGGAAAGCAAGATGATGGAGTCGTATCCGCACCTTTTCAACCGAGGTGAGTAGAAATTTCGAGGATGAAATGTTTATAAGGGGGTGGAATTGTAACACCCTATTTTTCCGTTAAGTGCTTTTGTATGCTTGTTTGGTTGGTTAAGCCTTAATACTTAGCTTGAGGGCTAAGTGGGACTTCTAGGCTTGGAATCCCTTCTTTTAGGCTTGTGTCTTGTGACTTTCTGAGTCACAAGCACGGCTGTGCTTATTAAGGAGCACGATCGTGCTCGTTGTGAGAGAATGTCACTGACGCTGAGTTGAGCACGTCCGTGGTCAACAATGAGCACGCTTGTGCTCAACAGTGAGCACGCCCATGCTCAATAGCAGGACGCGCTTCGCAAGCGCTAAGTTGAGCAAGGTCGTGCTCAAGGAGGAGCATGACCGTGCTCAAGTCTGTGCCTTTAAATATAGAACAGTGATCGAGGGTTTACGTTATAAACCTTATTTTGTCAGTAGCAGCTTCCCCAGTGCCGCTGCAACCCTTTCGTTCCCTATTTTCTCTAAACTCCTTTCGTTATTGGAGCAATGGAGACCCTTGGGAGCGTCTAGTTTGTCAGTGTTGATCACTATAGGTAACGGTTCCTTCCCCTTATAGTTTCCTTTTTCTATTATTAGATTTGGGAAACTAATTGGTTAATGTTTTGTTTGACCAAGGCTTGGAGAGTTAACTGAGCCGCTCGAGGAAACGCGTGAGTTACCGTTTGAGTGATCGCTACCAGATTCTTCATACCAGGTATGGGAGAAGAATAGTGTATACACTAGGCTAGAGGGTAGCATAAGATGACGGGTTCCCATAGCCCCATTTTATTGTTGTTAACTGTTATTAATGGTATGCTATGAATGTGCCTTAACTGTTGTCAATGCCATGATCTGCCTAGTTATATGAGTTATTGTTATGTTACTAGTTGACTAATTGGTATGCCCCTTTGCTATAGTGTTATGATTTTAAATATTAAATAGTGTATGTTGATGAATAATGTTGTTGAATGTCATTGGTTTATGTATGATGATGTTATGAGATTGTTGTCGGCTGTTGTTATGGACGATTGGCTGAGTGTTGACGTTGAAACGGTTAATAAGACCCTAATTGGCTAAATTAGGATTCTTAATGAACATGAGAATTAAAGGACTTAATTCACCAAAATGTTATAAAAATATGGATTGATAGTAATGAGAGGTGAGCTACTGTTTGATGGTCCTTGGCTAGACCCTAGGATCTGATTTGAGAGCGTTAGGGAGCCAAGAACTCCAAGAACATAATTGAATCTGCCCAGAACAGTACCACCCGCTCTAGGAGCACGGTCATGCTGAACAAGGAGCACGCCCGTGCTCCCAGTTGCATTCGGGAAGGCAGGCCGCGCATTGAGCACGACCGTGTAAGACAGTAAGCACGACCGTGCTTCACTTAAGTGACAGCACGACCATGCTTGGGTGAGCACGCCCGTGCTCCCCTTACTGGTCAGAACCTGAGATTAAAGGAATTAAGGGGTGTTTCTACCCAAATATCCCCAATAATGTGATAAAACACCAATTGAAGAATGATGAGTTAGATAACTTAATTATAGGATAATTAAGATAACAAAGAACAATAAGCTGGTTAAGCAGGTACCCGTTGGGTTACCGCACGTTGTTACACTTTGGAGCTTGTTGGCCAAAGTGCCCTCGATGCTCTTTGGTCGAGGCGTTGATGAGTTGAACCTTGGCACTTTTTGGCCAAGACGTTGATGCTAATGATGGTGATAAGTCTTGGGTGCTTATTGGCCCCAAAGGAGGTGGTTGCCCTGTGTGATGTTTGCTCATGCATTCATATGTTGAAGTTGGTTAGTGGGGGATGTTCAACATATGGGAGGTCGTCCAAGTTATGATGATCTGGCCCAAATCTCGGGTGGTTCACCCAAGGTTTGGTGAACCGTGCGCCCTCGAGGTGGCGTATCCAGTTATGATACGTCGGCTATCCAAGGGGTTCACCCATGGTTTGGTGAACTGCCGACGTTGGTGCTTTTATGACCAATGTGGATATATAACTCCGAAGTTGACTTCCTGAGATAGTTGGATCCACATGCATAACGGAGTAGCCGGAGTAGTGTTACACCCCATAGCATCTATTGACTGTTGACTTGTATTATGTAAATGATGTTATATGATGTTATTGTTATGCCTGATATGATGTATGTTCATCTTATTCCCTATTCCCATGCCGTTGTGTGTACATGATTTCTTACTCCCCGTTTTCCTGTTTCTGTTGTTGCATGTATCTCTTTATGCAGAGGACGGTGAGCAGTCAGTGGAGGAATAACTCTGAGGAGCCGCGACTCTAGTTAGGATGCTTCGTTATTAGTTGTTTGTTTATTTCCTGTTTTGTTGTATTCCGAGGATTTTATTCTGGAACGGTTATACCAACTCTGTATGTGACATCGGGGTTGGGTTTTGTTTATTAGTTGTTTCATTTATGTTATCTTTTTAAAAACTATGTTATTTCCGCGTTGTTTATGTGGAGATGTGAAACCTTTTATCCAAGTTTTATTTTATTCAAATAAATACATGTTTTTATAATTCCTCTTTTAAGTAAATATTTTATATTAACGTATGGGGCAGAAGGGTGTCATACCATCGACGTCTCATCGCCTCCCTTTCTCTCTGTGCTCCATATTCTCCTGTTTTCGTTCGTCGACCTCTCTCGCCATATCGCGTATCAGCACGTCTCTGATAAAGTTTGTGTATTGGTACCTTTTTAGCTTTTTATATTATTTATTTATCTATTGTGCGGTCTGATAAAGTTTGTGTATTGGTAACTTTGCCGTCAAATAAAATAGCATTTTATATTAGTTTGAAACTTTTAAAAATAGAGTAAAGGTCCAAAGTGGTCCCTCAAATTTTTCGAGTAGGCCAGTTTGGTCCCTAAAAAAAATAAAATGACAATTTGATCCCCAAAATTTTAAAACGGGAGACAATCTAGTCCTTGCGGAGAAACCAAATTGTCCCCCGTTTTTAAAATTTGGGGGACCAAAGTGTCCCCTGTAGGGATCAAATTGTCATTTTACTAGGGACCAAACAGGGCAATTCGAAAATTTTGAGGGATCACTTTGGACCTTTACTCTTAAAAATATGATGTTGTACTGGCTTATTGATGACACGTTTTGGTTTTAATAGAGGCCACCTAGTAGTTTCTAGTTTTAATATGCTGTGTTGGATGAACACAATCTTTTTATTAAACTTTTTTTTAACTTTTTTAATATGCTGAGTATTATATTAATGCTCCTATTCTATTTTTTTATAAGAGTTCTATTTTTTTTTCCAATTATATTATTATATTATTATATTATATATTATATTATATATATATATACAGCGATATCGGTGTCCTATATTTTGGACATTACGAGTGTCGCAGTGTCCATATCCGTATCGTGTCCAGTGTCAGTGTCTATGTCTGCGGTTGATAATCATAGAATATAAGGGTATTCTAAGTCATAATAATGGGCTGGGCAGTTGGACTTATTTTTAGGCCCTTCGTTTAATAATGGTGGCTATAATAATGTGGATGGGACGTGTATTCATTCTTTCACTCAACAAGCCTTTGCTTTTTAGTTGAGTTGTTCTATCTAATGGCACGGACTCACAGTCAAAATCCTCCAATTACTAATCTTAACATTAGGTAAAAACTTAAAACAAAATTTTTTTTTTTGAAACATAATAAAAACTTAAAACATTAATACATTGAAAATCTAAAAAAAAAATTCCAACAAAAATTTGTTTGATAAGTAGGAGAGTTATTTGCAGGTTTGAGTAGGAGGATTGAGAATTATTACCAAATAATTTTTAATTTTTATACTTAATTTTCCTATTAATTATCCTACTTCCTAAATAAAAAATATATATTAAATGTTTTTATTGGATATATTACTTTTTCATTTAATATTTTTTATTTTAATAATAGGGTAGTGGAAGGATTAATGAATGTCTTTACTATTTTTTTTAATTATACTAATATAAAATTAAAAATATATATTTAATTGTCAACGGTTCGACCATTGTTTAACCGCGGTAGAGTCAGTAACCGTGAACCAGTACCTTGATCGGTTCAATGATCGGTCCGATTTTTAAAATATTATTGTTAACTGGCAGACCCATAAAGATGGACTAACCTGCCAAATGTTTTATAATTTCATATACTAATTTGAAACATTGATAAGGTGGGGGCCAAATTGGCACACTCTTATAATTTGAGAGACCAAACTGAGGTTTAATTTACTCAAATTTCTTTTTGTAATTACTAATTAGCATCTCTGGCAGATCAAGATGTGAAGTATATTGAACGAGTAAACGGCTAAATTCACAGTAGCGTTTGTATCTAACTGTAAAAGCATCTTGAATTAAATTTATCAGAAGGCTTCGTCAACGAGTCAACGTATTTACGAATCATAAATACATTCCAATTATAGCAACATGAGTAAGAAACACAAGTATCCTTCTTTCGTCACAAATCCTGGCTCTATTCACAAGTATCCTTCCTTGATACAAAAATTAAAAATAAATAAAATAAAGAAGAAATACAAGCAACTGAAAAGTTCCACTTGGTCACATTATTCACAACTTAGATTATGTTACAGGGTAGCCTTTTTCCGTAACTTTAGATAGGAGACACGACGTAACACTGACATATATAAGGGTCCACACATTAATTCACTTTCGGATTGGTAAGGTTTTCTTGTTCGCTGGGAGAAAGAGTTGATAGCAAAGAAACTATGGCTTCTTGGAATTCAGTTCCACTTCATGTCTCCTATGAAGTTCTGGGCTGGGTTGCTTTTGTTTGCTGGTCTATCAGTTTCTACCCTCAAGTCATTTTAAACTTTCGAAGGAAAAGGTACTTCTTCTAGCCTAGAAAACAATTCAATAATTAGTCATTATTATTCATTAATATTAATTTTTTCTGGAAGAAAATTTCATCAATAGTACACTCTTAAATTTTTTTTTTTTTTTTTCCTGTCTTGCTTTGATTTTCCTTTGTGGTTTAGTGTGGTGGGGCTGAACTTTGATTTCGTGGTTCTAAATCTAACGAAGCACACGTCCTATCTCATATACAACGCGTCTCTGTACTTCAGCTCTGCTGTTCAGAAACAGTACAAAGACAAATATGGTCAGAAAGAGGTTTGTTTGTTACTAGATACACATATTTGCTCTCCTTAATTATGGAAGCTATTTTGATGAATCAATCTGTGCTATTGTGAGAAGGGAAAGTTACCTTTGTGTCTTGTCACTATATATACACCACTCCCCAGTCACCATCATGATATATTCATATTCTTTGAAATTAAACTTAATGGTTGGTAACTTGGTATTTGGTAGATACAGCATCAAGCATATGGTTCCTAGAATTCTTTAAAGCCGTTTTAGTTTTCTTCTGTTTTAGAATTAAACTGCTGAAAATGTTGATGGTTACAATGTTTTTCTTTTTACCCTGGATAATGTTGATGGTTCAAGCATCATGAATAATGTTTCCCGAACATCTTATTTTAACAACATTGGGAACATTTAGCGTAAGTGAATAACACATGGCTGTCTCCTTTTTTTACCCTTTTTTCAACTTGGTGATGGGTGGAGGCCGGAGGTGGAAGCCAGGGTGGCGGAGGCAAAGGCTGGGATGGTGGTGGCGGCTGTCATGGGTGTGGTAGTGCCATCAGTGGTAGTGGCGAGTGGTGACCATGGGGAGAGACGGAAGACAAAAAACAGAAGAAAGAAAAGAAAAGAAAATACGAAATCACCACATAAAAATATGTGTCCCTTAAACTATATTCAAAAACTGCTCCTTGGTCAAATTGGCAAGGAGTTTGTTTTCCCTTAAGTAAGGTTTGAGGTTCTTATGAATAGAAAAAATAGGCATTTGGAGAGTTTTGCCTCCTTAAATGGGTCTTCCCGACTCAACTCTAATTAGTTGGAGTCCCAATGTGAAATTCAGATACCGAGGATCTCAGGTCAAAAAAGTTTAAGTTTAAATGGGAGCATTCTTTTTGAACAAGTCATTCGATAACATCTAACAGTATTCATTATTTTATTTTTTTACAATTTCAGATGATACCTGTGGCAACAAATGATGTCGCTTTCTCAGCCCATGCTGTTTTGCTGACAGCAATTTCCTTGTTCCAGATTGCAATCTATGACGTTAGTGTTGTATTCTGTTTTGTTGATTTTATTATTCTTGTGTTGAATTCATGAGTATCCTAAAAGCGGTAAGATTTTCATGTAGCGTGGAAGTCAAAAAGTCTCTAAAATCGCTTCTGGAATCGTCCTTGTTGCGTGGTTGATTGCAGCAGTGTGTTTCTTTGTAGCTTTGCACAATCATCATTGGCTCTGGCTAATTTCCATCTTCACGTATGTTGTTCTTGTTTATTCCGTGGTCTTGTGATGCACAAGACCAAGGGTTTTCCCCATTGCCATTGTTACATATGATGCTTCATAGAATGATGTAAGTGTGTTCTAGAATTTCTCTTTAACTTTTCTTGAAACTGATCATCTTGCAGTGGCATCCAAGTTTGTATGACAATTATAAAATATATTCCCCAGGTTAGGATCTATACAACTTGAAAAATTCCTTTTAGTTTCTTTGCCCTTGTGCTTATATTAATGCATGTAATATTTAGATCAATTGTGGAGTCATATTTTGGAATGCAAATACATAATCTGAAGAACTTTTTATTTATTTGACTTTGATGCATTGTAGCATTGTTTTTTTTTGACATATGCTAGCCATCAATCTTTATTAATAAATTGTCTTTTGAATATAGGCAGTGATGAACTTTCTGAGGAAAAGTACAGATGGATGGAGCATTGGTAACATTCTGCTGGACTTTTCGGGAGGGATAGCAAACTATGCACAATTGGCTATGCAATCAATAGATCAAGGTCTGTCAACTCCTTCACCAAGGGATTTTCTTGTCTGAATTTATAGTTTGAACTGACATAATTTTCATCTTCCATCTTTGATTTTCAGGTTCTTGGGTGAACTTCTATGGAAACATAGGAAAACTACTGCTATCCCTGGTATGGATCATTACTTTATTGTCTGAAATATTGTTTTCTTTCTGAATGAAAATTTACTAGTTAAATCAACCCTCACCTTCTTTCAATTTGTTATTGTGATCCAATAATTTGTACCTTTTGATGGAGAAAATGAGTTTATTGCAAAAAAGAGCTACAAGCCTACAACTCAAATTTATCAACCTCGGGTTAACAATCAATTGTTTATGCTGATATAACATTGTTATTGATGGAATAAACCTTTGCAGGTATCTGTATTCTTTGACATCCTTTTTATGTGCCAACATTATCTGCTATATCCTGCAAAAAAGCGCACTTCAGGGACATCTCCTGAACCTGATAATGCCAAGTCTTCTGATCAGCCATTGTCTGAGAATGTCTAAGATGAAAGTTGGTTCAAAATCCCTCTTGGAATGAGCTCACACCCAATTTTTATTACATATCCTACTCCAAGACAACTACAGAGATTAAGAATATGAGAAAAGGCTTGAACTCTTTAAACCTTGTTGATATGTAAGCTTCATGAAAAAGTTATTAACTTGTAAATATTATAACTCTGGCTCTAAAACCATAAGGGTGTGTTTGGATGAGGTATTTGTAAAGAGTGAAGTATTTTAAGAGGGTAATTAAAATACTTCACCCTAAAATACTTTGTTTGGGTATTAAATATGAAGTATTTTAGAAATGAAGGTATTTTATGAGGGTATTTTGTTTAAGGTAAATTTGAGAAATACCACCTAAAGAGGTAGTATTTTAAAAATTCCCTCTCCTCACTCATGTGTCACCTACCACCGACGCCGGCCCCCGAACCACCCAGACCCAGCCCCGGATCCCCCAGACCAGGCTCGGTCCCCCTGATAGCATCCTCTGCTGATATGACCAGTTTATCTTCTATGATCAGTTTGTCTCCATAGACTTAGAAGCGCCTAATCAAAATACTTGTTATTTATTAGGTTTAAATGACGTTTGGTTTTAGTCCCTAACTTTTTTTTTAAATTTTGGTTCTAGTGTTTTTAACTTTCAAAATTTTGTAAAAAATCCTTTTTGGTTGATTGCTCTGTTAACTGCTGATGTGTCTAATAGATGTACATGCCAGCGTCACGTGGCATTTTTTAAAATATATAATTAAAATATATAATAAATAATTGTATTAGTTAATGTTTTATTACCAGAACATTATTATTTGTATTTCTTAAAATGTTAGTTTGTTATCTTTTACTTTATTGTTTGCAATTTTAGCAACCTGTGCAATCTCCCGATGGTCATTTTTGAAAACCATTTCTCTACCTCTTTGCTTTGGAAGGAAACCTAATAATAAAATGTTTTAAAAATCGCATCAATCATTAAACCGGAGAAGGCATTGGTTTATGGTTCACTGGTCTAATCGCAATCGAACTGATTATAATTAAATATATATTTTTAATTTTATATAATAATAATAATAATAATAATACACCAGTTGGAAGACACTTGCCCTTGCAATATATTCAATTGGAGACATACGTACATTGTGCATTAATATCCAACAATATATTCAATTTATTTTGTTATGTTGTGTTTCAAAGACTAATGAATTTGGGCTTGGAAAACAAAGCCTAAACTAAATGTAATCCATTTTATCACTTCACTTAAATCAATGTTATACAATCATACCAGATCAATCGGTACGACTGGAAACCCAACCTATCACCGGTCCGGTCGAGTAATCAGACTGGATACGCCATCAAATCGATGTTGAACCGGACTAAACCAGTGACTCGATCACGATTGAACCGAACCCCAAGTGTCTGCACAGTCTCCAAGGCACATTGGTCCAGCATCCGCATGTCTTATACATCGATGTTGCAATCGATTTACAGAAGCTGATTTGCATACTAATCAAGTAAATCCAGAATCAATCGATGTATACATTGTTGTATAGCATTTATACATTGATGTAGACATAGGTTTTCATTAAAAGTTAGTTAATTAACTGAAAGTACATTGATGTATACATAGATGTACATAACTTTCAATTAATCCTTTTTCATTATAAGTTTATTTTAATTTGTGAAAACCATTTTGATTGTTTTTAGAGAGCTTAATCAAAGAGAAAAGACTTAAGTTTTTCTTTACATAGCGACCCTAATAATTCTTGCTTGAGATTCTTTGAGATTCATCTTCTTGGTTCTTCATCTTCAAGCCTTCCTTCATGATCTTTTCTTTCTTCTTTTTGATCCTTTGCATCCACTTTCTTGCTCTATTGATATCTTATAAGAACACTTAAACTTGGCAAGTTGTTAGTGAATCAAAGTGATAATCAATTAAGTTTGGTCATTAATCAAAACACAATAGGGTGATTTATCCACAAACTCCCCCTTTTTGATTGATGACAAACTTACCATACTTTACAAGTTTAATGTTCAACATAACATAGGAAGTAATTGAAAATACCAGAGTTCATAAGAGTTCATAATGCAGCAGTGGTTTTATATTTCTCCCCCTGTCTAATTGACAGTTTTAAGATCATGTTCTAGGATTATTAGTTCATTTTATTGAATAGTATGGTATCATTTCTCCCCCTTTGTCATTATAAAAAAGAAACTATAGGAGATGTAAATCATATTAGTATTAAACACAAGGTACATACTAAAGAAATATCCATCCATTCATTAATATGTGTCAAAGAGAGTACAATTCAATGATTTAATAAAAAACATGGTTCAAAAACCAGAGAATAACAGGCAAACATCATCAAAAGACCATCCTAGACACACTAAGAGACCCTAGAGCTAAACATTTTCATTGTTCCTTGGCTCTTCATTGTTCTGTTCAGGTTCAGTAGTAGCAACACCCTCCCTAGCCATTTGCACAACATCTTCAGAAGTTGGAGTCACTTCTGGAGGTGGAGGTACAGTGATGGGAATTCCTAAGTGTTGATGTATGGTGGCCATCTGCCCTTGAAGAGTGTTGATCTTTATACTCATGTAGTCTAAAGTCTTCTTGATCATCAGATTTTGCTTGTTATTGTTGACTTGTCCAATAACATTGGCCAGAAGTGCCAATGCATCCGCAATTGCCTGATTGTTGCGTCCTCTACCTACAGAAACTTAAGCGGGTAAAAGAGATAAGCAACTTAATTGAAAGCATCATTGTCTATACCACGTATAGACAATTCAAACAAGAGCACACAATAGACTCACAACAGACTCATACCACGTCCGAATAGGGCCGAATTGCTCTGATACCACTAAATGTGACACCCTTCTACCCCGAATGTTATAAAGCATTTAATATAAAAGCAATTAAATAAAAAACATGCATTTTACTGAATAATTAAAACATTTGTCCATGGGTAGAAAAGTCCCACATGAACGAGTTCACAACGCGGAAAATTTCAACAAGTTAAAACAAATAAAACATAACGAATAAACTACCCAACCCCGATGTCACAACTCAGAGCTAGTATAATTGTTCCGGAAAACATGTCCTCGGAAAACAACTGAAAGAAACTAACTAAACATAAGAATAAGCCCTAACTATGAGTGGTGGTTCATTAGAGTCACTCCTCTCCGGGCTGATCGTCATCCTCTGCAAGGTGCCAATCAGGCCAAACAAACAAACAAATAATGGGGAGTAAGAATCATGTAAACATAATAGCAAGGAGGTAGGAAGTAAAGTAAAACATACAAGCATAGCACCAACATAAGCATACATCAATCACATGTATATACATACATCAACATCATCAACATCAAGCATGCTATGTAGTGCAATGCAGTCCTATTCCACTAAACCAACAATGCATGTGGATCCACTAAACTCGGGATGGACGACTTCGGAATTAAATATCCACATTGAGAATCGACTCAATGCCGGAGAATCTACTCCTTGGATAGCCAACGCATCAAACCAACGAATGCCTCGCCACGGGGGCGCAAGGAGAATCTACTCCAACCGTGGATCGTCAGATCGCCGTATCCTAGGACGACCTCCCCTATGTCGAACATCCCTCAACAACAACATCTCCAATGATGCATGAGCAAACAACAAACAATGGGCAAACGCCACCTCCTTCACTTCAATGGAATCAACCGAAGACATCCGCGGAATCAATCGCAAAACCTTTAACCAGGGGAATTGACTGCAGCGGAATCTACCGCAACACCTTAAACCCAATCGGGTCAAGGCCCCCTTGGAGCAAACTCTTGACTGCCAAGGTACAACATCAAAACACCTTAGACCCAAACCACGGGGTCAAGTCTCCCTTGGCCAAAAAAGCACCAAGGCACAACTCATCAGCGTGTGGTAACCCAACGGGTACCGGTTTATCAACTCAACACCTCACCATCTCATCGTCTTAATCACCTTTGTTAATCATTAACCGAGTTATCTAAACTGAGTCATTTATGTCATCAACATGTTATTGAGAAGATTGGGGTCAAAAGCCCCTATTTAAACCTTTAATTCCATCTCTGTCTGTTAGGGGAGCACAGGCGTGCTTGTCCCCTGCAGGTCGTGCTGATCACATAAGTGAAGCATGGTCGTGCTTTCTATTGGGCACGGTCGTGCTCAGCAGCACGGTCGTGCTCTTTGTCCTGCACGGTCGTGCTTAATTGCGCGGCCATTTTCCAGAATTCAACTGGGAGCACGGGCGTGTTCCAGGAACCTTTGCCTGAACACAACCCATGTAACCGCTGTGCCCTCAGCCTGTATCCTCTGCCAACAGTAATCCCACCAATGCTCTGCCTCCTCGGTCAGCATGAAGGTAGCAGAGATGAGCCTCTGCTGATCGTTGCAATCCATGGCTCGGAAGATCTTCTCTATCTCCCTCAACCACAGCAAAGCTCTTTCCGGATCATACGTGCCCTTGAACGATGGAGGGTTGTTCCTCTGGAACTTATCCAGTCCCTGGAATTCAGCGGGTCCACCATTGTTAGGGTTGACCTGACCAATAGTATTGGCTAGAAGTGCCAATGCGTCAGCAATCGCCTGATCGTTGCGTCCTCTACCGGCCATTAGTTCCTGTACATGCCCAACACAACTCTTAATACAGAAACTTAAGCGAGTAAAAGCTACATGCAACTGACTTTAAACATCATTATCTATACAAGTATAGACAATTCACACAAGAGTCACACAACAGACTCACAACAGACTCATACCACGTCCGAACAAGGTCGAACTGCTCTGATACCACTAAATGTGACACCCTTCTACCCAGCATGTTATAAGGCAATTAAATATAAAACAATTAAAAATAAAAACATGCATTTTATTGAATTAAATAAAACAATTGTCCATGGGTAGAAAAGTCCCACATGAACTCGTTTACAACGCGGAAAATAAAATAAGTTCAAACAAATAAAAACATAATCAAATAAACAACCCAACCCCGATGTCACAATTCAGAGCTAGTATAACCTTTCGGGAAACAAATCCACGGAATACAACTGGAAACAACTATCTAAACTCATAACAACCCTATAATGAGTGGCAGCTCCTCAGAGTCACTCCTCTCCGAGCTGCTCGTCATCCTCTGCAAATGCCGATCAGGCCAAACACAAACAATAACAGGGAGTAAGATTCATGTAGACATATATACAGCAGGGGAATCGTACGCAAGGTAAACATACAACATCCAACAGTACTATATCAACCAAGTATGCTACGCTATGCAATGCATCAACTACTCCGCTACTCCAACTTGCATGTGGATCCAAACTAACTCAGGATGAACGACTTTGGAGTTACATATCCGTATTGGCCATAAAAGCACCAACACCGGCAATTCACCAAACCTTGGGTGAACCCCATGGATAGCCAACGCATCAAACCGTGGATGCCTCATCACGGGGGGACCTCAGTCACCAAACCTTGGGTGACATACCGTGGATGGCCAGATCACCGTACTCTCAAGCGATCTCCCCTTTGTCGAACCTCCCCCATCAACAACTCCAATGCTCTATGCAAATGGCACAACAACAAACAATCTCAACCACCTCCTTGCTTGGGCCATGAAGCTCCCAAGACTTCAACATCAACATTCAACGTAACCTTAGACCCAAACCATGGGGTCAAGGTTCTCTTGGTCAATAAGCACTAAGGTTCAACTCAACGTGCTTGGGTCAATAAACACCCAAGACTTCAACTATCATTGTGCGGTAACCCAACGGATACCGAATTAACATCTTGTTATCGTAATTATCTTATATAATTAATAACCAGATTATCTAGTCTTTCTCTTTGATTAACTATCTCAACTCATCATCATAGGGGAATAGGGTTTAAAACCCCTTAAGTCCTTTAATTGTATTACTGTCCAGGAGGGGTCAGCACGGTCGTGCTTAGACTCTAGCACGGTCGTGCTTGGACACGTGAGGGCGTGCTACCCTTTTAAGTGAAGCACGGTCGTGCTTCACACTCAGCACGGTCGTGCTGTTTGACTTGAACGGCCGTGCTAAACAGCGTGGCCATTTTCCAGAATTCAAATGGGAGCACGGTCTTGCTCCCTGTTCAGCATGGTCGTGCTCAATGCACGACTGCACTGTTCTGGGTAGGGACAGAAACCAAGTTCTAATCAATTATGTTAGGGATTCAACTTCTTAAAAAGAATACGTTTTTAACCTAATTAATCAATTAAGCAATTCATCAACATTACCCTTAACATAACAGTAACAACATCAATCCATCAAAACATGTTAATAACAATAATTAACATATCATCATGCTCATTAATCCACATCAAGAACATGAATATACATTCACAATATCCAAACAGTTATCAACATATTGTCACAATCAAACAACTATTTTATTTACACATAATCACATACAACAACCGGGGTCATGGAACCCCGTTACCTTACACTACCCACTGCCTAATGAATACAATCCCACTTCTCCCTATACCTGGATTGAAGGTCGCTCCAACGTAAGCTCCTAAAGCAAACGGTCACGGTTCCCCAAAGCGGCTCGACTCAACACAACCTTAGCCAAACCGAACACAAAAATTAGTTTCCTATTCAAACCATTATGAAAAGGAAAACATAAAGGAAGGGAACGTTTCCTCTAGACTACCATAGATCAAACTAGCCTCCCAAACGGCTTCCGAAACTCCACTATAACAATGGAAGAAGAGGAAAAAGAGAAGGAGACAGCTCTGGCCGAAACTGGTGACGGCTGCCAACACAAAGTAGGGTTTCACGTTAACCCTCGGGTTCTGTGCCAATATTATAAAGCTCGGACCTGAGCACGGTTGTGCTCCATTTAGCGTCACCGAGATGCGGTCAACGCATTGAGCACGGGCGTGCTCACTATTGAGCACGGTCGTGCTCAACTTAAAATCAGAAACACGCTTCTGACTTTAAGTACGGGCGTGCTGGCTAATGAGCACGGGCGTGCTCATGTACCAGAAAGGGATTTTTAAGCAAAAATCCCACTTAGCCCTTAACCAACATTTTTAAATAATAAAACTAGCTTTATAAAAACATTTTATGAAAAACGGGGTGTTACAAGAAGCCTTTCTTTCATTTGAGTGTTTTGTGTTTTCTCCATTTCTTTCTTCTTAGGGCGCGAAAGTGTAGTAATGGGGGAAACTTGTTGAGGTGTGGAGGATTGGGTTGAAAATGATGATGTGAAGTTGGAGGGAACAGGTGTAGAAGGACCAGTTTGCTTCACACGAGCCATTAGAGTGATTTTCGAGCTCTGCAAGGGTTTGGGTATTTGAGAATTTGATTTGGAAAGTGTGAAAATTTGGAGGGAAAAGTTGGGTATTTATAAACCTATAACAGTCAATCGATGTATTAAAGGTTTTCAACTTGTTTAACACATCAGTCAATCGATGTACAACACATCAGAGAGTACCAAGTTCTAAAACTTGATCTCAATCGATGTATAGGCTATGTTAGTAGGGATGGCTCCATACAAGGCTTTGTACGGAAGAAAGTGTAGGACTCCATTGTGTTGGTATGAGACTGGCGATAGCCAAGTGTTGGATCCTGATGTGGTACAGCAAACAACAGAACAAGTCAAGAAGATAAGAGAGAAAATGAAGGAAGCGCAGGATAGGCAGAGGAGCTATAGTAACAAGAGGAGGAGACCATTAGAGTTCCAAGAAGGTGATCATATGTTTTTGAGAGTCACTCCGAAGACTGGAATTGGCAGAGCTATAAAGTCTAGAAAGCTTACTCCCCGATTCATTGGATCATTTCAGATTCTTCGAGAATTGGTCCAGTAGTTTACCATATAGCCTTACCGCCTAACCTTTCCAACCTTCACGATGTCTTTCATGTTTCCCATTTGAAAAAATACTATCTAGATCCTTCTCATGTCATTGAGCCTGAGTCTATACAACTCCGAGAGAATCTAGAATTTGAGGCTTTGCCGATTAAGATTGCAGATAGAAGAATTAAAGAACTCCGTGGTAAACAGATTCCCTTGGTTAAGGTCATCTGGGATGATGTTATGGGAGATGCTACTTGGGAGCGTGAGGAAGATATGCAGAGTCAGTACCCCCATCTATTTCCAGGTATGTAAATTCCGAGGACGAGATTTCTTTTAAGGGGGTAGAAATATAACATTTGTGATTTTATGTTTTGCTTACGTAAGAGGATTAGGTTTAAGACTTGGATTACATAGTTAAGAGGTTGTTTAAGGTCTAGGAACCTTTGCATGGAAAGTACGCAACCATCTAGAATGAGTTTGAACTTACACGAAACTTAGGGTTTTCCCGATTATCATCTTTAAGGCATATGAGTGTGAAAAAAGGAATTTGGAGTTAGGGTTGAGATTAGGCATTTTGAGGATTTGAGGATGTTTATTAGGTCTTGATGAGCCTATATCTCAAATTTGAGGTCAATAGGACATCGAACGGACTCAGAACGTGACAAAATATCTTCTGGTCAATGGTCAAAGCTCAAGCACGGGATTTCCCACGCTCAAGCGTGGAGGTCAACCAAACCAACCCTGGCATTGACTTCCATGTGTCAAAAGGGGCATACGTGGTATCTTTTGATAGGTTACATGGCGCGGTGGCGTACCTGCCTCCCACGCTCAAGCGTGGTTGTTCCCATGCTCAAGAGTGGGCGTCTGATTCAGCAAAAATAAAAGATGACTTAAGTGACTTAAGTCACTAAGTCACCAAAACGAAAACAGAAGGCAGAGAGCTCAGAGAACAGAAAAGAGAGGATTTAGAGAGAGAGGAGAGAAAACCTAGGGAGAGAAGGCTTCGAGACGAGAGTTAGAGCGATTTGATCGTCCCGTTACGAATCCGAGCATGTGGTTGTGTTTGTGGTAACTTCACCTTCATCATTCTCTTCTTCTTTTCTTCTTTAGTTGAGGTAATTTCTACTCTCTTTATGTCGAAATGCCGTCCGTTACGGTATTTGAATTATCTTTAGTTTCGATTATCGGAATTCAATTCCATCTTCGTGTTAGAACTCCTGGTAACGTATGCTTCGTAATGTGATTTTTAGGTGGAATTTCGGAGGCTCGAAGGCCTTAGAAGTGCACAAGGCAGAATCGAGAGGATTCGAGGATGACTCGTTATGTAGTGTTATTTCATATTACGACTTTCCAGGTGGGGTAAACAAGCCATCTAACATCGGAAACGGCGAAGTGGCATTTATTTCAATAATGACGTAGGGCGACCTAAACCCTACTAGAGAGCGAGTAACGGACAATGTCAATATCACATTGGGGACTACTGAGTGGTACCGATGATGATATTAGAATTGTATGTTTATCGCCTTTACATATAAAAATATATTATTTTTATTATTAATCCTGACTACTTTGACTGGTTTGACTGTTATGGGTATGTTGTTGTTATATGCTGAGTGGTCTGTGTTACTTGTGCTTATTGGATAATGGATTAAATTATATTATATTATTTTATATTATTTTATTATGTATGGAGATGAGTGAAAAGATGACATGTTGACATGATGGGTGATTATTGGGATTAGAGATTTTATGAGCATTGATACATGATGAGTATAGTGATGTATGTGGGGGTTCATGATACATGAGTTCAGAAGTGCCTAACCGAGATGATTATTGTGATATGGTGATGAGATTGATGAGATGTGATTATTGTTAAGGTTATCTATGAGATAATGATGAGAGATTAAGGCATTAGGGGGTGATCTGAAACATGATCTGTGATATTTTCATATGGGTGACCTGAAATATGGTCTGTGATATAGTGCATTAGCACTAGGGGTCTTATTCCTCGGAGGAGGAGGCATTCCCATGGTTTAGACTATTGGCAGGACTGTCCCAGACATTATTATTATTATTATTATTATTATTATTATTATTATTATTATTATTATTATTATTATTATTATTATTATTATTATTATTATTATTATTATTATTATTATCGCAGCTATAGTTCATGCATTGCATGAGCACCCTGGCCATGGGATCAGTGGTGGGCACCGACGTGTATTGTGCAACTATAGTGCCATTGCTTTGCATGGCATTCTCCTTCCGGGGACGAGAATGTGCGCCAGGGACTCTGGAGACATGTCGTTACGGATATCCGGATATGTGGCCATACCTGATTATACACATTGCATTGCATCGCATCATGATGGAGGGTAGAGGAAAATAATAGACGTTTCGAGGATGACAATATATATATATATATATATATATATATATAGAGAGAGAGAGAGATATGGAGATGGATGTTCAGTGTGCTGTTATAGATATAAATGTTGCTAAACCCTTTCCACCTTTGACATTAAATCGTTTCTTATCCCCTTTCTTTTGCTGTGGTGTTTGTTTATTTTTATTGTATCTTAGACTCTGAGCACAAGGATGGCCCACTGGGATCACCATGGATGACTCAGGAGGCAGGGTTCACCCTCACGGGGACCTTTGAGTTCGAGTTTGTGGACCCCAACAGGTGGCTTGTGGACCCAGTCACCCGGTTTGCAGTATATACGGGTCCAGTATCGGTGACTACCGGATTCGGATAGGGAGCTCCTTTGGGTTTGATCGGTACTTTCAGAGTCGGCCAGACATTTCCCTTCCCAATCGGATTTCCGGATGCATAGTTACCGCCGATGCTGCCAATGCCAGAGATGGCACCAGTTCCCTTCCAAGTACCCTTCGAGGTACCTCCTCTAGAGCCAGCACCAGCACCCGTACCAGAGCCCGCCCTTGCACCAGTTCCAGAGGAGGACCCAGTAGTACTAGTTCATGATCTGATACCTGTCTCGGAGGCACCCGTACTCCCCGAGGTTAGAGCGACAAGACCGAAGTCCTCCAGAGTGTCCTCCAGGTTACCATCCCGGGATAGCAGGGCATATCAACGGTTGTTTCAGAGATCTTCAAAGAGGAGCTCTTCCAGCGGTAGCGGAGGAGTAGCGGGACCGTCGAGACTTATGGGTGACAGCGATGGTAGTAGCCAGTGATGGCTCAGGCCAGTGCTAAGGTGTGTGTGAGAGGTTTTGATGTATTTTGAGAGGGGACTGGGTGTTGAGAGTTTGGCGAGGTATCTTCTGTTCTAGTCTTTTGATGTATTTTCATTTTCTACCAGTTTGTATATACTTGGGATCCTACTGATGGGATTCCCTTTACAGTACTGTACCCAGGATGTGATATATATAATGATGCATGTATGTATGTATATGTTGATATATCTGTATGATGGTTGTTTTGTTTAAGTTTTAAATTTTCTGCTGTTTTAATATAACCGCTTAACGCTATTATCACGATTAGGTTTTAATTAATTCGAGTTTTTCTTTAATGGGATGTTGGGGCGTCTCAATCGAAATTAGATCCTTTGTTCATTTCACGTGTTCGATTCTGTGAAAATTTTGTTTTTTAAGTCCGCTAAAACATGATTTTTGTTCTCTTAAGTCCTAAACTCAACTTAAACCCAATTTAGGATCTTTAAAACAGGGCAAGGCAGTTTATACTGCCTCAAAAATAGTTTTGCAAAAGTATTAATTTTTCTTGGTTTTGTTACTCTTTAAAAACCTTAAGTACTCATAGGATTTCTTGATTTTAAGCCTTAATATTTTCATAACCATTTTCTTCATCATGGCCGAAATCAAAACTACCAAAAATGAAGATTTTCTCTTCATCAATCAAGCTCACAAACAAACATACATATTCATGTAAAAGGTATTAATTTATGACATGAACTTTTAACCTATTAGATATACTTTGTGATATATGATTAACTGTGCAATTTATAATTTTTCTCAAGTAAGCATGCATCAAAAAAGGAAACCAATCATAAACCATACCACAACTAAGCACCAAATCAATTCCTCTAAGAGGATCACACACATATACATATAAATATTGAACCCTCACACTTTGGGTTTTAGAACCAACACATAAATATATTAAACCACCAACATATCTACCCTAAGGTAGGATGATGGTAATCTCCCCCATACCTCTTGTAGATCACTTGAAAATCAAGTAAAGGATGGTAAACCAACCAAGGGCCTCACGGTTTTGTGCTCTTAAAACCTAGCAAAATCACACAAAATTACAAAGGGTTATACAACTAGGCTTAGACATAACCAAGGAAGGTAAATCAAGGCTTGAATCACTTACTTTAAAGCAAGATGACAATGATCAAGTGATGGATGATCAAACTAGAAAAATACCCATTTTGAAGGAAAGCTCTAAATGAAAATTTATGTGAGATGAGATAGGCTTAGAATGATTAGAGAATGATGGATATGGTCTTGGTGATGGCCGAAATTTGAAGGAATAGGAAAATGAAAGGATTTTGTTCTTGAAACAAGATCATGAGTTGAAATGAAATGAAGATGTGTGGAGTGAGGAGGTTGGCCGAATTTCTTTCACTTGAGTGGTGGGTCATTTTGGTCATTTTAGGCACTAACCATGGTGATTAATCATAGTCAAGGGTAAGTTAGTAAATGGTGTAAAAATATCTATATATTTTGTGACGTGGTCATGATGACTAGGTGAGTCATTACCATGACTTACCGTTTGCATTAATGACTTGATGGTGATTCACCATTTGCATTAATGAATTTATGGTGATTCACCATTTGCCATAAATGAATTTATGTTGATCACCATTTACCATAAATGAACATTTATGACTATGGTGAGTCGCAATGACTCACCATGGTGACTCATGGGTTGAGTCATCATGGATGACTCTTAGTCCTTATCCCCCGATATATCTTTGCGGTTCCGTGTCCGGCTCCATCATTTTCCCGATTTAGGTTTTCGCTCGTTTCCCGTCAAAATTAGCCCAAATAAAAATCTAATATTTTATTTTTGAGCTAAAATTTAAAAATAGACTTTATCCCCAACATAATATTAAAAATTAAAATTTTTCAGTTTCGGGACGAATTAGGGTTTTCTGACGGCATAAAATCTACTGCCAGCAAAAATGCAAATCGTTTTTTTCATCTGAGTTTTAAACCCAAAATTAAACCGTAACTTCCTACAATATAGTAGGTTCTAGATATAATTTTGCTTTTCCAAAAATCATTTTCTTGATTACTGGTAAAAATATAAATAGATAAGTAATTACCGATACTGCAAAATAGATAAAACGTAGGAAAAAGACAGGGTGTTACACTTTAGCTAATGGTTTAGTGAAAATATCAGCCAATTGCTTAATTGTATCAACATATTCAATGATTATATCTCCACTTTGAATGTGACCCCTTATGAAATTATGTCTTATCTCAATGTGTTTGGTTCTAGAATGCATTATTGGATTCTTAGTGAGATTTATAACACTAGTATTATTACATTTGATTGGCACTTTCTCAAAGAGAACACCATAATCAATGAGTTGTTGTTTCATCCAAAGGATTTGTGCACAACAACTTCCTGCTGCAACATATTTTGCTTCAGCAGTTGATAAGGCCACACTAGTTTATTTCTTATTAAACCAAGAAACTAATGAGTTTCCTAGAAGGTAGCAAGTTCCACTAGTACTTTTCCTATCTAACTTGCATCCAGCAAAGTCAAAATCAGAATATCCTATCAAAATTAGAATATCCTACTAAGTTACATGTTGATCCTTTAGCATACCACAGTCCCATTGCTTTAGTTCCTAGCAAGTATTTCATGATTCTTTTAACAGCAGTTAAGTGTGATTCTTTAGGATTAGATTGGTATCTAGCACACATACATACACTAAACATTATATCAGGTCTACTTGCAGTTAGATAAAGTAAGGAACCAATCATACATCTGTACTTGGAAAACATCTACTGATTTACCTTTCTCATTTTTGTCCAAGTAACATGATGGACTCATTGGAGTAGCCATTTCCTTTGCATTCTCCATTCCAAACTTCTTCAATAGCTCTTTGCAATACTTGGTTTGGCTTATGAATGTTCCATCATCACATTGTTTGATTTGTAATCAAAAGGAAGAATGTAAGCTCTCCCATCATGGACATCTCAAACTCATTTTGCATTAGTTTGGCAAATTCCTTACTACTTAAATTTGAACAAGTAGTATGTTTTGTGCTTTTCTCTTAGTTAAGAGTCTTGTGTCAACTTTACCTCTTGTGAATCCCTTCTGAAGTAAGAAATTACTTAGCCTTTCATACCAAGCTCTTGGAGCTTGTTTAAGTCCATACAAGGCTTTAGTCAATTTATATACATGATTAGGGAGTTCATTATCTTCAAATCCAATGGGTTGATTAACATACAGTTCTTCTTGTATATATCCATTTAAGAATGCACTCTTAACATCCATTTGATATAGTTTAAAATCCATAATACATGCATATGCTAACAATATTTTAATAGCTTCTAGTCTAGCCACAGGTGCATATGTCTCTTCATAGTCAATTCCTTCTTGATTATAGCTCTTGGCTACTAATCTAGCTTTATTCCTTACTATGATACCATTTTCATCAAGCATATTCCTAAACACTCATTTAGTACCTATTATCTGTTTATTCTTAGGTTTTTAGAACAAGTTCCCAGAGTTTATTTCTTTCAAACTGATTTAGTTCTTCTTGCATTGCTATTATCCAGTTTTCATCAATAATTGCATCATCAATAGATTTAGGTTCAACTTGTAATACAAAAGTCATATTATTGCATGTATTTCTCAAAGAATGTCTAGTGGTTACCCCTTTGAATATTTCACCAATTAGATTGTCCAGAGGGTGATTCCTTGTTGTTATCCATTCCTTAGGCAAATCTTCATGTTGCGCCTCTCCTGGAATTTCCACAACTTCATCCACTTTAGCATTGTCTTGCTTTTCTTCAAGTTAAATCTCTTCTAAGGTTTCTGCAACATCATCAACAAACTCCTTTCCCAACATTTTAGGGTTAGTTTCATCAAATGTAACATGCACAAATTCTTCAATTGTTTGTGTTCTTTTATTGAAAATTCTAAAAGCTTTACTAGTTGATGAATAGCCTAGAAAAATACCTTCATCAGCTTTAGGATCAAACTTTCCTAAATTGTCTTTACCATTGTTTAGTACAAAGCATTTACATCCAAAAAACATGGAAATGTGTAACATTTGGTTTTCTACCTTTATAGAGTTCATATGGAGTCTTTTTTCAAAATTGGTCTAATCTAGACTCTATTCATTATATAGCAAGCTGTATTTACGGCATCTGCCCAAAAATATTTTGGCATGTTTAAGTCATTTAACATTGCTATCTCTTCTAAAGATCTATTTTTCCTTTCTACAACTCCATTTTGTTGTGTTCTTGGAGCAGAAAAATTATGTTGAATTCCCAATTCTTAACAAAAACTATCAAACTCTCCACCGTGATCACTCCTTATAGAGGTTATTTTCATGTCTTTTTCATTTTTTATTAACTTAGCCATTTTCTTAAAGGCTATAAAAGCTTCATTCTTATGTGCTAAGAAGAAAGTCCAAGTAAACCTAGAGTAGTCATCAACTATTACTAATGCATACAAGTTTCCTCCAAAACTTTTAGTCTTTGGAGGTCCAAATAAGTCCATGTGCAGTAGTTGTAAAGGTCTTTCAGTTGAGACTATGTTCTTAGCCTTAAAAGATATTTTGGTTTGCTTGCCCTTTTGGCATGCATCACATAAACCATCTTTTGAGAATTTTTTTTTAGGAAGTCCAATTACCAATTCTTTAGAAATGACTTTGTTTAGATGATCCATATGAATATGTCCTATTCTTCCATGCCATAGCCAATTTTCCTCTTCTTTAGATATTAAACAACATACATGATTAGCAAAAATAGTTTCCAAATCTATCATGTATATGTTATTCAATCGATTACCTATCATCTTTATATTACTATCATGCTTGTTTTCAATTATGCAGCCATTTGAGTTAAAGAATACCTTATAACCTTTATCACATAATTGGCTAATGCTTAGTAGATTGTGCTTGAGCCCTTTCACATAGAGTACACCTTCTATCTTGGTAGTTGTGCTTTTTCCAATTGTTCCAACTCCTAAGATCCTTCCTTTGTTGTTATCACCATAAGTGACACTTCCACCTTGTTTGGGAGTGAAGGATGAGAACTTTGTGATATCTCCAGTCATATGTTTGGAGCAGCCACTATCAAGATACCAATTTGAACTTTTGGCTCTCAAACACACCTACAAAACATATTTTAGGCATTTGCTTTAGGTGCCCAAATTTTGTTGGGTCCTTTGGTGTTAGTCATAACATATGTTCCCTTGGGAACCCAAATTTGTTTAACACTTATCCTTAAAGGACTTCTAAAATAGCATGTAGAAGCTGTATGTCCTTTTCTTGCACAGTAGAAACATTTTACAAAAGGACTAGTAGAGGATTTAGGTGCAACAAAGAGTTTCTTAAAAGCTTTTTCATGTATTGCTGGTTTATAACCAATTCCAGCTTTATCATGCACTCATTTTTGCTGTCCTAATATGGCGTTTAGATTATCTCTTCCCATTGTAAATTTAGACAAAGTGGTTTTCCGTTTATCCACTTCTTTATCCATAATATTGCAATTTGAACATGTAGAACTAGATGCACTTAGCCTACAGTTTTTAGCTTCTAATTCTTTAATCTTAATTTGAAGAGATGCATAATCACAATGACTTTCCAAGATGACATTAATTGCTTAGCAATTTTCAGATATTCACTATACAATTCATCAAAAGCATCTTGTAGTTCATCATAGGTAGGAGGAATTTCATTTACCTCATCTTCATTGTCCCTTTGATGGCATCTTCCACAGATTCTTTAGAGGAATCAATGTCATTTTCTTCCCAAGCTATGTATAATCTTCTTGGCTTTCAACTCTTCTTGTCCTTGGACTCATGATTGTCATGCTTGTCTTTCTTTTGAATTTTAGGACACTCATTATTATAATGTCTAGGTTTGCCACATTCATAGCTCTTCACATTTGATGTTGAACTTTCAGCTTTTGAAGTGTTCTTCTTGGAAAAGAAATTTGAAGCCTTTTTTATTTAAGGATTTTTTTTTGAGGAATCTCTTGAATTTTCTGACCAGCAGTCTCATATCCTCTTCAGATTCATCATCTTCTTCAACTTCTTCATCTTCATCACCGTCAAGACTTTCTTTGGAGACATGTGCTTTAAGTGATAAGCCTCTTTTCTTTTTCTCCTTCTCTTCATGATCATTCAATCTATGCAACTCCATCTCGTGTTCTTTGAGCTTTCCAAACAGTGTAGCAATGTTCATGGTTGCTAAGTCCTTTGGTTCAGCTATAGCTGTAATCTTTGGTTGCCATTCTCTTGTCAAACATATCATAACTTTAATGATTTGTTGTTCATCTGAAATGCTCTTTCCAAGTCCATTCAGCTGATTCACTATGTGAGTGAACCTTTTTTGTATATCGTTGATGTCTTCACCATTCTTCATGTGAAAGAGTTCACACTCGTGCATGAGTGAGTTTATTCTTAATCTATTTACATCACTTGTTCCTTCATGAGTAATTTGCAGCGTATCCCACATTTGCTTGGCTGTCTTACAATTTGATTCCCTGAAAAATTCATCACAGCTCAAGGCAGCAGTTATAATATTCTTAGCTTTAGCATTATAACCTACTCTCTATTTATCCTCATCATCCGATTCACTTCTAAGTTTTTCTTTCTTGGTGCCATTTGCATCAAGAGTGTGAGGGATGTATGGACAATTCTCAACAGTATCTAATACATCAATACTGTAACAGCCTGATTTTTAATTACATCGTTTAATCGGTTAAAATATAATTAATTATATTTTAAGCTGAGACTTAGAAAGTGATTTTAAATAAAATAAAATCATATTTATAGTCTATCTTATGGTAGAAGGTTACGGTAAAAATTTGGGTTGAAAATTCAGACGGAACCCAGTCTGCGTTTTCACTGATAGTAAGATTTTACTGAGCAGAAACCCTAATTGCGACTCGTGAACGAAACCATTAGGTTTTACATTTTGTCTCGGAGTATTTTCCAAGTTTCGAAAAAATTCATTAGGGATGCAATTAATATTATTTTATTCAGGTGTAATCGTTAAGAAAACACGTAAAACCTAAGTACGGGAATAAGTCGGGTAAACAACAGAGTCGATTATAGAGCTAAGGTATTAGGAGAGATTAATGTAGCAGATAAGACAAGGAATCCGGCCTTAAATTTTAGTAATCGGGAATTTTCAAGGGAAATGACCAAAATACCCTTAAGCTTAACCTAACCGACGTTGAGTTAAATTTTAGCCGTGGTTAAGGAACCAAGGTTAGTTCTTGTCGTCTAAAATCAGCCACATCTCCCATGAATTCTTGACCACATGATCTTAACCATAGTTAGCAAAGTGACCCTAGTTAAGTTAATTATTAACCATAGTTAACTATTATATTATTTAATATTCATAAAACCCATTAATTGGACTCTAAGGAACCAAACAAAGCCTAAGCCTTCCCCTATAAATACTCCCCAAGGCTGTAGCCCCCTCCCCACATTTCTCACTTCATCTCTTTCATTTTCTTCATCTTTTTCATTCTTCTTCTTCATTTATTCACAAACTCCATTATCATCTTCAAAAGCTTTAAGTGTTTCTATTGAAGAACTTGCCAAGATCATCATCATTTCTTCATTTCCTTCATACACTTGAGGTAACACGATCATCCATGATCATCTCCTCTTTTCTTGAATTCATTTTCTTCCTATTTCATGAGTTTTCCATTTATAGATCTAGAACTTTAAATAATTCTAGAAAATTTGTAGAAAAATCATAAAAATGTGAAACTAATTTCTATGGTCTAGTTATGATCTCTAGTTTCATTATCCAAGAGTATGTAATCAAAAACATTTTTCTTCCCTGTTATCTATTGATGGCCGAAACCCTCTCAAAAAATGAGTTTGATGATTTTGTTCAATTTTTAAAGTCTAGTACTTGATTAAAGCTCACTAGTACTTGTATGATTTAAATCCAAGAGCTTAAGTCCAACTAAATTTTCTAACCTATTTTTGTATTTAAGGCCAAAACGCTACCCTAAGTGGTTGGATGATTTTTATCCCATATTTTCAACTTATAGTAATTTATCCTAGCTATCTAAGACCTAAGTAGTAAGTACCCAAAAGATTAGAATGAGAAAATGATCTTAGCCCTAATTTGAATTGAATGACCGAATCTAGCATAAAGTAGGTATAGCTGGGTTTGTTTGATTAATTATAGTTATGTTGTTTTGGTTCAAGGTGAAACTATTAAGCTGTGGTGCGATAGCGAGGAACGTCGAGTTCGGGATTTCGGTGCTAAATGAGGTGGGGGAAAGGATCACTCTATTGTCGGAATCGATAAGTAGTATATTATATAATAATTGTGTAGGGTGACCTAAACCCTACTAGTAGTCGAGTAATTGACAAGACAAAATCACATTAGAAACCTTTTTTGTGAAACCAATGGTGATTCGGGGATTGTAGGTTTATCGAATTAAGGTTGATTTTATGATGTTGAGGATGTTTGGCTTTATTACTTATTTGATTTGATTGTGATATGCTGGTTGTGATAATTTGCTTTATGTGATATTTTATGATGTTTGAATATTTTGTTGATATTGTGTTATGCTTGATCTGCCAGGTTTTTAATATTGTGCTTAGTGGACTTTAAGTAAAGATATATGTTGTTCGGGAGATATTTGTTTGGGTGAGAGAATGAATTGAATGTGTCTTAGAGGTGCCTAGCTAAATTAAGTTATTTAATAGATTAGGTGTGACCTAGAATGGGAGTTGAGGCTACAATGGAAGCTTGAGGCACTAGGTTGTTATTGATGCGAGATAGTGAGATTCATATAGAGGCTTTGATGCATATACTTTTTCAGTCCATGACGCGTTGATCGAGTTCTAACCTATCAAAAGATAGAATAACACTAAACCGATCCCCATCTTATCAAAAGATAGAAGAGCACTATACCGGATCCTATCTTATCGAAAGATAGAAGTGCACTATGCCGAGTCTTATCTTATCAAAAGATAGAAGTGTACTATACTGACTATTGATGAATGTGAAAGGAATAGAGACAGTTATGTTAGTATAAGGGTTTAGATTGCATGAGTTGAGGGTAGAGGACAATATCATAATTTGAGGATGATTTGTTAGTTATGTGTGTTGCTTGTCTCTGACATTTATCTTTTGTGGGATCGTACGAGAATACCCTATGGCTGGGATTGATGCTGAGGCGTTGAATGGAACTCAGTATGAACTGGATGCGAGAGGACGAGATGTGGTTTCCAGCAATGTAGTTTAGTGTCTAGAGCCAGTTAGTCTTATAAGACGTTTTGTTTTTCCGCTATTAATAGTTGTTTTAAGATGCCTGTTAGGGATCCTACTGACGGGATACCCTCGACAGTGTTTTAAATACTCTGATGCATAAACCTATGGTATGTATGTTATATATATGGTGTTGCTTTGAATTTTTCTTCCGCTATGTGTTTATAAGTTAAGTTTTAATTTTTACGTGTTTCGGAATACACGTTTAACGTTGAGAGCGCGATTAAATAATTAATTAATAAGATTTTAATTTAATGGCACAAAGGGGCACAACGGGGTGTCTCAAATACCACTTGCCTTAAGGAATATCAACATCATTTCTTTCCAATACATATAGATAGTGCCATTGAACACAGGGGGTCTTGCCAAGGAAGCCCTTCTCCCAAGATGTCATTTGAAGCCATCCTCTTAAGCTGTTAAGCTTTACACAATAGTGAAAGCTCTGATGCCACTTGTTGGTTGCGGCTTCTTACTACTCAAGAAGGAGGGTTGACTTGAGTATTTTATCTTTTTGAAACTTTTCCCCTCTTTGCAAAAACTGATTGTTTTTCTAACTTTGAAAAAGATTTCGTCAACCAACAAACCAAAATGTGTTTTTGCAAGATGTATTTTTCACAACACTTGTTACTTATAAAAGAAAGATTATCAAGACTATTGATTTTAGATATGAACAAGATCACAAACAAACTAAATCATGCAATCATCCCTAACATATTGCTATCATGCATTCAGCAATAAGCATATAAAGAGTTTAGGGAAAGAGAAAATGCAAACCAATTTTATCTTGGTTCAGCTACCTCCTCTAGTAAGCTACATCCAGTCCCCACACCACTGTGAGTTTTGTCCACCAATCAAAAATCAATTTACAAGATTCTTTACACAAGCTTCACTTCTAGGTTCCTTCTACCCATATGACAGATTTTCCCAAAGCAACCTTGTAAACCTACAAGAGTTCCTTCTACTCTTGCACAGCACCAAGAGTCCCTTCTACCCTTGAATCAACCAGCGAGAGAATCTTCTCTCTTATCACAACTTTCGCAATTGAAAATATCGAAATCAGATTCTAGAAAATCGGATTTTACAAATTGAAGACTATTGAAAATACTCAGATTTTCTCAATGCTAAGTTCTCTGAAATTTCAATGATTGATCTCGTATTATAAGTTCCAGATTTTGACAAAGTGTTTACTAATGTCCTTATTTTGTTATATTTCAAAATAGATCTGTTGGACATACTCTATAAGTCTGTTGATATCAAAACAAATTGATTTGAAAAATTCTGTTATCAGTCAATCGATTAGTACACAGATGTATTAAACAAAATTTCTCTTTATAACATGTGAACATCGATTGCCTAATCGATTATGTTCTTGGATGTTCTTGATCTTGAGTAATACACACATTAGTACATCGATGTTGTTGTTGAAAAACACTTGTGTCTTCAGCCCAGAACCATATACATCGATTGTCCAATCGATTATGTAGCTATCTCAAAACTCATTGGTTCTGTTTTAGCTTATACATACATGCACTAATCGATATATAGTATCAAAAATGTTTTCTGATCAAGCAAGTCAAGAATCAATCGATGTGTACATGGATGTATAACAGTTATACATAGATGTACACACATGTTTTCAATAAAAGTTAGTTAATTAACTGAAAGTACATCAATGTACACATATATGTACTAATTCATCAATTAACCTTTTTCTTCAAAGTTCATTTTGAAAACTTTTTTACTTTTGAAAAACATTTTCAACCATTATAGAGAGCTTAACTAAGATTTAATCTAAACATTTTCATTCCATAAAGTCCCTAATGTTCTTCTTCAATTTCCTTGCTCATGATGCTTCTTCTTCATGTCATTCTTCATGGTCCTTTCTCCATGGTCATTTGCATCCACTTTCCTTGCTCTAATATTCTCATTGAAAAACTCAATCTTTGCAAGTTGTTAGGGAATCATAGTAATCATCAAATCATTTGATCATTAAGTTTAGTCATTAATCAAAACATATAAGAGTCATTTATCTACATGACTTTTTTTCCACTGACTGAGTTTACGTACAATAACAGTTTCCATTCAAGTATTGGCATGGCACCGTACGAAGCACTGTATGGAAGGAAGTGTAGCACGCCGCTCTGTTGGTATGTGAGAGTCAGTTGATTGGACCACATGTGGTACAACGGACAACTGAGCAAGTTAAGAAAATTTAGGAAAAGATGAAAGTGGCAGCAAATAGGCAGAAGAGCTACAATGATAAGAGGAAAAGACCGTTGGAATTTCAAGAAGGCCACCATGTCACTCCAAGAACTAGAATAGGCAGGGCAATCAAATCCATAAAGCTTACACCTCGTTTCATAGGACCTTTTCAGATTCTTCGCAGAATTGGTCCTGTATAGCCTTACCGCCCAATCTTTCAAATATCCATGATGTTTTCCATGTATCTCAGCTTCGTAAATACCATCCTGATCCATCGTACGTAATAGAGCCCGAATCAATCTAGTTAAGAGAAAATCTTTAATACGAGGCTTTACCTGTACGGATCGAGGAGCGGAGGATAAAGAAACTTCGTGGAAAGCAGATTCTGTTGGTTAAGGTTATGTGGGATGCTGTTACAAGAGATGCCACACGGGAAAGGGAAGCAGATATGCAACAATGGTATCTGCAGATGTTCGTTTCAGGTAACTTAATTTAAATTTCGGGGACGAAATTTATTTTAAGAGGTAGTAATATAAAACCCCGTTTTCTCGATTAAGGAACCGGACAAGAATTAATTGTACATGATGGCTTAATCTTGTTTGTTAAGTGTTAATGAGTTAGTGTATCAAGTTTGAGGTCAATCGAAGTAAATCGGACTCAGAGTGCATCGAAACGATCGAAATCGAACAACCGGCACAAGTCAGAACGCTCAAACGCTGGATGGCCATTGCTCGAGCGTTCTAGGGTCTCTGACAATTGGCACCACTTGTCAAACTGAGTGACATGTGGCCTGAGCAACATGCAGCGCTCAAGCGCTGGGGAGATAGGCGCTCGAGCTCCCAGCGCTGGCTCCACTTACCCCCACTTTCTTCCTTTTCTCTATTTTGCATGGCATTTTCATCACTTCTTCAAGCTCGAACCAGATTGTGTAGGGAGAGGTCAGAGCTGTGTAGATAGTTTTAGTTGAGGTTCCTGGAGTTTCGTCCTTCTGTTTTCGATTCCGACTTCATATACGCGTTCAGGGCAACGAGCACGTCATAAACATACCTTCGATTCGTCAAACAGTGGAGGTAATGCTCGAGTCGATTTTGGCTTTGTCTGTGAAACTGTTGCAAGATTAGGATTTATGACATTATCTGGACTCCGTCCAAGTGTTCAGGGCAAATTTCGGAGCACCGGGGAGCTCGTTGCAAAGCAAGGCAGCAGTAGTGTTGGTGAGGGGGCGTGACTTTTGAGGCTCGAGGCACCACATTATGACTATCTAAGGTGGGGAGAAAGTATCCAACACGCTGGGGAGGCAAACATAGTATAGTGTATTTTGAAGCATGTGTAGGGTGCCCCAGACCTACTAGTTGTCGAATAGCCTGCTGTGATTAAATCTCTTGTGAAAATGATTTTAAAATTGTACACGGGATTTAGTTACGAAACACTTATCGATGTTAGATTTATTTTATCGCTTTACGTGCATATGTTGAGGTTGTCTGTTTTACTACTTTATGCTATTTATGGTTATTATGCTGCTCGACTATCTCGACGTCTGGGCCCGGAGTGTTCCAGTCCATGGTGGACCTTCCGAGGAGAACAATATACCTCTATTGGAGTTGAACTCATAGGGGGAAGCACCATTATTGGTCACGACGAGCGGAACTGTTAACGGGACAAACCAACTGACATTCTCTAGGCGACAGATAGGCTTGAGAGAGAAAGAGAATATCTGGGGGACCAGTTTCCCTAGTGTGAGAGATCGCCCGACATGTATAGGACTGTGATTCCTTAGATGATTAATCCTATTTGGATAATTGAGGTTGATTGTGACAGTATGACTCGAGAGATGTTTGTTATGTGTGTTGGCTGTTGTGTGATAGTATGCTTGACTGTGTTTATCTATCCCTGTTTTATGGTTTGTCGATATTCTTATCTTCCTTCTTATTTTCTTTCTCTTTCTATGTATGTATTGGTTCGTCAGATGAGCAGCAGCCATACGCTGATAGCGATCGGACCAGAGCATCGTCAGATGCATTACCTGCAGATGTTTCCTCCGAGGATCCAGACCCTGGGGTATATTGAGATCGTATACCATGATGACCGTGGGTGGCTGGTCGACCACTCACATTTATTCACATTGCTCGGCTTTTACCAAATCGCTCAGCGGCTACCTTTCTCAAAGCTTTGGAGAGGATATGTGGAACCCGATAGACCGTACCTACGCGCGCAGTGGAGTTGGAGTGTTGTGGAGAGGACGTGGAGGATGGAGCGTATAGAAGATGCATCATAGCCTTCACAAGAGGGTTGTGATTAGTAGTGATGAGTCCGTCGGAACCCAAGTTTATAGGCATAGTTACAGCGAGGGTGAGGGTAGTTCCAAACGCCCATATCGTCTGTGATATGGTCAGTCGATAGCGTCTGCTAAGGAGAGCCTCTGTGAGCATATTTCTTCTTACATTTCTGATTTTGATTTATGATGTATTTATGAGAGGCAGGCAGGTAGATACTGTCTATTTTAGGTTTTTGTTATCTTTCTGTGACTAGTTTACTGTTCTTTTATCCAGTCAGTTGTATAGATGGTAGGTTTACGGTACCTATGTTGGGATCGATAGCACATTTGGAGACATGATGTATATATTATGTATGTATTTGCCGTTTATCTTTTCTTCCGTTGTGTATGTTTAAATGGTTTTAATTTTGTCGCTTCCGCAAGCTCATGTTATTTTCGAATGTATATCCGCGTTAATGTTAATAAACGGCTTAAGGAATAGTTAATTAGGATTGTTCTTTAATGGGACATCAGGGTGTCTCAAGATGAATGTCCTTGAGGGTTGTCATCGTGTGAATTTTTATAAGTACCTTTTATATTTCTCAGTATAAGTACAGAGTTGTTGCTTAGTAGCCCTCCTGGTGGGGGGGGGGGGGGGGGGTGTATGTTTCACTTATTTGACACCCTCTACCCTGCATGTTAATAAAAAAACATTTACATAAAAGAGATAAGATAAAAACATGCATTTATTTCATAAAATAAAAACGGGATAGAAAGCACCACATTGTAACTTCTCAACAACGCGGAAAAGAAGCATAGTTTTAAAAAGGTAAAACATAGACATGAACATCAAAAGCATAAACAGAATACATAACCCAACCCCGATGTCACATACAGAGCTGGTATAACCGTTTCGGAATAAATGCTTGGAAAACAAACTGAAACAACTAAACTAATAACAACTATAACTACTGAAAAGTCCTAACTAGAGTTGCAGTTTCTCAGAGTCACTCCTCCACTGGCTGCTCAACGTCCTCTGCATAAAGAGATATATGCCAAAACATAAACATAGGAAACAAGGAGTAAGAAAACATGTAAACACAACGGCATGGAGATAGTAAGTAAGATGAACATACATCAGAGCATGGCATAGCAATATACAACATATATCATCAACATAATATAATCACATCAACATGCTATCTCAACCAACATATGCTATGTGGTGCAACACTACTCCACTACTCCATTATGCATATGGATCCAAACTATCTCAGGAAGGCAACTTCGGAGTTACATATCCACATTGGCTAAAAAGCACCAACGCCGGCAGTCCACCAAACCACAGGTGAACCCCTTGGATAGCCGACGCACCATACCTAGAATGCGCCACCACGAGGGCGTACGGTCCACCAAACCTTGGGTGAACCACCCGCGGACGGCCAGATTGCCGTACTCTAGGACGAACCTCCCCTATGTTGATCTTCCCCCACTATCAACTCCAATGCGTGAGGCTAATAAGCACCCACGACTTATCACCAACATCAACATCATCAACACCCTGACCCATAAGAATCAAAGCCCCCTTGGCCAAAAAGCACCAAGGTTCAACTCATCAACACCTCGACCAAAAAGCATCGAGGCCACTTTGGCCAAAAAGCACCAAAGCTTATCAACGTGCGATAACTGATTGGGCACCGGCTTAACCAACTTATTAATCTCGTTTACCTTAATTAGCTATCTAACTTGTCTTTGTCAGATTGGTATATTATTTCATCGTTGGGGACATTGGGGGTGAAACACCCCTTTAATTCATTAAGTTCACGTTCTGACCAGTAGGGGGAGCACGGGTGTGCTCACCCCAGCACTGTCGTGTTGCCACTTAAGTGGAGCACGGTTGTGTTCACTGTCCTGCACGGTCGTGCTCAATGCGCAACCATCTTCCAGATTCAAACTGGGAGCACGGGCATGCTCCCTGTTTAGCCCGGCCGTGCTCCTGGGCATGGCCATGTTGTTCTGGGTAGATTTAGTGTGTTCTTGGGGCTAAAACTTCCCTAACACTCTTAAATCAATTCTTAGTGTCTTGACTAAACCATTGGGCATCAACCCTCACCTCTCACTAACAGTCCATGTTTTATGAAACATTAGGGGGATTATTCCCTTAACCATTAAGTTAATTAAGAGTCCTATTATAGCCAATTAGGGTCATATTAACATGTTCAACGTTAACCAACATCATTCAGCCAATCAACATTAGACAACAACATTTATGTCATTCATAATCATAATCATTCATACCGATTCCACCAATAGTCATGACATAAACAAATTAACTAGTTATACACAGTTTGGCATACAACAGGGTGAACATAACCATAGACATTCATGACAGGCATACTCATGATCAAACAACATTAATAGCAATTAATCCAAATGAGCATATAATCAAATATAACATGGCATAAACAACAATTAATAACAACGGGGCTATGGGAACCCCTCATCTTACGCTATCACCTTGCCTAATGATTGCACTATCCTTCTTCCCATACCTAGTATGAAGAATAACATGTCCCTCGAGCGGCTCAGTTAGCTTTCCAAGCCTTGGTTAAAGAGAAAATGTCAAACAATTAGTTCTCAATTCTTAAGAAAAGAAAGGAAACCAAAAGAGGGAGAAATGATTACCTACACTGATTGGCACAGACGAACAAGGACTTCCCAAGGGTTTCCAAAACTCCTAGAACGTACTGAGTTTAGAGGAAACAGGGAAAAGAACAGGTGTAGCCGCACTAGGGTGGCAAATGTGCCAAAATAGGGTTTACAACTAAAACCCTCAGTTATTGTTCTATGTTTAAAGGCATCAGACCCGAGCAAGGTCGTGCTCCTCGTTGAGAACAGGCGTGCTCAACTTAGCGCCTACGAGGTGCGGTCTGCCTTTGAGCACGGTCATGCTCCCTGTTGAGCATGGGTGTGCTTAACTTAGTGTTAGAGAGACGCGCTTTCCCAACGAGCACGGTCGTGCTCTCTATTGAGCACGATCGTGCTTGTGACTTAGACAGTCACAAGACACAAGCCTAAGAAAGGGATTTTAAGCCTAGAAATCCCACTTAGCCCCTCAACAACAACTCTAAGCTAAGTCCTAAGGCTTAAACTACCAAACAACAAACATAAAAGCACTTAAAGAAAAAGGGATGTTACAACTCCGCCTCCCTTATAAAAATTTCGTCCTCGAAATTTATACTCACCTCGATTGAAAAGGTGCGGATACGATTCCAACGTCTTGCTTTCCAGCTCCCATGTAGCACTTTCCTCAGTGGCCCCACTCTAAACGACCTTGACCAAAGGAATCTCCTTGCCTTTTAGCTGCTTCACCCTCATATCCTCGACTCGAAGGGGTAACACCTCAAAAGTCAAGTTCTCTTTTAACTGTATGGCATCGGGCACTATCACGTGACTAGGGTCATGAATATACTTTCTAAGTTGAGATACAAGAAAAACACTGTGAAGGTTTGACAAGAATGGTGGTAAGGCTATTTGATAGGTGACTTCCCCGACTCTTTTCAGAATTTGGTAATGACCAATGAATCTAGGAGTAAGCTTCCTCGCTTTCATCACTCTACCAACCCCAGTTGTCGGGGTAACTCTCGAGAACACATGGTCACCTTCCTGGAATTCGAGCGCCTTCCTCATTTTGTCATGGTAGCTCTTTTGCCTACTTTGTGCCACTTTCATCTTTTCCTGAATCATCCTCACTTTTTCTGTGGTTTCTTGCACTATCTCAGGTCCTAACACAACATGGTCACCAGGTTCACTCCAACACAAGGGTGTCCTACATCTCCTCCCATAAAGAGCTTCATAAGGTGCCATCCCAATACTGAAATGGAAACTATTATTGTAGGTGAACTCTATGAGGGGGTAAGAACTTGTCCCAACTACCAGATTGTTCTAACACACAAGCTCTAAGCAAGTCCTCTAAGGACTGGATGGTTCTCTCAGACTGACCATCAATCTATGGGTGATAAGCTGAACTAAGCCTAAGCTTTGTCCCTAAGGCCTCTTGCAAACTATTCCAAAACCTAGAGGTAAACCTCGGGTCTCTATCAGATATTATGCAAGAGGGTACACCATGTAACCTAACTATCTTTTTGGTGTACAACCTGATCAACTTTTCTAAGGGATACTCCATGTTCATAGGGATGAAATGGGTGGACTTAGTCAATCTATCCACAACAACCCATATCGCCTCAAAATGAGCTGGAGTCCTAGGGAGTCCAAACACAAAATCCATGGAGATACTATTCCATTTCTTTTCTGGGATACTCAAAGGTTGTAACTTTCCTGATGGTTTCTGGCATTCTATCTTAGCCTTTTAGCATACTAAACAAGCATACACAAACTCAGCCACATCCTTTTTCATCCTAGGCCACCAAAACATTCGCTTTAAATCCTGATACATCTTAGTGGCACCTGGGTGCACACTCAGTCCAATCCTATGTCCTTCTTCAACGATCAACTTTCTAAGCTTCGGGACGTCTGGTATACAGACTCTATCTTTGAACCTCAAGACTCCATCATTTCCTTCCTTAAAACTAAGGTTTCTACCCTGAGCAAGCAACTCTCTCTGGTCTAAGAGAAACTGGTCTATCCTCTGACCCTCTCTAACCTAATCCATCAAACTGTTGGTCACCTGCAAGGTTCCAAGCCTAATACTCTTAGAGGTAACTTCCCAAGCTAAACTCAGATCCCTAAACTCCTCGATCAGATCCATCTCCCTAACCATCAAAGTGGAGACGTGCAAGGTTTTCCTACTCAAAGCATCTGCCACTACATTGGCCTTTCCTGGATGGTAGGTTAGATCAAAATCGTAATCCATTAAAAACTCCATCCACCTATGTTGCCTCATATCCAACTGCTTCTGATCAAAGAGATACTCAAACTCATATGATCACTAAAGACCTCAAACTTTTCTCCATAAAGGTAATGCCTCCAAATCTTTAAGGCAAGCACCACAGCTCCTAACTCTAGGTCATGGGTAGGGTAGTTCTTCTCATGGGTTTTTAACTGCCTAGAAGCATAAGACACTACCTTACCATTCTGCATCAACACACCACCTAAACCTTGCTTAGAAGCATCGCAGTAAATTACGAAAGGTTCACTAGGATCTGCCAAAACTAACACTGGTGCTGATGTCAACCTATCCTTAAGGGTTTGGAAACTCTCTTCACACTTAGAGTCCTACATAAACAACTCTCCCTTCTTGGTGAGACGGGTTAGGGGTAAGGCTATCTTAGAGAAACCTTCTATAAACCTCCTATAATACCCCGCTAAACCCAAGAAACTCCTAATCTCGGTTACAGACTTCGGTGCTTCCCCCTGAAGCACCATCTCAATCTTAGTCGGATCCACGGCTATGCCACCTTTAGAGGTGACATGTCCCAAGAAGCTCACCTCTTGTAGCCAAAACTCACACTTAGACAGCTTAGCATACAATTATTATTCCTTAAGGGCCTGCAAGACAACCCTCAGGTGTTCCTCATGTTCCTCCTTGGTCTTGGAGTACACTAAGATGTCATCTATGAAAACCACGACAAACTTATCGAAGTAAGGGTGAAAGGTCTTGTTCATGCAGTCCATGAACACAGCAGGAGCATTGGTCACACCAAAGGGCATAACCAAGTACTCATAGTGACCATAACGCGTCCTAAACTCTGTTTTCGGGATATCCTCAGACTTAACCCCGAATCTGATGGTACCCTGACCTCAAATCTATCTTTGAGAAGATGCAAGCCCCTATCAACTGGTCCATAAGATCATCAATCCTAGGGAAGGGTACCGATTCTTAATGGTCACCTTGTTGAGCTGTCGATAGTCGACACACAACCTCAAACTACCATCCTTCTTCTTTAATAGCAACACTGGCGCTCCCCATGAGGATACGCTAGGCCTAATAAACTGCTTCTGGATCAGATCCTCTATCGGTTTCTTCAACTCAGCTAGCTCTAGAGGATACATTCTATAGGGTGCTATGGATATTGGCATGGTGCCAGGAGCTAAATCTATGGTGAACTCAACATCTCTCTCAGGGGGCAAGTTATAAACATCCCCTAGAAACACTTCAGGAAATTCCCGCATAACAGGCACACTTCTGACATCAGGAGGGCTCTCTACCTCCAGGGAAGACAGCATCATGTACACTTGGTCCTAGTCTTTCATCGAAGCCTTAACTTGGTTGGCAGAGAGAAAGGTCGGATTCTTAGACTCCATAGGAGTTCCAAAAAGTATGGTTTTATCAAAGCAATTCAGAAGGACATGGTTGGAAGATAACCAGTCCATGCCAAGAAAAATATCAAGTTGTTTTAAAGGTAAGCATACAAGATCAACACTAAAGATTCTACCATCAATGGTAATATGACAGTTCTTGCATGCATGAGAAGTGAGAACAGGCTTGTTTGTAGGTGTGGAAACAATCAAATCATACTCAAGAAAGGTAATAGGAAAATCTAAAATCTTGACCCCATCATGCAATATAAACGAGTGTGTAGCACCCGAGTCATACAATATAGTTAAAGGAGTCCCATCAATTCAGCACATACCTTGAATCAAGTCATCAGACTCGGAGGCCTCAGCTCCACTAAGAGTAAAGACTCTCCTAGTGGTCTTCAATCGATTAGCCTGAGACTGCTGGCTCTTGATAGCACTCGGTGGTTCTAACTTCACTCTTCCACAATCCCGACTGATGTGGCCAGACTTGCCACACCTAAAGCAGATGACGTCTAATTCCTTGCACTGGATAGTGAAGTATTCTGGTGCGCCGCACATGCCTTAATTCATGGGCCTATGGGAATTATAGTTCCCACCTCTAGACCTATCATGAGAAAACTGTGGCTTCCTGCCACTCTGTTTGAAATCACGGCCGGCTGGAGCGTAACGCTGCTTACCCTTGTCCTTCTGCTCGGTCTTCTTGCTGCCCTGATTATCTGAATTCCTGAAACTGGCCACTCTGGACTTGTAGGTATCCTCAAAGATCCTACACTAGTTCACCAAGGTTGGGAAAACTCTAATCTCCTGGTAACTGATCGCCTGCTTGATCTCCAGACGAAGGCCATCCTCAAACTTGACACACTTTGAACGATCATCAACCATAACCTGATACGGCGTGTAGTACCTATCCAGCTCTTCGAACTTTATCGCATACTCTCCCACTGACATATTCCCCTGCTTCAGCGCCAAGAATTCCATCTCTTTCTTGTCACGAACATCCGCGGGAAAATATTTCTCCAAGAACCTATCTCTGAAAACAGCCCATGTGATCGTCGTACCCTCAGTCACCATCCTCTGATGGCAGTTCTCCCACCAATGCTCAGCCTCCTCAGTGAGCATAAAAGTAGTGAAGATAACTCGCTGCTGATTGTTGCAGTCCATGGCTCGGAAGATCTTCTCTATCTCCTTCATCCGCAACAAAGCACCCTCAGGGTTGTAAGCTCCTCTGAAAGATGGCAGATTATTCTGTTGGAACTTGTCAAGACCCTAAAACTCGGTCGGTCCTCCGTTGTTGTTGTTCTGAATTTGACCTATCGCATTGACAAGGAGTGCCAACGCGTCAGTGATTGCTTGATTGTTTCTGCCTCTTCTTGCCATGAGTTCCTGTACATGTCCAAAACAACCATTAAATACAGAGAACTTGAGCAGGAAAAAGTGATAGGCTCATAACTATAAGCATCATTATCTATAACAAGTATAGACAATTCAAACAAGAGCACACAACAAACTCATAACTGACTCATACCATGGCCTGATAGGACAGACCTGCTCTGATACCACTAAATGTAACACTATTTGTAACACCCCATTTTCCGCATAAGTGCTTTTATGTGTACCTTGTTTGTTAGGAAGGTTTAGAGTGGGCTAAGTGGGGTTTTTGAGTTAAAAATCCCTGCGTGACACACGAGCACGCCCGTGCTCATGTGTCAGCACGCCCGTGCTTAATGCACGTGTCTTGTGGCTGCTTGAGCCACAAGCACGACCGTTCTCAATAGGAAGCATGACCGTGCTCAAGAGGGAAACACGTCTCGCTGACGCTAAGTGGAGCACGACCGTACTCAACAGGGAGCATGACCGTGCTCAACAGGGAGCACGACCGTGCTCGGGTCAGAGTCTTTATAAAGACAATGAGAAGCGAGGGTTATGAGTTAAACCCTTAAAATTGGCACTTTAGGCAACCCTAAGTGTGATGGCAACCTCTCTCATTCTTCCTGTAACAGCCTGTTTTTAAATACGCTGTATTATCAGTTAACATATAATTATTTATATTTTAATATGAGACCAAGAAAATGATTTTGGATAAAAAAAAAATCATATTCATACTTTATCTTATGGTAGAGGGTTACGGTGAAATTTTGGGTTTAAAACTCAGACAGAAACTGCTGTGTTTTTACTGACAGTATAATTTTATACCGGCAGAAAACCCTAATTTGACTCGAAACTGAAAAATTGTAGATTTTTATATTATGTCCGTAAGGAAGTCTATTTTCCAAAATTTTACCCAAAAATAAAATATTAGATTTTATTCGGGAGAATTTTGGGGAAAAACGGATGGAAACCCTAATCGGGTAAAACGATGAAGTCGAAAACAGAACTACAGAGACCCGTCAAGAGATCGGGACAACGAGTCATACATGATGACTCATGGAGAATGAATCGCCAAGCATTTATGACAACTTCATAAATATCTAGATATGATATTTTAAGGTAAAAAGACCAAAATGCCCCCAAGTTTCATGGTCATTAACAAGACACATCCTCTCATCTCAACCACTCATTTTACATGGTTGTAAACCTCCCACATCTCTCCAATTTCGTGCAGCCTCACCATCTCAACCATACCCATTTCATTTTGCTTTTGTTTCATCATTTTCCTCTCAAAAACCGTAATCGGGTAACCAATGGAACTGGATACTGATGCCCAGAGATACACTGGGAGACATAACGACAAGTCATATATGATAGCTCAGAGGGAATGAGACACCATGGTGAGTCATGGAGGTGACTCATCCTCATCATAAATGCTAGTAATTATGACTCTTTATAAGTGTAATGACCAAAATACCCTTAACCTAACCTATCCTAGTTAAATGTCAACTATGGTTAAGGCAAGTCATGTACAAATTGGCTTCTTCATCCTATTTTGTGGTCCAAACTCAGCCACACTCCCCTTTACCCTTTACTACACATTTTCTTTCCTAGCTTGATGATTCATGAGAGTAGCTAGCTTATAATATAGGATTTTCTAACTTAACCTAGCTTAGTTAACCTCAACTATGGTTATTAAGGACACGTCTTATATCCCTTAACCACTCATTTTACATGGCTATAACAGCCCCACACTTAGCCAATTTCGTGGCTTCCCTCCCTTCTCTATCACTTCATTCATTCATTTCATCATAATTCTCTAAGTCATTTCTCTCAAAAACCTAAGTCTCCATGATGGCAAAGCTTGCATCTTGGTTCATTCTTTTCTTCATTTCAATGGAGGATCCTCTTCCTCATCCCCTTAACTCTCTTTATTACCCACTACTTCGGATTAGAGGAGAAGAATTGAGAGAGAAACCTCAATAGTTACAAGAAGCCTTTGTTGGAAGCTTTGAAACCTAGTTGGAGCAGTTGCGTTGAAAGAGTATCTAAACACTCTTCAACCGTTGGATCGTTCTCAAATTTTAGAAGAAGGTTCAACACTTGTGTTTCTACATATCCAACGGTCATAATTTCGAAATAATCTCCATAGCATGAGATATTCAGTTCGAACAGTGGACTGAATGGATGAGAAACTCAACCCGGATACCATCTAACCTATCACCATAGAATTGCGACTGAGATTCGTTAACTATTGGATCGGGCTGAATCTGTGTGAGAAGGTTTAGAAAGGATAGTTCTTTATTGTCACCGTTCATTTTTGTAAATAAAGCTCTGTGTCATGAGAAATGGAGCTCGAACAGTAGCTCTGTTTTGGTAGCTTTTCCCCTAAGTCCAGCCGTTGTTCTCTGGAACGGTGGATGTGTAAGGATGGATGGTGGCAGATATGTGGATGTTGTTGGACAGCGTCATGAGGTTCGTAGCAGTATCGTGGATGCATTCAGAGATTGTACGGGAAAGCACGCACGTCAATCAGGTGGGGGAAAGAATCAACATGTCGTCGGAATAGATAAGTAGTTTATAATATAATAATTGTGTAGGGCGACCTAACCCTACTAGTGGTCGAGTAATCGACAAGACCAAAATCGCATTGGAATCTTTTCCGTAATACCAATGATGATTTGGGAATTGTAGGTTTATCGACGTTAGGATAAATTTAGAATATTTGAGGATGTCTGACTTTATTATTATTAACTGTTTGTGATGCGCTGGTTGAGGTATTCTACCGTTTGTGACGCTTTATTTTGATGTTTGAATAATTTATGATAATTGTATTATGCATTATCTGCCTGGTTTGATAATGTGCTTAGTTGACTTTTAAGTAAAGATACATGTTGTTTGGGAGATGTTCATATGGGTGAGGAAATGAATGTGACTTAGAGGTGCCTAGCTTAATTAAGTTGTTTTATACATGAGATTATGAGAAATGATTTGAGGATTTATACGGGTTTCTAGTGAGAGGTTGAGACACTAGGTTATGACCCCGTAAGAGTTGGTGATACTTGCATAATTGCATTGTGTAGCAATCGGGCTATTTACATCCTTGCATTGTGTAGCAATCGGGCTATAATTTGCATCATTGCATTGTGTAGCAATCGGGCTACTAATATTATACTATATTATATTATATTTTATATGATAGAGGGGAGTGCTCGCTTGGAAGAAGGACTAATATTCCTATTAGGATGGAGATGGTGTGACAAGATTGTAGTGGTCACGTCAGCATAAAGGCTTAGTTATATCAGATTGAGGGTAGAGGAAGATATCGTGATTTGAGGATGATTGTTAGTTATGTGTGATTCGTGTCTTTGATTGTTATTATATTATATGCTATGTATTCCATCTCCGCTTATGATGATAGAACTGTTTCTTGTCTCCGTATTTCTGTATGTTGTGTGTGTTTATCTTATTCCATGAGAAGACCCGATGGAGGAACCGGTTGCTGAGGAATTAGATGGAACTCCATATGAACTGGATGTGTGAGGACGAGCTGTGGATTCCAACGATGTAGTTTAGTGTCTAGGGCTAGTGAGTCTTATAAGACGTTTTATTTTTCGCTAAGTATAACAGTTTGTGTAAGTATGTACCTATAAGGGATCCTACTGATAGGATACCCTAAACAGTGTTTTGTTTTAAGATGGACAAATATATGTGTGTATGTGTAATATAAAATGATGGTGTGCTGTGTTAACTTTCCGAAGTTGGATGTGTTATATTTAAGTTTTTAATTTCTTCGTATTTTTGGATTACGTTTAACGTTAAGAACGAGAGTAAGTTTAAATAATTAATTAATGGCACAACGGGGTGTCTCACTTCCCCTTTGAACCCAATCCTTGTTTGGTGTTCTGTTCGTAGTTGAGAGTGTACAATCACGCGCTAGTGCCAATTAGCAAAAGTAATGGTCTTTCCCTCTCCTGTTTCCTTTTTTGTTTCATGAATTGCCAACTAATGGGTTAACCCTGTTTGGGTTGACCAAGGCTTGGGATCATTCGTCGAGCCATTCGAGGGAACTGGTCTAGGAGCATCTTCGGTTTAACGGGAATTCTTCATACCAGGTATGGGGAGAAGGAATAGTATGAGTATGTAGGCTTAGGGATAGCGTACGATGAAGGGTTCCCATAACCCTTTATGTTTGATAACATGTTGTAAGCCTATATGCCTAATTGTTATCTGATGTTAAACTGTTTGTTGCTATGATATTGGCATGACTGTTATTAATTGTTTATTGATGTCTGTTATGTTCGCGTTAATGTGATGATGCCATGATTGAATGTTTTATCATAATTATGATGTTGTGATGTATTGGCTGTTGATTGATGTTGTGACACGTTAATGTTAAACATAAAATCTGTTAAACAATCTTAAGGGAGGTTGTTCCCCTTGTGCATAAGACTGAATGTTAGTAATGAGCAAGGATTATGCCAATGGCTTAGTCAAGGACATTAGGGATTGATCTTGAGCGATTAGGGACAATTAATGGAATGAAACTAAAGGATTAATTCCCCTTTAATTATAAGACATGAACATTTAATCAATACTAATGAAACTGATGATTAATAGATTAGTAAGTACCTTTAGGAATGAATCTGAATTGTTCCCAATGAGTTGACGAAGGGTCTGTGGCCTTTCTGCCCATACCAGTAGGGCGCGAACTCGAGCACGCCGGTGCCCAATAAGGAGCATGCCTGTGCTCCCATTCAAACCCAGAACTGGGCGCGCTGCTTAAGCACGCCCGTGCTCAATAGTCAGCGCGACCGTGCTTGACTGTGAGCTCAGCACGACCGTGTTGAGGCGTGAGCACACCTGTGCTCACCTATGCATAACAGAATGCAGAACAGTGCTGAAGCAGGGGTTTCACCCCAAATGCTCTAAAAGACTTAATAAAATACCAATGGAACATGAAGACCAAATACAAGTGATAAGATTGATTTACCTTGGTAGCCTAGTGGCCAAGGGGGCCTTGATGAATGATGGTCAAGGTGGTAATCTCTAGTGCTTAATGGCTAGAGTGTTAATGATGATATGGTACCTTGGTAGCCTTGTGGCCAAAGGGGCCTTGATGCTTGATGGTCAAGGTGGTAATCTCTAGTGCAGAACGACTAGTGTGTTTAACAAATAAATACGGAAAGATAACGTTAGTCCTTGATAGTCGAGTGGTCGAGGTGTTCATAGTGTTAAAACTTAGGTAACCTAATGGCCCAAGCGGAGTTGGTGGTTGTGCTTATGTGTTGTGTTGAGCATGCATTCACACATCGGAGATGTTAGTGGAGGATGTTCAACATAGGGGAGGTCGCTCGAGTTATGGTGATCTTGCCGTCCGCAGTGATTCAAGTGAATTATGTACAACCGTGGGGGGTGCATCTAAGAGTTAGGTGCGTCGGCTCTTCTAGGGGTCCATCCGAGGTTTGGTGGATTGTTCTGGCGTTGGTTCTTATTGGCCAATATGAAGATGTAACTTCGAAGTTGACTTCCTGAGATAGAATGGAGCCAGGTGCATAATGGAGCAGTGGAACAGAGTTGCATTGCATAGCATACACGTTTATATGATGATGTTATTATGGTATGTTGCTATTATTGTTATAACATGCTTGTTTGTTGTATGCTCTTCTTGCTAACTGCTTCCTTGTCATTATATTCATATTCATGTTTCTTACTCCCTATTTATATGTTTCTTGTCTTGTGGCATGTATCTTTACGCAGAGGACGAGGATCAGGCGGTTGAGGAGTGACTCTGAGGAGCCACGACTCGTAGTTAGGATTTCCAGTTTTATGTTGTTAGTTTAGTTTTGTTTCAGTTGTACCCGAGGATATTTTTCCGAATTGGTTATACCACCTCTGTATGTGACATCAGGGGTTGGATTTTGTTTATGTTATGTTTTTATTTCCGCGTTTGATATAATGTGATGTTCTCTATCCATTGTTTGTTTTAATTTTCAATAAATGATGCAAGTTTTATTTTATTTTTCCTTATCTTTAATTCTTTATACGTATACGGGGTAGAATGTGTCACATTTAGTGATATCGGAGCAGGTCTGTCCTATCAGGCTGTGGTATGAGTCAATTGTGAGTCTATTGTATGCTCTTGTTTGAATTGCCTGTATTTATATAGACAATGATGCGTAGTATTAAGAACCGATAACTTTTCCTGCTTTAAGTTCCCTGTATTGAACAAGTTGTCTTGGGCATTTACAGGAGCTTATGGTTGGAAGAGGAGGTAGAAACGACCAGGCTATAGCAGATGCTTTTGCACTCCTTGTCAACGTGATATGCCAGAACCAGAACGCCAACAACAACGGCGGACCAACTGAGTTCCAGGGTCTCGACAAGTTCTAGCAGAACAATCCGCCGTCTTTCCAGGGAGCTTACGATCCTAAGGGTGCTCTATTGTGGTTAAGGGAGACGGAGAAGATCTTCCGAGCTATGGGAAACAACGATCAACAGAAATTCATTTTCGGGGCTTTCATATTGATTGAGGAGGCTGACCACTGGTGGGAGAACTGTCATCAGCGCATGCAGGCTGAGGGTACTGTGGTCACATGGAATGTCTTCAAGGACAAATTTCTCAAGAAGTACTTGCCAGCAGATATCCGCGACAAAAAGGAAATGGAATTCTTGGCATTGAAGCAGGGCAACATGTCAGTGGGAGAGTATGCGGCTAAGTTTGAGGAGTTGGCTCGTTATTACACACTGTATCAGTATGTGATGGACGAACGCTCCAAGTGTGTCAAGTTTGAGGATGGTCTGCGTCCAGAGATCAAGCAGGCTATAAGCTACCAGGAGATCTGAGTATTCCCTGTCCTAGTGAACAAGTGTAGGATCTTTGAAGATGCCTACAAGTCCGGAGGGTCAGCCTCCAAGGGATCAAACAGCAAGAGCAACAAGAAGAGTGATCAGGGAGACAAGTAGAAACCGAGTCTCGCTCCAACTGGCAAGGACTTTAAGCGGGATGGCAAGAAGTCTCTGTTTTCTTCAGACAGGTCCAGGAGATGGGAATCATATGATTCTAGACCTGTTCGGTGCAGCAAGTGTGGACAGAATCACTTTAATACTCAGTGCAAGGAGACGGACATCATCTGCTTCAAGTGTGGCAAGTATGGCCACATCAGCCGAAATTGCGATGGAGGAAAGTCAGAACCACAGAGTACGAGCAAAGGTCAGAAGTCTCGAGCCAACCGACTGAAGACCACGGGGAGAGTCTATACTCTCAGTGGAGCCGAGGCCTCTGAATCTGAAGATTTGATCCAAGGTATGTGCCCATTAATAAAGTTCGTTTAACTGTATTGTTTGATTCGGGTGCGACTCACTCGTTTGTGTCATATGAATGTGTTAAAAGTCTTAAATTGCCTTTGACACTTCTTGAGTGTGACTTAATTGTTGCCACACCCACGAATAAACCTGTTCTCACTTCTTATCCATGCAAGAATATTCCAATTACCATAGATGGTAGAGACTTTATTGTTGATCTTGTATATTTACCCCAGAAAGACCTTGATGTTATTCTTGGCATGGACTAGTTATCTTCCAACCACGTCCTTCTGATTTACTTTGATAAAACCATAGTTTTCAGAACTCCAGTGGAGTCTAAGGATCCTAGCTTTCTCTCTGCCAGCCAAGTCAAGGCTTCTATGAAAGAAGAGGCCCAAGTGTACATGATGCTAGCTTCCTTGGAAGTCGAGAGCCCTCCTGATGTCGATAGCGTGCCGGTTGTACGAGAATTTCTTGAAGTGTTCCCGGGGGATGTTTACGAACTACCCCCAGAGAGAGATGTGGAGTTTACCATAGACTTAGTACCTGGAACTGGGCCTATATCCATAGCACCCTCTAGAATGTCTCCTCTAGAGCTAGCTAAGTTAAAGGAACAATTAGAAGACCTGATGCAGAAGCAGTTCATTAGGCCTAGCGTATCCCCATGGGGAGCGCCAATGTTGTTAGTGAAGAAAAAGGTTGGCAGTATGAGGTTGTGTGTCGACTATCGACAACTCAACAAAGTGACCATTAAGAATAGGTATCCCCTCCCTAGGATTGATGATCTCATGGATCAGTTGATCAGGGCTTGTGTTTTCTCGAAGATAGAAATACCATCAGATTCGGGTTAAGTCTAAGAACATCCCGATGACAGCGTTTAGGACGCATTATGCTCACTATGAGTATTTGGTTATGCCCTTTGATGTGACCAATGTTCCTGTTGTGTTCATGGATTACATGAACAAGACCTTTCACCCTTACTTGGATAAGTTTGTGGTAGTTTTCATAGATGACATCTTAGTATACTCCAAGACCAAGGAGGAACATGAGGAACACTTGAGGGTTGTCTTGCAGACCCTTAAGGAGAAACAGTTGTATGCTAAGTTGTCTAAGTACGAGTTTTGGTTAGAGGAGGTTAGTTTCTTAGGTCACGTGATCTCTAAAGGTAGGATAGTCGTCCATCCGGCTAAGGTAGAGACGGTGCTCCACTGGGAAGAACCAAAGTCAGTGACCGAGATTAAGAGTTTCTTGGGTTTAGCAGGGTACTATAGAAGGTTCATAGAAGGTTTCTCTAAGATAGCTTTACCCTTGACCCGTCTCACTAAGAAGGGACAGTTGTTTATGTGGGACTCGAAGTGTGAGGAGAGTTTCCAAACCCTGAAGGATAGGTTAACATCAGCACCAGTTCCAGTTTTACCCGATCCTAGTAAACCTTTCGTAGTATATTGTGATGCATCGAAGCAAGGTTTAGGTGGAGTGTTGATGCAAGATGGTAAGGTAGTAGCTTACGCTTCTAGGCAGTTGAAAACCCACGAGAAGAACTACCCTACCCATGACCTAGAGTTAGGCGTTGTGGTATTTGCCTTAAAGATCTGGAGGCATTACCTTTATGGAGCTAAGTTTGAGGTTTTTAGTGATCATAAGAGTTTGAAATATTTGTTTGATCAGAAAGAGCTCAATATGAGGCAGTGTAAGTGGATGGAGTTTCTTAAGGATTATGAGTTTGATCTCACCTACCACCTAGGAAAGGCCAATGTAGTGGCCGATGCTTTAAGTAGAAAAACCTTACACCTCTCTGCTTTAATGGTTAGGGAGATGGATCTGGTAAAAGAGTTTAGAGACCTAAGTTAGCTTGGGAAGTTACCCCTAAGAGCATTAAGCTTAGAACCTTGAAGGTTACCAACGGTTTGATGGATGAGATTAGACAAGGCTAAAAGGTAGATAAGGATCTCTTAGACCAGAGGGAGTTGCTTGCTCAAGGTAGAGATCTTAGTTCTAAGAACGGAAATGATAGAGTGTTGAGGTTCAAGGATAGAGTTTGTATACCAGATGTCCCGGAGCTTAGGAAGTTGATCCTTGAAGAAGGACATAGGAGTGGATTGAGTGTGCACCCAGGTGCCACTAAGATGTATCAGGATTTAAAGAGGGTGTTTTGGTGGCCTAGGATGAAGAAATATGTGGCTGAGTTTGTATACGCTTATTTAGTGTGCCAAAAGGCTAAGATAGAACACCAAAAGCCATCAGGAAAGTTGCAACCTTTAAGTATCCCAGAATGGAAATGGGACAGTATTGCCATGGGTTTTGTGTCTGAGGAGATGTAGGACACCATTGTGTTGGAATGAATCGGGTAATAGTGTGGTGTTAGGACCTGATATAGTGCAAGAAACCACGGAAAAGGTAAGAATGATTCAGGAAAAGATGAGAATGACACAGAGTAGGTAGAATAGCTACCATGAAAAAAGGAGGAAGGCGCTCGAATTCCAGGAAGGTGATCACGTATTCTTGAGAGTTACTCCAACAACTGGGGTCGTTAGAGTGATGAAAGCGAAGAAACTTACTCCCAAATTTATCGGCCCTTACCAAATTCTTAAAAGAGTCTGTGAAGTTGCTTATGAAATAGCCTTGCCACCTTTCTTGTCCAAACTTCATCATGTTTTTCATGTGTCACAACTTCGTAAGTACATTCATGACCCAAACCATGTGATAGTCCCCGACATGATTCAGTTAAAAGAGAATTTGACTTTCGAGGTACAACCCCTTCGAGTTGAGGATCGGAGGGTGAAGTAGCTGAGAGGCAAGGAGATTCCTTTGGTAAAAGTCGTTTGGAGTGGGGCAACTGAGGAAAGTGCTACGTGGGAGCTAGAGAGCAAGATGATGGAGGCGTACCCACATCTCTTCGTTCGAGGAGAGTAGAAATTTCGAGGACGAAATTTTTTATATGGGGGGTGGAATTGTGACCCCCGTTTTTCGTATAAGTGCTTTTATGTGTGCCTTGTTTGTTAGGAAGATTTAGAGTCGGCTAAGTGGGGTTTTTGAGTTAAAAATCACTTCCTGACGCACGAGCATGCCCGTGCTCATGTGTCAGCACGCTTGAGCCACAAGCACGACCGTGCTCAATAGGAAGCACGACCGTGCTCAAGAGGGAAATGTATCTCGCTGACGCTAAGTGGAGCATGACCGTGCTCAACAGGGAACACGACCGTGCTTGGGTCAGAGTCTTTATACAGATAGTGAGCAACGAGGGTTATGAGTGAAACCCTCAAAATTGGCACTTTAGGCAACCCTAAGTGTGACGGTAGCCTCTCTCATTCTTCCTCTTTGAACCCAATCCTTGTTTGGTGTTCTGTTCGTAGTTGAGGGAGTACAATCACGCACTAGTGCCAATTAGCAAAGGTAATGGTCTTTCCCTCTCCTGTTTCCTTTTCGGTTTCATGAATTGGGAACTAATGGGTTAACCCTGTTTGTGTTGACCAAGGCTTGAGATCATTCGTCGAGCCGTTCGAGGGAAACCGGTCTAGGAGCATCTTCGGTTTAACGGGAATTCTTCATGCCAGGTATGGAGAGAAGGAATAGTATGAGTATGTAGGCTTGGGGGTAGCGTAAGATGAAGGGTTCCTATAACCCTTTATGTTTGATAACATGTTGTATGCCTATATGCCTAATTGTTATCTGATGTTAAACTGTTTGTTGCTATGATATTGGCATGACTGTTATTAATTGTTTATTGATATTTGTTATGTTCACGTTAATGTGATGATGCCATGATTGTGACGCATTAATGTTAAACATTAAATATGTTAAACAATGTTAAGGGAGGTTGTTCTCCTTGTTCATAAGACTGAATGTTAGTAATGAGCGAGGATTATGCCAATGGCTTAGTCAAGGACATTAGGGATTGATCTTCAGTGATTAGGGACAATTAATGGAATGAAACAAAAGGATTAATTCCCCTTTAATGATAAGTCATGACCTTTTAATCAATACTAATGAAACTGATGATCAATGGATTAGTAAGAACCCTTAAGATTGAATCTGAATTGTTCCCAATGAGTTGGCGAAGGGTCTGTGACCCTTCTACCCAGACCAGTAGGGCGCGCACTCGGGCACACCCGTGCTCAATAAGGAGCACACTGGTGCTCCCATTCAAACCCAGAACTGGGCGTGCTGCTTAAGCATGCCCGTGCTCAATAGTCAGCGCGACCGTGCTTGACTGTGAGCTCAGCACGACCGTGTTAAGCGGTGAGCACACCTATGCTCACCTATGCATAACAGAATGCAGAGCAGTGCTGAAGCAAGGGTTTCACCACAAATGCTCTAAAAGACTTAATAAAATCCCAACGGAACATGAAGACCAAATACAAGTGATAAGATTGATTTACCTTGGTAGCCTAGTGGCCAAGGGGACCTTGATGAATGATGGTCGAGGTGGTAATCTCTAGTGCTTAATGGCTAGAGTGTTAATGATGATATGGTACCTTGGTAGCCTAGTGGCCAAGGGGTCCTTGATGCTTGATGGTCAAGATGATAATCTCTAGTGTAGAACACTAGAGTGTTTAACAAATTAATATGGAAAGATAACGTTAATCCTCTATAGCCGAGTGGTCGAGGTGTTGATGGTGTTAAAACTTGGGTAGCCTAGTGGCCTAAGTGGAGGTGGTGCTTATGTGTTGTGTTGAGCATGCATTCACTTCAACATAAGGGAGGTTACCCGAGTTATGGTGATCTTGCCGTCCACGGCGATTCAAGTGAATCATGTACAACCGTGGGGGCGCATCTGAGAGTAAGGTGCGTCGGCTCTCCTAGGGGTCCATCCGAGGTTTGGTGGATTGCCGTAGCATTGGTGCTTATTGGCCATTGTGGAGATGTCCGAAGTTGACATCCTGAGATAAAATGGATCCAACTGCATAATGGATTAGTGGAGCAGAGTTGCATTGCATAGCATACACGTTTATAAGATGATGTTATTATGGTATGTTGCTGTTATTGTTATAACATGCTTGTTTGTTGTATGCTCGTCTTGCTAACTGCTTCCTTGCCATTATATTCATATTCATGTTTCTTACTCCCTATTTCTATGTTTCTTGTCTTGTGGCATGTATCTTTACCCAAAGGACGGTGAGCAGCCAGTTGAGGAGTGACTCTGAGGAGCCGAAACTCGTAGTTAGGATTTCCGGTTTTATGTTGTTAGTTTAGTTTTGTTTCAGTTGTATCTGAGGATATTTCTCCGAATTGGTTATACCAGCTCTGTATGTGACATCAGAGGTTGGGTTTTGTTTATGTTATGTTTTTATTTCCGCATTTGATACAATGTGATGTTCTCTATCCGTTGTTGGTTTTAATTTTCAATAAATGATGCATGTTTTATTTTATTTTTCCTCTTTAATTCTTTATACGTATATGGGGTAGCGGGTGTCACACCATCTACCCCGCATGTTAATAAAAAAACACATTTACGTAAAAGAGATAAGATAAAAACATGCATTTATTTCATAAAATAAAAACTGGATAGAAAGCGCCACATTGTAACGTCTCAACAACGTGGAAAAGAAGCATAGTTTTAAAAAGGTAAAACATAGACATGAATATCAAAAGCATAAAACATAAAACATAACCCAACCCCAATGTCACATACAGAGCTGGTATAACAGTTCCGGAATAAATCCTCGGAAAACAAATTGAAACAACTAAACTAATAACAACTATAACTACTGAAAAGTCCTAACTAGAGTCGCGGCTCCTCAGAGTCACTCCTCCACTGGCTGCTCCACCGTCCTCTGCATAAAGAGATACATGCAAAAACAGAAACAGAGGAAACGGGGAGTAAGAAAACATGTAAACACAACGGCATGGAGATAGTAAGTAAGATGAAACATACATCATATCATGGTATAGCAATATACAACATATATCATCAACATAATAGAATCACATCAACATGCTATCTCAACCAACATATGCTATGCGGTGCAACACTACTCCGCTACTCCATTGTGCATGTGGATCCAAACTATCTTAGGAAGGCAACTTCGGAGTTACATATCAACATTGGACAGAAAGCACCAATGCCAACAGTTCACCAAACCATGGGTGAACCCCTTGGATAGTCGATGCATGATACCTAGGATGCGCAACCACGGGGGCGCACGGTCCACCAAACCTTAGGTGAACCCCACGCAGACGGTCAGATCACCGTACTCCAGGATGACCTCCCCTATGTTGATCTTCCCCCACTATCAACCCCAATACGTGATGCATAAGCATAACAACAAACAAGGGCAACCACCTCCTTTACTTGGGCCAATAAGCACCCAAGACTTATCACCAACATCAACATCATCAACACCCTGACCCTTAAGAGGTCAAGGTCCCCTTGGCCAAAAAGCACCAAGGTTCAACTCATCAATACCTCGACCAAAAAGTATCGAGGCCACTTTGGCCAAAAAGCACCAAAGCTTATCAACATACGGTAACCCATTAGGCATCGACTGTCTTTGCCCGATTGGTGTATTATTTTATCATTGGGGGAAATTGGGGTGAAACACCCCTTTAATTCATTAAGTTTCACGTTCTGACCAGTAGGGGGAGCACGGGCATGCTCACCCCAGCACGGTCGTGCTACCACTTAAGTGGAACACGGTCGTGCTCATTGTCCTGCATGGCTGTGCTCAATGCGGGGACCATCTTCCAGATTCAAACTGGGAGCACGGGCGTGCTCCCTGTTCAGTACGGTCGTGCTCCTGGGCATGGCCATGTTGTTTTGGGCAGATTTAGTGTGTTCTTGGTGTTAAAACTTCCCTAACACTCTTAAATCAATTCTTAGTGTCTTGACTAAACCATTGGGCATCAACACTCACCTCTCACTAATAGCCCATGTTTTATGAAACATCAGAGGCATTATTCCCTTAACCATTAAGTCAATTAAGAGTCCTATTTTATCCCATTAGGGTCTTATTAACATGTTCAACATCAACCAACATCATTCAGCCAATCAACATTAAACAACAACATTTATGTCATTCATAATCATAATCATGAGGGTGAACAGCAGTTTGGCATAAACAAATTAACTAGTTATACACAGTTTGGCATACAACAGGGTGAACATAAACCATAGACATTCATGATAGGCATACTCATGATCAAACAACATTAATAACAATTAATCCAAATAAGCATATAATCAAATATAACATGGCAGAAACAACAATTAATAACAACGGGGCTATGGGAACCCCTCATCTTACGCTACCCCATTGCCTAATGATTAAACTATCCTTCTCCTCATACCTGGTATGAAGAATCTAATAGTGACAACTCAACGGTAAGCTAACGCGTCCCTCGAGTGGCTCAGTTAGCTTTCCAAGCCTTGGTTAAATAGAAAAGGTCAAACCATTAGTTCTCAATTCTTAAGAAAAGAAAGGAAACCAAAAGAGGGAGAAACCATTACCTACACTGATTGGCACAGACAAACAAGGACTTCCCAAGGGTTTCCAAAACTCCTAGAACGTACTGAGTTTAGAGGAATCAGGGAAAAGAACAGGTGTAGCAGCACTAGGGTGGCTGATGTGCCAAAATAGGGTTTACAACTAAAACCCTCGGTTACTGTTCTATATTTAAATGCATCAGACCCGAGCGCGATCGTGCTCCTCATTGAGCACGGGTGTGCTCAACTTAGCGCCCACGAGGCACGGTCTGCCTTTGAGCACGTTCGTGCTCCCTATTGAGCACGGGCGTGCTCAACTTAGCGTCAGCGAGACGTGCTTTCCCAACGAGTACGGCCGTGCTCTCTATTGAGCACAGCCGTGCTTGTGACCCAGACAATCACAAGACACAAGCCTAATAAAGGGATTTTAAGTGTATATCCCACTTAGCCCCTCAACAACAGCTCTAAGCTAAGTCCTAAGGCTTAAACTACCAAACAACATACATAAAAGCATTTAACGAAAAACGGGGTGTTACAACTGATGTATGTGTTTATATTTTTCCCAATTTAAAGTACCTTCAAATAATAATAAGCGTGCTAACATTAATAATATGACGATTAAAGCTTAGTTATTTAGGTTCTTTTAATAGGATAACGAGGTGTATCAATATATATATATATTGAGTGAACCCCGGTATCCTCAGGCCGGGAGGTAGAGACTAATCCCTCAAAGTACTGAGATCCATTTAATGGGTTGACCTCTCCCAACAGATGGTCTTGACCACATGCTTAAGGACCATGCTATATGTATAAATATTTGTTCAATTTTAGTATTAAGAAATATATATGTGAATTTCTACCTTGAATGACATGATTTTGACTTTGGAATGAAAAGAAAAATTGTAAAAGAGTATATTAGTTGATTCAATATGAGATTTTAATGTGATATACTATATAACTGTAATTTCTTTATATTATTATCCAAGTTTGCATTATTATATTATTGAAAATATTTAACTCTTAAAATTATATTAGAAGTCATATAGGTTATGATCTCATAATAATGTTAAAAAAAGATTTAGACTAACTATGTGTCAAATTTAAATTCTTCCATTGAAGTAGAAAAAAAATCATCTCTCTAACAGTAAAAAAATAAATGTTTTCATCCAAAAACATTTATGGTAAAAAAAAAAAAAGAAGGAAAAGAAACGTATGCCGCATTTGACAATTAACAATAACATGGTTTAGGGAGTAATTAGACAAACACAGATGTAGATCTATGAAAAGTTGTAACGCTCAGTGAAAGGGAACCCAGCTGTTTGAGTTAACGTCTTTCTTTTAACTTTTGTTGGCTGCATGAAGCCTTGCACAAACACGTTGCACTCACTTCTCTAAAAGCTTTAGTTTTCTCTCCTCAATAAAGCTCATCTTCCAATACAAGCATTTCATTCCTACTTCTCCTTTCAACTCTTTATTCTCATCTTACTTCATCTCTCTCTCTCTCTCTCTCTCTCTCTCTCTCTCTCTCTCTCTCTCTCTCTCTCTCTCTCTCTCTCTCTCTCTCTCTCTCTCTCTCTCTCTCTCATATCACTAGCTAGCTAGCATACACCACCAACCAACAATGGATGATTGGGATAATCGGCTCGAGTATATCTTTCTTCTTCACCAATTTTTTTTTTTTTTTTGTCTTTTGGGTCACTTGAGAAATAGGTGATTGCACTTGTTTTTTTTTTTTCTCACTTGTTTTTTTTTTTTTTAAGGTTTGAAAGTTACCTTTATGATTATTTAATCAGAAGAAACATGCATGAAACTGCCGAACTTTTCAGGAATGAGGTTAATCTTCCGCTGGATCGTGTGATTTCTCGAAGTAAATATTATAAATGATTTTTCTCTTTTATTTTATTATTTATTCTATATTTTTCAAGCTTTGGTTGCTTTTGTTGATAGATTTCTCTTCATACTTGAAATTATTGTGAGATGCTATTAAATTGATTAGAAGGTTGTCATGGTTGTGTTATCATATTTTGGGCGTTGCCATTCTAGATGTCGCAAAAAGTATGTTAGAAATGGGTAAAGTAGCACATGTATAGATACATCGGATTATTAGAATATTTTTTTCCTAATATATGGCGGCTTATCCGACACTTTTTGTTTTGGGTGTCCGACTGTACGTCAGACACATCTGCGACACTCGTATGACATGTGTCTGACACTCCTTGTTAGGTGTCTGACTTAAAAATTATTGTTTTGGCTCAGACACTTAGTCAACGTTTTGCCGACTCTTCTATGTGGATAGACACTGAAAGAAGGACTAAAGTTTTATAACGATCTTTATTATTAGTTTTTTGTGACACTCATTATCATAGGGAAAATATAATGCTTAACAAAGATTATTTGAGATGATGAATATATAAATTTTGATTCTGAAGTTAGATCAGTTGATAATGATGCTTATATATCCGTTGATACCAGGTGTCAAACTTTACTTTTTCACAAGTTGTCAAGATGTTGATCTGGATTTATGAGGTTTTTAAAAATAGTAAAAATGGATGTGAAAATAGTGCAAGGAAAAAGAGACATGAGATCATATTTTCAATTTTTTTTTTTTTTACCACGATTTGTCTTCACACATAAAAGACACCTTTCTTTCTTTTAATTTTTTTTATTATTTTATTTTATTTATGCTCTATTATAGAATTTTAAATATTTTACCAAGAACTGATTCATTATCATATTTCCTTAATAATTTTGTGTTTTCATAATCAATAGTGCCTCAACTTATGCATTAATGTTGTCCTTTAAATGTTTTAGCGTTACGTCTGGAATCATTAAACTTTATGTGACTGAAAATATGGGTTGGTTTTTTCAGGAATAGATGTACCAGAAGGATTTTTACTAGAGTGGTGGTCGGGGTCCTATGAATTCGCTTACTTCAGAGAAGCGTTACAACTAAATGTTGTTTGCACTGCTTGGAGTGCTCCCTCTACATTTGATTTGATTTTGGTCAATGCAGTATTGTATACAAATCTCACTTTTTTGGGTTTCTTTATAGGAGAATCGGAACTTACAAGCTCCACAAGAATTGGGTGCTTCTCAAGCAGAGGAGCAGCATCCCATGATTGAAGAACCAGAGACTGAGCCATCAAATGATTCTACTTCCAGTATGTTTCTTGGTCTGGTCATTAGCTACATTAGTGCATTTTTAATTTGATGACCTAGAAAATATTGGATTTGTCTTTGTTGCCATGGCTAGGCTTTGTACCTTCAGACAGTTCACTTTGGATTTGTTCTATCAAATTCTATGGGATAAAGTTTCTTTGTTGGCTAGTCCATTGAAACTTTGGATATGGACAATGGTGGTGTTTGATTTGTTTTCTATTTTCATTATGATATTTTTTACTCATAATTACAAAAATGTCACATTATTTTCACTTTGCTTCCTGTTTTCAAACTCTGGTGAAGTGTTTTTCACCATTTTCTTTGAAAAAGATGTTTGAAAAGCATTAAACAAGATGAAAATATTGTGACATTTCTATAATTATGAGTAAAAACATGTAAACTCAAAATGAAAACAAGAACAATCAAAATGCCCCCATGAGAATTGGATGTTTCCAACATGATATCTTTTTTTTTTTTTTCAATATGCTCATATGAGCTATTGATAGTCAACAATTTTCATATACTACCCCAATTTATCCATGTTAGATCGAAGGATACAAAAAAAAAAAAAAATGCAGGGCAAAAGTAGGATTAGTGTATTTTACTGTTGAGTTATAATTAGATGTCAGATTGTCTGTTAACCACATTCTTATACTTACTCAAAATCTCCTTATCTTCCCTTGGATGATAATTATTTAATTATCAAATAAAATTTATAAATAATTTTTATTTTCTCCTGAAAATTTTATTCTTTTGTCAAAAAACAGAACCAAATTTTACAGTTTAAGATGGAAGAGACCAAATTAGTTCATGTAAATTTCTCCAATAATACAATCAATTTTAGTGATATTATTGTCATGCTAAAGTACAAAGCATTAGAAATTACATACAACATTTGATATCATTTAAACTTCCGCAAGCTTAACATGGCACAATAGGAGCCTTCATGAATCCATGCATTTACTCTTGACAATAGACCAAATGAACAAAAGACAATTAGAAGTAATCCTCAAATTGTAACTGGCATATTTCATAATAAAATTATGGGTGACATTTAGAAAAGTTAGTGCACGGTATTGCCTCTTTACCTGTCTGATTACTTTTTTACTTTCTTTAATTTTGCAGCATTGAGCAGAGAGAGCAACTCAATGGAATTAGATGTAATAAGTAGTACCCGAGCTAAGATATTTTAATTTGTTTGTGATTTTTGTATAATTATATTAACTTTCGTTTTTATGTAGGAAATTGGTGAAGTGTCGTTGCTTTACTTTCCATCTTCATATAAAGAGATGTATGGTGATTTGCCACAACTTTTATTGCCACCTTCACATAAAGAGGTAAATGATGAATTCCCACAATTTTTCTCAGCATCATCACACCAAGAGGAACTGCAGGCGTCCATGCTGAACGCTAACATTGTGGCAAAAAGCAAGTGGCCAGAATGTAGAACCTTTACACCAAAATAGGTCAAGATCTGAAAATACTGCAATCAGTGAGGTAGGGGTGAATGAAATGGTTAAGTTGAAAAATACATATAATTTGATATAGTTGTTCTTTTAGTATTCTCACTTATATAATTTCTAATGACTGCATGTATATTTTTTTTTTCTAATGACTCTGCTAGAAACTTTGATGTAATAGAATTTCTAATGAAGCATGTATTTGTTTCTATTAAAAAAATTATTCTATGCAATATTTCCATTGTCAATAATGTAACTAAGTTGGTTTGACTTTTTGACAGGACTCAGATCCATTGATTGAAATTTTAATAAATTCATTCTGGTTATTTGAACAAGGTCCACCGGAGCTATTTGGCAAATCAACATAGGTGAGGTAATATATATCAAAACTATCCAAACTTAAATATGTTTTGTATAATGTTATATTATTAGAGGTATCAAACCATTCAAGTGCCTTCACCTCACAACTTAAGCTTTTGGGATAGGTGCATCATGGCATGGTACCATAGCCTCTATGACTAAGTGGTCTAGAGTTCGATCCCTGCTGCCCCAATGCTTAATAAAAGTTCAATTTCATCACATGGTAGACATGGACCTTTGTATTGTCCATGCTTCAAGCCCAAAGGGTTTATGTGAGGGGGCATGTTACAATATTAGAGATATAAAACCTATTCATCTTAATTTCTATCATACTAGAAAGGCCAGATTTAAATGTATTACATTTTAAGGTATGCACTTAAGGTATTTGAAGGCAGCTCATCACTTGTCTTATATGGGATATACTATTTGGAAGTAAACTTTTTTTTAAAAATAAGTATGAAATGTTATTAATTGTAAGAATATGTGATTTAGTCAACAGAGGTGTCTAATCTAGTCATTCTAATAATTTTATCCTTCCATTGGTTTTGGATTCTGGCTCTATAAGTTGTAGTTGTAATGGTAATAATTATAGCTTCTAAGACTTGTTAGGGTATTACAATTCAACTTTTACCCAGTAGTTCTGCCTTAGTCATTGTTTTTCAAGCTTAAGTTCTCATTTAAATTTTATTTTAAAATTTATAATGTGGTATATGAACATGTGTCTATGCGATGATCTAATTTTCGTATGTTCTTTTCTTTCTTGTCTAATTAACCCAAAATGAAAGGGAAAAAAAAAACTGATTTACCAAATTATGAGGAACATCAAATATAGCCTCACAGTTTGAGTATAAAGTCTAAGGTTGGTTGAATGGATTTTTTAAGACAACAAAGCATGCTTCTGATATTCAAATTACATGATTGATTATCAGTCATGATATATATATATATATATATATATATATATATATATATATATATATATATATATATATATATATGTTGTTGCTCAATGAACTTTACTTTTTTTAATTTATTCCTATCTCACTCTAATTATGGAAAGTTTTGCTTGCAGTCCATCAATTGGAATTCAACAAAGAGAGATAAACCAATATCTTAAAGCGTGGAATCTGATTTATATCTAAATGAATTCCTTTATGTAAGAGGGTATATTTGTGGTTATGTTATGATCAATTTAAAGGGCTACTAAAGAAGTTTTATTTGAATAATGCCCTTCTAGTTTCAGTTTCATGTTGTAACAAACTCTAGTGACCTATAATATCAGTTTATTGTTTCCATGTATTTTTATCCTTTTAGGGGAAAGAGGCGAGGTGGGGATGGTTATGGATTTGGGAATAGGGAAATTGTAACACCCCCTTGGCGCTACAGGTTGAAAACTAAAAGACTGAAAATAATTACGCTGGTTGCTTTCGGAAAATATAATTTTCTCTATTTCTTAACTTCCTTGAAATTAGTTGTAGATTTTTTTTTTCTTTTCCTCTACCGTTGCAAACCAAACCTTTATAATTAACAAACAACCGAATACATATATATATGTATCAATACAGTTTTACATATGGCCCGTTATCTTACAAATCATTTATTTAAGCCATAGCATAAGGAAAACACACATAAACTAAACTTAAATAGTAACAGTACTGCTTCCCAACAGTAACTCAAAACAGATCCTATAGCTGGTCGTACTATAAATCCATTGGGAAGTCCTCCCTAGAACTCCCCGCCCGCAGAAGTATCTAGGTTCATCCATCACACGCTTCCGTCACTGTGCAGGGAACGTATTCCCGTGTACGATATTAGACTCATCTGGTTCATCTGTACCCGAATATATATATAGAAGCATAGTAGAAACCCAACATGAAAAGAAATAAAGCAAGGGTGAGATACCATCATTGAGTTTCATCATGATAACTACATGTATGACACTCAAACAAACATCATGTATACATACTGTAATTATTTCCTACCAATGGGATTCATACCCGGTCATCCAATCATAAATTTTTCAAAAATGCATGGCACTTCAATATCCATCCTATGTGTCCTTGACCTTTATTCTCCGGAGATTCCTAACTTCCCTTCTTCGAGCAATGATCAGGCTGCGATACCCTTAACACAATTGTCTCATGAGATCGGCCTCTAAATTTAGGTTCGGCTCCAATTGTTCAGGGAATATCACGATGGAGCACCTAAAATAATATTGGAATAGTTCCCTATTGAGTACATTCGTGCCGGGTAACCGAATTCCACGACCCAAGGTTGCAAGGCCCCAAGTATTCGCTGGATTTTCGAAGCCCGAATGTCCCTAAGACCCAAAGACCCTAGAATTTATCTTTGGTTCGTAACTAACCAATTTACCCAATTCACCCTTTGTGAAATTGTAGCTCGATACCCAAGGCATGTCTGCCCAATATGGCATGTTTGCCAGACTATGCATGTAAAATCCGTTGTTATCGTAACTGTTCTTTGTCGTTTGTTTTCCTTTAAAGTTCCCGATTACCTTTCCTTAGGTATTCCAATTTCCTTTCCCTTCTAAAGTGCAATTTCCTTTTAGGAACACTAGCCCGACGTCTCGGCAATCTAGGTCCTTATCCTTTCCTTTATTTCCTCCAAGAATTTTCGTTCGGTGAAAAACAAATACCAAAACCAAAAACTCCGAAAAACTTATCCAAGTTTGACGGAAACGTCCGCTGTTCTTAAATCCTTTTCCAAAAATCCTTTTTCTGATGAAATTCGTTTTAAAACGTAACGAAAATCATTTTTCCTCAAATCTTATATTTTTATTTCTACAAATCCATATTCCCTTTGTAAAGTTATTTTTCCATTTTTCTTTCTTAAAAGATCGTTTTTCTTTTTACTGTCGTTAGGCAAACAGAAAACCCTTATTTCTTGAAAAATTATTTATTATTAACCTTAAAACAATTTTTAAAATGCATTTCTTTAAAATTAAGATTTGTTTCCATTTTCTTTCCGGTATTTTGAAAAAAGTGCGAAAGTGAAATTTTTTCACGGTTACGTACGCGCTGTCATTTATTAACTTATTCTTGCATTAAAACTCATTAAAACATTATTATTTTTACCTTAAAATTAAATTTTCAAAGACATGTTGTTTCCCTTAAATCTTCTTAACGTTTTATCTTTAATTTCCAATGAGCACTGACCGATGTCAGGCTTCCAGCCAATCACAAAATCAACAGAAAATATCATACAACACAATTTATCACATGCTTTCACAATCAACAATAAATTCATACATCATAAATTATAGCATGCTTTCACAGATAAATCATGCATCACAGAATATTACGCAATAATTTTAAAACAAACACTACAAGCTACAATAATTAATTACAGACACACCAAACAAATTATACACATAGCTATCGAAGCTCTTCAAGTAAACTCCCCTTACCTTAACGTGTGGATTTTTCTTCCTGAAATGATCTCGAAATTCTCCGCTTCCTTTACAAGACTCCAAATACAACTACTCAACTAATCCTTCACAAACAATTAAAGAACAAGTCACAAAATGAAATAAAATCTCCTAAAACCTAAAGGTATAGGTTCGGCCTCCATAAAAAAATAGGGCTAGGGATCTCAAAATTTTACATACTCTTAGATCTATCACCTTAGAGTTGTATAGAGCTAGGGAAAATTGTCAAAAGTTGAAAATGAAGCAAAATCATCTAACCCATTTTATGGGTAGGATTTGGCCTCACTTAGATAAATAGGTTAGGGTTGTCTAAAATTCACATGGTCTTAGATTAGTGATCTTTAAGCATTAGAGATGACATAACTAATGATCATGACTTGAAATTAAAACAAAATCTCCTCCATTCCTACAAGTGAGGTTTCGGCCTCTTTAAAAAAATTGGGAAGGAAATTTTATTTTTACACTTGCTCTTGAATGAAGATACTAGGGATCATATCTAGTTCATAGCAATTGGAATCATGTGAAAAGGATTTTTCTATGATTTTCTAGCAATTTCCAAAGTTTTAGATCTAAGAACATCAACTTGATGATCATGGCAAAAATGAATGAAATAAATGAAGAACAAGGCTTAGATAGAGAGGCTACCTCTTGAAGATCAAGGAAATGTGAAGAAATTGATCCAAACTTGCAAAGGAACCTTGAGAACTTATGGTTTTTTCTTTGGTTTTCTCTAAGTATAGTTGATGAAAAATGAGAGTGTGTAGGGGGAGGGGGCTGCCGTGAGAGAAGAGTGTGAGGGGGCTAGGATTAATGAGTCATTAAGGGTAATTTGGGGTTTTATTATTCTTAGAGGCATTTTAGTCTTTTCCTAAACAAAATATCTTAGATATTTTGCAAAGTAATGATGACAAAGGGTGAGTCATTGGTGGTGACTCACCACACTCACCACAACTTAGTGACACTTGTCCCTCCAAGGCTCGATGTCCGGTTCAGTCTCCGTAGTTCCGATTCTGGCTCCGTTATTCTCCCGATTTAGGTTTTCCGCACCCGATTTAATTCAAAATTTCGCCCGAACAAAATATAATATTTTATTTTAGAGCAAAATTTTTAAAAGGCCCACATCACTTAAAAAGTGATGAGAAAATTTATTGTTTCGTTTTCGGGTCAAAATTAGGTTTTTCTGACCAGTAAAATCTTACTGTTAGTGAAAACGAAGATCGGGTTTCGTCTGAATTTTCAACCCATAATTTAACCATAGGCTTTTGCCATGAAATCGAGTCTAAATATGATTTTGTTTCAACCAAAATCATTTTCTATATCTCAGATAAAAATATAAACAGATAATTGTTTATCAAAACAGAAAACAGCAGAAATTGGGGTATTACAGAAATGGATGTTTCTGTAGACTCTGGTTACATGTCTGCTATAGAATAAAAATGTGATAAACATCTTAAAGTCAATGGAGATATACAAGAGTCTCCCCAGAAAGAAAAGATTATCCCTTTATCATATAATTTAAATACACTTTACACGATGAAGATAAGATTATTATCATAAGATATAAACATTGAAGTACTTGCATAAACACATACATATAAAGCACCTTAGTATAAGTAAATGGGGTTAGTTTGTATTTAATAGACACACAATTAAACATGTATTTTCTTCTGGTTTTACTTTTGTCTCTCCAGTTTCTGTTTCCTATCACTGTAATTGGAACTCGGCTCCTTGTGTTCCTGCTATTTTCTACTTTTATTATCACTACCAGTACTTATCAGTCTCACAAAAAAAACAATGTAACTCTTTGAAAATTAAAAGGAATTTTTTTAACAGTTACACTAACGACCATACATAGAAAATTATACTTGGCCTATAACACCAAACATTGGATAATATTTTTGGCACCAACACTAGAAAATAAATAAAAATTTGCAGTCAACCCTTATCCTACTAGGTGAGTCAGCTGTTGGGATCAATCGACCACATCTCCATTCGACGCTATCAAAAACAATTTTCAGTAAAACCATTTAGAGGAGTTCTTTTTTGTTTCTCCTAAATTCGTCTTAGGTCTTACTCTAGCTCTTCTAATCACATTGTCTTTCATTTGATCCACTTTTCCTTTTTTAAGCCTGAACAAACCACTTTACGTGAGTCCCAAATATCTTTTCCTCAATAGGTGGTAATCTGACTTTCTCGTGGATATATTTGTTTCATAATATTTTCATTTTTTGTATATCTACTTATCCACTTTTACATTCTCATCTTCACTACACTTACTTTTTGGCTTTAAGACCTAATTTGTCATTTATCATGATGAAACGGGGCTGGAATTTGAGGATAAAATTTTGGGCTGATTTAGAAGCTTGTACCTAATTTTATTTTATTTTATGATGTAAGCATCTTGGGCCTTAGAAAGTGCACGACCAAGCCTCTATTTTTAGGGTTAGGGATATGCTTGCCTTACTCTTTTGTCGCAACAGTCCTGGAAAGCATCGTGAAAAAAATATATAATTGTAAATTGGTTTAGAGAAAGAGACTTTGGAGTTGCCACCAATCGCTTTATCCATAAAATGGAATGGTGCAATTGGACACATAAAACGATGGTCTACGTTTCAGAGTCTGAATTCGGGAGTCGATTACGAGTAGGGAATGTATTGTTTGCTTGTGGCAACCATCATCCAAGGGGTAAATTGGGTTTCAAATAAAAATTAAATCTTTTACAATAAATCAACATTTATAAAATAAAAAAAAATAGAAAGGGAAGAAAAGTATAACACGAGGATTTTATCCTGGTTCAGTCACTCACCGCCAGTGACCTAGTTCAGTCCCCACTCCACTTGTGGGATTTTCTTCCACTATAAACAAGCTTAACTAGTGGTTGCCACCATTTTAAAACCTAAGCTTAACATGTGCTTGTCAGCCAAAAACATTTTTCACATTAAAACACGGACTGAACATAATCGATTGTCTAATTGATTATTTTCCCAAAAATATTTTTCTAGATAAAATCTTATTTAATCAAAAAAGGGAATTTTTTTTTCTTAAAACCATATTTCAAAATCATTTTTGATGACTAAACTTATTTTAAGAAGTGAGCCATTATTACCTTTTAATACCTTACAAATATTCTAAGACCTTCTAAGTGATTCTCCTTGCAGTCTCTTGGTTTTGGTCTTGAATTTGTTGTTCTTGATATTCTTCCAGAAATTTCTTTTGATAAACACTCTTCAAGATCTGGACACCCATTGATAACCTTGTGATTTTAACTCCACATTCTTGACTTCATAGCTTTGCTTGTTCCAACCTGAACATTTATAATTCACAGATTTCTCATTGATAGCATTAGTTCAAGGTATATAAACTTAATAGTAATATTTCACATTTCATTCATACACAAATCTAGGCATAATAATCCATTTTAATATATTGTTAATCACTATGATATATATATATATATATATAATACCACATGTGAAAAACCACATGTGGTTTTCACTTAATATTATATTAAACATAATTATTTAACATATTTGTATTGAATTAATGTCGTTTAAAATGTGATATTCATTGAGCACAATATCATTCATTAAATATTTAATATATATATCAAACATATCAAAATTAACCATATATCAAATATTATAGTCACATTGCATTTATCAACATAATACACATTAAACCCAATATTCTTTTTATTGAATTAATACCATGATACTTTATTTGTCAACATCAAAAACCTATATCACCTTTGAGATACCCAGATGTCCCATTAAAGAAAACCCTAATTAACTAAGTCTTAATCCATAATTAACATTAACATGATTATACATTCGAAAATATCATATTATTAAATTGGAAAAATTAAAAATGTTTAAACTTAAATCGTGCGCAATGGTAAACACACAACACATACATACAATATATACAATATATACAATACGTACAGATTGTCCCCAAGGTACAACGAATCCCAACAGAGGGATTCTAAGCCTTGAGAAAACTATACAAACACTGAAATAAAAGATATATAGATAAATTAGTCACAGGAGGAGAAAAGTCCTAGAGATACCCAACTCGCCTCTAAAAAATACATCAAAATATAAAATAAGGCTCACAGAGGCTCACAACCTAACAGAGGCATCCGACCAATCCATATCATAGACGATATGGGTGTTTAGAGCTACCCTCTCTGTGATACTCTCTACCCTGCATGTATTTTTAAAGCGATAACATAGAAGGAAATAATTTAATTTTTCGAAATAATACAAACACATGCTTATTCTTTATAAAAGAAAACCAATGGGTAAACCGTAAACGATACCACATTGTAACAAGGTCTCAACGCGGAAAATAAATCGTGTTTAAGATGAAAGACATGACATAAACGTAAACATAAACAAAATACATAAACGAACCCAACTCCGATGTCACATTACAGAGCTGGTATAACCAATCCGATAAACAACTCGAATAACAAACTAAACTAAACATTAACTAACTACTAGAAGCGGCTCCTCAGAGTCACTCCTCAGCAAGCTGCTCACCATCCTCTGCATAACACAAAAAGGGTACATGCAAAGCAACAACAAAGACGGGGAGTAAGAACCATATATATAAACATAACGGCAACATGATAGTTGGCAAGATGAACATACAACACATAGCAATCATAACATAGTCATCATACTAACACAACAAGCATATCACAATATAACATCAATCATACAATGCAATGTGAAATACTACTCCGAATGCATGTGGATCCATCTACACCAGGCGTACAACTCCACAGTTACATCTCCACATTGACCGATAAGCACAACGCTAGGGCAGTTCACCTTACCATGGGTGGACCCCTAGGATAGCCGACGAACCTTATTCTAAGATGCGCCACCACGGGTGTACATGATCCCCTTAGTCTCGGATGAACCACCGTGGATGGACAGATCGTCTTACACGCCAATGACCTCCCCTTAATTATCGTACCTGTAACACCCCAGTTTTTTACTGATCTTTAATAACAGTAAATATATATGTTTATATTATTTAATTGGATAGATTAATTTTTCGGATGTTTAACTTTGTCTATTTTAAGGGGTTAGTTTGAATAATTTTATTTACTCATTCAAAATTATTTTATTAAGTGCGCCAGTACTGCCTTATTCCTGTATAAGTACTTTTACTAGACAATAATGTTATGTTATTGTCATTATTAGTGTTTGTTTAGAAAAATATTTTAAATGATATGATTGAAAGAAAATTATTTTCATATTCCACTCTATTTATTTTTAGATTTGAAAATAAATTGGTTTGATATTAATCGGAGATTAAATGTTGGACCGTGGATTTTCTTAGTTGATCAATTCAACTATCAATCTCTATTTTATTTCAAATTTTGAAAAACATATATTTGTCACCTTTTATTTTTAGATTCAAAAACTAAAAACGTGTTTATTTTTAGGCTTAATATTAATCACTCATTTTGTACCTAATCACTAATAATATGAAAAATTGATATGAGAAAACCCAAGTCCCCTCCCCCCTCGACAGAAAACGCATCCCTCCCCCCCCCCCCCTTCCCTCTTTCTCTTTTTTTCTTTTCCTTTCTTTCTTCTTCTCCTTCCTCCCTTCAACTCCACTTCCTTCCTCCTCCTCCTTCCCTCCACAACCTCAGCCGCGCGCCGCCGCCCCTGGAAGCGTCGTCCGGCCGCTGCTCGGCACAAGGAGGAGGAGACCGCACCGCCTTCGTCTGGTTTGTCCCCTCCGCCACAAAAACGAGCGCTCCGCCGCTGTGTTTTGGATCCCCGCCCCGGTAAGCTCCCTAAGCCGCCATTAATGGTGGTTCTCCACCCTTTTGTGATGTTGAACCTTCTTTTTCTTCTTTCACGAAGTTTAACTCTTGTTTTATTGGATCTATGTTGCTGTCCCAAAACACACCGCCGCTTCCCCTCGCCATGTCGCCGCCACGCTGGCCGTTTCAACAGCCACCATGACCTCTTCTCTTGTTATCTTGGGTATGTGCTTCACCATAACCACTTCTAGTTCAAATCCCCAAACTGATTTTGAAACCCTAACCTTAACTCTTGGGTTTCATAATGTGATTTGAAACTAAAACTTGTTTTTGTGCATTTGGGACTATGAATTAGAGTTATCGTTAACTAATTTCATTGTTCTTTGGTTAGAATGAATTTTCCCCAATTTGCTCTATAAACCCTAAAGCCCCAAATTGGCTTCTCTTGAAAATTAGTTTTGTAATTATGAAATTAATTAAGTCTATATGCAAATGAGACTTTTAATTTATAATGTCTAAGGTTAATTTCATGATTCTATGAGCCAAATCTCATTTTCCCCAATTCCACGCAAAACCTTTACTTTTCATCTTGCTCTAATTATGAAATCGATTCTGGTTTTGTACAATTGAGACTTTAAATTAGTGTTTTTTCCTAAATTTATTCAGTTGTTCTTTGATCAAATTAATTTTCCTTGATTTTGAGATGAATTATCTTTTGCCCAAATTGAATTATTTGAAAATCGGCTCCGTTTTTATTAAATTGAAGGTTTGAAATTATTAGGTAGTATGTTCGATATCGAGTTATTGATTTTATGTTGTTTGGTTATTGACTGTGTTTGGAATGCTCTCTCTGGATGATGGTTTGTGACTGTACTAGTTTGAGGGAACCTGAATTTCATTCTTGGAAGCTAATTGTTGAAGGCGTCAAGGAAATGATCTTTTTCTGGTCTTCAAAGATAAAAGGAGTTTACATGAGGAGTTTTTGCTAGTCATATACCCTGTTTGTTTGATTGATAATATGTTTGATTTTAACAATGTGTGTTGATGTTATTTAAAATTGTTGAACATGAATTATATTGTTGTTGGATTATGTATACATTGGACTATATGTTATATTTCTTGATTGTGATTGGCTGAGGGCATGACACTGGTCTTTTGGAAACAAGGGTTTTCTCATAGGTTTTAGGAAAAGTTGGTTTCAAAAATGGAAAGATTTAGAGAAAAGACCTCTTTGATGAATCGTTTTTCAGAAAATGAATTTTAGAGAACAAAATTTTCTATGAAAGTGTATTTACAAGAACTAAAAGTATTTACGTCACAAAGTTGAAAAACTTTTGAACTTCTATTTTTCTATTTAGTTTTCGCTGAACGAAAAACCAAGTGGAAAGGGAAAAGTGGAAAGCACCTAGATTTCTGAAATGATGGGCTAGAGTTCTTGTTTTGAGTTTTGAGGAAAAGAAAGGACCTAGATCACCGAGCGATAAACCCGGGCTGGATTTGGATTGCCGAGATATCGGGCTGAATTCGGAGTGCCGGTAAAGCTGGACTAGTGTTCCTGTTGAGAAGAACCTAGGTCACCGAGACATCGGGCTAGTGTTCGAATTGAGGAAAAGATTTTAATGTCATTGTTTTGGTCTAAAATCTTGAGTTGGTATTAAAATTTTTATTTAATACCTGAATGAAAGTAGTCAAGAGCTTTAAGCCTTGACGAGGAAAGAAATGATGCGAAAAAGAAAAGCGGAAATGAGAATCCTTGATCTTACATGCATAGTCTGGCCTATGTGCCGTTGTGACAGACGTGCCATTGTGTATCGAGCTACAGTTTCACAAAGGGTGAACTGACAATTTGGATAGTTACGGACCAGAGATAGATCCTTTAGTCTTTGGGTCTATTAGGGACATTCGGGCTCGAAAACCCACAGAAGGCTCGGGCATTTGCACCCTCGGGCCGTGGAAATCGGTTACCCAGCACGTAATGTACTCAATCAGGAACTATTCAATCTTATTTAGGTGAGACGCGATACCCTAGAACAATTGGGGATTGGACCTAAATTGAGAGGCCAACCCAATGCGAAACAATTGTGTTATAGGCATTATTGCGGCCTCTCATGCTCGACGAAGGGAAGTTAGGATCTCCGGAGAATTATGAGTTAGATGGTGTACATTGAAGTGACATGAAAAGTTTTATAAAATTGCATTTAGTTGTCGGGAATGAATCCCTATGTTATAATTCTGATGTTATATTATGTATTATTGTCATATGTTGTTGTCTTGTGAGTCGTGTATGTGACTGCTATGATAAAACTCATATGTCGGTATCTCACCTTTGCTTTATTTCTGTTTGGTTTCTGTTGTGGTATTTTGGGTTTGAGTGTACAGAGGTTGCAGAGAAGTTCCCAGCCTCACTCGAGGATATTAATCCCAATCCTTGAAGATGTCAGATGTTAGTTATAATGGTGAGAACCATGGGATCTTTCCCAGGACTATCTTTTAGAACGACCAGCTTAGGTTTTTGAAACATTATTGATTTATGATAGTATACGTTCATGGCTCGGAGAGCCTTAATTTTAAATGGATTGTCTATGGCTCTGAGAGCTTTTCTTTTGGATGGAAATCTAAGATTTTCTTTTAGTCATGTATAGCTTGTTGATGTAAATATTTTCAGAATATTACTATCTTGATGTATTTTATATGACTGGAATTTCTGGGTTGAAAATATAAATATCTCAGCAGGTATTTTTATTCTGGGATGTTGAAGTTACAGAGGAGACTCTGTCGAAAATTTTGTAAAAATTCTAGATTTTTATTCAAGTATAATGTGATTTTACTTTTGTGACGTGTGTATCACTTTTCCGAAAATATTCATAAGGAAAATTTTTACACCCGAGTTTTCTGACTTAAATTGAATTAATTTTTTCCGAAAGTAAAACCAGCAAAATTCTTTTTTTTTAAGTTCCGCGACGAGTTAAGAGTTAGAAACGTAACGCCCAAGGGGGGTGTTACATTAGTGGTATCAGAGCTGGTCGAGTCTTTCGGGAACCTTGGGGAATAGGTCTATTATGTTTTTGTTGTGTGATCTCTGGTTGGACATTGTTTGGATTGTATCCGTGTCGAAACAATGTGTGTTTGATTGGTTTCCATTGCTTTTGCCTTGTGAGAAATCATGGCTAGTAGATGGTACTTTAGTCCATGTGTGACACATTCGGTTATCCTTTTGGGATTGTGTCAGACATTGGGATAATGTGCCCGTTGTAAAGGATTTTCCGGGAGTGTTCCCTGGAAATGTTTCTAGGTTTGCTGCTGGCAAGGGATATTGATTTTCGATCGATCTAATTTCTAGATTCGATCCGATTTCTAATCTCCTAGTGTAGGATGTCACCTACAAAGTTAAATCGAGCTAGACGACTCGATTCAACTGGAAGATCTGTGGTCTAAGCAGTTAGACCAAGTGTTTTCGGTAGGAAGCACCAATGTTGTGTGAGGGTTCGAAACTCCGCGTGGATTTCTGACAACTCAACAAGGTGACGATTATGAACAAGTATTCTCTGTCGTGCATAGTTGATTTGATAGATCAATTGTGAGGAGTCGTCGTCTACGCAAAGATCGACTTGAGGATGAGTTATCACCAGATTTGAGTGAGGATCTATCATAGACTTTGGAGCCATTGATTCAACCTACGAGGAAAGACCAACTCTTTGCATGACGAAGTGACTAACTTAGTTGTCCGTGATCGTACCCGATTTAGAGTGACCATACTAAGCGTGTCTGGAAAGACCTGTGTGCTTGTTGGAACCAATGCAAGATGATTTGAACCTTCAACCTTGGGTGAGTGTCTCATGATTAAGGAAATTCTTATCTATACTGTTCATTCCTTTATGAACTTGTAAATCGACCACTGTTCCTCAAATTCTGATGATTGTATTAGACAATCTCTATGATCAATCTCGTACTTGTAAAACTGACTTTCTAATCTTTATTTAAAGTCTATCATGATTTAGCAATTAGTCATGCTAATCAGTAATTTTTAATTCACCCTAATGGATTTTCTTGTATGTGAGAATTTATACTCACATTTCTGAATAATCCTCAGTGTATTAGACATTCGAGTGGATGGTTTTGGTAATATTCATTGGCCTTGATATTTTCATAGTTGGTTGAGAATTTTGTTATAACTATTTCCGGAGTTGCAACACCGATATTTTTGTGGTAACAGAAGTTTCGTGATGAAACTTAGTCAGGTCACATTTACTTTTGGGTAGATGTGATTCAGGCTGAATTTTTGCCAGACTGTTCTCTTTTTAAATCGTCGTTTTGTAAATTCCTTGTACTAAGAACGAATACTCTTGGAGTTAGGAACTGTTCATTTTTTTATTTTCCGAATCAGTTGGAAGTTATTGTGAAAGAAGGGACTTTATTAGAGTCATGATTGTAAACATGTAATGTGTGACACCCTTCTACCCATACATGTTATAAGCCATTCAATTATAAAAGCAATTAAAAAGAAAACATGCATTTTACTGAAAGGAATAAAGTATTTGTCCATGGGTAGAAAAGTCCCATATGAACCGGTTACAACACGGAAATAAAATAAGTTTTAAACAGTGAAAACATAACAAACCAATAAAGATAACCCAACCCCGATGTCACATACAGAGCGGCTATAACCGTTCCGGAATAAAATCCATGGAATTACAACTGTAAACTATAAAACTAACTGAACATAAACTGGCCCTAACTATGAGTGGCGGCTCCTCAGAGTCACTCCTCTCTGGGCTGCTCGTCATCCTCTGCAAGGTGCCAATCAAGCCAAACACAAACAAACAGACAGATATAGAGAGTAAGAATCGTATCAACATATTAGCAAGGAGATAGACAGTAAAGTAAACAGCAAGCATAACAACATCATATCAACATCAACATCATCATCATCGTTATGCTATACAGTGCAATGCAGTCCTACTCCGTTAAACCATCAATGCATGTGGATCCACTAAACTCGGGATGAACGACTTCGGAGTTAAATATCCACATTGAGAATCTACTCAACGCCGGAGAATCTACTCCTTGAATAGCCAACGCATCAAACGAACGAATGCCTCGTCACGAGGGCGCTAGGAGAATCTACTCCAACCGTGGATGGCCAGATCGCCGTACTCTAGGACGACCTCCCCTATGTCGAACATCCCTAAACGACATCTCTGATGCAATACATATGCAACACAACAACAACGGCAGCACCACCTCCATAACTCCAACGGAATCGACCGAAGGTAACAGCGGAATCAACCGCAACAACTTGCCTCACGGAATCTGCCTGAGGACTTAAGCGGAATCAACCGCAGTACCTGGGGCAAACTCTCGGCCACCAAGATACACAACAACAATAACACCTTAGACCCCAACCGTGGGGTCAAGGCCTCCTTGGTCAAAAAGCACCAAGGCACAGCTCATCAGCTTGCGGCACCAATTGGGTGTCGACTTATCAAACTTAACACCTCACCATCTCATCATTTTAATTGTCTTTGGTAGACATTAGCCAAGTTGTCTAATCATTTATCATCATGGGAAGTAGTAGGGTTTGAAACCCCTTAAGTCCTTTAATTCTGTTCTGTCCAGGTGGGTTGAGCACGGTCATGCTTGTAACACAGCACGGTCGTGCTTTAGCACGTAAGGGGCGTGCTCCCTTTTAAGTGAAGCACGGTCGTGCTTCTTATTCAGCACGGTCGTGCTCAGCAGCACGGTCATGCTATTTGTCCTGCACGGCCGTGCTGAACAGCGTGGCCATTTACCCAGAATTCAACTGGGAGTATGGTCGTGCTCCCTGTTCAGCACGGTCGTGCTCATCGCGTGACAGTGCTGTTCTGGGCAGGAACAAAGACTGAGCTCTTAACCAATTTTTATGCTTTTACATCTATTAATCCTAAGTCCATTGACAGTGCGTTTTAAGGATTAATAAACAACATCAACTCCAAAAATCACGTCAGCCAATCAATATCATGTTAACAACAACTATTATTATCATACCAACTCATAGGGCAACCATCATAATGTTCATGAAATACATCAACATATTCATATATCGGTATACAATGCATAACAGTAAATATCATGTTACATACAATACATTCAGACAATTAACATATACATAACATGTATCAACAGGGGTTATGGGAACCCCTTTACTTTACCCTAACCCCAAACCTATGTAAATACTACCCTTCTCCCCATACCTGGATTGAAGCTAGCTCCCTAACCACGTCCTAAACAGCAACCGGTTCCTTCCCTTACGGCGGCGTTCACCCAGACTAATTGACACTTTAGATTAGAATTTCCTTCTCAAAGTCCTTCAATCATTTGATTTCCAATAGAAAATTTTGTGACTGGATCTCAACCATTTTGAAATCTGCAAAATTATCTTTCTTGGTCAATGTCATCCAGTTGGTTTTTTTGCTTGTAAGAGAGGGGTTAGGCAAGGTGACCCTCTCTCCCCCATCTATTTGCTTAGCTGAAGAGGTTCTCGGTAGATATTTCTCTATTATGGTTTAGGAAGGCAGACTCCAATTGATGGCAGGACATAGAAGTTGTAAACCTCCAACCCATATCGTTTATGCAGATGATATTTTAGTCTTCTGTAGGGGCAGCAAACAGAATTTGAGAAACATTATGGCTTTTTTTTAAGGACTATGGTGAAGCTTCAAGGCAATTTCACAACATTGGCAAGTGTAAATTTTATGAAGGATTTCTTTCTCATTCCAGAATTGCTTCCATCAAGGACATTCTTGGTTTTTCTATTGGAACTCTTCCTTTTAATTACTTAGATGTCCCCCTATTTAAGGTAAAACCATGGAAAGTCCACCTTCAACTAATAGCAGATCGGATCAAGAGCAAGCTTGCATCTTGGAAAGGGTCTCTTTTGTCTATTATGGGCAGTGTAACACGCCCTTGGGATTACATGTATAACTCGTTGCAAAAATATAAAACTAAAACAAAAGCCGGTTACTTTCGGAAAATAAAATTTTCTAATCACTTAGCTTTACCCGAAAATGGTTATGAATTTTTTTTTCTTTTTCGTTATAGACACACACACACACACACACACATATATATATATATATATATATATATATATATATATATATATATATATATATATAACTTTTTACATCAGGACCTTTATACATACAGGTCATTTGCCAGAGTAAAAACATAAGTAAAATAAAAACATAACTATACTGTAGTGGTAAATCTGGAAAACACGACTCAAAAAAAATGGCTCTCAGTAGCCAAATATACAGACTGTCGAAAATACCACTACCTCAAAAATAAGAACTAGAAAGTCCTACTGCTTGTCGCACTAGTGGAAACCGTTGGGAACACCGCCATGGTCCTCTCCAACTGCAGGGGTATCCAGTGGGGGTACCTCTACTCCCACTTCAGCAGCGGGGTCAACACCATCATCCAGAGGATAATACTTAGGAACCTCCTGCGGATCCTCTTCAATCTCATCGTCTACCTCGGGTACAAGAATCAGAGGGGCTGGCGGTGAATGTGGTGCTGCCTCCTGAAGCGACTGAACGAGTGGAGGCTGATGAACTAGGTCTCCCTGCTCTACCAATGCTCCCAATAGTAACCACATAGGTGGTAGTGGGATTTCCACAGTCTTGGTATTGTGGGTACGCGTCTATGGTCTTGCTGCTAGTGTGCCCTCAGTGACACACCAAACTATCAACTAATCCTTCACAACAAATTAGAATACAAGTTAAAAATTGAAACAAAACTAATATAACCCACTTCGATAGGGTTCGACCATGTTAAAAAAAATTTGGCTAGGGATCTCTAAATTTTTCAAGCTCTTGGATCTATGATCCTAGAGTTTTAGAGAGTTAAGAAAAATTATCATACTTCAAAAATTCTCATTCTATGATTTTCTAGAATTATTTGAAGAAAATCAAGGAAAAGAGAAATATGGAATTCTTGACTAGAAGGAAAGGAAATAAATGAATGGAAGAGTATTCATACACATAGACAATAAGAGTTTACCTCTAGATGATGATGTTGAAGAAAAATGATCAAACCTTCAAGTTTGTCAAGAATGGAGTCTTAGGTTTTGAGAGAAATGGAGAACTTGGATGAAATGAAAAATGAAATGACCAAGTGCTTGAATGAGGTCAGGGCCTGTTGTATGGGGGTATTTTGGTCACAAAATGTTGGGACAAGGTTGGAATTACAAAGAAAGTTCAAGGGCAAATTAGACAATTCTGTTAAAGTCATCATTACATGGTGAGTCATAACCTTCCATGGTGACTCATGCAACACTCCGTTTTTCGTGTAAGTGCTTTTATGTGTGTCTTGTTTGTTAGGGAGGTTTAGAGTGGGCTAAATGGGGTTTTTGAGTTGAAAATCCCTTCCTGGTGCATGAGCACACCCGTGCTCGTGTGTCAGCACGCCCGTGCTTAAGGCTGCATGCGTCTCGTTGACATTGATGTGAGCACGCCCATGCTCAGACCGTGCTCAGCAGTCAACCGCGCCTTGTAGGTGCTAAGTTGAGCAAGGCTGTGCTCAAGCCTCTGCCTTTACAAGCAGAATAGTAACCGAGGGTTTACTTCATAAACTCTCAAATTGGCACTTTAGGCAACCCTAAGTGTGACGGCAGCCTCTCCCTCTTTTCTCCTTTGAGCCCAAACTGTTCTTGGTGTTCTTGCTCTTTAGGAGAGACAATCACGCGCTAGTGCCAATTAACGAAAGGTAAACGTTCTTCCATTTTGTGTTCCTTTTCATTCTGTTGAATTGGGAACTAATGGGTTAACCCTGTTTTGTGTTGAGCAAGGCTCGGGATCAGTCGTCGAGCTGTTCGAGGGAACCAGTTTAGGAGCGTCTTCAGTTTAACGGGAATCTTCATACCAGGTATAGGGAGAAGGAATAGTATGAGTATGTAGGCTTGAGGGTAGCGTAAGATGAAGGGTTCCCATAACCCTTTCCCTTTGATAACATGTTTATATGTCTTTATGTCTATTTGTTGTATGATGTTAAATTGTTGTGATGATGATATTGGCATAACTGTATTAATTGTTTAATGTTGTTATGAATGTATTGTATGTTGACTGTTATGAACATGTCGAATATGATGATGCCATGATTATTATGATATTGTGATGACTATGTAATGTTGATTGATGTTGTGAACGCATTACGATTAAAACTTTAAATCTGTTAATAATGCTAAGGGATGGTTGTTTCCCCTTGTTCATAAGACTGAATGTTAGTAATGAGTGAGGTGATGCCAACGGTGTAGTTAAGAACCTTAGGGACTGAATTATGAGTGATTAGGGACAATTTAATGAACCGAGATTAAAGGACTAATTCCCCTTAATTTGTAAGACATGAACATTAATTCAAATTTAACGAAGCTGATGAGTTATGGATTAGAAGAACATTAGGATTGAATCTGAGATGTCCCCAAATCAATTGGCTAAGAGTCTGTGTCCATACTGCCCAGAACAGCAGGGCGCGCATTTGAGCACGCCCGTGCTCAATAGGGAGCACGCCCATGCACCCATTCAAACCCAGAAACTGGGAGCGCTCTTGAGCACGCCCGTGCTTAACAGGCAGCACGATCGTGCTTGCCTGGGAACCTCAGCACGACCGTGCTGAAGGGTGAGCACGACCGTGCTAACCTGTGCAGAACAGAAACCAGAATAGTGCCGAAGCAAAGGGTGTTTCACCCAAATGCTCTAAAAGACCTAATAAAATACCAACAAAACATGAAGATCAAATACAAGTGATAAGATTGTTGTACCTTGGTAGCCCAGTGGCCAAGGGGGGACCTTGATGCATGATGGTCAAGTTGGTAATCTCTAGTGCTTAATGGCTAGATTGTTAATGATGATACGGTACCTTGGTAGCCTAGTGGCCAGGAGGGCCTTGATGCTTGATGGTCAATGTGGTAATCTCTAGTGCAGAACGACTAGAGTGTTTAATTAATGAATATGAAAAGATAAATGTTAATCCTCAACAACCGAGTGGTCGAGGTGTTGATGGTGTTAAAACTTGAGTAGCCTAGTGGCCCAAGCGGAGGTGGTGGTTTATGCTTGTGTGTTGTGTTGAGCATGCATTCACGCATCGGAGATGTTTGTGGAGGATGTTCAACACAGGGGAGGTCGCCCGAGTTATGGTGATATTGTCGTCCGCGACGATTCAAGTGAATCATGTACAACCGTGGTGGCGCATCCAAGAGTAAGGTGCGTCGGCTCTCCTAGGGGTCCATCCGTGGTTTGGTGGATTGCTCCGGCGTTGGTGCTTATTGGCCAATGTGGAGATGTAACTCCGAAGTTGACTTCCTGAGATAGATGGATCCAAGTGCATAATGGAGTAGTGGAGCAGAGTTGCATTGCATAGCATACACGTTTGTATGATGATGTTATTATGTTATGTTGCTATTGTTGTTATACATGCTTGGTTGTTGTATGCTCGTCTTGATAGCTGCTTCCTTGCCATTATATTCATATTCATATTTCTTAATCCCTATTTCTATGTTTCTTGTATTATATGTATCTTTTATGCAGAGGACGGCGAGCAGCCAGTTGAGGAGTGACTCCGAGGAGCCGCGACTCCTTAGTTAGGATTTCCAGTTTTTAGTAGTTAGTTAGTTGCTTCAGTTATATCCGAGGTTGTTTTTCCGGATTGGTTATACCAGCTATGTAATGTGACATCGGGGTTGGGTTTAACTTTTGTTTATGTTATGTTTTTCCGTGTTTGAGATTTGATACAATGTGTTACCTTTTACCTTGGTGATGACTTAATAAATGATGCATGTTTTATTTTTAAATTACCTTATCTTTTACTGCTTTATATGTATGCGGGGTAGAGGGTGTCGCATTTAGTGGTATCAGAGCAGTTCGGTCCTGTCCGGACGTGGTATGAGTCTGTTGTGAGTCTGTTGTGTTCTCTTGTTTGAATTTTCTATACTCGTTATAGACAATGGTGCCCTGTTGTGGTTGAGGGAGACGGAGAAGATCTTCCAAGCTATGGGATGCAACGATCAGCAGAAGATCATTTTCGGGACTTTCATGTTGACTGAGGATGCTGAGCACTGGTGGGAGAACTGTCATCAGCGCATGCTGGCTGAGGGTACTGTGGTCACATGGAATGTCTTCAAGGATGGATTTCTCGAGAAGTACTTCCCAGCAGATATTTGCGACAGAAAGGAAATGGAATTCTTGGTACTAAAGCAGGGCAACATGTCAGTAGGAGAGTATACAGCTGAGTTTGAGGAGCTGGCTCATTATTACACGATGTATCAGTATGTGACGGACGACCGCTCCAAGTGCATCAAGTTTGAGGATGGTCTGCGTCCAGAGATCAAGCGGGCTATCACCTATCAGGAGATTTGAGTCTTTTCGGTCCTAGTGAACAAGTGTAGGATCTTTGGAGATGCCTACAAGTCCGGAGGGTCAGCCTCCAAGGGATCAGACAACAAGAGCAACAAGAAGAGTGATCAGGGAAATAAGTGGAAGTCGCGTCTCACTTCAACCGACAAGGACTTCAAGCCGGATGGCAAGAAGTCTCAGTTTTCTTCAGACAAGTCCAGAAGATGGGATTCATCTGATTCTAGACCTATTCGGTGCGGCAAGTGTGGACAGAATCACTTCACTACTCAATGCAAGGAAAGGACATCATCTGCTTCAAGTGTGGCAAGTATGGCCACATCAGTCGAAACTGCGAGGAAGGAAAGTCAGAACCACAGAGTGCGAGCAAAGGTCAAAAGCCTCAAGCCAACCGACTGAAGACCACGGGGATAGTCTTTACTCACAATGGGGTCGAGGCCTCCGAATCCGAAGATTTGATCCAAGGTGTGTGCCTCATTAATAATGTTCGTTTAACTGTATTGTTTGATTCGGGTGCGACTCACTCGTTTGTGTCATATGAATGTGCTAAGAGTCTTAAGTTGTCTGTGACACTCCTTGAGTGAAATTTAGTTGTTGCCACACGCATGAATAAACCTGTTCTTATTTCTTATGCATGCAAGACTATTCTTATTTCCATAGATGGTAGAGACTTTATCGTTGGTCTTGTATGCTTACCTCTTAAAGACCTTGATGTTATTCTTGGCATGGATTGGTTATCTTCCAACCACGTCCTTCTGAATTGTTTTGATAAAACCATAGTTTTTGGAACTCTAGTGGAGTCTAGGGATCCTAGCTTTCTCTCTACCAACCAAGTTAAAGCTACGATGAAAGAAGAAGCCCAAGTTTACATGATGCTAGCTTCCCTGGAAGTCGAAAGCCCTCTTGATGTCGACAGCGTGCCGATTATGCGAGAATTTCCTAAAGTGTTCCCGGGGGATGTTTACGAACTACCCTGAGAGAGAGATGTGGAGTTTACCATAGACTTAGTGCTTGGCACTGGACCTAAATCCATAGCATCCTATAGAATGTCTCCTCTAGAGATAGCTGAATTGAAGAAACAGATAGAGGATCTGATGCAGAAGCAGTTCATCAGGCCTAGTGTATCCACATGGGGAGCGCCAATGTTGTTAGTGAAGAAGAAGGATGGTAGTATGAGGTTATGTGTCGACTAACGATAGCTCAACAAAGTGACCGTTAAGAATTGGTATCCTCCCCCTAGGATTGATGATCTTATGGATCAGTTGATCGGGGATTGTGTTTCTCGAAGATAGATTTGAGGTCAGGATACCATCAGATTCGGGTTAAGTCTGAGGACATCCCGGAGACAGCGTTTAGGACGCGATATGGTCGCTACAAATATTTGGTTATGCCCTTTGGTGTGACCAATGCTCCTGCTGTGTGCATGGATTACATGAACAAGGCCTTTCACCCTTACTTGGATAAGTTTGTGGTGGTGTTCATAGATGACATCTTAGTGTACTCCAAGACCAAGGAGGAATATGTGGAGCACTTGAGGGTTGTCTTGCAGACCCTTAAGGAGAAGCAATTGTATGCTAAGTTGTCTAAGTGCGAGTTTTGGTTAGAGGAGGTGAGTTTCTTAGGTCACGTGATCTCTAAAGGTGGGATAGCCGTTGATCCGGCTAATGTAGAGACGGTGCTTCATTGGGAAGCACCAAAGTCAGTGACCGAGATTAAGAGTTTCTTGGGTTTAGGGTTTAAGGACAATTGTTTGTGTGGGACTCTAAGTGTGAGGAGAGTTTCCAAACTCTGAAGGTTAAACATCAGCACCAGTTTTGGTTTTGCCCGATCCTAGTAAACTTTTCGTAGTGTATTGTGATGCATCAAAGCAAAGTTTAGGTGGAGTGTTGATGCAAGATGGTAAAGTAGTAGCTTACACTTCTAGGCAGTTGAAAACCCACGAGAAGAAATACCCTACCCATGACCTAGAGTTAGGAGCTTTGGTTTTTGCCTTAAAGATCTGGAGGCATTACCTCTATGGAGCTAAGCTCGAGGTTTTTAGTGATCATAAGAGTTTAAGATATTTGTTTGATCAGAAAGAGCTCAATATGAGGCAGTGTAGGTAGATGGAGTTTCTTAAGGATTATGAGTTTGATCTAACCTACCACCCAGGAAAGGCCAATGTAGTGGCCGATGCTTTGAGTAGAAAAACGTTGCACGTCTCCTTTTAATGGTTAAGGAGATGGATCTGATCGAGGAATTTAGAGACCTAAGTTTAGCTTGGGAAGTTACCCTTAAGAGCATTAGGCTTGGAACCTTGAAGGTTACCAACAGTTTGATGGATCAGGTTAGAGAAGGCCAAAAGTTAGATAAGTTTCTCTTAGACTAGAGGGAGTTGCTTGCTCAAGGTAGAGACCTCAGTTTTAAGGACGGAAGTGATGGAGTCTTGAGGTTCAAAGATAGAGTTTGTATACCAAATATCCCGGAGCTTAGGGAATTAATCCTTGAAGAAGGACATATAAGTGGATTGAGTGTGCGCCCAGGTGCCACTAAGATGTATCAGGATTTAAAGAGGATGTTTTGGTGGCCTAGGATGAAGAAAGATGTGGCTGAGTTTGTTTACGCTTGTTTAGTGTGCCAAAAGGCTAATATACAACACCAGAAGCCATCAGGAAAGTTGCAACCTTTAAGTATCCCAGAATGGAAATGGGATAGTATCTCCATGGATTTTGTGTCTGGACTCCTGAGTGTAACATTCGTGTTTTCAGGAATTATTGATATCTTGGATAACTAAGTTTAAGACTTTAATTTTAGGTCTAATATGCATGTTAGTGTTGGGAACCTTGCATGGAAAGTATGAGATTAACCGACGTTGAAGAATTGAATGAGAACATGTTCTAGAATTTTTGTTATACAGTTTAGAATGTTTAAGAATGCACAATAGGAAATTTATTTTTGTGGAAGAGATTAGGTATTTTTTTTTAGGGCTTGGTCTTATTCCTTAGGTATAGAGGAGTCTATGTTTCAAATTTCAGGTCAATCGGACTTCGAACGAGCTCAAAACGCTAGAAAACGTCGGAACTGGAAGTGCTGGACAGCAACCAGCGCTAAGCGCAGGCTACCGGGTGCTTAGCGCTGGCCCTTGCCAAATGGTGCACCACGGTTGGCGCGCTGAGGCGGTGCAGAAGCACCAGCTTTGAGCGCCCAGTACTAAAAAAAAAATTAAAAAGATGGGATTTCGTGGAACATGTGAGAAAGTGGCAGAAACTCAGGTTTTAGAGTGAGAGGGAGAGGAGAGAGAAAGAGAGAGAAATTTCCAGAGGGGATTCTGATCAATCAGTTCGTCCTATTGAAAAACCGATTATACCGTTGTGATCCTCGCGACTTCTTCTTCATCATCCTACCTTTCTTTTCTTGGTTAGGCTAAGGTAAGTCTATGTTTTTATGCCGAAATTCTATCCGTGATAGTATTGAAGTTATCTCTCAATCCGTTTATCGGTTTTCAATTTCGTCTTCAGATTTGAGCTACACGTAACGTGTACTTCGTGAATATGTGTTTAGGTGAATTTTTGGAGCCCCAGAGGTAGGAGAACCTCACATGGCAGATTTGGGGAGATTGGAGTGGGTCCTTTTCGTTACTCTAAAGCTAGCCTACGACATCTCAGGTGGGGGAAAGAAGCCATGTAACGTCGAAAATGGCTAAGTAACATTTTATTCAATATTGGCGTAGGGCGACCTAAATCCTACTAGTGAGTGAGTAATTGACAATATCAATATCACATTGGGGATCACTTAGTGGTACCAATGATGATATTGAGATTGTAGATTTATCGCATTTAGGTTAATATTATGATATCTGAGGTTGTCTGATTTTACTGTTTTGAGCTGCTTGTTGTGTGATGTTTGATTGATATGTTAATTGAGATTAATTATGTTTATTTTATTATTTTATTATTATTATAATATGATTATGGTTGATAACATGTACTGGCTGATAATATGTTATATTTGTCATAACATGCTTAGTTGTTTTCTAGGCAGTGATATTTGATATTTAAAGTGATGCATGTTGGGGAGTGTATGATATAAAATTTAGACGTGCCTAACCTAATTAATTAATATTTTATTATGATGAGATTGATGAGGTGATGTTATTTGAGATATGCTATGAGATAGTGATGAGAGGTTAAGGCACTAGGGTATGATTCGATATACGTCGGCGAGACCCATATAGATGCATATTGTTGATCACAGTCGTGTGTTTGGAACGCACGAGGTCAGAAGTCCTCGCGGGACCGTCCCAACTTAGATTTAGGCTGTGCAACTATAGTGTCATTGCTATGCATGAGCACCCTCGAGAGAGAACCAGGGTATGCACCGGAGCGAGATGTGTAGCTATAGTGTCATTGCTTTGCATGAGCATTCTCACCGCGGATGAGAGTGTGCACCGGTGTTTGGGGACGCGTCGCTTGGACGACTGACTAACATCTCTCGGGTGGGCAAGGGATGTGTGACAGGATTGGTGGTGGCCACTTCAGCATAAGTTGCATGAGTGCGAAGGGTAGAGGATGATAATATATCTTGAAGATGATTGTATATAATTCTTGTGTATATATCTGTGATGCATGTCTATGTGCCTTTATTGTTTACATGTTATGTACCATTTTCCATATATGATGATAGATAGTTTCTTATCCCCCTACTTCTTTTATATGTATGTTTTCTTTTATGTGCTCGTTTTGAGAAGACCCTGCGGATGAGCCATCTACAGAGGAGCTTGATGGGACTCCTTATGAGCCAGATGCTGGAGGACGAGCAGTGACCTCTAGCCGTTGAGTTTAGAGTCTATGGCCAGTGCGTCTTTTTGTAATGTTTTAGTTTTCGTTGCTTATATCATTTTGTATTAGTATGTATCTTTTGGGACCGTACTAATGGAGTACCCTATTTAGTTTATCAGCACAGTATGTTTGTATTTATATATATGTGTGTGGTGTGATGTTTAATTTTGTTCTTACTTTTAAGTTTTTTTTTTTTAATATTTATGATTTTCTATATATATATATATATATATATATATATATATATATATATATATATATGTCCAATGCTAATATTACGATTAAGTATTAGATAATTTAGATTTTTTCTTTAATGAGACATCGGGGTGTCTCATTTGGTGGTATCAGAGCAGTTTGATTCTGTTCAGGCTATGAGGTTATGGTGTACTGGCCATTTTAGTTGAATCCACAATGGATATTGACTATGCTTAGAAGTTAGGTAGTGAGTCCAGACACAATAGTTATAATTTGTGTGGCATATAGTATTTATATATCAGAGTGTGTAATATTATATGTCATATAAATGTGAGCTAATGATTTCTGTTACATGATCATGGCTCGAGGTAGAGGTAGAGGACGATGGGGAAGAGGTGGTGGTAGAACCCCTGAGAGAGTTGCCGGAAGTGGCAACAGAGAGGCTTCTCACACCGGAGGAGGAACCAGAGGAGGAGGAGAGTCATCTGAGACTCTTCGGACCATCAGAGATCTTGCCACCGCTATGTTGCAGCAGACACAGCAGAATGCTCAGATGATGCAGCAGGATAGAGAGCAGCAGGAGCGTGACAACCAGAGGAGAGCTGCTGAGGCAGAGGATGCACAGATGGCTACTTTCCTGAAAGGGAAGCCGCCCCAGTTTAGAGGTGGCTATGACCCAGAGAGGGCAGAGTGGTGGATCCATGAGCTGAAGAAGATCTTTGACACCATGAGATGTAGAGATGATAGGAAAGTGACTTATGCTGCTTTCATGCTGACCGGAGGAGCAGAGTCATGGTGGAGAGGCAAGAGAAGGTTGTTGGAGGCCGAGGGTCGTGTGATTGATTGGGAGACTTTCAAAACTTGCTTCCGAGATAAATACTTCCCGCGTTTGGTTAGAAGCGAGAAGGAGAAAGAGTTTATGAGTCTTCGACAGGGTAACATGTTTGTCGGGGAATATGCAGCACGGTTTGAGGCTCTGATTTAGTTCTCAGAGTTTTACCAGAGGTTCCCTGATGAGGATTGGATGTCTAGGAGGTTCGAGGATGGCTTGAGGCATGAGTTACAGAGAGCTATAGTGCCGCTTGATATTCAGAGTTTCCCAGAGCTGGTTGAGAGATGCAATGCCATAGAAGGCATAGATCAGAGGCAGGCTTTTGAGCAGAGATCGCAGAGGAGTGGAGGCCCTATCAGATCAGGTTTTCAGAGGAGAGTAGTCAGTGGTTCTCAGTTGAGACAACGACCCTATACTAGACCTGTGCAGAATGTTCAGTTATCTGCATCAGTACCAGCTGCTATAGTACCAGTTAGTGGAGCAGGCCAGCAGCAGAGAGGCCCAGTTTGTTACAGATGCGGAGGTCTGCATTATGTTAGAGATTTCATAGAGAGGCCGAGTTGTTTCCACTGTGGGAAACCAGGCCATATGGCTCGGGATTGCAGACAGAGAGGGATACAGCAGCAGGCAGCTGCTGGTAGAGGAGCTGTAGGCTATAGAGGTGGAGCTGGGAGAGGAGCCCCAGTAGCAGAACCGTCGGTGGCCAGACCTCAGGCCACATCGAGGGTGTTTACCGTGAGGGAAGCTGAATCCTCTCAATCTGCAGATCTTATCCAAGGTATGTGCTTGATATCTGGTCGACTCTCGTCTGTGTTGTTTAACTCAGGTGCTACACATTCATTTATTTCGTATGAGTGTGTGGATCATTTACATTTGTCTGTTTCTCAGTTACCTTATACCCTTACAGTATCTACCCCGACCAATGATTCCTTGACCACCATGTATGTTTGCTTACAGTGTCCTATAGCTGTTGAGAATAGGACATTCCTTGTGGATCTTGTCTGTTTACCTATGCAACAGATAGATGTTATCCATGGCATGGATTGGCTCTCGGCTAACCATGTAGTGTTAGATTGTTTCAGCAAGACTTTGTCATTTCTTGAGCCTTCTAGCATAGTATCTGCCAATGAAGGAGTATCTATGAGGAGTGATGATTCTTGACTGTATGTGATGCTTTTCTCAGTGGAATCTAAGGAGACTCCGAGTATAGATTCTATGCCTATCGTGAGAGAATTTCCTGAGGTTTTCCCTCCCGATGTTTCGAGTTTGCCCCCAGAGAGGGAAGTGGAGTTCACTATAGATCTCATACCGGGGACAGGACCTATATCTATAGCACCTTATCGGATGTCACCTATAGAGTTAGCCGAGTTAAAGAAACAATTGGATGATATGTTGAAAAAAGAATTTATCAGGCCTAGTGTTTGACCGTGGGGAGCTCCAGTGTTGTTTGTTAAGAAGAAGGATGGAAGTGCTAGATTATGCACAGATTATAGGCAGTTGAATAAAGTGACGATCAAGAATAAGTATCCGTTGCCTAGGATAGATGATCTGATGGATCAATTAAAGGGAGCTTCAGTATTTTCCAAGATTGATCTGAGGTCCGGGTATCACCATATTAGAGTAAAGAAGGAGGATATACCCAAGGCAGCTTTCAGGATGAGGTACGGACACTATGAATATTTAGTTATGCCTTTTGGTGTGACTAATGCTCCAGCAGTGTTTATGGATTATATGAACAGGATCTTTAGACCGTTCCTCGATAAGTTTGTGGTGGTGTTTATAGATGATATCCTTATTTATCCCTGTACACGGGAAGAGCATGAGGAACATCTGAGAACCGTGTTACAGGTGTTGAAGGATAGACAGTTGTATGCCAAGCTTTCTAAGTGCGAGTTTTGGTTAGAGGAGGTTCAGTTCCTAGGTCATGTCATTAACAAAGAAGGAATAGCAGTAGATCCTGCTAAAGTTGAAGCAGTGCTTAAGTGGGAACGACCTAAGTTAGTTAGTGAAGTGAGGAGTTTCTTAGGATTGGCTGGATATTATCAGAGGTTTATTGAGGGTTTTTCGAAAATTGCGTTGCCTATGACGCAGTTAACGAGAAAAGGTACGGCGTTTGTTTGGACGGAGAAATGTGAGGAGATTTTTCAGAAGTTGAAGGAAAAGTTAACCACATCACCTATTCTGACTTTCCTAGATCCTTTAGGACAGTTTGACGTATATTGTGATGCATCATACCAAGGATTGGGTTCTGTCTTAATGCAAGAGGGAAGAGTTGTGGCTTATGCTTCCCGACAGTTGAGAGTTCATGAGAGGAATTATCCGACCCATGATCTGGAGTTGGCAGTTATAGTGTTCGCATTAAAGATATGGCGACACTATCTTTATGGAGCTAGGTTTAATGTGTACAGTGACCATAAGAGTTTAAAGTATCTGTTTGATCAGAAGGAGCTAAATATGAGACAACGTAGATGGATGGAGTTTATTAAGGATTATGAGTTTGATCTTCAATACCATCATGGGAAGGCGAATATTGTAGCAGATGCTCTGAGTAGGAAATCTTTACATGTGTCGGCGATGATGGTAAAGGAAATGGAGTTGATTGAACAGTTTAGAGATATGAATCTAGGGATGGAGTTGTGTGAGGATAGAATATGCTTAGGTATGATCACTATTAATAGTGAGTTTCTGAGGGATCTTAAGGATAAACAATTTCAGGATCAATACCTGCAAGAGGTGAGTAGAGGCATAGATGAGGGTAAGATTTCAGAATTTAGTAGAGGGCCAGATGGTGTGTTGAGGTTTAGGGATAGGATATGTGTGCCAGAGGACTTAGAGTTTAGGAAGATGATTTTGGAAGAGGCACATAAGAGTAAGTTGAGTTTTCACCCCGGAGCCACCAAGATGTATCAGGATTTAAAGAAAATGTTTTGGTGGCCGAGAATGAGAAGGAAGTGGCAGAATATGTTTTATCTTGTTTGGTATGTCAGAAAGCTAAGATAGAACATCAAAAGCCTGCTGGTTTGCTACAGTCCTTAGATATCCCAGAATGGAAGTGGGATAGTATAGCTATGGATTTTGTAGTTGGATTACCACGAACTCCTAAGAGTCATGATGCGATTTGGGTTATCATCGATAGGTTGACGAAGTGTGCTCACTTCTCACCTATTGGTGAGAGTTATAGCTTAGAGAAGTTGACCCAGATCTACATCAAGGAAGTTGTTAGGCTACATGGTGTACCATCGAGCATTGTTTCCGACCGAGATCCTAGATTCACATCTAGATTTTGGAGACAGTTGCACAGTGCTTTGGGGACGAAGTTGAGGATGAGTTCTGCTTATCATCCTTAGAGGGATGGACAGTCTGAGAGGACAATTCAGTCATTGGAGGATCTTTTGAGGGCGTGTGTTTTAGAGCACATTGGCAGTTGGGATGAGTTTTTGTCGTTGATTGAGTTTACATATAACAACAGTTTCCATAGCAGTATCGGGATGGCACCGTATGAGGCTTTGTATGGCGAAATGTAGAACTCCGTTGTGTTGGTATGAGACTGGTGAAAGCCAGATATTGGGCCCTGATGTGGTACAGCGGACGACGGAACAGGTTAGAAAGATCAGGGAAAAGATGAAGGAAGCGCAGGATAGGCAAAGGAGCTACAGTAACAAGAGGAGGAGATCCTTAGAATTCCAGGAAGGTGATCACGTGTTTTTGAGAGTCACTCCGAAGACTGGAATTGGCAGAACTATCAAGTATAGAAAACTTACTCCTAGATTCATTGGACCTTTCCAGATTCATCGACGGATTGGTCCAGTAGCCTACCATATTGTCTTACGCCTAACCTTTCTAATCTTCATGCTTTCACGTATCCCAGTTGAGAAATCATTATCCTGATCCTTCTCATGTAATTGAGCCTGAGTCAATAAAACTCCGAGAGAATCTAGAGTATGAGGCTTTACCGGATAGGATCGCAGATAGAATGATTAAGGAACTTCGCAGTAGGCAGATTCCTTTGGTCAAGGTCATTTGGGATGGGACTACAGGAAATGCTACTTGGAAGCGTGAGGCAGATATGCAGCAGCAGTATCCACATCTTTTCTGAGGTACGTAAAATTCTGGGGACGGAATTTCTTTTAAGGGGGGTAGTAATATAACATTCGTGTTTTCAGGAATAATTTATATCTTGGATAACTAAGTTTAAGACTTTAATTTTAGGTCTAATATGCATGTTAGTGTTGGGAACCTTGCATGGAAAGTATGAGATTAACCGGCGTTGAAGAATTGAATGAGAACGTGTTCTAGAATTTCCGTTATACAGTTTAGAATGTTTAAGAATGCACAATAGGAAATTTATTTTTGTGGAAGAGATTAGGTATTTTTGAGAGCTTGGTCTTATTCCTTAGGTATAGAGGAGTCTATGTTTCAAATTTCAGGTCAATCGGACTTCGAACGAGCTCAGAACGCGAGAAAATGTCGGAACTGGAAGTGCTGGATAGCAACCAGCGCTGAGCGCAGGCTACCAGGCGCTGAGCCCTGGCCCTTGCCACGTGGCGCACCACGGTTGGCTCGCTAAGGCAGTGCAGAAGCACCAGCGCTGGTGCTGGGGCGCTGAGCGCCCAGTACTAAAAAATAAAATTTAAAAGATGGGATTTCGTGGAACATGTGAGAAAGTGGCAGAAACTCAGGTTTTAGAGTGAGAGGGAGAGGAGAGAAAGAAAGAGAGAGAAATTTCTAGAGGAGATTCTGATCAATCAGTTCGTCCTATTGAAAAACCGATTATACCGTTGTGATCCTCGCAACTTCTACTTCATCATCCTACCTTTCTGTTCTTGGTTAGGCTAAGGTAAGTCTGTGTTTTTATGCCGAAATTCTTTCTATGATAGTATTGAAGTTATCTCTCAATCCGTTTATCGGTTTTCAATTCCGTCTTCAGATTTGAGCTACACGCAACGTGTACTTCTTGAATATGTGTTCAGGTGAATTTTTGGAGCCCCGGAGGTAAGAGAACTTCACGTGGCAGATTTGAGGAGATTGGAGTGGGTCCTTTTCGTTACTCTAAAGCTAGCCTACGACATATCAGATAGGGGAAAGAAGCCATCTAACGTCGGAAATGGCTAAGTAATATTTTATTCAATATTGGCGTAGGGCGACCTAAACACTACTAGTGAGCGAGTAATTGACAATATCAATATCACATTGGGGATCACTTAGTGGTACCAATGATTGTAAGTATATATTTAATTATGTTTTGATGATTGACAAACATTAACGATAAGCATGCAAGACAAAAAGAAAATATAAGTTACAAGCATGCAGGTACTCAAAGGCTAGCAAAGCAAGGCACAAATAAGCTAGGAGTATCAAAGTTTCAATTATCAAGACCAGAAGACCGAATGAGTAAATTATTAGGTCTTAGATACTTTGGTAAGAGATTGATTTAATTAGGCACTATTTTGGCTCAAGGTTTTTCATGATAAAAACCAAAACACATTTATTATAAATTTAGTTAAAAAAAAATGTTGTATCAAAAACTATTTTTTGAAATTCTAGTATCATCTAAAAGATCTCACTAAGTCTTTATTTCAATATTTTTTATTAAAAAAAATGAATTCCCTTTTAAATGATATTAATTTGAGGCTTATGAATATTACATGTTTTATTTAATGGGAATTGATTTTTGTTAGCAAAATATTTGAAACATTATTGCCATATGAGATCTTGCACATTCTCCTAATTCATATCTCTCTCTTGGCCATATCTTACGCATTAAACCTATTGTTCTCTCTCTTTGACATATTTTGTGCATTGATCTTTTTGCTCTGCAACGTTCATTTCGTTATTCTAATAGCAAAACAAAATTGCTGAGTTTTATATAATCTAATGGCAATCAATTTTTTATTGCAAAAAGAATTGCATTGAAAGCTAAGATTATATCAGATTATGGAACCTACTCCTGCAACGTTCTTTTTGCTTGAATTGGAAACTCTTAATTGACCAAATCAATTCACTATTTTATACATTCCTTTATGGTGCTTTCATTGCAAAAATCAAATAGCTTGGGGCATTTAATTGTTTCATATTTTGTTTCCAACGAACATTTTTTTTTTTGATAGTTTTAAGAAGAGTTTCAGCCTTCTTGTTTTGTGTGAGATTGAGAAAAAAATACAAACTTCATTTTGAATAATACAATTCTTGCACACTTCTGGAAATACTTTGAGTCATCAATTATTCCTATTCGATCAATCTCATAGGACTTCAATTTGTATTATCTGCACTAGTTAGAGTGCTTCAGTTTCTTCTACTCTTGTATCAACTCAGAAATAGGGTGAGGTATCCCTAAGTTGAGGGTGAGGTGTCCCTCTGGTTAGAAGGTGGTATCCTTCTGTTGTAAACGGTGGGGCATTCCTTTGGTGTGTGACTTTAGGCTCCGAAGCACGGGTGAGGTATCCCGGAGGCGCGAGGGAGAGTGCTAGAGTTTGAGGCTCTTACGCGTGGTGGGTGAGGTATCACAAGAGACGTGGTTAGAGTGCTCTGTTTTGTACAAAGGTTGCAAGCACCAGTTTATAAGCTTGTTGATTAGTGGAAGAAAATCCCACAAGAGGAGTGGGGACTGGACGTAGGTCACAAGTGGTTGGTGGCTGAGCCAGGATAAAATTTGATTTGCAAGCTTTTTCTTCCTTATCTCCTTTATATTATTCATCCTGCTTTGAATATTTTCATTGTACGCATTAAGTTTTAATTGAGAAAAACAATTTTGGTAAATTAAATTAGAAAATTTTATAAACCCAATTCACCCCCCCTCTTGGGTTATGGTTGCCACGACCAACAATGATGATATTGAGATTGTAGATTTATTGCATTTAGGTTAATTTTTATGATATCTGAGGTTGTCTGATTTTACTATTTTGAGCTGCTTGCTGTGTGCTGTTTGATTGATATGTTAATTGAGATTAATTATGTTTATTTTATTATTTTATTATTATTATAATATGATTGTGGTTAATAACATGTACTGGCTGATAATATGTTATATTTGCCAGATATTTGATATTTAAAGTGATGCATATTGGGGAGTGTATGATATGTGATTTAGACGTGCCTAACCTAATTAATTAATATTTTATTATGATGAGATTGATGAGGTGATGTTATTTGAGATATGCTATGAGATAGTGATGAGAGGTTAAGGCACTAGGGTATGATTCGATATACGTTGGTGAGACCCATATAGATGCATATTGTTAATCACAGCCGTGTGTTTGGAACACACGAGGCCAGAAGTCCTCGCGGGACCGTCCCAACTTAGATTTAGGCTATGCAACTATAGTGTCATTGCTATGCATGAGCACCCTCGAGAGAGAACCACGGTGTGCACTGGAGCGAGATGTGCAGCTATAGTGTCATTGTTTTGCATGAGCATTCTCACCGCGGATGAGAGTGTGCACCGGTGTTTGGGGACGCGTCGCTTGGACGACTGACTAACATCTCTTGGCGGGCAAGGGATGTGTGACAGGATTGGTGGTGGCCACGTCAGCATAAGTTGCATGAGTGCGAAGGGTAGAGGATGATAATATAACTCGAAGATGATTGTATATAATTCTTGTGTATGTATCTGTGATGCATGTCTATGTGCCTTTATTGTTTACATGTTATGTACCATTTTTCCATATATGATGATAGATAGTTTCTTATCCCCCTACTTCTTTTATATGTATGTTTCTTTTATGTGCTCGTTTTGAGAAGACCCTGTGGATGAACCAGCTACAGAGGAGCTTGATGGGACTCCTTATGAGCTAGATGCTGGAGGACGTGCAGTGACCTCTAGCCGTTGAGTTTAGAGTCTATGGCCAGTGCGTCTTTTTGTGATGTTTTAGTTTCCGTTGCTTATATCATTTTGTATCAGTATGTATCTTTTGGGACCCTACTAATGGAGTACCCTCTTTAGTTTATCCGCACACTACAAAAAAAGGCGTGATTACCGACGGCCAAAATCCGTCGGTAATGCAAAAAATCCGTCGGTAATGCGCTTTTCCGACGGATTTTCCGACGGACCAAATTCCGTCGGTATCCTGCTCGTAGGAAACGGTTTCTGATGGACTTAGGATCCGTCGGTAACGTTACCGACGGAAATTTCGGTCGGTAACGTTTCCGACGGAATTTCCGACGGAAATTTCCGTCGGTAAATTTACGACGGAAATTTTCGTCGGTAACGTTACCGACGGCTTTTTCCGTCGGAAAGTTACCGACGGAATTTTCGTCGGAAATTCCGTCGGTAAAGTTTCCGACCGAAATTTCCGTCGGTAACGTTACCGTCGGATTTTTCCGTCGGTAACGTTACCGTCGGATTTTTCCGTCGGTAACGTTTTTTAATTTTTTTAATTGATTTTTTTATTTAAATATTAATTATTAAATCAATTTTGCTAATAAAATTAAGTTTTTTTATTATATAAATAATTTGTTATATAGATCAAAAAAAGAAATCACAAATAATTAAAAGACAATTAAATTTAAATTAACATTAATATTCCACACATACAATATCCGTCAGTCTAGAAAACACAAGTAAATAAATCTAAAACTATCCTAATCATCATCATCATTATAGTACTCATCATCATCATCATCATTATGTAGGGGGGAGTTCACCGGCGTCAGACCATCATGCTGCGGCGCAGAAGCCACACCGGCATCATGCGGCTGCGGTGGTGCCATGGTAGAAGTAGTGGCTGGCTGGCATGGATGACCCCCTCTAGAGCGCTGCGCCTCTCTGGTGGAAGCAGCTCGAGCAGAGAGCTCATCACCGTAGACCAAGTCTCCATCTGCTGCTCCATGCGCTCTGCGCGCTGCTGCATGCGCTGTGCATGCTGCCTTTGCTCCTGCATCTGCTGCCTCAGCTGCCGCATCTCCTCCGTGTCCTGTGAGCCGGAGGATGTAGGCTCCCGAATGGTCAAGCTCGGCATCGAGGCCCGAGTGATGGAACGAGCCATAGTTGCGGTACCGTAAATGCGACCCTTCTTCTTCCCACCCGCCACTTCCATCCAGACCTGGGTCTGTAGTCGGTCGACCTCGGCGGGGTCCAGTTGGGAAGGATCCGAGGCACCAGAGCAGGAGGCGACCTCAGACGCTACCTGACTGAACCTGGCATTGTACTCTACCTGCGTTACAAAAACTATATTATTAGACTATAATAATGAAAAATAAATCAAATGTAAAGAGATACTTAAATTAGCTCACCACTATCTGCCTCGACCTCTCATCAACAAACTCGCCAGTGTCTGCGCGAATATGTGTCTGCTCAAACACGGTAGGGACATCAACCGAGTGGGTAAGCTGTCCTACCTGCAACCGACAAAGAAATATAATCACTTAATTATAAAATAAATCATATAAAAAAACAAAAAAAATACTACTATTTATATGTGCATACCATGTTAATGGCATGCTGCATATGGCTAATCGAGCCACCAGTGTGCATGCTCACACCCTTCTCGGAAGCCCGATTTCTCTTTGCCTGCTCACACTTCGCCTTGTACTCTGGAGTGTCCCAGTACGCACAAAGCTGGGGCCAAATTCTAGGGCCTATGTAATCTGGGCGCACCCGAGATTCCCTAGCCGTCGCGAGCATGTCCCTCAGTCGACTAGACGCTCTTTCGTCAAATATGATGCGTATCTGTGCAGCATGCTCCGGTAACCAGCGCACAAGGGCCTGTTAACAAAGAAGAAATATCAATTTTATACAAAAAATAACAAATATATAAACTGCGTGAAAAATAAATATATAAAATATAGGAAAAAATGAAACAAGTTACCCCGAATCGTGTGAAGATACGATCGCGGTCTTCCTTCGGTATCCTCCCCCACGATGGCCAGAAGCGACGATATTGTGCCTTGAGGGCGTAGGTAACGTTCTTCGATCCCACTTTCGATGGGATGAAGCTGCAAAAGTTAAAATTTTATTAATTCAACAATATGCATATCAACAAATATATACTTATCGGATAAATATGAAATAGTCAAAGTTTAAAAATTTCTTACGATCCAGAAACAGGCGTGACCCATGATCGATCCTCAGGTCTGGGAATCCTGGCCCACTCAGGCAAGTTCTCAGGTGCGACCGAGTGCTGGCCGGACGATGTGGATGGAATGTCCGTGCCGTGAGGGTATGCGGCCCCGGATGATGAGGGTGGAATGGTCGGGTCAGGCTGTGCCGACATACCAGGAGTCGGCATAAATGATAATCCTGCTGCCTGTGTGGCAAATGCAGCTGATGTAGGTGGTGCTGGGTGTGGGTGTGGTGCAAATCCAGTAGGGGGCGGCGAGTAGCCGGCTAGTGAGCCTCGTGGGGCAAATCGAGTGGGTGGAATATGTGTGGAGGAGGGTGTAGGGTGCGTCGGGGATGGTGTAGTATGGGTCGGAGAGGGTGTAGAGTGAGTGGGGGAGGGTGTAGAACGGTCGGGGGAGGCTCCTGTAGCTGGAGTGGGTGCGGTGGGTGCAGAGGAACCTGCACCGAGGCGGGCAAGCACCTGAGACTTAATGGTGTATCGGCCTCGCTTAGTCTTCCCCTTCCCCTTATCACCGCTAGGCGATGGGGGGCGGGGCGGCTCTCCTCCTGATGCTGACATATCTATTTTTTTTATCACAATTATAAGTCAATGTAAAAACAATAAATCAATCGACATTTAACATCATAATCTAATAAGCAAAATTTTAAAATACAACTAAATTACAAAAGTCTTACATTTAAATGAAAAAAAAATACAAAATACATGATACTGTAACTTAGCAGTAAAATTCCTATTCAGACTCGGTATCATCTTCTGATTGTAAGTCTGACTCTTCTTCTTCTTCTTGCATTGAGTCATCACTTTGGATTTCTTCCTCTGATGATGCATTAATCGATACCGATGGATTAGCAATGGCCACTTCTTCCCCATCATCAGCAGATCCCAACATGCCAGTAATACGCTCGACCTCAATTACTTCATTGACATGTGACGATTCATCCGCCTGGAAGGGCATATCATCGTCTGCATTATCGCTTTCTATGCGACCCCTAGGTTTGGTAGTGATAGCAACACACCAACCTCATTTGTCCGCTCGCATTGCTGGATAAGGGACATAGTAAACTTGTTTGGCATTGTGAGCAATGATAAACAGATCAAATTGTTGATATCTTCTATCCATGCGAATGTCCACAGTGCCATACTTGGGATCCACCTTTGTGCCTGTCTTCGATGGATCAAACCAGTTAAAATAAAATAATACTACTTTTTTAGGATAAGTAGTAGTATTGTATTGTAACTCGTATATGTGTTTTATGACTCCATAAAAATCACCAGTACCTTCACCCTGTACAACAACCCCGCTATTAATGGTCTTTTTGCCAACGTTCCATTCATCTGTGTGGAATTTATACCCATTAACGAAGTATGTATGCCATGATCTAACACTGTTGTAGGGCTCGTACGCCAAATCTCTCAAGTGTTGATTTAGCACACTTAATGGTTGCTGATACACCTATGAATTTATAAGTCATATTACAATATTTTCATTTTCAATTAGCAATTAAGCTTAATATATTGTTTGCTAGGTTATACGACACTTACTTGTTGTTTGAACCATTCAGGAAACTCTGCATGTGTACGAGCAGAAGCATCTTGGTCACTAATTTGATTAATTTGCAGGAACACACTGACAAATTAATAAAATACGTACAATGTGTTAAAATAGAATATGATATACCGTATGAGACATTATTTAAAAAATTAGTCTTTCAAACTTACTCATGGTATGGTTTCACCTTTGTGCAATTTATCAACACGTGAACATGAGCTGACTCATACTCCTCATCACTTAACCAATATACAAGCTCTTTGCCAGCATGACGGCCAGGAAGATTAAATACGGATAGCATATACGGATACCCTCCACCATCAGTATCAACCTCGTTCCTAATATTCCGTGGTGTCAACATGAAGTTGTTGAAATAGTGGGAACAAAAATAGGTTGTCTCACGGTGTAAGTAGGACGCACAGATTGATCCTTCCACCCTAGCCTTGTTTTTAACTGATCGTTTAGAGTCGCCCATGAATCTAAGAAATAACAACTATTAGTCACAAGTCATTATTCAAGGGACGTTAATTGTTACAATGTGAAAATATAAAAATATTACCTTTCAAACGGATACATCCACCTATATTGTACTGGTCCACCAAGCCTCGCTTCGTATGCAAGATGCACAGGGAGATGTTCCATTGAGTCAAAAAAACCTGGGGGAAATACCCTCTCCATCTTGCAAAGAATTGTTGGAATCTTTTCTTCCATCATCTTCAGACCATCCGCACTTAAAGTTGCCAGAGCATAAATCTTTGAAGAAATGACTGATTTCTGTAAGCGGGTTCGAAATGACCGAGGGCAACGAGCCGAAAGCAATAGGAAGCAAACACTCCATGAATACATGACAATCATGACTTTTCATCCCATGAAGCCTGCCAGTTCTTACATCAGCACATCGTGCCAAATTAGAGGAATAACCATCAGGCATCCTAAGGTCTTTTAACCACCGACAAATTGACTTTGCTTCATCAGCGGTTAGAGTGTAACAAGCTTTTGGTTTGACCATTTTTCCATTAGGTAGGGGCTTCAGCTCCAGATCCTTTCGTCTACAGTACAACGCTATGTCCATCCTTGCCTTCTCATTGTCTTTCGTCTTGCCAGACACATTCATAACCGTGTTAAAGATATTGTCAAAGAAATTCTTCTCAATATGCATCACATCAAGGTTATGTCTTAATAGATTATCCTTCCAATACGGTAGTTCCCAAAAGATGCTTTGCTTTGTCCAGTTATGCCATTCTCCATACCCCGGTATTTTTGACACACCAACAACAGTGACTTTAGGAAGATCCCTAACTCGGCCCCATATTTGTTCAGGAGTCAACAAAGGCGGTGGACCTTCCTCTTCTGTCTGATTCTTTTTGAATGCTCGGGTATTCCTTTGGAAGGGATGGTCAGGATCTAAGAACCGACGATGAGAATCAAACCAGGAGCTTTTGCCACCATATCTTAGGGTAAAAGCCTTTCCATGTTCCATGCAATACGGGCACGCCAATTTACCATGTGTCCCTCAACCAGAGAGCATGCCATATGCAGGAAAATCATTGATAGTCCACATCAGTGACGCCCTCATCATAAAGTTTCGCTTCTTTGAGACGTCATAACGTCAACACACCATTCCACAACTTCTTCAGATCATCGATTAGAGGCTGCAAATATACATCTATCCCAGCCTTCGGATTAGATGGTCCCGGGATAAGACAAGTCAGAAACATGTACGGTTTTGACATGCACATCTCAGGAGGCAGATTGTACGGTGTAACAATCACTGGCCAACATGAATATGGCGAGGCTGACGCCTGAATGTACGGGGTAAAACCATCTGAGCATAGTCCAAGTCGTACATTGCGAGGATCTACTACAAAGTCAGGGTGTACCCGATCGAAGTGCTTCCAGGCCTCACCATCAGAAGGGTGGCGTATAAGGCCCGTATTTCTCCTATTTTCATTATGCCATCTCATATGTCCCGCAGTTTGCGGTGATGCAAACAGTCTCTGCAGCCTTGGAATTATTGGCAGATAGAACATTGACTTCACAGGAACTGGTTTGTTTTTACTACGGTCACTGCTTTGAACACGGTACCTGGGTGTTTGGCAGAATTTACATCCTTCCAACATGCTATCATTTGTACCCGAAGCACTGTCATAATATAGCATGCACCCGTTCGGACAACAGTCTATTCTTTTAGCCCCCAACCCAAGTTTTGACACCAACCGCTTCGCATCATAATAACTTTTTGGTAACAAGTCTTTGAAGGGTGTTACATCTTGAAGCATTTTACAAAAAAACTCCAAACACTGCTCGGGCACATTCCAATTGGACTTGCAAGCTAGAAGCCTAACACAAATTGATAATTTTGAATCTGACGCCCCTTCAAACAACGGCTTATTTGTCTCCAACAACAGATTATAAAATCTCTGCGCTGATTCATTAGGAGGCTCTTCCATGTCATCAAACACATCTGCCTCGAAGTTCCCATGTTCCCCAAGACAATCGTCCACCATCATATGCATTGACTGGAGTTGTTCGACATAGTCGTCATGTAAGCCACTGCTAGATGCACCCATGTGAAGATCGTCAACACCAACATCATTCAGATTAATATCCGGCAACTCCTCACCATGATCAGTCCATATCCAATAATTAGGCTTGAACCCACGTCGATATAGATGTAACTTCACGTCATCCTCACTCAAAACTTTCATACAATTGCACTTTATGCACGGACATCGAATCCCCCCTTCTTCTGCATAATCACAATGTTGTTTGGCTTTCGATATAAACTCCTCAACTCCAATTACAAAGGATTGTTTTAGAAGCCGTCTCCCAGACTCGTTCCTATCCTATACCCAACTACGGCTCGGGAGATAATATTCCATCCTTCTGCATATCCAGATAAATTGACGTATTTTTAAACATGATACTATAACCTCAAATCGTTCCCTTTCCTTCAAAGGTGTGGCCCTATCCCATTCGAGGAAAAACTTTTTCACCACTGTATTATACTAGTTAATCATCGCTTCTCATGTCTTATAGCTGACGAATTTTCGGCAGCATTTCCCATTGGTCTCCAAGTACACGACTTGACCGCGATAAGATACCGCAATCAAGCATGGACCCGGAGAACAAACGGAAATACTTCGACCCTAAATTTCATCAACTATATAACAGATGAGAATCAACGAGTAATTAGTATATTAGTGGAGAAAAAGTTTTTTCCCAAACTGTCCCAATTGGACAATTCAAGATTCAATAAAATGAGCGTTACCATGACCACGAGTACACGTGCTCAATAATATTGAACCTTGAACGGGAAGCTACGGTTTTTCTCAATTACGTATTAAATATATATACTTTACGATAAAATTAAACTTTACGTAACACATAATTTGCGTAAAGTTTGATACCAACAACAAACTATATAACACATAATTAAGCAACCAACATAAACATATATCAGCCCATAATCATTTGTCTTACGTTTTATTAAATCATGTATTTTTCAATTTAATATAATTAATAAAACATTTTATTTATTTAGTAAAGTAGTTATGTTAATTTGTATACTAGAATTTTAAAATCTAAATTTTATTTTAAATTCTATATTAGTACTAGTGGCAACCAGTCTGGCCGCATTTCGATCTAATCCTTTCACGCATCTTTATCGTGTAAATTTCTTCAATTTTACAATGTAACCTATTAATGTAAACACACATTATACACTTAATCATTGCATTAATAATATTATGTTAAGAATAAAATTAAAAATAAATAACATACATATTTAAATAAAAAACAAATCCAAGATACAGAATATAATTTATTTACAACTAAAAGTTTGGTTATGACATCTCACAATCTAGCTTAATTACGAGATTACATAAGGAATAATTTCAGGTGCTTTTTGCATTTCTCTACATCAAAATCAAAATAAATTTATATTGTTATTTTTTGTTAGTTAAAAAGCAATAAAGCATACCAAATGATAAAAAACATAAATTATTACTGTACAACACTGCTAATTACAACATAACCGTACAGCACACCAAATTGATCCAACATAACAGTCCAACACATTTAACAATATACAACATAACATTACAGTACACCTTATTACACTCCAAAAAAACTGTCCAACACACTTAAAAAAAATAATCCAACATAATAGTCTACCTAATTACACTCCAACAAAACTGTCTAACACACTTTAAAAAAATTAATCCAACATAACAATCCAACACATTTTTTACTTTGTCCTAACAATTTACAACATCCTATAATTAACAACTATCCATACAACATTTAATTAATATACTAAAAATATTAACAAAGAAAATTGGAAACTCACCTGAAAAAACCAAACTGGTAGCCGGAATTCCTCAGGCACGGTGGCTGGTGCTCCAAACTGGTGGTTGTTTTATGGAGAAGACAAACATTGAGTAAGTATAATGCACAAACAAAGAACAGAGTTGAAGGAGAAGGTGGTTGCTCACCTTAATGTAGTGTCTGCGGTGGTGAAAGATGAGGTGCAGGCGGCGGCTCAGGCGGGCGACGGGTCGGCGTGGTCGGCGCAGGCGGGCGGCGGGTCGGCGCAGGCGGGCGGCGGCCGGGGCTGGGACTGCTGGTTCGGTCGAATGAAGAATAAAGGAGAGGAGAAAGGAGAGGAGAAAGGAAAGAGAAGGAGAAAGGAAGAAGAAGAGGAAGAGGAAGGAGGAAGAAAGGGGCAAATCCGGTGGTGAAGAGAGGAAGAAGAGAGGAGTAGAGAGAAAATGAAACATGAAAATGAGGAGGGGGGAATCCGGCGGTTTTAAATGGGAGGAGGCATTACCGATGGAAATTTCCGTCGGTAATGCAGGGACCGATGTAAATTACCGACGGCGGGATCCGAATTTCCGACGGATCCACCGTCGGTACCGCTACCCGTTTTCCCGCCTTTCGTTACCGACGGAAATTTCCGTCGGTAACGCGCCCCGATTCCCGCCGCCGCCCCATTTTCGACGGAAATTTCCGTCGGAAAGTTACCGATGGAAAATTCCGTCGGTAATGCGTCCCGATTCCCGTGCCGCCGCCCCTTACCGACGGAAATTTCCGTCGGTAACTTACCGACGGATAACGCCGTTCTGAACCCCCCGTTACCGACGGAATTTTCCGTCGGTAAGCCGCCCGCATTTCCGAACCGCGTCAGTTTACCGACGGAAAATTCCGTCGGTATTCACTAGTTTCCGACGGAAATACCGACGGAATTTCCATCGGTAACGTTACCGACGGACTTTCCGTCGGAAATATTTGGGTTTGTCCGTTATCTAACTTTCCGACGGGTTTTTCCGTCGATAATGGAAAAAATTCCGTCGGAAATCCGTCCGTCGGTAACTGTCCGTCGGTAAATCGATGTTTTCTTGTAGTGGCACAGTATGTTTGTATTTATATATATATGTGTGGTGTGATGTTTAATTTTGTTCTTACTTTTAAGTTTTTTTTAATATTTATGATTTTCTATATATATATATATATATATATATATATATATATATATATATATGTGTATGTCCTACGCTAATATTGCGATTAAGTATTAGATAATTTAGGTTTTTTCTTTAATGGGACATCGGGGTGTCTCACCAAGGACTACAGCAGGTTTTGAGGCTATATGGGTTGTTGTGGATAGATTGACTAAGTCCGCCCATTTCATCCCTATGAACATGGAATACTCTTTAGAAAAGTTGACCGGGATGTACATCAAAGAGATAGTTAGGTTACATGGTGTACCTTCTAGCATAGTGTCAGATAGAGACTCGAGGTTTACCTCTATGTTTTGGAATAGTTTGCATGAAGCCTTAGGAACAAAGCTTAGGCTACGTTCAGCTTACCACCCGCAAAAGGATGGTCAGTCTGAGAGAACCATCCAGTCCTTAGAGGACTTGCTTAGAGCTTGTATGCTAGAACAGTTGGGTAGTTGGGACAAGTTTTTACCCCTAATAGAGTTCACCTACAACAACAGCTACCATTCCAGTATCGGGATGACACCTTATGAAGCTCTTTATGGGAGCAGATATAGGACACCATTATGTTGGAGTGAACATGGTGATAGTGTGGTGTTAGGACCTGAGATAGTGCAAGAAACCACGGAAAAGGTGAAGATGATTCAGGAAATGATGAGAACGGCATAGAGTAGGTAGAAAAGCTACCATGACAATAGGAGGAAAGCACTCGAATTCCAGGAAGGCGATCACGTATTCTTGAGAGTTACACCAACAACTGGGGTCGGTAGAGTGATGAAAGCGAAGAAACTTACTCCCAAATTCATTGGCCCTTACCAAATCCTTAAAGAGTCGGTGAAGTTGCGTACCAAATTCCGTTGCCACCTTTCTTGCCTAAACTTCACAATGTCTTTCATGTGCCACAACTTCGTAAGTACAGTCATGACCCAAACCATGTGATAGTCCCCAACGCGATTCAATTAAAAGAGAATTTGACATTCGAGGTACAAGCCCTTCGAATTGAGGACCGGATGGTGAAGCAACTGAGGGGTAAGGAGATTCCTTTGGTTAAAGTCGTTCAGAGCGGGGCAACTGAGGAAAGTGCTACATGGGAGCTTGAGAGCAAGATGATGGAGGTATACCCGCATCTCTTCGTTCGAGGTGAGTAGAAAATTCGAGGACAAAATTTTTATAAGGGGGTGGAATTGTAACACCCCATTTTTGTGTAAGTGCTTTTATGTGTGCCTTGTTTGTTAGGGAGGTTTAGAGTGGGCTAAGTGGGGTTTTTGAGTTGAAAATCCCTTCATGATGCATGAGCACGCCCGTGCTCATGTGTCAGCACGCCCATGCTTAAGCCTGTATGAGTCTCGTTGACGCTGATGTGAGCACGACCGTGCTCATTAGGGAGCACGACCGTGCTTAGCAGTCAACCGTGCCTCGTAGGCACTAAGTTGAGCAAGGTCGTGCTCCTTCTTGAGCACGACCGTGCTCAGGCCTCTGCCTTTATAAGCAGAACAGTAACCGAGGGTTTATGTCATAAACTCTCCAATTGGCTCTTTAGGCAACCCTAAGTGTGACGGCAGCCTCTCCCTCTTTTCTCCTTTGAACCCAAACTGTTCTTGGTGTTCTTGCTCTTTCGGAGAGACAATCACGCGCTAGTGCCAATTAACGAAAGGTAAACGTTCTTCCCTTTTGTGTTCCTTTTCATTCTGTTGAATTGGGAACTAATAGGTTAACCCTATTTGTGTTGACCAAGGCTCGGGATCGTTCATCGAGCCGTTCGAGGGAACCGGTTTAGGAGCGTCTTCAGCTTAACGGGAATCTTCATACCAGGTATGGGGAGAAGGAATAGTATGAGTATGGAGGCTTGGGGGTAGCGTAAGACGAAGGGTTCCCATAACCCTTTCCCTTTGATAACATGTTTAGATGTCCTTATGTCTATTTGTTGTATGATGTTAAATTGTTTGTGATGATGATATTGGCATAACTGTATTAATTGTTTAATGTTGTTAAGAATGTATTGTATGTTGACTGTTATGAACATGTCGAATATGATAATGCCATGATTATTATGATATTGTGATGATTATGTAATGTTGATTGATGTTGTGAACGCATTACGATTAAAACGTTAAATCTGTTAATAATGCTAAGGGATGGTTGTTTCCCCTTGTTCATAAGACTGAATGTTAGTTATGAGTGGGGTGATGCCAACGGTGTAGTTAAGAACCTTAGGGACTGAATTATGAGTGGTTAGGGACAATTTAATGAACCGAGATTAAAGGACTAATTCCCCTTAATTTGTAAGACATGAACATTAATTCAAATTTAACGAAGTTGATGAGTTATGGATTAGAAGAACCTTAGGATTGAATCTGAGATGTCCCCAAATCAATTAGCTAAGGGTCTGTGACCCTTCTTCCCAGAACAACAGGGCATGCATTTGAGCACGCCAATGCTCAACAGGGAGCACGCCCGTGCTCCCATTCAAACCCAAAAACCAGGCGCGCTCTTAAGCATGCCCGTGCTTAATAGGCAGCACGACTGTGCTTGCCTAGGGAGCTCAGCACGACCGTGCTGAAGGGTCAGCACGACCATGCTCACCTGTGTAGAACAGAAACCAAAATAGTGCAGATGCAGGGGTGTATCACCCAAATGCTCTAAAAGACCTAATAAAATACCAACGAAACATGAGGATCAAATACAAGTGATAAGATTGTTGTACCTTGGTAACCAAGTGGCCAAGGGGGGCCTTGCTGCATGATGGTCAAGGTGGTAATCTCTAGTGCTTCATGGCTAGAGTGTTAATGATGATATGGTACCTTGGTAGCCTAGTGGCCAAGGGGACCTTGATGCTTGATGGTCAAGGTGGTAATCTCTAGTGCAGAACGACTAGAGTGTTTAATTAATGAATACGAAAAGATAAACGTTAATCCTCGATAGCCAAGTGGTCGAGGTGTTGATGGTGTTAAAACTTGGGTAGCCTAGTGGCCCAAGCGGAGGTGGTGGTTGTGCTTGTGTTGTGTTGAGCATGCATTCATACATCGGAGATGTTAGTGGAGGATGTTCAACATAGGGAAGGTCGCCCGAGTTATGGTGATCTTGTCTTTCGCGGCGATTCAAGTGAATCATGTACAACCGTGGTGGCACATCCGAGAGTAAGGTGTCGGCTCTCCTAGGGGTCCATCCGAGGTTTGGTGGATGGCCCCGGTGTTGGTGCTTATTGGCCAATGTGGAGATGTAACTCCAAAGTTAACTTCCTGAGATAGATGGTTCCAAGTGCATAATGGAGTAGTGGAGCAGAGTTGCATTGCATAGCATACACGTTTGTATGATGATGTTATTATGTTATGTTGCTATTGTTGTTATACATGCTTGGTTGTTGTATGCTCGTCTTGCTAATTGCTTCCTTGCCATTATATTCATATTCATGTTTCTTACGCCCTATTTCTATGTTTCTTGTATTGTATATATCTTTTATGCAGAGGACGGCGAGCAGCCAGTTGAGGAGTGACTCCGAGGAGCCGCGACTCTTTAGTTAGGATTTCCAGTTTTCAGTAGTTAATTAGCTGTTTCAGTTTATATCCGAGGTTTTTTCCAGATTGGTTATACCAGCTCTGTAATGTGACATCGGGGTTGGGTTTATCTTATGTTTATGTTATGTTTTTCTGCGTTTGAGATTTGATACAATGTGTTACCTTTTACCTTGGTGATGACTTAATAAATTATGTATGTTTTTAAATTACCTTATCTTTTAATGCTTTATATGTATGCGGGGTAGAGGGTGTCACAACTCATCCTATATGAGTCATTCATGACTCATTGTTCTCATCTTTTAGCGGGTCTCTGCAGCTCCGTATCCAACTCTGTCGTTTTCCTGATTTAGGTTTTTCTCCGTCTTCTTAGAAAATTCGCCCGAATAAAGTATATAATTTATTTTTGAGCGAAAATTTCAAAATAGCCTATATCTTTGAAAATGTGACATAAATCTAAACTGTTTCGTTCTCGGGTCAAAATTAGGTTTTCTGGTCAGTAAAATTTTATTATAAGTGAAAACGCTGACCGTGTTCCATCTGAATTTTCAACCCAAATTTTAACCGTAACCTTCTACTATAAAGTAGAGTCTAAATTGATTTTGTTTATCCAAAATCATTTTCTAGGTCTCGGATAAAAATATAAACAGATTTAATTCTAGTGATATTGCAAAACAGTAAAAAAGGGGTGTTACAGGCAGGGTGCAGTTGATTCAATCATTAATCCAGGGAATGTTGATTTACAGCTTCATAATTTATGTTTGGCCTGCTTCCTTTTTGAAATCTCTGGATAAATGGACAAAGAACTTCATTTGGTCAGGGGACAGCCTCACTAAGAAAGTTGTCACAATGGCATGGTATATAAATCGTAAGCCTTTAGCAGAAGGAGGGTTAGGAATTAGATCTTTTAAGGCTATTAATGATGCAGGAATGCTAAAACTCTATTGGAGTTTGCTCTCTAATCACAACCAATGGACCAAACTCATCAGGGCCAGATTCTTTAAGAACAAATGCCTATTTCTCATTATGTCAAGTCCTCTATTTGGCCAGCTATAAGATGTCATATTCAGTATATTCTCAGTAACTCAGGATGGATCATTGGTGATGGTTCAAATATCAACTTATGGATAAGTGGAACTCTCAACCAAATGCAAATCTTACTGATATCCCTTCTAATTTGCTTACTATTTTAGAAGCTAAGGTTGAAACTTCATTTCTGATAAAGCATGGATTATTCCTGAGGAATTTGATGCTAGATTCCCTGCTATCTGTAATGAAATATACCAAACTGTCATTCCTATATCTCCCTTGCATTGTCCTTATACCCTTGATATCTGGAATTTGAGCAGTGTTATTGATTGCAGCATTGATCTCTCTTTTTCAAATGTTATTCTTTCTATTTGTTCCAGAAATTGGAGTCCTCAGGTAAGGGATGTTGTTTTATTCTTTCTATTTGTTTCCAGAAATTGGGGTCCTCAGGTAAGAGATGTTGTTTTAGCTGCTGTTATCAATTCGGTTTATGCAATTTGGAAAAGCAGAAATAGCTGCAGGTTTGATAACAAAGTGTTGCCAATCCATGGTGCTATAAGCCTGATCAAAGCCTCAGTTTCTCTGTCAGGAAACCAATCATCTGGTCTGATGTCTTCCTCAATTTTTGAATTTACCATTTTAAAGACCTTCAAGTTTTCGGGTCATATGTATAAGTAGAGCTATCAATATGGGTTACAACCCGTGAGCCAACCCGGCTCAACCCGGCTCACTGGTGGGTTGGGTTGATAAAAAAAAGGCTCATTTTGATCCTGGGTTATTTTGACCCAACTCACTTAACCCACGGGTTGGCCGGGTTCAAGCCGTGGTAAGCCGGGTTGGCCCGTGAGCTGCCTCTCTTTTTTTCACATGCCCAAATCAATACAGACTACTCTACAGCAGGTGAGTTACCAAACGGCCCAGCCCACATTCTTTCCCCAACCTTTTCTGCTCGATGCTAAACTAGTAACAGGAACCCACTTTCCCTTTCTTAGTTATAACCCACTTATAACTTGACCTATTCTCCACTATAGTTGCTTGCTTGCTGCTGTTAGTGTTGAACCAAGTGCTGGTAGTGGTGTGGTTACTTTTGTTCAAATTGCCCGAACTGCTCATTGGCAACTATTGGAGAATACTTGACCAAGAGGCTAAAAGTCACATGTTGTATTTAATTAGTTAAGTTAGTTACGGGTAGTTATTTTCAGTTATAAAGCAGTTGATAGTTAGTAGTTAGCTGAACTTGAGTAACTTAGATCCTTGTATATAAGCAAATTGCTTATGGTTTGTTCAATGAGAAATCATTTTACATCATTCATAGTTTCGTTATATGGTATCAGACTCTCTTCGGAGAGAGAGAGAGCTCTGCTGCGCCTGATTCCTTTTCTTCCTTTTCCTTCTGTTCATTTCTTCAAACTTCTTCCATGGTGGAACAACATGATGAAGAAGTTATTCAACTTGAAGTTGCTCATGTTGTAGTAGCTGATCCAGTACAAAATCCCTATTATCTTCACCCTGGAGAAAGTCCAGGTATGATTCTTGTTTCTCCTCCCTTCGATGGCACCAATTACAACTCTTGGAGCAAGAAGATCTTTGATCTCCAAGAACAAGTTCAAATTGATGAGGATGATCCTAAGTATGAAGCTTGGGAAAGATGCAACACTATGGTGATTTCTTGGATCACTAAGTCGTTGACTCAAGAAATTGCTCAATAAAGTACAATGAAAAGTAATATTCTAATGATGGAACCTTTGCCTCCAACCACAAAGGCCTTTTCAATGTTAAAGCAACAGGAAGGTCCACTTATAGCAGAACCAAAAATTCTGTTCAACAATACAGATTCTGGTCAGAACTGGCAACCACAGGGTAGAGGCAATGGCATGTCTGGTAGAGGTAGAGTTAGATCCAGTGGTAGAGTTTTCAATGGAAACAACACCAAGATTTGTACATTTTGTGGGAAAGAAAGGCACATTGTTGATACATGCTACTACAAGCATAGCTTTCCTCCAAATTTCAAGTTCAAATTCAAGAACAATGGTTCTTCTGTCAATAATACAATGGCTGATGAATCCGATGCCCAAGAGGAGCAATTTGAGTCTCCACCTGTTGGAAATCAACAAGAACCAGTAACTCTGAGGCCTGAGCAGTATGCAACACTTGCGGCCTTGTTCCATAAGACTAATCCCTCACATTGTGTTATCCAAGTAAGCCACACCAATGTTGATGAATCATCCACTCATCAACCTCACTCATCAGGTAATAACCTTTGGATCCTAGACACTGGTGCTACTGACCATGTCACTTATTCCCTTTCTCATTTCACTTCTTATAAATGCATTAAACCAATTACTGTAAAACTACCTAATAGCAGCAGCACTATTGCCAAACACTCTGGTACTATAATCTTTTCTGATAAATTGCATTTTCTTGATGTCCTCTACATACCTGATTTCAAACACAACTTGATTTCCATTCACAACTTGATCTCTTCTTTAAATTGTACACTGACTTTTGATCACGATTCTTGCACAATTCAGGATATTAGTACCTTGAAGATGATTGGGCATGCTGAAGCTTTAAACAGTCTTTACATACTTTCTCACCCGAGCAAGCCTCTCAAATTTTCTGTATCTGTAAATTCATATACTTGTACACAACCTACTGATTCTATACCATTCTTTGACCTTTGGCATTTTATATTAAGACACCCTTCACATGCTGTATTACAAACTATATTCAAATACTATCCATATGTGAAATTTGATTCCAATTAAGTGTGTGATTACTGTCACTTGGCAAAACAAACTAGATTACCATTTTCATATAATTGTACTAAGACTATTGCTGCCTTTGATTTGGTGCACATGGATATTTGGGGACCACTTGGAACACCATCTATCCATGGTCACAAGTGCTTTCTTACAATAGTTGATGAATTCACCAAACACACATGGATTTTTCTGATGAAGCTTAAATCTGAAACAGGACAACTAGTCCAGAACTTTGTTTCATTGATTTTTACACTATTCAATAAGAAAATTAAAGTCATTAGAACTGATAATGGTGTAGAATTTCTTTTGAAACATTTTTATGCTACAAATGGCATCATACACCAAACTTCTTGTGTGGAAACTCCACAACAAAACTCAGTTGTAGAAAGGAAATACAGACACAGTTGTAGAAAGGAAATACAGACACATTTTGAATGTTGCTAGAACTCTCTTCTTTCAATCCCATCTACCTAAGGCTTTCTAGTGTTATGCAGTTAACCATGCCATACACTTAATCAATAGACTTCCAACACTAATTTTACAAAATAAAACTCCATTTGAATTGTTGTATGGAAAACCTCCAACTTTCCTATATTTAAAGGTGTTTGGAAGCCTATGCTTTGCCTTTACACTAACAAACATTAGAACAAAACTTGACCCCAAGGCTAAGAAATGTGTCTTTTTAGGTTCAAAAATTGGAACCAAAGGATACATTTATTTGATTTGCAAACAAGAGAGATCTTTATTTCCAGAAATGTAGTCTTTTATGAATCTGTGTTTCCATTCTCCACACCCACTCCTACTAACATTATCAGTTCTGATTCTTCAACTATTCACAATAACATATTGGATTTCTTGCTTTATGACAGTAATGTCTCAGTGCAGCTACCTGCCTCACAGCTTGAACTTGCCAATGTGCCTCTTAATCAAACATCCACCAATGCTATTCAACCACCACAACCACCATCTAACATTACTCATCTACCTGATTCCACTGCCTGACACTCACCCAACTTCTGATCCTACTCATAATACAGCCAACAATGCAAACCTGAGAAGATCCACCAGAACAAGACAACCACCCACATATCTCCAAGACTTCCATTGTAATGTTCTGACTTCAGATCCTGCTCGAACATCCACATGTATTAAATATTCTCTCTCTTTTGTTCTATCATACACCTCACTGTCAACTTCACACTTTGCATTCACATTAGCACTATCATCAAACATTGAGCCTAAAACCTATAACCAAGCCATTCAGGCACCCGAATGGATCAAGGCAATGCAAGCAGAATGACATGCTCTAAACCAGAACAATACTTGGTCTCTAACTGATCTTCTACCTGGTAAGACTCCAATTGGTTCCAAATGGCTATATAGGATAAAGTACAAGTCAGATGGCAGTATATAAAGATACAAGGCTCGTTTAGTAGTAAAAGGATACACACAAACTGAAGGACTTGATTATCTAGACACATTTGCTCCTGTTGCCAAGCTCACCAAAGTAAGACTAATCCTAGCACTGGCTGCCTCACAAAACTGGTTCCTACACCAACTTGATGTCAATAATGCATTTCTTCATGGTGAGTTCGATGAGGAAGTTTACATGCAAGTCCCTCAAGATGTAACCTGTCACAAACCAAACCAAGTTTGTAGACTACAGAAATCCATTTATGGCCTCAAACAAGCTAGCAGACAATGGTTTGCTAAGCTTTCCAGTTCACTCATGACCTTGGGATACAAGCAATCCATGCATGATCATTCTCTCTTCTTCAAAAGGACAGGTTCATACTTCACTGTCCTGCTAGCCTATGTTGATTACTTGATCCTAGCTGGCACAGATAACTCAGAGATTGCCTCAGTAAAGCACTTCTTGGATAGTCAGTTCAAAATCAAAGACCTTGGCCACTTAAAGTACTTTCTTGGCTTAGAGGTTGCTAGATCTCACAAAGGCATCACTCTATGTCAAAGAAAGTATACTCTTGATATACTTTCTGATGCTGGCCTCCTTGCTTCTAAACCAGTACAAACCCCAATGGTCAAGACTACCAAGCTTCACCAATCCGATTTAGAACCTTACAGCAATCCTGCTGGGTACAGAAAGCTTGTTGGAAGATTGCTCTACCTGACCAACACAAGACCTGACATCAGTTATGCTATTCAACAGCTAAGCCAATTCATGTCCTTGCCTTCTTTGGCGCACTCCCCTTGCTTATTGGATTAAATGTAACACGGATGGGGCAGCAAGAGGTTCACCTAGTCTTGCAGCTTGTGGGAGCATTTTTAGAGGTAGAATGACTAGTGCATTGGGCTGCTTTGCTTTGAAAATTGGTGTAGCAAATTCCTTCTTTGCACAGCTTACAGCTGCAACAGTTGCAATTGAGTAGCTGCCAAAAAGGGATGGTCTAAGTTATGGTTAGAATGTGATTAAATTCTTGTGGTGGAAGCTTTTAAAAAATCTTACTTAGTGCCTTGGAAGCTAAGGAACTAATGGATAAACTGTCAAATGATTTTAAAGAGCATGGATTTTCAAGTCACTCACATTTTTAGAGAATGGAATGATTGTGCGGACAAATTGGCTTCTTATGGGATTAATTCTCAAGGGTTCACTTGGTGGGATACAATTCCTAGTTTTATTTCAAAGGAGCTCAACCGAAATATGTTGAACCTCCCAAACTATAGATTTAGATGATTCAGTTTTCTTGGCTTGGGTTTTGGTTTGTGTTTCCTTGCCCTTTTTGTATTCTTTTTCATATTTTTTTAAAAAAATTAGGCGTGCTACAAATGATAGATGGATTTAGGGGTGCCAACATAGTTGGGATGCCTAAATCTATTATGATGCTTTTGCATGCCTATTTGGTTTTAAAAAAATGTCACTTATGTTATTTCTCTCCTATTCTTTTCTAATAATATTGGGATTAACTTCAGTTTTAAACTTGAAAGCAAGTTGTTTGTGACCCAAATTTATACAAAATGTTTCTTTTTTCTATGTCATTAGATAAACATGTGAGAGTATATTTAAGTAAAATAAACATATATGTATAGATTTGATGCTCCTAAGTAATGATATTAAGTTTTTCTGCATATTTTTAATATCATTTATTTATTCTAATTTTAAAATCTTGTACTATAATTAATAATTATATGTGAAGTGGTGGCACATTATTGATCTGTATTTTTTACAATCATTACTTGGTTTACTAATCATAGATGAAAATCAATGTGAAACTCATTCATGATATTTCAGACTTGTTATATATATGTACTCTTCATGTGTTATACAATTTTAATAATGTTTTTTTATTTATTGATTTTCAATAGTTAATTAAAGTGTGGGAAATGAGTGCGAGTATGAGTACTTAGGTATCCAACGGGTAAGGGCATGGATACTTAAATTGCTACTCATGCGGGTATGAGGTCAAGTACGAGTATTTTTTTTGAAACACGAGTATTAGAACGAGTATTATAGTACCCCACTCATATTGTCATTGCTAATTATAATAAGAGCCAAATATTTTTAATAATGTGCTGATTTTTAATTATTTACAGTATATAAAATCTTTATATTAGAATACATATCAATTAATTTGTTTATATTAACTCTCTAATTTTTTTTTATTCATTCTCTTCTAACGTGAGATATGAATTACATAAATAATATTAGAGGAGTGCTAGTAACACACTCTAATACTCTCTTTCCATCACATTTCATCCCATTGGTTGAAATTCGTATGGGTCCCACTATTTTGGAAATGAGTCATATTAATTCATGTGGGTTCCAGTTAAATTTGTATGACTCACATGAATTTCAACCAATAGGAGAAGGTTGTTAAAAATTGAGTGTTAGAGAGTGCGTTACTCGCATTTCTCATAATATTATGTGAAGTTGACATAGGCAAACACAAGAAGGGGGGTTGAATTATGTTTGTTAATAATTTTTGAAAACAACCATTTTCAAAACAGTTTTCTCACACAATGAATGAAAGGCAGGAGCACACACAAAGAAACCCTTTTTAAAGATTTAACAAAATCAAGTTCAAATCCCCACAGTTAGTATAACCAAATAAAACTAAAGAGATAAGGGATAAGAAGATTCATGCAAGTCGTTTTATCCTGGTTCACTCTCTTCCAGCCAAGAGCTACGTCAAGTCCCTTCTACTTGAAGGTTTTTCTCCACTATTTTCCAAATAGATTACAACAAGTATTCAACACCTCTCCAGGCTACAAGTATTCCTTTCTTACCAAGCATCTTCAGGCTCTAACTCTAACAAAGAGATTTGGTTTCTTTTGATCTTCTAACTCACTATGTGTGAGGGTATGAAAGTTTAAGATCAGTTGAATATTATGACAATATTCAAGCTAAGGTATTACAGACTTTTGCGTTTTGGAAGAATAAAATAATTGAGCTCGTGAGAGTTTTTCTAGCAAGAATTCTGAGTATGCAAAAGTTGTTGCTTCAGATGTTAAGGTCTTCTATTTATAGTGACCTCTCTTCTCTTGAAATTCTTCAATGGTTGTTTTTGAATTTTTCCCGTTTAGGGATGGAATCAAATGCATAAATATCCGTTGTGACTCAGCTTGCTCGTGGCCATTGTAAAATGTACTATAGGTGATTCTTACACAAAACGGGCACACCTCTGAGCAATAGCAACTTGAAAACTGTCTTGTCTCCCTTGTACAAAATTCCAGCTATTCCAGCGTTAAAGGTGACAGGGTACAAGGCATTTTGCATTGTACTATTTTGCTTTTGCATTTCCTTATTTATACTATGTCTCTCTCAAAGAAACAAGGAAATAAAACAGTTAAATCAAATAGAACAAACCAACATATAATTGAAATAAATATCAATCATTTGAAATAAATACTTCTATGTGGTCGAGATAGTTTTTCTAATCATATGAAAGATTCATAGTAAGGAAGAGCTCGTCTACTTAACATGGTGCGTCTATACGCTCATATATAGAAACTCTTTTAGCTCGTCTGGTGACGTGGCAAAAATTCACGTCTACCATCAAGTCTTTGGACTTGCTATATATCGGTGAGTAACTTAGATCTCCGTCTACTGGCGTGGCACTCAAGCTCGTCTACTCATAGTAGTTAAAATTCTCGTCTATTGTAACTATTCTATATTCCCTCTACTCAAACATATTTATATAAATAAATATACCATTCATTTTGAGCAGCTCGTCTACTCGGGTGGACGCGGATATTAACTCTTTCAAAGTTTCCTTAACTTATTAAAACTCGTATATCCCTGCAATACTAGATAGAGCATGTTAGATCTTAACTAATACTTTGCCATACAAATTTAATCCTTTTTTTTAACATCAAAACTCATAGATTATTTAATCCAAATTACTTTGGTTCCAACAATCTCCCCCTTTTTGATGATGACAAAAACTAATTAAATTTGAGTGCACAAAGTCTAAGAAAGCTTACAAAGCTCCCCCTAAGACAAAGCATTCAGACTTAACAAGAATAAAAAGAATAAGACATGAATAGAGAGGTATATATCATATATGACTTATCAGATCAGTTGGGCTACTTATCAGACAAAAGATAACATCAGAGCATATAAACAACTATGCAATCATATAAGACAAATAATAGACATACATATGCAGACAAAAGAATACTTTCAAAATGACTTTCATATAAATAAAATTTAATTCTCTCTCCATTCTCCCCATTTTTTGTCATCAGACAAAAAGGTAAGAGAAGTGAACCATCATTGTCAATAAGAAATAGAAAACAAAAGAAAAGCTTAAGAAGATGGAGGAGGTGGAGGAGGAGGGTTTGGATTTGGGTTTGGGTTTGGTGGAAGGACAAGGATTTGTGTTGGCAGATTCTGACTTTGTTGGAAGCTCAGCATGATGTTCATCATCTGGTTCATCATCACATTAGTTGGAGCCAAGGCTTCTGCAACTTGTTCCTTCACTTGCTCCTTGACCTCAACTTTTACTCTCTCCTCTACAATTCTTCCAATAATTTCTTCAAAATTTGGAGGTAGTGAGAGTGCTGGTCTTGAACTTTCAGCACTTTCCTGAGCAGGAGCTTGACTTGAAAGAGTGTCCAAAGTTCTTGAAGTTTGAGGTTGCTCTGATAGAAGAATTACTATCAGAGCCAATGGCTGAGATGATTTCTTCTCAGAAGTGCTTGGCCTAGAATCAGACTCAGTAACTTCTTCAGTCTCAACAACTGGATTAGCATAATCGATCTCTATAGTAGAATCTTCTACAATAATTTCTTCTTCAGTGTGCTCAGAAGGTGGAGAAGGTGGAGGTGAGTCAGTGATTTGCAGAATTGGTGGGGGCAACTCTTTAGACCAGTGGACTTCTTCTTCTTTATAGGTAGGACTCATGGTAGGAACACCCAGAATGTCCTTGTAAATGAAGTGTCTGAAATTTGACAGTCCACACTTGCCTCTGACTTTGGTAATGAACTTTTTCTGTTCTGAAGTTAAACCAGATGAAGATGCTTCTTCTGTACATTTGACTATGTGAGCTCGCCAGATATCAACTGCCACATCTTCCCGAATGTCCTCAATAGGTTGCACCAGCCAGTAATCAATAATATTCTGATCTGTGTCTTTGACATCTTCAGGATCAATCATGCAAGATTCAGGAAAAGGCATCTTTCCAGTATTCCTTTGCTTCTTCATGTCCTTGTCCTTATTCAGATTTATCATTGGAAGTCTTGGACAAAGCATGTAGGGCTTGATTCCAATCTTGGTATCCTTCAAGGTATGTCTCAACCAAGTTAGAGGCACAAAATTAGCAGCCCTTACAACCTTGAAGAGCTCAAATTCTGACTTTAGCATGGCATACAAAATGTGATAAATGATGTCAGATGCTTTGCCATATTCCCTGGGATGGATGAAAGTCTTCCACTTTGTCTTGTTATCTATAATGATGGGAATGTGTCTGTAGGATCTAGACCTTTTGTATATGACATCTTGCAGGTCTTTCTTAGCTGGATCCTTAGACCAGTCAGAAATTATATGTCTCTCTACACCATCAGTGAAGGGTTTGAAAGGAGGGTATTTAACAAGGTTTGGATAAATTTTTCTGTGGGGAAATTTCTGTTGTGTCAGGTGAGTAATGAGAGGTCCAAGTCTATTGTAAAGTTTGGATGGAGGAGGGCCAGGTGGAATGTTATGCTAAGGTCTATACCATGGTTTGACAACAGTTTTTGGTTCATACTCATATTCTGACAATGGGTACCAGGGTTTGTTTGAAACAGGTTCTGGTTCATGAGTATGGTATAAGATTCTCCAATCCCTCTTTACTTTGGCCAATGATTCAGACTTGCCATCATAAAGTTCAGAAGAGGGAGTGTATAGAAATGGTATCTTTTTCATCTTAGGGAATGGGGCACCAAGGATAATGCCATCATCTAGTTGGTTGAACCAGGGATCATCCTCAGGTATCAAAGGTGGGAATTGTGGCTGTTGTTGTGAGGCTATTTGTGGTTGGTCATGGTTAGTGTTTTGTGGTGAAGGTGGTGAGGGTACATAAACATTATCAAAACCATCATGTTGATTTACAGACACATCAGGTGCAGAGACTATATCCATTCTATCTTCGAGGCTAGAAACTAAGGCATCTACTGCTAATTGAACAGGATCATTAGCAGGAAGAGTTAACTCAGAGGTCATAACAGCCTTGGCTTTCCTTTGAGGTTGATGTCTCCTTGTAGGAATGGCAGCACTCACAGCCTTTTGTTTCTTCAAAATGGCACTGATGGGAACTCTGTCCTCATCATCTTCATTATCTTCATTATGAGATAGGACCAGGTTCCTTGTCCTTTTCTGAGTTCTGGTAGGTTAAGGGACCTCAGCATTGGGTTCCCTACTAACAATGCCAGCAGCAGGCTTCTTAGGAGCTCTTGTCCTAATAGCCACAGTTTTTCTCATGAAAGTTCTCTTCATACCTAGAACTTCAGCATTGTTCTGCTCAATTTGTTCCTCTTTGACTTTGAGCAATTCTTCTTGCTTTGCTAGGGCAATTGCAGTGTACGTACTTAAGTTCATATTGGCAATGTTCATTTTGCCAAATATAGCAGTTGACATGCCCTTCTCTGGCAGAATTCTTTCTTGTTCTTCACTCAGCTTAGAAGAAATAAAATCATACAGCTTTTGTGACTTGAAGATTTTTTATAAAAGATTACAGTAAGGAGTTCCAGAAATCTTCTTCCTCGTGACCACTGCATCCTTGAATCTCCCAAATAGAATTCTGGGAAGGTTGATTTTTGTCTTTGTAATGAAACCCTTTCTACGAACATTCCGTCCCAACCAGCGGCAGTGATAAACTTGCTTACATCCAAGTTGTAATCTTATAATATCCCGAAATCAAAGTGATGTTCAATGGCAAGTTTCAACTTTTCCACATTGAAATTCTCAGATGAGGAGGCCATTGGTGATGAAAGAAGGTTAGGGTTTTTGCAAGTCAGAAAACAGAGAGTTGTTGTGAGAGTTTGAAGATGAAGGTTAACGTAAAGTTTCCTCAGAGGGAAAGGGGCTTGCTTTAAAGGTTTTGAAAAACAAAGGTTTTCTTTTGGAAATAAATTTTAAAAAAAAATTAGATGTGATTGGTAGAAATTACTGACTCAGCAGAGAGAATATATGATAAATTTGTCTTAGAGACAAAACAAATACAGTTAATAAATAACGTATAGACGAGATCAAGCATAAAATAGGCATGGACGCGGCATGCAGTGGACGCGGCACAAAAACAATGGACGTGGTATGCAATGGACACGCATTAAAACCATGTAATAAACTTGTAATGCTTACATACATAAATAACAAAATTTCTCAAGGCTGAATAACACAATCAATCCACACATAGCATGTTAAGATGTTTTCTAATAAAAATAAATCTGTCCTCTGTAAGAGGTTTTGTAACACCCTGTTTTTCCTATGCTTTCTGTAGCAGTATAAACATATTTAAATGTGTTTATTTTAGATTAAACTCAGAGGATGATTTTAATTAAACTAAAATCATTTTCTTGTGTTTTTATATCATATGAAGTCACGGTAAAATTTTCGGTAGAAAATTCAGACGGAAGCCGGTCTGCGTTTTCACTGCCGGTATCCGTTTACCGAGCAGAAAACCTAATTTTGACCCGTGAACGAGACGGTTAGTATTTTTGTCATGTTTCCTTCAACTTTGGTTAATTTGAAAATTTTCGTTCTAAAATAAAATAAAATATTTTATTCGGGCGAAAACGTCGGGAATTTACGATCGGAAATGCAACCGGGTATGAAATGGAGCACAAAGAGGGATGAAGTGACTTGAAGTGACATGATGGGAGAGACTCTTACACACTCCAAAAGTATAATCATTATACTTTTCAAATTATAATACTACTCTAATCTAAAAGTTATTTCTCTCTCCTCTTTCCATCCCATCAAGCCATAACTCTCAAACTTACTCCACAAGCCACTCCAAACCCCTCTCTTCTCCCTCAATTTCGTGGCCTCTCCCCTCTCCCCCTATATATACCCCTTTCATTTACACTTCCTCACTTTTTCTTCTTCTTCATCACTTCTTCACTCTTACACTTCTTCTTCTTTATTTTCAACTACTTAAAGCTTGCATTTTTATTTGTCTTTTGCACTTGTGTTCTTCATTAAAGTTCTTCCTCTCCTTAAGGGTAATGCTCTCATATAAATTTCTTTACAAGTTTATCACTTTATTTCATTATTTGCTTTATGTGTTCTTATTAAGCTTTAAACTTCAAAAATCTCTTAAAAATGGTAGAAAACTCCTTTTGAGTTGAAACCACTTTCTATAGTCTTGTATTTGCTTGTATTTTAACATACTAGAAAGTTGTGTAAAACAAAGCTCCCTAGCCCTTTCTTTCTAAGGAGGCCGAAACCATGTAATATGGTTTAGGTGGGTTTTGTTTCAACTTTTGAGAAAATGATCATGTGTTTGAGTTTCTAACTATCCCTTGATCTTAAACCTATAAATCTTGGAAGGTTTTGATAGCTTGTTCCTATGATGGCCGAAAATATGAATAAGTAGGCCTAGGGTACTATGTTTCATCTATCCAAGTATGATCATGGATTTAGAACTCTTAATACCTTGTGATTCTAAACCTAAGAGTTGTTATCAAACAAAGATTTCTAACCTATTCTTTCTATGAGGGCCGAAACTATACCTTAGTGGCCTAGGAAGGTTTGGTTTTCATTTCTCCAAAATGATCATGGACTAAGGCTCCTTAATGTAGAAGGATGCTAAGTCTAAGTGATTGGAAGGTTTAAAGAATTTATAGTCTATTCATCCTATGATGGTTGTGAACCTAGGATATGTTGTTTTCATTTCTCCAAAATGATCATGGACTAAGGCTCCTTAATGTAGAAGGATGCTAAGTCTAAGTGATTGGAAAGTTTAAAGAATTTATAGTCTATTCATCCTATGATGGTTGTGAACCTAGGATATGTTGTTTTCATTTCTCCAAAATGATCATGGACTAAGGCTCCTTAATATAGAAGGATGCTAAGTCTAAGTGATTGGAAAGTTTAAAGACTTCTAACTTGTTTAGTTTATGTTGTAAAACCTAGAATGTAACTCCTTTCATTTTCCAAGATGATCATGGACATAAGCTCCATAAGATATTTGGATGCTAAGTCTAAGAGATTGGAAAGTTTAAATCTTTCTAACTTGATTTCCTATGATGGCCGAAACTAGTGTTTTTGGACCTAGGATGTGTTATTCTTCCAAAATGATTATGGACTAAAGCTCCTTAATGTAGAAGGATGCTATGCCTAAAAGATTGGATGATTTAAAGATTCCTAGCCTAGAAATCCCATCAAGGCCGAACCTTAAGGGTTGTGAGCCTAAGATATATGGTTTTCATTCTTCCAAAATGATCATGGTTTTGAGCTCCTTAATACATATGGATGCTAGACCTAAGAGATTGGAAAGTTTAGTGAATACTAGCCTATTTTTTTTTAGCTTTGGCCGAATACCCTAAGTCTATGACTTAGTGGGATTTTGATTTAACTTTGTTAAATGATCATTGTTTATGAACTCCTAGAACTTGAGGATCATAAATCCATAAGTTGCATAATTTTCGGGAATCCTTAACCTTACTTTATTGTCTTGGCCGAACCTAATACCTTGTGGTTTAGTGTTCTTTGTTGATTTTTAACTTATAATCTTGTGTTTGTAACCCTAGACCTCTATCGTCAAGTAAGCGAGGACGTTCGTGAATTACCCTTTCCAAGCATCCAACCTCTTAACTTCACGGAAGGTAAGAGGGGATTGCCTAGAGATATTCAATGACTATATTCATGTGTGTATGTGTTTACTTGAATGATTTGAATATTGTTATGATATTGAACCGATACTTGAATGACATGTTTACTTGAACTATTGTGATTATTACTTGAAGTTGAATCTTACTTGCTTTAAAGGATTGTGCATATATGTGATGAACTGTCATGGACTGTGATATTATTGTTGAGAATATATTATTGTTGGTTGAAGTTTGAGAAGCCGGACTTGAGTCTGTGCCCAATGACTATAAGGATTAAAAGCCTTAATAAGCCTTGAATAGAACTTTGAAAGTTTTGGGTTCATTTATAACAGTTCCTTGCTTAAAGTGCTTACTTCAGAAGAATATGATCTTGTTTTTAGAAAAGTGATTTCAAGTCAATAGAAACTATCTTTTTATGAGCAAACGTCTGGTACGAGAGAAAACATTTTCGAACTGTGTGTTTTATGAAGGAAAAACCCTTTCAAAATATTTGACTTTATTCCATCAAGGATTTCAAAGAGTAAGCGAATTTCTTAAAAGTTTTATAAAAGAGTTTGCAAAGGAAAATGATTTTTCTCCTAAATGATTTAGAAACATTCCGGTCACTTGGATAAGTGACCGAGGTTTTTGTTTTGGATTTGATTTTCACCGAGCGAAAAGTAAGTACATGCGAAAGAGAATCTAGTTGCGAGACGTCGCCTCTAGTATTCAGTTATACGCACGTGATCTAGGATCCGTGTCAAGTGCTATGGACCAAGGGTCCTATTCATGATGCTATGGGCTGAGAGTCCAAAACTCGGAATCGAGAACGGTGCGTTCTGATTTCGTTGCTGCGGACTAGGTGTCCTTATCATGTTAAATAAGACATGGATAAAATCATAAGTGATTTCTACGACCACAAACCTTGACTGCGGCCGCGGTCTAAGGCGTTGTGATTGAGCACTCGGACTGCGTGTCCTGTGTTTCTTCAAGTTCAAGTGATGGGGAATTGTGAATAGTCGTTAGCCGTGAGCTTCGACAGCGAAAAAGAGTATACACAAAGCAAAACCTTGATAACGGAAAGTTTTTATTCATATGCATTTCCCCTCAGCAGACGTGCTTAAGTAAACCAGATACAAGGTGGTATCTGAGGGTCAGTCCGATTGGCCCAGTGGAGGCATTCGAGACGTTGTGCATCCGGAGACCTTGGTGCACGAGGTTATGGTGGCAACTTGCCAGTGGGCATCAGAGCTTGACCAACTCTTTATTACTTCTACGATGAAACGGTGTTGTTATCTCATGAGATTAAGTTAGAGCCTGATATTGAAGTGTCATGCATATTTTCGAAAACTGATTGTGCAGGCTTGAGACCCTTTGATATAACACGGTTATATTATGATTATGCATGACTTAACTGTTAAACTGATTACGTGTTGTATGTATCATGTATATGGTTGTTGTGGGATATATCTTTTATTGGTATCTCACTCTTGCATTTCTACTTGTTACTTTCTTTTCCTTTTGGTATCGTCGCATGCGTACGTACTCAGATGGATCCGAGCATTCCGCTAGTGCCATCCGCATCGAAGACTGAGGTCTTCGATAATGCCGGGAGTGCGGGGGCATGGCAGATCCACGAGGGGGCTATATCTGCCACCTACGAAGGACCCATTACGACCACGGATTTTGACGCTAACGGGAACCCGATACGGAGGACACAGACCGTGGAGACTAGGACGGTTGCGCTCCCTCCGACTTGGTTATATCTGCACACGTTACAGGTGGCTGGGCTTCTACACGAGCACTTTGATCCAGCTCCAGAGGATGACCCAGAGGGGGAACCTGAGGAAGATCCTGCAGTGGGACTTGAGGAGGACCCTGAAGAGGACCCCGAGGAGGAGCCCTTGGAGGTCATGGAGGAGGACGAGCCGGATTACCATGTTTTAGACTATGACGATGATTTTGATTCCTTGGATGAGGGCAGTGAGGTCATAGATCCATCACCGGAGTTCTCGTCTCGTGGCAGTGTTTGTGGAGATCCTACCTGTAGCCAGTGCCAGTAGCCAGTTTAGAGCTTGTGGGTGTTTGCCGTTAGACTTTTGGCTTTGAGAGCTATCTTTTGAGACGTGGTTCTGGAACCCCCTTTCCCGTGTTTTGCTTACCCTCTTTAGTCGTATCCGTAGACTTTTTATAATTCTGTCTCAATGGCCGTTAATAAGGTCCTATTTTGTACTAAACTTGAGTCCCACTGGGACAGTTATATATGTGTGTTGTTTCAGTTCATGTTCTGAGTGTTCATCACTTCTTCTTTCGTTTAAAAAAAAAAAATAAAAGGGAGATTTTTAAGTACCTTTTTCAGTAATACTAATTATAAAGAAGGTTTATTTTCCGAAAGCGACCAGCTTTTAAACAAATTTTAATTCCGCAACGGGTAACCATGTGATACCAAGTTAGGGTGTCACATTAGTGGTATCAGAGCTAGTCGAGTCTTTCGGGAATGTTTGGGTTTAGGTATGTTGTGTCGATGTTGTGTATTCTCTGATCGAGCCTTGTTTGAGTTACTTCTTAGGAGTAATGTGTAATGGCCGTCGAGTTAGATCTTCCCTTTTCTGGTTACCATCTCACTGATTGTGTCTTACAGGTCAGTATGGAACCAGGAGGTGCGCGCGGACGTGGGGGTCGTGGCCGGGGCAATGCCGGTATGGACTTCGCTGCCCAAGCTTTGGCTGATGTTGCTGCTGCCATAGCTCTCCAGACTGCCAATGCGGCTGCTCAGAATCAGCAGGAGCAGCAAAGAGCTGAACAGGCTGCAGAAGGAAAGAATCTGAGTGCTTTCCGACGTCAGAATCCGTCGCAGTTTGATGGGGATGCAGACCCGACTAAAGCTGATCTTTGGATCCAGGAGCTGGAGAAGATCTTTGAGCTGGTGCACACCCCAGAGGGATCAAAGGTACCTTATACGACATTCCAACTGATTGGAGATGCTGAATACTGGTGGAAGGGCACCAGACAACTGTTAGAGGCTGAGCATCATGAGATCACCTGGGAGGTATTTCGCAACAGGTTTTTGGACAAATACTTTCCCCAGAGTGCTCGGGTGGAGAAGGAGCAAGAGTTTCTGAGGCTGAGTCAGCGGGACATGACGGTGGGGGAATATGCGGCAAGGTTTGAGTCCCTTGCCAAATATTTCCGCTTCTTCCAGAACAACCCCAGCGAGGAGTGGAAGTGCGAAAAGTTCGAAGCTGGCCTGCGCTTCGAGATCAAAGAATCTGTGCTGCCCTTGGAAATCAGGAATTTCCAAGCACTGGTAGAGAAATGCCGGAAGGTAGAGCTGATGCGCAAGGGGCGAGATAGCAAAGGGAATGTTGGAGGACCCATTCGTCCCAAGAGTCAGTATCAGGGACAGAACCAAAAGTGGAAGCAGAACCAGAGGAGACCGTACCACCAATCACCAAGCAACAGTCAGAAGCAACAACAACGTTCCAATGCTCCAGGAGCAGGAAGTGGAGGCCAGAGAAACAACAATCAAGGCCAAGAGAGGAAATGTTATCGGTGTGGAGATCCCAACCATCTAGCCGATACCTGTCCGAAGAGGGATACAAAGTGTTTCAACTGTAATCGTGTGGGGCACTTGGCCAAGGAGTGTCGGGCACCAAAGAGAGAGTCATCTGTCAATCATGCCAAGGCAAGCAAGCCGACTACTAGAGGGAGAGTTTACACGATGAGTGGAGCTGAGGCATCGAATTCCGCCGATCTAGTACAGGGTAAGTGTGTTTTAGCCGGTAATCTTTTAACTGTACTTTTCGATTCAGGTGCAACTCATTCTTTTATCTCGATGGATCGTGTGAAACTTCTAGAATTGCCTATTTCTTCCTTACCATATAACTTGATTGTCTCTACCCCGACTGCTGAACCAGTAACTGTAAATTCTGTTTGCTTAAATTGTCCTATCATTATTCAGGATAGACACTTTCTTGGAGATTTAATCTGTTTGCCTTTAGTACAACTAGATGTAATTTTAGGCATGGATTGGTTATCTTCCAACCACATCCTGATAGACTGTGCTCAAAGAACCTTAGTCTTTAGGGATGAGATTTCTGGATTTTTATCTGCTAGTCAGGTAAGAGCTTCTTTGAAAGAGGGAGCTCAAGGTTACATGCTGCTGTTTTCCTCAGATGTTAAGAGCGAGCTAGACCTAGAGTCCGTACCTGTCGTCAATGAGTTTCTGGACGTTTTTCCTGAAGATGTACCTGGTCTACCACCTGTTCGAGACATCGAGTTTGCAATTGATCTGGTTCCAGGCACTGGACCGATATCCATGGCACCGTATCGCATGTCACCATCGGAGTTAGAAACCCTGAAGGAACAACTTGAGGAACTGATGAGGAAGGAATTCGTCCGACCCAGTGTATCGTCGTGGGGAGCTCCAGTTCTGTTAGTGAAGAAGAAGGATGGAACTTCTCGACTCTGTGTGGATTTTCGTCAGTTGAACAAGGTTACGATCAAGAACAGATATCCGCTCCCAAGGATAGATGATCTCATGGATCAGCTGCGTGGCGCGGCCGTATTCTCGAAGATAGATTTACGGTCAGGCTACCATCAGATTCGTGTAAAGGCCGAAGATGTCCCTAAGACAGCGTTTCGAACACGCTATGGGCATTATGAGTACCTGGTGATGCCGTTTGGAGTGACGAATGCTCCTGCCATATTCATGGATTACATGAATAGGATTTTTCGTCCTTACTTAGATCAGTTCGTTGTCGTCTTCATTGATGATATTCTGATCTATTCTCCAAACAAGGAGAAGCATGCTGAGCATCTCAGCATTGTTCTTCAGACCTTGAAAGATAAGCAGCTCTATGCGAAGCCGGAGAAGTGCGAGTTCTGGTTGGACCAAGTGCAATTCTTAGGTCATGTGATATCACGCGAGGGAATCGCGGTGGATCCGTCAAAGGTCGAGGCTGTTTTGGAGTGGGAAAGGCCAACAACGGCAACTGAAATCCGTAGCTTTGTGGGTTTAGCGGGCTATTATAGGAGATTCATTGAAGGATTTTCCAAGATAGTGGGACCCCTTACCCAGTTAACTCGGAAGGACCAAGCGTTTGTCTGGACGGAGGCTTGTGAAAGAAGTTTCCAAGAGCTGAAGAGGAGGTTGACAACCTCACCCGTGTTGATCCTACCCGACCCGAAGGAACCTTTTGAGGTTTATTGTGACGCTTCACACCAGGGTCTGGGCTGTGTGCTTATGCAGAACCGAAAAGTTGTACCATATGCTTCAAGGCAATTGAAGATTCACGAAAGGAATTACCCGACGCACGACTTGGAGTTGGCGGCAGTGGTCTTTGCTTTAAAAATCTGGAGACATTATTTGTATGGAGCTACTTTTAATGTTTTCAGTGACCACAAAAGTTTGAAGTACCTCTTCGATCAGAAGGAGTTAAACATGCGCCAGAGATGTTGGTTGGAGTTTTTGAAGGACTACGACTTTCAACTACAATACCACCCTGGGAAGGCGAATGTAGTGGCGGATGCGCTGAGCAGAAAGTCAATACACGTGTCAGCAATGATGGTTAAAGAGCAGGGACTGTTGGAACAGTTCCGGGATCTAAGTTTATCAGTTGAGACGTTTCCGGGAAGGATGTGTCTGAATAGGATCACTGTTTCAAACGGATTGATGGAACAAATAAAGGAAAAACAAGGGAGTGATCAGTATCTGCAGGAAGAAAGAGACCTTGTACGACAGGGAGCACTGTCAGAATTCAGAGAAGGAACGGATGGAATTTTGAGGTTTGGTGAAAGAATCTGTGTACCCGATGACACCGAGCTTAGAAAGTTGATTTTGGAGGAGGCTCATAAGAGTAAGCTGAGTTTACACCCAGGAGCCACAAAGATGTATCAAGATCTCAAAAAGTTATACTGGTGGTATGGGATGAAAAGGGATGTAATGGAATACGTCGCTTCTTGTCTGGTATGTCAGAAGGCTAAGATTGAACACCAGAGGCCAGCAGGAATGTTAAAACCGTTGGACATCCCAGAGTGGAAGTGGGACGGAATTTCGATGGACTTTGTGACCAGTTTACCAAGGACTCGGAAAGGACATGAGGCTATATGGGTAATTGTGGATCGACTGACCAAGTCAGCTCACTTTTTACCTATCAACATGAAGTACCCGATGAAAAGGTTGACTCAGTTGTACATTGACGAGATTGTCAGGTTGCACGGTATACCCTCGAGTATCATTTCGGATCGTGATCCAAGGTTTACGTCAGAATTTTGGAAAGGACTACAAAACTCTTTGGGAACAAAACTCAAATTGAGTTCTGCGTATCATCCACAAACGGACGGACAGTCAGAGAGGACGATTCAATCACTTGAAGATTTACTAAGAGCATGCGTGATGGAAGACACTGGGAGCTGGGACGAGTTTCTACCGTTGATAGAATTCACCTACAACAACAGTTTTCATTCAAGTATAGGAATGGCACCTTATGAGGCTTTGTATGGTCGAAGATGTCGAACGCCTTTGTGTTGGTACCAGGATGGTGAGAGTCTGCTGTTAGGGCCAGAGATTGTGCAACAAACAACAGAGAAGGTAAAGATGATCCAGGAGAAAATGAGGACCGCTCAAAGTAGGCAGAAAAGTTACGCTGACAAGAGGCGACGACCTCTTGAGTTTGAGGAGGGCGAGCATGTGTTCTTGAGAGTCACGCCAACGACTGGGATTGGCAGAGTGATAAAATCCAGAAAGCTTACTCCCAAATTCATTGGACCCTACCAAATTCTTCGTCGCGTAGGTCCAGTAGCTTACAAAATTTCTTTACCTCCTTTTCTTTCCAACATCCATGATGTTTTTCATGTCTCTCAGTTGAGAAAGTATATCCCTGATCCATCACATGTTATTAAACCTGATAAAGTACAATTAAAAGAAAACCTGTCTTTTGAGACTTCGCCGGTACGGATCGCGGATAAGATGATGAAGCAGCTCAGAGGTAAACAAATTCCTTTAGTCAAAGTCATCTGGAACGAGACAACCGGAGAAGCTACATGGGAAGTTGAGGACAAGATGAAATTGCAATACCCTGAGTTATTTCAAGGTGCGTAATTTCGAGGACGAAATTCTTTTTAGAGGGATAGTATTGTAACACCCTGTTTTTCCTATGCTTTCTGTAGCAGTATAAACATATTTAAATGTGTTTATTTTAGATTAAACTCAGAGGATGATTTTAATTAAACTAAAATCATTTTCTTGTGTTGTTATATCATATGAAGTCACGGTAAAATTTTCGGTTGAAAATTCAGACGGAAGCCGATCTGCGTTTTCACTGCCGGTATCCGTTTACCGAGCAGAAAACCTAATTTTGACCCGTGAACGAGACGGTTAGTATTTTTGTCATGTTTCCTTCAACTTTGGTTAATTTGAAAATTTTCGTTCTAAAATAAAATAAAATATTTTATTCGGGCGAAAACGTCGGGAATTTACGATCGGAAATGCAACCGGGTATGAAATGGAGCACAAAGAGGGATGAAGTGACTTGAAGTGACATGATGGGAGAGACTCTTACACACTCCAAAAGTATAATCATTATACTTTTCAAATTATAATACTACTCTAATCTAAAAGTTATTTCTCTCTCCTCTTTCCATCCCATCAAGCCATAACTCTCAAACTTACTCCACAAGCCACTCCAAACCCCTCTCTTCTCCCTCAATTTCGTGGCCTCTCCCCTCTCCCCCTATATATACCCCTTTCATTTACACTTCCTCACTTTTTCTTCTTCTTCATCACTTCTTCACTCTTACACTTCTTCTTCTTTATTTTCAACTACTTAAAGCTTGCATTTTTATTTGTCTTTTGCACTTGTGTTCTTCATTAAAGTTCTTCCTCTTCCTTAAGGGTAATGCTCTCATATAAATTTCTTTACAAGTTTATCACTTTATTTCATTATTTGCTTTATGTGTTCTTATTAAGCTTTAAACTTCAAAAATCTCTTAAAAATGGTAGAAAACTCCTTTTGAGTTGAAACCACTTTCTATAGTCTTGTATTTACTTGTATTTTAACATACTAGAAGGTTGTGTAAAACAAAGCTCCCTAGCCCTTTCTTTCTAAGGAGGCCGAAACCATGTAATATGGTTTAGGTGGGTTTTGTTTCAACTTTTGAGAAAATGATCATGTGTTTGAGTTTCTAACTATCCCTTGATCTTAAACCTATAAATCTTGGAAGGTTTTGATAGCTTGTTCCTATGATGGCCGAAAATATGAATAAGTAGGCCTAGGGTACTATGTTTCATCTATCCAAGTATGATCATGGATTTAGAACTCTTAATACCTTGTGATTCTAAACCTAAGAGTTGTTATCAAACAAAGATTTCTAACCTATTCTTTCTATGATGGCCGAAACTATACCTTAGTGGCCTAGGAAGGTTTGGTTTTCATTTCTCCAAAATGATCATGGACTAAGGCTCCTTAATGTAGAAGGATGCTAAGTCTAAGTGATTGGAAGGTTTAAAGAATTTATAGTCTATTCATCCTATGATGGTTGTGAACCTAGGATATGTTGTTTTCATTTCTCCAAAATGATCATGGACTAAGGCTCCTTAATGTAGAAGGATGCTAAGTCTAAGTGATTGGAAAGTTTAAAGAATTTATAGTCTATTCATCCTATGATGGTTGTGAACCTAGGATATGTTGTTTTCATTTCTCCAAAATGATCATGGACTAAGGCTCCTTAATATAGAAGGATGCTAAGTCTAAGTGATTGGAAAGTTTAAAGACTTCTAACTTGTTTAGTTTATGTTGTAAAACCTAGAATGTAACTCCTTTCATTTTCCAAGATGATCATGGACATAAGCTCCATAAGATATTTGGATGCTAAGTCTAAGAGATTGGAAAGTTTAAATCTTTCTAACTTGATTTCCTATGATGGCCGAAACTAGTGTTTTTGGACCTAGGATGTGTTATTCTTCCAAAATGATTATGGACTAAAGCTCCTTAATGTAGAAGGATGCTATGCCCTAAAAGATTGGATGATTTAAAGATTCCTAGCCTAGAAATCCCATCAAGGCCGAACCTTAAGGGTTGTGAGCCTAAGATATATGGTTTTCATTCTTCCAAAATGATCATGGTTTTGAGCTCCTTAATACATATGGATGCTAGACCTAAGAGATTGGAAAGTTTAGTGAATACTAGCCTATTTTTTTTTAGCTTTGGCCGAATACCCTAAGTCTATGACTTAGTGGGATTTTGATTTAACTTTGTTAAATGATCATTGTTTATGAACTCCTAGCACTTGAGGATCATAAATCCATAAGTTGCATAATTTTCGGGAATCCTTAACCTTACTTTATTGTCTTGGCCGAACCTAATACCTTGTGGTTTAGTGTTCTTTGTTGATTTTTAACTTATAATCTTGTGTTTGTAACCCTAGACCTCTATCGTCAAGTAAGCGAGGACGTTCGTGAATTACCCTTTCCAAGCATCCAACCTCTTAACTTCACGGAAGGTAAGAGGGGATTGCCTAGAGATATTCAATGACTATATTCATGTGTGTATGTGTTTACTTGAATGATTTGAATATTGTTATGATATTGAACCGATACTTGAATGACATGTTTACTTGAACTATTGTGATTATTACTTGAAGTTGAATCTTACTTGCTTTAAAGGATTGTGCATATATGTGATGAACTGTCATGGACTGTGATATTATTGTTGAGAATATATTATTGTTGATTGAAGTTTGAGAAGCCGGACTTGAGTCTGTGCCCAATGACTATAAGGATTAAAAGCCTTAATAAGCCTTGAATAGAACTTTGAAAGTTTTGGGTTCATTTATAACAGTTCCTTGCTTAAAGTGCTTACTTCAGAAGAATAAGATCTTGTTTTTAGAAAAGTGATTTCAAGTCAATAGAAACTATCTTTTTATGAGCAAACGTCTGGTACGAGAGAAAACATTTTCGAACTGTGTGTTTTATGAAGGAAAAACCCTTTCAAAATATTTGACTTTATTCCATCAAGGATTTCAAAGAGTAAGCGAATTTCTTAAAAGTTTTATAAAAGAGTTTGCAAAGGAAAATGATTTTTCTCCTAAATGATTTAGAAACATTCCGGTCACTTGGATAAGTGACCGAGGTTTTTGTTTTGGATTTGATTTTCACCGAGCGAAAAGTAAGTACATGCGAAAGAGAATCTAGTTGCGAGACGTCGCCTCTAGTATTCAGTTATACGCACGTGATCTAGGATCCGTGTCAAGTACTATGGACCAAGGGTCCTATTCATGATGCTATGGGCTGAGAGTCCAAAACTCGGAATCGAGAACGGTGCGTTCTGATTTCGTTGCTGCGGACTAGGTGTCCTTATCATGTTAAATAAGACATGGATAAAATCATAAGTGATTTCTACGACCACAAACCTTGACTGCGGCCGCGGTCTAAGGCGTTGTGATTGAGCACTCGGACTGCGTGTCCTGTGTTTCTTCAAGTTCAAGTGATGGGGAATTGTGAATAGTCGTTAGCCGTGAGCTTCGACAGCGAAAAAGAGTATACACAAAGCAAAACCTTGATAACGGAAAGTTTTTATTCATATGCATTTCCCCTCAGCAGACGTGCTTAAGTAAACCAGATACAAGGTGGTATCTGAGGGTCAGTCCGATTGGCCCAGTGGAGGCATTCGAGACGTTGTGCATCCGGAGACCTTGGTGCACGAGGTTATGGTGGCAACTTGCCAGTGGGCATCAGAGCTTGACCAACTCTTTATTACTTCTACGATGAAACGGTGTTGTTATCTCATGAGATTAAGTTAGAGCCTGATATTGAAGTGTCATGCATATTTTCGAAAACTGATTGTGCAGGCTTGAGACCCTTTGATATAACACGGTTATATTATGATTATGCATGACTTAACTGTTAAACTGATTACGTGTTGTATGTATCATGTATATGGTTGTTGTGGGATATATCTTTTATTGGTATCTCACTCTTGCATTTCTACTTGTTACTTTCTTTTCCTTTTGGTATCGTCGCATGCGTACGTACTCAGATGGATCCGAGCATTCCGCTAGTGCCATCCGCATCGAAGACTGAGGTCTTCGATAATGCCGGGAGTGCGGGGGCATGGCAGATCCACGAGGGGGCTATATCTGCCACCTACGAAGGACCCATTACGACCACGGATTTTGACGCTAACGGGAACCCGATACGGAGGACACAGACCGTGGAGACTAGGACGGTTGCGCTCCCTCCGACTTGGTTATATCTGCACACGTTACAGGTGGCTGGGCTTCTACACGAGCACTTTGATCCAGCTCCAGAGGATGACCCAGAGGGGGAACCTGAGGAAGATCCTGCAGTGGGACTTGAGGAGGACCCTGAAGAGGACCCCGAGGAGGAGCCCTTGGAGGTCATGGAGGAGGACGAGCCGGATTACCATGTTTTAGACTATGACGATGATTTTGATTCCTTGGATGAGGGCAGTGAGGTCATAGATCCATCACCGGAGTTCTCGTCTCGTGGCAGTGTTTGTGGAGATCCTACCTGTAGCCAGTGCCAGTAGCCAGTTTAGAGCTTGTGGGTGTTTGCCGTTAGACTTTTGGCTTTGAGAGCTATCTTTTGAGACGTGGTTCTGGAACCCCCTTTCCCGTGTTTTGCTTACCCTCTTTAGTCGTATCCGTAGACTTTTTATAATTCTGTTTCAATGGCCGTTAATAAGGTCCTATTTTGTACTAAACTTGAGTCCCACTGGGACAGTTATATATGTGTGTTGTTTCAGTTCATGTTCTGAGTGTTCATCACTTCTTCTTTCGTTTCAAAAAAAAAAATAAAAGGGAGATTTTTAAGTACCTTTTTCAGTAATACTAATTATAAAGGAGGTTTATTTTCCGAAAGCGACCAGCATTTAAACAAATTTTAATTCCGCAACGGGTAACCATGTGATACCAAGTTAGGGTGTCACATTAGTGGTATCAGAGCTAGTCGAGCCTTTCGGGAATGTTTGGGTTTAGGTCTGTTGTGTCGATGTTGTGTATTCTCTGATCGAGCCTTGTTTGAGTTACTTCTTAGGAGTAATGTGTAATGGCCGTCGAGTTAGATCTTCCCTTTTCTGGTTACCATCTCACTGATTGTGTCTTACAGGTCAGTATGGAACCAGGAGGTGCGCGCGGACGTGGGGGTCGTGGCCGGGGCAATGCCGGTATGGACTTCGCTGCCCAAGCTTTGGCTGATGTTGCTGCTGCCATAGCTCTCCAGACTGCCAATGCGGCTGCTCAGAATCAGCAGGAGCAGCAAAGAGCTGAACAGGCTGCAGAAGGAAAGAATCTGAGTGCTTTCCGACGTCAGAATCCGTCGCAGTTTGATGGGGATGCAGACCCGACTAAAGCTGATCTTTGGATTCAAGAGCTGGAGAAGATCTTTGAGCTGGTGCATACCCCAGAGGGATCAAAGGTACCTTATGCAACATTCCAACTGATTGGAGATGCTGAATACTGGTGGAAGGGCACCAGACAACTGTTAGAGGCTGAGCATCACGAGATCACCTGGGAGGTATTTCGCAACAGGTTTTTGGACAAATACTTTCCCCAGAGTGCTCGGGTGGAGAAGGAGCAAGAGTTTCTGAGGCTGAGTCAGCGGGACATGACGGTGGGGGAATATGCGGCAAGGTTTGAGTCCCTTGCCAAATATTTCCGCTTCTTCCAGAACAACCCCAGCGAGGAGTGGAAGTGCGAAAAGTTCGAAGCTGGCCTGCGCTTCGAGATCAAGGAATCTGTGCTGCCCTTGGAAATCAGGAATTTCCAAGCACTGGTAGAGAAATGCCGGAAGGTAGAGCTGATGCGCAAGGGGCGAGATAGCAAAGGGAATGTTGGAGGACCCATTCGTCCCAAGAGTCAGTATCAGGGACAGAACCAAAAGTGGAAGCAGAACCAGAGGAGACCGTACCACCAATCACCAAGCAACAGTCAGAAGCAACAACAACGTTCCAATGCTCCAGGAGCAGGAAGTGGAGGCCAGAGAAACAACAATCAAGGCCAAGAGAGGAAATGTTATCGGTGTGGAGATCCCAACCATCTAGCCGATACCTGTCCGAAGAAGGATACAAAGTGTTTCAACTGTGATCGTGTGGGGCACTTGGCCAAGGAGTGTCGGGCACCAAAGAGAGAGTCATCTGTCAATCATGCCAAGGCAAGCAAGCCGACTACTAGAGGGAGAGTTTACACGATGAGTGGAGCTGAGGCATCGAATTCCGCCGATCTAGTACAGGGTAAGTGTGTTTTAGCCGGTAATCTTTTAACTGTACTTTTCGATTCAGGTGCAACTCATTCTTTTATCTCGATGGATCGTGTGAAACTTCTAGAATTGCCTATTTCTTCCTTACCATATAACTTGATTGTCTCTACCCCAACTGCTGAACCAGTAACTGTAAATTCTGTTTGCTTAAATTGTCCTATCATTATTCAGGATAGACACTTTCTTGTAGATTTAATCTGTTTGCCTTTAGTACAACTAGATGTAATTTTAGGCATGGATTGGTTATCTTCCAACCACATCCTGATAGACTGTGCTCAAAGAACCTTAGTCTTTAGGGATGAGATTTCTGGATTTTTATCTGCTAGTCAGGTAAGAGCTTCTTTGAAAGAGGGAGCTCAAGGTTACATGCTGCTGTTTTCCTCAGATGTTAAGAGCGAGCTAGACCTAGAGTCCGTACCTGTCGTCAATGAGTTTCCGGACGTTTTTCCTGAAGATGTACCTGGTCTACCGCCTGTTCGAGACTTCGAGTTTGCAATTGATCTGGTTCCAGGCACTGGACCGATATCCATGGCACCGTATCGCATGTCACCATCGGAGTTAGAAACCCTGAAGGAACAACTTGAGGAACTGATGAGGAAGGAATTCATCCGACCCAGTGTATCGCCGTGGGGAGCTCCAGTTCTGTTAGTGAAGAAGAAGGATGGAACTTCTCGACTCTGTGTGGATTTTCGTCAGTTGAACAAGGTTACGATCAAGAACAGATATCCGCTCCCAAGGATAGATGATCTCATGGATCAGCTGCGTGGCGCGGCCGTATTCTCGAAGATAGATTTACGGTCAGGCTACCATCAGATTCGTGTAAAGGCCGAAGATGTCCCTAAGACAGCGTTTCGAACACGCTATGGGCATTATGAGTACCTGGTGATGCCGTTTGGAGTGACGAATGCTCCTGCCATATTCATGGATTACATGAATAGGATTTTTCGTCCTTACTTAGATCAGTTCGTTGTCGTCTTCATTGATGATATTCTGATCTATTCTCCAAACAAGGAGAAGCATGCTGAGCATCTCAGCATTGTTCTTCAGACCTTGAAAGAGAAGCAGCTCTATGCGAAGCCGGAGAAGTGCGAGTTCTGGTTGGACCAAGTGCAATTCTTAGGTCATGTGATATCACGCGAGGGAATCGCGGTGGATCCGTCAAAGGTCGAGGCTGTTTTGGAGTGGGAAAGGCCAACAACGGCAACGGAAATCCGTAGCTTTGTGGGTTTAGCGGGCTACTATAGGAGATTCATTGAAGGATTTTCCAAGATAGTGGGACCCCTTACCCAGTTAACTCGGAAAGACCAAGCGTTTGTCTGGACGGAGGCTTGTGAAAGAAGTTTCCAAGAGCTGAAGAGGAGGTTGACAACCTCACCCGTGTTGATCCTACCCGACCCGAAGGAACCTTTTGAGGTTTATTGTGACGCTTCACACCAGGGTCTGGGCTGTGTGCTTATGCAGAACCGAAAAGTTGTAGCATATGCTTCAAGGCAATTGAAGATTCACGAAAGGAATTACCCGACGCACGACTTGGAGTTGGCGGCAGTGGTCTTTGCTTTAAAAATCTGGAGACATTATTTGTATGGAGCTACTTTTAATGTTTTCAGTGACCACAAAAGTTTGAAGTACCTCTTCGATCAGAAGGAGTTGAACATGCGTCAGAGACGTTGGTTGGAGTTTTTGAAGGACTACGACTTTCAACTACAATACCACCCTGGGAAGGCGAATGTAGTGGCGGATGCGCTGAGCAGAAAGTCAATGCACGTGTCAGCAATGATGGTTAAAGAGCAGGGACTGTTGGAACAGTTCCGGGATCTAAGTTTATCAGTTGAGACGTTTCCGGGAAGGATGTGTCTGAATAGGATCACTGTTTCAAACGGATTGATGGAACAAATAAAGGAAAAACAAGGGAGTGATCAGTATCTGCAGGAAGAAAGAGACCTTGTACGACAGGGAGCACTGTCAGAATTCAGAGAAGGAACGGATGGAATTTTGAGGTTTGGTGAAAGAATCTGTGTACCCGATGACGCCGAGCTTAGAAAGTTGATTTTGGAGGAGGCTCATAAGAGTAAGCTGAGTTTACACCCAGGAGCCACAAAGATGTATCAAGATCTCAAAAAGTTATACTGGTGGTATGGGATGAAAAGGGATGTAATGGAATACGTCGCTTCTTGTCTGGTATGTCAGAAGGCTAAGATTGAACACCAGAGGCCAGCAGGGATGTTAAAATCATTGGACATCCCAGAATGGAAGTGGGACGGAATTTCAATGGACTTTGTGACCAGTTTACCAAGGACTCGGAAAGGACATGAGGCTATATGGGTAATTGTGGATCGACTGACCAAGTCAGCTCACTTTTTACCTATCAACATGAAGTACCCGATGAAAAGGTTGACTCAGTTGTACATTGACGAGATTGTCAGGTTGCACGGTATACCCTCGAGTATCATTTCGGATCGTGATCCAAGGTTTACGTCAGAATTTTGGAAAGGACTACAAAACTCTTTGGGAACAAAACTCAAATTGAGTTCTGCGTATCATCCACAAACGGACGGACAGTCAGAGAGGACGATTCAATCACTTGAAGATTTATTAAGAGCATGCGTGATGGAAGACACTGGGAGCTGGGACGAGTTTCTACCGTTGATAGAATTCACCTACAACAACAGTTTTCATTCAAGTATAGGAATGGCACCTTATGAGGCTTTGTATGGTCGAAGATGTCGAACGCCTTTGTGTTGGTACCAGGATGGTGAGAGTCTGCTGTTAGGGCCAGAGATTGTGCAACAAACAACAGAGAAGGTAAAGATGATCCAGGAGAAAATGAGGACCGCTCAAAGTAGGCAGAAAAGTTACGCTGACAAGAGGCGACGACCTCTTGAGTTTGAGGAGGGCGAGCATGTGTTCTTGAGAGTCACGCCAACGACTGGGATTGGCAGAGTGATAAAATCCAGAAAGCTTACTCCCAAATTCATTGGACCCTACCAAATTCTTCGTCGCGTAGGTCCAGTAGCTTACAAAATTTCTTTACCTCCTTTTCTTTCCAACATCCATGATGTTTTTCATGTCTCTCAGTTGAGAAAGTATATCCCTGATCCATCACATGTTATTAAACCTGATAAAGTACAATTAAAAGAAAACCTGTCTTTTGAGACTTCGCCGGTACGGATCGCGGATAAGATGATGAAGCAGCTCAGAGGTAAACAAATTCCTTTAGTCAAAGTCATCTGGAACGAGACAACCGGAGAAGCTACATGGGAAGTTGAGGACAAGATGAAATTGCAATACCCTGAGTTATTTCAAGGTGCGTAATTTCGAGGACGAAATTCTTTTTAGAGGGATAGTATTGTAACACCCTGTTTTTCCTATGCTTTCTGTAGCAGTATAAACATATTTAAATGTGTTTATTTTAGATTAAACTCAGAGGATGATTTTAATTAAACTAAAATCATTTTCTTGTGTTGTTATATCATATGAAGTCACGGTAAAATTTTCGGTTGAAAATTCAGACGGAAGCCGGTCTGCGTTTTCACTGCCGGTATCCGTTTACCGAGCAGAAAACCTAATTTTGACCCGTGAACGAGACGGTTAGTATTTTTATCATGTTTCCTTCAACTTTGGTTATTTTGAAAATTTTCTTTCAAAAATAAAATAAAATATTTTATTCGGGCGAAAACGTCGGGAATTTACGATCGGAAATGCAACCGGGTATGAAATGGAGCACAAAGAGGGATGAAGTGACTTGAGGTGACATGATGGGAGAGACTCTTACACACTCCAAAAGTATAATCATTATACTTTTCAAATTATAATACTACTCTAATCTAAAAGTTATTTCTCTCTCCTCTTTCCATCCCATCAAGCCATAACTCTCAAACTTACTCCACAAGCCACTCCAAACCCCTCTCTTCTCCCTCAATTTCGTGGCCTCTCCCCTCTCCCCCTATATATACCCCTTTCATTTACACTTCCTCACTTTTTCTTCTTCTTCATCACTTCTTCACTCTTATACTTCTTCTTCTTTATTTTTCAACTACTTAAAGCTTGCATTTTTATTTGTCTTTTGCACTTGTGTTCTTCATTAAAGTTCTTCCTCTTCTTAAGGGTAATGCTCTCATATAAATTTCTTTACAAGTTTATCACTTTATTTCATTATTTGCTTTATGTGTTCTTATTAAGCTTTAAACTTCAAAAATCTCTTAAAAATGGTAGAAAACTCCTTTTGAGTTGAAACCACTTTCTATAGTCTTGTATTTACTTGTATTTTAACATACTAGAAGGTTGTGTAAAACAAAGCTCCCTAGACCTTTCTTTCTAAGGAGGCCGAAACCATGTAATATGGTTTAGGTGGGTTTTGTTTCAACTTTTGAGAAAATGATCATGTGTTTGAGTTTCTAACTATCCCTTGATCTTAAACCTATAAATCTTGGAAGGTTTGATAGCTTGTTCCTATGATGGCCGAAAATATGAATAAGTAGGCCTAGGGTACTATGTTTCATCTATCCAAGTATGATCATGGATTTAGAACTCTTAATACCTTGTGATTCTAAACCTAAGAGTTGTTATCAAACAAAGATTTCTAACCTATTCTTTCTATGATGGCCGAAACTATACCTTAGTGGCCTAGGAAGGTTTGGTTTTCATTTCCTCCAAAATGATCATGGACTAAGGCTCCTTAATGTAGAAGGATGCTAAGTCTAAGTGATTGAAAAGTTTAAAGAATTTATAGTCTATTCATCCTATGATGGTTGTGAACCTAGGATATGTTGTTTTCATTTCTCCAAAATGATCATGGACTAAGGCTCCTTAATATAGAAGGATGCTAAGTCTAAGTGATTGGAAAGTGATTGGAAAGTTTAAAGACTTCTAACTTGTTTAGTTTATGTTGTAAAACCTAGAATGTAACTCCTTTCATTTTCCAAGATGATCATGGACATAAGCTCCATAAGATATTTGGATGCTAAGTCTAAGAGATTGGAAAGTTTAAATCTTTCTAACTTGATTTCCTATGATGGCCGAAACTAGTGTTTTTGGACCTAGGATGTGTTATTCTTCCAAAATGATTATGGACTAAAGCTCCTTAATGTAGAAGGATGCTATGCCCAAAAGATTGGATGATTTAAAGATTCCTAGCCTAGAAATCCCATCAAGGCCGAACCTTAAGGGTTGTGAGCCTAAGATATATGGTTTTCATTCTTCCAAAATGATCATGGTTTTGAGCTCCTTAATACATATGGATGCTAGACCTAAGAGATTGGAAAGTTTAGTGAATACTAGCCTATTTTTCTAGCTTTGGCCGAATACCCTAAGTCTATGACTTAGTGGGATTTTGATTTAACTTTGTTAAATGATCATTGTTTATGAACTCCTAAGCACTTGAGGATCATAAATCCATAAGTTGCATAATTTTCGGGAATCCTTAACCTTACTTTATTGTCTTGGCCGAACCTAATACCTTGTGGTTTAGTGTTCTTTGTTGATTTTTAACTTATAATCTTGTGTTTGTAACCCTAGACCTCTATCGTCAAGTAAGCGAGGACGTTCGTGAATTTCCCTTTCCAAGCATCCAACCTCTTAACTTCACGGAAGGTAAGAGGGGATTGCCTAGAGATATTCAATGACTATATGCATGTGTGTATGTGTTTACTTGAATGATTTGAATATTGTTATGATATTGAACCGATACTTGAATGACTTGTTTACTTGAACTATTGTGATTATTACTCGAAGTTGAATCTTACTTGCCTTAAAGGATTGTGCATATATGTGATGAACTGTCATGGACTGTGATATTATTGTTGAGAATATATTATTGTTGATTGAAGTTTGAGAAGCCGGACTTGAGTCTGTGCCCAATGACTATAAGGATTAAAAGCCTTAATAAGTCTTGAATAGAACTTTGAAAGTTTTGGGTTCATTTATAACAGTTCCTTGCTTAAAGTGCTTACTTCAGGAGAATAAGATCTTGTTTTTAGAAAAGTGATTTCAAGTCAATAGAAACTATCTTTTTATGAGCAAACGTCTGGTACGAGAGAAAACATTTTCGAACTGTGTGTTTTATGAAGGAAAAACCCTTTCAAAATATTTGACTTTATTCCCTCAAGGATTTCAAAGAGTAAGCGAATTTGTTAAAAGTTTTATAAAAGAGTTTGCAAAGGAAAATGATTTTTCTCCTAAATGATTTAGAAACATTCCGGTTACTTGGATAAGTGACCGAGGTTTTTGTTTTGGATTTGATTTTCACCGAGCGAAAAGTAAGTACATGCGAAAGAGAATCTAGTTGCGAGACGTCGCCTCTAGTATTCAGTTATACGCACGTGATCTAGGATCCGTGTCAAGTACTATGGACCAAGGGTCCTATTCATGATGTTATGGGCTGAGAGTCCAAAACTCGGAATCGAGAACGGTGCGTTCTGATTTCGTTGCTGCGGACTAGGTGTCCTTATCATGTTAAATAAGACATGGATAAAATCATAAGTGATTTCTACGACCACAAACCTTGACTGCGGCCGCGGTCTAAGGCGTTGTGATTGAGCACTCGGACTGCGTGTCCTGTGTTTCTTCAAGTTCAAGTGATGGGGAATTGTGAATAGTCGTTAGCCTTGAGCTTCGACAGCGAAAAAGAGTATACACAAAGCAAAACCTTGATAACGGAAAGTTTTTATTCATATGCATTTCCCCTCAGCAGACGTGCTTAAGTAAACCAGATACAAGGTGGTATCTGAGGGTCAGTCCGATTGGCCCAGTGGAGGCATTCGAGACGTTGTGCATCCGGAGACCTTGGTGCACGAGGTTATGGTGGCAACTTGCCAGTGGGCATCAGAGCTTGACCAACTCTTTATTACTTCTACGATGAAACGGTGTTGTCATCTCATGAGATTAAGTTAGAGCCTGATATTGAAGTGTCATGCATATTTTCAAAAACTGATTGTGCGGGCTTGAGACCCTTTGATATAACACTGTTATATCATGATTATGCATGACTTAACTGTTAAACTAATTACATGTTGTATGTATCATGTATATGGTTGTTGTGGGATATATCTTACAACGGTATCTCACTCTTGCATATCTATATGTTCTTTTCTTCTTCTTGTATCGGTGTATGCGTATGCCTTAGATGGAACCCCTTGTTCCCCTAGTACCCACGATCACGAGGTCTGAGCAGTTCGACGAGGCTGGACGAGTGGGGAATTGGACAGTGAGCGATGACGCGACTACAGCTACGTATAGAGGACCGATTACGACGACAGAGTCTAACGCCAACGGAGAGCCGATCCGGAGGATTCACTCGGTTGAGACTCGGACAGTGACACTTCCACCTCCCTGGTTGTATCTTCATACACTGCAGCTAGCTGGCCTTCTCCATCCACACGTCGAGCCGGCAGAGCCCATGGAGGAAGAGCTCGAGGAGGATCCCGAGGAGGATCCGGAGGAGGAGCCTCTCGAGGTGGTAGAGGATTGGGGGGAGGACGAGCTAGAGGCAGAGTACCATCCCCAGGACCCCGGTGAGGAGGATGTTCCGATCGACGACGATGGTGAGGTCATCGACCCGGAATCTGACATCTCATCTGGCGGGAGTGTTTGCGGCCACTCGGATTGCAGGAGGCACTGGTAGTTTGTCGTCGGTTTTTGTGTAGTCTGTTTGTCCTTGGCTTTTAGAGCCTTCTTTTGAGTCTAGTACCCAGATTTCCCCATTCCCAGTTTGATGCTTTATCTGTTTCTTTGTTCTTGTTTCAGTAAAGTTGGCCAGATTGATTAAGGCCCTATTTTGTACTAAAATTTAGTCCTACTGGGACAGTTATATATGTATGTGTGTTGTTTCAGTTCATGTTCTGAGTGTTCATCACTTCTTCTTTCGTTTCAAAAAAAAAAAAAGGGAGATTTATGAGTACCACTTTCAGTAATACTTTTTATAAAGGAGGTTTATTTTCCGAAAGCGACCAGCATTTAAACAAATTTTAATTCCGCAACGGGTAACCATGTGATACCAAGTTAGGGTGTCACATTAGTGGTATCAGAGCTAGTCGAGCCTTTCGGGAATGTTTGGGTTTAGGTCTGTTGTGTCGATGTTGTGTATTCTCTGATCGAGCCTTGTTTGAGTTACTTCTTAGGAGTAATGTGTAATGGCCGTCGAGTTAGATCTTCCCTTTTCTGGTTACCATCTCACTGATTGTGTCTTACAGGTCAGTATGGAACCAGGAGGTGCGCGCGGACGTGGGGGTCGTGGCCGGGGCAATGCCGGTATGGACTTCGCTGCCCAAGCTTTGGCTGATGTTGCTGCTGCCATAGCTCTCCAGACTGCCAATGCGGCTGCTCAGAATCAGCAGGAGCAGCAAAGAGCTGAACAGGCTGCAGAAGGAAAGAATCTGAGTGCTTTCCGACGTCAGAATCCGTCACAGTTTGATGGGGATGCAGACCCGACTAAAGCTGATCTTTGGATTCAAGAGCTGGAGAAGATCTTTGAGCTGGTGCATACCCCAGAGGGATCAAAGGTACCTTATGCAACATTCCAACTGATTGGAGATGCTGAATACTGGTGGAAGGGCACCAGACAACTGTTAGAGGCTGAGCATCACGAGATCACCTGGGAGGTATTTCGCAACAGGTTTTTGGACAAATACTTTCCCCAGAGTGCTCGGGTGGAGAAGGAGGAAGAGTTTCTGAGGCTGAGTCAGCGGGACATGACGGTGGGGGAATATGCGGCAAGGTTTGAGTCCCTTGCCAAATATTTCCGCTTCTTCCAGAACAACCCCAGCGAGGAGTGGAAGTGCGAAAAGTTCGAAGCTGGCCTGCGCTTCGAGATCAAGGAATCTGTGCTGCCCTTGGAAATCAGGAATTTCCAAGCACTGGTAGAGAAATGCCAGAAGGTAGAGCTGATGCGCAAGGGACGAGATAGCAAAGGGAATGTTGGAGGACCCATTCGTCCCAAGAGTCAGTATCAGGGACAGAACCAAAAGTGGAAGCAGAACCAGAGGAGACCGTACCACCAATCACCAAGCAACAGTCAGAAGCAACAACAACGTTCCAATGCTTCAGGAGCAGGGAGTGGAGGCCAGAGAAACAACAATCAAGGCCAAGAGAGGAAATGTTATCGGTGTGGAGACCCCAACCATCTAGCCGATACCTGTCCAAAGAAGGATACAAAGTGTTTCAACTGTGATCGTGTGGGGCACTTGGCTAAGGAGTGCCGGGCACCAAAGAGAGAGTCATCTGTCAACCATGCCAAGGCAAGCAAGCCGACTACTAGAGGGAGAGTTTACACGATGAGTGGAGCTGAGGCATCGAATTCTGCCGATCTAGTACAGGGTAAGTGTGTTTTAGCCGGTAATCTTTTAACTGTACTTTTCGATTCAGGTGCAACTCATTCTTTTATCTCGATGGATCGTGTGAAACTTCTAGAATTGCCTATTTCTTCCTTACCATATAACTTGATTGTCTCTACCCCAACTGCTGAACCAGTAACTGTAAATTCTGTTTGCTTAAATTGTCCTATCATTATTCAGGATAGACACTTTCTTGTAGATTTAATATGTTTGCCTTTAGTACAACTAGATGTAATTTTAGGCATGGATTGGTTATCTTCCAACCACATCCTGATAGACTGTGCTCAAAGAACCTTAGTCTTTAGGGATGAGATTTCTGGATTTTTATCTGCTAGTCAGGTAAGAGCTTCTTTGAAAGAGGGAGCTCAAGGTTACATGCTGCTGTTTTCCTCAGATGTTAAGAGCGAGCTAGACCTAGAGTCCGTACCTGTCGTCAATGAGTTTCCGGACGTTTTTCCTGAAGATGTACCTGGTCTACCGCCTGTTCGAGACTTCGAGTTTGCAATTGATCTGGTTCCAGGCACTGGATCGATATCCATGGCACCGTATCGCATGTCACCATCGGAGTTAGAAACCCTGAAGGAACAACTTGAGGAACTGATGAGGAAGGAATTCATCCGACCCAGTGTATCGCCGTGGGGAGCTCCAGTTCTGTTAGTGAAGAAGAAGGATGGAACTTCTCGACTCTGTGTGGATTTTCGTCAGTTGAACAAGGTTACGATCAAGAACAGATATCCGCTCCCAAGGATAGATGATCTCATGGATCAGCTGCGTGGCGCGGCCGTATTCTCGAAGATAGATTTACGGTCAGGCTACCATCAGATTCGTGTAAAGGCCGAAGATGTCCCTAAGACAGCGTTTCGAACACGCTATGGGCATTATGAGTACCTGGTGATGCCGTTTGGAGTGACGAATGCTCCTGCCATATTCATGGATTACATGAATAGGATTTTTCGTCCTTACTTAGATCAGTTCGTTGTCGTCTTCATTGATGATATTCTGATCTATTCTCCAAACAAGGAGAAGCATGCTGAGCATCTCAGCATTGTTCTTCAGACCTTGAAAGAGAAGCAGCTCTATGCGAAGCCGGAGAAGTGCGAGTTCTGGTTGGACCAAGTGCAATTCTTAGGTCATGTGATATCACGCGAGGGAATCGCGGTGGATCCGTCAAAGGTCAAGGCTGTTTTGGAGTGGGAAAGGCCAACAACGGCAACGGAAATCCGTAGCTTTGTGGGTTTAGCGGGCTACTATAGGAGATTCATTGAAGGATTTTCCAAGATAGTGGGACCCCTTACCCAGTTAACTCGGAAAGACCAAGCGTTTATCTGGACGGAGGCTTGTGAAAGAAGTTTCCAAGAGCTGAAGAGGAGGTTGACAACCTCACCCGTGTTGATCCTACCCGACCCGAAGGAACCTTTTGAGGTTTATTGTGACGCTTCACACCAGGGTCTGGGCTGTGTGCTTATGCAGAACCGAAAAGTTGTAGCATATGCTTCAAGGCAATTGAAGATTCACGAAAGGAATTACCCGACGCACGACTTGGAGTTGGCGGCAGTGGTCTTTGCTTTAAAAATCTGGAGACATTATTTGTATGGAGCTACTTTTAATGTTTTCAGTGACCACAAAAGTTTGAAGTACCTCTTCGATCAGAAGGAGTTGAACATGCGTCAGAGACGTTGGTTGGAGTTTTTGAAGGACTACGACTTTCAACTACAATACCACCCTGGGAAGGCGAATGTAGTGGCGGATGCGCTGAGCAGAAAGTCAATGCACGTGTCAGCAATGATGGTTAAAGAGCAGGGACTGTTGGAACAGTTCCGGGATCTAAGTTTATCAGTTGAGACGTTTCCGGGAAGGATGTGTCTGAATAGGATTACTGTTTCAAACGGATTGATGGAACAAATAAAGGAAAAACAAGGGAGTGATCAGTATCTGCAGGAAGAAAGAGACCTTGTACGACAGGGAGCACTGTCAGAATTCAGAGAAGGAACGGATGGAATTTTGAGGTTTGGTGAAAGAATCTGTGTACCCGATGACGCCGAGCTTAGAAAGTTGATTTTGGAGGAGGCTCATAAGAGTAAGCTGAGTTTACACCCAGGAGCCACAAAGATGTATCAAGATCTCAAAAAGTTATACTGGTGGTATGGGATGAAAAGGGATGTAATGGAATACGTCGCTTCTTGTCTGGTATGTCAGAAGGCTAAGATTGAACACCAGAGGCCAGCAGGGATGTTAAAATCATTGGACATCCCAGAATGGAAGTGGGACGGAATTTCAATGGACTTTGTGACCGGTTTACCAAGGACTCGGAAAGGACATGAGGCTATATGGGTAATTGTGGATCGACTGACCAAGTCAGCTCACTTTTTACCTATCAACATGAAGTACCCGATGAAAAGGTTGACTCAGTTGTACATTGACGAGATTGTCAGGTTGCACGGTATACCCTCGAGTATCATTTCGGATCGTGATCCAAGGTTTACGTCAGAATTTTTGGAAAGGACTACAAAACTCTTTGGGAACAAAACTCAAATTGAGTTCTGCGTATCATCCACAAACGGACGGACAGTCAGAGAGGACGATTCAATCACTTGAAGATTTATTAAGAGCATGCGTGATGGAAGACACCGGGAGCTGGGACGAGTTTCTACCGTTGATAGAATTCACCTACAACAACAGTTTTCATTCAAGCATAGGAATGGCACCTTATGAGGCTTTGTATGGTCGAAGATGTCGAACGCCTTTGTGTTGGTACCAGGATGGTGAGAGTCTGCTGTTAGGGCCAGAGATTGTGCAACAAACAACAGAGAAGGTAAAGATGATCCAGGAGAAAATGAGGACCGCTCAAAGTAGGCAGAAAAGTTACGCTGACAAGAGGCGACGACCTCTTGAGTTTGAGGAGGGCGAGCATGTGTTCTTGAGAGTCACGCCAACGACTGGGATTGGCAGAGTGATAAAATCCAGAAATCTTACTCCCAAATTCATTGGACCCTACCAAATTCTTCGTCGCGTAGGTCCAGTAGCTTACAAAATTTCTTTACCTCCTTTTCTTTCCAACATCCATGATGTTTTTCATGTCTCTCAGTTGAGAAAGTATATCCCTGATCCATCACATGTTATTAAACCTGATAAAGTACAATTAAAAGAAAACCTGTCTTTTGAGACTTCGCCGGTACGGATCGCGGATAAGATGATGAAGCAGCTCAGAGGTAAACAAATTCCTTTAGTCAAAGTCATCTGGAACGAGACAACCGGAGAAGCTACATGGGAAGTTGAGGACAAGATGAAATTGCAATACCCTGAGTTATTTCAAGGTGCGTAATTTCGAGGACGAAATTCTTTTTAGAGGGATAGTATTGTAACACCCTGTTTTTCCTATGCTTTCTGTAGCAGTATAAACATATTTAAATGTGTTTATTTTAGATTAAACTCAGAGGATGATTTTAATTAAAATAAAATCATTTTCTTGTGTTGTTATATCATATGAAGTCACGGTAAAATTTTCGGTTGAAAATTCAGACGGAAGCCGGTCTGCGTTTTCACTGCCGGTATCCGTTTACCGAGCAGAAAACCTAATTTTGACCCGTGAACGAGACGGTTAGTATTTTTATCATGTTTCCTTCAACTTTGGTTATTTTGAAAATTTTCTTTCAAAAATAAAATAAAATATTTTATTCGGGCGAAAACGTCGGGAATTTACGATCGGGAATGCAACCGGGTATGAAATGGAGCACAAAGAGGGATGAAGTGACTTGAGGTGACATGATGGGAGAGACTCTTACACACTCCAAAAGTATAATCATTATACTTTTCAAATTATAATACTACTCTAATCTAAAAGTTATTTCTCTCTCCTCTTTCCATCCCATCAAGCCATAACTCTCAAACTTACTCCACAAGCCACTCCAAACCGCTCTCTTCTCCCTCAATTTCGTGGCCTCTCCCCTCTCCCCCTATATATACCCCTTTCATTTACACTTCCTCACTTTTTTCTTCTTCTTCATCACTTCTTCACTCTTATACTTCATCTTCTTCTTTATTTTTCAACTACTTAAAGCTTGCATTTTTATTTGTCTTTTGCACTTGTGTTCTTCATTAAAGTTCTTCCTCTTCTTAAGGGTAATGCTCTCATATAAATTTCTTTACAAGTTTATCACTTTATTTCATTATTTGCTTTATGTGTTCTTATTAAGCTTTAAACTTCAAAAATCTCTTAAAAATGGTAGAAAACTCCTTTTGAGTTGAAACCACTTTCTATAGTCTTGTGTTTACTTGTATTTTAACATACTAGAAGGTTGTGTAAAACAAAGCTCCCTAGACCTTTCTTTCTAAGGAGGCCGAAACCATGTAATATGGTTTAGGTGGGTTTTGTTTCAACTTTTGAGAAAATGATCATGTGTTTGAGTTTCTAACTATCCCTTGATCTTAAACCTATAAATCTTGGAAGGTTTGATAGCTTGTTCCTATGATGGCCGAAAATATGAATAAGTAGGCCTAGGGTACTATGTTTCATCTATCCAAGTATGATCATGGATTTAGAACTCTTAATACCTTGTGATTCTAAACCTAAGAGTTGTTATCAAACAAAGATTTCTAACCTATTCTTTCTATGATGGCCGAAACTATACCTTAGTGGCCTAGGAAGGTTTGGTTTTCATTCCTCCAAAATGATCATGGACTAAGGCTCCTTAATGTAGAAGGATGCTAAGTCTAAGTGATTGAAAAGTTTAAAGAATTTATAGTCTATTCATCCTATGATGGTTGTGAACCTAGGATATGTTGTTTTCATTTCTCCAAAATGATCATGGACTAAGGCTCCTTAATATAGAAGGATGCTAAGTCTAAGTGATTGGAAAGTTTAAAGACTTCTAACTTGTTTAGTTTATGTTGTAAAACCTAGAATGTAACTCCTTTCATTTTCCAAGATGATCATGGACATAAGCTCCATAAGATATTTGGATGCTAAGTCTAAGAGATTGGAAAGTTTAAATCTTTCTAACTTGATTTCCTATGATGGCCGAAACTAGTGTTTTTGGACCTAGGATGTGTTATTCTTCCAAAATGATTATGGACTAAAGCTCCTTAATGTAGAAGGATGCTATGCCCAAAAGATTGGATGATTTAAAGATTCCTAGCCTAGAAATCCCATCAAGGCCGAACCTTAAGGGTTGTGAGCCTAAGATATATGGTTTTCATTCTTCCAAAATGATCATGGTTTTGAGCTCCTTAATACATATGGATGCTAGACCTAAGAGATTGAAAAGTTTAGTGAATACTAGCCTATTTTTCTAGCTTTGGCTGAATACCCTAAGTCTATGACTTAGTGGGATTTTGATTTAACTTTGTTAAATGATCATTGTTTATGAACTCCTAAGCACTTGAGGATCATAAATCCATAAGTTGCATAATTTTCGGGAATCCTTAACCTTACTTTATTGTCTTGGCCGAACCTAATACCTTGTGGTTTAGTGTTCTTTGTTGATTTTTAACTTATAATCTTGTGTTTGTAACCCTAGACCTCTATCGTCAAGTAAGCGAGGACGTTCGTGAATTTCCCTTTCCAAGCATCCAACCTCTTAACTTCACAGAAGGTAAGAGGGGATTGCCTAGAGATATTCAATGACTATATGCATGTGTGTATGTGTTTACTTGAATGATTTGAATATTGTTATGATATTGAACCGATACTTGAATGACTTGTTTACTTGAACTATTGTGATTATTACTCGAAGTTGAATCTTACTTGCCTTAAAGGATTGTGCATATATGTGATGAACTGTCATGGACTGTGATATTATTGTTGAGAATATATTATTGTTGATTGAAGTTTGAGAAGCCGGACTTGAGTCTGTGCCCAATGACTATAAGGATTAAAAGCCTTAATAAGTCTTGAATAGAACTTTGAAAGTTTTGGGTTCATTTATAACAGTTCCTTGCTTAAAGTGCTTACTTCAGGAGAATAAGATCTTGTTTTTAGAAAAGTGATTTCAAGTCAATAGAAACTATCTTTTTATGAGCAAACGTCTGGTACGAGAGAAAACATTTTCGAACTGTGTGTTTTATGAAGGAAAAACCCTTTCAAAATATTTGACTTTATTCCCTCAAGGATTTCAAAGAGTAAGCGAATTTGTTAAAAGTTTTATAAAAGAGTTTGCAAAGGAAAATGATTTTTCTCCTAAATGATTTAGAAACATTCCGGTTACTTGGATAAGTGACCGAGGTTTTTGTTTTGGATTTGATTTTCACCGAGCGAAAAGTAAGTACATGTGAAAGAGAATCTAGTTGCGAGACGTCGCCTCTAGTATTCAGTTATACGCACGTGATCTAGGATCCGTGTCAAGTACTATGGACCAAGGGTCCTATTCATGATGTTATGGGCTGAGAGTCCAAAACTCGGAATCGAGAACGGTGCGTTCTGATTTCGTTGCTGCGGACTAGGTGTCCTTATCATGTTAAATAAGACATGGATAAAATCATAAGTGATTTCTACGACCACAAACCTTGACTGCGGCCGCGGTCTAAGGCGTTGTGATTGAGCACTCGGACTGCGTGTCCTGTGTTTCTTCAAGTTCAAGTGATGGGGAATTGTGAATAGTCGTTAGCCTTGAGCTTCGACAGCGAAAAAGAGTATACACAAAGCAAAACCTTGATAACGGAAAGTTTTTATTCATATGCATTTCCCCTCAGCAGACGTGCTTAAGTAAACCAGATACAAGGTGGTATCTGAGGGTCAGTCCGATTGGCCCAGTGGAGGCATTCGAGACGTTGTGCATCCGGAGACCTTGGTGCACGAGGTTATGGTGGCAACTTGCCAGTGGGCATCAGAGCTTGACCAACTCTTTATTACTTCTACGATGAAACGGTGTTGTCATCTCATGAGATTAAGTTAGAGCCTGATATTGAAGTGTCATGCATATTTTCAAAAACTGATTGTGCGGGCTTGAGACCCTTTGATATAACACTGTTATATCATGATTATGCATGACTTAACTGTTAAACTAATTACATGTTGTATGTATCATGTATATGGTTGTTGTGGGATATATCTTACAACGGTATCTCACTCTTGCATATCTATATGTTCTTTTCTTCTTCTTGTATCGGTGTATGCGTATGCCTTAGATGGAACCCCTTGTTCCCCTAGTACCCACGATCACGAGGTCTGAGCAGTTCGACGAGGCTGGACGAGTGGGGAATTGGACAGTGAGCGATGACGCGACTACAGCTACGTATAGAGGACCGATTACGACGACAGAGTCTAACGCCAACGGAGAGCCGATCCGGAGGATTCACTCGGTTGAGACTCGGACAGTGACACTTCCACCTCCCTGGTTGTATCTTCATACACTGCAGCTAGCTGGCCTTCTCCATCCACACGTCGAGCCGGCAGAGCCCATGGAGGAAGAGCTCGAGGAGGATCCGGAGGAGGACCCTCTCGAGGTGGTAGAGGATTGGGGGGAGGACGAGCTAGAGGCAGAGTACCATCCCCAGGACCCCGGTGAGGAGGATGTTCCGATCGACGACGATGGTGAGGTCATCGACCCGGAATCTGACATCTCATCTGGCGGGAGTGTTTGCGGCCACTCGGATTGCAGGAGGCACTGGTAGTTTGTCGTCGGTTTTTGGGTAGTCTGTTTGTCCTTGGCTTTTAGAGCCTTCTTTTGAGTCTAGTACCCAGATTTCCCCATTCCCAGTTTGATGCTTTATCTGTTTCTTTGTTCTTGTTTCAGTAAAGTTGGCCAGATTGATTAAGGCCCTATTTTGTACTAAAATTTAGTCCTACTGGGACAGTTATATATGTATGTGTGTTGTTTCAGTTCATGTTCTGAGTGTTCATCACTTCTTCTTTCGTTTCAAAAAAAAAAAAAGGGAGATTTATGAGTACCACTTTCAGTAATACTTTTTATAAAGGAGGTTTATTTTCCGAAAGCGACCAGCATTTAAACAAATTTTAATTCCGCAACGGGTAACCATGTGATACCAAGTTAGGGTGTCACACATTGCATCCCAATGCCCAACAAAGAGAACCATGGTGTCAAGAAACGGAGAAGTGGTATTACAATCCGAGGCTTCAAGTAAGGAGGAAAGTGAAGAAGAAGTGTTCATGCCGGATGGTGATTTACTTATGGTGAGGAGGCTTTTGGGTAATCAAGTGAAAGATCATGAGGTGAGCCAAAGGGAGAATATCTTTCATTCTAGATGTCTAACTCAAGGGAAGGTATGTTCTCTAATCATTGATGGTGGAAGTTGTGCCAATGTTGTTAGCACTAGATTGGTGTCCAAACTAAATCTTGTAATTAAGGCATATCCAAGACCCTATAGGCTACAATGGTTGAATGAGAATGGAGAAATAATTGTGAACAAACAAGTGGAGGTCCCATTCTCAATTGGGAAATATGAAGATTGTGTCCTTTGTGATGTGGTGCCTATGGAGGCAAGCCATATGTTGTTGGGAAGGCCTTGACAATATGACAAGAAGGCCATCCATGATGGGTTCTCAAATAAGTTTACTTTCATGTATCAAGACCGAAAGGTCATACTTTCTCCCTTATCTCCAAAGCAAGTTTGTGAGGATCAAGTAAAAATGAGAGAAAAGAGAGAGAAAGAGAGAAAAGAACATGAGATTGAAAGACAGGTTGAGAAAAACATTGTAAAAGATATTGAGAAAAAGATTAAAAAAGAGAGTGAAGAAAAGATTGAAGAAAAAGGTGATCAAGAGAAAAATATTGAGAAAATTAGTGAGAAAAAAGAAAGTTGTTTGGCAAAAAAAAGTGAAGGGAAAGAGGCTTTGGTTTCAAGACAGTCCCAAGTCATTTTTTATTGCAACAATTTTTATTTAATTGCTAATACTTCTAACGATCTTTCTTTGTATAGTGGTGTTGTAATGTTTTTACAGAAATTTGATAATTTCATTCCGAAAGAAGCTCCCTATGACAATGTGATTGTGAAGGACACTCTAGATGCCCCAGAAAAGACTAATTGTGTTAATGAAGACTTCAATTAGTGGTCGAATTCATTCAAAGAAGGAGGGGATGATGTGAGCCAAGGGGGGGCAAGTCAACTTTTCCTCAAGGATGAAAAGAGCCCAATAAGGAGCATGGTCCAAGAAGCAACACAAGGACTTGATGGGCCTATGACAAGAACAAGAGCAAAGAAAGCCCAACAAGTCTCCATTCAAATAATGGCTCTTATTTTGATAGAAGCAAGCCCAAGATCAAGACCAAATGGATTAAAGCCCAAAGTGTAAACTTACATTATCCAATTGAAGGATCCATGACAAAGAGGGGCGAAATTCTTGAAGAGGAGGCCATTATTAGTTGTTTTTATTTAATCCAATAATTGTAATAGGTTATGTAAGTGGGTCCAAACTTGTTATGAGTTACAAATGGATCACGTCCACTAAAATCCTATCTTGCACGAGTTCTAGAAGTCTAGGGGGAGGAAGCTTTTGGTTTGCATGCCATTAGTAACTCCTATAAGTTATTATGTTTTATTTATTTTGTTAATTATGTGGGAGTTACACTTTTAATGTGAGAAGCAAGTGTAACCACCACATAATAATAGAGTTAGAGTCATAAAGGGAAGGGGGCGTGAATTCCAATGATTGGTGATTGACTTGAATGTTTGAGTTGGTGAGTTAAGTTAGGTGTTAGTGTCATGAATTAGGCTATTCAAGTGTGGGGGTTATGGTTTGTGAGAGGCAACCAAAAGTTGGCTGCCATCTATATGTAATTTTCGACCAAACACTTGTGAATAATAACTTGAAAGTTGAATTTTGGGTTGAAATCCATTTGAGAGAATTGTTCTCTTGGGTTCTTGGTTGAACCAAACCTAGTTCTTATTGCGACACCCTAACTTGGGGTCATCATGTGACACCCTTCTACCCCGCATGTTAAAAGCCATTTAAATTAAAAACATTTAAAGGAAAACATGCAATTACTGGATAAAATAAACAATTGTCCATGGGTAGAAAAGTCCCACATGAACCGTTTACAACGCGGAAATAAAATAAGTTTTAAACAATAAAAACATAACCAACCAAAGTAATATAACCCAACCCCGATGTCACATACAGAGCTGGTATAACCGTTCCGGAATAAAGTCCACGGAATTACAACTGAAACTAACTACTACGAAACATAAACTAGCCCTACGATGAGTGGCGGCTCCTCAGAGTCACTCCTCTCCGGGCTGCTCGTCATCCTCTACAATGTGCCAATCAGGCCAAACACAAACAACAAACATATATAGGGAGTAAGAATCGTATAAACATATTAGTATGGGAATAGGCAGTAAAGTAAACAGCAAGCATAGCAGCATCACATCAAACATCAACATCATCATTATGCTATGCAGTGCAATGCAGTCCTACTCCGCTAAACCATCAATGCATGTGGATCCACTAAACTCGGGATGAACGACTTCGGAGTTACATATCCACATTGAGAATCTACTCAACGCCGGAGAATCTACTCCTTGGATAGCCAATGCATCAAACCAACGAATGCCTCATCACGGGGGCGCTAGGAGAATCTACTCCAACCGTGGATGGCCGGATCGCCGTACTCTAGGACGATCTCCCCTATGTCGAACATCCCTAAACAACATCTCCGATGCAATGCGTATGCAACACAACAACAACGGCAACACCACCTCCATAACTCCAACGGAATCGACCGAAGGTAACAGCGGGATCAACCGCACCAACTTGCCTCGCGGAATCTACCTGAGGACTTAAGCGGAATCAACCGCCGTACTTGGGGCAAACTCTCGGCCACCAAGGTATGTAACAATCAACACCTTAGACTCAAACCATGGAGTCAAGGCCTCCTTGGCCAAAAAGCACCAAGGCACAACTCATCAGCTTGCGGCACCCCAAAGGGTATCGACTTAACATCTCACCATCTCATCATCTTTATTTATCTTTAGTAACATTTACCAAGTTGTCTAATCAGTTATCATCATAGGGAAGTGGGGTTTAGAACCCCTTAAGTCCTTTAATCTGGTTCTGTCACAGTGGGTTGAGCACGGTCGTGCTCGTAACCCAGCACGGTCGTGCTTAAGCACGTGAGGGGCGTGCTCCCCTGTAAGTGAAGCACGGTCGTGCTCAGCAGCACGATCGTGCTCTTTGTCCTGTACGGCCGTGCTCAACAGCGCGGCCATTTCCCAGAATTTAACTGGGAGCACGGTCGAGCTCCCTGTCCAGCACGGTCGTGCTCATCGCGCGACAGTGCTGTTCTGGGCAGGAACAGAGGCTGATACTTAACCAAAATCAATGATTTAATCCATTAAACATCCTAAATCAGTTATCAACGTATTTCACGGATTAAACTCAGCAATAAAATCAACATCAACGTAACAGTGGCATCAACCAACAATATCAACATGTTCATAGTAATGAAACCAACATAAACTCAACCAACCATGAACATAACCATAACATATTGTCAATCATTAACATGTTATCAACTAATCAGCCAATCATACATACATAACATGCATCAACCGGGGTTATGGGAACCCCTTTACTTTACCCTAACCCAAACCTATGTAGATACTACCCTTCTCCCCATACCTGGATTGAAGGTAGCTCTTTCGGTGTCCCAAGCAACGAACCGAGTCCTTTCCTTATAGCAACTCACACCGAAACGAATCTTGGATCATCAAAACAAACCAACAATTAGTTCCCTATTCACAATAATGAAAGGAAACTAAGGAAGGGTAAGGAACGTTACCTATGCACTAACACAGTTAAGTTAGCGGTCTCCCAAGGCCTCCAACTCTCACCAAAACTGATCAAAAGGAAGAAAAACGGAAGAAACTCTGCCCTGGCCGCACTCAAGGCTGCTGCACTCACCAAAATAGGGTTTAAAACGTTAAACCCTCGATTCTGCTCACGTATATAACTTCCGGACCTGAGCACGGTCGTGCTTACCCTTGAGCACGGTCGTGCTCCACTTAGCGTCACGAGACGCGGTCCACGCATTGAGCACGGGCGTGCTCTCTGTTGAGCACGGTCGTGCTCAACTTAAAAATCAGAAACTCGCTTCTGACTTTAAGCACGGCCTTGCTGACTGATGAGCACGGGTGTGCTCATGTACCAGAAAGGGACTTTTAGCCAAAAATCCCACTAAGCCCTGAAACGATAAATCCAACTTAATACAACCAGCTTAATTAAAATATTCTGAAAAACAGGGTGTTACACATCACATAGTTACCCAAAAAGCGGAAAATAAATTATTAATCGCTGGTTGCTTTCGGAAAATAACCTCTAGAATTTTTTTATGAGTCCAAAAACTGGGGGTAAAAATTTTCTTTCTGCGAAATACTTCAGAAAAAGGTATATACATCACAATAGTATAGTTACATTATACTTATGTACAAACTGAAGTTATTCGTATACCATAACATCACAACCCTATAAGCTTTTCTGAAATTGTTTTTCATACACCTTACAAGGAATTTCAAACCATTTATAATAACTTTCCCAAAAATACACGACCTAAAGAAAATCCTAAGCTGGTCGCCTTACAAGACATCTACTGGAAAGACCCTGTGGTCATTCCCACACTCAAACACCTCTTCAAGGATCTAAAACTAAGTCCCGAAAGACTTAGGGAAACTTCTCAGCTCCATCTGCACTAGTGTACCAATGTACAACAGCAATACCAGAAGAAACCTGATGTATTTGTAAGGGTGAGATGCCAATATATGAGTTTATAACGATAATCACATGCACGACATACTCAATTAGCACATAGACATACATAACCATAACAACATAAGATTCGCATAACTAAACAAGTAGTTTATCACTGGGTCTCATACCCGATCATCGTCATTTTAAAAATATGCATGACACTTCAACATTCATCGTCTAACATTCACACCTAATCTCCGGAGATCCCAACGTCTTCAAAATGAGTTGATCAAACTCGATACGTCATCTCATTGGCTAGCTAAGCACAACAATAATACATCGTCTCATTGTCCATTTAAGTACAATGATATATATATCGTCTCATTGTCCATTTAAGCACAATGATACATATACATCGTCTCATTGTCTATTTAAGCACAATGATAATACATCGTCTCATTGTCCATTTAAGCACAATGATATGTATATCGTCTCATTGTCCACTCAAGCACAATGATACATATACACCGTCTCATTATCCATTCCAGCATAATGATATATACATCGTCTCATTATACATTCTAGCATAATGATACACATACATCGTCTCATTATACATTCAAGTATAATGATACATCGTCTCATTACACATTCAAGTATAATGATACACCGTCACATGATACCTTTTCCATTAAGGTCTCATGTTAAACAACGTCGGGCACGTCTGTCGTAAATGCAAATGTAAAACATTTTGTTCTTGACACTTTTCTTTGTGTTCAATCTCCTTTTGCCGAAGCTCAAAATGGCTTACTACTAACCATAGTTTTAAACATCTTTAAAACTTTATTAATAACACAGGACCTCAAAGTCCGAGTGCTCAATCACGACACCCCTAGACCGATGCACCAGTCATGGGTTCGTGGTAATAAAAAACATCTTTAATGTTTTTAACTCAGTAGACACCAAGTCTACAGTAGACACCAAGTCTACAGGACCTCAAAGTCCAAAGGACCCCAAGTCATAACACAACACGAACCTTAGTACCCCGACGTCTCGGTTACTAAGTTCAAAACCATTTTAACACAGTTGGGTTCAACTTGTTGTCGGAAAATCATTTCAAATGGGAAATAAAACCGTAAGTTAACAATTTAACTTTTTATAAAAGATGGTCACTTGAGGCTCAAAGTTGTTTAAACTACATATTGCCGCTTTAAGATTTCTTGCCGTCGATATTTTTCCAAGTTGCCGTCAAATTAGCCCTTTAAGCCAAATTTTAGCTTATTTCACTTAAATATTTTTCTAAAATCATTATTAAGTTATTTTTGAAAATTAATTTCATAAAATAGATTTTTATAATATTCCGGAATTTATTACGTAAAAATCAGCAGTACAAAAATATTTTCACGGCTTCGTCCTCACTGTGACTCATAAATCACTCTTACAGCGATAAATCATTAAAATAATGATATTTTCCAAAACTCTTTATTTTTCCCAAATAAATATTTTCCATTAATATTATATTCCAATATTTTACCCCTTAAAACATTGAATATAATTTACGAAGCTTTTCAAAGCTTTTATCTGATTAGTTAATTGGGCACTGACCACTGTCAGGCTTTTCAAACAACAACCAACAACATCATCACAGAAATATTTCCAGACAGATCATGCATCACAGCATAATAATATAATTGCAGATAAACAATTAAATGCAAACAACTAACACAGATCAAAATAACAGAACTTAAACAGAATTAAACAAACACCAACAGATAAATAATTACAGACAACACTTGATAACACATGATTATAGGAAAAACTCCTCAGGTATTCTCCCCTTACCTCTTGAAGAACTTAACTTCCGATTAGAACTTTATTGCCGATCCGGTTTCACGCACAACAACACAATCACTCAACCTTCAACAACCACAACCAAACCATCACTAATCAAACAATTAAAATCCTCCTAATGACTCCTAATTGGTCACGGCCTAGACTAGGTTTAGTGGTAAAAATTCTAACTTTGCTTAAGTCTTGGATTAATGATCCAAAATCCTTAAGTCTTTGTAACACATGTTTAACAACAAAGATTAAAACATCAACTTTTAATTTCTCAAAACCCTAATTTCGGCCAAGACATTAGGTTATGGCTAGGAATCTTAGTTTGACATAAGAACATAGATTCATCATTAATACATGTTCAATAGATGATTAACATGATTACATCCATGACAAGAAATTAAGTTCCTACACCCATTTTTTTTACATGGTTCGGCCTTGGCTAGAAACAAGGGAAGTAAAATTTTGTTTGTAACAATCTCTTGGATTATGATATTAGAGATGATAATAGGAACATAGAAATTGGTTTCACATTTTTAGGATTTTTCTATGATTTTCTAGAGAATTTCAAAGTTTCTAGATCTAGGAATTTAAAGTGATGATCAAGGCTTTAAAACATGAAAACTTATGAAGAACATGCTATTAAATGAAGATAAAGAGTAAGAATCACCTCTTGAAGAACAAGAAATGAGAAAGAATCACTAACTTCTTTCACAAACTCAAAGCTTTTGTTTAGAGAGAAAATGGAGGAAATGAAAGATGAAGAAGATGAAGAAGAATGGAGAAGGTTCAAGAATGACTTGAATGAGCTTGGCTCTTCAAACTTATGGGCAGCCATGGCAAGCATGGGCCTTGCGAAATTCTGGGCCAAGAAAAGCCCAAGTCCATTTGATTTTGTAACATGAAAATAGCTTAAGACTTAATACTTTGTCTTGAAAACTTAAGAGTAGAAATTTGCCTCATGCAAAATGAATTTATGACCATAATATTGGGCCCAAAAACTGCAGCCCAAACTTGATTTGGATGAGCCAAAATTTGATTCAATTTACTTGGAAGATTCTAGAAACTAGTTTAGGGACCAAAATGCAAAATAGAAAAAGTCTAAGGACCTAAATGCAATTTCCTTAGAAATTGTCATCATGATGCCATGTGCACCATTAATGCATTCACATGGTGACTCATCATGTGTGACTCATTGATATTATCCGTTAGCGGATCCCGGAAATCCCGTAATCTGCTCCGTTGCTTCCCCGATTAAAGACGACGCCCGGATAAAATATAATATTTCACTTTTTAGTGAAATATTTAAAAATAACCATAATCATAGGAAATTAAATAAAAACCTTAAGTTTTTCGTTCACGAGTTAAAATTAGGTCTTCTGAGCAGTATAAATATACTGTCAGTGAAATTCGCAGACCGGGTTTCGCCTGACTTTTCAACGTAAATTTTTATCGTAACTCTCTACGGTCAAGTAGAGTGTAACTATGGTTTCGGATTAATTAAAATAATTTTCCAAGTCTCAGATAAAAATATAAACATATTTATATAATTTTCTAATATTAGAAAGCAGAAAAACTCGGGGTGTTACACTTATCAAGAATCTAAGATTCTTGTGGCGAACATCATTGGCTTACAAACATCCTTGTTTGTGGCGCCTTGATGATCTCTTTCCCATCCATCTTTGTTTATTTCTTCACTTTATTTTGGTTACCAAAAACTGTTTACAATTCTATCTTGTTCTAGTAGTGTGTTGCGCCATATATATGTGTTATGAATTCAACCAAAAAGGTCATTACAAGGCAACCCTCCATTTGGTTGTCATCAATCACGGCCTGGCCGTGACAGCCATCACGGCCGTGACAGGCCAATCAGCACAAGATTTCACAAAGTAGAAGCTATCATGGCCTGGCCCTGACAGTCGTCACGGCCGTGACGCATAAAATCTGGGATTTTGGGATCTGTTTTTGATCTGATTTGTAATTGGTTTAATCCCAAGTTAACCTACACTATAAATAGGGGAATTAGGCTCGAAAATAGGGCATCTTGGCTGCTACCTTAGGCTTAATTTTAGGATTTCTCTTCTTCTCCAATTTCTCCTCTTCTCTTAGGATTTTTATGCTTTGGTTAATCAAGATCGCTATAACCATGGCAATGCTTGAGTAGTCCTTTTATTTCTAGGAATTAGGGTTGTGCCCAAGACTTGTTTTATGTTATGAATTGATGTTTTCCCTTTTGTCAATTTCAATTTGCTTTAGATTTGGTTCTTATTGTGCTTCATCCATGTGAATTGATGGATCACCTATTTGCATGTCTTAGATATTCTAAGGAGGAACTAATAAGTGAACCTAGGTATTGGATCTATAAGAATTGAACTTAGGACTTAAATCATGAAAGTTAGAAGCGGTCCTTCAAGGGTTCATTGAATTATATAAACCTTAATGGGTTCAATTTAAATACAATTACCACGAGAGTAGGGGTTGGTTTAATTGGGCACGGTTCTTGTATCTCGAGAGGGAACATTAACTTTATTAGGATATATTCACCTTCAAAGCGTTTTGATAATTAACAAGTGGGTAGTCGATTTAGTAGCATAAGCAGTCATGTTGGTAACCCAATTCCTGGAAATCTCCTTTGATTTGAAAAACAACCGATTTGATTTACTTTCCGATTCTGTTTGATTGCGATTATTAATAATTGATTTGTTACTTAATTTTAAATTCAAAAACCAAATCTTTCCTTGTTTAGTTTAATTGATTTAATAATTAATATTGTTGTTCAAGATCACAGTCTCTGTGGGTTCGATCTTTTTATTACTTGACGACAAAGTCGTACACTTGCGGATTCACGGTATGACAATTCCACCCCCTTATAAAAATTCCATCCTCGAAATTTCTACGTACCTCAAACGAAAAGGTGTGGGTATGCTTCCATCATCTTGCTTTCCAACTCCCAGGTAGCATTTTCCTTAGTAGCTCCGCTCCAAACGACTTTGACAAAAGGAATCTCCTTGCCTCTTAGCTGCTTCACCCGCCTATCCTCGACTAGAAGGGGTAACACCTCAAATGTCAAGTTCTCTTTCAACTGTATAGCGTCGGGTACTATCACGTGACTAGGGTCATGGATATACTTTCTGAGTTGAGACACATGAAAAACATTATGGAGGTTGGACAAGAACGGGAGTAAGGCTATCTGATAGGCGACTTCGCTGACTCTTTTAAGGATCTGGTAAGGACCAATGAATCTCGGAGTAAGTTTCCTCGCCTTCATCACTCTACCAACCCCGGTAGTTGGAGTAACTCTCAAGAATACATGATCCCCTTCCTGGAATTCGAGCGCCTTCCTTCTTTTGTCATGGTAGCTCTTTTGTCTACTTTGTACTACTCTCATCTTTTCCTAAATCAGTCTCACTTTCTTTGTTGTTTCTTGCACTATCTCAAGTCCTAGCACCACATTATCACCAGGTTCATTCCAACACAAAGGTGTCCTACATCTCCTCCCATAAAAAGCCTTATACGGTGCCATCCCAATGCTGGAACGGAAGCTGTTGTTGTAGGTCAACTCTAACAGGGACAAAAAATTGTCCCAACTTCCCGACTGCTCTAACACACAAGATCTCAACAAGTCCTCTAAGGACTAGATGGTCCTCTCAGTCTGCTCATCAGTCTGTGGGTAGTAAGCTGAACTAAGCCTGAGCTTTGACCCTAAAGCCTCTTGCAAACTATTCCAAAACCTAGAGGTAAACCTTGGATCTCTATCCGACACTATGCTAGAGAGTACACCATGAAGCCTAACTATCTCTTTGATGTACAACTTGGCTAGATTTTCCAAAGGGTATTCCATATTCATCGGGATGAAATGGGCAGACTTAGTCAGTCTATCCACAACAACCTATATAACCTCAAAACCAGCTGGAGTCCTAGGGAGTCCAGACACAAAATCCATGGAGATGCTATCCCATTTCCATTCTGGGACACTCAAAGGTTGTAACTTACCTGAAGGCCTTTGGTGTTCTATCTTGGCCTTCTGACAAACTAGGCATGCATACACAAACTCAGTCCCATCCTTTTTCATCCTAGGCCACCAAAACATCCTCTTAAGATCCTGATTCATCTTGGTGGCACCTAGGTGCACACTCAGTCCACTCATATGTCCTTCTTCAAGGATCAACTTTCTAAGCTCCGGGACGTCTGGTATGCAAACTCTATTTTTAAACCTCAAGACCCCATCATGTCCATCCTTAAAACTAAGGTATCTACCCTGAGCAAGCAACTCTCACTGATCTAAGACAAACTTATCAAACTTATGACCCTCTCTAATCTAGTCCATCAAGCTATTGGTAACCTTCAAGGTTCCAAGCCTAATACTCTTAGGGGTAAACTCACAAGCTAGACTAAGATCTCTAAATTCCTCAATCAGATCCATCTCCCTAACCATCAAAGCGGAGATGTGTAAGGTTTTCCTACATAAAGCATCGGCCACCATATTGGCCTTTCCTGGGTGATAGGTCAGCTCGAAGTCATAATCCTTTAAGAACTCCATCCACCTATGCTGCCTCATATTCAGCTCCTTCTGATCAAAAAGATATTTCAAACTCTTATGATCACTAAAGACCTCAAATCTAGCTCCATACAGGTAATGCCTCCAGATCTTTAAGGCAAATACCACAGCTCCTAGCTCTAGGTCATGGGTAGGATAGTTCTTCTCGTGGGTTTTCAACTGCCTAGAAGCGTAGGCAACTACCTTACCATTCTGCATCAACACACCACCTCACCCTTGCTTAGAAGCATTATAGTAAACTACGAAGGGTTCATTAGGATCTGGCAAAACTAACACTGATGCTGATATCAACCTATCCTTAAGGGTTTGGAAACTCTCTTCACACTAAGAGTCCCACACAAACAACTGTCCATTCTTGGTGAGACGGGTTAAGGGTAAAGCTATCTTAGAGAAACCTTCTATGAACCGCCTATAATACCCGGCTAACCCCAAGAAACTTCTAATCTCGGTTATAGACTTCGGCAATTCCCACTGGAGCACTATCTCTACCTTAGCTAGGTCCACTGCTATGCCACCCCTAGAGATGACATGTCCTAAGAAGCTCACTTCCTCTAACCAGAACTCACACTTAGACAACTTAGCGTACAACTGCTTTTCCTTAAGGGTCTGCAAGACAACCCTCAAGTGTTCCTCATGTTCCTCCTTACTCTTGGAGTACACTAAGATGTCATCTATGAACACCACCACAAACTTATCCAAGTAAGGGTGAAAGGTCTTGTTCATGTAGTCCATGAACACCGCGGGAGCATTGGTCACGCCAAAGGGCATAACCAAGTACTCGTAGTGACCATTTCGCGTCCTGAATGTTGTTTTTTGGATGTCCTCGGACTTTTTTTTTTTTTATCAACAAAAGTATATTGAATAGAGTACAAGGGGTACAGATGTCCTCAGACTTAACCCGAATCTGATGGTACCATGACCTCAAATCTATCTTAGAAAAGATGCAAGCGCCCATCAACTGGTCTATGAGATCATCAATCTTAGGGAGGGGATATTGATTCTTTATAATCACCTTGTTGTGCGGTCGATAGTCGACACACAACCTCATACTACCATCCTTTTTCTTCACCAACAACACAGGTGCTCCCCACGGAGACACACTGGGCCTAATGAACTGCTTCTTCATCAGGTCCTCCAACTGTTGCTTCAACTTAGCTAGCTCTAGAGGAGACATTCTAGAAGGTGCTATGGAGATTGGCCCGGTACCAACCACTAAGTCTGTGGCAAACTCAACATCTCTCTCTAGGGGTAAGTTATAAACATCCCCCGGAAACATCTCGGGAAATTCCCGTACAACAGGCAAGCTGGCGACATCAGGAAGGCTGCTCTCTACTTCCAGGGAAGCTATCATCATGTATACTTGGGCTTCGTCTCTCATCGAAGATTGAACTTGGCTAGCAGAGAGAAAGTCCGGATTCTTAGACTCCTTCGGAGTTCCAAAAACCAAGGTTTTATCAAAATAGTTCAGGAGGACGTGGTTGGAAGATAACCAGTCCATGCCAATAATGATATCAAGGTCTTTCAAAGGCAAGCATACAAGATCAGCAACAAAGGTTTTACCATTTATGACAATATGACAGTTCTTGCATGCATAAGAAGTGGAAACAGGTTTATTCGTGGGTGTAGATACACGCAAATCATACTCATGAAAGGAAACGGGCAATTTAAGACTCTTGATCCTATCATGTGATATAAATGAGTGAGTAGCACCCGAATCATACAATACAGTCAATTGAGTTCCATCAATAAAACATGTACCATGAATCAAGTCATCGGATTCGGAGGCTTCAGCTCCACCAAGAGTAAAGACTCTCCTAGTGGTCTTCAGTCAGTTGGCCTGAGACTTTTGACTCTTGCTAGTGCTGGGAGGCTCTGCCTTGGATCCCTCACAATCACGGCTGATGTGACCCGACTTGCCACACCTGAAGCAAATCACAGCTGATTCCTTGCATTGCGAAGAGTAATGATCCGGTGCGCCGCACTTGCCGCACCTCATGGGTCTAAAGGCATTGGAAAATCCACCCCTAAACCTATTCTGCTGAAACTGTGACTTCTTGCCACTCTGCTTGAAGTCCCTGCCGGTCGGAGCATAGCACTGTTTACCCTTGTCTCTCTGATCAGTCCTCTTGCCGCTCTGACTATCCGATCCTCTGGAACTGGCAACTTTAAACTGACTAGCATCCTCATAGATCCTGCACTTGTTGACCAGAACTGGGAAGACTCTGATCTCCTGGTAGTTGATCACCTGCTTGATCTCGGGATTAAGTCCAGCCTCGAACATAACGCACTTGGAACGCTCATCCGCAGTATGTTGGTAGGGAGTGTAATACCTAGCCAGCTCCTCAAATTTGGCAGCATAGTCACCAACTGACATCGAACCCTGCCTCAGAGCCAAGAACTCCATCTCTTTCTTGTCCTTGATGTCTGCCGGAAAGTATTTCTCCATAAACCTCTGTCTGAACTCAACCCATGTAACCGCTGTGCCCTAAGTCTGCATCATTTGCCTGCAATTTTCCCACCAATGCTCAGCCTCCTCAGTCAGCATGAATGTAGCAAAGATGAGCTTATGCTAATCGTTACAATCCATAGCTCGGAAGATCTTCTCAGTCTCCCTCAACCATAGCAAAGCTCCTTCCGGATCGTAAGCTCCCTTGAACGATGGAGGGTTGTTCCTCTGAAAATTATCCAGGCCCTGAAACTTAGCTGGTCCACCATTGTTGTTGGGGTTGTTAACCTGACCGATAGCATTGGCAAGGAGTGCCAACGCGTCCGCAATTGCCTGATCGTTACGTCCTCTACCTGCCATGAGTTCCTGTACATGTCCAAAACAACTCTAACACTGAAACTTAAGCGGGTAAAATCGATAGGCAACTTAACTTAGAGCATCATTGTCTATAATAAATATAGAAAATTCAAACAAGAGCACACAACACACTCACAACAGACTCATACCACAGCCTGATAGGACAGACCTGCTCTGATACCACTAAATGTGACACCCTTCTACCCCGCATGCTATACAACATAAAAAGATATAAATAATAAAATAAAAACATGCATTTACTGAATAAATAAAAACATTTGTCCATGGGTAGAAAAATCCCACATGAACGAGTCCTCAAACGCGGAGTAAAACATGTTTTAAACAAATAAACAATATCTAAACAAAACCCAACCCGATGTCACAACAGAGCTGGTATAACCATTCCGTACAATTCGGAATACAACTGAAAACTAAATAACAAAGGAAAAGCCCTAACTATTAGTGGTGGCTCCTCAGAGTCACTTCTCTCCGGGCTGCTCGCCATCCTCTACATGAAGCCAATCAGGCCAAACAAGAAACAGAAAAACGGGGAGTAAGAATCATGTAAACATATGTGGCATGGAGATAGGAAGCAAGGTAAACAAACAAGCATGGCAACATCATAACATACATCAGCATATACAAATCGTCATACATCAACATCGTCAAAATCAGGAATGCTATGCGGTGCAATGCAACACTACTCTGCTACTCCATTATGCATGTGGGTCCAAAATAACTTAGGATGAACGACTTTGGAGTTACATATCTATATTGACCATAGAAGCATTAACACCGGCCGTTCACCGAACCTCGGGTGAACCCCATGGATAGCCAACGCATCAAATCGTGGATGCCTCATCACTGGGGGCTGCGGTCACCAAACCTTGGGTGACCTGTCATGCATGGCCAGATCACTGTACTCTCGGGCAATCTCCCCTATGTCCAACCTCCCCCTCAACCATCAAATCAAATGCTCTATGATTGGCACAACAACAAACAACAACAACCACCTCCTTTGCTCGGGCCAAAAAGCTCCCAAGACTTTAACATCAACATCATCGTGCTTGGGCCAATAAGCACCCAAGACACTTAACATCATCAACGCCTCGACCAATAAGCACCGAGGCCACTTTGGCCAATAAGCACCAAAGCTACCAACGTGCGATTACCCAAGGTTACCGACTTAAACATCTTATTATCATTAATTATCTTCATTAATCATTAACCGAGTTGTCTAATCTTTATCATTGATTAATCATGTCAGCTCAGCGTCATTGGGGAAGATTGGGGTTAAAAACCCCTTAAAGTCCTTAATCTCAGTTTCTGTCCTGAGGGGTGAGCACGAGCGTGCTTAACCCCAGCACGAGCGTGCTGCCACATAAGTGAAGCACAGTCGTGCTTCCTTTTTGGCACGGTCGTGCTCAGCTGCACGGTCGTGCTCCTCTACTGTACGGCCGTGCTTAATGCGCGGCCATTTCCCAGAATTCAAACTTGGAGCACGAGCATGCTCCTTATTCAATACGGCCGTGCTCAAAGCACGACTGCATTGCTCTGGGAAGAATCTCAAAATAGTTCCTTAACCAATTTTAGGGTTTAAATCCATTCTTAGGTCAATTAACAGCATATTTTAAGGCTCAACCACATCATCAAAACTCAACGTTAACATCAATAATCCAACCATTATCATGCCAATAATAACATCAACATAGCATCATATTCATAGGTAACCAGTCATGAACATAAACATGTGAAATATCATACTAAACATCCAAGAACATGTTATCACAAAACAACCAATTTAGCATATTAAATCATACATTCATATATGACAAATCGGGGTCATGGGAACCCCTTTACCTTACACTACCCCCACTGCCTAATGAGTACACTACCCTTCTCCCCATACCTGGATTGAAGGTTCCAACGTAAGCTCCTAACAGCAAAACGACCTTGGTTCCCAACACGACTCCGCTAGCCTTCCAAGCCTTGGTTAAACAAGATTAACCACGTTAGTTTCCGACTCATAATCATGAAAAGGAACTGGAAGGGAAAGAAACATTACCTATATGCTTGACACCGATAAACAGAGGTCTCCCATGGGTCTCCAAAACTCCACCACAACAATGGATTTAGAGAAAAAGGGAAGAGAGACTATTCTGGCCGTACTAGATGACGACTGAAGTCAGAAAATAGAGTTAAAACGTAACCTTCGGTTTCTGTGCCGATATATATAGGCTGCACCTGAGCAAGGCCAAGCATCCCCTTAGCACGGTCGTGCTGGACTTAGCGTCAGCAAAACGCGGTCCGCACTTGAGCACGGGCGTGCTCATTGTTGAGCATGGGCGTGCTGGCTAATGAGCACGGGCATGCTCATGCACCAGAAAGGGACTTTTAAGCCAAAAATTCCACTGAGCCCTTAGCCAACTATTCTAGCTTAAGCAACCAAACGAGCATATAAGAAGCACTTAACAAAAAGCGAGGTGTTACAACAACCCCAATCATAGCACTAATTACACCATAGATAACATGGGCTATTGGCCTAACAGCCAAGGATAAAAAAAGAGAGCTTCTTTTTGCACTACAAAAATCTCCAATACACCACAAAAAATTTAAAAACACTTCAATATTTCTAAAATACCCCCAATTATCTTAATACACCTCTAAAGTACCCTCTTCTTTTTCTCTCTCTTTCCCTCTTATTCTTATCGGAGATTTTTGTGGTGTGGTGGTGTTCTCGGAGAGAAGGGTGGTGGTTTCGCACGAAGACGACGCTGAAGGCGTCGGTGGTGGTTTTCTCGGCGTGGCCTCGGACGAACAGTTTGCGGGGGGTAGGGTCGCCGTCGACAAGGTGTATCCATCTCTCGCAGTTCTAGGGTTTCTACGATATCTAAGTCTCTCTTCAATTTGTTCAGGTTTGGTTAATAGAAGGGCATCCAAGAGAGAAGAACCCTTTCCCCTGAACCTACTCCTAGTCCTTTCTCACAATTGATAGAAAGAAGAGAAAATATATCTTGAAAAATCTTCAAGCCAAATTGACAAGAATCATGGTCAACTATGTCCAAAGTCACAAAAATTGAACTATTTTCAGTGGTTTTCTTACAAGACCATACCAACAAAAAGCTTCGTGAACAACAACTTTAGATCCAAGAATGCTTCTCATGTTCTTTCGAGTAATTTTGTTGGAGCTGTTACAACTATATGTTCATTAGATATTCTAAGCAAATGTGAATCTGCAATTCATGTGGTTACCTTCAAGACAGAGATTTTGGGAGCTTCTTTTTACACGACCACACCAAAAAAATCTCCAATAAGAATAGGAGGTAAAGAGAAAGAGGGAGAAGAGGCGAGGAGAGTGGTGTATTTCTGAATAGAGGTTTTGGGGTAAAGTAAGATAGTTGAGGGTATTTTAAGAATACTGAAATGTTTTTAAAATTTTTGTGGTGTATTAAAAAATTTTGTAGTGTAAAAAGAAGCTCCCTGAAAAAAAAAATCTATCGCAGATCTAATCTACATCTTTATTAAATTATGTATTCTTCAATCTTCAGTTCCTGCAAAGTAAAATGAAAAAACATATATCAAAAGTATATGAATTTATAAGAAGACAACAGAAATAGCTAAACAACATAAACAAAATGAGTAGATAACGGCCAACTATCATATCGACCTAATACTGCAAAAGCATTCCAAGTGCACCTCTAAGAGTCAACTTCAGTCCAAAACAGAAGGCACAAAAGCACATCCAACCTTAGCAGTACAAAACTATAATGCTGAAACAATCTGTTAGGAAAACTATGCCTTGCCTTTCCCCGCACGAAGGGACTGAATCTTTGTTGCAATTTTAGTTGAATGCAAATGCTACTATGCATTCATCTATGATAGCTTTATGATCTACTCCAACTTTGGCCTAGGCGAATAACATAAGGATTCAGTCCCCGTTCCTTTGTTGCAAATTTAGTTGAATGAAAATGCTACTAGCAATCAATTATTGAATTTGTAGTAAATCCAAATGCTATTACACCAAGAAATACAGAAGAAACACTACTTAATTCGGCATTTTAAGCTACTATGAATTTTATCAAAACATAGAAAAATATCCAAAACAATCCACTAGTCCATGTTGCTTTGATAGTAATGTATCATGGCTCCTGAGAATTGAGGCATATTTTTAATGAGTTAAATAAAAATACAGACAATATGACCTAAGATATTGAGGCATAGATCATCAATAATATCCTCCAATCAACCAATCCCAAGCTGATACAGTTAAAAAGCTATACTAAATATATTGTCAAACGAAATATGAGTATTAGCCAAGTAATGCCTTTCTGAAATATAATGTAGGGATTTATCAGAACGAACATGAGTTCCAATTGTTGTAGATAATTCAAATAGCTATTAGTTAGTTTGTTATTCAGTTGTTAGTTAACAAATGTGTTAGTTAGTTGTACATGTAACACCCTTCTCAGGCGCTACATTGTCTGTGACATTTTCTCAATTTCGTTTAACGCGGAAAATAAATTTTCTGAAGATACGAGTTTATTTTTCGCTATTCGTTTTCGCAAATAAGAAATTAGATAATACTTAACATTTATTAACATTTTCCAACCACAAATAGGCCTAAAACAGATACATCCAGAAAATGGAGAATAAGTAGTAAATAATCATACATTCCCTGTATGCACATAGTACTTTCATAAATTCTTTCAAAAGATAAAAGTCATGTAAAGACATAAACAACTACAAGTAGAAATAACAGCGCCATTAAAACAACATGACTAAGAAAAATATAAATAACCTTGGAGACACAACTGGTGGAGAATAATTGGTATGCCCTAGATCCAATCTAGTATGTAATTTTTAGAATGCATTTAATGAATTTATTTTGATAAAATAACTTTGCATTCTACTAAGTCTATTATAATCTGTTAAAACTAACCCCCGAATTCTAGCGTTGCCACCTAAACCTTCTATTTGCCATGTAAGTCTAATTTTGCCACATCAGAAATAATCTGATGTGTCACTCTCTAAAAGGGATTCATTTCAACACTAACAATCTACCAACACTATCCTCTGTTTTGCCACTTCTATTATAAGGCTGAGCTTTCAATTCCTCATGCTATTCTATTCTTCCGTTTAAACGGATTCATTTTTGTTTTATAAATTATAATACTTACTACTAAACCTATAACACACGGTTACAACCATTCCAATTCCAAAACTAAAAGTTACAAGACCTAAATTCAATTTCATTATTATTATTAAAGCACCCAAACCGTCAAAATGCATGTTTCTTTTCACTTTCACAAATCTTCGATACCCAAGAGGCATAATATTCATACTTGTGTTTTTGGAAATCTACGACATACTTCTATTTTCAGAGACAAAACAAATTAAAAAAAACAGCGCAAGCAAAAGGTAGGACCTGTGTTGTGTGGGTTATCTAGAAGCGCGTTTCAGAGTGCGAAATAAAATGATCAACGGCGGTGCAGCGGTGGGAACGAAGGACGGCGTTCGGTGGTGTGAGTGCGAGGCAATGGTGGTCCAACGGTCCTGGTTCGTGGTGGCAGAGAGGTAAAAGCAAGTAGTTCTCTCATGTTCTTCACTTCTATTGATGGTCCATGTGGTAAATTGGCTTGGAATTTGCTGTTGGCGATGGGTACGGGCACCACTTTTTTAATTTGAATATTGCATTTGGTTTGGCTTGTGGGAATGGGCACCACTTTATCGCATATGGCTCTCGATTTTCTCGCAAATTGTTGCTTTCAGGCTTACCAAATTGTTCCCCTCTCTCTATTTGCAAATTATTGGTTTTTTTTGCTTTGTCTATCCTCAATTTTTTTTTTGATGTAGGTGACTCGATGGTTAGCTCAGGACATCTCCGTTTATCTACAATAAGGGCAGAAGGATGTAATAATTTGACACATTGGTCAATAAATCTCTTAAATTGGTGCAAAAAGAGTGAATCACCTAATAACACCAAAGCAACCTCCCTTGCGTGTTTCCCGAAATTCTTCTAGGTGAAGTGTCGCCTCTTTTATTTAATTTTATTGCCACATTTTTTGTCTCATTTGTTATCTGGATCATGTGATGCAATTTCATGTTAGTTCAATTATTTCTTTGTCATTTTCATTAGGTAGATTTTTACATTCATTCTCTCCATTTGTAAGATGTCATCATATTATTCATCACAAGTTTGTTCTAAACACTGCAAATTAGTACAGTTTACTATTACACAAAACACAATCAGCCGAAACTTCATAAATTGAACCACCAGAGCGTGCTTCTCAAAGTATTACTACAATCCTAATGTTTTATACCATGGATCTTATAAGATAGAGGGAGTGGGGGATGATAAAAAAAAAACTGGTAGGGAGTTATCCCATTAATTTTTTATTGGTATGCTGATATTTATCACTTAAATTAGTAAGAGTGCAAAAGCTTTCATAATGCCTATTGTGTAAAAGCTTTACTAATGCCTATTGTGAAAAAGCTTTTCTTCTTTCTTAGACTTGGAATGTCGTCTAGAACATCTGCAATTTTTTTTTTTATCTCCACAGCTTAAACTAATGATCTTCCATTTATCTCCCAGAGCTTTCTTAGCACCATCACAATAGTGCAAGGTGTACTAATGGTAGCATCAAGCATACTAATTATTTTCGGTTTTACTCAAATATAGGCTATTTGTTCTAGGTAAGCTTACTTTTAATCTATGAAGTGCTTTTGTGTATATTACTATAGGCTCTTACATTAGTAACAAAGATTTAAAAACATTGTTTGCAGTAAGCACCTAAATTGATTTCCCTATTTAGGCCTTGTTTAGGTAAACGGCTTACTTAAGCGCTTATAGGATAAATGTTTATCATATAAGCTCTTATGTATAAGCTATTTATATAATTAAAGAGAAAATATAGTCAAACTGTTTTAATATAAGTTATAAGCTGTTTTCATAAGCTATCCTGGAGAGCTTATCAAAATAAGCTAAAAACAGCTTATGGACATGTCATAAACATTTTTCATAAGCTCTCCCAAACACTCTAACAAGTGCTTATGCCAGTAGATAAGCTCAAATATGTTGTTTATAAGCCAATCGAAAGAGGTACAATATATATATATATATATATATATATATATATATATATTCCTAGCAATTTCAATTTTTAATGTAATCAGATGCTATTATAAGAGAGATTTACTACTTAGACAATCAACTGTACAAATTAAGTATTTATATGCCTCAGAGAAACACAATCATTTATAGATTTCCTACCAACCTAAGTGAAGATGAAATTGCACTGTCTTATTCAAGCCTATAGATGCAATACTCTTGCATTTTCATTTAAACTACAGTGTACTCACCTCCATTTGAGGATTAAAAACAAATTAGAATTTTTGAAATTGAGAAACTAAACTCTTTGCCTGATATTGAGTGTGGTTACAGAAATTGAGTGTCGTTTCTTGTAATAAGATGAGTATCGTCTCCGTAGTTAAATTATCTATGTCAATAAAGCCATAATTTTGTACCCTTGGGGTTCTCTATTTGAATTTACTATGGTTTTGACTTGTAACAATCTTAACTTGAAAAATAGATAAGAGTGCTTTTATACATGATTTTCATCATCTGGATTAGAAGATTCTTTTACTTATTTGATTTGAATAGTACAATATGGATTTTACATGGAGCATGCAAAGGAAGCATACACAAAAATTATGTACAATTCTATGGTTGAGCAATGTAAATGTGCTAAAATCGATGGTACACAATGACGAAGGATTAGAAGCACCTAAATGTTGAGTGGTTTTGGGGAAGAACCAGTCGATGGGTAAATGTTTTCTCAAATAATCTTTAACATAATATAATTTTAACATAATTGCAACCGCGCAACGCGCGGGTCACAATCTAGTTTGGGTTTATTTGTCATATTCATTAATTGGTTATTTAATTGATATGACAAAGTCCTTGATTAAATTTAGACACTTGTCATCATGATAGAGATCATGTTAATGAGAGGCAAGCATTTTATAATTTAATCTAAAGTATATATTCTTGATCATGAGATTATTAAGAATATGACATTAGTCATCCGGAAAGATCAATATATATGTGATAGTCTCTATTGGACAGAGATTCATAGATCTCATTTATTAATTCACATATATAGATGATGCATATAGAGATATGATCATTGAATTGACTCAATTGATAAATCCTAATGGTTTATATTACCGTTAAATTGTCAATGGGATATTCTCTTGAAGAACATAGTGTAAATGTTTCCTTTGACCTGAGATTATCAAAGTAATTAACAAGTTACTTGCTATACTTTGATTCCGGACACCTAATGCCTTAGGGTGATAGTTGAATGGATATTGGATATGACTAAGTACTTGTAGAATTAATGATATATCAAGAAGGAATCCATCAACTCTTGGTAATGAGTTTAAGCTCTATGATTATAACAACTAATTTACTACCGGCTTATTATTGAACCTATGGGGTCACACACTAACGAGTGTTCTAATCTTTGATAAAGAATTATTTTATTATTTGATAATTAAATTGGAGAATTTAATTTAGTCAAATAAATAAAAAATTTCCAAAGTGGAATATTATTATATTCTATGCTAGCACTAAGAATATAAATAATATATAAATCAAGCATATTTTATTTATTTAGAATAAATAAAATTAATAACTTGTTGACTTGGTCAATCTTGTTTCAAGTGCTACAAGTTAGTAATCGAAAGAAACATATATATAAGTTTGGTTGGTTTGTTGGTTTAAAGATAGGGTAAAGTGATGAAAAAGAAAAAGAAAAAGAAAAAGGATATGATCAAATCCTAATCCTACCAAAGTAGGATGATGGTTCCTATTTGATAGGGATAGTAGTTGTTAGTGAACTCTACATAAAGCTTCCAGCTCTACGTTGAGAAAATACACTTACTACTATCTTTTCTTTTTCGTCACTGACATCTTGCTTTAATTTTTTTAGTTCCACTCATCAAAGGGTTGATAGCAGAGATTGGTCTCGGTGTGGATACACGTACAATCTTCACACAATTGAAGAAATTTTATGATTCAAGAACTCATATCCAGGTCATGTTTTTGAAACTTTACAGTTGTAGTATATTTTGAACACAAAATAGATCCAGTTTTAACGCTGCAAGTGTTATGAACACTATTTTTTAACTATCAACAACTCCATAAAACTAGTCCTAAACACCGGGACTCATCATGCTGGCCTGTACAAAACGACGACGAGGTGTCATCATTGTACAATAATAACAACTGAGGACGATACATCATCACACTGGGGTTGATCTCTCACATCTTCCATATACTAATCTCTGAAGATGAGTCCTCATGACCGATCCGTCTCATATTCCAAAGCTGGCTATGATAATGAAGCAATACTACCATCTTCGTTGCAGAACATAAAATAGATAGAAGACCAGAAAACACAGAAAATGTGGTGAGATCCTCATTCATCATACACATAAAGCAGGCATGCAGTAGTACGACCCACATACACATTACAGCATACATATATTCATATTATCTTCCATTCTCATTCCGTAGATCAAAACTCCAAGAATATACAATAGCAAACTAAGCGGTAAGCTTATCAAGCATACCGGACACGGTTTGTCCACTGAGGGACGAGAATAGAGAGAAAGCTGATTGAAACTATATAGTCCCATACCTACACAGCCTCAAGGAATTCTTGATCCTAACTCTGGAGCTAATTGACATTTTGGAAAGGAAATGGTCAATACATGTTTCACATACGTCCACCTTAGGCACCATGTGTGGCTATCATGGCACACAAGGCTTAAATCATAATGTACATACAATCATAATCACATGTGATATCAAACTCTCTATAAAACATCAGGCTCTTTGTGAAACCTCTACAACTGGGAAGCTAGGAATATGTCCAATTGGTCTATCCACCGGATAACCTCGTGATTCCACCAAAATCCATTTGATGTCAATCTCCGACGGACGATATTCTCGGGTCCGAATCACCGGCCCTTCACTGAACCACGGTTCTCAAACAGACTTGTCATGTTTGTGCAAAGATGTTTTGAGGCACTTGATTACAAGTCCTAACGCATTATGGAATTGGATCAACAATCCAATCATTTATTTCTTTGCACTTTTCTAATGGAGCCTTTTGCTTGGCTTCCAAGCAATCAAATTATTCTGAGTCTATTAAGTCTTATGGATGTATGGATATTGAATTATCACACTTTATGACAAATGGTCTTGCTTCACCATAAGTCATAAATCATTAAGTTCATATTTTCACTAAGTCATTTATGACTTAGGTTTTGCATTTGACTTAAAATATTAGTCTTTAAAGTCTCAAATTATTTTTGGTAGAAACCAAACCTTTTAGTGAAGACCAAACCATTTGAACATAAGTCAATCAATGGTACATAGGTACTAAATTTCTCGAAACAAGTTCGTGATGATACTTGAAATTCTACTCTTTAAAGACAAAAGTCTCTTTGGCATAAAATCAAAACTCTTTGGCTGAAACCAAACCATTTTGAAGTAAGATTTGAACTTAGGTACATTAGTACAAACTTCTCAAAATAGTTTCCCGAAAATACTTGAAATACTTAAAAAACGATTTTGCCCCTTTTTACTGTATTTAGGACCGAAACTCTGTATTTTAAAAAATATAATCTTCTACTCGAATGTTTCACTTTCCTAAGTTACAATACCCATGTTAAGGTATTAAAATATTGATTTCAAACTTCACGTTACAGTTTGCTCAAAAACTCGACCGAATGTCGCTAAGTTCGAAAATCGCGTAATTCATTTTTCAACGATTTTTAACCTAATAGTCCAAAACTCATTATAGAGTCTTAGGACACTTAAATAGACTTCTAAAACATTTTCAAACTATCTAAGACAGTTTGGGGCGAAATTGGAACCTTGATTTATTTTACGTGTCCGATTTTGTGAAAAATCCGTTTTTAAGTCCGCTAAAACATGATTTTCATTCTCTTAAGACCTAAACTTAAATTAAAACTATTTTGGGGTCAATAAACCTCAAAAGTCAGATTTCAACACTATGAAAACAGTTTTTCAAAACTTTATTTTCTTCTTGGTTTTATTCCTTTTCAAATCTTTAAACAAGATTAGAAATACATAGATTGATGAAATTAAGGTTGTCATGCCATTTCTTCTAGCCTTGGCCGATCCAAGCATCAACAAAGTGAAGGTTCTCACTTCACTAAACAATCTCACAATCATATATACATATTCATGTATCAATACATAAGCTCATGGCGTATACTTTAGCATTTTAAGCATACTTTCCTATTCATGATTCAAGAAAGCCAAACATGAATTTGTAACAAATAAGCATGTTTCAATCAAGCATATACTTTACTAATTATAACCACACAACAACCACAATCATGACATCCATTCCTACAAGAGGATCACATAAACACACATATATACGACCCTTTGACTTAGGGTTTCAAAACAAGTCAATAACCAAATAAACCACACACACACCCACAATATGGTAGATGAAGATTATTCTCCCCCATACCTCTTGTAGATCACTTAGAAAAGCAAGGAAATGATGGTAAACCAAGCAAGGAGCCTCACGGTTTTGTCACAAAACCTAGTAAAGAAATCAAACAATAATTAAAAGGATTATACACAAAAGTTGTCATACACAAGGAAGAGAAATTCTAGGTTGCATCACTCACTTGGAGTAGGAAAATGGATGATCAAGTGTTGGATATTCTTAGGCTTGAAATACCCATTTTCAAGGAAGGCTCTATAGGGATTTTTATGTGAGATAAGATAGTCTTAGAATGTCTAGAGGAGTAAGGATCTAGTCTTGGTTTTTTAAATAAGTGAATGGATGATGATTTTTGGAGGGTGACCGAATTTTGCACATGAAAGAATGAAGAATACTTTGTGTTTTTGCAAGGAGAAACTTAGTGTTTTCATGATAGAATGGATGAAATGAAATGGGTTTGGGTTTGGGTCTTAGAAGGGGCTGCACGAAATTTGAGCAAGTGAGGAAGGTGGTAGGATTAAGTTTAGGACACAAAAGGAATTGTATAAAGACTTAGGGGTAAAATGGTCTTTTCACATATAAATATCTAGATATTTTGTTTCAAGTAATCATGACTATGGTGAGTCAGTGGTGACTCACCACATGACTCACCCCCTAAGGTGGCAAGGTGTCCCATCACTCCAGCATCCGGTTCTAACTCTGCAGCTCCGTATCCGGCTCCGTCGTTTAGCCGATTTAGTTTTTTCGCACGTTTTCTTCGAAAATTTGGCCGAATAAAATTTAATACTTGTTTTTTTAGCAAACATTTTGAAAATAGACTTCATCACTGGAATAATGATAAAATCTAGAATTTCTCAGTTTCGGGTCAAATTAGGGTTACTGCCGGTACAAAATTTTACTGTCAGCAAAAACGCAGACTGGTTTCCGTATGAGTTTTAAACCTAAAATTTAACTGTAACTTCATTTGATATAGAAGGTCTCAACTATGATTTTGTTTTCCTCAAAATCATTTTCTAGATCCCCGATAATAATATAAAATATAATGATCGGTTAAGAGACAACGTGGTGTTACAGTACAGCTGTGTACATAACAGCTATAAATACAAGTGTAATGCAATACATTCAGTACTGAGAATTTTCAGTCAATAAGAAGTATTCATTCAATAAACATTGTTTAGTCTTTTCATTCCTTTCTCTCTATTTGTCATTGATGTGAGGTTATGTGTGTTCAGTCCTAATAGAGTGGTATCTAGAGCAGAAGATTAGGGACCTGTGCAATTACAATTAGGGGTGTAAATGAGCTGAGCTATTCGTGAACTACTCGGGTTCGGCTCGTTAAATGCTCGATGAAGCTCGTTTGCTTAATTAAATAAACAAACCCAAGCTTGAGAGTGAGCTCAATTATTTAAATGAGCCAAGCCCAAGCATTATAGGCTCGACATTAAGGGCTCACGAATAGCTCGTGCATATATATATGATAAAAAAAAATTATATATAATAATATATTATATATACTACTGCATTTTCCATTTGCTTCCTCTTTCTTAAAGAATTGTTGGTGGATGGATTTCCTTTTCATACAATTAAAAACTTTCAAAATTAATGGTTGGATCCCAACCAACCTGATTGTTATCCAAAATTATCAGAAAAATTTCTTTATTTACATTATTAGAGAAGTTTCGTTATTTACATTATGGAAATATGTAGAACTCTAACGAGAGTTTTTTTTTTACTGCATGAGAGTGTTAAAGTTATTTTTGAAGTTTATTTTTTATTAAAATATTTATTAAAATACTTAATGCATAATTTTCATATTATGGAACTATGCATGATTTTTTGTTAAGGAAAATTTTCATAAATGTAAAAATAGTTAAGTTATAAATGAGCTACATAAGCCAAGCTCAAGCTTTACTTTTTCGTAACAAGCCCAAGCCCAAGCTTTTATTTAGGCTCGTTTAAATAAATGAGTCAAGCTTGAGCTTCCCATTTTTTTCACAAACCAAGCTCAAGCTTTAACTGCTCGGCTCGGCTCGACTCGTTTACACTCCTAATTACAATTATGGCTTCAGCAAATGGTAATGGGAACTTCCTTTCTACTTTGCCAATTCTTGATAGCAAGAATTATGACCATTGGGTTGTAAGGATGGAAGCCATTCTTGGTTTCCAAGAAATATTGGAGATTGTAAAGGATGGTGTTTCAAAGAAAGATGAAGGTGCAGCCAAGAAAAAGGATTATAAAGCTCGATGTTTTCTTCACCAATGTGTGGACCTTGCCAATTTTGAAAAGATCTCCAAAGCCAAAACAGCTAAGGAAGCGTCGGACATCCTACAAAAGGCGTATGGAGGTGCTAAGAAGACCAAGAAAGTAAAGTTGCAGTCTCTCAGAAGACAGTATGAGCTACTATCCATGCTTGATCAAGAGTCCATTGCATATTATTTCAATAGGCTTCAGTTGCTAGTGAATTCAATGAAAACCTGTGGGGAATCGGTTTCAGATCAGCAAACGGTGGAGAAGATTTTGAGAACCCTCACTCCAAGATTTGACCACATAGTGGTAGCTATTGAGGAGTCTAAAGATCTTGAGAAGTTGAAGTTAGAGGAGCTGCAAAATTTTCTTGAGGCCCATGAGCAAAGGCTCAATGAGAGATCTGGTGTAAGAGAACCAGACCAAGCTTTATAAGCATAGATGATCAAGAGAGGGTCGGCTGACAAGAGAAAAGGCAAGAAAGGGAGAGGGAAATTCACCAAAAGGGCTTGGCCTTCTAATCAAGAAAGGTCAAAACCTGATGGTGACAGATCTGAATCCTCGAAAAGAGGAGGGTCTGGAAAGTACAAAGGAGGAAAGGGAAAAGTGGAAAAAAGAAAGATCCAATGCTTCAACTGCAGCAAATGGGGTCACTATGCTAGAGAATGTTGGCATGGAAAGGGCAAACAGAAGAGTAGCAGTGATGATGATGAAGCTCATGTGGTACAAGAAGACTCGGATGATGATCCAATTATGTTGATGGTCACAATTAATGATGCATCACCACACTTAGAAGCCTGGTATCTTGATACTGGTTGTTCTAATCACATGACAGGTCACAAGGAGTGGCTGACTGATCTTGATACATCCAAGAAAAGTAAGGTTCATTTTGCTAATAACGGGACCATTGAAGCTGAGGGTGTTGGTAATATAGTAATAAAAGGAAGAGATGGAAAAGCAACCCTGATTGAGAATGTTCTATATTTTCCTGCCATGAAGTACAATCTAATAAGTGTAGGACAATTGGTAGAAAAGGGTTTTTCTGTTCACATGAAGAATGATTTTCTTGAATTGTATGACCCAAGACAGAGACTGGTGTTGAAATCTCCTCTCTCAAAGAACAAAACCTTCCAAGCTCAGATAAACACAGCTGAGGTACAATGTTTGACAGCTGCATTGAATGATAAAGAAAACTGGCTTTGGCATCTGAGGTATGGTCATTTAAATTTTAAAGTTTTAGCCAATTAGCAGCTAAAAGAATGGTGTTAGGACTTCCTATGATTAATATGCCTGAGAAAGTATGTGAAGGGTGACTTGCTGGAAAACAACACAGAAATTCTTTTAAATCTCATATAGCAATGAGAGCCTCAAATGTGTTAAATGTAGCCTATTATGATGTTTGTGGACCCTTTGAAGTACCATCACTAGGAGGGAATAAATATTTTACTTCTTTTGTTGATGAGTACAGTAGAATGATGCAGTTATACTTGATTAAGTCCAAGAATGATGTATTTGTTGTTTTTAAGAGTTTCAAGGCTATGGCTGAGAAACAAATGTGAAAGCCATTAAGATACTAAGAACTGATGGAGGAGGTGAATATACCTCAGGAGAATTTGAGTCCTATGGTGAAGAGCATGGCATTCTACATGAAGTCACAGCTCCACACACCCCTCAACATAATGGGTTGACAGAAAGAAGAAATAGGACAGTTCTTGATATGGCAAGAAGCATGATGAAACATAAGCAATTACCACATTCATTCTGGGGGGAGGCTATCACTACTGCAGCCTACATATTAAACAAATGTCCTACAAAGAAGCTAAGAGAGCAGGTGCCTGAAGAATTGTGGTTTGGCAGGAAACCATCAGTGAAGCATTTGAGGATTTTTGGCCCATTATGCTTCAAACATGTTCCTGATGCAAGAAGAAAGAAGCTACAATACAAAAGTGAACCTATGATCCTAGTTGGTTATCACACAACAGGAGCATATAGGCTTTACTGCCCTGTTACTCACATAATAGCCATCAGCAGGGATGTAGTAGTGTGTGAAGCTGAAACTTGGGATTGAAAAAAATAGAAAACCAATTCTAGATTCATGGTTCCTATGCTATCTGGAGATGAGCAAATTACTGCAGATGAAGATAATGCTGGTGTTGATCAATATCTCAAGTCCAGAGGCCATAAAGGGAAAGGCAAATACCAAGGAGATATACAGATTTTGAATTATTCTCAGATAATGTTGTTACATCTGAGGGTGATTTATTACATTTTGCATTGTTAGCTGATGCAGAGACACTTGATTTGTAAGAAGCCATGGAAGAGGAGGTATGGAAGCAGGCCATGATAGAAGAACTGAAAGAAATCAGACTTGGGAGCTTGTTGATTTGCCTTCAAACAAGCATCCTATTGCTGTCAAATGGGTTTATAAACTGAAGCTGCAGCCCAATGGAACCATTGCCAAACATAAAGCAAGGTCGGTGGCAAAGGGTTTTTTACAAAAGGCTGGACTAGATTATGCAGAAATATTTGTACCAGTAGCAAGAACTGAGACTATTAGGTTGGTTGTGGTTTTACCTAGTACAAAAGGCTGGCCATTGTTCCAGCTTGATGTCAAGTCAGCATTTCTCAATGGACCTCTAGAAGAAGAGGTGTATGTTCTCCAACCACCTGACTTTGAGATTAAGGGAAAGGAGAACATGGTGTACAGGCTGAGAAAAGCATTATATGGCCTGAAGCAGGCTCCACGGGCATGGAATAAAAGGATTGATTCCTTTTTGATTCAGCTCAAATTCAGCAAGTGCTTAGTGGAACATGGTGTATATGTGAGAGTGAAAAATGAAGGTAGAAATGTGATGTTGATTTGTTTGTATGTATATGATCTTCTAGTTACAGGAAGTGATCTACAAGAAATTGAAGTGTTCAAATCAGTTATGAAAACTGAGTTTGAAACGATAGATCATTTGGGAAGATTAGCATACTTCCTAGGCATGGAATTTGTAAGCATTGCCAAAGAACTTGTATTACATCAGAAGAAGTATTATTCTGAAGTGTTAAAGAGATTCAAGAAGGTAGATTGTAATTTTGTTATGACTCCAGCAGAACCAAAATCAAGCTTGAAAGAAATGATGATGAAGAAGTTGTGGACATCACTCTATTCAAGCAAATGGCGGGATCTCTAAGGTACCTATGCAATAGCAGACCAGATATCTATTATGCAGTAGGCCTTATCAGTTGATTTATGGATAATCCTAAAAGGTCTCATCTCCTAGCTGCTAAAAGGATTTTGAGATACTTGAAGGGAACATTGGAGTATGGCATATTGTTTCCAGCAGAAACAAAACAGAATATGAATGAATTAGTTAGCTACTTGGATTCAGATTGTTGTGGAGATAGGAGTGATAGAAGAAGTACTACATGGTATCTGTCCAAGTTTTTAGGTGCACCAATCTCATGGTGTTCCAAGAAATAGCCTGTAGTAGCTTTGTCTTCCTGTGAAGCTGGATACATAGCTGGTTCTTTTGCTGCCTGTCAAGCACTATGGCTAGATTCTTTATTGAAGGAGATGATGATTGAAGTCAGGAAGCCTATGCAGTTGTTTATTGATACCAAATCTGCTATCAATCTAGCAAAGAATCCGGTTTCTCATGGAAAAAGTAAACATATTGAAACAAGGTTTCATTTCCTACGAGATCAAGTAAACAATGGAAAGCTAGAACTTGTTTACTGTCCGACTGAGTTTCAAACTGCTGATGTGTTGACCAAAGCCTCGAAGACAGATCAATTTTTGCAGTTGAGAAATGATTTAAGAGTTGTATCTTTAACTATTTGAATTAGGGGAGAGTGTTGTAGATAATTCAAATAGCTATTAGTTAGTTTGTTATTCAGTTGTTAGTTAAAAATGTGTGTTAGTTGTACAGCTGTGTGCATAACAACTATAAATACAAGTGTAATGCAATACATTCAGTAATGAGAATTTTCAGTCAATAAGAAGTATTCATTCAATAAACATTGTTTAGTCTTTTCGTTCCTTTGTCTCTATCTGCTATTGCTGTGAGGTTATGTGTGTTTATTCCCAACACCAATAACTCATCATCCAACCCCATACAGTGTTAAATTCACAAAAACTGTTCTGTCCTACTCTAAACTCGAAGCTTTTAATGGAAGAAGAGATAATACTTAGACTAAAATATAAATCCTTTCAATTCATGTTCTTAAACTCATACAATGCCATGCAATTCATCTACAATTACATGAGAATTTAGGCCGTACAGAGAATTTTGAAAATGAACACAATAGCCAATAAATGCACAAAGAGTCTTGCAGGTACATAAATGAACCAAATCACATTACAGTCACAAAGAAACATCCATAAATTCATTGCAATTCTCTCATTGAAGCTCATCACTTTGCATCTTTGTTGAGGGAAAACAGACACCTATGGCAAACAACCCAAGATATGACTTATTGCTAGCTGCAATATAACCCCTCCTAATTAAACTTTATAGCAGTGAACAAGAACTATGAAGTAGGAGTTACACTACCAAAATCATAATTAGACTCTAGAAAAGGTAATTGAATTTTAAATAAGCACTTACCAGAGAGTTTTACAAGACTCACCAGCCACCCAGTGATCTCACAACTCAGTGATCATTCTATAAGTTCCGAACATGCATTAATTTCCATGATCTCACCACATGACCACAACCATTCCTATAAACTTTGTTTTTTTAAATGTGCACAAATTAAAAATATTTATTTTTAATTTATAATAAATGTTCTCATTTTAGAAACAAGTTGATTTTAAAGAACATGTTCTGTGAAATGAAGAGAGCCACATACTCAAGAAAGACACTAGAGCATGTTCTTTTGTTATATCAGTGAGTCAGCTTCAACCTGCCACTTTTCCTTGGTCATGAAGGAGAGTAAGAAAAGCTAAAATTATTATAACAAAGCTAAAGATAGTTTTATATCTTATCCAACCAAAACTACCATTTGTAACATTACAACACCTAATGCTTGTCTAAACATTTCACAACAGAGAAAATTGAAACATGCAAGATGATACCCCTCCAAAAATTGAAAGCAGAGATATCTGTACATTTCAACACCTAATGCTTGTCTAAACATTATGGTAGCTGGCTTACATATTGCTATACATATATGATACTGTCACTGATATTAGTTCGTAGATCAGTAGATATAGATCAAAACCAGAATTAGTTCTATGTAGTTTCTAAACACAGTAATGAACAAACATTAACAAGTCAATAGCGTGATATGGAGAAGTAGACAACTCTTTATAACTAAACATTAACAACGGTTGATACCCAAATTTGTCTTGGTATTTTTGGACCTTGTGTTTTTTAGCAAGTCAAAATTGGATCTGGCTGGTCAAATAAATAAAATACAATTAGGCCCAAGAGAAAAAATAAAAAGGTGAATTAATCATGAAAATATTTTTAATTGACCGGCTTGATTTGAAAATAATTCGAATTTTTGAAATAAATGAGAATTCAATCTCGTGATTCTGACAACATTTGGTTTTAGATAGTGTGATATGGAGAACTAGTGTTTTTAGGGTAGATGCGTACTATTTTTAGCATTATCCTATCTTTTATTTAAGGATTAAAGTAGTATACATTGTCAATGTAAAAGTTTTATATTGACATGACATTGACTAACATTTTGACATGTGTGTTTTTATTCTAATAACTAAGAGAGAAAAATAATAATGATACTGATATATCAAAATATTATTGATGTTTATGTAAAAATTTACACAAACGGTGTATAGAAATTAAACTTTTATTTAATTCCTTTTATTTAATTCGTGATCATCTAAAAAATAAATAAACCAATTTTTGGAGAAGAGAATAAGCTAATTGAAGGCACTTAATGAGAAATAATTTTGAGACTAACGGCTGAAATTGATCCCTAAAAAATTTAGGGGACCCACTTTTGATCCTAAAAAAAATATATTAATCATTTAATCTTTCAAATTTACAAACGTGGAACGAGTGACGGGCCCAGAATTTTTTGTTAGTGGGGCCAAAAATTTGTTTATAAATAATTTTATTAAATAAAAATATAATAAATAAACACAAGCTATAAAAAATAATATAAAATACATAAGATATAATGTGACTCCATTTCAATGTGAAAACCTACATCTGGAGATGAGAAATAAAAAGCAATTTACTTAGCAAAAGATGAGAAATTATAAAAATAAATTTCACTTTCTCCAAAAGGTGATAATTTGATATATGGGGGCAACATCTAAAATTTTATGGTGACAAAATAAAATTTACTAAACATATTAATGTAAAAAAAATTTGCTTAGTGGGGGGCAAATGCCCCCATATCACCCTTAGTAGGTCCGTCCCTGCGTGGAACATAGTACTCCCCCTTCTACTTCCAATGTTCGTTTTTTGCCTATGTGTCTCATTAACTATCATGTCTGACTCATTAGCGGGTCTCGTGACCTATGACAAATTTCTATTGTGAAAAAATGAACGAAAGTGTAAAAAAGTGCAAAATTTTAATACCCAAGTACTTGAAAATTATGTATTTTTTCACTTTTTATTTGTTTTTCACAAATACTGAGTTACGGTTAACAAGACATATATAGACAAGTAAGTGGACATTGGAAGTTGAATGAAAGATTAATGTATCCCGTATTTATAAATTTGAGGGATTACATTGTTAATTTATTTCTTTAGAGACCAAAAGTGAATTTCTTTCCGGGGACCAATTTTAGCCTTTACTCTAATTAAGGATTTGAAAAGGGTTTGATAGCAAGATCTTTTAAGTAGAACAGAAAAAGCCTTCTCTCAGAGAGGGGTCTTTTGGTTGGTCAGTCACGAAAAAGGGTGGAGTGTTTTGGGTCTCTACTCAGTTGATACTAAGTTTATCACTCACATTGCTTGTTTACTTGATGGCGCAATATTGGTCTTTCTCTTCGAGAGAATTCTGTCAGGCTCCTGATCGTTGGCTATCTGTTTTCATTGGAAGAATTTGACAAAGGTTAGTAGACATTTTCTTGCCACGGGACGTTAATGGCATAAAGAAAAGACAAGAGGCTTCCTTCTCACTTTATAAGGCATAAGCCCTTTCCTTTTGATACAAAAATCACAAGGGGTGGCAGCCTTTCTCCCATCTCAGTACGCGGCTAGCCACCCCTCCCATTTTATTTTTTATTTTATTTTATTTTTGTTTTCTTGTTTTATGTTTATTTATTCATTTATTTCATTTGTCTTTTTTTTAGATCCCGACGACTGAATATTCAGACCGACAAAATTATGGCTTTCTTTAGGTGAGGATTATCGCCTTAGGTTTCGCCAGAGCACTGGCGGGCCTAAGGGGACACCAATATGATCTTAAATTCAAATTGTTTAGTATATTTTATTCTTTGGTTTTAAATGCTATGTTGTGATTTTCCTTGAATAATAAATATAAAAATAAATTTTTTAATGGCAAAATAGGTAAATTGGTCCTATACGTTTATTTTATTTTTCATATTAGTCCTATAAGTTTTTTATTTATCATATTGGTCCTACATGTTACGTTCCGTTTTCATATTAGTCGTTTCCATCAATTTTGACCTAACGCCATCAGTTTTGATCTGACGTGGCTATCACCTTAGTCCGACACGTGGCATCAAAACTGACGGCGTTAGGTCAAAATTGACGGAAATGACTAATGTTAAAACAGAACGTAACAAGTAGGACCAATTTGAAAAATTAAAAACTTATAAGACCAATGTGAAAAATAAAATAAATGTATAGGACCAATTTACCTATTTTATCTTTTTTAATTATAGTATGAACAAGATTCCGACGATGGAGTAACAGAATAGCTACAAAGTGGAAGAATAACAAAATTATAGCAAAATTATAGAGCAATCAAGTGGTTGAAAGAAATAACATTCTTATATTTGCTTCATATGTGCCCTAACCCTGCAGTAGATAGTTTTTATAAGGTATACATTTACTATAAGATAAGTGAATATCAAATAATTCATCTACAAAAGACCCAGTGTTTAATTAAAAAAAAAATGTTGCAAAGTTTAGATTAGGAGTCAAAAGTAAAGAAATCCCAGTTTGCCACTAAATTAAGAAGTGAAATAACCACAACCTTTGAATTTTTCATATTTATCAAGGAAACAAAAGCTAGAAACTGCAGGAAACCTGGGACTGAAGAGTACTGGGATTGGCCACATCGGAATGGCTTTGTGTCGCATCATCTTGCAATGTAACCCAACTGGGGCAATAACTCCACCATTAGCCATGACAACATGAGCTCCAACCCTGCTTTAATTGTCAAAAGATTGGTTAGATGTTTCCCCTATAGTAAATGAGGTGGTGGTAGATTCTAGAAGAATTTAGAGGGTTTGATTTGATTTTCAAGTTGGACTTTGATAAATCATATATAAAATAATTAAGTACTTATATTTATGGAAGACCATTAATGCTTTTTTTTTTTGGAGAAGGGAAGAAGTAGGGAGGAAAAAAATAGGAAAGAGAGAAATAGGAAAGAAGAGAAAATGAGTAGAAAATGATAGAATTTTAGGTTATTTGGATTAAAAGAAATATGAGAGAAATAGAAAAGAAAAAAAATTGAGTTTCCTCTCCACTCATTTGTTTAGATAGAAAAGTGGAGAGAAAAAAAATGAATTTTCTTGTAATGACATATTTATCCCTAATAATATAATATAGTGACAAAACATATAAAATATTATAATGATATAATATAATATAATTAATTAATATAATATAGTATAAAAATTTAAAAAACTGAACATGCTTCAGGGTGCAATACAAGACGTAAGCAGGCAAGGGGTTGTAGCATGAACATAATTGTGGATACAGGTTGCAAAAGGGTAGAATTTGTACAACACAAAAATTGAGCTTCTCTCTCCCAAAGTCTCGGTTGAAGGGGAGAGAAAACTAGTGTGTTTGGGAAAACTGGAAAAAAAAGATTATACTGATAATCTGTTTTCAAATAATCGATTATTGTGATAATCGATTATAATTAGAATCTGTTTTTGTTTGGGTATATTTGCTGAAAAGTGATTTTAAGATAATCTATTTTATTTGGGTGGTATAAAATGGTTATTAATAATGTCGTTTCATGTTTGCACCGTATGCGTACAGGGACATTCAGATTATAATCTGAAAAAACAGTCCCCTCACCAGCTGTTTGTAATCACCAGCTGTTTGCAAATAGCTTTTTTTCAAGAAAAAAACTTTTTAATAAAAATAATCTTATAAGCCAAACATCACAGATTTTTACAAAATAGCTGAAATCATAAAATAAAAAAAAAAACTGAAATGGCCATTCCCAAACATGCTTGTGTTTGGGAAAAATTATTTTCCCACATTTCAGTTGTTTTTTTAGCTTAAAAGCTGTTTCCTAGATAATCTATCATGTTTGGCATTTTGCTTAAATTTATAAAAAAGCTTTTTTTAGGAAAAAAAAAACGTTTTATGCCATCTAGTTTTTTCTAGCTTAAGATTGTTGTGATTTGATTATTTTTCATTCTCAAACCTCTCTTCCCTGTTTACCCCTACAAAACTAACTTATAAATAAATATTATTAAATTATACAAATAACTCCTTACCCTTTTTCGTAATTTATTATATAAAAGTGATTTTTTTTGCATCACCCAAACGAAATAGATTATCTTAAAACCACTTTTCAGCAAACAGACCTAAACAAAAACAGATTCTGATTGTAATCGATTATCACAATAATCGATTATACAAAAATTGATTATCAGCATAATTTTTTTTTTCCAGCTTTCCCAAACACACTCTAAATATGTGGGATCCATAAAAAATTAATCTCTCTTTCCTAAATAGCCAAAAATATTATTTCTCCCCTCACTTCTCTCTTCCTTATTTCCCTCTTTCCCACTTTTATTGAACCAAATAGTTTTAACGAACCCATATTTCCAGGATTTTGAGAAAGCATATACAAAATAATTTTAAGTTAAAAATACCAAATTGCAAATGATGCTCAAAATGCTTTTCCTCCTTTTCGTAGAAAGTAAAAACAATGTCCAAAAAGAACCTAATCAACTCAAAAGCATAAAAAAAAAAAAAAATCCCAGGGAATACCTCACAGCCCATCAACATCATCACTTGAAAATCAATTTATTTATAATCAAAGTAAGAGCCTTGGACCCAAATAAGTGAAGTGACACTTCTCTCTCTTGGGTCCCACACAAAACTTTATCTCTTATCACTTTTCTCTCATTTCCCAAATAAGTGAAGTGACGAGCTCGGATTTGCTTTTCTGCTGGAAGTCCATCCAGTGCCCCTCCAGCCTCCATTCAACGGCTGCTATGATGGAGATCAGGAGACTCCATCCAGCCACCCTCCATCCACCCGGATCCAATGGTGGAAGCCTGCCGTTGGACGGTCCAGCGGCAGGAGCAAATCTAGTTCCATTCTCATGGACTTCACTCTCTCCCTTCCCTCCTCTCAAAGCCTTTGGAAACAAATAAAGCATTATGTTCACTTGGGAAATCATAGAAAAAACGACAAAATAAGTAATTATCATAGGTTTATCAAAAAAAAAAAAAGTAATTATCGTGGTAAGTGTTATAAAACTCGGACCGGACCGGCTGGTTCGACCGGTTAGCCCGGGAACCGATCACCAGGCCGGTCAGGTTAGGATGTTGGACCGTTTAGCACATCGACCCGGACTGACCCGGTTGACCCGGCCGGGTTTTTGTGAAACTCGGTTGACCTGGTCGGAAAAAAACCGGTTGACCCGACGGGTTTTTTTTTTTTTTTATGAATTGTATTTATATTATAATGACTAGCGGCAAGCCAGGCACTCACGTGCCTGTCTGGCCGCATTTCTAATGCGTTTACTCGAATTTATTTATGTTATTTTTTGATATATAATATTTTTTCACTTGTGTAAACATGATATTTTTAATAGGTAATTTCTGAAAGTTTATACCGTGATTGATTAAAATAAAACACGCGTGCGCTAGAACACACACACACACATATATGTCATTACGTTAATAATATTATGTTATGAATAAATGTAAAGATAAATAAAATGCATATTGCAATTAAAAATAAATCCAAGAAATATATTATTATTGAGGTACAACTGTTATTTGGACCTGACATTTTCAAATTTGGCTCAATTGGGATGTAATGTAGGAATTGAATTTCAAGAGATTTATGCATTTTCCTGCATCACAATCAAAATAATGATATACTGTTAATTGATTTGGATCAAAAAAAAATAAAGCGAACTAAATAAATAAAATATAGATTTCTACTATAAAAATTTTACGTGTATTGTGTATAGATTGATATATAAGAAAATGTGTTAAAAAAATTGGTACCTTAAAACTTGCTTGTTTGTAATATCACATGCCCAGATGATGTGTCCTTATCTCTTGATTTAATTGAAAGTTTTATTTGAATATTAGTCAGCCTGAACAAAAACAATAAGATTATATTTGATTGTTGTAAAATTTAAATAGTGTAACATGATAAAAATATCAAAATAAAAGATATATTAAATGTATCAGGACATTACCTGAGTTTGAGATAACAAAATATCTTTGAAGACGACATTTTTGGTGAAGTTCCCATCTTCCCCTTCAATTTTTGCTTCTTTTATCAGGATTTTTGTGGCAGATTGAGATATGCCTCTCGATAATGCCACATACAACTGACCATGGCTGAACACATGTCGAGGAAGATAAATCCCAACATTGGGAATAGTCTGTCCCTGTGACTTATTTATTGTAATTGCAAAACTAAGTTTCACAGGAAATTGCTTCCTAATAAGCACAAATGGAAGCCCCGCACTCTCAGTTGTCTTTTGTTTAATTCTGGGCAAGAAAGCTCTCTTTCCAAAATGTGGTCCTGTTATGATCTCCACATCCAACATATTCATAAATACACCCCGACACAATAATCGTGTCCCATTACAGAGGCCGGATTTAGGGTCAATGTTTCGCAACAACATCAACGGTGCTCCCCTTTTAACCTTCAGAATATGTGGTGGCAAACCACCAGGAGCAATGGAATTCAAGTATTCTTGTTGATATAAGTTTCGTGTGTCCCCTTCGACCTCATCAAATGATAACAAACTTTTCTCTTCACCGGGGAAATGTTCGATAATCATGTCATTTAGTTTCTGAACATCCTCATTTTTTGGTGTAAGTATTGCTCTTTCTACCATATAAGATGCATCCCATCCATGATCTTCTATCTGGGGGAATGTTTGTTGTATAAGAGTACGTATCGAACTTTCTCCTTCCCATGGAATTGCAATCCGGCGAGGTACTCTCACCATATCATCATGTTTGGTAGGTTCGACACCATCTCCAATCCGCATAAGAAATTCTGCAAAATCCCGATCTTGTAATGCACGCATGTTTTGACGCAAATGCAATACCTTTGTGCTAGCCCATAAATGAGATTTAACAATACATGCAGATATCGTTTGTGCCTTGGTCCCTTTTGGAACAACAGGAAGCACTTGGCGAAAATCCCCTCCCATGATCATCACTTTTCCCCCAAATGGAGCATCACAATCTAGAATATCTTTCAATGAGCGGTCTAATGCTTCTAAAGCATATCGGTTTGTCATAGGTGCTTCGTCCCAAATGATTGCGGTTGTTTCTCTTATTAGCTTGGCAAGATCAGATTGTTTACTTATCGAGCAAAAGGACCATTCGTCTGTGTTGATGGGTATTTTAAATCTAGAATGTGCTGTCCTACCACCAGGTAATAGTGTAGCTGCTATACCAGATGAGGCAGTCGCCAAGGCAATTTGACCCATATTTCTCAATTTTGCAATTAAAGTGCGATAAAGGAATGTTTTACCCGTTCCTCCTGGCCCATCCACAAAGAAAACCTGACTTTGCTTATGCTGGATAACATCCATAATGGTATTGTAAGCAAACAATTGGTCATCATTTAACTTCTCAAAAAAACTCAAATCTTCAATAGGAACTTTGACTGAGAGCTCTTCTTGTATAACTCTTGGAACATGATCACCTTGAGTTGTTTCTAACGATAATCTAGGCAAATCATAATATGTGATTTGTTTAGAATGTTGAAGCAATAGGTCATTCAAATCCCTCAACAACATATTAGTCAAGGCTGGACTATTAGTAGTGGATGTTGAAGGATAGTCCTCTACCATGTGGGTGTAAAACTCATCAAAAAGGCTTCGAACATCAGTTGGTTCACAAAAGATTAATATAGTAGCAAACAATCTCCGTAAAGCGTATGGCATTCGTAGACTTGTTGCTTCAATCAAGCAATCGCGAATACTGTTGTCTCCCTCCAAAAAGCCCCATTGCTCAGCTGCCTTTTGGAATGTGGTATAGCACGTGCCGTTCACCGTAAGTAGGTAATCCCAACTGGTTGGACCTCTTAAATGAGATAACAATACACGCAAATAGAATTTTTCTCCTTCTGAAGGAGACACTGTATAGATTCGTCCAATAACTTTTCTTTTTGTCCTTCTTTGGTACCATTCCTTAGCACTGTTATTCCACCAATAATGTTCTGGGATCTCCCTATATAAATAATGTCTTGCCTGCGAATCTCTTTGGTTTAGGGAAAAGTATTGAGTGAGCATTGTTCTAGAGGTATGGTGAGCGTTCACTATATCATTGATTCGCTGATGTGCATAGAATCGCACTTGTTGGCGATTCGGTAAGTGGATTTGTAATCTTTCAACACATGGATACATTTGGTAAATGGTAAATCTGAATATTTTCCATAATGCCTCTGGAGCACAAATCCATCTTCCATCAATATACTGTTGAACCTCATCAAATTGGGATCCTCTACGAACTTCCATTGCAACCCGATCAGGGCCTTTGTAGACATACTTGTAGAGGTATTTAATACTCTTGATGCTGCTACACACTTCAACATTTATGTGACAGTCATACTTTAACAACAACCAAGGGTTATAAGGGACCACCCATCTATTATCAATAGTCATATTTCTATTTAGAGCTACTGGTCCATCAAATCGTCTTCTGTATTGTGGATATGAGTCATTACCATGTCGAGTCTCTGCGAAGAACTCTTTTGGATAGCCTTTTTTACATTGACCATCCTTCATACATGGTGAATTTGGATTCAGTCTACCGCAAGGTCCATGTATCATGTGTTTCAGTACTGCAGCATGTAATTGCGATTCTTCATCAATTTTTGGTATTTCTGCCCTGACAACGCTATCGTAATCTTCTGGGTTGCGTAATTTGTCATTTGGATCGAAGATTAGTAGCATATGCACATGCGGCAATCCTCGTTTCTGGAACTCGGTTACATATATGTAACTTTTAACCTTTCCTAACACCCCTTTATTAATTACATCTTCCTTAAGTTGCTCAAATTTTGCCCGGAAGATTCTTGTCAGCAAGTCCGGACGATCTTGTGGAGTTTGAAAAGGGCCAAGTTCAGCTGATATTTCACTCCATGAAGGATTGCAGGTCATTGTAAGAAAAATATCAGGTTTTCCATCATGAAGCACAATAGCCATACCATCCTCATACCGCTGTGTCATGTCTCGACGACTACCAATAAATGACGAAGGCAATATGGTTCTTTGTCCGATATTGTCTGCAATCAAAAATTGTACGTGTTGGTGGTGTTCTATGTATCTAACATATATTTATACTGTATAAATATTTTTTGATAGATGTTATGAGTACCTGTAGTTGTTTCTCCCACATGCAAAGCATCTTGCAATCCTTGGTACACTTCAGAGCGAATAGTATGCTGATGTTGTTGAACCCACCTTAACCTTCCTGCTTCAATTTTCACATAGTTGTCTACAACATATTGTTGTAGAAGTCGTCCAGCTTTTAGCAATATGGAATGATCGTTGGGACGAATCTACAATCCAGTAAGATTTGTATGATTAATGAGTATTAATTTTTAGACAAATTCTATTTTAAATCAATGTAAAAATTATAATATGTACCTGTAGCATGTAACTGTAAAATTCTCGACATGTTATAATTTGTCCGTTATGATTTGTGGTTTCGATGTCCCATCCAAACGTTCCGTAAGGAAACATTAGAGGATACTGTAATGGATCATAATATCCCTCAGTTTCTCGAACATTTTCAAGATATCCAGAATGACTCATCACATTGATATCCCTTCCACGTGCCAATGATTCCAAGTCTCCACCAACGATAATTGCTGCGACTTGGGATGAAGTTGGGAGAGTATATTGTGGTTGATTAGCAGGGCGTTCCTTAATGAGTAGACTGCATTCATGTACATCTGGTCGTTGTGCAAGTTGCCTTAATGCATGCACATATGGATTGTGCTCATGGAGAATTTGTTGCAACTTATGAACCATATTTTGATGAAGTTGAGGGTTTTCAAGCATCCTATTTTGTAACTCATGCTCGGTATCGTAGATGTACAATTGCAAAAAACGTGGTCTTGAACCCTCGTTTGGATAGAATCCTCCTATTTTATGATATATTGCACCTTGAGCACGAAAACTGTATATGCCACGTCCGGTTGCGGCAACATTTTCATCAATGTGTACACCCATTGACGTGAATGAGAGGACATGATTGTAACTTCTAATATGTTGCCTAAAATGTCTTCCTTCAGTTGAACTGTCTGAAAAAATTTCTAGCAACTCCGGAGGAGCACTTACTTGTTCAAATGATACCTTCCCTCCAGTGCAGCACATATTACGTGACTCATGATAAAACAATCGTGCATTGCAACGTGAACATGTACTTGGGAGTGGCAAACGGGAACTGACCATTAGTGTATTATTGTTATAAAACCTCGCACTATTATGTCTTGATTGGAAATTACATCGCAAATCTGTGTGGAAAAAGTACATACGTCAACTTAAATTTCATTGAATGTAAAAAGTCTTTAACTATGCATACAATGACGTGATCTTTTGTACAAATTTAAACAATGTTTTGCATCAATTTTGATAGCAATTTTTAAACATTAGGAGGTAGGAACTAAATTTACACAATAACCAATAATTTGTTATAAACATGTGAATATTGCTTTAATTTGCCTAATCATTGGATAGCAAAAAAAAAACAAAAATGTTTAGCAGTAATGATCACTGAAATTACAATATATATAATTTAATAATATATGTTAAAATTATTAAAATAGTATATCTATCCTAAAATAATATTTTACTTACCATGTGCAATTTCATTAAATTGCCTAATATTTTGTCCTGATTCTCGCACATGTGTTCCTTGAAACCTTGTTGCTGACAAATTACCATCTGTAGTAATGTAAAATACATATATTTATAGGATTAGCGAACAATACTTTTAAATCTTACAAAAAATACAAAAAATGACAAATCTCCAAAATATTTAAAAAAATTAAAAGTCTGTCTCTAACCATTTTCAATGACATTATTACGTGTTCCACTTGTTCCGGCTTCATGGTCATGTGTTCCTTGAAACCTTGGTGGTTCAAAATTATGATCTGCATGGTTTTCTTTTTAAAAAATTTAATTAAATATTCAACGAAAATAAATAAATGAAACTATTTATTAGGAAACCATGATCAACAATATAGAGAAGATGATTCAATTGTTAATATGTGTTACCCATATTTACCCCATAGTAGATAAGTTGCTCATATCAACCCAAAGAAAAAATTAAAAGAGTTGCTCATCAATATACAGTAGCTCCATAATAATGAGCATCAATATAGCCCAAAAAAAAAAAAAAATTATAGCCAAAATATTATGTCACCTATATTAATATGTTGATTATTTGATGACCTAGCCATAGTTCGCATTGATGTCAATCTCATCCTTTCTAACAAACTTGAATCCAAAGTGTTTGAGGCTGGTTCGATGGTCCTTGCTTGCCTAATATTTCGATATTGTTGTCGCCTCCTAGATAAATCATGTTCTCTTTGCTCCATGGTACGTCGTTGTCTTCTATTTCTATAATACTGTCGTTGTTGCTCCCGTCGATGCTCTTGTCGATTATTGGTACCATCCATTTTGATATGTAAGCTGTTGGTATAATTGAAATAAATATATACATTAATATTAGATGCTATGGAGGTGTCAACGTATCGTATACCATGAAGAATAGTTGGTTTTAAATATATCGATCGATAAGAGTAATTTTTATTTAAAAAAATACTTTAACAAAAAAATCTATAGTATCATAATCATGTATGTTATTTTTTGGTTTTTGGATTTTTAATGAATGGGTTAATTCAGCCAACAAATTCGCCCTGTTATATACACAAAAGGGATCCAGAATGTGTCGAAAATGCTGCACAATTGTACATTTTTTATAATTTTAAAAGTATAAGATATGAATAAGATTTAATTAAAAAAATAGTTTTAGATAATTTTGATGATGTTTTGGACCTTCACAATAATAATATCTATATAGGAAATTTTGTATATGAAGTAATCAAGTTAATTTTATATATTTTAGTTTTTTTATTTTTAAAAAACACGGAAAATTTAATTTGAAGATAATTTAATTTAAAATTAAACATAATGCAATGTTCATTTTGTTTTTAGTTATTATTTGGGGGAAAAGAGATAATAATAAACATTGGGGAGAGGGGAGAGGGGAGAGGGCATGATATGTAATTGGAACATTGATAGGATAAAAATAAATAAATGTATAAATACATACGTAACTACTATTTAAATTAATTATTATTTTTGTTTTCTAGGGGGGGAGGGGGGGGGGGGGGGGGGGGGGGGGAGGATATGTAATTGGAACATTGATAGGATAAAAATAAATAAATGTATAAATACATACGTAACTACTATTTAAATTAATTATTATTTTTGTTTTCTAGTAGTTTGAATGTTTGTGTTCTAAATTGAGGGATGAGTATAGATTATAGAATATTAAAATATGAGAAGCTTACAAAATTAAATCTTATCTTCATAATTGGAGATAATAAATTAGAAAATTTTTAGAATATATAACAAAAGTTAGGTTGTGCATTTTTTGATAATTTTATGTTTGATATTCGTGATTTTTAATTAATTGTTATGTAAAAATTGTATTTTATATTTACCTTGATATAGATATAGATATAGTGACAAATGGGAACACACTTTATTAAACAAACCCTCAAAATTAAATTAGGAAAACAAAATATCAAGAAAAGAAACATAATAGGAGCAAACAATTAATAAGTGTGCGGCATCACATGGCTAATAAATTAAAATAGAAATGTAGAAGAAGAAAAAGAGTAAGATAAAAGAGAAAGGTACACCAGAACTCAAGTCTTCTTGTTGGTAGAAGAAGTGTTTGGTGGTATGTTTCAGTATGCTTTGTTGGTGTGAGCCGTGTTGAGTTGACGATGTTTATGCAATTGTCTATGTAACTAACTTCCTGGGATAAGAGGTGGTGTATCGTGAAGATGGTTCGGAGATGAAGACGGTCCAAGGTGGTATGAGGAAATACCCTGTCGGAGTGCGATGGTATGAAGAGAGTCAGGTTCTTCTGGCGTATATGTCTCCAGTGGTGGTGCTATATTTTACCTGTCCTGACGTTGACGATGGTAGCCTCTTTGTAAGATCTGGAAAATCAAGAAGTTAAGGTATATTTTCAGATGACAATGAGAAACAGAAAAAGATTGAGACAGAGTTGCCGCCGTTTATCCATTATCTACTGTGATGGTGTTGGTGTTCACCGGTTCCGGGACAACGATGGTGGCGATTCACACGTTGAAGATGTGTGTTGGTGTTCTGTTCAACTGGAATTTGTAGGTGACGGTGGTCGATGGTTCTGGGACGCCGCGATGTCGGTTTTGTGGTAGATAAAACCTGAAGATGGGTGATGGTGATGGTGAGATGAAGATTAAATAGTAGTTGAAGAAAGTGAATGGCGTAGATCAAGTTAGGAAGACCTGCTCATAGAGATATTGATCATGTAGTTAGCTATATCTATATCCATTAGATTAGATATATCCAGTAGATATATATCCAGTAGATATATATATATATATATATATATATATATATATATATATATATATATATTCTATACTAATTGTATCTTATGGAGGTTTGGGAAGTGAGAGATAGAGCTGCGTGTATGGCAGTTCCTACATCTTCTCCGTTTAAGTTTATTGTGTTATTATAAATTTTGAATTCTTAAAAAGTTTGAAATTAAGATTTCCTAAATCAGTTTCAGGTTTTAAATACCATACTATTAGCAACTACACAGGTTTGAATATGGATTTGCAGCAGAATTTTATATATTTTTTCATGCATCACAATCTTATCATGTAGTTTTATATTTTTATCCTTAATCCAGCAACTATAACATTCACAGTTGATTATGGATGTAAGACTCAATAGTTTTTCAATATTAACATCCACTGAACCATACACGGGCCTTTTTTTAAATATTAGTATTTGATAGAATAAAAAAATTAAAAAAATTTAAAGGTTTAAAAATCAATGGATAAAACATGTTGATGTTGTGGCAGTTTTCCATTATGAAGCTTTTGTTTCAACAAAGATGTTGTCACGTAGCTATTCATCTGATAAGCCACATCATGGAGTTTTAGTCTGATAAGCCTTATCATGGAATTTTAGCCTTTTGCCTAAAGAATGAAGTTTTATCTTTTATCTAGCAAATATAAAATTCACTTTTGATTATGAATGTAAAACTCAACAGTTTTTCACTATTAATAAGGTCCCATTAGCATGTTTAAAATGTCATTTTTTAAATTCTAATTTTTTAAAAATTGAAAAGTTGGAGTTGCAGTAGGTCTAAGAGATAAAGGCACACAACCCTTTAGTTAATTGTGAAAACTTGCAACAAAAAGATAGGAGAATTTGAAATCAAAGCTTGAAAGAGTAAATTACTATCCCATCTTCTATGTAATACGAAGTTGAGATCAGATTAAATTCAGACAAAAAATGATTAACTATTGAAATAGAAGGTTGCAGTAAAAGCATTAAAAACGATGACAATTTGAAACAATGAAAAGGAAAGAGAAAGTGAGTGTAAAGTAGTCACATTCCATTTATTTTCATCCAGGGGAGAGACCTTATAGTCAAGTTTCTAACCACTCACCAAAAAAAATAAGCCAAGTACCCCTACCCATTCTGATCATCCTCACAGACCCAATAACCATAAGCTACGAAAACTCCATTCCTCAATACATACCTTCAACCATCATAAACCATATAAACCTTACAATAAAAAACAAAACAACAATAAAGGACAAAATCAACAGAACACCGAGTCTGTGACCCTCACATCATCCCTTCGAACCAACACTGTGAACACACCGTAACTCCATGCACCATAAACATAGAATTGTGAGTCCACCGTCACGTCCTCCGACACGTCTCCTCCATCCTGCTCCCTTACTCTTTGTCGAGTCGCCAGGGGCACCGCCATGAGACGTTGTCCCCATCACAGATTAGCCAAGCAGTAAATCCGGGCCATCACAGGCCATCATCATCAACACGATGGGACAGACATGTCGCTGCTAGCCTCAATATCATTACACGAATCTCTGTTCTTCTAAATGAAAAATGAAAATAGTCATATAATTAATCTATACTAAATCCAAGCATAACATGAAGGTGAGAGGAAAGGTTTTCAAATATACACGTGAGAGTCTAGTGATGAGATTTTCCTCCAAGTCAATACTTCTACTGGGTGCAAATGAAGACATATCACCTTGACTAAAAATATGAGCATGTCGGCTTGCAAGTGTTTTTTGTGATCATGGTGCAAATGCCCATTTCAACTTGTACATAATGCAATTTACACCTTGTGATAGAAAAGAGGAGATCAATATAACAACAGCACACAATAAAATGATCAAAAAAACAAACTTTTATTTATTTTTTGCCAACCGAAACTGCAAAGACAGTAAAGCAATATTACCTATTATGGTCGTGCCAATTCATTGGGCCTCACAACCTTCGTATGCTTAATTTTAGCATCAATGAGGCGAATCCTGAAGAAGCAAAATTTGAAATAAATATCTAGAGGGATATCACAAAAAGGGAAAAACAATTTACAAAATCAAGTTCAAGCACCTGCGCTTTTTTCCCAAAACCTCTAATAATTTTCGTTTCACTTTCCCTGTTAACAAAGAAAAATCTTTCCAGAAAAAATTTAAAAAAAAGATAGAGAAGATGTGGAATCATAATAAGGGTTTCGGGAAAATACATATGGAGAGCGGGGTGGTGAGGTTGCTGTACCCGTTGATGCATGAGAGATCCGAACTGCAGTGGTCCTTCATCCGTAAAGTCTACTACATCATCTGCTTCTAGTTGTTCACAACCATTGCCGTTGATTCTTTCGTCGTAACCGTTCGCCCTGTCGCCAACTTCTCCGCCAATACCCATGCTGGATTTGCCTTCTACATCTGCCTCATATTCATCCCTTTCATTAGTACGTCTCCTCAACTCATTTACCGCCGCCGCCGTTGGATGAAACAGGGAAGTAAAAAAGTTAATAAAAAAGGAAGAAAAGAACAAAAGAAAGAATGAGAGTTGAGAGATTGAGGGCGGTTCCCTTTTTATGTTATTTGTCTCCAGAGAGGTTTGTTTTCAAAAACTACTATTTCTGCATCCCGTATTAAAAATCCATTTTGTTAGGAAAAGATGGCAGTTTACTTTTTTATTTATGCAATGAATTTAAATTTAAAGAGGGCAGTTTTTTTTTTTTTTTAAACAAATTAAAGCAGTTATAAAGGGTATTATAGGCATTTTGAAATGTGCAAACCAAAATTCAAGTATTGTCTTTATATATTAGTATAGAGACAATACTTATAATATTCAAGTAATATCTATACTAATATATAAAGACAATACTTGAATTTTGGTTTGCACATTTCAAAATGCCTATAATACCCTTTATAACTGCTTTAATTTGTTTAAAAAAAAAAAAAACTGCCCTCTTTAAATTTAAATTCATTGCATAAATAAAAAAGTAAACTGCCATCTTTTCCTAACAAAATGGATTTTTAATACGGGATGCAGAAATAGTAGTTTTTGAAAACAAACCTCTCTGGAGACAAATAACATAAAAAGGGAACCGCCCTCAATCTCTCAACTCTCATTCTTTCTTTTGTTCTTTTCTTCCTTTTTTATTAACTTTTTTACTTCCCTGTTTCATCCAACGGCGGCGGCGGTAAATGAGTTGAGGAGACGTACTAATGAAAGGGATGAATATGAGGCAGATGTAGAAGGCAAATCCAGCATGGGTATTGGCGGAGAAGTTGGCGACAGGGCGAACGGTTACGACGAAAGAATCAACGGCAATGGTTGTGAACAACTAGAAGCAGATGATGTAGTAGACTTTACGGATGAAGGACCACTGCAGTTCGGATCTCTCATGCATCAACGGGTACAGCAACCTCACCACCCCGCTCTCCATATGTATTTTCCCGAAACCCTTATTATGATTCCACATCTTCTCTATCTTTTTTTTAAATTTTTTCTGGAAAGATTTTTCTTTGTTAACAGGGAAAGTGAAACGAAAATTATTAGAGGTTTTGGGAAAAAAGCGCAGGTGCTTGAACTTGATTGTGATTGTGAAAAATGCAGAATGTTTGAGACTGTACATTGTAATGTCTATACAAGATGCAAAAGGAATACTTTGTTTTGTAAATTGTTTTTCCCGATTGTGATTGTGAAAAATGCAGAATGTTTGAGACTGTACATTGTAATGTCTATACAAGATGCAAAAGGAATACTTTGTTTTGTAAATTGTTTTTCCCTTTTTGTGATATCCCTCTAGATATTTATTTCAAATTTTGCTTCTTCAGGATTCGCCTCATTGATGCTAAAATTAAGCATACGAAGGTTGTGAGGCCCAATGAATTGGCACGACCATAATAGGTAATATTGCTTTACTGTCTTTGCAGTTTCGGTTGGCAAAAAATAAATAAAAGTTTGTTTTTTTTGATCATTTTATTGTGTGCTGTTATATTGATCTCCTCTTTTCTATCACAAGGTGTAAATTGCATTATGTACAAGTTGAAATGGGCATTTGCACCATGATCACAAAAAACACTTGCAAGCCGACATGCTCATATTTTTAGTCAAGGTGATATGTCTTCATTTGCACCCAGTAGAAGTATTGACTTGGAGGAAAATCTCATCACTAGACTCTCACGTGTATATTTGAAAACCTTTCCTCTCACCTTCATGTTATGCTTGGATTTAGTATAGATTAATTATATGACTATTTTCATTTTTCATTTAGAAGAACAGAGATTCGTGTAATGATATTGAGGCTAGCAGCGACATGTCTGTCCCATCGTGTTGATGATGATGGCCTGTGATGGCCCGGATTTACTGCTTGGCTAATCTGTGATGGGGACAACGTCTCATGGCGGTGCCCCTGGCGACTCGACAAAGAGTAAGGGAGCAGGATGGAGGAGACGTGTCGGAGGACGTGACGGTGGACTCACAATTCTATGTTTATGGTGCATGGAGTTACGGTGTGTTCACAGTGTTGGTTCGAAGGGATGATGTGAGGGTCACAGACTCGGTGTTCTGTTGATTTTGTCCTTTATTGTTGTTTTGTTTTTATTGTAAGGTTTATATGGTTTATGATGGTTGAAGGTATGTATTGAGGAATGGAGTTTTCGTAGCTTATGGTTATTGGGTCTGTGAGGATGATCAGAATGGGTAGGGGTACTTGGCTTATTTTTTTGGTGAGTGGTTAGAAACTTGACTATAAGGTCTCTCCCCTGGATGAAAATAAATGGAATGTGACTACTTTACACTCACTTTCTCTTTCCTTTTCATTGTTTCAAATTGTCATCGTTTTTAATGCTTTTACTGCAACCTTCTATTTCAATAGTTAATCATTTTTTGTCTGAATTTAATCTGATCTCAACTTCGTATTACATAGAAGATGGGATAGTAATTTACTCTTTCAAGCTTTGATTTCAAATTCTCCTATCTTTTTGTTGCAAGTTTTCACAATTAACTAAAGGGTTGTGTGCCTTTATCTCTTAGACCTACTGCAACTCCAACTTTTCAATTTTTAAAAAATTAGAATTTAAAAAATGACATTTTAAACATGCTAATGGGACCTTATTAATAGTGAAAAACTGTTGAGTTTTACATTCATAATCAAAAGTGAATTTTATATTTGCTAGATAAAAGATAAAACTTCATTCTTTAGGCAAAAGGCTAAAACTCCATGATAAGGCTTATCAGACTAAAACTCCATGATGTGGCTTATCAGATGAATAGCTACGTGACAACATCTTTGTTGAAACAAAAGCTTCATAATGGAAAACTGCCACAACATCAACATGTTTTATCCATTGATTTTTAAACCTTTAAATTTTTTTAATTTTTTTATTCTATCAAATACTAATATTTAAAAAAAGGCCCGTGTATGGTTCAGTGGATGTTAATATTGAAAAACTATTGAGTCTTACATCCATAATCAACTGTGAATGTTATAGTTGCTGGATTAAGGATAAAAATATAAAACTACATGATAAGATTGTGATGCATGAAAAAATATATAAAATTCTGCTGCAAATCCATATTCAAACCTGTGTAGTTGCTAATAGTATGGTATTTAAAACCTGAAACTGATTTAGGAAATCTTAATTTCAAACTTTTTAAGAATTCAAAATTTATAATAACACAATAAACTTAAACGGAGAAGATGTAGGAACTGCCATACACGCAGCTCTATCTCTCACTTCCCAAACCTCCATAAGATACAATTAGTATAGAATATATATATATATATATATATATATATATATATATATATATATATATATATCTACTGGATATATATCTACTGGATATATCTAATCTAATGGATATAGATATAGCTAACTACATGATCAATATCTCTATGAGCAGGTCTTCCTAACTTGATCTACGCCATTCACTTTCTTCAACTACTATTTAATCTTCATCTCACCATCACCATCACCCATCTTCAGGTTTTATCTACCACAAAACCGACATCGCGGCGTCCCAGAACCATCGACCACCGTCACCTACAAATTCCAGTTGAACAGAACACCAACACACATCTTCAACGTGTGAATCGCCACCATCGTTGTCCCGGAACCGGTGAACACCAACACCATCACAGTAGATAATGGATAAACGGCGGCAACTCTGTCTCAATCTTTTTCTGTTTCTCATTGTCATCTGAAAATATACCTTAACTTCTTGATTTTCCAGATCTTACAAAGAGGCTACCATCGTCAACGTCAGGACAGGTAAAATATAGCACCACCACTGGAGACATATACGCCAGAAGAACCTGACTCTCTTCATACCATCGCACTCCGACAGGGTATTTCCTCATACCACCTTGGACCGTCTTCATCTCCGAACCATCTTCACGATACACCACCTCTTATCCCAGGAAGTTAGTTACATAGACAATTGCATAAACATCGTCAACTCAACACGGCTCACACCAACAAAGCATACTGAAACATACCACCAAACACTTCTTCTACCAACAAGAAGACTTGAGTTCTGGTGTACCTTTCTCTTTTATCTTACTCTTTTTCTTCTTCTACATTTCTATTTTAATTTATTAGCCATGTGATGCCGCACACTTATTAATTGTTTGCTCCTATTATGTTTCTTTTCTTGATATTTTGTTTTCCTAATTTAATTTTGAGGGTTTGTTTAATAAAGTGTGTTCCCATTTGTCACTATATCTATATCTATATCAAGGTAAATATAAAATACAATTTTTACATAACAATTAATTAAAAATCACGAATATCAAACATAAAATTATCAAAAAATGCACAACCTAACTTTTGTTATATATTCTAAAAATTTTCTAATTTATTATCTCCAATTATGAAGATAAGATTTAATTTTGTAAGCTTCTCATATTTTAATATTCTATAATCTATACTCATCCCTCAATTTAGAACACAAACATTCAAACTACTAGAAAACAAAAATAATAATTAATTTAAATAGTAGTTACGTATGTATTTATACATTTATTTATTTTTATCCTATCAATGTTCCAATTACATATCCTCCCCCCCCCCCCCCCCCCCCCCCCCCCCCCCCCCCCCCCCCCCCCCCCCCCCCCCCCCCCCCCCCCCCCCCCCCCCCCCCCCCCCCCACCCCCCCCCCCCCCCCCCCCCCCCCCCCCCCCCCCCCCCCCCCCCCCCCCCACCCCACCCCCCCCCCCCCCCCCCCCCCCCCCTCCCCCCTAGAAAACAAAAATAATAATTAATTTAAATAGTAGTTACGTATGTATTTATACATTTATTTATTTTTATCCTATCAATGTTCCAATTACATATCATGCCCTCTCCCCTCTCCCCTCTCCCCTCTCCCCAATGTTTATTATTATCTCTTTTCCCCCAAATAATAACTAAAAACAAAATGAACATTGCATTATGTTTAATTTTAAATTAAATTATCTTCAAATTAAATTTTCCGTGTTTTTTAAAAATAAAAAAACTAAAATATATAAAATTAACTTGATTACTTCATATACAAAATTTCCTATATAGATATTATTATTGTGAAGGTCCAAAACATCATCAAAATTATCTAAAACTATTTTTTTAATTAAATCTTATTCATATCTTATACTTTTAAAATTATAAAAAATGTACAATTGTGCAGCATTTTCGACACATTCTGGATCCCTTTTGTGTATATAACAGGGCGAATTTGTTGGCTGAATTAACCCATTCATTAAAAATCCAAAAACCAAAAAATAACATACATGATTATGATACTATAGATTTTTTTGTTAAAGTATTTTTTTTAATAAAAATTACTCTTATCGATCGATATATTTAAAACCAACTATTCTTCATGGTATACGATACGTTGACACCTCCATAGCATCTAATATTAATGTATATATTTATTTCAATTATACCAACAGCTTACATATCAAAATGGATGGTACCAATAATCGACAAGAGCATCGACGGGAGCAACAACGACAGTATTATAGAAATAGAAGACAACGACGTACCATGGAGCAAAGAGAACATGATTTATCTAGGAGGCGACAACAATATCGAAATATTAGGCAAGCAAGGACCATCGAACCAGCCTCAAACACTTTGGATTCAAGTTTGTTAGAAAGGATGAGATTGACATCAATGCGAACTATGGCTAGGTCATCAAATAATCAACATATTAATATAGGTGACATAATATTTTGGCTATAATTTTTTTTTTTTTTTTGGCTATATTGATGCTCATTATTATGGAGCTACTGTATATTGATGAGCAACTCTTTTAATTTTTTCTTTGGGTTGATATGAGCAACTTATCTACTATGGGGTAAATATGGGTAACACATATTAACAATTGAATCATCTTCTCTATATTGTTGATCATGGTTTCCTAATAAATAGTTTCATTTATTTATTTTCGTTGAATATTTAATTAAATTTTTTAAAAAGAAAACCATGCAGATCATAATTTTGAACCACCAAGGTTTCAAGGAACACATGACCATGAAGCCGGAACAAGTGGAACACGTAATAATGTCATTGAAAATGGTTAGAGACAGACTTTTAATTTTTTTAAATATTTTGGAGATTTGTCATTTTTTGTATTTTTTGTAAGATTTAAAAGTATTGTTCGCTAATCCTATAAATATATGTATTTTACATTACTACAGATGGTAATTTGTCAGCAACAAGGTTTCAAGGAACACATGTGCGAGAATCAGGACAAAATATTAGGCAATTTAATGAAATTGCACATGGTAAGTAAAATATTATTTTAGGATAGATATACTATTTTAATAATTTTAACATATATTATTAAATTATATATATTGTAATTTCAGTGATCATTACTGCTAAACATTTTTGTTTTTTTTTTGCTATCCAATGATTAGGCAAATTAAAGCAATATTCACATGTTTATAACAAATTATTGGTTATTGTGTAAATTTAGTTCCTACCTCCTAATGTTTAAAAATTGCTATCAAAATTGATGCAAAACATTGTTTAAATTTGTACAAAAGATCACGTCATTGTATGCATAGTTAAAGACTTTTTACATTCAATGAAATTTAAGTTGACGTATGTATTTTTTCCACACAGATTTGCGATGTAATTTCCAATCAAGACATAATAGTGCGAGGTTTTATAACAATAATACACTAATGGTCAGTTCCCGTTTGCCACTCCCAAGTACATGTTCACGTTGCAATGAACGATTGTTTTATCATGAGTCACGTAATATGTGCTGCACTGGAGGGAAGGTATCATTTGAACAAGTAAGTGCTCCTCCGGAGTTGCTAGAAATTTTTTCAGACAGTTCAACTGAAGGAAGACATTTTAGGCAACATATTAGAAGTTACAATCATGTCCTCTCATTCACGTCAATGGGTGTACACATTGATGAAAATGTTGCCGCAACCGGACGTGGCATATACAGTTTTCGTGCTCAAGGTGCAATATATCATAAAATAGGAGGATTCTATCCAAACGAGGGTTCAAGACCACGTTTTTTGCAATTGTACATCTACGATACCGAGCATGAGTTACAAAATAGGATGCTTGAAAACCCTCAACTTCATCAAAATATGGTTCATAAGTTGCAACAAATTCTCCATGAGCACAATCCATATGTGCATGCATTAAGGCAACTTGCACAACGACCAGATGTACATGAATGCAGTCTACTCATTAAGGAACGCCCTGCTAATCAACCACAATATACTCTCCCAACTTCATCCCAAGTCGCAGCAATTATCGTTGGTGGAGACTTGGAATCATTGGCACGTGGAAGGGATATCAATGTGATGAGTCATTCTGGATATCTTGAAAATGTTCGAGAAACTGAGGGATATTATGATCCATTACAGTATCCTCTAATGTTTCCTTACGGAACGTTTGGATGGGACATCGAAACCACAAATCATAACGGACAAATTATAACATGTCGAGAATTTTACAGTTACATGCTACAGGTACATATTATAATTTTTACATTGATTTAAAATAGAATTTGTCTAAAAATTAATACTCATTAATCATACAAATCTTACTGGATTGTAGATTCGTCCCAACGATCATTCCATATTGCTAAAAGCTGGACGACTTCTACAACAATATGTTGTAGACAACTATGTGAAAATTGAAGCAGGAAGGTTAAGGTGGGTTCAACAACATCAGCATACTATTCGCTCTGAAGTGTACCAAGGATTGCAAGATGCTTTGCATGTGGGAGAAACAACTACAGGTACTCATAACATCTATCAAAAAATATTTATACAGTATAAATATATGTTAGATACATAGAACACCACCAACACGTACAATTTTTGATTGCAGACAATATCGGACAAAGAACCATATTGCCTTCGTCATTTATTGGTAGTCGTCGAGACATGACACAGCGGTATGAGGATGGTATGGCTATTGTGCTTCATGATGGAAAACCTGATATTTTTCTTACAATGACCTGCAATCCTTCATGGAGTGAAATATCAGCTGAACTTGGCCCTTTTCAAACTCCACAAGATCGTCCGGACTTGCTGACAAGAATCTTCCGGGCAAAATTTGAGCAACTTAAGGAAGATGTAATTAATAAAGGGGTGTTAGGAAAGGTTAAAAGTTACATATATGTAACCGAGTTCCAGAAACGAGGATTGCCGCATGTGCATATGCTACTAATCTTCGATCCAAATGACAAATTACGCAACCCAGAAGATTACGATAGCGTTGTCAGGGCAGAAATACCAAAAATTGATGAAGAATCGCAATTACATGCTGCAGTACTGAAACACATGATACATGGACCTTGCGGTAGACTGAATCCAAATTCACCATGTATGAAGGATGGTCAATGTAAAAAAGGCTATCCAAAAGAGTTCTTCGCAGAGACTCGACATGGTAATGACTCATATCCACAATACAGAAGACGATTTGATGGACCAGTAGCTCTAAATAGAAATATGACTATTGATAATAGATGGGTGGTCCCTTATAACCCTTGGTTGTTGTTAAAGTATGACTGTCACATAAATGTTGAAGTGTGTAGCAGCATCAAGAGTATTAAATACCTCTACAAGTATGTCTACAAAGGCCCTGATCGGGTTGCAATGGAAGTTCGTAGAGGATCCCAATTTGATGAGGTTCAACAGTATATTGATGGAAGATGGATTTGTGCTCCAGAGGCATTATGGAAAATATTCAGATTTACCATTTACCAAATGTATCCATGTGTTGAAAGATTACAAATCCACTTACCGAATCGCCAACAAGTGCGATTCTATGCACATCAGCGAATCAATGATATAGTGAACGCTCACCATACCTCTAGAACAATGCTCACTCAATACTTTTCCCTAAACCAAAGAGATTCGCAGGCAAGACATTATTTATATAGGGAGATCCCAGAACATTATTGGTGGAATAACAGTGCTAAGGAATGGTACCAAAGAAGGACAAAAAGAAAAGTTATTGGACGAATCTATACAGTGTCTCCTTCAGAAGGAGAAAAATTCTATTTGCGTGTATTGTTATCTCATTTAAGAGGTCCAACCAGTTGGGATTACCTACTTACGGTGAACGGCACGTGCTATACCACATTCCAAAAGGCAGCTGAGCAATGGGGCTTTTTGGAGGGAGACAACAGTATTCGCGATTGCTTGATTGAAGCAACAAGTCTACGAATGCCATACGCTTTACGGAGATTGTTTGCTACTATATTAATCTTTTGTGAACCAACTGATGTTCGAAGCCTTTTTGATGAGTTTTACACCCACATGGTAGAGGACTATCCTTCAACATCCACTACTAATAGTCCAGCCTTGACTAATATGTTGTTGAGGGATTTGAATGACCTATTGCTTCAACATTCTAAACAAATCACATATTATGATTTGCCTAGATTATCGTTAGAAACAACTCAAGGTGATCATGTTCCAAGAGTTATACAAGAAGAGCTCTCAGTCAAAGTTCCTATTGAAGATTTGAGTTTTTTTGAGAAGTTAAATGATGACCAATTGTTTGCTTACAATACCATTATGGATGTTATCCAGCATAAGCAAAGTCAGGTTTTCTTTGTGGATGGGCCAGGAGGAACGGGTAAAACATTCCTTTATCGCACTTTAATTGCAAAATTGAGAAATATGGGTCAAATTGCCTTGGCGACTGCCTCATCTGGTATAGCAGCTACACTATTACCTGGTGGTAGGACAGCACATTCTAGATTTAAAATACCCATCAACACAGACGAATGGTCCTTTTGCTCGATAAGTAAACAATCTGATCTTGCCAAGCTAATAAGAGAAACAACCGCAATCATTTGGGACGAAGCACCTATGACAAACCGATATGCTTTAGAAGCATTAGACCGCTCATTGAAAGATATTCTAGATTGTGATGCTCCATTTGGGGGAAAAGTGATGATCATGGGAGGGGATTTTCGCCAAGTGCTTCCTGTTGTTCCAAAAGGGACCAAGGCACAAACGATATCTGCATGTATTGTTAAATCTCATTTATGGGCTAGCACAAAGGTATTGCATTTGCGTCAAAACATGCGTGCATTACAAGATCGGGATTTTGCAGAATTTCTTATGCGGATTGGAGATGGTGTCGAACCTACCAAACATGATGATATGGTGAGAGTACCTCGCCGGATTGCAATTCCATGGGAAGGAGAAAGTTCGATACGTACTCTTATACAACAAACATTCCCCCAGATAGAAGATCATGGATGGGATGCATCTTATATGGTAGAAAGAGCAATACTTACACCAAAAAATGAGGATGTTCAGAAACTAAATGACATGATTATCGAACATTTCCCCGGTGAAGAGAAAAGTTTGTTATCATTTGATGAGGTCGAAGGGGACACACGAAACTTATATCAACAAGAATACTTGAATTCCATTGCTCCTGGTGGTTTGCCACCACATATTCTGAAGGTTAAAAGGGGAGCACCGTTGATGTTGTTGCGAAACATTGACCCTAAATCCGGCCTCTGTAATGGGACACGATTATTGTGTCGGGGTGTATTTATGAATATGTTGGATGTGGAGATCATAACAGGACCACATTTTGGAAAGAGAGCTTTCTTGCCCAGAATTAAACAAAAGACAACTGAGAGTGCGGGGCTTCCATTTGTGCTTATTAGGAAGCAATTTCCTGTGAAACTTAGTTTTGCAATTACAATAAATAAGTCACAGGGACAGACTATTCCCAATGTTGGGATTTATCTTCCTCGACATGTGTTCAGCCATGGTCAGTTGTATGTGGCATTATCGAGAGGCATATCTCAATCTGCCACAAAAATCCTGATAAAAGAAGCAAAAATTGAAGGGGAAGATGGGAACTTCACCAAAAATGTCGTCTTCAAAGATATTTTGTTATCTCAAACTCAGGTAATGTCCTGATACATTTAATATATCTTTTATTTTGATATTTTTATCATGTTACACTATTTAAATTTTACAACAATCAAATATAATCTTATTGTTTTTGTTCAGGCTGACTAATATTCAAATAAAACTTTCAATTAAATCAAGAGATAAGGACACATCATCTGGGCATGTGATATTACAAACAAGCAAGTTTTAAGGTACCAATTTTTTTAACACATTTTCTTATATATCAATCTATACACAATACACGTAAAATTTTTATAGTAGAAATCTATATTTTATTTATTTAGTTCGCTTTATTTTTTTTTTATCCAAATCAATTAACAGTATATCATTATTTTGATTGTGATGCAGGAAAATGCATAAATCTCTTGAAATTCAATTCCTACATTACATCCCAATTGAGCCAAATTTGAAAATGTCAGGTCCAAATAACAGTTGTACCTCAATAATAATATATTTCTTGGATTTATTTTTAATTGCAATATGCATTTTATTTATCTTTACATTTATTCATAACATAATATTATTAACGTAATGACATATATGTGTGTGTGTGTGTTCTAGCGCACGCGTGTTTTATTTTAATCAATCGCGGTATAAACTTTCAGAAATTACCTATTAAAAATATCATGTTTACACAAGTGAAAAAATATTATATATCAAAAAATAACATAAATAAATTCGAGTAAACGCATTAGAAATGCGGCCAGACAGGCACGTGAGTGCCTGGCTTGCCGCTAGTACTGATAATTATTTGAACTGACATAATACTAACATTATACTATACTCAATATTACTCTCCATAATATTGAACTGTTTTTTAGTCAGAGATATCTTCTACTGAATCTGAGCCACAATCTGAACTACTGAACATGTTAAATTATGTTTGATCAATGTATGAATATTTTAAAAAAAATTAATATATATCGAGTCAACTCCTGCCAAATATTATATATATACATAAGTCAATCATAAGAATTTATATATTTAATATATACTGGTTCATCTGGTTCAACCAGTGACCTTGATTGATATTTGTTTAATTAGATACTTTTTTATGGTAATGATTTTAAATTTGGAGTATGAACATGTTGAACTATGTTGTCATATATATGAGTATTTTAGAATTTTTTAATGTATACCGGTTTAAACCGAGTCAACTAGTGACCCCCGGTTGAAGCCGGTTGAACCAGTGACCCATTAACTCAATACCCTGACCGAGTCGATTACCGGTTCGGTTTTAATAACATTGATCGTGGTCTGCTTTTTTTAGGGAAAAAAAAAAGAAAAAAAAATATAAAATAGGATGAAAGTTGTCCCGTTTCCTACCGAATCGACCATGGAGCAGCGAGAGACTTTGAAAGCAAAATAAACATGAGCATTTACAGTCTGCTGTGAGCGGTGCCCATGGGAAGCAGTTATGAGACATATAGAAGAGAGAGGCAGAGATGGATGACGAAAATATCTCAAGGAAATATTTGAAATTCAACTCAACGAGGCAAAGGAATTAGGAATAATGAAACTTGGCCTTAGCTACTGATTTCGGTCTAAAAGAATAATAGCTTTTCCTCATTTTTGTTTTGTTCCTTTCTAATATATTATCATGTTTATTTTATGTGGCCATCTGGCATGCTACTCAGTCGACACGATTAGTGGTCCCTCAATGGATTAATAGAGTCTCAGAGTTGTGTGAAGTTGTGCATGCTGCAAAAACAAAAACAAGGCTGATTTGCTCCACCAAGTATTTCCACCTACTTCTTCGAAAACTATATCTCCACCTTCTGCATTTACATTCAAAACTACATCTCCGCCTTCTACATTTTCTTCAAGAACCTTCACCACCGTGTAACTTGACTAACAAAGATGAACCAGATGTTGAGAGCTGCAGCTGAAAGAGGAGATATAAACCTTCTCTACACAGCGATTGAGCATGATGTATATGTTTTGGACTCCTTGGATGCCATACCTTTTGTTGAAACTGCACTACATCTTGCTGCATTGGCTGGACATCTCAGCTTCGCTACTGAGATTATGAGGTTGAAACCTGCATTTTCTTGGAAACTGAACCATCCAGGATTGAGCCCCATTCACCTTGCTTTACAGCAGGATCAAAGGAGAATGGTGCAGCGCTTCATAGACGTCAACAAAGAACTTGTCAGAGTCAAAGATAGGAAAGGCATCACTCCACTGCATTTTGTGAGTCACAGTGGTGATATTGATATGATAGTTATCTTCCTCACAGCTTGCCCAGACTCTATTCAAGATGTGACTGTGAGGGGTGAGACTGCACTTCATGTTGCTGCAAAGAATAATCAATATGAGGCTCTTGAAGTTCTAGTTGGCTGGCTCAAGAGAAATCACCTTAAAGGTGCTATTCATTTAGAAGATACAATATTGAATTGGAAGGATGCGCAAGGCAACACCATTCTCCACATTTCAGCACTCTTGAATAATTCACAGGTATTCTTCTATTCATATTTCAACTTTACCTTTGATTCACAGGTACTCTTGAATAATACTTTAAGATAATGTTAGTTTTTTGTTAAAGCTTTTTGGTTAGGTAAAAAGGAGTGATAACCCTTGTTTTATGGAGTTTTATATCAGCTTTTTGTACTTTCCATAGGCTAGCTATCTTAGCCTTTTGTCCTATTTTTCACTTGTATTCTATGTTCGATTTGAAGTGAATGAAGTGGACTATTCTTTCCCTCTCCCATTTTGCTCAATATTAGTAGAACTCTTATCTGTTTTGCTACTGTAGAAATTCCTTCTCAGTTTAGTTTTTCCTCTTCCTTCACTGTTCTGTTTTTCTTACATGGTATCAAGAGCTTCATTGATCTTTAAGGGTCTGTGAGTGAGAAAAAACCAGTTAGAAAACCTCTACAAACCAGAAAAAAAAAAACCCTAAAACCAGTATGGCATCCAGCAGCAACTCCCTACCTCCACCTCCTATATTTGCAGGAGGAAATTACCATGCGTGGGCTGCAAAAATGAGAGCTTATTTCAGAGATCAAAGTTTATGGGAAGTGGTTGATACTGGAAGCAACCCACCTCCATTGCCAAACAACCCAACAGTGGCTCAAATAAGAAACCACAATGAGGAAGTGGCCAAGGAAGGCAGAGCACTTGCCATCATACATGCAGCACTACATGATGATGTCTTTATCAAAATCCTGAATCTAGAACCTCACTAATGGAAATTATGTAATATACGGGAACGATTTACGTCAGTTAACGATATGTTTGACGTTAAAAAAGAGGCGGTGGCAGTTTTGTAAATATTAAATCACTATTTACGTTAGTTGTTTAATGAATTGACGTTAAAAGTGATAAACAAGAATGATTAACACTTTTAACGTCAGTTATTTATACAACTGACGTTAAAATTGTGATTTTTACTTCAGTTAATAAAAAACTGACGTAAATAATCCCATATTCCTATCTGTAACTCATTCCTATCTTTCTTTCGTTGTCATCTCCCTCGTTGTCACTCTTAACGCAGATAACTCCATATATAGTGCTTTTTATTTCTAATCTTAATTAGCTTGAATTAATAAACAAATTCATGTGCAAATTAAAATAAATAAACACTTAATATAAAACAAGTTATATATATAATCAAATCGTATCTCATTGAAGTGATTCATAAGTTACAATTACATGATTAAAAGATTAAAAATTTCTGCAACATAGCCCTAAAATATAAAAAAGTTTCTGATTCAACATCAGTTTCTTCTCAGTCCTGTCCTTAGAAACTCCAATGGTTGCATGATCCGGATCCCCTTCGTACCCCTCAGTTGAAGTCCTTGATGCTCCATCTGAGGCTACAGTCACTTGCTGCGAAATCAGAGGCCAACAAGGGTGCACTCGATCTGTTTCAGCAATGGTCCTGGAACAGTCACTGGCTGCCAAAGCTGAGGTGAGCAACTCATATTATGTGATTTACTCAACGTCAGAAGTTGCTGGCTATCAAAACCGGGGTGAAAGGGAAACCTTATCATCCATGTTATGTGATTTACTCAACCTCAGAAGTTGTTTGACCATTAAAACAGATATCTTTGAGTCTAGGTATAGGAAGAAATAATAAAAATCTCAAATATGGCAGAGCCATATTGTGAAGAAATAGAAAACGAAATATAGGGGAAGAAGTGTATGTATTATAGAGGAAGAATGGTACTTTATATGGAGAAGAGACTGCTTGACTTTCTTCAAAACTGAGTCTATAAACTTAATGTTCATTAAGAGGATTAAGTTACAAGGCGCATGGGAAGGTAGCACAGTAGTCAAAGGTATAAATGTTTTTGCAGAAACTGATAAACCTTTAACGTCAGTTGTCTTAAATAACTGATGTTAAAACTATTTTTAAAATAATAAAATATATTTTTAACGTCAATTGTTTAATAAAACTGACGTTAAAAAAATGAACTTTTAACGTCGGTTGTTGTACATAACTGACGTTAAAATTTCAATTAACGTCAGTTCTTTGTAACAACTGACATAAAATATTGTTTTAAAGATGTTTTTTGGTTATAACATTTACACCCGCGCGCTCTGTATGCCTTCTTCACTAAGCTCTGTCTCTGTTCTTCTCTCACTCTCACTCTCACTCTGCCCTAATCGCGAGCTACTCTCCACCGCCACCACTGTGAGGGCTTCTCCACCACCACTGTGAGGTACACTCTTTCTCTCTCTTTCTCTTAACCCTAACTCAGTCTTTCCTGCTCACTCTCTGCCTTGTGAACATTGCGCGCACTAACTCTCCTTGTCCCTCTGACTCTCAGCAACCACATCGAACGTTAGCCACCACTCGAGCTCCCCTCCCCACCACCACGCGAGCACCTATTTCTGGTGAGTTCTTTAGGGCACTATTTTTTTGTTTTGTTTTGAGTGTATGTTGAAACTGTAGTCTCTGTAGTTGAAACTCAGAGTTTGAGTTGTTTGGAATGTCTCTATTTCTGATCGAGGGCTTTGTGTTTTCTCTTATTTTTCTTCTACTGTCATGACCTATTTCAAAATGGAAAGAAATTTAGAGTTGCTTGTAGCATGTGATATCAACAATTGCTCATTGGAATTCTGTTTTGATAATTTATCTTAATCTGCTTCTTTCTTTTCCGTGTTAAGAAACCTGAAAATGGTGTAAATTTGAGATAATATTTGACCACCTAGCTTGTATCATGCTCTCTGGATTGATTCATATGGCTGAGTGGTTATAGTACTAGATATAGCAATAGTCCTAATATGTGTTGTTGCCTGCTTGATGAGAAGAATGATGTGAGATTACTGTGGAAATAAACCACCTAGCTTGTATCATGCTCTCATCTGTTATTTTTCAAAAACTAGTTTTCAATCTCCCGTATTGTGCTTATATTGGATATATATTTGTATATCTACAGAACCTATCTAGCTATGGATCGTAGTTGGATGGTTTGTAAGCACACAAGTGCTGAGTATTTGAAGGGAGTGGGAGAGTTTATAGAATTTGCTCAAGAGAGACAAAGTTTCTGTGGGTGTCTTCAGGGCATCAAGGTTTCACATGGTTACTCTTCAAATATGAAGAGGCTTGTCTCTAATGATCTTAAATTGGTTGGCTTAAAGTCTCATGATTGCCACATCTTGATGCAACAACTTCTGCCCGTTGCTATTCATGGTATTGCTCCAAAAAATGTGAGACATGCCATTACTCGGTTGTGCTCATTCTTCAATTATATAGATGTAGCAAAGTCGTTGACCCCCGTATGTTGGATGACTTGGAAGTTGAGGCTACTACAATCTTGTACCAACTGGAGATGTATTTTCCTCCTTCCTTTTTCGACATCATGGTTCACTTAATTGTTCATTTGGTGAGGGAGATTAGATTATGTTGGAGCGGATACGACATCAATAACTTTTCCTTTCATATAAAGGAACAAGATAACAAGAGTACCATGCAAAATAGTGGGGTTATGATCGTGGCCGAAGCAATGCACTTCTCTAGTGCAAAGGACACAAAACCCGTTAAAGCACCGACACCTTACTTTGGATATATTGAAGAGATTTGGGTGCTCGATTACACTAAGCTTACGGTGCCGGTTTTTAAATGTAAGTGGGTTGATAGTAAAAGTGGTGTACAAACTGACGAATGGGGGTTCACATTGGTAGACCTCAACAAGTTAGGTCATATAAATGAACCTTTCCTAATGGCTTCCCAAACAAAACAAGTGTTCTACATCACTGATCCTTCTAACAAAAGGTTGTCCGTGGTTGTCCAAGGAAAAAGCATGTATAATGGTAGTGATGTGCATGCCACTCGTGATGATCATCATGAAGGGATATTGATATAGGAAGTTTAAACTTGATTATAGTGTGAGTTTTTTTCTTTTAAGGAAAATGTTTTATTTATCTAGTTTAGTATAGATTTATTTTTATTTATCCATCTGTATTTATTTATCCAGTTTAATATATATTGTTTCTGAACAGGCATACATATGGATCAGTCGGATCACCCACATGCACGAGAGGACACTGTGGGGCCTACACAGGACACGATGGCGCCTACGCCTGATGTTAGTGTAAGTTGACGTGTTATATACTATCTTTAGTCCTTTTTTTTAATGTAAGTTTATAATGTTATAACCCTCTAATTTAACATTTTTTTTGTCCATACGGAGGGATGGAAGAAGGTAATATTTAAACAACTTATTAAATTATATATTATAGTTTTGGTGATGACTTTCGTTAATGTTATTGTTATTATTTGAACGTGTGTAGGCATTTAACGACCAATCGCCTCTTCATAAAGATGAGTTTAGACACTTGAGGATGCGCTTGGCAGAATTCTTCTTCAAGTATGCTGCTGAAAAAAGAATTGAGAAAGTACCTCCTGAATAGTTAGATGAGTAGTTTTGTTTTTAGACTTTTTAGAGACTGACATTTATATATACATGGGGGTTTTTGTTTTAAGTCCCCCCCATTGTTCCTTTGTATATTTCTTTTCTTTTAGTAATATTGAAATTTAAGGGTACAGTACTTTATGAGACCCTATTTTTGCCAAAGTTGAGTGTTTGCAATTCTGTAACAATATTCTGTGTTGCTGGGATGTTTACTGAATGCAGAGACAGCTGGGGTAGTGTTATTTTAAAACCGAATTTTAAAAAAATAAATAAATCTCTTAATGTTAGTTGTTTCAAACAACTGACGTTAATAGTATTTTAAAAAAAAAGATACTCTATTAACGTCAGTTTTTTAATAAAACTGACGTTAAAAATAAAACTATTAACGTCAGTTCGTTAATACAACTGACGTTAATTTTACACTATTAACGTCAGTTTTATTAAAAAACTGACGTTAATAGTTTACTTTTAACGTCAGTTAAACAACTGACGTTAAAATGTTAACTATTAACGTCAGCTGTATTTATGTCAAACATTATTCTGACGTGTAAAATCAATTTTGACTGACGTAAAAAGCACTTATTGCACTAGTGCCTATAAAGGAGGCTTGGGACAAACTCAAGGATGAGTTTCAAGGTAGTGAAAGAACAAGAAGGATGAAAGTTTTGAATTTGAGAAGAGAATTTGAAGCAATCAAGATGAAAGAATCTGAAACAGTGAAGGAGTTTTCAGATAGACTTTCAAAGGTTGTGACACAAATCAGATTGTTAGGTGAGGAGCTTAATGATCAACATGTGGCGGAGAACGTCTTGGTTTGTCTTCCGGAGAGGTTTGAGTCAAAAATCTCCTCTCTTGAAGAAAATAAAGACTTTTCTCAAATATCACTTGCAGAGCTAGTAAATGCTTTGCAAGCTACTGAACAGAGAAGATCCTTGAAAATGGAAGAAAATGTTGAAGGTGCTTTTGTGGCTAACACCAAAGGCAAAACTCAAGGGAGCAACAATTTTGGGAGTAAGGCATTTGGCTGGAAGAAAGGAAAGCAAAAGAAAGAAGATGAAGGTAGCAAAGATGGAGGTTGAAAAGGAAAGTATCCTCCTTGCCTTGCAAGAAGAAAAGCCACTCAGAAAATTTTTGTTAGTTCAGGCCAAGAGTCAAATGCAGAGCATGTAATCAGTTTGGTCATGTGGACAAGGTTTGCAAGAACAAAGCAAACCCTCAAAGACAAAATCAACATGGACAGCAAGCCCAAGTTGCTGATCATCAACAACAGATTGAGGAGCAACTATTTGTTGCTAGTTGCTATGCAGCACACAGCAGTACATAATCATGGTTAATAGATATTGGGTGTACTAATCATATGACACATGATGCTAGCATCTTCAAGGAACTTGACTAGTCCTACTTCTCTAAAGTCACCATTGGCAATGGAGAATGTGTTGATGTTAGAGGCAAAAGAGTTGTTGCTGTTGAAACTCCCTCAAGTATCAAATATATTTCAAATGTTTTATTTGTACCTGAGATAAATCAAAGCCTTTTGAGTGTGGGACAAATGCTTGAAAGGAATTATTCTTTACATTTTGAAGATATGAAATACACCATATTTGATCCTTCCGGTTGTGAATTAATGACTATTAAAATGAGAGATAAAAGCTTTCCAATAGAATGGAAACAAACAGCTATGCATGCTTTTCCAAGTGCAGTAGATGATTCTTTTTTGTGGCATAAAAGACTTGGCCATTTTAGTTTCTCCACTTTGAAGCATATGAGTTCACATGATTTAGTTCAAAATTTACCTTCTATTCAAGATGATGTTGATTTGTGTGATGTATGTCAGTATGGGAAGCTAAGTAAATTGCCATTTCCCACTGAAGCAAGCTGGAGAGCTACTGAAAAATTACAACTTATACACATCGATGTGTGTGGTCCAATATGCATACCATCTTTGAATGGCAGCAAGTATTTTCTGCTATTTATAGATGATTTTACAAGGATGAGTTGGGTATTTTTCCTAAGCCAAAAGTCAGATGTGTTTGCAACTTTTCAGCAATTCAAGCCTATGGTTGAAAATGAGAATGGATGCAAGATAAAAAAAAATCAGATCTAATAACGGAACTAAGTATACAGCAGGGGAATTTAAAAAAAATTGTGAACAAGCTAGAATTCAGCATCAACTGACTGTTCCTTACACTCCTCAACAAAATAGAGTGATCCAGAATAGGACAGTTATGGAGATGGCCCAGTGTTTGCTTTTTGAGAAAGGCCTTCCTAAAACCTTTTGGGCTGAGGCTGTTAACACCTCAGTATACTTGCTGAATATGTTGCCTACCAAAGCCTTGAATGGAAAAACACCCTTTGAAGCATGGTTTGGAAGGAGCCTTCAGTGTAGCATCTTAAAATATTTGGATGTTTGCGCTATGCTCTTGATACAGAAGTGAAAAGAGACAAACTCGATAAGAAGTCAGAAGTTGGCATTTTTTGGGGGTATTACAGTAACTCCAAAGGGTACAGGATATATAATTTGTTGACAAAGAAGATTCTTATAAGTAGAAATGTGAAGTTTGATGAGTTTTCCAAATGGAATTGGGAGAAATGCAAAGTAGAAGCCTCAAGTAAATAGCAACTTGGAGAAGGCAATCTCCAAGAAAACAATCGTTAAAATGAAGAAGATTATGATAGTGATGTTGATTTTCCAGTTAGAGGCACTAGAACCTTGGAAGATATTTATGAAAGATGTAATGTTGCTGGGTTAGAACCAACAAGGTATAGTGAAGCTGCTGAAATAGAAGGTTGGAGTGCTGCCATGAAGGAGGAGATGAATATGATAGAGAAAAACAAAACTTGGCAGCGTGTAGACAGACCAAGCAATCAAAAGGTAATTGGTGTTAAGTGGTTTATAGAACTAAACTCAATCCTGACGGTTTTGTAAACAAACTTAAGGCAAGATTGGTGGTAAAAGGCTATTATCAGCAGCATGGTGTTGATTTTTCAGATACATTTTCTCCTGTAGCAAGACATGATATAATCGGGTTGCTAGCTACGTTGGCAACGAAACTGGGTTGGAAAATCTATCATTTTGATGTGAAGTCAGCATTCTTAAATGGTTTGCTTGAGGAGGATTTTTATGTTGATCAACCTGATGGTTTTCTGGTTTCAGGAAGTGAAGATAAGTCTACAAACTTCATAAAGCTCTCTATGTCTTGAAACAAGCACCAAGGGCTTGGTACAGCAGAATTGAAAGCTATCTTATGCAGAAAGGCTTTAAAAGAAGTGAAAGCGGAGCAACTTTGTATGTGAAATGGTCAACGAATGAAGTGCAATTGATTGTGTCGTTGTATGTTGATGATGTACTGGTCATAGGTAAAAATTCAAATTACTTGAAGCAATATAAGCATGATATGGAGAATGAATTTGAAATGAATGATTTGGGAGAAATGAAGTATTTTCTTGGAATGAAGATTGATCAATCAGATGCTGGAATGTTCATTTCACAAAGAAATTATGCTTTGGAGATATTGAAGGTTCATATGGAGAAATGTAAATCAGTGGACACACCTCTTGTTGTAAACGAGAAGCTGTCAATTAATGATGCTAACAGCAAAGTAGATGCTTCTATGTACAGAAGCTTGATTGGTAGCTTATTGTATCTTTCAGCCACAAGACTTGTCATAATGTTTGCTGCAAGTCTGCTGTCCAGATTCATGCATTCTCCTTGTCAAGCTCATTATAGTGCAGAAAAAAGAGTTTTGAGATATGTTAAAGGTACAGTTAATTATGGCTTGTGTTATTTAAAAAATGAAAGTGGAAAGCTTCAAGGATATGCAGATAGTGAATGGGCAGGAAGTTTAGATGATGCCAAGAGTACCTCAGGTTATGTTTTCTCATTTGGCAGTGGTGTTTTCTTTTGGAATTCAAAGAAACAAGATGTTGTGGCCCAATCCTCAGCTGAAGCTGAGTATATTTCAGCAGCAGCAAGAAATCAAGCTTTATGGCTCAGGAAAATTCTATCAGATGTAGGACAGATCCAAGGTGAAGCTACTGTCATATGAGTGGACAACAAGTCAGCTATTGCTATAACTAATAACCCTGCTCAACATTAGAAGAACTAAGCACATCAAGGTGAAGTATCATGCCATTAGAGAAGCGGAGAAGTCAAAGGAAATTATCTTGGAGCATTGTGTTAGATATTGTTAGCTAAGTAGTTAGTTAATTAGTTAATTGGTTAGTAGGTGAGTTAGGGAGTTAGTTAAGGGAAATAAGGCATGTTGCCTATAAATAGGGGAGTGATTGAGAGAGGAGGGTATCTTGTCATTTGGGAATAGTTGGGGCCTTTGGGCATTGGGAGAGTCTAGAGTCTCTCGAATACTCTAGCAATACATTCTATAAAGGGGATTTCCCTAATTTCTATAGTAGTATCAGTTGGTTCCTATCAACTGGTATCAAAGCTCTTTTCTGGGAGTGGTACATGGTCCAAACGCGAATAATGGAGGCAAGGATTGAAAAGCTTGAAAGCGGGTATGATGACTTGAGGAGAAGCCGCGACAAATTGAACTGGATTCGTGAAGAGGGTTTTCCGGAAAATCGGAGGCAGTTCAGCGAGATTCTAGAAATTATTAATCTGAAATCACGGAATAAGGGTCATCACCATCATAACTCTGGTGGTAGCAATACCAGGGACGATGGTCGTATGGTGGGTGGAAAGGAGTCGAGTCGAAGAGGAAACAAATGGTGGAAGCTCGAAATTCTGTTAGGGAAATATTTGAGAATCAAGAATCAGAATCTTGGGGGTGAGAAAGAAATAGAGCAAGGGAAGGAAAAAGAAACAGAGAAAAGGGAAGGAAACCAGAGAGGGAAACATCCAATGAAGGAGAAAGGGAAGGCATCGAGGTTGCTAGAGGTGATGAGAGGGTTAGTTACTTCGTCATCAGTGGGTCAGGATCTCGCAGTAGCAGGAGAGAACGAGTCATTGGAATATGTGAGGGCTGAGAATTGCTGGTCCGACGTGAGCATAGAACTCGGCGAGGTGCTGGGGTCGCCAGTGGTCCGGTCAAGAAGTGACAACCAGAGCCGCCGAGCCAGGATCGTCATACGACAGTGGGTGAGGTGCTAGCGGCTGCGAAGAAGGAAGCGCAGGGAAAATAGATGATGGCCGCAAGGAAAAAACCATTCAGTAGAGGCATCCGCCAGAAGAGAGAAACTTCCGATGAGGATAACCGACCGGTCAGGACGCCGCCGCTGCCGGAATTGACGGACAAATGGAGCACTAAAGGAGATTAGGGCAGAAGTGGTCTCTCAAGATTTGGGCCACGAGTTTGACTTGATGGGTGAAGCCCAAAGAAGTGAGGGAAAGAAATGGGGTTTAGTGAACCTTTCTGTATTAGGCCCAGCAGGTCAGGGTGCTATTGTCCACATAAAGAATCAACTGTCCGAAGGGACCCTTGCGGTTGAGGGTGGTCTTAACGCACAAAGGGTGACAAGGGGCGTTAGAGCAACATTGAAATTTCAGAATTTGGGTCCGAGTTTTGAAGTATTGGGCCAGGCCCAAATCGTGAAAGAAGAACAAGGGATTATTATAGCTAGGGGTCATAATACAATCCATATCTGGCCCATTTCTCAGAGATCTTTCACTAATGGGCCACAACACAAAAACTTGGTGACTAAATTGGTCCAAAAGGGAGGAGAGCAGGAAATGTTGGTGGATGCTGACGAAGGATCCTCTTGTTTCAAGTAGTGGGACCCAGGAAAATTGTTCTTAAAAGACTATTTGCTATTCACCTTGAGGACAAGGTGAAAGTTTAGGGGGGGAGTATTGTTAGATATTGTTAGCTAAGTAGTTAGTTAATTAGTTAATTGGTTAGTAGGTGAGTTAGGGAAATAAGGCATGTTGCCTATAAATAAAGGAGTGATTGAGAGAGGAGGGTATCTTGTCATTTGGGAATAGTTGGGGCCTTTGGGCATTGGGAGAGTCTAGAGTCTCTCGAATACTCAAGGAATACATTCTGTAAAGGGGTTTTCCCTAATTTCTATAGTAATATTAGTTGGTTCCTATCAACTGGTAATAGCAGACATAATGACAAAATCCCTTTCCAAGGGCAAATTTGAAGTCCTGAGATCAAAACTTGGAGTATCCAAGAAAAATCTCAAGGAGGAGTGATAGAAATTGAGATTTTTCTAGGTACTTTAAGGTAATGTTAGTTTTTTGTTAGAGCTTTTTGGTTAGGTAAAAAGGAGTGATAACCCTTGTTTTATGGAGTCTTAGATCAGCTTTTTGTACTTTCTATAGGCTAGCTATCTTAGCCTTTTGTCCTCCTTTTTACTTGTATTTTACATTCAGTTTGAAGTGAATGAAGTGGACTATTCTTTCCCTCTCCTATTTTGCTCAATATCAGTAGAACTCTTTTCTGTTTTGCTACTGCAGAAATTCCTTCTCAGTTCAGTTTTATCTTCCTTCACTGTTCTGTTTTTCTTACAGATACTTAGGCAGAAGAGTAAGAAAATTAAAAGAGAGAGAGCCAGATCTTGGATGGGCAATCCAATTCACTCACCTAAGTAACCCTCTGAATTTTGGTTGGTCCATTCTTTTGTTTCTCTCTATTTGGCTACCATAGTAATATTGTTGGCACAAAGTAGTCTACACTATAAGTATGTAGATTTCTTTCTTCTTGGCAAGGGAATTGTGAGTACAAGAATGTCATTAACACAATATAAAAAAGATACATAGAATCTTGTTTAATTTTCAAGTGATATACATTGGATTGATTTTCAAGTCATATACATTGGATTTAGACAATACATTTGTACCTTTGTTTAGAGAAAGTAGGATTAGAGAAAACACAGTAACAGTAATTACCATCCTTATATGCTTCAATTGTCAAGCATATGCGGTCCTCTTATAAGAATACCGACAGTGGTTCATGACCCGCATGTTCAATGTAGCCTCTGGTGTTAATGTGCACGAGTTGTTAAGTGACATATATTAAAGTGTTTCATGTTAGTGAGAAATACTTGCATAGACACAGAACCAACACGTAATCCTTGGGCACAACCAATAAAAACATGACATGTCATTAAAATAAAAAATTTAAAATAAAAAGGAACTGAAACTGAATAAGAGAAAGGACCTCTCACGTAATCCTGGTTCTATGTTCCTCCCCACCGTGTCGCCGCCATCGTCCTACGCACCGCCGCCGTCCAGGTGCACCACCACCATCCCTGTGCGCGTCTCCGCCGTCCATGCGCATCTCTGCCGTCCTTTCAAATCACCGTCGAAGACCCATTTCTATGGTGAATCTTGTTCCTCGGCCGTGCACTGCTCGTGGCGTATCACCGTCAAGCGCCCCCTCCTTGGCCTTCATCCTCTGTTTTCTCTCTTTCTCCCTTTGTTCTATCTCTTCCTCTCTCTTTTGCGATCTCTCTCCCCTCCTCATCTCAGATCTCTCCCGGCCCTTTCCCTTCTTCCTCACCATCTCACCTCTCTGGATGCGGCCCCATTTTTTGGTACGGGAAAGAAGCAAAAGCTTCTAAGTAGTGGCGACTTGGTGCTGTTGGCGGTGGAGCAACACTCACCGGAAAGAAGAAGGAACCAAGATTACGTGAGGGTCCTTTCTCTTTTTCAGTTTCTTGGTGCTGTTGGCGACTTGGTGCTGTTGACGAAGACACGCGCAGAGATGGCGGTGACGCGCAAGGACGACGATGGCGATGTTATGCAGAGGGGAAAAAGAAGGAACCAGGATTACGTGAGGGTCCTTTCTCTTTTTCAGTTTCTGTCCATTTTTATTTTTATTTTTTTATTTTAATGATATGTCATGTTTTTATTGGTTGTGTCCAAGGATTACGTGTTGGTTCTGTGTATTTCTCCTAGTTAGTTGTATGATGATTTCATTTGGGGTTGGGCATTTTATAATTTTACACAGACCCTTAATTTAGTAATAAACTGTTCTCTTAAAATATGAAAAGAAAGTAGCAACTTCAGTCTTGATGATATGATCCCATCCAGTCATCACAAGTATTCTTGAGGGGCCCTCTTTATAATTTTTTAAAGATTTTTTTAATGAAAAATTATAAACTAAGTTAGGATTGATTACATAGTTCTTGGGGAAAGGTTCATCAAATACCATTTTTTCCCTGCACCACTTTACACTTTATTTGTTAGAAGAAGATTGTATAGTAAGAAGTGTGCTTTTCTTATTTTATTATTAAAAATTAGTATAGAAGAAGAAGAATTATGTAGTAAGAAGTGTTTTTCTTATTTTATTATTAAAGTTAGAATAAAAATGTCCAATGAAATTAATGTGTGAATATCATTATTGGAATTGGAATTCTTATATTTTCAATTATCCAAAACTACTTATATAATTATGCATTACAAAATATGGATATGCTCATAGCATAGGTTTTATCCAACTAGGTAGGAGGGTATCAAAGTTTAGAATCAAATGGTAGATAACATGGGGTTCTGGTTTTTCTGCATGATTCAATTGTTATATACGTCATAGAATCTTTGGATTCGTGGGTTTTATTTATTTATCCAACTTTGATGATGCTTGGTTTCTGTTGTTCTTCTTTGTGCTACTTCTGAATTTGGCACTTGACAGGTGCTTTCTTGAGTTCTGCCGTGCTGAGATGCTGGCATAAACTGAAGAACTGTAGCTGAAAATTGCAAAATTTCTTGGCTTTTCTCGAAGTGAAGGCTCACTTGGCAGCATGGTTATGGGCAGAATATCAAGGTTTTAAATTACGGTTGCGATCACGTTACGGTCACGGTTGCGTTGCGGTCTGATGCGGCCATATCGTGGTCGATGCGGTCCGCAATCACGGTCCAATACGGTTTCGGTGGCCACCGCAACCGAGATGTTGCGGCCACATCACGTGTTGCGGTCCACAATTTAAAACCTTGCAGAATATTATTGCTCTTGGTTTTTTGCTTGTGGATTTCCACAGAAGTGGTGGGGAGGAGTGACCTTCAAATACCATTGAATTCTATTGTTTCTTCAAGGCCGAAGGTTGTGAAAATTGGAGCCCTATTTACTTTGAACTCTATCATTGGAAAATAGGCTAAACCTGCAATTATGGCTGACATTGAGGATATTAATTCTAATAGGAACATTCTCCGTGGCATTGAAATGCAAGTTATTTTACATGATATAAATTGCAGTGGGTTTCTTGGCACAATAGAAGGTATTTGCAAAACTTGAAATTTAAGTGGCTACAAGCTGTTGTTTCTTTGTTCAATTGAAAACTTATATACTTTGATATGGGATCAGACTCACTAAGATGTTGCTCATTAACGTGAGAGGATTATTTTGTAAGAGAAAAAGACACGAAAGCAAGTATAGTAGGACTCATCATTATTTATATACGGTCCATTAAATTTATTTTTGTGTCTTCTTCAGTCATACGCATGATGTTAGTAACATGAGAGGTCTGTTGTGTCTTACTAACAAGGGCGGCTTCTACCGTGAACAACCTCGGCATATCGCTCACGTGAGCAACTTATTCTAACCGTTAGATTATGAGGGTCTACCGATATTAACATACACCGTCAACAGCCTAGTTTTCCTTTCATTCTCTACCTCTCACACCCGATACTCTCTCACTCCGGCAGCCTTCCTCTTCCGGCGACTCCATCTTCCACCTTCTGAGGAACCATTCGATCGTAATAACCAGAAAAATCATGCTTTAACAGATCTGACGAAGGTTCAATCTTTAACGGTGGGAACAGAAAAAAGGTTCCATCTTTGCAATCAATGAAGAAGGTTAGTGACAAGATTTGTAACACTAGGGTCGCAGACCAAAAGGTGGTGGTGATGGGGGGTTGGGGGCCGCAGATCTGTAACATTTCGTGGTGGGGATGGGGGTCGGGAGGTGGTGGGTTGGGGTGGTGGTGGGGAATCTGAGCCTTCACTTCCTTACCATCGATGTCTAAGCTCTGTGTCTGGAATTCGACAACGATCGTGGCCTTAGAGTGAGAGTTGAACTCATTCCGTGCGTAACGAGAAAGCAAGTTCGATTTACCCATTATGGAGTCGTTGATTATCACGATCTTGAAAAGGTACTCTTCTCCTCCTCCTACTGCGTGGTGGGGATGGGGGTGGGGGGCGATGGGTTGGGGTGGAGGAGGTTGGTGTGGTGGTGGTGGTGGTGGGGGACAGACGATGGGGCCGCAAACCAAGTGGTGGTGGTGATGGGAGTGGGGAGCCGCAGATCTGTAACGTGTGGTGGGATGGGGGTGGGGGCGGTGGGTTGGGGGGGGGGGTGGTGGTGGTGGTGGTGGTGTGGTTGTGGTGGTGGTGGTGGGGGACGGACGATGGGGTGGTAGTGGTAGGGGACGGTGGTGGTGGTGGTAGTAGGGTGAGGTGAGGGTAGGTGGGAGGGGCTGTGGAGCAGTTTGGGAGGAATAATCTAGTGTAGATGATGTAGGGTGTAATCATGGGGATCTAATGGTGATTAATGGTCTCTCATGATGAGAGATATCTTGGGGTCTCTCACCCTAGACAAAGCCTACTAACAAGTACAACTTAGTTTCTTTCTTTTATGATATTATGATCCTCCTGTTATCTTTGGACCGGTTCTTCACAATGTATGCTTCATTCTGCATATATGTTCAATTTTGTAGCTTGACAATGTAAACAAGTATGACTATCATTTTAAAAATATCATTCAGTTTCTCGTCGAATTACTTTGCTTTAATGTTTGCTTCTCAATCTTGTTTAATTGTTTTTTTTTTTTTAAAGATGAACAAGAGGATGGTGTTACATGGGAATTTTGTGTTGCCTCCTCTAATACAATCCTTTTGTAGTTAATCGGTTTTAGATGCCACTGTAACTTTCTATGTACCCTAACATCCCTTAAGAGCATCAAGATCCGATTAAACCAATCACAAAAACTAATCCTAATATGGATGGAGTCAACATCTGTGGCGGCACATCAAATCCGGCGCGGCAGCACGGCGGTGGGATTGAGGCATGCTACCCAGATCTGGCGGAGACAATTGCCATGTCAGGTCCCTTCCCTACCGTGTAGTGGTCACTATGGCTAAACCCATTCTGGTGTTGAAATCTGGGAAATGTGTTCAGTTACATGTGTAGGGGATTGAAATAGAGGCACAAATGTGTAGGTGACTGAAATGTGTAGATTCCCAGTATCACACCACCTCTATCTGCTTTCTTTCTTCTTCAACTTCACCCATTGAAGCTTCTTTCATTTTTTTTTTCTTTTTTTCTTTTAATTAAAGAATTCAAAATCTTCCATCTCTGTTTCTGATCATGGACTCGCAGTCACATAACAGAGGAATTTTGTAGCTTTGGATCTGAGTTTGGTTCTGGGAATTTTGTAATTTTGTAACTTTGGAAATGTGTTAAGAAGTTACTTGGTCTAAATTGCAAGAATGTCAACCTTGGAAGAAATTATGCAGGCATTAAGTGGATCCCAATCTAATAACGTTATCCTTTGCGCTTAATTTCGTTAGTTTTATTTATGGAAAAATTCAAAAGCGACATTTGACATGGTAAAAAATGCTCCCCTCCTCCTCTATAAATAAAAATGCTAGAGAACAATGAAGATGTACCTTCTTCCATCATCTGAGTGTGTCCGATGATATGGAACCTCCTCAACAACATCAAGTTTCTCCCCAATTTTATTTCCATTTCAATTTTGGGGTTTTTGCTTCATTTTCTTCTCCTCATTGTTGCGATTATACTATCAATTTTTTGGTTTATGGCTAGATAACTGTAGGACCCCAACTTGTAATAGTATACCTACGAAGAATTAGTTAAATATTTGTAAGATTAGTTGACTAACATAAGAAAAATTACTACGATTATTGCATGGAAAGGTAAGATATAAGACTAATAGTTAGTAGATGAAAACTATTCAGGAGCTTCCCTATCCAGGTCTTATTTGTGATCAATCTAGCATCAAATTATTTAAATCCTAAATTTTTTCAGTAAAAAATTTAAAACGAACACCAACTCTCTAAAGAAACATTTCATGCCAAGAACCATAAATAAAGAAAATAAAAAACAGGGTAATTTGTTTAGTCTGGGTTGAAAACACAGCGGCAATTGGCCATTGCCCAAAACAATGCCAGCTGAGCAAAGCACTGCAGCAGCTGCGACTGTAGACGGCACAAAGCCAAGAAGTCAAGCATTGATGAAATTCCACGATCCAAATAAAATAAAATAAAATAAATAAGGACATGTTTGTTTTGTTTCCCGTTTCTTATTTTCATTTCTTGTTTTAAGAAATAATTATAAAATTATCACATTGTTTTCATTCTGTTTCCTGTTTTCAGAAATTTGTACAGTATATAAATTTCTGAAAACAAAAAAATAATAAAAACAAGATGACAGTTATGTAATTATTTCTGAAAACATGAAATCAAAACAGGAAACCGAAAATAAAGTAAATAGAACCTAAGTTGCACCGTGTCCTCTGCTTTGTGTTCTGGCTTTGGCTTGGACAATAGTTAATAGTTATGTTGGAAAAGTAGGAAACTCACTTTCGTTACACACAACGTGATCATGATTCATGACTTTGATATTTACTATATATAGCGATAACATTTCATTTCTGTGTAAAAATTCACTTTCTTGCATTTCTCCAGCCATTCCCATTTCACAAGTATTTATCCAACCAAAACTACATGGATGGCCCTAGGACCCTACAAGAAGAAATTAGATGGGTACAAGACAAATGGGAGGAAGTGAAAAAGTTAATGCACAGGATGTTGTGTGTGAGTATGTATTCTCTAGCTACAGTTCAAATGTAATGGATTGTGAGGTCTATGAATCAAGAAAGTTAGCCTTGGACATTGACCAATCCTGAGATCTTGGAGTGCACGGAAAGGATGATCATTTGGCTTGGGATCTTGCTAACCAGTATCCTAAGGACATTGGCTAAAGATTTCAAAGATAGAAAAATCACATTGAAAAGTGTAACTTTAAAATTTTCAAAATATTGAATACACCACTTTCCAAGACAAATTTTCTATTTTTAATTTATTAATCAATGCCCTAAGGACACTGGTTAACATTTGCCTTTAGCTTATCTATTGCAAAGAGTTATAAGGAGAGGTAGGAGGGACAACTTGTTTGGTGTGATTGTGATGGTAAGCATAGGGAAGCACCCAGACATGAGAAGAATTCAAGATGAAATTGCTCATGAGATAGGTTTCAGCGTTCAAGGACAAGAAAAACAAGACAACTGCATGTTGTGTCTTTCATTATTCTCTGTTTCATAGTATAAATAATAATAAGGCTGTAACTGTAAATGCTCAACAACTATCACATGAGAGTGAAGAGATACTATCCAACCAGATGAATACTCGGTGTATAATCAAGTTTTGAGAATTCATTCTTGTCTTGAAATAAAGTTGTCTAGTAATTTAAAAGTAAAGCAAGTATTTTATTTCCTGATCCATACCAATCATTTCATTTTTTTTCCTATTATATTTATTTAAATAGTAAAATGAATGGCATCAAGAGGAATTAATAGTATTTTAATTTCAATGCTTAGGAGAATCTATTGTGGTGATTGAAGAACTTCATGTGAGTCAGTGTCAATGTATTCCACAGCTCGCCATTATCAAAAATCTTGTCTGACTGTTAAGCTCCTGCACCTTGTTAAATGAAAAGCAACCAATTCTTGTAATGAACGAAGTAGCATAGAGCAGGTTTTATGAACAGGGAGCCAAACGCACACATGAAGTCATGAACAAAAGTAACATTCTTTTACCATTTTTTTGGGGGGACGGGGGAGTGGGATTGTAACTTGTACGTCAATGGGGATTACAAAATTCATTTTATTTTTTTAAAGTATAATACAAAATTCATTTTTACTAGTATGCCACGGTGCATAAGCAACGTTAACCAATATCATAGGTTGTTGAGACAACATAAAATGTCAAATTGGCCAAAACCAAACCTGTATCAATGCATTATCAAGATGTTTCATGAAGTTGTTTTGTCCAGTCAAAAGGCTCCCACTCTTTACAAAAGCTAGCAACTGCTTGCTTTTGTACCTCCACTGCCTCGTACCGTTGACGTCTATACATGTCTTCCTCAGCCAATTGTAGCATGCCTCTTATGACATTCAGGCCAAGGCTGCTCTTAAACTGCTTTTCATCATCAATAACATGGACAAAACCTTTGTTTAGACCAAATTCAACGTGGAAATATGGAAAGTGCTTGGGAATCGAATTGCGCAATCCCTTTTGACTTGTATCAATAAGTTTCTTGGCATTGTGCTGGCTCCACTCTTCTTCAGCTTCATCAATTGCCTGCGATGAACAGAGTTTAAAAGCAGACAATGAGTTTATAATTTGAAAGTTGAAACAGACATCACACGAAAATAAATAAATAAATAAATAAATACTAAATGAAAAAGTAGAAGATTATTTTCATTCTGGCTTTTACAATACAAGGTCGGGATACAAATATATGCAAGCTAATAGATGAATAGTTCATTCACGGATGCATAAACAAAAAGCATTGATTGTAAAGAGAGAAAGTAAGCAATGCAATACTACACAACAGAATGTGTGGCAACTCACTTTTTTAAAGTATAAAGGAGCCTCTTTGGCAATATCTTTGGGTAAAGGAATGCACTCAACCATGCAATGTCGTCGTTGTTGTGCCAACCCCATCACAGTTTCAAGAAACACTACCTCCTTCTCTTGCTTTGCAAACAACATAATTAGGCATTTCTTGAAGTTTCGAATTTCTGTCCACACATTATCATCCAAGGTTCTTGTAGCTGATTCATGCTGTCAGACAAAAGGATGAGACAAAATTGCAAAGATAAAAGTCAGTAAAAATTATAGAAAGTTCCTTGTAGCACAAACCAACTCATAAATCCATTGACCTCCTTTCGATTCACTATTTCACATAAAGTATATACAACTTAATATAATATTACATCTTACCAAGTTACTGTCCCAATTTTTAGGAGGCATAAAAAACAATTCAATCTTCAGTAATAGTTATAGCCATAAAGGAAAATCTTCAAGTGTTGAATTCTTTGTTAAATAATATCTTTTTGTATAACAAAAAATCATTATTTAAAGAACTCAATCCCTCACATTCCAGGATTGTGTTTAATACACAACATGCTCGTGCTTCTTTCACCTGGATTCAACTCTGTAAGAAACACTAACAGTAGCCAAAATTAAACTTACCTGAATGGGTAAAATGCAGCAATGACCAGGCACCACGGGCTGCCACTGCGGCAACATAAGATATGTGAAATTTGCAATTGACACAACAAGATGCATAGGCCGATTTGGATTTTCTAAACAAAAGAGGCAGCGCTCTTGCTGGGTCAAGAATCGATTTGGACTAGTGTTTTTATGGATAATCTTGTGATCATCACCTCCTTGCTTCTTTCTACTCTTTCTACTTTGACCATCTTCAAAGTCATATTCATCATCAGCCTGAGTAGAAACCTTAAACTGCTTGTTCTGCATGATCTTGCGAGCAAGATGCATATCAGCATCATCCTCACCTTTCTTCTGTTGAGCAGATATCTTCTGCATAGTATATCTTGAATAAAGCAAAATGTCACCAGAGAAATCAAAAGAAATAATGAAATTTTAAAATATATAAAGCTATAGAAACCAACAATAATGAAGCAACACATCAAACACCATTAGGAACTTACAAAATACTCGAGAAAGATTTGGATCCTCTAAAGTGCAAGGGTAAAGTTCACACATCGTAGCCATTGAAAATAATGGAAGGTGGAGTTAGAAACAACTCATTTGATGAATCCATTTCATATTAAAAGTTAAAATTAATAATAACAATATCATTAAAACTTGAAAAATTAAAACATCCTTCCTCTCTCTCTTCTCCCTCCTCCGCCAATTCCCATCATCACCAGAAATCAGAACCCCATTAGAATCTCCATGAACCATAACCAGAACCTCCATAGCCGAATGCAGAAGCCATGGTCCCTGTGCATAGTCACCACCGACACCAATCCACCATTAAACCCAGTGCCTCAACCCACTGAGCAATCACCTGCACCGCAATCCAGACTCACCCCAGCCATCGCCCCCCATTATGAGCCACTGCCAGACCCCGTGCTATCCATCCCTGCCTTAGTGGTTCATGTTGTGCTTTCCCCTGTCAAGTGCAGGAAGGGGAAGAGAGTTTTTTTTTTTTAATTCATAATGATATATTTTTTAAAAAAATAATGAGGGTTCAGATGTATGGTGATGATGGGATTCATATAAGGACGGTTTGATTTCTGGTGATGGGGCTTACGATGACCATGGCCCTGCTCAAGTTTGGCAAGGACAAAGGGTGTTTTGCCCTTGAGAATGAACCTGAGGTTGCTCGAGTTTGGCTGCCTAACATTATTAATTCACCTGATCTAGTTATGGCACAAGCTTTTGGAGATTTTTGCCTGAAGGACTTTGGAGTGATCTCTGTTCCTGATATCTCATATCACTGCCTTATGAGAAGGATAAATTTGGTGTATTAGCCACAGCCACAGATGAAGTCAAGCTGCTGCTGAAATTGAATCATCTAAACATCAGATTTATTTGTTTATCAGCAGCAGAATGTGAACTAAAGATTTTGAATTGTTTTCGACTGTCTTTGATTTTTCTTTGGTTCTGATTTCTGGTGATGATAGGGGGCTTGTCGAAGGAGGGTTAAGAAAGAAATAGGAAGGAGGGTTTCTCTTTTTTTTCTTTTTTTCTTTTTCAATTTAGAATGACATAATCATTATTATTTTTTAGAAAAAAAAATATGAAATTGATGAGTTGTCTCTATTTTCAATGGCTAGGATGTGCACAATTTACCCTATAAAGGGCAAGGTACAATTTAGAGTTGCCCAATTTTTTGTTGCTATACAAGAAATATCACCTTAGAGACAATGTTTTCACACCAGAAATGAATAAATCAAGCATTTATAGGATCAAAGGAAACAAAAAAAAATGTGTAAACACTACACAGAATTCCATGACAGCAAAATACCTGCTAGAACTTCCCTCAGGTCTTGATCTAATTGTATGATCTTGATTTCCCTGTTTTGTGCTAATAACCTTTGCTTCTTCCTGCCAAACAAAAAATAAAAACAACAGATAACGAAATCAAAATAATTACAAAGCCAGAAGAATATGCTTTTGTAGACAATAAATACACTCATAGACTAAGCTAACCCCATCACCTCCCAAAGTAGTATTATATAAAATAAAAGCAAAAGACAGAGAAAGAAATTTAGTATTACAAAGCTAGAAGCTTTTCAACTCCCTATCTCCTCTGTCCTCTCATCCTCTCACAAATTCCCCACCCAAGGGAAGACAATAGAAAAGATGGAACAGAAGTCCAGCAAGAACAAAATGTATAATTTCAGGGCCAGTGATAAAGTAAGACTGACAAAGAAGAACTTTACAAACAACTAGCAAATAGCCCAATATTGATGGAATGTAAACTTGTTTATGCTGCATGGACCAGAGAAAGCATGTGTTAGACCTCCCATTAGTAAGGTCTATCAAAGAAGGCCGAGACAGCCCAAGCCTATTGGGCTAGCTATAGTCTAGTTAGTTATTCCTATTGTAACTAATTAGGAAAGTATAGATAAGGAGGAGAGAGGGAGAAGTAGTTAGGATTCATTTTGGAATTGGAATTGGGAGGGAGAGACCAAGCTCTCGAAATCTTGGAGGGAACCCCTGTGTATTTCTTTTTCTATCTTTCACTCTCTCTCTGTAATTACTTTCTCTGAGTTGGCAGAATTCACATAGAGAATTACATCAATAATACGGTGATACTCATTCAAATCCCTAATCAATTGAACCAGTTCTAACAACTAGTATCAAAACACTCAGATCTTGGGAGAAGATTCATGGTTTCGACAAGAGGAATGGAAACCAGACTTGAGTAACTCAAGCACGGATATGAAGCATTCATGGCGACACACAAAGAATTGCAAGAACTGAGAAGAGTTGTAGACGAGGAGTGACTCGAGAGGATCAAGACGAGAAGGCAACTTGGAGAGCTTCTCGAGAAGGTGTGCGGATTGACAAATCGCAGCACTAGAAATGTGAACGGAGGAGGATCCTCCACCTTCTTAAATCCGAGACGAACGATGGAGGAAATTGGAGGTGTCGGTGTTCGATGACAAAGACGCATATGGTTGGGCAAATCGTGTGGAGCGTTATTTCAAGTTGAAAGGATTGAGTGATGAAGAGAAACTTCAAGCAATGATGGTGGCTATGGAAGGTAAGGCTCTGACGTGGTATCAGTGGTGGGAATATTGTGCTCAAAACCCTACCTGGCAGGAATTTCATTCCGATGTGATTCGAAGATTCCAGCCATTCATGATCCAAAGTCATTTTGAACTCTTACTAGGCCTTAAACAAACAGGAACCGTAGAGGAGTACAGGGAGCAATTTGAACTATATGCGGGACCGCTCATTAGAGAAGCTCAACCAAATTACTTAAAAGGTATTTTTCTTAATGGACTCAAGGAGGTGATTAGAGATGAATTAAAGTTACATAAAGCTGACACTATAGCCGAGTTGATGGATTTTGCTCAGAGAATTGATGAGAAAAACTTGCTACTTAATAAAGGAAGTCAGTCGGTGCAAAGGATTGGGGCCACTACAAGGAGTGCAAGTAGTACATGTCTGATCACATGGGAACCAGGGAACAAAATCATCAGTGACAGGGAGCTCAATGAATGATTCTAATAATCTGAAATCTACTGGATCTTTAAGAGGATAAATTTTTGAAGACTGAGTGATGCAGAACTCCAAGAGAGGTCTAGAAGAGGCCTTTGTTTTAAATGTGAGGAGAAATGGGGCCCAGGCCACATTCGTGCTAACAACCAACTACAAATTCTGATCCTGGAAGAAGATTAAGATGTTAATGAAACAGTTACAGTTATCTTTGTACAGTATTACTGGTTTGACCTCTAAAAAGTCAATCAAGATTTGGGGCACTTTAGCTGGCAGGCAGGTAGTAATTTTGGTAGATTGTGGAGCTTCCCACAACTTCATTTCTGCCACCACAGTAAAGGACTGCGACTTACAGGTAACTCCAACCCCTCAGTACTCAGTAGAAGTAGGAGATGGTAGAAAAATTATGTTTGAAGGAGTATGTGCACAGTTAACACTTCAAATCTAAGGGTTGGAAATCTAGTAAGACTTTTTTATTTTCGAGTTGGGGGAGTTGATGTAGTGCTGGGTATGGAATGGTTATCTAGTCTTGGTGAGATCCGGGCTAACTTTAAAGAACTTTCACTTAAGATTCCCACTAAAGAAAGTACCAAGTTGTTGAAGGGAGAGCCTGCACTAGCCAGAACTAAGGCTTCTTTTAAATCAATCCTCAAGGCCATAGCTGATCAAGGGGAGGGTTTCTATTTAGAATATCACAGTATGCAAGCTGAGACAGAACAGGGACACTATTCCTCAGTGGTTAGTTTCAGTTATTGATGATTATGTTGAGGTATTTCAGGAACCATAGGGATTACCACCACCGAGGCGCCAAGACCATGCTATAGTCCTGAAGGAAAGGTCTCATATTCCCAACCTCAGGCCTTATAGATACCCCCACTATCAGAAGAATGAGATTGATAAGTTGATGGATGATATGCTCAGTTCTGGTATCATTAGGCCGAGTGAGTCCTTACTCGAGCCCAATCATTCTGGTTAAGAAGGATGGAGGATGGCATTTCTGGGTTGATTACCGAGCTCTTAACAAAATCACCATTCCGGACAAGTTTCCTATACCGATTATCAATGAGTTATTGGACGAGCTGGGAGGAGCAATGGTTTTTTCTAAATTGGATCTCCGATCTGGTTCTCACCAGATTAGAATGAGAGAAGAGGATATTCCGAAGACTGCATTCCGGACTCATGAAGGTCACTAGGAGTTTGTTGTCATGCCCTTCGGTCTTACTAATGCCCCTTCAACATTCCAATCTCTCATGAATGAGATGCTGAGACCATACTTGAGGAAATTCACTCTAGTGTTCTTTGATGATATCTTAGTATACAATAAAACTAAGGATGATCACAAAAGACACTTGCAGGCCGTGCTAGCTCTTCTCAAGGAACACCAATTATTTGCCAACCAAAAGAAATGCCATTTCGGGCAACAACAGCTGGAATATTTAGGGCATATTATTTCAGCTAAGGGTGTAGCTGCAGACCCTAAGAAGTTGGCTGTAATGTTAGATTGGCCAGCTCCCAAGGGCCTTAAAGCACTCAGAGGTTTCTTGGGCCTTACCGGGTATTACAGAAGGTTCATTAGAGACTACGGCAAGCTTGCTAGACCATTGACTCAGTTGTTGAAGAAAGATAGTTTTCTCTGGTCCACAGAAGCTCAAAATGCATTTGATAAATTGAAGACTTTGATGGCTGACTTGCCAATTCTGACAGTTCCTGATTTTTCTAAGATCTTCACCATTGAGACAGATGCATCAAATAAAGGTCTTGGCGCAATTTTGTTCCAAGAGGGCAGGCCCGTGGCTTTTCTTAGCCAAGCTTTATCCGAGAGAGCGCAGGCCAGATCTGTATATGAATGTGAGTTAATGGCCATTGTGATGGCGGTACAGAAATGGAGGCACTATCTATGGGGCAGGCATTTTGCCATTGTTACTGATCAGAAGAGCTTAAAGTTCCTCACAGATCAACGAGTTTTGGGTGAGGAGCAATTCAAGTGGACATCCAAGTTGATGGGCCTTGATTTTGAAATTCAGTATAGGCCTTGTTCTGAAAACAGTGCAGCGGATGCCCTTTCCAGGAAGATGACTTTTGCTGCCTTATCTATTGTCCAGTTTTCAGAATTGGAGGAATGGGAAGAGGAAGTCCAGCAAGATCCTAAACTGCAGGGAAATTATACAGGACTTAATCCAGGACTCACAATCTCATCATGGCTACTCTTATCAGAACAGAAAACTGCTCTATAAAGGGAAACCAGTGTTGCCAAAATCTTCTTCTAAGATTCCTCTCTTATTAAAGGAATTCCATAGCTCAGCATTAGGGGGACACTCAGGATTTTTCAGATCTTATAAGCACATTGCTGGACTGGTTTATTGGGAGGGAATGAAGCAGGATATTCAGCAATTTGCGGCCTCATGTGAAATCTGTCAACTGAACAAATATCAGACATTATCACCAACGCGTTTACTCCAACCTCTACCTGTTCCTACTCAAGTTTGGGCCGATGTATCCATGGATTTTATTGAAGGGCTTCCTAAAGTGCAAGGGAAGGATGTTAGTCTAGTGGTTGTGGAACGGCTCACGAAATACACTCATTTTATCCCTCTTAGTCATCCTTTTACTGCCAAGGATGTAGCAGAACTTTTTATTGCTGAAGTGGTGAAATTGCACTGGTCTCCCTCTACCATTGTATCCGATAGAGACAAAATCTTCCTCAGTCACTTCTGGGCTGAGTTATTTCAGCTAGCTGGCACCAAACTCAAGTTCAGCTCTGCGTATCACCGACAAATAGATGGGCAGACTGAAGTTATGAATCACTGTTTGGAGACCTATTTGCGCTGCCTTACAGGTTCTAAACCAAAACAGTGGCCTCGTTGGTTGAGCTGAGCCGAATTCTGGTTCAACACTAACTATAATAGCTCAACCAAATTGACCCCATTCAAAGCCCTCTATGGCAGGGAGCCTCCCCACCTCCTTAGAGGAACTACCATTTCCATCTTCAGTTGAAGAAGTGAACAGTATGACAGAGACTCGTGATCAATTGCTGCATGATTTAAAAGCCAATTTGCTTAAGGCTCAGGCTCAGATGAAGCATTATGCTGATCAGTCTCGCAGGCCAGTCACTCTTGCAGTGGGAGATTGGGTTTATTTTAAGCTGCAGCCCTATCATTTGAAGTCTCTCGCAAAGAAGAGGAATGAGAAGTTGAGTCCTTGTTATTATGGTCCCTATCAAATCAGCAAACAGATTGGCCCTATTGCATTTCAGTTGTCACTCCCCGCTGATTGCAAAATCCACCCTGTTTTTCATGCATCATTGTTGAAGAGGGCTCTTTCACCATCTGTCACACCTCAACCTCTTCCAAAAATGCTCTGAAGAACTGGAACTCCAGGTTTTTCCAGCAGCAGTCCAAGCCAACAGAAACACTATTTCTGGGTCAGCTGAAGATCTCATACAGTGGCAGAGCCTTCCCGATTTTGAGGATACTTGGGAGCCTTATGAGATGATTGCTACTCAGTTTCCCTCTTTTCACCTTGAGGACAAGGTGAATCTTTTGGGGGGGAGAGTATTGTTAGACCTCCCATTTGTAAGGTCTATCAGAGAAGGCCGAGACAGCCCAAGCCTATTGGGCGAGGCCAGCTATAGACTAGTTAATTATTCCTATTGTAACTAATTAGGAAAGTATAAATAAGGAGGAGAGAGGGAGAAGCAGTTAGGATTCATTTTGGAATTGGAATTGGGAGGGAGACCAAGCTCTCGAAATCTTGGAGGGAACCCTTGTGTATTTCTTTTTCTATCTTTCACTCTCTCTCAGTAACTACTTTCTCTGAGTTGGCAGCATTTACCCAGAGAATTACATCAATAATACAGTGATACTCATTCAAATCCCTAATCAATTGAACCAGTTCTAAAAGCATGGAGACAATTATAATTCATTTTAGACTATTCAACGCTTCTTCCATGGGTTGTCCCCATTCTGGAATGACAAAAGACCAAAATCACAAACGTTGAAACCAATATCTGAAAAAGCAGTTGGTTATGGCTATTTTCACACGATATAATCTGGTAACCATGAATGAACTAATTGAATATAATGCCAAATTCAATACTGAAAGGGTGCACAGATGGATAAGAAAAACAAAACAATATCCATTAGTTTAAACCGCAAAAATGTTAAGAGGCAAGCAAAGTCTAGAAAAGAGGGCATATTCTGTCATCTTATAGTTTTACCATTAGTTTCTCAGCTTCTTCATGCTTTCCTTTCAAACGGAGCTGCATGGCCTTAGCTGCCAACTGGTTTGCGCTCATTGAAGTCTTGACCACTGCACTGCTTTCAGCAGGTGTGTTTGCTTCTGATGAAACATGTTCCCGTTCAACACTTACCAAAACAGAACCGTCAGAATTATTACTCTTCTTGCTAACAAATTCACACATAAAGCTTCCATCATTAGTAAACTTATTAAGGCTAGATGCTGCCGCAGAGATGATCTCAGCACCCTCATCTACAAGTTGGCTTTTTCGCTTTCCCCAATATAAAGAATCCTGAACTTTTGGTGCTTTCATCTCACGGCGCCGGACAGAACCATCCTTTCCATAGTCCTGCAAGTGTTTCAGCAGCCAAATTCAGTAGTGTAATGGTATATACTTCAAAATTTCAGGAAGGTGAGATTAGCTCCATAATAAATTTGAAGCTGAAGATAGCATCTATTTAAGAAATAGGAAATAAATATCCAATAGTTCTCTCCCTATTCTCAAAGTTACCCTTTTAGAATTCCTTTGACTATGCAGATCGGAATTTGGTGAATTTTCTTCAGTTATCCCTCTTTGTCTACTTTTTATAGCATGTAGATGAGCACGAACTGGGGCAGCTGCATGTGATGCAACAGATGCAGTCAACTCACCAAGAGAACCCCACCTTTCTTTCACAACCTGTACATATCCATATAGTGAGTAGCAAAACGTTTACAACATGGACAATGAATTTATTTTACTTTTTAAATAGAAACAAAGAATATTTGAAAAGCAATGCATAAAACCTCTTGAAAGTTTCTTCCTTCTCGAGCTGCTTGCTCTTGTGCACGCTTTAAAGCTTTAAGTCTCCAACTTGCTCCCCCATCCCCAACAATAGAAGAAGATAAAAGTTGGTCTGCACCACCCTTAGCACCATCGCTTTCTTCTGGGTAACCACTTGCATTATCCTTCAGATATGGATTCAATTCCTTCGGATTCACCTTCTTTGACTGAAAAAGAAAACAAAATATTCAGTCTTTTTAATGCCTTACATTGGCAATGAGATTAAAAGATGAAAAGAAGCTGCAAACGAAATGAAAACAATTCAGACAGACCAGAAATGGACACAAACTTACCTATTGGAGTGTCAACAGGTAAAGAGACACAATGTTCACTCATTCATCAAAAGCAGTAGCTCACCAAATAAGGTGAGTGATGCCAATGTAAGAAAAGAAGTTTTTCTTTGCTTTCATTTCTTCTTTGGCTTAATTCCTATTTATTTTATCTTTCCCTTTTCATTTATTGTTTTATTTTCTGGTGCGAAATAGCAAAATATGACAAACAAATTTTGGTTGATTAAGAATGAATTCATAGTTAAGCAATAAAAGTGAAAAAAAAAATAAAAAAAATGAGATGATAAACATGTAAGTCAACTGGAAGTTGTAACATGATAAGTCATACCTCTTCAACTGGAACTTCCTCTGGCAATATCTCCACTGTTTCAGAAAGTGCAGGCCTCTTACTTTCAGACCTAAGCATCCAATCCAATCCCATTTCTTTTCTTGCTATTTCCATCTCACTTACAGAATCTACAACATTTGCAGCATCACCTTTTATCTTGTTCTTTTTATTCCCATCTTTTCTATTCAACTTTTGGCGCTTCCCTTTTCGATCTGAAAAACTATCGCTATTATCAGAAGAAGATGAAGAGCCTTCCTCAGATGTATATTCTTTTTTACCACTCCTCGATCTTGATCTTCTTCTTGAACTTTCACCAGAATCATCTGATGAACCATCATGCCTTTTCTTTTTTGCTTTCCTCCTATGCTTCTTACCGTCATACTCGCTTTCACTTTCGGTCATATAAAACGAAGAATTTTCATCGGAGGAATACCACTTCTTCTTTCTAGAACCTTTCTTTATCTTATCAAGCTCATCATCATCAGAACTGTTCCTAGAGCTCTTCCCTTTCCTCTTATTCTTTTCCCTCCTCCTATCAGATTTTTTTCGTTCCTTCGTAATAGAATCCAAATTCTCATCTTGTACCTAGTACAAACACAGTAATGTGGATATAAAACAAACACAATCAGACTTAGAAATAGGAATAACAACAATGACACAGTGACAGGAGTATGCTAATACTACTGACCTGGTCGCGGGGAATGAATTTGACACCAGAAAGCATTTTCTAAATTGTTACAGTGTACCACTGCCTGTATAATAATAATAATTGAAAAAAAAAAAAAACAAATAAGGGTGAAACAACACAATTAATCATGCAAAAGCAAAGGCCCAAATTTTAAAAGTTAATAGCAAATCAACACAGAAAGGTAGGCAAGTTCATATAGAACATGGATATTCCAGAACGTTGTGTTGAAATTAAAAGCATAAATTTTTTTTCCCACTAAAATCAACGACTAATCATAGAAAATATAATTCATAAAAGCAACCACCAAGGGACGGGTAAACAAACTTACCCTAGAAAGATAACGGGAATTGAAATTGGCTCCTTACCCGCGGCGGTGACGACGACACTGTGGAGAACCAACCGGACAAAAACGTGAGGGACGACGATCTGAAACGCGGGGTCAGCTTCTCCTCTCCGGACGGTGGCTGGAAAAACCAAGAGAGAAGGGAGAGAGTTTGAACTGAAGAGAGAAGGAAGATAAGTCTGAAGAAGAAAGGAGGCGGTCGACGTGCACGTTAAACGTTTTCATCACCGGGAATGGAAAAGGAGTAAAGGGACTTTTTTTTTTACAAAAAAAAAAAAAAAAAACTTAAATTATGTAAGGCAAAATCTGAAAATAAATTTCTTTCAACTATATTATTTAAAATAATATTTTTCTAAACAAATAATAATACTAATGATAGCATAATATTATTGTCTTACAATAACGTAGTATTAATGCACCTAATAAAAATAGTTTAATAAGTAAATAAAATTACTCAAATTAAACAACACAAAAATTAATAAAAATAAACATTCAACTAAATAATAACTCTAACTAATTAATTAAACATATATGTAAATATTGGGATGGCATATCAAGTCCGTGTCTTCTATTTTATTTTTCATAATAACACATTGTCTAGATTAGCCTATTTTCAACAGACAATCAGGACCATAGAATACATCAGAATGCGGAGGAGCTAACCATAACAGTAGAACGCGACAGCGTCGCATCGCAGCACAACCGCTAGGTCGTGGTGGTGGTTGTCGGAGGTCAGATATGGGTGACTTTGGTGCGGTTCACCTATTCGGTGATCGGATCTGGCAGCGTCTAGTGCGGTTCGGCCATGTGGTGGTCGAATCTGGTCAGGTAGCTTCTCCTCAGTTTTTTTTTTTAATATAAATATAGCATGATCTGCCTAGTTTGATCTATCTTCGGGTCACCATTTTTTTAGAAACCATCCAAGTCATATCGTCTGTACCAAGTTGACTGCATATCCAATCGAATAAGGTGCTCGGACCGGCCAAATGACCGATTTCTGGTCCAATCGGTCCGACCAGCAGGAGAGGTGGTGCTGAGAGAGATTTTAGAACTAATTTAGTTTTTGTATCCTTATAATTTTGGAATTTAAAATACACAATTAAGAATATTTTAATCAAACCACGATGACTCACCATAGTCATCATGATTTATTTGAAAATATCTTTATTTCCTTGTGAAAAGATCAAAATGCCCTTAACGTTCCTTAAAAATTCCAAATGAATCCCACAAAGTTTTGGACCATTTTACCCTCATATGTTCGAGCTCTCTCTCTCTCTCTCTCTATTAGGCATTTGATCATTTCATTCTTTCATTTCCATCAAAACTTGCTAAGTTATTACATTTAGAAGTCTTTAGGTGTTCTTTGGAGTTCTTGCAAAATTCTCTTCATTTCCTCCGTTCTCATCATCCTAGAGGTAATATTTCATGATCTAAGATCCTTACTTTTATTCATTGTTCAATTGTTGGAACCAAAGTAATTTGGATTAAATAATCTCTAGGTTTTGATGTTAACAAAAAGGATTAAATTTGTATGACAAAGTGTTAGTTAAGATCTAACAAGTCTTTATCCGCGTACATTTGTAACTTAATTCTTTAATTGAAAGATTCCCTGAGTGGTCGAGTCCATTCTGCCACTGGAAGGATTTCCTTTAACTCAAGTGCCACGTCAGTGGACGAGCGCTTGAATGCTTACTAGTAGACGAAGAAATCCCTTTTAGTAGACGCGAGTTGCTCTCCAATAAAAACATTTATTACTAAATGTCACGTCACTGAACGGAGATCTTAAACAACTCAAGGTCTAGCAAGACCAATGAATCTAGTAGACGTAGAATTCTTGCCACGTCAGTGGACGAAGCCTTTAAAGAATTCTTACTGACCTTGAGTTACAATTGTTTCGATGGACGAAGAATTTGAGCATTGATATCTTATTTAATGCAATATGGACCATATTGAATTTATTTCAAATGATTGATATTTATTTCAAATATATGATGGTCTTTCTTATTTGTTATTAACGGTTTTATTATCTTGTTTCTATGAGAGAGACATAGTACATATGAGGAATTGCAAAAAGCAATATAGTACAATACAAAACGAATTGTACCCTGTCACCTTTTACGCTGGAATAACTGGAATTTGTACAAAGGAAGGCAAGACAGTTTTTCAAGTTGCATTTGCTCACAGGTGTGCCCATTTCATGCAAAAATATTGTCACATAGTACAATGGCCACGAGCAAGCTGAGTCGCAACGGATATTACATTGTTGATTCTATCCCTAAACGGAAAATTCAAATACAACCGTTGATGATTTTTTGAAGACTAGAGCAAGGTCTCTATAAATAGAAGACCAAGACCTTTGAAGAAAAACTTTTGCGCATATACAGAAATCTCAAGAAATCTCTTGCTAGCAAACATTATTTTATTCTTTCAGAAAGCAAAAGTCTGTAATATCTTAGTTTGAATATTGCTATAATATTCATCTGATCTAAAACTTTCATATTCTCACACATAGTGAGTTAGAAGATCAAAGAAACCAAAAACTCTTTGTTAGAGGTAGAGCCTGAAGAGGCTTGGTAAGAAAGGAATACTTGTGAGCCTGGAGAGATGTTGAATACTTGCTGTAATCTATTTAGAGAATAGTGGAGAAAACCTTCAAGTAGAAGGGACTGGACGTAGCTCTTGGTTGGAAGAGAGTGAACCAGGATAAAACAACTTGCGTGAATCTTTCTAATCCCTTATCTCTTTACTTTTACGTGTTTATACTAACTGTGGAGATTTGAACTTGAATTTGTTATTCTTTCAAAAGTTTGTTTTTGTGTGTTTGCTTTTGCCTCTTTATATTTGTGTGAGAAAACTGCTCTTGAAAAGGTTGTTTTCGAAAAATATTAACAAACACAATTCAACCCCCCCCCTTCCTTGTGTTTGCCTGTGTCAACTTCATCAATTTCCCTTCCATTCATGTTATTGATTCAAGTTTCACTCTCTTTGAAAATTCATGGAAAAATTCCTAGGAATTTGCATGAATTAGTTTTTGAATTTTTGGCAATTTCTCTATCATCAAAATAATCTCCTCTTCATGTATGTCCAAGCTTTAAATGAGCAAAAATTCCTAGCTACACAAACCCTAACATGGTCATGAGCCCTCTATAGGTTTCTAGTCTTGGTTTTGTTTGTTTTAACTTGATAATTTACTTGTTGATGAAGGTTGTCATATTGGTTTGTTGGTGTGACCTTTGTGAGTAGAAAAAGAAAGAACTTGAAGGATCTTAGGCAAAAAGTTTGTTTGTCTTTAAGAGGTAAGGGGAGATTACCTCGTGAGTTTGGTAGTTACATACTATTAGTTTGGTTAAAATTCAACTGGAACTTCCTCTGGCATAATTTTTCTTCACTGAAACACCTATTAATCATAGAAAATCTAATTCATAAAAGCAACAACCAAGAGACAGGTAAACAAACTTACCGAAGAAAGATGATGGGAATCGAAATTGGCTCAGGGTGCTATGTTCTCAGCTTTAACGTCGACAGAGAAGGCGTTTTCAGACAGTGGGGAGATGAGAAATAGAAAACAATGAGAGATAGGAGTGGGAAAAGAGGCCTTATTACCACAGCGCCATTCTGAGTTTTGTATTCGTCGCTAAAACGCTATTGTCTATTTTTTTTTTTTGGTTAAGGTTAATATAACGTGTTTTGTATCAAAATATAATCATTAACCATGTTTTTTATGGCTAATAATCTTATGTATGTGCTCGTCCATAAATTTGGCCCAACCCTGATAGACTGGGTAGTGGGCCGAAAACCTAATTGTTAAATGGACTATGAAGGAGTAGCCCATATGTAACACCCTGATTTTTACTGCTTTTCAATATCGGTAAGATATATAACTGTTTATATTTTTATCCGAGATCCAGAAAATGATTTTGGTTAAAACAAAATCATATTCAGACTCTACTTGATAGTAGAAGGTTAAGGTTAAATTTTGAGTTGAAAATTCAGACGGAACCCGGTCTGCGTTTTCACTGACAGTAAGATTTCACTGATCAGAAAACCTAATTTTGACTCGTGAATGAAATGGTTTAGATTTATATCATTTTTCCAACGATATAAATTATTTTAGAAATTTTCGCTCAAAAATAAAATGTTATATTTTATTCGGGCGAATTTTCAAAGAAAACCAGCGAGAGAATTTAAATCGAGTAAAACGACGGAGCAGGATACGGAACTGCAGAGACCCGCTAATGGATGAGGATAGATGTCATGGATGACCTCATTGGAGGTGAGTCACCATGGTGAGTCATGGTGTGACTCACCATGTGTAATCATGACATTTTGTGCAAAGACCATTTTGCCCTTGAACTTTCCATGAAATGCCATTTTTGTCCCAACAATTTTTGGACCCTTTTGCCCCTCCCTACACGGCCCAAGCCCCATAATCAATACTTAAATCACTTTCATTTTTCACACTTCATCTCTTCTAACTCAATTCCTCTCAAAAACCCTAGAAAAACTCCATTGTTAACAAGCTTGTTTTGGATCATTTTCTTCATTCATTTCATCAACAAGAGGTAAACCCTCATTGCTTATGATCATGGTTGTCTTCCTCTTTATTCATTTCCATTCATTCTTGTCAAGAGCACCATTTTTCTATTTTCATTGATTTTCTTCATTTAATTCTAGAAAATCATAGAAAATAGAGTTTTGAAATATGACACTTGATCTTACCTCTCTAATATCTCTATTTACTAGATCTAGAAGCTTGAAATCAAAAGAATTTCCTAGCTAATTTTTCTAGCTATGGCCGAACCACCCATGAAAAAAATGGGTCAAGAGATTTTCAAATTTTTGAAGTATGACAATTGATCATGTCTTTCTAATTACTCTAGGATCATAGATCCAAGAGCTTGAAAATTTTAGAGATCCCTAGCCAATTTTTTTGGTGTTGGCCTAACCCTAACCCTAGAGGTTAGATGGGTTTTGTTTTAATTTTAACTTGTTTTATGCTTTGTTTTGAAGGATTAGGTGATTGTGTTGTATGATTGTGTTGTGAGAAGGAAATCGAAAATCAAGGAGACCACTTTCAAGATGGAAACCGAAATTCAAAAGGTAAGGGGAGTTTACCTGAGGGGTTTTTGATAGCTACATGCTATCTGTGGGCTGTCTGTATATTTATTCGTAGTGATTTTGTGGTAGTTGATTTAATTATTATGTGTTTATTTATATGGTTTATGTGATTTATAATGTTATATGTGAACGCATGTTATAACTGTGATGTATGTTATAACTGCGATGATGGATTAACTACTGTTTGAATGATTGACAAAAAGCCTGACAGTGGTCAGTGCTCAATTTTTATTGAGGATAAAACTTTAAAAAGTTTGAGGAGAAACTTAAGGGTTTTGATATATGGAAGTGGAAGAAAATGTGGAAAATAATAATATTTAATGAGTTTTTGGTGAAAGAGTAAGTCAATGAGTGACAGTAAGGACGAAATCATGAAAAAAAAAATTATTTACGTTAATTTTTCCAAAATAAATTCAAGAAGAATATATATAGCAATTAAAATAAAATAAGTTTCAAAAATATATTCATATTGATGGAGAAAATCTTTTTGTAAGAGAAAAAGTCATTTGATTTATAAATGATTCTATTCTAAACGAAAAATAATTTAGCAAAGTGTTTTATGGCAAAACTATGAGAAACAGTTTTATTACTTTGGATAGAAATGCTTTTCAAGGATTTGATGGGTTTTCGAAAAAAAAATTTTAAAGGAAAATGAATTAGAGGAAAAACAAATTTCGTTATGATTTAACGTTTCATAAACGAATTTCATTGGAAAAGATTTTTTGCAAAAGGATTTTTAAATCAGCGAAAACATTTCCGATAAACTTGGATAAGTTTCAGAGTTTTGTTTTTGGTATTTATGTTTCACAGAACGAAAATTTTGTTTGAAGGAAATTGAGGAAAGAAGAAAGGATCTAGATTGTCGAGACATCAGGCTAGAGTTCCTGTTGGAAAAATTATTGAGGAAAAGGATAAGAATCTTGATTGCCGAGACATCGGGCTAGTGTTCATAGGAGAAAGAAATTATAAGTCACGGATTTTAAGAATCCTACGCTAGTAGTGAAATGAATTAAATACCTGAGTAAAGGTAGTCGTGAGCTTTGAGCCTCGACAAGGAAAGAATGAACGAAAAATAAAATTAAAACGAAAACAATTGATTTACATGCATAGTCTGGCAGATGTGTCATTATGGCAGACGTGCCATTTAGTATCGAGCTACAATCCACGAAGGGTGGATTGACAAATTGGATAGTTACAGACCAAAGATATGTTCTTGGGTCTTTGGGTCTATTAGGGACATTCGGGCTCAAAATGCATGGAATGCTCGTGGCTTTGCAATCTCAGGTCATGGAACTCGGTTACCCCGCACGGATGTACTCAATAGGGAACTATTTAATATTATTTAGGTGATACGTGATACCCTTGAACAATTGTGATCGGACCTAAATTAAAAGGCCGACCCAATGCTAAACAATTGTGTTATGGGGATTATTACGGCCTATTATGCTAGAAGAAGGGAAGTGAGGATCTCCGGAGAATAAATATTTAACTTAGATGATGGATGTTGAAGTGTCATGCATTTTTACAAAATCGCGATGACCGTGGGTATGAATCCCATTTTTATAACAGTATGTTTATTCTGAGAATTCAGATACTGTATACATGTGTATATGATGTTGTTTTGTGTGTCGCGAATGTAGTTATCATGTTGAAACTCATTTGTCGGTATCTCACCCTTGTATTATTTCTTGTCGGGTTTCTACTATATATATATATATATATATATATATTCGAGTACAGATGAATCACATGGGAGACCTGTCCTATTCTGGGATCCGGTCCATGATGTTTGAGCACGCAGATGATGGTGGTGCATGGGTGATAAACCCAGGGGCCCGCAGTGCCACCTATACAGGATCGGTGTGTACTACTACTAGTACACTAGTAGCAGGACCGTAGAGACACTCTCATAGCTTTGAGACTTTAGAGATTCCACTACCCCCGATGTGGCTACTTCTAGGTTACTTATAGTGGAGAACGGGGATCTGGTGCATCATCCTCCACTTGTTCAGCTGCTCCATGAGGCAGCACCACTTACACCGCCAGCACCTATTATACTTGTCTCGGAGGTCGACGAGGGGATCGAGGAGGAACCCTAAGAGGATGAAGAGGAGGATCTTGAGTACCATCTTCTAGATGATGGTGTAGTCCCCGTTGTTGGAGCGGGAGCAAAGGTATCCTCACCGGATACTCCTGTAGTTGGTGAGGACCATAATGGTCTTCCTAACGGTTATCACTAGTGTTGACCAGCTGTAGGACTTTTGGTTCCATTTTTGAGGTAGTTGTATTTTGACAGTCTGTATACTTTGGCTACTGAGAGCCATCTTTTTTTGAGTTGTGGTTCCAGACTACCGCTACGTTATAGTTATGTCTTTATTTTATTTATGTTATGACTTTGTGAAATGACTTGTTTGTATAAAGGTACTGATATTAATGTTGGTGATGCATATATATATATATATATATATATATAGGAAAAAAATTCATAACCATTTTTGGGTAAGGTTAAGTAACTAGAAAATTTTATTTTTCGAAAGTAACCAGTGTTTGTTTAAGTTTTATTTTCCACGACGAGTTAACCATGTAGCACCAAGGGGGTGTTGCACCATATTCAAGGTTGATAAATCAAACAACCCTAGATTGTCCCTTCTATTGATTGGCTTTTTAGCCCACTTTTGAGCAACAAAAAAGAAAACATAGATTATTATTATCGGTTCGTGTAACACCCTGATTTTTCCAAATGCTCAAAAATAGGAGATGGTTTATTATAGAAGTTTGGAATATTTAAACGAAACTTTAAGCACAGAAAAATGCGAAATTTGACTCAGTTCGGATAATGCTGACAATATTAATCGATACTGTAAGAGCGTATATCGGAAATTAAAAATCCCAACTTGACCGGACAAAATGAATTAGAATAATTTTTAGGTGTGGAACAATATGTCTGAATACTAAAATCACGTAGAAACTGATACTGAGAAAATAATATTATTTTAATCTATATCAACTTCATCTGTCTCAACCAGCACCGGTACCGGGTCCTGTGTCAAACCCAGACCCAGGAACCCAAATCCAACTTCCAAAATATTCTCTTAGTCTAATTCCAAAATCCTAGATTAAATTAAAAGCCAGAAATCGAAAATCTTATACTGCAAATGTGGAACACTGTATTATTTAGAACTAATTTTCATCAAAAAGTAACTTGTTCCTTTTTCCTCCTAACTTCAGTCGTGAACTCTATTTCTTGGAGACAAAGATTAGTTTTGTCTCTAGTGAGTAAACAATCAAAATCATCACTTTTTGCTCTTTAATTTTTAGCCTTTGGATCTTACTTTCTTGTCTCCTCATCTCTCACCATCCACTCAAAATTCACAAGATATTTTCCATCCTTCCCTCCTAGCATTTCACGGCAGCCCCATCTCCCTACACTATCACATTTTATTTTCTTACTTCACTTTAAATGGGTACCAGGGCCGGCCCAAGGGTGAAGCTGGTGAAGCTAGGGCTTTAGGCCTCCAAATTTTTTTTTACTACCTATTTTAATAATATTTTTTTACGACGTATATATGCCATATTTTCTTCATCTACTAAAAGATGGAACATTTTACAAGATCATATCCCTAGCCTAACTCTTAAATCATTGTCACAAACACGTTGGGAAAGTCGTATTGAAAGTGTAAAAGCTTTAAGATTTCAAACATCACGGATAAGAGATGCCTTATTGAAATTAGTTGAAGTTAATGAAGAACCTAAAATAAAAAGTGAAGCTGATTGTTTAGCAACTTATGAGCTTGAAAATTTTGAGTTTTTATTAGGCATGACTATTTGGTATGAGATATTGTTTACAATAAACTCAGTTAGTAAAAATATGCAATCAAAGGATATGTGTATCAATGTTGCTATACAACAATTGAAAGGTCTTATTTCAATTTTTGAAAATTATAGGGAAGACTGATTTGAAAATGCTTTAATTTCTGCCAAAGAAATTGCTATAGAAATGAATATAAAACTAAAGTTCCGTGAAAAAACGTATTATTAGTAGAAAGAAACAATTTGATGAGATTATTGATAGTGAAGTTGTAAAATCTCCTGAAGAATCATTTAAAGTTGATTACTTCTTGTATATAATAGATAAAGCAATCATCTCATTTCAAAGTAGATTTGAACAATTTAAAATGTATCAAGATATTTTTGGTTTTCTATTTAGTATTGAGAAATTAAGGTCATTGGATGATGAAAATTTAAAAGAAAATTGTCTTAACCTTGAACGTTCATTAAAACATAATGACAACTCTGATATTGATGGATTAGATTTATTTACAGAACTAAAAATTTTAAGAGAAATTATACAAGTGAAAAATGATACACCAATTGACATACTTAATTATATAATAAGGCTTGATTCTTTTCCAAATGCATATATAGCTTATAGATTAATGTTAACGATTCTCGTAAGCGTTGCTTCGGCAGAAAGAAGTTTTTCAAAACTAAAATTAATAAAATCTTATCTAAGATCGACAACGTCTCAACAAAGATTAAATGGATTAGCTTTATTATCGATTGAAAAAGATTTGTTAAATGAAATCGACTACAATAATTTAATAAATGATTTTACATCCAAAAAGCACGAAAGATAAACTTTAAATAAAAATATAATAATTTTTATAATTTTTTATTATTTTCTTTAAAAGGCCTCACTTTGGAGTTCGCTTTAGGCCTCCAAAAGTGTTGGGCCGGCCCTGATGGGTACACACCTAAAACCCACTCACACACTTTCATCTTCTATTATCTTCATCCTCTCCATTTCTATATTTCCCACCAACATTTTCTTCTCCATTTTTCTTCCTCTACTCCTAGTCAAGCCCCTTTTCAACTCAAGGTTTCATTTTTTTAAAAGAGGTGAGAAAGCTCTCACCATTTCCATTTTTTCTTCCTTTCTTGCAATTTTCGGTTTGGCTCATTTTCTAACAAGAGGCTTGTTTGGTTTTATCTTTTCATGGTTCTATATGGTCACTAGACTTCTAAAGGAGCAAGGGAAACTCCATTTTTGTTGTTATGGAAGAACTTGTCTACAAACCCTAAGGTGGGGAGGAAGATGACCTTCTAACTTGGTTTGAGTAGTTTTACTCTTAGGGGGAACTCCCCATTCACTTTCTTATCCACTCTCTACTTGTTCTATGTGTTTTCCTTTTTGTAGATTTATTTTCTTTATTGTCTGATTTTCGGATTGTCCATTTTCATGGTTGGAAAGAGGTTGAAAACCCCATCCAACCATAGTTTAATGTGTTTTTATGCTCTTTTGAAAATTGTTTACATGATTAGGTTAATTTTGAGCTTGCTGCTTAGTTGGGGTTTCTAAACCCTAACTCAAATGATCTTGAAAGCTTGGAGGATACAATTAATATTGGAGAGGGAATGGTGTGGGAGGAAGATAGCACACCAATCTTGGGTTGATTTGGATCCCATTGTTGTTGATGGTAGTATTAGGGTTGAGGGACCACAAATATGTTGACTAGGGTTTCTTAAAACATAGGATTTAATGGTCTCAAATATGGCTTGAAGTTAGTATATATAATTGGTTGGTTATTTTCGGAATTTATAGGTTAAGGTTGAAAATGGTGTTAGTGGATTGGTGAAAAGGTGATTTTTTATGAATTTGGTGTTCTATGGTTAGATTGTGGTGAAAAGTTAATGTTTTAATAATGTGGTTAGATGCTTAACATTATATGTTGATGAATGAGAATATTATGTACCTTGAAAAAGTGAGATTGCAATTATGGAGAGTTGAAACTGGGACCACTAGGATTGAATCTAGAGCTGGACTAAAATATGTATAGATTGAGCTTTAATAGTCCTCCTTAGGTGAAACCAATTTTGTTTGTAAGACTACATACAGTGGTATGAGGCTGGAAAGTTTCATAATTTTACTCCAAACATATAGGTCACAATAAATTCGTGAATACTGATGCCTTGTTGTAGATTTTGATGCAAACCAGTTCTCTTCGACGGACCATAACTTTGTCTATAAGAATGATATTTCGATGAAACCAATTGGATTTTAAAGGTTATCCATAGCAGTTGGTGACTGGAAAGTTTCACAATTTTATCTTCTTTGTGTAAGTTCTCGTGCTACTTTGAGTTTAGTTGACCTGTTTTGTGGTTTGATATAAACCAGTCTAGTTTAATATGGATAACTTTTCCCGGGGAACTCAATTTTGAGTTAAACCAATTTAGTTTGAAAGATGACATGTATTTGTTTTATACTGTTAAGTTTCAGAATTTTTGGCCAAAGGGATTGATCATATTGCTCAGAAGACCAGATAGGTTCAATTCTGAAATCTGTTACAGGACAGTCCAATTGGAATGCACATAACTTGAGTTAGGAAAATCATTTTTGAGTTAAACTAGTTGGGTTGAAAGATAACATATCCTAGTTTAATAATATTAAGTTTCAGAATTTTTGGTCATATAGGTCAACTGCAGTGCACAAAAAGTCAAATATCCACAGTCTAGAATTTGAAATAGACAACTATAAACATGAAAAGGGGGTTGAATTGTGTTTATCAGATTTTAAAACAAAGTTAACAACTTTTCGCATACAGAAGCTAAGTTCAGACAAATGATTTCACAAGATACAGACAGGTCACCTGTCTGATCAGTTTTTCACAGAAAAACACACAAACATGCAAGAGTATCAAGACTTGTTTTTCTTTGCTTTGAAAAAGATTTTGTCAACTAACAAGCCAAAATGTATTTTTGCAAGAAGTAATTCTTACAAGACTTGTTACTTATAAAAGAAAGATTATCAAAACTTATTGATTTCAGATATGAACAAGATCATAAACGAATCAAATCATGCAAGCATCCCTAACATGTTGCTTAATTCATACATTAAGGAGTTTAGGGAAAGAGAAAATGCAAATCAAGTTTTATCCTGGTTCATCTACTTCCTCTTGTAAGCTACATCCAGTCCCCACATCACTGTGCGTTTCGTCCACTATCAAAATCAATTTACAAGATTCTTTACACAAGCTTCACTCTTAGGTTCCTTCTACCCAAATGACAGCTTTTCCCAAAGCAATCTTGCAAACCGACAAGAGTTCCTTCTACTCTTGCACAGCACCAAGAGTCCCTTCTACTCTTGAATCAACCAGCGAGAGAACCTTCTCTCTAATCACAATCCTTACAATTGAAAAGATTTGAATCAGATTCTAGAAAATCAGATTTTACAAGTTGAAGAACTACAAAAAAATGCTTAGTTTTTCTCTATGCGAAGCTCTCTCAAATTTCAGTGATTGATCTCGTATTTTCAGTGCAAAGTTATGAAAAAATGTTTGCTAATGTCCTCATATAGTTGTATTTCAAAATAGATCTGCTGGACACACTTTATAAGTCAGTTAAGATCAAAACAAACTTATCTGAAAAATTTTGTTATCAGTCAATCGATTAGTACACAGATGTATTAAACAAAATTTCTCTTTTATAACTTGTGTACATCGATTGATCAATCGATTATGTTCTTGGAAGTTCTTGATCTTGAGTGATACACACATTAGTACATCGATGTTGTTCTAGAAAAACACTTGTATTGAAGCCCAGAACCACAAACATTGATTATCCAATCGATTGTGTTGCTATCTCAAAAACTCATTGGTTCTGTTTTGGCTTATACATAGATGTACTAATCAATGTATAATTGCAAATTTGTTTTCTGATCATGCAAGTCTAGAATCAATCGATGTATACATAGATGTATAACACTTATACATAGATGTACACTCAGGTTTTCATTAAAAGTTAGTTAATTAACTGAAAGTACATCGATGTTCACATAGATGTATAGATTCATCAATTAACCTTTTTCATTTTTACTTTTGAAAATCATTTTCACTTATTTTAGAGAGCTTAACTAAGAGTTAAGCTAAGTACTTTCTTTACACAAATTTCTAATGATCTTCTTTAAATTCCTTGTTCATGATGCTCCTTCTGTAACACCCCGTTTTTCGTTACGTGCTTTTGTGTATGCCTTGTTTGTTAGGAAGGTTTAGAATGAGCTAAGTGGGGTTTTTAGTGGAAAAATCCCTTTCTTAAGCTTGTGTCTTGGGACTGTCAGAGTCACAAGCACGGCCGTGCTCAATAGAGAGCACGACCGTGCTCGTTGGGTTAGCGCGTCTCGCTGATGCTAAGTTGAGCACAACCGTGCTCAACAGGGAGCACGCCCGTGCTCAAAGGCAGACTGCGCCTCGTAGGCGTTAAGTTGAGCACGCCCATGCTCAACGAGGAGCACGACCGTGCTTGGGTCTGGTGCTTTATTTATAGAACAGTAATCGAGGGTTTTAGCTGTAAACCCTATTTTGGCAAACAGCATCCACCCTAGTGCGGCTGAACCTAGTTTTCTCCCTATTTTCTCTAAAACCATTGCTTTGTTGGAGCTTTGGAGACTTGTGGGAACACCCAGTTAGTCAGTGCCAATCGTAGTAAGGTAATAGTTCTTCCCTTTTAGTTTCCCTTTTCTTTTTCTTGATTTGGGAACTAATTAGTTAACCTTTTCGTGTTAGGCAAGGCTTGGGGATTGTTCGTCGAGCTGTTCGAGGGAACCAGTTGGTGATCTGCCTTAGTTAACGAGAATCTTCATACCAGGTATGAGGAGAAGGATAGTGAAGACATTAGGCAAGAGGTAGCGTAAGATGAGGGGTTCCCATAGCCCCGTTGTATACTGTTATGAGTATGCCATGTTCTGTTTGGTTAATTGGATTAATTTCTATAATTGTTAGTTGGTATGCCTCTTTGTTATAGTTGTTAGATTGATATGATGTTATATGCCAAACAATGTATATTGATGAATATTGCTATGTTGAATGCCATTGGTTTATTAATGATGATATGATGAGAATGTTGTTGGCTGTTGTTATCGATGATGTTGATTGGCTGAGTTATGTTGTCGTTATGTTGAAAACGTTAATAAGACCCTGAATGGCTAAATTAGGATTATTAATGAACATGAGAATTAAAGGACTTAATTCCCCAAAATGTTTATAAAATATGGATTGATAGTAATGAGAGGTGAGTTCTGTTTGATGGTCCTTAACTAGACCCTAGGATCTGATCTGAGAGTGTTAGGGAGTTTTAGCTCCAAGAACACAAGTTGAATCTGCCCAGAACAGTACGACTGGCCCAGGAGCATGGCCGTGCTGAACAGGGAGCACGCCCGTGCTCCCAATTAGATTCTGGAAGGCGGCCGTGCATTGAGCACGACCATGCAGGACAGTGAGCACGACCGTGCTCCACTTAAGTGGCAGCACGGGGCGAGCATACCCGTGCTCCCCCTACTGGTCAGAACGTTAACTTAATGGAATTAAGGGGTGTTTAACCCCAAATGTCCCCAATAATGTGATAAAACACCAATCGAATAAAGAAGAGTTAGATAACTTAATTAAAGATTAATTAAGATAACAAAGAATAATAAGCTGGTTAAGCCGGTGCCCATTGGGTTATCGCACGATGATAAGCTTTGGTGCTTTTTGGCCAAAGTGGCCTCGATGCTTTTTGGTCGAGGTGTTGATGAGTTGAACCTTGGTGCTTCCTCATGAGAGTCAGGGTGTTGATGTTGTTAATGGTGGTGATAAGTCTTGGGTGCTTATTGGCCCAAGCAAAGGAGGTGGTTGCCTTGTCTGTTGTTGTGCTCATGCATTAATAAGTTGAAGTTGTTAGTGGGGGAAGTTCAACATAGGGGAGGTCGTCCTAGAGTTCGACGATCTGGCCAAGTCTCGGGGGTTCACCCAAGGTTTGGTGGACCATGCACTCCCACGGTGGCACATCCTCGTTATGATGCGTTGGCTATCCAAGGGGTTCACCCATGGTTTGGTGGACTGTCGGCGTTGGTGCTTTTTGGCCAATATGGATATGTAGCTCCGAAGTTGCCTTCCTTAGATAGTTTGGATCCACATGCATAACGGAGTAGCGGAGTAGTGTTGCACCGCATAGCATATGTTGGTTGAGATGACATGTTGATATGATTATATTATGTTGATGTTATGTTGTATATTGCTATGCCATGTTATGATGTACGTTCATCTTGCTTACTACTTCCATGCCGTTGTGTTTACATGATTTCTTACTCCCCGTTTCTCTTTTTCTGATGTTGGCATGTGTCTCTTTATGCAGAAGACGGTGAGCAGCCAGTGGAGGAGTGACTCTGAGGAGCCGCGACTCTAGTAGGATGTTCAGTAGTTATAGTTGTTAGTTTGTTTAGTTGTTTCAGTTGTATTCCATGGATTTTATTCCGGAACGATTATACCAGCTCTGTATGTGACATCGGGGTTGGGTTATGTTTTGATGTTTATGTTTATGTTTTATTTATTTTAAAACTATGTTTCTTTCCGCATTGGACATGTTACAATGTGGTACCTTTTATCCAAAATTTATTTTAATGAAATAAATGCATGTTTTTATATTTCCTCTTTCAAGTAAATGTTTTATATTAATTTGCGGGGTAGAGGGTGTCACACCTTCTTCATGTCATTCTTCATGACCGTTTCCTTGAATTTCCTTGTTCCATGATCCTTTGCATCCACTTTCCTTGCTCTAATATTCTCATTGACAATTCAAGCTTTGCAAGTTGTTAGTGAAGCAAAGTAATAATCAAATCATTGTTATGGATCATTAAGTTTGGCCATTACTAAAAACATATAAGAGTCATTTATCCACACTTTGCACACCTAGCCTCTTCAGGCTCCAAGACAAGTATTCTTTTATCACCTAGCCTCTTCAGGCTCACTCAAATTGTTTTGAGAAAAGATTGTAATAAGTCTTTCACTAACACTCAGAAGAGTGAATTAAATGTGAAGCATAGAAAGACTGCGTAATAACTTCAAATGATTGAAGAATACAAATTGAAAGAATGAAGGATTAATTGCTCAGAGTAATATCTCTTTAATGTTGTGTAATCTCTATCTTCATCTTCACTGGCTTCTGTATTTATAGGTTCCAGTCATTTTGAATCTATTAGAGACATTCCTTCAAATTTTGGCTTCAAACCGAACTCCATTAAATGCAGTAGAGTCATTCTGGGAAGCCATGCAATAGGAACGTTGGTTGTACTCTAACACATAAGTTCAGTGCTTTATTCTTTGTGCAGCAGTCAAATCAGATTTGTGCAGGTTGCTTTTGTACTTTGCTGAACATATTTCCCTTTTCGTGCAACTCCCAGTTGTACTAGGAATAAAGCATATTAGAAGCACTCCTCTTCTGAATTCCTAGGTTGCTTGTGAGTTTGACCTTCTGACTTTCTTGATATGCGTGAGAAAGAGAAAGCATCAGTGGCTTCTGCTTGAGGGGACAGCTCCTAAATGCTTCTTTGTCCTTGTGTTCCTTATCGGAGGACCATAGACAAGTGAGAGCTTCAACCAGACATGTTGAATCCTTAATGCAAATAGTCAACAATCCAGTCAGCAGACAGGTTGACTCTTACTCATATGACATGTGATCTTCAAGACAGATTAAGAGTGTCTATGTGCAGATAGGTTATATTCTGCACACTAGATAGACATGTCAGCAACCAATATGAAGTTCAATTAAATCATTAACATATGTTTAGTTTTCATCAAAACTTAGGGCAAATGCACATAAGACATTTAGAGACTTAACAATCCCCTCTTTTTGATGATGACAAACATTAGATGATTTAATGAACTTTAGAAAATATCAACAGATAAGACATAATATGTTCAGACAGGTTGAAACTCTCTTATCCAGAAAAGGCGTGCAGATAGGTGCACTTAGGTTTAGTTCATATTATATAGATTTAGAGCAGAAAGCACATAGCACATTATCAGAGCAATATATCAGCAACATGCATTAACTTAGATTTTTCATCAGTTAAGACGAGTTAATCAGATACACAGCCAGGTTCAATTAAGCATTTTATGCAGCCAAGACAAGTTCAATTTTAATTACTGATATCATTTTAAGTCTTTACTTTACTTTCTCCCCCTTTTGTCATCAACAAAAAGGAAAACATAAAGCAGAAAGACAAAACAGTAAAGATAAGACAAAAAGATGTATAAATTTTTATTCATCATTAGCTTGTAGAAGGCAAGTTTTACAAAAGCTACTCAGACCTACTTAACAGAGAAAACATAGATCCTACTCTTGCTTCTAAAGCAAGCCTAGTAATTCTTTCTTCTTCCAATTGCCTTCTAGTGTCTTCTAGCAAAGCTTACAATTGATTGAAGCAGTTGATATCCACAAACTCAGTAGTGGAGGCTTGCAGAGACAAGACAGAAGACAGATCAGACTGGTCTGGATGCCAGGGTAAGGCTAGCATAGGGGGTGCTTTAGGAACAGATAAAGGGGCAGAGATAGTAGGATAGAAACATTGTTGTATAGTTTTGTAGTAAAAGAAGGGTAGAAAGGCAAGCTTGAAAAGGGTTTTGATTCTGACAAAGTCAGTCTCAGGAAAAGAACAAATAGAAGCAAGTCTTTCATTGAGGGGAAGACGAGTGATTCTAATTGCCTTAGGAGAGGGAAGACGTGGGGCAGCAAGAACAGAGGGGGGTAAGGGTAGCAGAGAGTCTACGTAAGAAAAGAAAGATGATGATCCAGTGATAAGCATGAAGAAATACCTAGATGAAGAGGGTAACATAATAATATATGCACGATAATGACTTCCAGCCAAAGTTCTAATGAAAACTATAATGAGGGGGGTAAAAGAAAAGTTCCCTACAAGGATTTAGGACATGAGGTGGAGGTGGAGGGATGACAGACATATTAGAAAAACTAGCAATCATAAGGGATTGCAAGTCAGACACAAACAAACTTGATGAATCCTTAGGGTTTTCATCCCTATGAAGCACATAATACTGTCACATATCAGAAACAACATCATAAGAAGATGTTTGGGTTTGGTGAGAAGAGATGGGTGAAGAGGGTGGAGAAGGGGATGATGGTGTAGGTGAAGGAGATGGATCAAAAACTTGGTTTTCAGTCATCCACAGCTTCTTCGTCGGTGGAAGAGGATTAAGAGGATCAATCTCTAGGCAGACAACTGTCTGTGTCCCAACAAACACGTCTTCAACAGTTGCAGCAGCAACTTCAACTTCTGCAGCTTGAGCTTCTGCAGGCACTTCTAATTCTGCAGTAGGTACCACAGCAGTAGGCACAGGGTAACCCGACCTTCTCTTCATGGGAATGGGTCCCAGAAGGAGAGTCATCTTCTCTGGGCTTCTCCAAAGGTCTTGTTTCTTGCTCCCCCTGAGCAGGTGGATCCTCTTTGCTTGGAGCAGACTCCACTTGTCTGGTCGCAACAAAGGTCTTCACAAGCCTTCTTCTCTTGTCTGATCTCACAGACTCAGCCTCAAATGCCTCAGTATCCTTTGTCTTCCTCTTAGGAGAAGGCTTCCTCAACCTGAATCTGAGAGGTTGGATACTCTATTCAGTCTTAGTAGAGACTGATGGCTTCTCTATAGCAGGTCTCTGGTCCTGTCTGGCTACCTTTCCAACAGGTTTCCAGATCTTCTATGAGATGAGAACCTCAGATTTATCAGCAGACCCAGCTGTCTGCATACTTGGCTGATCAACAGCTGGCTTCTTCTTCTTCTGCATACTTGGCTGAGCAACAGCTAGCTCCTCCTCCTCTCCTCCTCTTCAGCATCTTCATCCTTCTGTTCTTCCTCATCCAGAGGAATCCCTGGAATGTTTATCATAGACAGGTTCTTCTTGTCTATGGGGAAAGCCATACCCACAAAGCTTCCATCTCTAGGAACAAATAGCTTGTTCCTAAAGAGTTTTGTCCGCAGCATTCCATAGGGAAATGTTTGCATGTTGGTCCTCTTGACCATGGACTCCAGATGGTTGAAGATGAGATCATTGATGTCCACCTTGATCTTGTGAATCAGATGATACAAAGAAAATCTGTCCATCTTATCACATTGTCTCTAGAGCTTTTCCTTGGCCACATTCTAGCAGCAGCTTGTGCATGAACCTACACTTCATAACCATGCTCACTGGCTTAATGTTGGTAGGGTTTGGAACACCGTACAGAGCAATGTTGATGTTGGCAGTCCTAACCTCATCTTCCCACTTAGACCTAAACCCAACTCCTAGCCTGGGGAAGTTAGTGACTATCTCCAGAGAGCCCAAGGAGACCAAGAAGGTCGTGTCAAGCACACGAGCACGAATTGTCTTGGTTCCATCAACTGGGATTGTGAGAACAACAACACTGGTCCATAAGTCTCTGACCATTTTAGGATGAAACAACTCCTTGATGCTAAAGAAAGGGGCCCACCTGGAGTATTCCAACTCCTCAGTAACATCCATTCCCTATTTCTAGCCATGATTTTCTCAACATTAGCGACTCTCAATTTGTATTTAGCAGCAATTTCTTCAGAGGTGAGATGTTTTTTGGGTGCCATTGAAAGAGATGAAGTTTTTAGGGTTTGAAGGATTTGAGGGTTTCAGAGAGAGAGAAGGAGACAAAGAGTTTTGACAATTTTAGAAAGTGTAAAGAAAAGAGCTTTATGACTCTTTTGCCTTTTGTAGTCATAAAGGTAGGAGAGAGAAAAAAGACATTTTTAACGTTAAAACGGCACGAATTGCGTGCGCCCACTAAGACATTATGAAAACATGGTTTCGAGAAACAAAACTGCCATGTACATGATTAGCTTCAGATTATTAAATGGCATTAAATAAATAATTACCATTTAAACAAAAACTGTTGAGTTCAAATAATTATGACTCAGCAGGGTCAGACAGGTTTGATAAAGATGTAAAACAAGTTAAACATGTGATATCAGACATGTCATTCAACTATGCAATGCATGTTCAAATTGTCTCTAATATATATAAACCTGTCTTCAGCCAAGGGTTTTGTGAAAATATCAGCCTATTGATTTTCAGTTTTAACAAACTTAATATCAAAGATACCTTTTTGAACATAATCCCTTATAAAGTGATTTTTGATTTCAATATGCTTAGCCTTAGAATGCTGAATTGGATTTTTAGATAAGCAAATTGTACTTGAATGATCACACCACACAGATATATCATGCTCATATATAGAGTAGTCCTCAAGTTGATGTTTTACCCATAAGAGTTGAGAGCAACAATTTGCAGCAGAGATGTATTATGCTTCAATAGTAGATAGAGCAATTGTTGTCTGTCTTTTGCTTATCCAGGAGACTAAACTGGCTCCAATGAAGTGGCTTCCTCCACTGGTGCTCTTTCTTTCTATTCTGTCTCCAGCAAAATCAGCATCACAGTATCCTACTAATCTGTATTATTTTGTTCTTAAATACAACAAACCAAGATTAGTGGTCCCAAGCAAATATCTAAATATTCTTTTAATAACTTTAAGATGGGATTCTCTAGGATCAGATTGGAATCTGAAACACATACAGACACTAAATTGAATATCAGGTCTGCTTGAAGTTAAGTATAGAAGAGAGCCAATCATACCTCTGTAGACAGTTTGGTATACCTTTTTACCTTCACCATCTTTGCTTAACTTTGCATTAGGTTGCATAAGAGTTTTCATAGGTTTAACATTCTCCATTTTATACTTCTTAAGTATCTCCTTGGTGTATTTTTGATGATGGATGTAGATTCCATCACTTGTCTGCTTAATTTGCAGTCCAAGGAAGAACTTTAATTCTCCCATCATGCTCATTTCAAATTCTGCTTGCATTAACTTGGAAAATTCCTTGCACAACTTTTCATTAGTTGCTCCAAAAATAATATCATCAACATATATTTGGACTATAATAAAACTATCTTTTGAGCATTTCTTAAACAAGGTTGTGTCTACTTGTCCTCCAGTAAATCCATTATGCATGAGAAAAGAACTAAGTATATCATACCATGCTCTAGGTGCCTGTTTCAAACCATATAAAGCCTTTTAAGTTTGAAAACATGATCTGGTTTATCAGAATCTTCAAAACCAGTGGGTTGTTTAACTTGCACTTCTTATTCAAATATACCATTTAGAAAAGCACTTTTCACATCCATTTGAAAAAGAGTGATTTAGTGTTATGCAGCATATGACATTAAAATGCGTATGGCTTCTATTCTAGCTACTAACCTAGCTTTGTTTCTGACAACCTTACCATCTTCATCCAATTTTTTTTTTGAATACCCATTGTTCCAATGACAGACTTGTCTTTTGACTTGGAAACAAGTGTCCAGACATCATTTCTGGTGAATCGATTGAGTTCTTCTTGCATTACAAGAATCCAGCTTTCATCATCAAGAGCTTCTTTAATGCGCTTTGGTTCCATATCTGACAGAAAAGCCACATTGCTTGATTCTCTTAAAGTTGATCTGGTTCTAACTCTTTGTGAGGGGTTTCCGATAATAAGATCCTTAAGATGATGGTTTTGAACTTGCAGTCTCTTTTAAAATCATCACGTTGATTTTGACCAGTCTGTTGACTTGTCTGATGACTTGTCTGTTCCACTACTCTGTCAGACTCTGCAATAGGTTCTGCCTTAGATATGTCAGGCTGTTGACTATCTTGTCTGTTTATATCAAGACCTGCAAATTCATCTTCTAGTTCTGATAGTTCCCTATCAGTCTTTAAACCATCGTTAAACTTAACATGAATAGATTCTTCAATTACAGAGGTTCTAGAGTTATAAACTCTAAATGCCTTAGGCATTTCAGAATATCCAATGAAGATACCTTTATCCACTTTGGAATCAAACTTTCCAAGTTGATCCTTAATGTTTAGAATGAAACACTCACATCCAAATGTATGGAAGTAAGATATGTTGGGTTTATTACCTTTCCACAATTTATAGGGAGTCTTCTTCAGAAAAGGCCTTATAAGTATTCTATTTTGTACATAATATGCAGTGTTTACTGCTACTGCCCAGAAGTACTTAGGGAGATTATTTTCATTAAGCATTGACCTAGCCATCTCTTGCAGAGATCTGTTCTTTCTCTTAATCACTCCATTTTACTGTGGAGTTCTTGGTGCAGAGAAATTGTGAGAGATCCCATTCTCCTCACAGATCAATTTGAATTGCTCATTTTCAAATTCTCCCCCTTAATCACTTCTAAGGGTAGAAATATAGAAACCCTTCTCATTTTGTACTTTCTTACAGAATACAGAGAAAGCCTTAAAAGACTCATCCTTGTGGGTTAAGAAGAGTACCCATGTAAATCTGGAATAGTCATCAACTATGACAAATCCTTATTTCCTTCCAGCCAAGCTAGCAACACTAACTGGCCCAAATAGATCCATGAGTAACAACTGAAGAGGTCTAGAGGTTGATACTTGGTTCTTAGATTTGAAACTTGATTTTATTTGTTTACCTCTCTGACATGCATCACACAAAACATGTTTCTTAAAACCAATGTCAGGCAATCCTCTCACAAGGTTATCCTTTTTCAAATTTGAAATAAGTTTCATACTAGCATGTCCTAGTTTTCTATGCCATGACCATCTTTCATCCTCTTTTGACATCAGACAGGTTACACTTTGATCTGAGAGATCAGTCAGTTCAATCTTATAAAGATTTTGTTGCCTACTAGCTGAAAAGAGTGTATTGCCACTCTTGTCTTTGCTATACAAGCATCCTTAGTAAAGGAGACATTAAATCCACTGTCACATAATTGACTTATACTAAGCAAATTGTGTCTTAATCCTTTGACTAAGAGAACATTAGATATTGAGGAAAGAGGGGATTTACCAATAGTACCAATTCCAATAACCTTCCCTTTATGATTGCCTCCAAAGGCAACATGTCCTCATTTCTTAAGTTGGAGGTCTAGGAGCATAGACCTTCCTTCTGTCATGTGTCGCAAGCAGCCACTGCCCAGGTACCAACAGAGTTGTTTTCTTTGTCCTATTGAGGACATCTGCAACAGTAGTTATTTGATCTTTAGGTACCCATAGTTTTCTGGGTCATTTTCAGTTAGTTCTAAGAGTCTGTGAAGACTTCCTTCTCTTCATGTGAATACACTTAGACATAACATGTCCATCTTTTCCACAAAAGTTACAAACAGGTATGGATTTAATGGAAATTGATATAACTGACACTTTAGATGTTTTTATTGATACTTTATGATGTGTCTGATGGACATATCCAATGCCTTCTTTGTAAGGGAGTGTCTCCGATAGCCAAGCAGCTTGGTCAGATTATTTCTACCATTAACAAATTTGGCAAGATCAGAAGTGAGCTCTTCCACTTTCTATTGAAGTTTGACAACTTCTTCAGACTGTGATGTTTCACTGATGATCTTAGCTTCATTAGACTTTACAGTCTTCCGCTCACTGTTCTCCTTGGCCAGCTTCTCACACTCTTAAGATTTCTGTTTATGCTCACTAAGGAGCTTTACATACTCTCTCTTGAGGGATTTGAAAGCCTTAGATAAGCAGTTGGATTCCTCCAACAACTCCTCATAGGCACCATGCAACTCCTCAAAGTCAGGATGTACCTTATCATCAGATTCTGAGTCAGTGTTGGCCATCAGATAAAGATTAGCTTCCTTATCTGCTTCCTCATCTTCAGACGATATTGACTCCAGATCCTCCCAAGTAGCCATCATTCCTTTCTTCTTTTTGAAGAACTTCTTATAAGGGGCTTTCTTGAGTTGAGGACACTCAGCTTTAATGTGACCATGCTTCTTGCACTCATAGTAGACAATTGGACTCTTGTCTGTTGAATTGGATTCCTTGAAGTTTTTATCTTCCTGGTAAGGAGAAATAGCTCTTCATCAATTTCAGAATCCTCGGGCACAGACAAGTCAATATCATAGGAAGACTCGTCTGCTTTTAGTGCTTTTGAGGCCTTTGATGATTTTTTATCAGCTTTTAGAGCAATGGATTTGCCATTTTTTGTTGTCACACTACTTTGGAAGACTTCTGAGGATCTTTCGAACTTTCTCAGCATTTGTATAAGTTTTACCAAGAGACTTTAAACCATTGATGATAGTTTGGAATCTTGCTATCATCTGAGCAACAGATTCACCTTCCTCCATGATGAACAGTTTATACTTTCTGACAAGTATGACAATCTTTGACTCTTTAACTTTGACAGTTCCTTCATGTATGACAGATAAGGTGTCCCACATTTCGTTTGCAGAGTCACAAGCACATACTTTCTCAAATTCTTCAGGACTGAGAGCACAGATGATGTTGTATATGGCTTTATGATTCAGTTCCCATTTTGTCTTTTCTGCAGAGGTCCACTGTATCTGGTGACTCCCACTTGAACTACCTCCAACAGTCAAGTCTATTCTTCAGGACCTTTTCCTCCACATTGTTAGATGCTCAACCTAGAGGCTGAGCTCTGATACCAACTGAAATAGACAACTACCAACACGAGAAGGTGGGTTGAATTGTGTTTATCAGATTTTAAAACAAAGTTAAAAACTTTTCGCATACAAAAGCTAAGTTCAGACAAGTGATTTCACAAGATACAGACATGTCACCTGTCTGATCAGTTTTTCACATAAAAACACACAAACATGCAAGAGTAAAACTGTTTTGATATTCGCACTTCAACCCCTTTAGTTAGTTGATAAATAAAGATAGTCAAAGCAACTAAAGAGATAAGGATAGAGGGATTAAACACAACCATTTATCCTGGTTCACCCTTTAACAACTAGGGCTACGTTCAGTTCTTGGCAGCACCAAGTTTTCTCTACTATAACTGATCATGTTACAAACTCCAAGTATTCTTTGCACACCTAGCCTCTCCAGGCTCCAAGACAAGTATTCTTTGCTCACCTAGCCTCTTCAAGCTCACTCAAGTTGTTTTGAGAAAAGATTGTAATAAATGCAATTTGCAAGTCTTTCACTAACACTCAGAAGAGTGAATTAAATGTGAAGTATAGAAAGACTGCGTACTAACTTCAAATGATTGAAGAATACAGATTGAAAGAATGAAGGATTAATTGCTCAGAATGGCTCTTTAATGCTGTGTATTCTCTATCTTTATCTTCACTGCCTTCTGTATTTATAGGCTCCAATAATTTTGAATCCATTAGAGACATTGCTTCAAGTTTTGGCTTCAAGCTGAACTCCATTAAATGCAATAGAGTCGTTCTGGGCAGCCATTAATGCAATAGGAACATTGGTTGTACTCTAACACGTAAGTTCAGTGCTTTATGCTTTGTGCAGCAACCAAATCAGATTTGTGCAGGTTACTTTTGTACTTTGATGAACATATTTCCCTTTTCATCAACTCCCAGTTGTACTAGGAATAAAGCATATTAGAAGCACTCCTCTTCTGAGTTCCTAGGTTGCTTGCGAGTTTGACCTTCTGACTTTCTTGATATGCGTGAGAAAGAGAAAGCATCGGTGACTTCTGCTTGAAGGGACAGCTCCTAAAGACTTCTTTTTCCTTGTGTTCCTTATCGAATTGAATCCTTAATGCAGATAGTCAACAATCCAGTCAGCAGACAGGTTGACTCTTACTCATAAGACATATGATCTTCAAGACAGATTAAGAGTGTCTATGGGCAGGCATGTTATATTCTGCACGTTAGATAGACCGATCAGCAACCCATATGAAGTTCAACTAAATCCTTAACACATGTTTAATTTTCATCAAAACTTAGGGCAAATACACATCAAACATTTAGAGACTTAACAGAATTCTGCTATAAAACAGTATTCTTTGTCAGATCATATCTCGGGCTAAGAAACTCGACATTTAATGATTTTTTTATCTTTCTGGAAAGCTTAGGTTGTGTAGCTTACAATGGTAAAGTTTCAGATTTATATAATTTTAGAGTCAATTTAAGTGAGTGATCAAAGTAAGCTCGTTCGAGGAGAAAATTTCTGGTTTAGTATAAAAACTTGGAATTTGTGAATATCTAATTGTGCTAACCCAAATGGGGTTGATCTTACAGTCTTAGAAAGCTTGCAGAAGGCTACACCCTAAAATAGATGTGATTGGCCTTATTTTGTGGTCTGCGAGAATAATGAATATTTGGTTCTATTTGAAAGTAAATGTACTAGATGCTTGGCTCAAGGTGAATGATTATGATTGGTATCATGTGCTACACAATGACCATTGATTGGATATCAACATGGATGGAGTCCATGTGGACTATGAATACCTATATTTGAACTTTACTTGGACTACTATGAATTTGAAATGTCCCTTTATGGTTGATGGACACCTATGCTTATCTCACTTGGATGTGATGATCACTTGAGCTAATATAATTTTATAAATGATTGCATTGTATCCATTTTGGCATGTGGTGTCTGTGAGGAGATACACCCAAGTGCGGGTGGGAATACTAAGGGAAGGTTGAGATGACCTAGGGGGTGCATTCGGTGTGGAACTCCATAAGACAGGGTGGTAGCTCCCCTGTTGCCGTGGTATCCGATGCAACACAGATGTACTAGCGACGACTGAACTACTTAGGATCAGTTGAGGACGTCTCCGATTAGATGTGTGTCATGCAATTGATTTCTTTTAAGCACTTGTTTTGGCTATTGGTTACGGAAACGTTGACTCCCGATTGCTCCTCTGTTGTTGTTGTTTCTCCGGAGATTGAGTCGGTCGGCATTGAAAGAGACATATGTGTGAGAATTTGCATATGCATTTACATTTGTTATTTATTAATGATAATTTACGACCTAGATGAAAATCTATATTGATAAGTAAGTCTTTATTGTGACTATTCTCTTGATCTATTTATGTTATTTTGTGGGAATTTACTCTTATGTACCTAAGATGTAAAATCTACTCTATTACCTTTTTGTTGGAAGTAGTTATCTTACTTCTCCTTTGTGTACTTTTTGCTGTTCGCTTGGATCTGTTGTTGGTTACAGATGACGGATGTGGATTCACCCCCAACCTATTGTTATCTGTAAGGATGATACCACTTCGAGGATTCGTAAGTGGTACATAGAGGAAAGAGTAGAATCCAAGTGTCCTTGACTAGCTCTGGAGAGTCTTAACTTATGTTTTATATTAAGTTTGTATATCAAATACATATACTGATAATTGATTATTATGTATTGGAATATGTAGATGACTTATTAAATATCCAAATAGGTATTGAGTTTAAATAAAGTTTGTGATAATAAGTGCTTGAATTTAACTCAGACAAGTTCTAGTGCCCGGAGGGCCATGAATATATGTATGTGTGGATTGATAAGTAATAGCTATTATTAGGACAGGTAACAAGATTAAAATGAGATGCTAAGGGGGTGTCTCCGTTCGCATCGAAAGACAAGTTTAAATTAACATCACAATAGGTAACTTGAACTCAGAAAGGTAAAAATGTTAAAAAAACATTATTACAAACATTGTCAATGATGACTAGAGCTGTCAATTGTGCCTAAAGCCCATGGGACAACCCATATGGCCCTCCATAGGGGGTCAATTTTCATTAGCCCATTTAATGATAGGGCTTCCTGGCCCTAACCCATTAAGCCCCACACATTAGCCTCATCCATGGCATTTCACTACAACACTCACTCACGCTTTACATAGGAAATATTTTCACAATGCCATTCCAAATGGCTAAATGTTGATTGCCTAGAAGATGCAATAGCAAACTCGGCTGCATCTGTAGGTGTGCAAAAGCAATCCAGTTACACAATTCAGACTTAACACCCATTTTATGTAAATACTCAAATGCAATCTAACCATAATATCCTAGAACACCAATATTTCCTCAACTAACAGCAGATAAAGTCCCAATTATACAATACATACAATTCCCATAGGTAATCAACACAATTAAAATCAAGTAATTTATCACAATCACCCTCATATAATTTCCTAAGCAGATATGTTAAAACCCTCATTAAAACCCAAACTACACCTAATGTATTATTTTCCCCACCTGGCATTGACACCTTGGATTCCTTTGGCGCTTCACAGTAAGCACAAGCAATTCTGCAACTGCTCCCAAAATGTGTATCTTGCGCTCCCAAGCAAGCACAACCACAACCAACATCCCAGAGAGAGTCCAACAGTTTGCAACAACCAGATGATGAGTGTGTTTTCACCTCATAATTCTTCATCATTTGGCATGCATTTTCATGTAGATTAGGCATTTTATTTTTGTTATTTGTTAGTTTTTCCTTTGGAATGGGTAAGGTGGTTTTGTCGTGTTTGTGTGCAGGAATTGATGATGAAAATGCTTAGGTCCAGTTGATTTGGAGTTTGCTTGAAGATGAGACTTGAGAAGAATGAAAAATAAGCAAGGCAGAAGCCATCACGGCCTGGGGGTGATGGCCATCATGCCCATGATCGCGTAGAATGAAGAAAAAAGGAAGGAAGCGAAACTCAAGCTGTCATGGCCTGGCCCTGACAGCCATCATGGCCGTGACAGGCCAATCAGCGCAAGAATTCACAAAGCAGAAGCTATCATGGCCTGGCCCTAACAGCCGTCACGGCCGTGATGCGTAAAATCTGGGATTTTGGGATCTGTTTTTGATCTGATTTGTAATTGCTTTAATCCCAAGTTAACCTACACTATAAATAGGGCAATTAGGCTCGAAAATATGGCATCTTGGTTGCTACCTTAGGCTTAATTTAGGATTTCTCTTCTTCTCCAATTTCTTCTCTTCTCTTAGGATTTTTATGTTCTTGTTAATCAAGATTGCTATGACCATGACAATGCTTGAGTAGTCGTTTTATTTCTAGGAATTGGGGCTATGCCCAATACTTGTTTTTATGCTATGAATTGATCTTTTCCCATTTGTTAATTTCAATTTGCTCTTGATTTAATTCTTATTGTGCTTCATCCATGTGAATTGATTGATCAACTATTTGCATGTCTTAGATATTCTAGGGAGGAACTGAGAAGTGAACCTAGGTATTGGATCCATAAGAATTGAACTTAGGACTTAAATCACGAGAGTTAGAAGCAGTCCTTCGAGGGTTCATTGAATTGTCACAAATCTTAATGGGTTCAATTTAAATACAATTACCACGAGAGTAGGGGTTGGTTTAATTGGGCACGGTTCTTGTATCTCGAGAGGGAACATTAACTTTATTAGGATAAATTCACCTTCAAAGCATTTTGATAATTAACATGAGGGTTAGTCAATTTAGTAGCATAAGCAGTCTTGTTAGTAACCCAATTCCTGGAAATCTCCTTTGGTTTGAAAAACAACCGATTTGATTTACTTTTCGATTCTGTTTGATTGTGATTTTTAATACTTGATTTGGTACTTGATTCTTATTTCAAAAACCAAATCTTTCCTTGTTTAGGTTAATTGATTTAATAATTAATTGTTGTTTAAGATCACGGTCTCTGTGGGTTCGATCTTTTTATTACTTGACGACGAAGGCATACACTTGCGGATTCACGCTATCAAGTTTTTGGCGCCGTTGCCGGAGACTGTGCTTTCTTGAATTTCAATTAAATTTTTAAATTGATTTTTCTGAATATTTTTTTTTCTTTTTCTAGTGTATCTCTCTTTTTACAGGTGATTTTTCTCTTTTATGCGAAGATCCCAAAGTCTTGGAACTCTTATCGAAGTTGATCCCGAGATTGGAAGGACTTTTCATAGACGTAGAAGACTACAAAGGCAAAGAGCGAGAGAAAAGTTGATCCCCATTCCACTCATGGCCGATCAACCGGATACCAAACTGCTGAAGGACTACACAACCCCAAATGCCAGGGGTTTGCGAACTGGGATTGCTAGGCCAGAAATTGAGGCGGATAACTACACTATACTGCCCCAGTTAATTGGCATGATTAGGCAACATCAGTTTGGAGGATTACCCTCGGAAGACCCAACTGATCATGTGGAGACATTCTTGGAATTCTATGATACAACTAGGATTCAAGGTGGCCCGGTTGATGCTTTCCGTTTAAGGTTATTCCCCTCCTCTCTGACTGGAAAGGCAAGAGCTTGGTTGAAGTCAGTGCCTGCTAATACTTTGTCAACATGGGACCAACTGGAGCAAGCATTCTTGGAAAAATTCTTTCCACCATCCAAGACTGCTTACCTAAGAACTCAGATCACCGGCTTCTTCCAAAAGGACGGAGAGTGCTTATCCGAAGCCTGGGATCGTTACAAGGGATTGCTAGAGTCTTGCCCACATCATGGGCTCGAGAAGTGGCTATTAGTGCATACCTTCTACAATGGATTGGATTATTATTCGAAGGTGTCACTTGACTCCGCAGCTGGTGGAGCATTGATGAATAGACCACTGACTCAAGCATTCAATATCATTGAAAGCGTTGCCCCCAACTATCACCAATGGGGTTCAGAAAGAGGTAATAACCCAAAAAAGCTTTCGGGAAGTAAGTTTGATGTAGATGGTACTGATTTGATTATGTCTAAATTTGACTCATTGAGTAAGCGCTTTGATAAGCTTGAAAAAGCTTATGTGAGTTCAATAGGTGCTATTAATGTTGCTTGTGAGATTTGTGGAGTGCAGGGATATGACTTCATGGAGTGCCCACATGGAAGTGCTCCTGGATTAGGCGCTTCGGGTGAAGAAGTGAATTCATGTCATAACTTTTATGACACAAACCCGAAGTTGCCAAACTATGTTCCCCAAAATTCGTACAACCAAGGAAGGAAGAATAGCCCTTATCTCTCCTACTAGAACTACAACAACACATTGAACCACGAATTCCAAGAAGGCCAAGGTAATATGAAACCCGCATCGGGGTATCCTCAGGTACAAAATTCTAAACTTGAGTCTCTTTTGGAAAATTTTGTTGAAACTCAAACAAAGCAAAATGAATAGTTCAGGCAACATGGTAGGGCTATGGACGAAGCCATTAAGGAACTAGCTTCTAAGGTAGATAACTTAGCCATTCATAATAAGATGCTAGAGACACAAATTGCCCAACAAGCTAGTACATATTCTAGGACTAAGGGTACTTTTCCGGGACAACCCAAAGTTAATCCCAGTGAGCAATGTAATGCTATATACTTGAGGGATGATAAGCTTGGGGTAGTTGAAAAGGGTGTGGAATGTGAGGTGGACATGAGTGAACAAGAAGAGATTGAACCAAAATATATCCCTCCACCACCTTACCAACCTTCAATACCTTTCCCACAAAGGCTAGTCAAGAAAAAACAGTTAGAAAAAGAGACTAAGAGCTTAATTGAGGAGCGTGATGAAATGATAAAAACTAATATTCCTCCTAAACTAAAAGATCCGGGATGTTTCTCCATTGCTTGCTCAATTGGAGAAGTTAAGATAGACCATGCCTTATGTGACTTTGGGCCTAGTGCGAGTTTGATGCCACTTACTATCTTTGAGAGGTTAGAAAAAAAGGAATTGAGACCATCCAAGTTCTCTTTACAATTTGCAGATGACTCAACTAAAAACCTTCTAGGCATACTAGAGAATGTCCCCATAAAGGCAGGGAAATTTTTTATTCCTACTGATTTCATGGTGTTGGATATGAACAAGAATTCTAAATTCCCTATCATTCTTGGAAGGCCATTCTTGGCCACAGCTGGAGCAATAATAGATGTAAAAAATGGTAAGCTCGCTTTGAATGTAGGGAAAAGTAGGGTGGATTTTGATTTGACTAACTCATATAACAACCATTCTTTTTGAGAATCATGTGTGCAGGATTGAGATAATGCCTCCGAAGGTGAAGGAAGAGCTTAACATGGAAGCAACTCCCAAACTTTGAGTGATAAATGATGCACCAAATAAAGATGAAGTTGAAGTTGCTCAACATGTGGAGTTAAAACTTCCGTCGGGAGGAAGTAAGGCCATGAGACTCAGAGTAAAAAGAGCAAAGCGAAAGCGCATGTGGCCATATGAATAATATAGGCTCTTTGAATGACTTCCTTGGAAGAGAGGTGTTCTTTTACTTCCAAGCCCAGCTGATCCCAGTTGATTGAAGAGAGTATGGTTAAGCTTAAGACCGTAAATAAGCACTTCTTGGGAGGCAACCCAAGTTTTCTTTCCCTTGCTATTTTGTTTTTGATTTTTGTTTGTTTTGAATAAATTAAGAAGTTTAGAGGATAAAGATCACAAAATGATGGTTTTGCCAAGTGTGTTTGCAGGTTGGAAAAACATGAAAAGAGAATAGGCGGGGCAGTGAAGATCACGGCCTGGCCGTGATAGCCTTCACGGCAGTGACGCGCTCCAAAGGCGTTCTGAGCCAGCACCCACCACCACCTAAGTGAGTTGTTCCATTTTTCTCCTCTCTTCGACTTGATTATTTACAATGGGGACAATGTAAGTTTTGAAGCTTGGGGTAAGGGTATTTTGCATTTTGCATATTGCGTTTTTCATGTTGCATTCATTTAGGTGTAGTTTTGTATGATCACATCACTAGATTGCCCTTTGTTTTTAAATTGCATCTTATTGTGAGAACTTTGTGCCAAATGAATTGAGACAGTGAATTTTTTAACCCAATTTTTGTATTCTTGTGATAGGCAAAATTAAAATGCTTGGGATGATCTTTTGATAGTTGTTAATTAGCATGTGGTTGCTTGAATCTGTGTTTCTCGTTAATTTAAAACTACTAAATGTGAGATTTTTGAGCCTAAAAGGGATACTCACCAAATTTACCCCATTCCTTAGAAATTTTTTAAAACATATTTGAAAATGATTGAGGCATTAGGTATTTTTCTAACCTTCTGAGCTTTGACTGATTAAATGCTACCCCTTAGTTGCCCAATTTTGAGCCTAATAGGAAAAAAAAAAAATTTCTTTTCTTGGTACCTTGATTGTTTTTGATAAATGATCCATGGTATGATACTTTTTAAAGTATTGCAAAAAGGGCAAGAATGTGGTTTGAAAAGTTGCGGGATAAAAAAAAAAAAATTCTCTTGAGTTGGAAATCTCCCCTTCTCCAAATTGATGAAAAAGTTAAAAAGATAAAAAAAAAAAAAATGGAGAAGGGGATGAGAAAAAGAAAGTGAGAAATAAAATGGAAAAAAGAAGAAGAAAGAAAGGTGAAAAAGTGAATTAAAGCCTAAAAATGTATTTTAGAAGGTTATCATGCTTTGCATTGTTTGATATTTTGTTTAGCCTTCTTGAATTTTCATTTTCTTGGTTTTTCCCACCTAACGATTAATCCCATGGCCCCATTACAACCAAAATAAAAGACCTCTTGATTCTTATGTGTTTCATTAATAAAGTAGAGATTTGATTAATAGTCAAGCTTAGGGTAGGATACCTTCCTTGAGGAAATTGAGTGAATTGTCATACGTCCTTAAACGCTTGAGTGAGGTGAGAAGAGTGCCCGAATTAGTGAGAGGCATGAATTTAGGGCACCTAAGCTTTTAATTGGACTTAAAATTGATTGTCTCTTGGTTACTTATTTGGATATGCCTGTTACTTGGATTTGTTATTCGGGTTCTTGGTTCACTGTCCATGCTCTGATTGTTTATCTTGTCTGGCCTTAGTTATTGCTTGAGGACAAGCAAAATCTTAAGCTTGGGGTAGTTTGATGAGTGTGTTTTCACCTCATAATTCTTCATCATTTTGCATGCATTTTCATGTAGATTAGGCATTTTATTTTTGTTATTTGTTAGTTTTTCCTTTGGAACGGGTAAGGTAGTTTTGTGGTGTTTGTGTGCAGGAATTGATGATGAAAATGCTTAAATCTAGTTGATTTGGAGTTTGCTTGAAAATGAGACTTGAAAAGCATGAAAAATAAGCAAGGCAGAAGCCATCACGGCCTGGGGGTGATGGCTGTTGGCCATGGCAACCATACCCAAGAGACGGGGGGGGGGGGGGGGGGGGGGGGGGTGAATTGGGTTTTAAATAAAAATGATAACTTTTTTGATAAATAAAAACCTTTTGAAACTTTAAACAGAATTAGCAGCGGATATGAAATTCTTTTCAGATTAAAACATTATCGCGTGCAAGTAAAAACGTTTTTGCAAATGATAAACCAAAAGTAAAAGAGATAGGGATAAGAAGATTGACACAGCGATATATCCTGGTTCGGCCACAGACTACCCACGTGGCTTACGTCCAGTCCCCAAGACAATACCACCAAGGGTTTTCACTCAATCCCTAGCTTTTAAACAGGAGCAGCTAGAACCTTTACAATAACGAGAACTCCTCACAGACTAGAGACATACAATCCTCCAGTGACAGAGTCTCAAATCCCTAGCTTTTAAACAGGCGCAGCTAGAACCTTTACAGTGGAATCACACTCACTAATCCATTACAAGAGATATACCCTCTCTTGCAAGAATAGTAACCAAAGGAGGTTTGAGTCAATCCGAATCTTACCAATAGTATGCACTCTTAATAGTGCTGATATAAACAAATTGAAGCACAAGAATAACTACACCTATATGGTGTGTAGAACTCTCAAAATAATATGGTCAAGTGATAGTGTAAGAGAGTAGTATAGTAAAAAAAATTATCAGAGTTTTAGCACAAAGAGAAATAGTAGAGTTGTAACAAGTGGTGGCTCAAAGTATTTTCAAAATTATTGTGCAAAAGCTCTTGAATTGAATCAGAGAATAAAAATAAAATTCACGTGATTGCTCTTTCTCTTTCTCGTGTATTCTCTTGCTCTCCATCAGTCTCTAGCCATCCACGCTATATAAAGCCATTTTCAACAAAAGTGAACGTTGCAGCATGAGTGAGGCTGGACATTTAATTCAAATGATTTTGCTATTAAAACTAGTTAATTTCCATACTAGCCAATAATGTTAACGTTGAGGGCCTGAATGAATACAAAAGATTCCAATGTAATTAAGTGCAAATTTGCCTTGCTAAAACAAATCAAACTTCATCAATGTTCATGAAAAAAAAAAACGTGTCATAAAAGCTCAACACAATAAATGCACTTGACACATGTGGGAAGGTTCAGGAAGTTTGCTCAGTAAAAGAAAAGGCTGAATCAATTTGGTCATCACTTAAAGGTGGTCGTGAAAAAGTGCAAGATTTCATCATTTGAATTTGATAGTAATTCTAACGTTGAAGCATGAATGCCATGATCTAATTCTTGCGCTTTTAATGCTTGCAATTAAAAGAATATTGATTACCATAAATTAATAAAACAAACATGTAAGACATGAGTGAGGCAATGTCATGACCATTTGAATTCAAAAGTTACGTTGGAATTAAAACTTGGCAAAAGCTTGATACACATGATTTGATCTTAAACTTTAAAAGCAAATCTTTTGCAATTAAAAAATTAATTTGATAAAATATTTATTTATATATTATTTTTATTTTTATTAAAAAATTGTTTTACTTTTCATCATTTAAAACTTCAAGATTTATTTTGAAAATACTTTAAGACCAGTTTTAAAAATATTTTGATTTTCATCGTTAAAAACCTTGAGCCAAATTAGTAGATTTTAACACATGTTATAATTATTTTAAGCACATATTAAATGTGTGTGTGTGGACCAATATTAAATTGAGAACTCCACTTATCATTTACACACATCTTCTAAAACAAGCAATATAAATACTGAAATTCCCATTTTGTCCATCTTGACTGCTTGTTTGACTTTTTGCCGCTTTTTGCACTTAAGTCCTTTTCATGCTTTTTGCAATTTAATCCTTTAGTTGAATTTGCGTGTTGGTCCTTGGACTTGAAATTCTCCTTTGCTCATCATCAAAACAAAAGTACCTGTCAAGGCATATATCCACAAACTCCCCTTTTTTTATGATGACAAACATCTCATGAGGGAATTTCTAACAAATAGAGTTAGAGCAATAAAATATATCACAAGTTTTAGTTTTGCCTTACTCCCCCCTCACTTTATGCAGTTAGAGCAATAATGTATATATCTCATTTCATGATTTTGCTCTCTACTCCCCCTTAAGCATGCACTCATGTAACTCTCCCCCTTTTGTCATTATCAAAAAGCGGGAAAAGCAGGGCCGACCCAACATTTTTAGAGGCCTAAAGCGAACTCCAAAGTGAGGCCTTTTAAAGAAAATAATAAAAAATTATAAAATTTATTATATTTTTATTTAAAGTTTATCTTTCGTGCTTTTTGGGATGCAAAATCATTTATTAAATTATTGTAATCGATTTCATTTAACAAATCTTTTTCAATCGATAATAAAGCTAATCAATTTAATCTTTGTTGAGACATTGTGGATCTTATATAAGATCTTATCATTTTTAGTTTTGAAAAACTTCTTTATGTCGAAGCAACGTTTACGGGAATCGTTAACATTATTCTATAAGCGATATATGCATTTGGAAAAGAATCAAGCCTTATTATATAATTAAGTATGTCAATTAGTGTATCATTTTCCACTTGTATAATTTCTCTTAAAATTTTTAGTTCTATAAATAAATCTAATCCATCAATATCTGAGTTGTCATTATGTTTTAATGAATGTTCAAGGTTAAGACAATTTTATTTTAAATTTTCATCATCCAATGACCTTAATTTCTCAATACTAAATAGAAAACCAAAAATATCTTGATACATTTTAAATTATTCAAATCTACTTTGAAATGAGGTAATTGCTTTATTTATTACGTACAAAAGAAGTAATCAACTTTAAATGATTATTCGGGAGATTTTACAACTTCACTGTCAATAATCTCATCAAATTGTTTCTTTCTACGAATAATACGTTTTTCACAGAACTTTGGTTCTATATTCATTTCTATAGCAATTTCTTTGGCAGAAATTAAAGCATTTTCAAATCAGTCTTCCCTATATTTTTTTTAAAATGAAATAAGACCTTTCAATTGTTGTATAGCAACATTAATACACATATCCTTTGATTGCGTATTTTTACTAACTGAGTTTACCGCAAACAATATCTCATACCAAATAGTCATGCCTAATAAAAACTCAAAATTTTCAAGCTCATAAGTTGCTAAACAATCAGCTTCACTTTTTATTTTAGGTTCGTCATTAAATTCACCTAATTTCAATAAAGCATATCTTATTTGTGAAGTTTGAAATCTTAAAGCTTTTACACTTTCAATACGATTTTCCCAACGTGTTTGTGACAATGATTTAAGAGTTAGGCTAGGGATATGATCTTGTAAAATGTTCCATCTTTTAGTAGATGAAGAAAATATGGTATATATACATTGTAAAAAAAAATATTATTAAAATAGATAGTAAAAAAAAAATTTTGGAGACCTAAAGCCCTAGCTTCACCCTTGGGCCGGCCTTGGGGAAAAGTATTATAATTTTATCATGGCATATATCCACTAAAGTAATAGTCAATTTTAAGTTTGAGATATGTAGACCATGGCATGCATAAGTAGAATTATCAAAGAGATATAAAAATGAAGTACGTGCGGAAGCAAAAGTGCCAGGAAAATTAACACAGCACAAAGGTTACTCATTTTTTTTTATTCCATATGAAGCTCTTATTTATCTCAAAATAGAGTTAATCCCAAATAAATTAACTCATAGAATCATCTCCCCTATTTGATATTTCAATTTATTTAGGCATCAAAAGATGAGACATTCATACTTTCAATAAGGGAATTTTATAGATATAACATAGATTAAAAAAAATTCTCCCCCTTTGACAAGTATATATTCTTGTATTTTATGCTTCCCTTAAACATGTAAATATTTTTCCCCCTTTCGAAAATAATTTTTCAAAAAAAAAAAACGTTTCATTTATGGGAGAGAGAATAGAAGCCACATTTAAAATCAACAAGCATTAAACAATCCATAAGATAGAATATCATAAAAGATTAGGATTGAGAAACTGATTGAATTAAATATTGTGTGGCGCTTTCTGGGCTTCTTTGTATAATCGATTATTGTAATCGATTACAACTCCTCTGGAATTTTCCATTTTCTCCCCCTATTACGTGTAATCGATTATCTCAATCGATCACGTGCAGGAATTGATGATGAAAATGCTTAAATCCAGTTGATTTGGAGTTTGCTTGAAGATGAGACTTGAAAAGCATGAAAAATAAGCAAGGCAGAAGCCATCACGGCCTGGGGGTGATGGCCATCATGGCCATGATTGTGTAGAATGAAGAAAAAAAGGAAGGAAGCGAAACTTAGAAGCTGTCATGGCCTGGCCCTGACAGCCATCACGACCGTGACAGGCCAATCAGCGCAAGAATTCACAAAGCAGAAGCTGTCATGGCCCGGCCCTGACAACCGTCACGGCTGTGACTCGTAAAATCTTGGATTTTAGGATCTGTTTTTGATCTGATTTGTAATTGCTTTAATCCCAAGTTAACCTACACTATAGATAGGGCAATTAGGCTCCAAAATAGGGCATCTTGGCTGCTACCTTAGGCTTAATTTAGGATTTCTCTTCTTCTCCAATTTCTTCTCTTCTCTTAGGATTTTTATGTTCTTGTTAATCAAGATTGCTATGACCATGGCAATGCTTGAGTAATCATTTTATTTCTAGGAATTGGGGCTATGCCCAAGACTTGTTTTTATGTTATGAATTGATCCTTTCCCTTTTGTTAATTTCAATTTTCTCTTGATTTAATTCTTACTGTGCTTCATCCATGTGAATTGATTGATCAACTATTTGCATGTCTTAGATATTCTAGGGAGGAACTGAGAAGTGAACCTAGGTATTGGATCCATAAGAATTGAACTTAGGACTTAAATCACGAGAGTTAGAAGCGGTCCTTCGAGGGTTCATTGAATTGTCACAAATCTTAATGGGTTCAATTTAAATACAATTACCACGAGAGTAGGGGTTGGTTTAATTGGGCATGGTTCTTGTATCTCGAGGGGGAACATTAACTTTATTAGGATAAATTCACCTTCAAAGCATTTTGATAACTAACAAGAGGGTTAGTCAATTTAGGAGCATAAGCAGTCTTGTTGGTAATTTAATTCCTGGAAATCTCCTTTGATTTGAAAAACAACCGATTTGATTTACTTTTCGATTCTGTTTGATTGCGATTTTTAATACTTGATTTGTTACTTGATTCTTATTTCAAAAACCAAATCTTTCCTTGTTTAGATTAATTTACTTAATAATTAATTGTTGTTTAAGATCACGGTCTCTGTGGGTTCGATCTTTTTATTACTTGACGACGAAGGCGTATACTTGCGGATTCACGTTATCACCAGACAATCCAGAAATCAATTACTCATCATCAACATACAATTGAATGCATTTACATATTCAATTTACAGGAACACAAAACCAATTTTTAAATAAAATCATATTGGGACTTAGGGTTCATCAACGCAATTGGGGGAAACATAATTTGGTCAAAGAGTTAAGAAATTAGCTTAGGAAAACACCAATTTAGAGTGTGTTTGGGAAAGCTGAAATAATATATTATTCTGATAATCGATTATATGTATAATCGATTATTGTGATAATCGATTATAATCAGAATCTGTTTTTGTTTGGGTATGTTTGCAGACAAGCGATTTTAAGATAATCTATTTTGTTTGGGTGGTGTAAAAAAAACTCACTTTTGCATAGTAAATTACGAAAAAAAGGGTACGAAGTTATTTGTATAATTTAATAATTACATAGTTTTCACTCGGTTGGTCCCCACAAACTGGCCTCGAGTCTTCATCGGTCAAAATAACTTCACAACCTCGAGTTTTTACTCGGTTGGTCCCCACAAACCTGCCTCGAGTCTTCACTTGTTCGAAAGGACATCACAACCTCGAGTTTTCACTCGGTTGGTCCTTGGAAACAGGTTTCGAGTCTTCACTCGGTCGAAAGGATATCACAACCTCGAGTTTTCACTCAGTTGGTCTCCACGCATCGGCGTCGAATCCCCACTCGGTTAAGAGGGGAAAAACAAAGCTTTCAGAACTACGGCTAAAGGGGTCCAAAGCACAAAAAAGTAAGCACGGGAAGATTGATCAAAGTCTTATTATTCAAAATTTTTTTTTTTACAAAGATAGAAATATCAAAACACATGGCTCCCTGCAGACGAGGCAAAAACAGGAAAAATCCGACCCTGAAAACACGTCAGGATATAGCCATAGCCTCATTGTAGGAGAGCCCCCTCCCTCCAACGCTCTTCCGCCAAATGCATCCAAACGATCATGGTCCTCAAATCAAGGAGTCAGAGGAAAGTAGCAACAAGCAACAAGCAACAAGCCAAAACCTCTTTCCAAAGCAGTAGGCCACGCAGGGAGCAAAAGTGAGAGGTCGAGAGGGACCAGAAAGGAGGGACTAGGGTACACTCCGATGACTACTTTCTTGTTCATTTCTTGGCCAATGAGAATTATAATCATACTCTTTCCGAAGGTTCATGGTTAGTTGCGAGGCATTACCTTATAGTCCAAAGATGGGTTCCAATGTTTCTAAAGGAAGTAGAGATTTCTAAGAAAATTGCGGTTTGGATTCGCATTCCTCGGCTTCCATTAGAATTATATAATGCAAGATTTCTCTGGCGAATTGGATCTTCCCTTGGAGGCATGCTAAGAATTGATAAGCTTACTTCTATTCATTCCAAGGGCTAATTTGCCCGAATTTGTGTTGAAATGGATTTAGAGAAGCCTTTAATTCCATTCATTATGATTCGTGGGCATAAATTGCTTCTTGAATATGACATTCCATTTGATTTAAGTGTGGAAAGTATGGTCACAAGTTGGATCAATGCCCTGACTGTGACACCCGGGGCTGACGATGGCAGGGAGTGGAAGCCGTGCAAAAGGGCACGGACAAGGAGCGGCTCCTGGCAGGCTTCTAGGCGGAGGGACACATGATGAACCGATTACACACCAGAATGAGAGGGATCCTGAGACTGTGTAGTATGAGACTATACGGTCGAGAATGACTTATATGAATTGATAGGTACTACCTATACCAACAAGATGCATCTTGTTTTCGGGAGCCCATCACTTAAGAACTCCACAGTTAAGCATGCTTGACTTGGAGCAATTCTGGGGTGGGTGAGGACAAAGCATGCTGAAAAGACCCATGTTGGTTTGTGGGGCAATAGTCAATCCGTAAAGCAGCCATGGATGTTACAAATGGTATCAGAGCGGCACCTCTCCCAGTACTGTAACATCCCGGTTTTTACGATTTTGTTTTACGTAAGATGAACATGTTTAAGACTTGGATTATATGGTTAAGAGATGGATTAAGGTATAGGAACCTTTGCATGGAAAGTACACAGCTTTTCCGGGTGAGTTTGAACGTCAAGACCAATTACGGTTTCCCGGTAAGCGTCTTCGAGACGTCTGAGTGTGAAATAAGAATTTTGGAGTTAGAGATGAGATTAAGCCTTTTTGATGGTTTTAGGTTGTTTATTAGGTCCTACGGAGCCTATATCTCAAATTTGAGCGCAATCGGAAGTCGAACGGACCCTGAACACAAAGAGTTGACTTTTGGTCAGAAGTCAATGCTCAAGCATGGGTGTATCCACGCTCAAGCGCCCAAGTCAACCAGACAAGGACCATGCTTTGACTGGCCATGCGTCGTCACGGCTTACGTGGCAGCCTGTGAGTGGATGCATGGTGCGGCAGCTTTCCACGCTCAAGCGTGGCAATTCCCACGCTCAAGCGTGGGCACGCTCAAGCGTGGAATTTCTCACGCACGAGCGTGGCTGCGTGGTTTTGTAAAAATAAAAGCCTAAGTGACTTAAGTCACTTAGGCAGCAGAAACAGAAAGAAACAGAGAGCAGTGAGTTGAGAGAAGCCTGAGAAAATAGAGAGGGAGAGTCTAGAGAGAGAAAGAGAGAAAATCTAGAGAGAGAGAGAAGTTGTAGTGTGAGAACGAGGTGCTCGATCCTTCCGTTGCGATTCCGGTTACACTGTTGTGTTCTTGACGGCGATACCTTCATTGTCCTCTTCTTCGTTTCTTCTAAATGTGAAGGTAAATCCTACTCTCTTTATGTCGAAATGCCATCCGTTACGATGTTCGTGATATCTTTAGTTTCGGTTGACGGATTTTGATTCCGTCTTTGATTTTGAACTCGTAGTAACGTATGCTTCGTAACGTGATGTCTAGGTGAATTTTCGGAGGCTCGGAGGCCTTGCTCCCTTGCGTGGCAGAATTGAAGGTATAAAGGGAGTGTTCGTTTCGAGACGTCGGTACAAGTGTACACAAGGTGAGGGGGAAGAAATTCCAATTATCGGACTATCGGCATAAAATATGAACATTTACATGTGTGGGGATTCTCAACCCTCGTTGATTGTTGATTGATAATATGCTCATATGATAACATGCTTAGTTGATTATGTGATATATGGTTATTATTTTATTTCTCCGTTAATTATATGATGTTGTTCTGTTGATAATGTTGTACTATGTGTTGTTGATATATTGATGGGTGGTGGGTCAATATTGGTGATACTTTGGAGATATTTGATATGAAACTAGGTTGATAGCATGATTAGGAAGTCAGGATGTTAGGTGGTGATATTGAGGTGCTAGACAGAAAGGTGGTGTGATATTATGTAGTGATGGATACATGTGCATATCATTGCGTTGGTCATCCTCATGGGTAGCCGCAATAGCTGTTTGAGAGGTTACTAATATGAGGTTGATGTTGTGTGTTGTGAACGACTACAACGAAAGTTGGATAGTTTTCACAAGGGGCCGTATGACTAGCTACGATAAGCCGTTTGAGTGGCTATCATACGAGGTCGGATAATATTGGTGCATAGCTGGGCTATCGCACAAGACGTGTATCTGTGTATTTGTACACAGAGGGGCCGTGTGAACAGTTGCAATAGCTGTTTGAGCAATTTTCACACGAGGTTGAGGTGGACTATCCGGAGCGACCAAAATGACGGATCTCATGTTGGTGACCCAGGAGTTAGTAACCCAACTACCGACTAAACGTTGTTGTAGAATTGGCCAATCATGCATTTAGGACCAGTTATGCATTAGAATAAGTTATGATCCTAGTTGCTGAGATGTTGAGGTTGATTGATGTGATAATAATCTTGGGAGACGGATGTGTTTGTTTATATACATGTTGATGAGTAGTATTTTATGCTGTTTCCCCTTTATGATGATTAGAGTTTCTTACCTCCTGTATGTCTCTGTTTATATTTATTTTGGGTTTGGATCGTGATTTGAAGACGGAGATATGCCTTTAGCGGGTGTAGAGACGAAGAAGACGACGAGGATTTTCAGAGTTGAAGTTGAGTCTTTAGTATTTTATACCACGGCCAGTGGAGTGTCAGTTTTAGGTTTATGCCATTGCTTCTGCGAATTATGATATGTTGTATATATGTTTTATTGATTTAAATTTATCTGTTATTTTATTACATGCATTTGCATAATGTGGTGCCCAGAAAGGGGTGTCACAAGTACGATGTGGTTCGGGGATGAACCAAGCAGAAGCTGGTCGGCATGTGACACCCGGGGCTAACGAGGGCGGGGTGTGGACGCCGATGCAAGAGGCCACGGACAAAGAACGACTCCTGGCAGGCTTCTAGGTAGAGGGACACATGAATAAACCGATTACACACTGGAATGAGAGGGATCCTGAGACTGTGTAGGTATGGGACTATACGGTTGAGGATGACTTATATGAATTGATAGGTACTACCTATACCAACAAGATGCATCTTCTTTTCGGGAGCCTATCACTTAAGAACTCCATAGTTAAGCATGCTTGACTTGAAGCAATTCTGGGGTGGGTGACCTCCTGGGAAAGCGTGTGAGTGAGGACAAAGCACGCTGAAAAGACCCGTGTTGGTTTGTGGGGCAGTCGTCAATCCATAAAGCATCCAGGGATGTTACACTGATTCTTTAAAAACTTTGTAATCAAAGGATAAGTCTTCAGATCAAGGTGTTGACAACAGTAAGATGGCAACCACAAAAGCAGTTCCCCAAAAGGAAGTTGTGATATCAGATATCAATGATGGTTATGGTGCCTGGATGGTTGTCAAGAGAAACCAAAGAAAGAGAGGAAAGGGCAAATCTAATAGTGATTCCAATAAGTCCATTCATGAGGTCAAGTTGATAGAAGCATGTCTTAAAAGCCAAAGTGTTGAGGGAAGAGGGATGGATCTAAATATAAGAAGTTTATTCATAAAGGGAAACTAGTCCAAGGTTCTGTGAGAGCTAGTGATTTAATTCCTCATGAGGCAGGTTCTTCAGGCATGGTTCCATCTACAATTGTTAATGTGGATTCTAGTCCTCTTCAGATACAAAATAGTGGCCCAGGAGTAGCTTTTACTTCTCAGAATTCAGGTATGTGTGCCTCAGGTAACCCTTCTGATCTATGTAATTTTCAACTTCTTAGTATAGGCCATGAGCCACATGGCCAGTTAAGGAATTATATGGTTAAAACACCTAACGATCAAAAAAATAGTAAGGGGAAGGGAATCAAGATTTTTCAGAATCCTTCTAAGAAAAAGAAAGGTGTTTCTAAATCTGAACCTTCTTCTAAAACTGCTCTCTTAGTATCATCTTCCCTTCAGATAAACAACAATGTTCTAGAGGAGATTTGTACTAATTTTTTGGGTGGTCAAATTCCTCAGAAATTGTTGAAGAGAGCATGCAGGAGATCTCATCACCTGCTATTCTTGGTAAAGATAATTTTGTTTCTTCCTATAATGCTGAGGTAGAAGTTATGGATACTTCTATTGATAGTCAAAAGGTTTATTCCTTAGAAAATCAAGGAGCTGAGACTCCAAACCCCCAACTTTTTTAAATGAATAGTTTAATTTGGAATTGTAGAGGTGCTGGTGGGAAAGATTTTCCACATCTTATCAAAGATTTAATGAGAATCTATCACCTTGACTTTATTGTTGTTTTGGAAACCCGTATTAGTAGATGAATTGTAGGTATCCTTTGTTGTTTGGTGGTTTGGAAGGTCTTTATAATAGCAATGCTGGGTTCCTTGGCTCTCTAGAATACTAGTTACACTGTTCCTTCCCTTTGGTTCATAGTCCTGTTCTTGTATATGGGTTGAGGACCCCTTGTACCCTCTAATTAATATACTTTTTGGCTTATGAAAAAAAAAAAAACTAGTGCTAGAGCAGATAGTGTTGTTAGGAAAATAGGTTTAGATGAGAAAGTGATTGTTGAGGCTCAAGGTTTCTCTGGTGGTATTTGGTGCATGTGGAGAAACAATTATCCTCCTATTTCGGTTATCTTATCTTCTAAATTCTGTGTGCATCTTAAGGTGAATTATGCTTCTTCCTCTCTCTGGTATTTTTCTATAGTATATGCCAGTCCCCATCCTGGTAGAAGACAAGAATTATGGGATGAGTTGAGTGCTTTTAGCTCGAGCTTCCCTGGTCCATGCTGTATTGAAAGTGACTTCAATACTGTGCTGTATTAATGGGAAAAATTTGGTGGTGGCCCTATCAATCTAGCCTCCTCCTCAGGTTTTTCTGATTGCATTAATGAATGCAATATGGATGTTGTTTAGATGGTCCTTATAATACTTGGAAGATTGGACAACTGTTGGAAGGGCTTGATAGAGTTTTGTGTAATTCCACTTGGCAAGTGCTTTTCCTAGAGGTTTCAGTCACTCATCTGCCTCTTCCTACATCTGATCATTGTGGTTTGTGGCTCAAACCTACTAGATCTTTTAGCAAACAAGGTTACTTCAAGTTTCTTGGGCCATGGCTTGATCATCCTCATTTTAAACCTGAAGTTATTAATTCTTGGCATCATGAGGATACATGGTGTAATAATATTAGTAGAACTTCTATCAATCTCAGTGTGTGGAACAAAGATGTTTTTGGAAACATCTTTAAATGGAAGCATATAATTTTGAAAAGATTGGAAGGCATTAATAGAGTGTTAATATCTAGTTCCAATGAGAGATTGTCTACTCTGAAGAAGCAACTTTGGCAGGAGTATCAGAGTATTACAAGACATGAGGAAGTGTATTGGTTTCAGCAAGCAAGAGTAAATGAATTGCTCTTGGTGATCTCATTACTTGGTTCATCCATATGTCTATAGTTCAGAGAAGGATAAGAAACAAAGTTACTACCCTTCAGAATGCAGATACTATGTGGATCTAGGAAAAACAGACCCTAAAGGATTTAGTTTTGAATTTTTATGCAGATCTCTACTCCTATTCTATGCCTGCTGGCAACTCATTTCATATTGCTCATTCTTTCCGAGCCATTAAGGAGTCTAACTTGAATCTTCTTGCTAGCAATATTTCTTTGGTGGAGACTAAGAGGGCTTTGTTTAGCATGAAGCACTACAAGTCTCCAGGCCCAAATGGCTTTCATCATATATTTTTTTAAGTCTCAATGGGATGTTATTGGCTCTTCTTTGCACAAGTTTACGGAGGAATGTTTTCTGCATCCAGAAATTATAAGGGAGGTAAATCAAACCCTTATTACTCTTATTACTAAATGTCATATGCCTAGTAGTGTAGCTCATTTTAGACCAATTTCTCTATGTAATGTAGCTTATAAAGTAGTGACTAAGGTGATTACTCAGAGACATAGAAATATTTTGCCTTACATTGTTTCTCATAACCAGGGTAGTTTTATACCTGGTAGATCAGCTAGCGGTAACATTCTTGTTATGCAAGAAGCTATTCACACTCATAATAATTTACATGGTAAGAAGGGTTTTATGATCATTAAGTTGGACTTAGAAAAAGCCTATGATAGGCTAGAATGGAGCTTTGTTAAAAAAAAACTTTGTTGTTAATTGGCATCCATAATCAATTGATAGATCCTATCTGTACTTGCTTGGATTCTGCCTCTTTGTGTATTAACTAGAATGGTGATAAAACTAGTTCTTTTAATACATCTAGAGGGTTGAGGCAAGGAGATCCAATCTCCCCTACCTTTTTGTTCTTGCTTTAAAAAGATTTGGACATAAAATCCAAGATCTAGTGGATGCTGGATCTTGGAAGCCTTTGAAATTTGGTGGAGGGAATGGTCCAAGCCTTTCACATGTGAATTTTGCAGATGACCTGGTGTTAGTAGCAGAAGCTTCCATGGATCAAGTTGAGGTAATTTAAAGTTTGCTTGCAGATTTTTGCTCTTGCTCAGGGCATAAAATCAACTTTCATTTGTCCAAAGTTTTCTTCTCCAAAAAAATTGAGGGAAAATGTTGCTTCTAAGCTAAGCCAAGTGCTCGGAATTGAAAAGACTGAAGATATGGGAGTTTATCTAGGAGCTCCTCTAATCCATCAAAGGATTTCTATGAGTTCTTTTTCTTTTATCTTAGACATGATGAAAAAGAAGTTGATTGATTGGAAGGCTTCGTCTCTATTTTTTGCTGGTAGAATCACCCTAGCACAAGCATCCCTCTCAAACATTCCAGAGTATGTTATGTAGACCTGTGTAATCCCTGTTGCTGTGTGTGATGAAGCTGAGAAACTATGTAGAAATTTTATATGGATAAGCACTGTAGATCATAGAAAATGTCATCTTATATCTTAGAAACAGATTCTCTTACCCAAGGAGGAGGGTGGTCTCGGGTTCAGAAATTTGAAAGTGTTAAACTCAGCTTACACAATGAAATTAGGTTGGCAATTGGCTGCTAATCTAGATAAATTGTGGGTCCCAATTATGAGGGCTAAATATTAATTGTTGCTCTTTTTCCTTTCATAAAGTGATGGCTAGAAGTTCGTGTACTCATATTTGGAGAGCTATCTCTAACATATGGTCAAAAGTGGTGGGTAAAAACTACTGGCTTATAGGTAATGGTAATGATGTTCAATTTTGGAAGGATAAGTGGATCCCTGGTATGGATAGTTTGGAAGAATGTTGTTCTGGTGTGATCCCCCAAGAGCAGGCTGATTTTCCTATGTCCTTTTATGCTCATGATGGAAATTAGAATTGGAGTCTTATTGCAATCCATGTCCCTGGCTCTCTGATAGCGTGAATCCGCAAGTGTACGGTTTCGTCGTCAAGTAATAAAAAGATCGAACCCACAGAGACCGTGATCTTAAATAACAACTAATTATTAAATCAATTTAACTAAACTATATATAAAAAAAGATTTGGAAAAAATTTGGTTTTTAAAATGAAGATTAACTAACAAATCAAATATCTAAAACGAAATCAGTTAAAAATCGCAATCAAATCTAATCTGGTGTTTTTCAAATTAAAAGATATTTCCAGGAATTGGGTTACCAACAAGACTGCTTATGCTACTAAATTGACTACTCCTCTTGCTAATTATCAGAATTGCTTTGAAGGTGAATTTATCCTAATAAAGTTAATGTTTCCCCTCGAGATACAAGAACCGTGCCCAATTAAACCAACCCCTACTCTCGTGGTAATTGTATTTAAATTGAACCCATTGAGATTTATGACAATTCAATGAACCCTCGAAGGACCGCTTCTAACTCTCATGATTTAAGTCCTAAGTTCAATCCCTATAGATCCAATACCTAAGTTCACCGCTAGGTTCATCCTTAGAGTATCTAAGACATGCAAATAAGTGCGCACCAAATTTACAAGTAATTCATGCAATAGGAATCAAATCGAAAGCAAATTGAAATTAACAAGAAGTAAAACGTCAATTCATCACATAAAACGAGTCTTGGGCATAGCCCCAATTCCTAGAAATAAAACGACTACTCACACATTGCCATGTTCATAGCAACGTTGAATAACAAAAACATGAAAATCCTAAGAGAAGAGAAGAAATTGAGAAGAAGATAAATCCTAAAATTAAGCCTAAGGTAGTAGCCAAGAGGTCCCTATTTTCGAGCCTAATTCCCCTATTTATAGTGTAGGTTAACTTGGAATTAAATCAATTACAAATCAGATCAAAAACAAATCCCAAAATCCCAGATTTTACGCGTCACGGCCGTGACGGCTGTCAGGGCTAGGCCATGACAGCTTCTGCTTTGTGAATTCTTGTGCTGATGGTCTGTCATGGCCATGATGGCTGTCACGGCCATGATGGTTGTCACGGCCAGGCCGTGACAGCTTCTGACTTGCACTTTCTTCTTTTTCTTCAGTCCCACGCGATCACGGCCGTGATGGTTGTCACACCCAAGCCGTGATGGTCTCTGTTTTGCTCATTTTCCTTGCTTTTCAAGCTCCATCTTCATGCGAACTCCGAATCAACTGGATTTGATCATTTTAATCATGAATTCCTGCACACAAACACCACAGAACCACCTTATCCGTTCCAAAGGAAAAACTAACAAATAACTAAACAAAATTGTCTAATCTACCATGAAAATGCACGCAAATTGATTAAGAAATATGAGGTGGAATCACACTCATCAAACTACCCCAAGCTTAATATTTTGCTTGTCCTCAAGCAATAACCAAGGCCAGACATGATAAACAATTTAGAGCATGGACAGTGAACCAAGAACTCGAGTAACAAATCCAGGTAACATGCATATCGAAATAAGTAACCAATAGACAATCAATTTCAAGTCCAATTAGAAGCTTAGGTTCCCTAAATTCATGCTTCTCACCAATTTTTGGACACTCTTCTTACCTCACTCAAGTGTTTAGGGACATATGACAATTCACTCAATTTCCTCAAGAAAAGCACCCTACCATAAGCTTGACTATTAACCAAATATCTACTTTATTAATGAAAACACATAAGAATCAAGAGGTCTTTTATTTTGGTTGTAGAGGGGCTAGAGGATTAATCATTAGGTGGGGAAACCAAGAAAAGGAAAATTCAAGAAGGCTAATGGAAAACATCAAACAATGCAAAGCACGACAACCTTCTAAAATACCTTTTTGGGCTTTAATTTCACTTTTCCACCTTTCTTTCTTTCTTTCTCTCTTTTTTTTTAACTCTTTTTCTCATCCCCTTCTCCATTTTTTTTAACTTTTCAATTTGGAGAAGGGGAGATTTACAATTCAAGAGAAACATTTATTTATTTTTCTTTCTTTTTCATCCCACAATTTTTCAAACTACCTTCTTGCCCTTTTTCCAATACTTTAAAAGGTGTCATACCATGCATCATTTATCAAAAGCAATCAAGGTACCAAGAAAAGCATTTTTTTTTTTTTTTTTTATTAGGCTCAACTTTGGGCAACTAAGGGGTAGCATTTAATCATTAAAAGCTCAGAAGGCCAGAAAATTCCTAGTGCCTCAATCATTTTCAAATATGTTTTCAAAAATTTCTAAGTTTCAAAACGGTTTCAAGTCAAGTTCTAGAGAATACAATCCAAGAGGAATAAAACACTCAATCACAAGGAATGGGGTAAATTTAGAGAATACCCCTTTTAGGCTCAAAAATCTCACTTTTAGTAGTTTGAAATTAATGAAAAACACAGAATCTAAGGAACCACATGCTAATTAACAACTATCAAAAGATCATCTCTAGAATTTTTAATTTTAGCCTATCACAAGAATATAAAAATTGGGTTCAAAATTCACTGTCTTAATTCATTTGGCACAAAGTTCTCACAATTGGATGCAATTTCAAAACAAGGGGCAATCTAATGATGTGATCATGCAAAACTATACCTAATATGAATGCAACATGTAATATGCAAAATGCAAAAATACCCCTACCCCAAGCTTAAAAACTTACATTGTCCCCAATGTAAATAATTAAGTCAGAGAGAGGAGAAAATTGGAACAACTTACCTAGGTGGTGCTGGGTGCTGCGCGAATTGACCAGAGAGTGAGGGTGATTTTTTTTTTTTTGAAGCAAGGCGCATCACGGCCGTGACCATATTCAAGGCCCGGGCGTGATCTTCGCTGAGTTGTCTGATGGGTTTCTTCTCACGCCCGTGAGGGATATCACGGCTCGGGCGTGATCTTCTCTGATTTCTGGCACCTTTGCATCACGCCCGTGAGCTCTGTCACGGCCTAGCCGTGATCGTCACTGCCTCCACCTTTTTTTTATTTTTCTTTTTTTTTCATGCTTTTCCAACCTGTAAACACACTTGGCAAAACCATCAATTTGGATCTTTCTCCTCTAATCTTCTCAAATTATTGAAAACAAAAATTAAAAACAAAATAGCAAGGGAAAGAAAGCTTGGGTTGCCTCCCAAGAAGCGCTTGTTTTTGGTCGTAAGCTTGACCATACTCTCTTAAATCAACCGGGATCAGGTGGGCTTTGAAGTGCAAGAACACCTCTCTTCCAAGGAAGTCCATCAATGAGCCTATAGTGTTCATATGACCACATGCGCTTTCGCTTTGCTCTTTTCACTCTGAGTTTCATGGCCTTACTTCCTCCCGGTGGAAGTTTTAACTCCACATGTTGAGAAACTCCAATTTCATCTTTATTCGGTGCATCATTTGTCATGCAAAGTTTGGGAGTTGCTTCCATGTTAAGCTCTTCTTTCACCTCCGGAGGCACTATCTCAATCCTGCACACATGATTCTCAAAAGGAGGGTTGTTATATGAGTTAGTCAAATCAAAATCCACCCTACCTTCCTCTACATTCAAAGAGAGCTTGCCATTTTTAACATCTATTATTGCTCCAGATGTGGCCAAAAATGGCCTTCCAAGAATGATAGGGAATTTAGAATTCCCATTCATATCCAACACCATGAAATCAGTAGGAATGAAAAGTTTCCCTACCTTTATGAGGACATTCTCTAGTATGCCTAGAGGGGTTTTAGTTGAGCCATCTGCAAATTGTAAAGAGAACTTAGATGGACTCAATTTCTTGGTTCCTAACCTCTCAAAGATGGCAAGTGGCATCAAACTCGCACTAGCCCCTAAGTCACATAAGGCATGATCTATTTTAACTTCTCCAATTGAGCAAGAAATAGAGAAACTTCCTGGATCTTTTAATTTAGGAGGCATATTAGTTTTTATCATTTCATCACGCTCCTCAACTAAGCTCTTAGTCTCTTGTTCTACTTGCTTTTTCCTGACTAGCCTTTGTGGGAAAGGTATTGGGGGTTGGTAAGGTGGTGGAGGGATATACTTTGGTTTAATCTCTTCTTATTCACTCATGTCCACCTCACATTCCACATCCTTTTCAACTACCCCAAGCTTATCATCCCTCAAGTATATAGCATTATAGTGCTCACTGGGATTAACTTCGGGTTGTCCCGGAAACGTACCCTTAGTCCTAGAAGATGTACTAGCTTGTTGGGCAATTTGTGTCTCTAGCATCTTATTGTGAATAGCTAAGTTGTCTACCTTAGAAGCTAGTTCCTTAATGGCTTCGCCCATAGCCCTACCATGTTGCCTAAACTCTTCATTTTGCTTTGTTTGAGTTTCGACAAAATTTTCCATAAGAGACTCAAGTTTAGACTTTTGTACCTGAGGATACCCCAATGCGGGTTTTCTATTACCTTGGCCTTCTTGGAATTCATGGTTCAATGTGTTGTTGTAGTTCCCGTATGAGAGATAAGAGTTATTCTTCCTTCCTTGGTTGTATGAATTTGGGGGAACATAGTTTGGCAACTTCGGGTTCGTGTCATAAAAGTTGTGACATGAATTCACTTGTTCCCCCGAAGCGCCTGATTCATGAGCACTTCCATGTAGGCATTCCACGAAGTCATGTCCCTGCACTCACAAATCTCACAAGAAACATTAGTAGCACCTATTGAACTCACATTAGCCTTTTCAAGTCTATCAAAGCGCTTACTCAATGAGTCAAATTTAGACAATATTAAATCATTACTATTCATTTCAAACTTACCTCCCGAAAGCTTTTTCGGGTTATTACCTCTTTCTAAACCCCATTGATGATAGTTGGTGGCAACGTTCTCAATGATCTCAAATGCTTGAGCCAATGGTCTATTCATCAATGCTCCACCAGTTGCGGAGTCAAGTGACACCTTCGAAGAATAGTCCAATCCATTGTAGAAGGTATGCACTAAAAGCCACTTCTCAAGCCCATGATGTGGGCAAGATTCTAGCAATCCCTTGTAACGATCCCAAGCTTCGGATAAGCATTCCCCGTCCTTTTGGAAGAAGCCGGTGATCTGAGTTCGTAGGTAGCAGTCTTGGATGGTGGAAAGAATTTTTCCAAGAATGCCTGCTCCAGTTGGTCCCATGTTGACAAAGTATTGGCAGGCACTGATTTCAACCAAGCTCTTGCCCTTCCAGTCAGAGAGGAGGGGAATAACCTCAAGCGAATAGCATCAACCGGTGCACCTTGAATTCTTATTGCATCGGTGAACTCCAAAAATGTCTTCACATGATCAGTCGGGTCTTCCGAGGGTAATCCTCCAAACTGATGTTGCCTAATCATGCCGATTAACTGGGGTGGTATAGTATAGTTCTCCGCCTCAATTTCTGGCCTAGCAATCCCAGTTTGCAAACCCCTAGCATTTGGGGCTGCGTAGTCCTTCAGTGGTTTGGTATCCGGTTGATCAGCCATGAGTGGGATGGGGATCAACCTTTCTCTCACTCTTTGTCTTTGTAGTCTCCTACGTCTGTGAAAAGTCCTTTCGATCTCGGGATCAACTTCAATAAGAGTTCCAAGACTTTGGGATCTTCGCATAAAAGAGACAAAATACCTGCAAAGAGAGAGATATATACACTAGAAAAAGAATTTTTTTTTTTTAAATAAAAAATGTTTATAAAAATCAATTTAAAAATTAAATTGAAATTCAAGAAAGCACAGTCCCCGGCAACGGCGCCAAAAACTTGATAGCGTGAATCCGCAAGTGTACGGTTTCGTCGTCAAGTAATAAAAAGATCGAACCCACAGAGACCTGATCTTAAATAACAATTAATTATTAAATCAATTTAACTAAACTATATATAAAAAAAGATTTGGAAAAGATTTGGTTTTTAAAATGAAGATTAACTAACAAATCAAATATTTAAAACGAAATCAGTTAAAAATCGCAATCAAATCTAATCTGGTGTTTTTCAAATTAAAAGATATTTCCAGGAATTGGGTTACCAACAAGACTGCTTATACTACTAAATTGACTACTCCTCTTGCTAATTATCAGAATTGCTTTGAAGGTGAATTTATCCTAATAAAGTTAATGTTCCCTCTCGAGATACAAGAACCGTGCCCAATTAAACCAACCCTTACTCTCGTGGTAATTGTATTTAAATTGAACCCATTGAGATTTATGACAATTTAATGAACCCTCGAAGGACCGCTTCTAACTCTCGTGATTTAAGTCCTAAGTTCAATCCCTATAGATCCAATACCTAAGTTCACCGCTAGGTTCATCCTTAGAGTATCTAAGACATGCAAATAAGTGCGCACCAAATTTACAAGTAATTCATGCAATAGGAATCAAATCGAAAGCAAATTGAAATTAACAAGAAGTAAAACGTCAATTCATCACATAAAACGAGTCTTGGCCATAGCCCCAATTCCTAGAAATAAAACGACTACTCACACAGTGCCATGTTCATAGCAACATTGAATAACAAAAACATGAAAATCCTAAGAGAAGAGAAGAAATTGAGAAGAAGAGAAATCCTAAAATTAAGCCTAAGGTAGTAGCCAAGAGGTCCCTATTTTCTACCCTAATTCCCCTATTTATAGTGTAGGTTAACTTGGGATTAAATCAATTACAAATCAGATCAAAAACAAATCCCAAAATCCTAGATTTTACGCGTCACGGCCGTGACGGCTGTCAGGGCTAGGCCATGACAGCTTCTGCTTTGTGAATTCTTGTGCTGATGGTCTGTCATGGCCATGATGGCTGTCACGGCCAGGCCAGGATGTCTGTCACGGCCATGATGGTTGTCACGGCCAGGCCGTGACAGCTTCTGACTTGAACTTTCTTCTTTTTCTTCAGTTCCACGCGATCACGGCCGTGATGGTTGTCACACCCAAGCCGTGATGGTCTCTGCTTTGCTCATTTTCCTTGCTTTTCAAGCTCCATCTTCATGCGAACTCCGAATCAATTGGATTTGATCATTTTAATCATGAATTCCTGCACACAAACACCACAGAACCACCTTATCCATTCCAAAGGAAAAACTAACAAATAACTAAACAAAATTGTCTTATCTACCATGAAAATGCATGCAAATTGATTAAGAAATATGAGGTGGAATCACACTCATCACTCTCTGTGTGACAGAATTGCAGCTATCAAGCCTCCAAGTGAATTTTCATTCAAGGATTTGCCTTGTTGGAGCCAAAATGCTGATGGCTTCTTCTCTTTGAAATATGCATATTTTCTTCTTTGTAGCCAGAGGATGCTTGATGTTGGTTCTTCTCCTTTATCCCAATAAATTTTAAAATGCAAAGGCCCTAATCGTGTGAGAGCTTTCCTGTGGAAATTGGTTCATGGGATACTTTTAACCAATGTTGAAAGAAATTCTAGGGGTATGTCTTTTGATCCCTAGTGTCCTAGATGCAGCCTGCAACCAGAATCAATCATGCATATTCTCAGAGATTGTGATGAAGCTACACAATTCTGGAACAGAGTTGTTTCTGCAGAGTCTTGGAGCAAATTTTTCAGCTTAGGATTTTTGCCTTGGATGGAATGAAATTTGTCTTCTAATAATATTGCTGTCTTCCCTTGGTCATCGTTAGTGTTGCTGTCAGTTCTCTATGGAAGGATAGGAATAATTTGATATTCCCAAAGTCTTCCAAAGTGGGGGGAGAGTTGTGGCAGGAAGTGGTGTTCCAGACCAAAAGTATTGAGTTTGGGTTGGCTAATCCTCCAAGTTTCTTGCATGACAGAAAACTGATGATGAATATTAGTTGGAAAACTCCCCCCGATTATTATATTAAATTGAATGTTGATGATGCTCATAATAGAAGCTTACGAATAGCAGCATCTGGGGAGATTCTCAGAAAGTCTGATGGGTATTTTATTAAAGGCTTTGTTTTAATTTGGGATCTTACAGTATCATAAGAACTGAGCTTCATGCTCTTCTTTGTGGGATTAAAGTTTTTCGAAATTTGTTCTTTGAGAAAGTCATCTTTGTGACTGATTCTTTTGCAGTCTTCAGCTATGTCTCTAAAGGATCTTATGTTAGTTATCTTCTCAAACCTCCGGTGGATGAGATTTCTTAGTTTCTCCGAAAGAGTGATTGGAGAGCTTCTCTGTAGAACATCTTTAGGGAAACAAATAAATGTGGTGATTTCTTAGCAAGAAGTGGTTTCAAAGCACCCTTGCAGCTTCAACTGATTGATTCTATGAATCCCATTTTGCAAGCTTTTGTTCTAAACGATTATAGTGGGGTTTCTACCTCACGCTTTGTTACTTGATTTTTTATAGTTCATCCCATTTTTATCAACAAAAAAAAAAATTGAGAGATTTCACTTCAAATATTGTTGAACTAGAGTGAATTTTTTTTTTAAAGCAAAAAAGGTATGCAAAAGCATCACGGTAGTGAAAAACATCCCAACCAGGTTGGCACCCCAGATACTACCAATCATTTACAGCACACCCAAATATTATTAAAGAAAAAAAAACAAAAGAATACAAGAGCTAAAACAAGAGGGGCATGAAATTCAATGCCCATATATATAAGAAATAACTAAACAAGGTAAGTATGACCAGACTAATGGCAAAATTAGGGTGCATGTGTGTAGAAGTTATAGTAAGATCTGCTTTAGTCAAATAATAAAAATTACACAAATATAAAGTAATGTATAAATGTGTGTGAGTAGTATTATTTATTTATAAATCATTCATAAAACAACTCGTTGAGCTTATAGTAAGTTTTGCACGTGTGATAAGAATTTTTTTTGAAACTACGAGTGATGTTATGATTTCTAACTTTTCCTAAGCTATATATCAATAGCTTTGTAAACTTTGTATAATCTTTATACAAAAAAAGTTTGTACATTTAACATTTTTATTGAAGCTAGTTGTTCTAGGATTATATATTATTATACAATCTTTACCCTATATTGGTGCGACTACTTAACTACCGATATGGTTTTTTTTCTCCAATTCCATCAATCTCAATCAGTGATGAAGGACATGGAATGGAGTTTTCAAATGAATTTTTGAACTTCACACTTTGAAGGATATGACACAAAATGGGTACTTATATAAGCCAAACCATGACAGCGCTAAGAATGTATAGCTAATGTGTTTTGCAATTTAGCATAATGGAAATGGAGGGTTGAAGTTACAACATAAAAATAGCTAGCTTAGGTTTTTATTCAATTAACAAGCTACAAGTTACAACCAAATTATAAAAATATATAAAATGTTAGTGGAATCAGTGGAACTGTGAATTAGTTATGTTTTCAGTTCAAACATTATCTGATTTAATTAAGACTCAATCACCCTTCAACGAAATTTAATTAATGTTTAAACTAATCGAACAATGATATGAAGATATTAGCAATTCTATTTTCAGAATGATTTTTAGAAGATAATTATAACTTACTTCAAGGTACAAGCCACCAAACACAAATATAAAATTTTTTGTGAAAAATAAAATGATTTCGATCTACACAAGATGCAAACACTATAATCCAATTGATAAGGCAAACCATATATAAAAACAACCTAAGAATAATAATAGCTGAAGAATAGATGACATTAACAAGAAGGAAATTATTAGAAAGGCCACTTAATTAGAACAACATTGTCTTACAATACCTATTGCCATATAACTTGGATCAAAGAGAAAAAGGAAAAAAAAAAAAAAAAAAAAACAACAACAACAACAAACGACAATTATTATCATATTTGGCCTTGTAAAGGTATTTAAGTTTAAGACAAGTCTGGCCTTTAGGGAGCAAATTATTGCTAGTTCCTAGTATTGTGATTTCACTCATAACCTCCAAGATTAGCACGAGCACGAGCAATAGCAGCTCTAGTAGCTGCAAGTGAAGGAAACTGGTCGAGTTCATGATAACCAAAACCCACATTTCTGCGATTCAATATTGGATCAGTTTCTGTACTCTCACCCAAAAAGTTGGATGCTATCCCAAATTGGTGCCCCGAGAGGGATCTCCTGTGCAACCCTTGGTTGCCATAGCCATATCTAGGTCCAGAATGACGCCAAGGCATGGCAGACATTGGAGCCTCGGGATGCATGTGAGCTCCATGATAAAGGGGTAGTGACCCACAAAAGGGAACATGATTTGCCATGCCCATGGATGGGTAAGGATACAATCGAGCACTAAGTGACGAGTCAGTCATATTAGTATTTTCTGGGTAAGGATATAATGGAGCACGAAGTGCGGAATCAGTGATATCAATATTTTCTTTTTTCATCTTCGAGAGGATTCTTTCACGCCTATGAGCGTTTTGATGTCCACTCAAAGCTTGAGTGGTAGGAAACTTCATGTCACAGAATTTGCAGAGGAATTGAGGTCGCTGGAGCTGCATAACTTCTTGACCATTGGAGTTTTCAACAGATTTTGGATCAACAACACTGAAATCCTCATCAGCATTCAAGGATTCACGTACCATGTTGTTGTTGTTGTTTTTGCTTAGACTCAGAGACAACGACAAATCTAAATTAGGCTCAATGGTAGGTGGCTCTTCAAGCATTTGGTTCATCCTTCTGTCCTCAACACCTCCAGCAATGAGCCTGTCTGACATTATCAGGAACTAGCTCCAAATTATATGGAATATTTGTTAGCAAATTTTTATGGGTTATGTGAGTGTTGAAGATGGGGTATTTATTAAGGAAGAAATATATATTACATCTTCCATAAAAGGAAATATGTATTAGGTAGAAGCATCACAATGATTACCTAGACAGTAATTACCTATACAATAACAACTTAAAGGGAAAAGATAGATTTCATGAGGGCCAAAAGGCACCAAATTTTTTCGATAAAGTTCATCTAAAGTGAGAAAAAATGTAAAATAAAGTAGATAGAGATTTGAATGTATTTTAACTAATCAAATGTGACTTTACATTTGTACTTATATTAGAGGGGTATAAACTACAAACTTTACTATAGAAAATTTAAATTTTGTAAGATGCTGCAAATTATTACTTCTATTAACATACCCAATAATTTTTCAATTTACGACTTTTTTTTATTTATCTTCCGTTATAATTCATTGTAATTTTATCTTTTAGTGCAATTAGACACAAGTTTTTTTTTTTTTTTTGCAAACATTTAGACACGAGCTTTGACATTCATTCAATGCAATTTTGGGAGTAATTAATTAATTCTATTCATTTTATTTTAATTTATGAGTATGAGCTTGCTCTAATAAAAAAATTATTATTTTACTTATGGTCAAAAACATTAATCAATATACTTTGACTAGGTTGGCTTTGTGATTAATGAGTCGTTATTTTATCTTGACTACTTAATTTCTTCATTTGTGCCCTATGATGATATGGAAGAAGTACATCCTTAATTAATATCACTCAAGATATAGTCTCAATTGATGCAAAGAAATACCTGAAGATACACTTACCATGAAAAACAAATATGCCAGTGTTTGTAAGCAAAGCGCGAATTTTTTTGTAAGCAAAATCATCATAGGACTTAAGTTGAACTAGGGTTTTGACACTACAAATTAAATTCAAAGCTCCTAAAATTCTTTCTAATATGATTCTATATTTCATTCTGTGGTTAGCGATGAAATTTAGATATGTACCAAATAACCACTTTAATCCCGTGAATTAAAATCTTCAAAATTATATATAAACTCGTTTGGTTAATCATTTATCTGAAGTCGTGTTGTTTCAACTTTTTGGTGCAAACGTCTATTTTTTTAAACGTTGTCTGGACTGCAAAATATGGTTCTCACTTAAACATATTAAATATGGCTGAAGATGATAGTTGTTTTTATTTTTTACTTTTCTGAATGAAATCATATTAACATCAATTATAGGATAATAAATGATTGAATTTTGAACCAAAGATGTTCATACGGAAACTTTCATAGTGTGTGTGGATGCTATTTGCTTACCAACTAAGTACTAACGGTCACTTTTAATTAATTGCTTAAAAATTTGATTATTTAAATTGACCTCCGTTAATATTACTTTCTTATAAGTCAAACTTTTTTTTTCTACTAATTACACTTGACTATAATCTTTTAATTAAATTTCTATCATTAATTTCCTTTCACAATTAATATTTAATATTAAAAATTATTAATGATATAATTACATGCATTCTCTCCTTTGCCCTTTGTTTACATTCTCGTTCATTAACTTTTAGTTTTAATTTATTTTAGCTAAATATGTATTTTCCTATTTAATGGGTTCGAAGTTTTTTGTAAAAAATGGAAGGGAGCGTTTCCACGGCTCAGAGAGATTCAGGCTTGTTAACACAAAAAATATTCGAAGATAAAATAGTCGAATACAATATTAGCTTAAAAGCAGTTAGGCATGATATTTAGATGATGCCGCATACAGTCGATACAATGGTTACTTAGTTGATGTTGGTTTACCGAATTGATGATTAGCTAATGTAAATTCGATTGAAAATTTTATGGGCTTAAAAGTTGTTAATGAGCTTTATTGGGTTAAGAAAAGAAGATATTCAATTACTTGAAATGCGATTTGGTAAGGAAATTAGATAATTTGATTAAGACCCATGCAGTTAAGAGTCATTATCCATTATTTCATAAATTTTAGGAGGAGGTTGTGGCGCAGTTTGGATACACAAGATAAGAAGATAAAGTTGAGGAACCAGTCTTCGGTGTATCCTTCTCCTTCACTCTGATATGATGATATCCAGATCTCAAATCAATATTGGAAAACTAAGTTGCTCCCCGCAACTGATCCATCAGCTCATCTATCCTTGACCACGAGCATTTATTCTCTATTGTAACCTTATTGAGTTGCCGATAACCCACACACAACCTTGAACTTCCATCCTTCTTCTTAACAAACAAGACCGACGCTCCTGACGACGAAACACTCGGTCTGATGAACTCTTCCTTGAGACACCCCGTTGTGTCCCATTGTATTAATAAATTAAAACCTCATTAATTAATTATTAAATTCGTGCGCTTAATGTTGAAACATGTATTCCGAAATACGTGAAAATTTAAGACTTAATTAGAAACATACATCGTGAGAAAATTTAAAACAACACACCATATATATTAAACACCTACACACCATATGCTTATGCGTCAGAGTTATCAAAACACTGTTTAGGGTATTCCATCAGTAGAATCCCTAACAGGTATATAGTTGCACAATTATTATAAGCGGAAAAATATAAAATGTCTTACACACTGGCCATAACTACCTAAACTCTATCACCAGGGTTCACAGCTCGTTCTCCAGTTTCTGGTTCATAAGGAGTTCCATCCAAAACTCCTCATTATCAAGCTCCTCCACAGGGTCTTCTCGTACGGTTACATAATAAATAAAATACAGCATACAGAAAAATATAGAGGATAAGAAACATTTCTATCATCAAAAGCGGAAAGGAATACATAGCACATAATATAATAACAGTCAAAGACAATCATCACACATACTAACAATCATCCTCAATCATAACATCTTCCTCTACCCTTAGTCTCATACGATTAAACCTTTACGCTAAAGTGATCACTACTAATCCTGTCACATATCCCTATTTAAGGATATCAGTCAGTCGTCCAAGCGACGCGTCCCCATTAACCGGTGCACAACCTCATCCATGGGAGAATGCTCATACAAAGCAATGACACTATAGTTGCACAGTACAGTCGGTGCATACCCTGGTTCAAGGGTGCTCATGCATAGCAATGACACTATAGCTGCACAGCACAGTCGGTGCAAAATCTCATCCATGGTAAGAATGCTCACGCAAAGCAATGACGTACTATAGTTGCACAGCACAGTCTGTGCACACCCTGGTTCAAGGGTCCTCATGAAAATCAATGCACTATAGCTACACAACCTAAATCTAATTTGGAATGGTCCCGCGAGAACTTCGGACCTCGTGTATCTCCAATACACGGTTATAGACAACAATACAAACACATGAAACTCACCGATTTTCATCAATAACATCCTAGTGCCTCAACCTTCCCTCATATCCTCAACACCTATTCCTTGTCACCTCTCATATATGAAATCATTAATTCAAGCTAGGCACCTCTAAGTCACAATTATTCTCTCACCCAAACAAATATCTCCGAACAACACATATCTTTGCTTAATAGCCAAATAAGCCCATTATCAAACTAGGCAGATCATGCATAACACAATAATCAATAAACTATTCAAACATCAAAATAAAATGTCACAAGCAGTAGAATACCTCAACCAGCGTATCACAAACAATTCAATAATATTAAAGTCAAACATCCTCAAATATTCAAAAATTATCCTAACGTCGATAAACCTACAATTCCCAAATCATCATTGATATTACGGAAAAGATTCCAATGCGATTTTGGTGTTGTCGATTACTCGACCACTAGTAGGGTTTAGGTCGCCCTACATAATTATTATATTATAACTACTTATCCATTCCGACGATAGGTTGAATCTTTCCCCCACTTGAACTTATCACCGAAGTCCCGAACTTTCCGATCCTCGTTACTCTACCACGGTTAATGGTTAACCTTCAACCAAAACAACATAACACAAATAAATCAGACAAAATCCAACTATGACCAATTCATGCTAGGTTCGACCATGAGTCATTAATAGGGCTAGGGTTATTTTCTCAACTCCATCTTTTGGATTCTAGTTACTATAGTATTAACTAGCATAGATAAATTGTTATAAGTTAAAAATATGAAACAAAATCCTCTAACCTCTAGGGTTAGGGTTACGGCCATGATGAGTAAAATAGGCTAGATATTCCTTTTGCTTACAAACTCTGGGATCTAGAACCTACACACCTTAAATAGTTGATACAAATCATTATCTAATTAAAGATTGAACAAAACTCATTTTGCTCTCATAAACATAGATTTGGCCAAGGCTAGAAAATAGGGTTAGGAGTTTCTTTTGATTTCAAGCTTCTAGATATAATAACTATAGGTTTTAAGTAGTTAAGAGCAGGTGGCATACTTTAAAAATTGAACAAAACCTCATTTGCCTAAAACCACATAGGTTCGGCCATTAATAGATAAATAGGGAGGAAAAATCTTTTGCTTTCATGCTCTTAGATTATAAAATTCGAAGTCATATGAAGATCATAGAAATTGGTTTCATATTAAAATGATTTTTCTACAATTTTCTAGAATTATTTGAAGAACTAGATATAGAAATGGAAATAGGTGAAAAACTTGATGAACATGAAGATTGGTGGATGATTAATGAAGCTAAGATGAGAAATAGGTTCCTCACCTTAGAATGAAGAAGTTTGATGAGGAACTTCACTAGTGCAATAAGTCCTTTTTACGTCAGTCAAAATTGATTTTACACGTCAGAATAATATCTGACGTAAATACAGCTGACGTTAATAGTTAACAAATTAACGTCATTTGTTTAACTAACGTTAAAAGTAAACTATTAACGTCAGTTGTTTAATAAAACTGACGTTAATAGTGTAAAATTAACGTCAGTTGTATTAATGAACTGACGTTAATAGTTTTATTTTTAACGTCAGTTTTATTAAACAACTGACGTTAATAGAGTATCTTTTTTTAAAAAAAAAAAAAACCTATTAACGTCAGTTGTTTAACAACTGACATTAAGAGATTTATTTATTTTTTTAAAAATTCGGTTTTAAAATAACACTACCCCCAGCTGTCCCTGCATTCAGTAAACATCCCAGCAACACAGAGAATATTGTTACAGAATTGCAAACACTCAACTTTGGCAAAAATAGGGTCTCATAAAGTGTACCCTTAAATTTCAATATTACAAAAAGAAAATAAATATACAAAGGAACAATGGGGGGACTTAAAACCAAAACCCATGTATAGGAAAAATATAACTATCTACAACTATATATATATATAAATTTTAGCCTTTAATTTCTAAAAACAAAACTACCAATCTAAGTATATATAAATGTTAGTCTCTAAAAGGTCTAAAAACAAAACTACTCATCTAAGTATTCAGGAAGTATTTTCTCAATTCTTTTTTCAGCAGCATACTTGAAGAAGAATTCTGCCAAGTGCATCCTCAAGTGTCTAAACTCATCTTTATGAAGAGGCGATTGGTCGTTAAATGCCTACACACGTTCAAATAATAACAATAACATTAACGAAAGTCATCACCAAAACTATAATATATAATTTAATAAGTTGTTTAAATATTACCTTCTTCCATCCCTCTGTATGGATAAAAAAATGTTAAATTAGAGGGTTATAACATTATAAACTTACATTAAAAAAAAGGACTAAAGATAGTATATAACACGTCAACTTACACTAACATCAGCTGTAGGCGCCATCGTGTCTTGTGTAGGCCCCATAGTGTCCTCCCGTGCATGTGGGTGATCCGACTGATCCATATGTATGCCTGTTCAGAAACAATATATATTAAACTAGATAAATAAATACAGATGGATAAATAAAAATAAATCTATACTAAACTGGATAAATAAAACATTTTCCTTAAAAGAAAAAAACTCACACTATAATCAAGTTTAAACTTCCTATATCAATATCCCTTCGCGATGATCATCACGAGTGGCATGTACATCGTCCACCTGTGTTTCCTCAATTATAGTAGGCATGTTTGTTACAAAAGAAGGAGTCTCAGGAATATCAAGATTTGAATCTTGATTTTCATCACTACCATTATACATGCTTTTTCCTTGGAGAACCATGGACAACCTTTTGTTAGAAGGATCAGTGATGTAGAACACTTGTTTTTCTTGGGAAGCCATTATGAAAGGTTCATTTATATGACCTAACTTGTTGAGGTCTACCAATGTGAACCCCCATTCGTCGGTTTGTACACTACCTTTACTATCAACCCACTTACATTTAAAAACTGGCACCATAAGCTTAGTGTAATCGAGCACCCAAATCTCTTCAATATATCCAAAGTAAGGTGTCGGTGCTTTAACGGGTTTTGTTTCCTTTGCAGTAGAAAAGTGCATTGCTTCGGCCACGATCATAACCCCACTATTTTGCATGATACTCTTGTTATCTTGTTCCTTTATATAAAAGGAAAAGTTATTGATGTCGTATCCTCTCCAACATATGACGTTGAAGCTAGGCCCACGTGCTAGCCATCTTACATCATCAGAAGCAGTACTACCATCCTTAAGCATTTCTTCCTTGAACCATTGTAAGAAAGTCTTGTTATGCTTGTTCAACAACCACCTTTCGCTCATTCGAGGGTTTTCTTGGTTGACTTTTCTTTTATGTTCAAATAAGTAAGGTTGAACAGAATCGATGTTGTTCAATACATACAAATGTGTTTGAAGCACTTCCTCTCGACCCTTGCTATTAATTCTGAAACCATGTGTACCCTTACCTTGACATCTTATCTCATCATGCCGAGGCTTAGGAACCCCTATGGGATCCGTGTTATGAAGGTAGTCCGAACAAAACTCAATAGCTTCTTCTGCAACATACCTTTGAACAATAGATGCTTCCGGATGATGTGGATTCTTCACATACCATTTCAAGATCTTCATGTAGCGCTCAACTGGGTACATCCATCTCAGAAAAACAGGCCCACATAATCTAATCTCCCTCACCAAATGAACAATTAAGTGAACCATGATGTCGAAAAAGGAAGGAGGAAAATACATCTCCAGTTGGCACAAGATTGTGGCAGCCTCAACTTCCAAGTCATCCAACATACGGGGGTCAACGACTTAGCTACATATAGAATTGAAGAATGAGCACAACCGAGTAATGGCATGTCTCACATTTTTTGGAGCAATACCACGAATAGCAACGGGCAGAAGTTGTTGCATCAAGATGTGGCAATCATGAGACTTTAAGCCAACCAATTTAAGATCACTAGAGACAAGCCTCTTCATATTTGAAGAGTAACCATGTGGAACCTTGATGCCCTGAAGACACCCACAGAAACTTTGTCTCTGTTTTTTTTGACAAAGTATGACATGCTGGAGGCAAATAAGTCCGCTTACCATCCTCAACAATTGGAGCTAACTGCTCTCGTATACCCATAGCAACGAGGTCGAGACGAGCATTCACACCATCCTTTGTCTTGCCCTGAATGTTGAGAAGCGTCCCGATCACACTATCACACACACTTTTCTCCACATGCATCACATCAATGCAGTGTCTGACATCAAGCTTGCGCCAGTATGGAAGATCAAAGAATATCGACCTCTTCTTCCATATGTTTTTCTCAGCAGTTTTACCCTTCTTTTTGGACTTGTCGAATATAACATCGATGCCCTTTACTCTCTGATAAACCTACTCTCCATTTAAGGTCGCCGGAGCATCTTCAGTCTCTTGGCATCCATTAAAAGCTTTTTTCATCTTACGATATGGGTGATCACGTCTAAGAAATCTCCGATGCCCAAGGTAAACCGTCTTCTTTCCATGATGCAACTGAGTGTAGCATGTGCCTTCTTCACATTTAGGGCATGCTTTATGCCCCTTGACACTGTACCCGGACAAGTTATCGTATACTGGAAAGTCGTTGATGGTGCAAAATAACATGGTACAAAGCTTGAAAGTCTCGTGAGAATACCCATCAACTACATCAACACCTTCCACCCACAGCGTTTTCAAGTCTTCAATCAAGGGACTTAGATAAACATCTAAGTCATTTCCCGGTTGCTTTGGGCCCAAAATCATCATAGACAACATCATGTATTTGCGCTTCATGCACAACCAAGGGGGCAGCTTGTAAATTATCAACAGAACAGGCCATGAACTATGAATACTACTCATGTTACCATATGGATTCATTCCATCCATAGCAAGTCCAAGCCTTAGGTTTCTTGGCTCATCGACGAAATCCGGAAACATAGTATCAATATTTTTCCATTGCACAGAATCAGCAGGATGACGAACCTTTCCATCACGTTTCCTCTCATCATTATGCCATCTAAGATTCTTCGCATCTTTCACATTGGCAAACAATCGCTTGAACCTTGGAATTATTGGAAGATACCACAACACCTTCGCAGGAGGACCCTTTTTTCTCGCATCACAAATCGAATCATCAAGATCATCACCATCATCGCCACCCTTCACTTTGTATCGTGATAACCCACACTTGGGGCAATCGTGATTGTCTTCATGAACACCCGTGTACAATATGCAATCATTGGGGCATGCGTATATCTTCTTATACTCCATACCCATCGGACACAATACTTTCTTGGCCTCATAGTTACGGTCAGGTAATGTGTTGTCCTCCGGAAGCAAGTCTTTCAACACTTCAAGCAATTTAGTGAAGAACCATTTCTCGCCTTCACACAAACCAATTTTAGCACTGCCGACAACCGTGTATGAGTAGTACACCCTGGATACAAAGGCTTATCTGCATCACTGCACAACCTATCATACACATGTGCTCGATGAAAAGATTCTTGTCCAATATCACGGATCATGTCCTCTACTCGATCATCCTCCATATCTACGTCAATGTCCTCACTTTGGGAGACACTTGCCTTAGTACTCAACAACACATCACCATGCCATATCCATCTTGTATAACTCAAGCAAATCCCTTCACAAATCAAATGAGTACGTATATCCTTCACTGTGCATTTCTTCGTATTCAAACACTTGACACAAGGACAACAGAACATTCCATTACTATTAGGAACATTCCTTTGAGCAAATTCTATAAACTCTCCCACTCCCTTCAAATACTCAGCACTTGTGCGCTTACAAACCATCCAACTACGATCCATAGCTAGATAGGTTCTGTAGATATACAAATATATATCCAATATAAGCACAATACGGGAGATTGAAAACTAGTTTTTGAAAAATGATGGATGAGAGCATGATACAAGCTAGGTGGTTTATTTCCACAGTAATCTCACATCATTCTTCTTATCAAGCAGGCAACAACACATGTTAGGACTATTGCTATATCCAGTACTGTAATATCCTTCCCTAAGGGTATTTTAGTCATTTCATTGTGATTGTGATCATGGGTGTGATTTAATTCCTTACATCTCATAAGTATACAAATGTATGAATTATGAATTTTTGAGCTAATTATTTGTGGGTTTAATGAGTGTGAAACCCGTCTATAATATGTAGGGTAATAGGAATATAACCTCTTTTATCCAAGGTAAATTAAAATAATAAATGTATAAAGGGATAAACATTTATTTATAAGTCCAAGGAATTATAAGAAATTATATAGGGTAGAAGAAGTAAATACACAACAATCAAGGGACCAAGTGGGCAATAAGCAAAATAATAATTGAAATAAAAAGGAAGGGATGGCTCCTTCCCTTTGTTTTTTTACGTTCAGAAATAAGAAAGGAAAAGAAGAGAAGGAAAAAGAGAAAGAAGAAGGGAGAAGAGAGAAGAGGAAAGAAGAGGAGAAAAGAGAGAAGAGGGAAGAAGAAGGGAGAAAAGAGATCAAGGAACTTTGAACCATGATAAGTAGATGGGAGTTGGAGATCCTAGAAACCAAGAGAAGGAAAGGGAATAGAATGAAAGAAGCTAGGGCAGCATGCAAGACCTCAATGTCTCCCTCATATTTTCAACCAAATAGAGTGAGTTTCCTTAGTTAGTGCTTGGTAACCATAAATCCAAGCTTAGGAATTTTTTTAAATTTGATTTTTATTGTTTGATTTCTGATTGCATGTTGATTATATGGTTTAAATGAGTGTAGAATTATGTTGTAGATTATTAAAATTACATGCATGTGTTCTGTTTGTTAAAAGTCCTAAAAGATGTTGCTGGTCAAGCAAAACCCGTATAGACATATGTATAGTATTTTACTTGCAACTATTTTTATAGTGCTCTGTTTGGTATGATTCTTATTTTGTTAGAAAGCAGACTCGAAATGCTACATTTTAGACATTGATTTTACTGTTTTTCATTGAGTATTGATGGAGGAAAACCTGTTACAATTTAGGGTATTTGCAGCTGTCCTGTTTTCTGAGTGCAGGGGCTCTTCGATCAAAACTGTAATTTTAGGAAGACTGTTTTCCAAAAGTTAAATTTTATTCATAAGGTATACATGATTAGCTTCCAGGGAGGGGTCTTTTGCCTAAATCCGACTTCGTTTGGTATTTTAATAAATTCATCGAAGTTGACTGAAAACTGTAGGAATTCTGCATATGTTGCTAATGCATGTTGATTGTTGGGTTTTGGGACCTTAGGGTGGAACTTACATGTTGTTTGTAATACTGCGATTTTAATTGGGAATTTCCTATTAATAGTAGTATTGTATTCTAATTGAGAGATTATATAATGTTCATGCGAATGGTTTATATGTTTGTTTTAGGTCATTAGTTATTAAGCTATTGATTGATATATGAGTTAAGTTATTCAATGTTATGATGAAATGAATGGGAAACACCATTTGGCATTCAAAGGTAGTAACCATGCTAATTCTACTCATGAATCGAATTAGAATGGTTATCAATGACATTACAGATGTCAAGTACAGAAGTCCTTTCAGTTTGGAAGGCAAGTATAGAGTCCTTCCCGTTTGGAAGGCAATCACAGAAGTCCTTTCATTTTGGAAGGCAAGCAAGTAAGTGCAAAGCAAGTGGGACGCCGCTTGTGGTCATAGACGTATGTCCTGCCTTACAGTATAGAGCTGGTTCCTCTTAAGTACCTCGGTGTGCGGGGAGCAGCGAAGTGTTAGTTCCTCTTAAGTACTTCGGTGTGCGGGGAACAACACTGTTTTTCACTGACAAAATTAAAAAGGAATGTCCAAATGAGTGGTTCACAAATATTATGAATGACATGATGATACCAGGCTTAAACCCAAAGCTAGTCCCTCTTAAGTACCTTGGTGCGTGGGGGTAAGCAATGATGTTTATACCTGATGATATGTATAAGTTTACTAATATATGTATATGTGTGGGACTGAGTGCTCTGTTTGCAGGGAATTCACGGAGATTTCATATCTCACCCCCTCACCCTTTTGTTTCAGGTTAATCCCTCCTATGTTGGAGAACTGTGAAGTATCCCCGGAAATACTTGGCAGTTATTCCAATGTAAGCTGTCTCTTTTATGGAAGATGTCACCGGATCGGAGTTAAGAGTCATAACGTCATTGTTTACTTTCTAAGTATAATTTGAAAATGTATGAGATATTTTTATATATTATATATGAGATCTTTAGCGAAAAGCTAATTTCAGTGTATCTTATGTTTTGTATCTAGTAGTATCCTAATGTACTTTGGGGTATTACAAGTACTATAACCACTCAGCCATATGAATCAATCCAGAGAGCATGATACAAGGTAGGTGGTCAAATATTATCTCAAATTTACACCATTTTCAAGTTTCTTAACACGAAAAAGAAAGAAGCAGATTAAGATAAATTATCAAAACAGAATTCCAATGAGAAATTGTTGATGTCACATGCTAAAAGCAACTCTAAATTTCTTCCCATTTTGAAATAGGTCATGACAGCAGAAGAAAAGAGAAAACAAATAGCCCTCGACCAGAAATAGAGACATTCCAAACAACTCAAACTCTGAGTTTCAACTACAGAGACTACAGTTTCAACATACACTCAAAACCAAAAAAAAAAAAAACTAGTGCCCTAAAGAACTCACCAGAAATAGGTGCTCGCGTGGTGGTGGGGAGAGGAGCTCGAGTGGTGGCCAACGTTCGATGTGGTTGCTGAGAGTTAGAGGGACAAGGAGAGTTAGTGCACGCAATGTTCACAAGGCAGAGAGTGAGCGGGAAAGACTGAGTTAGGGTTAAGAGAAAGAGTGTACCTCACGGTGGTGGTGGAGAAGCCCTCGCGGTGGTGGCGGTGGAGAGTAGCTCGCGATTAGGGCAGAGTGAGAGTGACAGTGAGAGTGATGAAAAGAGAAGAACAGAGACAGAGCTTAGTGAAGAAGGCATATAGAGCGCGCGGGTGTAAACGTTATAACCAAAAAACATCTTTAAAATAATATTTTATGTCAGTTGTTACAAAGAACTGACGTTAATTGAAATTTTAATGTCAGTTATGTACAACAACTGACGTTAAAGGTTTATCAGTTTTTGCAAAAACATTTATACCTTTGACTACTGTGCTACCTTCCCATGCGCCTTGTAACTTAATCCTCTTAATGAACATTAAGTTTATAGACTCAGTTTTGAAGAAAATCAGGCAGTCTCTTCTCCATATAAAGTACCATTATTCCTCTATAATACACACACTTCTTCCCCTATATTTCGTTTTCTATTTCTTCACAATATGGCTCTGCCATATTTGAGATTTTTATTATTTCTTCCTATACCTAGACTCAAAGGTTTCTGTCTTAATGGTCAAACAACTTCTGAGGTTGAGTAAATCACATAACATGGATGATAAGGTTTCTCTTTCACTCCGGTTTTGATAGCTAGCAACTTCTGACGTTGAGTAAATCACATAATGTGAGTTGCTCACCATATCATCCTTCAGGAGAATCGACGACTAGAGTTCCAAAACCTCAGCTTTGGCAGCTAGTGACTGTGTTGGCCGTGGCAACCATACCCAAGAGGGGGGGTGAATTGGGTTTTAAATAAAAATGAAATCTTTTTCGATAAATCAAAAACCCTTTTAAAGTTAAAACAGAATTCGTAGCGGATAAAAGATTATTGTCGAATTGAAGCGCTTGATAAAAAATAAACGGTTTGAAACTAAAGCGCTATAAAGTAAAATGCAATAAAGTAAAGAGGATAGGGAAAGAAGATGAACACCACAATATATCCTGGTTCGGCCACAGACTACCCACGTGGCCTACGTCCAGTCCCCAAGGCAATACCACCAAGGGTTTTCAATCAACTCTAGTTTTTAACAGGATCAACTAGAACCTTTACAAAATAGAGAACCCTTAACACAAATCTCAGGACATACTATCCCTTGTATAAGAGCCTCAAACACTAGCTTTTAAACAGGCACAGCTAGAACCTTTACAATTCAGAGAACCCTTAACACAAATCACAGGACATACAATCCCTTGTGTAAGAGCCTTAAAAATATCCCAAGAGATATACCCTCTCTTGTTTGGTAACCAAAAATGTGGTTTGAGTCAATCCGACTCTTATCAAGATAAAACACTCTTAATAGTGCAGATAAAAACAAATTAAAGCACAATATAACAACACCTATATGGTGTGTAGAACTCTCAAAATAATATGGTCAAGTGATAGTGTAAGAGAGTAGTAATATAGAAGATGATTATCAGAGTTTTAACACAGAGTAATAATAGAGTTGCAACATGTGATGGCTCAAAGTGATTTCACGATTTTGTACAAAAGCTCTTTGAATTGGATCAGAGAATAAAAATAGTGTTCACGTTATTGCTCTCTCTTTCTTTCTCTTGCTTCTCACGCGTATTATATAAACCCAAGAGCAATTCCCATTTTTATTTCCAAAATTCTTGAACGGTACACACTTTTAATGCCATGATATTATATATGCTTTTAATTCAAATTTGTTTGCTATTTAAAACTTGAAAGAATTTATTGCCATAAAAGGATATGAACGTTGCAAGGCTGAATTTGATGCACATGCGAAAATCCATTTCCTCAAAAGTAAATGCCATGATCAGATATGTATTTGTTATACAAATCCATTTCAATTATATCAAAACCGTTTGGAAGAAAAGAACAATAAACGGCTATATTTCATCATACTCATATAAGGATATGCCTTTTTGATTTTCAAACTTTAATTTAAATGTCAATTCATTTAATTAGATGGCCAATATTTCACGTGCACCATGATCATAAACATATACCAATTAGAGTAATGAGTTATTATTTTGGCCATAGAAAGAATCATTTTATTTAACAAAATATTCTTTTGGTAGACATTTAATAAGACAATCAATTTGATTAAAAGAAAATATATGCACCGTTGGTTAAAATCAAGAGATAAATGTTACCAACCACGGGATCATAGAGGTGAAGACTAGCTTCATAGGAAAAGTAGTTCTTGGAAGCATGAAAGCTTGCAAGTGAGAAGAGTTTCTCATGAGGAATCATATTGATAAAAGATGCATAATTGTGTACATTGGTGTGTTATTTATAGGCTAGATTAGGCTAACCATATGTAACTAACTCCTAACTAACTCACTAACCATATATTCTGTTACCCTCCCGCAAGCTGATAAGTGGTAACACCACAATCAGCTTGAACATACAAGCAACAAAAGGAAAAAAAAAATATTACTAAGCTTGAATCATAAGCATCTAAAAAAAACAACAAAAAATTGCAAAAACAACTAAAACAAAAACAGCTACACAACATGGCCCAAGCTATGACCAGAACGGGCCAGGCCCAAGAAGAGAGAGGAAATCCAGAATCCTCTCTGATGCTAATTCCATTCTTCCCTTTCACGTTGAACCCTAACAATGCAAGGCAGAGAGAATGGCGGCGAGATCAGCGGCGAACAGCAGTGATTTCCACCGGGATCGAAGACGCGATGTTGCAAGGCGGCGGCCGGCGAAATGGTTGGCGCTGTTCCACCGGGATCGAAGACGAAAACAGAGCGTTGTGGAGGCGATGACGAAATCGCAGAAGCTGCTCCACCAGGATCGAACGCAAACACCGAGTGGTGTGGCGGTGTTTCGGAGTTGGAGACGGCGAACGCGGTTCCGCCGGGATCGAAGACAGCGGTGTAGACGTCGGTGAGGTCGGAGAGCCAAGCGCAGCTTCCGACGGCGAACGCGGTGGTCACGATCTGCCGTTCCAGTGCTTCGTCAAGAACATCGATTCCTTTTCTTGACTCGCCGGTGAAGAACCATGGCGGTGGAGGTGGTGGAAAGGTTACAGTGTCAGAGGAGTGATTTACCGGAGCAGTGGCCATTAGAACGAGATTCCGAGACAAGCCAGAATCGATGCAATCTGAAATGATGAGGTTGAAATCGGCGTGATGAAGGTCGAAAGGAAGAGAATCGTTTGGAACTAGATTCATCCGATCAACTTTCTTGAAGAAATTATCGGCATCGAGTTCCTTCGCGGTGTTGATGACCTTCTGTGATTTCTCATCTACCCTCACTTCTAGATCCAAGAGCACAGCATCATTGACAGAAGCGATGAAGCAGGTGATTTCGCCAATTTTGATTGCAGAACCTTTGATCTTTGGCTTGATTGCCTTCACTGGCTTGATCTGAACAAGATTGGAGTGGAAACTTCCGAACTCCATGAATTCAGAATCAAGAATAGTGGCGGCGGCAGCGGCTCCTTCGTCGGAGAGGCTCTGTTCTTCTTCCTCCTCTGTAACTGAAACTTCCTCCTCCATGTCAGAGTCGTAATCTTCGTCACTCTCTTCGGCTGCGGAAGCACGGTATCTCTCTGATACCATGTTACCAACCACGGGATCATAGAGGTGAAGACTAGCTTCATAGGAAAAGTAGTTCTTGGAAGCATGAAAGCTTGCAAGTGAGAAGAGTTTCTCATGAGGAATCATATTGATAAAAGATGCATAATTGTGTACATTGGTGTGTTATTTATAGGCTAGATTAGGCTAACCATATGTAACTAACTCCTAACTAACTCACTAACCATATATTCTGTTAATAAATTTCAAAAAAAAATATTTAACTAATTAAAGTTAAAACATTTTATTTTAAAAAGATATAATTTCAAAAACATGTTTGCTTATTATATGTTTTACTATCATTAATTATTTTGAGCCAAATTAGTAGATTTTAACCTATGTTATAATTCTTTTAAGCACATATTAAATGTGTGTGTGTGTGACCAATATTAAATTGAGAACTCCACTTACCATTTACACACATCTTCTAAAACAAGCAATACAAATATGGAATTTCCCATTTTGCCCCATCTTGACTGCTTGTTTGACTTTTTTGCGCTTTTTGCACTTAAGTCCTTTTCACGGTTTTTGCAATTTGATCCTTTAGTTGAATTTGCGTGTTGGTCCTTGGACTTGAAATTTCCCTTTTGCTCATCATCAAAACAAAAGTACCTATCAAGGCATATATCCACAGACTGTTCCAGGACCATTGCTGAAACAGATCGAGTGCACCCTTGCTCAGCCGCTCGACTCTCCTCTCTTGCTCACCCGTGAAGGGAACGAAGCCTCAACAAATGTTTAAGATGTTGGCCTCTGATTTCGCAGCAAGTGACTGTGGCCTCAGATGGAGCATCAAGGACTTCAACTGAGGGGTACGAAGGGGATCCGGATGCAACCATTGGAGTTTCTAAGGACAGGACTGAGAAGAAACTGATGTTGAATCAGAAACTTTTTTATATTTTAGGGCTATGTTGCAGAAATTTTTTATCTTTTAATCATGCAATTGTAACTTATGAATCACTTCAATGAGATACGATTTGATTATATATATAACTTGTTTTATATTAAGTGTTTATTTATTTTAATTTGCACATGAATTTGTTTATTAATTCAAGCTAATTAAGATTAGAAATAAAAAGCACTATATATGGAGTTATCTGCGTTAAGAGTGACAACGAGGGAGATGACAACGAAAGAAAGATAGGAATGAGTTACAGATAGGAATATAGGATTATTTACGTCAATTTTTTATTTAACTGAAGTCAAAATCACAATTTTAATGTCAGTTGTATAAATAACTGACGTTAAAAGTGTTAATCATTCTTGCATATCACTTTTAATGTCAGTTCATTAAACAACTAACGTAAATAATGATTTTATATTTACAAAACTGCCACCGCCTCCTTTTTAACGTCAAACATATGGTTAACTGACGTAAATCGTTCCCGTATATTACATTATTTCCACTAGTGCTTGAAGAACAATGAAGAACTTGTCAAGAACACAAATGGGTTTCTTTGTGTTTTTGTGAGTAAAAGCTTAGGAGAGAAAATTGAAATGTGCTAAGTGTGAGGAGGGTATTGGCTGCGTAAAATGAGAGAGTGAGGGAGTGAAATGATTTTGTTTAATTGGTTAAAATGAACCATAGTTGAGTTTACTTAACATAGGTTAAGTTAGAAAAAAGTATAATAACTTAACTATGGTTAATAGTAATCATGGTTAGGTTAAAATGTCTGGTGGAGGGTCATGGAATGGTATGGCTGATTTTGCACCACAAAATAGGAAGAAGAAGCCAGTTTGTACATGACTTGCCTTAACCATGGTTAACTAACTAGAATAGGTTAGGTTAAGGGCATTTTAGTTTCTTCACACCTTAACATCATTTATTACATGGTGAGTCACACCATGACTCACCCCCCCCCCTCCCCCTCCATGAGTCATCCATGACTCGTTGTCTCCATCCATTAGCGGGTCCTGAAAATCCCGTATTCAACTCCGTCGTTTACCCGATTTAGGTTTTACACCTGAATAAAACATTATATTTCATTTTCGATCGAAAATTTTAAAAATAACCAAAGTCAATGGAAATATTATTTAAATCTAAACCGTTTCGTTCACGAGTCAAAATTAGATTTTCTGATTAGTAAAATCTTACTGTCAGTGAAAACGCATACCATTTACGTCTGAATTTTCAACCCAAAATTTCACCGTGATCCTCTACTATAAGGTAGAGTACGAATATGATTTTGTCTTATTCAGAAAAATCATTTTCTTGATCTCAGATTAAAAATATAAATAAATATATTTTTACCGTTAATACAGCGTATACTAAAATCAGGTTGTTACACTTCTTCAGTGTATCATCCAGTTGTTTCTTCAACTTTGCCAACTCTGTTGGGGACATTTGATAGGGTGCTATCGATATTGGTCCGGTCCCTTGTACGAGATCTATTGTGAACTCTATCTCTCGCTTGTATGGAAGTCTTGGAGCATCATCTTAGAAAACTTTTGGTAATTCGCACATGACAGGCAGTGCATCCTCCTTTGGAGACTCCTTGGCTACTAGAGAAAACAACACCACACAGTCTCTCGATCGTCGTTCTCCTGAAACACTGTCATTGACCGGCAATAATCCAGATTGCTCCGAAAAGTGAAAGGTTTTCTTTGAACAATGCAGACAACATGGTTAGTCGAAAGCCAATCCATACCCGAGATAATATCAATCTGTTGCATAGGCAGATAGACAAGGTCCTCAATGAATGAATTATTTTCTAAAATAATAGGACAATTTAGGCAAACAAACAGGGTCGTCAATGAATCACACATAGGGGTAGAAATAGTAAGATCATATGGTAAAGAAGAACAAGTAATTTCAGATGATCCGTGCACTCTAAATATATAAAAGAATGAGTAGCCCTCGAATCAAATAAAAAAGATAAGAGTTTCTATAACATTAAACACTTACCTTGTATCAGATAAAGACCATGGATCAAGCAGCCATTCGAGGACTTGGTGGGCCCATGACAAGAGCAAGAACCAAGAAGGCCCAACAAGCTCTAATTCAAATGGTGGTTCTTACAATGGAAGCAAGCCCAAATGCAAGTCATGAAGACATGGAACCCAAGTTGGTAACTCACCTCATCTAATTAGAGGATCCATGATGTGTTGGGCATGCAGCATGAAGTGAAGACCATTTTAGTTGTTTTCTTTTAAATTCAATAAGTGTAAAGGTTATGTGAGTGGGTCCAAAATACTAAGTGTTGTTTTTGGGTCAAGCCCACTTTCTTCCTAATAGTACACTCCTATATAGCTTAGTTGGGAGGAACCTTTTTGGTTTGCATGCCAAAAGTAACTCCTTTAAATTATTAGTCTTTTATGGTTTTATTTAAATAAGGGAGGTTACACTTTTAATGTGAGAAGTAAGTGTAGCAGCCACATAATGGTGGAAAGAGAGTATTAACTCACCATTAATGGCATGATTAAGCTTAGTTAAGTGAGTTATTAGGTGGGGGGTTATGGAATCTTGGGACGACAAGGCAAGCCAAAAGTGGGCAGCCATGTACCCTATATGTAACACGCCAATAACACTAATACAATAACTTGGAAGTTGATTTTGGATTGAAATTCATTTGTGATAGAATTGTCTCTTTGGTTCTTAGTTGAGCCATCTTGTTCTTATCAAGAATCCAAGATTCTTGTGGCAAACTTCATTGGCTTATCAAACCACCTTGGTTTGTGGTGCCACCCATCACCTCTTTCCTACATCCATTTTCTTATTTTCTTCCTTTTAGCTTACATCACAATTCTGACTTGGTTTATGATCATGTAAAATTCAACCTAAGATCTTCTAAAGGCAACCTCTCCATTTGGTTGTCATCAAGTGGCATCAAAGCTCATGTTTGATTGAATTTTTGAGTTTTTGTTCTTCATCTTCTACCTTTCTTCTTTTTTACCCAAAACCCAAAAAAATTATCACTTTGATTCTGTTTGAAGGGAATTTTCGTTATTTTTGTGTTACTGCCTCAAAACTTCAAGTTTGCAATTATTAAATCTCTTCTCATCAAGAGTATATATATATATATAAAAACAATAATCGGTTATTCCAACACATTAATCGATTATTCCAAAGTCAGTGGGAACGTAATCGATTCCTATAATCGATTATTAAAAAAAAAAAAAATCCTATTTGGGCAATTTGTGTTCTTGAAAAGTTTCCCTTCTTTCTTGTTTTCATTATTTTCGAAGCTTTCCCTTTTCTAGCCTTTCCTTTGTTTTGATAAGTTTTATGAAATTTGTTACTTGATTTTGGATTTTTTGTGTGGATTGTTGTTTGACTCCTCTAAGGCCTAAAAGAGAACAAATTTTTTTTTTGGAGGGGGGGGGGGGGGGGGGGGGTGGTGGTGGAAGGCAAGAGTGAAAATTACATCTTGTGCGGAAAAAGCCTAATTAAGTGAAATACATTTGTGTGCACACGTGAGGGAGTGTGGTGAGGAACTTTATAATTTCTTGTTATCTTTTGATATAGTGTGTTAAGTGATGGCAGCCCAAGATAGTCCACCTCTTTCTCCAAGGTCAGCAACTCTTCATGCTAGGATGACTACTCAAATACAAGCCCTTACAAGACAAATGGAGCAAATGAATACAGATTTCACTAGACAACTTGCCAACCTCCAAAACCATGATGAATCAAGTGGAAATGAGAGTGGAGCCGAGAGACATCGAGGAGGAGGATATAGAGGAAGGAGGCTGATAGAGGAATTGAAGGGGTCAAGATCAAAGTTCCTACCTTTCATGGGTAGAATGATCCCGAAGTCTACTTGGAATGGGAGATGACGGTGGAGCAAGTCTTTGATTGCAACCATTACAATGAAAGAAAAAAAGTGAAGGTAGCAGCTCTTTAATTCAAATACTACGCACCTGTTTGGTGGGATCAATTGCAAAAAGAGAGAAGAAGATATGAGGAGGAGCCTATTGAGACTTGGGAAGAAATGAAGCATGTCATGAGAAACAGATTTTTCCCAAATAACTACCATAGGGATCTTCACAACAAATTGCAAAGATTAACCCAAGGATCCAAGAATGTTGATGAGTACCACAAGGAGATAGAGTTGGCCTTACTTAGTCCAACCTTAATGAAGATAGGGAGGCTACTATGGCTCGGTTCTTACATGGCTTGAATCAAGACATTCAAGACATATTGGAGCTTCAACATTATGTGGAGCTTGAAGATTTGGTCCAACAAGCCATAAAGGTGGAGCAACAACTCAAGAGGAAGAAGTCCAAATTTCCTTCTTCTTCTAAGTTTTCATCACCAAGTTGGATGGACAAACCAAAGAAGGAGGGTACCTCATCTTCCAAGGAGGTCGTGCCTACATCTCAAGGAAATAAGCCTTTGGAAGCAACTCCTAGAAGCCGTGAGGTGAAGTGTTTCAAGTTCTTGGGCCATGGACATATTGCATCTCAATGTCCAACAAAGAGGACAATGGTGTCAAGAAATGGAGAAGTGGTCACACAATCCGAGGCCTATAGTGAAGAAGAAAGTGAGGAAGAAACAATTCTGGAAGGAGACTTGTTCAGGGTGAGGAGACTTTTGGGAAGCCAAGCCAAAGAGCATGATGAGAGCCAAAGTGAGAATATCTTCCATACTAGATGCATGATCCAAGGAAATGTATGCTCTTTAATTATTGATGGTGGTAGTTGTGCTAATGTTGCTAGTACTAGAATGGTTTCAAAATTAAATCTTGTGACTAAGCCACACCCACGGCCATATAGGCTTCAATAACTTAGTGAAGTTGGTGAAATGATTGTGAACAAGCAAGTTGAGATTCCATTCTCAATTGGGAAGTATTATGTTAGTGTGCTTTGTGATGTGGTGCCTATGGATGCAAGTCATATGGTACTTGGGAGACCTTGGCAATATGATTGGAAGGCCACCCATGATGGGTTTTCAAATAAATTCTCTTTCATGTACCAAGACCGAAAGGTCATTCTTACTCCTTTGTCTCCAAAAGAAGTTAGTGAGGATCAACTAAAGATGAGAGAAAAGAGAGAGCAAGAGAGAAAAGAAAGAGAGAGTGAAAAAAAGAGTGAAAAGAAGAGTGATGAAAAAATGAAAATCAAGAGGAAAAAAGTGAGAAAAATATAGAGGAGAAAGAGAGAAAGGAGAGCTATTTTGCATCAAAAAGTGAGGTGAAGAGTGCTTTGTTTTCAAGGCAGCCCCTATACATTCTTTATTGTAGGGAATTTTGTTTGAACGCTAATGCTCCTAATGAACTCTCTTTGCCTAGTGGTGTTGAAAATCTTTTGCAGGACTTTGGTGATGTGTTCCCAAAGGAAGTGCCACACTGCCTACCTCCTTTAAGGGGGATTGAGCACCATATTGATCTCATTTCGGGTGCATCATTACCCAATAGGCCAGCCTATAGGAGAAATCCTCAAGAGACCAAAGAAATTCAAAAGCAAGTGGAGGAATTGATGCAAAAAGGATGGGTGCAAGAGAGCTTGAGTCCATGTGCCGTCCCGATAATTCTAGTGCCTAAAAAGGATGGAAGTTGGAGGATGTGCACAGATTGTAGGGTTGTGAACAACATTACAATTAAGTATAGACATCCTATCCCTAAACTTGATGATTCGCTTGATGAATTGCATGGTGCTTGTTTGTTTTCTAAAATTGATTTGAAAAATGGGTACCATCAAATTAGGATAAGGGAATGGGATGAATGGAAAATTGCCTTTAAAACTAAATATGGTTTGTATGAATGGTTGGTAATGCCTTTTGGTTTAACAAATGCACCTGCACTTTCATGAGGCTTATGAACCATGTTTTAAGAGAATTTTTAGGCAAGTTTGTTGTGGTGTATTTTGATGATATCTTGGTATATAGCAAAAGCTTAAATGAACATCATGAACACTTAAGGGCTATTTTGGTTGTATTAATAAAAGAAAAGTTGTATGCTAATTTGGAAAAGTGTACATTTTGTACGAACCATGTGATTTTCCTTGGATTTGTTGTAAATGCTAAAGGGGTCCATGTTGATAAAGAGAAAATTAAGGCAATTCAAGATTGTCCAACCCCCAAAAATATGAGTGATGTGAGGAGCTTTCATGGTTTGGCTAGTTTCTATAGGAGGTTTGTTAAAGACTTTAGTACATTGGCTGCACCTTTTAATGAAATTGTCAAGGAAAATGTTGGGTTTAAATGGGGGGAGAAACAAGAGCATGCATTTAAAGAGCTTAAGGAAAAAATTACTCATGCACCAATACTTGTTTTGCCTAATTTTTCTAAATTTTTTGAGATTGAATGTGATGCTTCTGATGTTGGTGTTGGAGCTGTTTTGATGCAAGAGGGGCATCCAATTGCTTATTTTAGTGAGAAATTAAGTGGTTCTGCCCTTAATTATCCCACCTATGATAAGGAATTGTATACCTTAGTGATGGCTTTGCAAACATGGCAACATTATCTTTTGCCCAAAGAGTTTGTGATTCATAGTGACCATGAGTCCTTAAAATATTTGAAAGGACAAGGAAAGTTGAATAATAGACATGCCAAGTGGGTTGAGTTTCTTGAACAATTCCCATATGTGGTCAAGCATAATTGTGTACATTCTACCCAAAATGGATATTTTAGGCGCTAAGGGTTTTTATTCAAAGAAAAGAGATTATGTGTGCCTAAAAGTTCCATAAGAGATTTGCTTTTGAAAAAGGCGCATGAAGGGGGCCTAATGGGGCATTTTGGGGTTCAAAAGACTTTAGACATATTGCATGAGCATTTTCATTGGCCACACATGAAACATGATGTGCAAAAATTTTGTGAAAAATGCATTGTTTGTAAAAAGTCAAAATCTAAAGTGATGCCTCATGGTTTTTACACTCCTTTACCTATTCTTGATTTTCCTTGGATTGATTTGTCAATGGATTTTGTTGTGGGACTACCTAGGATAAGGAATGGTAAGGATTCAATTTTTGTTGTGGTGGATATATCTTCAAAAATGGCACATTTGATACCATGCAAAAAGATTGATGATGCTTGTCATGTTGCTGATTTGTTCTTTAAGGAAGTGGTAAGGCTTCATGGCCTTCCAAGGAGTATTGTTAGTGATAGGGACACCAAGTTCCTAAGTCACTTTTGGAGGATATTGTGGGGAAAGCTAGGGACAAATCTTCTCTTCTCCACTACTTGCCATCCTCAAACGGATGGGCAAACTGAGGTAGTGAATAGGACACTTTCTTCCATTCCAAGGGCTGTAATTAAAAAGAACATTAAGTCTTGGGAGGAGTGTTTACCTCATGTAGAATTTACTTATAATAGGGTTGTTCATAATACTACTCAATATTCTCCTTTTGAGGTTGTTTATGGATTTAACCCTTTAACTCCTCTTGATTTATTGCCATTGCCTAACTCTTCAATTTTAAAGCATAAAGATGGCAGGGCTAAGGCTGATTATGTGAGGAACTTATAAGAGCAAGTGAAGGCTCAAATTGAAAAGTGGACAAAGAGTTATGCTAGGTAAGCTAACAAAAGGAGGAGGAATGTGGTATTTGAACCCAGAGATTGGGTTCGGGTCCACATGAGAGAGGAAAGGTTTCCTTCCCAAAGGAAATCTAAGCTTCAACCAAGAGGAGATGAGTCATTTCAACTGGTGGCCAAGATCAATGATAATGCTTATAAGAAATAATGCTTACAAGAAAGATCTTTATGGTGAGTATGGTGGAATTAGTGCAACTTTCAATGTGGCTGATTTATCTCTATTTGATGTAGGTAATGAAGATTCCAATTCTAGGTCGAATTCACTTAAAGAAGGAGGGGATGATGTGAGCCCAACAAAGACCATGGATCAAGCAGCCATTCAAGGACTTGGTGGGCCCATGACAAGAGCTAGAACCAAGATGGCCCAACAAGCTCTAATTCAAATGGTGGTTCTTACAATGGAAGCAAGCCCAAGTGCCAGTCATGAAGACATGGAGCTCAAGTTGGTAACTTACCTCATCCAATTAGAGGATCCATGATGTGTTGGGCATGCACCATGAAGTGAAGACCATTTTAGTTGTTTTCTTTTAAATTCAATAAGTGTAAAGGTTATGTGAGTGGGTCCAAAATACTAAGTGTTGTTTTTGGGTCAAGCCTACGTTCTTCCTAATAGTACATGCCTATATAGCATAGTTAGGAGGAATCTTTTTGGTTTGCATGCCAAAAGTAACTCCTTTAAGTTATTAGTCTTTTATGGTTTTATTTAAATAAGGGAGGTTACACTTTTAATGTGAGAAGTAAGTGTAGCAGTCACATAATGGTGGAAAGAGAGTATTAACTCACCATTAGTGGCATGATTAAGCTTAGTTAAGTGAGTTATTAGGTGGGGGGTTATGGAATCTTGGGAAGACAAGGCAAGCCAAAAGTGGGAAGCCATGTACCCTATATGTAACACGCCAATAACACTAATACAATAACTTGGAAGTTGATTTTGGATTGAAATCCATTTGTGAGATAATTGTCTCTTTGGTTCTTAGTTGAGCCATCTTGTTCTAATCAAGAATCCAAGATTCTTGTGGCGAACTTCATTGACTTATCATACCACCTTGGTTTGTGGCGCCACCCTTTGCCTCTTTCCTACATCCATTTTCTTATTTTCTTCCTTTTAACTTACATCACAATTCTGACTTGGTTTATGATCATGTAAAATTCAATCTAAGATCTTCTAAAGGCAACCTATCCATTTAGTTGTCATCAAGTGGCATCAAAGCTCAGGTTTGGTTGAATTTTTGAGTTTTTGTCCTTCATCTTCTACCTTTATTCTTTTCTACCCAAAACCCAAAAAAGTTATCACTTTGATTCTGTTTGAAGGGAATTTCCGTGTTTTTTGTGTTACTGCCCCAAAACTTCAAGTTTGCAATTAGTAAGTCTCTTCTCATCAAGAGTATAAAAAAAAACAACAACAATAATCGATTATTTCAACACAATAATCGATTATTCCAAAGTCAGTGGGAACATAATCGATTATAAAAAAAAAAAAAAATCCTATTTGGGCAATTTGTGTTCTTGAAAAGTTTCCCTTCTTTCTTGTTTTCATTATTTTCAAAGCTTTCCCTTTTCTAGCCTTTCCTTTGTTTTGATAAGTTTTATGAAATTTGTTACTTGATTTTGGATTTTTTGTGTGGATTGTTGTTTGACTCCTCTAAGGCCTAAAAGAGAACAATTTTTTTTTTGGAGGGGGGGGGGGGGGGGGGGGGGGGGGTGGAAGGCAAGAGTGAAAATTACATCTTGTGCGGAAAAAGCCTAATTAAGTGAAATACATTTGTGTGCACACGTGAGGGAGTGTGGTGAGGAACTTTATAATTTCTTGTTATCTTTTGATATAGTGTGTTAAGTGATGGCAGCCCAAGAAGATAGTCCACCTCTTTCTCCAACGTCAGCAACTCTTCATGCTAGGATGGCTACTCAAATACAAGTGCTTACAAGGCAAATGGAGCAAATGAATACAGATTTCACAAGACAACTTGCCAACCTCCAAAACCCTGATGAATCAAGTGGAAATGAGAGTGGAGCCGAAAGGCATAGAGGAGGAGGACATAGAGGAAGGAGGCTTGATAGAGGAATTGAAGGGGTCAAGATCAAAGTTCATACCTTTCATAGGAAGAATGATCCCGAAGTCTACTTGGAATGTGAGATGAAGATAGAGCAAGTCTTTGAAGTTGATTTTGGATTGAAATCCATTTGTGAGAGAATTGTCTCTTTGGTTCTTAGTTGAGTCATCTTGTTCTTATCAAGAATCCAAGATTCTTGTGGCGAACTTCATTGGCTTATCAAACCACCTTGGTTTGTGGCGCCACCCATAACCTCTTTCCTACATCCATTTTCTTATTTTCTTCCTTTTAACTTACATCACAATTCTGACTTTGGTTTATGATCATATAAAATTCAGCCTAAGATCTTCTAAAGGCAGCCTATCCATTTGGTTGTCATCAGAGTCATATCCTCTCACGACAAACACTCTTCCACTGGCTTGAGGTCTGCCTCCTTACTGATTCCCAGCTTGGGATCGGTTCATTGCATTCTTATTCCTACCACCTTGCTGTGACATCTGATTTCTTCCTGTATTTCCCTATAGGCAACCTCAAGACATGTGGCCTACATTACCACAGTTGAAACATGTTACTGTTTGTAACTGAGGGCAACTCCTTTGTTGTATCTTACTGGAACTTTCTCCCCTTGCATTCACTAGTTGCTAAGCAAGGCGATTGTAAGGTTTCGCCTTTGACTAGAATCTGCCACCTCTGCCTGTCAAATTATTTATTGGCCCGCCACTCTTTTGTTGTGGCTGGACCTCCTTTGCATGACCATGACCTTCTAGACTTGTACATTTCTTCACTAGAGCTGAAAACTTATTCCCTTTCCTCTTGCCGCTGCATGAACTGAGCATTTTGTTGGGTTTGTTGTAACATTGCAATGGCCAAGTCTCTCATCACCCTCATCGAATCATTGGTATCTCTTCCATTTCTGGTTCCATAAGAATTTCCAGTCTACCCATTGTCTTTGACTCCTCCATTCCTACCACCTCTACCTCTTCTACCATTTCCACGAGCCACTTTAATTTCCTGTAAAAGAAATGATTAGCTCTCATTCATAAGACATATAATTACTCATGTATAATTATGTATATGTCTTATGAATGTTTAAACAGTCATTCTCATACACTAAGAATAACCCACGTATCGGACACTCTACCCATTTCTATGCACAACTGGCGTCCGATAAGGATCCAACTAACATTGCCAGTACACACTTTAACCTGACAGTCCGATTATAATCAACTGCTCTACTACCACCAAATGAGACACCCCGATGTCCCATTAAATAAGAACCTAATTAACTAAACCTTAATCCGTTATTAACGTTAACATGCTTTATTATACTTGAAAATAATATAACATTAAAACTGAAATTTGAAAACATTTGAAACGAGGGGATTACCACAACCTACTAACAACTATACAGACTAGAAATAGAAACATAGATACATGAATACTGATCACAAAAAGGGTCTTACTACAACTACCCACCTGTTTCTCACCAATATACATCAAAATACAAAACATGCTCTCAAAGACTCACACCTCTACAGATGCAGACTAGCAGTACCATACCCTAGAGGTATGGTCATCTAGAGCTACCCTCACATTCGCCATAGAGGCGTCTGTACGTCCTAGGTTCCCAAACCGACTTGTCGCTATTGATCACCACGCGACAATGCTTACTGGCCTCTAAGTACTACCTGCTCGTCATCTGCCGACCTCTGTACACCATCCCAAGTCTAAGGTGAGCATGAGAGTTCTCGACCTTACTCCACATATCGTCGGGAAACTCATACTTTCTGGGTGGATACCACATCTCTGAAAAAGGTCGTTCTGGGTGATCCGAAATGGGCCTATCACTGAGAAGAATAGACTTCCACCATACCTCATGTACAAGCTAATTGGACTGATGTAGTGTTGGTGTAAGCCCTAGTGGCCAATCTATTTTGAATAGATCATCATTGTTATCATGAATTTGATCATACATTTGATATATGAATAAGGCATTCATTTATTATGTTATTAATTTATAGCATAATAAAGTCCTTAGAATAGGCAGTTCATTCAATGAGATATTACGTACTTGACTTAATCGTGAGACCTCCTTGAATAATAGAACACTATTCTTAAATATCCGTAGTCAAGTATTATTGTTAATTAGGACGACAATAATACATAGAGACTATTGTGTGAGTAGACTGATGACCACATCTCACGGGTCATGGATATGTGATATCAAGTCGGCACATAGGTATAAATATTAGGAGTAATATTTATACTGGATGACCCACTATGAGAATACTTCATAATAGTTATGTAAGTGTCATAAGTATTCTCATGGCGACCATAGTGAAGTAGTTCTTTGACTTGAAGTCACTACGATTCCTACATGAGGAGTTGTAGGCTTTAATGCTATCAAACGTCATGCGTAACAGGGTGATCATAAAGGTAGTTATTGGGCCTGCAATAAATCATGTTGAGGAGTGTGAGCGATGTAAACAGGATTCGTCCCTCCTACATAACAGGGGTAATGTCTTGGGCCCCTCGATAGAGTGAGATGTGAAATATGCTGTGAATATATGCCTTGACAGGTACTTTAAGTTTTGATGAATGACAAAAGGGAAAGGTCCAGAAGGACTAAAGTGCAAAAAGCGGAAAGTTATCAAGCAAGCAAGCACAAGGGGCAAAATGGGAATTTCATTAAGTGTATTGTGTGTTTTAGAAAAAGTGTGTAAATGGTAAGTAGAGTTCTCAATTTAATATTGGTCTCACACACACACATTTAACATATGCTTAAAAGAATTTATCATGTGTTTTAAAGGGATTAAAATTGACAATTAATCATACTTAATGAGCAATCAATTTCTTAATTGTCAAGTTTTTCAAAATCAATTTTATTCGTGCCATAATCGATTATGGTAATCCAATAATCGATTATGATTCGAGGTTAAATGGCTTTAATTTGTGTTAATGAGTAATTATGACATTAAAGCCGTTGAGTTTGAATTTTGAATAAGAATAATCGATTATGGTTTTTGTATAATCGATTATGTCCTCTCTGACTTCAAACGAGCTTCAACAGAAACCCTGTAATCAATTATGTAATCGATTATAGCTTTTTATATGAAAGTCAGTGGACTCATAATCGATTAGTGTAATCGAGTATGACTATTCTGTCAAAGTGAGCGCTTCCTGAAATTGGTTTAAATAATCGATTATGATAATGTAATAATCGATTATGCTGCGACAAAAATGAATTTTAAGAGGCTTGACCTAATTTCTTTTGAACTCCTATAAAATCAAGTTTAGGCAGCCTTCATCAGAGACAATACACTGCTATCATTTTCTCTGTGCTAAAACTCTGTGAAAACATTTTTATACTCTATCTCTTGCACTTACACATTGACCATATTATATTGAGTATTCTATACACCATATAGGTGGTATTGTATTTGCTCTTCAATTTGTTTATCAGCACTATTAAGAGTGCATATTATTGTAAGAGTCGTGTGACTCAAATCATTCTTTTCTACACCTTGTTTTTCAAGAGAGGTGATATCTCTTGGGGTGTTCTTGGATGTGATTTCCAAGTGTTTACAAGGGAGGTGATATTCCTTGTGGTTGACAAGAGAGGTGATATCTCTTGGGTTATTGTCTTGAGACTCTTTCACTGGGGGAGGTGATATCCCTGGTCTGTGAGGAGTGCTCTATATTGTAAAGGTTCTAGTTGATCCTGTTAAAAACTAGAGTTGATTGAAATCCCTTGGTCGTATTGCCTTGGGGACTGGACGTAGGCCACTTGGGTAGTTTGTGGCCGAACCAGGATATATTGCTTGTGTTCATTTTCTCATCCCTTATCTTTCTATTTCTTCTTTATCTTTTGAAAAATGTTTTTTTAATTGCACGCGTATTTAACAAATTTGTTTTTCATAATATATCCAAAGGAAAAAGTTTTATATTTGCCAAAGTTTTTGAAAAACACAATTCACCCCCCTCTTGTGTTTGAGGTCACTTGTCAACATATGCGTGGCCACGCGGAAGTGGGCCAATATGTGATATTGGGCCCGTTTGTGATTACACGTCTACTCGGGGATCGAGGAACAAACAATTGAACATAACAAGGATGACACTCTTATGCCTTGTGTTCAATTAAGACATATGGACGAAGGGACATTTACTACACAGTAAATTTTGGTCGCGGTAAGGCTAAAATCGGATCACCGATACTCTCGCTAATTGGGTAGTAATGATGCATTGCTAGATGCCACTCATTATTTATAATATTTAATATTATAATTAATATTTGATATTATTATAATATTAACATTATTGCCAACTTAGTAGGAGCCTATAGGGTCACACGCATAGAGCAAATGCGGAGCAGTTAAATTAATTAAATATGATTTAATTGATTTAAAGGATAATTGGGCGTGTAGTGTACAAAGCCCAATAGGGTAAGCAATTAGGTTAAAGGGAGCTGCCAACTTATAAATAGAAGTGCTCTCCCCTCTAACCTCTGGCTAACCGTGCCTCCCCGTAGCCGTCAGTTAGCACAAGACGCATAGCTCCGATGCCCATTTGCTCGCGTGGACTGAGTAGAGGTGCCGCCCCTTCGTGGCACTAGTGATCCAAAGGAAAGCACGCTTCAAGAGGTAAACACAATAGCTTTTCTGTGATTAATGTTTGTAATGCGAGATCCATGGCAATGATTTTCTTCCGCCTTGAGATATGATTTTAGAAAGGATTATCTCATGAAAACCCAACAGTGGTATCAGAACGTACGGTCGTTATTACCATGAATCCCTTTGTGCTTGTTTGCCTTATTTGATAATATGATTTATTGCTTTTGAATATGATTCAATCGGATGCATGTTGTTTTTTTTGTGAGCATATATTTGTTTTTGTTTGATATATATGATGATATATATTTGTGCGCCTGTCTTGTTTTTCTGGGGACGTATGCGTACTGTGCAATTTAAAATCGATATGAACATATGCGTATGCATGAATGGATTAAAGTGTCCTGTACATGTTTTGATCTCAATTGCACAAGTTGATATTCAAGAGAGTGTACGTGATTTGGATTTAAAAATCCTTTCTTGATTTGACTTTTGATTTCATATTTAAAATTAATAATAATAATCAGTATGTGATACTTGATTAGCATTTATTGGTTTTTTTTTATTATTATTCAAAGAGGATTCACTTGAAATCTTCACATCAGAGACCTTTACATTTTGAAATGTTCAACTTCAAATTTTTTTGTTTGAAATCACGTGAAAGTTGCATCTGCGCACTATGACCCTTTTCAAATTGAGTTGTGAACTGAATTTAATGTGCGGATATCATGCTTACTGGTATTCCTTGAATTGCGTGCACATTTTTATTTATTTTTCTTAATTGTTGAATTTAGAATTCAGTTGTAGTTGCGCGCAGTGTAAATATGTGAAGTGCAGAATGAGTTCAAGGCACTAGTCACTGCACATGAATATATATATATATATAAAATGAAGGAAATCATTGATTTCAATTTGTAACAGTAGCGCACCTTATACAAAGAAATGGTCTTTCAAATGGTTGTGCACATTAATTGGCCTTTAATTCAAAGAGGATTTTGTGTCAAAATTGATATGAAAGAGACATTGCTTTTTCCAAAATATCAGCACTAGTCCGTGATATTAGTTTGGGATTTTGAATTCAAGTTTGATTTTCATTATATTTTGAATTCATTATTTTCAAGTCAATTCTTATTTATTGGATAAAGTAATCCGTGGATAAAGGCTATTTATGATTCAAACAGTTTTGAGTCTAGTATGTAATATAATTGGTTATATTGGTTTTAATTAATTTAAAATTATTTTAAGATAATAATAATAATAATAATAAATATCAATATTATTATTTATTATTAAATAATTTTAAATATAAGGTATATGGTTATGGCCCTAGATTATGGTGTTATTTATTTTAGTTAAATACGACCTGCGTGTCGTGATTTATTAAATTTAAATACGGCCTGCGTGTCGTGCCTTTTTAATTAATTAATTATTTATTTTATAAATAATGTAATTGCTCGAGTTGAAGAGGAGGCAACACATGACGCCGTGGGAGAAGCTTGAGAAGCTTGCTGAGGGTCAAAGAATTGTAATAAATTAGTTATTTAATTCTTGTACATTATGAAGCCATAACCATAGTACCTTATCTTATATATTTATGTATGAGATGCATGAAATGTATGAGATGTATGTTTATGTATGAGATGCATGAAATGTATGTTTGTATACGTATATGTCTTGTATGTTATATATGATAATTAAATGTATGATAGCATGCATGCATGTATGCTGAGAGACGCTTTGTATGTGATACAACACCGGTGAGATCATTTTAATAAAAATCCCTCAAAAGGAAATATTAAGTTTAAGAGCCTTCCAATGCGTGGCACTCATCAAGACTAATAGGTCCACCAAAGCGGAGTGCATTTTTCTATACTAGTAAGGTGCGATGGGACAATTGTAATGTCCAACTGCCAACCATTGGGCTTGACTTAACTAGGCCGAATTCAATAGGATTGAAATGGGCCTAGAGGCAGGGAGTTGGGCTTTAATTCATAGAGATGAATTAGAATAAGAGTTATTCACCCAACTGATCCAAGAGTTACATGAGATGTAATTGGAAATGAGTTTCCTACCTAAATAACTAAGTTTTGGGAGATCAGCCAAAGTTGACTCAAAACGAGGTGAAATATGGATCTTGGTCTCACTAGAAAATCTTCAAATGGAATTTTCCGAGTCAATGATGAGGGTCATTGATTTGAGTAAAATAGTGGGAGCATATTTAATAAAAGACCTTATTAAATATGATTTATCATGATACTTATATTCTGCATGTTTCTGTAATTAGAATTACCATGAAATAAAACACTATAAGTTATTACTGCGATTTGTCTTTAAGAAGGACAGGATATATAGAATTAAATTTCTAGATTGGTACAGGAATTTGAGGATTGTCCTCAAGTACGAGAGATAGTTGTATGTTCTCGAGCAAATGATTCCTAAGCAACCAGTTCCTACTAGGATCGAAAAGGATGCTTACAAGAAGCATCAAGTCGATGTCCTGGATGTAGGATATCTCATGCTTGCAAACATGGAGGCGTATGATATGATCATGCACCTCAAGATACTCTACCTAGAGCGTGCAAGGCATGAGAGAACGAGGCTTCCCAACACCTTTTTTCAACTACAAAAGGAAATCCAGATGGTTATCATGTGCTTCATACTATTGAGTACATTAAGAACCTGGTAAAAACTGGGCTTTCCTTTAGGCCAAATGTTGGCCGGTGATATGATCTTGCAATTGTTGCCGTATAGTTATAGTCAAATCGTTGTGAACAATTTTGACAGACCTCTACTAGAGATTGCAAGGAAGTTGAGAACTTCCGAGCAGAGTCTCTACAGTAGAAAAGGGTAGACTATTGTGATAGTCTTAAAAGGGAAAACCGTAAACCTGCTAAACAAGGAAAATAACATGGGCAAGAACAAGTTCAAGCCCAGTATTTATTTCTTGAAGCTAATAGTTAGGGTTGCAAAGGAAGGTAGTTACTTTCATTGCGGTTTGACCGAACATTGAAAAACTACTAGAAGGTACAAGAAAGAGTATGAGAAAATAAAGGAAGTATGACTTCCTCGTAGAGCATTGTGTTGTAGAGGTCAACCTACTTCAAAATCATGGGTATTGGATACCGCATGTGGATCTCACATTAATGTGAAGGATCAAAGGGAGTAGGACATTGACTAAAGACAAAGTCAACCTGTGAATAGGAAATGGAGCAAAAGTTGCTGCATTAACAATAGAAGTTTTGACTTTGCCTCTGGGGCTTGTTTTGGAACTAAATAAATGTTATTATGTTCCAGCTATTGGTAGAAACATCAGTTACATGATATTTTCTATGCTGGCAAGTTTTTGGATAATGGATTTTGTGTCCTTAATCCTCATATGCCCATCTATAATATAAATGCGAAAACCTTTGGCATTGTTGTTTAGGCCATATAGGTAAGAAATGTATCTCCAAGCTCCATAAGGATGGACTCTTAGACTCATTCGATTATGAATCGTTTGATGTATGCAAATCTTGCTTATTGGGGAAGATAACTAAGACCCCATTAATCGGGCAAAGTGAAAGGGTCAGTGATCTTTTGGGCTTGATACATAACGATGTAAGTGGGCTCCTAAACAAGTCTGCTAGAGGTGGTTTTCCTTACTCCATCACATTTACTGATGACTTTAGTAGACATGGATTTGTGTATGACACAAGTCAGAAATTTTTGAAATGTTCAAAGAGTTCAAAAATGAAGTAGAGAACCAACTTGGCAAAAGTATTAAGGCCATACGATCAGATCGTGGTGGAGAATACTTAAGCCAAGAGTTTGATGACTATCTAAGAGAGTGTGGGATAGTGGCCTAACTCACGCCTCCTGGAATGCCATAATGGAATGTCGTGTCAGAAAGGAGGAATCGCACCTTGTTAGACATGGTACGATCCATTATTAGTCATTTAGACCTATCTAACTCTTTCTGGGATTTTTCTATACTTGCAGCTGCATTCACTCTTAACCGAGTTCCATCTAAGGCGGTTGAAAAAACTCCATATGAGATATGGATGGGCCGAAGGCCCAGTTTGTCATTTATGAGGATTTGGGGATGTCAGGTTTATGTGAAACGTCTTATGACGGATAAACTTGGGCTCAAATCAAATAAGTGTATATTTGTGGGATATCCGAAGGAAACCAAAGGATATTATTTCTATAGCCCCTTCGAGGACAAAGTGTTTGTCGTTAGGATTGGAGTGTTCCTTGAGAAGGAATACCTTTCCAAAGGAGACAGCGGGAGAAATGTAGAACTTGGAGAAATCCAAGTGCAACAAAATACTGACCCGCCTACAATGGAACAAGAACCGATTCCACAAGATGTTGTGGTTGAACCGTCTATTCAAGTAAGACAAGACTTGCGTAGGTCTGACAGGCCACGTCACCAACCTGAGAGATATGGACTTCTCCTGACTCAAGTAGGTGATGTGCTGCTCATGGATCAAGATGAGCCTGTAACCTACCAAGAGGCCGTAATTGACCTGAATCTGAGAAGTGGCTTGAGGCCATGGGATCTGAGATGGAATCCATGTACATGAACCAGGTATAGACCTTGGTTAATGCACCCGAAGGGGTAAAACCCTTAGGGTGCATGTGGGTCTTCAAGAAGAAGACTGACATGGATGGTAAAGTGGGTACCTTTAAGGCGCGGATGGTTGGGAAAGGTTTCAAGCAGATTAATGATGTAGACCATGATGAAACCTTCTCCCTAGTAGCGATGCTTAAATCTATTCGGATTCTGCTTGCTATTGCTGCATACTATGACTATGAAATCTGGCAGATGGATGTCAAGACTATATTCGTTAACGGAGATATTCTCGAGGATGTGTACATGACACAAACCGAGGGTTTTGTCGATCCAAAGGATGCTAGAAAGATATGTAAATTGCAGAGATCCATTCATGGATTAAAGTAAGCTTCCAAAAGCTAGAATCTTCATTTTGATAAAAGCTGTAAGACAGTTTGGATTTATCAAGAACGAAGATGAACCTTGTGTGTACAAGAAGGTTAGTGGGAGTGAGATTGTCTTTCTCATATTGTATGTGGATGACATACTGCTTATCAGAAACGATATCCCTATGCTACAAAATGTGAAACATGGTTAGGGAATTGTTTCTCGATGAAGGACTTAGGCGAGGCTTCCTACGTGTTAGGACTCAGGATCTATAGAGATAGATCGCTGAAATTGCTAGGCTTTAATCAGAGTACATTATGTACTACACCAGTTATCTTGTATGCTTTGAGCATGACAAGAAGGTAACAATTGATATCGGTGAAGGTCACTGAACTGTAGTCAAGAACATCCTTAAGTATCTGAGAAGAACTGAGGATACATTCTTGACAAATAAAGGTGAGGGAGAAGTCGATGTAAGGTGTTACTTCGACACTATTTCCAAACCGATAAAAGTTATTCCAGATCGCAGTCTGGATTTTTGTTTTATCTTAATGGTTGCACTGTGAGCTTGAAAAGGTTCCAAGCGTGAGACAGTTGTAGATTTTATTACAGAGGCCAAGTATATAGTTGCCTTAAATGCAGATTTAAAGGCCGTTTGGATCGTCAAGTTCAATTAAGAACTAGGAATGATTCTTAACTTTGAGAACTCCATTGATCTCGTTACGATGATGATGGATTAATCGCATAAGCTAAGGAAACATGATCTCACCAGCGATCTGGACATATACTTAGGTGCTTCCATCTCATTCGATAGATGATCGATAGAGGAGAGATGTGAAGATATGCAAAATGACAACACTAAATAATCCGCTAATGGAGTCTCTTGCTCAATGGCAGCATGACACTCACACTAGATCGATGGGTGTTAGATTGATGCCTGATTGGCTCTAGTGCTAGTGGGAGATTGTTGGTGTAAGCCCTAGTGGCCAATCTATTTTGAATAGATCATCATTGTTATCATGAATTTGATCATACATTTGATATATGAATAAGGCATTCATTTATTATGTTATTAATTTATAGCATAATAAAGTCCTTAGAATAGGCAGTTCATTCAATGAGATATTACATACTTGACTTAATCGTGAGACCTCCTTGAATAATAGAACACTATTCTTAAATATCCGTAGTCAAGTATTATTGTTAATTAGGACGACAATAATACATAGAGACTATTGTGTGAGTAGACTGATGACCACATCTCACGGGTCATGGATATGTGATATCAAGTCGGCACACAGGTATAAATATTAGGAGTAATATTTATACCGGATGACCCACTATGAGAATACTTCATAATAGTCATGTAAGTGTCATAAGTATTCTCATGGCGACCATAGTGAAGTAGTCCTTCGACTTGAAGTCACTACGATTCCTACATGAGGAGTTGTAGGCTTTAATGCTATCAAACGTCATCGTAACAGGGTGATCATAAAGGTAGTTATTGGGCCTGCAATAAATCATGTTGAGGAGTATGAGCGATGTAAACAGGATTCGTCCCTCCTACATAACAGGGGTAATGTCTTGGGCCCCTCGATAGAGTGAGACGTGAAATATGCGTGGCCACGCGGAAGTTGGCCAATATGTGATATTGGGGCCGTTTGTGATTACACGTCTACTCGGGGATCGAGGAACAAACAATTGAACATAACAAGGATGACACTCTTATGCCTTGTGTTCAATTAAGACATATGGACGAAGGGACATTTACTACACGGTAAATTTTGGTCGCGGTAAGGCTAAAATCAGATCACCGATACTCTCGCTAATTGGGTAGTAATGATGCATTGCTAGATGCCACTCATTATTTATAATATTTAATATTATAATTAATATTTGATATTATTATAATATTAACATTATTGCCAACTTAGTGGGAGCCTATAGGGTCACACGCATAGAGCAAATGCGGAGCAGTTAAATTAATTAAATATGATTTAATTGATTTACAGGACAATTGGGCTTGTAGTGTACAAAGCCCAATAGGGTAAGCAATTAGGTTAAAGGGAGCTGCCAACTTATAAATAGAAGTGCTCTCCCCTCTAACCTAGTCTGGCTAACCGTGCCTCCCCGTAGCCGTCAGCTAGCACAAGACGCATGGCTCCGACGCCCATTTGCTCTCGTGGACTGAGTAGAGGTGCCGCCCCTTCGTGGCACTAGTGATCCAAAGGAAAGCACGCTTCAAGAGGTAAACACAATAGCCTTTCTGTGATTCATGTTTGTAATGCGAGATCTATGGCAATGGTTTTCTTTCGCCTTGAGATATGATTTTAGAAAGGATTATCTCATGAAGACCCAACATGTAGACCATACAGGGGCATTGTATGCAATCTTAAGGTCTCCTAGTACCTGGATCTTGGGTGGCTGCATCTACAGAAAGTGCCTCGGACGATAATCCTGCCACCCCGCCGTCGTTGTCCGACTGGAGCTGCTCATCGAACGAACTGATACATACATAGAAAGATAGATAATAAGGGAGTTAAGAAACGCTTAGAAGGTCTTAAAAATGTGATGGGGACACATAGAGCAGCATGTTACACACAACATATTCAATACAAACAACAACCATCTTCCGAGTGGGAGAAAGAAGCATCCTATCACCGGAATCAGTGAAATAGTGTAAAGTGCAATCATGGTTATAGGGCGACCTAAACCCTACTAGTGACTGAGTAATCGATAATGCCAAAGTCATGTTGGCGACTACCGAGTAGTACCACTAATAACATGATTATTTATTATTATTTTAATATGTGTAACAAGCTTAGTATGCTTAACATGCTTTATCTTTGATTTTACGCTTAGTTTGCTATTAGAGAAGGTTCAATAATGATTTTGGAGATATGCATGTTGGGGAGAGTATAATACGAGACTTAGAGGTGCCTAACCTAATAAAATATGATTTTATGTGCGATTGGTTGATATGATATGACACGAGGTTTTATATGAGTTTCTGGTAAAGGTTGAGGTAATAGGTTATGACCCGGTAAGAGTCGGTAAGACGGTAAGACTCATATTAGGTTGTATGGTGTTGTTCACAACCGTGTGGGTGGAATACACGATGTCAGAGTATCTGATTACAGATACCGGATATTACAGGATAGCTAATTCGTGATTCTACCGTAATACTCTTGTGGTCCCTGCTAGGGCTGCTCCGAGTTTATTATATTATTGAGACGTGCCGCTATTCTCGAACGGGAATGGGGGAATAGTGTCATTCCTGACGGGAATGAGGAATGGGCACCCCTAACGGGAATGGGGGATGTGCACTTATGGCCGTGACTGTGATGAGGCGACGTATAGGGAGTGCCCGTTTGGATGACTGACTAACATCCCAAACGAAAATGGGGGATGTGTGACAGTATTATAGGTGGCCACATCTGCATGTAGCCTTAGTTGCATGAGTGCTTAAGGGTAGAGGGTGATACAGTAACTCAAGGATGACTACTATTTATATGTATTGCATGTCTTTGTACTGTTATTGTATTTTATGCTATGTACCCTTTCCATTGCATGATGATAACATAGTTTCTTATCTCCCTATCCCTTTCTCTGTATGTTTTGCTACCGATCTGTGGAGCACATCCAGTTGAGCGAGTTACCACACTTACACCACCCCTGGATGACCGAGCAGATAAGGATCCCGATCATGGGGACCATTGAGTTAGAGTTCCATGATGACAGAGGTTGGCGTATAGACCCGGCCACCTTCCTCTCTGTATATACAAGGCCAATGACTATTTCTATGCGTTTTGGTGATGCTCCGTACTCTTGCTTCATCGAAGTATTTCGATTGGGACAGTGCCTACCCTTCTATCACTTCTGGCATCCACCTGGACCGCAACCACACCCATGGGATTTGTCGCAGAGCTCCAAGGTCGTGGGATCAGTCGGAATGGTTCCCTGTGGGGCTGATCCCTAGCGAGTTCTCGGCTCACTAGGAACAACCAAAACAGCTTGAAGGGGATGTGTTCGCTGAAGAAAATGAGTGGGCTGTGTTGGTTCCTATCTCCGAAAAACCTAAAATGGAGTTCCCAAAGCCTTCCAGGGAAATAATCAAGCACCTCAAGCTCTTGTGCATTCGAGCCCAGGTTAATGGTGAGATGGTTAGTCGAGTCCTAGTTGGTGGAGGGACTGTGTTGAACGTAATTTTGTCAAGCACCATGAAGAAGCTGGGTAGGTCTAAATTGGATTTGATACCCACCAAGTGGTGATGGCACGACTGTCTTAGGGAATTTGGTGGTCGATATCACTGTGAGTAGTAAGACTTTGAGTTTAGTTTTTGTTGCTGTGGATGCCAAGTCTACATATTGTCTTTTGCCAGGAAAAGATTGGATCCATTCCAGTCAGTGTGTGCCTTCCATATTGCATAAGATGCTTATGTTTTGGGAAAGAGACAAGGTGGAGACCGTTGTTACTGATAAGAACCCATTTATAGTAGATGTGAAGATGGCTGAGGCCATTTTCTATTCTCCTCGACTATAACCAATTTCAATTCCAGAGGAGTACGAAGAAGGGTTCTGGAAATCACGTAATTTGATTGCTGATGGTTTCACTGTCAAGATTTAGGCCGACCTACGGACTCAACATTTGGTAATTAGTGAATAGCATATCCCAGGTACTGACAGACCTCAAACATAGGCAAACATCCCTGGAGCAGAACAAAGGGTTGGAGAAGCCATTTCACTGGAGTTGGAGGAGGTCGCAGAAGAAGAAGAATCGACTGCCACACATAGGGGCCAAGAACTTATTTCAGCTAAAGAAGACATGTGGGAATCTCCAATAACCAAAGAAATTCCCACTTTAGAGGCAGAAGATCCTTTGCTAGACGTAAATCTAGGCAAGCGGAGCCGAAAATGACGAGAGGTAGCAGTTTGCTGAGTGAAGCTGAAAGCAATCGGCTGGTCGAGCTCATTAAGAACTATAAGGACTACTTTGCATAGGATTACCATGAAATGCTTGGTCTTTCTAGAGATTTATTCAAGCATCAGTTGGTGAGTTGCTTCCCAAAATTAAGGAAGAGATGGAATGTTTGCTTAAAGCTGGTTTTATTCGTATGAATAGATATGTAGAATGGCTTTTTGAATATAGTGCCGGTAATTAGGAAAAATGGGCAAGTTAGGATTTGTACTGATTATAGAAATTTGAATCTTGCCACTCCAAAAGATGAATATGTAATGCCGATTGCTGATATGCTTGCTGATTCTGTAGCTAATCATGGCTTTTTAACATTAATGGATGGATATTCTAGGTATAATAAAATTTTCATAGTTGGGGATGATGGTCACAAAACTGTTTTCAGGTGTTATGGCACCATTGGGATATTCGAATGGCTTGTCATGCCGTTTGGATTGAAAAATGTTGGTGCCACATACCAAAGAGCTATGAATGCAATCTTCCATGAGTTAATTTGAAAAAACATGGAATTATATATTGATGATGTGGTAGTATAACCCCATGATTTTGATCAACACCTAGCCTATTTAGAGCATGCATTGAGAAAGATGAGATTTCACAATTTAAAAATGATTCATGCTAAGTGTTCCTTTGGGGTATCGGCTGGTAAGTTTTGGGGGTTTTTGGTTCATTAGCATGGAATAGAAGTTGATAAAAATAAGGCCAAAGCCGTATTAGAAGCTAGACCCCCTAGAAATAAGAAGGATTTACAAAGTTTAATCAGCAAGATTAATTTCTTAAGAGGTTCATTGCTAATTATGTTGGTAAGCTGAATGCCTTTTATCCCTTGTTAAAGTTAAAAGATGTCGAGGAAATGACATAGGGGGCAGAACAACAACTAGTTTTTTATAAGATAAAACAGTGCTTGGCTAGTCTTCCAGTGTTGGTACCACAAATGCTTGGGAAGCCGTTAAAGCTACATATATCGGCTGTCCAAGAGTCAATCGGTTGCTTGTTAGCACAGGATGGAAGTGAGAGATCTATCTATTATCTTTGTCGATTGCTCAATTAAGCTGAAACAAGGTACATAACAATAGAGAAGCTATGTTTATATTTCTATCCTGCTTGTACTAAGAATACTATCTCCTACCAGAGAAGTCCTCGTGGTATGCAAAATTGATATTGTGAAGTACTTACTTAATAGGTCAATTTTGCAAGGAAAGTTGATGAAGTGGGCTATTAAGTTACGTGCTTTTGCACTAAAATATGTGCCATTAAGGGATGTTAAAGGACGAGCATTAGCCGATTTCTTAGCTCAACATCCTTATGTTAATGTCACAGATTCGTTAGCCGAGGTGAACCAGTGTATCAACCTTAAACCTTGGATTCTATCATTTGATGGGTCTAGAACTGGCAAAGGAGTTAGAGTTGGGATAGCCATTACGAGTCCTACAGGAGATAGTTGGAAGTTCCTCCATCAGCTGAAATTGGGATACTCAAACAACCCAGCTGAGTATGAAGCGTTAATATTAGGGTTAAAGATCTTAATATCCATGAAGGCTGAATACATACAGGTTATGGGTGATTCTCAGTTGGTCATTAAACAGTTGGCTGGGAATTATAAGTGCAATAATCCAAATTTGGTAAAGTACTATGAAACGACTAGCAGTTTGTTAAAAACGTTTACCGATGTAGTAATAATGCACATACCCAGGGAAGACAATGAAGAAGCTAACGAGTTAGCCCAACAGGCTTCTAGGTAGAGGAGATACTCAGCCCATTGACGATTAGCTTAGAGAGGCTCTAATCGGCAAGGTTGAAATAGCCGAAGAGGAAGAAGTTAAATTTTTATGGGACAGTGGAATGAATTCTGTAAAGTATAGTATGATCCAAAGCTGTAAAATCAGAGAGGGCCTTCAACATTGTCTAGCTTTTCACTATTATGAAGCCAAGTAACCATAGTGAAAAGACCTTTGTATAAAAGGGAGAGAAATAGAGAGCCCAGGGATATGAGCCTACCTGAAGTGATTAGAGAGACATAATGGGAGACTTTCAATACAACAACTACTGAACTGGAGCAAGCAAAGTATTTACATAACCAGTATAGCAGAAAGAATGGTGTTCATTGTCAGAAATTTGGTTGGTGGTCTTGGCATTAGCTAAGATAAAATTAGAGTAGGAGGCAGTGGTTTTGTAAAGTTGAAGCTTTAAAGCTAGAAATGAAAGGTGATATAGTGAAGGAACTTCATCTACAGTGATTGGAAGACCAATGATCGCAGCAACATCTAGAAGGGTGGGGCTCATGATGTCAGAGGGAAGATAAACCCGTTTACAGAGGTAGACCATAATATCGGAAAGCTAAAAAGCGGTTAGAGGTTAAGGGGAATGTCTTGTTGGGAAAGCATGATAATGTCGTATATTCCTTACTCTTTCCAGCTTTCGCCTCGGTTATTTGAAACTCATTTCAGCAATTCGGTGTATTGGGTTAAGGAATGAGGCCATGTATGAAGGTCACTAGGTCATTTGTTCATCGAGAACCAATCAGCAGTAATTGGGAGCTCGAAGCGTTCAGGGTAAAGATGGTGATCTAGGAATATCTTGCCCTCATATATATCTGAGGTGCATGGGGTAATTATTCTGGCCAAAAACCAAAACACAAAGAATCTCTCCTGGTATTGGGCCTTTGCTGATTTGGCCCAATATTTTGGCTGCTTCTTCTTCTTCCTCCTTCTCCTTCGTGTTGAACCGAATGGGGAGGGGGTACCTATGAAGACACTCCGATGTTTAAATCAACAATGGTCTAGCAGATAATATATGGTGTTCTTGCAATGATAAAATGCATACCTTCCTCTAACGATGGAGGTTCCTTTATATACTTGTCTATTGGATTTAGTATGATGATCCCAAGTATGGTAACCCATGCGGCATGTTTTTCCCTCTTTAATCTTTGCCAGAGGGGGGTGTCCGCAATGATAGTCCGTGAGAGGCGCTTGCGTGTGTCAGGAAAAGAGGTGCGATTTCTCTTCCTCTCTGATGTTTCTAGGGTAGATGTGATTTGGTTCTTTCCCAAGGCGGGTAAATCTAATTTGTACAGTAGGGAAGAGATGGCTGGGCGATTTTGGTCGGTTGGAGTAGTTTGTCTGGCCTCTGACTAGGGTGTTCTATCGGGTCGAACCTTTCTTGGGCCAAATGGGAGAAGGGTTTTAGGCCTTGTCAATTTTGGACAGGAACAGATGCCCTTGGGACTACCCTGGCTGATTTCAGGTAGGGTCATTCCATTAAAGAAGGGAGAAGACACGTGTTGTTTTTTCCTTCTCCTTGATTTTTGTGTGAATCCAGTCAGAGATGCTTCCTTATTCGTTTGGTCTTCCCAATGTGGTGTTATAAATGACACTTTAATTTTAGCAGTATTTTTTCCCCAATGGTCTTTTCAGTCATGTGCGACTATCATTTTTTTTGGGACTCTCCTTTTTTAAGATCTTTTAAGATTCTCCTCTTTTCTCAAGAAGGGGGATTTTCTGCTATAAATAGCAAAGTGTACTCCTTGTAGGGTAATTCCTTGTCTCTTCTTTTTATCATGGAGGTTTCTTTTCCTCACCAGATTCTAGAACGATGGGCTCTCTTTTGGAGACTATGTATTATTGGTAGTGCACACTTTGAGTGGTGATGACGTTTGCGATGTGGGGGGTGAATAGCGATGAAGTTTGTGACATATCTTCATCGCCTATATCTTCGAGGGTGAAAGGAGGGTTTCAGGGCCAACCTAGCTCCTCCCTCACTTGGAAGGGAAGCAGGGTTTTTGGACACTTGGCTAGGACCTTGCGTTCTAGTCAGTGTTGGCTACCTGGTTTCCCTTTGTGCAAAGGTTGAACTCTGAAGTTTTCCCTCCTTCTCACTTGACCACAGTGACCTCGAAATAGGTTACTATCCTTCAAGTTATTCCGGCAGCCGAAGTTCCGCCCTTGGCTGTTTGTGTTCTTAGAGTGGGACCCTCATGCATTCTGCCTTTTTCCTTTATATCCATCCTTCTTGGTTGTAATACCCGGGAAGATGGGTGCGGTGGAGGGCTATGGTCTGTGGTCGTGGCTGCCTACCATTTTTCTCCATCAGCTCTCTTGGGAGCATTTCTAGAGAATCCCTCATCAGACGGGTTTGCTCTCGCTCGGAAAGTTTCCCTTATATAAACGGCTTCAGTCATTGGTGCTACCACCTTTCTTAGGATAGTTTATGGTTGCTTTTGTATTTCATATATCCACTTTGTACTCTCAATTTCTCTTTAATGAAAGAATTTCTTTTATTTTCAGTTGCTTTTGTATTCTTTGTCTATTTGCTTCATGGGTTCGGGTCGGTTATTCGACCGCCTTTGTTTTCGCCCGGTCAGTACAGACTCAGGTCATTTTTCAGACTTAGTGAGAACTCGAAGTCTTATTTTTGGAACTGAGTGAAGATTCTAGTCCGGTGGCCGAGTTAAGACTCTAGCCGCTTCTTTGACGATCGGTCAGAGAGGACTCGGGTCGTTATGAGACTGAGTGAAAACTCTAAGTCTTGTTTACGTAACTGAGCAAAGACTCAAGCCCAGGGGCCAAGTTAAGACTCTGGCCGCTTCTTTGTCGGTCGATCAGGGAGGACTAGGGTCGTTTATGAGACTCAGTGAAAACTCTAAGTCTTGTTTACAGAGCTGAGTGAAGACTCATGTCCGGGGGCCAAGTTAAGACTCTGGCCGCTTCTTTGATGACCGGTCAAGGAGGACTCAGGTCGTTTATGAGACTGAGTGAAAACTCAAAGTCTTGTTTACGGAGCCGAGTGAACACTCATATCAAGGGGCCAAGTTAAGACTATGGCCGCTACTTTGACGACTGACCAAGGAGGACTCGGGTCGTTATGAGATTGAGTGACAGTTCTAAGTCTTGTTTACAGAACTGAGTGAAGACTCCAGTTCGGGGGCCGAGTTAAGACTCTGGCCGCATCTTTGACGACCAGTTAGGGATGACTCCGGTCGTTATAAGACCAAGTTAAAACTCTAAGTCTTGTTGTCATTGATCGAACTTCAAGATTTGTGATTTACATTAGTGGTCCTAGCTGTAATACTTCTGGAGCTTCGCGGTGTTCCAATATCTTGGGATTGGATCACCAGATAAGGTTTCTAGTACATATGCCCATTTTCCAGCTCGCTCTACTATCCTATATGACCTTTCCCTGAGTGGCATTCTTGTCCCCTACGTCTGCTCTTTTCAGTACCACATCCCCCTCCTCGAATCTCCTTGTGACTACCTGGGTGTTGTATCTTGAGGCTACCCTTTGCTTAAGGGTGGCTTCCCGAATACATGCCATCTCCCTTCTTTCCTTGACTTTATCCAAGTCATTTCTTAAGAGTTGCTCGTTTCCTTTCGGTTTGAAATTCTCACACTGCCAGGAAGGTTCTTCCAGTTCCACCGGAATTACTGCTTCGCACCCATAGACTAAACTGAAAGGAGTTTCGTTGATGGTGTTGTGGGGGATGGTTCTATAGCTCCATAGCACATGGTCAAGTTCTTCCTCCCATATTCCTTTAGCCTGGTCGAGCCTCTTTTTGATTCCTTTGAGTAGTACCTTGTTTGCTGCTTCGGCTTGACCTTTGGTCTGAGGGTGTTCTACTGAAGTGAAGTGTTGCTTAATGGAGAGTTCGGACAACTGTTCTTGAAATCTTCGATAGGTGAACTGCGTCCCATTGTCAGTCATAATGGTCGTGGGCACTTTGAACCTGGATATGGTGTTCTTGAAGGTGGATCGTTGGATCCGGGCCAAAGTTATTTGTGCCAATGGCTCGGCCTCGATCCATATGGCGAAGTATTCAACAACCACAATGAGGAATTTTAATTGTCCTGGTGCGATAGGGAATGGTCTCAAGATGTTCATCCCCCATTGGAAGAACGGTCATGATGAGTTTAAAGAGTTTAGTGCTTCAATCGGAGCCTGATGAAGATTTGTGTTCGGCTGGCATTGACCGCACTTCTGGATGTATGCTTCAATATTAGCTCTCAGTGTTGGCCAATAATATCTGGCCCAAAAAATTTGTTTTGATAGTGCTCTTCCTCCTATATGCTTTCTGCAGCTGCCCTCGTGTGCCTCAGCTAAGATGTACGTTGTTCGGTGCTTCGGGACATACTTCTGCAAAAGGGTAGAGAATCCTTGGCGGTAGAGTTTCCCCTCACGGATGGTATACCTGGCAGCTTTCCAAGCCATTTTCTTGACTTCTATGTTATTTTCTGAATGAAGGCGGTTATTGAGGTAATCCATGATGGGCTTCCTCTAATTAGTTTCAGAAGGGTCTAGTTTCCTTTCAACGGCCATTATGTTTTCAGTGATGCTTGGCTGCTGGAGAGTTGTCTGAATGATTGACTGGTAATTTCCGATTTTTCTCGTGCTGGCCAGCTTTGCTAAGGCCCTTCCATTCATGGCCCGAGGGACATGTTCCACAGCTACTTGCTCGAAGTGGGCTATTTCTTCTCGTACCTTTATCAAGTATTTTTGTACCAAGGGTTCCTTAGCCTAGTATCGTCCATTTATCTGTGAGGCCACCAGTTGTGAATCGGTCATTACCTTCACTCTTGTGGCTCCAGTTCCTTTGCTAAGAGCAACCCGGCTACGCAGGCCTCATACTCATCCTAGTTGTTTGATGAAGGGAACTCCAGCCGCAGGGAGTGCTCGATCGTGATTCCTTCATCGTTTTCCAGGATGATTGGTAGGCTCCGGCAAGTGTACCAGATCGAAGCAAGTAATAATAAATCGGTGAGAAACCGTGTATCGAACTCAGGGATTGGGAAACCAAGTAGCACTTCACAAATTAAACAACTATTTCAGACTAAGAAAGTGTGAATAGATTTCAAGGAAATAAAAGCAACAATAAAATAAATCAAATATTTTTGGGTTTCAAATATGAGAAGAGAGCTTCCAGGATCGGGACTACCGCAACGACCAATTATGAATCCTAATTGACTATAACTTTGTTAATATCTAACTCAATTGAAGGTGAATCATCCTAACTTAGTTAATGTTCCCTCTCAAGATACAAGAACCGTGCCCAATTAAACCAACATCTACTCTCGTGATAATTGTATTTAAATTGAACCCATTAAGGTTTGTGACAATCCAATGAACCCTCGACGGACCGCTTCTAACTCTCGTGATTTAAGTCCTAAGTTCAATTCCTATAGATCCGATACCTAAGTTCACTGCTAAGTTTGTCCTTAGAATATCTAAGACATGCAAAAAGGTGATCAATCAATTCACATGGATAAAGCACAATAAGAACCAAATCAATGAATCAAACATTAACAAAAGGGAAAGATCAAATATTCATCATAATAATGTCAAAGGGCGTTGCCCAATCCTAGAAACAAAACAACTACTCAACCATAAACAAGAAGAAAAGAAAACTCCTTTGAAAATTTCACTGTGTGGCCCAGGCGGTACTGGACTAGCGGTTATGGGACTCCTCTCTCTTCTGCTCTGCTTTTCACGCTACTGCCTTGGTCTTTTTATATTGCCAATTGAATCTCCAATATTTTAATTCAATCCAAATTGAAGACGTATGGGTCCCAGGTTTCCTTGCAAATCACCAAGTTTCAATTGTAATCAATTTGCTAAAAGATATGTATGTTGCTTCACGTGATTTTTGGATTAGCAATTTGCCAAAACCAAATCTAAATTCATGCTCTTGATAATCATTAACTTCTCATGGGTCCCAAACCAATTAATGGCAATTGATTTTTCAAATATTGATCTTGCCTTCACTGAAGCTTCACGCTGGTCCAACCTCTTGGACTTTCAAATTCCAATTTCAACTTTAAGTCTCCAAGCAAACATTGACCAAGTCCATAGCATTCATGTTACATTATTTTGTCAAAGTCAAATCTTTTTCTTATCTTCAATATCAATTCCATTCCATGATTGATATTCTTTAATGGCTTCAATCTTCCAAACTAATTGCCAAATCAATATCTCCAAATTAATTGTCAAATCTTATCATATCCTTTATTGTTGTGATAGGCAATTATTATCCAAATCCAAATTGATTTGGAACCAATCTTTTATCTCAATGCCAATTGAATTATCTTTTAATCATAATAATCCAAATCCAAATTGATTTGGATTCAAATCCATCATGTGGTCCCTCGCAATTTACTTGGCAATCTTCAACTTAATTGCAATCCTTTTTATTTGTCCTTTCCTAAAAATAAAAATAAGAAAATCTTGAGAAAATTAATTAAATTCTAATTAAAATCAATTAAATGCACACATTAACTCTAAAATAACTAAAATAGGAAAACAAAATCTAATTTGGGTTAAATCAAGCATTCAACAAAATTTAATTGATGAAATCCACTCTAAAATATTAGCTAAAACATGATAAGCCAGCGGATTATCAAAATACCCCAAACTTAAACTTTGCTTGTCCTCAAGCAAACTAAAAATAAAAAGACTCAAAACTTAGCAAGCTCAATGGATTCAATCAAACCTTACATATGCTTCATGCAAAAAAAAATTTCTCAATACAATTCCAATCAATGTTTACCCCTATTTCATTAAAGTAATCCCCAAATTCATTTACTTCAAACAAAGATACTTTCATCATAAGTGCAATCATCAATCTAAGCAAAGGATCCAAGTTACACACAAAAGAGAGGTCAACAATTTCAAACAATTGCTTTCCTCACAAGGGCATATAGTATTTCACTTATTCACTCAGTTTGTCTAGGATATCAACTTTCACTCAATTTCACATTTTAAGAGCACTTTCCATGAATTTGATTTTCATCTAAAAAATAGTTCCCACGAAAACATGCATGCATCATCAAAAGGTCTTTTAAAGGTTGTAATGGGGCCTGGTTAAAGGTAGGATATACAAAAGTACTAAGTTTTAAGTCCCTAGGAATTAAGAGAGCCTGAACATTTTTACACCTTGACTTTCCACTCTTATTCCTTCTTCCAATTTCTTTTTCATTTTTATTTTCATTTTTTTTTATTTTTTCACTTTGGGTGGCTACAACCTATTTCCTTTGACACCATTTTATTTTGCCCTTTTTGTACTTTTCTTCTTTTTCTTTTTGCCTTTGGCTTCAACCCTTATTTTTTTTCTTCTTTTTCTCAACCCAAAATAACATATCAAACCCTTGTAGCCACCCCAAACTTAGTTTCCTACAACCTTTATCTTGCTAAGCATCCATGCTCTCCTAAATCCTAAGATTGGGTTAACATAATTTTTCCGGATTTTTTGGTTTATAACAAAAGGTCATCAAGAAACAATAGGCTATTAGGCTCAATGCGGCTAACTAGGGAACATGCATTAGGGATGGTTCTTTTTAGGCCAAGTAGCTATTATAAAGAAAATTGCCTAGATCATTTGATGCAAACATATAAACATGCAAACAATAAAGAGATTCAAGCAAATCCGGGAAAGTGCAACTTAAAAGTGATTCACACAATTTAAAAATAATGTTGGAGGCTCAAATTCCTCACCTGGACATTTTTCGCAAATTGTTTGACTGAGATGCAATCCCTGATATATGCACCCCTTCACCCCAAACTTATCATAAGTCATGCAATCACAACAAAATTTCTCAAAGTTCAATTTTCAATTTTCATGGGGATCAATTTTCAATTTTCAAATCATTAGGGGAAATCATCAAAAAGCAATTTTTTTTTTTATGCAATCCATCTATGCTAAATTCAATAAAATCCATTCAAGCTTACCAGCACAAGACTCACACACATAAGACTCAAGTAAAGAAAAGCAAAATAATTAAAAAGAGAAAGGTTTAGAAAAACTCATTGAAGACGCTTCCACCCGGATCCCATAGCCTGTGGTAAAAAGACCAAGAGATGCCCAAGATGTAAGACCTTCCTCCCGGATCCCATGGCTTGTGGAGTGGAGATGGAAGAAGCAAGTGTGATGAGATTCTGTTTACTTCTCTAAGTGCTATTATGAGCCCACTTCCTCCCGGGTCAAATGGTAAGTCACCTACTCCAAGAATGACCTTTATGTAATTAGTTTCTCCATGAAGCACCAGAACCATAACTTTTTTAGGCGACTTTAGAGCCTTTGCCGCTGTTGGTGAAAACTCCCAATTCTCAGGCAATGACTTGAACTCCAAAGTTGGTATTTTTACTATGTAATGTGATAGACAAATTGTAGGCACCAACTTTGTAACATCCACACATGCATGCAAACCAACATATTTATCTAACTCAGGATTTCTAGGCTCCTCAATAAGAATGGTGAAGGAAGCACTAGTGCAATAAGTGTTTTTTACGTCAGTCATAATTGATTTTACACGTCAGAATAGTGTCTGACGTAAATACAGCTGACGTTAATAGTTAACATTTTAACGTCAGTTGTTTAACTGACATTAAAAGTAAACTATTAACGTCAGTTGTTTAATAAAACTGACGTTAATATTGTAACATTAACGTCAGTTGTATTAATGAACTGACGTTAATAGTTTTATTTTTAACGTCAGTTTTATTAAAAAATTGACGTTAATAGAGTATCTTTTTTTAAAAAAAAAGACTATTAACGTCAGTTGTTTGAAACAATTGACGTTAAGAGATTTATTTATTTTTTAAAAAATTCGGTTTTAAAATAACACTACCCCCAACTGTCCCTGCAGTCAGTAAACATCCCAGCAACACAGAATATTGTTACAGAATTGCAAACACTCAACTTTGGCAAAAATAGGGTCTCATAAAGTGTACCCTTAAATTTCAATATTACTAAAAGAAAAGAAATATACAAAGGAAACAATGGCGGGACTTAAAACCAAAACCCATGTATAGGAAAAATATAACTATCTACAAGTATATATATATATATATATATATATATATATATATATATATATATATATATATATATATATATAAATTTTAGCCTCTAATGTCTAAAAACAAAACTACCAATCTAAGTATATATAAATGTTAGTCTCTAAAAAGTCTAAAAACAAAACTCCTCATCTAAGTATGTTCAGGAGGTACTTTGTCAATTCTTTTTTCAGCAGCATACTTGAAGAAGAATTTTGCCAAGCGCATCGTGTCCTGTGTAGGCCCCACAGTGTCCTCCCGTGCATGTGGGTGATCCGACTGATCCATATGTATTCCTGTTCAGAAACAATATATATTAAACTGGATAAATAAATACAGATGGATAGATAAAAATAAATCTATACTAAACTGGATAAATAAAACATTTTCCTTAAAAGAAAAAAAACTCACACTATAATCAAGTTTAAACTTCATATATCAATATCCCTTCGTGATGATCATCACGAGTGGCATGTACATCGTCCACCTGTGTTTCCTCAATTATAGTAGGCATGTTTGTTGAAAAAGAAGGAGTCTCAGGAATATCAAGATTTGAATCTTGATTTTTATCACTACCATTATACATGCTTTTTCCTTGGAGAATCACGGACAATCTTTTGTTAGAAGGATCAGTGATGTAGAACACTTGTTTTGCTTAGGAAGCCATTATGAAAGGTTCATTTATATGACCTAACTTGTTGAGGTCTACCAATGTGAACCCCCATTCGTCGGTTTGTACACCACCTTTACTATCAACCCACTTACATTTAAAAACCGGCACCGTAAGCTTAGTGTAATCGAGCACCCAAATCTCTTCAATATATCCAAAGTAAGGTGTCGGTGCTTTAACGGGTTTTGTGTCCTTTGCACTAGAGAAGTGCATTGCTTCGGCCACGATCATAACCCCACTATTTTGCATGGTACTCTTGTTATCTTGTTCCTTTATATAAAAGGAAAAGTTATTGATGTCGTATCCTCTCCAACATATGACGTTGAAGCTAGGCCCACGTGCTAGCCATCTTACGTCATCAGAAGCAGTACTACCATCCTTAAGCATTTCTTCCTTGAACCATTATAAGAAAGTCTTGTTATGCTTGTTCAACAACCACCTTTCGCTCATTCGAGGGTTTTCTTGGTTGACTTTTCTTTTATGTTCAAATAAGTAAGGTTGAACAGAATCGATGTTGTTCAATACATACAAATGTGCTTGAAGCACTTCCTCTCGACCCTTGCTATTAATTCTGAAACCATGTGTACCCTTACCTTGACATCTTATCTCATCATGCTGAGGCTTAGGAACCCCTATAGGATCCGTGTTATGAAGGTAGTCCGAACAAAACTCAATAGCTTCTTCTGCAACATATCTTTGAACAATAGATGCTTCCGGATGATGTGGATTCTTCACATACCCTTTCAAGATCTTCATGTAGCGCTCAACTGGGTACATCCATCTCAGAAAAAACAGGCCCACATAATCTAATCTCCCTCACCAAATGAACAATTAAGTGAACCATGATGTCGAAAAAGGAAGGAGGAAAATACATCTCCAGTTGGCACAAGATTGTAGCAGCCTCAACTTCCAAGTCATCCAACATACGGGGGTCAACGACTTTGCTACATATAGAATTGAAGAATGAGCACAACCGAGTAATGGCATGTCTCACATTTTTTGGAGCAATACCACGAATATCAACGGGCAGAAGTTGTTGGATCAAGATGTGACAATCATGAGACTTTAAGCCAACCAATTTAAGATCACTAGAGACAAGCCTCTTCATATTTGAAGAGTAACCATGTGGAACCTTGATGCCCTGAAGACACCCACAGAAACTTTGTCTCTCTTTTTTTGACAAAGTATGACATGCTGGAGGCAAATAAGTCCGCTTACCATCCTCAACAACTGGAGCTAACTGCTCTCGTATACCCATAGCAACGAGGTTGAGACGAGCATTCACACCATCCTTTGTCTTGCCCTGAATGTTGAGAAGCGTCCCGATCACCCTATCACACACATTTTTCTCCACATGCATCACATCAATGCAGTGTCTGACATGAAGCTTGTGCCAGTATGGAAGATCAAAGAATATCGACCTCTTCTTCCATATGTTTTTCTCAGCAGTTTTACCCTTCTTTTTGGACTTGCCGAATATAACATCGATGCCCTTTACTCTCTGATAAACCTGCTCTCCATTTAAGGACGCCGGAGCATCTTCAGTCTCTTGGCATCCATTAAAAGCTTTTTTCATCTTACGATATGGGTGATCACGTCTAAGAAATCTTCGATGCCCAATGTAAACCGTCTTCTTTCCATGATGCCACTGACTGTAGCATGTGCCTTCTTCACATATAGGGCATGCATTATGCCCCTTGACACTGTACCCGGACAAGTTACCGTATGCTGGAAAGTCGTTGATGGTGTAAAATAACATGGCACGAAGCTTGAAAGTCTCGTGAGAATACCCATCAACTACATCAACACCTTCCACCCACAGCGTTTTCAAGTCTTCAATCAAGGGACCTAGATAAACATCTAAGTCATTTCCCGGTTGCTTTGGTCCCGAAATCATCATAAACAACATCATGTATTTGCGCTTCATGCACAACCAAGGGGGCAGGTTGTAAATTATCAACAGAACAGGCCATGAACTATGAATACTACTCATGTTACCATATGGATTCATTCCATCCGTAGCAAGTCCAAGCCTTAGGTTTCTTGGCTCATCGGCGAAATCCAGAAACATAGTATCAATATTCTTCCATTGCACAGAATCAGCAGGATGACGAACCTTTCCATCATGTTTCCTCTCATCATTATGCCATCTAAGATTCTTCGCATCTTTCACATTGGCAAACAATCGCTTGAACCTTGAAATTATTGGAAGATACCACAACACCTTCGCAGGAGGACCCTTTTTTCTCGCATCACAAATCGAATCATCAAGATCATCACCATCATCACCACCCTTCACTTTGTATCATGATAACCCACACTTGGGGCAATCGTGATTGTCTTCATGAACACCCGTGTACAATATACAATCATGTGTATCTTCTTATACTGCATACCCATCGGACACAATACTTTCTTGGCCTCATAGTTACGGTCAGGCAATGTGTTGTCCTTCGGAAGCAAGTCGTTCAACACTTCAAGCAATTCAGTGAAGCTTTTATCGGTCCAACCATTTCTCGCCTTCACACAAACCAATTTTAGCACTGCCGACAACCGTGTATGAGTAGTACACCCTGGATACAAAGGCTTATCTGCATCACCGCACAACCTATCATACACATGTGCTCGATGAAAAGATTCTTGTCCAATATCACGGATCATGTCCTCTACTCGATCATCCTCCATATCTACGTCAACGTCCTCACTTTGGGAGACACTTGCCTTAGTACTCAAAAACACATCACCATGCCATATCCATCTTGTATAACTCAAGCAAATCCCTTCACAAATCAAATGAGTACGTATATCCGTCACAGTACATTTCCTTGTATTCAAACACTTGACACAAGGACAACAGAACATTCCATTACTATTAGGAACATTCCTTTGAGCAAATTCTATAAACTCTCCCACTCCCTTCAAATACTCAGCACTTGTTCGCTTACAAACCATCCAACTACGATCCATAGCTAGATAGGTTCTGTAGATATACAAATATATATCCATTATAAGCACAATACGGGAGATTGAAAACTAGTTTTTGAAAAATGACAGATGAGAGCATGATACAAGCTAGGTGGTTTATTTCCATAGTAATCTCACATCATTCTTCTCATCAAGCAGGCAACAACACATATTAGGACTATTGCTATATCCAGTACTATAACCACTCAGCCATATGAATCAATCCAGAGAGCATGATACAAGCTAGGTGTTCAAATATTATCTCAAATTTACACCATTTTCAGGTTTCTTAACACGGAAAAGAAAGCAGCAGATTAAGATAAATTATCAAAACAGAATTCTAATGAGCAATTGTTGATGTCACATGCTACAAGCAACTCTAAATTTCTTCCCATCTTGAAATAGGTCATGACAGCAGAAGAAAAATAAGAGAAAACACAAAGCCCTCGACCAGAAATAGAGACATTCCAAACAACTCAAACTCTGAGTTTCAACTACAGAGACTACAGTTTCAACACATACACTCGAAACCAAAAAAAAAAATTAGTGCCCTAAAGAACTCACCAGAAATAGGTGCTCGCGTGGTGGTGGGGAGGGGAGCTCGAGTGGTGGCCAATGTTCGATGTGGTTGCTGCGAGTCAGAGGGACAAGGAGAGTTAGTGCACGCAATGTTCACAAGGCAGAGAGTGAGCGGGAAAGACTGAGTTAGGGTTAAGAGAAAGAGAGAGAAAGAGTGTACCTCACGGTGGTTGTGGAGAAACCCTCGCAGTGGTGGCGGTGGAGAGTAGCTCGCGATTAGGGTAGAGTGAGAGTGAGAGTGAGAGTGATGAAAAGAGAAGAACAGAGACAGAGCTTAGTGAAGAAGGCATACAGAGCGCGCGGGTGTAAACGTTATAACCAAAATAAAACAATATTTTACATCAGTTGTTGCAAAGAACTGATGTTAATTTAAATTTTAACGTCAGTTATGTACAACAACTGACGTTAAAAGTTCATTTGTTTAACGTCAGTTATTTAAGACAACTGACGTTAAAAATATATTTTTATTATTTTTAAAATAGTTTTAACGTCAGTTATTTAAGGCAACGGACGTTAAAGGTTTATCAGTTTCTGCAAAAACATTTATACCTTTGACTATTGTGCTACCTTCCCATGCGCCTTGTAACTTAATCCTCTTAATGAACATTAAGTTTATAGACTCAGTTTTGAAGAAAATCAGGTAGTCTCTTCTCTATATAAAGTACCATTCTTCCTCTATAATTCACACACTTCTTCCCCTATATTCCGTTTTCTATTTCTTCACACATAATATGGCTCTGCCATATTTGAGATTTTTATTATTTCTTCCTATACCTAGACTCAAAGGTTTCTGTCTTAATGGTCAAACAACTTCTGAGGTTCAGTAAATCATATAACATGGATGATAAGGTTTCCCTTTCACCCCGGTTTTGATAGCCAGCAACTTCTGACGTTGAGTAAATCACATAATGTGAGTTGCTCACCTCAGCTTTGGCAGCCAGTGACTGTTCCAGGACCATTGCTGAAACAGATCGAGTGCACCCTTGTTGGCTTCTGATTTCACAGCAAGTGACTGTGGCCTCAGATGGAGCATCAAGGACTTCAACTGAGGGGTACGGAGGGGATCCGGATCATGCAACCATTGGAGTTTCTGAGGACAGGACTGAGAAGAAACTGATGTTGAATCAGAAACTTCTTTATATTTTAGGGCTATGTTGCATAAATTTTTATCTTTTAATCATGTAATTGTAACTTATGAATCACTTCAATGAGATACGATTTGATTATATATATACATATATATATATATATATATATATATATATATATATATATATATACATATATTAACTTGTTTTATATTAAGTGTTTATTTATTTTAATTTGCACATGAATTTGTTTATTATTTCAAGCTAATTAAGATTAGAAATAAAAAGCACTATATATGGAGTTATCTGTGTTAATAGTGACAACGAGGGAGATGACAACGAAAGAAAGATAAATATAGGATTATTTACGTCAGTTTTTTATTTAACTGAAGTAAAAATCACAATTTTAACGTCAGTTGTATAAATAACTGACATTAAAAGTGTTAATCATTCTTGCATATCATTTTTAACGTCAGTTCATTAAACAAATGTAAATAGTGATTTTTATTTACAAAACTGCCACCGCCTCCTTTTTAACGTCAAACATATGGTTAACTGACGAATCGTTCCCGTATATTACATAATTTCCACTAGTGAAGATTTTTCTACATGATTCTTCTTAATCGTCCCTTGCAAAGGAATAATGTGGGATAATTTCTCCTTGTACTCATCTTCATGATCCTCTCCTCTTAAATCATCTTCCCCTATGACTTCATCTTCATTTAAGTCCATATTGGCAATAACATTCTCTTCAATTTGAGTCTCGTGCGGCTCTTCTTCTTGCAATTTAGAAAATTCGTCAGCTTGCTCTTCTAACATCTGAAAGTTGTTACTTAGCATCTCGGCTACCAACTGAGAACGTGTCTTACGCATTTTATGCCTTTGAATCATGGCACTAAATTCCTCCTTGCTACGCTCTATGCTCTGGATCAAATGTTGAGCATCTATAGCCCAAAGTGATTCCAGCACCTCGGGATCCAGCTTAATGTCTAGTGGTGGTTGCAAGGATGACAAATAGGATCTCCATTCCTCCTTGGAGTATATCTTCACATGCTTATCAACAATACAATCAAGCACGATCCAATCAATTTGAGATTCCCTGTTTAGATAGAAACAATGGTTCATGTGTGGCATCCACCTCACATAAACAAAACTCAAAAGAAAAGATCAAATATATACAAAATAAAAAAAAATGTCTAAAGTAGTTGTTTTCTTTGTTACTAATGATATTGGTAATGCCAACCTCGGCAACAGTTCTAAAAACTTGATAGGCTCCGGCAAGTGTACCAGATCGAAGCAAGTAATAATAAAACGGTGAGAAACCGAGTATCGAACTCAGGGATTGGGAAACCAAGTAGCACTTCACAAATTAAACAACTATTTCAGACTAAGAAATAAGTGTGAAAAGATTTCAAGGAAATAAAAGAAACAATAAAATAAATCAAATATTTTTAGGTTTTTAAATATGAGAAAATAGCTTCCAGGATCGGGACTACCGCAATGACCAATTATGAATCCTAATTGATTATAACTTTGTTAATATCTAACTCAATTGAAGGTGAATCATCCTAACTTAGTTAATGTTCCCTCTCGAGATACAAGAACCGTGCCCAATTAAACCAACATCTACTCTCGTGATAATTGTATTTAAATTGAACCCATTAAGGTTTGTGACAATCCAATGAACCCTCGAAGGATCGCTTCTAACTCTCGTGATTTAAGTCCTAAGTTCAATTCCTATAGATCTGATACCTAAGTTCACTTCTAAGTTCGTCCTTAGAATATCTAAGACATGCAAAAGGTGATCAATCAATTCACATGGATAAAGCACAATAAGAACCAAATCAATGAATCAAACATTAACAAAAGGGAAAGATCAAATATTCATCATAATAATGTCAAAGGGCATTGCCCAATCCTAGAAACAAAACAACTACTCAACCATAAAAGAAATAACAAGAAGAAAAGAAAACTCCTTTGAAAATTTCACTGTGTGGCTTAGGCGGTACTGGACTAGCGGTTATGGGACTCCTCTCTCTTCAGCTCTGCTTTTCACGCTGCTGCCTTGGTCTTTTTATATTGCCAATGGAATCTCCAATATTTTAATTCAATCCAAATTGAAGACATGCGGGTCCCAGGTTTCCTTGCAAATCACCAAGTTTCAATTGTAATCAATTTGCTAAAAGATATGTATGTTGCTTCACGTGATTTTTGGATTAGCAATTTGCCAAAACCAAATCTAAATTCATGCTCTTGATAATCATTAACTTCTCATGGGTCCCAAACCAATTAATGGCAATTGATTTTTCAAATATTGATCTTGCCTTCACTGAAGCTTCACGGTGGTCCAACCCTCTTGGACTTTCAAATTCCAATTTCAACTTTAAGTCTCCAAGCAAACATTGACCAAGTCCATAGCATTCATGTTACATTATTTTGTCAAAGTCAAATCTTTTTCTTATCTTAAATATCAATTCCATTCCATGATTGATATTCTTTAATGGCTTCAATCTTCCAAACTAATTGCCAAATCAATATCTCCAAATTAATTGTCAAATCTTATCATATCCTTTATTGTTGTGATAGGCAACTATTATCCAAATCCAAATTGATTTGGATCCAATCTTTTATCTCAATACCAATTGAATTATCTTTTAATCATAATAATCCAAATCCAAATTGATTTGGATTCAAATCCATCATGTGGTCCCTCGCAATTTACTTGGCAATCTTCAACTTAATTGCAATCCTTTTTATTTGTCCTTTCCTAAAAATAAAAATAAGAAAATCTTGAGAAAATCAATTAAATTCTAATTAAAATCAATTAAACACACACATTGACTCTAAAATAACTAAAATAGGAAAACAAAATCTAATTTGGGTTAAATCAAGCATTCAACAAAATTTAATTGATGAAATCCACTCTAAAATATTAGCTAAAACATGATAAGCCAGCGGATTATCAATGATTCCCGCTCTACATCCCTTGTGGTTGGATGATCCGTCGATGAATATTGACCACTCTCCGGGTGGTCCGGGCTTGTTGTCCTCGATGAGTTCCACAATAAAGTCTGCCAGAGCTTGAGCTTTGAACGCGGTTCTTGGTTCATAAATTATCCCATACTCCAAGAGTTCTATTGACCATGCAATTATTCTTCCAGCTAACTCCGACTTGTGCAACACTTGCTTGATGAGTTGATCGGTGCTTACCGTGATGGGGTGGTATTAGAAGGAGGGTCTCAATCTTCTCGCTATGAAAACCAAGGCTAGGGCTAGTTTCTCGATTTTTTGGTACCTTGTCTCCGCTCCCTAGAGGGCCTTGCTTACGAAGTATATTGGTTTTTGCCCTTGTTCCCATTCTCTAACCAGTGCTGCACTGATCGCTTCTTCTGCTACTGCGAGGTAAACGAATAAGGCTTCCCTTGGGTCTGGCCGGGTGGGAATGGGCGGCATGGCTAGAGCTGCTTTCAAAGTTTTAAAGGCTTCTTCGCACTGTTCTGTCCACTCAAAACATTTTCCTTTCCGCATAACCCCATATACTGGGAGGGACTTTTGGGCTGCTTTTAGCAAGAATCTAGTGAGAGTGGCTATCCTTCCATTTAGCCGTTGGACCTCCTTGACGGAGGTTGGACTTCTCATTTCCAGGATGGCACATCACCTGTCTGGGTTGGCTTTGATTCCATGGTTCGTGAGCATGAATCCGAGGAATTTCCCAGCCAGGACGCCGAATGTGCACTTTTATGGATTAAGGCGCATTCGGTGTGTCCTAAGCCGCTTGAAGATAGCTTCTAGGTTGGCAATGTGCTCTAGGTGTTCCCTTTGGAGATCATATCATCAATATAGACTTCCATCGTTTTTCTGATGATATCTCAAAACACCCAATTGATCATTTTCTGTTATGTGGCCCCGACGTTCTTCAATCCAAAAGGCATCATCTGGTAACAATATATCCCTCTCTTAGTGATGAAAGCCTTTTTTCCTTCATACTCAGAATACATTGGACTTTGGTTGTATCCAGAGTAAGCATCCATGAGTGATAGGTACAGATACTCAGACAAGTTGTGTACAAGTTTGTCTATATTTGGAAGGAGATAAGGGTCTTTAGGGCATACCTTGTTTAGGTCGGTGTAGTCCATGCACATCCTCCACTTACTGTTTGACTTCTTGACCTGGACCACGTTTGTGAGCCAAGTTGTGCAGGTAGTTTCCCTAATTATCCGGGCTTTCAACATGTCTCGGTTTTGTTGCAGCACTACTTCTTGTCATTCAACCCCTATTTTTCTCCTCTTTTGAGCTATCAGTTTGGCTAAGGGGTCTACCGCCAGCTTGTGACAGATGAAGGTCGGGTCAATCCCGGGCATGTCCAATGGTGACCATGCGAACAGGTCCTTATTCCTCAGGAGACAGTTCATGAGATCCTCTTGTTCGTTCGAAGCCATGTTACTGATTATCTTGTGTGACACCCTCTACCCCGCATGTATTTATAAAGCGATAATTTAGAAGGAAATAAAAGAAAATAAAAGAAATACATGCATATCATTTATTATAAAATGAAAACCAACGGGCAGAGGTTACCACATTGTAACAAAATCTCAAACGCGAAAAATAAAACATGTTTTAAAAGAAAACATAACAATAAACAAAACTCAATCCCGATGTCACATTACAGAGCTGGTATAACCATAGTCCGAAACATCTCGGATAAACAACATAAACTAAGAAATCCTAGACTACGAGTAGCAGCGCCTCAGAGTCACTCCTCAGCAAGCTGCTCACCGTCCTCTGCATAACCAAAAAGATACATGCAAAAAAAAAACAACAAAGACGGGGAGTAAGAAACATATATATGAACATAACGGCAAGGAAGCAGTTAGCAAGATGAACATACAACATACAAACATAGCAAGTTATCAGAAATCATCATACATAACACATATACATCATCCATAACAGTTCCATCAATGTATGCTATGTGGTGCGACTCTACTCCACTACTCCATTATGAACTTGGATCCAATCTCCCTCAGGAAGTCAACTTCGGAGTTATATATCCACATTGGCCATTAAGCACCAACGCCGGCAATCCACCAAACCATGGGCGAACCCCTTGGATAGCAGACGCACCGTACTTTAGGATGCACCACCGCGGAGGGCCAGATTCACCTAACTCTCGGATGAATCACTGCGGACGGCCAGATCGCCTTACTATCGGACGACCTCCCCTATGTTGAACATCCCTCACTAACATATCCGATGCGTAAATGCATGAGCAACACAGCACACAGTCAAACATTCACCACCTCCGCTTCGGCCACTGGCTACTCAAGTTTTATCACTATTAACACCTCGACCACTTGGCATCGAAGCCCCCTTGGCCATTTGGCTACCAAGGTTCAACATTATCTTTTAGTCTTTAATCTTTAAATTAACACTCTGGCCATTAAGCACCAGAGCTCAACACCTCGACCACTTGGCATTGAGGTCCCCTTGGCCACTAGGCTACCAAGGTACCTTTAACACTCTGGCCAATAAGCACCAGAGCTCAACACCTTGACCAATAAGCATCAAGGCCCCCTTGGCCACTCGGCTACCAAGGTACAACATCTTATCTCTTGTTATTTATTTATCTTCATTGAATTATCTAGCTTGCTTTTACTTCGTTTGGTGTCTTATTACATCATTGAGGACATTTGGGGTGAAACACCCCTGTTTCATGTTTCTGCGTTCTGTTCTGTCTAGGGGAGCACAATCTTGCTTCCCCTAGCACGGGCATGCTGATTTTTAAGTCAAGCACGGTCATGCTGATTGTTGAGCACGGCTGTGCTCATTGGAGTGTGGCCGTACTGTTTCTGGCAGAAGGGTTGAAGAACCCTTCCTAAGTTTCCTAGGGCATTCAAGGATCAATCCTAATTGACTTTTACTAACCATCAACATCAGTTTCATTATTCTCAATTAATCTTCATGTCTTATAACTAAGGGGAATTAATCCTTTAATTCCTGTTTCATTATTAATGTTCCTAAAACGCTCATGGGTCAATCCTAGGGTCTCACTAAACCTTTGAGCAATAATCTTGCCTCTCATTACTATCGTTCAAGTCTTATGGACAATTGGGAAACATCCCTTAATTCTTAAACATCAATATTTACGTCTTTTAACGTCTTATTAATATCAGCATTCAACGCCTCACAACATCAACTAAACAGTCAAATCAAACATCCATGGCAGTATCATCATCAATACATAATGGCATCATCATCATAAATTAATCACAAACAATATGACAATCAAAGCAGGCCAATAACATTGAAATCATATCATATATATAGCAACAACGTCGAATAGGAAAATAACATACGACAGGGTCATGCGTTAACCTTTCATCTTACGCTACCCTCAATACCTACATGTTCATACTATCCCTTCTCCCCATACCTAGTATGAAGATTCCTCTACCACCCAATGTAAAGGATCCTATGCTTGTTCCCTTGAACGGCTCGACGAACTCCTCAAGCCTTGGCCAAACACAAGAGGATTAACCAATTAGTCTCCAATTTAAGAAAAAGGGAAAAGGAGATTAAAGAGGGATAACTATGTTACTTGTTATTTGACACTAGTGCGTGTAACGTCTCTACCAAACTAGAGCAAGAACACCAATAATTTGGTTGGGTTCAAAGGAAAGGGAAGATGAGAGGTTTCTGTCACACTAGGATTGCCAAAAGGGTCAAGTGAGGGTTATAACTCGTAACCCTTCTAAAACTCACTAATATAAGCTGTCAGACCCTGAGCATGGGCGTGCTCACATTAAGCATGGGCGTGCTCACATAAAGCACGGGGTCGTGCTCCCCGTGAGCACGACCGTGCTTGTGGCTCAAGCAGCCACTGAGCATGCGATCAAGCACGGGCGTGTTGGACAAGAGCACGGCCGTGCTCATGTACCAGAAAGGGATTTTCCACTTTAAAATCCCACTTATCCCTTCATAACACTCCTAAGGTCAAACTTAACATATATAGCATACACATAAGCACTTAAAAGCTTAACACGAAAAACAAGATGTTACATCTTGATCGTTTTGTCCTTTTCGACCCTGATTTGGAAGGGAAATGTTTCTCCTTCAGGTTCGGGTCGTGAGAGTCTGCTCTCATCTCTGGCATCCCAAGTGGTGGTTAGTGTACCTTTACTTCTTTTCCTTGAGATTCCTTCGTCTCCCCCTTTAGGCTTGTCCATACTGACACGATAGCAGCTTCTCGACGTCGCTTGGTTTCCTTTTACAGTGCATATCTTTCCTACGGTTGTGGCAAATTTCATGGCTAAGTGGGGGGTGGAAACTATGGCTCCCAACGCATTCAACGTCAGGCGCCCAATGATCATGTTCTATGTTGACGGCAGTCCACCACAAGGAACTTTGCCTTTATTGTTTTTATCATCGGATGCGTGCCCAGAGTTAGTTTCAACCTTATGCATCCTTTTGGTGTTACCCTTTCTCTCGTGAATGCCACCAACTCCTCTTCACGTGGAATGAGTTCCTCTGGTGGTAATTTCAACTTTTGGTATAAATCCTCGAAGATGATATATGCCAAACTCCCTTGGTCAACGAATATTCGCCTTACTTCGCAGTCGGCTATGAGTCCGGAAATGACCATTGGGTCATCATGATCTGGGATCGTGGGGTCGTAATCATTGTATCCGAAAGAGATTCGGAGGGCCTTGGCATATTTCCTTTTGAACGCCTTTTCCCAGGGGCCCCCTGGGGCCGCTTGATCGGCTTTCCCTGCTTCCGATGGTTCTTCTTATTAAGAGTAAAACCTCCCACGATTGTGAGCACCCCTTGGCGAATTGACGGTTGTTCCTCCAATGGGAGGGGTCGTGCCCGCGGGTGCTCATCCTGTTTTTCTTGGGGGGTTTTTCCCACCTTTCGTGTTGGTCGAGTTTTTGCTGATTTCTCATCCTGATTGCTTGGTCCCATCCACTAATCTATTCTTCCGATAGCATGGTGAGCCATCGCGGGGTCGCCCCTCTGAGGGCTGTGGGAGCGCTCGACATAAGATGCTCGTGTACTCTGTTGGGTATCATTCCGGCCGAGAATGTGTCCACATTGTCTTTCAGGTCCGAAGTCTCGTCGTTGATCTCCAAGTTAGTCGGCGGTTTGAGGTCTGTTGGCACACTGGTGCGCATGATCTGGAAGATGAATGCATATCCGACTGACTCTTTTGTTGATCCCCAAGCCCGTCAGGGATCTTGGATTCGGCTGGGAGTTGTTTGGGTTGTTTGATCCGTCTCGAAGGATGAGTCTTGATATGTGGGATCGTCCTCCGAGGATGCGTCCGGCCTCATAGCTTCGAGAAAGTGCACCTAAGCCCGGATCGCTTCCTTTTGTTTGCAGAGCTTCCTCAATAGTTCTCGTTGTGGAAGGGATTGCCTTCAACTTCGTTGTAAAGGGATCCCTGACTGCATCCTGCTTCTGAGACTTTCAGACCGGGTACGAGCTTCGGACCTAGGTATTCTCGCACCCTAGGGGTTGGATGGATAACTCCGTCTTCCTTCCTTCTGCCAATTTCTGATACAGTCTGTCTCGTTGTTGTTACCATGTTGGTGGGAATAGAAGTTTTCCGTCCCCACAGACGGAGCCAATGTTCTGGCCAAAAACCAAAACACAAAGAATCTCTCCTTGTATTGGGTCTCTGCTGATTTGGCCCAATATTCTGATTGCTTCTCCTTCTTCCTCCTTCTCCTTCATGTTGAACCGAAAATGGGGTACCTGCGAAGACACTCTGATGCTTAAGTCAGCAATGGTCTATGTAATAAAAAGCTTTAGATGATGTTATGCTTGAAATTTTAATATATTTTTTTTCTTCATATAAATGTTATATATGATATATTTTTTTAGGTACGAATAATTTCTTAATTAACAAATTAAGCTGTAATTTAAAAATTATCTTGTGTTTTATTTAATAAATTAAACAAGGGTTTATAACATAAATAGGATAGTGCATAACTTGACATAACCTTAACAAGTTAATTAAAATAATGTTAATATTTGTCTTATTCCCATAATGCCCTTTTAGTGAAGGACATTGTTGTCCAATGCCTTATGATTTTATTTTATTTTTTTTCTTTTGTTTAAAAGGGGGCTCAGTACCCTTCCCTTTCATTTCTTGCCAAATGTCAAAAAGAGGGCTTAGGGTTAGAGAGTGATAGAGTTTGAAGGAGAAAGAAGCCATCAGAAGGAGCTCAAGTGTTGATTCTTCCTCTTCTTTTCTTCCAATTGTCATTTTTTGGCTTTGAAAGCTCAAGAGCAACAATCAAGGTAAGGGATATTTGTTTGTTTTGAAGAATGAATGTCATGAATGATGTGGGTATGATTTTCTATAATTGCTGAGTAAACTGCATAACTGAACTTTAAATTGAACCTTGGTACATGTTTAATTATGCTATGAGTTTGATTATTAGAGATTATTTTGCTTTTAAACTACTTTGCTAGAATGGGAAATGGGGTCAGGGTAAACCAACCCACTAAAACCCCCTGTAGCTGAAAAAAATAGAATCGTGAATGTAGCAGCACCACCCTGTAGCCGCATTACTAGCTGCACATAAGAAAATGAAAGAGTTAAAATGATAAGGGGCTGAGAATGCACACTTATATGGCATTACATGTTACATAAATTATTTGATATTTTTTTTTTTAAAAAAAAGTGGAGCTTTGCTACGGCATTTAACATAGAATAGCATATTCATATTCAAATTAAGTGGCTATTTACCATACAGGCTCTTGTAGTATTGTCCAAGTAGCAATATTTTGTTTTATTATAAAAGCATGTACATACACATTGCCTCAATACCACTTTCAATGTGCAGCTACAGGTGCACGTCTTTGTTGATTTGGATATATATATATATATATATATATATATATATATATATATATATAATGTTGAATAGAAGGAATCCTTATGTGAAGAATGAAATCACTTTGTGAATGTCTATAATATTGTTATACAAGAGATACTATCATGTGAAATATAATGTGATGATTATATTGTTGTCACCTATGGTTGTGTTTGAATATTGAAAAGGGTACTTGGTAGAATGGATTGACATGGCATTGAGATATGTCCTTGGGTAGGCGAACCGGGGAGCGGAAGGCTCCGGTATATAAAATATCACCGCTAGGGATGAGGGGACCTCGTTAGATACCCCGGGCGTTGAGGAGGGATGTTGATGTTTTGCTGGAGGGTACGGTATCTCCGGGTTACGAAATTAAAACCGTTGGGGTGGGGGACCTTGAGTTAACAACCCCAAGTGGACCCAAAGATTTGATGTATATGATTTTATATGAATCCCTTTATGAACGGGAACATGAGCTATGTGAATAAGAGTTTTGTACAAGTCATTCCACAAGTACCTAGTTTGAGGACAAGAGGTCAAGTACTGTATATGTGTGATTCTAGCCTTGTTTTGTGTTTGAGCTAATATGGTGTATTTGGATATGTATAGGTGTATGTACGATTTTTAATTCGCACTTGTTTATGTATGACTGTATGTGTTTGGGGGTACTCCCTTACTGAGTCTGTTGACTCACCCTACGTTTAACATTTTAGCTGTAGGTCTCTGCGAAATCGCCTGAAGTCTTGGATGCCATGTGGACAGTTTGAAGAGTGACACCCTTAGCATTTTTTTTTGTTTAGAAGGACTTTGTACATTTTTTTTGTTGTTGTTTGTTATTCTGATGTAATTATATTCATTATGTTGTTGTAAATAATGAATGTAACTATTTACTTTGGATGAGACGAATTTAGGTATGCTTGTGATGACAACCAAATGGAGGGTTGCCTTTGAATGATCGTTTTGGTTGAATTCATAACATATATATATGGCGCAACACACTACTAGAACAAGATAAAATTGTAAACAGTTTTGGTAACTAAAATAAAGTGAAGAAATAAACAAAGATGGATGAGAAAGAGATGATCAAGGCGCCACAAATAAGGATGTTTGATAAGCCTATGATGTTCGCCACAAGAATCTTGGATTCTTGATAAGAACTAGGTTTGGTTCAACCAAGAACCCAAGAGAACAATTCTCTCAAATGGATTTCAATCCAAAATTCAACTTCCAAGTTGTTATTCATGTTGGAATAGGCATGTTACATATAGGGCTTGGATGCCACAAATCTGATTTCACACTTTGTCTTCCTTTGCCTTCTCAATATTCCATAACCCCCTTATTACTAGCTTATTCATGACTCTAAAACAACACTTATTCACCCAACTTAACTCAGCTACCACATTGATGCTCACGCCCCCACCATCTTATGATTATGGGTGGTTACACTTTGCTTCTCAAATTAAAAAGTGTAACCCCCACAATTTACATCAAAAGGAAACTCAATATACACTAATTTAACATGTGCAGAATAAGAAAGATGGGCTGCCTCCATTTGCAATAATGGCCCCACTTACATAATTCCATACTTATTGAATTAACAAAGACAACAATTAAAGACTTGGACTAGGCTTCTTGAATTCGCCCCACTCCTCAAGCTTCTTCTTCATGAATTCGGCCCCCCTTGTCATGGATCCTTCAATTGGAGAATGTAAGTTAACAATTTGGGCTTTACTCCATTTGGTCTTGATCATGGGCTTGCTTCTATCCAAACAAGATCCATTATTTGGATGGAGACTTGTTGGGCTTTCTTGGTTGTAATCCTTATCATAGGCCCATCAAGTCCTTGTGTTGCTTCTTGGACCATGCTCCTTATTGGGCTCTTTTCATCCTTGAGGAAACCCTTGGCTCACATCATCCCCTCCTTCTTTGAATGAATTCGACCACGAATTGAAGTCTTCATCACCATAATTAGTCTTTTCTGGGGCATCTAGAGTGTCCTTGACAATCACATTGCCATGGGGAGCTTCTTTCGGAATGAAATTATCAAATTTCTATAAAAACATTACAACACCACTAGACAAAGAAAGATCGTTAGAAGTATTAATAATTAAATAAAAATTGTTGCAATAAAAAATGACTTGAGACTATCTTGAAACCAAAGCCTTTTTCCCTTCACTTTTTTTTGCCAAACAACTTTCTTTTTCTCACTAATTTTCTCAATATTTTTCTCTTGATCACCTTTTTCTTCAATTTTTTTTCACTCTCTTTTTCAATTTTTTTCTCAATTTCTTTGTCATTCTTTTTCTCTTTTCTCTCTTGCTCTCTTTTTTTTTCTCATTTTCACTTGATCCTCACTAACTTGCTTTGGAGATAAGGGAGAAAGTATGACCTTTCGGTCTTGATACATAAAAGTGAACTTATTTGAGAAACCATCATGGATGACCTTCTTGTCATATTGCCAAGGCCTTCCCAATAACATATGGCTTGCCTCCATAGGCACCACATCACAAAGTACAGAATCCTCATACTTCCCAATCGAGAATGGGACCTCAACTTGCTTATTCACAATTATTTCTCCAACCTCCCTTAACCATTGAAGCCTATATGGTCTTGGATTTACCTTGATAACAAGATTTAATTTTGAAACCAACCTAGAACTCGCAACATTGGCACAACTACCACCATCAATGATTAAAGAGCATACCTTCCCTTGAATTAGACACCTAGAATGAAAGATATTCTCCCTTTGGCTATCATCTTGCTCTTTGGGTTGGCCTCCCAAAAGTCTTCTTACCATGAACAAGTCTCCTTCCGGAATTTCTTCTCCTTTTCACTAGAAGCTTTGGATTGTGAGACCACTTCACCATTTCTTGACACCATTGTCCTCTTTGTTGGACATTGGGATGCAATATGTCCATGGTCCAAGCATTTGAAGCACTTTACATCTCGGCTTCTAGGAGTTGTTTCCAATGGCTTCTTCCTTTGGGATGTAGACAAGACCTCCTTAGAAAATGAATTGCCCTCTTTCTTTAAATCTTCCTTCCAACTTGAGGATGAAAATTTAGAAGAAGAATGAAATTTGGACTCCTCTTTTTTTTTGTTCTCTCTCACCTTCTTGTCACGCCTCTCATGCATTTGCCGGATCTACTCTTCAACCTCTTTCTTATGTTCATGCACATAATCGAATTTTTCAAATCGCAACATTGCAAAGAAAACAAGTTAGTAAATAACAAAATATATATAAGAACAAATCCACTCACCAAGTGTACACAATGTGTATTTCACTTAATTAGGCTTTTCCCACACAAGATGTAATTTTCACTCTTGCCTTTTTCCTCTCAAATGTTCTCCTTGAGTTCTTAGATGAGTCAAACACAAACACACAAAAATCCAAAAATCAAGTAACAAAATCACAAACTTATCAAAACAAAGGAAACAAGAAGGAAAGGCTAGAAAGGAAAAGCTTGAAACAAGGAAACAAGGAAACAAAGAAAGAAGGGAAATATTTTCAAGAACACAACTTGCTCAAATAGAACTTTAACTTCTCTTTTTCTCAATTCCTTTTGGCACGAAATATTTTTTTTTTTTATAATTGGGTCACGGGCGTGATGTAGATCACGGGCTACCCGTGATCCTCTCTGGATCACACTCTTTGTGTCACGGGCGTGATGAGCGTCACGGCCTACCCATGATCGTCTCTGGAATTCACAATTCTTGGCGTCACGGCAGTGATGAATTTCACGGCTTGCCCTTGATTGTCTCTGGAATTCACAAAGAAAAATCACACTTGAATTCTTTTGAGCAAAAACACAATTTCGAAAATTTCCCTTCAAAAACAGAATCAAAGTAATATATTTTTTTGATTTTGGGTTTTGGAAGAAAGAAAGAAAAGAAGACAGATGAAGAACACACAACTATCAAATTCTACCAAAGCCTAAGCTTTGATACCACTTGATGACAATCAAATGGAGGGTTGCCTTTGAATGATCGTTTTGGTTGAATTCATAACATATATATATGGCGCAACACACTACTAGAACAAGATAAAATTGTCAACAGTTTTGGTAACAAAAATAAAGTGAAGAAATAAACAAAGATGGATGAGAAAGAGATGATCAAGGCGCCACAAACAAGGATGTTTGATAAGCCTATGATGTTCGCCACAAGAATCTTGGATTCTTGATAAGAACTAGGTTTGGTTCAACCAAGAACCCAGGAGAACAATTCTCTCAAATGGATTTCAATCCAAAATTCAACTTCCAAGTTGTTATTCATGTTGGAATAGGCGTGTTACATATAGGGCTTGGATGCCACAAATCTGATTTCACACTTTGTCTTCCTTTGCCTTCTCAATATTCCATAACCCCCTCATTACTAGCCTATTCATGACTCTAAAACGACACTTATTCACCCAACTTAACTCAGCCACCACATTGATGCTCACGCCCCCACCATCTCATGATTATGGGTGGTTACACTTTGCTTCTCAAATTAAAAAGTGTAACCCCCACAATTTACATCAAAAGGAAACTCAATATACACTAATTTAACATGTGCAGAATAAGAAAGATGGGCTGCCTCCATTTGCAATAATGGCCCCACTTACATAATTCCATACTTATTGAATTAACAAAGACAACAATTAAAGACTTGGACTAGGCTTCTTGAATTCGCCCCACTCCTCAAGCTTCTTCTTCATGAATTCGCCCCCCTTTGTCAGGATCCTTCAATTGGAGAATGTAAGTTAACAATTTGGGCTTTACTCCATTTGGTCTTGATCTTGGGCTTGCTTCTATCAAAACAAGATCCATTATTTGGATGGAGACTTGTTGGGCTTTCTGGATTGTAATCCTTATCATAGGCCCATCAAGTCCTTGTGTTGCTTCTTGGACCATGCTCCTTATTGGGCTCTTTTCATCCTTGAGGAAAAATTGACTTGCCCCCCCCCCCCCCCCCCCCCCGCTCACATCATCCCTTCCTTCTTTGAATGAATTCAATCACGAATTGAAGTCTTCATCACCATAATTAGTCTTTTCTAGGGCATCTAGAGTGTCCTTCACAATCACATTGCCATAGGGAGCTTCTTTCGGAATGAAATTATCAAATTTCTGTAAAAATATTACAACACCACTAGACAAAGAAAGATCGTTAGAAGTATTAGTAATTAAATAAAAATTGTTGCAATAAAAAATGACTTGAGACTGTCTTGAAACCAAAGCCTCTTTCCCTTCACTTTTTTTTGCCAAACAACTTTCTTTTTTCTCACTAATTTTCTCAATATTTTTCTCTTGATCACCTTTTTCTTCAATCTTTTTTTCACTCTCTTTTTCAATTTTTTTCTCAAGTTCTTTTTCATTCTTTTTCTCTTTTCTCTCTTGCTCTTTGTTTTTTCTCATTTTCACTTGATCCTCACTAACTTGCTTTGGAGATAAGGGATAAAGTATGACCTTTCGGTCTTGATACATAAAAGTGAACTTATTTGAGAAACCATTTAAACATGCAAGTATATATGCAATTTTAAACATGTTTATGGTTGACCTTTCCATATTGACATTGAATATACTTTCTTATCTTGCATTTCTAGCATTAGTCTTCCATTTAGATGTACATCTCATTCTGTTAAACTTTGACTTCTGTAGAGAAACTAGCATTATTATTATTAGGCAAAATTACGCTTTTGGTCCCTTAAGTTATTTGTTTTGTTCAAATTGGTCCCTTAAGTTTTTTTTGTGACAAACTAGACCCTTAAGTTAGGTTCAGGTTTCAAATTGGTCCCTTAAGTTTTTTTTATGACAAACTAGACCCTTAAGTTATGTTCGGGTAACAAATTGGTCCCTTAAGTTATTAAAAATAATAAATTAAGGGTCTAATTTAATAGTCCCTTTGACAAATTAAGGGACAAATTTGTCACCCGAACATAACTTAAAGGTCTAGTTTGTCACAAAAAAACTTAAGGGACCAATTTGAAACCTGAACCTAACTTAGGGGTCTAGTTTGTCACAAAAAAAACTTAAGGGACCAATTTGAACAAAATAAATAACTTAAGGGATCAAAAGTGTAATTTTGCCTTATTATTATTATTATTATTATTATTATTATTATTTAAAACCTGTTCAATGTACCAAATGTGAGAGATTTTCAAAATATTGAAAAATGGTTAAAAGCATATAACGATGCAAGATTATCACAACATTGTGGGATGGTCTAGCGGTCACGACTTCGATTCCTGCCTTGGATTGTTTATTTTGTTTTATGATCGATTAAGCATAACCGAAATTTAAATAAAAAGAGACACTGGCAGGACTTGAACACGGTACCTGATGGAGGAAGAGGCGCGTCCGCAACCACCAAGACAATGGAATAGTTGTGGCAATAGTGTACTGTTATATTTACTTAACTCGTTATTTTGTCATGGCTTTTCACCTTTGAAGAGTTACTTTCTTTCACCAAGTGACATGAGTTGGTCTTAAATAAAACCATCTGTGTGCAGTGAACATTTACAAAAAACTCACAATTTCCCAAGTTGTTCACTCCAAATCACCTTCTTTTCTCCCTTATGCACAGAGAGAGGTAAGGAGACTATTGTTTTGTAAACTACCATTGACGATACGCTTGGTTTAGGGTGTGCAAACCAAACCTAGGTTCTCCATTGTATCCTGAAGGGGATTCGCCAGTTACACATGTTGCATCCAATCTACGATGAGAGATTGGTGGGGGCGAATCGAACCTAAAGCCTAGTGTCCTCACATGTCTTGGAGATTGCGCATTTTCTTTTATATTCTCTTCTTTGTTGCAGAACCAGACCCTATTATCTAACAATCTTTAGGTTCGATTTTCATTTTATAAAATGGTTTGCAACAATGAATGAGATGACATTTGACATTGTTAAAGTGGAGAGGTTCGAGGATGGAAACTTCGTTCGTTGGGAGAAAGAGATGCATGGTCGTTTTACAACAAGGAGAAATGAGTACTCATATGCTTCATCAAAATATGTTTATTTGTGACCATGATGAAGGGTACACAAATACTATCTATTACTTATACTTGATATTCTAAATTCATGTATGTATATTCATATAAAGGCATTCATTGTTTATGTTAAAATTAACATGTGGTTAGAGCCTTAGATGTATGATTTAGAATCCACTCAAGTATGTGAGTTTTGATGGACATGCAAAAGTTTGACTTATGATGCATGCATGTATGTTGTTCTATTTTGATAGAGAAGTCTTATATATGATTGATTATATCAAGTGCATGCATGAATGAAGTTGTCTCATGAAAGAATCAATATCTTTTAGAGTTGATAATCTTATATTGAATGGATCATTTTGCGAATATAAGATGATAATTGTTTCCTAATTTTGTAGAAAGTATAAATGTTTTGGATGTGTTTTGCAATGTTCTAAGTTGTTAAAATGGACATGGATGTTCATGGAGAAATCTTATAGAAAATGAAAATGATTGGATCATTGATTTGTTTGATTTTATAATAAAAATAATTTAGATTTATCCTAGAATTGTTTTGACATGAATCCAAAACATAGAGGCAATGAAAAATGTTAAACCCAACTTTCTGCAACGTTGCTTTGCTTTAATTAGAATTGACCGTTATAAAATGCCACTGATAGTTGTGTTGGTCTAATGGTAGACGTGTTTGTTCACATGTGGGCGGGTCGCGGATTCGAATCCGTGGTTTTGCATTTGGAACCATTTTTTCAATTGTTTTAAACAAAACCGTGTTAGCAAAATACATGAAAAATTGCAACCATGGGGTTTCTAACTCGGACAGATTACACAGGAGGCAAGCGTATGGCCATCGGGCCAATGGTTGCATTGAACACAATCTAATTGAGTTTTATTTATTTACGTGGTGTGGTGTGTTTTGAATGCTGCACTCATAAATATGATTGATTTATCAGTAAACAGTTAAGGAAAATAATTGTTAGATTATAAATTTATTCTCAATTACCCATAAGTCTTGATGATTATATATTATTATTATTATTATTATTATATAATATGGGTAAATTGAAGTTATTTGTCATCAGATATTTATTGAATACTTTAGGAGTTATAAGAATAGAATAATTCTATAACTCTAGTTACTTTGAGTCTACTAGAATAGTTGACCAAACAACTACACCTTATTCCTCATAACAAAATAGTATAGTTGAAAAGAAAATTAGGATATAAAAAGAAATGGTAAAAGCCATGGTATCTTATGTTGGTCTAGCAAAATGATATTGGGGAGAAGCCATGTTGAAGGCTTGTTAGATAGTAAATAGGGTTCCAAACAAAGGAACAAGATAACCCCATATGAGCTCTAGAAAATAGAAAAACCTTTTTCAAAAATTTTCAAAGGTTAAGGTTGTAAGACAATAGTAAAAGTTCTTGAACCATAAGAAATAAATTATGTGAAAGGGGAATTGAATGTGTTCCCGAGCTATGCTAAAATTAGCAAAGCATATAGTTTCATGGTTATGGAATCTAGTGACTCATTCTGTCATTACATTGATTGAGTCTGGGGATGTAATATTTCAAGAAGATAGGTTTAATTCAATTCCAAGTCACAAGGATAATGTTCATAGTAATGCACATGATCCGGAAAGCAATGTATCTAATAAAGATACTTTAGTGGGTATAGAACTTAGGAGAAGTCAAAGAGCTAGAAAAGAGAAAACTTACATACCAAGGTTTTTTCAAGTTCCTTGTTGAAGGAATAAGAGAGTCCATAGACAGTTATAGGCCAATCTGTTAGATTACAGAAAATGATTCAGACACATTTAAAGAGGCAATAAGTCTCAAGATCTCGCTTCCGAGATGAAAGCTATACAAGAGGAAATTGACTCAATAAATGGAGAATAAAATGTGGAAATTAGTAAACCTCCCACCTAGTTCCAAACCAATAAGTTGAAAGTGAATTTTCAAAGGAAAACCAAGGTAGACGGAAGTTTGAGGCAAGACTAGTTGCCTAAGGGATTTACACAAAAGGAGGGTATTGACTATTTTGATACATATGCACCTATGGCAATAATTGCTTCAATTAGAGTGCTATTATCATTGGGATCCATCTATAAGTTGTCATCCATCAATTGGATGTGAAAATGCCATTCCTAAATGGGGAATTAGATGAAGATGTGTATATGACACAACCTGGGGGGTTTGTGGTTAATAGTCAAGAAAAGAAAGTGTGTAAATTGAAGTCATTGTATGAACTAAAATAAGTTCCTAAGCAATGACATGAAAAGTTTGATCAAGTTGTGCTAGATAATGGATATAAAATAAATAAATCTGACAAGTGTATTTATAGTAAATTTCATAATGGAAAATGTGTATGATTTGTTTATTTGTTAGTGATATATATGTTGAATTTTGGTACTGACCTAGATGAGATAGAAGAAACTAAGAGTTTCTTATATAGAAATTTTGATATGAAAGACTTAGGGTAGCTTATGTGATTCTAGGAATTAGAATAACAAGATATTGTGAGAATGTAGGCTTACCCCAATCTCACTATATAAGAAAGGTATTAAAGAAATTTAATCACCTTGATTGTCAACCTATCACTACTCCTTATGATCATAGCATTAATTTAGTACCAAATAAAGGTAATCTAATAGCACAACTTGAATGCTCAAAAGTAATTGGATGTTTAATGTATGCCATGACATGTACCTGGTCAAACATTGCATATGTTATAGGAGACCTTGTAGGTATACAAGTAATCTAAGAAAGGACCATTGGCATGTTGTCCAAGAGTATTGAAATACTTGTGGGGGACACGATCTATAGTTTAAACTATAATGGGTATCCTTCGGTATTAGAAGGTTACACGGATGCCAGTTAGGTGACTTATACAAGAAGATCATGCTTTAACAAGCAGTTGAGTCTTCACAATTGGTGGGGGTGCTACTTCTTGGGGTTTCAAGAAATAAGTCGGCATTGCCGGTTCCACCATGGCTGCAGAATTCATAACATTGGCAGCATTTAACAAAGAGATTCAATGACTTAGAAATATGTTGTATGAGATACCAATTTTAATGACGTCAGTATCCATACAATGGGATAGTCAGTCAACACTATCAAGGGCATATAGCCAAGTATATAATGGAAAGTCCAGGAACATTGGACTAAGACATAGTTATGTCAAGGAACTAATTGCAAATGGAGTAATATCCAGGGTTTTTAAAAGACGGAAAGAAATCTTGCATCCTTTGACGAAAGCACTAACAAGTGATATGATCTGGAAAAACATCATTATGGATTGGAATCAAGCCCATATCTACATGATTACCAATGGTGGAAACCCAAATCACACTTGAGTAGCATCAAGTCTTGAGTTCAATGTGGCCAAAGTACACTATGAGAGTGATTGCAAGTACTTGACGAATAGATACATCCCAAGGTTGAAAAGTACTTGGATACCATAAGGACAAAAGGAAAAGGGTGAGCTTTTGCTCTTAATGGACCTATAGCATATATGTGTTGAGATGCCCAGCTTATTGGGGTGCTTTTGGTAAAGTCCACCTATATGAGGGTGAAGTGGGGCCACTTCTTAGAGTTGGGCTTGACTCTGTAAGCTCTCATGAAAGGAGGATACACGATAGAAGGCCTTACCAAATGTGTCATACAATCACGTCGTTCAATGGTACCGATATTTCATGTGTAAGTCGTGCACGCTTGTTTTAATGAATATTTGGTTCAAAGCTTGTCTACCACTTTATTCAGGGATGAGTGATACCCATGGCTTACCAAGAAAAGGTTCAAATCCACAAGATACCTTTGTCTGAAAGCATGCGATTTCGGGAATAATGAGATTTGGATTTATTTTGAAAATGGTGAGGGATTGTGAGAGATTTTCAAAATATTGAAAAAATGGTTAAAAGCATATAACAATGCAAGATTATCACAACATTGTGGGATGGTCTAGAGGTCGCGACCTTGCATGCTGATTGCGTGCGCCTGAGTTTGATTCCTGCCTTGGATGGTTTATTTTGTTTTATGACCGTTTAAACACAACCGAAATTTAAATAAAAAGAGACCCTAGCAGGACTTGAACACGGTACCTGATGGAGGAAGAGACGCATCCGCTACCACCAGGACAATGAAATAGTTGTGATAATAGTGTAACGTTATATTTACTTAACTCATTATTTTGTCGTGGCTTTTCACCTTTGAAGAGTTACTTTCTTTCACCAAGTGACATGAGTTGATTTATAAATAAAACCATCTGCGTGCAGTGAACATATACGAAAAACTCACAATTTCGCAAGCATTATTCACTTCAAATCACTTTCTTTTCTCCCTTATACGCAGAGAAAGGTAAAGAGACTATTGTTCTGTAAACTACCATTGACTATACGCTTGGTTTAAGGTGTGCAAACTAAACCAATGTTCTCCATTATATCCTGAAGGGGATTCGTCAGTTACACCTGTTGCATCCAATCTACGAGGAGAGATTGGTGGGGGCGAATCGAACCTAAAGCCTAGTGTCCTCACACGCCTTGGAGATTGCACATTTTCTTTTGTATTCTCTTCTTTGTTGTAGAACCAGACCCCATTTTCTAACACCAAATGCCAAAAGTGGTGTTCAAATATCAATCTGATTCAACATCAGAGAATTTTTATACCAATTTTTTTTAGAATGGAAGTATTTAGAGGCTTTTTCATATTCTTTCTTTGAAGAACAATTTTTATTTTTATTTTTATTCTCTGCACTTGATATGTTACTTTGATTTGTAAAATGTCACTAGTTTGAAAAGTTTCGTGAAATTAATAAAGTTGAAGGGTGATCCACTTTCTAATTCTCTTATTACGGGTTTCTGATAGTGTTTCTTAAAGGGGAATATCATATTGCTTTGTTTGAATCATGCACAAAATCCTCTCAATAGTATCTAAGTTAGACAACTAACTAGCTGATTAGATATTCATCAGCGGTTGAAATGTGCAAGACAAGGTTTTAAAGTTACTTTCATTTAGTTGGTAATTGTGGACAACACACACATAATATGCTTCAATAAAATTGTTGTAATGTAACCTTAAATAGGACCTGGTTCTTATTCACGTACATCCTTTCTCCTCTTTCAACGTGATTTAAAGGAGAAACTAGAGACATTGAAGTAGACTTGCTTTTTTGTTGGTGATGCACTGGCCAATATTTTGTTGTTTCTCTTTTTAAATACCTGACATGTTTAATTAGAGTAGAGTTTTGAGCTTTGAAGTTTAACTTGTTTCTGGACTTTCAATTGCATTTTTTTTTTATCTTAAACGAAGGACTGACAATATAAATATGTTCAAAAATTTGGTGGTTGAATTATTGTGTAACCCAAGTATTTGTTGATCTCGTGCTTCTTAGCATGTGTTTCTTGAATTCGAGGACGAATTCCTTTTAAAGGGGTAGAATGTAATACTCAATTATTTTGATAATTTAATAAAAAGCTTTAGATGATGTTATGCTTGAAATTTTAATATATTTTTTCTCTTCATATAAATGTTATACATGATATATTTTTTTAGGTACGAATAATTTCTCAATTAACAAATTAAGCAGTAATTTAAAAATTATGTTGTGTTTTATTTAATAAATTAAACAAGGGTTTATGACATAAATAGGATAGTGCACAACTTGACATAATCTTAGCAAGTTAATTAAAATTAAGTAGTAAAATAATGTTAATATTTGTGTCATGCCCATAATACCCCTTAAGTGAAGGATATTGTTGTCCAATGCCTTATGATTTTATTTTATTTTTTTCTTTTATTTAAAAGGGGGCTCACCCTTCCCCTTTCATTTCTTGCCAAATGTCAAAAAGAGGGCTTAGGGTTAGAGAGTGATAGAGCTTGAAGGAGAAAGAAGCCATGAGAAGGAGCTCAAGTGTTGATTCTTCCTCTTCTTTTCTTCCCATTGTCATTTTTTGGCTTTGAAAGCTCAAGAGCAACAATCAAGGTGAGGGATGTTTGTTTGTTTTGATGAATGAATGTCATGAATGATGTGGGTATGATTTTCTAGAATTGCTGAGTAAACTGCATAACTGAACTTTAAATTAAACCTTGGTACATGTTTAATTATGCTGAGTTTGATTATTGGAGATTATTTTGCTTTTAAACTACTTTGCTAGAATGGGAAATGGGGACAGGGTAAACCATCCTACTAAAAACCCCTATAGCTGAAAAAAATAGGCAAAACTAGTGTTTTGGTCCCTTAAGTTTATTTTGTGTCAAACAGGTCCCTTAAGTTTATTTTGCGTCAAAGAGATCCCTGAGTTGTTGTGACAATGCATGGTTTTGCTATTAAATTAGTGAATTATGTTGTCGCAAAATAAATTTAAGGGATTTGACACAAAATAAACTTAAGGAAACAATTTGAAAAATTAAATTAACTTAAAAGACGAAAGCACTAGTTTTGCCAAAAAAAATAAAATCATGAATGTAGCGGCACTACCCAATAGCCGCATTACAAGCTGCACGTAAGAAAATGAGAGAGTTAAAATGATAAGGAGCTGAGAATGCACACTTATACTTATATGGCATTACATATTGCAAAATTTATTTATATATATATATATGAGATAGGATCCGTTGACGTCAGGTATAAGTCTAAAGAATTACACCAAATCTGAATCGTTAAACTTAATTAATCCAACGGATGAGAATATTTTAATTAAAAAATCAAAAAAATTTAGAAAACAATCACATGACCCTTATCCTTGCTTTTTTCCCTCCTGATATTCGTTCTTCGTTCTCGACCCTTTCTTTCGCCAAACCTTCTTCTCTGCTTAGGAGTTTCGAGGTAGTTGAAGCACCCCACGCCACGCCACACCGCCGTCGAAGCACGTCACGCCACGACTCGTCGGAGCACGACACGATGCCGTCGACGGATGCCACGCCACGCCTTGCCAAAGCACGCCACACCGTCACCGCCACACAGTCACCCTTCTTCTCTGTTACGAGCTTTTGAGGAGGACGTCTCGCCGCCGTCGGGGGACGTGACTTCTTTCCATTCAATATCGCCGCCGCGTGACCTGTTTCCGTTTAGTGAAAAGGAGAGTGACCAATTGATTCAATTCTAGAATATAATTTTTTGTATCGTGAGAGGAGAAGAGAATTTTTCATACCTAATTCAGCACCAATTTTCTACTTTTTTACTTGTTTGAACCATGTTTTTGTTCCCTTTTGTTTGAAATAATGAGCACAATACTTTTGTGTCAATTCATTTTTATGATTCAATATCATTTGCAACATTGTTATCAATTAAATGGTTATCAATTGATTGTGTGAATTATTGTATTAAAGGCTGTTGTTACAGCAATTATGTAGATAAGTCGTCCAACATTGAGACAATCTATTTTCCTGGTTTAATCTGCTGATGTGATGTACTCTGGTGTAAGTAGCTGCTAGTTGAAATTGATTCTAATTTTATCTCTTGTGACAAGGTGCTAGCCAGATGAATCTATTTTTCTGGTTCAAACTGGTGGGGTCAAATGTTTTTTTTTCTGGTTGTGAAAGTCTTGAATAATTTAGCCATTTGCAGGATTTTAGACTTGAGTTGTTTAGGTAAATTCGACAGGTCTGGAATGCTTCTATCGGTCTTAAAATGACTATAATAAAGCAAAGTGGAACTATGGTGCAGAGGACTAAGATTGTCTCGGGTTGCTGGAAGCAACATTCTAACTGGTTTTGCATGATGTATATTTATTAGACTTGGAATGTAGTATTCCAGTAGTAATCTCCATATTTGGCTTAGAAAAAAAAACAGACAAAGATGGTTACATTGCAAAAGACAACATCATATTCATATAAACTTGATCATACAATGCAAATATTTGATACATCAAAGGTCATAAATTTTTGTATCAGTGAGTAGCAACTCAATAAACATTCAACAATTTCATCTATTTACATTTTACAGTAACCACAGCCCCTGGCTCCCAAAAACAAAATTCCTAGATTTTCTTACACACTAATACAATGGGAGTATCCATCACATACTTCTACGGCAGATGCTTGATGAGGCAAGAATATTTGCAATAAGTTCAAGAAGTGCAGGATCATCTTCTGATGGAGGTGAGAACACAACAGCAATTATTGTATGCCTTGCCCTGATTTTTGTTGCTACAACATCATCTATACTGCTACAAGTTGGTAAAAAATCCACCTCAGTTTAATACTCTGGATCCAAATAGCAGTTCCACTATGAATAATGCTTGTACAATTCCAAATAGCAACAAGAGAAAAACCAAAAGTGGAGTCTCATTCGACCAAATTATATGCAATCGGTATTTGCCCTTTCCTTCACATTCTATTTCCAATCATCATAAATAAATGGCACTTTCTGCAAAAATTAAAAGAAAGACAGTAAAAGAAAGTCTCAGTGACAGGTAATTAAGGACAAATCCCTAGGAAAGCAATAGATGAGGCTATACCTTTTTGCTTGGCAAGATATTCATACCCATTACCCGTGGCAAGATCTTCAAAAGAGTATGAGCACCTCTGCACAGTGGTGGCGGCGGCGAGTGTGGGTAGCGGCGGCGCCTGTTGCACGACGGCGTTGTTGAACGACCTAATAGCATAGAGAAGAACCTATCAGAGAAGAAAGAAGAACGGAGGTTGAGAGAAAGAAGGGAAAAAAAAAAGTCACGTGACCTCTTTATTATTTTTTTATAATTTTTTAATTGTATTATTTCCGTCCGTTGGATTAATTAAGTTTAACGATCCAGATTTAGTGTAAGTATTTAGACTTACACCTGACGTCAACGGATCCTATCTCTATATGAGACATGATCCATTGACACCAGGTGTAAGTTAAAATACTTACACTAAATCTGAACCGTTAATATTAATTAATCTAATGGTTAAGATTAATCTAGTAAAAAAAAAATTAAAAGACTAAAATTATGTCACGTGTCCCCCTCCTTTCTTTGCCACACCGCCCCCTGTCTTCTCTGTTAGAAACATGGAACGCCACCGTCCAACTCTTTCTTCTTTGTTTGAGATTTCTTTCCCGTGGATAAAAATCCTCAACCATCACTCTCTCCTTCTGCAATTTATTTTCTTCGTGAAGTTAAACAGCACCTCACCATGTGCCCATAAACCACCAAAACCCTCTTCCTTCCATCAAATAACAACAACCATACCCATTTCTCCTTTACCTATAAACCAAACCCATCATTGGCCTACTTTGCCATACAAAGCCACTATCAACCATCTCCCTCCAAAAACACTATCCAACCATAACCGTCTCCCTCCAAATTCAAACTCAGAGAGCTTTCTAGAAATGGTTTGAAATGTGGGTGCTTCTTGAGTTCCAAGAGCAAACAATTCGCGCGATAATGATGATGATGATGCTCACTGTTAAATAAATTCAGCTTCTTATGTCTATAGAATTTCGATAGAGATTAAGACTACTTTTTTTGTTAACCTACATAGAACAGAGTGTCGGTGGTGGCAGCAAGTGTTGAGTGGAGAAGAAATCCTAAGAGAGAAGAAAGGTCTGGAATGAGGAGGAAATGGGGGAAAAAATAGGGCACGTGACTTTTTTTTTCTTTTTTTTTAAATTTAAATTGACTAGATTAATATCAACCTTCAGATTAATACATTTTAATGGTTTAGATTTGGAGTAACTCTTATGACTTACACCTGGCGTCGGTTATGTTTGAATATTGAAATATAATGTGATGATTATATTGTTGGCACCTATGGTTATGTTTGAATATTGAAAAGGGTACTTGGTGGAATGAATTGACATGGCATTGAGATATGTCCTTGGGTAGGCGAACCGGGGAGCGGGAGGCTCTGGTATATAAATATCATCGACGGGGATGAGGGGGCCTCGTTAGATACCCCGGGCGTTGAAGAGGGATGTTGATGTTTGCCGGAGGGTGCGGTATCTCTGAGGTACGAAATTAAAACCGTCGGGGTGGGGGACCTTGAGTTAACAACCCTAAGTGGACCCAAAGATTCGATGTATATGATTTGATATGAATCGCCTTACGAACGGGAATATGAGCTATGTGAATAAGAGTTTTGTACAAATCATTCCACAAGTACCTAGTTTGAGGACAAGAGGTCCAGTACTGTATATGTGTGATTATAGCATTGTTTTGTGTTTGAGCTAATATGGTGTATTTGGATATGTATAGGTGTATGTACAATTTTTAATTCGCACTTGTTTATGTATGACTGTATGTGTTTTGGGGTACTCCCTCACGGAGTCTGTTGACTCACCTAACGTTTAACATTTTAGTTGTAGGTCTCTGTGAAATCGCCCGAAGTCTTGGATGCCATGTGGACAGTTTGAAGAGTGACACCCTTAGCATTTTTTTTTTGTTTAGCAGGACTTTGTAATTTTTTTTTTGTTTGTTATTCTGATGAATTTATATTCATTATGTTGTTGTAAATAATGAATGTAACTCTTTACTTTGGATGAGACGAATTTAGGTATGCTTTTGAGGCTGCGAAAGGGAAAGGAGAGGCTTTCCCTTTCGGCCGGTCATGGCTACAAAAATTCGGGCCATGACAGTCTAGCAGATAGTATATGGTGTTCTTGCAATGATAAAATGCATACCTTCCTCTAATGATGGAGGTTCATTTATATACTTGTGTATTGGATTTAGCATGATGACCCCATGTATGGTAACCCATGCTTTGAGGCGTGTTTTCCCCTCTTTAATCCTTGCCTGAGGGGGTGTCTACAATGATAGTCCCTAAGAGGTGCTTACGTGTGTCAGGAAAAGAGGGGCAGTTTCTCTTCCTCTCTGATGTGTCTGGGGTAGATGTGATTTGGTTCTTTCCCGAGGCGAGAAACTCTATTTTGTACAGTAGGGCAAAGATGGCTGGGCGATTTTGGACGGCCGGAGTAGTTCGCTCGGCCTCTGACCATGGTGTTCTATTAGATCGAACCCTTCTTAGGCCAAACGGGAGAAGGGTTTTGGCCCTTGTCAATTTGGACCGAAACTGTAATAGTTTGAGAATTCATGATTGGAGCAAGAACAATAGAAACGAAATCTTGATCTTTGTCCATAGAAGAAATGGTATTGCTAGAAGAGGTTGGAGAAGTTGAACAAGAAGTGTCTCCGTAGTAATGAGATTGATTCTGGCAATCAGAGTTGGAAGACATTGTTGGAATGAGAGAATTTGCAGAAAAGGTGAAGGCAAGAAAATGATCGCGGAAAGGAAAGTATTCGACCATGTGAGGAATTCGGCTAATTATAAGGAAAATTTGAAAGAATGAGGAAATGGATGAAAGTTACCGTTTGGAATATTATTGTTGAGGTTGAAGAGATATGAATTGGCCAAATTTATCTCAACAAAATAAATGATGTTTCGGTTCTTATTTAATAGGAATTAATGGGCATAGCGATCGAGGTGATAAGCATCAAGGTAGTTATTGCATCATTTCAGCTTCTTTTTTATCAGCTAAAAGATGCAAGGGGCAATTATTATCTCCCAAAATAAATTAAATTAGTTGATAGCCGAGAACAACTGATAGTTAATTAGCTTGGAGGAATAGCCGAGGAAATATGTAGCCGATGTTGAAAGATGAAGATTCGGCTAGATGAATATTGGGCTGGGCTTTGAGTTAATGGGCCCATTTATGGATGAGATCTTTATATTCAGTCTAGGGTTAGAAGTCAACTCATGGCCTGTTACTCCTTGTTTCCTAAAGTTGCAGGTAGTGGATAAATCCAGTTACAACACATGTTTGAAGAACTCAGGCTTGAAGATCAGTTGCTAATGGATGCCAAGGGATGTGTCTGGAGAGTAGGAACACAGTTCTTTGAAAGTAGTTGTTATGGGTTAAGCCGTTAGGAGTCATGGGTAGGTTAGACGTGAGTAGTTGCATGAATTAAGGAGCTTCAGCCATTAAGGTTGGCTATAATTAGGGTTGGTTTTTGCCTATAAATACAATCCATAACAATTTGTCAAGGATCGACAGTCAATCAATACAACTTAAGCTTTTTATGCTTAGATTTCCAGCGTATTTCTGCTTTCATATTACTTCCTTTTTGCTTTGCTTTCAGTTATTCTTTATTTTACTTTGCACTGTTTCAACACTTAGCCGTTTAGTTATTTAGCTTCTTAATTTGTAGCTTTTTAGTTCAGACTTCAACCAAACGCTTTCTTTAGCTAGTTTGTGAACCCTTTGCTGAGGGATTGATTTTCCCCTTGGTGCTTATCACTTGATTATTAGGGAAATCAAAACATGCAGCTCGGCTGAGTCATAATTTCCCACGACAACAATTTTTTTAAATAAAAAATAAAATTAAGTAGGGTAAAATCTGAAATGATAATATTGAAAATAGCATAATATTATTATATTTTACCTTTTAGTATTATTAATAATAAAATTATTATCAATAATATTAATAATTTTTGTTTTGTTTAGAAAATATTATAATACCTATTTTTCTTTATTTTGCCTCTATTTGGTAAAACTGACAGATAGATGATAACAGATAGCGGACTAATTTTGAAGTGTATGGTAAAACTAATGGTTGGACTGCCTAATAGATGTAAAATGACATAAAAGGATATGTTTGCATTATATAAATAAATATATATATATATATTATTTATTTTAAAATAATTATCACTTTTAACACTTTAATTTATTTTAAATTATTTATCATTTCAAAAATTAAAATATTAATTTTTTAATTTTAATTTAGTTTTAATTGTTTTTAATAAATAAAATGGAATAATAAAAATAAATTATATATTGATACGATTTTTATATAAATTTTATTTTTTATAGATAAAAATATATTTTCTATTTTTAATCTTAAATATAAATCTAAATAGTGAAATTAATTCTTATTTATATACTATGTTAATTGATTGCTATTTTATTTTATTAGCTAAAGATAAGTGAGAAATTTAATTAAGATAGTAAAGATAAAAATGGAAGAAGAAAAAAATATAAGTTATACGCTATAGCGTCTTGAAAAAATGCTTTACGCTAGTGAGAAAATACTATAAGCTAATTTTAAAAACGGTTACCAAAGGGAGCTACTTTTTATCCACTATAAGCTATCTGCTATACGCTAGCGAATTTGGCAAACCAAATAGACTCTTTATTTATCATTTTTTCAAATAATAATATTGATGATAGCATAATATTGTTATGGCAAAATTACACTTTTGGTCGCTTAAATTATTTATTTTGTTCAAATTGGTCCCTTAAGTTTTTTTGGTGACAAACTAGACCCTTAAGTTAGATTCAGGTTTCAAATTGGTCCCTTAAGTTTTTTTGTGACAAGCTAGACACTTAAGTTATTGTTCTGGTGACAAATTGGTCCTTTAAGTTATTAAAAATAATAAATTAAGGGTCTAATTTATTGGTCCCTTTGACAAATTAAGGGACCAATTTGTCACCCGAACATAACTTAAGGGTCGAATTTGTCACAAAAAAACTTAAGGGACAAATTTAAAACCTGAACCTAACTTACGGGTATAGTTTGTCACAAAAAAAACTTAAGGGACCAATTTGAACAAAACAAATAACTTAAGGGACCAAAAGTGTAATTTTGCCTATTATTATCCTACAAGCGTGCGTACAATGCAATGACCCAGTGTTAACGCACGCAATAAAAATATTTTAATAAGCAAATAAAATTACTCAAACAAAATATCACAAAAATTAATAAAAATAAACATTAGACTAATGAATCATTTTAATTAATTAAACATATATGTAAATATTGGGATGTTACATCAAGCTCATGTTTTCTATTTTGTTTTTCGAAATCCATTGTCTAGATTAGGCTATTTTCAACATACAACCAAGACCACCAAATTAGAACAACAGAATGTGAAGGAGCTAACTAGAGCTGAAGAACGCGATAGCATGACAACGCAACATGCTAGGTCTTGGTGGTCAGATCTGGATGACTCTGGTGCGGTTTGCCTATTCGATGATAGGATCTGACCGCATTTGGTGTGGCTTGGCCATGTGGTGGTCGGATTTGGCCAGGTAGCTTCTCCTATGTTTTTTTTTTTTTTTTTTATAAATATAACATGTCCCATCTTGTTTGATCTGTCTTCGCGTCACCTATTTTTCTAAAAATTGGTTAAGTCATACTGGTCCATACTAAGTTGACTACATATCCAATCTGATGAGGTGCTCGGGCCGGCCAAATGACCTGTGTTTTCGGTCCAATCTGTCCGACCAGCCGGAGAGGTGAGGATGAGAGAGATTTTAGAACTAATAGGTTTGTACCCTTATAATTTTAAAATTTAAAATACATAATTAAGAATATTTTAGTCAATGCATTTAAAATATTTTAAATCACCTCCCCTCCCCTCCCCTCCCCTCCAAATTCTTCCATTATTGGAAGGGAGCCAAAACCGATGAGAAGGGATTTTTCTCTCTCAATGCTCCTCCTATCCCCTCCAAAATATTGAATCAAACATGAAAGGTTTAAGAAAATCTCTTCTCTTCCCTCCCTTCCCCTCACCTCCATTTCCCTACAACCAAATATTATGTAAGAGAAAGATACTATAAAAATGTTTTTGTACTTTTTTTATCACACCTCATTTTACACCTAAAACTTAACCACCTATCACCTATTCATTGTTGTTTCTAAAGAAAAACTATTTTGGTTAACAGTTATTGTAACACCCTTCTCAGACTCTACATTGTCTGTGACATTTATAAGACCGAGAATAGTGAAATAAAATAATTTTATTGAAAATATGGCTTTACATTTTCTTTTTCTTTTTCGTCAAACGATAAAAATAAATGCATATTATATATATACTAATGACATAATCCAAAAACTTATCTTCACCCTCATATATTACCACAATCCTGGATTTGTCACATGTGCCAAGGACAAATTAAAAAGCCATAACTTCATGTCATTATAAACCAATGAGTCGGAGAATCTAGATCAAATGCTTGGCATCGAAAACCGTTTTCTGTGGATTCGTTGCTGTAACACCCCGATTTTTCGTAAGTGTTTTTATAAAGCTGGTTTTATTAAGTTAAAAGTGTTAGTTAAGGGCTAAGTGAGATTTTAGCTTAAAAGTCCCTTTCTGGTACATGAGCACGCCCGTGCTCATTAGCCAGCACGCCCGTACTTAAAGTCAGGAGCGTGTTTCTGATTTTAAGTTGAGCATGACCGTGCTCAATAGTGAGCACGCCCGTGCTCAATGCGTTGACCCCGTCTCGGTGACTCTAAGTTGAGCACGACTGTGCTCAGATGCAGCCTTTATATAGTTGGCACAGAAACCGAGGGTGACGTGAAACCCTATTTTGTTAGTTACAGCCGTCACCAGTTTCGGCCAGAGCTGTCTCCTTCCCTATTTCCTCTTCTTCCATTGTTATAGTGGAGTTTTGGAAGCCGTTTGGGAAGCTAGTTTGGTTTGTGGCAGTCTAGAGGTAACGTTCCCTTCCTTTGTGTTTTCCTTTTCATGGTGGTTTGAATAGGAAACTAATGGATCTGTGTTTCGGTTTGGCTAAGGTTGTGTTGGGTTGAGCCGCTTTGGGAACCGTGACCAATTGCTTTAGGAGCTTACGTTGGAGCGACCTTCAATCCAGGTATGGGGAGAAGGGTATTGTAACCATTAGGTAGTGGGATAATGTAAGATAAAAGGGTTTCCCTGACCCCCGGATTTGTTGTATGATTTAATATGATAATTGTCTGGCTGTTGTGATAATATGTTCTTGATATTAATGTGATGTTTTATACGTCTATGTTCATAACATGTTTTTTTTATGTTTATGTTATTGTGGTTAATATGAACATGATGTTATGACAATAATGTTGGATGTTTGGTTGAGGTGATGGGTTGTTGTTTTGTTGTTTGGTTGAGGTGATGGTAAGCTCTCTTCTGACGGGCAATCCACCCCGTAAGCTCTTTACCTTTCTGTTCGAGCTTCTGACGGGCAATCCACCTCATAAGCTCTTTTTTATCTTTATGTTCGAGCTTCTGACGGGCAATCCACCCCGTAAGCTCTTTCTGTTCGAGCTTCTGACGGGCAATCCACCCCGTAAGCTCTCTTTTTATCTTTGTGTTCGAGCTTCTGACGGGCAATCCACCCCGTAAGCTCTTTACCTTTCTGTTCGAGCTTCTGACGGGCAATCCACCCCGTAAGGTCTTTTTTTATATTCCTGTTCGAGCTTTTGACGGGCAATCCACCCCGTAAGCTCATTTGTCTTTGTGTTCGAGCTTCTGACGGGCAATCCAACCCGTAAGCTCTTTTTTATCTTTCTGTTCGAGCTTCTGACGGGCAATCCACCCCGTAAGCTCTTTTATCTTTCTTTTCGAGCTTCTGACGGGCAATCCACCCCGTAAGCTCTTTTTATCATTCTGTTTCGAGCTTCTGACGGGCAATCCACCCCGTAAGTTCTTTAATTGTTAAGCTCATCAAGCAATCCACCCTGCAAGCTTTTCATGTGTAGACCTCAGTGGGCAATCCAACCCGCTAGTTCTTTACAGGAAAGCTCTTTGAATCACGAATCCTTTTGCTTGTCGGTGTACCCCGAACAAAATTGGAGTTCATGTCTTTACTCGTTTCTTATAACGATAATAGGTTAACTACGGTTACACCTACTATCTAATAAGAAACAAGTAAAGAGGGGCAGCTGTGAACACCTAATTTTGTCCGGGTATCTTTTCTTTTAATTAATATTTTGAAAACAAAAATAAAAAAATTAAAATTAAAAGTTAAAAATTGTTGTTTTTATTCTTGGCCCATTATAGGATTAGTTGTAACCCAATTTTATTTTTGTTGTTGCAAGCCCATGATCCAAATCCAAAACAAAAATAAAAAAAAATAAATAAAATAAATAAAAAGTAAAAAAAAGGAACCAGAAAAGGACGTTTGATTTTTTTCATCTTTGCAAAACATAAAAATAAATACTAAATCTTTGTCATTTTCTCCCCTCTCCAATGTTGCAATCTGTCCTCCTCCACTCCACTTCAGGTAAGCCAGCTTTCTTTTTTATTTCCCCACTTTTGTTTTCTTTCACTTTTTTCCAAAAATGAGGGGGGCACAACCGCTGCACCTACTGCAACCTTCAGAGTAGTGGGAGCACCACCATTTCACAGGCCTCTGTACCTGCGCCCTGCCTCTCAACACGGCAATAACAACTTTGGCATCTTCTTCCCTCTTTGCAACTATTTAAACAGAAGCTCATTGGAGAAAAAGGGGGGACTCTGATTTTCGTTTCTAACAACAAAGGAATGGGAGCTCTGATTCCATAACTCATATTCTGTTGCATTTTTGCTGCAAACCCCCATTCTTTATTTCCATCATCTTTTTTCATCATTTCTCTCCATACATACATACATACAGCATCAATCCACAACCACACTGTCCCCCATTTCCACATCTATAGCATAGCAGAACCACTCACCCTCACAATCAATCACCCATTATTCACACTCATTTCTTATCACAACAAAAAAAGACCACACAAATAAATCACAGCAGCAAGCAAACAGAGAGGGGGAACGAAAATCCAAAGGGGGAGCTTCACAAAAAAACACACACCATCCTTTCATCACATCTTTTCCATTCGTTTCACCTTCATCAACCCAAAAACCATCTCCTCCAAATATCATAATAAACCCATTTCTCACTATCCAAAAAACTCACCTTCGCAACAATGGCAGCCATCAATCAAACCTTCAAACCTCCCTAAATCATCAACCATAACCCATCATCTTCATCCTAATCAAACCCACATCCAAACATTTACAGAAAACAGTACAGAACCTTGTCCAAAACTCCTCCGCCATCTCCGCCATCTTCGCCATCACTGCTCCTCCGCCATGCCGTCCACCCCGCCGTCAACCACAGAGTCGCATCCCTCTTTCATTGCTACTGTGCTGCCTGTGAAGCACCGGACCACCACGAACCGCCGCCGCGGAGCTCCTCCACCGATCAGTCACAACTCTGCCCACTCCACCGCATCACACCAAATGCACCTCAGTCAGACCCACGCGGTTCAGATCCACGTCTCCGTCGCCACCCACCGCGACGGACGACCACCGCCTTGCCTTCTCCGCCGCGCATCCATTCCTCTGGCCGCTACTTCAGTCCTCCACACTTGCCTCTCTCCCTGATGTTGGTAACGTAGGAAGCCACAAGCTTCCTTTGTTTTTTATTTTGCTTTGTTATGTGTTTGGGCTTCTGACTATATGGGCTGTGTTTGTTTTATATTAGTTTGCTGATATATTTTTTTGGTTTGTGTGGTTTGAGTTATTGATGTCACTTGTGTGTAGTTTCTGCTAAGAAAAAAAACTTATCTGTTGGGGCTTTGTTTATGTCAAATGAGTTGCTTTTGTAAGATAATAAAAAAAAAATGTTTCCAAACATAAAATAAAAGTTACCTTCATGGTTTAAATTCAAAATTCCATTTTTAAAAATAAAACACAAAAAAAATCAGAAATCATAAAAATATAAAAAAATCCTTTTTAAAAGATTTCCGGTTCTTTTTCAATGAAGAAATCTGTTCAAAATATCAATCAAACTTTTTCAAAAAGAACTACGTGGCTTTGAGTTTCCCATCGCACCCGTGAATACGTAGGAGCAAGATAAATCATCTTGTCAAGCCAAAATTAAATTTTCCTTACTTTAGTGTCTCTTTTTATGTAGTTAATTAAAATAATAAAAAAAATGTGTTTTTAGGGATGCTCTGTGGACTCAGGTGCCATGTTCAATCCCTTAGATTTGAGGTTGCCCTGTGGACTTATGTGCCATGTTCAACTTCATTTAGGTTTTATCAATAATAGATTTTTTTTTAAAATAAAAAATTGTTAAACACACAAATTTTAAAAATAAAAAAGGTTCTTTCTTGTAAATAATTTTGGGGTAAAATAAATATTTAAAAGTTATTAAAATGTTTTGCACAACTAACTTGAGGTATCGTTTTTTTAACGGGCGATCTAGGGTGCTAACACCTTCCCTACTCGTAACCGACTCCCGGACTCAAATCTTTATCCTTTTTTTGTAGACCAGTTTACCTTAAAATAAATGGTTTTTCCAATGTTTTTCCCAAATAAATATTGGTGGCGACTCCTCTGTTTTTACCTTCTTTTTCGCGGCTCCCGGACGGGACGGTCGCGACAGCTGGCGACTCCACTGGGGATTTTTGAGAGTCAGGCCTATTATAGTTGGTTGTGCAACTTTTTTTAATAGATTTGAAAATATTAGTTTTACCCCTCTTTGTTTTATTTGTTTTGTACATAGTTTTATATGCTTTAATAATTGCCTTTGTATATTGTTGTAACCCTAGGGTAGAGAATTATTATGTTGTTGGCTGTTCTTTTGCGTGTGTGGTGTAGCTTTCGTTTTAATAGGTTTGGTGCAAGTTTATATGCTCCCAACACATACACATCACTTGCACTTATTTCACACACTTTTAGCTCTATACCCGAGCTTGTGGAAGCTTAAGGATTAGGCGGTGTCTCGACATTGTCATTGAAGAGGTCTTGTACCCCCCTGATATTTGTCGATTCACCACTCAGGTTGTACCCGATGCCATGGGATGGTCATATTGAGAGGGTTTATCCCTACTTGTGGCTAGACTCATGAGTCGGATCCTTATCTTTCGGGATAGGGGCAATCTGGGGACCATGGATTTTAGAAGTCTAGACCCTACCCAATTTTCACTGATAGAGCAAACTTAGGGGCCAGATAGTTAAAATCGTAACTTTAGGTGTGTCAAACCCTAAGTCTTACCCGTCTTAGGGCACAAAGAGAGCATTTTTTTGTTACTCATCTTCATGTTTTTTTTTTCTTTCATTTTTGTCAAAAAAAAAATCCACATTTTTTAATTTTTTTTTCTAAAAGAAAAATTGATTTACACAAGTTCTTTTGCTTTTTACAAAAATAAAAAAAAATCCTTATTCATATTTTGTAACTCATACATTTCTATAAATAATAAAAAAGACTTGTGTAAATCATTTTTTTTAACTCATCCACTTTTCCTATAAAAGAATAAAAAAAGATCATTCATCTTTTTCATGCATCTCATGCATTAATTACTTTTTATGTCAATCTCATCGAAAAAAAATTAAGAAAAATCATTCATTTCATGCATTCATAAAAAAAAATTCATTCACATCGAGCATTCATAAAAAAAAAAAGGGGAAAATAAGAAGCCATGCATCTCCCTCATTTCATGCATGTATCAGTAAAAAATTTTGGACCCAAAAAAAATTCATACATTTCACGCATCAATACCTCCTTGGGTCAAAATATAAAAATCATTGATCTCATGCATTCATAAAAAATTATTCATCTTAAAAAATAAGAAGTTTATCTCATGCATTGCCATTCATACATCACATGCATAAAAAATTTTTGAGCCAATATAAACAATTCTTTTTCATACATCTCATACATTAATACCTTTTTGGGTAAAAAAAAAAAAAAAAACTTTTTCCATGCAACTCATATGCTCATTTCTTTTAAGTTGAAAGTTTATTAAAAAAAAAAATACAAATAATAAATTCATTCCATGCATTGTGCTCCTTGGAGAAAAGGAACCACCGCGCTTTCAAAGAATGCCAATTAAACCATGGATCATGAGGTGAGGCTGGAAATAAGACTTGCTCAAGCTGGTTTGAAAAAGCGGATCACAACCTTGTACTCGATCATGCATGTTCGGATGCCAATGGAGTTGAGGGACACGCTTTCACAGTCATTTCTCAGAAGTCAAGTAGGACATGTCAATTCTGAGACCTCTCTGAAAAAGTTATTTTCTAGTTGACTACTGAGACTTCAAGAAGAAAGATACAATGACATTACCAGAGATTCGCATTCTTGTGGTTATGAGAAGTGCCAACACTTTGCGATCCCCGTCTTGGGAATTTCTAAGCAACCCAGGCTAGATTGGTTCATTAGTGGTTTACCATGAAATGGTGGTTACGTTGTATTTTATCATGTAATACTTGAACCATATTCACTTTCTTGAAGCATTAATGTAATGGATTTGCATGCGTACCTCGTTTCACCCTTTCTTTACATCTTCATCCCCACCATAATGTTTCTCTCGCCGTACTCATATCTCATCTTCCCTTTTTTCTTCCCCAAGTACCTTTTTGGTTTGGTTAATAAGGCCCACTTTCTTGAAAGTTCTTTGTGGACAAAGATGAAGCCCACATGTGCCCATACCTTTTCAAAAAAAAAAAAAAAAGAAAAGAAAAGAAAAGAAAAGAAATAAAAATAAAAGAGGAGCAAATAAATAAACACTTGGTGAGCACCATCTTTTTGTCTTTCAAATAAAGTTTTTGAAATAAGCAATCTTGATTTGAAATGAAGATTGGCTATCTTTCTTTATCCTTAACAAAATATCATGATTACCCCTAGTTACCCCTTTTGAGCCTGAAAATTTTCTTCAAATAACCTGGGACAAGGATCACCCCTAAACAAGGGGCAAACAAGAAGGAAATGGTGATCATGAAGCATAAAATGAAAAAAAAAAAAGAGAGAAAATAAAAAAGAAGAAGAAGAAAATGGAGAAAGAAAGAGGACGAAAAACCTCATGCAAAAAAAGGGGAAGAATAAAAAGGAAAGTTAGCAGAAAGCAAATGTTCTCAAAAAATCCAAAAAAAGAAAAAGAAAAAAAAAGAGAGCATGGATCCTTGGTCCTTTTCAACCCTGAAAGCACATTTGTTTGAGCCTTATATCCTTCTTTTCATGACCCCCAACCATTGGCCATATTACAAGCCTGAAAAGTCCATTCTGATCAATGAATGATTGCTACTTTTTCATCAACTTTAATTTGGAGACAAAAAGTTTGTGCTCTTCTAGTTTTTAATTGATTGCTCCTCATAAAAAAAAAATCAAAAAAAGAGAAGAATGAAAAAGAAAAAAAAAACAGAAAAAGGAAGCTCGTTAGGCTGAAAACCCTCATGGGCAGTCTAAGCAAAAGTTAGGGCAAGATTTACGTGGGACAAAACTTTGCTTTCAAGGGCCTTATTCTAGAGCATTTCCATTGTTGGATGCCCTACACTGGGGCAGCTCCATTGTTAGGTTTTCATTGTCAAGTGCCCTACACTGGGGCAGTTTCATTCTTGGGACCCAACACTGGGGCAACATCATTATTAAGTTTTCCTTATCAAATGCCCTACACTGGGGCAGTTTCATTCTGAGACCCTACACTGGGGCACTCCATCCTCAAGGAAATTACTCTGGGGCAATGCTCTCTTGAACTCCATATCACTTCTTGCGTGTCTTGCTATGAATACCATTTGAGTCGTCCAACTTCCGGCACCAATCAAAAAGTTGTTCAAGCAATAATGTCCTTTCCTGTCATACTTTTGAATCCATGCATGTTTGTTACATGATGCTTCAGGTAAGGTAAACATGAGTTTAATGATACAATTTAACCATCTAATGGTAATACTTTGATGAACAACTCTGGTCAGAAGAATTCTGAATACCAGGAAGAAAATGGCGTCCTCAATTGGCAATTCAAGCAAGAATATTGATCCTCAAATAAGGGTGGCAAAAATTGTCCATTCACCCAAAAAAAAAAGAAAGAAAAAAAATCGAAAAAATAAAATGAAAACAAAAAGGCTCGCTAGACTGAAAACCTGAAAAGGCGGTCTAGGCAAAAATTAGAGCGACCCGGTAGGTTGAAAACTCGCACAGAGCAAGTTAGGATCAAGGTGAATAGAAAGTCTCTTCAAACTGACAAACTGGGGCAGTTTAAGAGGACAAGTCATGAAAGGCTCCCAATACATGAAGACTGGGGCAAGCCACATCCTTGAAAGTTGATCAGATAATTTCATCCATTGGGTAATCATTACAAAGAGGCATATCTCAGCCAAGAAGCAAACCATCAATTGAGCAAGTCAGTGATAATCAAGATCAAGGAGTCTCCCTCTAGCTCATCCTCAATCTCGGCTGCAATCAAGACTCTAAGGAGCCAAGGATCGAAGAGTTTTTTTGCAAAAAATAAAAATAAAAATAAATAAATAAAAAATAAAATAATAATCAGGATTTTCATCAATGATAAAAGCATCTCATAAAAAAATAAAAAATTAATCAGGGTTTTCATCAATCATCAAAAGCATCTCATGCATCATGATTAAAAAGCACAAATAATAATCAAAGTTTTCATCCATCACATCATGCATTGTCTCATCATTTCATGCATCGACAAAGTCAACATCTTTGCATTGCATTTGTTTTGCTTTAGCGGGTTCAAGGCCCCAAAAATCATATCTTTGTTAGCTTTAGCAGGCACAAGACCTCGTCAGTTCCGTTCTGTCTTTGTTCGGCTTTAATGGGCACAGGGCCCATAAGCTGTTGTCTTTGGTTAGGTTTAGCAGGCATAGGGCCTCGCAAGCTTTTTACCTTTCTTTTTATGCTGCGGCGGGTACCAAACCCCGTAAACTCTTATCTGTCTTTTCCAGCTACGGTGGGTACCAAACCCCGTAAGCTCTCTTTTTATCACTTTGTCAAGCTACGGTGGGTACCAAACCCCGTAAGCTCTTTTTGTTTTCAAGCTTCAGCGGGTACCAGACCCTATAAGCTACGTTTGTTGTCAAGCTACGGTGGGTACCAAACCCCGTAAGCTCTTTTTGTTTTCAAGATTCAGCAGGCACCAAACCCTGTAAGTTACGTTTTGTTGTCAAGCTACGGTGGGTACCATACCCCGTAAGCTCTTTTATTTTCTGTTCGAGCTTCTGACGGGCAATCCACCCCGTAAGCTCTCTTTTATCTTTGTGTTCGAGCTTCTGACGGACAATCCACCCCGTAAGCTCTCTTCTGACGGGCAATCCACCCCGTAAGCTCTTTGCCTTTCTGTTCGAGCTTCTGACGGGCAATCCACCTCATAAGCTCTTTTTTATCTTTATGTTCGAGCTTCTGACGGGCAATCCACCCCGTAAGCTCTTTCTGTTCGAGCTTCTGACGGGCAATCCACCCCGTAAGCTCTCTTTTTATCTTTGTGTTCGAGCTTCTGACGGGCAATCCACCCCGTAAGCTCTTTACCTTTCTGTTCGAGCTTCTGACGGGCAATCCACCCCGTAAGGTCTTTTTTTATATTCCTGTTCGAGCTTTTGACGGGCAATCCACCCCGTAAGCTTATTTGTCTTTGTGTTCGAGCTTCTAACGGGCAATCCAACCCGTAAGCTCTTTTTTATCTTTCTGTTCGAGCTTCTGACGGGCAATCCACCCCGTAAGCTCTTTTATCTTTCTTTTCGAGCTTCTGACGGGCAATCCACCCCGTAAGCTCTTTTTATCATTCTGTTTCGAGCTTCTGACGGGCAATCCACCCCGTAAGTTCTTTAATTGTTAAGCTCATCAAGCAATCCACCCTGCAAGCTTTTCATGTGTAGACCTCAGTGGGCAATCCAACCCGCTAGTTCTTTACAGGAAAGCTCTTTGAATCACGAATCCTTTTGCTTGTCGGTGTACCCCGAACAAAATTGGAGTTCATGTCTTTACTCGTTTCTTATAACGATAATAGGTTAACTACGGTTACACCTACTATCTAATAAGAAGCAAGTAAAGAGGGGCAGCTGTGAACACCTAATTTTGTCCGGGTATCTTTTCTTTTAATTAATATTTTGAAAACAAAAATTAAAAAAATTAAAATTAAAAGTTAAAAATTGTTGTTTTTTTCTTGGCCCATTATAGGATTAGTTGTAACCCAATTTTATTTTTGTTGTTGCAAGCCCATGATCCAAATCCAAAACAAAAATAAAAAATAAAAAAAATAAATAAAAAGTAAAAAAAAGGAACCAGAAAAGGACGTTTGATTTTTTTCATCTTTGCAAAACATAAAAATAAATACTAAATCTTTGTCATTTTCTCCCCCTCTCCAATGTTGCAATCTGTCCTCCTCCACTCCACTTCAGGTAAGCCAGCTTTCTTTTTTATTTCCCCACTTTTGTTTTCTTTCACTTTTTTCCAAAAATGAGGGGGGCACAACCGCTGCACCTACTGCAACCTTCAGAGTAGTGGGAGCACCACCATTTCACAGGCCTCTGTACCTGCGCCCTGCCTCTCAACACGGCAATAACAACTTTGGCATCTTCTTCCCTCTTTGCAACTATTTAAACAGAAGCTCATTGGAGAAAAAGGGGGGACTCTGATTTTCGTTTCTAACAACAAAGGAATGGGAGCTCTGATTCCATAACTCATATTCTGTTGCATTTTTGCTGCAAACCCCCATTCTTTATTTCCATCATCTTTTTTCATCATTTCTCTCCATACATACATACATACATACAGCATCAATCCACAACCACACTGTCCCCCATTTCCACATCTATAGCATAGCAGAACCACTCACCCTCACAATCAATCACCCATTATTCACACTCATTTCTTATCACAACAAAAAAAGACCACACAAATAAATCACAGCAGCAAGCAAACAGAGAGGGGGAACGAAAATCCAAAGGGGGAGTTTCACAAAAAAACACACACCATCCTTTCATCACATCTTTTCCATTCGTTTCACCTTCATCAACCCAAAAACCATCTCCTCCAAATATCAGAATAAACCCATTTCTCACTATCCAAAAAACTCACCTTCGCAACAATGGCAGCCATCAATCAAACCTTCAAACCTCCCTAAATCATCAACCATAACCCATCATCTTCATCCTAATCAAACCCACATCCAAACATTTACAGAAAACAGTACAGAACCTTGTCCAAAACTCCTCCGCCATCTCCGCCATCTTCGCCATCACTGCTCCTCCGCCATGCCGTCCACCCCGCCGTCAACCACAGAGTCGCATCCCTCTTTCATTGCTACTGTGCTGCCTGTGAAGCACCGGACCACCACGAACCGCCGCCGCGGAGCTCCTCCACCGATCAGTCACAACTCTGCCCACTCCACCGCATCACACCAAATGCACCTCAGTCAGACCCACGCGGTTCAGATCCACGTCTCCGTCGCCACCCACCGCGACGGACGACCACCGCCTTGCCTTCTCCGCCGCGCATCCATTCCTCTGGCCGCTACTTCAGTCCTCCACACTTGCCTCTCTCCCTGATGTTGGTAACGTAGGAAGCCACAAGCTTCCTTTGTTTTTTATTTTGCTTTGTTATGTGTTTGGTCTTCTGACTATATGGGCTGTGTTTGTTTTATATTAGTTTGCTGATATATTTTTTTGGTTTGTGTGGTTTGAGTTATTGATGTTACTTGTGTGTAGTTTCTGCTAAGAAAAAAAACTTATCTGTTGGGGCTTTGTTTATGTCAAATGAGTTGCTTTTGTAAGATAATAAAAAAAAAATGTTTCCAAACATAAAATAAAAGTTACCTTCATGGTTTAAATTCAAAATTCCATTTTTAAAAATAAAACACAAAAAAAATCAGAAATCATAAAAATATAAAAAAATCCTTTTTAAAAGATTTCCGGTTCTTTTTCAATGAAGAAATCTGTTCAAAATATCAATCAAACTTTTTCAAAAAGAACTACGTGGCTTTGAGTTTCCCATCGCACCCGGGAATACGTAGGAGCAAGATAAATCATCTTGTCAAGCCAAAATTAATTTTTCCTTACTTTAGTGTCTCTTTTTATGTAGTTAATTAAAATAATAAAAAAATGTGTTTTTAGGGATGCTCTGTGGACTCGGGTGCCATGTTCAATCCCTTAGATTTGAGGTTGCCCCGTGGACTTATGTGCCATGTTCAACTTCATTTAGGTTTTATCAATAATAGTTTTTTTTTTAAAATAAAAAATTGTTAAACACACAAATTTTAAAAATAAAAAAGGTTCTTTCTTGTAAATAATTTTGGGGTAAAATAAATATTTAAAAGTTATTAAAATGTTTTGCACAACTAACTTGAGGTATCGTTTTTTTAACGGGCGATGTAGGGTGCTAACACCTTCCCTACTCGTAACCGACTCCCGGACTCAAATCTTTATCCTTTTTTTGTAGACCAGTTTACCTTAAAATAAATGGTTTTTCCAATGTTTTTCCCAAATAAATATTGGTGGCGACTCCTCTGTTTTTACCTTCTTTTTCGCGGCTCCCGGACGTGACGGTCGCGACAATATGATTTGATATGAATCGCCTTACGAACGGGAATATGAGCTATGTGAATAAGAGTTTTGTACAAATCATTCCACAAGTACCTAGTTTGAGGACAAGAGGTCCAGTACTGTATATGTGTGATTATAGCATTGTTTTGTGTTTGAGCTAATATGGTGTATTTGGATATGTATAGGTGTATGTACAATTTTTAATTCGCACTTGTTTATGTATAACTGTATGTGTTTTGGGGTACTCCCTCACGGAGTCTGTTGACTCACCTAACGTTTAACATTTTAGTTGTAGGTCTCTGTGAAATTGCCCGAAGTCTTGGATGCCATGTGGACAGTTTGAAGAGTGACACCCTTAGCATTTTTTTTTTGTTTAGCAGGACTTTGTAATTTTTTTGTTTGTTTGTTATTCTGATGAATTTATATTCATTATGTTGTTGTAAATAATGAATGTAACTCTTTACTTTGGATGAGACGAATTTAGGTATGCTTTTGAGGCTGTGAAAGGGAAAGGAGAGGCTTTCCCTTTCGGCCGGTCATGGCTACAAAAATTCGGGCCATGACAGTCTAGCAGATAGTATATGGTGTTCTTGCAATGATAAAATGCATACCTTCCTCTAATGATGGAGGTTCATTTATATACTTGTGTATTGGATTTAGCATGATGACCCCATGTATGGTAACCCATGCTTTGAGGCGTGTTTTCCCCTCTTTAATCCTTGCCTGAGGGGGTGTCTACAATGATAGTCCCTAAGAGGTGCTTACGTGTGTCAGGAAAAGAGGGGCAGTTTCTCTTCCTCTCTGATGTGTCTGGGGTAGATGTGATTTGATTCTTTCCCGAGGCGAGAAACTCTATTTTGTACAGTAGGGCAAAGATGGCTGGGCGATTTTGGACGGCCGGAGTAGTTCGCTCGGCCTCTGACCATGGTGTTCTATTAGGTCGAACCCTTCTTAGGCCAAACGGGAGAAGGGTTTTGGCCCTTGTCAATTTGGACCGAAACTGTAATAGTTTGAGAATTCATGATTGGAGCAAGAACAATAGAAACGAAATCTTGATCTTTGTCCATAGAAGAAATGGTATTGCTAGAAGAGGTTGGAGAAGTTGAACAAGAAGTGTCTCCGTAGTAATGAGATTGATTCTGGCAATCAGAGTTGGAAGACATTGTTGGAATGAGAGAATTTGCAGAAAAGGTGAAGGCAAGAAAATGATCGCGGAAAGGAAAGTATTCGACCATGTGAGGAATTCGGCTAATTATAAGGAAAATTTGAAAGAATGAGGAAATGGATGAAAGTTACCGTTTGGAATATTATTGTTGAGGTTGAAGAGATATGAATTGGCCAAATTTATCTCAACAAAATAAATGATGTTTCGGTTCTTATTTAATAGGAATTAATGGGCATAGCGATCGAGGTGATAAGCATCAAGGTAGTTATTGCATCATTTCAGCTTCTTTTTTATCAGCTAAAAGATGCAAGGGGCAATTATTATCTCCCAAAATAAATTAAATTAGTTGATAGCCGAGAACAACTGATAGTTAATTAGCTTGGAGGAATAGCCGAGGAAATATGTAGCCGATGTTGAAAGATGAAGATTCGGCTAGATGAATATTGGGCTGGGCTTTGAGTTAATGGGCCCATTTATGGATGAGATCTTTATATTCAGTCTAGGGTTAGAAGTCAACTCATGGCCTGTTACTCCTTGTTTCCTAAAGTTGCAGGTAGTGGATAAATCCAGTTACAACACACGTTTGAAGAACTCAGGCTTGAAGATCAGTTGCTAATGGATGCCAAGGGATGTGTCTGGAGAGTAGGAACACAGTTCTTTGAAAGTAGTTGTTATGGGTTAAGCCGTTAGGAGTCATGGGTAGGTTAGACGTGAGTAGTTGCATGAATTAAGGAGCTTCAGCCATTAAGGTTGGCTATAATTAGGGTTGGTTTTTGCCTATAAATACAATCCATAACAATTTGTCAAGGATCGACAGTCAATCAATACAACTTAAGCTTTTTATGCTTAGATTTCCAGCGTATTTCTGCTTTCATATTACTTCCTTTTTGCTTTGCTTTCAGTTATTCTTTATTTTACTTTGCACTGTTTCAACACTTAGCCGTTTAGTTATTTAGCTTCTTAATTTGTAGCTTTTTAGTTCAGACTTCAACCAAACGCTTTCTTTAGCTAGTTTGTGAACCCTTTGCTGAGGGATTGATTTTCCCCTTGGTGCTTATCACTTGATTATTAGGGAAATCAAAACATGCAGCTCGGCTGAGTCATAATTTCCCACGACAACAATTTTTTAAAATAAAAAATAAAATTAAGTAGGGTAAAATCTGAAATGATAATATTGAAAATAGCATAATATTATTATATTTTACCTTTTAGTATTATTAATAATAAAATTATTATCAATAATATTAATAATTTTTGTTTTGTTTAGAAAATATTATAATACCTATTTTTCTTTATTTTGCCTCTATTTGGTAAAACTGACGGATAGATGATAACAGATAGCGGACTAATTTTGAAGTGTATGGTAAAACTAATGGTTGGACTGCCTAATAGATGTAAAATGACATAAAAGGATATGTTTGCATTATATAAATAAATATATATATATATATATATTATTTATTTTAAAATAATTATCACTTTTAACACTTTAATTTATTTTAAATTATTTATCATTTCAAAAATTAAAATATTAATTTTTAATTTTAATTTAGTTTTAATTGTTTTTAATAAATAAAATGGAATAATAAAAATAAATTATATATTGATACGATTTTTATATAAAATTTATTTTTTATAGATAAAAATATATTTTCTATTTTTAATCTTAAATATAAATCTAAATAGTGAAATTAATTCTTATTTATATACTATGTTAATTGATTGCTATTTTATTTTATTAGCTAAAGATAAGTGAGAAATTTAATTAAGATAGTAAAGATAAAAATGGAAGAAGAAAAAAATATAAGTTATACGCTATAGCGTCTTGAAAAAAATGCTTTACGCTAGTGAGAAAATACTATAAGCTAATTTTAAAAACGGTTACCAAAGGGAGCTACTTTTTATCCACTATAAGCTATCTGCTATACGCTAGTGAATTTGGCAAACCAAATAGACTCTTTATTTATCATTTTTTCAAATAATAATATTGATGATAGCATAATATTATTATGGCAAAATTACACTTTTGGTCGCTTAAATTATTTATTTTGTTCAAATTGGTCCCTTAAGTTTTTTTGGTGACAAACTAGACCCTTAAGTTAGATTCAGGTTTCAAATTGGTCCCTTAAGTTTTTTTGTGACAAGCTAGACACTTAAGTTATTGTTCTGGTGACAAATTGGTCCTTTAAGTTATTAAAAATAATAAATTAAGGGTCTAATTTATTGGTCCCTTTGACAAATTAAGGGACCAATTTGTCACCCGAACATAACTTAAGGGTCGAATTTGTCACAAAAAAACTTAAGGGACAAATTTAAAACCTGAACCTAACTTACGGGTATAGTTTGTCACAAAAAAAACTTAAGGGACCAATTTGAACAAAACAAATAACTTAAGGGACCAAAAGTGTAATTTTGCCTATTATTATCCTACAAGCGTGCGTACAATGCAATGACCCAGTGTTAACGCACGCAATAAAAATATTTTAATAAGCAAATAAAATTACTCCAACAAAATATCACAAAAATTAATAAAAATAAACATTAGACTAATGAATCATTTTAATTAATTAAACATATATGTAAATATTGGGATGTTACATCAAGCTCATGTTTTCTATTTTGTTTTTCGAAATCCATTGTCTAGATTAGGCTATTTTCAACATACAACCAAGACCACCAAATTAGAACAGCAGAATGTGAAGGAGCTAACTAGAGCTGAAGAACGCGATAGCATGACAACGCAACATGCTAGGTCTTGGTGGTCAGATCTGGATGACTCTGGTGCGGTTTGCCTATTCGATGATAGGATCTGACCGCATTTGGTGTGGCTTGGCCATGTGGTGGTCGGATTTGGCCAGGTAGCTTCTCCTATGTTTTTTTTTTTTTTTTTTATAAATATAACATGTCCCATCTTGTTTGATCTGTCTTCGCGTCACCTATTTTTCTAAAAATTGGTTAAGTCATACTGGTCCATACCAAGTTGACTACATATCCAATCTGATGAGGTGCTCGGGCCGGCCAAATGACCTGTGTTTTCGGTCCAATCTGTCCGACCAGCCGGAGAGGTGAGGATGAGAGAGATTTTAGAACTAATAGGTTTGTACCCTTATAATTTTAAAATTTAAAATACATAATTAAGAATATTTTAGTCAATGCATTTAAAATATTTTAAATCACCTCCCCTCCCCTCCCCTCCCCTCCAAATTCTTCCATTATTGGAAGGGAGCCAAAACCGATGAGAAGGGATTTTTATCTCTCAATGCTCCTCCTATCCCCTCCAAAATATTGAATCAAACATGAAAGGTTTAAGAAAATCTCTTCTCTTCCCTCCCTTCCCCTCACCTCCATTTCCCTACAACCAAATATTATGTAAGAGAAAGATACTATAAAAATGTTTTTGTACTTTTTTTATCACACCTCATTTTACACCTAAAACTTAACCACCTATCACCTATTCATTGTTGTTTCTAAAGAAAAACTATTTTGGTTAACAGTTATTGTAACACCCTTCTCAGACTCTACATTGTCTGTGACATTCATAAGACCGAGAATAGTGAAATAAAATAATTTTATTGAAAATATGGCTTTACATTTTCTTTTTCTTTTTCGTCAAACGATAAAAATAAATGCATATTATATATATACTAATGACATAATCCAAAAACTTATCTTCACCCTCATATATTACCACAATCCTGGATTTGTCACATGTGCCAAGGACAAATTAAAAAGCCATAACTTCATGTCATTATAAACCAATGAGTCGGAGAATCTAGATCAAATGCTTGGCATCGAAAACCGTTTTCTGTGGATTCGTTGCTGTAACACCCCGATTTTTCGTAAGTGTTTTTATAAAGCTGGTTTTATTAAGTTAAAAGTGTTAGTTAAGGGCTAAGTGGGATTTTAGCTTAAAAGTCCCTTTCTGGAACATGAGCACGCCCGTGCTCATTAGCCAGCACGCCCGTACTTAAAGTCAGGAGCGTGTTTCTGATTTTAAGTTGAGCATGACCGTGCTCAATAGTGAGCACGCCCGTGCTCAATGCGTTGACCCCGTCTCGGTGACTCTAAGTTGAGCACGACTGTGCTCAGATGCAGCCTTTATATAGTTGGCACAGAAACCGAGGGTGACGTGAAACCCTATTTTGTTAGTTACAGCCGTCACCAGTTTCGGCCAGAGCTGTCTCCTTCCCTATTTCCTCTTCTTCCATTGTTATAGTGGAGTTTTGGAAGCCGTTTGGGAAGCTAGTTTGGTTTGTGGCAGTCTAGAGGTAACGTTCCCTTCCTTTGTGTTTTCCTTTTCATGGTGGTTTGAATAGGAAACTAATGGATCTGTGTTTCGGTTTGGCTAAGGTTGTGTTGGGTTGAGCCGCTTTGGGAACCGTGACCAATTGCTTTAGGAGCTTACGTTGGAGCGACCTTCAATCCAGGTATGGGGAGAAGGGTATTGTAACCATTAGGTAGTGGGATAATGTAAGATAAAAGGGTTTCCCTGACCCCCGGATTTGTTGTATGATTTAATATGATAATTGTCTGGCTGTTGTGATAATATGTTCTTGATATTAATGTGATGTTTTATACGTCTATGTTCATAACATGTTTTTTTTATGTTTATGTTATTGTGGTTAATATGAACATGATGTTATGACAATAATGTTGGATGTTTGGTTGAGGTGATGGGTTGTTGTTTTGTTGTTTGGTTGAGGTGATGGTAAGCTCTCTTCTGACGGGCAATCCACCCCGTAAGCTCTTTACCTTTCTGTTCGAGCTTCTGACGGGCAATCCACCTCATAAGCTCTTTTTTATCTTTATGTTCGAGCTTCTGACGGGCAATCCACCCCGTAAGCTCTTTCTGTTCGAGCTTCTGACGGGCAATCCACCCCGTAAGCTCTCTTTTTATCTTTGTGTTCGAGCTTCTGACGGGCAATCCACCCCGTAAGCTCTTTACCTTTCTGTTCGAGCTTCTGACGGGCAATCCACCCCGTAAGGTCTTTTTTTATATTCCTGTTCGAGCTTTTGACGGGCAATCCACCCCGTAAGCTCATTTGTCTTTGTGTTCGAGCTTCTGACGGGCAATCCAACCCGTAAGCTCTTTTTTATCTTTCTGTTCGAGCTTCTGACGGGCAATCCACCCCGTAAGCTCTTTTATCTTTCTTTTCGAGCTTCTGACGGGCAATCCACCCCGTAAGCTCTTTTTATCATTCTGTTTCGAGCTTCTGACGGGCAATCCACCCCGTAAGTTCTTTAATTGTTAAGCTCATCAAGCAATCCACCCTGCAAGCTTTTCATGTGTAGACCTCAGTGGGCAATCCAACCCGCTAGTTCTTTACAGGAAAGCTCTTTGAATCACGAATCCTTTTGCTTGTCGGTGTACCCCGAACAAAATTGGAGTTCATGTCTTTACTCGTTTCTTATAACGATAATAGGTTAACTACGGTTACACCTACTATCTAATAAGAAACAAGTAAAGAGGGGCAGCTGTGAACACCTAATTTTGTCCGGGTATCTTTTCTTTTAATTAATATTTTGAAAACAAAAATAAAAAAAATTAAAATTAAAAGTTAAAAATTGTTGTTTTTATTCTTGGCCCATTATAGGATTAGTTGTAACCCAATTTTATTTTTGTTGTTGCAAGCCCATGATCCAAATCCAAAACAAAAATAAAAAAAAATAAATAAAATAAATAAAAAGTAAAAAAAAGGAACCAGAAAAGGACGTTTGATTTTTTTCATCTTTGCAAAACATAAAAATAAATACTAAATCTTTGTCATTTTCTCCCCTCTCCAATGTTGCAATCTGTCCTCCTCCACTCCACTTCAGGTAAGCCAGCTTTCTTTTTTATTTCCCCACTTTTGTTTTCTTTCACTTTTTTCCAAAAATGAGGGGGGCACAACCGCTGCACCTACTGCAACCTTCAGAGTAGTGGGAGCACCACCATTTCACAGGCCTCTGTACCTGCGCCCTGCCTCTCAACACGGCAATAACAACTTTGGCATCTTCTTCCCTCTTTGCAACTATTTCAACAGAAGCTCATTGGAGAAAAAGGGGGGACTCTGATTTTCGTTTCTAACAACAAAGGAATGGGAGCTCTGATTCCATAACTCATATTCTGTTGCATTTTTGCTGCAAACCCCCATTCTTTATTTCCATCATCTTTTTTCATCATTTCTCTCCATACATACATACATACAGCATCAATCCACAACCACACTGTCCCCCATTTCCACATCTATAGCATAGCAGAACCACTCACCCTCACAATCAATCACCCATTATTCACACTCATTTCTTATCACAACAAAAAAAGACCACACAAATAAATCACAGCAGCAAGCAAACAGAGAGGGGGAACGAAAATCCAAAGGGGGAGCTTCACAAAAAAACACACACCATCCTTTCATCACATCTTTTCCATTCGTTTCACCTTCATCAACCCAAAAACCATCTCCTCCAAATATCAGAATAAACCCATTTCTCACTATCCAAAAAACTCACCTTCGCAACAATGGCAGCCATCAATCAAACCTTCAAACCTCCCTAAATCATCAACCATAACCCATCATCTTCATCCTAATCAAACCCACATCCAAACATTTACAGAAAACAGTACAGAACCTTGTCCAAAACTCCTCCGCCATCTCCGCCATCTTCGCCATCACTGCTCCTCCGCCATGCCGTCCACCCCGCCGTCAACCACAGAGTCGCATCCCTCTTTCATTGCTACTGTGCTGCCTGTGAAGCACCGGACCACCACGAACCGCCGCCGCGGAGCTCCTCCACCGATCAGTCACAACTCTGCCCACTCCACCGCATCACACCAAATGCACCTCAGTCAGACCCACGCGGTTCAGATCCACGTCTCCGTCGCCACCCACCGCGACGGACGACCACCGCCTTGCCTTCTCCGCCGCGCATCCATTCCTCTGGCCGCTACTTCAGTCCTCCACACTTGCCTCTCTCCCTGATGTTGGTAACGTAGGAAGCCACAAGCTTCCTTTGTTTTTTATTTTGCTTTGTTATGTGTTTGGGCTTCTGACTATATGGGCTGTGTTTGTTTTATATTAGTTTGCTGATATATTTTTTTGGTTTGTGTGGTTTGAGTTATTGATGTTACTTGTGTGTAGTTTCTGCTAAGAAAAAAAACTTATCTGTTGGGGCTTTGTTTATGTCAAATGAGTTGCTTTTGTAAGATAATAAAAAAAAAATGTTTCCAAACATAAAATAAAAGTTACCTTCATGGTTTAAATTCAAAATTCCATTTTTAAAAATAAAACACAAAAAAAATCAGAAATCATAAAAATATAAAAAAATCCTTTTTAAAAGATTTCCGGTTCTTTTTCAATGAAGAAATCTGTTCAAAATATCAATCAAACTTTTTCAAAAAGAACTACGTGGCTTTGAGTTTCCCATCGCACCCGGGAATACGTAGGAGCAAGATAAATCATCTTGTCAAGCCAAAATTAAATTTTCCTTACTTTAGTGTCTCTTTTTATGTAGTTAATTAAAATAATAAAAAAATGTGTTTTTAGGGATGCTCTGTGGACTCGGGTGCCATGTTCAATCCCTTAGATTTGAGGTTGCCCTGTGGACTTATGTGCCATGTTCAACTTCATTTAGGTTTTATCAATAATAGTTTTTTTTTTAAAATAAAAAATTGTTAAACACACAAATTTTAAAAATAAAAAAGGTTCTTTCTTGTAAATAATTTTGGGGTAAAATAAATATTTAAAAGTTATTAAAATGTTTTGCACAACTAACTTGAGGTATCGTTTTTTTAACGGGCGATGTAGGGTGCTAACACCTTCCCTACTCGTAACCGACTCCCGGACTCAAATCTTTATCCTTTTTTTGTAGACCAGTTTACCTTAAAATAAATGGTTTTTCCAATGTTTTTCCCAAATAAATATTGGTGGCGACTCCTCTGTTTTTACCTTCTTTTTCGCGGCTCCCGGACGTGACGGTCGCGACAATATGATTTGATATGAATCGCCTTACGAACGGGAATATGAGCTATGTGAATAAGAGTTTTGTACAAATCATTCCACAAGTACCTAGTTTGAGGACAAGAGGTCCAGTACTGTATATGTGTGATTATAGCATTGTTTTGTGTTTGAGCTAATATGGTGTATTTGGATATGTATAGGTGTATGTACAATTTTTAATTCGCACTTGTTTATGTATGACTGTATGTGTTTTGGGGTACTCCCTCACAGAGTCTGTTGACTCACCTAACGTTTAACATTTTAGTTGTAGGTCTCTGTGAAATTGCCCGAAGTCTTGGATGCCATGTGGACAGTTTGAAGAGTGACACCCTTAGCATTTTTTTTTTGTTTAGCAGGACTTTGTAATTTTTTTTTTGTTTGTTAGTCTGATGAATTTATATTCATTATGTTGTTGTAAATAATGAATGTAACTCTTTACTTTGGATGAGACGAATTTAGGTATGCTTTTGAGGCTGTGAAAGGGAAAGGAGAGGCTTTCCCTTTCGGCCGGTCATGGCTACAAAAATTCGGGCCATGACAGTCTAGCAGATAGTATATGGTGTTCTTGCAATGATAAAATGCATACCTTCCTCTAATGATGGAGGTTCATTTATATACTTGTGTATTGGATTTAGCATGATGACCCCATGTATGGTAACCCATGCTTTGAGGCGTGTTTTCCCCTCTTTAATCCTTGCCTGAGGGGGTGTCTACAATGATAGTCCCTAAGAGGTGCTTACGTGTGTCAGGAAAAGAGGGGCAGTTTCTCTTCCTCTCTGATGTGTCTGGGGTAGATGTGATTTGGTTCTTTCCCGAGGCGAGAAACTCTATTTTGTACAGTAGGGCAAAGATGGCTGGGCGATTTTGGACGGCCGGAGTAGTTCGCTCGGCCTCTGACCATGGTGTTCTATTAGGTCGAACCCTTCTTAGGCCAAACGGGAGAAGGGTTTTGGCCCTTGTCAATTTGGACCGAAACTGTAATAGTTTGAGAATTCATGATTGGAGCAAGAACAATAGAAACGAAATCTTGATCTTTGTCCATAGAAGAAATGGTATTGCTAGAAGAGGTTGGAGAAGTTGAACAAGAAGTGTCTCCGTAGTAATGAGATTGATTCTGGCAATCAGAGTTGGAAGACATTGTTGGAATGAGAGAATTTGCAGAAAAGGTGAAGGCAAGAAAATGATCGCGGAAAGGAAAGTATTCGACCATGTGAGGAATTCGGCTAATTATAAGGAAAATTTGAAAGAATGAGGAAATGGATGAAAGTTACCGTTTGGAATATTATTGTTGAGGTTGAAGAGATATGAATTGGCCAAATTTATCTCAACAAAATAAATGATGTTTCGGTTCTTATTTAATAGGAATTAATGGGCATAGCGATCGAGGTGATAAGCATCAAGGTAGTTATTGCATCATTTCAGCTTCTTTTTTATCAGCTAAAAGATGCAAGGGGCAATTATTATCTCCCAAAATAAATTAAATTAGTTGATAGCCGAGAACAACTGATAGTTAATTAGCTTGGAGGAATAGCCGAGGAAATATGTAGCCGATGTTGAAAGATGAAGATTCGGCTAGATGAATATTGGGCTGGGCTTTGAGTTAATGGGCCCATTTATGGATGAGATCTTTATATTCAGTCTAGGGTTAGAAGTCAACTCATGGCCTGTTACTCCTTGTTTCCTAAAGTTGCAGGTAGTGGATAAATCCAGTTACAACACACGTTTGAAGAACTCAGGCTTGAAGATCAGTTGCTAATGGATGCCAAGGGATGTGTCTGGAGAGTAGGAACACAGTTCTTTGAAAGTAGTTGTTATGGGTTAAGCCGTTAGGAGTCATGGGTAGGTTAGACGTGAGTAGTTGCATGAATTAAGGAGCTTCAGCCATTAAGGTTGGCTATAATTAGGGTTGGTTTTTGCCTATAAATACAATCCATAACAATTTGTCAAGGATCGACAGTCAATCAATACAACTTAAGCTTTTTATGCTTAGATTTCCAGCGTATTTCTGCTTTCATATTACTTCCTTTTTGCTTTGCTTTCAGTTATTCTTTATTTTACTTTGCACTGTTTCAACACTTAGCCGCTTAGTTATTTAGCTTCTTAATTTGTAGCTTTTTAGTTCAGACTTCAACCAAACGCTTTCTTTAGCTAGTTTGTGAACCCTTTGCTGAGGGATTGATTTTCCCCTTGGTGCTTATCACTTGATTATTAGGGAAATCAAAACATGCAGCTCGGCTGAGTCATAATTTCCCACGACAACAATTTTTTTAAATAAAAAATAAAATTAAGTAGGGTAAAATCTGAAATGATAATATTGAAAATAGCATAATATTATTATATTTTACCTTTTAGTATTATTAATAATAAAATTATTATCAATAATATTAATAATTTTTGTTTTGTTTAGAAAATATTATAATACCTATTTTTCTTTATTTTGCCTCTATTTGGTAAAACTGACGGATAGATGATAACAGATAGCGGACTAATTTTGAAGTGTATGGTAAAACTAATGGTTGGACTGCCTAATAGATGTAAAATGACATAAAAGGATATGTTTGCATTATATAAATAAATATATATATATATATATTATTTATTTTAAAATAATTATCACTTTTAACACTTTAATTTATTTTAAATTATTTATCATTTCAAAAATTAAAATATTAATTTTTAATTTTAATTTAGTTTTAATTGTTTTTAATAAATAAAATGGAATAATAAAAATAAATTATATATTGATACGATTTTTATATAAATTTTATTTTTTATAGATAAAAATATATTTTCTATTTTTAATCTTAAATATAAATCTAAATAGTGAAATTAATTCTTATTTATATACTATGTTAATTGATTGCTATTTTATTTTATTAGCTAAAGATAAGTGAGAAATTTAATTAAGATAGTAAAGGTAAAAATGGAAGAAGAAAAAAATATAAGTTATACGCTATAGCGTCTTGAAAAAAATGCTTTACGCTAGTGAGAAAATACTATAAGCTAATTTTAAAAACGGTTACCAAAGGGAGCTGCTTTTTATCCACTATAAGCTATCTGCTATACGCTAGCGAATTTGGCAAACCAAATAGACTCTTTATTTATCATTTTTTCAAATAATAATATTGATGATAGCATAATATTATTATGGCAAAATTACACTTTTGGTCGCTTAAATTATTTATTTTGTTCAAATTGGTCCCTTAGGTTTTTTTGGTGACAAACTAGACCCTTAAGTTAGATTCAGGTTTCAAATTGGTCCCTTAAGTTTTTTTGTGACAAGCTAGACACTTAAGTTATTGTTCTGGTGACAAATTGGTCCTTTAAGTTATTAAAAATAATAAATTAAGGGTCTAATTTATTGGTCCCTTTGACAAATTAAGGGACCAATTTGTCACCCGAACATAACTTAAGGGTCGAATTTGTCACAAAAAAACTTAAGGGACAAATTTAAAACCTGAACCTAACTTACGGGTATAGTTTGTCACAAAAAAAACTTAAGGGACCAATTTGAACAAAACAAATAACTTAAGGGACCAAAAGTGTAATTTTGCCTATTATTATCCTACAAGCGTGCGTACAATGCAATGACCCAGTGTTAACGCACGCAATAAAAATATTTTAATAAGCAAATAAAATTACTCAAACAAAATATCACAAAAATTAATAAAAATAAACATTAGACTAATGAATCATTTTAATTAATTAAACATATATGTAAATATTGGGATGTTACATCAAGCTCATGTTTTCTATTTTGTTTTTCGAAATCCATTGTCTAGATTAGGCTATTTTCAACATACAACCAAGACCACCAAATTAGAACAACAGAATGTGAAGGAGCTAACTAGAGCTGAAGAACGCGATAGCATGACAACGCAACATGCTAGGTCTTGGTGGTCAGATCTGGATGACTCTGGTGCGGTTTGCCTATTCGATGATAGGATCTGACCGCATTTGGTGTGGCTTGGCCATGTGGTGGTCGGATTTGGCCAGGTAGCTTCTCCTATGTTTTTTTTTTTTTTTTTATAAATATAACATGTCCCATCTTGTTTGATCTGTCTTCGTGTCACCTATTTTTCTAAAAATTGGTTAAGTCATACTGGTCCATACCAAGTTGACTACATATCCAATCTGATGAGGTGCTCGGGCCGGCCAAATGACCTGTGTTTTCGGTCCAATCTGTCCGACCAGCCGGAGAGGTGAGGATGAGAGAGATTTTAGAACTAATAGGTTTGTACCCTTATAATTTTAAAATTTAAAATACATAATTAAGAATATTTTAGTCAATGCATTTAAAATATTTTAAATCACCTCCCCTCCCCTCCCCTCCCCTCCAAATTCTTCCATTATTGGAAGGGAGCCAAAACCGATGAGAAGGGATTTTTCTCTCTCAATGCTCCTCCTATCCCCTCCAAAATATTGAATCAAACATGAAAGGTTTAAGAAAATCTCTTCTCTTCCCTCCCTTCCCCTCACCTCCATTTCCCTACAACCAAATATTATGTAAGAGAAAGATACTATAAAAATGTTTTTGTACTTTTTTTATCACACCTCATTTTACACCTAAAACTTAACCACCTATCACCTATTCATTGTTGTTTCTAAAGAAAAACTATTTTGGTTAACAGTTATTGTAACACCCTTCTCAGACTCTACATTGTCTGTGACATTTATAAGACCGAGAATAGTGAAATAAAATAATTTTATTGAAAATATGGCTTTACATTTTCTTTTTCTTTTTCGTCAAACGATAAAAATAAATGCATATTATATATATACTAATGACATAATCCAAAAACTTATCTTCACCCTCATATATTACCACAATCCTGAATTTGTCACATGTGCCAAGGACAAATTAAAAAGCCATAACTTCATGTCATTATAAACCAATGAGTCGGAGAATCTAGATCAAATGCTTGGCATCGAAAACCGTTTTCTGTGGATTCGTTGCTGTAACACCCCGATTTTTCGTAAGTGTTTTTATAAAGCTGGTTTTATTAAGTTAAAAGTGTTAGTTAAGGGCTAAGTGGGATTTTAGCTTAAAAGTCCCTTTCTGGTACATGAGCACGCCCGTGCTCATTAGCCAGCACGCCCGTACTTAAAGTCAGGAGCGTGTTTCTGATTTTAAGTTGAGCATGACCGTGCTCAATAGTGAGCACGCCCGTGCTCAATGCGTTGACCCCGTCTCGATGACTCTAAGTTGAGCACGACTGTGCTCAGATGCAGCCTTTATATAGTTGGCACAGAAACCGAGGGTGACGTGAAACCCTATTTTGTTAGTTACAGCCGTCACCAGTTTCGGCCAGAGTTGTCTCCTTCCCTATTTCCTCTTCTTCCATTGTTATAGTGGAGTTTTGGAAGCCGTTTGGGAAGCTAGTTTGGTTTGTGGCAGTCTAGAGGTAACGTTCCCTTCCTTTGTGTTTTCCTTTTCATGGTGGTTTGAATAGGAAACTAATGGATCTGTGTTTCGGTTTGGCTAAGGTTGTGTTGGGTTGAGCCACTTTGGGAACTGTGACCAATTGCTTTAGGAGCTTACGTTGGAGCGACCTTCAATCCAGGTATGGGGAGAAGGGTATTGTAACCATTAGGTAGTGGGATAATGTAAGATAAAAGGGTTTCCCTGACCCCCGGATTTGTTGTATGATTTAATATGATAATTGTCTGGCTGTTGTGATAATATGTTCTTGATATTAATGTGATGTTTTATACGTCTATGTTCATAACATGTTTTTTTTATGTTTATGTTATTGTGGTTAATATGAACATGATGTTATGACAATAATGTTGGATGTTTGGTTGAGGTGATGGTTTGTTGTTTTGAGGTTATAAGTTAAGATTATAACTGATAAAAATAGGTTTGAAAATGTGATGAATTTAATGGATAAACGATCCTAAAAATTTGGCTAAGAATCTGACTTGAACTCTGCCCAGAACAGCATTGTCGCACGATGAGCACGACCGGTCGTGCTCCCAGTTGAATTCTTGAAAATGGACGCACTGTTTAGCACGGTCGTGCAGAACAAATAGCTCAACCGTGCTGCTGAGCACGACCGTGCTAAATAGGAAGCACGACCGTGCTTCACTTAAGGGGCAGCACGCCCTTTCACGTGTTTAAGCACGACCATGCTGGGGTTTAAGCACGACCGTGCTCATCCCTCCTGGACAGAAACAGAATTAAAGAACTTAAGGGGTTTCAAACCCCATTTCGCCAATGATGATAAGTTGAGATAGCTAATTAAAGATGAAGATTAGACAACCTGATTAATAATTATATAAGATGATTAAGATAATAAGATGTTAAGTTGGTATCCGTTGGATTACCGCACGTTGATATGTTGAAGTCTTGGGTGCTTATTGACCCATGTACGTTGAGTTGAACCTTGGTGCTTATTGGCCAAAGGAGTCTTGACCCCACGGTTTAGGTCTAAGGTTACGTTGAGGTTGATGTTGAAGTCTTCGAAGCTTCATGGCCCAAGCAAGGAGGTGGTTGAGATTGTTTGTTGTTGTGCCATTTGCATATAGCATTGGAGTTGTTGATGGGGGAAGTTCGACATAGGGGAGATCGCCCGAGAGTACGGTGATCTGGCCATCCACGGTAGGTCACCCGATGGTTTGGTGACCAAGGCCCCCCGTGATGAGGCATCCACGGTTTGATGCGTTGGCTATCCATGGGGTTCACCCAAGGTTTGGTGAACTGCCGGTGTTGGTGCTTTTATGGCCAATACGGATATGTAACTCCAAAGTCATTCATCCTGAGTTAGTTTGGATCCACATGAATAGATGGAGTAGCGGAGTAGTTGATGCATTGCACAGCATAGCATACTTGGTTGATATGATATTGTTGGATGTTGATGTATGCTTATGTTGTATGTTTACCTTGCTTCCTATTCCCATGCTGTATATGTTTACATGAATCTTACTCCCCATTATTTGTTTGTGTTTGGCTTGATCGGCATTTTGCAGAGGATGACGAGCAGCCCGGAGAGGAGTGACTCTGAGGAGCCGCCACTCATAGTTAGGGCTTATTTATATGTTTAGTTAGTCATTTCAATTGTATTTCCGAGGATATGTTTCCGGAGCGTTTATACTAGCTCTGAGTTGTGACATCGGGGTTGGGTTATTTATCGGCTATGTTTTGATTTGTTTTAAACTTGAGTTATATTTTCCGCGTTGTAACTGGTTCATGTGAGACTTTTCTACCCATGGACATATGTTTTATTTTATTCAGTAAAATGCATGTTTTCCTTTTTAATTGTTTTTATATTAAATGCCTTAAACATGCGGGGTAGAAGGGTGTCACAGTTGCTACTTGGTTCAAAGCAGCATCCCTGGTGAGCCTCTTTCTATCAACAAAAGCAATGTAGGATGGGGGGTGGTTCAGTTGCCTCCGTCGTCTGATGCGCATGACATACCTTCTGTAACGAATTAGTTGCTTCTGTGTAAATAAGAGAGTGAATGAGATGAGAAGGTTCAAGGTGTGTTGTTACTTGATGTCATGCTCCTCGGTCTTGGGTGCTATGTCATCCACCATATCATGGCCTCTTGGACTCTTAATGGATGCGAAGGATCATTAGTAATGGTGTTGGATAGAAACTAACATTTAGACTAACATCATTAATGTTTGTCAACATAGGTGATTTATTTGACACAAATTAAAGTTAAGGGACCAAGTTAAAACAAAGTGAAACATACTAATCATATAATGTACAAATGTGAGATAACTTGCATTAAAGTGTATTTGAATAGTAATTGAGATAGAGAAGGCAACGAGATTTTACATTTGCAGATTAGGGTTTAGGGTTTAGGCAATGAGATTTTACATTTGTATTTGAATATTAATCATTAGCTTATTACTTTTCTTCATAAGCTATTTTATTTAGCTTATGACTTATAGCTTATTAAATTTTTTTTCTCATTTTAATCTTATTAGTTTAGTGTAATTTTCGCTTTACTATGCATCTAATAAATATGTCATTTTATGTCATTTTACATTTGTAAGCTAGTTCAACCGTTAATTTTATCAAACACTTTAAGTTCAATCGGCTAACTTCTTAGCTATCAGCTATAAGCTTTCAACTAAAAATTAGTTTATCAACTATAAGTTAGCTTATCAACCATAATCTAGCTTATCAGCTATGTTTGCCAAACAGAGCCTCTATGTAATAAATAAGGTAGCGTTTGGTATCTGGAATATTTTATTCCCAGGCAAACTACATTCCTGGGAATGTAATTCCTGGGAATAAAGTTTTCCCACCTTCACACATGGGAATAGAGTTTTCCCAAGTTTATAACTACCATTCACTAATTTTATTCCCAGGAATCCTTTATGTCTGGGAATAACTTGTTAAAACTTGTACCAAACATGTGAAACTTTTATTCTCATGCCTACATTCCTGGGAATATTTTTATAAAACTTGTACCAAACTCTACCCAAGGGTCTTGCTAACTAGTGCCCTTAGGAATCCAAAATTAGCAAGAGTTTATGGGAAAACTAAATACACAACTCTTGATATTAATAAATACACATCTTCTCATGAAATTTTGCTATTATTAATTCCTTAACCAGTATCTTAAGAGCATTGGTTAGCATTCTCCAGTAAATAATTATATGTAAATTGAACACATTCTATGATTTCTATCACATATCCTCCAACGAGGCAATTGAATTTCATGAGTAAATATAAAGGAGAATACATATGGGCTATGGCCGAAAATCTAGGGCCTGTTTGCTTTGTTTCTGGTTTCTTGTTTTCATTTCCTGTTTTCAGAAATAATTACAAAAACTGTCAAATTAATTCATTCTGTTTCCTATTTTCAGAAATTTGTATAGAAAACACTAAAAACAAATATTTTCTGTTTTCAAAGTTTCCTGTATAAATTTTTGAAAATTAGAAATAAAATGAAAATAAAATGACAGTTTTATAATTATTTTTCAAAACAAGAGATCAAAACAAAATCTAGAAACAAAACAAACGGCCCGTAACCTTTTGAATTCCAATTCCCAACATACCAATCCGTAATCCCACGAATGCACAGCATCGTGATTCGTGAGTGAATACTGTAAACCTCATGGGTCGAAAACAAGACAAAACAAAAAACAACGGTCACAATAGTTATTCCAAAATCTGAATGGAAACTTCTTTTTTTCTTTTCAATTATACAAGCAAAAATCTACAATATGTATATACAATATACAACAATTTTTCGGTACTCTTTTTCCCATGTGGAGGAATTACAGGAATGCTCAAAGGGCAAGTAATTGAATTATGGTGTTGTATCTCAGCTGATTCAATCAATAAAAAAAATAGGGAAAAAAAAAGAAAAGAAAAGAAAAAAAAAAGACCGTGGTACATCCTATAGCTACCTACCACTATCAAGGGCTCGGAGGGACCAATGGATTAGTTTCAATCAATTTCCCAGCATCTTCATCCACAGGGATCTTACTCCATCCAGAATTTCTCATGGACAAAATCCTTGCTCTTTCAAGCGCAGTACCTCTGAATCCAGTTATTCTTGATGACATCATTGGCATCACAAGGACTGAAGATGCATTAATTGTATCTTCCCCAAAACCAAGAGATAATGCAAAAGAACTCTGCAAGGAAATAGAAGCTCTATTGTTACTTATCAAGCCTTATTTATTGCCATCCAGCAATTATCATGTTAATGCAACTAGTAATACCTTTGCCTTGACCAACACGTGTGTTATCTTCATCAGCATTTCTTTGACAAATGATCTTGTGTCTTTGTTTTGTGCGTCTTCAGAAGACACTACCAGCCTATATAAGATGAACAGGATTAGCATTAGTGAATGTCATGTGTGTAACAATCATGAAGAACTCAAGCTAAGGAAAAGAAAAGAAAAGAAAAGAAAAGAAAAGAAAAGAAAAAAACAGGAAAGACACTGTCCACACAGGTTTGTCAACAAATTTCAAGGGACCCTTTTCTGGTTTGGAAGATCTAATCATCTAAGTTAAAAGAATATACAAGAAACATCTTAAAAGACAAATTTTTATGTTTGATATCAGTAAGTTGAAACAAACCAACATCATAAATGTAAGATGATATACAATTTACTATTACTTCATTCATTTAGCTGCCTTTCAACCTCGTAAATATGGAAAAATGTAGGGACTACCAGTTCTCAGTTTCAACATCATATAGAGAGCTAATATTGTACCTGTTCACTTCTGTTGAAACGGCAGGAGACACCAAGGAATCTGAAGAACCATCCTTAGTATCAGCACCTGAAACTTTTCAGAGCAAGTCACATATTATCCTCTGCATCCCTTGAATTATAGTAAAACCATAAAAAATAATTATAATTCTATAATACCTCTCGATTCATCAGGTGCCAGCAAAGAAATGCCAATGAATACACACATCATTCCAAGTATAAACATTGTAGTCCTTAGCGCGTCAAGTACCTGCTTTCAGGAAGATAAGTTTTGCATGACACCTATATTCATTATTGAAACACATTCAGCATTCATCAAAGAAATAATACTAGCATTCACCTCAAGAAAGAAAAAAGTAGTGATACTAGCATCAAAACTTTAGAAACATTTACTTCTTTAAGATGTCAGACCATTGTCTACTTTTTATGTTAGATAAATAAATGGAGGAAGGTGACACTTACGAGCTGCATATCTCACCATTTGGTGGAAAGTTTTGTTTATACTCCATAAATTTTACTCCTATTCAATTGAAAAATAAAAGTAAAAACAATAATGGGATGATAACCAGTTTCAATTCCTACCCCTATTCCATTGAAAGAAAGGGAACCATTTTCAATTGTATCATGGCTGATAAAACTTACAATGAATTGTATCATGGCTGATAAAACTTACAATATTAAATTCAAACTTGATTTTAGGAGAAAGGTAGGTGAGCCAAACCAAGCGAATAATTCAAAGCAACCATCTCATGCTAAAAGAATGGATGGGCAGTTGAAAATATGGGCAGGCAAAACAGTGATATCATCCATGTTCATAGTAGTGGTCGCTACAGCCACAAATGGCCGCAATATCATCCTCAATCCACATGATAGAGAATTGCAATGGGACGACAGATCTATAGCGGCCTCTAGCCACTTTATGCAATCTAGACTGCTAAAAATGACTCCTTGACATTGCCAGTTGGACCAATTACCAGAGCACAGACTAAGGGGATCAAAGAGGCATCAATTGGGCTTGTGCAAGAACTTTGGGAAGATCACACAAACAAGAGCTTCACCAAAGAGACAGTAAAAGAAGATCCCATGCTCCTCAACATGATCCAAGACTTAAGAGGGCAAGAGTTAACCATAGTGAATAATCAGCCTTTGGACAAATTAGGAAATAATTATTTTTTAGCCATTAGTGTTGTTGTTTCATACCATTTATGTTATTATTTTTAAAAGGGCCTTGACTTTTTATTAATAAGGTTTACTGTGCAAGACTATAAATAGTCTCTTTAAGCTAAAATCAATAAGTTTTGTCGTCTTTGCTTCAGAATAGAAAACCTTGAGAGTTTTTGTTACAATCCAATTGCAAGGTACGAGACTTGAGTCCCACATCAGAAGTTTTATATGTCCTTGGGCTCTCCAACTAAAGCAACTAGCTATTGTTGTGTGGTTCTCCCACGACTCGTATCAAGTAGTATCAGAGCTTTCTACCATATCTCTTGGCTGAAAACGAGTGGCGTGGGTGGTGATGTCGGCATTGCAATGTTCTCCCAAGACTAGACAAAGGGCTAGTGCACAACTAGCACACATGGGCGCTGGGACTACAAAGCGTAGTGGGATGTTGGGATGTTAGGATCCAATTGCAAAGTATGAGACTTGAGTCCCACATCGAAAGAATGAGATTCCAGAATGGAGTTTGTATGACCTAGGCTCTCCAACTACAACGGCTAGCTTTTGTGGTGCGGTTCTCCCACGATTTGTATCAATTGATATCAGAGTTATCTACCATGTCTCTCGACTGCAAACAAGCGTCGTGGGTGGTGATGCCGACACTGCAGTGTTTGCCACTAGTAACTACTATGTTCCAGACAACTAAAGGAAATGTACAAAGAAGCAAGACGGGAGTCAACCGTCTGAGTTTTGTAAACTAACATAGGCATGCTTTTGTATGTTGAACGCTGTCCTTGTGGTGTTTCTATGTTATGCTGTGTATTTGATTTTCTGAAAGATATATTAAGGCTTAAAATTTCATTATATATCATCAATAATATATGCTTAAAATTTCTTACAGAGTCCATGTAAGGCTCAATCCAGAAACTAGTATGATAAGGGCAAGGAATAAACTCACATCCACACACACAAATCACCTGTTTTATGGTACGAGTTTATTTTTTTTAAAGATATTATAATTAAGTAACTCCATTTTATCAAATTAGGAGTTGATGTTTCATTAGGCATCATCAATAATATGATAAGGACAATCAAAGTATAAACCCACATCCACACATGCAAATCACCGTTGCGAGTGAAAGGAAAAGTACCTGATATTCTTGAAAATATATAATTCCTGTACATATTGAGAAGAAAGTCCATGTTATCTGAAACATGGGAACAATAAGAATTGCATCAAATAAGGACAGTCCTTCATTCAACCTGGTCATCTGCACACATAGGAATAGATTAGGTAAGCATTCATACTAATCACAAATTAAGTAATTAACTCCAAAACGTTTATATGATCAAAATAGCAGCAGACATTTATAAAGCTATCGCCAAATCCTTCACCACCCCCTCCCCAAAAAAAATAATAATAAAAAAGCCTTACCCAAAATCCAGCGGTACTAAGAAATAAAAGAAGCATGGAATAAGTGAACCAGCTGTGCAACTGATAAGCATTGGACATGGCCAGTCGTAGGAGGTTAGAACTGCCAAAAAGAAGTTGACATTAGGCATAATCGCTATTGTGCTATAAAGCATGACAACATGTTGTAGCAGCTGGCTTACAGAGATTTGGCAAACAACACTGAGCATGAGCCTACAGCACCTGAAACTACAGCATATGAAAAGGGTAGTACCATGTTCCAATAGGGTCTGAGGTCATGTCCTGATACTGTGAGCAGATGTTCTCCCCTCCTGTATATTCCACATGTTAATCATAAAGAAGAAAAATTGTTTGATTAAGCTAATGACAAATAATTAAATACCACTCCTTACTTGTACATGGAGTGATGCAAGACAACAATCAAGATCAAAGCTAGAAGGTACAGAAGGAACGCAACATTGGTATATTTCTCTGCCAATTGTTCTGGTGTATAAACTGAAATGCAAGTAGTTAACCACAAATTAGTCCGTACCATTGAAATCAGTAATTGCTTTATCATATGGTTGAACTGTTTAGCAGCAATGAATCTTAACATTCAGTAAGCATAGAGAACATTATTTCAAATGAAGTTTCTAGCAGAAGAATTATAAATGCTCCTTCCTATCTCTCACATAAGAAAGCCTAGTATATTTTGGTTACCAGTTTGCTGAATTGTGTATTTTGGTAGAGTCAACTATTCAAGTGCAGATAATATTCGATACTGTCTAAAGCACTATCTAACTATCATCCTAATTAACGTTATTTTCCTCAGAAAACATTCAAACAGAGATTAAATTGCACTAGGCAAAACGCTACATACCAGGTGATTGGTGATTGCCAAAAGCAACTAAAAAAATGTTTCCAAGAACAATGAAAGCTGTGGCAACCAGTACCCTGATAAAAAGACAAAGATTAAGCCATAAAAATTCACATCACCAGAATAAAATTGGGGAAAAAATCAAAAGGAAACAGTATCTCAAATCAGATCTGGCATACTTGACTGCCACCATTTTGTTCAAGACAAAGTAAGCAAAGGCAATGTTTGATACAAACTGAACAGATCCCAGAGCTGCAAGAAGTGACTGCACAACACAGAAGGATAGGTAATTAGAAAGAAATGAAATACATCCATCAAATAAATAAAAAAGAAATTACTTATTTCCCTATTATATGCCAATCAAGCAAAAATGTAAAACTAGTAAATTCTATCATAAAATTACATTATATATTAAACTAAAAATTTCAATAATATCAAAAACATACCTGAGCTGCATATCCAAAGGAAATGAAATTAAGGCAATTTCCGAGAAAGAATAATAGAATACCTGCATATCAAGAATTATGCAAGCAACACAATATTAGGAATCACTAATCAGCATTCTAAGTGAAATGAACAAAATCCAGATATAAATGCAACTAGACTATACCAACTCTCCAACTCTGGAAGGATATAATAGGCTTCAGAGGCATCTTTCCATTTAATCCATCACTTCCAAGTAAATGTCGTTCTCTCTGCAAAACATTAAAAATATAGTACAACCTCTTATGTTTCAGAATAATTTGATATTGCAACTTTCAAGAAATAGTGATAGAGTTCTGTGATCATTGACACAGATGGTGCAGAATGCAGATTAATAATGACATTCAAATAAGTCATGTGTCATGAACCTTAACAATTCTGAAACAAAGAATTGGTTGGTATTGAAATATAAGGGCCTGTTTGTTTTGGCCATTTCCTGTCTTCATTTTCAGTGAAAATAAAAAATGGCCTTCAAAATGTGTTTTGTGGAGTTTAATGAAAATGTTTTCACTGAAAACATTTCTTGAATTAGTCCCAAATCTGAAAACAGGAAAAAGTTTTTTTCAGTGTTTCTTTCCCAATTTTTTAAAAATAGGAAATGAAAATAGAAAACAGAAGGCCAGAAAACATGTTTTCAAAATTTTCAATCAGGCCCTAAGTAAGCTTCAGTTCTTCACTTTAATATTATATATATCACAAATATTCAAGGTCCTATTAGTCCCGAATCCAAAAATCATGCTGAATCCATCCTATCTATCATACCAACCCAAAGCAATAATGTTTACATGAATACAGATGAGGTTAAAAATGATGTATTAACCAAGTAATTATGTAAAGAATTATCCTGTCAGCTGAAATCTGAAAAGAAATACATTAGCAAAGTGAAGTTTTGTACCTAATTACACTAATGAGAGAAACATATATAAAAAAAATTACATCACAAACAGTTCCAACCAGAACAAATTTGTGTCATACCTCATTATGACCTAATTTGAGAAGATTGGTCCCAAAGTTTATAAGGATGCTACCAACGAGGTTGATGAAAGCTCCAACAATCCACTCCCCCATGTATGAACGATGTGGCACCGTGGAGGAGACCGCACATGCAGCACACAATTTGGGGACTCTATCTAACAGATGTTAGTTTTCAAATTCTGCACACAAGGAAATACAAGGATAGAAAGGGAGATAGCCTTTCTTTTATGCACCAAGTAAACCAGTTTCTTAACAACAATAGTCTTGTGTCACCTGCAAAAATAAACCAAACGAATAAGTCAAATTTCACAACTTCAATAATGTAGTTTCAAGTCCTAATAATCGTCAAATGAAAACTTAGGAGATCTATGATTCTATGTGTAAAATTAATGAATCTGATAAAAGGGGGTAAAATTTAAAGACATTAGGCCCACCAAGAAGTAGCTAATTCCATATAAAAACACAAAATCGGTTCAACCCATAAAAAATGAGATTGATTTGTGCATTGAACAAAAATATATAATTCAATCATTCACGGACACAAAAAACTAATCAATTGGGGAAAGCCAATAAAATGATGCTCTTGTGATCTTTCAACATTTGAAGACTCAAATAAAATTCAAACAACAAAACCCAACAGAAAAACAAAAAAGAGGTAGCTCCCTAACCCAGCATTCTTCCTTGAAAAACCCAGATCTGCTGGGTTTACAAGAAAAATGGCACCCATAAGACCGATCCAACTCAATGGGTGCAACTAAAGAAACAAAATCATTGCAAAAACAGGGGGGGAAAAAGGGAGGGATGATCACCCAATAATGTATTTTAAGTATGGTATGGAAAAAAAAAATACCTTGATAACTTAAGAAACAATCAATTCCCTCTTCTCTTGTGGTTGAAATTGAAGCAGAAAAAATTGAAAACTTTGAGGATGGGGTAGTTGGGTTGAACAGGATCAAGGATTAGATGGAATAAGAGGGAAGGGAGAATTAAGGGTATAAAAATTAAAAAAAATGTGACAAAAATCAACATTATTATGGTACAGTTTTTATGAAAAGTAATATATAAATAAATATAAATATATATATATATATAAAATAAGAATGTGACTTTTCTTTCTTGGTCCAAAAAGAACGGAAGTATTCCGAAGTAATGTTGATAAAAGCAACGTTGAAATGTCACAACACATGCGAGGTTGCGAGGAAGGAAGAGAGAGAATGGGGAAAAAGAGACGAAGTTGTCGGGTCAGGGTCAATAAGCAAAACTGCGTATGACTTGAGCGACCGCTATTACCGCCGTCTTCTAGTTTCGGTAAAGATTGAGGACTCTAGTACCTATATGATTAACGTCGTTAGGTAGACATCTCAAGTCTATTATTATTATTATTTTTTTTCCTTTTTAAAATACTCTTATTATCCTCCATCTTAATTTTTTTTTCAACTTTAATTCTTTAAATGTGTGTTTGGATGAACGTTTAACAAACGTGATTTTGGATGAAATTAATTTTGTAAAATTGATTTTGGTTAAAAATGAGTTAAAAGTATAGTGATTTGTGTTTGGATGCCTTTATGAAAAAAGTGATTTTTATCAACTCTTGTTGTTTGGATAGTTTGAATCAAAATTGTTTTTGGGTGTAAAATTACCAAAATGGGTTTTCATGTTAATTATAATATTAACAAACCAAATAAATATATTAAAAATGATGTTGATTTATGTTAAATGATGAAACTAAATAATTATATACAGGTTAGTTTAACTTTTGAAGTAAAATGCATACATAACTAATAAATTATAAACCTAAAAATAATATAATAGTAACATTTTTAAAAATGAGTGAAAATATAACAAATGAAGATAAAAAAAAAAAAACAAACCAAACACCTGCTAATATCTAAAGTAAAAAACACCAAAACTATCGAGAAGTAGACAACCATTCTCACTTATAGTTTCATGGTGCAGGAACAAAAATAATAGGAATACCTGCAAAGTAGAGTATCAATTTCTTTCTAACCCTACAACATTTTGGAATGTTAAATAAACAAACATGGAACTTCAGACAAAGAAAAAGGTGCTCATGTAATGTACAGAATCACAAACAGGATATGCACAACTTAGTAGTAACTGCCCTACCTTCACTCTGCCATCCTCACATTTATCCCCACTAGCCCCCAACTGAATTCTATAGTAACGATAATAATACAAGCAACATTGCTCAACTTGCCCAAGGTTGCTGTAGCTATATCATACAATCCATCATTTTGCTTCTCTATGTCATCTATTAATCTAAACCCTTTGCAAAGCATTATTACAGGAACTACAACAGTTTCATTCTCATGCACTGCAGTGAGATGCGCATCAAGCTTAGTAGCCACAACCTGGTCTTTTTGGATCAGCAACCAAGAAACTTCTTGCATTGGTCTATACAACTGTGCCACATCTAATAAGAAAACAACATAGGTAAGCATTGATAATTATCTACAAGTCAATAAATAGGACAACAAAAAACTTGGAAACTTGGCACTCAAAACATAGCAAGATATGCAGAACATCAAGTTCCAATCTCTATTCATATTTTACTTTTAGAACTCAGTTTCAAATATATATAGCAGAGAGGTTCTATCCAAAAATGAACTATTTCAACTATCTAAAAATAATTTTATGTACATGGATATTAAAGGTCTTTTGATCAACATATTTCAACTATTGTTACACTAATGTGCATAATACAAGGGGCAATCACGGGATATCTCTATCATCACTTGATTTGGTATTGGAGACCATCCAAGGAAAAATACCTCAAGAATGTATACAACCTCTTTTATCAATTAACAAAATAATATTAAAAAAACATAATATAAACACTTACTCACTTTTAAGAGACATTTTATCAAACATTTTGAAGACACTCTTGAAAGCTATTAGAGACACGAAAATATAAACTACACTAATGGGAATAAGTTAACTATGCAATGCTTTTGAAGAACTATTATAAAGAATAAAGGTATGAGTGAAGATCTGTGATAAAAAAATGTAACATACGTTGGGACCTGTTCCTGCCGAGATCCGAGTTGCCGGAATCTTGCCCTAAACGTCAGACCAAGGATGAACGTTGGGGTTGTTTTATACCGTGGCTTAACAGAATACTTATGTTCCGGTCCTACGTACCCCAATGGGAATCAAAGCCAAACGTAGTGAAATAGACAACTATAAACACGAGAAGGGGGGTTGAATTGTGTTTATCAGAAATTAAGATAAAGTTAAAAACTTTTTGCATGCAGAAGCTAAGCTCGGACAGCTGTAAAAAGGTTACACAGACAGGTCACCTGTCTGTTAGACCTGTCTGTTGTAGTTTTCTTAGAAAACAATACACGTATAGATGAAAAACAAGCTTGATAAAACAGTTTTAACCCCTTAGTTAGAAAGCAGATGATATATAATCAAAACAACTAAAGAGATTAAGGGAAGAGAGATTAACACAGAGATTTATCCTGGTTCACTCTTTAACACAAAGAGCTACGTCCAGTCCTTGGTAGCACCAAGATTTATCCACTATAACTGATCAGGTTACAGACTCCAAGTATTGTTTGCACACCTAGCCTCTTCAGGCTCCAACACAAGTATTCTTTGCACACCTAGCCTCTTCAGGCTCACTCAGATTTGTTTGAGAGTTTGGTTTGTAATAAATACACTTACAGACAGACAGATCTTTCACTAACACTCAGAGAGTGGTTTAAATGTAAAGCTTAGGAAAGTCTGTGTAATAACTTCAAATGATTGAAGAATACAGAGTGAATAAATGAACAGAGTAATGGCTCTTTAATGCTTTGTAAACTCTGATGTGTTCATCTTCAATGACTTCTGTATTTATAGCCTTCAAACATTTAATATCCGTTAGAGACATTCCTTGCAACGATCGCTTCAAGCAGAGCTTCATTAAATGCAATATAGTTGTTCTGGGCAGCCATTAATGCAATGGAGACGTTGGTTGTACTCTAACATGAAGGATAATAGCTTTATGCATCGTGTAGACGCCAACTCAGAGTTGTGCAGAGTGCTTTTGTACTTTTGCAGAGTACATTTCCCTTTCTGTGTAATAACTGAAAGTACCAGGGAATAAAGCATGTTGGAAACATTCTTTAACTGGAAGTTTGTCTCTGACTTCCTAGGTTGCTTGAGAGAGAGCACTTTTGAGTTTCTTGATAAGCGTGAGAGAGAGTTCTCAGAGTATTCTTCATGAGGGGACAGCTTGCAAAAGCTTCCTGTACTTCGAGTTCTTTAACAAAAAACCACAAACAAGTTGAAGTGTTAGAGCAGAGACAGGTTGTAAACCAGTTTGCACATAGTCAATAATCCTAGTCAGCAGACAGGTTGACTTTTTGGCTTATACGGACAGGTTGGTACTTAGGTAGACAGACAGGTGAGTTTTGTAATCTTCTGATCTGTACACTAAGTAGATAGGTTAGCAACCACAAAGTAGGTTAATTAAATCATTAACCAATGTTTAGTTTTCATCAAAACTTAGGGAAATGCACACAGACATTTTAGAGACTTAACAATCTCCCCCTTTTTGATGATGACAAACATTCAGATGATTTAATGAACCTTTGAAAATATCATTTTACAGAATAATAGAAAGTAGACAGGTTGATATTTTCTATATGTGCAGACAGATGCATTTGTGTTCAATAAAGAGTATCAGAGCAATATGCAGCAGGTTCAAGTTCAAAATATCAGAGTATATCAGAGAATTAAAATTTTACTAATTGTTATATTCTCCAGAACACTTATCAATATCAGAGTATATCAGAGAATTAAAATTTTACTAATTGTTATATTCTCCAGAACACTTATCACATAATTTTCTCCAATCATTTTACATTAATCATCTTACACTTTTCTCCCCCTTTTGTCAGCAACAAAAAGAGTAAACAGATAACAGTGGAGAGAAAAAGAGACAATAAAGAGAAAATAAGAAAGATAAAGTAATATTGATTTGTATTCATCATAAGCATTTCAATTACAAGGCAGTTCCTACAACTACTTATCTAGGCTGATTAAAAAGAAGATACAAGGAATCAACTTTCTGTTCTAACAGCAGCCTAGCATGCCTCTCTGCATCCAATTGTCTTCTGACTTCTTCTAGCTCAGTCTGAAGAAGATTGAATCTATCTAAACCCCCCATCTGAGAGGAGGAGGCTTCTGTAGACAGACTGGTTGAAGCAGCAGACAGGGATGGATACCAGGGTAAGGCTAAAACTGGGGGTGCCTTAGGTACAGAGAAAGGTGAGGAGACATGGGGATAGAAAAGCTGATGAATAGTTCTGAAATAGAATAAAGGAAGAAAAGCTATCTTAAACAGAGGAGTGATTCTGACTAGGTCAAAATCAGGAGAGGGAAAGACACAAGAGAGTCTTTCACAAAGAGACAGACGAGTGACTCTTATTTGGATAGGAGGGGGAAGAGGTTGATTGGCTAAGACAGATGGAGGTAGGGGTAAGAGAGAGTCTATGTGAGAAAAGAATGAATTAGACCCTGTGACTAAAAGAAAAAAGTATCTAGACCTAGAGGGTAACATTACAACAAAGGCAGGATAGTGAGATCCTTCCAATGTTCTAATGAACAAAACAATAGGGGGATAAAAGAAAATCTCCCTACAAGGGTTCAGAATGTGAGGTGGAGGAGAAGGGATGACAGATAAGTGAGATACACTTGCAGTCATCAGAGATTGCAAATCACTCTCAAACAGTCTAGATGATATGCCAGATTGTTCTCTGGGAGTTGAGTCCCTGTGAACAACTGTGTACTGACATACATCAGACACGACATCAAAAGATGTTTGGGTGGGGTAAGAGGAGACAGGTGAATGAAAAGGGGAGGCAACAGATAAAGGTTTGACAAAAGAGCAGAGGGGGAAGAATCAACAGAATCTGGAATACCTAGGTGAAGGGGAGAGGATGGTGCAGAGGGAAAGGTGAAGAGCTGATCTTCAAAGTGTCTTGCTTTCTTCCTTGAAGGGGACAGAGAAGCATCTTCATGATGACCAACTGTCTGCGTTCCAGCAGACAGTGTAACACCCCGACTTTTCACTACTTTCTAATTTCGGAAATTATATAAATACGTTTATATTTTTATCTGAAACTTAGAAAATGATTTTGGGAAAACCAAAGTCATATTCATGTCATACTTATTTTTATAAGTATACGGTGAAATTTTGGGTTTAAAACTCAGACGGAAACTGGTCTGCGTTTTACTGACAGTATAATTTTATACCGGCAGAAAACCCTAATTTGATCCAAAACTGAATTTTGAGATTTTTTTATATTTTGTCCGTGAGGAATTCTACTTTCCAAATATCTGATCAGAAATGAAATATCATGTTCAGTCGGATGAATTTTGGTAAAAGTTCAGACAGAAAACAGTCGGTAATTTCACTGACAGTAAGATTTTAATGATCAGAAAACCTAATTTTGACTCGTGAACGAAATGGATTATGTTTAAAACATGTTTCCAACGAGTTTGGTTAATTTGAGAATTTTCGATCGAAAATCAGACGGAAACCCTAATCGGGTAATCGACGGAGCCGAAAACGGACGTGCAGAGACAAAATCCGACATTCAATGAATGGAGACAAGTGATGACTCACAAGGGGTGAGTCATATGGGTGACTCACCTTAGTAATGATGGCTTTTGAGGGGAATTTACCATTTTGTCCTTAAGTTGCCATTTAATCACAAAATTGCCTTAAGTGAAATTACACCTTTGTCCTTAAATTTTGATGCCATGGACCCTTTTCCCCCTAAGAGGCCACGACCCTAGGCAGCCAAGAGGCCCATTTTCACTTCTATTTAAGGCATTCATCATCTTCATCATGAAGCTTTCCTCCATTTTTACAAAAAACTCTAAGTTTCCATAAGCTTATTTTGTGAAACAACTTGGTGATTCCTTGCTCCTTTTTCATTTCCAAGAGGTATACCATGCTCTCCTCACTTAATTATCATCATGTTCTTCAATTGTTTTCATGTTTTAAAGCCTTGTTCATGATTTTCAATTTCTAGATCTAGAAACTTTGAAAATTCATAGTAAATCATAGAAAAATCCTAAAAATGTGAAACCAATTTCTATGTTCCTATTATCATCTCTACTATCATAATCCAAGAGTTTGTTGCAAACAAAGCTTTCCTCCCCATTTAATTTGTCAAAACCGAATTCTATGAAAAGTGGGTGGAGGAACTTTTGTTCAATTTTTAGAAAGTGACCATATATCTCATCTTTCTAATATGTATTGATGTTGAATCCAAGTTCTTGTATCAAACCAAAATTTCTTGCTCTATTTTCATGCTTTGGCCGAAGTCATCCTTTGAGGAACTTGGAAGATTTTAATTCATTCTTTGTTGATTAACAACTAATCTATTGTTTTAAGTACTCAAGGATCATTAATCCAAAGGCTTAAACAATTTTAGAAAATTTTAGCCACAAAACCTACACAAGGCCGTGACCTATCCTTAGGGTTTAGGTGATTGTATTTGTTTGATTTTGATTGGTTGAGTTGTGAATGTTGAATGTTGAAGGATAAAGACATGTGCCTTGTACGTGTGTCGCCGTTTCCGGATTCGTGTCAAAGTTTAATCGAAAGCTTGAATCTTCAAGAGGTAAGAGGGGATTGCCTGAGGGATTTATCCGATGGCTATGTGCTATCTGTGGTTGGTCTATATATTTATCTGTGGTTGTGGTGTTTTGATTGACTGGTTTTAAGTTGTGATATTTATATCCATGTTTATTTATTTGAGGATTAAGTGTTTAATTGTAGTTATATAATAATGTTGTGATGCATGATCTGCCTGGGAATATTGTTATGAAATGTTTGTTTGAGATTTGAGAAGCCTGACATTGGTCAGTGCACAATCAATTAACCAGATAAAAGCTTTAAGAAGCTTAAATTTATATTAAATGTTTAATGGAAAATATTGATGTTTAGAAAACGTTTCTTAAAAACAACAGTAATCATTCACACATGGGTCTTTCTAAAAGAGTAGAGTGTCTAGGAAAAAGATTTTCAGAAGAAAATGAGTTTAAAGTGATTTTGATGATTTTGTAAAACGAATTTCCAACTTAAACGTATTTTCTGTAAACTAGTTTTATACAACGGGTCATTTCTGACAACTTGGATAAGTTTCGGAAGTTTTGTTTTGATTTTGTGTTTCACCGAACGAAAACAGTGTTAACGTAAACCTAGTATCTGAGACGTCGCGATACTAGTGTTCTTTAATTTAAGCACGAAGATCTTTGATCCATGTTACGTTGAGTACCCATGGTATGAGTTACGTTGTTATGGACTTTGTGTCCTTTTCACGTTGTATATCCACATGGTGGGTTACGTTGTAAAAGGTAAATGTTGTTTTCTACGACCACAAACCCCAAGGCTGATTGCAAGGTCTAAGGTTTTGTGATTGAGCACTCGGACTTCGTGTCCTGTGTTGATATTGAAAGATCTAAACACGTTGTTAAGTTAATACGTTGAAAATTACGAATAGTCGTAAGCCATTTTGAGCTTCGGCAAAAGAAGAATGAGCACAAAGAAAATAATGAGAACCAAATGTTTTATATGCATGCATTGGCAGACGTGCCCATGTTCTATGTCTGATACCTTAATGATAGGGTATTCGGGCTACGTTGTTGTTCTATGTCTGATACCTTAATGATAGGGTATTCGGGCTACGTTGTTGTCCTATGTCTGATACCTTGATAGGGTATTCGGGCTACGTTGTTACGTATGGTACCGAATGGTATTCCATGCTACGTTGTGCCTAATATACCTGGCAATACCATATACGTTGATCACTGTGCCTTATGTGGACAGTGTGCTATGGTAAATACGTTGTGCCTAATATACCTGGCTATGTTGTGCCTAATATACCTGGCAATCGAGCCTGATCAGCTCATTTACACGTTGTTGGGGATCTCCGGAGATTAAGTGAAAAGTTAGACGTTGAAAGTTGAAGTGTTCATGCATTGTTTTCCAACAGAATGTGATCGGGTATGAAACCCAGTGATAGAGTACTTGTTTACTTATGGAAATGCATGAATGTAGATGTGTCTGTGGTGTCGTGCATGTAGTTGTCGTGTTAAATCCAGTTATTGGAATCTCACTCTTGCATGTTTTCTTGTTGTTTTCTCTACTTGTGTTATATCTGAGTCTAGATGAACCACTTAAGGGATGTGATGACTATCCGAAGAAATTTGCTTAGCTCGGAGTATGTCGACGTTTACTTACTACCGTTATGTCTGTAGTTAGGTGTGACCAGCTTAAGTTTTGTTTCTAGTATGTTGTTGATTTTCAATAAGGGGACCTATACTTATAAAGGTCTAGGTGTGAAAACAGTATGACGCAATATAGTTGTAAGATGTTGTATACATATTTACTCCTATACGGTTATATTTACGTTGTTGATGTGGTTGTCGAAAAAGAAAAGATAAGGAAAAATTTGTATCACCATTTTGCAACAAGATTATAACTTAAGAAAATATTATTTTCCGAAAGCAACCAGCGAATTAATGTTTTGATTTATCCGCACGTGTTACAAAGTAATGCCCAAGGGGGGTGTTACAGACAGGTCAGCAGAGGTTGCAGTAGCAGCAACAGCAGCAGGCTCTTCTGCAGGGACTGCTTCCCTTTCAGCAACAACCACCACAGGCATAGGGTAGCCTGACCTTCTTTTTCTGGGAATGATTCCCAGATCAAGAGGTTTGATCTCCCTAGGCTCTTCTGAGGGTGGAGATGTCTGCTCCCCCTAAGCAGGTGCTTCCTCTTTACTAGGCTCAGACTCCACTTGTCTGACCTTGGTAAAGGTCTTCACCAGTCTTCTCCTCTTGGTGGGTTGTGCAGAAACCACACCAGATTTTCTAGCCTCACTGGTCTTTCTCTTAGGAGTGGATTTCTTCAGCTTGAATTTGAGAGGCTCAACTGTCTCAGCAGATCCTTCAGAAGCTGTGGGTTCCTCAGGCCTCTGATCCTGTCTGGCAACCTTTCCAGCAGGTTTCCATATTCTCTCAGAGATTGGAAACTCTGATTCACCAGTGGAATCAGCTGGTTCTTCTGCTTTTTCCTTCAGCTTCTGCTCAGCAGCAGACTTCTTCTTTTTCTTCTTATCTTCTTCTTCATCCTCCAGAGGGATTCTTTCAATCCCCATCATAGACAAGACCTTCTTGTCTATGGGCAGAGCCATGTCCACAAAATGGACATCAGTTGAAACAAATATCTTGTTCCTAAAAACCCTTGTCAGCAGCATTCCATAAGGGTAGGTAGGCATGTTTGTCCTTCTGATCAGAGACTCAAGATACATGTAGATGAGATCATTGATGTCTATCTTGATTTTGTGAATCAAGTGGTACAGAGCAAATCTGTCCAACTTGGTCACATTGTCTCGTGATCCTTTTCTGGGCATCACACACTCCAGAAGCAGCTTGTGCAAGAACCTGCACTTGGGCACCATACAGACAGACTTTTTGTTCTCAGGGTTGGGAACTCCATATATGGCAATATTGACACTTTCAGTTCCTACCTGATCTTCCCAGTCAGGTCTGAAGGCAGTTCCAATCCTTGGGCATCTAGTTGCCAATTCCAGAGAGCTGATAGGAAACTGGAGAGTCACATCAGCTGACATTTGAGCCTTGAAGCTCTTGGTTCTATCAACCACATTGGTGATGACCACAGCATTTCTCCAGAAGTCTCTGACAAGCTTGGGATGGACCAGCTCCTTGATATCAAAGAAGGCTGTCCACTTAGAGTATTCCAACTCTTCAGTGACATCCATTCCCCATCTCTTCATCTGTTGGAGATCAACAGTCTTGCCTGGTAGAATCTTCTCAACGTCAGCTATTCTCATTTCATATTTTTCAGCAATCTCTTTTGGAGACAAACGCTTTGAAGATGCCATTTTTTTTTTTTTTAGAGAAGAAAGAATGAGAGTTTTGGAAGAGAGAAGGGTTTGAACGAGAGGAAGACGAAGATGAAAAGACTTAGGGCTTTTGAGAAGGATAAAGTTTGAAACTTTCTGAAGATTGCCTTTTAAAGCAGTAAAAGCAGGAGAGAGAAAAAAGACATTTTTAATTAAGAATGACACGATTTATGTGGGGAATTGTAGCGCCCACTTAAGACATAATGAAAACATGGTTTCGAGGTAAAAACTGTCATGTCCATGATTAGCTTCAGATTAACAAATGGTATTAAATAAATAAATAAATAAATAATAATCATTTTAATAAAACTGTTGAGTTTCAGCATAGTGACTCAGCAGAGTCAGACAGGTGATCACAGACAGTTCAAAACTCAGACATTTCATTCAACAATACAATGCATGTTTAAATTATCTCTAATAAATAAAAATCTTTCTTCTGCTAAAGGCTTAGTGAAGATATCAGCCCATTGATTTTCAGTTTTAACAAACTTAATATCAAAGATACCTTTCTGAACATAATCTCTAATGAAGTGATGTTTGATTTCTATAAGCTTAGCCTTAGAATGCTGAATTGAATTTTTAGTTAAGCAGATAGCACTTGAATTATCACACCATACAGATATATTATGCTCAAAAATAGAGTAATCCTCAAGTTGATGTTTTACCCATAAGAGTCGAGAGCAACAACTAGCAGCTAAGATATATTCTGCTTCAGCAGTAGATAGAGCAATAGTTGTCTGCCTTTTGCTTGACCAAGAGACTAAATTTGCTCCAATGAAGTGGCATCCTCCACTGGTGCTTTTTCTTTCTATTCTGTCTCCAGCAAAGTCAGCATCACAGAATCCCACTAATCTGTATTCTTTAGTTCTTAAATACAGCAAACCAAGATTAGTAGTACCAAGCAAATATCTAAATATTCTCTTAACAGCTTTAAGATGAGATTCTCTTGGGTCAGATTGAAATCTAGCACATATGCAGACACTAAATTGAATATCAGGTCTGCTTGAGGTTAAGTACAGTAAAGATCCAATCATACATCTGTAGACAGTTTGGTCTACCTTTTTACCTTCATCATCTTTGCTTAGTTATGCATTGGTTTCCATGGGAGTTTTCATAAGTTTAGCACTTTCCATTTTGTATTTCTTGAGCATTTCCTTGATATACTTTTGTTGATGGATGTAGATTCCATCACTTGTCTGTTTGATTTGTAGACCAAGGAAGAATTTCAATTCTCCCATCATGCTCATCTCAAATTCTGCTTGCATCAGCTTTGAAAAATCCTTGCACAGCTTTTCATTAGTTGCTCCAAAAATAATATCATCAATATATATTTGGACTATAATGAAATTTTCTTTAGAGCTTTTCTTAAACATAGTAGTATCTACTTGACCTCTTGTGAAACCATTATGCATGAGAAAAGAGCTTAGTCCATCATACCATGCCCTAGGTGCTTGCTTCAAACCATATAGTGCCTTTTTAAGTTTAAAAACATGATCTGGTTTATCAGTATCCTCAAAACCAGGGGGTTGTTTAACATAAACTTCTTCTTCAATTATTCCATTGAGAAAAGCACTTTTCACATCCATTTGAAAAAGAGTGATTTGGTGTTGTGCAGCATATGACATCAGTATGCGAATAGCTTCTATTCTAGCTACAGGTGCAAAGGTTTCAGTATAGTCAATACCTTCTTGTTGGTTGTAGCCTTGAGCTACTAACCTTGCCTTGTTTCTGACAACTTTGCCATCTTCATCTAACTTGTTTCTGAAGACCCATCTTGTTCCAATGACAGACTTGTTTTGGGGTTTGGAGACTAGTGTTCAGACATCATTTCTGGTGAACTGGTTGAGTTCTTCTTGCATAGCAAGAATCCAGCTTTCATCATCAAGAGCTTCTTCAATGTGTTTTGGCTCAATTTCTGACATAAAGGCCACATTGCTTGATTCTCTTAAGGTAGATTTGGTTCTCACTCCTTATGAGGGATGTCCAATAATGAGATCCTTAGGATGATGAGTTTTGAATTTCCAGTCTCTTTCAAGAGGATGTTGACCTGTCTGTTGACTTGTCTGTCTGGTTCTGCTTCAGGTTCTGATTTGGTTAAGTCAGGTTGTTGATCTTCTGACTTGTTTATATCAAGACCTGCAAGATCATCTTCTAGATCTGACAATTTCTTATCAGTCTTTAAGTTATCATTAAATTTGACATGAACAGATTCTTCAATAACAGATGTTCTAGAATTGTAAATTCTAAAAGCTTTAGATATTTCAGAGTATCCCAAAAAGATACCTTTGTCTGTCTTAGAGTCAAACTTTCCAAGTTGATCCTTGGTATTTAAGATGAAGCATTCACAACCAAATGCATGAAAGTAAGAAATGTTGGGGCTTTTTCCTTTCCACAGTTCATAGGGAGTCTTCTTTAGAAAAGGCCTAATGAGTATTCTGTTTTGTACATAACAAGCTGTGTTTACTGCTTCTGCCCAGAAGTACTTAGGGAGATTATTCTCATTGAGCATAGATCTAGCCATCTCTTGCAGAGATCTGTTCTTTCTCTCAACCACTCCATTTTGTTGAGGAGTTCTAGGTGCAGAGAAATTGTGAGAGATCCCATTCTCCTCATAGAATTGACTAAACTGCTCATTTTCAAATTCTCCCCCATGGTCACTTCTAAGAGTAGAAATGCAGAAACCCTGCTCATTTTGTACTATTTTACAGAATACTGAGAAAGCCTTAAAAGACTCATCCTTGTGGGTTAAGAAGAGTACCCATGTATATCTAGAATAGTCATCGACTATATACATGTTTGGTTTGGCGTTAGTCTTCCTAGAATCAAGTTACCAATGGCAAAATAGTAAATAATTTTACATTTGATGTGCCTGGACGTGGAAGCTACAAATGGGAGCTTCTGCGTCCATGTCCAACTTGACTCAGTTCCAAACAAAGGCTATGACAAATCCATATTTCCTTCCAGCTAAGCTAGCAACACTAACTGGTCTAAACAGATCCATGTGTAACAACTGAAGAGGTCTAGAGGTTGATACTTGGTTTTTAGATTTGAAACTTGATTTTATTTGTTTACCTCTCTGACATGCATCACACAAAACATCTTTCTTAAAACTAATATCAGGCAATCCTCTTACAAGGTTATCCCTTTTTAGTTTTGAAATTAATTTCATACTAGCATGTCCTAGTTTCTTATGCCATAACCATCTTTCATCCTCTTTAGACATCATACAGGTTACACTTTGATCTGAGAGATTAGTCAGTTCAATCTTATACAGATTTTGTTGCCTTTTAGCTGAAAAGAGGGTTTTGCCACTTAGATCTTTAACTATACAGAAATCTTTGGTAAAGGAGACATCAAATCCACTGTCACATAATTGACTTATGCTAAGCAAATTGTGTTTTAATCCTTTAACCATAAGAACATTTGATATAGAGGGAAGAGGAGGTTTACCACCAATAGTACCAATTCCTATAACCTTCCCTTTCTGATTTCCACCAAATGCCACATGTCCTCCTTTCTTAAGTTGGAGGTCTAGGAACATAGACCTTTCTCCTGTCATGTGTCGCGAGCAGCCACTGTCCAGGTACCAGCAGTGGTGTTTTCTTTGTGCTGTTGAGGACATCTCATTATCTGAATCAGAGTCAGTGTTAGCCATTAGACAGAGATTTGCTTCTTCCTCTGTCTCCTCATCAGAAGATGTTGACTCTAGATCTTCCCAAGTAGCCATCATTCCTTTCTTCTTCTTTTTGAAGAACTTCTTAAATGGGGCTTTCTTGAGTTGAGGACATTCTGCTTTGATGTGACCTGGTTTCTTGCACTCATAGAAGACAATTAAGTTCTTGTCTGTTGAAGTGGAATCTTTGAAGTTCTTGTCCTTGTTGAATCTTCTGAATGGCTTATCTTTTATGAACTTCTTTTTCTGTAAGAGAAGCTTTATCTTTCTGGTTAGGAGAGATAGTTCTTCATCACTTTCAGAATCCTCAGGTTCAGACAGGTCAGCATCACTGGATGACTCGTCTGCTTTTAAAGCTTTATAAGCTTTGGAAGACTTTTGATCAGCCTTCAGAGCAATTGACTTGCCCTTCTTTGTTGAGACTTCATCTCCAAGTTCTTGCTCATGAACAGTAAGTGTTCCAAGGAGTTCATCAATAGTCAAGGTGGTAAGATCTTTGGCTTGAGAGATAGCAGTTACCAGAGGTCTCCACTGCTTAGGCAGGCTCCTAAGTATCTTTCCAACCTTCTCAGCATTAGAGTAAACTTTGCCAAGAGACTTTAGACCATTGATGATAGTTTGGAATCTCCCTATCATTTGAGCAACAGATTCTCCTTCCTCCATGAGAAACAGTTCATACTTTCTGACAAGTATGGCAATTTTTGATTCTTTGACTTTGGCTGTTCCTTCATGTGTGACAGCTAAGGTGTCCCATATTTCTTTGGCAGAATCACAGGCACAGACCTTTTCAAACTCATCAGGACTGAGAGCACAAATAATGTTGTATTTGGCTTTGTGATTCAGCTCCCACTTTGCCTTTTCTGCAGGAGTCCACTGAGCTTTTGGCTTGTCAGTGTTGTCATCATTCTTAGGAATGAAAGGACCATCTGTGATGACATCCCAGAGATCAGAGTTTGTAGATAGAATGAACCATTGAAATCTATCTTTCCAATAGTTGTAGTTTTCTCCATTGAAGAATGGAGGTCTGGTTAAGGAGGCTCCTTCAGTCTGGTGACTTCCACTAGCTCCAGCAGTCATGTCTATTCTTCAGGATCTTTTACCTCTACACTGTTAGATGCTCAACCCAGAGGCTGAGCTCTGATACCAACTGAAATAGACAACTATAAACACGAGAAGGGGAGTTGAATTGTGTTTATCAGAAATTAAGATAAAGTTAAAAACTTTTTGCATGCAGAAGCTAAGCTTGGACAGGTGTAAAAAGGTTACACAGACAAGTCACCTGTCTGTTGTAGTTTTCTCATAAAACAACACACGTATAGATGAAAAACAAGCTTGATAAAACAGTTTTAACCCCTTAGTTAGAAAGCAGATGATATATAATTAAAACAACTAAAGAGATTAAGGGAAGAGAGATTAACACAGAGATTTATCCTGGTTCACTCTTTAACACAAAGAGCTACGTCCAGTCCTTGGCAGCACCAAGATTTATCCACTATAACTGATCAGGTTACAGACTCCAAGTATTGTTTGCACACCTAGCCTCTTCAGGCTCCAACACAAGTATTCTTTGCACACCTAGCCTCTTTAGGCTCACTCAGATTTGTTTGAGAGTTTGGTTTGTAATAAATACTTTTACAGATAGGCAGATCTTTCACTAACAGTCAGAGAGTGGTTTAAATGTAAAGCTTAGGAAAGTCTGTGTAATAACTTCAAATGAATGAAGAATACAGAGTGAATAAATGAATAGAGTAATGGCTCTTTAATGCTTTGTAAACTCTGATGTGTTCATCTTCAATGACTTCTGTATTTATAGCCTTCAAACATTTAATATCCGTTAGAGACATTCCTTGCAACGATGGCTTCAAGCAGAGCTTCATTAAATGCAATATAGTCGTTCTGGGCAGCCATTAATGCAATGGAGACGTTGGTTGTACTCTAACATGAAGGATAATAGCTTTATGCATCGTGTAGACGCCAACTCAGAGTTGTGCAGAGTGCTTTTGTACTTTTGCAGAGTACATTTCCCTTTCTGTGTAATAACTGAAAGTACTAGGGAATAAAGCATGTTGGAAACATTCTTTAACTGGAAGTTTGTCTCTGACTTCCTAGGTTGCTTGAGAGAGAGCACTTCTGAGTTTCTTGATAAGCGTGAGAGAGAGTTCTCAGAGTATTCTTCATGAGGGGACAGCTTGCAAAAGCTTCCTGTACTTCGAGTTCTTTAACAAAGAACCACAGACAAGTTGAAGTGTTAGAGCAGAGACAGGTTGTAAACCAGTTTGCACATAGTCAATAATCCTAGTCAGCAGACAGGTTGACTTTTTGGCTTATACGGACAGGTTGGTACTTAGGTAGACAGACAGGTGAGTTTTGTAATCTTCTGATCTGTACACTAAGTAGATAGGTTAGCAACCACAAAGTAGGTTAATTAAATCATTAACCAATGTTTAGTTTTCATCAAAACTTAGGGAAATGTACACAGACATTTTAGAGACTTAACACGTAGTTCTGAGTTCAACCCTTGATCACGTGGTGCATCAATCTCTTAATCTTGTATCCGATGTACTCCGGTGGGCAAGGACCTTTTGATAGTCTCTCGATCACAACCGGGATTTCTAATACGCTTAAGAGAGAACACCAAGCTTCAGTAAAAGTTAAAGTGTCTCTTCTCTTAGACTTTTCCTCCTTTTATAGAGGAGTAGAGGAGTCAACCGATCCTATTTTCTAGGATCTAGTTTATCTCTTATCACTTATCACTTATCTCATTTAACTCAGCTCCAACCTCTTTCATTGATAAGAGTTATCCCTTATCTAAAGTAAGGTTGTTAGCTGAGTTTTAGATAAGTGTATCGTTAAGTTAGTTAAGTTTCCGAGCTCGGTGGCCGAGCTTACCACCTCGGCCAGTACATAAGCCCCCCAAGCTTCGAGCTCAAAAGAGCGAAGAAGTTTTCATGACAGAAGCCGAGCTTGCCTTTTGAAAAATATCTGAGTTCATGGCTTAAGTTTTTGTTTTCCTTTTTACCATGCTTTCAGTGATCAATACTGTACCTCGGCCAACTCATGAGCTCGGCGGCCTCAGTTGGCCGAGCTTAGCACTTTGCTACATTTTGTCATTCACATCTCGGTCCGTAACTATCTCAGGTCGGTGGGTTTGGTGGCCGAGCTTTACACCTCGGCTAATGCACCACCTCGGCTCATACACAAGCCCCCCAAGCTTTGAGCTTCAAAGAGCGTGAAAGCTTTATGGAAGGACCGAGCTGAACTGAGACAGGAACGATCATTTCAATCTTGTATTCTGACGTCAGTATCTCAGTACCCGAGATGAAAAGAGATGTTGCGTTACTTTTAAGACCAGCCTTGGTTGTGACACATGGCCTTTATGGCCATATTTCCGAGGTCTGCTCTGCGGCTGTGTATTTGAGTTGCAGCGTGCCTATCGATGTCCTCCCCACGTGTTACTCCAAGATTGGTGGCGAACTTACGCAGACTTGAGGAGACGTTTTTCGTCCTTCACACGGTAACCGCCATCATTACCTTCAACAGTTTGGTTTTTGAAACGTTACTTTTCTTTCTTCTATAAATTGAAGGAAACTCGGGGGCAGGGCCTCATTTTCGCTTGATCTCTTTCCTCTCTCGAGCCTCCTCTTCCTCAAGCTTTTTTAGACTTCCCTTTCTGTTCAAGGTACGTCCTCATCATCTATTCTCTTCCCATTTCATTTTTACTTTGTTTTAGCCATGGAAGCTTCATTCGAGGTATCCCAGAATTCCTCTTCTGAAGTTAGAATCATAGAAACAGAGATTAACCCTATAGGTTTCTCTCCCCATTCTTCTCCTCCTGCTTCGAGGGGTAATGGGGACAATCGTGCTGCTTCTTCTTCTTCCTCTTCTAACAAAGAGAGTAGTTCTGCTACTCCGGAGGCCATTGCTGTTCCTAAACGTCGTAAACGTGCAAATAGAATGCCAAGGGTTCCCTACCCAGATATTACCATCCTTGGGTATTTCTGGGTAAAACCTGATGTTGGAGCTTTTCACTCAAACTTTAGGAGTCTTGAGTCTCTTCAATCTATAAAATCCGAGATATCTACCTCTCGTGGAACTGTGGAGTGGCTTCCTTGTGCAGATAATGAGCATGTTTTTCTTCGGGCTCTCCCTGTTGAGCCTCATTTTACCTATGTTTATAGGACTTTATTCGAATAGATTGGAGTCACCCTTCCTTTTACCCAGTTTGAGTGTGATGTGTTGAAGATTATGAATGTTGCCCCTACCCAACTGCATCCCAAGAGCTGGGGCGCCTTTCTGAAGACTTTCCAAATCCTTTGTAATCAAACAGTAATGGTGGCCACCGCACCCAAGTTTCTCTATTTTTATAAAGTCAGGTTCGGAGACCGAGTTAGTTGGATCTCCCTCAGTGGAGTTGAAAGAAGGGGGATTAGCGGACTCTACAAGAGTTCGTACAAACATTTCAAGTCGGATTTTTTCAAAGTCCGACCCACTGAGGGAAATGAGTCTCTTTTCTTTGACTCAGATGGAAAATCGAGGTTCCCTTTCTATTGGCAACCCCACCCCTTTAAATTTTCCAGCTTCGACCCCGGTTGCATGACTGCTCAAGAGCGGGCCGACGTCGAAGTTGTTAAACTTTACCCCGGCCACTGCCCTGTGGGAAACTTTTGAAACTGCCGACCTCTTCCACTCGACGGGTTGATTTTGATTGTAAGTAACCTTTAAACATTTTCTGAATTTAGTGCATGCTTGTTTTTATCTGACCGACCTCTTTCTTGCACTGATAATGGGCAAGTTTAACTACAAGGCACTGCTGAAGAAGTTGGCTCAGCAAGCTGGTGGTTCTGCCCCTGCTGCCGATGTGAAGGGTAAGAAGAAGAAGACTGTTGAGGCTTCCGCTCCTGACACTCGTCTACTCAAGCGGGCTAGAGCCGATGCTCAGACAGAGATGCCGAGGAGGAGCATCTCGCCCTTTCCCGCAGCTCATGAAGATCGTAGTGCGGAGAAGAGAATAGAAAGAACATCATATGTGACCGATCTGACAGCGGACACCAAGTGGTATAACGGCCAGTGTAACCCGGGCTTCAGCTCGCTCTGGAGCAATGATTTTAACCTAGGTTCACTTATTGATAGCCAAGTGCTCAAGTCTTCTGACACCCGACTGTTGTTGGAGCAAGGCCCCGAGGCGAGTATGGAGGTTGCTGCCGCTTATGCCCTTCGGATCTCATCCATCACCCGCTTCTGGAGCAATGAACTCTCCACCAATAACAAGAAGATGGAGGCGATGATGGCTGATGCAGCTCGTGCTCTGTTGGTGAGGATGAGCTAGCCCAAGCCATGACCAAATGTGAAGATCAGGCTCGGTTAATTGGGCAACTAAAGGCCCAAAAAACCGAGCTTGAGAAAGCTAATGCCTGCCTCCAAGTCGAGCTGGTTGAAGAGAAAACTGAAAAGGCTAAGTTTCAGCAGGTCGCCGAGGATTCCGAGGCCGAGAAGGAGGCCAACCTTATGCTCCGACAGTCATTGGATGCTGAGAAGGAGGCCAACCTGAAGCTACAATCCAATCTTGCTGAAGCTGAGGCTAGCATCATGAAGGAGCATGTTAACGGGTTCCTCCGAGCTGTGAAACAGCTACAGCATTTTAACCCTGATGCTGATTTCTCCCAAGCCGATGTGGACAAGGACTCCAACAAGGAGGGAATCTTGGTTCCTTTGTCCGAGCTTGAGGACGAAGAAGAAGTTCCAGAAAGGGGGGAGGCTGAGCAGCAAGGCGCCGAGGAGGTAGTAGACCACGAAGGTGGAATACCTGACCCATCCCTGGATGTTCTTCTTCTGAATGAAGACGACATCAATGCTGATGACACCTTTGCTCATGGGGATGCCGATGAGTAACTTAGATCTTTTTTCTTTTTTGAAAATGTATTTTGTTGCTTGGGCCATGCCCTTTTGTACTGGGCTTTGCCTTATTTAGTAATGAATATTTGAACTTTTGCTATCAAATTACAACTTGTCTTCTTTTGCTAACTTGGAGAAATTTCTAAGTTTTTCTCTTGATAACTTAGAAAATTTTCTAAGTTTTTCTCAGCTCGGATGTTTACCTTTAGCTTTCTAATGCGTATTTTACCCAAGTTTTTCACCGGGGGAAGCTTGGTTATTTTATTTATTTTTTTTCGCGTGGCCTTTTTTGAGCATATAAGCTCGGCCTTTTTAAATTTTAGTGTTACTTTTTTTAGGCACGGCATTTCGACCTTAACTCAGTCGATTTTAGCTCGGTTGACCTCTTTAAGCTTATGCTTACCTCTTTGGGTCCGGCATTTCGACCTCAACCTGGCCGATTTTAGCTCGGTCAACCCTTTTAGGTTTTGTTTTTACCTTTTTGGGTCCGGCATTTCAACCTCAACTCGGTTGATTTCAGCTCGGTCAACCATTTTAGGTTTGGCATTTTAAAATGTAAAAACAAGTGAATTTTTAGTCCGGCAACAAATGCATGTAACTGAAATGGACTTTATTCATTTATTTTCTCAGGCATGCCTCATTAAAACCTTCCTGGCCAAAACCACATGGGAAAAGGACCAGGGTAGGAAAAAGAGTACATTACCTGGCTTTACATTACTCAACTAAAATAAAACTTAAGATGGGAAGTGTTCCAAGTTCTTGGAACAACCTTTCCTGACAACTCTTCTAGCCTATAAGCACCATTTCCAAGACTTTCAACTATTCTGAATGGGCCAGACCAGTTTGCTGCGAGCTTGCCCTCTTTGGAGTCCTTTTTTGCATCATTTTGCAATCTTAGTACTAGATCTCCTTGAAGAAACTCTCTTGGTCGCAACCTTGAGTTGTACTTCCGAGTTGCCTTCTGCTTGCATAGTTCTTCCCTGATCTTTGCTTCATCTCGGACTTCTTAAACCATGTCAAGCTCAACTCGGATCTCTTCCTCATTTTTGCTCTGGCCATGATGCTGCCTTCTGAAAGAAAGTTCACCGAGCTCAACTGGAATCATTGCATCAGTTCCATAGGTTACCCTGAATGGCGTTTCTCCAGTTGATGACTATGGTGAGCAATGATAAGACCAGAGGATGCTCGGTAATTCTTCAGCCCATGCCCCTTTTGATTGGCCCAACCTTTTCTTGAGCTCGTTCAAAATGACTTTGTTAGCTGCCTCTGCCTGACCATTTGTTTGTGGATGCTCAACCGTGGTCACCTTATGTTTGATTCCGAGGTTGGAGTAAAATTCTTTAAGCCCTTTGTTAGTGAATTGCTTTCCATTGTCAGTGACAATTGCATAAGGTAGGCCATGTCCGCATATGATGTTTTTCCATACAAAACTCTAAACTTTTTTAGCTGTTATAGTAGCTAATGGCTCGGCTTCGATCCATTTAGTGAAGTAATCCACCCCTACTAACAAGAACTTTACTTGGCCTTTGGCAACAGGGAAAAGGCCCACAATGTCCATCCCCCACATAGTGAAGGGCCAAGGTGACAGCATGGAATGGAGCTCTTCTCCTGGGACTCGCGCCACATTAGCAAATTTCTGACAAGGGTCACATTTATTAGTCCAGGCAGCACAGTCTGATCTCATGGTTGGCCAATAGAAGCCTGCTCGCAGAACCCGGGCTGCTAGGGATCGGCCACCGGAATGCATTCCACATATTCCTCTATGCATCTCATCCATTACGTACTCGGATTGCTCCTTTGTTATGCATTTTAATAAAGGCATGGAAAATCCTCTTCTGTACAACTCTCCATCTCGGATAGTGTAATGACAAGACTTCAGACGAATTTTCTTTGCCTCTTTGGGGTCATCAGGTAATTTGTCCGAGGTCAGGAATTTCCAGAATGGCATCATCCAGCCCCAATCATAGTGCTCAGTTATCAACACCTCGGTACTTTTAATGCTCGGTTCAGGGAGATTTTCCTGAATGAAAGTTCTTAGCTGGCCAGTTCTTTTGGTGCTAGCCAACTTGGACAATAGGTCGGCCCTAGCATTTTCCTCCCGAGGTATATGCTCAATAGTAAAATTGTCAAACTCTGAAATTAAACTATTGACTTTGCAAAAATACCTGGTTAATTGAGGATCTTTCATTTGGTAATCCCCCGAAACTTGTCCTGTTATAAGCTGTGAGTCACTTCGGTACTTCAATCCTTTGACTCCAACTTCTTTAGCTAATATCAGACCGACACTAAGAGCTTCATACTCTGCTTGGTTGTTTGAAGCATTGAACCCAAACTTCAAGGATTGCTCCAGGATAAGGTTGTCTGGACCCTCGAGAATTATTCCGGCCCCGCTTCCTTTTAAATTTGATGAACCATCCACATACAAAAGCCAATTAATGGGTTCAGGACTCGGCTTTGAAGAGAGCTCGGCAATGAAGTCGGAGAGGCATTGGGCTTTCATTGGTCCCCTCTGTTCATACTGTAAACCGAACTCTGACAGTTCTACTGACCAAGCTATCATTCGTCCTGCCAGATCAGGCTTTCGAAGCACTTGCTTAATTGGATGATCTGTTTTGACTATAACTTGGTGCCACTGGAAATAAGGTCTTAACCTCCGAGCTGCTATGACCAGAGCAAGGGCAAGCTTTTCAATTACTTGATACCGTGTCTCTGCATCTTTCAAGATTCTACTGATGTAATACACTGGCATCTGTTGCTTCTCCTCCTCTTGGATGATTACTGCACTGATTGCGTAATCATTGACAGATAAGTACAAATACAGATCTTTACCGAGCTCTGGTCGAGTTAGAATTAGAGGCGAGGCTAGAAACAATTTCAGTTCTTCAAAAGCCTTTTCACACTCCTCGGTCCAAACGAACTCCTTGGGCTTCTTTAAGAGTAGGAAAAATGGTCTGGCCTTTTCCGCTGATTTGGGGAGGAACCGAGATAGGGAAGCTAAACGGCCTGCCAGCCTCTGTATTTCTTTCATAGTTTGCAGACTCCGCATTTCAATGACAGCTTTACACTTATCTGGATTGGCCTCAATCCCTCTGTGTGTTAGCATATACCCCAGGAACTTTCTTCCTTGTACCCCAAAAGAGCATTTTTCTGGGTTCAACCTCATGTTATACTTTCTGAGTATTTCTTCCAAGTCGGCAGGGTGTTGCTTTGGGTCATCGGACTTTACCACTGTATCATCATAAACCTCTAGGTTTTTGCCGATCTGATTGAGAAACACTTTGTCCATGAGCCTTTGATATGTTGCACCAGCATTTTTTAAACCGAAGGGCATTACTCGGTAACAGTAGTTTGCCCCATCGGTCATAAATGCCGTTTTTTCTTCATCTGGTGGATACATTCTTATCTGGTTGTAACCCGAGTATGCATCCAAGAAGGTTAAGACTCTATAACCCGATGCTCCATCTACCAATCTGTCAATGTTTGGAAGAGGATAAGAATCCTTTGGACATGCCTTGTTGAGATCGATGTAGTCAGTACACATTCTCCACTTGCCATTGGCTTTCTTTACTAACACGACATTGGCTAGCCAAGTAGTATACTTGACTTCTCTGATAAAATTGGCTTTCATCAGTTTTGCAGTCTCCTCGGCTACAGCCTTTCTTCTTTCTTCACCGAGCTTCCTTTTCCTCTGGGCTATGGGCTTGGCCTCCTGACATATAGATAGCCTGTGGCACAGAAAATTGGGATCTATGCCAGGCATATCCGATGTCTTCCAAGCAAACAAGTCGGCATTCTTTTTCAAAACTGTTTGTATTTGTTGCTTCAGTGAGGGGTCGAGCTGACTGCCGATGCTTGTGCACTGATCGGCCTGGGCTCCTAGTTGAAAATTTTCCAAAGATTCTGTAGGTTCAGCTCTGGATTCGTACATTTCTATCCTTGGATCTAATTCGAACATGTCAACCGATCTTACAGAGCTAACTGAACTGACCGAGCTTACCACTTCTGCTTTATGATCCTTGGCATTTTCTGTGATATCCGGCTCCCGAGTTACCTTCAAACTATCAGCTATAAATTTCATGGTGAGGTGGGGTGTGGAGACAATTGCCCTGAGCTCATTTAGGGTCGGTCTCCTAATGAGGATGTTATATGAAGTGTTGGCATCCATAATGACATACCTGACAGATATGGTCCGAGCGAGCTTGCCTTCACCAAATGTTGTCAAGAGGTCTATATAACCTTGAGTCTTGACCTGTTCTCCGGTGAACCCCACTAGCTTGTCCTCCTATTCTTTTATAAACTTTTTTGGAATTCCAAGCTTTTTAAAGGTTGCCAAGTACAAAATGTCAGTCGATCTACCCTGATCAACAAGTGTACGTTTGACCGAGTAGTTGGCTACTTCAACCGTTATTAGCATTGGGTCATCTTGATTAGGATCTAATCCTTGGAAGTCATCATCTGAGAAAGTAATTGGTGGTCTTGGCCTTGCAGATTTTCTAGAAACCGAGTTGACAGATCGGATAGCCTTTATGTGACGTCTCCGAGTTGAACTCGTTGTGCCTCCTCCTGTGAAACCTCCCGAGATGTTATTAATGACTCCTCTGACGCCAACTTCCGCCTCATCATTAGGAGGTCTCTGGTTGTTATCCCGATCTCCGTTCTGATTATTACCTCGCTAGTTCTCATCTCGGTTACGGTTGTCATAACCCCGTCTTCTTCGCCGTCGGCCAGCTCGTCCGCCATCATCACCATCTCGGTGAACGAACCGGTCAAGTTGGCCTGCCTGTACCAATTCTTCAATTTTATCCTGGGCTGTTTTACAGTCTTCAGTGGAGTGGCCATAGCTTTGATGCCACTTGCACTCCTTACTTCTGTCAGCCTGAGCAGGAGTTTTGGATGGCCTCGGCAATGAGAGCAACTCGGTATTGCATACTTCTTGGAGTATAGCGGCTTTGGATCGGTTCAGTGGCGTGTAAGACTGGTACCGGGGTTGGGGTTGCCTTTTTGAGGGTCCTCTGTCATTACTTTTGAAAGCCTTAGGTGGATTGGCTCCTCTATCTCTTTCTTTGTTTGAGATTGTGCTTTTTTCTTCAAAACTCCTCTTTTTGGATTCTACCATCTCTTCCGAGTTCATGAACCCTGTGGCTTTTTCCTGAAGTTCTTCAAAATCTCTCGGTGGCTTCCGAGATAAATATTCAAAGAACGGCCCTGGCCTTAAACCATTCATAATAGTATGAAGGCAGAGTTCCGAGCTCATATTGGGGATTAAAACCTGTTGAGCGCTGAAGCGAGCCATATAATCTCTGAGTGATTCGTTTTTCTCCTGCCTAAAATTCACAAGTGAGACCGAGTGCTTTTTATGCCTTCGACTCGCTGAGAATTGTGCAGTGAACTTAGTAACTAACATGTCAAAAGAATCTACTGACTGAGGTGGAAGATTTGTCAACCAAGTCAAGGCAGGCCCTTGCAAAGTGGTTGGAAAAATCTTGCACACGATGGCTTCCGAATTAGTCACCAAGTAAACAAATGAAACAAAAGATTCTACATGTTCAGTCGGATCAGTGGTGCCATTATACTTATCAATATTGAGAGATTTGAAATGCCTAGGTATGATCACCTCGTCAATGGCATCACTGAAAGGTAATCTTGGTCGTTTGTCTCTTGTCCTTTCTCTCTGAGACTCTCTGAGTAGTCTCCTCAGTACGAGATCTGACCCCTGAGGCCTCAGGCCCGAGTCTGGTTCTGGAAGGTCGGCTTGTGTCATCACGAGAAGGTACATATGTGGGGTCTCTCTTACTGTCCTTGGGTGAAGACTGCTCTTCCTCGGCAAGCGTTGCCAATCTTCCCTTTTTTCGAGTTCTTAACAGCCTTTGGTACTCCATACGAGTCTCCTCGTTTTCCTGACACAACTGTTTCAATTGTGCCATGATTCTCCCAGCTGCAGATTACCTTCATCGAGGGGAGGAGGTGGGGGGTTGTTATGATTAGAGTTTGATTCCTCAACATGATTCGCACTGTGCGCCCCTCCCCTCGGTCCATTCCGTGTAGTCACCATTAGATCTTCTTATGGAACCGGGGAAAGTTTTTCCTTGGCCCCACGGTGGGCGCCAAATGTTCCTGTCGGGATCCGAGTTGCCGGAATCTCGCCGTAAACGTCAGACCAAGGGCAAATGTTGGTGTTGTTTTATACCGTGGCTTGACAGAATACTTATGTTCCGGTCCTACGTATCCCAATGGGAATCAAAGCCAAACGTAATCCTGAGTTCAACCCTTGATCACGTGGCGCATCAATCTCTTAATCTTGTATCCGATGTACTTCGGTGGGCAAGGACCTTTTGATAGTCTCTTGATCACAACCGGGACTTCTAATAAGCTTAAGAGAGAACACCAAACTTCAGTAAAAGTTAAAGTGTCTCTTCTCTTAGACTCTTCCTCCTTTTATAGAGGAGTAGAGGAGTAAACCGATCCTATTTTCTATGATCTAGTTTATCTCTTATCTCTTATCACTTATCACTTATCTCTTTTAACTCAATTCCAACCTCTTTCATTGATAAGAGTTATCCCTTATCTAAAGTAAGGTTGTTAGCTGGGTTTTAGATAAGTGTATCGTTAAGTTAGTTAAGTTTCCGAGCTCGGCGGCCGAGCTTACCACCTCGGCCAGTACAGGACCTTTGAGGAATATGCATCTGCTCAGACAAAGATGGGCAACACAGTTTGACAAAGGTTGAAGCTATGGGTGTTGAGTTTGTTTACAAAGATGGGCAAGTAGATTCAGAATAGCTACCTTCTCAATATTGTGTGTGTTGAGCAAGAAATGGCAATTAACACAAAAGATCATAGCAAATCTAATGCATGGTGTCTATTAAATGGGCAACTAAGACCATTGAAGTTGGAGGCAGCGAATGATACAAATAATGAGAAGGTAGTTGATATGAAGGGTAAATGGGATAAATTACTAGTAGAGAGAAAAATTATCAGAATCAATTTTGGATCCCAAAATTGAAAGCTAGGAGAAGCAGCTTCCTCCTAGAATCGATTCTGAATGCAAACGTGCTTCAACTTCAGAGAGCCAAACACATTTTTTTCTGGTCAAAGTCACATTTGACTGACCCTCAACTCATGTCTGTTGGTTCCAAACATGGAACCAAACAGCCACTAAGTTTACAAAGTTTCAAGTTAATATAAAAAATCTTAGTGTCTCTTATTATCATTAGTGTTAGCGAATTAGTCCTTTCCATCATATTTTTATCGGATTCTAGAAAATCTTGTCGAATTCTAAAAAAAATGTTGCTAGAAATTGGAAAAGGTGGTCGGAAACTATACAATTGTTTTTCTTCTCCTTCTTCTCTTTCTATCTTCTCTTCTCTTCCTCTCTTACGGATCTGACTCATGAGGAAAAGCGATGAAGAGAGAGGAAGAATTTTGTAACGCCCCGTTTTCTCGATTTATTTTTAAGGAAGGGATTAGGCATGTTTAAAGGCTTAATCTTATTCCTTGGCTGTTGATGAGCTTATGTTAAATTTGAGGTCAACCGAACTTCAAACGAGTTCAGAATGCGTAAAAAACGGGTACTGACAGCAGGGTCACACTTGAACGTTGAATGACCCAACTTTCAAGCGTGGGCATGCTAAACCATTGGCCAAGAACGGTGGTAAGGCTATTTGGTAGGCGACTTTGCTGACTCTTTTTAGAATTTGGTATGGACCAATGAATCTAGGAGTAAGTTTCCTTGTTTTCATCACTCTACCAACCCTAGTTGTCGGGGTAATTCTCAAGAACACATGGTCACCTTCTTGGAATTCGAGAGCCTTCCTCCTTTTGTCATGGTAGCTCTTTTGCCTACTCTGTGTCACTTTCATCTTTTCCTGAATCATCCTCACCTTATCTGTGGTTTCTTGCACTATCTCGGGTCCTAACACAACACTATCACCAGGTTCACTCCAACACAAGGGTATCCTACATCTCCTCCCATAAAGAGCTTTATAAGGTGTCATCCCAATACTGGAATGGAAACTATTGTTGTAGGTAAACTCTATCAGGGGCAAAAACTTGTCCCAACTACCTGACTGTTCTAGCATACAAGCTCTAAGTAAGTCCTCTAAGGACTGGATGGTTCTCTTAGACTGACCATCAGTCTGGGGGTGATAAGCTGAACTAAGCCTAAGCTTGGTTCCTAAAGCCTCTTGCAAACTATTCCAAAACCTTGAGGTAAACCTCGGGTATCTATCTATCACTATGCTAAGGGGTGCACCATGTAGCCTAACTATCTCTTTGATGTACAACTTGGCCAACTTTTCCAAAGGATATTCCATGTTCATAGGGATGAAATGGGAGGACTTAGTCAGTCTATCCACTACAACCCAGATTGCCTCAAAACCAGCTGGAGTCCTAAGGAGTCCAGACACAAAATCCATGGAAATACTATCCCATTTCCATTCTGGGATACTTAACGGTTGCAACTTTCCTGATGGCTTCTAGTGTTCTATCTTAGCCTTTTGGCATACTAAATAAGCATACACAAACTCAGCCACATCTTTCTTGATCCTAGGCCACCAAAACATAAGCTTGAGATCCTGATACATCTTAGTGGCACTTGGGTGCACACTCAGTCCACTCCTATGTCCTTCTTCAAGAATCAACTTTCTAAGCTCTGGGACATCTGGAATACAAACTCTATCCTTGAACCTCAAAGCTCCATCACTTCCGTCCTTTAAACTAAAGTTTCTACCTTGAGCGAGCAACTCTCTCTGGTCTAAGAGGAACAGGTCTATCTTCTGACCCTCTCTAACTTGATCCATCAAATTGTTGGTAACCTTCAAAGTTCCAAGCCTAATACTCTTAGGGGTAACTTCCCAAGCTAAACTCAGGTCTCTAAACTCCTAGATCAGATCCATCTCCCTAACCATCAAAGCGGAGACATGCAAGGTTTTCCTACTTAAAGCATCTGCCACTACATTGGTCTTTCCTGGCAAATAATAAAACTTTTCTTTTTCTAAATTAATAAAACAACTTTGTAAACGACGTGTGCGAATAAAATCGTTTTGCAAAAGATAAACAGAAATAAAAGATAAAGGTTTGAGAAGATGAACACAAGCGAGATATCCTGGTTCGGTCACAAACTACCCACGTGACCTACGTCCAGCCCCAAGGCAATACGACCAAGGGTTTCCAATCAACTCTAGTTTTTAAACAAGATCAACTAGAACCTTTACAATAAAGAACACTCCTCGCAGACCAGGGATATCACTTCCCCCAGTGAAAGAGCCTCAAGACAATAACCCAAGAGATATCACCTCTCTTGTCAACCACAAGGAATATCACCCCCCATGTAAACACTTGGAAATCACATCCAAGAACACCCCAAGAGATATCACCTCTCTTGAAAACTAGGTGTAGAAAAGAAAGGTTTGAGTCACACGACTCTTACCAACAATATGCACTCTTAATAGTGCTGATTAAACAAATTGAAGAACAAGAATAACAACACCTATATGGTGTGTGGAACTCTCAAAATAATATGGTCAAGTGAATTTCAAGAGAAAAGTAGTATAAAGAAAATTGATCAGAGTTTTAGCACATAGTATGATAGTAGTGTGTTGTCTCTATTTGAAGGCTACCTAAACCTGCTTTTATATGAGAATGATGATGGTTCAAAAGAAATTAGGTCAAGCCTCTTAAAATTCATTTCTGTCGCATCATAATCGATTATTGCAAAGGCATAATCGATTATTTAAAGCATTTTTCAGGAAGTGTGTTTTTGACATAAAAGACATAATCGATTATACTAATTGATTACGAGTCCACTGACTTTCATATAAAAAGCCACAATCGATTACATAATCGATTACAGGGTTTCTGTTTGAAGCCCTTTGAAAGACAGTAAGGACATAATCGATTATACAAAAACCATAATCGATTATACTGATTCAAAATTTAAATCCAACGGCTTTAATGTCATAATTACTCATTAACACCAATTAAAGCCATTTAACCTCGACTCATAAACGATTATAGGATTACCATAATCGATTATGGCATGAATAAAATTGAATTTGAAAAACTTGACAATTAATGGTTTGATTACTCGTTAAGTATAATTAATTGTCAGATTTAATTCTTTTAAGCACATGTTAAATCTGTTAAAAGTGTGTGTGTGAGAGACCAATATTAAATTGAGAACTCTACTTACCATTTACACACTTTTCTAAAAGAAACAATACAAATACTGAAATTCCCATTTTGCCCCTTTGCTGGCTTACTTTATAACTTTCCGCTTTTTGCACTTTAGTCCTTCTGGACATTTCCCTTTTGTCATTCATCAAAACTAAAGTACCTGTCAAGGCATATATTTACATTCTCCCCCTTTTTGATGATGACAAACATCTCATGGAGGGATTTGCTCAAGAATAGGGTTAGAGCAGTTAAATAAGAAACATCAAAATTCTAAGTGCAGTTTGACGCTCTATTACCCCTCACTTTATGCATACATTCAAATCCACTCTCCCTGAATCATGCATTCAGATAACTCTCCCCATTTGGCATTATCAAAAAGCGGGAAAAACAAATAAAGCAAGGCATATATTCAGGCAAGAAATATAGACAAAATGTGCGGAAGCAAATACCAGGATAGTAAAAGAAAAAATTCTCAATTTTAGTTTTCAAAACGCTGCATTCATCACATTTAGAAACTTCATTCTTTTTATTTTCACAAGATAAGCATAATGAAGTTTCGTTTAAAACAACTAGTTTTTCTTTAAGGGCTTCCATCTCTTTGTTTAAAACATCGATTTCAGATTCAAGGTTAGAGATGGTTTTCTTGGATGAAGAAATAATTTTTCGAAGTCTAATAGTTTCATTATTCAATTCTTCACAAGCAGTAAACAAATCATCGTAAGATAATTCAGTTTCAAGTTCAAGATCGTTTACCTCATCTTCCTCATGATTTGTCATGAGACATAAATTAGCCTCTTTATTGTCCGACTCATCGGATGAATCTATATCATTGTCTTCCCAAGCAATATAGGCCCTTCTTTCTCTTCGCTCCTCTTGTGGCCTTTTATCCGATTTCTCATGCTTTCTTTGGCCCTTAGGACAATCGGGTTTTATATGACCCTTTTTGCCGCACTTGTAGTATGTTGGGATGAAAGAGGTTCCTTCTTCCTCATATTTCTTTTGAGGGTTGGAGATTTGTTTTGCTTTGCCTTTTCGCCTTAAGAACTTTTTAAACTTGCGGATCATTTGGCTCATCTCCTCCTCGTCTTCATCAAGGTTATCACAATCATCAAAGTCACTCTCTTCATCTTTTTCAATCATGCGTGTTTTGAGTGCATGATCTTTCTTTATCTTATTATTGCTTTCCGCACTTTCCATGAGGCGATATAGTTCAAGCTCATGTTGCTGGAATTTGCCAAATAAAGTTGTCAAAGACATAGATGATAAATCTCTAGATTCGGATATGGTAGTTACTTTGGGTTGCCGATTTCTATTCAAACATCTAAGCACTTTATTTATCAAATCCTCATTATTAAAAGATTTCCCAAGAGCCCTAAGATGATTTATAATATGGATAAAACGTTTCTGCATATCTTGTATGCTTTCACCCTGTATCATCCTAAATAACTCATACTCATGGGTCAATGTGTTCATCCTAGCCCTGTTGACCTCGGTAGTACCTTCATGGGTCAATTGAAGGGTGTCCCACATTTCTTTAGTAGTCTTGCAATTTGAGACCCTATAGAACTCATCGTAGCTTAAAGCTGAAGTGATGATGTTCCTAGATTTCAAATTGTATTGGACCTTTTTCTTTTCCGCGTTGGTCCAAAGATTTTTCGGTTTATCCACTAAAGCACCATTAACTTCATGCTTAGGGACAAATGGACCATTTTCCACAGAATCCCAAATATCAATATCAGAAACTTCCAAAAAATTTGCATTCTTTCTTTCCAGTATCCATACCCTTCACCATCAAACGATGGAGGTCTGTTTACGGAATTACCCTCATTACAAAAACTGTTTGAAGTCATCTTTCCTCTTGAGACGGTTTCGTCCTTTATATCCAAGAGTTAAGCTCTGATGCCACTTGTTTACAAGTGACTCCAAACACAAGAGGGGGGTGAATTGTGTTTTTCAAAAACTTTTGGCAAATAATAAAACTTTTCTTTTTACTAAATTAATAAAACAACTTTGTAAACGACGCGTGCGACTAAAATAGTTTTGCAAAAGATAAACAGAAATAAAAGATAAAGGTTTGAGAAGATGAACACAAGCGAGATATCCTGGTTCGGTCACAAACTACCCACGTGACCTACGTCCAGCCCCAAGGCAATACGACCAAGGGTTTCCAATCAACTCTAGTTTTTAAACAAGATCAACTAGAACCTTTACAATAAAGAACACTCCTCGCAGACCAGGGATATCACTTCCCCCAGTGAAAGAGCCTCAAGACAATAACCCAAGAGATATCACCTCTCTTGTCAACCACAAGGAATATCACCCCCCATGTAAACACTTGGAAATCACATCCAAGAACACCCCAAGAGATATCACCTCTCTTGAAAACTAGGTGTAGAAAAGAAAGGTTTGAGTCACACGACTCTTACCAACAATATGCACTCTTAATAGTGCTGATTAAACAAATTGAAGAACAAGAATAACAACACCTATATGGTGTGTAGAACTCTCAAAATAATATGGCCAAGTGAATTTCAAGAGAAAAGTAGTATAAAGAAAATTGATCAGAGTTTTAGCACAGAGTATGATAGTAGTGTGTTGTCTCTGTTTGAAGGCCGCCTAAACCTGCTTTAATATGAGATTGGTGATGGTTCAAAAGAAATTAGGTCAAGCCTCTTAAAATTCATTTCTGTCGTGTCATAATCAATTATTGCAAAGGCATAATCGATTATTTAAAGCATTTTTCAGGAAGCGCGTTTTTGACAGAAAAGACATAATCGATTATACTAATCGATTACGAGTCCACTGACTTTCATATAAAAAGCCACAATCGATTACATAATCGATTACAGGGTTTCTGTTTGAAGCTCTTTGAAAGATTGTAAGGACATAATCGATTATACAAAAACCATAATCGATTATACTGATTCAAAATTTAAATCCAACGGCTTTAATGTCATAATTACTCATTAACACCAATTAAAGCCATTTAACCTCGACTCATAAACGATTATAGGATTACCATAATCGATTATGTCATGAATAAAATTGAATTTGAAAAACTTGACAATTAATGGTTTGATTACTCGTTAAGTATAATTAATTGTCAGATTTAATTCTTTTAAGCACATGTTAAATCTGTTAAAAGTGTGTGTGTTTGAGACCAATATTAAATTGAGAACTCTACTTACCATTTACACACTTTTCTAAAAGAAACAATACAAATACTGAAATTCCCATTTTGCCCCTTTGCTGGCTTACTTTATAACTTTCCGCTTTTTGCACTTTAGTCCTTCTGGACATTTCCCTTTTGTCATTCATCAAAACTAAAGTACCTATCAAGGCATATATTTACATTCTCCCCCTTTTTGATGATGACAAACATCTCATGGAGGGATTTTCTCAAGAATAGGGTTAGAGCAGTTAAATAAGAAACATCAAAATTCTAAGTGCAGTTTGATGCTCTATTCCCCCTCACTTTATGCATACATTCAAATCCACTCTCCCTGAATCATGCATTCAGATAACTCTCCCCATTTGGCATTATCAAAAAGCGGGAAAAACAAATAAAGCAAGGCATATATTCAGGAAAGAAATATAGACAAAATGTGCGGAAGCAAATACCAGGATAGTAAAAGAAAAAATTCTCAATTTTAGTTTTCAAAACGCTGCATTCATCACATTTAGAAACTTCATTCTTTTTATTTTCACAAGATAAGCATAATGAAGTTTCGTTTAAAACAACTAGTTTTTCTTTAAGAGCTTCCATCTCTTTGTTTAAAACATCGATTTCAGATTCAAGGTTAGAGATGGTTTTGTTGGATGAAGAAATAATTTTTCGAAGTCTAATAGTTTCATTATTCAATTCTTCACAAGTAGTAAACAAATCATCATAAGATAATTCAGTTTCAAGTTCAAGATCGTTTACCTCATCTTCCTCATGATTTTTCATGAGACATAAATTAGCCTCTTTATTGTCCGACTCATCGGATGAATCTATATCATTGTCTTCCCAAGCAATATAGGCCCTTCTTTCTCTTCGTTCCTCTTGTGGCCTTTTATCCGATTTCTCATGCTTTCTTTGGCCCTTAGGACAATCGGGTTTTATATGACCCTTTTTGCCGCACTTGTAGTATGTTGGGATGAAAGAGGTTCCTTCTTCCTCATATTTCTTTTGAGGGTTGGAGACTTGTTTTGCTTTGCCTTTTCGCCTTAAGAACTTTTTAAACTTGCGGATCATTTGGCTCATCTCCTCCTCGTCTTCATCAAGGTTATCACAATCATCAAAGTCACTCTCTTCATCTTTTTCAATCATGCGTGTTTTGAATGCATTATCTTTCTTTATCTTATTATTGCTTTCCTCACTTTCCATGAGGCGATATAGTTCAAGCTCATGTTCCTGCAATTTGCCAAATAAAGTTGTCAAAGACATAGATGATAAATCTCTAGATTCGGATATGGTAGTTACTTTGGGTTGCCAATTTCTATTCAAACATCTAAGCACTTTATTTATCAAATCCTCATTATTAAAAGATTTCCCAAGAGCCCTAAGATGATTTATAATATGTATATAACGTTTCTGCATATCTTGTATGCTTTCACCCTGTATCATCCTAAATAGCTCATACTCATGGGTCAATGTGTTCATCCTAGCCCTTTTGACCTCGGTAGTACCTTCATGGGTCAATTGAAGGGTGTCCCACATTTCTTTAGTAGTCTTGCAATTTGAGACCCTATAGAACTCATCGTAGCCTAAAGCTGAAGTGATGATGTTCCTAGATTTCAAATTGTATTGGACCTTTTTCTTTTCCGCGTTGGTCCAAAGATTTTTCGGTTTATCCACTAAAGCACCATTAACTTCATGCTTAGGGACAAATGGACCATTTTCTACAGAATCCCAAATATCAATATCAGAAACTTCCAAAAAATTTGCATTCTTTCTTTCCAGTATCCATACCCTTCACCATCAAACGGTGGAGGTCTGTTTACGGAATTACCCTCATTACAAAAACTGTTTGAAGTCATCTTTCCTCTTGAGACGGTTTCCTCCTTTATATCCAAGAGTTAAGCTCTGATGCCACTTGTTTACAAGTGACTCCAAACACAAGAGGGGGGTGAATTGTGTTTTTCAAAAACTTTTGGCAAATAATAAAACTTTTCTTTTTCTAAATTAATAAAACAACTTTGTAAACGACGTGTGCGAATAAAATCGTTTTGCAAAAGATAAACAGAAATAAAAGATAAAGGTTTGAGAAGATGAACACAAGCGAGATATCCTGGTTCGGTCACAAACTACCCACGTGACCTACGTCCAGCCCCAAGGCAATACGACCAAGGGTTTCCAATCAACTCTAGTTTTTAAACAAGATCAACTAGAACCTTTACAATAAAGAACACTCCTCGCAGACCAGGGATATCACTTCCCCCAGTGAAAGAGCCTCAAGACAATAACCCAAGAGATATCACCTCTCTTGTCAACCACAAGGAATATCACCCCCCATGTAAACACTTGGAAATCACATCCAAGAACACCCCAAGAGATATCACCTCTCTTGAAAACTAGGTGTAGAAAAGAAAGGTTTGAGTCACACGACTCTTACCAACAATATGCACTCTTAATAGTGCTGATTAAACAAATTGAAGAACAAGAATAACAACACCTATATGGTGTGTAGAACTCTCAAAATAATATGGCCAAGTGAATTTCAAGAGAAAAGTAGTATAAAGAAAATTGATCAGAGTTTTAGCACAGAGTATGATAGTAGTGTGTTGTCTCTGTTTGAAGGCCGCCTAAACCTGCTTTAATATGAGATTGGTGATGGTTCAAAAGAAATTAGGTCAAGCCTCTTAAAATTCATTTCTGTCGTGTCATAATCAATTATTGCAAAGGCATAATCGATTATTTAAAGCATTTTTCAGGAAGCGCGTTTTTGACAGAAAAGACATAATCGATTATACTAATCGATTACGAGTCCACTGACTTTCATATAAAAAGCCACAATCGATTACATAATCGATTACAGGGTTTCTGTTTGAAGCTCTTTGAAAGATAGTAAGGACATAATCGATTATACAAAAACCATAATCGATTATACTGATTCAAAATTTAAATCCAACGGCTTTAATGTCATAATTACTCATTAACACCAATTAAAGCCATTTAACCTCGACTCATAAACGATTATAGGATTACCATAATCGATTATGGCATGAATAAAATTGAATTTGAAAAACTTGACAATTAATGGTTTGATTACTCGTTAAGTATAATTAATTGTCAGATTTAATTCTTTTAAGCACATGTTAAATCTGTTAAAAGTGTGTGTGTTTGAGACCAATATTAAATTGAGAACTCTACTTACCATTTACACACTTTTCTAAAAGAAACAATACAAATACTGAAATTCCCATTTTGCCCCTTTGCTGGCTTACTTTATAACTTTCCGCTTTTTGCACTTTAGTCCTTCTGGACATTTCCCTTTTGTCATTCATCAAAACTAAAGTACCTATCAAGGCATATATTTACATTCTCCCCCTTTTCGATGATGACAAACATCTCATGGAGGGATTTTCTCAAGAATAGGGTTAGAGCAGTTAAATAAGAAACATCAAAATTCTAAGTGCAGTTTGATGCTCTATTCCCCCTCACTTTATGCATACATTCAAATCCACTCTCCCTGAATCATGCATTCAGATAACTCTCCCCATTTGGCATTATCAAAAAGCGGGAAAAACAAATAAAGCAAGGCATATATTCAGGAAAGAAATATAGACAAAATGTGCGGAAGCAAATACCAGGATAGTAAAAGAAAAAATTCTCAATTTTAGTTTTCAAAACGCTGCATTCATCACATTTAGAAACTTCATTCTTTTTATTTTCACAAGATAAGCATAATGAAGTTTCGTTTAAAACAACTAGTTTTTCTTTAAGAGCTTCCATCTCTTTGTTTAAAACATCGATTTCAGATTCAAGGTTAGAGATGGTTTTGTTGGATGAAGAAATAATTTTTCGAAGTCTAATAGTTTCATTATTCAATTCTTCACAAGTAGTAAACAAATCATCATAAGATAATTCAGTTTCAAGTTCAAGATCGTTTACCTCATCTTCCTCATGATTTTTCATGAGACATAAATTAGCCTCTTTATTGTCCGACTCATCGGATGAATCTATATCATTGTCTTCCCAAGCAATATAGGCCCTTCTTTCTCTTCGCTCCTCTTGTGGCCTTTTATCCGATTTCTCATGCTTTCTTTGGCCCTTAGGACAATCGGGTTTTATATGACCCTTTTTGCCGCACTTGTAGTATGTTGGGATGAAAGAGGTTCCTTCTTCCTCATATTTCTTTTGAGGGTTGGAGACTTGTTTTGCTTTACCTTTTCGCCTTAAGAACTTTTTAAACTTGCGGATCATTTGGCTCATCTCCTCCTCGTCTTCATCAAGGTTATCACAATCATCAAAGTCACTCTCTTCATCTTTTTCAATCATGCGTGTTTTGAATGCATTATCTTTCTTTATCTTATTATTGCTTTCCTCACTTTCCATGAGGCGATATAGTTCAAGCTCATGTTCCTGCAATTTGCCAAATAAAGTTGTCAAAGACATAGATGATAAATCTCTAGATTCGGATATGGTAGTTACTTTGGGTTGCCAATTTCTATTCAAACATCTAAGCACTTTATTTATCAAATCCTCATTATTAAAAGATTTCCCAAGAGCCCTAAGATGATTTATAATATGTATATAACGTTTCTGCATATCTTGTATGCTTTCACCCTGTATCATCCTAAATAGCTCATACTCATGGGTCAATGTGTTCATCCTAGCCCTTTTGACCTCGGTAGTACCTTCATGGGTCAATTGAAGGGTGTCCCACATTTCTTTAGTAGTCTTGCAATTTGAGACCCTATAGAACTCATCGTAGCCTAAAGCTGAAGTGATGATGTTCCTAGATTTCAAATTGTATTGGACCTTTTTCTTTTCCGCGTTGGTCCAAAGATTTTTCGGTTTATCCACTAAAGCACCATTAACTTCATGCTTAGGGACAAATGGACCATTTTCCACAGAATCCCAAATATCAATATCAGAAACTTCCAAAAAATTTGCATTCTTTCTTTCCAGTATCCATACCCTTCACCATCAAACGGTGGAGGTCTGTTTACGGAATTACCCTCATTACAAAAACTGTTTGAAGTCATCTTTCCTCTTGAGACGGTTTCCTCCTTTATATCCAAGAGTTAAGCTCTGATGCCACTTGTTTACAAGTGACTCCAAACACAAGAGGGGGGTGAATTGTGTTTTTCAAAAACTTTTGGCAAATAATAAAACTTTTCTTTTTCTAAATTAATAAAACAACTTTGTAAACGACGTGTGCGAATAAAATCGTTTTGCAAAAGATAAACAGAAATAAAAGATAAAGGTTTGAGAAGATGAACACAAGCGAGATATCCTGGTTCGGTCACAAACTACCCACGTGACCTACGTCCAGCCCCAAGGCAATACGACCAAGGGTTTCCAATCAACTCTAGTTTTTAAACAAGATCAACTAGAACCTTTACAATAAAGAACACTCCTCGCAGACCAGGGATATCACTTCCCCCAGTGAAAGAGCCTCAAGACAATAACCCAAGAGATATCACCTCTCTTGTCAACCACAAGGAATATCACCCCCCATGTAAACACTTGGAAATCACATCCAAGAACACCCCAAGAGATATCACCTCTCTTGAAAACTAGGTGTAGAAAAGAAAGGTTTGAGTCACACGACTCTTACCAACAATATGCACTCTTAATAGTGCTGATTAAACAAATTGAAGAACAAGAATAACAACACCTATATGGTGTGTAGAACTCTCAAAATAATATGGCCAAGTGAATTTCAAGAGAAAAGTAGTATAAAGAAAATTGATCAGAGTTTTAGCACAGAGTATGATAGTAGTGTGTTGTCTCTGTTTGAAGGCCGCCTAAACCTGCTTTAATATGAGATTGGTGATGGTTCAAAAGAAATTAGGTCAAGCCTCTTAAAATTCATTTCTGTCGTGTCATAATCAATTATTGCAAAGGCATAATCGATTATTTAAAGCATTTTTCAGGAAGCGCGTTTTTGACAGAAAAGACATAATCGATTATACTAATCGATTACGAGTCCACTGACTTTCATATAAAATGCCACAATCGATTACATAATCGATTACAGGGTTTCTGTTTGAAGCTCTTTGAAAGATAGTAAGGACATAATCGATTATACAAAAACCATAATCGATTATACTGATTCAAAATTTAAATCCAACGGCTTTAATGTCATAATTACTCATTAACACCAATTAAAGCCATTTAACCTCGACTCATAAACGATTATAGGATTACCATAATCGATTATGGCATGAATAAAATTGAATTTGAAAAACTTGACAATTAATGGTTTGATTACTCGTTAAGTATAATTAATTGTCAGATTTAATTCTTTTAAGCACATGTTAAATCTGTTAAAAGTGTGTGTGTGTGAGACCAATATTAAATTGAGAACTCTACTTACCATTTACACACTTTTCTAAAAGAAACAATACAAATACTGAAATTCCCATTTTGCCCCTTTGCTGGCTTACTTTATAACTTTCCGCTTTTTGCACTTTAGTCCTTCTGGACATTTCCCTTTTGTCATTCATCAAAACTAAAGTACCTATCAAGGCATATATTTACATTCTCCCCCTTTTCGATGATGACAAACATCTCATGGAGGGATTTTCTCAAGAATAGGGTTAGAGCAGTTAAATAAGAAACATCAAAATTCTAAGTGCAGTTTGATGCTCTATTCCCCCTCACTTTATGCATACATTCAAATCCACTCTCCCTGAATCATGCATTCAGATAACTCTCCCCATTTGGCATTATCAAAAAGCGGGAAAAACAAATAAAGCAAGGCATATATTCAGGAAAGAAATATAGACAAAATGTGCGGAAGCAAATACCAGGATAGTAAAAGAAAAAATTCTCAATTTTAGTTTTCAAAACGCTGCATTCATCACATTTAGAAACTTCATTCTTTTTATTTTCACAAGATAAGCATAATGAAGTTTCGTTTAAAACAACTAGTTTTTCTTTAAGAGCTTCCATCTCTTTGTTTAAAACATCGATTTCAGATTCAAGGTTAGAGATGGTTTTGTTGGATGAAGAAATAATTTTTCGAAGTCTAATAGTTTCATTATTCAATTCTTCACAAGTAGTAAACAAATCATCATAAGATAATTCAGTTTCAAGTTCAAGATCGTTTACCTCATCTTCCTCATGATTTTTCATGAGACATAAATTAGCCTCTTTATTGTCCGACTCATCGGATGAATCTATATCATTGTCTTCCCAAGCAATATAGGCCCTTCTTTCTCTTCGCTCCTCTTGTGGCCTTTTATCCGATTTCTCATGCTTTCTTTGGCCCTTAGGACAATCGGGTTTTATATGACCCTTTTTGCCGCACTTGTAGTATGTTGGGATGAAAGAGGTTCCTTCTTCCTCATATTTCTTTTGAGGGTTGGAGACTTGTTTTGCTTTACCTTTTCGCCTTAAGAACTTTTTAAACTTGCGGATCATTTGGCTCATCTCCTCCTCGTCTTCATCAAGGTTATCACAATCATCAAAGTCACTCTCTTCATCTTTTTCAATCATGCGTGTTTTGAATGCATTATCTTTCTTTATCTTATTATTGCTTTCCTCACTTTCCATGAGGCGATATAGTTCAAGCTCATGTTCCTGCAATTTGCCAAATAAAGTTGTCAAAGACATAGATGATAAATCTCTAGATTCGGATATGGTAGTTACTTTGGGTTGCCAATTTCTATTCAAACATCTAAGCACTTTATTTATCAAATCCTCATTATTAAAAGATTTCCCAAGAGCCCTAAGATGATTTATAATATGTATATAACGTTTCTGCATATCTTGTATGCTTTCACCCTGTATCATCCTAAATAGCTCATACTCATGGGTCAATGTGTTCATCCTAGCCCTTTTGACCTCGGTAGTACCTTCATGGGTCAATTGAAGGGTGTCCCACATTTCTTTAGTAGTCTTGCAATTTGAGACCCTATAGAACTCATCGTAGCCTAAAGCTGAAGTGATGATGTTCCTAGATTTCAAATTGTATTGGACCTTTTTCTTTTCCGCGTTGGTCCAAAGATTTTTCGGTTTATCCACTAAAGCACCATTAACTTCATGCTTAGGGACAAATGGACCATTTTCCACAGAATCCCAAATATCAATATCAGAAACTTCCAAAAAATTTGCATTCTTTCTTTCCAGTATCCATACCCTTCACCATCAAACGGTGGAGGTCTGTTTACGGAATTACCCTCATTACAAAAACTGTTTGAAGTCATCTTTCCTCTTGAGACGGTTTCCTCCTTTATATCCAAGAGTTAAGCTCTGATGCCACTTGTTTACAAGTGACTCCAAACACAAGAGGGGGGTGAATTGTGTTTTTCAAAAACTTTTGGCAAATAATAAAACTTTTCTTTTTCTAAATTAATAAAACAACTTTGTAAACGACGTGTGCGAATAAAATCGTTTTGCAAAAGATAAACAGAAATAAAAGATAAAGGTTTGAGAAGATGAACACAAGCGAGATATCCTGGTTCGGTCACAAACTACCCACGTGACCTACGTCCAGCCCCAAGGCAATACGACCAAGGGTTTCCAATCAACTCTAGTTTTTAAACAAGATCAACTAGAACCTTTACAATAAAGAACACTCCTCGCAGACCAGGGATATCACTTCCCCCAGTGAAAGAGCCTCAAGACAATAACCCAAGAGATATCACCTCTCTTGTCAACCACAAGGAATATCACCCCCCATGTAAACACTTGGAAATCACATCCAAGAACACCCCAAGAGATATCACCTCTCTTGAAAACTAGGTGTAGAAAAGAAAGGTTTGAGTCACACGACTCTTACCAACAATATGCACTCTTAATAGTGCTGATTAAACAAATTGAAGAACAAGAATAACAACACCTATATGGTGTGTAGAACTCTCAAAATAATATGGCCAAGTGAATTTCAAGAGAAAAGTAGTATAAAGAAAATTGATCAGAGTTTTAGCACAGAGTATGATAGTAGTGTGTTGTCTCTGTTTGAAGGCCGCCTAAACCTGCTTTAATATGAGATTGGTGATGGTTCAAAAGAAATTAGGTCAAGCCTCTTAAAATTCATTTCTGTCGTGTCATAATCAATTATTGCAAAGGCATAATCGATTATTTAAAGCATTTTTCAGGAAGCGCGTTTTTGACAGAAAAGACATAATCGATTATACTAATCGATTACGAGTCCACTGACTTTCATATAAAAAGCCACAATCGATTACATAATCGATTACAGGGTTTCTGTTTGAAGCTCTTTGAAAGATAGTAAGGACATAATCGATTATACAAAAACCATAATCGATTATACTGATTCAAAATTTAAATCCAACGGCTTTAATGTCATAATTACTCATTAACACCAATTAAAGCCATTTAACCTCGACTCATAAACGATTATAGGATTACCATAATCGATTATGGCATGAATAAAATTGAATTTGAAAAACTTGACAATTAATGGTTTGATTACTCGTTAAGTATAATTAATTATCAGATTTAATTCTTTTAAGCACATGTTAAATCTGTTAAAAGTGTGTGTGTTTGAGACCAATATTAAATTGAGAACTCTACTTACCATTTACACACTTTTCTAAAAGAAACAATACAAATACTGAAATTCCCATTTTGCCCCTTTGCTGGCTTACTTTATAACTTTCCGCTTTTTGCACTTTAGTCCTTCTGGACATTTCCCTTTTGTCATTCATCAAAACTAAAGTACCTATCAAGGCATATATTTACATTCTCCCCCTTTTCGATGATGACAAACATCTCATGGAGGGATTTTCTCAAGAATAGGGTTAGAGCAGTTAAATAAGAAACATCAAAATTCTAAGTGCAGTTTGATGCTCTATTCCCCCTCACTTTATGCATACATTCAAATCCACTCTCCCTGAATCATGCATTCAGATAACTCTCCCCATTTGGCATTATCAAAAAGCGGGAAAAACAAATAAAGCAAGGCATATATTCAGGAAAGAAATATAGACAAAATGTGCGGAAGCAAATACCAGGATAGTAAAAGAAAAAATTCTCAATTTTAGTTTTCAAAACGCTGCATTCATCACATTTAGAAACTTCATTCTTTTTATTTTCACAAGATAAGCATAATGAAGTTTCGTTTAAAACAACTAGTTTTTCTTTAAGAGCTTCCATCTCTTTGTTTAAAACATCGATTTCAGATTCAAGGTTAGAGATGGTTTTGTTGGATGAAGAAATAATTTTTCGAAGTCTAATAGTTTCATTATTCAATTCTTCACAAGTAGTAAACAAATCATCATAAGATAATTCAGTTTCAAGTTCAAGATCGTTTACCTCATCTTCCTCATGATTTTTCATGAGACATAAATTAGCCTCTTTATTGTCCGACTCATCGGATGAATCTATATCATTGTCTTCCCAAGCAATATAGGCCCTTCTTTCTCTTCGCTCCTCTTGTGGCCTTTTATCCGATTTCTCATGCTTTCTTTGGCCCTTAGGACAATCGGGTTTTATATGACCCTTTTTGCCGCACTTGTAGTATGTTGGGATGAAAGAGGTTCCTTCTTCCTCATATTTCTTTTGAGGGTTGGAGACTTGTTTTGCTTTACCTTTTCGCCTTAAGAACTTTTTAAACTTGCGGATCATTTGGCTCATCTCCTCCTCGTCTTCATCAAGGTTATCACAATCATCAAAGTCACTCTCTTCATCTTTTTCAATCATGCGTGTTTTGAATGCATTATCTTTCTTTATCTTATTATTGCTTTCCTCACTTTCCATGAGGCGATATAGTTCAAGCTCATGTTCCTGCAATTTGCCAAATAAAGTTGTCAAAGACATAGATGATAAATCTCTAGATTCGGATATGGTAGTTACTTTGGGTTGCCAATTTCTATTCAAACATCTAAGCACTTTATTTATCAAATCCTCATTATTAAAAGATTTCCCAAGAGCCCTAAGATGATTTATAATATGTATATAACGTTTCTGCATATCTTGTATGCTTTCACCCTGTATCATCCTAAATAGCTCATACTCATGGGTCAATGTGTTCATCCTAGCCCTTTTGACCTCGGTAGTACCTTCATGGGTCAATTGAAGGGTGTCCCACATTTCTTTAGTAGTCTTGCAATTTGAGACCCTATAGAACTCATCGTAGCCTAAAGCTGAAGTGATGATGTTCCTAGATTTCAAATTGTATTGGACCTTTTTCTTTTCCGCGTTGGTCCAAAGATTTTTCGGTTTATCCACTAAAGCACCATTAACTTCATGCTTAGGGACAAATGGACCATTTTCCACAGAATCCCAAATATCAATATCAGAAACTTCCAAAAAATTTGCATTCTTTCTTTCCAGTATCCATACCCTTCACCATCAAACGGTGGAGGTCTGTTTACGGAATTACCCTCATTACAAAAACTGTTTGAAGTCATCTTTCCTCTTGAGACGGTTTCCTCCTTTATATCCAAGAGTTAAGCTCTGATGCCACTTGTTTACAAGTGACTCCAAACACAAGAGGGGGGTGAATTGTGTTTTTCAAAACTTTTGGCAAATAATAAAACTTTTCTTTTTCTAAATTAATAAAACAACTTTGTAAACGACGTGTGCGAATAAAATCGTTTTGCAAAAGATAAACAGAAATAAAAGATAAAGGTTTGAGAAGATGAACACAAGCGAGATATCCTGGTTCGGTCACAAACTACCCACGTGACCTACGTCCAGCCCCAAGGCAATACGACCAAGGGTTTCCAATCAACTCTAGTTTTTAAACAAGATCAACTAGAACCTTTACAATAAAGAACACTCCTCGCAGACCAGGGATATCACTTCCCCCAGTGAAAGAGCCTCAAGACAATAACCCAAGAGATATCACCTCTCTTGTCAACCACAAGGAATATCACCCCCCATGTAAACACTTGGAAATCACATCCAAGAACACCCCAAGAGATATCACCTCTCTTGAAAACTAGGTGTAGAAAAGAAAGGTTTGAGTCACACGACTCTTACCAACAATATGCACTCTTAATAGTGCTGATTAAACAAATTGAAGAACAAGAATAACAACACCTATATGGTGTGTAGAACTCTCAAAATAATATGGCCAAGTGAATTTCAAGAGAAAAGTAGTATAAAGAAAATTGATCAGAGTTTTAGCACAGAGTATGATAGTAGTGTGTTGTCTCTGTTTGAAGGCCGCCTAAACCTGCTTTAATATGAGATTGGTGATGGTTCAAAAGAAATTAGGTCAAGCCTCTTAAAATTCATTTCTGTCGTGTCATAATCAATTATTGCAAAGGCATAATCGATTATTTAAAGCATTTTTCAGGAAGCGCGTTTTTGACAGAAAAGACATAATCGATTATACTAATCGATTACGAGTCCACTGACTTTCATATAAAAAGCCACAATCGATTACATAATCGATTACAGGGTTTCTGTTTGAAGCTCTTTGAAAGATAGTAAGGACATAATCGATTATACAAAAACCATAATCGATTATACTGATTCAAAATTTAAATCCAACGGCTTTAATGTCATAATTACTCATTAACACCAATTAAAGCCATTTAACCTCGACTCATAAACGATTATAGGATTACCATAATCGATTATGGCATGAATAAAATTGAATTTGAAAAACTTGACAATTAATGGTTTGATTACTCGTTAAGTATAATTAATTGTCAGATTTAATTCTTTTAAGCACATGTTAAATCTGTTAAAAGTGTGTGTGTTTGAGACCAATATTAAATTGAGAACTCTACTTACCATTTACACACTTTTCTAAAAGAAACAATACAAATACTGAAATTCCCATTTTGCCCCTTTGCTGGCTTACTTTATAACTTTCCGCTTTTTGCACTTTAGTCCTTCTGGACATTTCCCTTTTGTCATTCATCAAAACTAAAGTACCTATCAAGGCATATATTTACATTCTCCCCCTTTTCGATGATGACAAACATCTCATGGAGGGATTTTCTCAAGAATAGGGTTAGAGCAGTTAAATAAGAAACATCAAAATTCTAAGTGCAGTTTGATGCTCTATTCCCCCTCACTTTATGCATACATTCAAATCCACTCTCCCTGAATCATGCATTCAGATAACTCTCCCCATTTGGCATTATCAAAAAGCGGGAAAAACAAATAAAGCAAGGCATATATTCAGGAAAGAAATATAGACAAAATGTGCGGAAGCAAATACCAGGATAGTAAAAGAAAAAATTCTCAATTTTAGTTTTCAAAACGCTGCATTCATCACATTTAGAAACTTCATTCTTTTTATTTTCACAAGATAAGCATAATGAAGTTTCGTTTAAAACAACTAGTTTTTCTTTAAGAGCTTCCATCTCTTTGTTTAAAACATCGATTTCAGATTCAAGGTTAGAGATGGTTTTGTTGGATGAAGAAATAATTTTTCGAAGTCTAATAGTTTCATTATTCAATTCTTCACAAGTAGTAAACAAATCATCATAAGATAATTCAGTTTCAAGTTCAAGATCGTTTACCTCATCTTCCTCATGATTTTTCATGAGACATAAATTAGCCTCTTTATTGTCCGACTCATCGGATGAATCTATATCATTGTCTTCCCAAGCAATATAGGCCCTTCTTTCTCTTCGCTCCTCTTGTGGCCTTTTATCCGATTTCTCATGCTTTCTTTGGCCCTTAGGACAATCGGGTTTTATATGACCCTTTTTGCCGCACTTGTAGTATGTTGGGATGAAAGAGGTTCCTTCTTCCTCATATTTCTTTTGAGGGTTGGAGACTTGTTTTGCTTTACCTTTTCGCCTTAAGAACTTTTTAAACTTGCGGATCATTTGGCTCATCTCCTCCTCGTCTTCATCAAGGTTATCACAATCATCAAAGTCACTCTCTTCATCTTTTTCAATCATGCGTGTTTTGAATGCATTATCTTTCTTTATCTTATTATTGCTTTCCTCACTTTCCATGAGGCGATATAGTTCAAGCTCATGTTCCTGCAATTTGCCAAATAAAGTTGTCAAAGACATAGATGATAAATCTCTAGATTCGGATATGGTAGTTACTTTGGGTTGCCAATTTCTATTCAAACATCTAAGCACTTTATTTATCAAATCCTCATTATTAAAAGATTTCCCAAGAGCCCTAAGATGATTTATAATATGTATATAACGTTTCTGCATATCTTGTATGCTTTCACCCTGTATCATCCTAAATAGCTCATACTCATGGGTCAATGTGTTCATCCTAGCCCTTTTGACCTCGGTAGTACCTTCATGGGTCAATTGAAGGGTGTCCCACATTTCTTTAGTAGTCTTGCAATTTGAGACCCTATAGAACTCATCGTAGCCTAAAGCTGAAGTGATGATGTTCCTAGATTTCAAATTGTATTGGACCTTTTTCTTTTCCGCGTTGGTCCAAAGATTTTTCGGTTTATCCACTAAAGCACCATTAACTTCATGCTTAGGGACAAATGGACCATTTTCCACAGAATCCCAAATATCAATATCAGAAACTTCCAAAAAATTTGCATTCTTTCTTTCCAGTATCCATACCCTTCACCATCAAACGGTGGAGGTCTGTTTACGGAATTACCCTCATTACAAAAACTGTTTGAAGTCATCTTTCCTCTTGAGACGGTTTCCTCCTTTATATCCAAGAGTTAAGCTCTGATGCCACTTGTTTACAAGTGACTCCAAACACAAGAGGGGGGTGAATTGTGTTTTTCAAAAACTTTTGGCAAATAATAAAACTTTTCTTTTTCTAAATTAATAAAACAACTTTGTAAACGACGTGTGCGAATAAAATCGTTTTGCAAAAGATAAACAGAAATAAAAGATAAAGGTTTGAGAAGATGAACACAAGCGAGATATCCTGGTTCGGTCACAAACTACCCACGTGACCTACGTCCAGCCCCAAGGCAATACGACCAAGGGTTTCCAATCAACTCTAGTTTTTAAACAAGATCAACTAGAACCTTTACAATAAAGAACACTCCTCGCAGACCAGGGATATCACTTCCCCCAGTGAAAGAGCCTCAAGACAATAACCCAAGAGATATCACCTCTCTTGTCAACCACAAGGAATATCACCCCCCATGTAAACACTTGGAAATCACATCCAAGAACACCCCAAGAGATATCACCTCTCTTGAAAACTAGGTGTAGAAAAGAAAGGTTTGAGTCACACGACTCTTACCAACAATATGCACTCTTAATAGTGCTGATTAAACAAATTGAAGAACAAGAATAACAACACCTATATGGTGTGTAGAACTCTCAAAATAATATGGCCAAGTGAATTTCAAGAGAAAAGTAGTATAAAGAAAATTGATCAGAGTTTTAGCACAGAGTATGATAGTAGTGTGTTGTCTCTGTTTGAAGGCCGCCTAAACCTGCTTTAATATGAGATTGGTGATGGTTCAAAAGAAATTAGGTCAAGCCTCTTAAAATTCATTTCTGTCGTGTCATAATCAATTATTGCAAAGGCATAATCGATTATTTAAAGCATTTTTCAGGAAGCGCGTTTTTGACAGAAAAGACATAATCGATTATACTAATCGATTACGAGTCCACTGACTTTCATATAAAAAGCCACAATCGATTACATAATCGATTACAGGGTTTCTGTTTGAAGCTCTTTGAAAGATAGTAAGGACATAATCGATTATACAAAAACCATAATCGATTATACTGATTCAAAATTTAAATCCAACGGCTTTAATGTCATAATTACTCATTAACACCAATTAAAGCCATTTAACCTCGACTCATAAACGATTATAGGATTACCATAATCGATTATGGCATGAATAAAATTGAATTTGAAAAACTTGACAATTAATGGTTTGATTACTCGTTAAGTATAATTAATTATCAGATTTAATTCTTTTAAGCACATGTTAAATCTGTTAAAAGTGTGTGTGTTTGAGACCAATATTAAATTGAGAACTCTACTTACCATTTACACACTTTTCTAAAAGAAACAATACAAATACTGAAATTCCCATTTTGCCCCTTTGCTGGCTTACTTTATAACTTTCCGCTTTTTGCACTTTAGTCCTTCTGGACATTTCCCTTTTGTCATTCATCAAAACTAAAGTACCTATCAAGGCATATATTTACATTCTCCCCCTTTTCGATGATGACAAACATCTCATGGAGGGATTTTCTCAAGAATAGGGTTAGAGCAGTTAAATAAGAAACATCAAAATTCTAAGTGCAGTTTGATGCTCTATTCCCCCTCACTTTATGCATACATTCAAATCCACTCTCCCTGAATCATGCATTCAGATAACTCTCCCCATTTGGCATTATCAAAAAGCGGGAAAAACAAATAAAGCAAGGCATATATTCAGGAAAGAAATATAGACAAAATGTGCGGAAGCAAATACCAGGATAGTAAAAGAAAAAATTCTCAATTTTAGTTTTCAAAACGCTGCATTCATCACATTTAGAAACTTCATTCTTTTTATTTTCACAAGATAAGCATAATGAAGTTTCGTTTAAAACAACTAGTTTTTCTTTAAGAGCTTCCATCTCTTTGTTTAAAACATCGATTTCAGATTCAAGGTTAGAGATGGTTTTGTTGGATGAAGAAATAATTTTTCGAAGTCTAATAGTTTCATTATTCAATTCTTCACAAGTAGTAAACAAATCATCATAAGATAATTCAGTTTCAAGTTCAAGATCGTTTACCTCATCTTCCTCATGATTTTTCATGAGACATAAATTAGCCTCTTTATTGTCCGACTCATCGGATGAATCTATATCATTGTCTTCCCAAGCAATATAGGCCCTTCTTTCTCTTCGCTCCTCTTGTGGCCTTTTATCCGATTTCTCATGCTTTCTTTGGCCCTTAGGACAATCGGGTTTTATATGACCCTTTTTGCCGCACTTGTAGTATGTTGGGATGAAAGAGGTTCCTTCTTCCTCATATTTCTTTTGAGGGTTGGAGACTTGTTTTGCTTTACCTTTTCGCCTTAAGAACTTTTTAAACTTGCGGATCATTTGGCTCATCTCCTCCTCGTCTTCATCAAGGTTATCACAATCATCAAAGTCACTCTCTTCATCTTTTTCAATCATGCGTGTTTTGAATGCATTATCTTTCTTTATCTTATTATTGCTTTCCTCACTTTCCATGAGGCGATATAGTTCAAGCTCATGTTCCTGCAATTTGCCAAATAAAGTTGTCAAAGACATAGATGATAAATCTCTAGATTCGGATATGGTAGTTACTTTGGGTTGCCAATTTCTATTCAAACATCTAAGCACTTTATTTATCAAATCCTCATTATTAAAAGATTTCCCAAGAGCCCTAAGATGATTTATAATATGTATATAACGTTTCTGCATATCTTGTATGCTTTCACCCTGTATCATCCTAAATAGCTCATACTCATGGGTCAATGTGTTCATCCTAGCCCTTTTGACCTCGGTAGTACCTTCATGGGTCAATTGAAGGGTGTCCCACATTTCTTTAGTAGTCTTGCAATTTGAGACCCTATAGAACTCATCGTAGCCTAAAGCTGAAGTGATGATGTTCCTAGATTTCAAATTGTATTGGACCTTTTTCTTTTCCGCGTTGGTCCAAAGATTTTTCGGTTTATCCACTAAAGCACCATTAACTTCATGCTTAGGGACAAATGGACCATTTTCCACAGAATCCCAAATATCAATATCAGAAACTTCCAAAAAATTTGCATTCTTTCTTTCCAGTATCCATACCCTTCACCATCAAACGGTGGAGGTCTGTTTACGGAATTACCCTCATTACAAAAACTGTTTGAAGTCATCTTTCCTCTTGAGACGGTTTCCTCCTTTATATCCAAGAGTTAAGCTCTGATGCCACTTGTTTACAAGTGACTCCAAACACAAGAGGGGGGTGAATTGTGTTTTTCAAAAACTTTTGGCAAATAATAAAACTTTTCTTTTTCTAAATTAATAAAACAACTTTGTAAACGACGTGTGCGAATAAAATCGTTTTGCAAAAGATAAACAGAAATAAAAGATAAAGGTTTGAGAAGATGAACACAAGCGAGATATCCTGGTTCGGTCACAAACTACCCACGTGACCTACGTCCAGCCCCAAGGCAATACGACCAAGGGTTTCCAATCAACTCTAGTTTTTAAACAAGATCAACTAGAACCTTTACAATAAAGAACACTCCTCGCAGACCAGGGATATCACTTCCCCAGTGAAAGAGCCTCAAGACAATAACCCAAGAGATATCACCTCTCTTGTCAACCACAAGGAATATCACCCCCCATGTAAACACTTGGAAATCACATCCAAGAACACCCCAAGAGATATCACCTCTCTTGAAAACTAGGTGTAGAAAAGAAAGGTTTGAGTCACACGACTCTTACCAACAATATGCACTCTTAATAGTGCTGATTAAACAAATTGAAGAACAAGAATAACAACACCTATATGGTGTGTAGAACTCTCAAAATAATATGGCCAAGTGAATTTCAAGAGAAAAGTAGTATAAAGAAAATTGATCAGAGTTTTAGCACAGAGTATGATAGTAGTGTGTTGTCTCTGTTTGAAGGCCGCCTAAACCTGCTTTAATATGAGATTGGTGATGGTTCAAAAGAAATTAGGTCAAGCCTCTTAAAATTCATTTCTGTCGTGTCATAATCAATTATTGCAAAGGCATAATCGATTATTTAAAGCATTTTTCAGGAAGCGCGTTTTTGACAGAAAAGACATAATCGATTATACTAATCGATTACGAGTCCACTGACTTTCATATAAAAAGCCACAATCGATTACATAATCGATTACAGGGTTTCTGTTTGAAGCTCTTTGAAAGATAGTAAGGACATAATCGATTATACAAAAACCATAATCGATTATACTGATTCAAAATTTAAATCCAACGGCTTTAATGTCATAATTACTCATTAACACCAATTAAAGCCATTTAACCTCGACTCATAAACGATTATAGGATTACCATAATCGATTATGGCATGAATAAAATTGAATTTGAAAAACTTGACAATTAATGGTTTGATTACTCGTTAAGTATAATTAATTGTCAGATTTAATTCTTTTAAGCACATGTTAAATCTGTTAAAAGTGTGTGTGTGTGAGACCAATAATAAATTGAGAACTCTACTTTCCATTTACACACTTTTCTAAAACAAACAATACAAATACTAAAATTCCCATTTTGCCCCTTTGCTGGCTTGCTTTATAACTTTCCGCTTTTTGTACTTTAGTCCTTCTAGACATTTCCCTTTTGTCATTCATTAAAACTAAAGTACCTGTCAAGGCATATATTCACAGTTTGGAAGATAATCAGTCCATACTAAGAATAATATCCAGTTGTTTCAGGGGTAAGCGCATAAGATCAACTACATAGTTTCTACCATCAATGGTAATGAGACAATTCTTGTATGCATGTGAAGTGAGAACATGCTTATTTATGGGTGTGGCAACAATTAAATCACCATCAAGAAGGGTCATAGTCAATTTAAGGTTCTTGTCATAGTCATATGATATAAACGAGTCAGTCGCACCCGAATCATAGAAAACAGCTAAAGGGGTTCCATCGATAATGCACATACCTTGGATCAAGTCGTCGGATTCGGAGGCCTCAACTCCACTAAGAGTAAAGACTCTTCCACTGGTCCTCCATTCTTGTTGTTCTAGTTCTATCCTATAGCATTGGCAAGAAGTGCCAAAGCATCAGCGATAGCCTGATCATTCCTACCTTTTCCTGCCATAGGTTCCTGTAATGTACAAGACAACTATTAAATACAGAGAACTAAGCAGGAAGAGCTACATGCACCTTACTATGCGTCATTGCCTATAATGAATATAGACAATTCAAACAAGAGCACACATAAGATACATAACAGGCTCATACCACGACCTGATAGAACAGACCTACTCTAATACCACTAAATGTGACACCCTCTACCCCGCATGTATTTAAAACAACATAAAGGAAATAAAATAAAATAAAATAAAAACATTACAAAGAAACATAAACCCCAACCATGATGTCACATGTTAGAGCTGGTAACCAAAATCCGGAAAATACATCGAGTAAGAAAATTAAACAAAAGAAATATCCTTACTATAAGTGAGCGGGCTCCTCATAGTCTCCCCTCAACGGGATGCTCACCATCCTTTGCATAAAAGAAAGATACATACAAACAAACAACAGAAAATGAGGAGTAAGAAATCGTTGTATAAACATAACGGCAAAATGAGAAGTTAGCAAGATGAGCATACATCAACATATACAACATATCATAGAATAACAACATTTAACATAATAATATCATTCATATCATCTCAATGATAGCATGTTATGCGATGCAGTGCTACTCCACTACGCTGTTATGCATGTGGATCCTTGGACCTATCTCAGGAAGACAACGTCGGAGTTACATATTTACATTGGCCAACAATCACCAATGCCGGCAGTTCGCCAAACCATTGGCGAACCCCTTGGATAGCTGATGCATTGTACTCTAGGATGCACCACCACGGGGGACCACGATTCACCTAACTCTAGAATGAATCACCGTGGATGGCTAGATCGCCTTACTCTTGGACGACCTCCCCTATGTTGTAACTTCCCCCACTAACATCTCTAATGCTTGAATACATGAGCAACAAACAATCACAATCGCCACCTCCACTTTGACCAATAAGCATCAAAGTTTATCGCCATCAACACCTCGACCAATTAGCATCAAGGCAACTTGACCATTAGGCATCAAGTTCAACATCATCATCAACACCCTTGACCATTAAGCATCAAGGCAACATTGACCATTAATTATCAAAGTTTAACATCGTACGGTAAACCATCGTTACCATCTTAAACATCTCAACATTTATGATTAATTATCTTAGTTAAAGCTTAATTAGATCATCTATCTTGTCTTTACTTCGATTGGTGTCTTATTTCATCATAGGCAACAATTTTGGATGAAACCACCGTTGTTCCTACATAACATCTGGTTTTGTTTAGAAAGCACGGTCATGCTGATCCCTAGCACAAGCGTGCTGGCATTGAGCACGGGCGTGCTGTTTATTAAGCACGGCCGTGCTTACTGGAGCATGGACGTACATATCTTGGCAGAAGGTTTGGAAACCCTTACCAACTTCCTAGGGCATTCATAGAACAATCCTATTGGCCTTTAACTATGCCATCAAGTATTACTCTCATTCCTCTTATTTAATCTCCATGTCTTAAGTTCATTGGGAATTAATCCTTTAATTCTTGTTTCAATACTAACATCCCTAAAGCACTCATGAAACAATCCTAGGGTCTTAACTATGTTGGAACCAAAGTAATTTGGATTAAATAAATCTATAAGTTTTGATGTTAACAAAAAGGATTAAATTTGTATAGCAAAGTGTTAGAAGTAATCTAACAAGTGCTTTACCCTTTAAGGATCTCTGATATATATAAGTTAAAATGATAAGTCTATTTGCTTTGCAATCCGCGTCCATATATTATTTTATTCTTTAAAATGAAAGATTCCCTGAGTGGACGAGTCCACTCTACCACTGGAAGGATTTCCTTTAACTCAAGTGCCACGTCAGTGGACGAGCGCTTGAATGTTTAAAGTAGACGAAGAAATCTTTTTGAGTAGACGCGAGTTACTCTCCGAGAATAACATTAATTTATTAGTGCCACGTCACTGGACGGAGATTTTGAGTAACTCAAGTTCTGGCAAGACCGCTGTTTTAAGTAGACGAAGAATTGTTGCCACGTCAGTGGACGAAGCCTTAAAACTCTTCCTACTTACCTTGCCTTTACATTTATTTGATGGACGAAGAATTTGAGCATGTATATCTTATTTAATTCAATCTGAACCAAAGCGAATTTATTTCATATATTTATAATGGTCCTTCTCATTTGCTATTAACGGTTTTATTGTCTTGTTTCTATGAGAGAGACATAGTACAAATAAGGAATTACAAAAAGCAAAATAGTACAATGCAAAACGACTTGTGTAACACCCTGTTTTTCTTAAAATGTTTTCTTAAGCTAGTTTATTTATTTTAAATTGTTGGTTAAGGGCTAAGTGGGATTTTAGCCTAAAAGTCCCTTTCTGGTACATGAGCACGCTCGTGCTCATCAGCCAGCAAGCCCGTGCTTAAAGTCAGAAGCGTGTTTCTGATTTTAAGTTGAGCACGACCGTGCTCAATAGTGAGCACGCCCGTGCTCAATGCGTGGACCGCGTCTCGCTGACGTTAAGTGGAGCACGACCGTGCTGAATGGTAAGCACGACCGTGCTCAGGTCCGAACGTTATATACGTGAACAGACCCGAGGGTTTGACGTGAAACCCTGTTTTTGGTGCAGCTGCGGCCAGAACTCCTTCTTGCGCCGTTTCTCCTTCGTTCATCGCCGTAGTGGAGTTTTGGAAGCAGTTTAGGGAGATTAGTGGTTCTACCTTGGTCTAGAGGTAATGGTTTCCCTTCCCCTTGTGGTTTCCTTCTTTATTTTGAGTAGGGAACTAATCTGGTTGTGTTCTTTTGTTTAAGGTTCTTTGGGTTAAGCCGTTGGGAAGGAACCGGTTGCAGTTAGTAGCACACGTTGGTTGATAGAGCTACCTTCAATCCAGGTATGGGGAGAAGTGGGATTGTACTCATTAGGCAGTGGGTAGTGTAAGGTAACGGGGTCCCCATGACTCCGGCGTCATTGTATGTTGTATGGTTTATATGATTCTGTTAATAACATGCTATTTTTGGGTTGATTGTGATGCTATATGTATTTTATGTACATGTTGGTTGTCTAATGAGTATGATGATATATTGATTGTTGTTATTGATATGATGTTGGTTGGTTGATGTTATGGCTGTGATGATTGTATGTTGGTAAAGTTGTTGATGGAATAATTAAGTTTAATAAACGTGTAAGGTTAGATGTTTAATCCATTAAAAATCTAGTTGGAACTTGGCTTCTGTCCCTGCCCAGAATAGTGCAGTCGTACATTGAGCACGACCGTGCTGAACAGGGAGCACGACCGTGCTCCCACCCAAATTCTGGAACATGGCCGCGCTGCTCAGCACGGCCAAGCAGGTTGAACAGCACGATCGTGCTGCTGAGCACGACCGTGCTGAATGTGAAGCACGACCGTGCTTCACTTAAGAGGGTAGCACGCCCTCACGTGTCCAAGCACGACCGTGCTAGGGTCTAAGCATGACCGTGCTGACCCCCTGGACAGGGATACAATTAAAGGACTTAAGGGGTTTTAAAACCCCATTCCCCTATGATGATAAGTTGAGATAATTAATCAAAGATAAAGATTAGACAACTTGGTTATTAATTATATAAGATAATTAGATAATCAAATGTTAAGTCGGTATCCGTTGGGTTACCGCACGTTGATAAGTTGAAGTCTTGGGTGCTTATAGACCCAAGCACGTTGAGTTGAACCTTGGTGCTTATTGGCCAAGGGAGCCTTGACCCCACGGTTTGGGTCTAAGGTTACGTTGAGTTGATGTTGAAAGTCTTGGGAGCTTCATGGCCCAAGCAAGGAGGTGGTTGAGATTGTTTGTTGTTGTGCCATTTGCATAAAGCATTGGAGTAGTTGATGGGGGAGGTTCGACAAAGGGGAGATCGCCCGAGAGTACGGTGATCTGGCCATCCACGGTAGGTCACCCAAGGTTTGGTGACCGAGGCCCCCCGTGATGAGGCATCCACGGTTTGATGCGTTGGCTATCCATGGGGTTCACCCAAGGTTTGGTGAACTGCTGGTGTTGGTGCTTTTATGGCCAATACGGATATGTAACTCCAAAGTCGTTCATCCTGAGTTAGTTTGGATCCACATGCATAGTTGGAGTAGCGGAGTAGTTGATGCATTGCATAGCATAGCATACTTGATTGTTATGATGCTGTTGGATGTTGATGTATGCTTATGTGTATGTTTACCTTGCGTACTATTCCCCTGCTGTTTATATGATTACATGAATCTTACTCCCTGTATTGTTTGTGTTTGGCCTGATCGGCATTTGCAGAGGATGACGAGCAGCCCGGAGAGGAGTGACTCTGAGGAGCTGCCACTCATAGTAGGGTTGTTTTAGTTTAGTTAGTTGTTTCCAGTTGTATTCCGAGGATTTATTTCCGGAACGGTTATACCAGCTCTGAATTGTGACATCGGGGTTGGGTTATTTATTTGTTTATGTTTTTATTTGATTAAACTTATTTTGTTATTTTTCGCGTTGTAAACGAGTTCATGTGGGACTTTTCTACCCAGGGACAATTGTTTCATTTAATTCAGTTAAATGCATGTTTTTCTTTTAATTGTTTTATTTTTAAATGCCTTATAACATGCGGGGTAGAAGGGTGTCACAACTTGTACCCTGTCACCTTTTACGCTGGAATAGCTGGAAATTGTACAAGGAAGGCAAGACAGTTTTTCAAGTTGCATTTGCTCAGAGGTGTGCCATTTTGTGCAAGAATATTATCACATAGTATAAAGGCCACGAGCAAGCTGAGTCACAACGAATATTACATGGTTGATTCTATCCCTAAACGAAAAATTCAAATACAACCGTTGATGATTTTGAAGAGAAGATCAAGGTCTCTATAAATACAAGACTAAGGCTTTTGAAGAAATAACTTTTGCGCATACATAGAAATCTCAAGAAATCTCTTGCGAGCAAACATTCTTTTATTCTTTCAAAAAGCAAAAGTCTGTAATATCATAGTTTGAATATTGCTATAATATTCATCTGATCTTAAACTTTCATATTCTCACACATAGTGAGTTAGAAGATCAAAGAAACCAAAAACTCTTTGTTAGAGGTAGAGCCTGAAGAGGCTTGGTAAGAAAGGAATACTTTTGAGCCTGGAGAGGTGTTGAATACTTGCTATAATCTATTTGGAGAATAGTGGAGAAATCCTTCAAGTAGAAGGGACTGGACGTAGCTCTTGGTTGGAAGAGAGTGAACCAGGATAAAACAACTTGCGTGAATCTTCTAATCCCTTATCTCTTTAGTTTTACGCGTTTATACTAACTGTGGGGATTTGAACTTGAATTTGTTATTCTTTCAAAAGGTTGTTTTTCTGTGTGCTTTATTCTGCCTCTTTATCTTTGTGTGATAAAACTATTCTTGAAAAGGTTGTTTTTGAAAAATATTAACAAACACAATTCAACCCCCCCTTCTTGTGTTTGCCTGTGTCAACTTCAGTTGGTATCAGAGCTCAGCCTCGAAAGGGTTGAGCATCTAACAAGTGCTGAGGAAGTACGATCCCACAATCATGGATGCTGAAGGACAAGCTATCAACAGACCTCTACTCTTTGATGGACCTGACTATGATTATTGGAAGAAAAGAATGATGGCCTTCCTAGATGCGCAGAACTTAGACATCTGGGAACTGATTGAGAATGGCTATTCTGAGCCAAGAGGTGAAGATGGAGCAGCCTTGGCTAGAGCAGATTGGAGTGTAGATCAAAAGGCTAAACATCAACTAAATCTCAAGGCCAAACATTACTTGATGTGTGCCATTACCAGATCAGAACATGATAAGGTTCACAGCTGCAACACAACAAAAGAGATCTGGGATACACTAGCTCTTGCTCATGAAGGCTCATCACAAGTGAAGGAGTCAAAGATAAGCATACTGGTTCACCAGTATGAGCTCTTCAAGATGACTGATCATGAGAGTATAGATCAAATGTTTGGAAGATTTCAAACAATAACAAATAGTCTCAGATCTCTAGGAAAAATATATGAGAATAGAGATCATATCAGAAAGATTCTGAGGAGTCTCTCCAAGCTAAGAATCTGAACACTCTCTCACTGGAAGAGCTTCTAGGGTCATTGAAAGTTCATGAGCTTGAACTAAATGAAGAAGGCAATTCCAGAAAGGGAAAATCCATTGCTTTAAAGGCAAAGAAAGCAAGCTCCTCAAAAGCCCTCAAAGCTACTGAGTCTTCAGATGATGCTGAACCTTCAGACAGTGATGAAGGATCAGATGAAGATGAATTATCTTTCATCTCCAGAAAGATACAACATATGTGGAGAAGAAAAGGTAATTTCAAGAGAAAGCCATTCAACAAGAAATTTTCTAAGGAGAAATCAGACTCCAAAGAAAAAGGTCCACCTCTATGCTTTGAATGCAAAAAGCCAGGTTATTTCAAAGCTGACTGTCCTGACCTAAAAGAGAAGAAGAAGTTCTTCAAGAAAAAGAAGGGCTTAATGGCTACATGGGAGGACTTGGACTTATCCTCATCAGATGAGGAAGAGGAAGCAGAGGAAGAGGCAAACATTTGCCTCATGGCTGACACATCATCAGAAAATGAGTACACTGATGATGATGAGGTAACAGATTCTGAACCTTCTACTCTCAAAAATGCCTTTGATGAATTACTGCATGACTCATCCATATTATCTCATGAATACAAAAGTCTTAAAAAGAAGTTTGCAAAACTAACCAAAGAATATGATAGAGTCTGCATTGAAAAACAAAGTTTAGTTCAAGAAAATGATAAGCTGAAATCAGAGAATGTCAGTCTAACTGACAAATCTGAATGTGAGCCTGACAACTCTTGTGAAGTTGCAAAACTGAAACAAGATGTAACATACTTGACAGACACTCTGTCAAAATTTGTAGGAGGCTCAGATAAGCTTAGTCTTATCCTAAGGTATTCTAGGTCACCATTTGATAAATCTGGCCTTGGTTATGACAACAATAAGCATGAGGCATCTTACATTAAGTCAAAACCACCTATGCAGCAAAGAGCTTCAAAAGCTCCAGCTAGGTATGCTAAAGCCAAATCAGGCCCGTCCAACACCTTTTGTAAAGTGTGTGGAAAAAGTGGGCATTCTACATCTAGATGCATACATAATAGAAATACTAAATATTCTCGTCTAAAGAAAACTAACATGAAAGGACCCAAGTCAGTTTGGGTACCTAAGGACAAGATAATACCTGTTGCAGATTTGCTTAACAGGAAAGAAACAAACGTCCTGGTACTTGGACAGTGGATGCTCACGTCACATGACGGGAGAAAAGTATATGTTCCAAGACCTTAGACATAAGGATGGTGGCTGGGTGACATTTGGAGGAAACCAGAAAGGAAAGATCACTGGTATAGGTAAAATTGGTAAACATCCTTTTCCCTCCATTGATAATGTTCTTTTAGTAAATGTTTAAAACATAATCTACTGAGCATAAGTCAATTATGTGACAGTGGATATGATGTCTCTTTTAATAAGAACATGTGTTATGTCAAGAAAAATGATGGATCAATCTTATTCACTGCTAAGAGGCAAAACAATTTGTAAAAAATTGACTTGGAGGACCTCTCAAATCAAAGTGTCTCATGTTTAGTGTCTATTGAAGATGAGCGATGGATTTGGCATAAAAGGTTAGGTCATGCAAGCTTGAGATTAATCTCAAAGCTAAATAAGCATAACCTCGTGAGAGGATTACCAAACCTTAAGTTCAAATCTGATGCTCTCTGTGATGCATGTCAGAAGGGAAAACAAGTCAAAGGTTCTTTTGAATCTAAGAATATTGTTAGTACCAAGAGACCACTAGAACTACTACACCTTGATCTTTTTGGTCCAACAAGGACTACTTCTATCAGTGGTAAGAAATATGGTCTAGTCATTGTACATAACTATACTAGATGGACATGGGTTATGTTCCTTGCTCACAAGGATGAGTCCTTCAAGGTCTTCTATGTATTCTGCAAACTTGTACAGAATGAAAAGGGCATGTGTATAGCTTCAATTAGAAGCGAGCATGGGGGAGAATTTGTCAATGAGCTATTCAATGAGTTTTGTGAAGAAAGTGGTATTCAACACAACTTCTCAATACCAAGAACACCACAGCAAAATGGTATGGTAGAGAGAAAGAACAGATCTCGTCAAGAGATGGCTAGGACTATGCTCATTGACAATTCTGTCCCTAAGCACTTCTGGGCTGAAGCTGTGAACACTGCCTGCTACATTCAGAACAGAATATACATTAGACCTATTCTGAATAAGACTCCCTATGAATTGTGGAAAGGTAGAAAATCCAACATATCTTATTTTCATCCTTTTGGATGTAAATGTTATATTTTGAATACAAAAGATCAACTTGGTAAATTTGATGCTAAGGTAGATAATGGAATTCTACTAGGGTTTTCTGAAACCTCAAAAGGATTTAGAGTGTACAACTCAAGAACTTTAATAGTAGAAGAATCTATACATGTTAGATTTAATGACAAACAGCCTGATAAGAAATTATCAGAGCTAGATGAAAGTTTTGCAGATCTTGACTTAAACATCTTAGGAGAGACAACAGAAGTTGAAGCTGATGATCAAGTTGACGACATTTCTCATCAACCAGAAACATCCACCTCTCAACAAAACAATGTTCAGAGAACTTGGCATTTCCAGAATTATCATCCACCGGATCAAATCATTAGAAATCCAAGTGATAAGCTAAGAACCAGATCAACCTTCAGAGAGCAAGAAGATTCTGCATTAGTCTCTGAATTGGAACCAAAGACAGTGGACGAGGCTCTGCTGGACAATGGTTGGATCTTAGCAATGCAAGAAGAGCTAAACCAGTTTGAAAGGAATGATGTCTGGACTCTGGTAACCCTACCTAAGGATAAATCTGTTATTGGAACAAAATGGGTTTACAGAAACAAGCTTGATGAAAATGGTAAGGTAATAAGAAATAAAGCAAGATTAGTTGCACAAGGTTACTCTCAAGAAGAAGGTATAGATTATACTGAAACCTTTGCACCTGTTGCTAGATTGGAAGCAATCAGAATTTTACTTTCATTTGCTGCACATCTTAATATTATGCTTTTTCAAATGGATGTAAAAAGTGCTTTCCTAAATGGTTTTATCAATGAAGAAGTTTATGTTATGCAACCTCCGGGTTTTGAAAGTGAAACCCAACCTGAACATGTATACAAGCTTAAAAAGCTTTATACGGCCTAAAACAAGCCCCAAGAGCTTGGTATGATAGGCTAAGTTCATTTCTGATGGATAATGGATTTAACAGAGGAAAGGTTGATACAACCTTGTTTAGAAAGTCAATTAAATCCAACTTCATAGTAGTACAGATTTATGTAGATGATATTATTTTTGGTGCTACTAATGAATCTTTGTGCAAAGAATTTTCAAAGTTACTGCAGAAAGAGTTTGAAAAGAGCATGATGGGAGAACTCAAATTCTTCCTTGGACTTCAAGTCAAACAATCTATGGACGAGGTGTACATCCATCAAACTAAGTATACAAAGGAACTACTCAAAAAGTTTAAGATGGATGATTGCAAACCTATGAACACACCTATGCATCCCACGTCCATACTGAACAAAGATGATAAAGAGAAAAAGGTAGATCAGAAGGTATACAGAGGTATGATTGGATCTCTCTTATATCTAACTGCTTCTAGGCCTGATATTATGTTCAGTGTTTGCTTATGTGCTCGATTTCAATCTGATCCTAGAGAGTCTCATTTATCAGCAGTTAACAGAATTTTTAGATATTTAAAAGGTACTACTAATCTTGGTCTGTGCTTTAAGAAAGATGAAGATTACAGATTAGTTGGCTTTTGTGATGCTGATTATGCTGGAGATAGAATTGAAAGAAAAAGCACCAGTGGAGGATGTCACTTCATTGGAGCTAACTTAGTATCATGGTCAAGCAAAAGGCAGAGTACCATTGCTCTATCAACTGCTGAAGCAGAATACATCTCAGCAGCAAGTTGCTGCTCTCAACTTCTTTGGATCAAACACCAATTGGAGGACTACAATGTGTTTGTAAGTAGTATTCCACTTATGTGTGATAATACTGCTGCAATTAATCTGTCTAAGAATCCAATACTGCATTCTAGAGCTAAACATATAGAAATCAAACATCATTTTATTAGAGACTATGTGCAAAAAGGTGTTTTTGATATTCAATTTGTAGATACTGACCATCAATGGGTAGATATCTTTACTAAACCTCTTGCTGAGGATAGATTTATTTTTATTAGGAAACATCTTAACATGTTGTATGTGGTTTGATTTAGTATATGTGTTGATTGCATGTTTTCATTGTGCGTCCATTAGTTTTTGCGTCCAGATCACGTGTAGTCTACGCGTCCACTACTGTTGGTGTGCCGCATCCACTACATATGTCTCTACGCGTCCACCCTCAATCGTGTATGGACTCGTCTATGCATAAAACGTTTTTAATTGCATTAATTTGTCTCTGGACATTTTTATTTTAAAACGTTTGGTTTTAATCATTTCCTTGCTGAGTCAGCTACTTCCATCCATCCCATTATAACTTTTTACGGTCCCAATATACCAACGCCATTTTTTTCTAAAAGACTTGTCTTGTTAATTATTTCTTTTTGAATTTTCCTTGAAAACTGTTGGTATTCGGAACTCTTTAAAAGTAACCCCTTTCCCTCTGAAAAACCTTTCGCTACTCTTCATCCCTGATAATCACTCTCTGAAATTTTCGAACTATCTATTCTTCAAACCTTAACTCCTTTACTCAACAATGGCTTCAACCTCTACTCCCGAGCCTGCTTATGCAACCGACATCATAAATATTGCTGTGGAACATCATTTTGATTTTGAAATTTTGAGTGAATACAACTTGGATGTAAGTAAGTTCATCAACGCTGCTAGTTGGGTTGGGTTATTTCTGGAAAAGGTCTCAATATATCCCGACTTGATAAGGGATTTCTGGAGAAGACCAAAGATTTCTGAAAGAGGTAGTAGGGTTTGTTCAAGGGAAGAAGATAACTGTTTTTGAGAAAACCATTTCTGACGACATCGTTTGTGCTCAAGAGGGTTTGATCTTCACTGAAAAATGGGAAGAAGACCTAGGCGGAACAGAGACCATCATCATTACACTGATGAGGCAAGATAACGCAAGAACTCACTCATGGAAATCATCTGAAATGAAGGACCATATCAGGATTCTTCACCAAATCCTGAATAAGGTTGTGCTTCATAAGGCAGGGTCTAAGGACAACTTATCTGCCCTCCACAAATTTTGCCTTTGCAACATGGTCTTTGAGACAAAGATAAATCTGCCATGGATCCTGTTTCATCGCTTCAAGGATGCGATTACAAACAGGGAAACCGCCTCTCACATCACCTTCTCTCATCTTCTGTCAAAAATATTCAAGCAGCAAGGCTTGTATGATGATATTCAAGCAAAGCCTCAAGAAGAACAAGAAAAAATCCTTCGTTTGAAGGGAATGCAAGCTGCTATTTTTGGGAAAAGCAACCTCAGTGGCATGCATCTTGACACTTACAAGCAAGTTGAGATGGCCAAACATGAGGAGAAGATGAAGATAAAAGAAGAATCTGTTGAGGCTAACAATGCTGCTACCCTTGGTCTCAAAAGAGGAACCAAAAGGAAGACAATGGCTGTCAGGAAGCCTATTCCTAAAAGGCCTACCAGAGGCATTGAGATTAATGAGTCTAGGGCTGAGGCTCCTCAACCTGTTCCTTAACCTGCTCCCAAGAGAGCAAGGAAGCTGGTGTTGCCTCAAGATGAGGATGATGAAGATGATAATGTTCCTTTGGGAACAGCCTTGAAGAGGAAAGCAGCTACTGCTACTACTGATGCTGCTGTGCCTACCAAGAGGAGGCAACCTGCAAGGAAAGCTAGAACCTTTGCATCCTCTGAGGTAAATACTTCTTCTGAAGTTCCTGTTAATAATGTGAGTGATGGTGCCCCTACTCCTGGAGTAGGATTTTTTGATGATGTGTATAGACCTACATTACCCACACCCCAACCTTCACCACTCAAAACCATCTTTCCACCTATAATTCCTGATTCTGACCCTTGGTTTCATCAAAAAGATGATGGAATTTGCTGAGGTGCTCCCTTTCCTAAACCCCTAAGAAAACTCTTTCCACCCCTAATACCCTCTTCCACTCTCTTTGCTAATCAGTCCGAGAACTGGGCTCAGGTCAAGAGAGATTGGAGAGTTTTGTTTCATACTCACCAACCTGACCCTGAGATTGACCCTGACATCCCTCTCACAAGGTGGTACCCTCATCCTGAATATGAATATGAACCTCATAAGGATTACCCCTGGACCACTAAATATCCAAACTCTCAGCCTCCCAAAGGACCCTTCCCTTCTGAGATGAACAACCAAAATGTCCCTCTCCTCACCCACCTACCCCTCAAACGATTCCCACAAAGAAAAATTTACCTCAACCTCACAAAAACCCCACCTTTGATTCCTCATACTGATGGAGTAGACAGGCACATCATTCCTGTATGAGAAACTAATTTTAAAAGGAACAGACTGCCTACTTTACCTGAGAAGAGAGCTAGATCATCTGAGCACAATCCAATCATATTGGATGGAAACACAAAATGGCTGAAATTCGAACATCCCAGCATCTATAGAAGTGCATCAGACCCCTTCACAAATCAGCTGTTCTACAATATTCTGAAGTGGGAGTTCAGCTACCTCCAAGTTGAAAGAGTTGCACGTTGTGTTCCTATCACATGGCTTAGAAGAAATAAGGGCCCGAAGCTCATTCTGCCATGCTGGATTTGTCTAAGGAAACCTTTGATCACTCCCAGCTCGACTATTATCTGTATATGGAGGATGTGAAGAATATTGGACAGATGATAGCTGCTGACTTCTGGAAGTCTCATATCATCCACTGCACCAGGGAAGCTTCATCTTCTGGATTGTCTCAGGAAGAGAAGCAAGAAATTCCCAAGTTCAGAGGAAAGTGTGGACTTTCCAAGCTAAGGCACATGATCTACAAAGATCTGTGGGCATTTCCTATTACCAGCAGGGATGTGGAGGAAATTACTCCTATCCACTGGGCAAAGGATGTCCCCAAGAAATCTGTGAAAGCTACCACTGCCTCTCCTGCAACCTCATCCTCTGAACATATAGCTAAGGAGTTGATTGTAGAAGGCCCTGAACTTAATGCAGAACTGTCTTCTCAACCTGCTTCAGTTGAACCTCCATCTGCACAAGCTGAGCAGTCTGCTGAGGTTGTTGTCTCTAAGCAAGGTGCTGAGTCTACTAAGACTTCTTCTCAACCATTAGCTCTTGCTATGGTTAATCCACCAGCCCAAGCTCAAGACACTGTCTCTGACACTATTGAGAGCTCGAGACAACTTTCCTTGCCACCCAACCTTGAAGACATCATTGGAAGAATTGTTGATGATAAGGTTGGCAAGATAGTTGAAGAAAAGACTGAACGGATGGCTCAACAAATTGAAGAAAGGGTGCAGAAGCAAGTTCAAGATACTCTGGCCCCTACAAATGCCTTGGTGAATCAGATGATGACTCTGCTCATGGACTTCCAAAAGAACCAAAACCCTAATCCAAACCAACCCCCTCAACCTCCTCCTTCTACCTAAACCTTTTTCCTTCTCTGTTTTATTCTTTCTTTGTTACTTTTTTGCTGACAATGATGGCCCACTCCCTTTACCTTTTTGTCTGATGACAAAAAAGGGGGAGAAAGGAAAGATTAAATTTGTTTATACTGATTGTTTATACAGAGCAATTCTTTCTGAAAAAAGTACATATTTGTCTGCATATGCATAAGTTTATTCTGTCAAATATTCATCTTGCTAATACTATGCCTTGACTTTATTTTTATGCCTATTCTTGTCTAAAGTCAATTATGCTTTGATACTGCTTTGAACTGCTTAGTCTCAAATGTTTAATAAGCTGCTATCTTGGTCTGATAACTTATATTATATTGCAAATAAGACTTAGCTTCATATGCCTTAAACTGCTTTAATCTGATGAATGCTTTGTCTTAGGGGGAGCCTTGTAAGCTCTCTTAGAATTTGCAAAATAAATTTAATTAGTTTTTGTCATCATCAAAAAGGGGGAGATTGTTGGAACCAAAGTAATTTGGATTAAATAAATCTCTAAGTTTTGATGTTAACAAAAAGGATTAAATTTGTATAGCAAAGTGTTAGAAGTAATCTAACAAGTGCTTTACCCTTTAAGGATCTCTGATATATACAAGTTAAAATGATAAGTCTATTTGCTTTGCAATCCGCGTTCATATTTTATTTTATTCTTTAAAATGAAAGATTCCCTGAGTGGACGAGTCCACTCTACCACTGGAAGGATTTCCTTTAACTCAAGTGCCACGTCAGTGGATGAGCGCTTCAATGTTTAAAGTAGACGGAGAAATATTTTTGAGTAGACGCGAGTTACTCTCCGAGAATAACATTAATTTATTAGTGCCACGTCACTGGACGGAGATTTTGAGTAACTCAAGTTCTGGCAAGACCGCTGTTTTAAGTAGACGCAGAATTGTTGCCACGTTAGTGGACGGAGCCTTAAAACTCTTCCTACTTACCTTGCCTTTACATTTATTTGATGGACGAAGAATTTGAGCATGTATATCTTATTTAAATCAATCTGAACTAAAGAGAATTTATTTCATATGATTGATATTTATTTCATATATTTATAATGGTCCTTCTCATTTGCTATTAACGGTTTTATTGTCTTGTTTCTATGAGAGAGACATAGTACAAATAAGGAATTACAAAAAGCAAAATAGTACAATGCAAAACAACTTGTACCCTGTCACCTTTTACGCTGGAATAGTTGGAAATTGTACAAGGAAGGCAAGACAGTTTTTCAAGTTGCATTTGCTCAGAGGTGTGCCATTTCGTGCAAGAATATTATCACATACTCCCTCCGGTCTCTATTGTAAGCAAAAATTAAATGGGACACAGATATTAAGATAGTTAGTTGATCTCATTTAAAAGAGTCATTGGAAATAAAAAATTAAGTTTGTTACCTAAATTACCCTTCCTCTTAGTTATTAAGCTTATGTTATTGAGAATAAAAGGAGTCATTGGAAAACAAAATTTGTATTAAATGAAGGGTATTTTGAGAATAACTTCATTAAATGAGAAGAAAGTAGTTGAAATTTGCTTATATTTTGGACCAAAAAATTTGGAAATTTTTGCTTACATTATGGACCGGAGGGAGTAGTACAAAGGCCACGAGCAAGCTGAGTCACAACGGATATTACATGGTTGATTCTATCCCTAAACGGAAAATTCAAATACAACCGTTGATGATTTTGAAGAGAAGATCAAGGTCTCTATAAATACAAGACTAAGGCTTTTGAAGAAACAACTTTTGCGCATACATAGAAATCTCAAGAAATCTCTTGCGAGCAAACATTCTTTTATTCTTTCAAAAAGCAAAAGTCTGTAATATCATAGTTTGAATATTGCTATAATATTCATCTGATCTTAAACTTTCATATTCTCACACATAGTGAGTTAGAAGATCAAAGAAACCAAAAACTCTTTGTTAGAGGTAGAGCCTGAAGAGGCTTGGTAAGAAAGGAATACTTGTGAGCCTGGAGAGGTGTTGAATACTTGCTATAATCTATTTGGAGAATAGTGGATAAATCCTTCAAGTAGAAGGGACTGGACGTAGCTCTTGGTTGGAAGAGAGTGAACCAGGATAAAACAACTTACGTGAATCTTCTAATCCCTTATCTCTTTAGTTTTACGCATTTATACTAACTGTGGGGATTTGAACTTGAATTTGTTATTCTTTCAAAAGGTTGTTTTTCTGTGTGCTTTATTCTGCCTCTTTATCTTTGTGTGAGAAAACTATTCTTGAAAAGGTTGTTTTCGAAAAATATTAACAAACACAATTCAACCCCCCTTCTTGTGTTTGCCTGTGTCAACTTCAAACTATACCATTAAGCATTAACCTCACTTCTCTTTACTATGGTTCATGTCTTATGAACGTTGGGAATTATCCCTTAATTCTTATATCATTACTAAGATTCTTATAGGCTAAATTACAATCATAGCAATCATCATCATGAATGATAATTCAAAATTAAAACTTGCCAATCATATAGAAACCCAAATATTCATATAGCATCACAACTTTATTTAGCACACAACAGGGTCTTGGGTTAACCTTTCATCTTACGCTACCCCAAAACCCTACATGTTTACACTAATCCCTTCTCCCCATACCTGGTATGAAGATTCAACCTATTATCAAACGTAAGCAATCTACTCTGGTTCCCACGAGTGGCTTGACGAATTCCTCAAGCCTTGGTCAAACATAAAAAGGGTAACCATTAATCTCCAAATTTAAGAAACAAGAAAAGAAGGTTAACAAAGGGATGACTACATTACCTTAATTGACACTATCACGCGACTTCTCTCCCAAACGAACGTAAGAACACCAAGAACTTAGATGGGTTCAAGGAAAAGGGAAAATGAGAGGTTTCTGTCACACTAGGGTTGCTAAAAGTGTCAAAATGAGGGTTTTAATAGAAACCCTCCCAAAACTCGCTAATTTAAGCTGTTAGACCCCGAGCACGGGCGTGCTCACCTTTAGCATGGCTGTGCTCAATACCGAGCACGGGGTCATGCTTAAAAGAGCACGGGATCATGCTTAAAAGGGCACAGGGTCTGCACTATTCACATCAAAACGTCCTATTTTCCGACACGGTCGTGCTCCCACCAAGGAAGAAGAGGATACGTGGGACCCGACATATTGTGCATGGGTAGAGATGGAGATGATCCGGCATGCTAGAGAAGGAATTCCGGGAGGAAGGGCTCCAAGAGAGGAAGCTACTGTGACTAGCCCAAAAATTGTTTGGGCTAAGTATCTTGATGAGGCCGAGTCTAATCGGCCTAGGAAGAAAGTAAAAAGAGATAAGGAAGAGGCGAAGCATGCTAGTGAGAGTGTGGGGTCCGCTCGGACCCCTTGAGATAACACTTTCTAAAACTCTACTCTTTTCTTTTCTTTTCTTTTGATTTTTTTTTTGTGCAAGTAAAGTAAATAGTGGTCAATACAAAAACACTTAGTGTCTATAGAGTCTAGTTGGTAAGTCTTGATGGGATTGGGTGAATTGAGTCTAGAATTGAATGCATGTAATAAAATTTGAAAAACTTTTGATGATTTCCCTTATGTCTTTGAAAAGATAAAAATTTGAATCCCATGAAAAAATTGAAATATGAGCTTTGAGATTTTTTATTTTTTTTGGATTGCATGATTGATGACAAGTTTGAGGTGAAGGGGTGCACACACTAGGGATTGTATCTCAGTCAAATAATTTGCGAAAAATGTCCAGGTCAGGAATTTGAGCCTCCAACATTGCTTTTAAATTGAGTAAATCACTTTTGAGTTGTACTTTCCCAGATTTGCTTGAATCTCTATTTGGTTTGCATGTTTACATTATTGCATAAAATGATTTAGGCAAATTTTTCTTTGAAATAGCTACTTGGCCTAAAAAGAACCATTCCTAATGCATGTTCTATAGTTAGCCAATTTGAGCCTAATAAGCCTATTGTTTCTTAATGACCTAATGTAATAAGCCGAAAATACGAAAAAGAAAAAGAATAAATAAGCCAATTTGTTTCTTTATCATGTTACTTTGGGAATGAGAAAAAGAAAAATAAAAGGTTGAAGCCAAAGGCAAAAGAGAAAAATAAAAAGAAGAAAAATACAAAAGTGTCAAAAAGGGAAAAATAAAAGGGTGTCAAAGGGAATAGGTTGTAGCCACCAAAGTGTGTAAAAGAAAAAAATGTAAAAAGGATTGAGAGTGAAAATAAAAGTGTAAAAAGTTCCATGCTCTCTTAATTCCTTGGGACTTAAGCCTAGTATCTTTGTATATCCTACCTTTAGACAGGCCCCATTACAACCTTTAAAAGACCTTTTGATGATGCATGCATGTTTTCGTAAGAACTATTTTTGAGATGAAAATTAAATCCATTGAAAGTGGGCTTAAAATGTGAAATTGAGTGGAAGTTAATAGCCTAGACAAATTAAGCAAATGAGTGAATTACTAAATGTCCTTATGAGGAAGGCAATTGTTTGAAATTGGTGATCTCCCTTTTATGTATATGTTGAATCCTTGACTTAGATTAATGATTGCATGAATAATTGGATTCTCATTGTTTAAAAGTACATGAATTTGGGGATTGATTAATTGAAGTGAGAAAAGGGTACATTGAATGAAAAATTGAATTGCTAAAATTGCATGAAATTTGGGCGAAATTTGATTAAGTCCATGAAGCTTACCTACTCTTGAGTCCTTTTTATTTTTAGTTTGCTTGGGGACAAGCAAAGTTTAAGTTTGGGGTATTTTGATAAACCTTTGGTTCATCTAGTTTTATGACTAGAAAGACCTCAATTTTGTTACCAATTATGTGAGTTCAATCTCGTTTTCGCCCAAATTTGGCTTTATTTGTCCACAAGCAACGTTTTGCGTCCTTGAAGTAATTTTTAGGTATTTTTACTATTTTTAGGTCAAATAAAGCACTAAGGGATACTCTTTATTTTCAGGTTAAAAGTGAAGCTCAAGGAAACTTGGAAAATTGAAGAAAACAAGCATCAAGGAAAATTTCAAGGTCTCGCCCCACGAGACAGTGCTCGCCCTGCGAGCCAGTGCTGATGCTTAGCAAGGAATTGGGATCTTTCAGGCTCGCCCCGCGACCAAGGATGCGCCTCGCGAGCTAGACACTGGAATTTTGAAAATGTTCTGTCTCACCCCACAAGACAGTCCTCACCCCGCGAGCACCTGCTCTCCTCGTGAGCGAGCCCAGATCTAGTTTCTTATAAATAGATTGTAACTGTGTGAATTTTATCATCAAATCCTAGTTTTCTGTGAGCTGCGTCTCGTTTAGGTTTACACACACTTTTGAGTTTTATTTTATGTTTTCTTTTGAATTGATTATGTTGAAGCACGCTATGAGGAACTAATCCTCTTTTCTGAGGAAGCGATGAAGCCGCTCATGATGGCATAGTAAAATTGTGATGTTTTTTACTCCCTAATTCTCAATTCTTGTTTCTTAATTCTACTTTATTTGTGTTTATCATATGAGCTCGTGGTTAACTAGTCAAGCATGATGAGTCTGACCGGAGATTCACGCTTTAGGACTTGAATTAAGAACACAAGTTGAATATTGATAGAGATATAAAAGGAGATTTGTGCAATCGTTATAGGGAACTAAGAACTTAATGAATCTAACTTGTTAATCTTCGAATAGAGATATAGTTGATTGGCATGCTTGGGTGTTTTCTTTTGTGCTCGACCGAGACATTAGGATAATTTTGGGTTCCTGTTGGCATATAATTGAACCTAAGGATAGAAAATAATCACTTTTGATCAATGCTTAATTATGTTGGTGAATTCATGACCTTAGATCTCCCCCATTCTTAATCACAACTTCTTGATATTTGTTATTGTCTTGTTTAAACTCTTTCCTGATACTTGATAAAGATTACTGCTTGAAACTCAACAACTTCTCTCCCTTGACTTGGTCAATCCTATCTGCTTCCTTTGAATATTGATAACAATTGGCCACCCAATCCTGTGTTCGATCTCAGTAGTTTACTTGTCGTGTTTTTATTATTTGCTTTGATCCGGTACACTTGTCGGAGCCCACCAGGTCTCAGACACGTGGCACCACGTGTCAAATGCATGAACATGTGGCTGAGCAGCATGCAGTGCTCAAGCGTGGCTGAGCCAGTGCTGCAGCGCTCAAACGCTGGGAGGTTGGGCGCTCGGTGCCCATCACTGGCCCAAACTACCACACTTCCTTTTTCTCTCCAACCTTGCATGGATTTCCACTATTCATCATCTGCGACCAGAATAGAGTAGAGAGAGGTCAGAGCTTGGTTAGAGAGAGAAAGTTCAGTTTCTGTGATTTTTACTGCTTTATATGGTTTTTGGTTTTGATGCAGCTTGATGTGTGCTGTATGTTATATGCCTGATATGATACTGATGTTGATATTGATGATGATATATAATATGATGTTGAGGATAATGATCTTATGATATATGCATTGATGCTGTTGAGGTTGCTTGTCTGTTGTGCTGTTAGAACCCTAGTTGACACCTGAGGCTACGCAGTTGTGAATATGGGTACCGAGAGGATGTGTGGATGCCTGGTGCATCGTAATGCATGTACGTAAGTAATAGTATCAGTGTCAACTTAGGTTTGTGTTGCAGTGCATATTGCCAGAGTGGTGAGCCATGTGACTGGGAGTCATGCGAGGTTGGTGTAATCGGGTTCGGGTACGGAATGCAAGCGGGACGGTTTAGGAAACCTTGGGGATGTAGCCGGGTTCATATTGACCGACTGTAACACCCCTTTTTTGTATAAAGCCTCTAAGTGCTTATATATGTGCTTTATGTTTTGCATGTTGTTAAAGTTTGGCCTTAGAAATGTTAAAAAGGGATAAGTGGGATTTTAAAGTGGAAAATCCCTTTCTGGTATATGAGCATGACCGTGCTCATGTCCAGCACGCCCGTGCCTGTTAAGCGTGCTCAGTGGCTGCTTGAGCCACGAGCACGGCCGTGCTCAAGTGCAGCACGGCTGTGTCGGAAATCGCGTGTTTGTGACATTAACAGTACTGACCCCGTGCTTAGTTAAGCATGCCCGTGCCCACGTTAAGCATGCCCGTGCTTAGTGGGAGCAAGGCCATGCTCACGTCTGGAGGTATATAGATAGAGGAGTCTGAGAGGGTTTCGAGTGTTAACCCTCAAATTGGCACTTTGGGCAACCCTACTGTGGCAGAAACCTTTCCTTTTCCCTTTCCTTCGAACCCAACCAAGTTCTTGGTGTTCTTACATCCGTTTAGAAGAGAAGTCACACGCTAATGCCATGTAAGGTAATGTTGTCATCCCTCTGTTAATCTCTTTTTCTTATTTCTTGGATTAGAGGTTAATTGGTTACCCTTTTGTGTTTGGCCAAGGCTTGGGGAATTCGTCAAGCCGCTCGAGGGAAACAGAGTAGAGTCATTTACGCTTGGCATTGGTGGAATCTTCATACCAGGTATGGGGAGAAGGGATAGTATGAACATATAGGCATTGGGGGTAGCGTAAGATGAAGGGTTAACCTATGACCCTGTTGCTTGCTATTTGCCTAAATGATGTTTGTTTCTTATATGTTCATTATCAATGTTCTATTTGTGATTATCATGCTTGAATTGTGAACTGTTACTTATGATGATTATGCTTTGATTGGATGTTGATGATGGTGTTGCCATGCCATGAGTGTATGCTTGGTTGTTGATGTGGTTAATGATGAGATTAAGGTTAAGAAGACATTAACTAATTATACGAGAAGCTTGATAATGATATAGGAGTTAAGGGATAAATTCCCAATTGTTCATAAGACACGAATTATAGTAATGAGAGGTAAGGTTATTGTTCAGCGGTATAGTCAAGTCTTCCCTAGGATTGATACATGAGCGTTTTAGGGACATTAATGATGAAACAAGAATTAAAGGTTTAATTCCCAACAAAGATAAGACATGAAGACTAAACAAGAGTAACAAGTTAATGATTGATGGTTAGATAAAAGACCAATAGGATTGATCTTTGAATGCCCTAGGAAGCTTAACAAGGATTCCCAACCCTTTCTACCCAGAAATAGTACGGCCACGCTACGGTGAGCACGATCGTGCTCAATGGACAACACGACCGTGCTCCCCTAAATAGAACAGACACTAAAACAGGGACACAAGTGGTTTCACCCAAGTTGTCACCATGATGTAATAAGACACCAATCGAGGTAAAGACAAGATAAATAACTCAATGAAGTCTTAACAAAGATAATTAATACAAACGTTAAGATGATTAAGACGGTGACAATGTGTTACCACACGTTGTTGTACCTTGGTGCTTATTGGTCAAGGGGGTCTCGATGCTTATGGGTCGAGGTATTGATGGTGATAAAACTTTGGTGCTTATTGGTCAAAGAGGGGGTGGTGATTGTTTGATTGCGTGCCATCGTTGCTCATGCATTCATGCATTGGAGATGTTAGTGGGGGATGTTCAACATAGGGGAGGTCATTCGAGAGTAAGGCGATCTGGCCGTCCGCGGTGGTGCATCCGAGAATAAGGTACATCGGCTATCCAAGGGGTTCATCGTTGGTTTGGTGAACTACCGGCGTTGATGGTTATTGGCCAACGTGGATATGTAACTCCGAAGTTGACTTCCTGAGGTAGATTGGATCCACATGCATAACGGATTAGTAGGGCAATTCTTCATCGCATAGCATACATTGTTGATTTGATGAGAATGATATGAATATGTTATGTATGTTGTCTTGTTATAACATGCTTGATTGCGATGTATGCTCATCTTGCTAACTGCTTCCTTTGCCATTGTGTTTTATACATGTTTCTTACTCCCCATTTTTATGTTGTTTGCTTTGCATGTATCTTTTATGTAGAGGACGGTGAGCAGCCTGTTGAGGAGTGACTCTGAGGGAGCCGCTACTCTTAGTTTAGGATCTCCTTGTTTTAGTTGTTTATCCGAGAGGTTTCCAGATTTTGGTTATACCAGCATTGTAATGTGACATCGGGGTTGGGTTTTGTTTTATTGTTATGTTTCCTTTTAAAACTTGTTTTATTTTCCGCGTTGAGATGTTCTGTTACAATGTGGTATCTTCTACCTTAATTTTCATTTTATTATAAATGATATGCATGTTTTTATTTTTTCTCTTTTATTTTATGCTTTATAAATACATGTGGGGTAGAGAGTGTCACACCGACAGTGGCCAATGGTTTGCACCCATTGTGTCGTGGTCTCCGCTGGTACTCGACTATCTCGATGTCTTGACCCAGAATGTTCTAGTCTATGGTGGACCTTCCGAGGAGACCAAGATACCCCTATTGTAGTTGAGTTCATAAGGGGAACCACCTTTATTCACGGCAAGTAGAACTGTTACCAGGAGAAACCAACCGACACTCTCTGGGAAACGACTTATAGATATAGAGAATGTCCGGGGGATCAATATCCCTAGTGTGAGAGATTGGCCGACATACATAGGAGTGTGACTCCTTAGAGGATTGATCCTAGTTGGATAATCGAGGTTGATTGTGACAGTATGATTCGAGAGATGCTTGTTGTATGTGTTGATTGTTATTTGATAATATGCTTTACTGTTTTTCCCCATCCCTGTTTTTATGGTAGTGCCGAGATTCTTATCCCCCTTCTTTTCTTCTTCTCTTTGTGTATGTATCGGTTTGTCAGATGAGCAGCAGTTATACGTCGACGGCGATCAGACTAGAGCATCGTCCAATGCATTACCTGCAAATGATTCCGCCAAGGGTCCAGACCCTGGGGGATATTGAGATAGTATACCATGACACCCATGGGTGGCAGATTGACCACTCACAGTTCTTCACGTGCTATGTCGACCCGATCTGCATCTACGTTCGTCTAGGAGGAGGACCTTTCTTTACTTTTCTCAGCTCTTACCGGATCTCTCAGCGACTTCCTTTCACTGAGATGTGCTATTCGCCACATCAACGTGAGTTCCCAGATGACAGATGGAACATGAGAGGTCAGTCTGTGGTTTGCGATGGAGTCGGCAGAGTTTACAGAGGAAGAAGGAGGAGGAGTACACAGATGCTGCATCGCTATCATCGCCATAGGGTCGTAATGAGTAGCGATGAGTTAGTGTGGAGCCCAGGATTAGGACCTGAGAAGCCAGAGACTATCATCGTGCTTTTTTTAAGGGAAAGGGTAGTTCTAGACGCCCATATCGTCTATGATATGGTTCGTCGGTAGCGTCTGTTAGGGGAGTGCCTCTGTGAGAATAACTTTATTTTGATTTTTGATGTATTTATGAGAGGCGGGCGGGTAGATGCTGTCTGTTTTAGGTTTTATCCTTTCTGTGACCAGTGTTTATGTTATCTTTTACTCTTTACCCAGTTTGTATAGATACTAGGTTTACGACCCTTCTGTTGGGGTCGATGGCACTTGATGGTTATCGTGTACATACTATATATATGTATGTCGTTTATCTTTTCTTTGCTGTGTATGTTTTAAATTTTGGTTTTTATCGTTTCCCCAAACTTATAATATTTGTGTCTGTATATCCGCGCTAACGCTAATAAACAGCTTAAGGGATAGTTAATTAGGATTGTTTTTAATGGGACATTGTGGTGTCTCACAAATAGGCTCTAGACTTCTAATGATAAATTAGTCGATAGACTCATACTGATAAATAGGCCACTAGGCTTTCACAAATAAATAGGCAAGTAGGTTATTACATTTAAATGGTCCAATAGGCCATTACATTCAAATATTATAAACTATATTATTATAGTATTATAATATATTATATTATACGTATATATTTATGTGTGTATGTGTTAAATAGGTCGGCTTGATAGGCCCAGTAGGCTTATTTTGAAGCCTTAGGCCAGGCTTTTAAAAAACCTTGATCCAGCCTTTTTATTAAATAGACTAGGCCGAACTAGGCCTTAAATAGGCTAGGCTAGGCCATAGGGCCCCGACGAGCGGCAAGGCCTATTCCCACCCCTAAGCCCAGGCATCATTGAAGATGCCTTCAGGTTGAGACTGTTCCCATTTTCCTTGGGTGGCAAAGCTAAAAACTGGTTGAATTCTCTAGAACCCAACTCTATTGATACATGGAACATGTTAATTGAAAAATTTCTGATCAAATTCTTCCCCCAATTAAGAATGCTCGGATGAGGAATGAAATATCCTTATTCAAGCAACTGGAAGATGAACCGTTATTTGAAGTTGGGAAAGATTCAAAGAACTGTTGAAGAAAGTATAACAGCAAACAGTTATCGATGGCCAATAGGTATAGTTACTGCCATCAAGTCAAGTGTTGCAGTAGGAGTGCATGAAGTGAATGAGGTTTCTACTTTGTTTGCTCAATTGATGTCATTGACAAATATGGTGAAGAATTTAACCATGGCCAATCAGAGCAACTCTACGAACCAAGCTGTGATGAATGAGCCCATGGTACATGAGCAAGTTTGTCAGACTGATGTTGTATCTTGTATGTACTGTGGAGGGGAGCACTTACTTCAAAACTGTTCAGGGAATCCTGCATCTGTGAATTATGTTGGGAACAGCAACATGGGTAATAATGCATTCTCCAATACTTACAATCAAAGGTGGAGGCAACATCCAAATTTCTCAAGGAGTAACAACAATACTTTGAATGCTCCACCTGGATTCTCACCTCAGCAACAGAGGCAACATCAACCTCAACAACAACAAGAAGTCCCAATCTAGCAACCACGAAATGTCTTTGGAGGCTATGTTGATGGCCCCCATATCTCAAACAAAGGCACAGATTCAAAATCATGGAGTTTATATGAGAAGCTTGGAAAATCAAATAGGCCAACTGGAAAATGCTTTGAATTCAAGACCACGTGGTACCTTGCTTGCCTCTACCGAGACCTTAAAACCCTCTAGTTCTGGTGGTAATGAGCAATGCAAGGCTATTTATTTGAGGAGTGGAATAAAGCTTCCTATTGTAATAGAGGAAAAGAAGAAGGATGAAGCTGAAAAGCCTGAGACTGAAACAGTTCTGAAAAAGAATAAGGCTGATACTGAGAAACCTGCTGAGAAGACTGTGATAGAACCTGCTGCAGCACCTGAACCATTGCCTAAGCTTATTCCTGAGAAACCTCCTCCTTCTTTCCCTCAGAGTTTAAGGATTGTTCATCAGGATAAACAGTTCAGCAAATTATTAGAGATTCTGAAGCAATTGCACAAAAATATGCTTCTGGTTGAAGCGCTGCAGCAAATTCCTAACTACACCAAATTCATGAAAGATGTTTTGACCAAGAGAAAAAGGCTAGGGGAATTTGAGACAGAATCCATGACAAAGGAGTGCAGTTTGATGCTGCAAGCCAAGGTTCCTCCCAAAATAAAGGACCCTGGCAGTTTTACCATCCCATGCTTGATTGGTGACACTTACTGTGGTAGAGCACTCTATGATCTAGGTGTTAGCATCAACCTGATGCCAATGTCTATTTTCAAGCAGTTAGGAATTGGAAAAAGCTCGCCCCACTATTGTTTCTCTTCAATTGGCTGACAGATCTATTGCATATCTTGAGGGAAAGATTGAAGATATGCTTATTCGGGCAGATAAGTTTGTATTTCCAGTTGACTACATTATTATGGACTTTGAAGCAGATAGAGAGTTTTCTATTATACTTGGCAGACCATTCTTAACTATAGGAAGAACTCTGATTGATGTGTAGAAAGGAGAGCTAACTATAAGGGTAAATTTTCAAGAAGTGACCTTCAACATGTTCAATGCTCTGAAGTATATAGATGAGGGAATGGAAGATTGTTCATATGTACAATCATTTGACACTTTGGTGCAGAAATAGTTTTTGAAAAAAAAAACAAGCTGCTCTGACTGATGTTGTAGCTCTAAATGAGACTAAAACTTCATCAGATAAAAAAATTACTGGGTTTGTAGAGAGTGACACCCTCTATCCCGCATGTATTCAAAAGCGATAACACAGATATAAAAAGAGAAAGAACACATGCGTATAATATCGTAATATTAAAAACCGGGCAGAGACTGCCGCATTGTAACATACCACGGAAAAACCAACACATGTTTATAAAGAAACATAACATAAAAGCAAAACCATAAACGAACCCAACCCCGATGTCACACTACAAAGCTGGTATAACCAATCCGATAAACAACTCGGATAAACAAACTGAAAACTAAACATAACTAAACTACTGAAAGCAGGAAATCCTAACTACGAGTCGTGGCTCCTCAAAGTCACTCCTCAACTAGCTGCTCACTGACCTCTGCATAAAAGATACATGCCACAAACAAGAAACATAGAGATAGGGAGTAAGAAACATGTATATGAGCATAACGGCAAGAAAGCAGTTAGCAAGACGATCATACAACAAATAAGCATGTTATAACAATCAACAAATATAACATAACAATTATCATCATTGTAAACGTGTATGCTATGCAATGCAACTCTGCTCCACTACTCCGTTATGCATGTGGATCCAAACTATACCAAGAAGTCAACATCAAAGTTACATCTCCACATTGGCCAATAAGCACCAACGCCGGGGCAATCCACCAAACCATGGGTGGACCCCTAGGATAGCCGACTCACCTTATTCTCGGATGCGCCACCACGGGTGTACATGATCCCCTAAGTCTCGGATGAATCATCATGGATGGCCAGATCGTTTTACACACGGACGACCTCCCCTTAACTATGAAACCTCCCCTTAAAAGTCAAAGCATGATGCATGCACACAACAAACAACCGTTATCCACCACCTCCATAAACACCATTTATTATGGCTTAACCTCTTTGGCCAACAAGCAACAAAGGTAACATCATCTTTAATCTTTTAACTTTAGACGTTAAACAACACTCTGGCCGAAAGGCACCAGAGTCTCAACACCTTGACCATCATGCATCAAGGACCCCTTGGCCACTAGGCTACCAAGGTACAACATATTATCACTTGTCTTTTGGTCTTCATGTTTCGTTGGTATCTTATTAAGTCTTTTAAGTTTTGGGGTGAAAACCCCCATTTCAGCATTCTGGTTCTGATCTTATCAGTTGAGCATGGACGTACTCACCCTCAGCACGGGCGTGCTCAAGAGTGCTCCTTTAACTGGATATCAAACTGGAGCACGGGCGTGCTCCCTGATAAGAACGAATGTACTCAATGGAGCGTGGCCGTGCTGATCTGGGCAGAAAGGATCAGAAACCCTTTCCCAAATCCTTGGGGCTATTCACAAATTCAACCTATTGGCTTTTACTAATCCATTGAACATCAGCTTCATTAATCTTAACTGTTCTTCATTAAAATTCATGTCTTATCATCGTGGGGAATTAATCCTTTAATCATGCCTTCGTTATTAATGTCCCTAAAACATTCACTAACCAATCCTAGGGTCTTTAACTAAGCCTTATGAACATAACCTTACCTCTCATACTACATTCACATCTTATGAACAACTGGGACAACATCCCTTAAATCGTATTTATCTTTGGTTAACATATTTTAACGTCCTAACATCATTATTGGCATTAACATCCTCAACAACCACCATCCATTAAGAGCACAGCATCAAACAACAGACAATAACATTATAGTTCATCATAATCATGGTATCATAACATTAACATATTCATAACAGACAAAATTAATTAATAATAACGGTCATACCAATCATAATAGTTAAACATCATACAACAAACATCCATAAGGCATATAGACATGTTATCAAAGGAAAGGGTCATGGGTAACCCTTTGTCTTACGCTACCCCCAAACTTACATACTCATACAATTCCTTCTCCCCATACTTGGTATGAAGATTTCTTGCTAAACTGAAGACGATCCTAAATCGGTTCCCTCGAACGGCTTGACGAACGATCCTAAGCCTTGGTCAACACAAACAGGGTTAACCCATTAGTTCCCAATTCATAACAAGAAGAAGGAACTATGAAAGGGAAGAACTATATCTTTGCTAATTGGCACTAACGCATGATTGACTCACCAAACAAAGCAAGAACACCCTGAATGATCCGGGTTCAAAGGGGAAGAATAAGAGAGGCTGTCATCACACTTAGGGTTGCCTAAAGTGCCAATTTAGAGGGTTTAACTCATAACCCTCGTTGCTAGCAACGCATATATAGACTCTGCACCGAGCACGGCCGTGCACCCCCTTAAGCACGGTTGTGCGTACATCAGCGTCACCGAGACATGGCCATGCACTAGGCACGGTCGTGCTCCCTATTAAGCACGGCCGTGCTTGTGACTCAGACTGTCACAAGATGCGCCTTCCAAGCACGGGCGTGCTGGACATAAGCATGACCGTGCTTACGTACCAGGCAGGGATTTTAAGCCTAGAAATCCCACTTAGCTCTCAACAACAACTCGAAGCTAAGCCCTAAGGCTTAACCAAACAAACAAGGCATGCACAGAAGCACTTAGCGACAAACAGGGTATTACAATTCCACCCCCTTATAAAAATTTCGTCTTCGAAATTTCTATCACCTCAACTAGATAAAATTTTACCAACTAGGCACGTACCTTCGGTTGAGTCCTTGGACTCAGAGAGTCCAGCTCCACTAAGACAGTAGACCCTCCCAGTGGTCTTCAATCGATTGACTTGAGGCTTCTGATTCCTGCTAGCACTCTATGGTACTGACTTCTCTTCTTCGCAGTTCCGACAGAAGTGGCTATACTTGCCACACTTGAAACAAATGATTTCCGGCTGCTTGCATTGATGGGTATAGTGACCTTCTCCACATTTACCACATCTGATAGGCCTAAAGGGATCCCAGTCCTTAGGCTTACCTGCTGAGAATCGCTGCTCCTTTCCACTCTTCTTGAAGTCTCGACCGATCGGAGCTAGGAGCTGCCTTCCTTTGTCCTTCTGATCATTCTTCTCACATTCTTGTGACTCTGAGTTCTTGCGGCTTGTCACACTGGACTTGTAGGTGTCTTCGTAGATCCTGCACTTGTTCACTAAAACTAGGAAGACTCGGATCTCCTGGTAGCTGATAGCCTGCTTGATCTCCGGGCGCAGACCATCCTCAAACTTTACGCACTTGGAGCGGTCGTCCCCCTCATACTGATACATTGTATAGTAATGGGTGAGCTCCTCAAATTTAGCCGCATACTCTCCTACTGACATGTTGCCCTGCTTCAGCGTCAAGAACTCCATCTCCTTTTTGTCCTTGATGTCCGCCGGAAAGTACTTCTCAAGAAACCTGTCCTTGAATGCAGTCCATGTGATCATCTTGGCCTAGATACACTGACGACAGTTCTCCCACCAATGTTCAGCCTCCTCTGTCAGCATAAAAGTTCCAAAGATGACCTTCTACTGTTCATTGCATCCCATAACTCGGAAGTTCTTCTCAGTCTCCCTCATCCACAACAAAGCTCCCTCCGGGTCGTAAGCTCACTTGAAAGAAGGCTGGTTGTTTTGCCGGAACTTGTCCAATCCCTGAAACTCAGCCGATCCATCATTGTTGTTGTTATTCTGGTTCTGGCCTATGACATTAGCGAGCAGTGCCAAAGCATCGGCGATCGCCTGGTCGTTCCTACCTCTTCCTGCCATTGGTTGCTGCATTTACCCAAGACAACTGTTAAATACAGGAAACCAAGCAGGAAGGTCTAACGGTTCTTAAAACTAAGGCATCATTATCCATAATAAATATAGATAATTCAAACAAAAGCATACACAAGACTCGCAACAGACTCATACCATGTCTGGTAAGGGCCGAACTGCTATGATACCACTAAATGTGACACCCTTTATCATGCATGTATTCAAAAGCGATAACACAGATATAAAAAGAGAAATAACACATGCGTATAATATCGTAATATTGTAACATACCCCGGAAAAACCAACACATGTTTATAAAGAAACATAACATAAAAACAAAACCATAAACGAACCCAACCCCAATGTCACACTACAGAGCTGGTATAGCCAATCCGATAAACAACTCGGATAAACAAACTGAAAACTAAACATAACTAAACTACTGAAAGCGGCAAATCTTAACTACGAGTCGGGGACCTCAGAGTCAAACCTCAACTGGCTGCTCACCGACCTCTTCGTAAAAGATACATGCCACAAACAAGAAACATAGAGATAGGGAGTAAGAAACACGTATATGAATATAATGGCAAGGAAGCAGTTAGCAAGACGATCATACATCAAACAAGCATGTTATAACAATCAACAAATATAACATAACAATTATCATCATTGTAAACGTGTATGCTAAGCAATGCAACTCTGCTCCACTGCTCCGTTATGCATGTGGATCCAAGCTATACCAGGAAGTCAACATCAGAGTCACGTCTCCACAATGGCCAATAAGCACCAACGTCGGGGCAATCCACCAAACCATGGGTGGACCTCTAAGATAGCCGACGCACCTTATTCTCGGATGCGCCACCACGGGTGTACATGATTCTCTAAGTCTCGGATGAATCACCGTGGATGGCCAGATCGCCTTACACGCAGACGACCTCCCCTTAACTATCGAACCTCCCCCTAAAACTCCATGCATGATGCATGCACACAACAAACAACTGTTGTCCACCACCTCCATCAACACCATTTATTATGACTTAAACTCTTTGGCCAACAAGCACCAAAGGTAACATCATCTTTAATCTTTTAACTTAGATGTTAAACAACACTCTGGCCGAAAAGCACCAGAGCCTCAACACCTTGACCATCTTGCATCAAGGCCCCCTTGGCCACTAGGCTACAAAGGTACAACATCTTATCACTTGTCTTTTTGTCTTCATGCTTCGTTGGTATCTTATTAAGTCTTTTAAGCGTTTGGGGTGAAAACCCCCATTTCAGCATTCTGATTCTGTTCTGGTCAGATGAGCACGGGCATGCTCACCCTCAGCACGGGCGTGCTGGACCTGCAGGCAAGCACGACCGTGCTGCCTGTTAGCACGGGCGTGCTCAAGAGTGCGCTCTTCACTGGATATCAAACTTGAGCACGGGCGTGCTCCTTGTTAAGAACGGCTATGCTCAATGGAGCGTGGCTGTGATGATCTGGGCAGAAAGGATCAGAAACTCTTTCCCAAATCCTTAGGATGATTCACAGATTCAACCTATTGGCTTTTACGAATCCATTGAACATCAGCTTCATTAATCTTAACTGTTCTTCATTAATATTCATGTCTTATCATCATTGGGAATTAATCCTTTAATCATGCCTTCATTATTAATTTCCCTAGAACACTCACTAGGGTCCTTAACTAAGCCCTATGAACAACTGGGACAACATCCCTTAAATCACATTTATCTTTGGTTAACATATTTTAACGTCCTAACATCATTGTTGCCATTAACATCCTCAAAAATCAACATCTATTAAGAGCACAACATCAAACAACAGCCAATAACATCATATCTCATCATAATCATGGCATCATAAAATTAACATATTCATAATAGACAAAATCGATTAATAATAATAGTCATACCAATCATAACAGTTAAACATCATACAACAAACAGGCATAAGGCATATAGACATGTTATCAAAGGAAAGGGTCATGGGTAACCCTTCGTCTTATGCTACCCCCAAGCCTACATACTCATACTATTCCTTCTCCCCATACCCTGTATGATGATTTCTCGTTAAACTGAAGACGATCCTAAACCGGTTCCCTCGAACGGCTCGACGAACGATCCCAAGCCTTGGTCAGCACAAACAGGGTGTACCCATTAGTTCCCAATTCATAACAAGAAGAAGGAACTAAGAAAGGGAAGAACTATACCTTTGCGAATTAGCACTAACGCGTGATTGACTCTCCTAAATAAAGCAAGAACGCCCCGAATGATCCGGGTTCAAAGGGGAAGAATGAAAGAGGCTACCATCACACTTAGGGTTGCCTAAAGTGCCAATTTAGAAGGTTTAACTCGTAACCCTCGCTGCTAGCAACGCATATATGGACTCTGCACCGAGCACGACCGTGCACCCCCTTAAGCACGGTCGTGCTTACATCAGCGTCACCGAGACGCGGTCTTGACGGTCGTGCTCCCTATTAAGCACGTCCGTGCTTAGGACTCAAACTGTCACAAGACACGCCTTCCAAGCACGGGCGTGCTGGACATGCCCATGGTCGTGCTCATGTACCAGAAAGGGATTTTAAGCCTAGAAATCCCACTTAGCCCTCAACAACAACTCTAAGCTAAGCCCTAAGGCTTAACCAAACAAACAAGACACACGCAGAAGCACTTAACGAAAAACGGGATGTTACAGAGAGCAAGGCAGTGCAACCAAAATGGGCTTGCATATTTGAGTCATTAGAGGAAGAGAAATTGATTGTTGCTTTAAAGAGGCAACTTAAGAATATTTGGAGGAAGAAGAGGAGGTGGTCATTACAAAAGAGGTCAAGGGCCGGGGAAAGAAAACACTCAAACAAATGGTTATATCTGCTCAGAGGAGGAGCTACTTTTGTCTGGCCCAGATGTTGCAGCATGCGACAACATCAGAATAAGGAATGTTTTCTCTTTTTACCCTTTTGTTGTTTTGAAAGTTCCTGTTCTCTTTGAGGTTGCATTTTTCTCTCTAGTATCGCAGTTTATGTTTGGCTGTTGGTCCTTATGGCCTTGTTTGTTGATTCCTCACAAGAATGAATGAATGATGTTTTGTTAGCATTTTGCTTAAATTTTATTTTTGTCGTGGTTGTATCTATTCTAGTTGTTTGGGCCAGTGGATTTTGGCCATGTTTGTCATTTGTTTTTGTTATTATTGTACCTATCTCTGTTTTGGAGCACCCCTTTGCAATGATTAATGATTAATGCAAGCCCACTCAGGGGCATATTTTGAGACAGAAAAATCAACTTGTGTGGACCACACGACTTAACTTCTGAATCCTTAACTGAACTATGCATTGTTTGGTAGTTTGGTTGACTTAAATTGCTTAAGGCTTAGACATATACTACAACATTTTTATATAACCTGTGAGATATTGAGCCTCCATAGTTGTAATTAATTGTGAGTTCCATTCATGTGTTTTCTCTGTAAATTTTGCCTTTGCTTCTTGCTTGTTTGAATTTATCAATGCTGCACACGTTGTTGCTTGAGGCATATTTCATTGTTTTAAAATGCTAGTTTTAGTCTAAATAGCCTACCCTTTTATTTTAAATTTCTAGGTGAGCCCTTTGAGCTTGAGCCCGTTATTCTGTTACTAGCCACATTACAAGCTCTATAACTTGAAAAACAATTATTGTCCTTACAAGGTGGAGTTTAGGGCTTGGTTTTCTTGATAATATGCTTGTAACATAAGTTTGGGGTGGCTTGAGGACCAACACCATTTTAAGTTTGGGGGTGCTATACAGCAAAGAGTATAATGAGAAATGACTGAGTGTTGCTGAGTTTTGTTTGCTAAAAAATGCAACAACAAAAAATGGAGAACAAAAATCAGAAAAAAGGTCTTAAACTGCTAAAACTTGTTCTCTATTTTCACAAAAAGAAAAAGAAAAGAATAAGGGAATAAAGGGACAAGAAAACTAGGAAGGAAAGGAGTAGCCCTTGGTGCTAAAATAATTCTAATTGGTTGGTGGAAAGCACTTTGGTGTGGAATATTTTATAAGGAAAGCATTTATGGACTTCACTTAGTGTTAGCTACTTTCCAAAATGTTATCCTACACTGACCTAAGTCCCATTACAACCTAATAAAGTCATCTTGCGGTGAGAAGTTTTGATTTCGTTCTATTGAGATTAGAAGCTTGTCAAGCTTATAATAGGGTTGCATGTGTATGATGATTGAGTGAACCCATTTACTTGTGTGAGTAAGGATGAACCCACTGTTCTTAGTGCATATTGTTGTAGCATTTGTTCTAGGCTGAAAATCATTGATGTCATGAAGCTCTTCCGAATTGTGATGCATGAGTGTTGATGATGAATGATGTTTGTTGTGTGGGAAATACTGTTATTTGAAAGAGGAAATCTTTGGTGGTCTAAGCAGTTTTGGATACATGTTTAGGATTATGTGTGTTTTTGTGTCTTTTTCTTTTGTTTCTTTCTTTCCATTACTTGAGGACAAGCAATGATTCAAGTTTTATTTTTAAATTTTTTTTGGGGGGGGGTGGGGGGGGGGGGGGGGGGGTGATAACTCTTAGAAATGAGAGTTATCTTCTCTTTCTTAGCTTGAGTTTTTGTAATATTTATGTATTTTATGTGGATGTTTTAGGTGTTTTAAGATAGTTTAGTGTAATATATGTCATTGTATAAATTTCATATAATTTTATGTTTTGAATGTCTAGGAATATGCTTAATGTGTTTCTTGTTTTTTGTTAGGATTTTGTTGAAGTTTAGACAAGCTGCTGGGAAATACTCTTGACATGTTGTAGCATCTAGAGGTGAACTCCTGTTCAGAAAAGGACAAAAGCTGAGCACTTTCTCTCTCATGTTGGGGTACCCTAAAAGCTGAGGATGTGTCCTAAGCACATGCCTAGGGTTTCGCACTGCTACACTCAGGGAAATGGACCAATGCATTTATTTTAATATTATTTTGGTTAGCCCAAAAATAGGAGAGAGAAAAGGGCCCTTGTAAAAACCCTAAAGAGCGGACATATTCCCTACACTTTAGTGGTCCTCGATTCGGAATTTCCAGACCTAGGATTGAGAAGTCATATCATCTTCTTCTCGTCTCCATAGTCTCCATTTTTGTTTTCCTCCATTTTAATGGTTTCTGCTCCAATTTTCTATTTTATTTTCAGTTTTTATAAGCTCATTATGAGCTAAACTTGTTGTAGCTATGGGTATGTGAACTTGTAATGGATGTTTAGTAAATGTTATATGAGGTTTTGCTATTGGATTTTCCTTTAATATGTGTTTTATTGTTGTTTTTTTTAGCCTGACCACCTTAAGTAAAACTTGAGCATGCTGAACTTGGAAAAGTTAAATGGATTTGGTTAAGATATAAGGGTTAAGTCCCTAATTGAAAAATTAGTAGATGTTGAATGGATTAGGGATAATCATTCAAGTCCTTAAGCTAGATGGAACTTGCTCATTAATAAGAGGGTGTAATTAATATGAATCTAGGAATAGAACGCATTTAATGAACCTTATATTTGAAGTGTTGGAAAACACAACTTTCATTTCTTGGAGCTATATGAGCATAACTGAAGGTAAACTGAAACTACAAGGTGTAATATCCCAGGCTGCTTTATGGATTGTTGGCTGTCCCCACAAACCAACACGGGTCTTTTTAGCGTGCTTTGTCCTCACTCATACGCTTCTTGGGAAAACTTCCCAGGAGGTCACCCATCCCAGTATTGGTCCAAGTCAAGCACGCTTAACTGTGAAATTCTTAAGTGATAGGCTCTCGAAAAGAAGATGCATCTTGTTGGTATAGGTAGTATCAATCAATTCATATAAGTCATCCACAACTGTATAGTCCCATACGTACACAGTCTCAGGATCCCTCTTATTCCGGTGTGTAATAGGTTCATTTACGTGTCCGCCTAGAAGCCTGCCAGGAGCCGCTCCTTGTCCTTGCCTTCTTTCATCGCGCGACCACTCCCCGCCCTCGTCGACCCCGGGTGTCACATGCCTACCAGCTTCCGCTTGGTTCGTCTCCAAACCACACCGTACTAGGAGAGGTGCCACTCTGATACCATTTGTAACATCCCTGGCTGCTTTATGGATTGACGGCTGTCCCCACAAACCAACACGGGTCTTTTCAGCGTGCTTTGTCCTCATTCACACGCTTCCTGGGAAAACTTCCTAGGAGGTCACCTATCCCAAAATTGCTCCAAGTCAAGCATGCTTAACTGTAGAGTTCTTAGGTGATCGCCTCCCGAAAAGAAGATGCATCTTGTTGGTATAGGTAGCATCAATCAATTCATCTAAGCCATCCTCAACTGTATAGTCTCATTCCTACACAGTCTCAGGATCCCTCTCATTCCGGTGTGTAATTGGCTCATTCATGTGTCCCTCCACCTAGAAGGCTGCCAGGAGCCGCTCCTTGTTCGTGCCTTCTTGCACCGGCGACCACTCCCCGCCCTCGTCGACTCCGGGTGTCACACAAAGGATCATACCTGTAGTTGTTTTATCACCTCTAATCACAAACCACTTTTATTATCTTGCTCTTTCAAATTTGCTCTTTATTATTGTCTTTTTTTTATTATTATTAAAATCACACACTTTCACTTACTATTTGGTTACCTTTTTATCTTAGCTTAATAGAACCATTGATTTGAGTTTTGGATATTTTCATACCATTCCTCGTGGGAACGATATCTTACTTACTCTTTACTACTTGTTGCGATTGTGTACAATTGCAGATTTTATTACACCTGTTTGTAAGGTAAAAGTGAGATACCTTGGGGATGATTGAATCGGACTTGAGATGTTCATGGTGACCATTAGGTAGCTCATATTGTGTCGTGTTACCCATTGAAGCTCGATTTTCCCGACTTTACCCTGAGTATCCACGTCACAGGTGGACGTTCTGAGGCGACCAAGACACCCTTATTGGTGTTGAGCTCGGGGATTCTCTCTTATTGGTCGCGGCGAGCAAAATGGTTACCTGGACAAACTAACTGACGTTCTCTGAGCAAGTAAGGCTCATGAGGGAGAATGTCCTGGAGAGTGAGCCCTGTGTGAGATATTAGCCGACATGCATAGGAGTGTGACTCCTTAGAGAATCAATTGGGTAATCTAAGTCTCGGGGATAAAATGTGTTGGTGTGACTCGAAAGATGATTGTTGTTTGTATTGAATATGTTGTGTGTAACATGCTGCTCTACGTGTCTCCATCCTTTTTTTTATGACTTTGTATATGTTGCTTATCTCCCTTCTTCTCTATCATACTATGTATGTATCAGTTCGGTAGATGAGCAACTCTAGTCAGACAACGACGACGGGATGGCAGGATTATCATCCTAGGCACTTTCTACATATGCAACCACCCAGGATCCAGGTCCTGGGAGACCTTGAGATCGTTTATGATTACCCTGATGGGTGGCTGGTCAACCACTCACAGTTCTATATGGTCTACATCGGCCTAGTTATCTTGTACACGAGGTATGGTAGAGGCCCATTCTTCTCAGTGATAGGCCATTTTCATATAGCCCAGAGACTACCTTTTTCAGAGATGTGGTATCCGCCCAGACAGCGTGAGTTCTCGACGATATATGGAATAACGTCGAGAACTCTCATGCTCATAGCAGACTCGGGATGGTGTACATAGGTCTCTATTTGAAGAGCAGGTAATACTTAGAGGCCAGTAGGCATCGCCGCGTGGTGATTAATAGCGACGAGTAGCTTTAGGAGCCTAGGACGTACAGATGCCGCTATGACGAAGGTGAGGGTAGCTCTAGATGCCCATACCACTGAGGGTATGGTACTGCCAATCTTCGTCTGTAGGTGTGAGTCTCTGAGAGCATGTTTTGTATTTTGATGTATTTTGGTGAGCGATGGGTGGGTAGCTGTGGTAGGACTCTTTCTGTGTTCAGTATTCATGTATCTATGTTTCTATTTCGAGTATGTATAGTTGTTAGTAGGTTTTGGTTAAATGTTTTCAAATTTTAGTTTTAATGTTCTATTATTTTCAACTGTAATAAAGCACGCTAACGTTAATAACATATTAAGGTTTAGTTAATTAGGTTCTTCTTTAATGGGACATCGGAGTATCTTATTTGGTGGTATCAGAGCAGTTAGATTCTAATCAGACTGTGAGGTTAGGGTGTGTACTGGCTATGTTAGTTGGATCCTCATCGGACGCCAACTATGCATAGAAATAGGTAGAGTGTCCAATATAGGGGTTATTCTTAGTGTATGAGAATGACTATTTAAACATTCAAGAGACATATAAGTAATTATATATGAGTTTATATTATATATGAGTAATTATGTGTCTTATGAAGGAGAGCTAATCAATTCTTTTACAGGAAATTAAAGTGGCTCGTGGAAACAGGAGAAAAGGTAGAGGTGGTAGGAATGGAGAAGTCAGAGATAATGGCTCGACTGGAAATTCTTATGGAACCAAAAATGGCTGAGATACGAATGATGCGATGAGGGTGAGGAGAGACTTGGCCACATGTTATAGCAAACCCAACAGAACGCTCAGTTCATGCAGCGACAAGAGGAAAAGGAAGAAAGACAACAACACTAAACATTGTTAGTGAAGAAGATAAAAACGAGATGGATCTGAATGCCTTTATGAAAGGCAATCAGCCACAATTTCAAGGCGAGCATGATCCTGAGGTAACAGAGAAATGGCTGCAAGAAGTGGAGAAGGTGTTTGTAGCAATTTACTGTAGAAAAGAATAGAAGAAGGTTACTTATGTTGATTTCATGCTAATTGGGGGAGCAGAAGCATGGTGGCCGAACAAACAAAGGCTACTAGAGGCAGAGGGTCAAGCAGTTACTTGGAAACTTTTCCGAAAGTGCTTCCTGAAGAAGTTCTTCCCCAAGAGCATCAGGCAGGAAAAATAGAGAGAATTTATGAGTCTCCACATGTCAGTGGGTGAATATGCCATCTGGTTCGAGGCATTATTGAAGTTTTCCAAGTTTTACCAAGTTCATCTGGATGAAGAATGGGTTTACAGACGGGTTGAGGATGGGTTGAGACCCGATCTGAAGCGAATGATGCTTCCATTGGAGTTGAATCAGCTTCCATCTCTAGTGGAGAAATGTATAGTTCTAGAAGGTCATGGTCTTGCAAGGGAGGTCCAGCCACAACAAAGGAGTGGTGGGCCAATCAGAGGAAACAATAAGAGAGGCAGAGGTGGCAAATTCCAGTCTAGGGCGAAACCTTACAATCGCCCTACTCAGGAACTAGTGAATGTAAGGGGAGAAAGTTCCAGTCATAAGGTGTTGGACTTGTTTTTGGTGTGGATGACCAAATCTGAGGAGAGATTGCCCTCAATTTCCAACTATGGCAATGTAGGTCACATGTCTCGAGATTTCCTACAAGGCAATACAGGAAGAAATCAGATGTCACAGCAAGGTGGTAGGAATAAGAATGCAATAAAGTGATCCCAGGCTGAGAATCAACAAGGAGGCACACCTCAAGCCAGTGGAAGAGTGTTTGTCATGAAAGGATCTGACTCTTCTCGAGATCCAGATCTAATACAAGGTAAGTGTTTAATGTTAGAGAAACTCTTATCTGTTTTATTTGATTCGGGGATACTCATTCTTTTATATATATTTAAAGTGCATGGATCATCTGAAATTACCTGTTTCTTATTTACCATATGATCTTACGGTTTCTACCCCTATGGGTGATTCATTGATGATCTTGTTTGTTTGCCAAAATTGCCCTATTATTTTAGAAAATAGGTAATTCATTGTGGACCTTGTCTATCTGCCTATGCAACAGATTGGTATTATCTTGGACATGGATTGATGTTTGGCTAACCATCTTGTTTTGGACTGTACAAAGAAAACCCTTCACTTTTCGGAGCAATCTAGATTATTGCCGGTCAATGATAGTGTTTCGGGAGAAGGACGGTCAAGAGACTGCGTGGTTGTAACACCCCGATTTTTCACCGCTTTCCAATATCGGTAATAAATATATAAATGTTTATATTTTATCCGAGACTTAGAAAATGATTTTGGATAAGCCAATGTCTTTTCCGTGCTATGCTTTATATTATAAGGTAGGATGAAATTTTGGGTTGAAAATTCAGACGGAACCCAGTCTGCGTTTTCACTGACAATAAAAGTTTATTGCTCAGAAAACCTAATTTTAATTCATAAATGAGATGAATAATGTATTTATCGTATTTTCTACGATATTGGAAGTTTTGAAAATTTTAGCGTAAAAATATTATATTATATTTGCTGCGGGCGAAAACGTCGAAATATCTCTAGGAAAACCTGAGTCAGATGAACCAGGGGGTCAACAACGGAGCTGAGATGACTGATGTGACTGAGATGACGAGCATTTACGACGATTCTATCCGAATCATAATGGCCATAATGGCACATAAATGCCATTAGATATTTTGGCACGGAAAAGACCATTTTGTCCCTAGTTTCACATGGAAACTACAAGTTTGCCATCATCCATTTTCTTAAGAACTCATAAGAACACTTAGGCTTGATTTGTGAAGAACTTGATCAAATCTCATCATTTCTTCAAGCATCAAGAGGTGATTTCTTCTCTCCTTAATCCGTCAACACTTTCTCTTCACAACTTTTACAAGTTTATGCCATGAATCATCATGTTCTTCATTTTGTTCAAAGTTCATGAAGCTTTCTTCAAAAATTCATAAGAAATTGTAGAAAAATCCTTTTGACTTGAAACCAATTGCTATGATCTTATAATCATCTCTATATTTGATATCCAAGAGCATGTGTTCAACAAAAATTTCCTCCCTATTCTTTCTCCCTTGGCTGAAACCCTCACAAATGGGTGTGTAGGGATTTTGTTTCAAAAACTTGTTGAATGATCATTTGATTCATCTTTTAATCCTTATGGTTAATGAATCCAAGTGATTAGAAAACCAAGAATCAAATCCTAACCTATTTCTTTCATGAGGGCCGAAACCCTAAAATTTTGAAGTCAATGGATTTTGATTCAATTTTTATCTTGTGACACTTGAATCCAATTCTATACTATGTATATTTGTTAAATCCAAGAGATGAAAATCAAGTGAAGCTTTTAACCCCACTTTTGTGTCAAGGCCGAAAGCCTAGCTCATGGAGTTAGATGAGTTTCATTCAAAGTTCTTGGTTCATGATCTTGGATTAAGTGTTTAATCATGCTTAAGTTGCTTAAGGATCATAAATCCATAAGTTATAAAATTTTTAACTTTCCTAACCTAGTGATCTAGAAGAGGCCGAAACTTAGACCTCATGTACAAGTGTGTTTTGTTTGATTTTGATTTATTTTGGTTGCAATTCGTTGTGAAGGAATCAATCGGATTATCGATCTAAGCGGTATGGAGGAAACCGGATCCAAATCGGAAAGTTGTTGTGAAAGTTTGATTTGAATCTCCAAGAGGTAAGGGGAGTTTGCCTGAGGAGTTTAAGATAATCGTATGTTATTTTTAGAGTTGTCTGTAAATTATCTGTGGTGATTCCCTGTGATTTTGGACCGTTTATTCTTTAATTGATTATATGCTTACTTGATTATTTTTGATATGTTGATTTACATTATTATAATTGAATTGTTAAATTATAATTGTGATGCATACCATAATTTGGATGTATGCCATGCTATATTGTGGTGAAATTATCTACTGTTGAGTGACGGATTGAGAAACTTGACATTGGTCAGTGTTTAAATTAATTTGAGGATAAAAACTTAATAAGCTTGAATAATTAATCAGAGTGATTAATTTGTGGGAATTTGAGAAAAAGTGGGAAAATATTATTTTAATAATATTTTTGTGGAAAATGTGTCAATAAGTGATAGTAAGGGCGGAACTGTGAAAATTTTCACGGGCGCTAGTTTTTTCCAAAATAAATTCAATTTTATTATAAAATATTTTTTAAAGTGATTAAATTACGAAAATAACGTAATATAGCAGTCAGAACAATTCCTTATGACTGAAAAGTCATTTAAGTTATAAAAAGTTTTTTATGAAAAATTTTGAGAAAAAGGTTTTATTTTATTATTATAAATTTTATTTAGAAAGGACTTTTTAGAAGTTGATGTTTATTGAGAACGATATTCAGAAATGAAGGATTTAGAAGGAAAAGAATTTATCTACGATTTCACGTTTTATAAACGTTTTAACAGAAAAGGATTTTTGTAAAGGAGTTTTATTCAGTGAAAATAATTCCGTTAAACTTGGATAAGTTTTCAGAGGTTTGGTTTTGCATTTGTTATTTCATTGAGCGAAATGTTTTAAAAAGGAAAAACGAACCTAGTGACCGAGACATCGAGATTCTAGTGTTCTGTTGATACGTAGATCAGGGATCTGTGTCATTGGACTAAGTGTCCTGAAAAGGTTTTGTGGACTGTGTGTCCTAAATTTGATGTGGAGAATGTGAATTCCATATCCGCGAGCCTAAGACTGGTGCATCAGTTTAGGGCTTTGCGATTGAGTACTTGGACTGTGTGTCCTGTGTTGAGTTTAAAACATTTGGACTGTGTGTCCTATGTTTGTTTAAAGTAAAAAAGCCTTAATATAAAATTAAGCATGGTCGTGAGCTTTGGGCTTCAACAAGGGAAGATTATTACGACAAAGAAAACGAAACAAGAATAAAAGTTTTTCTCATGTATTTTTGGCAGACGTGCCATGTGTTATGATCATTGAGTCCTGAGTGGATCAATTTATCTTTTATGGACAATGTTTCCATTTGATCATTGAGTTCTGAGTGAGCCAATATATCTTTACTGGACTATGTTTCCAATTTAATGCGATGACTATTGGGTTCTGAGTGAGGCAATAGGTTATGGACAATAAACTCCATTGATCAGAGTGACTATTGTGTTCCGTGTGGACCAATGTGTTACATTTTTTAACAATAACCTTGGTGTACTGAGTGATGCCCAATGTGTTATATTTTCTTTTGGACATTGATTTATTTCGTTTTTACAATGGGCCATGTAAAGAGCTTGATCTGCTCAAAACGAAACAGAAAGTTGTGGGATCTCCGGAGATTAGGTATCAAATTAGAGCCTGAATATTGAAGTGTCATGCATTTTTATAAAATGACAATGGCTGTCAGGTATGAAACCCTTTTTGATAAAGTTATTCTGCTATTTGAATAATTTTTGTATGCTATGAATAATTGGTATATGCTGTTTTGGGCGTCGTGCATGCGGTTGTCTTATCAAAACTCATATTATGGTATCTCACCCTTGCATATCTGTTTGTTGTTTTCCTCTACTATGTGGAATGTATACATATCTGAGTTCAGATGGAACCGGACGGAGTGGAGCTGAACTACTTGGGGGTCCGAGCTCTGATGTTTGACAATGCAGACCAAGGTAACACCTGGGTGATCAACCCAAGGGCTCGGAGTGCTACCTACACTGGTCCGATGAGGACACTCTGAGGGACTGTAGCAGATGGATCACAGTAGCTCATTCATAGCAGGGAGACGATCGAGGTCTCACTACCTCCCGTTTGGATGATCCTGTAGCATTTGGTACGCCACGGGGACTTAGAGCATCAACCACCTCCGCACGTTCAGCCTTTACATCAGGTAGCCCCAGAGTCACCTCCAGGACCTATAGTCTTGATCCCGGAGGAGGCACAGATGGAGATAAAGGAGGATCCGATGGTTGATCCGGACTATGTTCCTCTTGAGGATGGTGTAGTCCCGGATATTGGAGAGGGCGTTGAGGTATCCTCTCCAGATACACCTCCTGGAGATGGGAGTGTCTATACCGGACTCCCCAACGGGTTTCATTTGTTGCGGCCAGCTGTAGGATGTAGTTCTTTTGGGTAGAGTGGGATTTTTAGATAGTCTGATTATTTGGCTACTGAGAGCTATCTTTTTGAGTAGTGTTTGTCAGACTCCCACTATGATATAGTTATGTTGTTTCAATTTGATGTCATGTCTGGATGATAGTAGATGATGACCTGGTAGGATAAAGGTCTTATGTAAAACTCTGATGATGCATATATATATATAGTTGTATATTATATTAACGGTGTTTGGTTGTATGTGAAGTAAAGCAAAAGGAAAAAAATTTATCACCATTTTGTAAAGAATAAGTGATTAGAAAACTTATTTGTTTTTCTGAAGGCAACCAGCAATATATTATTTTCGTTAAGTGTAATTTCTGCAATAAGTTATGTAAATGTGATACCCTGGGAAAGGGGTGTCGCAGTGGTGCTGTTTTCTCTAGAAGGCAATGAGTCTACAAAGACGGATGCACTGCTGTCATGTGCGAATTCACAAAAGTTTTCCCTGATGATGTTCCAGGACTACCATCCAAGCGGGAGATAGAGTTCACAATAGATCTCGTACCAAGGATCAGACTGATATCGATAGCACCCTATCGAATGTTCCCAAAGGAGTTGGCAAAGCTGAAGAAACAACTGGATGATATGTTGAAGAAGGAGTTCATCAGACCAAGTGTTTCGTCATGGGGAGTGTAAGCCTTGTTTGTTAAGAAGAATGATGGTAGTTCAAGGCTGTGTGTGGATTACCAAGAACTCAATAAGGTTACAATAGAGAATAAATACACGTTGCCAAGGATAGATGACGTGATGGATCAGTTGTGGGGAGCAAATGTGTTTTCCAAGATTGATCTGAGATCCAGATATCATCAGATTAGAGTGAAGGAGCAGGATTCACCGAATACTGTTGTCCTCAACTTTATCTTCTTATCTTGTATATCCAAACTGCACCACAACCTCCTCCTAAATTTTAGGAAATAATGGATAATGACTCTTAACTGCATGGGAACTAATCAACTCATTTGATTTCCTTGCCAAATCGCATTTCAAGTAATTAAATATCTTCTTTTCGTAGCCCGATAAAGCTCATTAACAACTTTTAAGCCCATAAAATTTTCAACTGAATTTACATAAGCTTATCATCAATTTGGCAAACCCTCATCAACTAAGTAACCATTGTATCGACTATATACGCCATCAGCTAACTATCATGACTAACTGCTTGTAAGCTAATTTTGTATTCGACTATTTTTGTGTTAACAATCCTGAATCTCTCGGAGCCGTGGAAACATCCCCTTCCATATTTTACGAAAAACGTCGAACCCATTAAATAGGAAAAACATATTTAACTAAAATAAATTAAAACTAAAAGTTAATGAAGGAGAAAGTAAACAAAGGGCAAAAGGGAGAATGCATGTAATTATATGATTAATAATTTATTTATATTTGATATTAATTGTGAGAGGAAATTAATGATAGAAATTTAATTAAAAGATTATAGTCAAGTGTAATTAGTAATAAAAAGTTTGACTTATAAGAACGTAAAATTAACGGAGGTCAATTTAAATAATCAAATTTTTAAGCAATTAATTAAAAGTGACTATTAGTACTTAGTAGGTAAGCAAATAGCATCCATGCACCCTATGCTATGAATTTCCGTTAGAACGTCTTTGGTTCAAATTCAATCATTAATTATCCTATAATTGACGTTAATACGATTTCATTCAGTAAAATAAAGAATAAAAACAACTATCATATTTAGCCATATTTAATATGTTTAAGTGAGAACCATATTTTGTAGTGCAGACTGTAACACCCCGTTTTTCGTAAGTATTTTTATAAAGCTGGTTTTATTAAGTTAAAAGTGTTGCCTAAGGGCTAAGTGGGATTTTGGCTTAAAAGTCCCTTTCCGGTACATGAGCACTTGTACCAGCACGCCCGTGCTTAAAGTCAGAAGCGTGTTTCTGATTTTAAGTTGAGCACGACCGTGCTGAATAGTGAGCACGCCCGTGCTCAATGTGCTGACCACGTCTCGGTGACGCTAAGTTGAGCACGATCGTGCTCAGGTCCGAACTATATATCCTTGCGCAAGGGTCAAGGGTTTACGTAAAAACCCTACTTTTGGAGGCTGCCACTTCCCTAGTGCGGCCAGAATGGTTTCTCCTCCTTTTGTTCATCCAACTCAACCTGTTCTTGAGTATTGGAGACCGTTGGGGAGTCTTGGGTCATCTGTGCTTGATATATAGGTAACGTTCTTCCCTTTTGTGTTTTCCTTTCATTACCTTGATTGGAAACTGAATCGGTTTGTGTTTTTGGTTAACCGAGGTGTAGAATCGGACTGAACCGCTCGTGGGGACGTGATTAGTTTGACTGTTAGAGCAACCTTCAATCCAGGTATGGGGAGAAGGGGATTGTAACCACTAGGCAGTGGGGGTAGTGTAAGGTAAAGGGGTTCTCCAAGACCCCCGAGTCATTGTATGATTTTTTTTTATGTTAATTGTCTGACTGTGGTGATAATATGTTTTTGATGTTAATTGATGTTTTATATGTTATGTTCATAACATGTTTTAGGTTTATGTTGTTGTGGTTGACATGAACATGATACTATGATGATAATGTTGGATGTTTGATTGAAGTGATGGTTTGATGTTTTGAGGGTATAAGTTCATATTATAACTGATAAAAATAGATTTGAAAATGTGATAGATTTAATGGATAAACGATCCTAAAAATTTGGCTAAGAAATTAACTTGAACTCTACCCAGAACAGCACTGTCGCGTGATGACCACGACCGTGCTGAACAAGGAGCACGACCGTGCTCCCTGTTGAATTCTGGAAAATGGCCGTGCTGTTTAGCACGACCGTGCAGAACAAATAGCACGACCATGCTGCTGAGCACGACCGTGCTCAATAGGAAGCACGACCGTGCTTCACTTAAGGGGCAGCACGCCCTTCACGTGTTCAAGCACGACCGTACTGGGGTTTAAGCACGACCGTGCTCACCCCTCTTGGACAGAAACAGAATTAAAGGACTTAAGGGGTTTCAACCCCATTTCCCCAATGATGACAAGTTAAGATAGCGAATCAAAGATGAAGATTAGACAACCTGGTTAATAATTAACTAAGATGATTAAGATAATAAGATGTTAAGTCAGTATCCGTTGGGTTACCGCACGTTGATAAGTTGAAGTCTTGGGTGCTTATTTGACCCAAGCATGTTGAGTTGAACCTTAGTGCTTATTGCCCAAGGGAGCCTTGACCCCGCGGTTTGGGTCTAAGGTTACGTTGAGGTTGATGTTGAAGTCTTGGGAGCTTCATGGCCCAAGCAAGGAGGTAGTTGGGATTGTTTGTTGTTGTGCCATTTGCATATAGCATTGGAGTTGTTGATGGGGGAGGTTCGACATAGGGGAGATCGCCCGAGAGTACGGTGAACTAGCCATACACGGTAGGTCACCCGATGGTTTGGTGACCGAGGTCCCCCGTGATGAGGCACCCACGGTTTGATGCGTTGGCTATCCATGGGGTTCACCCAAGGTTTGGTGAACTGCCGGTGTTGGTGCTTCGATGGCCAATACGGATATGAAACTCCAAAGTCGTTCATCCTGAGTTAGTTTGGATCCACATGCATAGATGGAGTAACGGAGTAGTTGATGCATTGCACAGCATGTCATACATGGTTGATACAATATTGTTGGATGTTGATGTATGCTTATGTTGTATGTTTACCTTGCTTCCTATTCCCATGTTGTATATGTTTACATGAATCTTACTCCCCGTTATTTGTTTGTGTTTGGCCTGATCGGTATTTTGCAGAGGATGACGAGCAGCTCAGAGAGGAGTGACTCTAAGAAGCCGCCACTCATAGTTAGGGCTTGTTTTATGTCTAGTTAGTTTATTTCCATTGTATTCCGAGGATATGTTTCCGAAACGTTTATACCAACTCTGAGTTGTGACATCGGGGTTGGGTTATTTATTGATTATGTTTTGATGTGTTTTAAACTTGATTTATATTTTCCGCATTGTGAACTGGTTCATGTGGGACTTTTCTACCCATGGACAATTATTTTATTTTATTCAGTAAAACGCATATTTTTATTTTATTTGTTTTTATCTTAAATGCCTTATAACATGCGAGGTAGAAGGGTGTCACACAGACAATGTTTAAAAAAAAAAGATGTTTGTACCAAAAATTCGAAACAACTCGACTTCAGATAAATTATTAACCAAACCAGTTTAAATATAATTTTGAAGATTTTAATTCATGAGATTAAAGTGGTTAGTTAGTACATATAAATTTCATCGCTAACCACAAAACGAAATATAGAATCATATTAGAAAGAAATTTAGGAACTTTGAATTTAATTTGTAGTGACCAAACCCTAGTTCAACTTAAGTCCTATGATGGTTTTGCTCACAGGAAAACTCGCACATTGCTTACAAACACTAGCATATTTGTTTTTCACGGTAAGTGTATCTTCAGGTATTTCTTTGCATCAATTGAGACTATATCATGAGTGATATTAATTCAGGTTGTACTTCTTCCATATCAACATAAGGCACAAATGAAGAAATTAAGTAGTCAAGATAAGAAATACGACTCATTAATCACAAGGCCAACCTAGTCAAAGTATATTGATTAATGTTTTTGACCATAAGTAAAATAGTAATTTATTTCGTAGAGCAAGTTCATACTCATAAATGAAAATAAAATGAATAGAATTAATTAATTACTCCCAAAATTGCATTTAATGAATGTCAAAGCTCGTGTCTAAATGTTTATAAAAAAAAGTCGTGTCTTTTTTTTTTTTTTTGTAACCATGACATATGTATGAAGTATCCACCACCGTTAGTAGTGACTAATCTCCATCGGGGAACTTGTTGGGCACACAAGGTGGGTTCTTCCCTCCAACCAGGTTTTCTCCATACACAACAATCAGGATTCGAATCACTGACCACTTGCTTAAGATGTCCAAGTCCCTTACCACTTGGATCAACCAAATATTGGTAAAAAAAAAAAAAAGGTGCAATGCCCTTAAAGATAAAAGTAAAATGAATTATAAGGGAAGATAAATATAAAAAGTTGTAAATTCAAAATTTATTGGGTGTGTTAATAGAAGTAATAATTTGCAACATCTTACAAAGTTTTCATTCATGTATAGTAAAGTTTGTAGTTTATACTCCTCTAAAATAAGTAAAAATGTAAAGTCACATTTGATTAGTTAAAATACATTCAAATCTCTATCTACTTTATTTTTTACACTTTTTCATTTTAGAGGAACTTTATCCAAAAAATTTGGCGCCTCTTGAAATCTATCTTTTCCCTTTAAGTTTTTATTGTCTAGGTAATCACTGTCTAGGTAATCACTGTGATGTTTCTACCTAATACATATTTCCTTTTATGGAAGATGTAATATATATTTCTTTCTTAATAAATATCCCATCTTCAGCACTGACATAACCCATAAAAATTTGCTAGCAAATATTCCATATAATTTGGAGCTAGTTCCTGATAATGTCAGACAGACTCATTGCTGGAGGTGTTGAGCACAGAAGGATGAACCAAATGCTTAAGGAGCCACCTACCATGGAGCTAAATTTAGATTTGTCATTGTCTCTAAGTCTAAGCAAAAACAGCAACAACAACAACAGCAACAACAATAGCAACAACAACAACAACATGGTACATGAATCCTTGAATGCTGATGATGATTCCAGTGTTGCTGATCCAAAATCTGCTGAAAACTCCAATGGTCGAGAAGTGATGCAGTTCCAGCGACCTCGATTCCCCTGCAAGTTCTGTGACATGAAGTTTCCTACCACTCAAGCTTTGGGTGGACACCAAAATGCTCATAGGCGTGAAAGGATCCTCGCGAAGATGAAAAAAGAGAATATCGATATCACTGATTCGTCACTTGGTGCTCGATTATATCCTTACCCAGAAAATACTAATATGACTAACTCGTCACTCAATGCTCGATTGTATCCTTACCCATCCATGGGCATGGCAAATCATCTTCCCTTCCATGGGTCATTACCCTTTTATCATGGAGCTCGCATGCAGCCCGAGTCTCCAATGTCTGCCATGCCTTGGCGTCATTCTGGACCTGGATATGGCTATGGCAACCAAGGGTTGCATAGGAGATCCCTCTCGGGGCACCAATTTGGGATGGCATCCAACTTTTTGGGTGAAAGTGCTGAAACTGATCCAATATTGAATCACAGAAATGTGGGATTTGGTTATCATGAACTCGATCAGTTTCCTTCACTTGCCGCTACTAGAGTTGCTATTGCTCGTGCCCGTGCCCGTGCTAATCTTGGAGGTCTCGAGTGAAATCACAATGCTAAAGGCCAGACTTGTCTTAAACTTAAATACCTTTGTTAGGCCAAATATGATAATAATTGTCGTTTTTTGTTTTTCTTTTTTTCTTTTCTTTTTCTCTTTGATCCGAGTTATATATGGCAACAGGTATTGTAAGACAATGTTGTTCTAATTAAGTGGCCTTTCTAATAATTTCCTTCTTGTTAATGTCATCTATTCTTTAGATATTTTTATTCTTAGGTTGTTATTATATATGTTTACCTTATCAATTGGATTATAGTGTTTGCATCTTGTGTAGATCGAAGTAAATTTCTAGACTCATTTTTCACAAAAAAGAAATTTATATTTGATTTTTGGTGGCTTGAACCTTGAAGTAAGTTGTATATGTCTTCTAAAAATCATTCTGAAAATAGAATTGCTAATATCTTCATATCATAGTTCGATTAGTTCAAACATTAATAAAATTTAGTTGAAGAATGATTGAATCTTAATTAAATCAGATAATGTTTGAACTGAAAACATAACTAATTCACGTTTTCATTGATTCCACTAACATTTTATATATTTTTATAACATTGGTTGTAACTTCTGGCTCGTTAATTGAATGAAAACCTAAGCTAGCTATTTTTATGTTGTAACGTCAACCCTCCATTTCCATTATGCTAAATTGCAAAACACATTAGCTATATATTCTTAGCACTATCATGGTTTGACTTATATAAGCACCCATTTTGTGTCATATCCTTCAAAGTGTGAAGTTCAAAAATTCATATGAAAACCCCATTCCATGTCCTTCATCGCTTCTTGAGATTGATGGAATTGGAGAGAAAAACCATATCGCTAGTGAACAAGTCGCATGAATATAGGGTAAAGATTGTATAATTATTTATAATCTAAGAACAAATAGCTTCAATAAAAATGTTAATTGTACAAACTTTTATGGTATAAAGATTGAGTAATGTTTTTTAGACAACCCATTGGGACAACTCTACGGTGACAACCGTAGAGTTGAATAGTAACGCGCTACTGTAGCGCTACTGTAGCGCGTTACTGTTCATTTTTTTTTTAAAAAAAAAAAAAAAAAATTATAAATTTCGAAATTTAAAAAAAAAATGCATTTTTTGTTGTTCTAACATTTTTTAAGTAAGTGCAAATATCTGGTTAATCAGGTACAAATATCTGGTGAATCACGTTCATTATCTGGTTAATGGGTTTTTTTGAGAAATAAAATTTTTGGTTAAGTATGTACAAATATCTGGTTAATCGGGTACAAATATCTGGTGAATTCGGTTCATTATCTGGTTAATGGGTTTTTTTGAGAAATAAAATTTTTGGTTAAGTATGTGCAAATATCTGGTGAATCGGGTACAAATATCCGGTGAATCACGTACATTATCTGGTTAATGGGTTTTTTTGAGAAATAAATTTTTTGGTTAAGTATGTGCAAATATCTGGTGAATCGGGTACAAATATCCGGTGAATCACGTTCATTATCTGGTTAATGGGTTTTTTGAGAAATAAAATTTTTGGTTAAGTATGTACAAATATCTGGTTAATCGGGTACAAATATCTGGTGAATTCGGTTCATTATCTGGTTAATGGGTTTTGTTGAGAAAATTTTTTGATTAAGTATGTGCAAATATCTGGTTAATCAGGTATAAATATCTGGTGAATTCCGTTCATTATCTGGTTAATGGGTCTTTTTGAGAAAATAAATTTTTATTTTTTTAAAAAAAAGTCAAAATTAAAAAAAAAAGTCAAAATTAAAAAAAGGCGCTACAGTAGCGCTACAGTACGCTACGGTAGCGCTACATGGGGAGTTGTCCCGGTTGTCCCGTATTTGGGTTGTCCAAATAACGGGACTCATAAAGATTATACAAACTTTACAAAGCTACTGATATATAGCTTAGGAAAAGTTAGACAGCATAACATCACTCATAGTTCCAAAAATAAATTTTATCACACGTGCAAAACTTACTATAGGATCAACGAGTTGTTTTACAAATGATTTATAAATGAATAATTCTACTCACACACATTTATACATTACTTTATTTTTGTGTAATTTTTATTATTTGATTAAAGCCGATCTTACTAGAACTTCTACACACATGCCCCTTAACTTTGCCATTAGTCTGGTCATGCTTACATTGTTTAGTTATTTCTTATATATATGGACATTGAATTTCACTCTAGTTCAGCAATATTTGAATCAAAATTTCTCATTAAGTAGATTATGTCTACAAAATTTCATAAAATTTAAGGCTTTTTTTAAAACTTCGTAACACAACTTTATTTTAACATATAATTTAAAAGAAAAGTAAATTTCAACTAAAAGATCCATATATACCTATTAATATCTAATTTATTGAAATTTGGTAAGCATGATAGTTAAGATAATATCATCTGATTCAAAATTTAAATTTGTTAAATTCATATTATATTCTATAAGATATTAAATGGAGTAAGTATCCAAGACTTACCCCTAATGTAATTCGATCCCCTTCCTTAGTGTATATATATATATATATATATATATATATATATATATATATATATATATCTTGTGATTTTTATTTATAGTATATTTCTACTATTCCTATGAGTTAGTTGGGTACCCAACTTCTTAAGCTAACCTGGTCAAAAGCGGCGAAATCATCCAAACAATCTTCACCAATACATGTTATTCCAAGTAGCAAGAAGCTTGGTTTTCCTAAAGCAATGTCTCGTATTTAAGTTGTGAATGAAAAAAAGACATTGAGAGAGTTTTGCCCCCTTGAATGGGATTTCCCAACTCGACTCGGATTAGTCGGAACCCAATATGATTTCTGGATATAGAGAGTCTCAAACAAAAGAAAAAACAAAATAATGACCTTCCAATTAAGGAAATCTCTATTGTCAGCCGTATTTGTTTATTGTCACTCTTTTTCTTTTCTTTTTTACCAAATTTTCCCCTCTTAAATTGCTAGCTTTATTAATTATTAGAGTCAAATCGTTGCTATACATATCACATTTTTTGATATAATTTTTATAGTAATAATTTTAATATAAATACTTCTACGTTTGAAGACCAGGGTAAAAAAATACCTAAATGTGACCACATTTACTATTCATTATGAAAATATAATTAAATGAGTGCAGTGCATCACGAGAGAGATTAATATTTAATTCTTCATAATTTAATTACATAAAAAATATTGAATTGATCTAATTAATAATAATTTAACATTTTTTTAATATATGAATATAATTTGTTTTTAAAAATGTTTCAATATTCAAACATTTTAATATTATTTTTTAATTTTGTATTTAGACTTTATAAATTTAATATACACGTAATTATTTTTATTCTTAATTAATTTAATTAGAAAATAACTTCGAAAATGCTTTAACGTATTGATTGAGCTAGCAACAACATTAAGTTTTATTATATGATACATGAATGTAAATAGCGGAACATGATTATTTTTTAATTATCGTTTTCTTTAAAGATTAAACTAGCATGCTTTATCAGTGTAAAATATTTTACACTGACATCCACTACCATTTTGACATGTGTGCTTTTATTTTAATAATTAAAGAGGGAGAAATAACAATGAAGTTGATTTGTCGTGATATTATTAGATGTTTGTGTAAAAAACTTTTACACTATCAATGTATAGAAATTAAACTTTTTCTTTAATTTCATTGTCAAGTTTCCATTTAATATTATTTATATAAGAAAATAGATTTTGTATGTATCAAGTTTAACTTTATGTGTATAAAATATAAAAAGTGCTTCAAGAGATTTTTGGTAAACCCGGGTATCCTCCAGCCGGGAGCCAGAGACTAATCTCTCGAGGTACTGAGATCCATTTAAGGGGTTGACCTCTTCTAACAGATGATCTTCCATACGCATGAGACAGGAATCGAATCCCTGACAACATGCTTAAGGGACCAAGTTATCTACCAACTATACCATACCATGTTGGTAGTGCTTCAAGTGATTAAAAACAATTATAATTAAAAAAAATTATAAAATAATCATTGGTGTAACTTACAATGCTAAAATAAATGCTATTAATTAAATTTAAAAATTTGCTATTAATACTTTTTTCTTGAAATAAATTTTAAAAAATTTCTCATGTCCCAAATAAATAATTTGATATTCCAAATATTTTTTTATATATTCTTTTGTAAATTTTTTATACGTTATTTACTTTTAATTTCTTCTGGAATAGTTGTTTCCTTTTAAGTGTATCCTATTAGACTCCAAAAGAACTTGAATGCTAAGGTTTCCGATTTCATCCTCAATGGAAGCTGGATTATTCCAGCTTCTCTTTATGCAAGACTCCCTATTCTTGCCCAGGAGCTGCCTCTCCTAACTATTCCCTCTTTCCCTGCTGAAGATCAGAAGGCACTTCCTCAGGTGTTTTATCCCTCAAGGATGCTTTTCTTTTATTCAATCCTAGCCAAGGAGTCTGTGAGTGGTCTAAGTGGATTTGGAACTGTGTAATTCCTCCCTCTAAGTCCCTGGTCACTTGGAGACTGATACAAAATAAGCTTCCAACTGAAGACCAGCTGCAGAAAAGGGGTTGCATCTTTGCTTCGATATGCAGCCTTTGCTATTCTGATGTAGAAAGTTCAGAGCATCTTTTCCTTAGATGTCCCTATGCTCAACATATTTGGAACTGGTTAGGTTCTATTATCGGCTTGCAAGTGAATACATCTTTGGTTCTTTCAATTCTTTCTCTTTGTAATCAGTCTTGGAGTCTGCATTTGAGGGATATCATTGCTGCTTCTGTTATAAACTGCTTTTGGATTATTTGGTTTTCTCGAAATAACCTGAAATTTGAAGGCAAAAGGATCTCAGCCAGAGCTGCTATAAGTATTATCAAAGCTTCAATAAGTCTTTCGGGTAAGCTGTCTAAAAATGTCATGTATTCATCAGTGGAGGAATTAAAAATTCTTGGTCTTCTTGGCATCAAGGGCCACCCGAGTCGAGCTCCAACTTTCATCAGAGTTGATTGGATCCCTCCTAATGCTGGTTGGATTAAAGTAAACATTGATGGAGCTTCTAAAGGCTCTACTGGTCATGCTGGTGGTGGTGCAATTTTCAGAGACAAAAGTGGAGCAATTGTAGGATGTTTTGCAGAATATTATGGTTTGTTGGACTCTTTCTCAGCTGAATTGCAGGCTGCAATGTCAGCCATCCTTACTGCTGTTAGGAAGGGTTGGCCTAGGATCTGGATGGAGTGTGACTCTGCTATGGTTGTTTTAACCTTCTCCAAGCCTGAAATTGTCCCTTGGAAGCTTAGAAATAAGTGGAGAAACTGCATAGCAATGACTTCCAATTTCCATTTTTTGATCTCCCATGTTTTCAGAGAGGCCAATCTCTGTGCCGATAAGTTAGCCAATTTTGGTGTAAGCTCAAAATGCTATACTTGGTGGGACTTGATCCCTAATTTTCTTAGGCATGAATTCTTCTGTAATAGATGGGGCTTGCCTAATTATAGATTTAAGTAGTTTCTTTGTTTTCTCTTGGGTAAGGTTGATGTCCCCCCATTTTCTTGTATTCTTTTTTCTTTCTTAATAAATTTAGGGTGTGCTGCATGTGATTGGTAGTGGTTTTGGTGCCAACCTAGTTGGGATGATCTCCGCTACAGTGATGCCTTTGCACACCCCTGCTTAGTTAAAAAAATAAAAAAATTTATTTTAAAACAAAAACAAAAACAATAAAATAAGTATATATTTAATATATAAATTTTAAATATAAATTAAACTTATAAATAGTAAGATGTTTGAATTAAAAAGTTTTTGTAAAAAAATAATTAATGAAATAAATAACTGTGTTAGTTAGTGAGAACATAGTAGAGGATTATCTCTAGTGAGTGTTTATCTCTTTGATTGGTGAAGGGAGTGTGAACTGATTGTTTTGTATGCCGTTCTTGTCTTGTTGCTTTTGTTTCTGCGGTTGCACAATAGGTGGTGACAAGTAGTTTGATAGTAACTTTTAGGTTTATGTTTTGTTTGCTTTTTTAAGGGTGGGGTATTGTTTTTGTGATACTGTTGGTCTTCTTGTCTTGTTTTGGTTTGTAGGACTTTGATATATATATATGAGTTAGAGTACCTTCTATACTCATTTTTAATTCAATTTGAATTTTTTTTTAAAAAATGTTTAAGTACAAGTAGTAGAGAGTTTGAACTATCAAATACATAAAATATTAATGAAAGTTTAATTTTAAACAATTAAAAGGAAGTATGAATAAGTTAATCACAGTGCTAAAACCCTATCCTAAAAGTGAAAATTAAAATTATATATTATGTGTTGTGTTTTCAAAACATAATATATACAATACATTTCAATTTACGTAATAATATAAATTTGAATTAACAGTGAATCTTACATGTAATAACATTTTCACCGTAAATATAACTTAAAATCTTAAATATTTGTATTTTATGAAATTCAACCAAAAATATGCCCTACGTATAACATCCAAGCTATAACAAAAATACCATTAAGTCACAGTGATGAATATAAAGAGTTATATCCTAAGCTAGAGTTAATTTAGTTAGTTAAGTCTCATTTTTGTTTTAGGAAAGTTTGTTGGTAACAGAAAGTTAGTTATATCCAAAACAGAAAGTTAGCTTGAGTATGAAGCTAACTAAGTCCTATATAAGAAACCACACTTGTATCTTCTATCAATGAATGAAATACACAGTGAGGTATATTCAGATACTTGCGTTTATCAAGTTTTACATGGTATCAAAGAGCAGGTATCCTGGAAGCTTAATCTCTCAAGATGACAAAACCGATTACAAATCTTCTTCAAGCAATGATGATGATGAGGCAAAGTCATCGCTCAAGAAATCTCAAGAAGAAGCTAAAGGCAAAGAAACTATCAAGAATGAGGAAATTGAGACTCAGATCAATGCAATGTCACCATTCTTCCTTCATGCTTTGGATCACCCAGGTCAAGTGTTTGTCAGTGAAGCCTTGCATGATAGGAACTATGGTGAATGGGTTCTTGACATGAACAATGCTCTATGCGCCAAAAATAAAATGGGATTTGTGGATGGCTCAATTCCCATCCCCGATGTCAACTCACCAAATCTTGCACACTGGATTCGATGCAATGCCATGGTGAAAGGATGGCTCAAGAGTGGCATGGACAAGGAGACTCGAAATAGTGTGAGATATACCAACACTGCTCAAGAGATTTGGGCAGAAATTGCAGAAAGATTCATAAAAGGCAGTTCTCCTCGGGTCTATGAGTTAAGGCGTGCCATAACTCTTCTCAACCAAGAAAAGCTTTCTATACCTGCCTACTACACCAAACTGAAGGGACTGTGGGATGAGATTTTGTCAATTCCTCCCTGGCCTAAATGTGTATGTGGTGGATGCAGATGTGATCTTCAAAAGAATCTTTCTCAAATGCGTGAGAGGGAACAATTATATGATTTTCTCATAGGTCTTGATGATGTCTTTAACACTGTCAAGACCCAAATCCTAAGTATGGCTCCCACATTCACTCTTGGTCATGCCTACCACTTGGTTGCAGAAGATGAGCAACAGAGACTTACCTCTGCAATGCATAAGCCAATGATGGAAACAACTGCATTTCAGACTCAGAATGCTAAGTATGGTGGTGATGATAGAAGAGGTAACAGGAAAGAAAGTCCTAAGTGTGAGCATTGTCAGAAAATAGGACAAACACAAGATGGGTGCTGGGAAATTGTAGGGTATCCTCAAGATTGGAGGAAACCAAACAAGAAAGAAATGGCTTCTTGGAATAATAAAAGATCAGGCACCAAGGCAGCTCAAGTCACTGCAGATAGTAGTCCTATTCCAGGACTCACTATACAGTAATATGAGAAACTGATACAGCATTTGAGCAATGATCATGAAGCTGGATCAGGCAATTTGCAGGCTAAGCCAAGTGTCAATATGGCAGGTAACTTTGTTTTTGATAAACCTTGGGTTATAGATTCGGGTGCAACAGAACACATCACTTGTGATTCTACTATCCTTAAGGAAGTTTCTTTAAATCATCATGATTCTGTTCATATTCCTAATGGTGCTAATGTTCCTATAAAAGGCCTAGGGAAAACAACTTTACCAAATGGAATACATCTTGACACTGTCCTGCACATAACTGATTTTAAATGCAATTTACTTTCAGTAAGCAAGCTAACAGGAAGCACAATTGTGCTGTAACTTTTGTTGCTAATTCTTGTTTTATATAGGACTTGCATTCCAAGAACCTGATTGGGAAGGGTAGCCACAAAGGTGGATTGTATCTTCTTGAGCCTGTCCAAGGCAGAAATGCTGCCTTAAAAGTTAGCAGATCAGATGATCAACTATGGCATGCTAGGCTTGGACATGCTTTAGAGGCTAAGATCACACCCTTAGGATTAGATTTAGCTAATAAAACTGATATGATTCACTGTGATGCTTGTATAAGGGCAAAACAATTTAGACTACCCTTCTCTTCTAGTTCAATAAAGACTAATTGTTGTTTTGAACTTATACATTGTGATATATGTGTGGATGCTATGTACTTTCAGGAAATTAATTTTGATGATGAGCAACAAAAGCAAAACAATTGATTGAGATAATGAAAGTGCAAGATCAAGGCAAGATCATCCAAGACCAAGAGAAGAACTTCAAGGGTATATAGCTTAAGTTTGGTCTTAGGATTATTTGTAAGACTCAAATGTAGGATTGGCTATTAAAATTGAATTAATTAATAAAATTGTTTTTAAAATTGAAAATGAGCTTAAGGTTTTTCAAAGATTTGGAAAAATGTTTTTAACAAGTGTTAGAATGTTCTTTAGATTGAAAAATATCATTTTTCTGATAAAAGAACAGCTTGTAATTGAATTACCAAATTCCTGTAATCTATTACCACTTTCTGGAAAAGTTAATATTTAAAATTGTAAGTAGTAATCGATTACCATCACCACGTAATCGATTACCAGCCTTCTAGAAAACTCAGTATTTCAAACTGACACTCCGTAATCGATTACCAGAATCGTGTAATCGATTACCAGCATTCTGGAAATCTCAGTATTTCAGACAGACACTCAGTAATCGATTACCAGACCCTCTGTAATCGATTACCATTCGCAGAAAAGTGATTTCTGGTGCAGAAAATGCGTGACAGCTGTGCAAAACGACTATATTTTGAAACCCTACTATAAATACACTACAGCAGCCCGAGAAACTCGAGGTTTTCACTCTTACAACACTTGAACATCATCTCTAACCTCAAGATTCAATCTTTCACTCTTGTAATCAAGATTTGAGCTAATCCTACACAAGAGTCATAGTGCTTCAACTTGTATTGATTCAACCTTTTGAGGTATTCTTCTTTGTAATCATCTTTGTTTGATTTTTTTGGTTAAAGAGAGTGAGGAATCTCTCTAGTTTGTGATTGTAACAAGGGTGAGGTATCCCTTGGTTTGATTTAGAGGCTCTTGCATAAGGGTGGGGGATCCCAAGTGAAGAGTGCTCAAGTATTGTAAATCTTGAATTTGATTTAGTGGAAAATACTCACAAATGTATTGTGGGGACTGGATGTAGGTCACTCAAGGGAGTGATTGAACCAGTATAAATCGATTGTGTGATTTCCTCTTCCTTTATCCTTTTACAATTTCTCATAAATTAGTATAAGTCAGAAAAAGGGGACAAAAATTTTAATATCTCAATTCACCCCCCCTCTTGAGATTGAAGCCACTTGGTAACAAGTGGTATCAGAGCTAGACTCTTGTCTAAAGAGCCTAGCAGCTTCAAGAGAAAGATGGCTTCAAACTGGCAACTCCAAGAGGGAGCTTCACTTAGTCGTCCTCCGGCCTTCAATGGTCAAGACTATTCTTATTGGAAAGAGAGAATGAAGATCTTCATTGAGGCAGTAGACATGGATGTTTGGGATGCTGTAGAAAATGGGCCTTTTGTTCCTACTCACACGGTAAATGGGTTTTTGATCAACAAGAATAGAGATGAATGGACGGAAGAAGAAAAGAAGAAGGTTCAATATAATCTCCGTGCAAAGAACATCATCACTTCGGCCTTGAGTTCGGATGAGTTCTTTAGAGTTTCAAATTGTAAGACGGCTCAAGAAATGTGGGACACTCTTCTAGTCACACATGAAGGCACAAGTGAAGTCAAGAGAGCCAGAACAAACACTTTGATTCGGGAATATGAGCTTTTTCGAATGAATCAAGGAGAAAGTATTCAAGAGATGCAAAAGAGGTTCACTCACATAGTGAATCAACTTGCTTCAATGGGGAAAACATTTCCAAATGAAGACTTGATCAACAAGATTCTTAGATGCTTGAGTAGAGATTGGCAACCCAAAGTCACCGCAATAGCGGAATCAAGAAATCTAACAACTATGACTTTGGCCACTCTCTTTGGAAAGTTGCAAGAACATGAGTTGGAGCTTAATCGCTTAGTGGAGCATGAAGAGAAAGACAAGAAGAAGAAGGGTTTAGCCCTTAAAGCATCAACCTCCTATGCAAGTAATGAAAATGATGAACATGATGATGAGGATGAGTTAAATGAGGATGATGAGAACATGGCTCTATTGGTTAGAAAGTTCAAGAAGTTCATGAAGAAAAAGAATTTTCAAAGAAGAAGCTTTCCACCAAAGAAGTTCTCAAGCAAAGAAGGTCCTTCAACTCCTCCAACATGCTATGAATGTGGCAAGCCGGGACACATGAAGATGGAATGCCCCAACTTGCAAAAGAAATCACCAAAGTTTGAAAAGAAGTACTCCAAGGAAAAGAAAGGAAAGAGAGCTTACATAGCTTGGGAGGACAATAACATGAACTCATCGGATAGCTCCGATAGTGAAGAAGCCCAACTATGTCTCATGACTAATCATGAGAGTGAAAGTGAGGTAGAATCTAACTCTTCCACTAATTCTTATGATGAATTGCATGATGCATTTTTAGAATTGCATAAGGATTCTATGAGGTTAGCTAAAGCTTTAGATAATTCAAAGAAAACCGTTAATTATTTGCAAAATCAAGTAATTGCTTTAACTAAGGAAAGACTAGAGCTTAAAAAGGAAAACTATAGCCTTGGTTACATTAAAGGGAATTATGTTTGTGAAAAATGCATAAAGTATGAGAAGGAAGTTAAAGATCTTCAATGCATGGTGGAAAAATTCACTAATGGTAGAGATAACCTAAATGCATTGCTTGGAAATCAAAAGGCATGTTATGATAAAGCGGGCTTAGGTTACAAACCTCTTGTGCATGAAAAATCAATTAAGAACATGTTTGTAAAACCTAAGGTTTCTACTAGTCCTTTCACTAGATGTTATTATTGTGCTAAAAAGGGACATACCGCATCCATTTGCATGGCTAGAAAGAAAACAAGTGAGAAAAAGATATGGGTTCCTAAGGGAACATTTTATCATGCTAACCAACAAGGACCCAACAAGATTTGGGTACCTAAACAATCCCAATGAATTTGTTTTGTAGGTGTGCTTCAAGGTACATGGAGCCGATTGGTACCTTGATAGCGGATCCTCCAAACACATGACCGGGGACAAATCAAAGTTCTTAACTCTTACACCCAAGAAAGGCGGTCATGTGACATATGGTGACAATAACAAAGGAACAATTCTTGGGATAGGTAAAGTTGGTAAGGATCTCTCCACTTCCATAGATAATGTGTTGTATGTTGAAGGTTTGAAACATAACTTGCTTAGTATTAGTCAATTATGTGATAGAGGAAATAGAGTAATTTTTTATTCAAATAGTTGCATAATTGAAGATAAAAATAGCAAGCAAGTAAGGATGATAGGAAATAGAGTAGACAACATATACATGATTAGCCTAGATGAAGTCTCATCTCATAATGCATGTTGTCTTGTTAGTAAAGAAGAAGACTCTTGGTTATGGCATCGTAGGATAGCTCACATTCACATGGATAACTTGAATAAGCTAGTTTCAAAAGATTTAGTTATTGGTTTACCTAAAATCAAATTTGAAAAGGATAAGCTTTGTGATGCATGCCAAAAAGGAAAACAAGTCAAGGTGTCTTTTAAATCTAAGAATATTGTGACTACTAACAAGCCTTTGCAGTTATTACATATGGACTTGTTTGGCCCCTCACGAACAATGAGCTTTGGAGGGAACTACTATGCCTTGGTCATAGTAGATGACTACTCAAGATACACATGGACTCTCTTCTTAGCTCACAAGAGTGATGCATTCACAGCATTCAAAAGACTTGCAAAGAGCATACAAAATGAGAAGGAGCTCAAAATTGTCTCAATACGAAGTGACCACGGTGGAGAATTTGAGAATGAACAATTTGAGAGTTTTTGTGAGGAATATGGGATTGAACACAACTTTTCAGCTCCAAGGACACCTCAACAAAATGGAGTTGTTGAGAGGAAAAATCGATCCTTGGAGGAACTTGCAAGAACAATGCTCAATGATCATGAACTCCCAAAATATTTTTGGGCCGATGCTGTAAGTACTGCTTGTTATGTTATGAATAGGGTATTAATTAGACCTATATTAAAGAAAACCCCTTATGAGCTTTACAAAGGTAGAAAACCAAACATTGCACACTTGCACATTTTTGGATGTAAATGTTTTGTGTTAAACAATGGAAAAGATAACTTAGGTAAATTTGATGCAAAAGCCGATGAAGGCATTTTCCTAGGATATTCACTAACAAGCAAGGCTTTTAGGATTTATAATAAGAGAACCATGACCATAGAGGAATCCGTACATGTTTCATTTGAAGAATCTAACCCCAAAAGGTTGGGAAAGGATATTGATGATCTTGTAGATGCCATGGATAATGTTTATCTCAACGAGCAAGAAGGGGAAAACAAAAAGAAGGAGGAATCACCAAGTCCACCTCAACAAGAAGAAGAAGCAAGCACAAGCCAAGGACTACAAGAGAATGGAGAACTTCAAGGTATCATCCACTTGAGAATGTCATTGGAGAGGTAACACAAGGGGTAACTACTCGAAACTCTCTTAGAAATGCATGTAATCATCTTGCCTTTGTTTCTCAAACAGAGCCTAAAACTATAGATGAGGCATTAATAGATGAACATTGGACTATTGCCATGCAAGAGGAATTAAATCAATTTGAAAGAAATGATGTTTGGGAACTTGTCCCTAAGCCTAGAAGCCAACAAATCATAGGAACTAAATGGGTATTTAGAAATAAATTAGATGAAACCGGAATAATTGTTAGAAACAAGGCTAGACTAGTAGCTAAGGGATACAACCAAGAAGAAGGAATTGATTATGAGGAAACTTACGCCCCCGTAGCTAGATTAGAAGCCATTCGCATGTTGCTTGCATTTGCATCTATCATGGATTTTAAACTTTACCAAATGGATGTTAAAAGTGCCTTCCTAAATGGTTTCATTCAAGAAGAAGTGTATGTTGAACAACCACCCGGATTTGAAAGTTATGAAAAGCCTAATCATGTTTATAAACTTAAAAAGGCACTTTACGGGTTGAAACAAGCTCCTAGAGCTTGGTATGAAAGATTAAGCAAGTTTTTATTAAATCAAGGTTTTGAAAGAGGCAAAGTTGACACTACTCTTTTTATCAAAACTTCAAAAGATGATATCTTGCTTATTCAAATTTATGTGGATGACATAATTTTCGGTGCTACTAATGACTTGCTTTGCAAGGAGTTTGCTAATATTATGCAGAATGAATTTGAGATGTCTATGATGGGTGAGCTCAATTTCTTTCTTGGGTTGCAAATCAAGCAAACAAGAGAGGGAACCTTCATCAACCAATCCAAATATTGCAAGGAGTTGCTCAAGCGCTTTGACATGGATAAGGCAAAAGAAATGGCCACCCCAATGAGCACTTCATGTTATCTTGACAAAGATGAAGGAGGTAAACCTATAGAATTAAGCAAATATAGAGGTATGATTGGCTCACTCCTTTATTTAACTGCAAGTAGACCGGATATCATGTTTAGTGTGTGTATGTGTGCTAGATATCAAGCTAATCCTAAAGAATCACACTTATCTACAGTAAAAAGGATAATGAGATACCTAATAGGAACACAAAATGTGGGCTTGTGGTATCCCAAGGGAGCCACTTGTAGTTTGGTTGGTTATTCCGACTCCGATTTTGCCGGATGCAAATTGGATAGGAAAAGCACTAGTGGAACATGCCACTTGTTAGGAAATGCATTAGTATCTTGGCATAGCAAGAAACAAGTTAGTGTGGCATTGTCAACTGCTGAAGCGGAATATGTTGCAGCAGGGAGTTGTTGTGCTCAAATCCTATGGATGAAGCAACAACTTCTAGATTATGGAGTAGTTCTTGATCACATTCCCATTAAATGTGATAATACTAGTGCAATCAATCTCACTAAGAACCCAATTCAACACTCTAGGACTAAGCACATAGAAATTAGGCACCATTTTATTAGAGATCATGTTTTAAAAGGTGATTGTGTGCTTGAGTTTGTTGAATCATCTAGACAATTAGCGGACATTTTCACAAAACCCTTGCAAAAAGAAAGCTTTTTCTATATTAGAAGGGAACTTGGAATAATTGATCAATCTTGCATTGAATGAGTGAAATTGATTTGTTTGTTTGTTTGAAAATGATTTGGATTGTAATTTGTGATTGATGTTTGGTTTGGTTGTCATGATAAAATGCTAAGAAGTGTAGCATCAAAATTAGGTGAAAAACTGTGTTTTCCGGAAGTTCCATGACCATAATTGGTTATCTAGCAGCATATAATTGGTTATCATGCCTATAAGTGCTTAAAACTGAAAAACTGCAGCACGGTAATCGATTACCATAGTCCCTGTAATCGATTACACGCTTTCTGTGAGCAGGAATCAGAAAAACTGAAACATGGTAATCGATTACCATGACCCTGTAATCGATTACTGCACGATTTTTACAGGGATTTAGGGCTTTCTGCGTAACCAAAAACCCTCACTCTCACACAACAGCCGCGCCTCCTCCACCTTCTTCTCTCTCAAAATCGCGCCTCCATCAACACCCATCCTCTAAAACCTCCATTTTTTCTCCATCTCCATCAAGTTCCACTCCATAAAACCTTCATCTTCCTTCTTCCCTCACACAAACCGCGCCTCCACCACTCAAACTCCACAAACCGCGCCTCCATCATCTTCCTCTCCCTCAAATCTTCATTCTTTCTCATACCCACTCACTCAAACCTCCATTTTCATCAACCTCCATCACCACCCACATACCCAAACCGCAACCACCATCTCAACTCACTTCAAAACCGTGCCTCCTTCATCTCCTTCACACTTCACTTCTCTGTTTTGGTCATAGCCATCAACCACCTACATACTAATCATGCCAAAACAGAAATCTTATGGTTTTTCCAAACCACCAAACAAAAGGAAGAAGCCACTTGAGCAAGGACAATCATCTGAGCCATCACAAGAGCAAGCTCAAACTCCGGCACCTCGGGCAGATTCTCTAGTAGGTAAATACTTTACCTCAAATATCCAATACCAAAACTTCAGAGCAAATTTTGCTACTAGGGATATAGACAAGCCCATGGTTTTAGATTATGAGTGGTTTAGTGAACAACCAGGGTTTCATTTCTTAGATAAACTAGCAGCCTTAAACCTTATTGACTTTATGAAATTCAAGGGACCTTGCTATGAGGAACCCGTCAAAGCCTTCTATGCAAATTTGAAATTTAGGGAAGATGATGGTGTGTTAGTTTCAGAAGTCAAGGGGGTCAAGATGGAGATGACCCTAGAACTTTTTGGAAACATTGTTGGGTTGCCCTCTGATGGCGACATTTGTCTTGGGTTTCGACCTCCAGAGCATTGGACTGAATTCAACTCTGATAGAGTCCTTGGATGTTTCAGGCACTTAGATGCTGATTTCCACAAGCGTGTCTTAGCTCAGTCACTCACTGTCCAAAACCGACTGATCCATTATAGCATTGTGCATATTCTTATTCCTAAATATGGGAATTATGCACAAGTGAACCAAGACCATATCTTGCTAATGTGGATTATCAAAACCCAACGGCGAGTCAATTGGGCACATCTTGTTGCTTATCATATGTATGAAGCCCATAGAAAGAATGGGAGCAACCTTCCATATGCTTTACATATCACCAAAATTTTGGAACACTTCAACGTTCCATTGCAGCGAGAGGTCATGATCCCAATAACAAAATCTCATACTCTATTCACTGCTGTGTCTATCAACCGGATGTCAATGCTGCAAGAAGATGGTGTTTGGGTCTATTCCAACCTGGGCTCCGTCTCCAATGAAGAATGGACCCCAAACATGTCGTTTGAAGACTTGGAGCGGAGACTTAAGGAAGCTCATGATAGCGACATCCGGAGGACACAAGCTAGGCATGCAAGAGGGAGACAAAGTGCCAATAGGGATGTAAGAGGGAACGAAGCTACATCCTCCTCGAGTGCTGACCCGTTGGAGAGGGTGCTCACTGCGCTGCAGGAGATGCGTGTGGAAATGAGGGAGATGGGCAGAGGTCTTGGACAGCGCTTCGGTACCGTGGAGACACGTCTTACCGCCGTCGAGACAGGTCTTACCGACCTTCGGAGGCATCTAGGCAGTTCTTCTCATGTTGATTCTGTAGCTCCTAATGACATGCCTGCTGCCCCTGGGGATGGCTTCTTTGATTGCTAGCCTGCTTATCATGCCTCCCATGTTTTTCACTTTATGTCGTTTAGTTACTGGCACATGCACTTGGTCTGTAATCATATTTTGCTATACTTTTAAGACTTTCTATGGTTGATTAGTCTAATTCTGTAGAACTGATGCTTATGGATGTATGATGGACATGTCACTTTGCTTGGATGCTTATGGTTGATTAGTCTTGACTTGTATGTTTTGGGTTATGCCCTCCTAATGCGAAAGAATCATTTTGTTTGCCCATGCTTTTAACTTCTGGATGGATGTCAATGTGGATGCCTTATGTGTTTGGGTTATGAACTCGTAATGTGGAGTGTGGATAAATGTTGAAAATCACTTTGTATGACCACTTTCTTACTTTTGGATGAATGCTAAATGTTACAAATCCAAATGTTGTAGATGTCATGCTTGAATGTTTATTTTTTTGATAATGACAAAAAGGGGGAGAGATATGCAAATTTAATTGGATTGTTATTTTTTCTATATAGATATTTAGATGCTCGGTGAATTTTCAAATGAATTGGAATCCAATATTGTTGTATGGATAAGTGGATGATAATGAAATTATTTTTGATAAATATCCATATGCATGGAAAGTTTGAACTTGGATGAAATATGCTCGAAGAATTGAATCAGGTGAATAATATGCTTGAAATGGACATGAATGCATAACCTTTGAAAGTTTGGAAAATTGACATGGATAAATAAATTTATGGATGGAAAATACAATAAAGTCATGCCATTTGCTCATCTTACTTGAATGTAAGATTTTCCTTGAATGCTAAGTGAATTAAATGGCTTTTCTTGTGTCATTGAAATTATTTTTCATATCCTCATTATATGGCACTAAGTAAGGGGGAGCTCTAATTGTTAAATTTATTTTCTACACCCCGTTGATATATGCACTTAGTAAGGGGGAGTCTTTACGCTTCATGCCTCTCATATGCGCTTACAACTCTGATTATATGTTATATGATGTTTGTGACTAACCTCCTACCTAAGTTTTTTCAAAATCTCAATATTGTTTTGTCATCATCAAAAAGGGGGAGAATGTGGATGCTATGTACTTTCAGGAAATTAATTTTGATGATGAGCAACAAAAGCAAAACAATTGATTGAGATAATGAAAGTGCAAGATCAAGGCAAGATCATCCAAGACCAAGAGAAGAACTTCAAGGGTATATAGCTTAAGTTTGGTCTTAGGATTATTTGTAAGACTCAAATGTAGGATTGGCTATTAAAATTGAATTAATTAATAAAATTGTTTTTAAAATTGAAAATGAGCTTAAGGTTTTTCAAAGATTTGGAAAAATGTTTTTAACAAGTGTTAGAATGTTCTTTAGATTGAAAAATATCATTTTTCTGATAAAAGAACAGCTTGTAATTGAATTACCAAATTCCTGTAATCTATTACCACTTTCTGGAAAAGTTAATATTTAAAATTGTAAGTAGTAATCGATTACCATCACCACGTAATCGATTACCAGCCTTCTGGAAAACTCAGTATTTCAAACTGACACTCCGTAATCGATTACCAGAATCGTGTAATCGATTACCAGCATTCTGGAAATCTCAGTATTTCAGACAGACACTCAGTAATCGATTACCAGACCCTCTGTAATCGATTACCATTCGCAGAAAAGTGATTTCTGGTGCAGAAAATGCGTGACAGCTGTGCAAAACGACTATATTTTGAAACCCCACTATAAATACACTACAGCAGCCCGAGAAACTCGAGGTTTTCACTCTTACAACACTTGAACATCATCTCTAACCTCAAGATTCAATCTTTCACTCTTGTAATCAAGATTTGAGCTAATCCTACACAAGAGTCATAGTGCTTCAACTTGTATTGATTCAACCTTTTGAGGTATTCTTCTTTGTAATCATCTTTGTTTGATTTTGTTGGTTAAAGAGAGTGAGGAATCTCTCTAGTTTGTGATTGTAACAAGGGTGAGGTATCCCTTGGTTTGATTTAGAGGCTCTTGCATAAGGGTGGGGGATCCCAAGTGAAGAGTGCTCAAGTATTGTAAATCTTGAATTTGATTTAGTGGAAAATACTCACAAATGTATTGTGGGGACTGGATGTAGGTCACTCAAGGGAGTGATTGAACCAGTATAAATCGATTGTGTGATTTCCTCTTCCTTTATCCTTTTACAATTTCTCATAAATTAGTATAAGTCAGAAAAAGGGGACAAAAATTTTAATATCTCAATTCACCCCCCTCTTGAGATTGAAGCCACTTGGTAACAATATGGGGCCCTTATAGAACTTCTTTTTTAACTGGTGCTCACTATTTTTTGTCCATAGTTGATGATTACAGTAGGGGTATTTGGATTTATCTCATGAGATACAAATTTGAAGTTGAACAACTCCTACCTATGTTCATCAATATGATTCAATCACAATTTGGGAAACAAATTAAGAAAGTTAGATCTGATAATGGCTTGGAGTTTATCTCTAGGCATATGCAAGATTTTTATGCAGGAAAAGGCATCATCATGGAACACAGCTGCACCTACACACCTCAGCAAAATAGGGTTGTAGAGAGGAAGCACAAGCATATTCTGGAAACAGCTAGAGCATTGAGATTCCATGCTGGACTTCCTGTCACTTTTCGGGGAGAATGTGTACTCACTGCAGTACACATCATAAACAAACTACTTTCAAAAGCCATCAATGGTAAATCTCCTTTTGAAGTCTTGTATGGTAAGAAACCTGATTACTCTCATTTAAAAGTGTTTGGATGCTTGGTGTATGCTTTGAAACATAAGAGAGATGGGAAGTTTGATGAGAGGGGGAGTGCTTGTATTTTCATAGGTTATCCTATACGTCAAAAAGGTTATAAAGTCTACAATATTGAAACTAAAGAGTGTTATGTATCTAGAGATATTGTGTTTCTTGAGAAGGAATTCCCTTTTAAAACAAAAATTGAAACTGTGCAACAGTCATACACAGAATTCTTGCAAGATGCATTACAAGAAACACAACTAGATACTGATACCTCTGTTAATCATAGAAATCTAACTGAAACTACAAGTGCTATAGACATCCCTGATGCTCAAACAACATAACAAAATGACATGGAGCAAGATGACATAGATAAGGAAAGGATGAGTGATAGAGAGCAGGTAGTTTTGAGGAAATCAATTAAAAGACTATGATGTTGATCTTCCACCTTCCATTGTCAATTCTTCAACCGATAACTATTCCTTACCCTCTATCTAACTATGTTTCTTATGATAAGTTTTCATCTACTCATACTGCTTTTCTAGCTGCCATCTCTTCCCAAGATGAGCCAAGGACTTTTTCACAGGCAGCTAAGCACAAGCATTGGAGGGAAGCTATGCAAAAGGAAATTGAGGCTTTGGAGAAAAATGAGATATGGACTCTAACAGATCTTCCCCCAGGCAAATATGCAGTGGACTTTAAATGGATTTACAAGATAAAGTATCAACCTAATGGCAAGATAGAAAGATATAAAGTTAGATTGGTTGCTCGAGGGTTCACTCAAATAGAGGGAGAGTACTTTCATGAAACCTTTGCACCAGTGCCAAAGTTGGTAATAGTCAGAACCTTGCTCACCATAGCTACTGCTAAAGGTTGGATTGTACATCAATTGGATGTAAACAATGCCTTCCTCCATTGAGATTTATCAGAAGAAATCTACATGAAGATTCCTCAAGGATTTGCAAAGGAAGGAGATCATAGGGTGTGTAAACTCAAAAAGCCCCTCTATGGATTAAAAGAGGCAACAAAAAAGGGGTATCAAAAGTTCACTAAGGCATTGGAACAGATATGTTTTCAGCAATCCAGAGCTGATCACTATCTATTCATCTACAACAAAAGGGAGTTTTTCTTACTGCTCTTATATATGTTGATGATGTAATTCTGGCTGGAAATAATCTATGTCTTTTGCAGCAGGGAAAACAGCTTTTGGACGAAAGGTTTAGCATCAAAGACTTAGGAGCATTGAAGTACTTCTTAGGAACTGAAGTTGCACAATCAGAGAAAGGAATCATGCTTAGCCAAAGAAAATATGCAATTGACATCCTATAGGAGACTAAGATGCAAAACTGCAGACCAAACAAGACTCCTATGGAGCAGAACTGCAAATTGAAATCAGACACTGATGATCCAGAAGCTGATGCAATAAGATATAGAAGGATCCTAGGTAGATTGCTCTACCTCACTATAACAAGACTTGACCTTACATATTCAGTCAACACCTTGTGCCAGTTTATGGCAGCTCCAAAACAACTTCACAAGGATGCTGTTGATAGAATCCCGAGGTACATCAAAACAACAAGAGGACAAGGAATTCTCCTTACAAGCAATAACAATTTGCAACTTGAAGCTTATTGTGATGCTGATTGGGGAGGGTGTCCCATCACCAGAAGGTCTTGTACAGGTTATATAATCACACTTGGTGGCACTCCTATTTCATGGAAAACAAAGAGGCAGACAGTAGTTGCCAAGTCTTCACAGCAGAAGCTGAATACAGATCTATGGCAACCACTGTCAGTGAAGTTATCTGGCTCAGATGGCTGCTGCAGGAAGTGATAGTGACTCAAGAAGAACCAGCAAGGCTGTTTTGTGACAACCAAGCAGCTCTACATATAGCTGCTAACCCTGTTTTCCATGAAAGGACAAAGCACGTGGAGATGGACTGCTACTTTGTAAGAGAAAGAATTCAATCCAAAGAAATTGAAGCCCTCAAAATTGGCAGTAGAGATCAGGTTGCAGACATGCTGACAAAACCTTGGGAAAGGATAGACTAATTTTCCTTCTCAACAAGACAAAGTGAATCTTTATGCTCCAACTTGAGGGGGGAGTGATGAATATAAAGAGTTATATCTTAAGCTAGAGTTAGTTTAGTTAGTTAAGTCTCATTTCTGTTTTAGGAAAGTTTGTTAGTAAAAGAAAGTTAGTTATATCCAAAATAGAAAGTTAGCTTGAGTATGAAGCTAACTAACTCCTATATAAGAAACCACACTTGTATATTCTATCAATGAATGAAACACACAGTGAGGTATATTCAGATACTTGCGTTTATCAAGTTTTACACACGGTGAGTTTCAGTGACAAGTGTAAAAACTAGTATGTACACATCCCACTATAGGTTGTTTTGGTAAATTTAAGGCCTCAAGTTATTTATTTTCATAGTTCAACCAATATATGAAAATCTTGTCCTAAGTTTTGTTTCTCAAAATTAAATCTATCCCACCAATAGAAATTGTCAAATCAATTAAAATGCCAAAACATCATTAACATATGCCTAGCATACACTACGCCAGATTCAAGATTTAATAGCACACACTTAATAGCGGTTAAAAAAATTTTGCGGAAGTGTTTAATAGTGCTGCCCAATAGAAATGTTACTAAATTATAAACCTTTAATAGCGGTTCACCTAGAAATGCTATCTTTACCCATTAACCAATTTTGAAAAAAAAACACTCTGTACCCCAAACATCATTAATAGAGTGTAACAGTGGAAGCGCTATCATAATATACAATTTTAATAGTGTTTGTTTGGAAAAACGCTATGGAAGTGGTAACTATCATAGCAGTTGATTGAAAAAACACTATCTTTTCCTCAAATTAATACTACACTTTTTAAGTGACTAACTCTCTGCCTGTAGTCGTTGGGCATTGGCACAGTTCACGAAACTTATGGAAGTATAATAAACTCTCTGCAAGAAAACCCAATATTCAACATTCAATGCATAGAAACCTGTCTGTAATAAATTCCGTCTTAATAGCTATTGAACAAACGCTCCTAAAACCTAAGCCAATTTCTCCTATAAATAAGCATCCTATGTGTTCTTATCCCACACTTCAAATTTTATAAAGTCTCCTCATGTATTCTTCTTTATGTTCTTATCATTCCATATGTGGCCTGCACTCTCATATCTTTTTTGTCGTGTGTCATGTCGAATGTCCAAATGAAGCCCAAAAGAGGGCCAATCCTAAATGTCACGATAGACGACAAGAAGAAATGTGAATGTCACCGTCTCTCCCAAATGCATGACAAAATGAGGGCGCCCATGTGTCTAGCAGGTAGTAAAAAAGAATAGGGTGGAATTTTAACAAAAATAATAGAGAGAAACTGAAGTTCTCTAGCACCGCAAACAGTGAGAGAAGATATCAGCTTTACACAAGATAGATCCAAGAACATCAATGAGGAGAAAGAAGAATTTTTGGTGAAGCACTAGCTTTTCTCATAGATAATTTTTAGAGCATATTTGGAGATCTTCAGGAGGTAAGTAAACACCCTTTTCTTAAACTTCCTGGTATAAATTTTAACAGGTTTGAGTATGAAATTAATGGGTAATTATTTAGGGTTTTGTCCTTGAAAATGAAATTCATGTTTTTGTTGGTGATTATTTATTATGAGATTGAATATTTACATACTGGGTGATATGATTACTACTATTTTGTATGGCTTTTTGTGATATGTGATACTTGGTGTTGTTTTCATATGAACTCTATGAATATTGATGCATATGACATGATGTTATGTATTAAGGTTACTTTGGAATGACCATAGTAATGTGCATGTGTTTGTTTATCTCCCTTGGGGAGAGATGATTGTTTGAGATACCTCCTTTGTAGAGATGGCAAAAGGCCTAATTTGTAGCGATGACAAATTGGCCTAATGTGTGGCGATGACAAAAGTCCTCCTAAATGGAGAAGGCAATGTTGGACATTGCAAGGTTGGGGATACTTCCTTCATACAGATGGCAAAGGGCCTAACTCTAGCCATGGCGGATTGGCATACGAGGCAATGGCAAAAGGCCTCCTACAAAGAGAAGGCAATAAGATGTCATTGCACTCATATGTTTGTTTTGTTGATATTATTGTACGTGTTGTGGTTTATTTATGTCATTGCACTCTCATTAGTGGTGTTCTCTTTTAGAGTTTACATGTGATGACATAGATGGTGCATCAACTTGAGAAAGTCTTGAAGATTTTAGTTACAGTTTATTTTCTAGTTTATTTTTTTTTGGTTTATTAGACGTCTGTGTTTTGAGACAAAAACAACTGTAAAAGAGTTATGTGATTTTAATTAATTAATACCTGTAACACCTTTTTTTTGTTAAGCGCTTTTGTATGTGCCTTGTTTGTTAGGGATGTTTAGAGTGGGCTGAGTGGGGTTTTTAGTTGAAAAATCCCTTTCTTAGGCTTGTGTCTTGTGATTGTCAGAGTCATAAGCACGGCCGTGCTCAATAAAGAGCACGACCGTGCTCGTTGGCAGAGGGCGTCTCGCTGACGCTAAGTTGAGCACGACGTGCTCAATAGGGAGCACGCCCGTGCTCAAAGGCAGACCGCGCCTCGTAGGCGTTAAGTTGAGCACGCCCGTGCACAACGAGGAGCACAACCATGTTCGGGTCTGTGCCTTTAAAAATAGAACAGTAACCGAGGGTTTTCTCATAAACCCTATTTTGGTAAAACAGAAACCCTGTTGCGGCTACAACCATTTTCTTCCCTATTTTCTCTAAACCCATTACGTTGTTGGAGCTTTAGAGACTCTTGGGAACGTCTAGTTCGTCTGTGCCGAATCGGTATAGGTAACAGTTTCTCCTCTTTTGGATTCCTTTTCCATTATTGAGATTTGGGGACTAATTGGTTAATGTTCTTGTTTGACCAAGGCTTGGAAGCTGACTGAGCTGCTCAAGGGGAACTCGTTGGTTGTCGTTTGGTTTACCGCTTAGCGTTTTGTTGTCAGATTCTTCATACCAGGTATGGGGAGAAGGATAGTGTATACATTAGGCAAGGGGATAGCATAAGATGAGGGGTTCCCATAGCCCCGTCATTGTTGTTAATTGCTATGAATGCCTAACTATTTTAATGTCGTTTAATTATAGTATGCCTGTTATCAATGCCATGTTCTGTTTGGTTGTATGGATTAATTGCCATAATTGTTAGTTGTTGATGGCATGCCTATTGTTTTATAATTATTATGCTATATGCCAATGATGCATAATTGGTTGAACTTGTATATCGTGAATGTTGCTGTTGTGATAGTGTTGTTATTGATAATGTTGATTGACTGAATGTTGTTGTTAGGTTGAACATGTTAATAAGACCCTAATTGGCTAAATATGACTCTTAATTAACATAAGAATTAAGGGATTAATTCCCCAATATTTCATAAGACATGAACTGTTAGTGAGAGGTGAGGTTTGATGCCAACTGGATTAGTCAAAAGACCCTACAATCTGATTTGAGAGTGTTAGGGAGTTTTGGCTCCAAGAACACAAGTTGAATCTGCCTGTGCTCCCTGTTGAATTCTGGAAGGTGGCCGTACATTGAGCACGGCCGTGCAGGCCAGTACTGAGCACAACCATGCTCCACTTAAGTGGCAGCACGACCGTGCTGGGGTGAGCACGCCCGTGCTCCCCTTACTGGTCAGAACTGAATTAAAGGCTTTAAAGGGGTGTTTCACCCCCAATGTCTCCAATAACGTGATAAAACACCAATAAATGAAGAAGAGTTAGATAACTTAATTAAAGACTAATTAGGATGAAACAAGAATAATAATTTGGTTAAGCCGGTGCCCAATGAGTTGCCGCACGTTGTTAAGCTTTGGTGCCTTTTTGCCAAAGTGGCCACGATGCTTTTTGGTCGAGGTATTGATGAGTTGAACCTTGGTGCTTTTTGGCCAAGGGGGCCTTGACTCATGGGAGTCAGGGTGTTGATGTTGTTGGATGATGGTTATAAGTCTTGGGTGCTTATTGGCCCAAGCAAAGGAGGTGGTTGCCATGTTTGCTGTTATGCTCATACATCCATACGTTGAAGTTGTTAGTGGGGGAAGTTCAACATAGGAGAGGTCATCCTAGAGTTCGACGATCTGGCCAAGTCTCGGTGGTTCACCCAAGGTTTGGTGGACTGAGCGTCGCCACGGTGGCGTATCCTCGTTATGATATGTCGGCTATCCAAGGGGTTCACCCATGATTTGGTGGACTGCCGGCGTTGGTGCTTTTTGGCCACTGTGGATATGTAACTCCGAAGTTGCCTTCCTGAGATAGTTTGGATCCACATGCATAATGGAGTAGCGGAGTAGTGTTGCACTGCATAGCATATGTTGGTTGATATGCCATGATGATATGATTATTTATATGTTGATGTTGTATATTGCTATGCCATGCTATGATGTATGTTCATCTTGCTTACTATTTCCATGCCATTGTGTTTACATGATTTCTTACTCCCTGTTTTTCCTTGTTTCTGTTGTTGGCATGTACGTCTTTATTTTAAACCATTGATTTTAAAAAAGTGAAAGAAAACAATGTTATTTGAGAAAGCACTATTAAAAGCTCAATCATGAATAGCATGTCGTTTCGAAACCGCTATTAAGATATTATAGTAGCGCTTATTTGAAAAAGGGCTATGATTTTCCTTTTTTAAAATTGAAACCTTTCTCTATGACCACACTCTCACACTTCAAATGTTAAATTACTTTTAAGTTGGTCATATAATTTTTCTTACTTTTAGTTGGTTCTTGTCATTTTCTATTATAAAGATAAATAGTTTTAACTTCTTACTTAAAATTTCTAAGTTAGTCATACAATTTTCATAAGGTAATAAAACCTATCCATCATCATTTAAGTTTCATCAAATGTGGTTAGAGCATCCTGGTTGTAGAAGTATAGTTCTTGATGTTTGGAATAAAAGTTATAATGGCTGTGCTATGTCCATTTTATGTCAAAAGCTTAAGGCTCTTAAAACAACTCTAAAAATATGGAATAAAACTCTTTTGGTGATGTTCATATGATAGTTGATATGGCTCTAGCAGAATTGGAAAGTGTTCAGCAAAAGATGTCTCATAGTGGTGTATTTGATGAATTATCTGCTAAGGAACAAATTGCACAGGCTGAGTTGCAGCAATCATTGGTTTTTCAAGAGGCTTTCTAGAAAGAAAAGGCTAGAGTTAATTGGCATATCAATGATGATAGAAATACTACATATTTTCACAGGTTATGTAACGCCCCGATTTCTGTGTCTTTCTATCAGTAAATACATAATTATATGTGTTTATTTTTATTAAAATCCAGAGGATGATTTTAAATAGAATAGAATCATTTTCTTGTGTTATCCTACCGTATGAAGTCACGGTTAAAGTTTGGGTTGAAAACTCAGACGGAAGCCGATCTGCCTTTTCACTGATAGTAAAAGTTTACTGAGCAGAAAACGTAATTTTGACCTATAAACGAAACGGTTAATGTTTTTATCGTGTATTCTTCAACATAGGTTATTTTGAAAATTTACGTTCGAAAATAAAATACAATATTTTATTCGGGCGAAAACGTCTAAAATCTACGATTGGAAGTGCAACCGGAATGGAGCATATTATGGAGCACCAAAGGAGTGAATTGACATGAGGGGATGTGATTGACAAGGGTTATGACACACTCAAAAAGTGTCATCATTACACTTTTTCAAATTATATCATATTCTAATCAAAAACCCATTTTCTTCACTTTTTCCAACCATACACCTCCTCAACTCCAAACTTGCTCTCCAAGCTCACTCTTCCCTCTCTCTTCACGCCACTCTCCCCCCTCACTCTATAAATACCCACTTCATTTCATCTCTTCCATTTCCTTCTTCTTCTCCATTCTTACTTCAAGCTTTTAACACTTAATGTTTCCATTTTTATTTATTTTCAAGCTTCAAGTTCTTCATACGTTTTCTTTCTAGCTTCAAGGGTAATACTCTCGTATTCTTCTTTTTCAAGTTCTCTACTTTATTTCATGAGTTTACACTATGTGGTTCTCATTGAGCTTTTAACTTCTAAAATCTTTAGAAAATCATAGGAAACTCCTTTTGAGTTGAAACCAATTTCTATGAACTTCTATTAATCTCTACTTTCATATTCTAAGAGCTTTTATCAAACAAACATCTCTAGCATATTTTTCCAAGGATGGCCGAAACTATGTATTAGTGGCCTAGGATGTTTTGTTTTCATTTTTTTCCAAAATGATCATGGACTTGAGCTCCTTAATACATTTGGATGCTAAGTCTAAGAGATTGGAAAGTTTAAATGTTTCTAACCTACTTATCCTATGAAGGCCGAACCTATATTGGTTGTGGACCTAGGATGTTTTGTTTTCATTCTCCAATATGATCATGGACTTGAGCTCCTTAATACATTTGGATGCTGTAACACCCCGTTTTTCGTAAATGTTTTATAAAAGCTAGTTTTATTAAGTTTAATGAGTTGGTTAAGGGCTAAGTGGGATTTTGGCTTAAAAGTCCCTTTCCGGTACGTGAGCACGCCCGTGCTAATCAGCCAGCAGGTCCGTACTTAAAGTCAGAAACGTGTTTCTGATTTTTAGTTGAGCACGACCGTGCTCAATAGTGAGCACCCCTGTGCTCAATGTGCTGAGCGCGTCTCGTAGATGCTAAGTGGAGCACCACTGTGCTCAATGGTGAGCACGACCGTGCTCATGTGCAGCCTATATATTTTAAGCACAGAACCCGAGGGTTGTACTTTTCAACCCTACTTTTGGTGGCTGCTGGCCTATTTCGGCCGTCACTGCTACGTTCCCTATTTCCATCATATTCAGAGCGATTCTTGAGTATTCGATTTCTGTAGGGAGCTTGTGTTCATCTGTTCTTGATATATAGGTAAAGTTTTTCCCTTTTTGTGTTTCCTTTCATTACCTTGATTGGAAATTGAATCGGTTTGTGGTTTGGTTAACCAAGGTGTAGAATTGGACTGAACCGCTCGTGGGGACGTGATCAGTTTAACTGTTGGAGCTACCTTCAATCCAGGTATGGGGAGAAGCGCATTGTATTCATTAGGCAGTGGGGTAGTGTAAGGTAACGGGGTTCCCCATGACCCCGGAGTCATTGTATGCTTATGTGTTAAGATGTAATTGTTGATAACATGATTGTTTAATTTGGTCTTGTTATGTGATAACATGTTTTAGCTGTTTTGATATATGATGGTTTATGCCTATGTTCAGGATGTGCTCATAATGTTATGATCAATGTTTTCGTTATGATGGTATTGGATGATTGATTGAGATGATGAGTTACTGTTTTGAGTTGATGCGGTTGTTACTGATGGGTTTTTAACCTTTAAAACGTGCTAATAATGAATTTAGGTTGATTAATGGATTAAATCTAGGAATTTGATTAAGAACTTGGTTACTGTTCCTGCCCAGAACAGCACTGTCGCGCGATGAGCACGACCGTGCTGAACAGGGAGCATGACCGTGCTCCCATTTGAATTCTGGAAAATGGTCGTGCTGTTTATCACGGCCGTGCAAGTCAAACAGAACGACTGTGCTTCTGAGCACGACCGTGCTGAACGTGAAGTACGACTGTGCTTCATTTAAAAGGGCAGCACGCCCTCACGTGTCCAAGCACGACCGTGTTGGGGTGTAAGCACGATCGTGCTCACCCCTATTGGACAGAAACATAATTACAATTAAAGGACTTAAGGGGTTTTAAACCCCATTCCCCTATGATGATAAGTTGAGATAGCTAATCAAAGAGAAAAATTAGACAACCTGGTTATTAATTATATAAGATAATTAAGATAATAAGATGTTAAGTCGATATCCGTTGGGTTACCGCACGTTGATAAGTTGAAGTCTTGGGTGCTTTTTGACCCAAGCATGTTGAGTTGAACCTTGGTGCTTATTGTCCAAGGGAGCCTTGACCCCACGGTTTGGGTCTAAGGTTACGTTGAATGTTGATGTTGAAGTCTTGGGAGCTTCATGGCCCAAGCAAGGTGGTGGTTGAGATTGTTTGTTGTTGTGCCATTTGCATAGAGCATTTGAGTTGTTGATGGGGGAGGTTCGACATAGGGGAGATCGCCTGAGAGTACGGTGATCTGGCCATCCATGGTAGGTCACCCAAGGTTTGGTGACCGAGGCCCCCCATGATGAGGCATCCACGGTTTGATGCGTTGGCTATCCATGGGGTTCACCCAAGGTTTGGTGAACTGTCGGTGTTGGTGCTTTATGGCCAATACGGATATGTAACTCCAAAGTCGTTCATCCTGAGTTATTTTGGATCCACATGCATAGTTGGAGTAGCGGAGTAGTAGTTGATGCATTGCATAGCATAGCATATTTGATTGATATAGTACTGTTGGATGTTGATGTATGCCTATGTTGTATGTTTACCTTGCTTACTATTCCCATGCTGCATGTGTTTACATGAATCTTACTCCCTGTTATTTGTTTGTGTTTGGCCTGATCGGCATTTGCAAAGGATGACGAGCAACCCGGAGAGGAGTGACTCTGAGGAGCCGCCACTCATTGTAGGGTTGTTCTTGAGTTTAGATAGTTTGTTTTTCAGTTGTATTCCGAGGATGCATTTTTCCGGAACGGTTATACCAGCTCTGAGTTGTGACATCGGAGTTGGGTAGTTGTAATTATTTTTATTCATTTTTAAACTTGATTTATATTTTCCGCGGTTGTGAACTGGTTCATGTGGGGCTTTTCTACCCATGGACAATTATTTATTTTATTCAATAATTGCATGTTTTATTTTTAATTTCTTTTACAATAAATGCCTTATAACATGCTGGGTAGAAGGGTGTCACAGATGCTAAGTCTAAGAGATTGGAAAGTTTAAAGATTTCTAACCTACTTATCCTATGAAGGCCGAACCTATATTGGTTGTGGGCCTAGGATGTTTTGTTTTCATTTTTTTCCAAAATGATCATGGACTTGAGCTCCTTAATACATTTGGATGCTAAGTCTAAGAGATTGGAAGTTTAAAGATTTCTAACCTACTTATCCTATGAAGGCCGAACCTATATTGGTTGTGAACCTAGGATGTTTTGTTTCATTCTCCAATAAGATCATGGACTTGAGCTCCTTAATACATTTGGATGCTAAGTCTAAGAGATTGGAAAGTTTAAAGATTTCTAACCTACTTATCCTATGAAGGCCGAACCTATATTGGTTGTGGACCTAGGATGTTTTGTTTTCATTCTCCAATATGATCATGGACTTGAACTCCTTAATACATTTGGATAATAAGTCTAAGAGATTGGAAAGTTTAAAGATTTCTAACCTACTTATCCTATGAAGGCCGAACCTATGATGGTTGTGGACCTAGGATGTTTTGTTTCATTTTTCAATATGATAATGAGTTTAGACTTCTTGATATCTTTTAATGCTAAATCTAAGAGCTTAGAAGGGTTAGAGATTTCTAGCCTACTTATACTAAAGAGGCCGAAACCCTATGCAGGGATTTAGTGGGATTTTGTTCTGTCTTTGTAAAGTGAACCTTGGTTATGAACTCCTAACACTTAAGGATCATAAATCCATGAGTTGTATTCTTGTTTGAAAACCTCTAACCCTATTTCATGCCATGGCTGAACCTTTCCCTTCTTGGTTTAGTGTTCTTGGTTATCTTTTAACTTGTGGTTTTGTATTCTTAAACTTAGACTTTCGTCGCGGAGTAGACGAGGACTTTCATAGTACACTTCCCCAAGCATCACGTACATTTACCTTCACAAAAGGTAAGAGGGGACATCCTGAGGGATATTCAATAGCTATGTGCATGTGTGTATGTGGTTTACTGGATTTACTTGAATATTGTTATTATATTAAATCAAAGTTGGATGATTTTTATACTTGAACTGTCGTGATATATGTTTGAAGTTGATCCTTACTTGATTTAAAGTGTTGTGAATCATATATGCTATGAACTATTATTAACTATTATATTGTTGACTGAGATTATGATGATATTGATTGATGTCTGAAAAGCCTGACGTTTGTCGGTGCTCAACTAATCATATGATTAAAAGCCTAAATAAGCTTCAAAGAGAACTTTGAAAGTAGTGGTGTTCATTTTAAAATGTTCTTTAGTAAAATATGTGGTTTAGAAAGTAAGTGATCATACTTGTATTTATTCCGGAAGGATAAAACTTTGGAACTTGTTTTAAACAATTTCAAGTTAAAGGAAATTATTTTCTTACGAACTAAGTGTTTGTGCAAGAGAAAATCATTTAGAAAATATGTGTTTTACGGAAGGAAAAGCCTGTGGAAAATATTTGACCTTAAATAGAGATGATTTTAAGAAAAAGATTTCAAGAGAAAATGAATTTCTTATAATAGATTACAAATGATTTTCCAATGAAAAGATTTCCTGTAAAGAAATACTTTCGAAAATATTCTGGTAACTTGGATGGGTTACCGAGGTTTTATTTTAGTATTTGATTTTCACTGAACGACAAGTAAGAACAGGTGAAATCGAATCTAGTTCGCGAGACGTCGTGTAACACCCTTCTCGGGCGCTACATTGTCTGTGACATTTCCATTTTTCTAAGACCGAGTAAAGCGGAAAATAATTATTTTGTCAAAAATACGGGTTTATTTTTTATTTTCTTTTCTCTTTAACAAATAATACCATACATACCCTTTAACATATAACATAAACTTATGCATCCATATTATACAACCAAGTTCCAAGTACCATCAGTCATACATGTTCAGAAAGAAGGCGGAAATACCAACGCCAGTAAATAACAACAGACTGAAAATATGTTTATAATAATAATAATAGCTTTTTAGAGACATAACTCCACAAAATATATCATAGACACGAGACTGGCCAGACACAAAATACTGACAAAAGTCCATTATACTAAAGCCCTCGAGACTGTGTCCATGTCTCCCAACACTCTCAAACTCCAGCAGGGTGTGATGGAGAAACGGTGTTGTCGTCATCTTCGATCAACGCAAGATAGAAAACAACAAACCAGAAAATACAGAAATGAGGTGAGATTTCAATTCATCTTACACTTAACGCAGACATGCAATGGTACGACACACAGGTACGTACAAAAATCAACAAACAGTTATATCATCCATCACAACAGAAATAATAATATTTCACAACAACATAATCACAGGGCACCGTTTTCCCTAGATAGAAGACATCTAAGACTCGAGGAATGACCTCTGATTCCCTATACCATGGTTTTAACAAACAGTCGGAGAGAGTGGTTCGGAGGATTGTTCCGGAGTACGCCAGCCTTGGGCAATAAAATGCGTCAACAGTCATCATGGTGCACATAGGCTTTTTCGGGAACATCCTACACTACCAGAAAATACATAGTGTCTAGTAGAGTATGTCGGTGTATTGCAAGATCACCATACCACAGAAGAGCAACCAACTGGGCCTATATGAGTATTTCATACCCCGACACCCCCAAGCATCAATAGATCGTCACTATGAAATTCGCACCCGCATTAAAGTGTTAGCTCGATCTCCTAGGCACAACGGCCTTACAGAACATAGTTTCACTATGTGTTTAGGCAAACTTTGCCGGAAATGCGTTCTTCTCGTCCATCCAACGGATGACATCGTGATTCCTTCGGAATTCTTTCAACGTACCGTAACAGATGCTAGATGTCCTTAAGTCCGAATCACCGGTACTTAATCATCAAGCTAAAGTTCTCAAGTAACCTTTCATCTTTGTGCAATGTTTTCTTTAAAATATTTGTTTACAATCCTAGCACATTATGAGATTGGAACATAGGTCCAATTTATTTATTTCTCTGTACTTTTCTAGTTGAGCCTTTTTCTTTGGCTTTCAATAAAACAAATCATTCTGAGTCCATTAAATCTTATGGAATATGGATAATGAATTATCCATACTTTATGACATAAGGTCGTGTTTCACCCCACATCATAATTTATTACGTTCGTATTTTCACTAAGTCATTCTTGACTTAGGTTTTTACACTTTACAGTAAAACGTCGTCTTTGAAGACAAAAATCCTTTTGGCTTAAAACCAAAACCTTTAGATAAAATCAAATCCATTTTCAAGAATAATTCCCCTCAAAGATACTTAGGTATCAATTTCTCCAAAACATTTTCTTAAAATCCTTAAAAACGTTTAACGACGGTTTCGCCGCTTTTTACTGAAATTAGGCCAAAAATTATACTTTTTGAAGATATGGTTCTTCACCTCAAATGTCTTATTCTCCTAGGTTCTATTACTTTCATGAAGATGTTGAAATGCTAATTTTCCATCAAAATTTTTCCTTTATACACAATTCCTTAGAATTTGACCGAACGTCGTTTATTTTGTAAATCGCGTAAATTCTTTTTCAACGATTTTACACTCTAATAATCCAAAACTCATTTTGGAGTTTTAGAACAGTTTTGTAAGCATGAAAAACAGTTTCTAACTGTCCAATTGCTTTAATTTTCGAAAATTTCATTTTAGTCCCTAAACTTTCATGAATTACAAAATAGTCCTTTTTCACTTAAAACCTTATAACTTTTTAGTTATAACTCCAAATCAAACCAAACCAACTTCTTTAGAAATATTTTTCAGTTGCCCTCAAATTTCCAGAAATTTCGCTTCTGCCTCAAATAATTTTCAGTAATTGCAAAAAGGTCCTTTTTCACCAAAAAGCTTATAACTTTTTATGTATTAATCCATTTAACACCAAACCAATTTCTATGGTTTTGTCTCATCAAGGACTACAATCTTAACATACAAGCACATGAATTTCGGTGCAGCCACTGAAATTCTCAGAATTTGCAATTTAGTCCCTAAGGACTCATAAATCCATAACTTTCAATATACACATCCAAATCAATCCAAACCAATTTCTACATTCTTATATATTCATCTACTTATCATAAAAATTATTCAAACAATTTAACACATCATGGAACCCCTCAACCCAGTCATGGCCGAATGGCCTTAATTATTCATGTTAAGCATATTTGTTTTAACAAAACAATCAACAATGATCAAGGTCTTGATTAAAGATCAACAACACCAAAACCACATATATCATAACCAACATATATCAAACCAAATCCTCCAAGAGGATCACACACATATGCAAATAAATATACAAAATCATACTTAAGAATTACAAAACCATATAAACACTAATAAACCATCACATATCTACCCTAAGGTAGGATGATAGTAATCTCCCCCATACCTTTGTTGACCACTTGATACTCAAGCAAGAAGAGGATGATGTTCACCTAAAGCTCAAGGTTTGAACCAACAAAACCTAGCCATGAATCATCAACAAGGAAACAAGTTAAAAATGAAAGAAATCCACCAAACCCATTTAATGAGTAAGGTTTGGCCTTGTTATGAAAAGTAGGCTAGAGGTCACGAAATTTTAAAAGCTCTTGGATAATGAAAGTAGAAGTCATGTGAAGATCATAGAAATTGGAATCACATTAAAAGGATTTTTCTATGATTTTCTAGAGATTTTTGAAGTTCTAGATCTAAGAATTTGAAATTTGTAAAAACTTGAGATATGAAGAAAAGTTGTGAAAGGAAAGGAAGATATGATCATGGATTAGAAGAATATACCTTTGGAATTTGAAGAAATGATCACAATCTACTACTTCCTTTGAAAATCAAGTGTATGGAACTTAGGAGTTTTTGTGTGAATGTTGAAGAACATGAACAAATGAGCAAAATGAATGGCCAAGTGTGGTTTTGAAGGGCTTGGCCGTGAGTTTCAAGGGAAAATAAGGTCCAAAGAGTAAATTGTTGTCATGGCAAACTTGTAGTTAAAATGAAGGATTAGGGTAATTTAGGGTTTTCACTTAAAAATTCATCATTACATGCATTTAATGCATGGTGACTCACTCTATGGCTCAATCCCTTATGACTCACCAATGAGTCATTGTTCTTATCCGTCCGGGGTCGGGTTTTGTCTCTGCACCTCCGTTCTTGATTCCGTCAATCCCCGATCGTCGAGTATTTACCCGAATAACGTATAATAACCTATTTATTTTGAAAAATTTCAAAATAACCACTATGGTTGGAACTAAAATATAAACCTTAACTGTTTCGTTCACGGGTCAAAATTAAGTTTTCTGACCAGTAAAATCTTACTGTCAGTGAAAACGCAGACCGGGTTTCGTCTGAGTTTTAAACCCAAATTTTTATCGGAAGCTTCTACCATAAGGTAGAGTATAATTATGATTTTATCTTGTTAAAAATCATTTTCTAGATTTAATATGAAAATTACAAACAAGTAAAATTCTACCGATAATTGAAAAACAGTAAAAACAGCAAAACAGTAAAAATCGTAAAGACAGTAAAAACAGGGTGTTACAATACTACCCCTCTAAAAAGAATTTCGTCCGCGAAATTACAGTTACCTTAAAACAAATGCGGATATTGCTCCTTCATTTTATTCTCCAACTCCCATGTAGCATCTCCTGTCGTTGCATTCCAGATCACTTTAACCAATGAAATTGTCTTCCCTCTTAGTTGTTTCACTCTTTGATCCTCGATCCTCACAGGTAATGCCTCATAGGTTAAGTTATCTTTCAATTGTACTGTATCCGGTACTATGACATGACTGGGATCAGGAATATACTTTCGCAATTGAGACACATGAAAAACACTATGAAGATTTGAAAGAAAAGGTGGTAAGGCAATTTGGTAGGCTACAGGACCTACTCGACGAAGAATTTGGTAGGGTCCAATGAATTTAGGAGTAAGTTTCCTGGATTTAATTACCCTGCCAACCCCAGTCATAGGCGTGACTCTCAAAAACACATGATCGCCTTCCTCAAATTCAAGAGGTCGTCGTCTCTTGTCCGCATAACTTTTCTGTCGACTCTGAGTTGTCCGCATTTTCTCCTGAATCATTTTCACCTTTTCTGTTGTCTGTTGCACGATGTCTGGTCCCAACACTAAACTTTCTCCATCTTGGTACCAACACAAAGGTGTTCTACATCGTCGACCATATAAAGCTTCATAGGGTGCCATTCCTATGCTCGAGTGGAAACTGTTGTTGTAGGTGAATTCTATCAATGGTAGAAATTCATCCCAACTTCCAGTATGCTCTAACACACAAGCTCTCAGCAAGTCTTCAAGTGATTGGATTGTCCTCTCAGATTGTCCGTCTGTCTGTGGATGATACGCAGAACTCAATCTAAGTTTTGTTCCTAGTGATTCTTGTAGACTTTGCCAGAATCTTGACGTAAACCTCGGATCTCGATCCGAAATAATACTCGAAGGTACACCATGTAATCTGACAATCTCCCCGATGTATAACTGAGTCAATTTCTCCATTGAATACTTTATGTTGATAGGTAAAAAGTGAGCCGACTTGGTTAGTCGATCAACTATTACCCATATCGCATCATGTCCCTTTCGTGTCCTTGGAAAACTTGTCACAAAATCCATTGCAATACCATCCCATTTCCATTCTGGAATGTTCAAAGGTTGTAGCATTCCCGATGGTCTTTGATGTTCCGTCTTAGCTTTTTGACAAACTAGACAGGAAGCGACATATTCTATCACGTCTCTCTTCATCCCATACCACCAATATAATCGCTTGAGATCTTGATACATCTTTGTTGCTCTTGGATGTAAACTTAGTTTACTCTTGTGAGCTTCCTCCAGAATCAACTTTATAAGCTCAGTATCGTCCGGTATACAAATCCTTTGTCCGAATCTTAGGATTCCATCGGTTCCTTCTTTGAATTCTGATATTGCTCCTTGTCGCACCAATTCTCTTTCTTCTTGTAGGTACTGATCACTTTCTTGTTTCTCTCGTATCCGTTCCATCAATTCATTTGAAACAGTAATCATACCTAAGCAAAGTTTTCCTGGTGACATTTCAATTGTCAACTGCATATCTCGGAATTGCTCTAACAATTCTTGTTCTTTGACCATCATTGTAGATGCATGCATTGATTTTCTACTCAAGGCATCCGCTACCACATTTGCTTTTCCAGGATGATACTGTAGTTGGAAATCATAATCCTTCAGAAATTCCAACCAACGTCGCTGTCGCATGTTGAGCTCCTTTTGATCAAACAAGTACTTCAAACTTTTGTGATCACTGAAAACGTTGAACGTTGCTCCATACAAATAATGCCTCCAGATTTTCAGTGCAAAAACTACGGCCGCTAGCTCCAAGTCATGCGTTGGGTAGTTCCTCTCATGAATCTTCAATTGTCTTGAAGCATAAGCTACCATTTTCCGGTTCTGCATTAGCACACAACCTAACCCTTGATGCGAAGCATCACAGTATACCTCGAAAGGTTCCTTAGGATCAGGTAACACTAACACAGGTGAAGTAGTCAACCTTTTCTTCAACTCTTGGAAACTTTCCTCGCATGCTTCAGTCCACGCAAAAGCTTGATCTTTCCGCGTTAGTTGGGTAAGAGGTCCTACTATTTTGGAGAATCCCTCGATGAATCTCCTATAGTATCCAGCTAAACCCACGAAACTACGAATTTCTGTTACCGTCTTTGGTCTCTCCCATGTTAGAACAGCTTCAACTTTTGACGGATCCACCGCGATACCTTTATTCGAGATAACGTGTCCTAAAAATTGAACTTCATCTAACCAAAATTCGCACTTTTCGGGTTTCGCGTATAACTGTTTCTCTTTTAAGATTTGGAGAACCATACTGAGATGTTCAGCATGCTTCTCTGGATTAGGAGAATAGATTAGAATGTCGTCTATAAAGACAACGACAAACTGATCTAAATAAGGACGAAAAATCCTGTTCATATAATCCATGAATATAGCAGGTGCATTCGTCACTCCGAATGGCATCACAAGGTACTCATAATGCCCATAGCGTGTTCGAAACGCTGTCTTCGGAATATCTTCCGCCTTCACACGAATCTGATGATAACCAGATCGTAAATCTATCTTTGAGAAAACTGCTGCTCCACGTAACTGATCCATCAAATCGTCTATCCTCGGAAGTGGATATTTGTTCTTGATCGTCACTTTGTTTAACTGACGAAAATCTACACATAAACGAGAAGTTCCATCCTTCTTCTTCACAAGCAAAACTGGAGCTCCCCAGGGTGATACACTAGGTCTTATGAATTCTTTCCTCATCAGCTCCACTATTTGCTCCTTCAAGTCCTCTAGCTCCGATGGCGACATACGGTATGGTGCCATGGATATCGGTCCAGTGCCCGGTACCAGATCAATCGCAAACTCAATGTCTCGAACAGGCGGTAGTCCAGGTACATCTTCAGGAAAAACTTCTAGAAACTCATTGACGACAGGTATGGACTGTAAGTCAATCTCACTCTTGACGTCTAAGGAAAACAGTAACATGTATCCTTGAGCTCCCTCTCTCAAAGAAGCTTTTACTTGGTTAGCAGACAAAAATCCAGAAATCTCATCCTTAGGAAAAATTAGGGATTTATTTGCACAGTCTAACAGGATATGGTTAGAACATAACCAATCCATTCCTAGTATCACATCTATTTGCGAAAGAGTCAAACAGATTAAATTAACCAAAAATTTCCTATCTTCTACAAAGATAACACAATTCAAACAAGCTGTAGTAGTCAAAACAGGTTCAGCAGTAGGAGTAGATATAGTCAAGTCAAAAGGTAAAGAAGACACAGATAATCCTAACGATTTAGCACAGTCATATGCAATGAACGAATGCGTCGCACCCGAATCAAACAGTACAGTTAAAGATTTACCTCCTATGACACACTGTCCCTGAATCAGATCATCATTATGAGAGGCCTCAGTACCACTCATTGTATAAACTCTTCCTCCAGCTCTAGGCCTTGCAGCTCGCACATTGTTCACAGAAGGTTCCGTGTTAGATCGTCCACAATTCCTAGCGAGATGTCCAGGCTGTCCACACTTAAAGCAAATGATTCCCGTAATCTTGCAGTCTTTGGTAGCGTGACCCATGCCACACTTCATGCATTTCTGTGGAACATTCCTAGATGAACCAGCACCTCCACTGCTTCCACCAAAAGATCGTTGCTGGAACTGCTGTTGACCTTGTGGCTTATTGTATGGTTTCCTCTGGAATCGATTGTTATTCTTGTAGTTTCCCCTATTGAACCTAGACGGTCCATAACCCTGTTGATTAGCATCACGACTCGCCTTCAACTCCTCTATCTGTCTACACTTATCCATCAGCCTCGGAAATACAGATATTTCCATTGGAACTACTACCTCCTTCAGTTCATATCGCAATCCTCCTTCGAATCTGCGACACTTCCACCCCTCATGTGGATTGTCAGTCAGATAGGCAGAAAACTTCGACAGACTTTCAAATCTGGCGCCGTATTCAGCTACAGTCATATTGCCTTGCTTCAGCTGCAGAAATTCCATTTCTTTAGCATCTCTGGCACTTGCCGGAAAATACTTCTCCAGAAACTTCCTACGAAAAGCTTCCCAGTTCACCGCTTGTTGATCATGCTCAAGCACTTGGCGAGCTCCTCTCCACCAATTTTCAGCATCGCCCACCAGCATGTAGGCAGCATAAGTAACCTTGTCATTATCAGTACACCTCATAGCAGCAAAAATCTTCTCCAACGATTGAATCCACAGCTCAGCTTTCTCAGGCTTAAACTCTCCCTTGAATTCCGTCGGATTTCTACGCAGAAATTCATCCAGTCCTCTACTTTCAGCTCCCCTTTCCTCGCGTCGAATAAACGCGGCAGTCATTTGTGACATTGCTCTCACAGCTGCATTCATAGCTGTAGTTCCTCCGCCACGAGCCATTATAATCCTGCAAGACCAAAATCAATTAGTCATGCAGATTACAATAAACTCACCCCAAACAATATCATTTCTTCCAGAAATAATACCAAAAGCCCACAGAGAACACACAGCACAAACAAAGATAGACCTAAACCACAAACCCTAACAGACTCGGCCAGCTCTGATACCAAATAATGTAACACCCTTCTCGGGCGCTACATTGTCTGTGACATTTCCATTTTTCTAAGACCGAGTAAAGCGGAAAAAATAATTATTTTGTCAAAAATACGGGTTTATTTTTTCTTTTCTTTTCTCTTTAACAAATAATACCATACATACCCTTTAACATATAACATAAACTTATGCATCCATATTATACAACCAAGTTCCAAGTACCATCAGTCATACATGTTCAGAAAGAAGGCGGAAATACCAACGCCAGTAAATAACAACAGACTGAAAATATGTTTATAATAATAATAATAGCTTTTTAGAGACATAACTCCACAAAATATATCATAGACACGAGACTGGCCAGACACAAAATACTGACAAAAGTCCATTATACTAAAGCCCTCGAGACTGTGTCCATGTCTCCCAACACTCTCAAACTCCAGCAGGGTGTGATGGAGAAACGGTGTTGTCGTCATCTTCGATCAACGCAAGATAGAAAACAACAAACCAGAAAATACAGAAATGAGGTGAGATTTCAATTCATCTTACACTTAACGCAGACATGCAATGGTACGACACACAGGTACGTACAAAAATCAACAAACAGTTATATCATCCATCACAACAGAAATAATAATATTTCACAACAACATAATCACAGGGCACCGTTTTCCCTAGATAGAAGACATCTAAGACTCGAGGAATGACCTCTGATTCCCTATACCATGGTTTTAACAAACAGTCGGAGAGAGTGGTTCGGAGGATTGTTCCGGAGTACGCCAGCCTTGGGCAATAAAATGCGTCAACAGTCATCATGGTGCACATAGGCTTTTTCGGGAACATCCTACACTACCAGAAAATACATAGTGTCTAGTAGAGTATGTCGGTGTATTGCAAGATCACCATACCACAGAAGAGCAACCAACTGGGCCTATATGAGTATTTCATACCCCGACACCCCCAAGCATCAATAGATCGTCACTATGAAATTCGCACCCGCATTAAAGTGTTAGCTCGATCTCCTAGGCACAACGGCCTTACAGAACATAGTTTCACTATGTGTTTAGGCAAACTTTGCCGGAAATGCGTTCTTCTCGTCCATCCAACGGATGACATCGTGATTCCTTCGGAATTCTTTCAACGTACCGTAACAGATGCTAGATGTCCTTAAGTCCGAATCACCGGTACTTAATCATCAAGCTAAAGTTCTCAAGTAACCTTTCATCTTTGTGCAATGTTTTCTTTAAAATATTTGTTTACAATCCTAGCACATTATGAGATTGGAACATAGGTCCAATTTATTTATTTCTCTGTACTTTTCTAGTTGAGCCTTTTTCTTTGGCTTTCAATAAAACAAATCATTCTGAGTCCATTAAATCTTATGGAATATGGATAATGAATTATCCATACTTTATGACATAAGGTCGTGTTTCACCCCACATCATAATTTATTACGTTCGTATTTTCACTAAGTCATTCTTGACTTAGGTTTTTACACTTTACAGTAAAACGTCGTCTTTGAAGACAAAAATCCTTTTGGCTTAAAACCAAAACCTTTAGATAAAATCAAATCCATTTTCAAGAATAATTCCCCTCAAAGATACTTAGGTATCAATTTCTCCAAAACATTTTCTTAAAATCCTTAAAAACGTTTAACGACGGTTTCGCCGCTTTTTACTGAAATTAGGCCAAAAATTATACTTTTTGAAGATATGGTTCTTCACCTCAAATGTCTTATTCTCCTAGGTTCTATTACTTTCATGAAGATGTTGAAATGCTAATTTTCCATCAAAATTTTCCTTTATACACAATTCCTTAGAATTTGACCGAACGTCGTTTATTTTGTAAATCGCGTAAATTCTTTTTCAACGATTTTACACTCTAATAATCCAAAACTCATTTTGGAGTTTTAGAACAGTTTTGTAAGCATGAAAAACAGTTTCTAACTGTCCAATTGCTTTAATTTTCGAAAATTTCATTTTAGTCCCTAAACTTTCATGAATTACAAAATAGTCCTTTTTCACTTAAAACCTTATAACTTTTTAGTTATAACTCCAAATCAAACCAAACCAACTTCTTTAGAAATATTTTTCAGTTGCCCTCAAATTTCCAGAAATTTCGCTTCTGCCTCAAATAATTTTCAGTAATTGCAAAAAGGTCCTTTTTCACCAAAAAGCTTATAACTTTTTATGTATTAATCCATTTAACACCAAACCAATTTCTATGGTTTTGTCTCATCAAGGACTACAATCTTAACATACAAGCACATGAATTTCGGTGCAGCCACTGAAATTCTCAGAATTTGCAATTTAGTCCCTAAGGACTCATAAATCCATAACTTTCAATATACACATCCAAATCAATCCAAACCAATTTCTACATTCTTATATATTCATCTACTTATCATAAAAATTATTCAAACAATTTAACACATCATGGAACCCCTCAACCCAGTCATGGCCGAATGGCCTTAATTATTCATGTTAAGCATATTTGTTTTAACAAAACAATCAACAATGATCAAGGTCTTGATTAAAGATCAACAACACCAAAACCACATATATCATAACCAACATATATCAAACCAAATCCTCCAAGAGGATCACACACATATGCAAATAAATATACAAAATCATACTTAAGAATTACAAAACCATATAAACACTAATAAACCATCACATATCTACCCTAAGGTAGGATGATAGTAATCTCCCCCATACCTTTGTTGACCACTTGATACTCAAGCAAGAAGAGGATGATGTTCACCTAAAGCTCAAGGTTTGAACCAACAAAACCTAGCCATGAATCATCAACAAGGAAACAAGTTAAAAATGAAAGAAATCCACCAAACCCATTTAATGAGTAAGGTTTGGCCTTGTTATGAAAAGTAGGCTAGAGGTCACGAAATTTTAAAAGCTCTTGGATAATGAAAGTAGAAGTCATGTGAAGATCATAGAAATTGGAATCACATTAAAAGGATTTTTCTATGATTTTCTAGAGATTTTTGAAGTTCTAGATCTAAGAATTTGAAATTTGTAAAAACTTGAGATATGAAGAAAAGTTGTGAAAGGAAAGGAAGATATGATCATGGATTAGAAGAATATACCTTTGGAATTTGAAGAAATGATCACAATCTACTACTTCCTTTGAAAATCAAGTGTATGGAACTTAGGAGTTTTTGTGTGAATGTTGAAGAACATGAACAAATGAGCAAAATGAATGGCCAAGTGTGGTTTTGAAGGGCTTGGCCGTGAGTTTCAAGGGAAAATAAGGTCCAAAGAGTAAATTGTTGTCATGGCAAACTTGTAGTTAAAATGAAGGATTAGGGTAATTTAGGGTTTTCACTTAAAAATTCATCATTACATGCATTTAATGCATGGTGACTCACTCTATGGCTCAATCCCTTATGACTCACCAATGAGTCATTGTTCTTATCCGTCCGGGGTCGGGTTTTGTCTCTGCACCTCCGTTCTTGATTCCGTCAATCCCCGATCGTCGAGTATTTACCCGAATAACGTATAATAACCTATTTATTTTGAAAAATTTCAAAATAACCACTATGGTTGGAACTAAAATATAAACCTTAACTGTTTCGTTCACGGGTCAAAATTAAGTTTTCTGACCAGTAAAATCTTACTGTCAGTGAAAACGCAGACCGGGTTTCGTCTGAGTTTTAAACCCAAATTTTTATCGGAAGCTTCTACCATAAGGTAGAGTATAATTATGATTTTATCTTGTTAAAAATCATTTTCTAGATTTAATATGAAAATTACAAACAAGTAAAATTCTACCGATAATTGAAAAACAGTAAAAACAGCAAAACAGTAAAAATCGTAAAGACAGTAAAAACAGGGTGTTACACGTCGCTTCTAGTATTCTGTAATGTGCGTGTTGATCTTTGATACGTGTTAAGTATTGTGGACTGAGAGTCCTAATCATGCGGAAATAAGATGGTAAATCTTCTATGACCACAAACCTTGACTAAGGCATCGATCTTAGGTGTTGTGATTGAGCACCCGGACTACGTGTCCTGTGTTGATGTTAAGTAATTTCAAGTGATTAAAATTTATAAATGGTTGGTAGCTTTGAGCTTCGACAACGAATGAGATTGAACGCAAAGAAAACCTCCTGAATGAATGTTTTCTTCATGCATTAAGGCAGACGTGCCCCGCTGGTTAGTCACTTCGATGATGCCCAAGCATGGGCTATTAGTCACTTCGGTGATGTCCAAGCAGGGACTTTTAGTCACTTCGGTGATGCCCAAGCAGGGGCTGTCTCATAAGTCACGACGGTGATGTCCAAACAGGGACTTTAGTCACGACGGTGATGCCCAAGTGGGGGACTTTGAGTTTGATCAGTTCTTAGAAAGATGAAGCGAAGGTGGCCGTGCATTGAGCACGGCCGTGCAGGACAGTGAGCACAACCATGCTCCACTTAAGTGGCAGCACGACCATGCTGGGCTGAGCACGCCCGTGCTCCCCTTACTGGTCAGAATGTGAATTAAAGGCTTTAAAGGGGTGTTTCACCACAAATGTCTCCAATAACGTGATAAAACACCAATAAATGAAGAAGAGTTAGATAACTTAATTAAAGACTAATTAGGATGAAACAAGAATAATAATGGTTAAGCCGGTGCCCAATGAGTTGCCGCACATTGTTAGGCTTTGGTTCCTTTTTGCCAAAAGTGGCCTCGATGCTTTTTGGTCGAGGTGTTGATGAGTTGAACCTTGGTGCTTTTTGACCAAGGGGACCTTGACTCATGGGAGTCAGGGTGTTGACGTTGTTGGATGATGGTGATAAGTCTTGGGTGCTTATTGGCCCAAGCAAAGGAGGTGGTTGCCTTGTTTGCTGTTGTGCTCATACATCCATACGTTGAAGTTGTTAGTGGGGGAAGTTCAACATAGGGGAGGTCATCCTAGAGTTTGACGATCTGGCCAAGTCTCGGTGGTTCACCCAAGGTTTGGTGGACTGAGCGTCGCCGCGGTGGCGTATCCTTGTTATGATACGTCGGCTATTCAAGGGGTTCACCCATGGTTTGGTGGACTGCCAGCGTTGGTGCTTTTTGGCCACTGTGGATATGTAACTCCGAAGTTGCCTTCCTGAGATAGTTTGGATCCACATGCATAATGGAGTAGCAGAGTAGTGTTGCACTGCATAGCATATGTTGGTTGATATGCCATGATGATATGATTATTTATATGTTGATGTTGTATATTGCTATGCCATGCTATGATGTATGTTCATCTTGCTTACTATTTCCATGCCATTGTGTTTACATGATTTCTTACTCCCTGTTTTTCCTTGTTTCTGTTGTTGGCATGTACGTCTTTATTTTAAACCATTGATTTTAAAAAAGTGAAAGAAAACAATGTTATTTGAGAAAGCACTATTAAAAGCTCAATCATGAATAGCATGTCGTTTCGAAACCGCTATTAAGATATTATAGTAGCGCTTATTTGAAAAAGGGCTATGATTTTCCTTTTTTAAAATTGAAACCTTTCTCTATGACCACACTCTCACACTTCAAATGTTAAATTACTTTTAAGTTGGTCATATAATTTTTCTTACTTTTAGTTGGTTTTTGTCATTTTCTATTATAAAGATAAATTGTTTTAACTTCTTACTTAAAATTTCTAAGTTAGTCATACAATTTTCATAAGGTAATAAAACCTATCCATCATCATTTAAGTTTCATCAAATGTGGTTAGAGCATCCTGGTTGTAGAAGTATAGTTCTTGATGTTTGGAATAAAAGTTATAATGGCTGTGCTATGTCCATTTTATGTCAAAAGCTTAAGGCTCTTAAAACAACTCTAAAAATATGGAATAAAACTCTTTTGGTGATGTTCATATGATAGTTGATATGGCTCTAGCAGAATTGGAAAGTGTTCAGCAAGAGATGTCTCATAGTGGTGTATCTGATGAATTATCTACTAAGGAACAAATTGCACAGGCTGAATTACAGCAAGCATTGGTTTCTCAAGAGGCTTTCTAGAAAGAAAAGGCTAGAGTTAATTGGCATATCAATGATGATAGAAATACTGCATATTTTCACAGGTTATGTAATGCCCCGATTTCTGTGTCTTTCTATCAGTAAATACATAATTATATGTGTTTATTTTTATTAAAATCCAGAGGATGATTTTAAATAGAATAGAATCATTTTCTTGTGTTATCCTACCGTATGAAGTCACGGTTAAAGTTTGGGATGAAAACTCAGACAGATGCCGACCTGCGTTTTCACTGATAGTAAAAGTTTACTGAGCAGAAAACCTAATTTTGACCGGTGAACAAAACGGTTAGTGTTTTTATCGTGTATTCTTCAACTTAGGTTTTTTTGAAAATTTACATTCGAAAATAAAATAAAATATTTTATTCGGGCGAAAACGTCTAAAAACTACGATTGGAAGTGCAACCGGACACGAAATGGAGCATATTGTGGAGTACCAAAGGAGTGAAGTGACATGAGGGGATGAGATTGACAAGGGTTATGACACACTCAAAAAGTGCCATCATTACATTTTTTCAAATTATATCATATTCTAATCAAAAACCCATTTTCTTCACTTTTTCCAACCAAACACCTCCTTAACTCCAAAATTGCTCTCCAAGCTCACTCTTCCCTCTCTCTTCACGCCACACTCCCCCCTCACTCTATAAATACCCACTTCATTTCATCTCTTCCATTTCCTTCTTCTTCTCCATTCTTACTTCAAGCTTTTAACACTTAAAGTTTCCATTTTTAATTATTTTCAAGCTTCAAGTTCTTCATACTTTTTCTTTCTAGCTTCAAGGGTAATACTCTCATATTCTTCTTTTTTTTCAAGTTCTCTACTTTATTTTATGAGTTTACACTATGTGGTTCTCATTGAGCTTTTAACTTCTAAAATCTTTAGAAAATCATAGGAAACTCCTTTTGAGTTGAAACCAATTTCTATGAACTTCTATTAATCTCTACTTTCATATTCTAAGAGCTTTTATCAAACATTTGGATGGTTGTGGACCTAGGATGTTTTGTTTCATTTTTCAATATGATCATGGACTTGAGCTCCTTCATACATTTGGATGCTAAGTCTAAGAGATTGGAAAGTCTAAAGATTTCTAACCTACTTATCCTATGAAGGCCGAACCTATATTGGTTGTGGACCTAGGATGTTTTGTTTTCACTCCCCAATATGATCATGGACTTGAGCTCCTTAATACTTTTGGATACTAAGTCTAAGAGATTGGAAAGTTTAAAGATTTCTAACCTACTTATCCTATGAAGGCCGAACCTATGATGGTTGTGGACCTAAGATGTTTTGTTTCATTTTTCAATATGATCATGAGTTTAGACTTCATGATATCTTTTAATGCTAAATCTAAGAGCTTAGAAGGGTTGGAAATTTCTAGCCTACTTATACTGAAGAAGCTGAAACCCTGCGCATAGATTTAGTGGGATTTTGTTCTATCTTTGTAAAGTGAACCTTGGTTATGAACTCCTAACACTTAAGGATCATAAATCCATGAGTTGTATTCTTGCTTGAAAACCTCTAACCCTATTTCATGCCATGGCCGAACCTTTACCTTCTTGGTTTAGTGTTCTTGGTTAGCTTTTAACTTGTGGTTTTGTATTCTTAAACTTAGAGTTTTGTCGCGGAGTAGACGAGGACATTCATAGTACACTTCCTCAAGCATCACGTACATTTACCTTCACAAAAGGTAAGAGGGGATAGCCTGAGGGATATTCCATAGCTATGTGCATGTGTGTATGTGGTTTACTGGATTTACTTGAATATTGTTATTATATTAAATCAAAGTTGGATGATTTGTATACTTGAACTGTCGTAATATATGTTTGAAGTTGATCCTTACTTGATTTAAAGTGTTGTGAATCATATATGCTATGAACTATTGTTAACTATTATATTGTTGACTGAGATTATGATGATATTGATTGATGTCTGAAAAGCCTGACGTTAGTCGGTGCTCAACTAATCATATGATTAAAAGCCTAAATAAGCTTCAAAGAGAACTTTGAAAGTAGTGGTGCTCATTTTAAAATGTTCTTTAGTAAAATATGTGTTTGGAAAGTAAGTGATCTTACTTGTATTTATTCCGGAAGGATAAAACTTTGGAACTTGTTTTAAACAATTTCAAGTTAAAGGAAATTATTTTCTTACGAACTAAGTGTTTGTGCAAGAGAAAATCATTTAGAAAATATGTGTTTTACGGAAGGAAAAGCCTGTGGAAAATATTTGACCTTAAATAGAGATGGTTTTAAGAAAATGATTTCAAGAGAAAATGAATTTCTTATAATAGTTTACAAATGATTTTCCAATGAAAAGATTTCCTGTAAAGAAATACTTTCGAAAATATTCCGGTAACTTGGATGGGCTACCGAGGTTTTATATTGGTATTTGATTTTCACTGAACGAACAGTAAGAACAGGTGAAATCGAATCTAGTTCGCGAGATGTCACTTCTAGTATTCTGTAATGTGCATGTTGATCTTTGATCCGTGTTAAGTATTGTGGACCGAGAGTCCTAATCATGATTTTGTGGACTGAGAGTCCTAATCATGCGGAAATAAGATGGTAAATCTTCTATGACCACAAACCTTGACTAAGGCATCGGTCTTAGGTGTTGTGATTGAGCACTCGGACTACGTGTCCTGTGTTGATGTTGAGTAATTTCAAGTGATTAAAATTTATAAATGGTCGGTAGCTTTGAGCTTCGACAACGAATGAGATTGAACACAAAGAAAACCTCCTGAATGAATGTTTTCTTCATGCATTAAGGCAGACGTGCCTCGCAGGTTAGTCACTTCGGCGATGTCCAAGCATGGGCTATTAGTCACTTCGGTTATGTCCAAGCAGGGACTTTTAGTCACTTCGGTGATGCCCAAGCAGGGGCTGTCTCATAAGTCATGACAGTGATGTCCAAACAGGGACTTTAGTCACGACGGTGATGCCCAAGTGGGGGCTTTGAGTTTGATTAACTCTTAGAAAGATGAAGGGATCTCATGAGATTAAGTTTATAGAGCCGGAATATTGAAGTGTCATGCATAATCTTTATAAAAGCTGATTGTGCGGATATGACATCCATTGATATAATACCTGTTGGTTTATCCATTAATATTTGATAAATGTTAATATGTTGATGTGATGCATGTGATTATTGTAATCTATCCATATATTGGTATCTCACTCTTGCATACCTTCTTGTTATTTCTCTTTGCTTTTTCGGCATCGCTATATATCTATGTTTTAGATGGATCCGAACATCCCATTGGTACCATCGGAATCGAAGACTGAGATCTTCGATGATACGGGGAATACGGGGGCGTGGCAGATTCACCTTGGATCTACATCGACTACATACCATGGACCGATAACCACGCTGGAGAAGAATGTCGAGGGCGAACCATGTCGCAGAATTCAGACAGTTGAGACGAGGAGGATTGCTCTCCCACCACCTTGGTACTACTTGCACGTGCTACAGATGAATGGACAGTTACAGATGCACCCACCTCTAGGAGTACCATTACCTGGAGTCGAGCCGGCTTCACCAATTGAGGAGGACCCGGAGGAGAACCCCGAGGAGTACCTGGAGTAGGAGCCCGTGTACCATGTCTTGGATCACGACGATGATCTTGATGAGGTACTGGAGTACGTGCTTGATGACGATCCGGATTTTGATGATTCCGACTCTCCTGATGAGGGCGGAGATGTCGTGGACCCATCACTTGGGGACTCTTCTTGTGGGAGTATTCGTGGCGAGCCTTCCTTTTAGCCGTTAGTAGTGACCAGCTTAGGGGTGTATGATTTTATGGATAGTCTGTCTCGGTTCGACTGTATTTGGCTTCTTAGAGCCACCCTTTTGATATGTGGTTTCGGACTCCCCCCTTTTTTCTGCTTTACTTAGTTTATAGTTGTTAACCTTATATTCTGTAACTCTGTTATTAATGGCCATCCTGATCAGGCCCTAGTTTCTGTACGAAACTCTGAATCCCACCAGGATAGGTTATATATATATATATATATATATATATATGATGTTTACATTTCATGTTCTGAGTATTCATCAATTACCTTTATTTCTTTCGTCCTTTTAAAAATAAATAAATATATATATACCACCATTTTGAGGATATTTACTTACTAAGAAAACATCATTTACCGGAAGCAACCAGCAATTTAATTCTGTTATTTTATTTTTTCCGCAACGGGTAACAAAAGTGACGCCCCGGTTTAGGGTGTTGCAGGTTAGCTAAAGTTAGGCAGGCTTCTAAAAGGATGTTTATCCTTAAAGCAGGGAATTCAATTCTAATGAGGAGAGTGATATTGAACATCATTTGGTTCAGTTCTTCTCTTCTTTGTATTCTACTGGAAACTCATGCATAGATAATGGGATGTGTTGCCTTAAAAACAGATGTCTTTAAGCTTGTGCAAGTATACACAAATAACAACAAGTAGTATAGAAAGTAAGTTAGATATCGTTCCCACGAGGATTATAATGTTGTAGCAAAATTCCAATTTAGATTATATGCTCTAGAAGTTAGATTGGTAACAAAAATTGGTTGTGTGTGCAAGATAAATGTAAATTGAGCTTGAGAAAGTTAAAGTTCAGAAAAATGAGATTGAAAAGAGTTGTGTTGTCAAATATGGAGAAAACAGCTCTATGTATGCTCTTTCATAAATCTTGCTTACCCTATATTATGCTCTACATATGGTCCATCATTTAACTCCAGGATGTAAATGGGTGTTTTCCAACACTTAAAGATCAGGTTCATTAATTGCTTTGTATTCCTAGATTCAAATTAATTACACAAATTTCTTAATGAGCACGTTCCAGTTAGTTTAGGAACTTGAATAACTATTCCTAGTCTATCCAACACCATTTAATTTTCCAATTAATGGTTTAATTCCTATCCTTTATCCCTTTCCACTTTACTTATCTTTTCCAAACCAAGTAAGCTTAATATTTAATTAACTTTATCAGTCTTAAATAAACAACAATCAGTGCATGACAAAGGAAAATGCAGAATATCACATTGCATAAAAATCAGCTAAACATTCATTACATAAGCATACCTAAAGCTACAACAAATTAGCTCATGCCGAGCTTAAGTAAAACAAAAAGTAACAGTAAGTAGGAGTTCATTACAATTGAGAAGAAAAATGAAAATGGAGAAGGTGAGCTCGGTGCTGCTCACTCCTAGGTCAGGACAAGGGAATATGTCATAAGGTGAATTAATAGTATCTTCCTTTAGGGTTGCCAAGTTGGTTTTATACCTCCCACTCTCTTTCATCCATTTTGGGCCAACAATAAAGTATTCATAAAATAAACCCTGGCCCATTTCCAATAATTCAGGAGAGCTGATCCCTAGGCGCATGGGCTCCACATATCAGAGGAATCAGCTTTTGTCCTTTTTTGCAGAGCTTCTAGAGTTCAACTTGCTGCAACAGTCAAGAATTCCTTGCTCAATGCTTCAGTCATGCTTCAGCACTTCTCTGCGTGAGCACACAGAAATACATGAGACAATGATATAGCATTATAAGAGGATATACTAGAAATTAATTGATTTAACCACAAATATTTACAAACTTCCATTTTTATTGACAAAATCCGAGAATCATACTTAAGGATAGAAACAGATGAGAGTAAAAAGGTAATGAATAACTCTTCTTTCAAAGAGTTATCACACCCCCAAACTTGAACCATTGCTTGTCCTCAAGTAATGCAAGAAAAACATGGCAACAAACAACTCTATCCATTGACTGGCTTGCATGGCTCACACAGATTTTTCTTTTTTTTCAAGACACAGAATTTTACACTTGCAATCATAACAAAACACTCTTCCTATCATGCACACATCAACAATTTTTCACAAAACTGGTTTGGATTCAGATTAACACATGCTGCAGTAAATTCACTCAGAACAGTTGGTTCTGTTTCTCACCCTCTCATCAGAATTTCACTCTCAACACAAACTTACATCCCTGATTTAAGCTTGATAAGGTTCTCTTTCAGTCAAAACAACACAGCACTGCATACAGCAAGAGGTCTTTTATGGTTGTAATTGGGGCTTAGGATAGGTGAGGTTAAAATTTTTGGATAAGTAGCTAATCACAAGGTAGGGTAAAAGGATGCTTTTCTATTCAGCTCAACACTCCAAGTGTTCCTATAACCCCAACTTTTGGTCTTTGCCATACTTTCCTTTCCTTTCTAAATCCACACTTTATTACTTTTGTTGAGAACAAAGAACGAATTCTTGTTATAATTTCAGGATATACAGTATTCTTTGTTCTCATTTTTCAACTTTCCATTTTTTTTTTTGTAGAGGAAAATGCAGCTTCTTACTTTCGTTATTTTGTTCCTTTGCTGTTTTTCCTTACTTGGTTCTTCATTACAGAGGCTACACAGCCCAGCACCCCCAAACTTAAGTTGGTGCTTATCCTCAAGCCAACCCCAAACTTATCTCAGATCATAGCCACAAAAAGCATCCTTAAGCTCTACCTATTCGGGTAATATTTGTTTTTCCAGTTAAGGGCTTGTAATGAGCTAATTATCAGAATAACGGTCGTGCTTAACAGGGAGCACGCTCGTGCTCCAATTTGAAATCCAGAAAGGGCACGCTGCTTAAGCACGCCCGTGCTCAATAGTCAGCACGGTCGTGCTTGACTATTGAGTTCAGCACACCCGTGATGAGTGGGAAGCACACCCGTTCTTCCCTGTACATAATAGAATACAGAAAGCTGAACGAGGGTATTTTACCCCAAGTATCCTAATAAAAATACAAGAAGACACCAAACAAAGTTAAGACAAGCTAGATATCTTAAAGATTATAATGTACCTTGGTAGCCGAGTGGCCAAAGGGGCCTTGATGCTTAATGGTCAAGGTGATAATCTCTGGTACTACAGAACCAGAGTGTTAATAACTAAAGTGATAAGATGTTGGGCCTTAATGCATGATGGTCAAGGTGGTAATCTCTAGTACATAATGGCTAGAGTGTTAATTAAAGATGATGATGTACCTTGGTAGCCTAGTGGCCAAAGGGGCCTTGATGCTTGATGGTCAAGGTGGTAATCTCTGGTGCAGAACGACCAAAGTGTTTAAAAGACTAAACGATGAAATGATTAATGGTAATCCTCGATAACCGAGTGGCCGAGGTGTTGATGGTGTTGATGGATAGACGATTGTCTGTTTGTTTGCATGCATCATGCATGAAGTTATTAGGGGGAGGTATGACATAGAGGAGGTTGCCCGAGAATAAGGCGATCTGGCCATCTGCGGTGATCTAAGTGATCTGGCCCTCTGTGGTGTCGCACCCGAGAATAAGGTATGTTGGCTGTCCTAGGGGGTCCACCCATGGTTTGATGGATTGCCCCAGCGTTGATGCTTGTTAGCCAATGTGGAGATGTAACTCCGATGTCATACGTCTGGTGTAGATGGATCCACATGCATTCGGAGTAGTGTTTCACATTGCATTATATGATTGATGATTATATTGTTATATTGTGATGTGTTGTTGGGTTGGTATGATGACTATGTTATAAATGCTATGTTGCTATGTTTCTATGTGTTGTATGATCATCTTGAAAACTATCATGTCGCCGATATGTTTATATATATGGTTCTTACTCCCCATCTTTTGTTGTTGCTTTGCATGTAACCTTTTTGTGTTATGCAGAGGACGGTGAGCAACTTGCTGAGGAGTGACTCTGAGGAGTCGCTTCTAGTAGTTAGTTTATTTTTAGTTTAGTTTGTTATCCGAGTTGTTTATCGGATTGGTTATACCAGCTCTGTAATGTGACATCGAAATTGGGTTTCGTTTATATGTTTATGTTATGTTTTCTTTATAAACATGTTTTGGTTTTCCGCGTTATTTTACAATGTGGCAGCCTCTACCTGGTTTTTAATATAATTGCATGTGTTCTTTCCCTTTTATATCTGTGTTATCACTTTTGAATACATGCGGGGTAGAGGGTGTCACACCAATTTATACGGGGACATTCCCAGGGGGGTCTTGAATGCAGTCCTGTATGCCCACAAGGCTTCATCCAAATGTGTGGACCAATCCTTCCTTGTGGGATTAACCATATTTTCCAGAATTCTTTTGATATCCCTATTAGACAACTCAGCCTGTCCATTAGTTTGGGGGTGGTAGGCAGTGGCTACTTTTTGTTTAACTCCATATTTTGCAAGTAGTTTGGAAAAAAACTTGATTGCAGAAATGGGTTCCTTCATCACTTATGATGGCTCTAGGGGTGCCAAATCTAGAAAAAATATTTTTTTGTAAGAATATAGCTACAAGAATATAGAGGTCGCCAAAGGAAGGGGGAAATGGTCCCATAAAGTCAATACCCCATACATCAAAAAGTTCAATTTCTAAAATAGTATTCAGGGACATTTCATTTTTGTTGGACAAATTCCCTACCCTTTGGCACCTATCACAGTGTTTGACAAATTCATGTGCATCCTTAAACAGAGTAGGCCAGAATAAACCTGATTGGAGAACTTTGGCAGCAGTTCTCATGCCACCAAATTGTCCTCCATATGCTGAAGCATGTCACTGGGTCAGTATATCCTAGAACTCTTCATCTGCAGCACATCTTCTATTCAAATTATCTGGTCACATCTTGTAGAGGTATGGTTCATCCCAAACATACTGCTTTGCTTGATGAAAGAATCTTCTCTCTTGCTGTGAGTTCATGTCTGGGGGAACCACACCACTAGCCAAAAAGTTCACCAGGTCAGCATACCATGGTGCTGCAGCATCTTGCATTGCCAGCAGTTGTTCATTCGAGAAATATTCATCAATGGCTATTCCCCTTGATGCTGCAACATCCTCTGGTAACCTTGAGATATGATCTGCTACTTGGTTTTCCACTCCCTTCTTATATCTGATCTCCAAGTCAAATTCCTGTAGCAACAATACCCACCTTATGAGCCTTGGTTTAGCATCCTTCTTGTCAATAAGGTATTTGATAGCTAAGTGGTCAGTGTAAACCACTACTTTTGTACCTACCAGATAGGATCTAAACTTCTCAAAGGCAAATACCATAGCTAGCAGCTCCTTTTCAGTGGTGGTATAATTGATTTGTGCGTCAATCAATGACTTACTCGCATAGTAAACAATATGAAACACCTTGTTATACCTTTGTCCCAAACTGCTCCCACTGCAAAGTCACTTGCATCATACATAAGCTCAAAAGGTTTCTCCCAGTTAGGTGGAACTATGATAGGTGCAGTGATGAGAGCATTTTTTAGAAGCTAAAATGCTTTTGTACATTCAGATGTGAATTCAGAAGTCCTATCATGCTCCAGCAACTGACACAGTGGCTTTGAGATCTTGGAGAAGTCCTTGATAAACCTTCTGTAAAATCCAGCATGGCCAAGTAAGCTTCTGATGCCCCTTACTGATGTGGGAGGAGGCAATTTTTCAATAACTTCAATCTTTGCCTTATCCATTTCAATGCCATTTCTGGAAATTATATGACCAAGCACAATTCCTTCTGTCACCATGAAGTGGCATTTCTCCCCGTTCAACACCAAATTAGTTTCCTTACATCTATCCAGAATTTGCTCTAGATTCACCAAATAGTTCTGGAAAGTTTCTCCGAACAAAGAGAAATCATCCATGAATACTTCCATGGATTTTTCTATCAAGTCAGGAAAATATTGCCGTCATACATATCTGGAATGTTGCTGGAGCATTGCATAGTCTAAATGGCATCCTTCTAAAAGCAAAGGTGCCATAAGGACAAGTGAAAGTTGTTTTCTCCTGGTCTTCTGGTGCTATAGAAATCTGATTGTATCCAGAATAGCCATCCATGAAGTAGTAGAAATCCTTTCCAGCCAATCTATCCAGCATTTGATCAATAAATGGCAAGGGGAAGTGGTCTTTTCTAGTTGCCTTGTTCAGCTTCCTGTAATCCAATCAAATCCTCCAACCAGTTACAGTCTTTGTTGGAATGATTTCATCCTTTTCATTTGTAATGACAGTCACACACCTCTTTTTAGGCACACACTGGATGGGACTCACCCACACACTATCTGAGATGGGGTAGATGATGCCAGCATCCAGCCACTTAATAATCTCCTTTTTAACTACCTCCTTCAATATTGGATTCAGTCTCCTTTGACTCTCAATGTTATTCTTTGAATTGTCCTCCAAAAGGATCCGATGCATACAAATAGAGGGACTGATCCCCTTAATGTCTGCCATTTGCCATCCTATTGCATTTTTGTGCCTCTTTAAAACTGCTAGCAAATGTTCCTCTTGAGGACAGGTTAGTGAGGCAGAAATTATCACAGGCAGTGTGTCATTATCCCCAAGATATGCATATTTCAAATGGTTTGGCAATTTTTTCAATTCTAAGTTAGGAGGTTTAACAATAGAAGGAATATTATCCTTAAAAGTACCATCAGTTACCTCCAATGACTCATATTTTCTGGACCACACATGTTGAATTGCTTTGCTGTCCAGGAAATTGACCAGTTCCTCATCAGATAGATCATCAGCTTCTTCCAATGTTGTAGCATTGCCACAATCAGACTGATTCTTCAGAAAATGCTGTTGCACCAGGTCATCAAAAGACTGTATGAAAGAGCATTCTTCCATTCCTTCATCTGGATACTTGAGGGCATTGAAAACATTGAATGTGACCTGTTGATCATTAACCCTCATTGTCAGTTCTCCCTTCCGCACATTAATAAGAGTTTTCCCAGTTGCCAAAAATGTTCTCCCAAGAATGATAGGGACTTCCCTATCTACCTCAAAATCCAATATAATGAAACCCACAGGGCACACAAATTTGTCAACTCTAATCAAAACATCTTCAATATTTCCCTCTGGATAAGCAATATATTTATCTGCCAACTGAAGAGTAACAGAAGTAGGACGAGCCTCACCAATTCCCAGCTTTCTGAAAATTGACATTAGCATAAGGTTGATACTTGCTCCTAAGTCACATAAAACTTTGCCATAGTAAGTATCTCCAATGGAGCAAGGCATGGTGAAACTTCCAGGATCTTTCATCTTTTGTGGGACTTTGTTATGCAACATCATACTGCATTCCTTAGTCATGGCCATTGTTTCAAACTCTCCCAACCTCCTCTTCTTAGTTAGCACATCCTTCATGAACTTTGTGTAGTTAGGCATTTGTTGCAAAGCCTCTACCAAAGGTATGTTGATATGAAGTTGCTTCCGCACATCTAAGAACTTATTGAACTGCTTCTCTTGATGGACCTTTTTTAATCTCTGAGGAAGAGGTGTGGGATGTCTTTTTGGAATCTGTTTAGGAACAGTCTGTGATGCTGTAGCACTGGGTATTTTCTCAGCAACTGCAGGTTGTTTTGTTACAGCATCTTCTCTTGCTATCATCTTTTCAGGTTCTGCCTTCTTCACCTCTGGTTTTTTCTTTAGTTCAGCAACCTCTACATCTTTGCCACTCCTCAAGTGGATAACCTTGCATTGCTCATTACCTCTTCCAGAACTTGAGGCCTTAGGATTTTCAGTTGTTGCAGGTAATGTACCAATCTGCCTTGAGTTGAGTGCATTAGCAAGCTGTCCGACCCAAGTTTCCAGGTTTCTTATTCCAGCTTTAGCCTCTGTCATAAATGCCTTCAGAACAGATTCTAAAGATGGTTCTGGAGCTTTCTGTTGAACTTGTGGTTGCTGCTGAGGTTGTTGTTGTCTAGGTTACTGCTGCTGGTTATATCCAGAAGGTGGATTCAGAGTGTTATTGTAATTTGAATATGAAAGATTAGGATGCTGTCCACCCTGCATTGTAGGCATTACCATATGAACTATTTCCTCTGTTGTTGTTTCCCACATAGTTAACTGAGTCAGGGTTTGCAAAATAGTTTTAAAAAAGGTGCTCTCCACCACAATATACATATGAAACAATATCTGCATTGTAGATCTGCTCTTGCACCATTGCTTCAGTCTTGATAGGTGGAGCCACAGAGGTGCCTTGGTTTCCCATGGTGAGTCCCTTCACCAAATTGGTTAAGGAAAGCATCTCTGAAGATAGTACCAATACTTCACTCACTTCATATGCCCCTGCTATAGCATTGACCTTGCCAAGAGCAAGTCTAGTTGTTGGCCACTGATAACTGTTAGCAGCATTGCTCTCGATCAGAGCATGGGCTTCATTGTAAGATTTAGTGAGCAAGCTGCCTCCAGCTGAGGCATCCAGCATCATCCTTGAACCAGGTAAGACACCATTGTAGAAGTGTTCCATCTGGATACAGATTGGGATACCATGGTGAGGACACTTCTTTAACAGTTGTTTGAATCTCTCCCAAGCTTCAAATAATGGCTCATCTTCTTGTTGCTTGAAGGAAGTGATTTCAATTCTCATCTTGGCATTCATTGTAGGTGGGAAGAATTTGATTAAGAACTTCTCAGCCAGTTTGTTCCAAGTGTCAGTTGAATTTGGCTCCAAGGAGTTCAACCAATTCTTTGCCTTGCCACCCAAAAAGAATGGGAACAATCTCAGTCTGAATGCATCATCAGTGATGCCTGGGATCTTGAAGTTACTTGCTACATCCAAATATTGTTTGAGATGCAGGTGAGGGTCCTCTGTTGCAACCCTATTGAATTGTCCCATAGCTTGTAGCATCTGGAACATGACTGGTTTGAACTCAAACTAAGGGCACTAATTGGAGTCCTCACTATCCCAATATTCATTGTTTCAGGATCAAACAGCGCATACCCTCAGATAGCACAGTTTCTGGCATTAGCTATAGCCATGTTGTCTTGCTGTTCTTCTTCAGCCATTTCTGAGCTAGCAGCAGATGGTGATTCAGTAAAAGTTGGTGTGGAATTGGATGGAGTATTCAACACCAACTCAGGTAAGGACTGAGTAGTTTGACCTCTTCTGAGCCTCCTGAATGTCCTTTCAATCTCTGGATCAAGTCTGTAATCAGGTGATAGGAACCTATGCATGCAGTTTCAGTACCTGAAGCTATAGCAAATCACCCAGAATATTAGATATTTTAACTACAGAACTAATAATCTAAAAACAGAATTTTAACACCATTAACAATCCCAGGCAACGGCGCCAAAAACTTGTTGCCTTAAAAACAGATGTCTTTAAGCCTATGCAAGTGTACACAAGTCACAACAAGTAGTATAGAAAGTAAGTCATATATCATTCTCATGAGGATTATAATGCTGTAGTAAAATTCCAGTTTAGACTATATGCTCTAGAAGTTAGATTGGTAACAAAAATTAGTTGTGTGTGCAAGATAAATGTAAATTGAGCTTGAGAAAGTTAAAGTTCAGAAAAATGAGATTGAAAAGAGTTGTGTTGTCAAATATGGAGAAAACAGCTCTAGGTATGCTCTTTCATAATTCCTGCTTAGCCTATATTATGCTCTGCGTATGCTCCAGCATTTAACTTCAGGAAGTAAATGTGTGTTTTCCAACACTTGAAGATCTGGTTCATAAATTGCTTTCTATTTCTCGATTCAAATTAATGACACCATCTTCTTAATGAGCACGTTCCAGTTAGTTTAGGAACTTGAATAACTATTCCTAGTCTATCCAACACCATTTAATTTTCCAATTAATGGTTTAATTCCTATCCTTTATCCATTTCCACTTTACTTAACTTTTCCAAACCAAGTAAGCTTAATATTTAATTAAGTTGATCAGTCTTAACTAAATAACAATCGTCCCATGACAAAGGAAAATGCAGAACATCACATTGCATAAAAATCAGCTAAGCATTCATTATATAAGCATACCTAAAGCTACAGCAAATTAGCTCATGCTGAGCTTAAGCAAAACAAAAAGTAAAAGTAAGTTGGAGTTCATTACAATGGAGAAGAAAAATGAAAGTGCAGAAGCTTGGAGGTTGAAGAAGGTGAGCTCGGCATTGCTCACTCCTAGTCAGGACAAGGGAATATGTCATAAGGTGAATTAAAAGTCTCTTCCTTTAGGGTTGCCAAATTGGTTTTATACCTCCCACTCTCTTTCATCCATTTTGGGACAACAATAAAATATTCATAAATTAAACCCTGGCCCATTTCCAATAATTCAGGAGAGCTGATCCCTATGCACGTGGGCTCCACATTTCAGAGGAATCAGGGCCTGTGAGGAGAGAGAAAAGGTGGACACATCAGCTTTTGTCCTCTTGTGCAGAGCTTCTGGAGTTCAACTTGTTGCAACAGTCAAGAATTCCTTGCTCAATGCTTCAGTCATGCTTCAGGACTTCTCTGCGTGAGCACACAGAAATACATGAGACAATGATATAGCATTATAACAGCATATACTATAAATTAATTGATTTAACCACAAATATTTACAAACTTCCATTTTTATTGGCAAAAGCAGAGAATCATACTTAAGGATAGCAATAGATGAGAGTAAAAAGGTAATGATTAACTCTTCTTTCAAAGAGTTATCAGGATGATTGAACAAGTAATTCCTAATCTAGTCCTTGCTCAAAAAACACTATGCTAACTATTCTGCCTTCATATGAGGAAATTAGGAATGCAATTTTCTCAATGAATGGAAGTAGTGCTTCAGGTCCAGATGGATATAGGGGCTGTTTTTATCAGAAATTTTGGACATTGTGCATCTAGATGTTTGTAATTCAGTGCAGCAATTATAGGCGATAGGGTGGAGAATTATTGGCCAATTGCTTTGGCTAATAGGGTGGAGAATTATAGGCCAATTGCTTTGGCTGGTTGTCCTAACTCCAAAGTTCCCAGAGGCTAATAAGGTGGAGAATTATAGGCCAATTTGTTTGGCAAACTTTCAGCACAAATTTATTTCTAAGATCCTAGCTGATAGGCTAGCCATTGTTGCTGCACTTTATTTCAAAGCAACAAAGAGGGTTTATTAAAGGAAGGAGCATTTCAGATTGTATTTGTTCTGCTTCTAAAGTTATAAATATGCTCAGCACAAAGGCTTTTGGTGGCAACAAAGCAGTAAAGTTTGACATTAAAAAAGCCTTTGACACTCTTGATTGAAAATTCCTTTTGAAAGTTCCATACTGCTTTGGTTTCAATGATGTTTTTTGCAACTGGATAGCTATCATTCTCATATCTGCAAGATTATCTTATTGCATTAATGGTAAAGTAGTGGGGTTCATGCCTTGTTGTAGGGGTGTGAGGCAGGGAGATCCCTTGTCTCCCCTTCTATTTTGCCTAGCTGAAGATGTTTTGAGTAGATACATGTCATTGAAGGTTGATTCTGGTTGTCTCCTCCGAATGGTTGATCCAAGAGGTTTGAAACACACATATTATTTATGCAGATGATATAATAGTAATTTGCAAAGGATTGAAAAAGAATCTTGTTACATTTTCAGCAGCTATGCACAAGTTTCTGGTCAATGTTTAAGTCTAGACAAATGTAGATTCTATGCTTCAGCTATGTCTCAGGTTAGGAAATATGCAATCTCTCCCATATTGGGAATTCCAGCAGGGGATTTGCCTTTTATCTGTCTTGGAGTCCCTCTATTTCAAAGTAAACCTAGGAAAAGATATTTATAGCCAATAGCTTTTTTGTTTTTTTAAGGCAAAAAGGCATCCAAAGGCATCACTGTGATGAAAGACATACCAACTAGGTTGGCACATCAGACATCACCAATCATCTGTAGCACACCTTGATATTATTAAAAAAGAAGAAAGAATACAAAAGCATTGTGGGGTGGGGGCAGGGGGGACAAGAACCTTACCCATGAGAGAAATATCTAAATCTATAACTCGGAAGACCACTTCTATTTCTGAAGAAGTCTTCCTTAATGAAATTAGGTGCTAAATCCCCCCAAACAAAACCATTAACTAAAACACCATAATTGGCTAATTTATCAGCACAAGAATTACCCTCTCTATAAATATGAGAAACTATAAGTCTCATTTTCCTAGTCAAATCAATACAATTGTGCCATCTATTCTTTAACTTCTAAGGGACAATGCTGCTGTCTTTGAATGCTTGAACCACCATTTGAGAGTCACATTCTAACCAAAGGTTCCACCAACCATTCTTGAAAGCAATCTCAATGGAGATCATGGCTCCAAGAAGCTCAGCACCAAAAGCAGTGTAAACCCCAAGATTTACAACAAAACAACCCATAATTGCAGCACTTTTGTCTCTAAGAAGACCATCAGAGGCTGCCAAACCAGGGAAGCCTTTTGCTGCCCCATCCGAATTACATTTAACCATATTGCAAAGGGGAGAATGCCAAGTGACTTCAATGATCTTGGGAGCTTTACAAGGCTTACCCGAGATTTTAAATTTCTGAAACATCATCAAATCATCAACTAAATTAGCCATATAACCAACACTAGTGTTACCTGAGAGAGAGATATTGGATAAGATTAAGTGTTTTGCTGAAAGAACACTGATCTTTTTGTTGTTGAACTTAGCTTGGTTCCTGGCAAACCAGATGTAGCATAAGACATTGGTGATGCCCGAGGTGACTACATCCAGACTTTGAGAGCTCCAATCTTTGTCACAAATTTTTAGAACAGATTCAATGCTAGATAGATCAATGTGCACAGTTACCAAATCACTAAACCAATTCCAGATAGCTTTAGCATAACTGCAGCTAAGAAAAAGATGATGTGTAGATTCTGCTGCATTGCCACATAATGAGCATTGAGTAATAACTATGCATCCTTTGCTCCAAAGATTGTTTTTAGTAGGCATCTTTTTGTGGATAATCCTCCATAGAATGAAAGATTTTGAAGGAGGAATACATCTTCTCCAAATCAATTTAGACCAAGCCAAGATGGATCGAACAGGGCATAAACATGTGTAGGCCTCTCTAAAAGACAAATTTCCTGAATCAGAAGTGCTCCAAACCAGCTGATCATCAACAGAATTAACTGGAATAACATGATTGCCTATTTCAGCTGCTAAGGCAGGGCAGTTATCTCTCAGAACATGAGGAATGCACCAATGACTACCATCAATAAAATTAGCAACTTTGCCCTCTAGAAGACAGTACCAATCAGAAGGGACATTTAAGAATTGCACAACAGGTTTTGATAACCATTTCTCCGTCCAGAAATTAATGTTCCAACCATTTCCAAGTAACCAAGCAATATTCTCCAAGACAGTAGGGAAAGTATATCTAATACCAGACTAGATAGAGGATGAAATGTGATGAAGAACAAGGGTGCCACTCCTGAAAATTCTAGCTCTCAGTAAGTTAGACTAGGAACATTTTGAGGAGACTAAATCCCAACCTAGCTTGAGCATAGAAGCTCTGTTCACCTCTCTGATTGATCTGATGCCAAGCCCTCCTTCAACAATAGGCCTGCACACAATCTTCCAAGACACAATGACTACCTTTCTGGTGTGGATGCAGCCTGACCAAATGAAGTTTCTGGTCCATTTTTCAATCTTATTAATCAAATTAACTGGGCAGCTATAGACCTTGAAACTATACAGCATCATTCCAAAAGTAACAGACTTCACTAGTTCCACTCTCCCCATAATAGATAATAGAGATCCTTTCCATGAGGACAACTTCACCCTGATTCTATCAGCAATAGGCATAAGATGAAACTTTCTAGGTTTACCTTTAAAGAGGGGAACTCAAAGATAGTTTATAGTAGTGGATCCTAGATTAAAGCCAAGCAATGCAGAAATCCAAATCCTGGTAGCTGAAATGGAGCCAACATAGAACTTTGATTTGTCAACACTGATAACCTGACCAGAGATAGATTCATAGGCTTGGAATAGCTTCATCAAATTCTGTAGATTTTTGGCTGAGGTTCTACAGAAGATGAGAATCTCATCTGCATAGAGAATGTGGCTGATCATTTTGAAACCTCTAGGACTACTCATGAGCTGGAACTTGCCATCCTCAACCAGTTTAAGAATACATCTACCCAACACCTCCTCGGTTAGACAGAACAGAAGGGGAGACAGTGGATTACCCTATTTAACTCCTCTAAGACAACTGAAAAACCCCCCACAACATGGCCATTCACTGAAATAGACAACTTGGCAGAAAGAAGGACTGTGTGGATCTAAGCACAGAACTTCCTGTCAAAGCCAAAAGCTTCCAAAACTCTAAGAAAAAACATCCAATCAAGAGTATCAAAGGCTTTCTTTATATCAATATTCAAAGCTAAATTCCCACCAAAAGCTTTCTTGTCTAACAGATTGAAACATTTAGAGGCAGAACAGATGCAATCTGTGATCTGTCTGTCTCCCTTTGACAAAACCCCTTTGATTCTCTGAAATGATTTTGGGGGCAACCTTAGCTAATCTGTCTGCCAACACCTTGGTTATTATCTTGAATTGGAAATTAGCTAAGGCAATGGGCCTATATTGTTCAATTCTATCCGCACCTTTGATTTTAGGAATGAGGGTCACAATGTTGGAGTTGAGGTTAGGCAATAACCAACCATCCTTGAAAAACTATAAAACACCATTGAACAAATCATTTACAATAATCTCCCAATAGGTTTGAAAGAAAAATCCACCAAAACCATCAGGGCTAGGAGCGCCATTGCCATTCAATGAGAAAACAACATTATTGACCTCTTCCATAGTTGGGAAATTTGTTAGCATAGCATTGTCTAGAGGAGTGACTTTAGTAGGGATCACTTCTGAAACCAATTCATTATCAAGACTAGTCCTGCTAGTGCCAAACAGATCCTTATAGAAGCTAAGGATATGCTGCTCAATATCAGCAGAGTTTGTGAGAATCTATTCACCCTGCTTCATAATTGAAATTTGCTTTGTAACCCCTTTAAACTTAGCCATTTTGTGAAAAAATTAAGTATTCCTATCTCCCTGAGTGTGCCAATTTATCCTAGCCTTCTCATGCCAAAAGTCCTCTTCATAAGACAGAGCTTGTTGCAATTGAATCTGAGCTGTCTTTTCATTTGCAAACAAAGACTCATTACCAGCATTATCATCAATATCCTTCTGAATTCTATCCAGTGAGTCAATGGCATCCTTGATTTGATGATGCACATTACCAAAGACACTTTTATTCTAGTCCTTGAGAATGAACTTCAAAATCTTCAATTTTTGAGCAAGGACAAACATAAGACAACCATGAACTTGTTGCTGCCAGCTATCAATAATCAGTTTAGTTAAGTCTGGATGCTTAGACCACATCTTCATGAATTTGAAGGAAGAACCAAAAGACCTGAAATCCTTTTTCAAAATGAGCAAGATTGGAAATGATCAGACTTACTCCTTGTCAAAGTGCTACAAGCCATACTAGACCAGAAATTCAGACTCTCCTCATTGCATATAGTTCTGCCCAGTCTTCTTTCAGTGTAGCTAGGACCAACTCTACCATTAGACCAAGTAAACTGAGATCCACTTGTGTCCAAATGAATCAGATTGGAAGCATCAGTCTATTTTCTGAAATCTTCATATGCAACTTTCTGGGGTAATCCTCTTCCCCTATGTTCATGAGCTCCAAGGATGGAATTAAAATCTCCAATGAAACACCAAGGAGCCTTATGAGCCATCATTAGGGAATCAAGATCAGACTAAAGACTCCTTCAAGCAATATAAATAGAAGCAGCATAACAGGCAGAGAAGTAATTAACTACTCCCTCAATCAAGATTGAGAAAGCAACATGCTGAACTGAGCTTGAGATGACAGCTGGAGATAAACTATCCTTACAAAAACACCATAAATTTGGCAAAAGAGAACCTCTGTTTTTTTCAGCAAATAAAGAGAGATAAAGGCTTTTGAAAAACCTAGCAGGGACATCCTTAAAAGCAATCATAGGTTTAGCAATGCAAAGAAAATCAGGCATATGAAAACTACACAGTTTTTTCAACACCAACCTAGTATCTAGGTTACCAATGCCTCTGGCATTCCAAAACAAGATCTTCATTGATCATTATTAGAGGTTCCAACCCTTGATCGGGGTGTTGTATCCATCTCCTAACTTAATAGCTTTCTTTTTCATTTTCTTTTTTTGAGATTTAGAGAGAACCTTGGTGTAGCCTGAATTGCCCTCCCTAGATTGGACAGATTTGCCAACATCCACTTCACAACAGCATCTAGATTTTCATTAACCTCCTCACTCTAAAGTTTACCAACAATTCTCAGATCTTTGGCCACTGTGGAGTTTTTCACTTGATTCTTTGAGGGCAATGCATCCTTAGCATCCTTTCTACCAAAAAAATTGCTTGGTGTATCTGAAACATAAACTGATCCAGCACTATCAACTGAGCCAAAAGACATATACCTCAAACCTGGAGCACTATGAGCTCTATTTTGAGGATGATTTGCATCCTTAAAACCTAAAATAGGACTTCCAAATACATCCTGGTAAGCTTGATGGTTACCAGAACCTTCTTGATTGTCTGCATCAAAATCAGTTTCGTCTTCAACAATAGCATTCCTGTCTCTTCTAAGATTAGCATCAATATGAACCAAAGAAGGAGTTTCCACATGTTGCTGGTGCTGCTGTAAATTTTTTTTTCACCACCTCAGCATCTGATTCCCTAGGAATATCAAAGACCCGATTGCCTCTGTTAGGCACAACATCAATATGAGGCATACCAATAGCCAGGTCCAAGTTTTGATTTTGCTGCGCCTTAGAGTTCACAATTAGCTCAGGTTGATGAACCTGGTTTACTCCTTCATCTTTCTTTTCCTGCAATTATTTCCTTGGTCTAGATTGCCTTGATCCATCATGCCTTTGTCATCATTATTTTTCTGAGGATTTTGCTTTTGCTGATAGACTCTATTTGTCTTAGGCTTGGATTGAGCTTGTTCCTTGGATGAGGGGTCACCTTTCAATCTAAAACATTCACCAACACCATGACCAATTATCTTTCAAAGCTCACAGAAGGCAGGAAGGTTTTCATAGTCAATTACAACATAGAAAGCATGCTGCTCTCACTCGACCATGATCTCATAAGAGATTTTCCCCTTAAGATCAATTTCAACTAATATTCTTGCAAAGTGGCCTAAGGATCTTGTTTTTGTTGTCTCATCTATAGCAATTGGAGTGCCAATGGCATTGGCTATTTCAAATAGAATCTTTGGCCTCCAATATTTCAAAGGAAGATCATAAATACGAATCCAGCATTGCACCAAAGACTGCTTCAAATTGTTAGGGTTAAAATCCGCACTCAATCTTGACAGTCTTAGAGTCCCCGGATTAATATTCCAAGAACCAGCATACCACACCCTTCTAAGATCATCTTTGGATGAGAAAAAGAATTCAAAGAACCCCTTCCCCAATGGAGTCATGTGCCAGAAAGCAATCGGTTTCCACAAAGCATTTAGCTTAGATCGCAAGTCATTAGCTTTTAAGGGTTGATTCCCTTTAGCCATCAATAACCTGCCATGAAGACAATTCTTTGGATTCTCAAGGCCGATCTTGTATTCTTCTTCTAATATTTTTATTGATAATGCATCTCCTTTTATCTGAGGCTTAGGCAATTGAGATAGGAAAAAGCTCATGGAATTGCCATTATTCACAACTTGCTCAAAGGAAGGCTTGGTTGAATCTTTAGCAGCCGCAACCTTGGAATCATTCTCAAGTATTCGAGTAGGAGAATGAAGAGTGACGTCATTGGGAGGTTGATTATAAGGGGGAAGAAGATCAGGGAACAAATAATCCCATGGAACATCCGAGGAGACAGGCATGAGGTGAGAGATTGCATGTAAAACCCTAGATCACCATGCAAACCCTAGCAGAGCAAAACAAGGGCTTTTTTTTTTATTTTTCCCCTCATTTATAGCCAATAACTGACAGAATCTTGGCTAAATTGGCAACTTGGAAGGGATCTCTTCTTTCAATCATGGGAAGAGTAGAGCTGGTCTATTCAATTATCTATGGAATGTTACTATACAGTTTCCAAGTTTATGCTATAAGGAACTTTGTTTGGTCTGGAGATGTAAATGTAAGGAAACTTATTACTGTGAAGTGGCAAATAATTTGTTCTCCAGTTGAGGAAGGTGATCTTGGTTTGAAATCATTGAGATCCATTAATGATGCTGCAATGTTAAAGCTATCCTGGGATTTCTTATCTTCTAACTTAGATTGGTCCAATATCATTAAGGCAAGGTTCTTGAGGAATAAGTTTCACATCAGTCATTATGTTAAATCCTCTCTTTGCCAGCTATTAAGGCTAATATGTAGCAGGTTCTGTTAAATAATGTCTAGCAGATTGGTACTGGTTTGGAAATAAACTTCTGAAATGACTGCTAGCTTCATCAATCAATAGCAGATATGCTACAGATTCAAGTACAATTTCATAGCAGCCTCAGTTCTTCTGTTGCTGACTTTATTGATGACATAGGTGAAATCTTCATGAAGCTTTTGTTATTAAATTCCCTGAGCTGGCTGACTTGATTAGTAAAGTTCATTTGCCTATTTTTGAGGATCGTGATCACTTAGTCTGGTCTGGTAATGACTCGAGTATATTGACTATAAAGGAAACATATCTTCATTTGAATTCGGGTAAGCCTGATGTCTCTTGGAGCAAACTGATATGGAGCAGGGCGATTCCTCCTTCTAGATCATCTTTTAACTTATACAAAAATAGCTCTCACTCCCCTCTTATCCTTTTTTCCTTATGATATTCCAAGTTTTTCCTGGCCTAATGAGTAAGTTGGTGCTTGGAGTAGGCTTCTCTAAACCCACCTCTTCTTTTTATCAAATCTCTTCCATGTTAGATTCAGATGGAGACAGCGGTGAGGCAGGCTCTGGATAAGTAGATTCTGAAGAAAAATCTATCACGAGAGGAGCCGGTTGAATACCCCTGCCCTTAAGGAAGGCAGTGTCGAGGGAATTGAGCCATTGTGAGGTTTCTTCATTCCAATAGGCATTATGATGTGCAAATAACTTAATAAAGAGCATTCCATAGGGGATGCTTCCATTATTCCTGCGAAGGTGTGACCAGCGTTGACCCCAAACAGTTTATGATATACCTTCTTCAGTCAAATGTAACACCTCCCCTTGGGCATTACTTCAAATACGTGAGGAAATAAATTAAAAATTCTATTTGCTAGTTGCTTTTGGAAAATTAATTTATTATAAGGCAGAAAACTTGAGTGTAAAAATTTTCTTTAACGGAAAGCTCTAGAAACATGATACACAAATTAAAGTAGTGAAGTCATATTGAATATCTTTACACATTCATAACCAGGTTGCCACGACATGCACTATTTTCTCAAAGAGTCTCATTTTCAAAAGAGAAAATTATAACAAAGACTAACTTACAATCTCACAGTTAAATACCTTCTTAATTATACAACTCAACCAAAATTCCTAAGTTGGTCAGTCTACAAGACAGTTATTTGAAATACCCTCGTGACATTCCCACTAAAGAATACTTCTTCAAGCATCTAGAAGTCAAGTCCTCGAATGACTTAGTAAATTCCTTCGCTTCATCCGTACTAGTGTAACAAAGTACTACCGTAGTCTAGAAAAAAAACCCTCATATATTTGTAAGGGTGAGACGCCAATATATGGATTTAACACAATAGTTACATGTGAGACATAGCAGAAAACATACACATATACATTTTCATAAAAAACATAAGCATTCATAACAAGGCAATAGTTAATCAATAGGTTTCACACCCCAAACATCATCGTTTGAAAACTTATGCATGAACACTTCATATACATCATCTACAAATCACTCTTAATCTCATGAGATATCCCAACCATGGTGAGTTGATCAGGCTCGATAACCATACAAGGCAAAGGCACACAACCTTTATCCCAGGCAGATCATGCATCAAACACTATAATATATAACTGCAAATAAATAATTAAATGTAGCTAAACAAACACAGCTAAGAATAATACAAACTAAACAAAATTAAACAAGCACCACAACCACAGATAGATAATACAAACCACACACTAATCACATACAGTTATTGGGAAAAATCCCTCAGGTAAGGTCCCCTTACCTGTTGAAGATTTTAAGTTCCTTTCTTAAAATGTTTTCCCCGATCCAAGTCCGGTTTCCGTTGTATCGCTTTGATCACTTAATCACAGATTAATCCTTCATAATGAACACAACCAAAATTAACACAATCAAACAAAACTCACTTAAATCATTAGGGTTACGGCCCTCACTAAAGCATTAGGCTAGGTATGTTCACTTTTTTCTCAACTCATGAATTAATGATCCTTAAGCAAGGGATCTCAAAATTTCACATACTCTTAGATCCATGACCTTAGAGTAGTATAGAGTTAAGAGCAATGATCATAAGTTGAATACCAAAGCAAAATCATCCAAGTCCTCATGAACATGGATTCGGTCTTCACATAGAAAATAGGCTAGGGATTCTATAATTCATCAAACTCTTGGATTTAAAAAGTAGAATTACTAGAGAGATCAAATCAAGTGTTACTTTCCAAAAATTGAAACAAAGTTCATCCTAGCTTCCTAGAGCATAGGTTCGGCCAACACCAAAAAAATAGGGAGGAAATATTCTTTTGATTCATGATCTTGGATACTAAACATAGAGATGATTACAAGATCATAGAAATTGGTTTCACATTTTTATGATTTTTCTACAATTTTCTAGAATTATTTAAAGTTCTAAATCTAAGAAATGGAAATCACGAAATAGGAAGAACAAGAGCTTAAAAATGGAAGGAGATGATCATGTTACCTAAGTTAAGAAGATGGAGGAAGAATAGATGATGATCTTGGCAAGATCCACTATGAAAGCACATGGAGCTTTTGGAAGAATGAAAATGGAGTTTATGTGTAATTTGTGAAGAGATGAAGAAAATGAAGAAGATGAGTGAAAAAGGGAGGAAGGGGCTGCGGTTTTGGGGCTTATATAGGCTAGATGTTAGGCTTTGTTTGGTTATAAGGAATTGAATTAATGGGTTTTGTGAATATTTAATTAATATATGATTAACCATAGTAAATAATTAACTCAACTAAGGTTAGTTGGACAACCATGATTAAAATCACGTGGTCAAGAATTCATGGGAGGTGTGGCTGATTTTAGGCTATAAGAACTAACCTTGGTTCCTTAACCATGGTTAAAATTTAACTCGACGTCGGTTAGGTTAAGCATAGGGGTATTTTGGTCATTTCACTTGAAAATTCCCGATCAATAAAATTTGAGGCTGGACTCCTTGTCCTCTCTGCTACATCAACCTCTTCTAATATCTCCGCTCCATAATTGACTCCGTAGTTTGCCCGACTTATCCTCCGACTTAGGTTTTATGCATTTTCTTAATGATTACGTCCGAATAGAATAATAGTATTTCATTCCTAAGGAATTTTTCCAAAATGTGGAAAATCTTCCGGGGCAAAATATAAAACCTAATGGTTTCATTCCCGAGTCGAAATTTGGGTTTCTGATTAGTAAAATCTTACCGTCAGTGAAAACGTAGAAAATGCAGACCGGTTTCCGTCTGAAATTTCATCCCAAAACTTCCCCGTAACCTTATAAAAATAATTATGACATGGAAATGACTTTAGTTTATCCAAAGTCATTTTCTAAATCTCGGATAAGGATATAATCATTTATATAATTATTACCAATATTAAAAAGCCGAAAAATCGGGATGTTACATGAAAGGCTAGGGTTTTCCAATATCTAGTCCAGATTTCTGAAACTCTCCAGACCCTTGTTTGGGGCATCAGTTAATTCAACAACAATGGCCTAGGTGATGGTCACTGGTACACCACTACTTATGTTCCCAGTGATGGATTCTGTTATCGTTGATATCAGCAATAATTGAACAAAATTCCCTTATTTCTATAGTAGGGATGGGTCTATAGAGGTTGAAGTACTCAGTTTATCCTTGAAAAGCAATCTTTGAAGTTGCGTCATATGCCATTTGGGAGCTATTTAGATTTCGGATAGCGAAAGGTTACTAGGAGAGTGAAAGTTTTCGGAGTGTGGGATGGTTTCAGAATATGGAATGGTTCTATTTATAAACACGAGCAGATGATGCAGTTAGTGGAGAAGATGTGCAGTCATGTGTTTTAAAAGAGAAACCATAATGAGAAGTCACATGCAGTTGTGCTTTGTCGCTTGGTATCATTCCCGCCAAAATTGTGCTAGTAATTTATAATAGAGTTTTCTAGAGATGTGCTATTAAATGTATCCATTTTAATGGTGTTTGCTACATAAAGCGCTATTAAAGGTATGGTCCACCTAAGATAGTATATTAAAGGTCTAAACTATTACTCTCTCTCAAATCTTTCAAATTGCGCGTGCTCTTAAAATTTTGTTCTCTCTCTCGCTCGCTCGCTCTCTCTCAATCTCTCAAACATAGCCACTAGCCACTAACTCTCGTCATCCTCTGTCCAAGGCTTGGCATCTGAAATGCCTAACGATGCAGACATTCTGTGGCTACTTAGGGTTACCTCTGTCCACGACAACATTATTAATGTAAGTTTGCGTTTGGCACATTCCTAAGAAAGCTTAAGCTTATTTTTAAGTTCATCTCTTGTCTCTTTTTAATGATTTCAGAGTTGACCAAGCATTCTCGAGTCATCCTGTGGGCATGGAGGGTAACAGTTTGCTATTGGAAGGTTTCTATATATGAGTTCCATTATTATCACTAACCAATGGTTTCTTGAACTTTTTCAAATATTTCAAATATTCTACACATGTTGGTAATTAACTTTTTTTTATTATGTAGGTTGATTCAGACACATAAGAGTGGAACTTGCTTCTTGTTACTAGCATATTCTGGATGATAGCAAGACATTAGTCAATGTTAATAATAATTTTCATTGTCTTTTTGGATCTTTTTTTTTTATTGGCTAAATTACACTTTTGGTCCCTAAATTGTTATTAAATGTTCAATTTGGTCCCCAAGTTTTTAAAATGTTCATTTTGGTCCCCTAATTCGTTAAACTTGTTCAAATAGGTCCTTCCGTCAAGTTGACTAACGACGACATCAAACCTAATGACACGTGGCATTAAGTTTAATATTTTAATGTTCATTTTGGTCCCCAAATTGTTTTAAAATGTTCATTTTGGTCCCCCAAATTGTTCTAAGATGTTCATTTTGGTCCCCAAATTGTTTTAAAATGTTCAATTTGGTCCTCAAGTTTTTAAAATGTTCATTGTCGTCCCTTAGTCAACTTAACGTCGCCGTTAGTCAACTTAACAGAAGGATCTATTTGAACAAGTTTAAGGAATTAGGGGACCAAAATGAACATTTTAAAAACTTGGAGAGCAAATTGAACATTTAATACCAATTGGGGGACCAAAAATGTAATTTAGCCTTTTTTATTTCGATAACGCATAGGCATTTTAATCTTTTATTTATTAAATTCCGGTATATTAATTGGAATGTATGTTTTTGTTTTCTCATTATGATATATGTTTTTAAGACTCAAAGTTTGTTTATGGTCGATTTTATTAACTGCAGTAGTGGTATGATTGGTGTTGATTGTTGAATGCTATTATTTGAATGTTGAATGCTCAATTCTATTTTTTTACAAGCTAAATGTCGTTGTATAAATTGAATGCTATTTTTGATTGAATGCTCAGCAACTTATTCTAGTGTGATGGAGAATGAAGAAAGCAGCTATAAAATACCAATTACAAAAAAAAAGGCGAACAATAGACAACATTTGTTTAAGAAAACGTTATCGCAGTTCAATCCTTATTTAGAATCCACATCAGTACCACTTCCTGATTGTGCATTTTGGTGTGAACTATTATAGCGTCTCATTGACAAGTGTTATTGTAGTTAAATCTACGACAACGCTTCTGAAGCGCTATCTTGTTTGCGAATTTCAATAGTGTCAACATAAATAGCTCCTAAAAGAGCTATAAAATGCTTAAATTAAATGCTATTAAATCCTGAATCTATTGTGATGATAGACTTAAACACCGTTACACCGTTAGAATCTCCATGTAGATAATGCCCCCAACGATCCATTTCTGTAGGTAACAATGCACATTGTCGACTCGCAAACTCATTAAAGATCCTAAGAACACACTTAGCATAAGCACCCCAACAACAAGGGGTTGTCGTTGCTTTTTTGTACGAAAAGATTGGCGATCCTCTTACATTACTCGCGTGTAGGGGAGGTAAGAAGTGGGTCAACCCTTTTTTAGTTTTCATGATGAATGTAGTTGTGTAATTTTGGTTTTGGGTGCTGGTTCTGTATAGGTTACCAATGGATCATAGTGGACTATTTCCTTGATGATATAATTGATCCATGCCCTGATGTGGCTATGTTGGTCAAGCTTTATCTTTTGTGGTTTTATTTGGTCGCTAGGCACTGATTATATGGCAGGTTGCAGATGATCCAACAGGTTTGGGAATAACTTCTATAGACCATATTGGTATTTATCAACCGTCATTTGAATGTATTTGATACTACTTAATAGTCATAAATACAAATTTGTTATTTGTTTGGGTGGGAGTCTATGTTGCATTCTGTTTGTGGGTTTGGAACAGGTTACTGGGTCGTAGTCTTTTATTGTTGGGTTTAACTATGTTATGATTGGGTGTTACTATGGCAACGTAAAGCACTTTGATGTATTGGTTTTGAGTACCCCTTGTACTCTTAGAGATACATTTGTTCTCTTATAAAAAAAGACAATGACTGGGTTAGGGGTCCCCGTACACGGGTCAGGCTGGGTCGGATTTGATCTAACTCGTTACCTGAACCAAAGTAAAATCATAGAATGACCCAAAAGCAACACCAACAAAAATATTAAAGAAAAATACATAGAACTCAGTAAGAAAATGAACTTCAGCATACTGAAGCAACACATCCTCAGCTCAATAGCTAAAAACAACTTTGGGCAAGAAAAGCATATAAAGTAAAAGAAATAGGAGAGTATGCATTAACAAAAAAACTATAAATCCTAGAACATATAAGAGTAGAAATAACATAGCATAAGATAATCAACAATCAACACAAAGATGCAAAACAAATCCATGCAACTTGAAGTGTGTCCCTCACATGATAGAAGCAACACCAACAACCACATCCACAACCTTTTCAGTTATGCTTTGAAGTGAGGCTTCTATACATAGAAATAAAAAAGAGCAATAAACCATTACATAGATGAGGAGCCTTAATTACTTTGCGAAAGCAACAATGAAAAAAAATAACAAAGAGCAACAAAGAGATAAGAGCAGCAATCAGACCGAGTCGACAATGTGCATTGTTACCTACAGAAATGGATGGTTGGGGCATTATCTACGTGGAGATGCTAACGGTTTTTAAGTCTATCACTATAACAGATTCAGGATTTAATAGAGTTTAATTTCAGTATTTATAGCGCTTTCAGGAGCTATCTATGTTGGCTCTATTGAATGTTGTAAACAAGATAGTACTTCAGAAGCGCTGTCGTAGATTTAACTACAATAACACTTGTCAATGAAACGCTATAGTAGTTGACACCAAAATGCACAACCAAGAAGTGGTGCTGACAAGGATTCTAAATAAGGATTCTAAATAAGGATAGCACTGACTCAAAAATGCATTATTCGTATAGGAAATAAGAAAAAGAAACTAGATATTGAAAAGACATGAGGAATATTAAGGGGTGATTGAAGATAACTTTTAATAGGAAATATAGAAAAAGTGTAGAGAGATAAAGAATAGAGAAAAGGTGTAGAATAAGTGAGTTTTTTAAATAGAAAAAAAGTAGTGGAAAGAAAACAAAAGAAGGCTTTTGAGCGGGAAAGAAAATTACTAACATGTTGACATATGAAGGAAAAGAACCCATTTTTATTATGATAGAATTGACATGTCACAAGTTTTCTCGAAACCTTGTAATATTTTTTACAATTGACCTACCATCCTACGAGATAAGTCAATCTTTATTAGCAATATACTTTATTTTTTATTTATTACTTTTTCTGTCCTTAGAGAGGGCTTACTATTGAGGTGGACCCTAGATGATCCACATAGGGACACTAGGGGAAGCACTAGTGCAAATTATGGATTCTAGAACATGTTTCTACATCGGTTGCATTTTAACCGATTTTATAAAAGAGGTGATTGCATTTTTATAAATAAAATGGCTTTATTTTTAACTTTTTAGGGAAATCGGAAAGGAGCGGGACCAATTCTAAGGATAGAACCTTGGTATATTTTCCACAATTCTAACTACTTAAGCTGCCTTTGGGTAACTTTTTTTTAACTATTTTATTTATATAAATTTATAGTAATTTTTTTTTATTAATTTTCATCTTCAAAAAAATCCATTCCCTCACAAGTTAATTGTCATTAGCGACAATCATGAGAAACTTAAATAGTGAGAAACCAAATATATACTCCAATGGTGACATTTTTACACCATCTTTTACATCTACTTTATATTCATCGATCAAAATATTTTTGCTTTAGAAACAACAACTGAATCTATGGTTAAGATTTATGTGTAAAATGATGGTGCGATAAAAAAAAAAGTAGTAAAATAAACATTTTTATAGTATCTTTCTCTTATTCTATTATTTAATAAAAAGAAAAGAATAAAGGCCCATTTTGGTCCCTGAGAAAAATATCGGGGTCCATTTTAGTCCCTAACAAAATAAAGTACCAAATTAGTCCATCACAATTTCGAAGTAGGGACACGTTAGTTCCTCCGTCAACCCTCGTTAGACACCATTCGTTATCTCTGTGACGTGTACTGTTAAATAGAAGTTAGGGATAGTTGGAAGTTTACCAGTGCCCTTAGTTGGAAGTTGAAATTCACCTTCTGATGGATTGATGAATAAACATCTTGTATGCCAAGAAATTAAAGGGGCAAAATTTGTGCCCCTGTAATAATGGAACAACAACAAGGTCGTAGTAAAGCCGTAAGGGTTGCTATGTTCATGAGGTAGAAGAAACGTGCAAAATGCTGACGTTTTGAGGTGAAATTGGATGTTTTTAAAATTATTTTCAATGGTGGACAATAACGAAAAGAGTGCCAAATAATAGATGGTGCCTAACAAGGGTTGACTGAGGGATTAACGTGTCCCTAGTTTGAAATTGTGAGGGACTTATTTGGTACTTTAGATTTGTTGGGGGATAATTTTCAGTTTAAGATAATTACAAAAGTCTTAGCTGATAGATTAGCTTCTATTCCACCTAACATCATATCTGAGGAGAAAAAGGGCTTTATTAGAGGTAGGCATATTTCAGATTGTACATGCATTGTCTCAGAAGCCATAGACATGCTTCAAAATAAGTCCTATGGTTGTAATGTAGCTCTCAAGTTTGATGTCAAAAAGGCTTTTGATACTCTTGATTGGAGTTTTCTTTTAACAGTGCTATCCTCTTTTGGCCTTTGCTCCAAGGTTTTGTAAATGGATAAATCTGATTCCGCATTCTACTCATCTTTCTATATTAGTAAATGGTCGTGCTGCATGTTTCTTTAGTTGCAAGAGAGGAGTGAGGCAAGGAGATCCTCTTTCTCCTCTCCTTTTCTGTCTTGTCGAACAAGTTTTAAGCAAAGGTATCTCTATTACTCAAATCTGGAAAACTGAAGCCAATGTCAAGTCCAAGAGGTTTTTCTACACCTAGTCATATAATGTATGCAGATGACATCTTAGTTTTTTGCAAGGGTTCAAAGCAGAATTTAAGGCATCTTATGGCCCATTTTTAGTCGTATTCCGATGCATCCGGTCAAGTGCTGAGTTTAGCAAAGTGCAAATTCTATGTTGGCTCCATGTCACCTAGAAGAGCTTCTGAAATCTGCAGCATATTGGGATTTTCTGTTGGAAGCTTGCTTTTTAACTATCTTGGTGTGCCTTTGTTTAGAGGGAAACCAAAGAAAGTTTTCCAGCAACCTATTATGGACAAGATCAAGAACAAGTTATCATCATGGAAAGGTTCTTTGCTCTCTTTGATGGGTAGAACTCAGTTGGGGAAGTCAACAATTCATGGAATCATTGCTTATATCTTTCATTGTTATGATTGGCCTATAGCTCTTTTAAAGCAAATTGATGGTTGGATTAGAAACTTTATTTGCATAGATCAGAAAAAGATTTGCACTGTTGATTGGCATAAACTTTGTACTTCTTTAGAAGATGGGGCCCTTGGCATAAGATCTTTGAGAGCAATCAATAAGGCCTCTGTGCTTAAACTTAGCTGGGATCTAGTAGCCTCCAACTTCTCAATGGTCTAGTTTCTTAAAAGCAAGATTTCTTAGGAATTGCAGCCCTACATCCCAATATGTCAGATCAGCAATTTGCTATGGGATAAAATCCAAATTAAATCTTGTATCAGATAATGTGTCTTGGTTAATTGGTGATGGGGATTCAGTGAACTTCTGGACATCTAAATGGCTCTCTGCCCCTGTGGCGGATTTAATTAATATCTCTCCTTCAATTTCGAAGCATTTGAGTGCCATGGTAAAGGATTTCATTCATAATGATAGTTGTCTATACCAGAATCTTTATACAATAAGTTTCCTGACCTGGTTGCACAGATAAAACAGATTCACATTCCCTTGGAGCCTTGTCCTGATCAGGTTGTTTGGCTAAAAACTGATTCGAGCATGTTAGCTTTCAAGGAGTCATACCTGTTTCTTTAATCCAAACAGAAAATCTACTAATTGTGGAAAATTGATTTGACATCAGCATATTCCTCCCACAAGATCATTCTTGGTTTGTGTAACACCCTTCTCGAGTGCTACATTGTCCATGACATTTTAACACTGAAAAGTGGGTTAATAAAAATTCGTTGTAATATAATGGGGTAATTTTTTTCGTTTTCGCATGTCGTAAATATAAATACTTGGAATCAAATAAATGTGTAATAAAATATTTCATAATCATAATTAAGGTTATAAGTTCGAAAGTCACTTACATAAAAACCCAACCCGACTAATAAATAGAAATCATAAAGATATACAGACCCAACATAAAGGTATGGAGATGTAGCTCCTAAAATATAAGATACTTGAAGTCGCAGCTCCATAAACAGTAATACTAATTTCCACACACCCCAAGCTGGCCAAACTAAAATATAAAAGACCATCCTCTCTCATACATCGTGAGAAGGACAAATCCGACTGACGAGATCTAGTGGAAACTCTATTTGAGCCCACTACCAACATCGTCACAAAAGACAGTACTAGAATCACTACAAAAGTAGCTCTCAGACTAAGTCCTTTCCCTTTCCAAGAGAAAAATCATAGTCTAAGAACCATCGACAGTTATGCCTATCTCAAGGAAAGTAAGGTCAAGCATGACATAAACGCAAACACCATCATCATGGACCATACGAAAGCTGGAAGACGTCCACTAGAAACTCCAACATATCATCTGCATGCTCGAACCTCAACCTCTACGATGAATCAGTCGAGCGACACCTTGACATCTTAGTCTTCTCAAAAGAACACAAAAGGCAAATAGCCAGCCGGCATAGGCAATATAAAATAAGGAGGTGAGATTCCCAAACATCACAGCATATGGCAGATATGAAAATAGCACGATACAGCATAGCATATATTCATATCCATGTAAACATATATCTCAGTCAGACAATCCAGTAGATACAAGTAAGAAGTAGCACATACACATATAACCAACAATATACAATATATATATGATCACAAACTCATCAAAGCATGTCTGACACTGTTAGTTCACAGAGACACGAGAACAGAGGTAGTTGATTGAAAACTGCATAGTCTCATACCTACAGAGCCGTAAGGAAGATTTGACCCTAACTTCGGAGCTAAGAGAACGTCCGGAATGAGTGGTTAGAGCACATGTTTCACAACTGCCAATATTAGGCATTCTATGCGTTCAATAGTAACAGTCACATAGTGGTACTATAATTGATTGTGAAACACTCTCAATAACCTAGACCGGCTAGCGTCTAGTTGTAGATGTCAGTGTATTGCATGGAACGCCACGACCAAGAAGAATCACCAACTGGCCATCCGTGACCTTCCTACTCTGACCATTGTAACAGCCTGATTTTTTTTATTACGCTGTTTAACCGATTAAAATATAATTAATTATATTTTAATCTGAGAGTTAGAAAGTGATTTTTAATAAAATAAAATCATATTCATAGTCTCTCTTATGGTAGAAAGTTACGGTAAAAATTTGGGTTGAAAATTCAGACGGAGCCTGATCTGCGTTTTGTTTTAACTGACAGTATAATTTTATACTTCCAGAAAACCCTAATTTGACTCGAAAAATGAAATTTGTAGATTTTTTATATTTTGTCCGTGAGGAAGCATACTTTCCAAATTTCTGATCAGAAACAAAAAATTATGTGTATTCGGACAAATTTTGGCGAAAGTTCGAACGAAAAATGGTCGGTATTTTTCTCTGATAGTAAGATTTTAATGATCAAAAAACCTAATTTTAACTTGTGAACGAACCAAAGTAGATTTTTATTACATTTCCAACAAGATAGGGTATTTTGAAATTTTTGTAAAAAAATGAAGAAATTAGACGATTCTCGGGCGTTTTGGGTCATTAATCGGGTAAACGACGGGGCCGGGAACGGATGGAAATATCTAGATATTTATTTAAAATATCTAGATATTTATTAACCATGGTTACTAACTAACTAGAGTTAAGCTAACTTAACCTATGTTTGGTTAATCCTATGTCTATAAATACCCTCCTCCCCCCACACCAAAACCGCACCCCTCCCCTCTCTTCCTTCATTTTTCTTCTTCAACCTCTCTTCACTTTTCTTCATTTTCTTCAAGAACACCATCTTGTTCTTCATTTTCTTCAAGAATACCATCTTGTTCTTCATTTCTTCAAGAACATCCTTCATTCTTGTTCTTCATTTCTTCAAGAAACACCAAGAACACCAAGAACACCATATTAGGATTTGTGAAGAACTTCATCAATTCTTGCCATTTCTTCAAGCTTCAAGAGGTAAAACCTCTTCTCCTTAATCATCTAAGTCTTTTCCTTCATTTATTTTGTAAGATCAAAGCCATGATCATCAAGTTTTTATAAATTTCCATTCCTAGATCTAGAACTTCAAATAATTCTAGAAAATTGTAGAAAAATCATAAAAATGTGAAACCAATTTCTATGATCTAGTTATGATCTCTACTTTCATTATCCAAGAGCTTGAATCAAAAGAAAGTTTCTAACCTATTTTTATATTTGAGGCCGAAACCCTACCCTAAGTGGTTGGATGATTTTTATTCTATATTTTCCACTTATAGTAAGCTATCTAAGACCTAAGTAGTGAGTACCCAAAAGATTAGAATGAGAAAATGAACCTAGCCCTAAAAGGTCATAGATGGTTTTTTTTTAATTAATTATAGTTATGTTGTTTGGTTCAAGGTGATACTATTAAAGCTGTGATAGCGAGGAACGTCGAGTTCGCGATTTCGGTGCTAACTCAGGTGGGGGAAAGAACCAATCTACCATCGGAAACGGATAAGTAGTATTTAAATTATAATTATTATGTGGGGAGACCTAAACCCTACTAGTGGTTGAGTAATCGACAAAACCAAAATCACATTGGAAGCTTTTTCGTGAAACCAATGATGATTTGGGGATTGTAGGTTTATCGCCGTTAGGATAATCTTATGATATTCGAGGTTGATTGAATTTATTGATTGTTGAATTATGTTGTGATAAATTGTTTATTATGATGTCTGGTGATACTTGAGTAGTTGATTCATAATGTAGCATGTATGATCTGCCTGTGATGATAAACTGTTTAGTTGATGTCAGGGCACGAGATGTGTGATTTAAGAGATGTATTTGGGTGAGTGAACTATGATGAATTAGTGATGCCTAGCCTTAGTGTATAGATGAGATGAGATATTGAATGAGTATTGAGACTTGTGGTGGAAGGTTAAGGCATTAGGCTATAATGAATGCGCGTTGCTGAGATTCATAATGTAGATGCGTTAAGGTTCATGGCCGTGTGTGATGAAACACACTAGGTCGGGATAGTCCTTGTGTCCCTGAGGGATCGCGTTGCGCAAAGGTTACTAAAATGGTGTATGGGCACCATGGCACTAATTGTGCAATAGCATGAGTAGTTCGGGAACTACTGGGTTCTATCGCCGCACAACGGCATGAGTAGTTTGGAACTACTGTACTGGTGTATGGGCACCAGGGCACTAAGTTACTGGCACCAGACCGATTGGACTACTGACTAATGACAGGAATATAGATGGCCAAGTTTGCATGAGAGTATGGATAGAGGAACCATATAGTGGTTTAACGTTGATTTGGAGTTTGAGAGATGTTTGTGTTAATGATTATTATATTTATATACTATGCCCATTTTTCCACCTTTGATGATATAAATGTGTCTTCTCCCCTATTTCTGTATTTGTATATGTTTTGCTTATGTGGTTACGAGAAGACTTTACGGAAGATCCGGGTAATGACTATGTGGAGGAACCAGCTGAGGACTTCACCGAGGACTTTAATGTGGAGGAGTTGGACGGGACTCCTTATGAGCCAGACACAGGAGGACGAGCTGTAGATGGTAGTAATAGCGTTTAAGTAAATAGGGCCAGTGAGTCTAGAACTATGTGTTTATATTTCCGCAACTAATGGTTTGTATAAGGATGTACCTGCTAGAGATCTCACTGAGAGGATGCCCTAGACAGTGTTTTGGTATTGTATTTAAGTGTGTATTTATATATGACTTGATGTTATCTTTCATTGTTGGTCAAAATTTTACTTCCTTCGCATTTTAGATTTATAATCAATGTTACTAACACAAGGAATCTAGATAAATAAATAATGGCACAAGGGGCACAGCGGGGTGTCTCATTTTGGTATCTGAGCAGTTTGATTCTGTTCAGACTGTGAGGTTTAGAATGTTGTTACTGGCCGTGTCTAGTTGAATCCACATCGGATTTTGACTATGGTTAGACGTTGGGTAGTGTGTCCGAAGTTATTACGGAAATTAATATTGGTATGGCATATGGTATGTTCGCAGTGGAGACAGAGACCCTATAATAGACCAGTGCAAACAAATACACCAGTGGGTGGAGCGGGTCAACAGCAACAAGGCCCAGTATGTTTTAGATGTGGAGGACCTCATTATCTGCAGGATTGTAAGGAGAATCAGCTGGAAACTGGTTGTTTCATCTGTGGGAAACCAGGTCATTTTGCTCGTGAATGCAGACAGAGAGGTATGCAGCAACCAATAGCTGCGGGTAGAGGAGCTGGAGGCAATCGAGGTGGAGTTGGAAGAGGAGTTCCATCAGCAAGATCACCGGTTGCTAAACCACAAGCCACTGGAAGAGTATTTACCGTGAGGGGATCTGAATCCTCTCAATCTGTGGATCTTATACAAGGTATGTGTTTAGTATCGGGTAGACTCTCGTCAGTTTTGTTTGACTTAGGTGCTACGCATTCCTTTATATCTTATGAATGTGTAGATCATTTGCAATTACTTGTTTCTAGCTTACCTTATAAACTTATCATATCTACTCCAACTAGTAACCCTTTGACTACTATGTTTGTTTGTTTACAATGTCCTATAATTATTGAGAATAGGACATTTCTCATTGATCTTATCTGTTTGCCTATGCAACAGATAGATGTTATTCTTGGCATGGATTGGCTTTCGGCTAACCATGTAGTACTAGATTGTTCTAGTAAGACCTTATCATTTCTTGAGTCTTCTAGAGTAGTCTCTGCTAATAAAGGAGTATCCATGAGGAGTGATGATTCTCGGCAATACGTGATGTTGTTCGCAGTGGAAACTAACGAGACTCCTAGTATAGATTCTATGCCTATTGTGAGAGAGTTTCCAGAAGTTTTCCCTCCAGACGTTCCAGGTTTGCCACCAGAGAGAGAGGTGGAATTCACCATAGATCTCGTACCAGGGACAGGACCTATATCTATAGCGCCCTATCGGATGTCACCCGTAGAGTTGGCGGAGTTAAAGAAGCAATTGGATGACATGTTGGGGAAAGAGTTCATCAGACCGAGTGTTTCACCGTGGGGAGCGCCGGTGTTGTTTGTTAAGAAAAAAGATGGAAGTGCTAGGTTGTGCACGGATTATAGGCAGTTGAACAAGGTGACAATTAAGAACAAATATCCGCTGCCTAGGATAGATGATCTGATGGATCAGCTAAAAGGAGCAGCTGTGTTTTCTAAGATTGATTTGAGGTCTGGATACCATCAGATTAGAGTAAGGAAGGAAGATATACTTAAGACGGCTTTTAGGACGAGGTATGGCCATTACGAGTATGTAGTTATGCCTTTTGGGGTGACTAATGCTCCAGCAGTGTTCATGGATTACATGAACAGAATTTTTAGACCATTCCTCGATAAGTTTGTCATTGTGTTCATTGACGATATACTTATCTATTCTCGTTCACGAGAAGATCATGAGGAACATTTGAGAGTAGTGCTACAAGTTTTGAAGGATAGGCAGCTTTATGCTAAAATGTCCAAATGGGAGTTCTGGATGGAGGAAGTTCAGTTTCTTGGACATGTGATCAATAAGGAAGGGATAGCAATAGATCCAGCTAAGGTTGAGGCAGTTCTGAAGTGGGAACGGCCTAAGTCAGTAAGTGAGGTACGAAGTTTTCTAGGATTAGCTGGATATTATCGGAGGTTTATAGAGGGTTTCTCAAAGATTGTGTTATCTATGACGCAGTTGACGAGGAAAGATACAGCTTTTGTTTGGACAGACAAGTGTGAGCAGAGTTTTCAAAAGCTGAAAAACAGGTTGACTACATCACCTGTGTTAACATTACCTGATCCTTTAGGACAGTTTGATGTATACTGTGATGCGTCATACCAAGGTTTGGGATGTGTTCTGATGCAAGAGGGAAGAGTTGTAGCTTATGCTTCCCGACAATTGAGAATCCATGAGAGGAATTATCCAACTCATGATTTGGAATTGGCAGCCATAGCGTTCGCATTAGAGATAATGCGACACTTTCTTTATGGAGCGAAGTTTAACGTTTATAGTGATCACAAAAGTCTGAAGTATCTATTCGATCAAAAAGAATTGAATATGAGACAGCGGAGATGGATGGAGTTTATCAAAGACTATGAGTTTGATCTACTGTACCATCCTGGGAAGGCAAATGTTGTAGCGGATGCCTTGAGTAGGAAATCATTGCATGTGTCTGCAATGATGGTTAAAGAGTTAGAATTACTTGAACAGTTCAGAGATCTGAACTTAGGAATGGAGTTGGTCGATGATAAAATTTGGTTGGGTATGACCACTATTAGTAGTGACTTTATGAAAGAACTTAAGGATAAACAGGTTGAAGATCGATATCTTCAGGAGGTGAGTAAAGGTATAGATGAGGGTAAGATTTTTGAGTTTAGTCGAGGAACAGATGGTGTGTTGAGGTTTAGAGATAGAATATGTGTGCCAGAGGATTTAGAACTTAGGAAAATGATTTTAGAGGAAGCACATAAGAGTGAGCTGAGTTTTCATCCTGGATCCACGAAGATGTATCAGGATTTGAAGAAAATGTTTTGGTGGACAAGGATGAAGAAAGAGGTAGCAGAGTATGTTTTATCTTGCCTGGTGTGTCAGAAGGCTAAGATTGAACATCAGAAACCGGCCGGTTTATTGCAATCATTAGATATCCCAGAGTGGAAATGGGATAGCATAGCTATGGATTTTGTGGTTGGATTACCACGAACTCCTAAGAAATATGATGCGATTTGGGTTATCATTGATAGATTGACGAAGTGTGCTCACTTCTTACCTATCGGTGAAAGTTATAGCTTGGAGAAGTTGACTCAAATTTATATCAAAGAAGTTGTTAGGTTGCATGGTGTGCCATCGAGCATTGTCTCAGACTGAGATCCTAGATTTACATCTAGATTTTGGAGACAGTTGCAAGGTGCTTTGGGGACAAAGTTGAGAATGAGTTTTGCTTATCATCCCCAAACCGATGGACAGTCAGAGAGAACAATTCAGTCATTGGAAGATCTTTTGAGATCTTGTGTGTTGGAGCACACTGGAAGTTGGGATGAGTTCTTGCCATTGATTGAATTTACTTACAACAACAGTTTCCATAGTAGTATTGGAATGGCTCCATATGAAGCTTTGTATGGAAGGAAATGTAGGACCCCGCTATGTTGGTATGAAACTGGTGAAAACCAAGTTTTGGGTCCAGATGTGGTGCAACAGACTACGAAGCAAGTCAGGAAGATAAGGGAAAAGATGAAAGAAGCTCAGGATAGACGGAGGAGCTATAGCAACAAAAGGAGGAGACCGTTAGAATTATAGGAGGGTGATCACGTGTTTTTGAGAGTTACTCCGAAGACCGAAATTGGCAGGGCTATCAAATCTAGAAAACTTACTCCCAGATTCATCGGACCTTTCCAGATTCTTCGACGGATCGGTTTAGTTGCTTATCATATTGCTTTACCACCTAATCTTTCTAATCTTCACGACGTCTTCCATGTCTCTCAATTGAGAAAGTATTATCCTTATCCTTCACATGTTATCGAGTCTGAGTCTATACAACTGGGAGAGAATCTAGAGTATGAGGCTCTACCTATTAGGATCGCAGATAGACGGATTAAGGAGCTTCGCGGTAGACAGATTCTATTAGTTAAGGTTATATGGGATGAGACTACTGGAGATGCTACTTGGGAACGTGAGACGGATATGCAGCAGCAATATCCACACCTTTTCTAAGGTATGTAAATTCCGAGGACGGAATTTTTTTCTAAGAGGGGTAGTAATGTAACAGCCTGATTTTTTTTATTACGCTGTTTAACCGATTAAAATATAATTAATTATATTTTAATCTGAGAGTTAGAAAGTGATTTTTAATAAAATAAAATCATATTCATAGTCTCTCTTATGGTAGAAAGTTACGGTAAAAATTTGGGTTGAAAATTCAGACGGAGCCCGGTCTGCGTTTTTTTTAACTGACAGTATAATTTTATACTGCCAGAAAACCCTAATTTGACCCGAAAAATGAAATTTGTAGATTTTTTATATTTTGTCCGTGAGGAAGCCTACTTTCCAAATTTATGATCAGAAATAAAAAATTATGTGTATTCGGACGAATTTTGGCGAAAGTTCGAACGAAAAATGGTCGGTATTTTTCTCTGATAGTAAGATTTTAATGATAAAAAAACCTAATTTTAACTCGTGAACGAACCAAAGTAGATTTTTATTACATTTCCAACAAGATAGGGTATTTTCAAACTTTTGTAAAAAAATTAAGAAATTAGACGATTCTCGGGCGTTTGGGTCGTTAATCGGGTAAACGACGTGGCCGGGAACGGATGGAAATATCTAGATATTTAGTCAAAATATCTAGATATTTAGTCAAAATATCTAGATATTTATTAACCATGGTTACTAACTAACTAGAGTTAAGCTAACTTAACCTATGTTTGGTTAATCCTATGTCTATAAATACCCTCCTCCCCCCACACCAAAACCGCAACCCTCCCCTCTCTTCCTTCATTTTTCTTCTTCAACCTCTCTTCACTTTTCTTCATTTTCTTCAAGAACACCATCTTGCTCTTCATTTCTTCAAGAACACCAAGAACATCCTTCATTCTTGTTCTTCATTTCTTCAAGAAACGCCAAGAACACCAAGAACACCATATTAGGATTTTTGAAGAACTTCATCAATTCTTGCCATTTCTTCAAGCTTCAAGAGGTAAAACCTCTTCTCCTTAATCATCTAAGTCTTTTCCTTAATTTATTTTGTAAGATCAAAGCCATGATCATCAAGTTTTTATAAATTTCCATTCCTAGATCTAGAACTTCAAATAATTCTAGAAATTGTAGAAAAATCATAAAAATGTGAAACAAATTTCTATGATCTAGTTATGATCTCTACTTTCAGTATCCAAGAGCTTGAATCAAAATAAAGTTTCTAACCTATTTTTATATTTGAGGCCGAAACCCTACCCTAAGTGGTTGGATGATTTTTATTCTATATTTTTCACTTATAGTAAGCTATCTAAGACCTAAGTAGTGAGTACCCAAAAGATTACAATGAGAAAATGAACCTAGCCCTAAAGGGTCATAGATGGTTTTTGTTTAATTAATTATAGTTATGTTGTTTGGTTCAAGGTGATACTATTAAAGCTGTGATAGCGAGGAACGTCGAGTTCACGATTTCGGTGCTAACTCAGGTGGGGGCAAGAACCAATCTACCATCGGAAACGGATATGTATTATTTAAATTATAATAATTGTGTGGGGCGACCTAAACCCTACTAGTGGTCGAGTAATCGACAAAACCAAAATCACATTGGAAGCTTTTTCGTGAAACCAATGATGATTTGGGGATTGTAGGTTTATCGCCGTTAGGATAATCTTATGATATTCGAGGTTGATTGAATTTATTGATTGTTAAATTATGTTGTGACAAATTGTTTATTATGATGTCTGGTGATACTTGAGTAGTTGATTCATAATGTAGCATGTATGATCTGCCTGTGATGATAAACTGTTTAGTTGATGTCAGGGCACGAGATGTGTGATTTAAGAGATGTATTTGGGTGAGTGAACTATGATGAATTAGTGATGCCTAGCCTTAGTGTATAGATGAGATGAGATATTGAATGAGTATTGAGACTTGTGGTGGAAGGTTAAGGCATTAGGCTATAATGAATGCGGGTTGGTGAGATTCATAATGTAGATGCGTTAAGGTTCATGGCCGTGTGTGATGAAACACACGAGGTCGGGATAGTCCTTGAGTCCCTGAGGGATCGCGTTGCGCAAAGGTTACTAAAATGATGTATGGGCACCATGGCATTAATTGCGCAATAGCATGAGTAGTTCGGGAACTACTGGGTTCTATCGCCGCACAACGGCATGAGTAGTTTGGAACTACTGTACTGGTGTATGGGCACCAGGGCACTAAGTTACTGGCACCGGACCGATTGGACTACTGACTAATGACAGGAATATAGATGGCCAAGTTTGCATGAGAGTAAGGGTAGAGGAACCATATAGTGGTTTAAGGTTGATTTGGAGTTTGAGAGATGTTTGTGTTAATGATTATTATATTTATATACTATGTCCATTTTTCCACCTTTGATGACAGACATGTGTCTTATCCCCTATTTCTGTATTTGTATATGTTTTGCTTATGTGGTTACGAGAAGGCTTTACTGAAGATCCGGGTAATGACTATGTGGAGGAACCAGCTGAGGACTTCACCAAGGACTTTAATGTGGAGGAGTTGGACGGGACTCCTTATGAGCCAGACGCAGGAGGGCGAGCTGTAGATGGTAGTAATAGCGTTTAAGTAAATAGGGCCAGTGAGTCTAGAACTATGTGTTTATATTTCCGCAACTAAGGGTTTGTATAAGGATGTACCTGCTAGGGATCTCACTGAGAGGATGCCCTAGACAGTGTTTTGGTATTGTATTTAAGTGTGTATTTATATATGACTTGATGTTATCTTTCATTATTGGTCAAAATTTTAAGTCCTTCGCATTTTAGATTTATAATCTATGTTAATAACACAAGGAATCTAGATAAATAAATAATGGCACAAGGAGCACAGCGGGGTGTCTCAACCATCCCCAAGACCATTGAAGGTCATCACTAGCACGTCCTCATGCGCACAAGCATGTAAGCCCACTTCCTAGGCACAAAGGCCTTACGGACAAATTCATTTGAATCAAGCCAATAACGGCATGTGCATTCATATTTATCCACCAGATAAATTCCGGGGTTCCCTGCGGAAACCAAAAGCCATTCAAGAGGTAAAGCAGACAGTACTGTTGGGAATCACCCCTCGTTGGGCCATCCATGTTTCAACGATTTATTACATTATGAAGGTTGGTCATTCGTCACTAACTCGTTAGCAAGTAACCTTAAAATACTCTTTGTCATTAAGCATTATGGATGTGTGGATATTGAATTATCCACAGTTTATGACAAATAGTCTTGCTTCACCATAAGTCATAATTCATTAGGTTCGTATTTTCACTAAGTCATCCTCGACTTAGGTTTTCCATTTAACTTGAAATACTAGTCTTTGAGACCAAAACTTCTTTTGTCCAAAAGTCAAAACCCTTTGACTAAAACCAAATCAGTTGGAAGTAAGATTGACACATAGGTATATTGGTACCAAATCTCTCAAAACAGTATTTCCAAAAGCCGTAAAATTATTCAAAGACGATTTTCTCCTTTTTACTTGATTTGGGACCTTAACCCCTAAACTTTCAAAATAAGCTTCTTCTACTCAAAACCATCACTCTCCTAGGTTCTAATACTCATTTTAAGGATATAAAGAAAACCCTAGAACCTATTCTTAAGTTCGAAGTTTTTAGTGATCATAAGAGTTTGAAATATTTGTTTGATTAGAAAAAGCTCAATATAAGGCAACGTAGGTGGATGGAGTTTCTTAAGGATTACGAGTTTGATCTGACCTACCACCCAGGAAAGGCCAATGTAGTGGCCGATGCCTTAAGTAGAAAAACCTTGCACGTCTCCGCTTTAATGGTTAGGGAGATTGATCTGATCGAAGAGTTTAGAGACCTAAGTTTAGCTTGGGAAGTTACCCCTAAGAGAATTAGGCTTGGAACCTTGAAGGTAACTAACAGTTTGATGGATCAAGTTAGAGAAGGCCAAAAGTTAGATAAGTTTCTCTTAGACCAGAGGGAGTTGCTTGCAAGGTAGAGACCTTAGTTTTAAGGACGGAAGCGATGGAGTCTTGAGGTTCAAAGATAGAGTTTGTATACCAAATATCCCGGAGCTTAGGAAGTTGATCCTTGAAGAAGGACGTAGGAGTGGATTGAGTGTGTACCCAGGTGCCACTAAGATGTATCAGGATTTAAAGAGGATGTTTTGGTGGCCTAGGATGAAGAAAGATGTGGCTGAGTTTGTGTACGCTTGTTTGGTGTGCCAAAAGGATAAGAATGAACACCAGAAGCCATCAGGAAATTTTCAACCTTTAAGTATCCCAGAATGGAAATGGGATAATATCTGCATGGATTTTGTGTCTGGACTCCCAAGGACTCCAGAAGGTTTTGAGGCTAAATGGGTTGTTGTGGATAGACTGACTAAGTCCACCCATTTCATCCCTATGAACATGGAATACTCTTTAGAAAAGTTGGCCAGGCTATACATCAAAGAGATAGTTAGGTTACATGGTGTACCTTCTAGCATAGTGTCATATAGAGACCCGAGGTTTACCTCTAGATTTTGGAATAGTTTGCATGAGGCCTTAGGAACAAGGCTTAGGCTAAGTTCAGCTTACCACCGCAGACGGATGGTCAGTCTGAGAGAACCATCCAGTCCTTAGAGGACTTGATTAGAGCTTATGTGTTAGAACAGTCTGGTAGTTGGGACAAGTTTTTGCCCCTGATAGAGTTCACCTACAACAACAGCTACCATTCCAGTATTGGGATGGCACCTTATAAAGCTCTTTATGGGAGGAGATGTAGGACACCTTTATATTGGAGTGAACCGGGTGATAGTGTGGTGTTAGGACCTGAGGTATTGCAAGAAACCACGAGAAAGGTAAGAATGATTCAGGAAAAGATGAGAACGGCACAGAGTAGACAGAAAAGCTACCGTGACAAGAAGAGGAAGGTGCTCGAATTCCAGGAAGGCAATCACGTATTCTTGAGAGTTACACCAACAACTGGGGTCGGTAGAGTGATGAAAGCAAAGCCATTGGAATTGAATTTTTCCTTGTAACCATTGTCACATAGCTGACTTATACTTAGGAGATTGTGCTTTAGTCCCTCAACATATAGTACATCTTCAATGATTGTTGTTGAGTTACTTCCTATATTGCCAATCCCAAGTATCCTCCCTTTGTTATTGTCTCCATATGTGATACTTCCACTAGATTTTGGAGTGAATGTTATAAACTTGCTTTTGTCTCCTGTCATGTGCTTGGAACAGCCATTATCAAGGTACCATTTAACATTCTTGGCCTTCCAACACATCTATAAAACAGATTTTTCAAACTTTTCTTTTAGGTACCCAAATCTGGCTGGGTCCTTTGTTGTTAGTCATCACATATGTTCCCTTAGGAACCCATATTTTCTTAACATTTATCCTTGAAGGAGTTCTAAAATAGCATGTAGAAGCAGTGTGTCCTTTTCTAGCACAATAGAAACATTTGACAAAAGGACTAGTAGATGATTTAGGTGCAACAAAGAGTTTCTTAAAAGCTTTTTCATGCATTGCTGGTTGGTATCCTATTCCAGCTTTATCATATACTCCTTTTTGTTTTCCTAGAATAGCATTAAGATTATCTCTTCCTAAAGTAAATTTAGAGAGAGTGGATTTCAGTTTTTGAACCTTTTTTCAAGCATATTGCAATTTGAGCAGTAAAGCTAGATGTACTTAGCCTACTGTTTTTAGCTTCTAGTTCTTTATTCTTAATTTGAAGAGTTGCATATTCACTACATTGTTTAGCAATTACTTTCCTAGATGACATAATTGCTTAGTAATTTTCAGATATTCACTATGCAATTCATCAAAGGCATCTTGCAGTTCATCATAAGTAGGGGGAAGATCATTTACCTCATGTTCAATTTCTGTGTCACTTTGATGATTGGTCATAAGGCAAAGATTTGCCACTTCTTCCTCAGATTCTTCAGAGGAACCCATGTCATTCTCCTCCCATGCTATGTATGCTCTTCTTGTCTTTTTGTTCATCTTGTCTTTGGACTCAAAGTTGTCATGCTTGTCCTTCTTTTGAAGCCTTGGACACTCATTCTTGTAATGTCCAGTTTTTCCACATTCATAGCATTTCACATTTGTATTTGAACTTTCACCTTTTGAGAGATTCTTTTTGGAAAAGAAGTTTGAGGGCTTTTTGTTGAAGGTTTTCTTCTTCTTGAGAAACCTCTTGAATTTTCTGACCAGCAGTCCCATGTCTTCTTCAGAATCTTCATCCTCCTCAAGTTCTTCATCTTCACCACTATCTTGAACTTCTTTGGAGATTTGTGCTTTTAGGGATAAGCCTTTATTCTTTTTCTCCTTCTCTTCATGATCATTCAGTCTATGGAGTTCCATCTCATGTTCTTTAAGTTTTCCAAACAATGTAGCAATGTTCATAGCTTCTAAGTCTTAAGCTTCAGCTATAGTAGTGATCTTTGGTTGCCATTCTCTTGTCAAGCATCTCGTAACTTTGTTGATTTGTTGTTCATCTGAAATAGTCTTTCCAAGACCATCTAGTTGATTCACAATGTCAGTGAATCTCCTTTGCGTATCATTGATATCTTCATCTTTCTCCATGTGAAAGAGTTCATATTTATGCATGAGTGAGTTCATTCTTGCTCTCTTCACATCACTTGTCCCTTCATGAGTAACTTGCAGCGTATCCCACATTTGTTTTGCTGTCTTACAATTAGAGACCCTGAAAAATTCATCATAACTCAAAGCAGTAGTTATAATATTCTTAGCTTTAGCATTATAACCTACTCTTTTCTTGTCCTCATCATCCCAATCAGCTCTTAGCTTATTTGTCTTGGTGCCATTTGCATCAAGATTATGAGGGATGTATGGACCATTTTGAACAGCATCTAATACATCAAGACCACTTGCCTCAAGGAATATTAACATCCTTTCTTTCCAATACATATACGTAGTGCCATTGAATGCAGGGGGTCTTGCTATAGAAGCCCCTTCTCCCAAGATGTCTTTTGAAGCCATCCTCTTAAGCTTTTATGCTTTATACAAGAGTAAAAGCTCTGATACCACTTGTTGGTTGTGGCTTCTAATACTCAAGAAGGGGGGGGGGGGGGGGGTGTTTGAATTGAGTATGTGTTATTTTAAAATTTTTTCCCCTTTTGGCAAACACTGAAACTTTTTCTCAGTTTCTTGAAAAATGTTTTGTCAACCAACTTAAACCAAAACAAGTTTTTGCTAAGCGATAGATTGAAAACTTTATTCTTTTACAAGAAAGGGAGAGATGAAAGGATTGATTGAGACATTATGCATTCACAGATTTGATCCTTAACAATGTGCCTAATTACACATTCATCAAATAAAGCAATTAAAAGAGTTAAGGTATAGAGAGAAATGCAAACCGAGATTTTATCCTGGTTCAGCTACCTCCTCTGGTAACCTACATCCAGTCCCCACTTTGCAGTGAGTTTTGTCCACTAACAATCAAAACAATTACAGGATTCTTTACAAGCTTCAACTCCCAGGTTTCTTCTACCCAATTGAAAGCTTTTCAGTCAAAGCAATCTTGTAATTCCCAAGAGTCCCTTCTACTCTTGTCAAACCACCAAGAGTCCCTTCTACTCTTGATCTATACAGAGAGAACACCTTCTCTCTAATCTTCCTTTTGCATCAAGAAAGGTTTTTTATTCAAATTCTTAGAAATCAGAAATTACAAGTTGAAGTTCTAACAGAAATATATCAAGTATTCTCAATGAAAAACTCTCTCAAAGAATTTCGTGGTTAATCTCAGTATTGAGTGAATTCGTTGTTTAGAAAGTGTTTGCCCAAACCTTTATATAAATGTTTGTCAAAATAGATCCGTTGGGCATACTTCAAAAGTCAGTTAAGATCAAAACAAACTTTCATTGAAAAATTCAGTTATCAGTCAATCAATTGTCTAATCGATGTATTAATCAAAGATTCAATTTTTATAACTGAATACATCGATTGCCTAATCGATTGTGTTCTTGAAAAATCTTGATTCTGACTGATACATAGATGTGTACATCGATTGTGTTCTTGAAAAACACAAGAGTTCTCAGCCCAGAAGTCTTTACATCGATTGCATAATGGGTTTCAAAAGTCTTTGCCTCTATTTGGGCTTATGCATCGATGTAGTAATCGATTGTTCTATCACTTTCAAAAGACTTAACTTCTGTTCTGTGTTTACATCGATGTGCCAATCGATTGGATGCATGTTTCCATAAGTGTTGGCTTCTGTTCAGCCTTATGCATCAATTGGTCAATCGATTGTAAGCTTCTTTCAAAAATTCTCAGCTTCGGTTTCACCTTATACATCAATTGTGCAATCGATGTACTGAAGCTTGTTTTGTATTTTTATCAAGTCAGTCACAATGAATCGATGTATACATTGATGTATACTTTTTCTACATTGATGTATACATTGGTTTTCATTAAAAGTTAGTTAATTAACCAAAAGTACATCGATGTACACATAGATGTACAGAACTTTCAATTAATTCTTTTTCTTTCATTTTACATTATGAAAACCTTTCTAGTTTGTTTTTATGAGAGCTATTTCAAAAAGAAAAACTTCACATATTTCTTTACATTGATAATCTAATATTGCTTGAGATCCTTTGAGATTCTTCTTTGTAGTTCTTCATCTTCAAGCATTCCTTCATGATCCTTCTTTTGCTCCTTTGATCCTTTGAATCCTTTTCCTTGCACTGATTATATCTTATACAAACATTCAAACTTGGCAAGAAATTAGTGAATCAAAGTGTAATTCAAGTTAGTTTAGTCATTAATCAAAACATACTAGGGTCATTTTTCCACAACTCCCCCTTTTTGATTGATGACAAACTTACCATACTTTATATGTTCAATCTAAAAGTAATATTATAGAAAGTATATATCAAAGATTAGTGCAACATTTTTATTTTAACTCCCCCTGTCTAAGTGACAGTTTTTGAATATTTGGATCATGAACTGGAATTAGTTTATATAGTATGGTACCTTTTTCCTTCTCCCCCTTTCTCATTATCAAAAAGAAATTATGAGGGATGTAAGATACATATTTATAAGATAAATGCTAAGAAATATTCATTGAGAAACAAAACAGTCATTCATTCATGTATGTATTGCAAGTGAGAGAGTACAAAATATGTTTCAAAAAGCAGTAATAACAGCAAATCAGATATTCATTCATCCATTCAAAAAAATCACACAAATACTAAGAGGCCCTAAAGACTAAGTATCTTCATTATTCGTTGGCTCTTCATTGTGTTGTGTAGGCTCAGTTGCTTGATCATTTGGAGTTTCTTCCTCCTCAATAGCAGCAGCAGCTTGCCTAGCCATGTGCACAACATCCTCAAAATTTGGTGTTTCTTCTTGGGGAGCTGTTGCAGGTGTAGGTTCAGGTGCAGCCAAGGGAATGCCTAAGTGCAGGTGCACAATGGCCATTTGCGCTTCCAATGCATTGATCTTTAGACTCATGTAGTCTAAAGTCCTCTTAATCATCAGATGCTGCTTGAACTGTCTTTGCTCAAATATATGAATCATTGTGATCAGCCTATCCATCTTTGCATTTGTTTCAGCATTGTCCATTGTAGCTCTTGGTTCATCTCCAGCTAATCTTACCCATTCACCATCAGAATTCTTGGCCAACTTCATCTTGCTTATAGTGCCCTCACCGAACTTGTGAGTCCCTTGCCTTTCTTGGAACCTTTCCTCATGTTCCATTGAGACTTCAAAGTGCTCAAGTAATTTGACAACTAGGCCAGGGTAAGGTAATGTAGCTCCACTGATTCTGCAGTCTACCATGTGTCTCACAATGATGTACTTCCAACTAAGTTGTTTCTTTTCAATCATAGCCCGAAGCATCAGAATATCATTGTTCTAAACCATAGCATGGTTTCCTGATCTTGGAAGCAAGATCCTACTTAGCACATATTGAAGCAGCCTGTGCTGAATGTGCATTGAGCTGATGCTGATCAGTCTTCCTTCAGGTGCATTTTCAACCAAGAGACCTTCTTAGCCTCTTCCTTATCATAAGTTTTTAACCAAGAACTGTCAGGACCTATTCCAGCCATATTACTTCCCAAGTAATCTAATCCAGTAAACTGAGAGAATTCTTCAAAAGTCATTTCAATTCTCTTGTTTTTGACTTCAGCAGAAAAGCCAACATTATCCATTTCCAAGGTGCAATAGAATGCCTTAATTAGGGTTGGATAAATGTCACTTTTGGTTTGCAGAAACTCTCCTAACTTGTAGTGTTCAAGAATTTTATGAAATGTAAATCCATTCTTCTCAAAGTAATTGAAATCAATAGTCCTAGCCTCATGTGTATCTCTATGCTTAAAATCTTTCTTATAAAGCATTATATACTCTTCATCAGAGAAATACCTTTTCAATAGTTCTATCTTAGCATTGAGATCCTCATCCTCTTCTTCTTCTTCTTCTTCTTCTTCTTCTTTTTCTTCTTCTTCTTCTTCTTATTCCTCTTTTTCTGTTCTTTCTTTTTAGGCCCTTCCTTAGCCACCTTCTTCTTTGTTTCTTTCTTCTTTGGTGCAGCCTTTGAGGTCTCACCAACCTTTTCCTTTCCTTAAGAAACCTTCTTCTTGATAGGTTCCTTAAGTTGTTGCTTGCCATGCCTCTGAGGGGTTTGGCTTTTATTTTTTCCCTCCTCTTAGGGCGTGAAGGTGTGGCTATGGGGGAAAGTTGTTGAGGTGTGGAGGAATCAGTTGAAGATGATGAAGTAGATTTGGATTGGACTAGAGTAATGGGTGCGGTTTGCTTCACACGAGCCATTTTAGGGATTTTCGAGTTCTGCTAGGGTTTTGGGTGTTGATGATTTGATGAAGAATTTGGAGGGAAAGCTAGGTATTTATAGAAACAGATCAGTCAATCGATGTGTCAATTGATTAATTAGTGATTTTTAACTTGTTCTACACTTCAGTCAATCGATGTGTCAATTGATGTATAAGCTATGTCAGAGAGTACCAAGTTCTGCAACTTGAACTTAATCGATGTGTAAATCGATGTATAGCATTACTCAGAGAGTACCAAGTTCTACAACTTGAACTCAATCAATGTGAAAATCGATGTATAGGGTAAGTCAGTGAGTCCCAAGTTCTGGAAGCTTCACTTAATCGAAGTTACAATCGATGTATATACAGGATTATCAAATTTAACCCAAGTACATCGATGTATCAATCGATACATAAGCATTTACAGAGAGTAGTGCTTTTTGGATTAGTAGATCAATCGATGTATATATCGATTTATGACAGATCAGGTTTGGATTTTCATATTTTTATAGTAGGTAAATCGATGTTGGAATCGATGTATAAGGACTTCCAGATAAGCTTGTTTTCTGATTTTGTCTACTAATCGATGTATCAATCAATTTAGACATGTTAAAAAAAAAGATTTTATAGATTTATACATGGATTGTTCAATCTGTGTAGTAGCTTTGAAGTTATGGTTTTGGCTTTATCTAATCGATTTGCTAATCGATGCACTGAGACCAACAATCAAGCAATCATGCATTCAATCATACAAAACATCAAGCATAAGTTGGATCAATTATTCCTAATTCTCTTCTTATGTAATAGAAGCTTTCTTTAGCTAATGGTTTAGTGAAAATATCAGCTAATTGCTTAGATGTGTAAACATATTCAATAACTATATCTCCACTTTGAATATGATCCCTTATGAAATGATGTCTTATTTCAATATGTTTGGTTCTAGAATGCATTATAGGTTTCTTAGTTAGATTTATAGCACTAGTGTTGTCACATTTGATTGGCACTTTCTCTAAGAGAACACCATAGTCAATGAGTTGTTGTTTCATCCAAAGGATTTGTGCACAACAACTTCTAGCTGCAACATATTTTGCTTCAGCAATTGACAAAGCCACACTTGTTTGTTTCTTGCTAGACCAAGAAACTAGTGAGTTCCCAAGTAGGTGGCAGGTTCCACTAGTACTCTTCCTATCCAACTTGCATCCAGCAAAGTCAGAGTCAGAGTATCCTATTAGATTACAAGTTGATCCCTTAGCATACCTTAAACCCATATTTTTAGTTCCTAGCAAGTATTTCATGATTCTCTTTACAGCTGTTAAATGAGATTCCTTAGGGTTTGATTGATATCTTGCATACATGTAAACACTAAACATTATATCAGGCCTACTAGCTGTAAGGTAAAGCAATGAGCCAAGCATACCTCTATTTGGGTATGTCAACAGTTTTACCTATTTCATCCTTATCCAAGTAACATGATGTACTCATTGGAGTTGCCATTTCCTTTGAATTCTCCATGCCAAACTTCTTCAGCAGTTCCTTGCAATACTTTGCTTGCCTTTTGAAGGTTCCATCATCACATTGTTTAATTTGAAGTCCCAAGAAGAAAGTGAGTTCTCCCATCATGGACATCTTAAATTCATTTTGCATTAACTTGGAAAATTCCTTACACAATGAATCATTAGTAGCACCAAATATAATATCATCAACATATATTTGTACAAGCAGTATATTTTGACTTTTTCTTTTTGTGAAAAGTGTTGTGTCAACCATACTTCTAGTAAAACCTTTTTGTAATAAAAAGTTGCTTAGCCTTTTGTATCTGCATCATCATGACAACTATCCTTTCCCAACCTTTTGGGGTTAGATTCATCAAATGTAACATGTACAGTTTCTTCTATAGTTTGATTTCTCTTGTTATAGAATCTAAATGCTTTACTGGTTAGAGAATAACCTAGGAAAATTCCTTCATCTGCCTTTGCATCAAATTTTCCAAGGTTATCCTTTCCCTTGTTAAGTACAAAGCACTTACAACCAAAAACATGCAAGTGTGATATGTTTGGTTTTCTTCCTCTATAAAGCTCATAAGGGGTTTTCTTTAAAATAGGCCTTATCAAAACTTTGTTTAGCACATAGCAGGCTGTATTCACAGCATCTGCCCAAAATTGTTTTGGTAAGCTAGAGTCATTCAACATAGTTCTTGCAATTTCCTCCAATGATCTATTCTTTCTTTCCACTATTCCATTTTGTTGTGGAGTTCTAGGAGCTGAAAAATTATGTTGAATGCCATGCTCATCACAAAAGTGGTCAAATTGCTCATTTTGGAATTCACCTCCATGATCACTCCTTATAGAAACAATTTTCATGTCCTTTTCATTTTGCACAATTTGGCCATTCTCTTAAATGCAGTAAATGCATTACTCTTATGAGATAGAAAGTTTGTCCATGTGTATCTAGAGTAATCATCTACTATTACTAAGGCATACAAGTTTCCACCAAAGCTTTTGGTTCTAGATGAGCCAAATAAATCCATGTGCAAAAGTTGCAAGGGTCCAGTTGTTGAAACAATGTTCTTAGGTTTGAAAGAGGCCTTCACTTGTTTTCCCTTTTGACATGCATCACATAGGCTATCTTTAACAAATTTCAATTTAGGCAATCCATCCACAAGATTTTTAGAAATCAGTTTGTTTAAATGGTTCATGTGGATACGTGCAATCCTTCTATGCCATAGCCAATTCTTTTCTTCTTTTGAAATTAGATAACATGCATTATTTGAAGAGATATTATCTAATTCAGGCATATAGATATTGTCTGTCCTATGGCTAATTAGTTTCATATTTGCATCATTCTGATTTTCTATCATACAGCTATTGGAATTGAATTTTACCTTGTAACCTTTGTCACATAGCTGACTTATACTCAGGAGATTGTGCTTTAGTCCCTCAACATATAGTACAACTTCAATGATTGTTGTTGAGTCACTTCCTATGTTGCCAATCCCAAGAATTCTCCCATTGTTATTGTCTCCATATGTGACACTTCCATTAGATTTTGGAGTGAATGTTATAAACTTGCTTCTATCTCCTGTCATGTGCTTGGAACAACCATTATCAAGGTACCATTTAACATTCTTGGCCTTCCAACACACCTACAAAACAGATGTTTCAAACTTTTCTTTTAGGTTCCCAAATCTGGTTAGGTCCTTTGTTGTTAGTCATCACATATGTTCACTTAGGAACCCATATTTGCTTAACATTTATCGTTGAAGGATTTCTAAAATAGCATGTAGAAGCAGTGTGTCCTTTTCTAGCACAATAGAAACATTTGATAAAAGGACTAGTAGATGATTTAGGTGCAACAAAGAGTTTCTTAAAAACTTTTTCATGCATTGCTGGTTGGTATCCTATTCCAGCTTTATCATATACTCCTTTTTGTTGTCCTAGAATACCATTAAGATTATCTCTTCCTAAAGTAAATTTAGAGAGAGTGGATTTCAGTTTTTCAACCTCTTTTTCAAGCATATTGCAATTTGAGCATGTAGAGCTAGATGCACTTAGCCTACTGTTTTTAGCTTCTAGTTCTTTATTCTTAATTTGAAGAGTTGCATATTCGCTACATTGTTTAGCAATTACTTTCCTAGATGACATTAATTGCTTAGCAATTTTCAGATATTCACTATGCAATTCATCAAAGGCATCTTCCAGTTCATCATTAGTAGGGGGAGGATCATTTACCTCATCTTCAATTTCTGTGTCACTTTGATGATTGGTCATAAAGCAAAGATTTGCCTCTTCTTCCTCAGATTCTTCAGAGAAATCCATGTCACTCTCCTCCCATGCTATGTATGCTCTTCTTGGCTTTTTGTTCTTCTTGTCTTTGGACTCAAAGTTGTCATGCTTGTCCTTCTTTTGAAGCCTTGGACACTCATTCTTGTAATGTCCAGTTTTTCCACATTCATAGCATTTCACATTTGTATTTGAACTTTCACCTTTTGAGAGATTCTTTTTGGAAAAGAAGTTTGAGGGCTTTTTGTTGAAGGTTTTCTTCTTCTTGAGAAACCTCTTGAATTTTCTGACCAGCAGTCCCATGTCTTCATCAGAATCTTCATTGTAACATCCGTTATTTCATGAGTGGTTTACGTATAATTGTTAGGTTTAGGACTTGAATTACATTTTTGAGATGTTGTTTGAGGTTTAGAGACTCTTGAATGGTAAGTACGTGACCTATTCAGATGAGTTGGAATTTCGAAACGAAATTAGGTTTTCCCGGTTCTCGCTTTGAGACGTCTGAGTGTGAAATAATAATTTTGGAGTTAGAAATGAGATTGGACATTTTTTATGGTTGTAGGTTGTTTATTAGGTCTCAATGAACCTATATCTCAAATTTGAGGGCAATCGGACGTCGAACGGACCTAGAACACGACAAAACGTCTTCTAGTGAATGGTCAACGCTCGAGCATGGCAAACCCCACGCTCAAGCGTCCAAAATACGCTCAAGCGTGGGTGTATCCACGCTCAAGCGCCCAAGTCAACAGACAAGGGCCATGCTTTGACTTGCTACGTGTCAACATGGCCGACGTGGCAGCTTCTGAGTGGTTGCAAGGCACGGTGGCTTTCCACGCTCAAGCGTGGATTGTTCCACCCTCAAGCGTGGTCACGCTCAAGCGTGAAAATTTCCACGCTCGAGCGTGGCAGCGTGAATCAGAAAAATAAAAAGGGCTCAAGTGACATAAGTCACTTCAGCCATCAGTTAGAACACAGAAGATAGAAACGAGAGCTGAGAGTTGAGAGCAGAAAAGAGAGGTTTTAAGAGGGAGAAAAAGAGAGAGTCTAGAGAGAGTAAAGGTCTCGGCACCTAGTACGACTTAGTCGGGCTTTCCGTCATGAATCGGAGTACGTGGTTGTGATCGTATTGATGATACCTTCGCGTCCCTCTTCTTCGTTTCTTTAAAAGTGAAGGTAAATCATCTTCGTTTATGTCGAAACTCGTTTCGTTACATTTCTCTATGTATCTTTCATTTCGTTTGTCGGAATTTGATTCCGTCTTCGAGTATGAACTCGTAGTAACGTGAGCTTTGTAATGTGATGCTTAGGTGAATTTTTGGAAGCTCCGAGGCTCTAGAACCGCGCAGGGCAGAATCGAGCTCGTGGAGGAAACGCTCGTTTCGTCTCGTTTCGTTCATCGTACGACTCTCCAAGTGGGGGAAAGAAACCATTTAACGTCGGAAACGGCACAGTTACATTTAGTTCGATAATGGCGTAGGGCGACCTAAACCCTACTCGAGAGCGAGTAACGGACAATGTCCATGTCACATTGGGGACTACTTAGTGGTACCAATGATGATATTGAAATTGTGCGCTTATCATCGTTACGATAAAAAAAATTATTATTTTATTATTTTATGACTGGCTGTTGTGACTGCTTGGATTGATTGCATTATTATGATGATTGATGACTGATAATGAGTGTTGGTATTTCTTATTAAAATTATTATTATTATTATTATTATTATTCTTATTATTATCATTATTATTATTATAATATTGGAAATGATGCCATGATTGACATGATGACTTGATGACATGATATTATGATGATATGAGTGTAATGATTATGAGTAGAGATTGAGTAAGCGATGAGATATGATGAGTCATGATGATGTATTGGGGAAATCATACTTTATGTGTTAGCAGTGCCTAACCGAGACGATTGATGTAATATGATGATGAGATTTTATTGAGGTCATTTATGAGGTGATGATGAGCGGTTAGGGCACTAGGGGGTGACCTGAAACATGGTTGTTATGTGGACCTTAAACATGGTCGTTGGGGTCTATTCCTCGGAGGGAGAATTCCCGGGGTCTAGGCTAACGGCGGACCGTCCCAGACATGATTTCATTTTAGTTGCAGCTATAGTTCATGCGTTGCATGAGCACCCTGGCCGTGGTTCAGAGGTGTGCACCGGATTGTGTAGCTATAGTGCCATTGCTTTGCATGGGCACCCTCCATCCGCGGACAAGGGTGTGCGCCGGGGCCTCTGGGACGTGTCGATTGATGTGGATATCCGGATATGGCCGACTACCTGTGGAGATTCATACAGCATTTGCATTGCATCATGATGGGGGTAGAGGAAAGACCCTAGATGTGGATTGAGGATGGTTGTTTTATATATATATATACTATATTTTGGAAGACGGATGTTTATCTTGCTATTATAGAATTAAATGTCGCTAAACCCTTTCCACGTTTGATGTTATATGGCTTCTTATCCCCTTTTCTTTTGTTGTATGTTTGTACATATATGTTTTGTATATCAGATCCAGATCGTGTAGATGGCGCACTAGGATCATCCGTGGATGACTCAGGACCCTGGGTTCCCCCTTTCGGGGACCTTTGAGGTTGAGTGCTTAGATCCGAACGGGTGGCTCGTGGACCCAGTCACTCGCTTCGTTGTGTATACGGGTCCTACGTCCATCACCTCAGGGCTCGGATAGGGAGCATCGATAGGATTTGTTGGCATGTTCCGCTTTGGCACTACCCTTCCCTTCTAGATAGGCCAGCCAGATGGACACATACCGCCGATGCCGCCGATGCCAGGCATGGCCCCAGATCCTTTCATGGTACCCTTTGGGGTACTAGTCCTAGGACTCGCACCAGCACCAGCACCAGTACCAGGACCCGAGTTTGCACCCATCTAGGAGGAGGACCCGATTGCCCCCACCCATGACCTGGCACCTCTTCCAGAGGTACCGGCACCTCTTCCAGAGGTCCGGGCTACGGTTTCAGAGTCATCTCGAGTATCTACCAGACAGTTTCATCCCCGCGATAGCAGACTTTACCGGCAGAGGTTTCAGAGGCAGTCGGATAGGAGCTCTTCCAGTGAGAGCGGAGGAGTGTCCGGACCTGCCGGACCACGGGATGCAGACGAGGGTCGTAGTATATGATGGCTCGGGCCAGTGCCATCTGTATAGGTGTGAGTGAGGTTTTATTGTATTTTGAGAGGGGACTGGGTGTTGAGAGTTAGCGAGGCATCTTCCCTTTTTGACTTTTGATGTATTTCTTTTATGTTATGTATCATCAGTTTGTATATATCGGGATCCTACTGATGGGAATCCCTTGACAGTTATGTATCAGACTAGGACGTGTATATGTTATGCATGCATGTTTATATAGATATGCTGTTTATATTTTAAGTTTTTATTTTTCCGTCGTTTTGAATATGTCCGCTTAACGATAATAACGGAATTAAGTCTTAATATTTTGGGTTTTCTTTAATGGGACATCGGGGCGTCTCATTCATCCTCCTCATGTTCTTCATCTTCATCACTATCTTGAACTTCTTTGGAGATTTGTGCTTTTAGGGATAAGCCTTTCTTCTTTTTCTCCTTCTCTTCATGATCATTCATTCTATGGAGTTCCATCTCATGTTCTTTAAGTTTTCCAAACAATGTAGCAATGTTCATAGCTTCTAAGTCTTAAGCTTCAGCTATAGCAGTGATCTTTGGTTGCCATTCTCTTGTCAAGCATCTCATAACTTTGTTGATTTGTTGTTCATCTGAAATAGTCTTTCCAAGACCATCTAGTTGATTCACAATGTGAGTGAATCTCCTTTGCGTATCATTGATATCTTCATCTTTCTTCATGTGAAAGAGTTCATATTCATGCATGAGTGAGTTCATTCTTGCTCTCTTCACATCACTTGTCCCTTCATGAGTAACTTGCAGCATATCCCACATTTGTTTTGCTGTCTTACAATTAGAGACCCTGAAAAATTCAACATAACTCAAAGCAGCAGTTATAATATTCTTAGCTTTAGCATTAAAACTTACTCTTTTCTTGTCCTCATCATCCCAATCAGCTCTTGGCTTATTTGTCTTAGTGACATTTTCATCAAGATTATGAGGGATGTATGGACCATTTTGAACAGCATCTAATACATCAAGACGACTTGCCTCAAGGAATATTAACATCCTTTCTTTCCAATACATATAGGCAGTGCCATTGAATGCAGGGGGTCTTGCTAGAGAAGCCACTTCTCCCAAGATGTCTTTTGAAGCCATCCTCTTAAGCTTTTAAGCTTTATACAAGAATAAAAGCTCTGATGCCACTTGTTGGTTGTGGCTTCTAATACTCAAGAAGGGGGGGTTGAATTGAGTATGTGTTATTTTAAAAACTTTTCCCCTTTTTTCAAAAACTGAAACTTTTACTCAGTTTCTTGAAAAATGTTTTGCCAACCAAGTTAAACCAAAACAAGTTTTTGCTAAGTGATAGATTGAAAACTTTATTCTTTTACAAGAAAGGGAGAGATGAAAGGATTGATTCAGACATTATGCATTCACAGATTTGCTCCTTAACAATTTGCCTAATTACACATTCATCAAATAAAGCAATTAAAAGAGTTAAGGGATAGGGAGAAATGCAAACCGAGATTTTATCCTGGTTCAGCTACCTCCTCTGGTAACCTACATCCAGTCCCCACTTTGCAGTGAGTTTCGTCCACTAACAATCAAAACAATTACAGGATTCTTTACAAGCTTCAACTCCCAGGTTCCTTCTACCCAATTGAAAGCTTTTCAGTCAAAGCAATCTTGTAATTCCAAAGAGTCCCTTCTACTCTTGTCAAACCACCAAGAGTCCCTTCTATTCTTGATCTATACAAAGAGAACACCTTCTCTCTAATCTTCCTTTTGTAGCAAGAAAGGTTTTTGATTCAAATTTTTAGAAATCAGAAATTACAAGTTGAAGTTCTAACATAAATATATCAAGTGTTCTCAATGAAAAGCTCTCTCAAAGAATTTCGTGGTTAATATCAGTATTGAGTGAATTTGTTGTTTAGAAAGTGTTTGCCCAAACCTTTATATAGAGGTTTGTCAAAATAGATCAGCTGGGCACACTTCAAAAGTCAGTTAAGATCAAAACAAACTTTCATTGAAAAATTCAATTATCAGTCAATCAATTGTCTAATCGATGTATTAATCAAATATTCATTTTTTATAACTGAATACATCAATTGCCTAACCGATTGTGTTCTTGAAAATTTTTGATTCTAACTGATACATAGATGTGTACATCGATTGTGTTCTTGAAAAACATAAGAGTTCTCAGCCTAGAAGTCTTTACATCGGTTGGTAAATCGATTGCATAATGGGTTTCAAAAGTCTTTGCCTCTGTTTGGGCTTATGCATCGATGTACTAATCGATTGTTCTATCACTTTCAAAAGACTTAACTGTTGTTCTGTGTTTACATTGATGTGCCAATCGATTGGACGCATGTTTCCAAAAGTGTTGGCTTCTCTTCAGCCTTATGCATCAATTGGCCAATCGACTGTAACCTTCTTTAAAAAATTCTCGGCTTTTGTTTCACCTTATACATCGATTATGCAATCGATGTACTGAAGCTTGTTTTGTATTTTTATCAAGTCAGTCACAACCAATCGATGTATACATTGATGTATACTTTTTATACATTGATGTACACATTGGTTTTCATTAAAAGTTGGTTAATTAACTAAAAGTACATCGATGTACACATAGATGTACAGAACTTTCAATTAATTCTTTTTCTTTCATTTTACATTTTGAAAACCTTTCTAGTTTGTTTTTATGAGAGCTATTTCAAAAAGAAAAACTTAACATATTTCTTTATGTTGATAATCTAATATTGCTTGAGATCCTTTGAGATTCTTCTTTGTAGTTCTTCATCTTCAAGCATTGCTTCATGATCCTTCTTTTGCTCCTTTGATCCTTTGCATCCTTTTCCTTGCACTGATTATATCTTATATAAACATTCAAACTTGGCAAGAAATTAGTGAATCAAAGTGTAATTCAAGTTAGTTTAGTCATAATCAAAACATACTAGGGTCATTTTTCCATAGATTCAAGTGAATCATGTACAACCATGGTGGCGCATCTGAGAGTAAGGTGTGTCGGCTCTCATAGGGGTCCATAAGAGGTTTGGTGGATTGCCCCGGCGTTGGTGTTTATTGGCCAATGTGGAGATGTAACTCCGAAGTTGACTTCCTGAGATAGATGGATCCAAGTGCATAATGGAGTAGTGGGGCAGAGTTGCATTGCATAGCATACACCTTTATATTATGATGTTGATGTGTTATACTGTTATTGTTTGTTATAACATGCTTGTTGATGTAAGCTCGTCTTGCTAACTGCTTCCTTGCCATTATATTCATATTCATGTTTCTTACTCCCTATCTCTATGTTTCTTGTTGTTGCATGTATCTTTTATGCAGAAGACGGCGAGCAGCCAATTGAGGAGTGACTCCGAGGAGTCGCGACTCTTTAGTTAGGATTTCCAGCTTTTAGTAGTTAGTTAGTTGTTTCGGTTTATATCCGAGGTTGTTTTTTCGGATTAGTTATACCAGCTCTGTAATGTGACATCGGGGTTGGGTTTATCTTTTGTTTATGTTATGTTTTTCCGCATTTGAGATTTGATACAATGTCCCATACCTACATAGCCTCAAGGAAGATCTGACCCTACAACTGCCAATATTAGGCATCTTGTGCGTTCAATAGTAACAGCCACATAGTGGTACTATAATTGATTGTGAAACGCTCTCAATAACCTGGACCGGCTAGCGTCTAATCGTAGATGTCAGTGTATTGAATGGAACACCACGACTAAGAAGAATCACCAACTAGCCATCTGTGACCTCCTACTCTGACCATCCCCAAGACCATTGAAGGTCGTCACTAGCATGACCTCATGCGCATAAACATGTAAGCCTGCTTCCTAAGAACAAAGGCCTTGCTGATAAATTCATTTGAATCAAGCCGATAACGGCATGTGCGTTCATATTTATCCATCGGATAAATTTCAGGGTTCCTTGCAGAAATCAAAAGCCATTATAAAGGCAAAGCAGACAGTACCAACCTGTTGGGAATCACCCCTCGTTGGACCATCCGTATTTCAACGATTTAGTACATTATGAAGGTTGGTTATTCGTCACCAACTCGTTATACCTCTTTAAGTTCATTCCTGAATGGGATTACTTGTCGAGCAAGTAACCTTAAAATACTTTTTTCATTAAGCATTATGGATGTGTGGATATTGAATTATCCACACTTTATGACAAATGGTCTTGCTTCACCATAAGTCATAATTCATTAGGTTCATATTTTCACTAAGCCATCTTCGACTTAGGTTTTCCATTTAACCTAAAAAACTAGTCTTTGAGACCAAAACCTCTTTTGTCCAAAAGTCAAAACCCTTTGACTAAAACCAAATCATTTGGAAGTAAGATTGACACATAGGTATATTGGTACCAAATCTCTCAAAACAGTATTTCCAAAACCCGTAAAATTATTGAAAGACTATTTTTCCCTTTTTACTTGATTTGGGGTCTTAACCCCTAAACTTTCAAAAAAAGCTTCTTCTACTAAAAACCATCACTTACCTAGGTTCTAATACTCATTTTAAAGTATTAAAATACTAAGTTAAGGTGTTAAAATACTAAGTTAAGGTCTTAAATAGCATTTTACTCAAAATTCCTAAAATTTGGCCAAAAGCCACTAAGTTTGAAAATCGGGTAATTCCTTTTTCCTTGTTTCTTGGGTCCTAAAGGTTAAGGATTCATTTTGGGACCTTAGGATACTTAGTTAAGTCTCAAAACCAGTTTGTAGCTCATAAAAACAATGTTGGTCAAATTATTTAATTTTGGTCCATTTTACCATTTCGAACTCTTTAAAAACTCAATTTCATTGTCTCTTGGAACATGATTTTATTCCTTTATTACCTAAACAATTCTGAAAGTCATTTTGAAATCAATTGAACACTTCAAAACGGTTTTAAACACTGTAAAAATAGTTTTGGAAAACAACATTTTCTTCTTGTTTTCAATGATCCTTAAATACAGTTGTTTCTTTAGTTTCTAAAGCATCACTTGGGTAAATCAAAATATAACGTACGATCAAAATATTTCTCAAACCATTCCTAAAACCTTAACCAAAAATCAAAGTTCCAAAACAATTGTTCAAAACTTATTCTTTTTCCTTTATGGATTATAATATTCATTTTCTCACTTAAGGATGTTAAGGTCGCTTGAGTTTCAAGGGTTGGGGTTAAACTCCTGCTTTCATTCATACTTGGCCAAAAGCCAATCACAACCAATGTGAAGGTTACACTTCACCAAACAATCTCACAATTATGCATACGCATCAACATATCATGTTATATCAAATAATCACAATAATTAATTTATTTGCAATAACTAAGTATTAAAATCCTCACTTTGATCCAATGATCAAAGTGATGGTTTTCAACATGCTATAAATTATTTTTATATTAACATCAATCAAGCCACAAACCAATATCGCAAACATATTCATATAAGGAGAGAAATAGACAAAGTGGATAACCCTTGGCATATGATTTCCAACACAGAACAATTAAAGCCATCTTCACACCCACAGATATGGTGTGATGTGGCTCATTCCCCCTTACCTCTTGTAGACACGACAAAGATCATCTCCTTGGTGTTTCAACAATTAGCCTCCTTTAGAGCGACGCTTCACAAGGCTAAACCCCAATTAACAACCTGACTTGATGTTCCAGTTTTCTCTGACACCTTGCAACATGTGCAGACAGCTCCTGTCAGCTCTCGAAAACACAAATCATGTTCCCCTAAGCAAGTACAACCACGACAACATCCCAGAGATGGAGTCCAAGCATTTTCAACAACCAGACAAATAACACAATCAATTACTCATCAAAAAACACTCACTCTAAGTTAATTTCTACACTTAATTTTACAAAATAGAACCAATTTCAATAAAAATCAGATTTGGGAAAATAAAGGTTCATCGTTAAAATTGGGGAAAAGAGATTTGATCATAGGAGTACGAAATAAGTTAGGTAGAACATCAATTAGCAATCCCAATTGCATAAAGACAGTTAATTTCATAATTATAAGACTAATTTCAAAAGAAACAGATTTGGGGCTTTAGGGTTCATAATACAATTCGGGGGAAATAAATCTACCCAAAGAATGATAAAATTAGTTTATAGAAACACTAATTCACAGCTCCAAAGCTAGGGTTAGGGCTTGCAAATTGATTTGGGGCTTTTTGAATCTGAAGCCCATTGAGTGAAATTTTCACTCACCCAAAGAAGAAGAAGGACGTGGTGGCTGTTGGAAGGTCTAGCATGGTGGTGACAGCGGTGGTAGACGGTGACAGCAACGTTCCTAAGGCTTCCATGAACGAAAACAAAGGTGAGGTTCATGAAAACGGAAAAAGAAGGTTTATAACATAAGCTATGGTGGGTCAAACATGCAGGACAGCTAGCTGGTTCGCGTGGCTGTCCTCCTCACTCCAGGCGGCGGTCGGACAGCGCTCCTCCTGTGGCTGGTCGTGGCTGGCCTTAGGGAGAAGTTAAAGGGCGTTTGAAAATGTAGAGAGGAGAGAAGAGTGTGAGTTGTTCTGATGAAGGAAGAAAAGAAGAAGATAAAAGAGAGAAAAATAAGGGGCTGTATGCGTGGGATTTTTCTGACCAGGGAATGGGTATTTTTTTTTCTTTTTCTTTTAATTTGTGGTAAGTAGAAATAGTGGTTCGGATTAACTCTAAAATGAAAGATTGGTTTTTAACCTTTAGATATAAAATTAGAGAGGGTAAAAATACAACTTTCAAAATTCAAATTAGAGTAGAGTTTAATGGTTGAATAGGTCAAACAAGGAAATCAATTATCTAAAATTAATCTCCAATTAATACTAAACCAATTTATTTTTAAATCTAAAATTAAATAGAGTAAAATCTAAAAAAATAAAATTCTTTCAGTCATATTATTTTAAATATTTTTCTAAACAAATAACAATAGTGACAATAGCATAACATTATTGTCTTACAAGCGTACACTACATTAACGCAGTGTTAAGGCACCGAATAAAATAATTTAAATGAGAAAATAAAATTACTCAAAATAATCCACTTAATGAAGAAATGAAGAAATGAATGCGCATAGTAATGACTCTTTAATGTTGTGTGTTCTCTATCTTCATCTTGAATGACTTCTGTATTTATAGCCTTCAAGCATTTAAGATCTGTTAGAGACATTCCTTTAAATGTTGGCTTCAAGAAGAGCTCCATTAAATGCAATAGAGTTGTTCTAGGCAGCCATTAATGCAATAGGAATGTTGGTTGTACTCTAGCCAAAAAGATCAGGGCTTTATGCATTGTGCAATAGCCAAATCAGAGTTGTGTAGAATGCTTTTGTACTTTGCAGAGCACATTTCCCTTTTTGTGTAATAACCAGTAGCCAATGACTGACTTCTGCATTAGGTACCCAAACCTGATAAGGAAAGACATGAAAATGAATTCTTCCAAGAAAGATGAGAACCTGCCTACAAGATGTAGGTGCCATTTGTGGCAAAAGCGAGGAACGAGTGCCTTAAAGCGGAGAAGGAAAACCGCACCCTTGTCTAACGGATTGGGCTAAGAGAAGGGGAAGAGTTAGTCTTTCTGCCATCGATTACAGGCAAAGCACTTTGTGAGCATATATCTCTGGTCATCCCTTTCATTTGAATTAGGAATCTCACATCCCAATCTCTTTTTCCGCCTTTCCTGTCTTTGTTAGTCTTTAACCTTCTCTTAAGTCAAACTACTTTCACGTTCGGTTCAGAGAGCACTTTTTTTTTCGTCGAGAATTCTTCGTTCCCTTTCGTGTGAATTCCCCAGCGGCGAATTAAAAACTTTTTTGGCCCTATCTATTCCATCTCTCGAGCCCCGAAGAAAACCCCCTCCCCTTCGGACTCCATATCTCTTTTGACTCTATATATGTGGGCACCTGATATCTATGAGTTCCGCTTAGCCCCTTGCCCAGCTTTCAGGAAAGATCCGATGCAGCTATCGAGAGATATAAGCTTTCCAGCTCGGAGTGGAGGGAAAGAGTAGCTCCTTGCCAGCAGCTGAAAATTCTACAGTGGTTCAGTCTGATTCGTTCATCCGGAAGAAAGGATATGAGGATTTTCACAAATCAGCTTCCTAATCACGAAGCAAAGGCCTCAGTTGATTGGCAAGCTGGCTGACTTAGTGCTTGATCTCCTAGGTTGCTTGTGAGAATGACCTTCTAACTTTCTTGATAAGTGTGAGAGAGAGAGAGCTTCAGAGACTTCTGTATGAGGGGATAGCTTTCAAAAGCTCTTTATACTTGTGTTCCTCATTGAAGAACCACAGACGAGTATGAGAGCTTCGCATAGACAAGTTGAAACAACAATGCAGATAGTCAACAATCTAGTCAGTAGACAAGTTGACTTTTGCTTCTCCAGACAGGTGGTCTTTTAAGTGGGCAAACAGGTGAGAAAATGAATTCTTACTATTGTGATCTGCACACTAGATAGACATGTTAGTGATGTAAGCCCAATGGAGACCAACTTGGATCAAGAAGCCATCCAAGGTCTTGGTGGCCCAATGACAAGAGCAAGAGCAAAGAAAGCCCAAGAAGCTCTAACTCAATTGGTAGGCCTCTTAATGGACACAAGCCCAAGTGCACAACAAGGAGATAATGAGCCCAAGTTAATCACTTTGCTCATCCATAAATCAGTGGGTCATTATTGCAAATGGAGGCAGCCTATCTTTCCTATTCTACACATGTTAAATTAGTGTAGGTTGAGATTTCTTTTGATGTAAATTGTGGGGGTTACACTTTTTAATTTGAGAAGCAAAGTGTAACCACCCATAATCATGAGATGGTGGGGGCATGAGCATCATTGTGGTGGCTGAGTAAAGAATAGATGATTAAGTGAGTCATTAGTGACATAATTAGACCATTCAAAGTAGGGGTTAAGGTTTGTGTATGGCAACCAAAGGTTGGCTGCCTACTCTCTATGTAATCATGCCTATTCCATTGGGAAATACAACTTGGATGTTCATTGTGGATCAAATTCCATTTTGTGAGAATATTGTTTTCTCCGTGGTTCTTGGTTGAGCCAACTAGTTCTTATCAAGAATCCAAGATTCTTGTGGCGAACATCACCTGGCTTATCAAACCTCCTTGGTTTGTGGCGCCATCACCATTTCATTCTCATCCATTTTCTTCTTTATTTCTTCAATTTTAACTATGTTACAATTCTGAATTCAAGCTTTGTTTTTGTTCTAAAAAGGTTTTGCGCCATATATGTTTTGAAATTCAACCAAATAGATCATGCCAAGGCAACCCTCCATTTGGTTGTCATTAAGTGGTATCAAAGCTTAGGCTTTGGTTGAATTTTGAGTTTGTGTTCTTCATCTATCTTTTTTTTTTTCTTTCTTCCAAAACCCAAAATCTAAAAAAATATATATATATTACTTTGATTCTGTTTGTGAAGGGAAAATTTCGAAATTGTGTTTTTGCTCAAAAAAAAAATGGATTTCAAGTGTGATTTTTCTTTGAGAATTCCAGAGACAATCACGGGCAAGCCGTGAAATTCATCACGGTCGTGACACCCATATTGAGAATTCCAGAGACGATCACGGCCAGGCTGTGAAGCTCATCACGTCCGTGACAAGAAAAAGAGTGTGATCCAGAAAGGATCACGGGTAGGCCGTGAACTACATCACGCCCGTGACCCATTAAAAAAAAATTTACTTGAGCAACTTGTGTACCTGAAATATTTCCGTTCTTCCTATACTTCTTTGTTTCCAAAAGCTTTTATTTTCTAGCCTTTCCTTTGTTTGTTTCCTTGTTTTGATAAGTTTTGTGATCTTTGTTACTTGATTTTTAGATTTTGGTTTGTTTTGTGTTGACTCACCTAAGACCTAAAGGAGAACAAGTGAGTGGAAAAAGGCAAGAGTGACAAATTACATCTTGTGTGGGAAAAGCCAAAAAGAGTGAAAAAGAAGAAACATTGTGAGTACAAGTGAGAGAGTGTGGTGAGAAAAATTATCAAATTCTTCTACTCAAGTCATGTGAGACCATGATAGTTCACCCCCTACTCCAAGGACAGCCGCTCATCAAGCTAGGATGACTAATCAAATTCAAACTTTTACAAGACAAATGGAGGAGATGCAAGCCAATTATGATAGACTACTTGCTCGACTTCAAAACCATGAAGATTCTAGTGGCTATGAGAGTGAAAGAGGAAGACCTAGAGGAGGTAGAAGAGGTAGGAGGCATGAAAGAGGAGAAAGACTTGAAGGGATCAAAATCAAAGTTCCTTCCTTTATTGGGAAGAATGACCCCGAAGCATATATGGAGTGGGAGATGAAGATGGAACAAGTCTTTGATTGTAATTCATACAATGAAAGCAAGAAGGTGAAAGTAGCCGCCCTTGAGTTCAAAGAGTATGCTCTTGTATGGTGGGACCAATTGCAAAAAGAAAGGAGAAGATATGAAGAGGGACCTATAGAGACTTGGGAAGAAATGAAGCATGTCATGAGGAAGAGGTTTGTCCCAAATCACTACCATAGGGACCTACACAACAAATTGCAAAGGTTGACACAAGGCTCTAAAAGTGTTGATGAATATTACAAGGAGATGGAGTTGGCCTTGCTTAGGTCTAACTATGATGAAGATAGGGAGGCTACCATGGCTCGGTTTTTACATGGGTTGAATCAAGACATTCAAGACATAGTGGAACTTCAACACTATGTGGAGCTTGAAGATTTGGTCCAACAAGCAATGAAGGTGGAGCAACAACTTAAGAGGAGGAAGTCCAAATTTACTTTTTCTTCTTCCAAATTTCCATCCTCAAATTGGAAGGACAAGCAAAAGAAGGAGGGTGCACCATCCAAGGAGGCCGTGAGCACTCCTCAAGGGAAGAAGCCAATGGAAGCAAGTTCTAGGAGCTGTGATGTGAAATGCTTCAAATGCCTAGGTCATGGGCACATTGCATCCCAATGCCCAACAAAGAGGACCATGGTAACAAGAAATGGAGAAGGCTTCTCTCAATCCGAGGCTTCAAGTGAAGACGAGAGTGAGGAAGAGGAGATCATTCCGGAAGGTGACTTATTTATGGTAAGAAGGCTTTTGGGGAGTCAAGCAAAGGAATATGAAGAAGGCCAAAGAGAAAATATCTTTCACACTAGATGCCTAATTCAAGGAAAGGTATGCTCTCTAATCATTGATGGAGGTAGTTGTGCCAATGTGGTAAGTTCTAGATTGGTGTCTAAATTGAACCTTGGGACTAAGGCACATCCTAGGCCTTATAGACTCCAATGGCTAAGTGAGGTTGGAGAAATGGTGGTAAACAAACAAGTTGAGGTCCCTTTTTCAATAGGGAAATATCAAGATTGTGTACTATGTGATGTAGTGCCTATGGAGGCAAGCCACATATTGTTGGGGAGACCTTGGCAATGTAACACCCTGTTTTTCATAAATATTTTTTTTAAGCTAGTTTATTATTATTTTAAAATGTTGGTTAAGGGCTAAATGGGATTTTAGCCTAAAAGTCCCTTTCTGATACATGAGCACGCCCATGCTCATCAGCCAGCAAGCCCGTGCTTAAAGTCAGAAGCGTGTCTCTGATTTTAAGTTGAGCACGACCGTGCTCAATAGTGAGCACGCCCATGCTCAATGCGTGGACCGCGTCTCGCTGACGCTAAGTGGAGCACGACCGTGCTCAATGCAAAGCACGACCGTGCTCAGGTCCGGACGTTATAAACGTGAGCAGAACCCGAGGGTTACGTATAACCCTACTTTTGTGAGTTGCAGCAGCCGTAGTTGCGGCCAGAGCATATTTCCACATTGCTTCCTCTTCGTTCTTCATTGCTGGGGATTATTGGAAGCAGTTTAGGGAGACTAGTGGTTCTACCTTGGTCTGGAGGTAATGGTTTCCCTTCCCCTTGTGGTTTCCTTCTTTGTTTTGAGTAGGAAACAAATTTGGTTATGTTCTATTGTTTAAGGTTCTTTGGGTTAAGCTGTTTGGGAAGGAACCGGTTGCAGTTAGGAGTATATGTTGGTTGATAGAGCTACCTTCAATCCAGGTATGGGGAGAAGTGGGATTGTTTTCATTCAGCAGTGGGTAGTGTAAGGTAACGGGGTCCCCCATGACCCCGGTATTATTGTATGTATGTTGTTGTAATGCGGTGTTTAATCTGTGATAATATGTCCTGGTTGTTTTTAGTGTTATATGCTTATGAATATGATGCTATGTTATTATTGACATAATGATGTTGATTGGTTGATCGTTATTGTTGTTGCTGTTATGATGATGTTGATGAAATTGCCTAAGTGATTAATTAGGTTAAAACGTATTCTTTTTTTATCAGTTGAATCCCTGATATAATTGGTTAACACTTGGTTTCTGTCTCTGCCCAGAACAGTGCAGTCGTGCATTGAGCACGACCGTGCTGATTAGGGAGCACAACCGTGCTCCCCTTTGAATTCTGGAAAATGGCCGCGCTGTTCAGCACGGCCGTGTAGGTTAAACAGCACGACCGTGCTACTGAGCACGACCGTGCTGAGTGTGAAGCACGACCGTGCTTCACTTAAAAGGGCAGCACGCCCTCACGTGTCCAAGCACGACCGTGCTAGGGTCTAAGCACGACCGTGCTGACCCCTCTTGGACAGTGATGCGATTAAAGGACTTAAAGGGTTTAAAACCCCATTCCCCTATGATGATAAGTTGAGATAATCAATCAAAGATAAAGATTAGACATCCTGGTTATTAATTATATAAGATAATTAGATAATCAAATGTTAAGTCGGTATCCGTTGGGTTTCCACACGTTGAAAAGTTGAAGTCTTGGGTGCTTATAAACCCAAGCATGTTGAGTTGAACCTTGGTGCTTATTGGCCAAGGGAGCCTTGAACCCATGGTTTGGGTCTAAGGTTACGTTAAACGTTGACGTTGAAGTCTTGGGAGCTTCATGGCCCAAGCAAGGAGGTGGTTGAGATTGATTGTTGTTGTGCCATTTGCATAGAGCATTGGAGTTGTTGATGGGGGAGGTTCGATAAAGGGGAGATTGCCCGAGAGTACGGTGATCTGGCCATCCACGGTAGGTCACCCAAGGTTTGGTGACCGAGGCCCCCCGTGATGAGGCATCCACGGTTTGATGTGTTGGCTATCCATGGGGTTCACCCAAGGTTTGGTGAACTGCCGATGTTGGTGCTTTTATGGCCAATACGGATATGTAACTCCAAAGTCGTTCATCCTGAGTTAGTTTGGATCCACATGCATAGTTGGAGTAGCGGAGTAGTTGGTGCATTGCATAGCATAGCATACTTGGTTGTTATGATACTGTTGGATGTTGATGTATGCTTATGTGTATGTTTACCTTGCATATTATTCCCCTGCTGTTCATATGATTACATGAATCTTACTCCCTGTATTGTTTGTGTTTGGCCTGATCGGCATTTGCAGAGGATGACGAGCAGCCCGGAGAGGAGTGACTCTGAGGAGCCGCCACTCATAGTTAGGGCCTGTTTATGTTTAGTTGTTTCTTTTGTATTCCGAGGATGTTATTTTCCTGAACGGTTATCACAGTTCTGAGTTGTGACATCGGGGTTGGGTAGTTATTTCTTCATGTTTTATTGATTATGAAATTGGTTTATTTTCCGCGTTGTAATTGGTTCATATGGGACTTTTCTACCCATGGACAATTGTTTAAACTTATTCAATAATTGCATCTTTTTATTTTAAATTATTTTTATTAATTGCCTTATAACATGCTGGGTAGAAGGGTGTCACATTTAGTGGTATTAGAGCAGTTCGACCTTGTTCGGACGTGGTATGAGTCTGTTGTGAGTCTGTTGTGTGACTCTTGTGTGAATTGTCTATACTTGTATAGATAATGATGTTTTAAGTTAGTTGCCTGTAGCTTTTACTCGCTTAAGTTTCTGTATTAAGAGTTGTGTTGGACTTGTACAGCAACTAATGGCCGGTAGAGGACGCAACGATTAGGCGATTGCTGACGCATTGGCACTCCTAGCCAATGCTATTGGTCAGGTCAACCCTAACAATGGTGGGCCAGCTGAGTTCCAGGGACTGGATAAGTTCCAGAGGAACAACCCTCCATCGTTCAAGGGCGCGTACGATCCGGAAGGAGCTTTGTTGTGGCTGAGGGAGACAGAGAAGATCTTTCGAGCCATGGATTGCAACGATCAGCATAAACTCATCTTTGCTACCTTCATGCTGACCGAGAAGGCAGAACACTGGTGGGATAACTGCAGGCTGAGGATGCAGGCTGAGGGCACAGCGGTTACATGGGCTGTGTTCAGGCAGAGATTCCTGGAGAAGTACTTCCCAGCAGATATCAGAGACAAGAAGGAGATGGAATTCTTGTCTTTGAGGCAGGGGTCGCTGTCAGTCGGTGACTATGCGGCCAAGTTTGAGGAGCTGGCCAGGTACTACACTCCCTACCAGCATGAGACGGATGACCGTTCGAAGTGTGTGAAGTTTGAGGCTGGGCTCCGACCTGAGATCAAGCAGGCCATCAGCTACCAGGAGATCAGAGTCTTCCCTATTCTGGTCAACAAGTGCAGGATCTATGAGGATGCCAACCAATTCAGAGTTACCAGTTCTAGAGGGTCAGATAGCTAGAGTGGCAAGAGGACCGATCAGAGGGACAAGGGTAAACAGAGGTATGCTCCGACCGGCAGAGATTTCAAGCAGAGTGGTAAGAAGCCACAGTTTCAGCAGGATGGGTTTAGAGGTGGGTTCTCTAATGTCTCTAGGCCCATGAGGTGCGGCAAGTGTGGTGCTACGGATCACTACTCGTCTCAGTGCAAGGAGACGCAGGTTATCTGCTTCAGATGTGGCAAGCCAGGACACATCAGCCGAGAGTGCGAAGGAGCCAAGACCGAGCCTCCCAGCGCCAGCAAGAATCAGAAGTCCCAGGCCAACCGACTGAAGGCCACTGGAAGAGTCTTTACTCTTAGTGGAGCTGAAGCCTCCGAGTCTGATGACTTGATTCAAGGTACATGTTTTATAGATGGAACTCGATTAACTGTGTTGTATGATTCGGGTGCTACTCATTCTTTTATATCGCATGATAGGGTCAAGAGTCTTGAATTGCCTGTTACTTTCCTTGAGTATGATTTGTTGGTTTCTACACCAACAAATAAACCTGTTTCTACTTCTTATGCATGCAAGAACTGTCATATAGTTATAAATGATAGAACATTCATTGCTGATCTTGTATGCTTGCCTTTGAAAGACCTAGATATTATTCTGGGTATGGACTGGTTATCTTCCAACCATGTCCTCCTGAATTGTTTTGACAAAACCCTGATTTTCGGAACTCCAAAGGAGTCTAAGAATCCGGACCTTCTCTCTGCCAGCCAAGTCCAAGCTTCGATGAAAGACGAAGCCCAAGTATACATGATGTTAGCTTCCCTGGAAGTAGAGAGCAGCCCTCCTGATGTCGCCAGCTTGCCTGTTGTGCGGGAATTTCCTGAAGTGTTTCCGGGGGATGTTTATAACTTACCCCCAGAGAGAGATGTTGAGTTTACCATAGATTTAGTGCCTGGCACCAGGCCAATCTCCATAGCACCCTATAGAATGTCTCCTCTAGAGCTAGCTAAGTTGAAGGAACAATTGGAGGACCTGATGAAGAAGCAGTTCATTAGGCCGAGTGTGTCTCTGTGGGGAGCACCTGTGTTGTTAGTGAAGAAGAAAGATGGTAGTATGAGGTTGTGTGTCGACTTTCGGCAGCTCAACAAGGTGACCATAAAGAATCGGTATCCCTTCCCTAGGATTGATGATCTTATGGACCAGTTGATGGGCGCTTGCGTCTTTTCAAAGATAGATTTGAGGTCAGGGTACCATCAGATTTGGGTTAAGTCTGAGGACATCCCGAAGACAGCGTTTAGGACACAATATGGTCACTATGAGTACTTGGTTATGCCCTTCGGTGTGACCAATGCTCCTGCGGTCTTCATGGACTACATGAACAAGACCTTTTACCCTTACTTGGATAAGTTTGTGGTGGTGTTCATAGATGACATCTTAGTGTACTCCAAGAGTAAGGAGGAACATGAGGAACACTTGAGGGTTGTCTTGCAGACCCTTAAGGAAAAGCAGTTGTATGCTAAGTTGTCTAAGTGTGAGTTCTGGTTGGAGGAAGTGAGCTTCTTAGGACATGTCATCTCTAAGGGTGGCATAGCAGTGGACCCAGCTAAAGTAGAGACGGTGCTCCAGTGGGAAGCTCCAAAGTCTGTAACCGAGATTAGGAGTTTCTTGGGGTTAGCCGGGTACTATAGGCGGTTTATAGAAGGTTTCTCTGAGATAGCTTTACCCTTAACCCGTCTCACCAAGAAGGGATAGTTGTTTGTGTGGGACTCTAAGTGTGAAGAGAGTTTCCAAACACTTAAGAATAGGTTGACGTCAGCACCAGTGTTAGTTTTGCCAGATCCTAGTGAACCCTTCGTAGTTTACTGCGATGCTTCTAAGCAAGGGTTAGGTGGTGTGCTGATGCAGAATGGTAAGGTAGTTGCTTATGCTTCTAGGCAGTTGAAAACCCATGAGAAGAACTACCTTACCCATGACCTAGAGCTAGGAGCTGTGGTATTTGCCTTAAAGATCTGGAAGCATTACCTGTATGGAGCGAGGTTCGAGGTTTTTAGTGATCATAAGAGGTTGAAGTATCTCTTTGATCAAAAAGAGTTGAACATGAGGCAGCGTAGGTGGATGGAGTTCTTAAAGGATTATGACTTCGAGCTGACCCATCACCCAGGAAAGGCCAATGTGGTGGTCGACGCCTTAAGTAGGAAAACCCTACATGTCTCCGCTTTGATGGTTAGGGAGATGGATTTGATTGAGGAGTTTAGAGACCTTAGTCTAGCTTGTGAGTTTACCCCTATGAGTATTAGGCTTGGTACCTTGAAGGTTACCAACAGTTTGATGGATCAGATTAGAGAGGGTCAGAAGTTAGACAAGTTTCTCTTAGACCAACGAGAGTTGCTCGCTCAAGGTAGAGACCTAAGTTTTAAGGATGGCAGTGATGGCATCTTGAGGTTTAAGGATAGAGTTTGTGTGCCAGATGTTCCTGAGCTTAGGAAGTTGATCTTAGAAGAAGGTCATAGGAGTGGACTGAGTGTGCACCCAGGTGCCACTAAGATGTATCAGGACCTTAAGAGGATGTTTTGGTGGCCTAGGATGAAAAAGGATGTAGCTGAGTTTGTGTATGCGTGCCTAGTTTGTCAAAAGGCTAAGATCGAGCATCAAAGGCCTTCGGGTAAGTTGCAACCTTTGAGCATCCCAGAATGGAAATGGGATAGCATCTCCATGGATTTTGTGTCTGGACTCCCTAGGACTCCAGCTGGTTTTGAGGCGATTTGGGTTGTTGTGGATAGACTGACTAAGTCTACCCATTTCATTCCGATGAATATGGAGTATCCATTGGAGAAGTTAGCTAAGTTGTACATCAAAGAGATAGTTAGGCTTCATGGTGTACCCTCTAGCATAGTTTCAGATAGAGACCCGAGGTTTACCTCTAGGTTTTGGAATAGTTTGCAAGAGGCTTTAGGGACAAAGCTTAGGCTTAGTTCAGCTTACCACCCACAGACTGATGGGCAGTCTGAGTGGACCATCCAGTCCTTAGAGGACTTGTTGAGGGCTTGTGTGTTAGAGCAGTCAGGGAGTTGGGACAAGTTTTTGTCCCTGATAGAGTTCACCTACAACAACAGTTTCCATTCCAGCATTGGGATGGCACCTTATGAAGCTGTGTATGGGAGGAGATGTAGGACACCCTTGTGTTGGAGTGAACCTAGTGTTAGTGTGGTGCTAGGGCCAGAGATAGTCCAGGAAACAACAGAAAAGATCAGGTTAGTTCAGGAAAAGATGAGAGTTGCACAAAGTAGGCAGAAGAGCTACCATGATAAAAGGAGGAAGGCGCTCGAATTCCAGGAAGGCGATCATGTATTCTTGAGAGTTACTCCGACCACTGGGGTTGGTAGAGTGATGAAGGCGAGGAAACTTACTCCGAGATTTATTGGTCCTTACCAAATCCTTAAAAGAGTCGGCGAAGTCGCCTATCAAATAGCCTTGCCACCGTTCCTGTCAAACCTCCACAATGTTTTTCATGTGTCTCAACTCAGGAAGTACATTCATGACCCTAGTCACGTGATAGTTCCCGATACCAAACAGTTAAAAGAGAACTTGACATTTGAGGTGTTACCCCTTCGAGTCGAGGATAGGAGGGTGAAGCAGCTAAGAGGTAAAGAGATTCCCTTGGTTAAAGTAGTTTGGAGTGGGGCAACTGAGGAAAGCGCTACCTGAGAGCTCGAGAGTCAGATGATGGAGGCGTATCCGCATCTTTTCATTTGAGGTACGTAGAAATTTCGAGGACGAAATTTTTGTAAGGGGGGTGGAATTGTAACACCCTGTTTTTCATAAATATTTTTTTAAGCTAGTTTTATTATTATTTAAAAATGTTGGTTAAGGGCTAAGTGGGATTTTAGCCTAAAAGTCCCCTTCTGGTACATGAGCACGCCCGTGCTCATCAGCCAGGAAGCTCGTGCTTAAAGTCATAAGCGTGTCTCTGATTTTAAGTTAAGCACGCCCGTGCTCAATGCGTGGACCGCGTCTCGCTGACGCTAAGTGGAGCACGACCGTGCTCAGGTCCGGACGTTATAAACGTGAGCAGAACCCGAGGGTTACGTATAACCCTACTTTTGTGAGTTGCAGCAGCTGTAGTTGCGGCCAGAGCACGTTTCCACACTACTTCCTCTTCATTCTTCATTGCTGGGGATTATTGGAAGCGGTTTAGGGAGACTAGTGGTTCTACCTTGGTCTGGAGGTAATAGTTTCCCTTCCCCTTGTGGTTTCCTTCTTTGTTTTGAGTAGGAAACTAATCTGGTTATGTTCTATTGTTTAAGGTTCTTTGGGTTAAGCTGTTTGGGAAGGAACCGGTTGCAGTTAGGAGCATACGTTGGTTGATAGAGCTACCTTCAATCCAGGTATGGGGAGAAGTGGGATTGTTTTCATTAGGCAGTGTGTAGTGTAAGGTAATGGGGCCCCCCATGACCCCGGTATTATTGTATGTATGTTGTTGTAATGCGGTGTTTAATCTGTGATAATATGTCCTGGTTGTTTTTAGTGTTATATGCTTATGAATATGATGCTATGTTATTATTGACATAATGATGTTGAATTGTTGATCGTTATTGTTGTTGCCGTTATGATGATGTTGATGAAATTGCCTAAGTGATTAATTAGGTTAAAACGTATTCTTTTTTTTATAAGTTGAATCCCTAATATAATTGGTTAACACTTGGTTTCTGTCTCTGCCCAGAACAGTGCAGTCGTGCATTGAGCACGACCGTGCTGATTAGGGAGCACGACCGTGCTCCCCTTTGAATTCTGGAAAATGGCCGCGCTGTTCAGTGGGTCATTATTGCAAATGGAGGCAGCCTATCTTTCCTATTCTACACATGTTAAATTAGTGTAGGTTGAGATTTCTTTTGATGTAAATTGTGGGGGTTACACTTTTTAATTTGAGAAGCAAAGTGTAACCACCCATAATCATGAGATGGTGGGGGCGTGAGCATCATTGTGGTGGCTGAGTAAAGAATAGATGATTAAGTGAGTCATTAGTGACATAATTAGACCATTCAAAGTGGGGGTTAAGGTTTGTGTATGGCAACCAAAGGTTGGCTGCCTACTCTCTATGTAATCATGCCTATTCCATTGAGAAATACAACTTGGATGTTCATTGTGGATCAAATTCCATTTTGTGAGAATATTGTTTTCTCCTTAGTTCTTGATTGAGCCAACTAGTTCTTATCAAGAATCCAAGATTCTTGTGGCGAACATCACCTGGCTTATCAAACCTCCTTGGTTTGTGGCGCCATCACCATTTCATTCTCATCCATTTTCTTCTTTATTTCTTCAATTTTAACTATGTTACAATTCTGAATTCAAGCATTGTTTTTGTTCTAAAAAGGTTTTGCGCCATATATGTTTTGAAATTCAACCAAATAGATCATGCCAAGGCAATCCTCCATTTGGTTGTCATCAGTTAGCAACCAAAATTAAGGTTAATTAAATCATTAACAAATGTTTAATTTTCATCAAAACTTAGGGTAAATGCACATCAGACATTTTAAAGACTAAACACTAACAACCTGATTTGACATTCCGGGTTCCTCAAGCACCTTGCAAATTCGCACAGACAGTTACCTGTCAGCTCCCAAAAAACATAATTTCTGCTCCTCCAAGCATGACAACAACAATGAACATAGATGAAAATTATCCATCAACAAAAAAAAAAAAATAAGGACCAAAATCAGTACAATAATCATCAGATAATTAATTTGAACTATTAATTTTCGGATTCAGAAACAAAAAACAATTTAAAATAGAATTTCTGGAACTTCAGGTTCAAGCATATTGAAGGACATGCATAATGAAGGGTGACGAATGGGTGGAATCAACTCACCACTGAAAGAGGAAGAGAAAGGCATGACGGCAGCGCTCCGGCTCGATGGCGGTTCATGGCGGTGCGGTGGTCAAAAACCAACCTTCTCCAATCTCAAAATTTCTTGAGGGGTTTTGTAAAGGAGGATGAGAAGAACAAAGTTATGGTGTTGATTTTTTGGACAGTGGCCGGAAAACGTTTGAAGGTGGCGGCTAGGGTTTTCCAAACACTTTCTTTTGTAGAATTTTTCATGGGGTTTTGATAGAGGAGAAAGAGATGATTCATTTGGTTAGTTTGTCTCGTCGGAACGAGGCTCGTGGCAGTCGGAATCGAGCTGAGAAGGGCGGTGACAGTGGTGCAGTGAAGTAAAACGGACCAAGAAGAACCAGACGTGGTGGTCGTCTTCCTCCCTTCGAGCGGCGGTGGGAGCTGCTTCCTAGGCGGCGCACATCGCTGGACTAGAGAGAAGGAGGAGAGAACTTTTGATGTTTTAGAGAGATACATGAGGGAATGAGTTTTCTGTTGAAGAATGAGAGAAGAAGAAGAACGTGAAAGAAGGGGAGAGAAAAGGAGGGTGTCGTGGAAGGGCCTGGACCAGGAGAGAAAAAAGAAGGTAATATCTTTTCTTCTTCTTTTTCTTTTCTTTTTTCTTTTAGTAAGTGTATATACAAAATAAAAAGGAGTGGTTGAGATTGAGTCTAAAAAGAAAGATAAGTTGTTGGCCTTTGGATCTAAAAACAATGAGGGAAAAATATATAGTTTCAAAATTTGAAATAGAGTAGAGATTAATGGTTGAATTTATCAATCAAAGAAATCAATGATCCAAAATAAATCACTGATTAATTTTAAACCAACATATTTTCAAATCTAAAATTAAGTAGAGTAAAATATGAAAATAAATTTCTTTCAATCATATTATTTTAAATAATTTTCTAAACAAACAATGATAGTGATAATAGCGTAATATTATTGTCTTGCAAGCGTGTATACTCTGCAATAACGTAGTGCTAACACACTCAATACAAAAAATTTTAAAAGAGTAAATAAAATTACTCAAACCAAATCACATAAAAATAAACAAAAATAAATATCCAGATAATTAATCACTCCAATAAAATAATATAATTCTATATGTAAAAACTGGGATGTTACACTTTTGATTCCACTAATGTTGTTCCTTGGAGCTTAAGGAATCGTTGGAAAAATTGTCTTCATTTAGTAAGGAAAGTTCACTTTACAGTTTCTCACATTTATCATGAAGGGAACTCTTGCGCGGATAAATTAGCAGCCTTTGGAATTGGTAATCCGGGATTCTCTTGGTGGGACCTTCCTCCACCTTTTGTTAGGGAGGAATTTAGTCGTAATCGGTTAGGATTACCTAGCTATAGATTCATATGATTCGTGTATTTTTTTTCTCATGGGTTTTGGTCCATGTCCCCCATGATTTTCTTGTTTTTATTCTTTTCTATTATTATATAATAAATTAGTAGTGTGCTGCAAATGATTGGTGACCTTAGTGGTGCCAACATAGTTGGGATGGCCATTCTCATTGTGATGTTTTTGCATGCTACTTTATTTTTAAAAATAGCTTGAGTGCATGGGAAGAATGTGAACGCGTGTAAAGATAAAAACTGTGTTAAGTATCATCACCAAAGTGTACTAGTGGCCAGACAAACAAATTAATGTAACAATTAACACATGATTTAACACAAATCAAACTTGTAGCCAAATTGTGAAATTAGGTGAACTAATCATGCAAAACTCTATCATCCGTAGTGTGTTGACCTACTAAAAGGAATCACTTCCATAGTTTCATTCAGGGTCGGCTTAACACCTATTGAGGCCTTAAAGCAAACTCCGAGGCAATGCCTTTTTAAAGATAATAAAAAACCTAATAAAGCAAAACTCGCCCATTTTTTCACTGAGAACTCAACTCACGCAAAGACGTTATTGGCATGACAGCACATTGCACAGAAAGACCGCATGATCGGTCAGTCACAAAGAGGTCATTGGAAAGTCGTGGCTCGTGGGGATGTCAACAGTCGCACAATCATTAAGCCATGCGAAGACAAAACAACAACATAGAGAAATCATATGAGAGAGAAAACAACGAAGACAGAGAGGCCTTTTTGAGAAAGAAAAAATGAGTTAATAATATTAACTATTTATTTTATTTTATTTAATAGGTGTGTACCAAAAAACTAAAAAACAAATTTTGAGGCCTAAAGCCCTAACCTTGGTGGGTTAGGCCTTAGGCCGGCCTAGGTTTCATTGCCATGAGATGGTAGATGGATTTGTCTTCTAGCCTCACCAGTCACCACTAGATAGGCCAGCTTCCCCAGATAATGAAGAAGAAACAATTGAAGGTAGAAGCATATATCTGAAGAATTCACCTCTCCACTCCTTTTAGGGAGAAGTGAAAGGAACCTGTTTCTGGCTTTGACGTATACCAACCAATTAAGCAGAGGGAGACAACAAAAAATGCATTCGACCTATAGGGAGAGAAATTAAATTAAGTGGAACCTTATACAAAGAGTATCAATGTATTAATATTAGGAAAATATACTAAAATCATTATCTCCTTGTTGTGCACTTGGGCTTGTGTCCATTAGGAGGCCCACCAATTGAGTTAGAGCTTCTTGGACTTTCTTTGCTCTTGCTCTTGTCATTGGGCCACCAAGACCTTGGATGGCTTCTTGATCCAAGTTGGTCTCCATTGGGCTTACATCATCCCCTTCTTCTTTAAGCGAATTCGACCTCGAATTGAAATCTTCATCACCTACATCAAAAAGAGATAAGTCAGCCACATTAAAAGTTGCACTAATACCTCCATACTCACTTGGAAGATCCAACTTGTACGCATTGTCATTTATAAACACAAGTACCGTTCAATGATAAACCAAAACCAGCTTGGTGTAGCTTAGCAATGCAGAGTCAATGTAGAGCATATTGCTAGACAGCTTTAAGTCATCATGATCAAATTGCGACCTTTATCCGCACTTACCAAATTCGGAATATTAGTTTTTCACTAATCAGATTTAGAATATTCTAATCGAAAAAAAAAAACTTATCCTATACTCTTTATAACAATATTTATTGTTCCCTACCCATTTAGCCATTTTCTTTACTGTTAAGATATTAACATACAATCAAACAGAAAGAAAATATAATATATACTCTGAAAGCAAAATATTTTTTAGTACAAAACTTCATTGCATAGCTATACCTACTGAATAGTATTGCTGACTCTAAAATTACAAGTTAGCTTTCAAATCCTTGGCCTGTAAATAAAGTATGTTTTTATTTGACGCGATGAAAATCTTCTAACCCTGTGTATATGTAGATCATCCTCTATAAATATATAGCTACATAGATGAGGAATAGTATAGATCCGAAACTTTCAGTGACTAAATGAATACCGATGAATGCAACATGTAAGAGTTGTAATGGTGGTTTAATAAGGTTTATACACAACAGAAAAGTGCTAATGGTAGTTAAAAGAAGGCTTTTACGATGGTGCTCAAAGCCAAATGGACCACTAAGGCTCCATTATTTCAACCGTTTAAAGGGGATAAAATTCGACTTTGAGATAAATTTTCTGGTTAAAAGGAATAAAAAATTTGGCATGTTCCTTCTTCCTTCGGAGGGATCTTGGCTTTGTTGGGGATGACTTCTTGCCATCACTACCACTTGCTGCATCCTCATATTCCTAACCCTTCTACTTCGTTACAGCTCAATCTTGTCTAAGAAAAACTCGATCTTTAAAATCAACGAAGTTATAAATCTGGGTTCGCAACCTCATTTGAGACCGTAACATTGTGGTATTGATAGTCTTTGAAATCGCATTATAATCTTATTTTCTGGCAATTGTCAGCAATAGTGATAAATATACAACGAGACCACAACCACAAACTTGCAACAAAACCATTGCTTTATTCCAAATCCTAAAACATAGTCTAGAACCTATGCAACTCCGCTTACAAGCATAGAAGAAAGAGCAACTTCACATTAATTGATCTAGGATTGGCGGCGCAGGACATGCCGTTTGAAGTAGTGTTTTGTTTTTCCTTTTTTTATAGGCAAATGTTAGATTGTTAGTATTTGTTATATTAGTAGGGGGAGTTGAACCCATGACCTTCACTTTGTCACTCCAAACCCTGTCAACCTCCCTGCAAGCCACCTTATAATGAAATATCCACTTTTCATTTAAACTTCATCTCTCGATTGCAACTAACCAATTTTCAACCATAGATCTGATTATCCTACCTAATCCACGGTTATTAGCAACGACACCACCGGTGTAAAGGTCCACCTTTTTTTGGACATCACGGTAAAAGCCTTCTAGTTAAAAATATGGGTTCTGTTGGGTGGATCTCAAAAGCCTAAAAATGAATATCAAACGGAAAAGGCAGAAGCAAATATTATTCCCACTACTAGGTCCACTACCATACCTACAAATGATGGGAACAGTGGAACACCAGAATGGCGAAAGGTACAAGCCAACTTTCTACTTTACCTTTATTACAACACACAACATGAATATACCAAATATATTTTACTAAGCAAAGATAAAAGGAGATTGAATTTAACATTATAAAAAGCAATAGAATTAAAAAGTAGAAATATATCCAATACTCAAAAACTTTACAGCAACTTGAAATCAAATATGTTGCATAGATCACAAACAGGACAACCCAATTTCCCAGGGAAAAAAATAAAAAAATTCTCATATCACAAATATTCCAAGGAATGCCCAAAAGGAAATTTGGATTAACTTCAAGTTGAAGGGCATAAGCATTACTATAAGCTTGTCATTACATCTCTTGGTACTGCAGTAACTGCATGCGACTTTGCATCCTTAGCTGTTCATAGAACCTTCTGATGAAATCCTCAGCCTGATCATCAACTTGACCATTTCCACTCTCTTCATTTTCATCCTCTGATGAGTAATCAGATATCCTCACAGAAAATGGTGAGAGGAGTGGGCTCTTTCTAACTCCAGGAGCAAAATCACATGCATCGAACCTAAGGTTGAAATTGTACTCAGGGGTCTTGGGAACTAAAACCACAGCCTTAGTAGGTTCTTCAAGTGCTTCCAAATCATCATGTTCCTCTTCAATAACCTCAGGGGAGTTGATGCAGGGAAAGTTGAAATGGTGTTTTCTCTTTGGTACGTGGAAAAAAACAGGATTTGGGCTGTTACTGCAAGAGAATTCATATTCCTGTATGCCAAAGCTACCACGTCCCAATCTCTTTGAATGATGATGAGATGAGATGAGATTGCTTAGTGATTTTCTGAGAAGTTTCCCTTTCTTCATCATCAAATTCATGTCCATAATCAGCTTCCTCTTTGAAATCAAACCCTTCCTGATCATGAAGAATGTGACCCTCAACACATTCCATAGCCTCTTGGCTATAACAGGGGAATTTACCACCATTTTCTTAATATTTATAAACAGAAATACCAATTAACAAGTAATGAAGTAGGGGCTAAAATTTTCTAGCGTTTAAGTGAGTTAGGATAAAAAGTATAACTTTGGGTAATAAGAAATTGAGGGAGAACAAATGTGAAGAGTTTTTTTTTTGAACCAAAGTATGTGGGTTTTCTTTTGTTCTAGGAGGCTCATGAGACCTCGCAGAAATAAGAAAACCCCGATGTGAGAAAATGGAAGGACAAGTGCTGAGGGTTATATAGGAGGGAGGGCATGAAGCATGATGATGAAGTGCTGAAGAAGGCATATGAATAAGGAGTGGGTGGTGTTTTCAAATGGACCCAAGCCCAACAAACGCTCTTCTCTGCATTCCATTCTACACAATAATATATTTTCGAAGAAAAGATATCACGAAGAAAGCTAATATCCGTTTCAAAAAAAAAAATAAAAAATAGTGGATCGGGTTTTAATTTTTGGTTTTAAATTCATCTTAAGCTAACGGATTCATGGAATATCTCATAAGTTTAGATCATTTGGATCCATTATATGATTAATCTCCACTCGGATGTTTAATCACAGTTAAAATTCTTCACCTCTCCTAAAAGTGTGTTATGTGGGATTCGAACTCGAGTTCTCCTCCATAAGCTGGCATTCAATTGAGTCACACTCATTTGGATGTGATAGAGTTTTAATGAAACATAATAATGACACTATTTTTTATGTGTGAGAAAACTTATAAGAATCCATGCATTATGTTAATCATATAATAATTTTGAATTTAGCTCATCTAAAGTGGAAAAGTGAGAATGTATTCACCCTTGATTAATAAATTATGGATATACTATCAGTTTCTCACTTTACATATTTGCTTACTTTAAAAAAGTCAAATCCAATAATTTTGTATTATTAATTAATTCCCATAATTTGAAATAATAATTATTGATAATAATATGATTGACATATTCAGATATATTCTTGTTTACGAAAGAATTTCTGAGTGTTTTAATATATTAGTTGATGCGTTGAATTCAATTACAGCTAAACACCGCGTTTATGAATTGTTAATAGAAGAAATGGGGGGCTATAGGCTATACTCTATACTATAGTACCACGGTTTTGGTCGGTGTGGTGAAAAAGGGATTCAACGGCTCAAATATGATCTGGCTGGCCTAAAGACCTAGGCCTAGCATACAACTGGGGACCCATTTCCTTTTGTCCGTTTCAATATATGAGAAATTAATTTCATTTATTATTGTTGATTTAATTGTCACCATAAATATTTTTAATATTGCCAAAATTAATCAACAATTATTATATCATTAAAAATATTTAAATTTTATATCAATTATATTAAAAATTACATATAAAAGAATTTATAATTAAGTAATATTATAGGCAAACTTTATACTCACGATACTTTAAAATTAAACTCTATTATTAGCAGCGGAAAAGAATGAAGCCTATTTATATATCAGTTATTTCTGGAACTACACAGGAGCTTCCTGTTGGGGACACCTATCCCCGTTGCGGAGTTTAATATTTATTAATATTTTATACTCCATCCAACCTTTCCTTTTGGATTAGCGTTTAGCAAGGGAAGGTTCTTGTATTTTTCTCTCTTTTTTATATTCTTTTTATAAACTTTTCTCTTTTATGTAATTTAAAATATATTGCTATGACAGAGAAACTTGACACCCAATTCAAGGATAACTTAACTTGTTTGTCTTCGATAATATACTTATTATTAAATACTCCACAATTTAAAAAAGAAGGAATTATAAATTCCAAGACAAGTTAGGTTTGCAGGGTGTTAAAAGATCAAATGTGAATAGCTGATCATGTTTCCAAGCTGTTGAAAGTGGTTAAGGACATCTTTAATCCAGCACCCCACTTTAGAATTCTTAAATGGGTCTCACCATTATATATCACTCATTTTTATTTTTTTTATAACTTACTAAGCATCTCATCTCTTCAATTCAGCAATTTCTATAAAGTTCTTAAATAGACCATACCAGTAACTCTACATTTTTACATTTCATCAACAATTTATTTATTTATTACATTTCATAATTTATTTATTCATCACCCATTGCCAGAAGCATCGATGCTTCTGGAAGCACCCATCAAATATGGGGTGCTTGTCAAGCACCTCCTCCATCAGTACAAAAAGTTAAGCATCGGTGTTTATGCTTTTAAGCATCCCACCAACTATACCAATGTAATTGCTCTAAGGATGGCACATTAAAACCTTTATAAATTACATCAGCCCAATTCGGTCCTTAAAAAAATATGGGTACACTTTTGAACATTTAGTTTATAAATTAATAATATTGGGATCATTAAATTTTATTATTTTAGAGAGATATTAATTAATCGATAAATTAATAATTTATTAATATAAAGTATGTTTTCTCGATTCAACAAATATAAAGTTAATTGAGTAAAAAGTCATTGTGTATATCACTAATCACTAATATATAATGTATATGTATCATTTTGGTATTCATTGTTTTATTACTTAAACAATATTCATTGTATTGAGTAATTATATAAAGTTTAATAGAGGTCACTTGCAACTCCAATTCATTGTACTATAACTAAATATGCATTCAACTAAATATGCATTCAACGGATGATGATGAAGGGAACTAATATATAAACACAATAAAAAATTCTGAAAATCATATCTAACAATGACTTCTCATCTAAAATGTGTCCAAAAATCAAGCATGATCGATCAAATACCTGAAGCAAAATTATTAATTTATGATATTAAAAGGACCACATATTTATACTAGGGGCTTCCTAAAAATTATTATCTATTAATATATCAAAATTACTAATTTTGTAAATTGGCCTGAGTTGGATTGTGTTTACCTAAAACATTTTGAGAAACAGAATATATTTTGTAAAGAGAGGAGAACAAACGTTTTAAAAAGCACATAGAAGATTAACTCGTCTAATGCTTTTTAAAACTTGTCACGGACAAGTATTAAAACAGTAGACACTTAAAATCTTTAGAGTGAATCACCATTTTGGTCCCTAAAATTGTAATGCAGTGACAAGTTGGTCTCTCACATTAATAAAAAGGCAAAAACGTCCCCCAAATTTAAAAACATGCATTACGTTATGGTTCTCAAATTAAAAATCATTGTCAAATTGGACTAAAATAGTGGACTTTTTAATTTTGGGGATGTTAATTGATTTCTATCTTAGGTTAGTCATGAGTAATATTTTCATTTTAGTTATGCCATCTAATCAAAACTTATTTGCAAAATGATTTACATCAAAACCTTAAGAAAAAGGTGAACAAAAGATTACATCATCAAAACTACTTCTTCTTAGAATCTTCACTTGGATTCATTTGGTGGAGAGATTCTTGAAATCATCACGGAAGCTCATGTGAGAGAACTCTTTCTCTTAATCATCTATAGAAGTCTTTACACTTGTATTAATTCATTTTTCTCTCCCTTTTGTAAGCACGCCCATGCTTGACTCCAGGGCCAGCACGCCCATGCTGAGGAGGAGCACGCCCGTGCTCACCTGTCCAGAACAGAAAGCTGAAACAGGGGTGTTTCACCCAAATAAGTAAAAGATATAAGAAGACACCGAACGAAGTAAAAGTTAGATAACCAACACAGATAACTGATTAACAAGTGATAAGATGTTGTACCTTGGTAGCCGAGTGGTCAAGGTGTTGTTAATGCTATACCTTGGTAGCCTAGTGGTCAAGGGGGGTCTCGATAGCCGAGTGGTCGAGATGTTGAGCTCTGGTGCTTAATGGCCAGAGTGTTAACTAAAAGATTAAAGATGAAAGTTAACATTATATCTTGGTAGCCAAGTGGCCAAGATAACCTCGATAGCCAAGTGGTCAAGGTGTTGATGGTGATAAAACTTGGGTAGCCTAGTGGCCCAAGCGGAAGTGGTGATTATTGTTTGTGTGTTGATTGTTCTTCACGCATTCATGCATCAGAGTTGTTAGTGGGGGATGTTCAACATAGGGGAGGTAGTCTGAGAGTAAGGCGATCTGGTCGTCCGCGGCGATTCAAGTGAATCATGTACACCCGTGGTGGCGCATATGAGAGTAAGGTGTGTCGGCTATCCAAGGGGTCCACCTGTGTAGGGGACTGCCGGCGTTGGTGCTTAATGGCCAATGTGGATATGTAACTCCGAAGTTGACTTCCTGAGGTAGATTGGATCCAAATGCATAACGAAGTAGTGGAGTAGCGCTGCATCGCATAGCATACATGTTTGAGATGATGTGTGTGTGTGTGTATATATATATATATATATATATATATATATATATATATATATGATGTTTCTATATTGATGTGTTATGATATTTGATATGCTATGCTTATATGATGCATGTTCGTCTTACTAATTGCTTTGCATGTACCTTTTTATGTTATGCAAAGGACGATGAGCAGCCAGTTGAGGAGTGACTCCGAGGAGCTGCTACTCGTAGTTAGGATTTATGTTTAGTCTAGGTTGTTATCCGTGATGTTTCCGGATTTTTGGTTATACCAACTCTGTAATGTGGGTTTTCTTTTATGTTTTGTTTCGTTATGTTTTCCTTATTAACTTATGATATTTTCCTCGTCGAGATATTGTTACAATGTGGTAACCTCTATCCAGTTTTTATTTTATGGAATAAATACATGTTATTATTTTACCTCTTTTCTTTAAATGCTTTATATTTACAAGCGGGGTAGAGGGTGTCACAGATTGCAGGAAGCTAAATAAAGTGACATCAAGAATAAGTATCCGCTATCGAGGATTGATGATCTCATGGATCAACTAAGAGGAGCCTTAGTGTTCTCAAAGATTGATCTCAAATATGGCTATGGCTATCATCAGATTCAGATTCAGGCTAATGATATTCCTAAGACAGCTTTTCGATCACGGTGTGGTCATTACGAGTACCTAATAATGCCGTTTGGAGTCGCAAATGCTCCAGCAATGTTCATGGACTACATGAACTGAATATTACGGGTACCTACTAAGTTCGTTGTCGTCTTCATTGATGACACACTTATTTATTCCCTAAATGTCGAGGAACATCAAGAGCACCTACGTTCAGTTCTACAGATCTTAAAGGAAAAGAGACTTTATGCTAGGTTGTCGAAGTGTGAGTTTTGGTTTGAGGAAGTACAATTTCTTGGGCACGTGATTCATAAAGACGGGGTTGTTATGGACCCCACAAAGTCCAAGCTATTCTTAAGTGGGAGAGACCGAAGGCTGTTTTAGAAGTAAGAAGTTTTCTTAGACCAGCTGGTTATTATTGAAGATTCATAGAAGGTTTTTCGAAGACCGAACTGCCGATAACACAACTGACTAGAAAAGGGCAAGCTTTCGAATGGACCGTGGAGTTTGAGAAAAGTTTCCAAGAGTTGAAGAGTCGTCTCACAACCTCGCCGGTTTTGGTTTTGCCTGATCTAGAACTTCCTTTCGACGTCTTCTGCGATGCATCACCTCAAGTCTAGGTTGTGTTCTCTGTGGACAATGACCCTATTGTATTTTGATTAATGACCAAACTAACTTGAATTACAATTTGATTCAATAACTACTTCCCAAGTCTTAATGTTTGTACAAGATATCATTAGTGCATGGAAAAGGATGCAAAGGATCAAATGAGAAGAAGAAGGATCATGAAGGAAAGCTTGAAGATGAAGAATCTCAAAGTTGAATCACAAGGCATCTCAAGCAAATTAGATTTTGATGTAAAGAAATTTTTAAGTTTCACTTTGTGAAATAGCTCTCTTAAAAACAAATCAAAATGGTTTTCATAAAGTAAAATGAACTTAGAATAAAAAATAATTAATTGAAAGTTCTGTACATCTATGTGTACATCGATGTACTTTCAGTTAATTAACTAACTTTTAATGAAAACCTATGTGTACATCAATGTATAAATGCTATACATCAACGTATACATCGATTGATTGTGACTGACTTGATAAGTATGCAAAACAAGCTTCTGTAAATTGATTGCATAATCGATGTACATGGTGAAACAGAAGCTAACACTTTTTGAAAGAAGCATACAATCGATTGATACATCGATGCATAAGGCTAAACAGAAGCTAACACTTGTTTTAATATGCATCCAATCGATTAGTACATCGCTACATACGCAAAACAGAAGTAAAGAATTTTGAAAATGATAGAACAATCGATTAGTACATCGATGCATAAGCCCAAACAGAGGCAAAGACTTTTGAAAATGATTATGCAATCGATTGACCAATCGATGTAAAGAGTTCTGGGCTGAGAATGCTTATGTTTTTCAAGAACACAATCGATGTACACATCTATATATCAGTCAAAATCAAGAATTTTCAAGAACACAATCGATTTGGCAATCGATGTATTCAGTTATAAAAATTGAATCTTTGTTTAATACATCGATTGCATAATCGATTGACTGATAACCGAATATTTTCAAGAAAGTTTGTTTTGATCTCAACTGACTTTTGAAGTGTGCCCAACGGATCTATTTTTGATATACTACTATATAAAGGCATGGGCAAACACTTTATGAACAACAATTCATTCAATATTGAGATTAAACACGAAATTCATTGAGAGAGCTTTTCATTGAGAATACTTGAATATTTCTGCTAGAGCTTCAATTTGTAATATTTGATTTCTTAGAATCAGAATAAAAAACGTTTCTTACTGCAAAAGGAAGATTAGAGAGAAGGTGTTCTCTCTGTGTAGATCAAGAGTGGAAGGGACTCTTGGGAATTGCAAGATTGCTTTGACTTAAAAGCTGTCAATTGGGTAGAAGGAACCTGGGAGTTGAAGCTTGTAAAGAATCTTGTAATTGTTTTGATTTTAGTGGACAAAACTCACTGTGAAGTGGGGACTAGATGTAGGTTACTAGAGGAGGTAGCTGAACCAGGATAAAATCTCGATTTGCATTTCTCTCTATCCGTTAACTCTTTTAATTGCTTTTAATAGATGAATGTATATTTAGGCAATTGTTAAGGAATAACTTTTGAATGCTGAATATCTGAAATCAATCTTTTCATCTATCTTTCTTGTTAAAGAACAAAGTCTTGAATCAATTTTTTAGGCAAAAACTTGTTTCGGTTAGTTGGTTGACAAAACGTTTTCAAGAAGTTTAGAAAAGTTCCAGTTTTTGCATAAAGGGGAAAGTTTTAAAAATCACCCACACTCAATTCAAACCCCCCCCCCCCCCCCCCCTCTTGAGTATCTAGAAGCCACAACAACCAAGTGGCATCAGAGTTTTCACTCTTGTGTAAGGCTTAACAGCTTAAGAGGATGGCTTCAAATGACATCTTGGGAGAAGGGGCTTCTCTAGCAAGACCCCCTGCATTCAATGGCACTGCCTATACGTATTGGAAAAAAAGGATGTTAATATTCCTTGAGGCAAGTGGTCTTGATGTATTTGATGCTGTTGAGAATGGTCCGTACATCCCTCACACTCTTGATGCAAATGGCACCAAGACAAATAAGCCTAGAGCTGAGTGGGATGATGATGACAAGAAAAGAGTAGGTTATAATGCTAAAGCTAAAAATATTATAACTGCTGCTTTGAGTTATGATGAATTTTTCAGGGTCTCTAATTCTAAGACAGCAAAGCAAATGTGGGATACGCTGCAAATTACTCATGAAGGGACAAGTGATGTAAAGATAGCAAGAATGAACTCACTCATGCACGAGTATGAACTATTCACATGAAGAAAGATGAAGACATAAATGATATGCATAGAATATTCACCCATATTGTGAATCAACTAATTGGACTTGGAAAGACTATTTCATATGAACAACAAATCAACAAAGTCATGAGATGCTTGACAAGAGAATGGCAACCAAAGATCATTGCTATAGCTGAATCAAGAGACTTAGAAACCATGAACATTGCTACACTATTTGGAAAGCTCAAAGAACATGATATGGAGCTTCATAGGTTGAATGATCATGAAGAGAAGGAGAAAAAGAAGAAAGGCTTATCACTAAAAGCACAGATCTCTAAAGAAGTCCTTGATAGTGATGAAGATGAAGAAGTTGAGGAGGATGAAGATTCAGAAGAAGATATGGGATTGCTAGTCAGAAAATTCAAAAGGTTTCTCAAGAAGAAGAAAACCTTCAACAAAAATCCCTTTAACTTCTTTTCCAAAAAGAATTTCCCAAAAGGTGAGAGTTCAAATTCAAATGTGAAGTGCTATGAATGTGGCAAACCTGGACACTGCAAGAATGAATGTCCAAAGCTTCAAAATAAGGACAAACATGACAACCATGAGTCCAAAGACAAGAAGAATAAAAAGCCAAGAAGAGCATACATAACATGGGAGGAAAATGACATGGATTCCTCTAAAGAATCTGAGGAAGAAGAGGCAAATCTCTGCCTTATGACTAGTCATCAAAGTGAAAACGAAAATGAAGATGAGGTAAATGATCTTCCCCTTACTTATGATGAATTACAAGATGCTTTTGATGAATTGCATAGTGAGTATCTGAAAATTTTTAAGCAATTAATATCATCTAGGAAAGTCATTGCTAAACAATGTAGTGATTATGCAAGTCTTCAAATTAAGAATAAGGAACTAGAAGCTAAAAATAGTAGGCTGAGTGCATCTAGTTCTACATGTTCTAATTGCAATATTCTGGAAAAAGAGGTAGAAAAACTGAAAAGCACTCTCTCTAAATTTACAATGGGAACAGATCATCTAAATGCCATATTAGGACAACAAAAAGGAGTATATGATAAAGCTGGAATAGGTTACCAACCAGCAATGCATAAAAAAGCTTTGAAGAAACTCTGTGTTGCATCTAAGTCATCTACTAGTCCTTTTGCTAAATGTTTTTATTGTGCAAGAAAAGGACACATTGCTTCTACATGCTATTTTAGAAATCCTTCATGGATGAGCATCAAACAAATATGGGTTCCTAAGGGAACTTATGTCATAACTAACACCAAGGACCCAACAAAATTTGGGTACCTAAAATAAATGGTTAAAAATCTGTTTTGTAGGTGTGTTTGAAGGCCAAAAGCTCAAGTTGGTATTTAGATAGTGGCTGCTCCAAACACATGACTAGAGACATCACAAGATTCACTTCCTTTACTTCCAAACAAGGTGGAAATGTAATATATGGTGACAACAACAAAGGTAGAATACTTGGTGTTGGCACTATTGGAAAAAGTCCAGCAACTCAGATTGAAGGAGTTCTGTATGTTGAAGGACTCAAACATAATCTTCTAAGCACAAGTCACCTTTGTGACAAAGGGTATAAGGTAGACTTTAACTCAAACATGTGTATGATTGAATCTAGACATGATAAGAACATGAAGTTGATTGGAAATAGAGTAAACAACATCTATATGCTAGATCTAGACAATTTATCTTCTAATGATGCATGTTGCTTAATTTCAAAAGAAGAAGAAAATTGGTTATGGCATAGGAAAATAGCTCATATTCACATGGATCACTTGAACAAATTGATTTCCAAAGAACTTGTAATTGGTTTACCTAAGAAGAAGTTTGTGAAATATGGCTTATGTGATGCTTGTCAAAAAGGAAAACAAGTGAAAACTTCTTTCAAAGCTAAAAACATTGTGTCAACTAATAGACCTCTACAATTGTTTCATATGGATATTTTTGGTCCTTCTAGAACAAAAAGTTTTGGTGGAAATCTTTATGCTCTTGTGATTGTTGATGATTTCTCTAGTTATACTTGGACATATTTTCTAGCACATAAAAATGAAGACTTTTATGCTTTTAAGAAAATGGCTAAGCTTGTACAAAATGAGAAAGACATGAAAATTGTATCTATAAGGAGTGATCATGGAGGTGAATTCCAAAATGAGGAATTTGACAATTTCTGTGATGAACATGGTATACAACACAACTTCTCAGCACCTAGAACTTCACAACAAATGGAGTAGTTGAGAGGAAAAATAGATCTCTTGAGGAGATTGTTAGAACCATGTTGAATAACTCTAATGTGCCAAAATACTTTTGAGCAGATGCTGTTAGTACAACTTGCTATGTACTAAATAGAGTCTTGATTAGACCAATATTGAAGAAAACTCCATATGAGTTGTATAAGGATAGAAAACCAAATATTGCTCACTTTCATGTCTTTGGTTGTAAATGTTTTGTGCTAAATAATGGCAAGGATAATCTAGTTAAATTTGATCTTAAAGCTGATGAAGGTATTTTCCTAGGCTATTCTTTATGTAGTAAAGCTTTTAAAGTTTACAATAGAAGAACTCAAACAATAGAAGAATCTGTACATGTTACATTTGATGAAACTAACCCTAAAAGGTTGGGAAAGGATATTCTTGATGATGTTACAGAAACCATGGAAGAAACTCAACTTGAAGAAAAACAAGACAATGCAAAAGAGAAAGGAGTTGTAGAGAATCCAGCAGAGCAATAAAATGAGGAACTATCTAAGGAGTTGAGAATTGCAAGGAATCACCCTCTAGACAACAGTAGTGGTGAAATATCCAAAGGGGTAACTAGACTCTCTTTAAGAAATGCATGTAACAACATGGCCTTTGTATCTCAAATTGAACCTAAAACTATAGATGATGCAATAGTTGATGAAAAATGGATTATGGCAATGCAAGAAGAACTTAATCAGTTTGAAAGAAATAAAGTTTGGTAACTTATTCCAAAACCCAAGGATAAACAAATAATATGTACAAAATGGGTGTTTAGGAACAAACTTGATGAAAATGGAATCATAGTAATGAATAAAGCTAGATTAGTGGCCAAAGGCTATAATTAAGAAGAAGGAATAGATTATGATGAGACATATGCACATGTGGCTAGATTAGAAGCTATTAGAATGTTGCTAGCATATGCATGTATAATGAGTTTCAAGTTATATCAAATGGATGTTAAAAGTGCATTCCTAAATGGTTTTATACAAGAAGAAGTATATGTTGGTCAACCACCTGGTTTTGAAATGAATGAATTTCCTAATCATGTTTATAAAACTTACCAACGCCCTATATGGACTTAAACAAGCTCCAAGAGCTTGGTATGAAACATTGAGTAACTTTTTATTACAAAAAGGTTTTACTAGAGGCAAGGTTGACACAACACTTTTCACAAAAAGAAAAGGTCAAAATATACTACTTGTACAAATATATGTTGATGATATTATATTTGGTGCTACTAATGATTCACTCTGTAAGGAATTTTCTAAGTTGATGCAGAATGAGTTTGAGATGTCCATGATGAGAGAATTCACTTTCTTCCTGGGACTTCAAATCAAACAATGTGATGATGGAACCTTTATAAGCCAAGCAAATTACTGCAAAGAACTATTGATGAAGTTTGGCATGGATAATGCAAAGGAAATGGCAGCTCCAATGAGTCCATCATGTTACTTGGACAAGGATGAAAAAGGTAAAACTTTAGACATATCCAAGTACAGAGGTATGATTGGCTCCTTATGAGACACCCCGATGTTCCATTAAAGAAAACCTAAATTAACTAAAACTAAATTATGATATTAACGTTATACGAATATACAGGACATCATAAATAAACAAACTATAAAAAAGTAGAATATAAACATCGCACCATACATGTCTATGTGCTGATACACTGTAAAGGGTACCCCATCAGTAGGGTCCCATATTATACATACTAGTACAAACTGATATAAGACGAAAACTAAAATGTCTCAAAAAGACGCACTGGCCATAGACTCTAAACTCAACTGCTAGAGTCTACTGCTCGTCCTCCAGCATCTGGCTCATAAGGAGTCCCATCTAGCTCCTCTGTAGCTAGCTCCTCCGCAGGGTCTTCTCAAAATAATCACATAGAAGAAACATACATAGAAAAGAAGTAGGGAGATAAGAAACAAGCTATCATCATAAGCGGCAAAGGTTACATAACATATCAACAATAATAGCACACAGACATGCATCACATAATATCCACATATAGATATAACAATCATCCTCGAAATAGATAATATTCCTCTACCCTTTGCACTCATGCAACTCATCATGTATGCTGACGTGGCCACCACCTAATCCTATCACACATCCCTCGTTTGATTAGGGATTTAGTCAGTCGTCCAAGCGGTGCATTTCCAAAGATCTCTGTGCGCCCCTGTTCCCTCATCTCTAGTAGGGAATAGTGCATAAGCACGGTGCGCCACTATTCCCCCATTGGGAATAGCGCTATAAGCACATAATGGTGCGCCCCTATTCTCCATAGACCTCAGCGCGTCCAAAAGACCTCAGCACGTCCTATGAAGGAATAGTGCATAAGCACTCAGAGCAGCTCGTCAAGGACTACAAGAGTACCACAGTAGTATCCCCCAATTTCCGTTAGGGAACTGACCCATGATATCCGGTATCTGTAATCAGATACACTGACCTCGTGCGTCCGCCCACACGGCTGTGAACAACACAATGCATCTATATGAGTTTCACTGACTCCCTCGGGTCACAACCTAGTGCCTCAACCTTCCCTAACAATCTCAACTCATACCTCAGGTCATATCAATATAAAATAATATTTTATTAGGCTAGGCACTACTAAATCAAATATCACACTTTACCCAACATGCATATCTTTACAATATCATATCTCAATACCTAGGAACCAATTAAGCAAGTCATTGCAGCTAAAGCATATTATCATTCAATACATGTTACCAACCATAATCAAAATAAAATAATAATAAAATTAAAAAAATAAAATCATAATAATAATAAATAATAATAACATATTCAAACAAACATAATAAACTATAATTAACATGTTAATCCAAACAGCACACAGCAAGCAGCTCAAATACGATAAAATCAGACAACCTCAAAATATCATAAAATTAACCTAACGGCGATAAACCTACAATCTCCATATCATCATTGGTACCACTAAGTAGTCACCAATGTGATATTGACATTGTCAATTATTCGCCCACTAGTAGGGTTTAGGTCGCCCTACGCCATTATTGTAAAATATGTTACTTAGCCAGTTCCGACGATAGAAGGTTTCTTTCTCCCACCTGAAGTGTCGTAGGCTAGCTTTAACGCAATGAAACGAGTCCACTCCTATACTCCTCAAAACTGCCACGTACAGTTCTACACCCTCCGGGGCTCCAAAAATTCACCTGAACACATCATTGTGAAGCACACGTTATGTGTAACCCAAATCTGAAGACGGAATTGGAAACCGATAAACGAATAAAAAGATAACTTCAATACCGTCACCGACGGCATTTCGGCATAAAAAGGATATAGGTTTACCTTAGCCTAATCAAGAAAAGAAAGATAGGGTAATGAAGTAGACATCGCGAGGATCACAACGGTATAATCGAAATTTCGATAGGACAAACGGATTGATCGGAATCGGCTCCGGAAATTTTCTCACTCTCACGGACTCCCTCTATCTCTCTTTCTCTTTCTTCTACGCTATCTTCACTCTCTCTCTGACTTATTTTCATTTCACGTTAGTTTGGGTTATCTTACTCACTAACTAACTTATTTTTCTTTCATGCTAATTTGATAAGTAAGAAACAATAATTTTTTTTTTCATACTTTAGATTATAATGTGATGACTCACTCAAGGCTATACTCCCTAGGCCTAAATGCTGGCGTGAAATGGAGAGATGAGGGCAAGTAGGAGGCGTGGTCAAATATTGATCAAGAAATGGCAAGTAGCTACATGGTTCTTAACTGACCATCAAATGGGCTAACTTTGCATGAGTTAAATAAAAAAAAGAAGCAAGCAGCTTGCGTGGTCTTGAAATGGCCATTCCATGAAGTTAATTAGTTTTATAAAGATATATAAATGTTTAAGTAGGAGGTGGCGCTACACATTATGCAGCCAGAATTTTAGTTAATTTACTAAGATTAAAAGTTGTAACTAGGACATAGTTAATTAAGGCTAGTGTTAATTAATTATGATGAGTAAAATTTGAGTAAATTAATCATAATTAATTAGCTATGACTAAGATCTATATTTATGGCTAATTATCTTTTTAAATTTGTTAATGATAAATTACTTTAATTAAGGATTTAAATTGAGGTGCTTGCCTATTGAAAATTTTGAGTTGCTTGAATTTTGTTCTAAACTTGCATATACATTCGGATTCTTAAATAGTTTTTATTTATCTATCCCTCATTCCCATCTAATTAAAATATCTAATTTTTATTCACAAAAGATAGGATGTTACACCTTACTTTACCTTACAGCTAGTAGGCCTGATATAATGTTTAGTGTTTGCATATGTGCAAGATATCAATCAAACCCTAAGGAATCTCATTTAGCAGCTGTAAAGAGATTTGCTAGGAACTAGAGAAATGGGTTTATGGTATGCTAAGGGATCAACATGTAATCTTATAGGACACTCTGACTTTGACTTTGCTGGATGCAAGTTGGATAGAAAGAGTACTAGTGGAACCTGCCACTTACTAGGGAACTCACTAGTTTCTTGTTTTAGTAGTAAAAAAAACAAGTGTGGCTTTGTCAACTGCTGAAGCAGAATATGTTGCAGCAGGAAGTTGTTGTGCTCAAATCCTTTGGATGAAGCAGCAACTCATTGACTATGGTGTTCTCTTAGGGCTAGTTTGATTTGCAATAATTTAAGGGACAGCACAGCACAACATTACTTGTTCTCTATTTGATTTTTAAAATAGGCATAGGACAGTACAAAAAGAGGAACAAAGGACAGAACAAAAATGCAAATTCTTGTTACTCACTTTATCTAGGGACAACTTTTTATCCCATGTACAAGCAAATAAAATTTCAAAATTGTCCTTCCCATTCACCTCTCTCATACTCACGTCGTACCCCCAGTAACCCACCGTCCAACGATTAAGTCTAAAACCACCATGACAGTCTAGTCCCCACCGCGTCGGTGCCGGCGCTCATCACCCACGCACATTTATGCTCCGCCGCTCTGTCGTCCTCCACGCACAGATCCGCCGTCCTCCAAGACAGATCTGCTCCACCACTTCGCCGCTCCGCCACTCCTCCGTTCTACACTCGTTACAGATCCGCCGCATCGCCACATCGCCACTGTAGTTTCAGTCACCCTCTTCCCCGTTGCCTGATATGAAAATGAAATAGTGGGTGGGTGGGAAAGAAAAAGCAAAATAAGAAAGCATCATCTTCTCTGTCGTTACCAACGACACAGAGCAACCGGGCCATAATGATGGATGGCAGAGAGGCGGCGAGGCACGAGTAGCGGCGAGGGTCGACGTCGGAGTTGGCGTGGTGGCAGAGCTGAGTGCTGGTATGGGTCGCGATCAAGGAGGAACTGGGTCGAGGTGGCGGCGTGCGACATTCATGGGTCTGGTGCGAAGGGGACTTAGATGCGACGGTTCTGGGCACGGAGGTGGCTGCGATCCGGTTCAATTTTTTGTGTATTTTCTCTTTTGTTATTATTTTTTTTTTTTTGGGGGGGGGGGGGGGGTGGGTTGATGAAGAAGGTAGAACAGAATTGGGAAAAATACAAATTAAAAAAAAAATCAAGTGAAAAAATTGGTATCAAACATAAATGAAAGGATATTTTAGTAAATTCATATTATTTTGGTACAAAATTATTGGTGCTGCGCATCAATTAACAAACATCATACAACACAGTTTTTTGTGCTGTGACTCAAATAGTTGTTCTGTACTGTTCTCCCTGTTCTGTTCTGTACTATACTGAAAGCGAGTCAAATAGACCCTTAGAGAAAGTGCCAATCAAATGTGACAACACTAGTGCTATAAATCTAACTAAGAATCCTATAATGCATTCTAGAACTAAACATATTGAAAACAGACATCATTTCATAAGGGATCATATACAAAGTGGAGATATAGTTATTGAATATGTTGATACATCTAAACAATTAGCTGATATTTTCACTAAACCATTGGCTAAGGAAAGCTTCTATTACATAAGAAGAGAATTGGGAATAAGTGATCCAACTTATGCTTGATGTTTTGTATGATTGAATGCATGATTGTTTGATAGTTGATCTTTAAGCTAAAACCAAAACCTCAAAGCCAGTACACAGATTGTGCAATCTATGTATAACACAAGAAATCTGATTTTAATACCTTTACGTCGATGGTTACATCGATTGATCAAAGCTCTTTTAGGCTTAGAAACATTAGCACATCGATTGATACATCGACTGTTAGACAAAATCAGAAAACATGACTCTCTGGAAGTCTTTAGACATCGATTTCAACATCGATTTACCTGTTATGAAAATCTGAAAATCTCAATCTAATATGCTATAAATCGATTTGTACATCGATTAAACCACTGATCCAAGAAGCACTACTCTCTATAAGTGGCTATGTATCGATTGATACATCGATTTACTTGGGTTAAAATTGACAATCATGTAGATAAATCAATTGTAACATCGATTGAGTGAAGTTTCCAGAACTTGGGACTCACTGAGTTGCTTTATACATCGATTGAGTGTATACTGCTATTGTTGAACTCACTGACATAGCTTATACATCGATTTAAACATCGATTGAATTCAAGATTCAGAACTTGGTACTCTCTGACTAAGGCTATACATCAATTGAAACATCGATTGACACATCGATTGACTTAGTTCAAAATTCAATCTTGGTACTTTGTACATTGATTTACTGAAGTACTGAACAAGCTAAAAACCATTAATAAATCAATTGATACATCGATTGACTGATATAATTCTATAAATACCCTGCTTTTCCCTCCAAATCTTTCACAATTCCAAATCAAATTTTCAATACCCAAAACCCTAGCAGAGCTCAAAAATCACTCAAATGGCTCGTGTGAAGTAAACTGCACCTTCTACACCTATTCCCTCCAACTCCACATCATCATCCTCAACCCAATCCTCCACACCTCAACAACTTTCCCTCATAACCACACCTTCACGCCCTAAGAGGAAAGAAATGGAGAAAACCCAAATCTCTCAAAGGCAAGAAAAGCTTCCTATTAAGGAACTTGCAAAGAAAAAGCAAACCAAAGGAAAGGAAAAGGTGGGTGAGTCATCAAAACAAGCACCCAAGAAGCAAGACAAGAAAAAGAAAGTGGTGAAGGAAGCTCCAAAGAAGAAGGTTGAACAGAAAAAGAGGAAGAGGACAGAGGAAGAAGAAGAAGATGAGGATGTCAATGCTGAGATTGAATTGCTCAAAAGGTATTTCTCTGATGAAGAATATATTATGCTTTATAAGAAAGATTTTAAGCATAGAGATACCCATGAGGCAAGAGCTGTGGATTTCAACTAATTTGAGAAAAATGGCTTCACTTTTCACAAGATCTTAGAACATTACAAGCTCAGTGGTTTCCTACAAACAAAAAGTGACATTTATCCAACTCTGATCAAAGCATTTTACTGCACTTTGGAAATGGATAACATAGGATTTTCTGCTGAAGTTAAGAACAAGAGAATTGAGATGACATTTCAAGAGTTTTCTCAATTTACTGGGATGGATTACTTGGGGAGTAACATGGCTGGGATAGGACCTGAAAGTGCTTGGTTGAAGGCCTATGACAAGGAAGAGGCTAAGAAAGTTCTTTTGGTTGAGAATGCACCTGAAGGGAGACTGATCAACATCAGGTCTATGCATATTCAGCACAAGCTACTTCAGTATGTGCTCAGTAGGATTTTGCTTCCAAGATCAGGGAACCATGCTGTATTGCAAAACAATGATATTCTGATGCTGTGGGCAATGATTGAGAAGACAACTCCGCTGGAGCTATATCATTGTGAGGCACATGGTAGATTGTAGAATCAGTGGAGCTACTTTGCCTTACCCTGGTTTAGTTGTGAAGCTGCTTGAGAACTTTGGAGTCTCCATGGAAAATGAGGAGAGGTTCCAAGCAAGGCACGCGACTCACAAGTTTGGTGAGGGCACAATAAGCAAGATGAAGCTTGCTAAGAATTCTAATGGAGAATGGGTAAGAGTGGCTGGAGATGAGCCAAGGGCTTCAATAGAAAACAATTCTGAAATGAATGCCAAGATGGACAGGCTAATCAAAATGATTGAAGTCTTTGAGCAAAGACAAAATAGCAAATGGGCAAGAGGACTTTTGACTACATGAGTCTAAAGATCAATATTCTTGAAGGGCAGATGGCCACCATACATCTACATTTAGGCATCCCCATCACTGCACCTCCACCTCTAGAAGCAACTCTAACTTCTGAAGATGTTGTGCAAATGGCAAGACAAGCTGCTGCTGCTGCTGCTTCTGAAAATGTACCTGAGGAAGAAGAAATTCCTAATGATCAAGCAATTGAGCCTACACAACACCATTAAGAGCCAAGGAACAATGAAGATGCTTAGTTTTTAGGGCTTTCTTTGTGTGTGTGTTTTGATTATTGTATTGAATGCTCAGTGACTTGCTGTGTTACTATTTTTGAATCATATTTTGATAAACTGTACTCTCTGTTTGAAACAATCATATGAATGAATGAATGAAATTTGCTTCTCAATGAATATTACTTAGTATGTACCTTATATGTGTGAATTACATCTCCCAAAATTTCCTTTTGATAATGACAAAAGGGGAGAAGAAAAAGGGTACCATACTATATAAACTGATATTAATTCATGAACCAAAATGTGTAAGAACGTAAAAACAAAACTACTGTTGCATAATGATCTCTGATATAACATTTACTTCCTATATATTTTATCATTGAACATATAAAGTATGAAGTTTGTCATCAATCAAAAAGGGGGAGTTTGTGGATAATGACCCTATTGTGTTTTGATTAATGAGCAAACTAACTTGAATTGCACTTTGATTCGCTAACTACTTGCCAAGTCTTAATGTTTGTACAAGATATCATTAGTGCAAGGAAAAGGAAGCAAAGGATCAAAGGAGAAGAAGAAGGATCATGAAGGAATGCTTGAAGATGAAGAATCTCAAAGTTGAATCACACGGCATCTCAAACAAAATTAGATTTTGATGTAAAGAAACTTTTAAGTTTCTCTTTGTGAAATAGCTCTCTTTAAAAAAAAAAAGGTTTTCATAAAGTAAAATGAACTTAGAATGAAAAATAATTAATTGAAAGTTATGTACATCTATGTGTACGTCGATGTACTTTCATTTAATTAACTAACTTTTAATGAAAACCTATGTATACATCAATGTATAAATGCTATATATCATTGTATACATCGATTGATTGTGACTGACTTGATAAGTATACAAAACAAGCTTCTGTAAATCTATTGCACAATCGATGTACAAGGTGAAACAGAAGCTAACACTATTTGAAAGAAGCATACAATCGATTGATATATCGATGCATAAGGCTAAACAGAAGCTAACACTTGTTTTAATATGCATCCAATCGATTAGTACATCGATGCATACACAGAACAGAAGTAAAGACTTTTGAAAATGATAGAACAACCGATTAGTACATCGATGCATAAGTCCAAACAGAGGCAAAGACTTTTGAAAATGATTATGTAATTGATTGACCAATCGATGTAAAGACTTCTGGGCTGAGAATGCTTATGTTTTTCAAGAACACAATCGAAGTACACATCTATGTATCAATCAAAATCTAGAATTTCCAAGAACACAATCGATTTGGCAATCGATGTATTCAGTTATAAAAATTGAATCTTTGTTTAATACATCGATTACACAATCGATTGACTGATAAGGAATATTTTCAAGAAAGTTTGTTTTGATCTCAACTGACTTTTGAAGTGTGCCCAACGGATCTATTTTTGATATACTACTATATAAAGGCATGGGCAAACACTTTATGAACAACAATTCATTCAATATTGAGATTAAACACGAAATTCATTGAGAGAACTTTTCATTGAGAATACTTGAATATTTCTGCTAGAGCTTCAATTTGTAATATTTGATTTCATAGAATCAAAATAAAAAACCTTTCTTACTGCAAAAGGAATATTAGAGAGAAGGTGTTCTCTCTGTATAGATCAAGAGTAGAAGAGACTCTTTGTGGTTTGACAAGAGTAGAAGGGACTCATGGGAATTGCAAGATTGCTTTGACTGAAAAGCTGTCAATTGGGTAGAAGGAACCTGGGAGTTGAAGCTTGTAAAGAATCTTGTAATTGTTTTGATTTTAGTAGACAAAACTCACGGTGAAGTGTGGACTGGATGTAGGTTATCAGAGGAGGTAGGTGAACCAGGATAAAATCTCGGTTTGCATTTCTTTTTGTCCCTTAACTCTTTTAATTGCTTTTAATTGATGAATGTATGTTTAGGCAATTGTTAAGGAATAACTTTTGAATGCTGAATATCTGAAATCAATTTTTTCATCTATCTTTCATGTTAAAGAACAAAGTCTTGAATCAATTTTTTAGGCAAAAACTAGTTTTGGTTAGTTGGTTGACAAAACATTTTCAAGAAGTTTAGAAAAGTTTCAATTTTTACATAAAAGGGAAAAGTTTTCAAAAATCAGCCATACTCAATTCAACCCCCCTTCTTGAGTATCTAGAAGCCACAACCAACATTCGCATGCTAGAGAAGTATGAGACACCCTGTTGTGCCATTAATTATTTATTTAAACTTACTCACGTTCTTAACGTTAAACGTAACCCGAAAATACTAAAATATTAAAATCTTAATTATAAACATATCCAACTTCGGAAAGTTAACACACCACACCATAATGATATTATACATATACACATATCTCTAACCATCATAATACAAAACACTGTTTAGGGTATCATATTAGTAGGATCCCTTACAGGTACATACTTATACAAACTATTATAATCAGCAGAAAATAAAACGTTTCACAAGATGCACTGGCCATACTCCCTAAACTCTACCACTCGAATCCACAGCTCGTCCTCCAGCGTCTGGTTCATACAGAGTTCCGTCTAGATCCTCGGTAGCTGGCTCCCTCATAGAGTCTTCTCATCAGATGACATAACCAAAACAAATACAACACGACAAAATAGGAGATAAGAAACAGTTCTTTCATCATAAGCGAAAAAGGAATTATAGCATATAATATAATAACAGTCAAAGACACACATCACACATAACTAACAATCATCCTTAAATCACAATATCTTCCTTTACCCTCAATCTCATGCAACTAAACCTTTATGCTGACGTGGTCACGACCAATATCACACATCCCTCGTTAGGGATGTCAGTCAGTCGTCCAAGCGACGCGTCCCCAAATACCGGTGCACACCTCTCGAGGATGCTCTTGAATATCAATGACACTATCACTAGTGCAGGAAGCACCTTTTACGTATGTTAAAAGTGCTTTTTCACGTCTCAAAAAAGCCAGACGTTAATACAGCAGACGTTAAATGTGTGACTTTTTACGTCTGTTTTGAACAGACGTAAAAGTTTACAATTAACGTCTGTCTTTTACTAAACTGACGTTATATGTAACATCTTTAACGTCGGTTATACTATATAATAGACATTAAAATTACTACTTTAACATCTGTTGATTTAAAAGACAGACATTAAAAGTAGGTTTTTTTAAATAAAAAAAAAATTCTGTTACAGTATCCCTTCCCCCAGCTAGCTTCCTGCATTCACTAATTCCAGAATACAGAATTTGCACACATACTCATCACTAACAAGTCCATATACATTAACTCATGCATTTGCATTAATTCCAATATATATTTAGAACTATTACTAGGTAATTAACATAAATCTTAATTAAAACAATTAGAACTATATTAATTAACACAATTCAGGCCACAATACATGAAAAATTCATAACATAATAATACATATATATTCTATGTACAACTACATATTATTTTTCTGCATCATACTTAAAAAAGAATTCTGCAAATTGCGTCCTCAAGTCTTTAATGTCGTTTTTCTCAAGAGGCCCTTGATAGCCGAGAGCCTGTATAAGTTAAATAAAATACACATTAACTCAAGTCATCACAAAAAATAAAATATATAATTAAATAACTTGTTTAATTAATTATCTTCCTCCATCCCTCTGTAATAGATGTCGTGACTGTGACACCCTTCTACCCTGCATATTAATGTAAAACGTTAATATAAAGAGGTAATATAAAAACATGCATTTATTTGATTAAAATAAAACAGGATAGAAAGATACCAAATTGTAACATAAACAACGCAGAAAGAAACATAGTTTTAAAATAAATAAAACATAAACATAAACATCAAAACATAACCGAACCCCGATGTCACATACAGAGCTGGTATAACCGTTCCAGAATAAAATCCACGGAATACAACTGAAACAACTAAACAAACTAACAACTATAACTACTGAACAACTAAACATCCTAGCTAGAGTCGTGGCTCCTTAGAGTCACTCCTCCATTGGCTGCTCATCGTCCTCTGCATAAAGAGATACATGCCAACAATAGACAAAGAGAAATAGCGAGTAAGAAAACGTGTAAACACATCAGCATAGAAGTAGTTAAGCAAGATGAACATACATCATATACATAGCATTTAACATCATACAACATTTAGCATGAACATATAGTTATATCAACATATTAAATCAACCAATGTATGCTATGTAGTGCAACACTACTCTGCTACTCCATTATGCATGTGGATCCAACCTATCTCAGGAAGGCAACTTCGGAGTTACATATCCACATTGGCCATAAAAGCACCAACACCGGCAATCCACCAAACAGTGGGCGAACCCCCTGGATAGCCGACGCATCATAACGAGGATACGCCACCGTGGGGGCGTACGGTTCACCAAACCTTGCGTGAACTTCCCGAGACTTGGCTAGATCGTCGAACTCTAGGACGACCTCCCCTATGTTGAACTTCCCCCACTAACAACTTCAACGTATGAATGTATGAGCATGACAGCAAACAAGGTAACCACCTCCTCCGCTTGGGCTAATAAGCACCTATGACTTATTACCAACATCAACATCAACTTCAACACCTTAACCTATAGGGATATCAAGGCCCCCTTGGCCAAAAAGCACTAAGGTTCAACTCATCAACACCTCGACCAAAAAGCATCGAGATCACTTTGGCCAAAAAGCACCAAAGCGTATCAACGTGCGGTAACCCACTAGGCACCGGCTTAACCAACTTATTATTCTTTGTTATCTTAATTAATCTTTAATTAAGTTATCTAACTCTTCTTTATTCGATTGGTGTTTTATCACATTATTGGAGACATTTGGGGTTAAGCACCCCTTAATTCCATTAAGTTAACGTTCTGACCAGTAGGGGGAGCACGGGCATGCTCACCCCCAGCACGGTCGTGCTGTCACTTAAGTAAAGCACGGTCGTGCTCACTGTCCTGCATGACCGTGCTCAATGTGCGGCCATCTTCCAGATTCAAACTGGGAGCACGGGCGTGCTCCCTATTCAGCATGGCCGTGCTCCTGGGCATGGCCATACTGTTCTGGGCAGATTCCTTACATGTTCTTGGAGCCAATACTCCCTAACACTCTCAAATCAGATCCTAGGGTCTAGTCAAGGGCCATCAAACAGAACTCACCTCTCATTACTATCAATCCATATTTTATAAACATTTTTGGGGAATTAAGTCCTTAATTCTTATGTTAATTAAGAGTCCTAATAATTCAATTAGAGTCTTATTAACATGTTCAACATAACGACGACATAACTCAGTCAATCAATATCATCAATAACAACAACCAATAACATTCTCATCATTTCATCATTAATAAACGAATGGAATTCAACATAGCAATTACCACATGACATAGGTATACCATCAAACATACATTAATTGGCATACAGTCTCAAGAACATTTAACAACAATAACAACAATAGGCATGCTCATAACCAAACAACATAAATAACAACCAATATATACATCACAGGCAGATTCATATACAATATAGACATTGATAACAATTAACAAACAACAGGGCAATGGGAACCCCTCATCTTACGCTACCGCTTGCCTAATGAATACACTATCCTTCTCCCCATACCTAGTATAAAGATTCCTGTTAACTAATGCAGATCACCAACAGGTTCCCTCGAACGGCTCAACGAACAATCCCCAAGTCTTGGCTAACACGAAAAGGTTAACCAATTAGTTCCCAAATCAATAATACGAAAAGGGAAACTAAAAAGGAAGAACTATTACCTTACTACGATTGGAACTGACTAACTAGACGTTCCCACAAGTCTCCAAAGCTCCAACAATGCAATGGGTTTAGAGAAAATAGGGAAGAAAGGGTTCGTAGCCGCAACGGGGTTTCTATTTGTGCCAAAATAGGGTTTATGAGAAAACTCTCGGTTACTGTTCTCTTTTTAAGGACACAGACTTGAGCACGGTCGTCCTCCTCCTTGAGCACGGCCATGCTTGTGACTTAGAAAGTCACAAGACACAAGCCTAAGGAAGGGATTTTCCACCTAAAACCCCACTTAGCCCATTTTAACCTTCCTAACAAACAAGGCATACAGAAAAGCACTTAACGAAAAATGGGGTGTTACAATTCCACCCCTTTATAAAAATTTTGTCCTCTAAATTTCTACTCACCTCGATTGAAAAGGTGCCGATACGACTTCACCATCTTGCTTTCCAGCTCCCACATAGCACTCTCCTTGCCTCTCAGCTGCTTCACCCTCCTATCCTCGACTCGAAAGGGGTAATACCTCAAAAGTCAAGTTCTCTTTTAACTGTATGGTATCGGGTTAAGATCCTGATACATCTTAGTGGCACCTGGGTGCACACTCAGTCCACTCCTATGTCCTTCTTTAAGGATCAACTTTCTAAGCTCCGGGACGTCTGGTATACAGACTCTATCTTTGAACCTCAAAACGCCATCACTTCCATTCTTAAAACTAAGGTTTCTACCCTAAGCAAGCAGCTCTCGCTGGTCTAAGAGAAACTGGTCTAACTTCTGGCCCTCTCTAACTTGATCCATCAAACTGTTGGTAACCTTTAAGGTTCCAAGCCTAATACTCTTAGGGCTAACTTTCCAAGCTAAAATCAGGTCTCTGAACTCCTCAAGTAGATCCATCTCCCTAACCATCAAAGCGGAGACGTGCAAGGTTTTCCTACTCAAAGCATCTGCCACTACATTGGCTTTTCCTGGGTGGTAGGTTAGATCAAAGTCATAATCCTTCAAAAACTCCATCCACCTACGCTGCCTCATATTCAACTCCTTTAAGGCAAACACCATAGCTCCTAATTCTAGGTCATGGGTAGGGTAGTTCTTCTCATGGGTTTTCAACTGCCTAGAAGCATAAGCCACTACCTTACCATTCTGCATCAACACACCACCTCAACCTTGCTTCGAAGCATCGCAATAAACTACGAAATGTTCACTAGGATTGGGTAAAACTAAAACTGATGCTGATGTCAACTTATCCTTTAGGATTTGGAAACTCTCTTCACACTTAGAGTCCTACACAAACAGTTGTCCCTTCTTGGTGAGATGGGTTAAGGGTAAAGCTAACTTAGAGAAACCTTCTATAAACTTCCTATAGTACCCTGCTAAACCCAAGAAACTCCTAGTCTCGGTCACTGACTTCGGCGCTTCCCACTGGAGCACCGTCTCTAGCTTAGCTGGGTCCACGGCTATTCCACCTTTAGAGATAAGAAACTCACCTCATCCAACCAAAACTCACACTTAGACAACTTAGCATACAACTGCTTCTCCTTAAGGGTCTGCAAGACAACCCTCAGGTGGTCTCATGTTCCTCCTTGGTCTTGGAGTACACTAAGATGTCATCAATGAAAACCACCACAAACTTATCCAAGTAAGGGTGAAAGGTCTTGTTCATGTAGTCCATGAACACTGCAGGAGCATTGGTCACACCAAAGGGCATAACCAAGTACTCATAGTGACCATAATGCATCCTAAACACTGTCTTTGGGATGTCCTCAGACTTAACTCGAATCTGATGGTACCCTTACCTCAAATCTATCTTCGAGAAAACACAAGCTCCGATCAACTGATCCATAAGATCATCAATCCTAGGGAGGGGATACCGATTCTTAATGGTCACCTTGTTGAGCTGTCGATAGTTGACACACAACCTCATACTGCCATCCTTCTTCTTTACTAGCAACACTGGCGCTCCCCATTGGGATACGCTAGGCCTAATAAACTGCTTCTGGATAAGATCTTCTAACTGTTCCTTTAACTTAGCTAGCTCTAGAGGAGACATTCTATAGGGCTCTATGGATATTGGCCCTATACCAGGCACTATGATATGAACATGGATTCACAAAGCAAAGGACCAAGCACTGAAGACTCACATGGACCCACGACAAGGTCAAAGCTAAGAAAAGTCCAAAATACTCTAAAGAGAGTCCAAGATACCTAGTTAGGGATAGGCCCTAGGACCTTTGTATAGATTAGACTTCATGTAATAAATAGTCTATCTGCTAGGACTATAGAAATTACCTTGAACTCAAAGTTAGCCAAGGCAATAGGCCTGTAATCCTCAATCTTCTCTACCTCAGGAAATTTAGGAATCAGTACAACCACATTTGAATTAAGACCAGGTAAAATCCAGCTCTGAATGAAGAATTGATGAACAGATTTGTAGACATCCTCTCCCACAATATCCCAAAAAGTTTGAACGAAGCATCCCCCAAATCCATCAGGACCTGGAGAACCATCTCCATTCATTGCAAAAACAACAACTTTCACCTCTTCTTTACTGGGAATGGCAGTTAGTATACTATTCTGATAATGAGAAACAAGCTTTGGAATGACATTACTGATCATATCACTAACTGTGTAAGCATTTTCAGTGGCATGTAGCTTAGAGTAAAAATCAATTACATGATTTTCAATGCTAGATTGAGAGTCCAGAATCTCTTCCCCCCTCTTAAGCATAGACATTTGTTTAGTTGTATGTCTAACCTTGGCCACTCTATGAAAAAAGGCAGTGTTTTTGTCTCCATTTGAGAACCAATCTAGCCTACATTTCTGTTTCCAAAAAGCTTCTTCAGTATTTAGAGCAGATTGAAGATCAAGTTGAGCTTTCTTCTCTTTAAAGAGCAACTCATCTGTAAAGCCACTGTCTACAATTTCTTTTTGAATCAAGTCTAAAGTCTCATGAGCAGCATCCACTTTGAACTTTACATCACCAAAAACTTCTCTATTCAAAAGTCTCAGTTCAGCCTTCAACATTTTCAGTTTCTGTTTTAAGGAGAACATAGGACATCCCACCACATTCCTGGACCAGACTTCTTTAACTAATCCTTCACAATCCGGATGATCACACCACATGCTAAATAACTTGAAAGAAGAAGGCTTAGCAGCTATACCTTTACAAAGAGTCAGCAACAAAGGGTGATGATCATATTTGCATCTGACTAAGGCTGAGCAGGAAATGCTGTCCCAGAAAGAGATTGCCTCCTCATTCACAATAGGTCTATCCAACCTCAAATTAGTATGAGCTCTGCCAGCCCTACCATTAGACCATGTATGCTGGACTCCTCTAGTTGCCACATGAGTCAATTTATTTACATCTGTCCAGCTACTAAACTCCTCACATGACTGTCTCACAGGAAGATTTCCTCATCTTTTTTCATGAGCCCCTTTAACTGCATTGAAATCTCCAAAAAAAAATCCAAGGACCAGGGACTGATAAAGATGTTAGCTCATTCCACAATTGCCTTCTACCTTGCACAGTAGTGGAAGCATACACAACTGAAACATAATTTTGTTGGTTGTTTTCTAACACAGAGAAGGAACAATGCTGAGCAGAAGAGGCAATAACACATGGAGATATAGCCTCTAAGCAAAAACACCAAATATTTGGCAATCTATCACCTCTTTCATTAACCATAAATAGCTTTAAGCCCAAAGCTTTCCAGTAGGTAGCAGGGATCTTATTAATGTCAATTCAAGGCTCAACTACCATTACTAAACTTGGCTTTTTATTCAAAAAAAGATTTTTTAAAACTAGCCTAGAATCCATATTCCTAGGCCTCTAACATTCCAAAAAAAGACTTTCATCAAGCAACATTTTTATAACCAGCACTAGCTCGGGTATTATGATTCTTAGCATTGACATTCTTACCTCTTTTTTGCTTTTTCTTTTTTTGATTTAGATAACATAAGAGTAAATTCCTCATCCTTTTCATCATCTTTAAAAGAAGAGATTGATTCATCTATTTCCTCAACCTGATCTGCCCAAAATTTGGAAACCACTTGAAGATCATTTTTTACCACTTGAGGCACATGGCTATCTTCCAGCAAAGGTGAGACTGAATAAGATGAATCAGGAATACTGGTCTCAGCATCAGGAATACTAGGCTCAGTATCCTGAGTGCCCTCATCTTGAGCCAATCCCTGAGGAGAAGATTTATCCACATCCTTTCCCATAGAATCAGACACATAATCCTTTCCTAGAGAAATATTCACTTCTGGATTAACACCATTTTCCTGCAAGGATTCATCAAACACAGTTTCCACTAAGGAGTCATCCTTATCATCTTGAACCAGATCCACCCTAAAATCTGTTTCTGGATTCTCTATTCTGTTTACCACCAGGTCCAATTTTCTACCTGGACCTCTATCCTCATCCACATCAATTACCATATCTGAACCATTGATCGGATCCATAAAAACATTATTTTTACTGCATTCTCCTTCTTTATGAGGAACTGCATCTGGAATAGTATTCTTTTCTTTAGGAACATAAATTGCTTTCCCTTTCTGCTCAAAGGTTGGCTTGTTCTTAGGGATCCTATCACTGATTTTTGCTTCTGGCTTCTTGTTACATTGCACCACAGAGTGACCAATTGTTTGACAATGATTACAGTAATCTGGTAAGTTTTCATACTCGATCGCTGCATGGAATGCAAACTTGTCCCTTTCTACCATAATGGTATTAACCAAATTGCTTTTAAGGTCCAAGTCTACCAGCACTCTGGCATACTGTCCAAAGCATCTTTTTCGGGTCATCTCATTAATGGCAATTGGGGTGCCAATGCCCGCAGCTACCTCAAATAGAATCCTAGTCCTCCAATATTCCCGGGGGAGATCATAAATCCTTACCCAACATTGCACATGTGTTTGCTTCTGGCTTCTTGGGTTGAAATCAGGCGACCACTTAGACAGCCTCAGTAAACTAGGATTAAGGGACCATGAGCCTACTGTCCAGATGCTTCTAAGATCCTCTTGAGAGGAGAACCCGAATTCAAAATATCCTTTACCCAGTGATGTCATTCTCCATTGACCAATAGGTTTCCACAGCTTCCCTAACTTCTCACGCAAGTCATCAAACTTAATAGGTTTTTCTCCCTTTGATAATATTAAACGGCCATTAAGTATTTGATTGCAGAGTGGTCAGTGTAGACAACCACTTTTGTTCCAACAAGGTAGGATCTAAACTTCTCAAAGGCAAATACCACAGCTAGCAACTCCTTTTCAATGGTGGTATAATTGATTTGAGCATCAATTAGGGACTTGTTTGCATAATAGACAGGATGCAGCACCTTGTTGTACCTCTGTCCCAGGACTGCCCCTACTGCAAAGTCGCTTGCATCACACATGAGCTCAAAAGGCTTTTCCCAATCAGGTAGAACAATGATATGTGCAGTGATAAGAGCAGTCTTAAGAATTTCAAATGCCTTCAAACATTCAGCAGTAAATTCAAAGCCCTATCATGCTCCAGCAACTGACATAATGGCTTAGAGATCTTGGAGAAGTCCTTAATGAATCTTCTGTAAAAACCAGCATGGCCTAGGAAGCTTCTAATCCCTTTTACTGATGTGGGAGGAGGCAGCTTTTCAATAACTTCAATCTTTGCCTTGTCCATTTCAATGCCATTTCTGGAGATTCTATATCCCAACACAATACCTTCAGTCACCATGAAGTTCTCCCAATTCAGCACCAAATTTGTTTCTTCACATCTGTCCAGAATCTACTCCAGATTCATCAAACAAGTTTGGAAAGTTTCTCCAAACACTGAAAAATCATCCATAAACACTTCCATAGACTTCTCAATCATATCAGAGAAAATGGCCATCATACATCTCTAGAAGGTTGCTGGAGCATTGCACAAGCTGAATGGCATTCTTCAAAAAGCAAAGGTGCCATAAGGACAAGTGAAAGTTGTCTTTTCCTGATCCTCTGGTGCTATAGCAATCTGGTTATACCTTGAGTATCCATCCAGAAAGCAGTAATAATCCTTCCCAGCAAATCTGTCCAACATTTGATCAATGAAAGGCAAAGAGAAATGATCTTTTCTTGTAGCTTTGTTCAGCTTCCTATAATCCATATAAATCCTCCAGCCAGTCACAGTCCTTGTGGGAATGATTTCATTCTTTTCATTGGTGATGACAGTCACACCTCCCTTCTTAGGCACATATTGGATTGGGCTCACCCATACACTGTCAGAAATAGGATAGATAATCCCTGCATCCATCCACTTAATGATCTCCTTTTTGACCACCTCCTTCATGATTGGATTCAACCTTCTCTGACTTTCAATGCTATTCTTTACGCCTTCTTCCAAGAGAATCTTGTGCATGCATAATGATGTACTAATCCCCTTGATGTCTGCTATTTGCCAACCTTGCTTTTTTATGTCTTTTCAGAGCTGTTAGCAATTGTTCTTCTTGCATACAGTTCAGTGAGGCAGAGATAATTAGAGGTAAAGTATCATTATCACCAAGGTAAGCATATTTCAAATGACTTGGTAAATTTTTCAGTTCAAGAGATGGAGGTTTAACAATAGAAGGAATATTATCTTTGAAAGTATCATCATTGACCTCCAGTGATTCATATTTTCTGGTCCACAAATGTTGAACAACCTTGCTGTCCAGGGACTCTCTAGTCTCTTCATCAGAGTAGTTATCATCTTCTACTGATGCTGTAGAATAATCAGTATGATTCTTCAAAAATTGCTGTTGCACCAGTTCATCAAATGTCTGAATGAAAGAGCATTCTTCCATGCCTTCATCTGGGTACTTGAGGGCATTGGAGACATTAAAGGTAACTTGCTGATCATTAACCCTCATTGTGAGTTCTCCCTTTTACACATCAATTAAGGCCTTCCCTGTTGCCAAGAATGGTCTCCCTAGAATGATGGGGGTTCCCCAGCTGCTTCAAAATCCAAGATAATGAAATTCACAGGGAATACAAATTTGTCAACCTTGATCAAAACATCTTTAATCTTTCCCTCTGGATAGGCAATGGATCTGTCTGCCAGCTGAAGTGTAACAGAAGTAGGCCTAGCTTCTCCAATTCCAAGTGCGACACCCTAACCTGGGGTCATCACATAGTTACCCAAAAAAGCGGAAAATAAATTATTAATTGCTGGTTGCTTTCGGAACATTTATTAATTTCAAGCCAGAACATTCGGGTGTAAAAAAAATTTTCGTTTACAGTAAACTCATATTATACATCACCACACAAAGAGATAATCATATTCAGAATAAAGCCGCCAAGGCAAACAACTTTTAATAATTAAGTTTCAATTTCCAAAACAGAAAATTAAACCTAAGACTAAAGTTTAACAACAAAGTTACTGACCATTTCGACGCACCACCCAACTAAGATTCCTAAGCTGGTCACTCTACAAGACATTTATCGGAAAACTCCACTGCCGTTCCCACAATCAAAATACCTCTTCAAGTATCTAAAACTAAGTCCCGAAAGACTTAGGGAAACTTCTCAGCTCCATCTGCACTAGTGTACCAATATACAACAGCAATACCAGAAGAAACCTGATGTATTTGTAAAGGTGAGATGCCAATATATGAGTTTATAACGATAATCACATGCACCACATATTCAAGTAGCACATAGTCATGCATAACCATAATAACATAATATTCTCATAACTAAACAAGTAGTTTATCACTGGGTCTCATACCCGATCATCGTCATTTTTAAAAACATGCATGACACTTCAACATTCAACATCCAAAGTTTTATACTAAATCTCTAAAGATTCCAACAATGTATAAATGAGCTGATCAGGCTCCCACATGGCACATTGTCTACGAAAGAAGCAATGGTCAACTCAACATGGCACATTGCCCAATCATTTGGCACAACGGTCAACACGAAACATGGCACATTGCCCGAACTCCCGGCACAACGGTCAACGCAAATCATGGCACATCGCCTAAAACTCCCAGCACGATGGTCAACACAGATCATGGCACATCATCCAAAACTCTTGGCATGATGGTCAACATAAGACATGGCACATTGTCCAAACATTCTGGCACAATGGTCAACAACAACAATTCATGGCACATTGTCCATCAAGGTACAATGGTCAACACGATAAATGGAAATATTATCCATACAACACATAATTCTCAACAACACATGACACATTGTCCACTAAGGTACAATGGTCCACTTTACATGACACATTACCCATCAAGGAGCAATGGTCAACGCAACACGAAATACCTCACACCTCAAGGCATTCACACAAAACAACGTGGCATGTAATACCTTACTCATTAAGGCACCACACTTAACAACGTCGGGCACGTCTGCCGTAAATACAAATGCAAATCATTTTATTCTTGACACTTTTCTTTGTGTAATAAGTTTCCTTTGTCGAAGCACAACAAAAGCTTACGACCTTCTCAGTTTTAAACGTCTTAAAACTTTTATTAAAACACAGGACCCCAAGTCCGAGTGCTCAATCACGAAACCTCAAAACCTTGCAATCAGTCTTAGGTTCGTGGTAGTAGAAAACATCTTTAAAACCACCTTTAATAACTCGGTATACCATCTTGTATACGGTAGACACCAAGTCTACAGGACATCCAGTCCAAAGGACACTAAATCCACAACGCAAAGAACCTTAATACCCCGACGTCTCAGTCATTAAGTTCAAACATCTTTAAAACAACTTTCAACTTAAACTTGATTTCTGGAAAACTTGTTAAGTGGGAAGATTTCTGTCATAAAAACACCGGGTCTCGAAAAATATCATTTTCAGAAAAGACGGTCACAGAGGTTTAAGTTCATCTGCTGCAACTTCTAAAATACTTGCCGTCATCGGTTTTCCAAATTGCCGTCGTTAAGTCATTTTAAAGTATTTTAAGCCAAAACATAGCTTTTTTCGCTTAAACAATTTTCTAAAATCATAATTAAGTTATTTTCGAAAATTAATTTCATAAAATAACTTTTTATAATATTCCAGAATTTCTTACGTAAAAATTAGCGGTACAAAAATAATTTCACGGTTACGTCCTCACTGTGACTCATATTTCACTCTTACAGTGATAAATCATTAAAATAATGATATTTTCCAATATTCCTTATTTTTCCCAAATAAATATTTTCCATAAACATTATATTCCAACATTTCCCATAAAACATTGAATATAATTTTATGCAGCTTATTTTATCTGATTAATCTGTTGTGCACTGACCACTGTCAGGCTTCACAAACAACATCCAACATCATCATCAAAACTATATTACCAAACAGATCATACATCATAACATCAGAATAGAACACTGCAGATAAACACTTATACGCAGATAAACCATTACAGATAAAAATAACACAACTTAAACAACTTAAACAAACATCAACAGATAAATAATACAGACAACAACAAACAGCACATGATTATAGAAAAAACTCCTCAGGTATTCTCCCCTTACCTCTTGAAGTTACAGAACACTTTCCACGTATTGTCGATTTTGATTTCGGCACGCGTCAAAAAACTTCGGCTTGCGTCAAGAAACTTCGTCACAAAGAAACTAGTGTCACACACAACAAAACAACCCAAGATCAATCCACAAATTCTCTCCTAACAAAAAGTTAGGTTCGGCCCTCATGACTTAAATTGACTAAACATGATAAAGTTTTGCAAGCTTTTGGATTAGTGATCCTTAAGCACTTAAGACATAGGATTAGGGACTTAATACAAAAGATTGAAAAAAAATCTTCTAACCCTTAAAGACATAGTTTCGGCCATGGTAAGTTCATAGGGCTAGGGATTTTTGTTTGATACAACAACTTGGATTCAATAAAGATCTATACTAACAAGATAGGAAACAAGATCACTTATCAAAAACATAAACAAAATCTCCTCCAACCATACCCACATAGGTTCGGCCATGACAAGGAAAATGAGGAGGAAATTTTAGTTTAAATCATACTCTTGGATTATGAATATAAGGATGATAACAAGAACATAGAAATTAATTTCATACTCATAGGATTTTTCTATGATTCTCTATGGATTTTCAAATTTCTAGATCTAGAAATGGGAAAATATGATTCATGGCATAAACATGAGAAACAATTGAGTATGAAAGCTTAGATGATCAAGGAGTTGAGCTTTTACCTCTTGAAGATTGAAGACATGAAGAAAATGATCAACCAACACTTATATAAAATCTGGACAGTTTGAGGGTGTGTTGGTTTTGTGAGTATATCTCATGATCTACTCATCAAAAAATCACAAAGTTTGGCTTGTTAGAAAGATAATAAGAAAAGGAACAACTTTGATGTTGAAGGTTTTATTTGATTCGGATCATAACAGGGGTGAAAATAGGATTCTTTCTGCTGTCTCGCATGGATCTGAGGATTCTGGGCAGTTTCTTTATTTTAGTCATAACTCTCAACATACGCATCCGTTTTTGATGATCTTTAGCTCGTTGGAAAGAAGATAGAAAGAGGAACAACTTTCATGTTAAGAGTTTTTCGAGTTTCAAAACGGAAGAGGGTCATATTTTCGGTGGAAATTCGGTGTTCTTATGAGTTTTGTAACTTAGAGAAAATGGAGAAAGCTTGATGAGGAAGATGATGAAGTCTATTTATAGAGGAGATGGCAAGGCTTTTTGAGCCTTGGGCTGCACCCTTCATGGCTTGGAGAGCAAGAATGGCCCAAATTCAAGAACAACCTAGAAGATTACTTAAGGACCAAAAGGAAATTAAAGAAAAGCTTAGGGACCAAAATGCAATTTCCATAAAAATTGTCATCATGATGCCATGTGCACCATTAATGCATTCACATGGTGACTCATCATGTGTGACTCATTGATATTATCCGTTAGCGGATCCCGGAAATCCCGTAATCTGCTCCGTTGCTTCCCCGGTTAAAGACGACGCCCGGATAAAATATAATATTTCACTTTTTAGTGAAATATTTCAAAATATCCAAAATCGTAGGAAATTAAATAAAAACCTTAAGTTTTTCGTTCACGAGTTAAAATTAGGTCTTCTGAGCAGTATAAATATACTGTCAGTGAAATTCGCAGACCGGGTTTCACCTGACTTTTCAACCTAAATTTTTATCGTAACTCTCTACGGTCAAGTAGAGTGTAACTATGGTTTCGGATTAATTAGAATAATTTTCTAAGTCTCAGATAAATATATAAACGTATTTATATAAATTTCCGATATTAGAAAACAGCGAAAAGTCGGGGTGTTACACCAAGCTTCTTGAAAATGGGCATGGGCATGAGGTTGATGCTTGCTCCTAAATCACATAGAGCTTTGCCACAGTAAATGTCTCCAATGGAACAAGGTATGGTGAAGCTTCTAGGATTATTCATTTTCCTTGGCACTTTATTTTACAACTTCATACTGCATTCTTCAGTCATAGCTACAGTTTCAAATTCTCCCAATCTTCTCTTCTTAGTGAGCACATCTTTCATGAACTTTGTATAATTGGGCATTTGTTGCAGAGCCTCTACCAAAGGTATATTGATATGAAGTTGTTTTAGCACATCTAGGAATTTATTGAACTAATTTTCTTGATGAACTTTCTTCAATCTCTGAGGAAAAGGTGGTTTGGGCCTTTCTGGAATCAGTTTGGGCATAGCAGGGAGTGCTACAGCATCAGGTACCTTCTCAATTACAACAAGTTGTTCTGGTACAGCACCTTCTCTAGATTTTTCCTTTTCAGGTTATGAATTGTTCACCCTTTGTTTCTTCTTTGGTTCTGCAACTTCTACATCTTTACCACTTCTCAAATGGATCACCTTGCACTGCTCCTGTCCTCCTCCAAAACTGGAGGCCTTCGAATCTTTAGCAAAGGCAGGTAGATTGCCAATTTACCTTGAATTGATTGCATTGGCCAGCTGTCCCACTTGAGTTTCTAAGTTTCTCATTCCAGCCTTGGTTTCTGTCATGAATGCTTTCAGTACAGCTTCTAAGGATGAGTCTGAAGCTTTTTGCTACACTTGTGGTTGCTGCTGCCTAGGCTGCTGTTGCTGATATCCAGGGGGTGGATTTAATGTGTTATTGTAGTTGGAGTATTTCAAGTTTGGATGCTGTGATGGCTGTCATCCTGCATTGCCATAAGAATTGTTGCCTCTGTAATTATTGTTTCCTACATAGTTGACTGCAGCAGAGTTTGTAGAGCAATTCTCAAACAAATGGTCTCCTCCACAATATACACATGATATAGCATCTGCCTTGTAAATTTTTTCATTCACCATTTCTTCAGTCATTATTGGTGGTGCAGAGGAATTTCCTTGAGTTGCCATGGTCAACCCCCTAACCATATTAGTTAATGAAGTCACTTGAGCTGATAATGCAGATACTTCACTCACTTCATAAACTCCTGCTGCAGCATTGGCTTTCCCAGAAACTTGTCTTGCTGTTGGCCACTGATAACTGTTAGCTGCTATCCCCTGTATTAGAGCATGAGCTTCATTGTAAGATTTGGTGAGAAGACTGCCTACAGCTGAGGCATACGGCATCATTCTTGATATATGGTAAAACACCATTATAGAAGTGCTCCATCTGAATACAGAATGGAATGCCATGGTGGGGGCACTTCTTAATTAATTGTTTAAATCTCTCCCATGCTTCAAATAGTGGTTCATCATCATGCTGCCTGAAAGAAGTGATGTCAGTTCTCATCTTTGCATTCATGGTTGGTGGAAAGAAGTTGGTTAAGAAATTTTCAGCAAGCTTGTTCCAAGTGTCAATTGAATTTGCATCCAGAGAGTTCAACCAGTTCTTAGCTTTTCCTCCCAAAGAGAATGGGAATAGTCTCAATCTGAATGCATCTTCAGTGACTCCAGGAATTTTGAAGTTGCTTGCTACATCTAAAAACTGCTTCAGATGCAAATGAGGATCTTTTGTTGCAGCACCATTAAACTGTCCAATTGTTTGCAACATTTGGAACATCACTGGCTTGAACTCAAATTGAGGTGCAATGATGGGAGTCCTCACTATCCCAGTATTCATAGTTTCGGGGTCAAACACAGCATACCCACTGATAACACAGTTTCTGTCATTGGCCATAGCCATGCTGTCTTGTGGCACTTCTTCAGCCATTTCTGAAATAGCAGGGGACAATGCTTCAGTAGATTCTGGTGTAGAGTTGGTTAGAGTGTTCAGAACCAACTCAGGCACAGGCTGAGATGCGTGACCTCTTCTAAGCCTTCTGAATGTTCTTTCTATCTCTGGATCAAATCTGTAATCAGTTGAAAAGAACCTATGCATACAGTTTCAGTACCCTGTGCTACAACAAATCACTGAGAGTGTTAGAATCTCTAACTATAGAACTAATAATCTAAAAACAGAATTATAACATCATTAACAATCCCCGGCAACGGCGCCAAAAACTTGTTGTGTTTAAAAACATTTGTTCTTAAGCTTGTGCAAGCATACACAAATGCCTCAAGTAATATAGAACTTAAGTTCAGATATCGTTCCCACAGGGATTATAATGATGTAATAGACTCCAATTCAGATTATATGCTCTAGAAGTTAGGTTTAGTAACCAAAAATTATAGTGTGTGCAATGAAAATTAAATAAAGCTGAAATTTAAAAACCGAAAATAAACAAATGAACAGAGAAATGAAAGGCTTGATTAGGCGAGAAAAATAGCTCTATGTACACTACAGCATAAATCCTGTTTAGCTTTCATCATGCTCTGACTATGCTCTAGTATCTAACTCCAGGAAATTAAGGTTTGTTTTCCAACATTAAAGGTTAGGTTCATTAACTTTGTTCTATTCCTAGATTTAGATTAATTACACCCCCTCTTAATTAAGCAGGTTCCAGCTAGTTTAGGGACTTGAATTGCTATTCCTAGCCTAATCAACATCAATTAATTTTTCAATTAATGACTTAACCGCTATCTTTTATCAAGTTCGCACTTACTTAATTTTACCAATCCAGGCAAGCTAGATATTCTATCAAGTTGATCAAACTTAATTAAACAACATTAAATGCGTGATAAAAGAAGATGCAAAACATAGTCATTACATAACTCAGCTGAACATTCATTATATAAGCATACCTAAAGCTTAAAAGTACTTAGGTCATAATGAGTTTATAAAGAAGAAAAATAAGAAATGTGCAAGAAACCATTACAATGGTTGAAAATGAAAACGCTGAGGCAGTAGTAGCAGCGCAGAGGAAGAAGACAACGCTTGCTCTCAAGAATGGACAAAATAAATGTGTGTAATAAAAATTCCCGTCTCCTCTTCACTAGGGTTGCTAAATGCTTTTATAGTACACTAAACCCTATTCTCTTTCATTTCATTTTGGGCCAACAACCAAAAGTATTAATAAAATAACCCTAGCCCAATTCCTAAAGCGTGCTTCCTTAAAGATGACAGTGCCAGTACCCTGAAGGAGAGAGGAAAGGTGTCCTTGTCAGCTTTTGTCCTTTAGTGCATAGCTATCGGAGATGATTCATGCTGCAACATCCACTAGCTTATTCCCCCGAGCTTAAGCCATGCTCCAGCAAAGGTACTGCATATGCAGACACAAAATTTTGAGACAATGATAGAGCAATTAAGAGCAAATGGCTGCTATACACAAAACTTAACACAAATATTTACAAATAACATTTTATATAAAAAACAAGACACAAAACCTCAAAGATATAAAAAATCCATAGCAAAAAGGAGCTAAATAACTCTTCATTCAAAGAGTTATCAAAGATATACTTAAAACAACTTTTAGGACGATGTATGGGCATTACGAGTATACAGTTATGCCTTTCGGTGTGACTAATGCTCCAGCAGTGTTCATGGACTACATGAATAAAATCTTTAGACCGTCACTCGATAAGTTTGTTGTAGTGTTCATAGACGATATCCTTATTTATTCCCGTACACAGGAAGATCATGAGGAACATCTGAGAGTGGTGTTGCAGGTTTTGAAGGATAGACAGCTTTATGCTAATCTTTCCAAGTGTGAGTTTTGGATGGAGGAAGTTCAATTTCTTGGACATGTGATCAACAAGGAAGGAATAGCAGTAGATCCAGCTAAGGTAGAGGCAGTTCTTAGTCGGAAAGGCCTAAGTCAGTAAGTGAGGTATGGAGTTTTCTACGGTTAGCTGGATAATCAGAGGTTTACAGAGGGTTTCTCGAAGATTGCGTTGCTTATGACGCAGTTGACAAGGAAAGATACAACTTTTGTATGGACAGACAAATGTGAGCAGAGTTTTCAAAAGCTAAAGGACAAGTTGACCACATCACCTATGTTGACCTTACCCGATCCTTTAGGACAGTACGTATACTGTGATGCGTCATACCAAGGTTGAGGTTATGTTCTGATGCAAGAGGGAAGAGTTGTGGCTTATGCTTCCCGACAATTGAGAATTCATGAGAGGAACTATCCGACTCATGATTTGGAGTTGGCAGCCACAGAGTTCACATTAAAGATATGGCGACACTTTCTGTATGGAGCGAAGTTTAATGTTTATAGTGACCATAAGAGTCTGAAGTATCTGTTTGATCAGAAAGACTTGAATATGAGACAGCGAAGATGGATGGAGTTTATCAAGGATTATGAGTTTGATCTATTGTACCATCCTGGGAAGGCGAATGTTGTAGCGGATGCTTTGCGTAGGAAGTCTTTTCATGTATCCGTGATGATGGTTAAAGAGCTAGTATTGTTTGAACAGTTCAGAGATCTGAACATAGGGATGGAGTTGGTTGATGATAAAATTTGCTTAGGTATGATCACTATTAGTAGTGAATTTATGAGAGATCTTAAGGATAAACAAGTTCAGGATCAATATCTGCAAGAGGTGAGTAGAGGTATAGATGATGGTAAGACTTCTGAGTTTAGCCGGGGAACAGATAGTGTGTTGAGGTTTAGAGATAGGATATGTGTGCCAGAGGATTTAGAACTTAGAAAAATAATTTTGGAAGAAGCACATAAGAGTAAGTTGAGGATATGTGTGCCAGAGGATTTAGAACTTAGGAAAATGATTTTGGAAGAAGCACATGAGAGTAAGTTGAGTTTTCATCCTAGATCCACGAAGATGTATCAGGATTTAAAGAATATGTTTTGAAGGATGAGGATGAAGAAAGAGGTAGCAGAGTATGTTTTATCTTGCCTAGTGTGTCAGAAAGCTAAGATTGAGCATCAAAAGCTGGCAGGCTTATTACAATCACTGGATATCCCAAATATGATAGCATAGCTATAGATTTTGTGGTTGGATTACCACGAACTCCGAAGAGACATGATGCGATTTGGGATATCATTGATAGGTTGACGAAGTGTGCTCACTTCTTACCTATCGGTGAGAGTTATAGTTTAGAGAAGTTGACCCAGATTTATATCAAGGAAGTTGTTAGGTTGCATGGTGTGCCGTCAAGCATTGTCTCAGACCGAGATCCTAGATTCACATCTAGATTTTGGAGACAGTTGCACAGTGGCCTTGGGGACGAAGTTGAGGATGAGTTCTGCTTATCATCCCCATACAGATGGACAATCAGAGAGGACGATTCAGTCATTGGAAGATCTTTTGAGAGCTTGTGTGTTGGAACACACTAGCATTAGGGATGAGTTCTTTCCATTGATTGAGTTTACATATGACAATAGTTTTCATAGTAGGATTGGAATGGCACCATACGAGGCTTTGTATAGCCGGAAGTGTAGGACCCCGTTATGTTGGTATGAGACTGGTGAAAATCAAGTTTTGGGTCCAGATGTGGTGCAGCAGACTACGGAACAAGTTAGGAAGATAAGGGAAAAGATGAAGGAAGCACATGATAGGTAGAGGAGCTATAGTAACAAGAGGAGGAGACCTTTAGAATTTCAGGAGGGTGATCACGTGTTTTTGAAAGTCACTCCGAAGACCGGAATTGGCAGGGCTATCAAGTCTAGAAAACTTACTCCTAGATTCATCGGACCTTTCCAGATTCTTCGATGGATTGGTCCAGTAGCTTACCATATTGCTTTACCACCTAACCTTGCTAAACTTCATGACGTATTTCACGTCTCTCAATTGAGGAAATATTATCCTGATTCTTCACATGTTCTTGAGTCTAAGTCTATACAACTGCGAGAGAATCTAGAGTTTGAGGCTTTACCTGTTAGGATCGCCGATAGACAGATTAAGGAGCTTCGCGTTAGACAGATTCCTTTGGTTAAGGTCATATGGGATGAGACGGCTGGAGATGCTACGTGGGAGCGTGAGACGGATATACAGCAGCAGTACCCACATCTCTTCTGAGGTATGTAAATTCCGAGGACGGAATTTTGTTGTAAGTAGGGTAGTAATGTAACACCCAACTTTTTATATACGTTGTATTACTGGTAGCAACATAATTATTTATATTTTTATCTGAGACCAAGAAAATGATTTTGGATAAAACAAAATCATATTCATACTCTACCTTATGGTAGAGGGCTACGGTAAAATTTTGGGTTGAAAATTCAGACGGAACCCGGTCTGCGTTTTCACTGACAGTAGGATTTTACTGATCAGAAACCTAATTTTGACTTGTGAATGAAACGGTTTAGGTTTACATCGTATTTTCAACGATATTGGTTTTTTTTGAAAATTTTCGCAAAAAAATAAAATACTATATTTTATTCGGACGAAATCTTCAAAGGAAACACGCATAAAACCTAAATCGGGTAAACGACGGAGCCGGATACCGACCTGAGGTGATGGAAGTGATTGATGTGACTGATGGGACAAGCGTTAAATAAACCTCATCCAAGTCATGATGACTTTACAAAATATCTAGATATTTAGTTTAGTGAAAAGACTAAATTGCCCTTGGACTTTCCATGTAATTCCAAGTTTGTCCTAAACTTTATGGACCAAACTACCCCCCTCACTCACTCAACCTACACGGCTCACACACCCCTCCCCCACACTTAGACAATTTTCTCTCATCTCACACAAAGAAAACCTCCATTGTTGTTCTTGAAGAAAACTTGCAAACTTGATCATTTCTCTTCCATTTTTCTTCATTCCAAGGTGAGGATTCTCTTCCTCATCATCTTAGCTCTCTTAGTCCTCAACTAATTTCCATTTTCATCAAGTATTCTCAAATCTCAAGTTCTAGATCTAGTTTTTCAAAAATTCATTAAAAATCATAGAAAAATGTTTTAAGTGTTATGACACTTGATCTTACCTCTCTAATACCTCTAGTTGTTAGATCTAGAAGCTAGAGATCAAAAGAAATTCCTAGCCCTATTTTCCTAGCTTGGCCGAATCTATGTGTATGTGTGTTGAATAGGTTTTGTTTCAATTTTTGAAACATGACAATTGATTTAATCTCTCTAGTACCTATACTTACTAAATCCAAGAGCTTGAAACCAAAGAAATTTCCTAGCCCTATTTTGGTGTCTTGGCCGATGTAACATCCTGATTTTTCTGCTTTCTAATATATATATATATATATATATATATATATATATAAATGTTTATATTTCTTATCCGAGACTTAGAAAATGATTTTGGATAAACCAAAGTCATATTTAGACTATACTTAATTTTAGAAGGTTACGGTTAAATTTTGGGTTAAAAATTCAGACGAAACACGGTCTTCATTTTCACTGACAGTAAAAGTTTATTGATCAAAGAACCTAATTTTGACTCGTGAACCAAACGGTTTAGGTTTATATCATTTTTGCAACGATATTGGCTTTTTTGAAAATTTTCGCATAAAAATAATATATTATATTTTATACGGGCGAAATCTTCAAAATAAACTTGTGTAAAACCTAAGTCGGGTAAACGACGGAGCTAGATACGGAGCTGAGGTGATTGAAGTGACTGAAGTGATGGACGTGACCGATGCGACGAGCATTAAATGCACGTCATGATTATTTACAAAATATATAAGATATTTTGTAAAGGAAAAGACTAAAATGCCTTCGATTTTCCAAGTGAATTTGTAAGTTTGCCATCACAAATTTTGGACCAAAATAACCCCACCCTGTAACACCCTTCTCGAGCGCTACTTTGTCTGTGACGTTTCTATTTTTATAAGACCGAGTAAAACGGAAAATAATTATTTTGCCAAAAATACGAGTTTATTTTTTTTTCTTTTCTCATTCGCAAATAATCCCATACATACCCTTTAACATATAACATCAACTTATGCATCCATATTATACAAACCAAGTTCCAAGTACCATTAGTCATACATATTCAGAAAGAAGGCGGAAATACCAACGCCAGTAAATAACAACAGACTGAAAATATGTTTATAATAATAATAGCTTTTTAGAGACATAACTCCACAAAATATAACATAGACACGAGACTGGCCAGACACAAAATACTGACAAAAGTCCATTATACTAAAGCCCTCGAGACTGTGTCCATGTCTCCCAGCACTCTCAAACTCCAGCAGGGTGCGATGCAGAAACAGTGTTGTCGTCATCTTTGTTCAACACAAGATAGAAAACAACAAACCAGAAAATACAGAAATGAGGTGAGATTTCAATTCATCTTACACTTAACGCAGACATGCAATGGTACGACACACAGGTACGTACAAAAATCAACAAACAGTTATATCATCCATCACAACAGAAATAATAATATTTCACAACAACATAATCACAGGGCACCGTTTTCCCTAGATAGAAGACATCTAAGACTCGAGGAATGACCTCTGATTCCCTATACCATGGTTTTAGCAAACAGTCGGAGAGAGTGGTTCGGAGGATTGTTCCGGAGTACGCCAGCCTTGGGCAATAAAATGCGTCAACAGTCATCATGGTGCACATAGGCTTTTTCGAGAACATCCTACACTACCAGAAAATACATAGTGTCTAGTAGAGTATGTCGGTGTATTGCAAGATCACCATACCACAGAAGAGCAACCAACTGGGCCTATATGAGTATTTCATACCCCGACACCCCCAAGCATCAATAGATCGTCACTACGAAATTCACACCCGCATTAAAGTGTTAGCTCGATCTCCTAGGCACAACGGCCTTACAGAACATAGTTTCACTTTGTGTTTAGGCAAACTTTGCCGGAAATGCGTTCTTCTCGTCCATCCAACGGATGACATCGTGATTCCTTCGGAATTCTTTCAACGTATCGTAACAGATGCTAGATGTCCTTAAGTCCGAATCACCGGTACTTAATCATCAAGCTAAAGTTCTCAAGTAACCTTTCATCTTTGTGCAATGTTTTCTTTAAAATATTTGTTTACAAATCCTAGCACATTATGAGATTGGAACATAGGTCCAATTATTTAGTTCTCTGTACTTTTCTAGTTGAGCCTTTTTCTTTGGCTTTCAATAAAACAAATCATTCTGAGTCCATTAAATCTTATGGAATATGGATAATGAATTATCCATACTTTATGACATAAGGTCATGTTTCACCACACGTCATAAATTATTATGTTCGTATGTTCACTAAGTCATTCTTGACTTAGGTTTTTACACTTTACAGTAAAATTTCGTCGTTGAAGACTAAAATCCTTTTGGCTTAAAACCAAAACCTTTAGATAAAATCAATTCCATTTTCAAGAGTAATGTACTTCAAAGATACTCAGGTATCAATTTCTCCAAAGCATTTTCTCGAAAATCCTTAAAAACGTTTAACGACGGTTTCGCCGCTTTTTACTAAAATTAGGCCCAAAAATTCTACTTTTTGAAGATATGGTTCTTCACCTCAAATGCCTTATTCTCCTAGGTTCTATTACTTTTATGAAGATGTTGAAATGCTAATTTTCTATCAAAATTTCCCTTTATACACAATTCCTTAGAATTTGACCGAACGTCGTTTATTTTGTAAATCGCGTAAATTCTTTTTCAACGATTTTACACTCTAATAATCCAAAACTCATTTTGGAGTTTTAGAACAGTTTTGTAAGCATGAAAAACAGTTTCTAACTGTCCAATTACTTTAATTTTCGAAAATTGCATTTTAGTCCCTAAACTTTCATGAGTTACAAAATAGTCCTTTTTCACTTAAAACCTTATAACTTTTTAGTTATAACTCCAAATCAAACCAAACCAACTTCTTTAGAAATATTTTTCAGTTGCCCTCAAATTTCCAGAAATTTCGCTTCTGCCTCAAATAATTTTCAGTAATTGCAAAAAGGTCCTTTTTCACCAAAAAGCTTATAACTTTTTATGTATTAATCCATTTAACACCAAACCAATTTCTATAGTTTTCTCTCATCAAGGACTACAATCTTAACATACAAGCACATGAATTTCGGTGCAGCCACTGATATTCTCAGAATTTGCAATTTGGTCCCTAAGGACTCATAAATCCATAACTTTCAATATACACATCCAAATCAATCCAAACCAATTTCTATATTCTTATCTAGTCATTCACTTCTCATAAAAATTATTCAAATAATTTAACACATCTTAGATCCCATATAACCAGTCAAGGCCGAATGGCCCAAAAATTATCATGTTAGGCCATGTTTCATGTTAAACCAAATAAACAACCATCAAGTATCCAATTAGCAATCATTGAATCAAAATCAACATATCAACCACATCCTCCAAGAGAATCACACACATATGCAAATAAATATACAAAGTCATACTTAGGAATTACAAAACCACATAAACACTAATAAACCATTACATATCTACCCTAAGGTAGGATGATAGTAATCTCCCCCATACCTTTGATGATCACTTGAACTCAAACAAGAAGAGGATGATGTTCACCTAAAGCTCAAGGTTTGAACCAACAAAACCTAGCCATGAATCATCAACAAGGAAACAAGTTAAAAATGAAAAAAATCCACCAAACCCATTTAATGAGTAAGGTTTGGCCTTGTTATGAAAAGTAGGCTAGAGGTCACGAAATTTTAAAAGCTCTTGGATAATGAAAGTAGAAGTCATGTGAAGATCATAGAAATTGGAATCACATTAAAAGGACTTTTCTATGATTTTCTAGAGATTTTTGAAGTTCTAGATCTAAGAATTTGAAATTTGTAAAAACTTGAGATTTGAAGAAAAGTTGTGAAAGGAAAGGAAGGTATGATCATGGATTAGAAGAATCTACCTTTGGAATTTGAAGAAACTAACAAGAACTTAGACTTCCTTTGTAAATCAAGTGTAAGACTTAAGAGTTTTTGGTGAGAAAAATGAAGAACATGAACCAAGTGAACAAAATGAATGGCCAAGTGTGGTTTTGAAGGGCTTGGCCGTGAGTTTCAAGGGACAAAAGGGTCCAAGGAGTAATTTGGCATCATGGCAAACTTGTAGTTAAAATGAAGGATTAGGGTAATTTGGGTTTTTCACTTAAAAATTCATCATTACATGCATTTAATGCATGGTGACTCACTCTATGACTCAATCCCTTATGACTCACCAATGAGTCATTGTTCTTATCCGTCCGGGGTCGGGTTTTGTCTCTGCACCTCCGTTCTTGATTCCGTCAATCCCCGATCGTCGAGTATTTGCCCGAATAACGTATAATAACCTATTTATTTTGAAAATTTTCAAAATAACCACTATGGTTGGAAATAAAATATAAACCTTAACTGTTTCTTTCACGGGTCAAAATTAGGTTTTCTGACCAGTAAAATCTTACTGTCAGTGAAAACGCAGACCGGGTTTCATCTGAGTTTTAAACCCAAATTTTTATCGGAAGCTTCTACCATAAGGTAGAGTATAATTATGATTTTATTTTGTTAAAAATCATTTTCTAGATTTAATATGAAAATTACAAACAAGTAAAATTCTACCGATAATTGAAAAACAGTAAAAACAGCAAAACAGTAAAAATCGTAAAAACAGGGTGTTACACACCCCACATGGCCCACCCCTACACTAAACACTCAGGCATTTCTTCAATTCACTTCATCATCTTCCTTAGCCTTTTCTCTCAAAAACACATAGAAACACCATATTTGTTCTTGAAGAAACTTGATTAAGTTCTCCATTTCTTCATCAATCAAGAGGTAATCCTTCATCTCCATGATTATTCATGTCTTCTTCTTCATTGATTTCATGAGTTTCATACCATGATCACCATGTTTCAAATTCTAGGGTTTTTATTAAAAAATTTCTAGACAATCATAAAAAAATCCTTTTGATCTGAAACCAATTTCTATTAACTCTCTATGATCTCTATATTCATTATCCAAGGGCGAATCAAAAGAAAATTTCTATCCTATTTTTCTTGAAGTGGCCGAATCTCACCCTAGAGAGATTAGATGAATTTGTTTCAAATTTTTGTTATGTAACACTTGATTTAATCTCTCTAATACCTATACTTGTTGAATCCAAGAGATTGAAATCAAATAAATTTCCTAGCCTAAATTCTTTGTCAAGGCCGAAATCCTAGCTCATGTGAGTTAAATGGTTTTTTTCAAAATTCTTGAGTTATGACACTTGATTATGTCTTTCTAATACTCTAGGATCATTGATCCATACGCTTGAGAATTTTTGAAAACCCTAGTCTAGTTTTCCTATGTTGGCCGAATAGTCTCTTAGAGGGATTAGAGGAAATTTTCTTCAATGATTAACTTGTTGTGATTTTGTTGTGAAGGATAATTGCTTATTGGTTGTCGAATTGAGTTTCGTGGAGAAAACAGAATTCCAAGAAGAAACTTCAAAGCGGAATCTGTAACTTCAAGAGGTAAGAAGAGTTTACCTGAGGGGTTTTAGATAGCCATGTGCTATCTGTGTGTTGTCTGTAAATTATTTGTTGTGGGTCCTGTGATGTTTTAATTATTTATTTTGTATTGGCTTATGTGGTTTGATGTGGTTCATATGATTGATATGTTACAACTGTGATGCATGTTATAACTGTGAAGTATGCTATAATTGTATTGCATGGATTTTCTGCTGTTGAGTGATTGAATGAGAAGCCTGATAGTGGTCAGTGCTCAATTAAAAATTCAAGATAAAAGCTTGATAATGCTTGAAGAGAAATCAAAATGATTTAATTTGGGAAAGTAGAAGAAAAAGTGGAAAATAGTAATTTGATGATGTTTTTGGTGAATGAGGAGTCAAGGAGTTACAGTGAGGACGAAACCGTAAAAAAATTTCACTGAAGTTAGTTTTTCAAAAATAAATTCAAAAATAAAATAAAAAGTTATTTCAAGTAGTTAAGTTTCAAAAATAATGTGTTATTGATGTTGGAAAAACTTTGTGACACAAAATTCATTTGGATTATAAAAGATTTTAATTGCTAAGTAAAGAGTAATTCAGAAAAGAATTTTATTTCTTAGATATGAAAATGAGTTGGGAATGATTTTCCAAAAGTTGATGTTTTTCGGAAAAAAAGATTTCAAGAGGGAAGAAATTAGAGGAAAATGAATTTCTCTAATATTTAACATTTTATAAATGATTTTCAACGGAAAAGATTTTCTGCAAAGGAGTTTTTACTCAATGAAAATAATTCCGACAAACATGGATAAGTTTCAGAGATTTTGTTTTGTATTTTTTGTTTCAAAGAACAAAAATGTTGTTAAAGAAGAAAAGTGAACCTAGTAGCCAAGACGTCGGGATTCTAGTGTTCTATTAACACGTGGATCATGGATCCCTGTTAGTTGTTGTGGACTTTGTGTCCTGTAAAAGATGTTATGGACTTTGTGTCTTGTAATTGATGTGGTGAACTTTATGTTCCATATCCGCGAACCTAAGACTGGTGCATCGGTTTAGGGCTTCGCGATTGAGCACTCGGACTGTGTGTCCTGTGTTGAGAATGACAAGACTTAATGTTTAATTAAGTATGGTCGTGAGCTTTTGATGCCTCGACCAGGAAAGAATGAACAAAAAAGAAAACTGATGGGAACAAAAGTTTTACATGCATTATTTGGCAGACGTGCCTGCGTTGACCAATGTGCTTAGAGTTGGACATTGTGCCATGAGTTGTTTACCATTGTGCCTTGATGGACAGTGTGCCATTTATCGCGTTGACCATTGTGCCTTAATGGACAATGTGCCATGTAAAGTTGATCCTTGTGCCTTAATGGACAATGTACTATGTGTTGTTGTCCATTGTGCCTTGATGGACAATGTGCCATTTATCGCGTTGACCATTGTGCCTTGAGTTGGACAATGTGCCATGTATTGTGTTGACCATTGTTTCTTTCGTTGATAGTGCGACATGTAAAGAGCCTGATCTGCTCAAAACGAAAAGAAGTTGGGATCTCCGGAGATTAGATATCAAAGTTAGAGAATGAGTATTAAAGTGTCATGCATTTTTATAAATCGTGATGACTGTCGGGTATGAATCCCATTGGTAAATTATTATGTTTGTTTTAGAGAATTTCCATTGTGTTGTGAATATATGTATATGCTATTTTGTGTGTCGCGCATGTGGTTATCTTGTTGAAAACTCATATGTCGGTATCTCACCCTTGCGTATTTCTTACTGTGTTTTCTACTGTGTTGTTATTAATGTCCCTAGAACACTAACTAATCAATCCTAGGGTCTTTAACTAAGCCATATGAACATAACCTTACATCACATACTACATTCATGTGTTACATCATTAACAATCCTATTAAAGATCTTTTAACATCATTGTTGGCATTAACATCCTCAACAATCAACACTCATTAAGAGCACAACATCATCATCATTATCATAACAGTCTCATCATCAAAACAACATCATTATCATGGCATACATCACATCAATAACATCATACATACATAGGCATACTATCATCAATTGAAAGCATATCATCATGAGCAGATAACATCATACAATAACATATAACAACATTTAGACAATTAGCATGCAAAACGGGTGATAGGTTAACCTTCATCTTACGCTACGCCATAGCCTACATGTTTTTACTAGCCCTTCTCCCTATACCTGGTATGAAGATTCCCAAAACGATAATGTTGACAAACTAGACACGTTCCCTCGAGCGGCTCGACGAGTTCCCCAAGCCTTGGCCAAACAAGAAGAGGATAACCAATTAGTCTCTAGATCTAATAATAGAAAAGAGACTAAGAGAGAGGGAAGACAATGTTACCATGAACGGCACTACCGCGCTACTTCTCTCCCACAACTAGAGCTAGCAAGAACACGAAGAACTTTAAGGGGTTCAAGGGGATGGAAGGGAAAAGGTTTCTATCGCACTAGAATTTCTCAAAGTGCCAAAAAGAGGGTTTGGGTCGCAACCCTCATGGAACTGCTCTATTTATAGACTCTGAGACCTGAGCACGACCTTGCTCCCTGTTGAGCACGGCCGTGCTCAATTCCTGAGCACGGGGCGGTCAAAGATTGCATTACAAGACCATCTAAACGTCCGAGTTAGCCAAAACAGATAAAATAATACTTGTAGATAATTCTCTTACCTTTCCAATGCCACAAAGATCAACTCGATCGGACATCTAGAACTCAAGATATGGCCAAAATGGTGAAAAAGGTTACTTGGACTCTAAAAGGCACTAGTGGAAATAATGTAATATACTGGAACGATTTACGTCAGTTAACCATATGTTTGACGTTAAAAAGAAGGCGGTGGCAGTTTTGTAAATATAAAATCACTATTTTTGTTAGTTGTTTAATGAACTGACGTTAAAAGTGAAATGCAAGAATGATTAACACTTTTAACGTCAGTTATTTATACAACTGACGTTAAAATTGTGATTTTTACTTCAGTTAAATAAAAAACTGATGTAAATAATCCTATATTCCTATCTGAAACTCATTCCTATCTTTCTTTCGTTGTCATTTCCCTCGTTGTCACTCTTAACGTAGATAACTCCATATATAGTGCTTTTTATTTCTAATCTTAATTAGCTTGAATTAATAAACAAATTCATGTGCAAATTAAAATAAATAAACACTTAATATAAAACAAGTTATATATATAATCAAATCGTATCTCATTGAAGTGATTCATAAGTTACAATTACATGATTAAAAGATAAAAAATTTCTGCAACATAGCCCTAAAATATAAAAAAGTTTCTGATTCAACATCAGTTTCTTCTCAGTCCTGTCCTCAGAAACTCCAATGGTTGCATCCTCTTCGTACCCCTCAGTTGAAGTCCTTGATGCTCCCATCTAAGGCCACAATCACTTGCTACGAAATCAGAGGCCAACATCTTAAACATTTGTTGAAGCTTCGTTCCCTTCACGGGTGAGCAAGAGAGGAGAGTCGAGCGGCTGAGTTTTCCAAAGTGGTTGAGCAAGGGTGCACTCGATCTATTTCAGCAATGGTCCTGGAACAGTCACTGGCTGCCAAAGCTGAGGTTTTGGAACTCTAGCCGTCGATTCTCGTGAAGGATGATAAGGTGAGCAACTCACATTATGTGATTTACTCAACCTCAGAAGTTGTTTGAAATAAAGTGAGGGAATCGCATTATGTGATTTACTCAACCTTATCATCCATGTTATGTGATTTACTCAACCTCAGAAGTTGTTTGACCATTAAGACAGAAACCTTTGAGTCTAGGTATAGGAAGAAATAATAAAAATCTCAAATATGGCAGAGCCATATTGTGAAGAAATAGAAAATGAAATATAGGGGAAGAAGTGTGTGTATTATAGAGGAAAAATGGTACTTTATATGGAGAAGAGATTGCCTGATTTTCTTCAAAACTGAGTCTATAAACTTAATGTTCATTAAGAGGATTATGTTACAAGGCGCATGGGAAGGTAGCACAGTAGTCAAAGGTATAAATGTTTTTGCAGAAACTGATAAACCTTTAACGTCAGTTGTCTTAAATAACAGACGTTAAAACTATTTTTAAAATAATAAAATATATTTTTAACATCAGTTGTTTAATACAACTGATGTTAAACAAATGAACTTTTAACGTCAGTTGTTGTACATAACTGACGTTAAAAGTTCAATTAACGTCAGTTCTTTGTAACAACTGACATAAAATATTGTTTTAAAGATGTTTTTTGCTTATAACGTTTACACCCGCGTGCTCTGTATGCCTTCTTCACTTTGCTCTGTCTCTGTTCTTCTCTTTTCATCACTCTCACTCTCACTCTGCCCTAATCGCGAGCTCCTCTCCACCGCCACCACCGCGAGGGCTTCTCCACCACCACCTTGAGGTACACTCTTTCTATCTCTATCTCTTAACCCTAACTCAGTCTTTCCCGTTCACTCTCTGCCTTGTGAGCATTGCGCGCACTAACTCTCCTTGTCCCTCTGACTCTCAGCAACCACATCAAATGTTGGCCACCACTCGAGCTCCCCTCCCCACCACTACGCGAGCACCTATTTCTGGTGAGTTCTTTAGGGCACTAATTTTTTTTTTTTTGGTTTTGAGTGTATGTTGAAACTGTAGTCTCTGTAGTTGAAACTCAGAGTTTGAGTTGTTTGGAATGTCTCTATTTCTGGTCGAGGGCTCTATGTTTTCTTTTATTTTTCTTCTGTTGTCATGACCTATTTCAAAATGGGAAGAAATTTAGAGTTGCTTGTAGCATGTGACATCAACAATTGCTCATTGGAATTTTGTTTTGATAATTTATCTTAATCTGCTTCTTTCTTTTTCGTGTTAAGAAACCTGAAAATGGTGTAAATTTGAGATAATATTTTACCACCTAGCTTGTATCATGCTCTCTGGATTGATTCATATGGCTGAGTGGTTATAGTACTTGATATAGCAATAGTCCTAATATGTGTTGTTGCCTGCTTGATGAGAAGAATGATGTGAGATTACTGTGGAAATAAACCACCTAGCTTGTATCATGCTCTCATCTGTCATTTTTCAAAAAATAGTTTTCAATCTCCGTATTGTGCTTATATTGGATATATGTTTGTATATCTATAGAACCTATCTAGCTATGGATCGTAGCTGGATGGTTTGTAAGCGCACAAGTGCTGAGTATTTGAAGGGAGTGAGAGAGTTTATAGAATTTGCTTAAAGGAATGTTCCTAATAGTAATGGAATGTTCTGTTGTCCTTGTGTCAAGTGTTTGAATACGAGGAAATGTACAGTGAAGGATATACGTACTCATTTGATTTGTGACGGGATTTGCTTGAGTTATACAAGATGGATATGGCATGATGATGTGTTGTTGAGTACTAAGGCAAGTGTCTCCCAAAGTGAGGACGTTGACGTAGATATGGAGGATGATCGAGTAGAGGACATGATCCGTGATATTGGACAAGAATCTTTTCATCGAGCACATGTGTATAATAGGTTGTGCGGTGATGCAGATAAGCCTTTGTATCCAGGGTGGACTACTCATACACGATTGTCGGTGGTGCTAAAATTGGTTTGTGTGAAGGCGAGAAATGGTTGGACTGATAAAAGCTTCACTGAATTGCTTGAAGTGTTGAAAGACTTGCTTCCGGAGGACAACACATTGCCTGACCGTAACTATGAGGCCAAGAAAGTATTGTGTTCGATGGGTATGAAGTATAAGAAGATACACACATGCCCCAAAGATTGCATATTGTACACGGGTGTTCATGAAGACAATCACGATTGCCCCAAGTATGGGTTATCACGATACAAAGTGAAGGGTGGTGATGATGGTGATGATCTTGATGATTCGATTTGTGATGCAAGAAAAAAGGGTCCTCCTGCGAAGGTGTTGTGGTATCTTCCAATAATTCCAAGGTTCAAGCGATTGTTTTCCAATGTGAAAGATGCGAAGAATCTTAGATGGCATAATGATGAGAGGAAACGTGATGGAAAGGTTCGTCATCCTGCTGATTCTGTGCAATGGAAGAATATTGATACTATGTTTCCGGATTTCGCCGATGAGCCAAGAAACCTAAGGCTTGGACTTGCTACGGATGGAATGAATCCATATGGTAACATGAGTAGTATTCATAGTTCATGGCCTGTTCTGTTGATAATTTACAACCTGCCCCATTGGTTGTGCATGAAGCGCAAATACATGATGTTGTCTATGATGATTTCGGGCCCAAAGCAACCGGGAAATGACTTAGATGTTTATCTAAGTCCCTTGATTGAAGACTTGAAAATGCTGTGGGTGGAAGGTGTTGATGTAGTTGATGGGTATTCTCACGAGACTTTCAAGCTTCGTGCCATGTTATTTTGCACCATCAACGACTTTCCAGCATACGGTAACTTGTCCGGGTACAGTGTCAAGGGGCATAAAGCATGCCCTATATGTGAAGAAGGCACATGCTACACTCAGTTGCATCATGGAAAGAAGACGGTTTACCTTGGGCATCGAAGATTTCTTAGACGTGATCACCCATATCGTAAGATGAAAAAAGCTTTTAATGGATGCAAGAGACTGAAGATGCTCCGGTGGCCTTAAAAGGAGAGCAGGTTTATCAGAGAGTAAAGGGCATCGATGTTATATTCGGCAAGTCCAAAGAGAAGGGTAAAACTACTGAGAAAAACATATGGAAGAAGAGGTCGATATTCTTTGATCTTCCATACTGGCGCAAGCTTGATGTCAGACACTACATTGATGTGATGCATGTGGAGAAAAATGTGTGTGATAGTGTGATCGGGACGCTTCTCAACATTCAAGGAAAGACAAAGGATGGTGTGAATGCTCGTCTCGACCTCGTTGCTATGGGTATACGAGAGCAGTTAGCTCCAGTTGTTGAGGATGGTAAGCGGACTTATTTGCCGCCAGCATGTCATACTTTGTCAAAAAAAGAGAGACAAAGTTTTTGTGGGTGTCTTCAGGGCATCAACGTTCCACATGGTTACTCTTCAAATATGAAGAGGCTTGTCTCTAGTGATCTTAAATTGGTTGGCTTATAGTCTCATGATTGCCATATCTTGATGCAACAACTTCTGCCCGTTGCTATTCGTGGTATTGCTCCAAAAAATGTGAGACATGCCATTACTCGGTTGTGCTCATTCTTCAATTCTATATGTAGCAAAGTCGTTGACCCTCGTATGTTGGATGACTTGGAAGTTGAGGCTGCTACAATCTTGTGCCAACTGGAGATGTATTTTCCTCCTTCCTTTTTCGACATCATGGTTCACTTAATTGTTCATTTGGCGAGGGAGATTAGATTATGTGGGCTTGTTTTTCTGAGATGGATGTACCCAGTTGAGCGCTACATGAAGATCTTGAAAGGGTATGTGAAGAATCCACATCGTCCGGAAGCATCTATTGTTCAAAGGTATGTTGCAGAAGAAGCTATTGAGTTTTGTTCGGACTACCTTCATAACACGGATCCTATAGGGTTTCCTAAGCCTCGGCATGATGAGATAAGATGTCAAGGTAAGGGTACACATGGTTTAAGAATTAATAGCAAGGGTCGGGAGGAAGTGCTTCAAGCACATTTGTATGTATTGAACAACATTGATTCTGTTCAACCTCACTTATTTGAACATAAAAGAAAAGTCAACCAAGAAAGCCCTCGAATGAACGAAAGGTGGTTGTTGAACAAGCATAACAAGACTTTCTTACAATGGTTCAAGGAAGAAATGCTTAAGGATGGTAGTACTGCTTCTGATGATATAAGATGGCTAGCACGTGGGCCTCGCTTCAATGTCATATGTTGGAGCGGATACGACATCAATAACTTTTCCTTTTATATAAAGGAACAAGATAACAAGAGTACTATGCAAAATAGTGGGGTTATGATCGTGGCCGAAGCAATGCACTTCTCTAGTGCAAAGGACACAAAACCCGTTAAAGCACCGACACCTTACTTCGGATATATTGAAGAGATTTTGGTGCTCGATTACACTAAGCTTACGGTGTCGGTTTTTAAATGTAAGTGGGTTGATAGTAAAGGTGGTGTACAAACCGACGAATGGGGGTTCACATTGGTAGACCTCAACAAGTTAGGTCATATAAATGAACCTTTCACAATGGTTTCCCAAGCAAAACAAGTGTTCTACATCACTGATCCTTCTAACAAAAGGTTGTCCATGGTTCTCCAAGGAAAAAGCATGTATAATGGTAGTGATGAAAATCAAGATTCAAATCTTGATATTCCTGAGACTCCTTCTTTTTCAACAAACATGCCTACTATAATTGAGGAAATACATGTGGACGATGTACATGCCAGTCGTGATGATCATCACGAAAAGATATTGATATAGGTAATTTAAACTAGATTATAGTGTGAGTTTTTTTCTTTTAAGGTAAATGTTTTATTTATCCAGTTTAGTATAGATTTATTTTTATTTATCCATCTGTATTTATTTATCCAGTTTAGTATATATTGTTTCTGAACAGGCATACATATGGATCAGTCGGATCACCCACATGCACGGGAGGACACTGTGGGGCCTACACAGGACATGATGGCGCCTACGCCTGATGTTAGTATAAGTTTACGTGTTATATACTATCTTTAGTCCATTTTTTTAATGTAAGTTTATAATGTTATAACCCTCTAATTTAACATTTTTTTGTCCATACAGACATCACAGTCTCAGAGACGGGGTAGAGGAGCCACGACATTGAAGAAGTTAGAGAAGGCTTGGAAAAGTGGGCAAAAGCTTGAGGTGTTCTTTGATGCTAATCTAAAGACCCAGGGACCCCGTGCTAAAGAATTTAAAAAGTGGGTGTTTCTACAAGCGAAGCAGCACGTTAGCATCAACTACAACCATTGGAATGACGTTCCACAGAACGTTAAGGATCAGATTTGTGAGGCTATCACGGTATTTTACATTTACATTCTTTTGATTTACATTATTAGATAATTATCCGAGTTCTAACTCATCCAGTTGTTATGTATTTATGTGTAGGTAGCTTGGACCGTGCCGAATGACGGGGATCATTGTACGAAATGTATGAAAATGGCATCAAAGCGCTGGAATGGGTTCAAGCATGATCTTACCAGGTACTATGTATCTGGGAAGAAGCAGCTTGATAAGATGTTCTCGGATTATCCCTGGATTGATAAGGATACTTGGGATAAGTTTGCTAGGAGTCGACAGGATGAAGAATTTCAGGTTAGTTGATTAAGTTAATTTTGTGTGCTTCTTATAGATCATTTAAGTACATACATAGGAGGTATTTAACTGTATTTAATTATGTGTTTTTGTTTGAGCAGGCTAAGGCGGAGAAGGGTAGGCAGAATCAGGCGAAGAACGTCCACCGCCACACCTTGTCTCAGGGTGGGTACGAGACTCGGATCAAGGAGATGATGGCGGAGAGGCCGAGGGTGAAGTAGGAGGAGTACGCTACGAGGATAGAAAGTGGAGAGGTACCTGAGGGCACACCATTAAGTCCTCCGTCAGACATCGAACGCGAGGATGTCTGGTTAGCCGGACGCATGACAAAGACAGGATCTTTTAAAGCTGAAGCCACTCGCGAAGTGGCAGATAAGATTGTAAGTAAATAATTAACTGCATTTCAATTGATATTTGTATAGATATTTTTAACACTTTTCACTTACACATTTTTTCATTTCTTCATTGTAGATGGATCTTAAAGAAAAATGCTCCCAGGGCTCATTCGTCCCTTCTAGACGCCGGGACGTCTTGATGATTGCTCTAGGCAAGAAAGACCATCCTGGTCGGGTTATCGGTGTTCCTGGGAACTTGACCATCAAACAATATTATGGCAAATCTGTTTCGCGAAAGCGGGTCGTCGATGAGGCCTCAATTTTGGAATCCATGACACAGCAGCTCATCTCGAACCCTACTATTATTACACATCTGATGAAAAGCTTCCGATCCAACCCAGAATTCAAGCAGGCACTTGCTAGGGAGTTTTCCTCCGTCGGTTCATCACAGGACACCGCTGGACCTGCCAACCTTCACATGTGAGCACAAAAGAGAGTTATAGTAGGGCACATGTGGAGAAGGATGACTTGGCAGCTAGGGAGCGGGAGTTGGAAGTCCAACGCCATGAGCTTGAGTTGGAAGTCCAACGCAGTGAGCTTGAGTTGGACTTCAAACGCCGTGAGCTCGAGTTGGCAACGAAGGTATGTATTCATTATTAATGTCCAAATTAGTCAATTAATTACTTGTGTTTTTTTTAATTATCAACAACTGGTATATTTTATTTGTCTAAATTGAAGAACAAGTCGGCGTCGGTGTCGCTGTCACCCTTCACTCGTTTGTTCTCACTTGTTGAGGATTATGCGTTTGAGGTTTTTGAATGTCCGTTGGAACACGATGGATGGGTGGCACGCCCAGATCAAGAGAGGATATTTGCCTTCTGTGGTGATGTTCTCGGGCACGCCTGCACAGATAACGTGTGGCTAGCCAGCACGGTTGTGAGTCTCTGGTGCACGTAAGTTTATTTTAATTTTATAACTTATTTAATTTTGGTATTTTTCCATTTTATAATTTATTTTAATTTCAATATATATATTATGTAATTAACATCGTTGACCTTTTCACATCTCAGGTATCTGAATTGTCTTCAGGTTGATAAGGGCTCCAAATTACTATATGGCTTCTTAGATCCGTTAGTCCTTCTGCCTCAATTCATTGTCAACGGCGATCAATTAAGTAAATACATAGGGAACTTGATGGGAGACAATCGGAAAGAATTATATCTGGCTCCCTACTGTATGAAAAATCATTGGAAGTTGCTCGTACTTCACCCGTCTAGGCATACTGTCATATTCTTCTGCTCTCTCTTCCAAAACCCGCCACAGGAGGTGATGGAAGCTATTAATACGTACGTAACTAATCTTCAATTTAATTTAAGTTTTAAGATCAATTTCTTTTATTTTATTACACACGTGATGAATTTGTTAATTGACTTGATTATTTGTTTATGATAGCGCGCTGAAGGCGAGTAGCATAAGTTGCGCCAACGGGAGAAGTAGGACTTCCAAGGCTAAAGGAAATCCTGATTGGATCATCCTCAAGGTTTGGTAGTTTATTTATCAAATAATTAATATTATAATTACTCATTTATATGTATATTTAACTAACATTGAATTTAATTTCTTTTGTAGTCTCGATTTCAAACTGACGGGTGGTCGTGCGGCTATTATGTGATGCATCATATGCTAAACATAGTCTCCGCATCTATTACGGAGAGATGGAAGAAGGTAATATTTAAGCAACTTATTAAATTATATATTATAGTTTTGGTGATGACTTGCGTTAATGTTATTGTTATTATTTGAACGTGTGTAGGCATTTAAAGACCAATCGCCTCTTCCTAAAGATGAGTTTAGAGACTTGAGGATGTGCTTGGCAGAATTCTTCTTCAAGTATGCTGCTGAAAAAAGAATTGAGAAAATACCTCCTGAATACTTAGATGAGTAGTTTTGTTTTTAGACATTAAAGGCTAAAATTTATATATATATATATATATATATATATATATATATTATATATATATTTATTTATTATTTTTCCTATACATGGGTTTTGGTTTTAAGTCCCCCCATTGTTCCTTTGTATATTTCTTTTCTTTTAGTAATATTGAAATTTAAGGGTACACTTTATGAGACCCTATTTTTGCCAAAGTTGAGTGTTTGCAATTCTGTAACAATATTCTCTGTGCTACTGGGATGTTTACTGAATGCAGGGATAGCTGGGGGTAGTGTTATTTTAAAACCGAATTTAAAAAAAAAAAAATCTCTTAAAATCGGTTGTTTCAAACAACGGACGTTAATAGTATTTTTAAAAAAAAAAAGATACTCTATTAACGTCAGTTGTTTAATAAAAATGACGTTAAAAATAAAACTATTAACGTCAGTTCATTAATACAACTGACGTTAGTTTTACACTATTAACGTCAGTTTTATTAAACAACTGACGTTAATAGCTTTACTTTTAACGTCAGTTATTTAAACAACTGACGTTAAAATATTAACTATTAACGTCAGCTGTATTTACGTCAGACATTATTCTGACGTGTAAAATCAATTTTGACTGACGTAAAAAGCACTTATTGCACTGGTGAGGATTGAACCTTTCTAAGGCTAAACTTCCCCAAACATGAACTTAGGCATCAAAAACAAACATAATAAGCATATACAAACATATATATAACATATATGAAACCACTAAGCTTATTTACGAAAAATGAGGTGTTACAATAATGGTGTAGGTGACCTAAGCCCTACTAGGGGTTGAGTAATCAAGACCAAAATCACATTGACGACTATTCCGTAGTACCAATGATGATTTCGGGATTGTAGGTTTATCGCCTTTAGGATAATTTTAGAATATTCGAGGATGTCTGATGTTATCATTATTGAACTGTTTGTGATGCATTGATTGTGGTAATCTATTGTATGTGCCGTTTTATTTTGTCTGAATGTTTTATTATTATTTTATTATGTATGAACTGTTTGGCCTGATAACATGCTTAGTTGACATTTAGGCAAGGATATGTGTTGTTTGGGAGATATGCATGTGGGGTGAGAGAACGATTGTGATTTAGAGGTGCCTCGCCTAAATTAATTATTTTATAGATGAGATGTGACACGGAGTGTGTTGAGACGATGAGGGAAGGTTGAGACACTAGGTTGTAACCAAGGCGAGTCAGCGAGATTCATATATATACATTGTTGTTCACAACCGTGTGTTGGGAACACACGCGGTCCGAAGTTCTCGCGAGACCATCCCAACTTAGATTTAGACTGTGCAGCTATAGTGTCATTGCTATACGTGAGCACCCTAGAGAGAGAACGAAGGTGTGCACCGGATGAATTGTGCAGCTATACCTAGTGGAAAATATGTAATAAATGAGCAAATTTAACGTCCATCATATTAAAAGTAGACGTTAAAAATGAGGCGGTGGCATAACTGTAATTATCAAGGTCATTTAAATCACTTTTAACGTCTGTTGTTTCAACAACAGACGATAAAAGTAATGCGTGTCACTTTTAACGTCTAATGTTTAAACAACAGAAGTTAAAAGTGTATCTTTTATCTTTGTTTTTTGAACAACAGACGTTAAAAGTGAGTTCAAATGTTTTTTGGGAAAGTATACGTTAACACAAACCCGCGCGCCTTCCTTCGTCACCTGCACTTTCACTACTCTGCCTCTGTTCTCGATCACCACCTCTTCTGCCCTAACCCTTCTCAAGCACTGCAGGCTCTTCTCCACCACCACCACCACCACTGTGAGGTCTTCTCCACTACCATGGCGACTGTATTCTCTAGAGAGTTCTTTTCTCTCTACTCTTCTCTTCTCTCTGCCCTAACGCCTCACCGCGGCCGTGTTTTCTATCTCATTTAAGGTTCTCCACGTGTAAGGAAAGAACCCTTGAGCCACTCTCCTTCACCATTGAGCCACTCTCCCTCTCCTCATTGTGAACCCGATAATGCCCTAAACCTCATTTTGTTTTTTGTCATTTTGGTTGTTTTCAAATATTCTGTATTGCGCTGGTTGTATGAATGATTTGTGAGACCTATTTTGTTTCAAATGTTTTTGTCATCAATCTTGTTTATTGTTTAATGCTCTCTTTTATTCAAAGTTTCAGTTTATTAGCTTAGACATAATGTTAGTCAAAGAGTTGCTTGGATGAGTTTTTCTCTCTTGGACCTCTGTTATCTCTGTTTTTTTCCCCACATTTGTAAGATACAGACTCTTCTAAATCCTAACAGAGTCTTGAAACTGAGAATTTCTTGCTGAGCTGTGTTTAAAAATTCCGTTCTTGTTGCTTTTTTGTTATAAGATTTTTTGTTTGTTTGTTTGGATGATGGGAAAGTTGAGGAACAAGGGACGGGAGTTAGAAAAGTGATGAAAAATCCAATTTATTATTATTTTTCATCTAAACAGGCATACACATGGCTAATTCGGCTGACATCCCTCATGCACCGGAGGGGTCGGTGGCGGCTACGCCAGCTGATAGTATAAGTTTTATTTATACATATAATGTTAATTAATTAGGCTTATATTTTTTATTTATCCATGTTATACCTAACCCTCTAATTTACTATTTTTTTTGTCTAAACAGGCATATAGGGTTCGAAAAAAGGGGGTAGAGCAGCCACTGCTTTGAAAAAATTATACAAGTCTAGGCTTAGCGGTCAGAAGCTTGAGGTTTGGTTTGATCATAAACTGACTGCCCAGGGACCCCTTGCTAAGAAATTTACCAGTTGGGTGGCTAAGGAGGCTAAAGAGCATGCTAGCATTCTGTATGATGATTGGGAACACGTACCGCAGAATGTGAAGGATCAGATTTGGGAGTCAATAACGGTATTTTACACTCTTTTGATGTACATTATTAAAGAATTATTTGATATCTAATATTCCTCCTTTTTCTTATGTAATTAATGTCGATCACGTGGACCGTGCCGAATACTGATGATCATAGGCAGAAATGGCTCTCACTAGCGGCTATGCGTTGGAAGGGGTTCAAGTATGATCTGACTAGGAATTACATATTCGGAGCAAAGAGCTCCGAATCTCCTCTTCCTTGCTACTCATACCTAGAGAAGGACACGTGGGATGCCTTTGTTAGTAGCCGAGGCACACTTGCCTTTCTGGTTAGTCGAAGTTAATTTACTTATTCATTTTAAAGTACATTTAAGTAAAGAAAATCTATTTAGCTAAATTTATTACGTGTTATTTGTAACAGGCTAAAAGGAAAAAGGGTAAGCGGAATCAAGCAAAGAATATTCACACCCACACCATGTCTCAAGGTGGGTATCCCACTTTGATAAAGGGTATGATAGAGGATAAGTTAAAGGTGAGGCAAGAGGAGCTGAATGAGAAGATAGCAGTAGGAGAGGCACCTGAGGACTCAGTTGTTGATCCTCCATCTCCACCCGTACGTGAGGATTGTTGGGTGGAGGGCCGAAAGTCAAAAAAAGGATATTTTAATGTTGAAGCCACACGCATTGTGGCAGAAAAAATTGTAAGTAACAAACTAACCGCATTTCTAGTTGATATTTGTAACACCTTGTCTTCTTACACGTTTTTAATTTCGTCTTTATAGGAGGAGCTTAAGGAACAAATCTAACAGGGATCATTCGTCCCACATGGACGTCGGAATATCTTGATCACCACCCTAGGTAAAGACGACCACCCTGGTCGGGTCATTGGTGTTCCAGGGACGGTGGGCATCAAGAAATTCTATGGGAAATTCTCCTCACGTAGGCGGGTCGAGCATACGATCGATAGGGCAGAGCTCAGACAAGAGCTCATTGCCAACCCGACCTTTAAGAAAGCTGAGAGAGTTTCTAGCTGACCCAAATCTCATGGAGATGTTTAGACAACAGTTTTCTTCCGTGGGTTCCTAAGAAACAGCGGGAGTTTCCCAACCTTCACATGTGAGCACAAAAGAAAGATGTCAAAAGACACATGTGGAGGTGGATGAGTTGTCAAAGAGGGAGCGGGAGTTGGAGGTGAAACAGAAGGAGCTGGAGTTGGCGATACAGGCGTTCGAGTTGTCCCAGGTATATTCATAATGATCATATTTATCAATTACTTATGTTTTCTTTTTTCTCAATTACTTATACTTTCTTTATTTACAATTGAAGGCAAAGCAGAAGCTAATGCCGCTTCTTCAGTCACCCATTACTCGTATGTTCTCTCTTGGTCAGGATTTTCAGTGGGAGCTTTTTGAATGCCCGCTGGAATACGATGGATGGATTGCACGCCTAAACCAAAAATTTGAATTTAGATTCTATGGTGATGAGCTTGGGAATTTTTGCACAGATGACCATTGGATATCCAGTAATATTCTGAGTTTGTGGTGCACATAAGTATATTTTAATTTTATAATTCATTTAATTTTTATATTTTATTTCAATTTTATAATTTATTTAAATTTCAATTTATTACGTAATTAACAATTACATATTTCATATCTTAGGTATCTGCATCACCTTCTAATTCAAAGGGGCGGCAATGTTTATGGATTCTTAGACCCCACTATCATATCTCAGTTCTTGTCCGATGAAAGTAAAGTCAGTAAATACCTTGGCACGTCTCACTGATGCTAAGTTGAGCACGACCGTGCTCAACAGGGAGCACGCCCGTGCTCAATGACAGACCGCGCCTCATAAGCGCTAAGTTGAGCATGCCCGTGCTCAAGAAGGAGCACGATCGTGCTCGGGTCTGTGTCTTTAAAAAGAGAACAGTAATCGAGAGTTTTCTCATAAACCCTATTTTGGCACAAATAGAAACCCTGTTGCGGCTACGAACCCTTTCTTCCCTATTTTCTCTAAACCCATTGCATTGTTGGAGCTTTGGAGACTTGTGGGAACGTCTAGTTAGTCAGTGCCAATCGTAGTAAGGTAATAGTTATTCCCTTTTAGTTTCCCTTTTTGTGTTATTTATTTGGGAACTAATTGGTTAACCTTTTCGTGTTAGCCAAGGCTTGGGGATTGTTCGTCGAGCCATTCGAGGGAACCTATTGGTGATCTGCGTTAGTTAATGGGAATCTTCACACCAGGTATAGGGAGAAGGATAGTGTATTCATTAGGCAAGGGGGTAGCGTAAGATGAGGGGTTCCCATAACCCCGTTGATTGTTAACTGTTATCAATGTCTATGTTGTATATGAATCTGCCTGTGATGTATAGATTGGTTGTTATTTATGTTGTTGGTTATAAGCATGCCTATTGTTGTTATTGTTGTTAAAATGTTCTTGAGACTGTATGTCGATTAATGTATGTTTGATGGTATGCCTATGTCATGTGGTAATTGTTATGTTGAATGCCATTCGTTTATTAATGATGATATGATGAGAATGCTATTGGTTGTTGTTATTGATGATATTGATTGACTGAGTTATGTCGTCGTTAAGTTGAACATGTTAATAAGACTCTAATTGAATTATTAGGACTCTTATTTAACATAAGAATTAAGGACTTAATTCCACAAAAATGTTTACAAAATATGGATTGATAGTAATGAGATGTGAGTTCTGTTTGATGGTCCTTAACTAGTCCCTATGATCTGATTTGAGAGTGTTAGCAAGTTTTGGCTCCAAAAACGCTTAAGGAATCTGCCCAGAACAGTATGGTCATGCCTAGGAACACGGGCTTGCTGAATAGGGAGCACGCCCATGCTTCCAGATTGAATCTGGAAGATGGCCGCGCATTGTGCACGATCGTACAGGACAGTGAGAACGACCGTGCTTTACTTAAGTGACAGCATGACCGTGTTGGGGTGAGCATGCCCGTGCTCCCCCTACTGGTTAGAACGTTAACTTAATGGAATTAAGGGGTGCTTAACCCCAAATGTCCCCAATAATGTGATAAAAATGAATCAAATAAAGAAGAGTTAGATAAGAATAATAAGTTGGTTAAGCCGGTGCCTAGTGGGTTACCGTACATTGATACGCTTTGGTGGTTTTTGGCCAAAGTGGCCTCGATGCTTTTTGGTCGAGGTGTTGATGAGTTGAACCTTGGTGCTTTTTGGCCAAGGGGACCTTGATTCCTATGGGTTAAGGTGTTGAAGTTGATGTTGATGTTGGTGATAAGTCTTGGGTGCTTATTGGCCCAAGCGGAGGAGGTGGTTGCTTTGTTTGCTGTCGTGCTCATGCATTCATACGTTGAAGTTATTAGTGGGGGAAGTTCAACATAGGGGAGGTTGTCCTAGAGTTCGACGATCTGGCCAAGTCTCGGGAGGTTCACCCAAGGTTTGGTGAACCGGGCGCCCCCGCAGTGGCGTATCCTCGTTATGATACGTCGGCTATCCAAGGGGTTCACCCATGATTTGGTGGACTGCCGGCGTTGGTGCTTTAATGGCCAATATGGATATGTAACTCCGAAGTTGCCTTCCTGAGATAGTTTGGATCCACATGCATAATGGAATAGCGGAGTAGTGCTGCATCGCATATCATACGTTGGTTGATTTAATATATTAATATAACTATATGTTGATGCTAAATGCTGTATGATGATAAATGCTATGTATATGATGTATGTTCATCTTGCTTAACTACTTCCATGCCGATGTGTTTACATGTTTTCTTACTCCCCGTTACTCTTTTTCTATTGTTGGCATGTATCTCTTTATGCAGAGGACAGTGAGCAACCAGTGGAGGAGTGACTCTGAGGAGCCGTGACTCTAGCTAGGATGTTTAGTTGTTCAGTAGTTATAGTTGTTAGTTTGTGTAGTTGTTTCAGTTGTATTCCGTGGATTTTATTCCTGAACGGTTATACCAGCTCTGTATGTGACATCGGGGTTGGGTTATGTTTTGATGTTTATGTTTATGTTTTATTTATTTTAAAAATATGTTTCTTTCCGCGTTGTTTATGTTACAATGTGGTATCTTTCTATCCAGTTTTATTTTAATCAAATAAATGCATGTTTTTATATTACCTCTTTATATTAATGTTTTATATTAATATGCGGGGTAGAAGGGTGTCACATTTAGCGGTATCATAGCAGTTCAGCCTTGTCCGGACGTGGTATGAGTCTGTTGTGTGCTTTTGTTTGAATTGTCTATACTTGTCATAGACAATGATGCTTAAAGTTTGAGCCTATCGCTTTTCCTGCTTAAGTTCTCTATATTTGATGGTTGTTTTGGACATGTACAGGAACTCATGGCAGGAAGGGGCAGAAACGATCAAGCAATGGCTTACGCATTGTCACTCCTTGCCAATGCAATCGGACAAGTTCCGAACAACAACAATGGAGGACCGGCTGAGTTTCGGGGTCTTGACAAGTTCCAGCGGAACAATCCGCCATCTTTCAGAGGAGCTTATGACCCCGAGGGAGCTTTGTTGTGGATAAGGGAGATCGAGAAGATCTTCAGAGCTATGAACTGCAATGATCAGCAGCGGGTTATCTTCCCCACATTTATGCTCACGGAGGAGGATGAGTACTTGTGGGAGAACTGTCGTCAGAGGATAGTGGCTGAGGGTACAACAGTCACCTGGGCTGTGTTCAGAGATAGGTTTCTAGAGAAGTATTTTCCTACGGATGTACGTGACAAGAAGGAAATGGAATTCTTGGGGCTGAAGCAGGGAAATATGTCGGTGGGTGAGTATACGGCAAAGTTCGAGGAGCTGGCTAGGTACTACACACCTTATCAGGTCATGGTTGATGATCGGTCAAAGTGTGTAAAGTTCGAGGATGGTCTTCGTCCGGAGGTCAAGCAGGCAATCTGTTACCAGGAGATCAGAGTCTTCCCAACCTTGGTGAACAAGTGTAGGATCTTTGAGGATACCAACAAGGCCATGGTTGCCAGTTTCAGGAATTCAGATAGTCAGAGCAGCAAGAAGACTGAGCAGAAGGATAAGGGCAAGCAGCGTTATGCTCTAGTCGGTCGTGACTTCAAATAGAGTGGCAGAAAGCCACCGTTTTCACATGATAGGTCCAGAGGTGGTGACTCCAACGCCTCTAGGCCAATGAAGTGTGGCAAGTGTGGCGCACCAGATCACTTCACTACCCAGTGCAAGGAATCAGACATCATCTGCTTAGGCATGGCAAGTCGGGCCACATTTGTAACACCCTGTTTTTCCTATGCTTTATGTAGCAGTATAAACATATTTAAATGTGTTTATTTTAGATTAAACTCAGAGGATGATTTTAATTAAAACAAAATCATTTTCTTGTGTTGTTATATCATATGAAGTCACGGTAAAATTTTCGGTTGAAAATTCAGACGGAAGCCGGTCTGCGTTTTCACTGCCGGTATCTGTTTACTGAGCAGAAAACCTAATTTTGACCCGTGAATGAGACGGTTAGTGTTTTTATCATGTTTCCTTCAACTTTGGTTATTTTGAAAATTTTCATTCAAAAATAAAATAAAATATTTTATTCGGGCGAAAACGTCGGGAATTTACAATCGGAAATGCAACCGGGTATGAAATGGAGCACAAAGAGGGATGAAGTGACTTGAGGTGACATGATGGGAGAGACTCTTACACACTCCAAAAGTATAATCATTATACTTTTTCAAATTATAATACTAATCTAATCTAAAAGCTACTTCTCTCTCCTCTTTCCATCCCATCAAGCCTTAACTCCTAAACTTACTCCACAAGACACTCCAAACCCCTCTCTTCTCCCTCAATTTTGTGACCTCTCCCCTCTCCCCCTATATATACCCCTTTCATTTACACTTCCTCACTTTTTCTTCTTCTTCTTCATCACTTCTTCACTCTTATACTTCATCTTCTTCTTTAAGTTTCAACTACTTAAAGCTTGCATTTTTATTTATCTTTTGCACTTGTGTTCTTCATTAAAGTTCTTCCTCTTCTTAAGGGTAATGCTCTCAAATAAACTTCTTTACAAGTTTATCACTTTATTTCATTATTTGCTTTATGTGTTCTTATTAAGCTTTAAACTTCAAAAATCTCTTAAAAATTGTAGAAAACTCCTTTTGAGTTGAAACCACTTTCTATAGTCTTGTATTTACTTGTATTTTCACATACTAGAAGGTTGTGTAATACAAAGCTCCCTAGCCCTTTCTTTCTAAGGAGGCCGAAACCATGTATTATGGTTTAGGTGAGTTTTGTTTCAACTTTTGAGAAAATGATCATGTGTTTGAGTTTCTAACTATCCATTGATCTTAAATATATAAATCTTGGAAGGTTTTGATAGCTTGTTCCTATGATAGCCGAAAATATGAATAAGTAGGCCTAGGGTACTATGTTTCATCTATCCAAGTATGATCATGGATTTAGAACTCTTAATACCTTGTGATTCTAAACCTAAGAGTTGTTATCAAACAAAGATTTCTAACCTATTCTTTCTATGATGGCCGAAACTATACCTTAGTGGCCTAGGAAGGTTTGGTTTTCATTTCTCCAAAATGATCATGGACTAAGGCTCCTTAATATAGAAGGATGCTAAGTCTAAGTGATTGGAAAGTTTAAATATTGTATAGTCTATTCATCCTATGATGATTGTGAACCTAGGATATGTTGTTTTCATTTCTCCAAAATGATCATGGACTAAGGCTCCTTAATGTAGAAGGATGCTAAGTCTAAGTGATTGGAAAGTTTAAAGATTGTATAGTCTATTCATCCTATGATGGTTGTGAACCTAGGATATGTTGTTTTCATTCTCCAAAATGATCATGGACTAAGGCTCCTTAATATAGAAGGATGCTAAGTCTAAGTGATTGGAAAGTTTAAAGACTTCTAACTTGTTTAGCTTATGTTGTAAAACCTAGAATGCAACTCCTTTCATTTTCCAAGATGATCATGGACATAAGCTCCATAAGATATTTGGATGCTAAGTCTAAGAGATTGGAAAGTTTAAATCTTTCTAATTTGATTTCCTATGATGGCCGAAACTAGTGTTTTTGGACCTAGGATGTGTTATTGTTATTCTTCCAAAATGATTATGGACTAAAGCTCCTTAATATAGAAGGATGCTATGCCTAAAAGATTGGATGATTTAAAGATCCCTAGCTTAGGAATCCCATCAAGGCCGAACCTTAAGGGTTGTGAGCCTAAGATGTTTGGTTTTCATTCTTCCAAAATGATCATGGTTTTGAGCTCCTTAATACATATGGATGCTAGACCTAAGAGATTGGAAAGTTTAGTGAATACTAGCCTATTTTTCTAGCTTTGGCCGAATACCCTAAGTCTATGACTTAGTGGGATTTTGATTTAACTTTGTTAAATGATCATTGTTTATGAACTCCTAGCACTTGAGGATCATAAATCCATAAGTTGCATAATTTTCGGGAATCCTTAACCTTACTTTATTATCTTGGCCGAACCTAATACCTTGTGGTTTAGTGTTCTTGGTTGATTTTTAACTTATGATCTTGTGTTTGTAAACCTAGACCTCTATCGTCAAGTAAGCGAGGACGTTCGTGAATTACCCTTTCCAAGCATCGAACCTCTTAACTTCACGGAAGGTAAGAGGGGATTGCCTAGAGATATTCAATGACTATATGCATGTGTGTATGTGTTTACTTGAATGATTTGAATGTTATTATATGGATCCAATACTTGAATGACTTGTTTCCTTAAACTATTGTGATTATTACTTGAAGTTGAATCTTACTTGCTTTAAAGTATTGTGCACATATGTGATGAACTGTCATTGACTGTGATATTATTGTTGAGAATATATTACTGTTGATTGAAGTTTGAGAAGCCGGACTTGAGTCTGTGCCCAATGACTATAAGGATTAAAAGCCTTAATAAGCCTTGAATAGAACTTTGAAAGTTTTGGGTTCATTTATAACAATTCCTTGTTTAAAGTGCTGACTTCAGAAGAATAAGATCTTGTTTTTAGAAAAGTGTTAAAGTGATTTCAAGTCAATAGAAACTATCTTTTTATGATCAAACGTCTGGTACGAGAGAAAGCATTTTCGAACTATGTGTTTTATGAAGGAAAAACCCTTTTAAAATATTTGACTTTATTCCATCAAGGATTTCAAAGAGTAAACGAATTTCTTAAAAGTTTTATAAAAGAGTTTGCAAAGGAAAATGATTTTTCTCCTAAATGATTTAGAAACATTCCGGTTACTTGGATAAGTGACCGAGGTTTTTGTTTTGGATTTGATTTTCACCGAGCGAAAAGTAAGTACATGCGAAAGAGAATCTAGTTGCGAGACGTCGCCTCTAGTATTCAGTTATACGCACGTGATCTAGGATTCGTGTCAAGTACTATGGACCAAGGGTCCTATTCATGATGCTATGGGCTAAGAGTCCAAAACTCGGAATCGAGAACGGTGTGTTCTGATTTCGCTGCTGCGGACTAGGTGTCCTTATCATGTTAGAATAAAACATGGATAAAATCATAAGTGATTTCTACGACCACAAACCTTGACTGCGGCCTCAGTCTAAGGCATTGTGATTGAGCACTCGGACTGCGTGTCCTGTGTTTCTTTAAGTTCAAGTGATGGGGAATTGTGAATAGTCGTTAGCATTGAGCTTCGACAGCGAAAAAGAGTATACACATAGAAAAACCTTGATAACAGAAAGTTTTTCCTCATATGCATTTCCCCTTAGCAGACGTGCTTAAGTAAACCAGATACAAGGTGGTATCTGAGGGTCAGTTCGATTGGCCCAGTTGGAGGCATTCGAAAGGTTGTGCATCCGGAGACCTTGGTGCACGAGGTTATGGTGGCAACTTGCCAGTGGGCATCAGAGCTTGACCAACTCTTTATTACTTCTACAATGAAACGGTGTTGTTATCTCATGAGATTAAGTTAGAGCCTGATTATTGAAGTGTCATGCATCAATTTTATGAAAATGTTTGTTCGGGCATGAGACCCACTGATATAACACCTGCTCTATCTCATTTGGTAAATACATGTTATTATGCTGTGATGTTGTATGTATCATGCTTATGGTTGTTGTGGGGTATATCTTTTACTGGTATCTCACTCTTGCATTTCTACTTGTTACTTTCTTTTCCTTTTGGTATCGTCGCATGCGTACGTGCTTAGATGGATCCGAGCATTCCGCTGGTGCCATCCGCATCGAAGACTGAGGTCTTCGATAACGCCGGGAGTGCGGGGACGTGGCAGATCCACGAGGGGGCTACATCTGCCACCTATGAAGGACCCATTACAACCACGGATTTTGACGCTAACGGGAACCCGACACGGAGGACGCAGACCGTGGAGACTAGGACGGTTGCGCTCCCTCCAACTTGGTTATATCTGCACACATTACAGGTGGCTGGGCTTCTACACGAGCACTTTGATCCAGCCCCAGAGGATGACCCAGAGGAGGAACCTGAGGAAGATCCTGCAGTGGGACTTGAGGAGGACCCTGAAGAGGACCCCGAGGAGGAGCCCTTGGAGGTCATGGAGGAGGACGAGCCGGATTACCATGTTTTAGACTATGACGATGATTTTGATTCCTTGGATGAGGGCAGTGAAGTCATAGATCCATCACCGGAGTTCTCGTCTCGTGGCAGTGTTTGTGGAGATCCTACCTGTAGCCAGTGCCAGTAGCCAGTTTGGAGCTTGCGGGTGTTTGCCGTTAGACTTTTGGCTTGGAGAGCTATCTTTTGAGACGTGGTTCTGGAACCCCCTTTCCCGTGTTTTGCTTACCCTCTTTAGTCGTATCTGCAGACTTTTATAATTTTGTTTCAATGGCCGTTAATAAGGCCCTATTTTGTACTAAACTTGAGTCCCACTGGGACAGTTATATATGTATGTGTGTTTTTTTAGTGCATGTTCTGAGTGTTCATCACTTCTTCTTTCGTTTTAAAGAGAAAAAAAAAGGGAGATTTTTAAGTACCATTTTCAGTAATACTATTTATAAAGAAGGTTTATTTTCCGAAAGCGACCAGCATTTAAACAAATTTTAATTCCGCAACGGGTAACCATGTGATACCAAGTTAGGGTGTCACAACATTGGTCGGAATTGTAGAGAAGCAAAGTTAGAGCCTCCAAGTGCTAGCAAGAGTCAGCAGTCTCAGGCTAATCGACTGAAGACCACTGGGAGAGTCTTCACCCTTAGTGGAGCTAAAGCCTCCGAGTCTAATGACTTGATTCAAGGTATGTGCTTAATTGATGGGACTCCTTTAACTATATTGTATGATTCGGGTGCTACGCACTCGTTTATATCGCATGATAGGGTCAAAAATATGAAACTGCTTGTTACTTTTCTTGAGTATGATTTGGTTGTTTCTATACCTACAAATAAAAATGTTCTTACTTCTCACGCATGCAAGAACTGTCATATTACCATTAATGGTAGAACCTTTATTGTAAATCTTGTATGCCTACCTTTAAAAGATCTTGATGTCATTCTTGGCATGGACTGGTTGTCTTCCAACCACGTCCTTCTGAATTGCTTTGATAAAACCATAGTTTTTGGAACTCCAGTGGAGTCTAAGAATCCAATCTTTCTCTCTGCCAACCAATTCAAAGCTTCAATGAAATATGAGGCCCAAGTGTTCATGGTGTTGTCTTCCCGGGAAGTAGAGAGCCCTCCTGATGTCGGAAGTGTGCCTGTTGTGCGGGAATTTCTTGAAGTGTTCCTATAACACCCATTTTCTTGATTAAGGAATCGGACAACAATTAAGTTGGCGGGAGAGCTTAATCTTGTTCGTTAGGTGTTAAATACTATGTGTTTCAAATTTGGGGTCAATCGGACTTCAAATGAGCTTAGAATGCGACGAAATGTGTGAATCAGAGTTTCTGGTCAAATTGGTCAACGCGGGATAGGCCGGGCTCAGGTGTGTTAAGCCGGGCTCAAAAATTAGGTCAGGCGCAGGTTTGTTAGGCCGGGTGCAACACAAAGGAGGTGATGTACGCATTTGAGCCGGGTGTAATTGGCTGAGCCGGGTGTAGAAAACTTTGGCCGGGCGTAACCAGTGCTGAACCCCCTTTAGCTTTTAAAAGGTAGAAAGTTGGAGAAAACTCTCAAATTTTTGAGAGAAACCGAGAGAGACCAAGGGGAGCTCGAGAATTCGAGAGAGAAAGAGGGTTAGAGAGAGAAAGTTAAGCCCGGGGGAAATCTGTCTGTCAGATCACGATTCCGACTTCAAATATGCGATCAGGGCAACGAGTACTACACATATAGGCTAGTGTTTCTTTGTTATAATTGAGGTAATGCTCAAATACTTAACTTATCATTTGTCATTTATTTTCTTTCTTGGGTTCTACCTTGAATCTGAGCTCTTTTTGAGAATCTATAGTAAGATTAGAGTTTATGACATTGCCGGGACTCTGTCCATGTGTTAGGGCAAATTTTGGAGCACTGAGGGGTCCCCTGGGAAGCAAGACAGCAGCTGTATAGCTTAGAGGAGGCGTGTAGAGAGAGCTTGGAAAAGTGTACCGGATAAGCCAAGGTGGGGAGAAAGTAACCGACATTGTCGGGGAGGCAAGCGTAGAATAACAGTCATTTATGCATATGTGTAGGGTGCCCCAGACCCTACTAGTATATTGAATAATCAACAATAGCTAAACCTTAATATAATAATATTTTTAAATATGGTCTCGGGTTTAGTTATTGTAGATTTATCAATGTTAGGCTTGAAACCCTAAGCTAGATAACTGATAATGATTGGGGTTGTTTGTTATGTCTATTACTGTGATGACTGCTATAACATGCTTGGCTGTGATGATATGATATTTTATTATTATAATATATTGTTGATGATTATTGGATGAATGGGAATGACTGATAGTGTGATCTGATTATATTAAGAGTTGACACCGTGGTAATGCCTTGAGACTATAGCTTTAAGGCCGGGGATGTATTGCCATCCATTCTGAGACTATGATTTTGAGATTTGGATTGTGAGAGAAGGTTCCGGTGTTAACTTAAGGATGGTTATTGCATTGCATGGTGCCAAGGTGGCGAGCCGTATGACAGGGAGTCATATGAGGTTAGTTGTACTCGAGTGCGAGTATGGATTACGGAGGGGCCGATCTGTGAAAAGACCTTGGAGATGTACAAACTGGACTCGAGAGGCTCACAATGACCATTAGGTAGCTCCTAGTGCGTCGTGTACCCCGATATTGCCTAGTTGTCCCGACTTAACCCTGAGTATCCACGTCTAAGGTTGACTATCCGAGGCGACCCAGATACCTCTGATGGAGCTGAGCTCACAGAGAGATGCACTCTTATGGGTCACGGCTAGCGGAAAAGTTACCTAGACAAACTAACTGACATTCCTTAAGCAGAGAGGGTTGACAAGGGAATGTCTTGGGATTGAGACCCGGATGAGATATATCAACCGACATGCATAGGAGTGAGACTCCTTAGAGGAATGATCTGAGAGTGTGACTCTTGAAGATGATTGTGTTGGTGTGACTAGATGAATGATTGTTTGTTTGTTGTATGATGTATATGTGACTGTTGATCTATGTGTCCCCATCCCCATTTTTATGACTATGTTCTGTTGCTTATCTCCCTTCTTCCTCTATCTTTCTATGTATGTTATCGGTATGGTAGATAAACAACTATGGCAAGATGGGAATGGCAACTTGGAAATATTACAGGCCACAACGCTATCTACAGAAGATTCCACCATGGGTATAAGCGCGTCGTTAAGGCGAAGGCAAGGGTAGTGCTAGACGCCCACATCACTGATGATGTGGATATGTCGGATGCATCTGTAGGTAGTGAGCCTCTGCGAGATTGTTTTGTATTTGATGTATTTTGAAAGGTGGGCCGGGTATCTCTAGGACCTCTTCTGTGTCTCTTTGGTTAGTCTGTATATGTTTATACTTTGAGTCTGTATATATGGTTGTAAACTGTAATGGTCCCATGGAGGGGACTTGGCGTACTTTGATAGATGTGCTATATATATATATATATATATATATATATATATATATATATATATATATATCTGTGTGTGTGTGTATGTGTGTGTGTGGATGATGTCGCTTGCGTATGTTTAAACTGTTTTAAAATAACTACAATTTTTATTTACATATATTTTTGAGTGTATTAATCGCGTTAACGCTAATTATGGATTAAGGCTAAGTTAATTAGGATTTTATTTAATGGGACATCGAGGTGTCTCATTTAATGGTATCAGAGCAGTTCGGTTCTAAACCGGACTGTGGGATTAGGTCTGATTAGGAGTGAGGACTGTGGGGTTGGATGAGTACCGGCACTATTAGTTGAATCCTCAATGGATGTCAGCTATGCTTAGATTGGGTAGAGTGTCCGATACGCGAATTATTCTTAAAGTATGAAAATGATTACCTACCGCATTTGTAAGACATATATTGGATGAAACTGCTTATGTATTGAATTATATGTCTTACAAGTGAACACTAATACTTTCTTTTGGAAGTTAAAATGGTGTGTGGAAATGGACGTCGTGGAAGGGCCAGAATTGGCGGAGTCACTGATAACCCAAATACCAACAATCTAGGAAGTTCGTCGGGAACGAACAATGACGGTGAAACCAATGAGATGATGAGGGTGATGCGAGAGTTGGTAATTGCTATACTGCAACAAACTCAGGAAAATACCCAGTTCCTGAGAAACCAAGAGGAGAAAGATGAGAGGTAGCAACAACGACCTCAGGGATGCTTCCGATCCGGAGGGCCGCATCAAGTTAAGGATTGCTCAGCAAAGGACAACCGTTGGTGTTTCCAATGTGGCAAGCTGGGCCACATATCTCGAAATTGCACACAGAAAGTTCAACTCCAACAACGAAGTGGTGGACCGATGAGGAGTAATATTCAGAGAGGAAGAGGAGGCAGATTTCAGACAAGGGCAAAGCCATAAAGTCGCCTCGTTCAGAAGTCAGCAAATGTTGGAGAGTTCTGGTCAAGCACAACAGAAAGGTTTGATTTGTTTTAAGTGCAGAGGACCTCATTTTAAGAGAGGCTGCCCTCTGTTGTTGAATGTTACATGCTACAAGTGTGGTAATGTGGGTCACATGTCTTGGAGTTGCCCTCAAAGCAATGTCGGGAGAATTCAGAATACACAACGTTGGGAAGAATCAAGGAACAGGAAGACAGACTCAAACCAAAGGTCAGCAAGGTGGAATACCTCAGGCTGTTGGAAAAGTCTTCACCGTGAGAGAATCTGAGTTTTCTCAGTGTCCTGATTTGATACAAGGTAAGTGTCTAATGTTCTGAAAGCTCTTATCTATTTTATTTGATTTGGGTGCTAGTCATTCTTTTATATCGATGGAGTGCATGGATCATTTGCATTTACATGTTTCTTCATTACCTTATGACCTTACTTTTTCCACTCCTATGGAGAAACTTTGATTACTATTTTGGTTAATGGAATTGTCCTATTCCTTTAGAAAATAGGCAATTTGATGTAGACGTCGTCTGTTTACCTATGCAACAGATTGATATTATCTTAGGCATGGACTGGCTTTCGGCCAATCATGTTATATTAGACTGTTCAAACAAACCCCTTTGTTTTTCGGAGCAATCTGGACTATTGCCTGCCAGTAACAGTAACTCGGAAGATGGACGACTTAGAGATTGCATGGTATTGTTTTCCTTGGAAGCCAAGGAGTCTCCTAAGCTGGATCCACTGCCTGTTGTTTGTGAATTTCCAGAGTTCACAATTGGTCTTGTACCAGGGACCGGACCAATATTGATAGCACCGTATCGAATGTCCCCAGCAGAGTTAGAAGAATTGAAGAAGCAGTTGGATGACATGTTAAAGAAGGAGTTCATCCGACCTAGTGTTTCACCATGGGGAGCACCAGTTTTATTTGTGAAAAAGAAAGATGGTAGCTCAAGATTGTGTGTAGATTATCGGCAACTGAATAAGGTAACAATTAAGAATAAGTATCCGTTGCCAAGAATAGATGATCTGATGGATCAGTTGCGGGGAGCAACTGTGTTTTCTAAGATAGATCTGAGATTAGGATACCATCAGATCATAGTGAAAAAAAAAAGAAGATATACCGAAGACTGCGTTCAGGAGTCGGTATGGTCATTATGAGTATCTGGTTATGCCTTTTGGCACAACTAATTCACCTGCTGTATTCATGGATTACATGAATCGTATCTTTAGACCATATCTTGACAAATTTGTCGTGGTGTTTATCGACGACATTCTGATCTACTCTCCGAGTAGAGAAGAACATGCAGAGCATATTCGGACTTTACTTCAACTACTTAAGGACAAACAACTTTATGCAAAGTTGTCTAAGTATGAAATTTGGTTGGACGAAGTACAATTTCTTGGGCATGTTATAAATAAGGATGGAATAGCTGTAGATCCTGCCAAAGGTTCAGTAGTAGTGAATTGGGAATGCCTCTAAGACAGTGAGTGAAGTGAGAAGTTTCCTTGGACTAGCATGATACTACAGAAGGTTTGTAGATGGATTCTCAAAGATTGCGTTACCTCTAACGTAATTAATGAGAAAAGGAAAAGTTAAGTGGACAAATGAGTGCGAGGCTAGGTCTCAGGAGAAGATAAGAATGTGTCTGTTATATGCCATGTAAACTAGTGCTTTGTAATAGGATACTGAGCTTGACCACCTCAGTGTGTTATTAAACTGTACTAAGGACATGGTAGCCAACAGACAAGGGCATGGAAATCAAAGTTAGATTCCCTTGAAAGAGGAGTTAACAGTGAAAAAGATTGAGGAAGTTGAAATTGAATAAGAGGGATGGAAGGAAATAGTTAAAAGTGAACATAAAAGTTTAAAGTATTTGTTCGATTAGAAAAAGCATAATATGAGATAACAGAGATGGATAGAATTCATAAAGGATTATGAATTTGATCTTCCATATCATCCTGGGAAAACTAATGTTGTAGCAGACACTTTAAGTCGGAAATCTTTGTAAATGTCTGCTATGATGGTTAAAAAGTATGAACTGAACGAACAATTTAAAGACACGACTCTTGGGATAACAAAATTATTCCAGGATAAGATGAGTCTGGAATGGTTACTATTACTAGTGAATTCTTAGATTTGATCTGGAAGAAGCAAGCAGAAGATCAATATCTCCAACAGGTTAATCAGAAAATAGAAGCAGGTAAACCATTGGAGTTTAAGAGAGGTACTAATGGTATCATAAAGTTTGGAGATAGAATCTGTGTGCCAAATGATAGAGAAATTGAGAATTTGATTCTAGAAGAAGCACACAAAAGCAAATTAAGTTTTCATCCAGATGCTACAACGATGTATCAAGATTTGAGGAAAATGTTTTGGTGGCCTGGAATGAAAAAGGAAGTTGCAAAGTATGTCCAATCCTGTTTGGTGTGTCAAAAGGTAAAGATTGAACACCAAAAACCTACAGGATTATTGCAATCTCTGGATGTCCCAGAATGGAAATGGGACAATATTGCAATGGATTTTGTGTCTGGTTTGCCTAAGACACAAAAGAAGCATAATGCAATCTGGGTAATTATTGATAGATTAACGAAATGTGCTCATTTCTTGCCTATCAATCAAAAATTCTCAATGGAAAGATTAACCCAGTTATATGTTAAGGAAGTAGTTAGACTGCATGTAGTGCCAGCAAGTATAATTTCGGATAGGGATCCGAAATTTACATCAAGATTTTGGCAAAGCCTACACAATGCGTTGGGAACGAGGTTAAGAATGAGTTCAGCTTATCATCCTCAGACAGATGGTCAGTCAGAAAGGACAATTAAGTCACTGGAAGATTTATTAAGAGCATGTGTGTTGGAACATACAAGTAGTCGGGACGAATTTCTTCCATTGATTGAGTTTACATATAACAACAGTTTCCACTCAAGTATTGGAATGGTACCATATGAAGCACTGTATGGAAGAAAATGTAGAACACCTCTCTGTTGGTATGAAACAGGAAAAAATCAATTGATTGGACCCGAGGTACAGCAAACAATGGAACAAGTTCGGAAGATTCGGGAGAAAATGAAAGCAACAATAGATAGGCAGAAGAGCTACAGTGACACAGGAGAAGATCTTTGGAATTCCAGGAAGGCGATCATGTTTTTATGAGAGTCACACCGAGGACTGGAATTGGCAGGGCAATAAAATCTAGAAAGCTTACTCCTCGTTTTATCGGACCATTTCAAATTCTTCGCCGAATTGGTCCAGTTGCCTATCAGATAGCCTTACCACCGAATCTTTCAAATCTTCATGATGTTTTTCAGGTATCCCAACTCAGAAAATATTATCCTGATCCATCGGACATCATAGAACCTAAATCAATACAGTTAAGAGAAAACTTAGAATATGACACATTACCTATACGAATTAAGGTAATTTCATTTGAAATTTCGAGGACGAAATTTGTTTTAAGGAGGGTAGTATTGTAACATCCATTTTCTTGATTAAGGAATCGGACAACAATTAAGTTGGCGGGAGAGCTTAGTCTTGTTGGCTAGGTGTTAATTAGTATATGTTTCAAATTTGGGGTCAATCAGACTTCAATTGATGCGACGAAATGTGTGAATCAGAGTCTCTGGTCAAACTGGTCAACGTGGGTTAGGCCGGGCTCAGGTGTGTTGAGCCGGGCTAAGAAATTAGGCCGGGCGCAGGTTTGTTAGGCCGGGCGCAACACAAAGGCGGTGATGTACGTATTTGAGCTGGGCATAATCGGCTGAGCCGGGCGTAGAAAACTTTGGTCGGGCGTAACCAGTGCTGACCCACCCCCTTTAGCTTTTAAAAGGTAGAAAGTTGGAGAAAACTCTCAAATTTTCGAGAGAAACCAAGAGAGACCAAGGGGAGCTCGAGAATTAGAGAGAGAAAGAGGGTTGGAGAGAGAAAGTTAAGCCCGGGGACAATTCCGACTTCAAATCTGTGATCAAGGCAACGAGTACTACACATATCGGCTAGTGTTTCTTTGTTACAATTGAGGTAATGCTCAAATACTTAACTTATCATTTGTCATTTATTTTTTTTCTTGGGTTCTAGCATGAATCTGAGCTCTTTTAGAGAATCTATAGTTATAATAGAGTTTATGACATTGTCGGGAATCTATCCACTTGTTAGGGCAAATTTTGGAGCACTGAGAGGTCACTTGGGAAGCAAGACAGCAGTTGTATACCTTAGAGGAGGCGTATAGAGAGAGCTTGGAAAATTGTACCGGATAAGCTAAGGTGGGGAGAAAGTAACCGACATTGTCGGGGAGGCAAGCGTAGAATAACAGTCATTTATGCATATGTGTAGGGTGCCCCAGACTCTACTAGTATATTGAATAATCAACAATAGCTAAACCGTAACATAATAATATTTTTAAATATGGTCTTGGGTTTAGTTATTGTAGATTTATCAATCTTAGGCTTGAAACCCTAGGCTAGATAACTGATAATGATTGGGGTTGTTTGTTATGTCTGTTACTGTGATGACTGCTATAACATGCTTGGTTGTGATGATTGATTGGATGGCATGATATTTTATTATTATAATATATTGTTGATGATTATTGGATGAATGGGAATGACTGATAGTGTGAACTGGTTATATTAAGAGTTGACACCGTGGTAATGCCTTGAGACTATGGCTTTAAGGCCGGGGATGTATTGCCATCCATTCTGAGACTGATTTTGAGATTTGGATTGTGAGAGAAGGTTCCGATGTTAACTTAAGGATGGTTATTGCATTGCATGGTGCCAAGGTGGCGAGCCGTACGACAGGGAGTCATATGAGGTTAGTTGTACTCGAGTGCGAGTACAGATTACAGAGGGGCCGGTCTGTGAAAAGACCTTGGAGATGTACGAACTGGACTCGAGAGGCTCACAGTGACCATTAGGTATCTCCTAGTGCGTTGTGTGTCCCGATATAGCCTAGTTGTCCCGACTTTACCCTGAGTATCCACGTCTAAGGTTGACTATCTGAGGCGACCCAGATACCTCTGATGGAGCTGAGCTCATAGAGAGATGCGCTCTTATGGGTCACGGCGAGCGGAAAAGCTACCTAGACAAACTAACTGACATTCCTTAAGCAGAGAGGCTTGATAAGGGAATGTCTTGGGATTGAGACCCGGATGAGATATATCGGCCGACATGCATAGGAGTGAGACTCCTTAGAGGAATGATCTGAGGGTGTGACTCTTGATGATGATTGTGTTGGTGTGACTGGATGAATGATTGTTTATTTGTTGTATGATGTATATATGACTGTTGATCAATGTGTCCCCATCCCCATTTTTATGACTATGTTATGTTGCTTATCTCCCTTCTTCCTCTATCTTTCTTTGTTTGTTATCGGTATGGTAGATAAACAACAATGGCAAGATGGGAACGACAACTTGGAAACATTACCGGCCACAATGCTATCGACATAAGATTCCACCACGGGTATAAGCGCGCCGTTAAGGCGAAGGCAAGGGTAGTGCTAGACGCCCACATCACTGATGATGTGGATATATCGGATGCGTCTGTAGGTAGTGAGCCTCTACGAGATTGTTTTGTATTTGATGTATTTTGAGAGGCGGGCCAAGTATCTCTAGGACCTCTTCTGTGTCTCTTTGGTTAGTCTGTATATGTTTATACTTTGAGTCTGTGTAGATGGTTGTAAGTTTTAATGGTCCCATGGAGGGGACTTAGCGTACTCTGATAGATGTGCTCTATATATATATACTGTATATATATGTGGATGATGTCGCTTGCATATGTTTAAACTGTTTAAAAATAACTACAATTTTTATTTTACATATATTGTATTTAATGGGACATCGGGGTGTCTCAGTTCCCGGGGGATGTTTAAAGTAAGATGAGCAAAAACACGACGATATTTGAGGGCACATTCAAGCATCAAATAAGTTGAGTTCCATCTTATAGGAACATCTAAACGCAAGCCAGCAAAAGTGTCAACACCACCAATACCTTTAATGCAATCCTTGAATTTTTGCATTCTACTCTCTGAACTCCTCACACATTTGATGTTGTCTCTAATTTTACTCAAGGCATCACCAACTACTTTCAACCCCTCCTGAACAATGAGATTTAAAATATGTGCAGAACAACACACATGAAAGAATTGTCCATCACATAACTACCAATTTGTAGGACAAGTTGACTCTTCAAGTGATCTTGCATAACATCATTAGCAAATGCATTATCTAGAGTAAGAGAAAAGATCTTCTTTTCAATTCCCCAATAAGTCAAAAACTCAAGTAGCTTCTTAGATGACTCAGACCCAGAGTGAGGGGGAGGCATATGATACAAGTTGAGAACTTTGCTTTTTAAATATCAATTATAATCAATATAATGTGCAGTCAACCAAATATAGCCCTTGTTGGGGTTTTCATGAGATAATCCTCTTTAAAATCATATCTCAAGGTGGAAGAAAACCAACTCATGGATCACGCATTACAAAAATTGAATCACATAAAGGGCTCTTTGTGTTTACCTCTTGAAGCGTGCTTTCACTGTGATGACAAGTGCCACAAAGGAGAAGCACCTCTACTCAGTCCACACGAGCAAACGGGTGTCGGAGCTTTGCGTCTTGTGCTAGCTGACGGCTCTGGGAGGCAAGGTTAGCAAGACTAGGTTTAGAACAAGACTAATGGTCTATTTATAAGCCACATACTCATCTTGACCTAACTGCCTACTTATTGAGCCGTATACGCTACAAGTCCAATAACCTTTAAATTAATTAAATCATATTTAATTAATTGACCCGCTCCGCATTTGCTCTATGCGTGTGACCCTGTAGGCTCCCACTAAGTTGGCAATAATATTAAATATTATAATAATATCAAATATTAAATATAATATCAAATATTATAAATAATGAGTGGCATCTAGCAATGTATCATTACTACCCAATTAGCGAGAGTATCGGTGATCCGATTTTAGCCTTACCGCGACCAAAATTTACTGTGCAGTAAATGTCCCTTCGTCCATATGTCTTAATTGAACACAAGGCATAAGAGTGTCATCCTTGTTATGTTCAATTATTTATTCCTCGATCCCCGAGTAGACGTGTAATCACAAATGGTCCCAATATCACATATTGGCCCATTTCCGCGTGGCCACGCATATTTCACGTCTCACTTTATCGAGGGGCCCAAGACATTACCCCTGCTATGTAGGAGGGACGAATCCTGTCTACATCACTCACACTCCTCAACATGATTTATTGCAGGCCCAATAACTACCTTTATGATCACCATGTTACGCATGACGTTTGATAGCATTAAAGCCTACAACTCCTCATGTAGGAATCGTAATGACTTCAAGTAGAAGGACTACTTCACTATGGTCGCCATGAGAATACTTATGACACTTACATAACTATTATGAAGTATTCTCATAGTGGGTCATCCGGTATAAATATTACTCCTAATATTTATACCTGTGTGCTAACTTGATATGACATATCCAAGACCCGTGAGATGTGGCCATCAGTCTACTCACACAATAGTCTCTATGTATTATTGTCGTCCTAATTAACAATAATACTCGACTATGGATATTTAAGAATAGCGTTCTTATTATTTAATGAGGTCTCACGATTAAGTCTTGTACTTAATGTCTCATTAATGAACTGCATATTCTAAGGACTTTATTATGCTATTAAAACATATAAATAACATAATAAATAAAATGCCCTTATTTATATAAAAATATATAATCCAAAGTCATGATACAAAATGTAAATCTACTAATATAGATTGGCCACTATGGCTTACACCAACAGCCCTCAGTGGTACAAGCAGTCCACAAATCAGAAGTTAAAGAATTGAATCTGGATTCAAATACTTTATCCAACTCCTAATCTTCTTATACTAAATTTAAAGGGCAAATCATGTGCAATAATTGCAGCAGCACACATTTCACGCGAGACCATGTGATCTATCTTGCGAGATTTCATTTTTCCTTGCATATAAACAATCATTTGACCCACGTCTTCAAATTTAATTTCTTTACAACTTCTAATTTGACGATTTAAAGATGAGGTGCCATATAATTTTCCACCCACTTTGTACTCTTTATTTCAAGTATTACATTTAGCCCTTCCTATTCCATCTTTACCTGGTCCTAATTTAGTGAAAATTTACCAAAAATCAGATGTAGTTGATATGGGCTTTTTCGCAACAGGTTGAACCGATTGAAATTCCTCAACCTCATTCTCCACATCTTCCCCATCAACATCAGGTTCATCATAATGTAGGATATTAATGGATTCAATATGAGAGACCCTAATGTCCCATTAAAGAACAATCATAATTAACTAAGCCTTAATTCGTTATTAGCGTTGACGCGGATATACATTCGAAAATAACATACGTTGCAGAAGTGGTGAAATTAAAACTTACTTTAAAACATGCACAGCGGAAGACACAACGGATATATATACACAATATTTACAATACGTCATTAGAGTACTGTACATCCCAACAAAGGGATCATGATCTATTGAACTATACAAACTGATAAATAAAGACAATATACACCAACTGGTCATAGAAGATACAAAAGATAGACATAACATCTACCTACCCAGCTCTCCAAAAATACATCAAAATAAAAAAAAAGCTCTCCCCTAGCAGACGCTACCGATAATCCATATCATAGACGATATCTACGTCTGGAACTACCCTCACCCTTGCCGTAGCGGCGTCTATATACTCGTGGTGGGATCTTCTGTAGATAGTGTTGTGGCCGTTTGCCCTGCCAAATCATCGGTCCCGTCATGCTGCTACTGCTTATCTATCGTGTCGATATACATGCACAGAAAGATATAGAAAAGAAGGGAGATAAGCAACTAATCATCACCATAAACGGGGTCGGGGCACAATACAACATGTTAAACAACAACACATATTCACAGATATTAAACATCTCACAAGTCAACCCTTTACAAACATCCTCGATTCACATCTAGGGTCAAATCCTCTAAGGAATCACACTCCTATGCATGTTGGTCGATCACTCTTACAGGGAATTCTGATTCTCGAACATTCTCTTTCTTTGTCACACACGGGCCTCCCTTGCCCAGAGAATGCCAGTTGGTTTGTCCAAGGTACCGTTCCACTCGCCATGACCAATAAGGGTGCTTCCCCTTATGAGCTCGTTCTCCAATAGGGATATTTTGGTTGCCTCGGAAGGTCCACCTGCGACTGGAATACTCAGGGCTAGATGTCGGGATAGCCAAACCTCCACGGCGGTCACGACACAGTTGTTGCAAATCATTGGTCTCTTGTAGACCATTCCAGACCGGGCTACATCCCCAAGGTTCCCAGAATCGTCCCTCTCCATATTCCGTACCCGCATCTAGATACACTAACCTCGCATGACTCCCAGTCATACAGCTCGCCACTTGGCAACTTATGCAATGCATAAACATCCTAAGTTGGCACTGATACATAATCATGTACAAGGCACGATGCCCAAAGCATCCACAATCCATATTCTCTTCTTAGAGCCCATACTCCGCAACATAATCCAATCTTGGTACTCTATACCGTAATTTTCGCACAGATCCATATAATGTACCATCATGGTGTCAACTACCTTTCTAACAGCACAATCAATAGACATCCTCAATGATAGCCAACATATATTCAATCTCAATAAATAAATCAAAATGAACGTAATAGGCATGTTATCAGAGATCACACATCAAACAACATAACATCCATAATAAGCATCTTATGACAAATAACACAATAAACCTCAACCAGAATTGTCTAACCTAGGGTCTTGCCCTAAAATCAATAAGCCTACAATAATTAGAACCCAAAACATCATTTTACAATCATTTTCAAGCAGGGTTTAACCATCGTCAACTACTCGACAACTAGTAGGGTCCGGGGAACCCTACACAGATAAAATAATATGCTATACTGTGCTTGCCTCCCCGGCGTGATAGCCACTTTCTCCCCACCTTACCGACGTGCACGTTTTCCCATAAATGCTCCGAATGCTTCTGTGTTACCGGCATGAACCTCGAAATGCTTTCCAACAACAACCTTGAATATGATATTGACACATACGGTATGTGCGTTGGACCAAAAAATTTCCCGAGCACATGCATGAGGTCCAAAAACAGGTAGAAAGACCAAAACAACCACTGAATCAACAACAGGGCTCCACTCAATTAACCAATTTGAATTAAGGCACGAAATTGAAGGAGAAAAATACAATAATAGCGGCCGTACGCTGAAAAATAGATCAGCCTCCACTCCCACGGTCAATTCCCGATCGATTGATTCTACAGAAAAACGCATAAAAGCCTAAAATACACCAAAAACGATATTGGGGCTAAGAATAGGAGTAGAATGAATTTAAATAGCTTAAAAAGGATAAATGTCGATGACATCGACATACCTTGATGATTCTCACATGCAAGGACGTGACCTCGAAGATGTCATAGCCACGAGCACGAATACGCGATCGGTTTGAAATTTTGATGACCGAAACTACTCCAACCCCAAGCTTTTATAAGGCATGAAAATGACTGCCTTAGGGAGAGTTTCTCTTCACTTTTATTCTCTGTTTGTGCACACAAAATGAAGGAAGGAAGATGATGTTATGTCATCTTAATTTGATTAGGAATAAAAAAAATATTAGTTAGTGGAATTATTAGGTGGCTTAAGTAGTTTAGGTTTCATGTTTTAGGCTTAGTTAGAAATTTTAGCGGAGTACATGTGTCATTTTCATAGGATAGGCTTGGTTAGTGGAATTCTAGGTGTCACTTTGGTGTCGCGACACGTGTCACCGCATGTTGCTCCGTCAGCACAACCGGGTGTTTTCTTCTGCATCTTCCTGCATAACCTAATGCTGGAATATTTTTCTTAATTATTTTAGAATACTCCTAAAAACTTATTGTACTCAAGACCAACCTAATATTAATACTCCATCTCTTAATTAATTAATTAATTGACCAATTAACATGCTTAATCCTTTCCTCATACACTAATTGATAAAATGGGCCGTTACACAATAGGTTCACCCATTTCACAATTTTACAGACAAAAATCAAACAGCTACACAAACCAATTTCACACACAAAAACAGGACATACCAGTATAATAATTAACGAAACAAACCCATATGATTTAAAAAATATATATATATGATGAAGATAATACAATAACACTGAAACAAACCTAATAAGTATAAAGTAATAATCAAAGAAAATAATCATATGAAATGAAAAAAAAAATAGAGAAGGGATCAAGGGAAAGAAGAAACAAAGATGAGAAATATCAGAAAACTACCTGACGGCGAGACAGAGATGGCCGAACGACAGCGAGAAGGACCTAACGGCGGACCAGCGGTATTGAGCGGCGGCTGAGCGGTCTTGAGACTGAGCGAGCGTGCGATTCACGAAAAGGAACAAGGCTGAGAGGGGTACGCACTGTATGTCACTGGAGCGGTGGTGTTGGGCGGCCTTGAGGCGGAGATGGCGGTGCCGTCAGGAAACATGCCGGTCGCCTCTTGGGGGTGGTGGCTGACTGAGTCTGGGAGTGAAATGTGAGTGAGAGTGTGATAGTGAGAGTGAAAGTAAAAAATGAAAACCTAGGTAAAACTAAAACTGTGAAAATGAATAGTCAGATGGAGTACCTTCTAGTATCATCTCGGATCGAGATCCAAGATTTGCATCTCGTTTTTTGGCAAAGTATGCATGAAGCCTTAGGAACGAAGCTGAGAATGAGTTCGGCTTATCATCCTCAGATCGATGGTCAGTCTAAGAGAACTATTCAATCATTGGAAAACCTATTGAGAGTCTGTGTGTTAGAACAATCTGGGAACTGGGATGAAGTCTTACCTCTGATCGTGTTTACGTACAACAACAGTTTTTATTCCAATATAGGTATGGCACCTTACGAAGCTTTGTATGGGAGAAAGCGTGGGAGAAAGCGTCAAACTCATTTGTGTTGGTTCGAATCTGGAGAGAATTTAATCGTTGGACCCAAGTTGGTGCAGCAAACTACGGAGAAAGTAAGGATGATCCAGGGAAAGAAGGCACACAAGACAGGTAAAAGAGCTATTGTGACAAGAGAATAAGACCTCTGAAATTCCAAGAAGATGATCATGTATTTCTGAGAGTCAACCCGACAACTGGGATTGGCAAAGTTATTAAGTCTAGAATGCTCCCTCCCAAATTCATAGGACCCCATCAAATTCTTCGTTAGATAGGTCATGTAGCCTACCAAATTGCCTTATCACCTTTTCTCTCTAACCTTCACAATGTCTTTCATGTGTCACAACCTTGAAAGTATGTCTGTGACCCGTCTCACAAGATAAAGCCTGACATAGTGCAGTTAAAAGATAACCTGACATAGTGCAGTCAAAGAACTTCGAGGGAAACCAATTCCCTTAGTCAAGGTGATTTGGGATGAGATTCTGGAGACGCGACTTGGGACTTGGAAACAAAGATGAAGGATCTCTACCCATTTCTTTTCTGAATGAAAGTAAATTTCGGGGACGAAATTTCTGTAAGAGGGGTAGTGTTGTAACACCCCAATTTTTGCATACATGTTTAATTATCTTATTAGAGTGATTATTATCTAGTTTTTTTTTTTTAAATTGTTTGGTTTGAGTAATTTTTTTATTCATTTAAAATATTTTATTGGGTGCGTTAGCACTATATTATTGATGAGTATGCACGCTTGTTAGACAATAGCATTACGCTATTATTCTTTGTTTATAGAAAATGTAACAGTCTTTTTTAATTACGCTGTACTATCAGTTAAGATATAATTATTTATATTTTAATCTAAGACCAAGAAAATGATTTTCGATAAAACAAAATCATATTCATACTCTACCTTATGGTAGAGGGTTACAGAGAAATTTTGGGTTGAAAATTCAGACAGAAACCGGTTTGCGTTTTTACTGACAGGAAGATATTATTTAGCAGAAAACCTAATTTCGACCCGACAACGGAACCATTTACTTTTATATCATATTTCTAGCTATATAGGCTATTTTGAAATTATTACTCAAAAAAATATATTGCTATACTTTTACGGGCGAAACTTCAAAGAAAATGCGTAAAACCTAAGTCGGGAAAACGATGAAGACGGATATGGAACTGCGGAGAAACGCCAAGAGATTGGGACGAAAAGTCATCAAGTCATGATGACAACACCCTAAATGTCTAGATATTTAGTTGAAAATATCTACATATTTTATTTCTAATTCCAACCTTGTCTCAAGATTTTTTTGGACCCCAAATCCCTCCTCAATTTCGTGTAGCCATATACACTAAACCATACCTATTTCATTTTACTTTCATTTCATTATTTTCCTCTCAAATACCGTAATCGAGTAACCAAAGGAAATGGATACGGATGCGCAGAGATACATCAGGAGACAGAACTGGACACCGGAGGAGATGAGTCATGGGGTGAGTCACCACCATGGCTCACCACTCATTGATGAGGCATTTAATACAAGCCATCGTGACTTAGGAAATATCATGATATTTAGGTTAGTGAAAAGACAAAAATACCCTTGGACTTTCTAGGTAATTCCAACCTTGCCCTTGAATATTTTGGACCAAACTAACCCTCTCACTCCCTCACTTGCACACAGCCCACTCCCCTCCCACACTTAGCCAACTTTCATTTTCATTCCAAGGCATTTTCTCTCACAAAAAACACAAAACTCCATAGTTGTTCTTGAAGGAAATTTCCAAACTTGATCATTTCTCTTCCACTTTTCTTCATTCCAAGGTGAGGATCATGTTCCTCATCATCTTAGCTTCATTAATCATCCATCAATCTCCATGTTCATCAACTATTTCATGAATTTCCATTCTTAGATCTAGAACTTCTAATAATTCTAGAAAATTGTAGAAAAATCATTTTAATGTGAAACCAATTTCTATGATCTTCATATAACTTCTACTATCACCATCTAAGAGCATGTAAGCAAAAGAATTTTCCTCCCTATTTATCTAGTAAAGGCCGAACCTATGCTTTAATGAGATTTTGTTCAATTTTTAACCTAGATGAAGTTGGATCTAAGCTATCTAGGGTTTCAATACTCTTAATCCTCATCTAATTTTAAGTTTCATCAAGTTTTTATCTATTTCAAGTCTTAGATCTACTTCTTCAAAAATCATGCAAAAATACTTAGAAAAATGTTTGATGAGTTATGACTATTGTTGTCAACTCTCTTATACCTATACTTTCATTATCCAAGAGCTTGAAATCAAAAGAAATTCCTAGTCTTATTTTGCTCTCTTGGCCGAAACCCTAACCCTAGAGGTTAAAGGATTTTGTTTCATATTTTTGAATTGTAACACTTGTTTTATGTTAGTTAATACTTTAGGAACTTGAATCCAAAAGATGGAATTGAGAAAATAACCTTAGCCCTATTTTGAATTGATGGCCAAACCCCAGCTATTTGTGGTTAAAGTGGATTTTGTTGGATTAATTTGTTGTATCATTGATTTGGTTGAAGGTGGATTTAGTAACTTGTGGTGTGAAAACGAGGAACTTCGACTTCGTGTTACCGGTGTTAACTTAGGTGGGAGAAAGAACCATTCCATCGTCGGAACAGATAAGTAGTATATAATAATGGTGTAAGGCGACCTAAACCCTACTAGTGGTCGAGTAATCGACAATACCAAAATCCCATTGGAAACTTTTCCGCAATACTAGTGCTGATTTGGGAATTATAGGTTTATCGCCTTAGGTTAATTTTAAAATATCTGAGGATGTCTAAATTATTTATTATTGACTATTGTGATACACTGGTTAAGGTATTCTACTGCATGTGACGTTTATTTTGATGTTTGAATATTTTATTGATTATTGTGTTATGCATGATCTGCCTGGTTTGATAAATTATTTAGTTGATTTGAAGTAAAGATATATTTTGCTCAGAGGTATTTTTTTTGGGTGAGAGATTGAATATGAATTAGAGGTGCGTAGCCATTATTTTATATAAGTGATGTGATCTAGAATGCGTGTGGAGCCTATGAGGAAAGTTTGAGGCACTAGGTTGTTATTGATACAAGTCAGTGAGGTTCATATGTATTGTTGTTCACACGAGGGGGTTCAAATATACATGGGGGGTCATGTATATTTGAACACCTGAAAATCATAGTTAATGCAGTTCAAATATGAGGTCAATTATGTTCAGTGGATGGTTAATGAGTTGTGACAACTTGTTACATCCATTAACCATCCACTGAACGTAATTAACCACATATTTGAACTGCATTTACCAGATATCACAGTGTCGCCCAACTGTCCAAAATTCAGGTGTACAAATAACATTACTCATGTGGCCATTCTCTTTTCTTGATTTTTTTTCTTTGAACCTTTTTTCCTTCTCTCTCTTAGCTCCCTCTCTATCATTGCTTTACTTTTATTTTTATTTTCATCTATCTTGCTTTCACGGTTTGAAAAGTCAAGGCCATCAATCTTCGTTTATATTCTTTTTTTCTTTTTCCTATTCTTACTTCTCTTTGTTTTCTTTTTAACAACTAAATGTTATATTTAATATATGATGAGTATTTTACTTGATTATGTATGTTAATTTTGGGATGACCTTAAATGGGTTTTATTTGTAAAACGTTTTCCACTGAATGATTTAATTTTTAAGTCAGTCTTTTTTCTTTTAATCCAAAAATTAAGTGTTTAAATTATTTATTGAGTGATTATTGCATTGATTGTGGTTTTGGTAGCTATTGGTTGTGTTGACGACCAATTTTCCCCCATGTGGCTGTGACTATCATGCTTGGAGGAGCAGGATTCACACTTTTGGAGCTGTCATGGATTTTTCCTACACGTGCTGTGAAGCTCCAAAGGAACCTAGAGCTTCATTCCGAGGTGGGGGAAGATAATATGTTATGTGTAGTATGGGGTATATGCGGGTTACTGTAACTGCATAATAATGGGAATTATTTTTAGTATGCTTCATTAATATTTTTATGTTGTGACTACCTGCATAATTTTAGAACCTTAATTATATCTTTGCTTGAATAATCTTAAATTTAATTTAGCTCTATGCTAAATTTAAATTTCTTTATTTAGTGTAAGGATCGAATTCAATAACCTTACTTTTTTGTAACTCACGTACGCTAAGCATTGGATATGAATTCCATGTAATTGGGCTCTAAGTATAAGCCTCATGGTACGATCGTTAAGTCGTTTAGGGACTTTTGTGAAGTGCATTTGTTTCCAAACTTAGATTCAGGAGGTGTTAGAATATTATTATTAGATGGTATCAATTATTATTTATTGAATTTATGAATTCAATCTCAAGTTCATCCTTATTTATATTTTGTTAAGTCTTGGGCTCGAAATTAATTTAATATATGGTATTGAGGACCTTTGAAATGAAATAAATAGACCAAATTATTGGAAAGTTAAAGACTTTCAAAATATTCATCTTTTGATGTTCAAATCTATGATTTGTACTTAATTTTAGGTATCAAATGTTAATTTTAACTATTGTTATATATTTTACCCAAAATGAGTTAAAACGGTAATTTATCGGATCAAATCATTATATTGATGTCTGTACTCTAAAATAATTAATTTTAGCCTAAGTATGCTTTAATTAATTTTAAGTGTTCAAATGAACTTGAGTTGAAAGGAATAATTTTGGTTAATGGCCTATTCGAGCCCAAATCTTAACAATAGCTTTATTTAAATTGATACCGATGTTTTGGGATGTATTAGTTCCTGCCTTGTATCTTCAGACAATATTCCAACCTAATCATATTTGTTGTCGTTCTGAAAGTATAGACACCTATTTATAGATGATTAGGGGATTGAGTGGGGGCCACAGATGAGACAACCCGTTGTGCCCCCGTGTTTTATTAGATTAATTCTCTCTTAAATCATTTCTTAATCGCACGCTTAGCGTGAAAAATACGTAAAAATTAAAACTTATTTAATAATCATATAACTTCTGCAAATTAAACACATCAACATTGTAATATATAAATACACATCGGTTTATTTATTACATTACCAAAACACTGTTGAGGGTATCCCTTCAGTAGGATCCCTCACAGGCATAAACTTAAATAAAAGTCATACTTAGCGAAAACATATAAAAATTACTTCTTAGACACATTGGCCATACTATCTATACTCTAATCGCCATGGATCAGAGCTCGACCTCCAGCATCTAGTTCATAAGGAGTTCCGTCCAACTCCTAAGAAACCTCTGTTTCATATAGATCTCCGTCCAGCTCCTCAGCAACATAATCCTCCATCGAGTCTTCTAATGTAAGTAAAGTAACCCACAAGAATACAGAAATATAGGGGATAAGAAGTAGTTCTATCATCAAAAAGCGGTAAAGAGTATTAGTAAATTATACAGTAATTGTCATAGACAAATCATTATTCAACACCTAACTAGCACAACATCCTCAAATTCAAGTATCATACTCTACCCCAATCTCGTACAACTAGAATTTCTTACTAACGTGGCCATTACTGATTTCTTTCACGCATTCCTCTCGGGGAATGTCAGTCAATTGTTCAAGTGACAGGTTCCAAATTCCCGGTGCACATTCTCTTCCATGGTGAGAACGCTCACGCTAAGCATGACACTATAGCTGCAAGATGCTCCCGGTGCACACCCCGTCCACTCTCGGGGGTGCTCAATGAAATTCAATGACACTATAGCTGCACAACCTATTTCTAAGGTGGAACGGTCTAGCGAGAACTCTTGACCTCGTGTATTATATTACCAATACACGGTTGGAAACAACAACACCAACCTTGTGTATTATATTACCAATACACGTGAATCTCACCAACCCATTTTAACAACATCCTAGTGCCTTAACCTTCCACTAGAACTCAACACATATTCTAGGTCACCACACCTCTTTAAAATAAATCATCTAGGTTAGGCAATTCTAAGTCACCATTATTCCCACACCCAAAACAAACAACTATCTCTCGAACAACATATATATCTTTTCTTAAAATCCACTAAGCATCATATTAACAACCAGGCAGATCATGCATAACATAACATCAGAAAATATTCAAACACCAAAATAATACGTCACATGCAGGTGGAATATCTCAACCAGCGGATCACAGTAAATTCAATAACAATAATAAATTCAATCAACCTCAGATTAGATAAAATCATCCTAACGTCGATAAGCCTACAATCCACGAATCACCATTGGTTTTAAAAAAAAGGTTTCCAATGTGATTTTGGTCTTGTCGATTCCTCGACTACTAGTAGGGTTTAGGTCGCCCTACACAATTATCATATAATCAACTACTTATCGATTCCGATGATAGGTTGATTCTTCCCCCACCTGGGTTATCATTGAAATTCCGAATTCGCAGTTCCTCGTTGTCACGCCATGTGTTATCAAATTCACCTTCATCCAGACAACACCACAACAAGTTAATCAACAAACCCTCCCTTAACCACTTTTAGTTAGGTTTGTCCAAGTAATTCAAATGAGGTTAGGTTTATGTTCAAGGAGAAGCGACGGAGGGGCGGGACTGCCTGGGGGGGGGGGGGGGGGGGGTTAATTTATATGTAGGAGATTGGCTTTAACTTATGTTAGATTTAAAATAATCAAGGTTAGGTTAATCTAAATATCTAGATATTTTCATTAAATATATAGATATTTTCAAATAAATATCTAGATATTTATTTTACTAAATATCTAGATATTTTTCTGTTATCTGTGCCCGGCTCCGTCGATTACCCGATTAACGACCAAAACGCCCGAGAATCGTCTAATGTCTTATTTTTTTACAAAAATTTCAAAATACCGTATCTCGTTGGAAACATGATAAAAACCTACATTATTTTGTTCACGAGTCAAAATTAGGTTTTCTGATCATTAAAATCTTACTATCAGTGGAAATACCGATTGTTTTCCGTTCGAACTTTCCCTAGAACTCGCCCGAATACACATAATTTTTATTTATGATCAGAAATTTGGAAAGTAGACTTCCTCACGGACAAAATATAAAAAATCTACAAATTTCAGTTTTCGGGTCAAATTAGGGTTTTCTGTCAGTATAAAATTATGCTGTCAGTTAAAAACGCAGACCGGTTTCCGTCTGAATTTTAAACCCAAATTTTAACTAGAGCTTCCTACCATAGAGTAATTTCTAGATATGATTTTGTTTTCTCCAAAATCATTTCCTAAGTCTCAAATAAAAATATAAATAAATATATTTTTTCTGTTAAAACAGTGTAATTAAAAATAGGCTGTTACAACAGAGACCTTGTGGATAGTCAGGCGTAGATCCTACCAATTGTTTGGTGTATGCTGCACTGCCCCGGTGGAGACCTAGACAGCAGGGCTGTAACATCCCTGGCTGCTCTATGGATTGACGATTGTCCCCACAAACCAACAAGGGTCTTTGTAGCGTGCTTTGTCCTCACTCACACGCTTCCTGGGAAAACTTCCCAAGAGGTCATCCATCCCAGAATTGCTCCAAGTCAAACAAGCTTAACTGTGGAGTTCTTAAGTGATGGGCTACCGAAAAGAAGATGCATCTTGTTGATATAGGTAGTACCAATCAATTCTTATAAGCCATCCTTAACTGTATAGTCCCATACCTACACAATCTCAGGATCCCTCTCATCCCGGTGTGTTTTCGATTCATTCATGTGGCCCTCCGCCTAGAAGCCTGCCATGAGCTGCTCCTTGTCCGTGCCTTCTTGCACCAGCGACCACTCCCCGCCCTCGTCAGTCCCGGGTGTCACATGCCCACCAGCTTACGCCTGGTTGAGCCGCTCCTTGTCCGTGCCTTCTTGTACCAGCGACCACTCCCTGCTCTCATTAGCCCCGGGTGTCACATCCCCACCAGCTTCAGCCTTGTTCGTCCTCGATCCACACCGTACTGGGAGAGGTGCTGCTCTGATACCATTTATAACATCAATGGCTGCTCTATGGATTGACGACTGTCCCCACAAACCAACACGGGTCTTTTCATCGTGCTTTTTCTCACTCACACGCTCCTTGGAAAACTTCCCAGGAGGTCACCTATCCCAGAATTGCTCCAAGTCAGGCACGCTTAGCTGTGGAGTTCTTAAGTGATGGGCTACCGAAAAGAAGATGCATCTTGTTGATATAAGTAGTACCAATCAATTCTTATAAGCCATCCTTAACTATATAGTCCCATACCTACACAGTCACAGGATCCCTCTCATTCCGGTGTATTATCGGTTTATTCATGTGGCCCTCCGCCTAGTAGCCTGCCAGGAGCCGCTCCTTGTCCATGACTTCTTGCACCGGCGACCACTCCCCGCCCTCGTCAGCCCCGGGTGTCATAAGGGCTGTCTTGACACTCCACTGATCTAACTATTATTCAGATGTTAAGAACTCGTGTGAAAGTGCCAAGGAAATGGCTGTTAGCGTACACCAATCGTGGACTTGTGCACTAAATTGTTTATGCATATTTCTTAGATGCTATCTCGACGAAATACTTTGACAATAATAGTCTCCTTGGAAAAAATTTAGGTCTAGTCCTAAGCATGCATTCGAGTTTCAGTCTTTTTCTAAAATTATATATTTATATTTTATAAATGTATCCCTAGATATATGTATCCATTTACTTGACTGATTGTCATCTTCATACCCATATCTACATTATGAGCCTGGCATAGAATCTTACCTCCATGTCGTTTCTTCTCTCTCTTTGTATGTGTGAGAAGCTACTTTTGATGGCTGCCCCTTACGTAGGACCAGGGATCCACCTTTATCTGATGGACTTAGAGTTGAGACTTCCAACCTGGAGGTCTAACTATTGATCGAGCCAACCAAACTTTGCACTACGCGGGACATGTTATCTTCCACATGAAGATTCTCCGCTTCCCTATTTTTGAGTTCACGAGCTTCTTTCGTCTGAAACTAGCTCTCCCTTTTGACGATTTTTGGAATCCTCCTCCAGCTGGCGTTGACTCTCCACCTCTTGCTGAGCCTTCGAGGGATATTCCTGTAGATCCTCTTAGTCTACTGGTTACTGATGACCAGGAAGTCCCTGCTTCTGTTGAGTCGGATCCAATGGAGGATGAGGAAGAGGAAGAGGAAGAGGAGAAGCAGGAAGAGGAGGAGGAATTTGTAGATGATTGATGATGCGCCGCATGGGCTTTTTTTTTTGTGGAGGATCTTGAGTCTGGGGAATATTTTGAGCATCTTCTTTTGCTTTAAATATGTATAGATGCTATAGGAGGGAGCTTTTGATGTATATTTTTGTATTGGCCTTATGATGGCATTTCCCTGTATTTATGACTGATGTATATAGTTCATTTATCCCGCTATAGGGTTGTTAGTGAAAGCTCTGTATGCCCCATTTGACTTATGACTTTGTGAAAAATTTCGCGTATGTATGTAAAATCATTTAGGATTACTGTACCTAATTATTTTAAGTCTTTATGATGATTGAAGGTTTTTTTTTTTTATAATTTCCACTCCTGGCAGTTGATGAAAGACAAGTGATCTAGTTTTTTTTTTTTTTTTTTCCAACAATAGTGTTGAAAGGCATCACAATAAGGAAAAAGATCTCAACTAGGTTGGCACCTTAGACCTTACCTATCATTTGTAGCACACTAAATTTATTAATAAAGAAGAAAAGAATACAAAAAGAAGGTATGAGGGGACTTGTCCAAAACCCAACCAAAATAAAATTACTTAAATCTAAAAGATGGAAGACTAAATCTATTGCGATTAAAGTCCTCCAAAACAAACCTCGGTGGTGAGTTCCACCATGTAAAATCAAGAGTAGTAACTCCATAAGATGCTAGCCTATCCGCACAAGAGTTACCTTCTCTAAAAATATGGGATGAGAAAATTTGCAGCCTCTTTGCTAAATTTAAACAATTCTTCCAACGATTTCTTATGACCCAAGGAACAAAATCATAATGCTTTAGAGCCTTCAATACCTTTCACATAAGCCAGCTCAATACCTAACATTGCAGCTGCCAATTTTGCATAAAAAGAAGATTTGACCCCTAGATGCCCCCAAAAACAACCCAAGAAAGCACTATTGGAGTCTCTAAAGATGCCATCAGTCATAGCCAATCCTGGATTACCCTTAGAGGATTCATCAGCGTTACATTTGATCCAAGAGCAAGGAGGCATGTACCAAATAACTTCACTGATTTCTGGAGCTTTGGAAGCATGGCAGGAGATGTTAAACATCTTCAGAATTCTGAACTCATCCATAGAGTTTGAACAACAACCTTTTGAATGAGAACTTGACAGAAAAAACAGCAGCCTTGATCATGTGAATTATCATATGCAGGTCATAAAATTTGTTTTGGAACCTCAATTGATTCCTGGAAAACCAGTTGAACCAAACTATGTGAATTATGGTGGACATAATCGCATCTTTGACCTGAGCACTCCACTGGTTTCCACAAACTGAAAGGATGGTGAAGATAGAGGAGTGATCAATGTTTTGCTGTAGCAAACTTGCCAACCAATTCCAGAGAGAAATGGCAAAAGAACAGGTGAAAAACAAATGATTGGAACTCTCCAAAGCCCTGCCACAAAGGCTACACATGGAGACTATAGTGCAACCTCTATGCTGTAACTTCTCATCTGTAGGTAGCTTACCAAGCAGCAGCCTCCACACAATAAAAGATCTTGGGGGAGGGATATTAGACTTCCAAATTTGTTTACTCCAAGAAACAGGTTGCTCCACCTGCCTGATTTGATTAAATGCTTCTTTGAAAGTAAGAGTGCCTGATTCATTATACTTCCAGACTAGCTGATCATCACGAACCTCAATAGGAAGCACTATTTGTTGAACTTGAGAAGTTATAGTAGGGAATTTTTCTGAGAAAACAGAAGGAATGTGCCAAACACCATTATTGATAAAGTCAGAAACCCGAGCCTTTAATGAAAGAGAAGTAGGGATGTCAAGCATATTGCAGATAGGAGCATCCAACCAACAATCAGACCAGAACATAATCCTATTGCAATTCCCTAAACACCACCTGCTACCATCTAAAACAGCAGCAAAGAAACACCTTACAGAAGTCCATATGGAAGACTTAGCATAGTGAACAGTTAGTATGCTATTCCTATAGAATCTAGGCTTAAGAAGCCTGACCCAATGATCATCTGACCTCAATACCTCCCAAGCTAATTACAGCAAAGCAGCCTCATTGACAGATCTAAGAGGCCTAACACCAATCCCACATTCATCATAAGGATAGCACATCTTGGACCAAGAGACAGTGACTAGCTTTCTTATATTTATATCCCCAGAGCAAATAAAGTTTCTAATCCACTTGTCCAAAGAGTTGAGAAGACTGAAAGCTATAAGAGACCATACCATAAATAATGGACTTGACCAATTCAACTCTTCCCATTATAGGAAAAGAATGACCCTCCCAAGCTGCCAATTTTGTCTTAATTCTGTCCACTATTGGCATCAAATAACAAGACTTAGGCTTACCTTGAAATATTGGAACACCAAGGTAGCTGAAGGGCAAGCTGCCAAGGGAAACACCAAGGAATTGACTAATCTGTGCAACTCTAGAGGCAAAAATAGACCCTGCAAAGATTCTGCATTTACTCAAGCTCAAAACCTAACCCGAGGCATGCTCATACTCCTTGAAAAGGTTCATCGAGTTAGACAGGTTTTTCTTGGTTCCTCTACAAAAAACCATGATGTCACCTGCATACATGACATGAGTAGGAGCTGAAACTCATCTGGTGCCTGCCATTGTTTTCAAGAGACCAGCATTGGTAAGCAGAGTGATGCCTCTACTTAAGGCATCTTCAGCTAAGCAAAAGAGAAGAGGGGATAGGGGATCTCCCTGTCTAACCCCTCTTTTGTAGCTGAAAAAACCAGCTAAATGACCATTGATTGAGATAGAAAGCTTTGCTGAGTTGAGAATTGTCCTAATCCAGCTGCAGAAAGTTTGACTGAAACCAAAATGATCTAATATAGAAATCAGGAAATCCCAGTCCATTGTGTCAAATGCCTTCCTGATGTCCAACTTTAAAGCTACATTTCCTCCAAAAGCCTTATGGTCTAGCATATTTATTTCCTTAGAAGTAATACAAATACATTCAGTTATATGTCTACCTCGAATAAACCCTCTTTGCTGTTTAGAAATCACCTTAGGAGCAATCACAGCAAGCCTATCTGCTAAAACCTTGGAAATCACCTTAAACTGAAAACTGGCCAAAGTAATTGGTATATAGTCTTCAATCTTATCTGCAGTAGGGAACTTAGGAATCAAGGCAATGATATTGGAGTTCATATTAGGAAGGATCCAACCAGTTTTGAAGAATTGGAGCACAGAACTATGCACATCACTACCCACTATGTCCCAGAAGGATTGGAAAAAACTACCACTGAAGCCATCAGGTCCAGGGGCACCTGAGCCATTCATAGAGAATACAGCAGACTTAACATCATCAATAGTTGGCAAAGAAGTTAGCATGGCATTGTCTTCCCTTGTAACAAGATTTGGGATGACTTTGCTGACAAAACCAGCATCATTGCAGCAGTTGTGAGAGGCATAGAGGGATGTGTAATAACTTAAAACATGTTGTTCAATGTCTAGCTGGTTGTCCAGAATTTCCTCACCATTTTTCAGATAGTCATTTGAATTGAGGAGTGTCTAATCTTGGCCAGCTAGTGAGAATATGAAGTATTCCTGTCTCCACCAGTAAACCAGTTCACTGTAGCCTTTTGTCTCCAGAAATCTTCCTGATATGACAAGGCTTGCTGCAAATCCTTTTGAACAATCAATTCTTGGTCATGTAACTCATCAGAAAAACTAGCTGAACAAATCTCCTGCTGAATGGAATCCAGCTTACTCTGAGCATCCTCCACCATTTTATGAACATCACCAAAAGATTCCTTGTTCCAACTTTAAAAAGCCTGTTTCATAGCTTTCAATTTCTGGCTAAGGACAAACATTGGACAGCCCACAAATTCCTTGTTCCACACCTCCTAAACAAGCTTTTTGCAATCCTTATGTTGAGACCACATACTCATATTTTTAATTGAAGTAGGGAACTGTGAGTTACCTCTTTACATTATTGAAAACAAAGGAAAATGATTTGATTGGTTTCTAGTAAGAGTACAGCAAGATGAGGAAGACCAGAAAGATTACCAAGCATCATTACAAAGGGCCCTGTCAAGTCTTTTCTCAATGTGAGCTCCTCCTCTTCTGTTATTTGACCAAGCATACTCAGCTCCTTTGGTTGGAAGATGAGTGAGACAGCAGGTGTTAGACGACAACCTGAATTCATCACATGATATTTGTAAAGAGCTTCTGCCACCCCTCTACTTATGGGCACGAAGAACTGAATTATAGTCACCACATAAGAACCAAGGTCCAGGATTATGCTGAGAAAGAGAAGTCATCTCATACCACGATACTCGAAGGCACTCCACAGTGTAATTGATCTTAACAGGTAAGAAATGTGATGATTTCGTTGACCTGTCAACGATCACCCAAATTGAGTCAAAACCTTTGGAAGTCCTTGGCAGACTAACTACAATATCCATCGATATACTATCCCACTTCCATTCAGGTACATCTAACGATGTAAGCATTCCTCCAGGTCGTTGGTGTTCTAACTTTGCTTTCTGACAAGTCAGACATGATGCAACGCACTCCACGACTTGATTTTTCATACCTGGCCACCAAAACATTTGTTTTAGATCTTGATACATCTTAGTTGATCCACGATGAATACTTGACTTGCTCTTGTGTGATTCTTCCACAATCATCTTCTTCATCTCAAGATTATCAGGTACACAGACTCGTCAATTGCACCTTAAGATGTCATCCGATCCCAAGCTAAATTCGGTAACTTTTCCTTTTTCCATTAAATCTTTCTTCTATTGAATGAACGCATCCACAGCTTGTTGTTCTCGGATCTCTTCCAATAATCCACTAGAAATCTTTATCATTCCTAAAATGATTTTCTGTTGGCTTACATTCATAATTAAATTGAGATCACGGAACATCTCAATTAACTCGAGTTCCTTTACCATCATACCCGAAATATGAATGGCTTTCCAGCTTAGTGCATCCGCTAGCACATTCGCCTTTCCAGGATGATATTGCAACAACATGAAGTCATAGTCTTTTAGAAACTCCATCCATCGTCTTTGCCTCATGTTGAGCTCCTTTTGATCGAACAAATACTTTAAACTCTTGTGGTCACTAAAGACATCAAACTTGGCTCCATACAGATGGTGTCTCCATATCTTTAGTGCAAAAACCACAGCAGCTAACTCTAGATCGTACGTTGGATAATTCCTCTCATGAGTCTTTAGCTGGCGTGACCCGTACGCTACGACTTTCCGATGTTGCATTAACACACAGCCTAAACCTTGATGTGAAGCATCACAATATACTTCATAGGGTTCATATTGTTCAAGAAGTATTAATACCGGCGAAGTTGTCAGACGTTCCTTTATTCTTTGGAAGCTTTCTTCGCACTTTGCAGTCCACGTAAAAAGTTGATCTTTCTTTGTAAGTTGAGTCAAGGACGCCACTATCTTTGAAAAACCTTCAATGAACCTTCGATAATAACTAACTATACCAACAAAGCTTCGAATTTCCGTCACTATCTTTGGCCTTTCCCAAGAAAGTACCGCTTCTACTTTTGCAGGATCTACAACAATTCCTTCTTTGGCGATCACGTGTCCTAAGAATTTTACTTCTTCTAGCCAAAACTCGCACTTGGAAAGTTTGGCATACAACACCTTCTCGCGTAGGATTTGTAGAACTTGTCGCAGATGTTCTTCAAGTTCCTCATGACTCTTTGAGTAAATGAGAATGTCATCGATGAACACTATGACAAACCTATCCAGAAAAGGATGAAAAATCCGATTCATGTAGCCCATGAAGATGGCAGGTGCATTCGTCACTCCAAAAGGCATTACGAGATACTCATAATGTTCATAATGAGTTCTAAACGCAGTCTTTGGTATATCTTCTGTCTTCACTCTTATTTGATGATAACCCGTCCTTAAGTCGATCTTCGAGAACACAACAGCTCCTCGCAGTTGATCCATCAGATCGTCAATGAGCGGTAGAGGGTACTTATTCTTGATCTTCACTTTGTTGAGTTGTCGAAAATCTACGCAGAGTCTCGAACCTCTGTGACACCCTCTACCCCGCATGTATTCAAAAGCGAAAACACATATAAAAAAGAAAGAGAACACATGCATATTATATCATAATAATAAAAACCGGGCAGAGGCTGTCGCATTGTAACATAGCTTTTCAAATCGCTAAAATACAAAACATGTTTATAAAGAGAAAACATAACATAACTAAAAGCATAAATGAAACCAAACCCCAATGTCACATTACTGAGCTGGTATAACCAATCCGATAAACAACTCGGATAACAACTAAACTAAACATAAACTAAACTACAAGAAGCGGCTCCTCAGAGTCATTCCTCATCAAGTTGCACATCGAACTCTGCATAAACGATACATGCCACAAAACAAGAAACATAGAGATAGGGAGTAAGAAACATATGTACGAATATAATGGCAAGGAAGCAGTTAGCAAGACGAGCATACATCAAACAAGTATGCCATATCAAACAGCAATATCATAACAATCATCATCATACAACGTGTATGCTTTGCAATGCAGTTCTGATCCACTCCTTTATTATGCACTCGGATCCAAACTAACTCGGGATGCCAACTTCGGGGTTACATCTCCACATTGGCCAAAAAGCACCAACGCCGAGCCAGACCACCAACCATGGGTGGACCCCTAGGACAGCCGACGCACCTTATTCACGGGTGTGCCACTGCGGTTGTACATGACCCCATAGTCTCGAATGAATCGCCACGGATGGCCATATCGGCTTACTCTCGGACAACCTCCCCTATGTTGCACAACCTCTCATCATCATCTCCGATGCGTGAATGCATGGCAAACAACAGACAACCACAACCACCACCTCCGCTTGGGCCCATAGGCTACCCAAGTTTGATCACCATCAACACCTCGACCACTAGGCTATAGAGGATTATCGTTTAACGTTTCATCGTTAAGTCTTTTAAGCATCAACAACACTATGGCCATTAAGCACCAGAGCTCAACACCTTGACCATCAAGTATCAAGGTCCCCTTGGAGTGGACACTAGGCTACCAAGGTACAACATCAACAATGTTATCTTCTCGCTTTAGTTATTAACACCATGGTTCCCAAGCACCAGAGCTAAACACCTTGACCATTAAGCATCAAGGCCCCCTTGGCCACTCGGTTACCAAGGTACAACATCATCTTTTAACTTGTCTTTGGTCTTCATGTTCCGTTGGTATCTTATTATGTCTTTGAAGTGTTTGGGGTAAAAACCCCTATTTCAGCATTTCTGGTTCTGTTCTGGTCAGGTGAGCACGGGCGTGCTCACCCTCCGTACGGGCGTGCTTCGTGCTGCCTGCTGAGCACGGGCGTGCTTAAATGTGCGCCCTGCATTGGGTTCCAAACTAGAGCACGGGCATGCTCCTTATCAAGCATGGCCGTGCTCAATGGAGCGTGGCCGTACTGATCTGGGCAGAAAGGGTCAGGAACCCTTTCCAAAATCCTTGGGACAGTTCATATATTCAACATATTGGCTTTTACTAATCCATTGATCATCAACTTCATTAATCTTAATTGTTCTTAATTAATATTCATGTCTTACCATCATAGGGAATTAATCCTTTAACTAAGCCCTATGAACATAACCTTACCTCTCAGACTATATGCATGTCTTATGAACAACTGGGAGAAACATCCCTTAATTCTCATTATCATCATTAACGTATTTAACGTCTTATCATTATGTTGGTATTAACATCCTCGACATTCAACATCAGGCAATAACATCATACTCATCATAATCATGGCATCATCACATTCAACATGTTCATAACAGTCAATATTCAATAAGAACATTCATACCAATATTATCATCACAACGGATAATCATCATATAATAATTAATCATATAAACATATAAACATGTTAACAAGGGAAAGGGTCATGGGTAACCCTTCGCCTTACGCTACCCCCAAGCCTACATATTCATACTATTCCTTCTCCCCATACATGGTATGAAGATTCCCAAAATGATAACGTTGACAAACTAGACACGTTCCCTCAAGCGGCTCGACGAGTTCCCCAAGCCTTGGCCAAACAACAAGAGGATAACCAATTAGTCTCTAGATCTAATAATAGAAAAGGGACTAAGAGAGAGGGAAGACAATGTTACCTTAAACGACACTACCGCGCTACTTCTCTCCCACAACTAGAGCAAGAACACCAAGAACTTCAAGGGGTTCAAGGGGAGGGAAGCGAAGAGGTTTTTATCGCACTAGGATTGGCCAAAGTGCCAAAAAGAGGGTTTGGGTCGCAACCCTCACGGAACTGCTCTATTTATAGACTCTGAGACGTGCTCAATTCCTGAGCATGGGGCGCTCAAAGATGTACTGCGCAACCATCTAAATGACCGAATTAGCCAAAACACATAAACTAATACTTGTAGATAATTCTCTTAGCTTTCCAACGACACAAAGATCACCTGGATCAGACATCTAGAACTCAAGATATGGTCAAAACGGTGAAACAAGTTACTTGGACTCTAAAAGGATTGAACCTTTCTAAGGCTAAACTTCCCCAAACATGAACTTAGGCATCAAAAACAAACATAACAAGCATATACTAACATATATATAACATATATGAAAGAACTAAGCTTATTTACAAAAAACGGGGTGTTACAACCTCCGTCTTTCTTTCTCACTAACAGAACCGGTGCTCCCCACGGGGACACTCTGTTGTATGAATTGTTTCAACAAAAGATCCTCCAGTTGAGCTTTCAACTCAACAAGCTCTATAGGCGACATTGGTATGGAGTGATAGAAATCGGACCAGCTCCTGGAACTAAATCGATGGAGAACTCGATATCTCTGATTGGTGGCAAACCCAGAACGGTCAGGAAACACTCTTGCTACAGGCACCGTACTCAAATCGATCTCCCCCTCGACTTCTAAGCTAGATAAAAACAAGCATCCCTGGTCTCCTTCTTTCGAAGAAGTTCTTACTTGGTTGGTAGATAAAAATCCAGAAATCTCAGGATCAGGAAAAACTAAAGTTTTATGAGATCATCGGACTGTGAAGCTTCAGCACCACTCATAGTATAAACCCTTCCCTTAGCCGTCGGTTTATTAGTCCTTAAATTATTAGCAATTTGTGCAGACCTCTAGGCATTGCAGTCCCTAGCCATAAGAGTTTCAAACACTCAGAGGGGGGGGGGGGGGGGATGAATTGAGTTTTCTAAAAACTTTCCTTCTTAAAAAAAATATATTTCAAAACAGGTTTGTTACCTCAAGATCTTTATTAAAAATAGTGAAGGGCTTTTTACAAATTATTGAATTGAACAATGAGGATAACAAGATGCAGATTACAGAATTGATAAAACACAGATCAAGTTCTAAACTTTAACAATCAGGTTCTATAGCATACAATTCAATCTTTAAGAAACAAGAACAGTTTGTATATGATTGAATTTTAAGCCTTGCAATTCAAGAACATGTTATGCACAATTCAGACTTAACATCAACAATCAAGAACAAATGAAATTGGTTCATTTTAGTGTTTAAGAATAGAAACAAATTAATTCAGATTTCATCAATTATAATGCAAGATTCAGTTCTAAGCATAAATCAGTCAAGACCAAATTGTATAGGTTCAGTTTCAATGTTCAAAATCATATTTAATAAACTCAGTTTTGATCACAAGATTCAGTTCAGATATTACAGATCAAAGACTGAAATCAACATTGAACTTTAAACATCAAGAACTCAGTTTATGTATGTATATGTACCTAAAACAAAAATTGAAAGAGATTGAGTTCAGAGATACCACACAACCAGATTTATACTGGTTCAGTCACCACCACTGTGACCTACATCCAGTCCCCACTCCACATGTGGGTATTCACACACTAACCGCAAGCTTTACCCAGGCGCTTGAAAAACTTTTACACCACAGAGCACTCTTTCACCTTGGGATACCACACCCTTGTGAAAAGCCTCAATGTTCTTTCTAACCTTAGGGATGACTCACCCTAATCACACAGAGAGATTCCCACTCTCTTACAATTCAATAGAAAGTAAAATGATTTGATCTAAACTCTCAGAAATTGAATACACAAATTGAAGCACCTATGAGAAGAAACACTCTTTTCACAATATAGCTCAATGAGATGAATGATTTTCACAATTGATCTCTCAAATTGATTTCGTGTTATTCTAATATGTCATGAGTGTTCTTTCAATCCCAGTATATATAGAAAACAAATTGTAACCGTTTGGGATTAGTTAGAAACAGATTTGGAATCATAACAGATTCAGTTAAACTGTTTCAGGTTTCTTGTACATGGGTTGACTACAGGGATGTATTAACCAACTTTATACTGATAATTACTGTACACCTGTGTAGTACATGGCTGTACGTGTTTTTCCAAAACTGATTTTGGTTAATCAACCAGTACACCCATTCAGTACATCTATGTATTAGTGAATATAAGATTTTTCAGAAACTTGAATACATGCGTACATAGCTTATGTATAGGGATGTATTCAGTTAACCATTTATAACTGATCTGATTTCATATTATGTATAGGTGTAGTACATCTATGTACTGAATATCAAAAACCTTTTATTCATTTGTCAGTTCCAGAATAAGGTATATACCCATTGAATACATGGCTGTACTGACAAATAATTTTGTTAATTTCCAAAAATCATTTTCTTTAAAACTTATTCCTTTTTAATGCAGATTATGAAAATGATTTTCTTCATGTATCTTTTAAAGAGTTATTTGTGATTAAGAGAGGTCTTCTCTTACAAATCATCTAAGACTTAAATCTAATTCTCCTTTGAGCTTTGTCTTGATGATTCCTTTGTTCCTTGCCTTGCTTGTTGCTCTTTTGATTTCTTCAAGTCCTTATTTGGATAGTCCTCTTTGAATTGCTCATTAAACTTGACATTCTTAACTTGATACCTGTCTTTGCAATTGGATACCAAAAACACTTGCACACACATTAAATGATATGTTTGTCATACATCAAAATCTTTAATTCATTGAGTCTTACACAACGAACAGTTTTCAGTAGCATGATTCACACTTCCACACTTGTAACATTTCTGAAAATAGCCTTGGTCTTGGTTCCTTTAGCCTCCACCACCAGATGCAGAAGCAACTGAACGGTATGGTTGTTGGTTCTGGTTGTTTCCGGGTGGTCTATAATATGGTTTCCTCTGGTTTTGCTTTCCTCTTTGATTCTGGAACTGGTTCTTGAATCGAGACGGTCCTCCAACATTCCCTCTGTTATCTCTTCCTTTCTTCATTTGTTGCATTTTCCGGCACATCTCTACCAACGCTTGAAAATTTCGGATCTCCAATGGTAATACTAATTCTTTAATCTCAAATCTTAGTCCTCCTTCAAACTTCTCGCATTTCCAGCTTTCATCATATTCCCCAATTGATAGATCCCTCTGTTGTAGATGCAGAAATTCTTGTTCCTTCTCGACTCTGGCACTTTGAGTGAAATACTTGTCCAAAAATGCATTGCGGAACACATTCCAAGTGATTTCCTGATGATCAGCAATTAACAGTTGTCTAGTGCCCTTCCACCACTACTCAGCATCTCCCAAGAGTAGGAAGGTAGCATAGGGAACTTTGACTACTTCTGGGCTGTGAATCAGTTCAAAGATTTTCTCCAGCTCTTGTATCCACAGATCTGCTTTCTCAGGGTCAGCCTCTCCATGAAATTGAGGTGGATTCTGATGTCTAAAAGCAGTCAGACTTCTACCTTTAGTAGCATGCTCAGTACGGATCTGTTCTTGCGGATTCTGGGTAGCCATAGTGGCTATCTGAAGTGCAATAGTAGCGGCAACATCCGCCACCGCTTGTGCTGCATAGTCCATTCCACCAGCATCCTCATAGTTCTCTTTGAAATCACCACAGTCGTCTACACGACCACCTCTACGGCCTCTTCCACGACCGCAACCTCGTCTACGTCCACATTTAACTCCTGCTTCCATAACTGACCTACAAGACAAAATCAGTTAATCTGAAACCAGAAAATGAAACGTAAACTATTCTGTTAACACATATTACTTCTAAAAAGTAATTAAATCAAGTCTTAATCAAAGATCACACAACATAGACATAACAGACCTATTCCCAAAGATTCCTGAAAGACTCGACCAGCTCTGATACCACTGACGTAACGCCTCCCTTGGCGCTACATAATAACTACTCGTTACGAAAAATGAAACAGAAAACAATTCGCTAGTTACTTTCAGAAAATAAATTATTACTTGTTCCTGTTCGAAAACAGGTGTAAACAAAATTCTTTTGTCTTATACATAAACACATCATAATACTTACATCATTGTTCTCCTTTCTATATCAGGACCCTTATAGTTGCGGGTCATTGGTCAGAGTTCTAACATCACTAAGAAATATACATATACAGATATATAATACCAAAACTCAAGGGCTAAGCAGAGAACCACTACTACAAAAAGGATGGCTCTCATCAGCCGAATATACAAACTAGAAGAAGCTACCACCTCCAAAACCATTAGGGATACCTCCATGGCCATCCCTATCAGGGGAAGGATCGGGTACAGCTACTCCTACTCCTCCATCAGCTGTAAGGTCAACCTCCTCATCTAGTGGGTGATAGTCTGCCACCTCCTCATCCTCGTGAGGATCCTCCTCAATCGAATTGTCCTCTCGAGGGTCTTCCTCGATCATGTCATCATCATCATCATCCCCTCCAACCAGGATTAGGGAAGCAGGTAGTTCTTGCACTGGGGATGTGGGTGCTGTTCCAGGAAGAGTCTGAAGTGGTGGAGGCTGATGGTAGGTGTTTCCCGTCTCCAATAAGGTCCTCAAAATAAGCCAGATAGGTGGTAGTGGGACCTCCACCATTTTCATGCTATGCGAACACGACATCATCCTTGCTTCAGTCCCTTTGGTAGTAAGTAACGGCCCGGTATAAGTCGTGCTTCGGGCACCCGGGTGGATTACCCAAGTGCTCCCATCATCTAGGTGCTCAAACGCTAGGCCCAGAAACCCCGAATGGGTCAAGTGGTTCATGGGATCCATCTGTATACGTACAACAGTATACCATACGAAGGTGAGATACCAATATATGAGTTTTATCATAACAGCCACATACGCGACTCTCAAACAATAACATATGACAACAACGGAAAAATAACATAACATCACCAATTATTTCCACAGGGATTAATACCCGACAACCAGTGCATTTTATAAAACATTTCATGTCACTTCTATATTCACTATCTATTTCGTAATCTCCGGAGATCCTAACTTCCCTTCGTCGAGCATGATAGGCCGTAATAATCCATATAACACAATTGTTTTGTGTTGGGTCGGCCTCTCAATTTAGGTCTGATCCCCAATTGTTCTTGTAACACCCCACTTTTTGTTAAGTACTTCTTGTATGCTCGTTTGGTTGTTTAAGCTAGTTGTGTTAAGCTAGAACGGTTGGCTAAGGGCTTAGTGGGATTTTTGGCTTAAAAGTCACTTTCTGGTACATGAGCATGCCCATGCTTAAAGTCTAAAGCGCGTTGCCAAGTTTAAGTTGAGCACGCCCGTGCTCAACAGTGAGCATGCACGTGCTCAATATGCGGACCACGTCTCGCTGACGCTAAGTCCAGCACGACCGTGCTCAAGGGTAAGCACGACCGTGCTCAGGTGCAGCCTTTATATAGTTGGCACAGAAACCGAGGGTTACGTTTTAACCCTAATTTCTGACATCAGCAGTCACCTAGTGTGGCGAGAACAGTGTCTCTCTGTTTCCACCAAACCCAACCAGTTCTTGGAGTTTTGGATACCTTTGGGAGACCCTTCCTTGTCAGTACCGATCTGTTTAGGTAATGGTTTCTTTCCCTTCTGTTTCCTTTTCTTGTTTATGAATTGGGAACTGATTAGTTTGTGTTTCTGTTTAACCAAGGCATGGTGGTGGACTGAGCCGCTCGTGGGACAATAACCAGTTTGTTGTTTGGCGCTTTGAGCAACCTTCAATTCAGGTATGGGGAGAAGGGTAGTGTAATCATAGGCAGTGGGGGTAGCGTAAGGTAAAGGGGTTCCCCATAACCCCGGTATCGTTGTATGCTTATGTGATATATATTATTATTGATAATATGATCTGTTTGGGTTGGTTATGTCCTTGATGTATGTCTCATTGCTATTATTGGTTTTATGAGTTTAATGCCATGATTATCATTATTGTTATGATGTTGTTTGATGATTAAGATATGGCCTTTCGGATGTGGTTTGGTTGTTAAATATTAATTGGTTAATTAGGTTTAATAAGAAACGTGTTAAGTTTAATGGAATTAATCCCTAAAATATTTGGTCAAGAACCTGTGTTGAACTCTGCCCAGAACAGCACTGTCGCGCGATGAGCACGATCGTGCTGAACAGGGAGCATGCCCGTGCTCCCAGTTTGAATTATGGAAAATGGCAGGGTATTAAGCACGACCGTACAGTAGAGGAGCCTGACCGTGCCGAATAGGAAGCATGACCGTGCTCCATTTAAGCAGCAAAATGCCCGTAATGTGTTAAGCACGCCCGTGCTGGGGGTTAAGCACGCCCGTGCTCACCCCTCCTGGACAGAAACAGAATTAAAAGACTTTAAGGGGTTTTAAACCCCATTTCCCTAATGATGATAAGTTGACATAGCTAATCAAAGATAAAGATTAGACAACTTAGTTAATGATTATCAAAGATAATTAAAGATGATGGGATGGTTAAGTCGGTATCAGTTGGATTACCACACGTTGATAGCTTTGGTGCTTATTGGCCAAAGTGACCTTGATGCTTACTTATCGAGGTGTTGATGAGTTGAACCTTGGTGCTTATTTGCCAAGGGAGCCTTGACCCCACGGTTTGGGTCTAAGGTTACGTTGATGTTGATGTTGAAGTCTTGGGAGCTTCATGGCCCGAGCAAGGAGGTGGTTGAGATTGTTTATTGTTGTGCCATTTGCATAGAGCATTGGAGTTGTTAGTTGATGGGGGAGGTTCGACATAGAGGAGATCGCCCGAGAGTACGGTGATCTGGCCATCCACGGTAGGTCACCCGATGGTTTGGTGACCGCGGCCCCCTGTGATGAGGCATCCACGGTTTGATGCGTTGGCTATCCTGGGGTTTACCCAAGGTTTGGTGAACTGCCGGTGTTGGTGCTTTTATGGCCAATACGGATATGTAACTCCGAAGTCGTTCATCCTGATTTAGTTTGGATCCACATGCATAGTTGGAGTAGTGGAGTAGTGCTGCATTGCACTACATAGCATACGGATGATGATGATGTTGATGTGTGATAAGTTATATATATATATATATATATGTTGATGTATGTATACCTATGATGCTGCTATGCTGGTTGTTTACTTTGCTTCCTATCTTCATGTTGTATATGTTTACATGATTCTTACTCCCTTCTTTCTGTTTGTTTGTTTGGCCTAATTGGCAATTTGCAGAGGATGACGAGCAGCTCAGAAAGGAGTGACTCTGAGGAGCCACTACTCATAGTTAGGGCCTTTCTTTTTGTTAGTTAGCTAGTTTCAGTTGTTTTTTCGGGATGTACGGAACGGTTATACCAGCTTTGTTGTGACATCGGGTTGGGACGTTTGTTATTGTTTTATTCGTTTATTAGTTTTAAACTTGATTTATTTTCGCGTTTGTGAACTCGTTCATGTGGGACTTTTCTACCCATGGACAAATGTTTTATTTTATCCAGTAAATGTATGTTTTTATTTTATTATTTATATCTTTTTCGGTTGTATAACATGCGGGGGTAGAAGGGTGTCATATTTAGTGGTATCAGAGCAGTTCGGCCCTGTCCGGATGTGGTATGAGTCTGTTGTGAGTCTGTTGTGTGCTCTTGTTTGAATTGTCTATACTTAATATAGACAGTGATGCCTTAAGTTAAGTTGCCTATCGCTTTTACCCGCTTAAGTTTCTGTATTAAGAGTTGTTTTGGACATGTACAGGAACTCATGGCAGGTAGAGGACGTAACGATCAGACAACTACGGACGCGTTGGCACTCCTTGCCAATGCTATCGGTCAGGTTAACAACCCCAACAACAATGGTGGGCCAGCTGAGTTTCAAGGCCTGGATAAGTTTCAGAGGAACAACCCTCCGTCATTCAAGGGAGCTTATGATCCGGAAGGAGCTTTTCTATGGTTGAGGGAGACTGAGATGATCTTCCGAGTTATGGATTGTAACGATCAGCAGAAGCTTATCTTTGCTACCTTCATGCTGACTAAGGAGGCTGAGCATTGGTGGGAGAACTGCAGGAAGAGGATGCAGACTGAGGGCACAGCGGTTACTGGGTTGAGTTCAGGCAAAGGTTTCTGGAGAAATACTTTCCGGCAGACATCAAGGACAAGAAAGAGATGGAGTTCTTGGCTTTAAGGCAGGGATCGATGTCATTTGGTGACTATGCTGCCAAGTTTGAGGAGCTGGCGAGGTATTACACTCCGTACCAGTATACTGTGGATGAGCGTTCCAAGTGCATTAAGTTCGAGGCTGGACTTAACCCCGAGATCAAGCAGGCGATCAGCTACCAGGAGATCAGAATCTTCCCAGTTCTGGTCAACAAGTGCAGGATCTATGAGGATGCTAGTCAGTTTAAAGTTGCCAGTTCCAGAGGAATGGATAGTCAAAGTGGCAATAGGACTGATCAGAGAGACAAGGGTAAACAGCGCTATGCTCCGACCGGCAAGGATTTCAAGCTGACTGACAAGAAGCCACAGTTTCAGCAGGATAGGTTTAGGGGCGGGTTTTCCAATACCTCTAGACCCATGAGGTGCGGCAAGTGCGGCGCATCGGATCATTACTCTTCTCAATGCAAGGAACCAACTGTGATTTGCTTCAAATGTAGCAAGTTGGGTCACATCAGCCGTGAGTGTGAGGGAGCCAAGGCAGAGCCTCCTAGCGCTAGCAAGAGTCAGAAGCCTCAGGCCAACCGACTGAAGACCACTGTCTTTACTGTTAGTGGAACTGAAGCCTCCGAATCCGATGACTTGATTCAAGGTACATGTTTTATTGATGGAACTCAATTGACTGTATTGTATGTTTTATTGATTTGCTTGTATCTACACCCATGAATAAACATGTTTCCACTTCTTATGCATGCAAGAACTGTCATGTTGTTATAAATGGTAAAACCTTTGTTGCTGATCTTGTATGCTTGCCTTTGAAAGACCTTGATATCTTTCTTGGCATGGACTGGTTATCTTCCAACCACGTCCTTCTGAACTGTTTTGATAAAACCTTAGTTTTTGGAACTCCAACGGAGTCTAAGAATCTGGACCTTCTCTCTGTCAGCCAAGTTCAACCTTCGATGAGAGACGAAGCCCAAGTATACATGATGATAGCTTCCCTGGAAGTAGAGAGCAGCCCTCCTGATGTCGCCAGCTTGCCTGTTGTGCGGGAATTTCCTTAGGTGTTTCCGGGGGATGTTTATAACTTACCCCCAGAGAGAGGTGTTGAGTTTACCATAGACTTGGTGCTTGGCACCGGGCTAATCTCCATAGCACCCTATAGAATGTCTCCTCTAGAGCTAGCTAAGTTGAAGGAACAGCTGGAGGACATGATGAAGAAGCAGTTCATTAGGCCCAATGTGTCTCCTTGGGGAGCACCTGTGTTGTTGGTGAAGAAAAAGGATGGTAGTATGAGGTTGTGTGTCGACTATCGGCAGCTCAACAAGGTGACCATAAAGAATCAGTATCCCCTCCCTAGGATTGATGATCTCATGGACCAGTTGATGGGCGCTTGCGTCTTTTTGAAGATAGATTTGAGGTTAGGGTACCATCAGATTCGGGTTAAGTTTGAGGACATCCCGAAGACAGTGTTCAGGACGAGATATGGTCACTACGAGTACTTGGTTATGCCCTTTGGCATGACCAATGCTCCTGCGGTGTTCATGGACTACATGAACAAGACCTTTCACCATTACTTGGATAAGTTTGTGGTGGTGTTCATAGATGACATCTCAGTGTACTCCAAGAGCAAGGAGGAAAATGATGAACACTTGAGGGTTGTCTTGCAGACCCTTAAGGAAAAGCAGTTGTACGCTAAGCTATCTATGTGTGAGTTCTGGTTAGAGGAAGTGAGCTTCTTAGGACATGTCATCTCTAAGGGTGGCATAGCTGTGGATCCAGCTAAGGTAGAGACGGTGCTCCAGTGGGAAGCGCCGAAGTCTGTAACTGAGATTAGGTGTTTCTTGGGGTTAGCCGGGTATTATAGGCGGTTCATAGAAGGTTTCTCTAAGATAGCTTTACCCTTAACCCGTCTCACCAAGAAAGGTTAGTTATTTGTGTGGGACTCTAAGTGTGAGGAGATTTTCCAAACCCTTAAGGTCAGCACCGGTGTTAGTTCTGCCAGATCCTAGTGAACCCTTCGTAGTTTACTGCGATGCTTCTAAGCAAGGATTAGGCGGTGTGTTGATGCAGAATGGTAAGGTAGTTGCTTACGCTTCTAGGCAGTTGAAAACCCATGAGAAGAACTACGCTACCCATGACCTAGAGCTAGGAGCTATGGTATTTGCCTTAAAGATCTGGAGGCACTACCTGTATGGAGCGAGATTTGAGGTTTTAGTGATCATAAGAGTTTGAAATATCTTTTTGATCAGAAGGAGCTGAATATGAGGCAGCGTAGATGGATGGAGTTCTTAAATGATTATGACTTCGAGCTGACCTATCACCCAGGAAAGGCCAATGTGGTGGCCGATGCTTTAAGTAGGAAAACCTTACACGTCTCCGCTTTGATGGTTAGGGAGATGGATATGATTGAGAAATTTAGAGACCTTAGTTTAGCTTGTGAGTTTACCCCTAAGAGTATTAGGCTTGGAACCTTGAAAGTTACCAATAGCTTGATGGACCAGATTAGAGAGGGTTAGAAGTTAGACAAGTTTCTTTTAGACCAACGAGAGTTGCTTGCTTGGGGTAGAGACCTTAATTTTAAGGATGGCAGTGACGGTGTCTTGAGGTTTAAGGATAGAGTGTGCATAACAGATGTTCCGGAACTTAGAAAGTTGATACTTGAAGAAGGACATAGGAGTGGACTGAGTGTGCACCTAGGTGCCACTAAAATGTATCAGGACCTTAAGAGGATGTTTTGGTGGCCTAGGATGAAAAAGGATGTGGCTGAGTTTGTGTATGCGTGCCTAGTTTGTCAGAAGGCCAAGATAGAACACCAAAGGCCTTCAGGTAAGTTGCAACCTTTGAGTATCCCAGAATGGAAATGGGATAGCATCTCCATGGATTTTGTGTCTGGACTCCCTAGGACTCCAGCTGGTTTTGAGGCTATATGGGTTGTTGTGAATAGATTGACTAAGTCTGCCCATTTCATCCCGATGAACATGGAGTATCTTTTAGAGAAGTTAGCCAAGCTGTACATCAAAGAGATAGTTAGGCTTCATGGTGTACCCTCTAGCATAGTGTCAGAAAGAGACCCGAGGTTTACCTCTAGGTTTTGGAATAGTTTGCAAGAGGCTTTAGGGACAAAGTTAAGGGCTTATGTGTTAGAACAGTCTGGTAGTTGGGACAAGTTTTTGTCCCTGATAGAGTTCACCTACAACAACAGCTTCCATTCCAGCATTGGGATGGCACCTTATGAGGCTCTTTATGGGAGGAGATGTAGGACACCCTTGTGTTGGAATGAACCTAGCGATAGTGTGGTGCTAAGGCCAGAGATAGTGCAAGAAACAACAGAGAAAGTGAGACTGATTCAGGAAAAGATGAGAGTTGCACATAGTAGGCAAAAGAGCTACCATGACAAAATGAGGAAGGTGATCATGTGTTCTTGAGAGTTACTCCGACGATTGGGGTTGGTAGAGTGATGAAGGAGAAGAAATTTACTCCGAGATTCATTGGTCCCTACCAGATTCTTAAAAGAGTCGGTGAAGTCGCCTATCAAATAGCCTTTTACCACCGTTCTTGTCCAACCTCCATAATGTTTTTCATGTGTCTCAACTCAGAAAGTATATCCATGACCCTAGTCAAGTGATAGTACTCGACGCTATACAGTTGAAAGAGAACTTGACGTTTGAGGTATTACCCCTTCGAGTCGAGGATAGGCGGGTGAAGCAGCTAAGAGGCAAGGAGATTCCTTTGGTCAAAGTCGTTTGGAGCGGGGCCAGTGAGGAAAGTGCAACCTGGGTACTGGAAAGCAAGATGATGGAAAGCATACCCACACCTTTTTGTTTGAGGTACGTAGAAATTTCGAGGATGAAATTTTTATAAGGGGGGTGGAATTGTAACACCCTACTTTTTGTTAAGTACTTCTTGTATGCTCCTTTAGTTGTTTAAGCTAGTTGTGTTAAGCTAGAACTGTTGGCTAAGGGCTTAGTGGAATTCTTGGCTTAAAAGTCCCTTTCTGGTACATGAGCACGCCCGTGTTCATTAGCTAGCACGCCCGTGCTTAAAGTCTGAAGCATGTTGCCAAGTTTTAAGTTGAGCACGCCCGTGCTCAATAGTAAGCAGGCCCGTGGTCAATGTGCGGACCGCGTCTCGCTGACGCTAAGTCCAGCACAACCGTGCTCAAGGGGGAGCACGACCGTGCTTAGGTGTAGCCTTTATATAGTTGGCACAAAAACCGAGGGTTACGTTTTAACCCTAATTTCTGACATCAGTCGTCACCTAGTGCGGCCAGAACAGTGTCTCTCTCTGTTTCCACCAAACCCAACCAGTTATTGGAGTTTTGGAGACCTTTGGGAGACCCTTCCTTGTCAGTACCGATCTGTTTAGGTAATGGTTTCTTTCCCTTCTGTTTCCTTTTCATGTTTATGAATTGGGAACTAATTAGTTTGTGTTTCTGTTTAACCAAGGCTTGGTGGTGGACTGAGTCGCTCGTGGGACAATAACCAGTTTGCTGTTTGGTGCTTTGACAACCTTCAATCCAGGTATGGGGAGAAGGGTAGTGTAATCATAGGCAATGGGGGTAGCGTAAGGTCAAGGGGTTCCCCATAACCCCGGTATCGTTGTATGTTTATGTGTTATATATATTGTTATTAATAACATGATCAGTTTGGGTTGGGTATGTCCTTGATGTATGTCTCATTGCTATTATTGGTTTTATGAGGTTAATGCCATGATTATCATTATTGTTATGATGTTGTTTGATGATTAAGATATGGCCATTTGGATGTGGTTTGGTTGTTAAATATTAATTGGTTAATTAGGTTTAATAAAAAATGTGTTAAGTTTAAGGGAATTAATCCCTAAAATATTTGGTCAAGAACCTATGTTGAACTCTGCCCAGAACAGCACTGTCGCGCGATGAGCACGACCGTGCTGAACAGGAAGCACGCCCGTGCTCCCAGTTTGAATTCTAGAAAATGGTCGCACATTAAGCACGGCCGTACAGCAAATGAGCACGACCGTGCCGAATAGGAAGCACGACCGTGCTCCACTTAAACGGCAACACGCCCGTAATATGTTAAGCACGCCCGTGCTCACCCCTCCTGGACAGAAACAGAATTAAAGGACTTTAAGGGGTTTCAAACCCCATTTCTCCAATGATGATAAGTTGACATAGCTAATCAAAGATAAAGATTAGATAACTTGGTTAATGATTATCAAAGATAATTAAAGATGATGAGATGGTTAAGTCGGTATCCATTGGATTACCGCACGTTGATAGCTTTGGTGCTTATTGGCCAAAGTGACATCGATGCTTATTTGTTGAGGTGTTGATGAGTTGAACCTTGGTACTTATTGGCCAAGGGAGCCTTGACACCACGGTTTGGGTCTAAGGTTACATTAATGTTGATGTTGAAGGGAGCTTCATGGCCCGAGCAAGGAGGTGGTTGAGATTGTTTGTTGTTGTGCCATTTGCATAGAGCATTGGAGTTGTTGGTTGATGGGGGAGGTTCGGCATAGGGGAGATCGCCCGAGAGTATGGTGATCTGGTCATCCACAGTAGGTCACCCGATGGTTTGGTGCCCGCGGCCCCCCAAATGAGGCATCCACGGTTTGATGTGTTGGCTATCCATAGGGTTCACCCAAGGTTTGGCGAACTGCCGGTGTTGGTGCTTTTATGGCCAATATGGATGTGTAACTCCAAAGTCGTTCATCCTGAGTTAGTTTGGATCCACATGCATAGTTGGAGTAGCGGAATAGTGTTGCATTGCACTGCATAGAGTTCTTCTCACTTTCCAAAAACCAAACATCACTTTTTCAGTTTTTCTGAGTTAATGCATTTTAATGACGTAATCTTCATTAACAAGCAATGACCAATGTCATGCCCTCAGCCAATCACAGTCAAGCAATACAGTAAATCTCATCCAATACATACATAATCCATTCACATAATTCAACAACAACATATACATTTTCAACAATTCCAAATAACATCACAACACATTTTCAATCAACATATATCTAATCAACACAAACAAAGTATATGACTAACTAAAACTCCTCAAGTAAACTCCCTTTACCTTAGAGTATGGATTTTTGTTCAGAAAATGATCGTCTGGATTTCAGGTTCCTCCACACAACTCCAACAACAAACTACCCAACAACTCCTTCACAAAACAACATAGAACAAGTTAAATTTTGAAGAAATCCTACTAACTCACATGAGTGTGAATTTGAATTCGGCCAAGTTATGAACAAAAGGCTAGGGTTTTCTGTAACACCCTGTTTTCTCGTGCCTTGACTGATAATTATATTTTATATTTTTACCGGGGATTTAGAAAATAATTTTTAGGAAAACAAAACCATAGTTGAGACCTTCTATATCGAATGAAGTTACGGTGAAATTTTAGGTTTAAAATTCAGGCGAAACCCGGTCTGTGTTTTTCACTGACACTAAAAGTTTACTGATCAGAAAACCTAATTTTGATCCATGAACGAAACGGTTTAGGTTTATATTATTTTTCCAACGATATTGGTTATTTTGAAAATTTTTTAAAATAAATAAGTTATTATACTTTATTCGGGTGCATCATCAACAAACGGGTGATCGACGGAGTCGAGAACGGACGTGCAGAGACAAAACTGGACTCCGGATGATGGGACATCTTGCCACCTAGGGTGGTGAGTCACATGGGTGACTCACCTAGCATTTATGAAGCCTAATGATGACACCAAAATATCATGATATTTATTCTAGTGAAAAGACCAAAATGCCCCTGGACTTTAAGTAAAATTCCAAGAGTGTCCCTAATTGAATTTTGACCAAAATACCCTCTAAAACTATTCAATTTCGTGCAGCCCTCCATTAAATCAAACTCATTTCATTTTGATTTCATTTCATGATTTTCCTCTCAAAAACCGAAATCGGGTGAATGACGGAGCTGAGTACGAGATTTCCGGGAACCGCTAATGGATGGGATCAATGAGTCATGGATGACTCATGAGATGTGGCCCAAAATCAGCCACACCACCCAAACACTCTCATCCACATCATTTTTAAGGCCCTAAGGCTGCCACCCTTCTCCATTTGTAGCCAAGTATCCATTTTCATTTCAACCACAAACTTATATGGCCACATGGTTCATTTCCTACCACACATCATCTTTTAATTTCATTTAATACAAGGATTATTTTATTCATTCTCTTCTTCTCCTTTGTTTTTTTTCGCCAGCCATCTTCCTCCTCCCAAAACCATTTTCTTTTCATCATTTATCAAGAACACTAAGACAAACTCTCCTTACTCACCCGAAACTGCCTCGCAGTTCTGACCTTTTTATGTTCTGAAACTCGGAAAACTTTTTACACGAAAGTTGTTCCTCGTTCTCTCTTCTTTCCAACGAGATAAAGATCATAAAAAACGGACAAGTATTTTGGGAGTTATGCCCAAATTACCAAAACATCTCGAAATCCACAGCACCACACTAGAACAGTGGAAAGAAGGCCCTTTTCTTCCATGATCCGATCTGAATCAAACCAAACCTTCAACATCAAAGTTGTTCCAATTCTTCTTACCTTTCCAACCAGCCAAATTTCGTAATTTTTAGATGAGTGGATTATGAGATACACTCATAACACCACCATATCCTCAAAGCTGTCAAATCCTCAACTAAGCTTGTTTTGATCACTTTCTTCATTTCTTCAATCAACAAGAGGTAAAACCTCATCTATCATGAACATTATAAATGTTATGGCAGTTGAAATTTTGACAATTCACGGCAATTTTTTTATGCCAAATGAATCAGAGTCACCTCGAGTGAGGAAACTCGCAAAACATTATTGTTGCTTTCTTAAAGACCAAGATAAGTTTTGATTTCAAATCTAGACTCTTGGAAATTAAGACAATTATCATCTTCAAAATTTTGTCTTTTGAAGGAAATTCTTGTTGAGGAAGGAATCACCCACAAGGGTAACAAGATATGATCTGCAAAAGATCATTCTATTTGAAATTGTACTCATTTGCGGAAAAAGCAAATGGTCAAGTTTACAAAACTCAATTCTCAGCAACAAGGAAATATCCGAGCAGATTTCCCAACCAGGATGAGTTACCAAGAAACTATAAAGGTAATTGCAAGGAATAATATAGGAATGCAATTCTGGTTGTTCTGCATAAAACATAGACAACAAAAGATATGACGATAAAACTCAACCAACTCAGAACATGTTGGCAACAAACATAGGTAGTACATAAATACACAGAGTATTTTACACATTCATAGAAAATCAAGAATGATTCTCCACTGAATTAACAGTACAGTCAAAAGTCTACTTTCTATGACACACTTCACTTAAAGGTACTTATGAAGCCTAATGATGACACCAAAATATCATGATATTTATTCTAGTGAAAAGACCAAAATGCCGTTGGACTTTAAGTAAAATTCCAAAAGTGTCCCTAAGTGAATTTTGACCAAAATACCCTCTAAAACTATTCAATTTCGTGCAGCCCTCCATTAAATCAAACTCATTTCATTTTGATTTCATTTCATCATTTTCCTCTCAAAAACTGAAATCGGGTGAATGATGGAGCTGAGTACGAGATTTCCGGGAACCGCTAATGGATGGGATCAAGGAGTCATGGATCACTCATGAGATGTGGCCCAAAATCAGCCACACCACCCAAACACTCTCATCCACATCATTTGTAAGGCCCTAAGGCTGCCACCCTTCTCCATTTGTAGCCAAGTATCCATTTTCATTTCAACCACAAACTTATATGGCCACATGGTTCATTTCCTACCACACATCATCTTTTAATTTCATTTAATACAAGGATTCTTTTATTCATTCTCTTCTTCTCCTTTGTTTTTTTTCGCCAGCCATCTTCCTCCTCCCAAAACCATTTTCTTTTCATCATTTATCAAGAACACCAAGAACACTAAGACAAACTCTCCTTACTCACCCGAACCTGCCTCGCAGTTCTGACCTTTTTATGTTCTGAAACTCGAACAACTTTCTACACGAAAGTTGTTCCTCTTTCTCTCTTCTTTCCAACGAGCCAAAGATCATAAAAAACGGACAAGTATTTTGGGAGTTATACCCAAATTACCAAAACAGCTCGAAATCCACAGCACCACACTAGAACAGTGGAAAGAAGGCCCTTTTCTTCCATGATCCGATCTGAATCAAACCAAACCTTCAACATCAAAGTTGTTCCTCTTCTTCTTACCTTTCCAACCAGCCAAATTTCGTAATTTTTAGATGAGTGGATTATGAGATACACTCATAACACCACCATATCCTCAAAGCTGTCAAATCCTCAACTAAGCTTGTTTTGATCACTTTCTTCATTTCTTCAATCAACAAGAGGTAAACCCTCATCTATCATGATCATGTTTTCTTCTCCTTCAATCATTTAAGTTGTTTAAGTCATGAATCATGATTTTCCATCTTCATGATGCTTTCTTCAAAAATCTCTAGAAACTTGTAGAAAAATCTATTTGAGTTGAAACCAATTTCTATGATCTTCATATGACTTCTATTTTCATCATCCAAGAGCTTGAAAAATTTAGAGATCCCTAGCTATTTCTTCTTGACTTGACCGAACCTATGCTCAATGGGTTAAGTAGGATTTTCTTCAATCTTTAACTTGTTTTCTTGTTGATTGATCATGGCTAGGTTTTGGTGGACAAAACCGTGGCCTACCTTGCTTGGTTTAGCTTGTGTTTGTTTGAGCTTCAAGTGATCTACAAGAGGTAAGGGGGGAGATTACTACTATCCTACCTTAATGTAGATATGTATGTGGTTTAAAGTATTTGTATGTTGTCTTGTAAATCCTAAGTGTTAGGATTATATATTATTGTTTATGGTTGTGTGATCCTCTTGGAGGATTTGATTTGATTCTTGGTTGTGGTATGATATGTCATATGATTGTTTTGGTTCCAATGACCTTAAGTTGAAACCATGATTGTTGTATGATTGATTTGTTAAGATAAATGCTTAACATGATTATTTAAGGCCATTCGGCCATGACTGTTTTAATGGGTTCTATGATGTGTTAAATTGTTTGAATAATTTTTATGAGGATTGAATAAACATATAAGAATATAGAAATTGGTTTGGATGTGTATATTGAAAGATATGATTTTATGAGTCCTTAGGGACTAAAATGCAATTTCTGAGAATTTCAGTGGCTGCATTGAAATTCATGCTCTTGTGTGTTAAGATTGTAGTCCTTGATGAGACAAAACCATAGAAATTGGTTTGGTGTTAATTGGATTAATACATAAAAAGTTATAAGCTTTTTAGTGAAAAAGGACCTTTTTGCAATTACTGAAAATTATTTGGGGCAGAAACGAAATTTATGGAAATTTGAGGGCAACCGAAAAATATTTCTAAAGAAGTTGGTTTGGTGTGATTTGGAGTTATAAATAAAAAGTTATGATGCTTCAGTCCTACTTGTTGTGAAGATTCTACACGTTAACAACTACCCACATATTCAAACTTTAAATATTGGTGAACTACCTCCTCTTGTATAGTGTTCTTTAATCGACTCTTTGTTCATGGTCTCTCGGCTCACATGTTGTCTCCATAAGTTACATCCTTCGGTTTTCCGCATACTCTAGTGACATGTCCTGACTGTCCACACTTAAAACAAATGATGCCCTTAATCTTGCAGTCTCTTGTAGCATGACTCATGCCACACTTCATGCATTTCGGTAGAGACTTCCTAGACGATCCATAACCTTTACTGCTACCACTAATCCACCTCCCTTTTGGTGGTGTCCACATTGGCCTTGCGTATGGTTTCTCTTGAAAATATCCAAAGCTTCTCTTTCTGCCTTTACTCACTTCTAGATCTCAAGGAACACAACACTTATCCATCAAGTTCGGAAACTGCAGTAGTTTCAATGACAAGATTGTCTTCCTCATTTCAACCTTTAGATTTTCCTCTAATTTCTACACGTTCGCACTTCCTCATAATTCTTTAAATACAACTTTTTGAGCTTAATTAGCTCTTCCAACTCAGCGGTATACTCACTGATAGTCATCTCCCCTTGTCCGTGCTGCAGAAACTCAATCTCCTCTGCAAGACTCACTTCAGTGGAAGCATACTTCTCCAGAAATTTGCTTCGAAATACATTCCAGGTGATCGCTTCTTGTCTTGCCACTAACAGCTGGCAAGTTTCTCTCCACCAAAATCCAGCATCTCCTATCAACAGAAATGTTGCACAAGCTACCTTCCAATGATCAGGGTACTCCATAGTTTGCAAATTCCTTTCTATTTCCGTAATCCAAAACTCAGCTTTCTCCGAATTAAGATCACCATCAAATTGAGGTGGATTACTACAACAGAACTCAACTAGTCCACGCCTCTAAGCAATTTCCTCGTTATGACGTGCCACAGTTGATGTTAGTTCTCTCAAGACTTGTACAGCTACAACCATATCTTCAGGATCCTTAATTTCAGAATCATATCTACTCGTTCTTGAACTAACCATGATTTTCTATAAAAGCACGGTAGTCAGAACTAGGAAGAAAACAATACATCATAATCTATTCAATATTATTCCTCCTTAGGAACAATAATGAAAAGATCAACAAACAATGTTGTATCCTTTCGGAACAATGTCATGAAAAACATAAATTAAGCCAAGGATAGACTAAAGTCATTACCCTTCCAAACATTGGTTCTTCATTGAACCAAAAACACAAAACACTTAAGACACAATCAGAGAAAACACAACAAAGACGACAACAGACCTAAACCCCAAAGCCCAAAAGACTCGGCCAGCTCTGATACCAATAATGTAACACCCTCCTCGGGCGTTACATCATAAGTGACATTTTAAGGCCGAAAAGTAGGTTAATTAAAATTGGCTATAAAAGAATGGGGTAATTTTTTTTTCTTTTCGCAAGTCATAAATATAACTACTTTGTTTTAAATGAATGGATAATAAAACATTCCATTATCACATTTAGGGTTATAAGTTCGCAAATTAATTACATAATGCCCAACCCGACACATAACCCAAAAATCATAACCATATACGTATCCCGTATAAAGCTGTGGAGACGCAGCTCCTAAAATATAAAATACTTGGAGTCGCAGCTCCATAGATGGTTACATTAACTCCCAAATATACCCAGCTGGCCAATTTAAAATAGAAAAGACAGTCCTTTCTCGTACACTGTGAGAAGGACAACTCAACTGACGAGGTCTAGTGGAAACTCTATTTGAGTCCACTACCGACGTCGTCGAAAAAGACACTACTGGAGTCACTACAAAAGTAGCGCTCGAACTAAGCCCTTTTTTTTTCCTTCCAAGAGGAAAACATAGTCTATGAACTATCAACGGTCATGCCCATCTCAAGAAGACAAAAGTAAGGCATGATAGAAAACAAACGCTATCGTCTTGGGCTATCTGAAAGCTGGAAGATGTCCACTAGCAATTCCACCATAGCATCCGCAAGCTCGAACCTCAATATCTACGATGCGTCAGCCAAGCGACATCTTGATGTCTCAATCTTCTCAAAAGAATACAGAAGGCACATAGCCAGCCGACATAGGCAATATAAAAATAAGGAGGTGAGATTTCCATTTATCTTACACATAAGGCAGACATGCAGTGGTACGACTCTCAGGTACGTACAATTAACAATTATCAATCATATCTACACTCATAACAAAACAATAATGTTTCACAGAAACATGACCACAGCACAACGTTTTCCTAGATAGAAACATCTAAGACTCGAGGAATGACCTCTGAATTCCTATACCATGGTTTTACGAACAGTCGGAGAGAGTGGTTCGGAGGATTGTTCCGGAGTCCACCAGCCTTGGGTAATCAAATGCGTCAATAGTCATCCTGGTGCACATAGGCTTTTTCGGGAACATCCTTCACTACCAGAAAATACATAGTGTCTAGTCGAGTATGTCGGTGTATTGCAAGATCACCATGCCACAGAGGAGCAACCAACTGGGCCTATATGAGTATTTCATACCCCGACACCCCCGAGCATCAATAGATCGTCACTACGGAATTCGCACCCGCATTAAAGTGTTAGCTCCATCTCCTAGGCACAACGGCCTTACAGAACATAGTTTCACTATGTGTTTAGGCAAACTTTGCCGGAAATGCGTTCTTCTCGTCCATCCAACGGATGACATCGTGATTCCTTCGGAATTCTTCCAACGTACCGTAACAGATGCTAGATATCCTTAAGTCCGAATCACCGGTACATAATCATCAAGCTAAAGTTCTCAAGTAACCTTTCATCTTTGTGCAAAGTTTTCTTAAAATACTTGTTTACAAATCCTAGCACATTATGAGATTGGAACATAGGTCCAATTATTTAGTTCTCTGTACTTTTCTAGTTGAGCCTTTTTCTTTGGCTTCCAATAAAACAAATCATTCTGAGTCCATTAAATTTTATGGAATATGGATAATGAATTATCCATACTTTATGACATAAGGTCGTGTTTCACCCCACGTCATAAATTATTATGTTCGTATGTTCACTAAGTCATTCTTGACTTAGGTTTTTACACTTTACAGTAAAACGTCGTCTTTGAAGACAAAAATCATTTTGGCTTAAAACCAAAACCTTTAGATAAAATCAAATCCATTTTCAAGAATAATTCCCCTCAAAGATACTTAGGTATCAATTTCTCCAAAACATTTTCTTAAAAATCCTTAAAAACGTTTAACGACGGTTCGCCGCTTTTGTACTGAATTTAGGCTTAAAAAGCCAAACTTTTGAAAATATGGTTCGTCACCTCAAATGTATTACTCTCCTAGGTTCTATTACTTTTATGAAATTTTTGAAATGCTAATTTCCATCAAAATTTCCCTTTATACAAAATCCCTTAGAATTTGACCGAACGTCGTTTATTTTGTAAATCGCGTAAATCCTTTTTCAACGATTTTACACTCTAATAGTCCAAAACTCATTTTGGAGTTTTAGAACAGTTTTATAGGTATGAAAAACAGTCTCTCACTGTCCAGTTAAATGTATTTTCGAAAATTGCAATTTAACCCCTAAACTTTCATTAATTGCAAAAAAATCCTTATTCACTTAAAACCTTATAACTTTTTATTTATAACTCCAAATAACACCAAACCAACTTCTTTAGAAATATTTTTAGGTTGCCCTCAAATTTACATAAATTTCGTTTCTGCCCCAAATAATTTTCAGTAATTGCAAAAAGGTCCTTTTTCACTAAAAAGCTTATAACTTTTTATGTATTAATCCAATTAACACCAAACCAATTTCTATGGTTTTGTCTCATCAAGGACTACAATCTTAACACACAAGAGCATGAATTTCAGTGCAGCCACTGAAATTCTCAGAAATTGCATTTTAGTCCCTAAGGACTCATAAAATCATATCTTTCAATATACACATCCAAACCAATTTCTATATTCTTATATGTTTATTCAATCCTCATAAAAATTATTCAAACAATTTAACACATCATAGAACCCATTAAAACAGTCATGGCCGAATGGCCTTAAATAATCATGTTAAGCATTTATCTTAACAAATCAATCATACAACAATCATGGTTTCAACTTAAGGTCATTGGAACCAAAACAATCATATGACATATCATACCACAACCAAGAATCAAATCAAATCCTCCAAGAGGATCACACAACCATAAACAATAATATATAATCCTAACACTTAGTGTGACACCCTCTCCGGGATCATCACAAAGTTACCCCAATGCGGAAATTAAATTAAAGTGCTGGTTACTTTCGGAAAAATAACATATTAATAGTAATAATATTTCAGTGAATTTGGTGATAAAAATTTTTCTTTTGAGTGCACGATCAAACATGACCGAAATAAAAATAAACATACTCTAGTACATGTATATATACACATATGCATCTTGTTTACATATATATAGATTACAACCACACTAGGAGATTACAAAAGGACCTTTACCATGTTAGGTCATCCTCCTCAACTAAGTAAAGGAAATATAAAAGAAAATATGAAGACATATACAAAACAGTAGTGTACGTCTAGAACCATACAAAAAAACTAATGGCTCTCAGTAGCCAGGTCGACTGACGCATAACACTACCCCAACCTAACTAACCCTACAGCTGGTCTGAGCTAATGGAACCCATTAGGGAGATCAGGATGATCACCCCCTCCTATAGCAGAACTATCCGATGAGGATACTGCTGCTCCCGCACCATCGCCCGATGCCTCATCGTTGTCCTCAATAGGTGGTAAGTCCGCAAGGATGTCCTCCATGAACTCATCAGGATCCTCCTCTATCACCTCATCTGGAACCACCTCAACAGGAGGCTCAACAGGTACTGCTACCTCGGGTGCAACTATCTGCAAAGGCTGTCCCAGCTCCGGGTGCACCTCGATCTCTCCGTGCTCCATCAAGTACTGTAGATAAAGTCCTGGTGGAGGTAATGGTATCTCGCAAGTCTCCACCACGTATGTCCTACGTTGAGGTCCGGCAGCTAATGTGCCAGTCGTCTCACAAGTCGGGCCAAAGTAGGTAGCGCTCCTCGCCCCGGGATTGATCTCCCAAGCGCCACCATGCGTACGGTGCTCAAAAGTGATGCTGCGGATCACCGAATGTGCCAATGGCATCATTGGATCCATCTATCCTCAGTCATAAGAAAAGTACCACAAGAGTAGAACAATAAAGAAACAAAGCAAGAGTGAGAAACCAAATTTTGGATTTAACGCGATAATCATATATCCGACACAACAAAACATATCAACATTCATACATAATATTACAGAGTTTCATATCAGCGCATCATCAGTTTTAAAAATTATGTATGCAACACTTCAATAATTTGTCTCTAACAATATACCTAATCTCATGAGATATCAACACCATAGGGTGAGTTGATCAGACTCCATAGCCACTCAGGCAAAGGCACTCAGCCAACGGCACTCAAGCCAAAAAGCCACTCAGGCAAAGCCACTCAGGCAACGGCACTCAGCCAACGGCACTCAAGCCGAATCCCACTGTAAACTGTCCAAACCAAGGCACAGTAATACAAAAATGGGCTCATTAACCACCAAGGTACAATGAGATAAACACATGCGTATCCCCTTGATACCATGTTAACTTTATAGACACGTCTGCCTTAACTGCATGTAAAACCTTTTATTTTCGTTATTTCTCTTTGTGTATAAAATTTCCTCTGTTGCAGCACAAAACGCTTACAACCCTCATTGTTTTAAAGTGTCTTAACTCTGTTATTAACAACACAGGACCTTAAGTCCGAATGCTCAGTCACGAGACCTATCAACCGATGCACCAGTTTTAGGCTCGTGGTCATAGAAAACATTTTAAATGGTTAAACAGTATACCTCAAGTATACAATAGATACCCAATCTACAGGACCGTAAGTCCAAATGACACTCAGTCCACAACACCAACGAACCTTAGTACCCTGACGTCTCAGTTACTAAGTTCAGAACCACGTGTTAACTGCAATTTGATTCTAGAAAATCCACTGATATAAAACTTCATTTTTCCCAAAATAGTTCCCTAAAACCTCAACTGATTCAAACTACGTATTGCCATTTCAAAATAACATTTGCCGTTAATTAACGTTTTTAACATAGGTTAAGCCTAAAAATAGCTTTTTCCACTATAATAATATTTAAAAATCATTATTAAGTTATTTTTGAGAATTTATTAAATAAAATAACATTTTATAATTTTCCGGAATTTCTCAAATAGAAAGGAGCAGTAGTAAAATATTTTCACGGTTTCGCCCTCTCCGTGAGTAATAGATCATTTTTTTTAGGTAGAGGAGTCACACTTTTGTGTCAAATTTTAGAATTTGCATTTAAGGACTTAAACTTTCGCTTAATTGCATTTTGGACCCTAAGTTGGTTTCTATGCATTTCCAAGTGAATTGGGCCAGAAATTTTACTCCAAAACCATTAGAGGGCTGCGGCCCAAAGGCTCAAAACCCATATCCAAGAGTATGAATTCCACAAAATTCAATTGATGCCATTAGTGTATAATGAACTTGTTATGTTTTTCATGGTTTCTAGTTAGTAAAAGGAAACAAATGGGCTTGGGCTTGGCATGGCCAAATGGGGCGCATGGCCCATGGTGGAGGCAGCCACCATTTGCTTCTTAAATGACTCATCTCTTCTACCATTTTCTAGAGTCATCTTCATCTCCTCCAAATCTCTTAAAACCTCCATTGTTAAGTTAGCCAAAAGCTTAAGTTTCCAAAAGAAGTTCTTGAATTTTGCTCATTTCCTAAGCTTTAAGAGGTGATTCTTACTTCTTTTCATCATTTATTATCATGTTCTTCAAGAAGTTTTCTATTTCCATGCCTTGATCATTAGTTTCCAATCAAGTTCATCTTTATGATCATAACTTTGAAAAATCACCATAAATTGTAGAAAACTCCTAAAATAGTGAAACCAATTTCTATATGCTTATAATCATCTCTTCTATCTAAACCCAAGAGTTTATTGAAAACCAAATCTTCCTTCCCTATTTTCTTGCTTGGGCCGAATCTAGGTCACAAAGGGAGAAGAAAATTTTAGTTCATGTTCATCTAAATAATCATGGATCTTAACACTTTACTATCTAAACATGTTGAATCCAAGGTTATTTAGCAAGCAAACTCTTCCTTCCTAAATTCATGGTTAGGTCAAATTCTCTACAAAAGTAGCATGACAACTTTTATTCTTTCTCTTGGAAGTAACTTATCTAGACTTATTAACCATCATGCATGTATTCTAAATCCATGGCTATGTTGAAAACAAAAATTTCTTTCCTTGCAAACTCATCATGGCCGAACCTATTTAGGTTAAATTGGAGAAGATTTTGTTCATGTTTCTTATCAATGATCATGTATATTATCATGTAGATTGTCTTGCTAATGTATATGATTGTTGAATCCAAATTTTTGTGTCAAACCAAAAACCCTAGCCACATGAACATGTCATGGCCGAATTCTATGTGTTGGAGGGTTAAGAACTTTTAATTCTTAACCTAGGTGTTTAGTTGTAAATGCATGGTTCAAAGTAGTTAAAATTCCTTAATCCATAACTTAGGCCTAATTAGGAAACTTTAGTCACATGAGAACCTTGAGGCCGTGACCATGTAGAAGGAATTAGGTGTTGTTAATTTCTTGTTTTGTAATTATTTGATTGTACTGGTTGAAGGTTACGTGCATACGACGGGTACGTGAACTGTGGGCTGTTGACGAACACTTTATTTTCACTACACATTCTACAAGAGGTAAGAGGGGAATTCCAAGGGATTTTCGGATGGTCATATACCAATTGTGTTGGTCTGTATGTTGGTTTTGTAAGGATGGTGTTTGTTTTCTGTTATTTGTTTCCAGTTATTTTGTTTATTCTGTGTTTGATTATCTGCTTTTAAGTTATTTATCTGTGTTTATCTGCTTTTAAGTTATTTATCTGTGTTTATTTACTCTGTGTATACTTATATTGTATGTTATTGAGAAATGTTGTTGAGAAGCCTGACAGTGGTCAGTGCCTAATTGATTAATCGGATAAAAGATTTAATAAGCTTGGTACATTATATTCAATGTTTAATTGGCAAATATTGGAATATAATATTAATAACATTTTTATTTGAGAAAATAAGGATTATTAGAAAAATAATATTATTTTAATGAAAAAAAATGATCTATTACTCACGGAGAGGGCGAAACCGTGAAAATATTTTACTACTGCTCCTTTCTATTTGAGAAATTCTGGAAAATTATAAAATGTTATTTTATTTAATAAATTCTCAAAAATAACTTAATAATGATTTTTAAATATTATTATAGTGGAAAAAGCTATTTTTAGGCTTAACCTATGTTAAAAACGTTAATTAACGGCAAATGTTATTTTGAAATGGCAATACGTAGTTTGAATCAGTTGAGGTTTTAGGGACGTTTTAAAGTGTCTTAACTCTGTTATTAACAACACAGGACCTTAAGTCCGAATGCTCAGTCACGAGACCTATCAACCGATGCACCAGTTTTAGGCTCGTGGTCATAGAAAACATTTTAAATGGTTAAACAGTATACCTCAAGTATACAGTAGATACCCAATCTACAGGACCGTAAGTCCAAATGACACTCAGTCCACAACACCAACGAACCTTAGTACCCTGACGTCTCAGTTACTAAGTTCAGAACCACGTGTTAACTGCAATTTGATTCTAGAAAATCCACTGATATAAAACTTCATTTTTCCCAAAATAGTTCCCTAAAACCTCAACTGATTCAAACTACGTATTGCCATTTCAAAATAACATTTGCCGTTAATTAACGTTTTTAACATAGGTTAAGCCTAAAAATAGCTTTTTCCACTATAATAATATTTAAAAATCATTATTAAGTTATTATTGAGAATTTATTAAATAAAATAACATTTTATAATTTTCCGGAATTTCTCAAATAGAAAGGAGCAGTAGTAAAATATTTTCACAGTTTCGCCCTCTCCGTGAGTAATAGATCATTTTTTTTAATTAAAATAATATTATTTTTCTAATAATCCTTATTTTCTCAAATAAAAATGTTATTAATATTATATTCCAATATTTGCCAATTAAACATTGAATATAATGTACCAAGCTTATTAAATCTTTTATCCGATTAATCAATTAGGCACTGACCACTGTCAGGCTTCTCAACAACATTTCTCAATAACATACAATATAAGTATACACAGAGTAAATAAACACAGATAAATAACTTAAAAGCAGATAATCAAACACAGAATAAACAAAATAACTGGAAACAAATAACAGAAAACAAACACCATCCTTACAAAACCAACATACAGACCAACACAATTGGTATATGACCATCCGAAAATCCCTTGGAATTCCCCTCTTACCTCTTGTAGAATGTGTAGTGAAAATAAAGTGTTCATCAACAGCCCACAGTTCACGTACCCGTCGTATGCACGTAACCTTCAACCAGTACAATCAAATAATTACAAAACAAGAAATTAACAACACCTAATTCCTTCTACATGGTCACGGCCTCAAGGTTCTCATGTGACTAAAGTTTCCTAATTAGGCCTAAGTTATGGATTAAGGAATTTTAACTACTTTGAACCATGCATTTACAACTAAACACCTAGGTTAAGAATTAAAAGTTCTTAACCCTCCAACACATAGAATTCGGCCATGACATGTTCATGTGGCTAGGGTTTTTGGTTTGACACAAAAATTTGGATTCAACAATCATATACATTAGCAAGACAATCTACATGATAATATACATGATCATTGATAAGAAACATGAACAAAATCTTCTCCAATTTAACCTAAATAGGTTCGGCCATGATGAGTTTGCAAGGAAAGAAATTTTTGTTTTCAACATAGCCATGGATTTAGAATACATGCATGATGGTTAATAAGTCTAGATAAGTTACTTCCAAGAGAAAGAATAAAAGTTGTCATGCTACTTTTGTAGAGAATTTGACCTAACCATGAATTTAGGAAGGAAGAGTTTGCTTGCTAAATAACCTTGGATTCAACATGTTTAGATAGTAAAGTGTTAAGATCCATGATTATTTAGATGAACGTGAACTAAAATTTTCTTCTCCCTTTGTGACCTAGATTCGGCCCAAGCAAGAAAATAGGGAAGGAAGATTTGGTTTTCAATAAACTCTTGGGTTTAGATAGAAGAGATGATTATAAGCATATAGAAATTGGTTTCACTATTTTAGGAGTTTTCTACAATTTATGGTGATTTTTCAAAGTTATGATCATAAAGATGAACTTGATTGGAAACTAATGATCAAGGCATGGAAATAGAAAACTTCTTGAAGAACATGATAATAAATGATGAAAAGAAGTAAGAATCACCTCTTGAAGCTTAGGAAATGAGCAAAATTCAAGAACTTCTTTTGGAAACTTAAGCTTTTGGCTAACTTAACAATGGAGGTTTTAAGAGATTTGGAGGAGATGAAGATGACTCTAGAAAATGGTAGAAGAGATGAGTCATTTAAGAAGCAAATGGTGGCTGCCTCCACCATGGGCCATGCGCCCCATTTGGCCATGCCAAGCCCAAGCCCATTTGTTTCCTTTTACTAACTAGAAACCATGAAAAACATAACAAGTTCATTATACACTAATGGCATCAATTGAATTTTGTGGAATTCATACTCTTGGATATGGGTTTTGAGCCTTTGGGCCGCAGCCCTCTAATGGTTTTGGAGTAAAATTTCTGGCCCAATTCACTTGGAAATGCATAGAAACCAACTTAGGGTCCAAAATGCAATTAAGCGAAAGTTTAAGTCCTTAAATGCAAATTCTAAAATTTGACACAAAAGTGTGACTCCTCTACCTAAACCAACTTAAAAGTATAGGAAAATGATTTATCAGCTCCAAGAAACTCCGTCTTTTGCTCCATCGTTTACCCGATTACGTATTTCGCCCGTAAAAGATAAATATTTCACTGTTTTATGAAATAACTCTAAAAATACACTATCGTTGGAAAAAAAATAAGAATCTTAAGTGTTTCGTTCACGAGTTAAAATTAGGTCTTCTGGTCAGTATAAATATATTGTCAGTGAAAACAGCGGGCCGGGATTCACCCGTCGTTTCAACCAAAATTTTAGTCGTAGCTTTCTACGTTCAACAAGTAGAATTGAGTGGTAAACTCCGTTTATTTAAAATAATTTTCTAACACACCAATAATGAATTAAACATATTACTCTGCATTCCTGTTATTTAAAACAGCGAAAAACAGGGTGTTACATTACTACCCTACAAAAAGGAAATTTCGTCCTCGAAATTACGTACCTGTAAATAACTCAGGATATTGTAACTTCATTTTATCTTCCACTTCCCACGTTGCTTCTCCAGTACCCTCATTCCAAATAACTTTGACCAGGGGGATTTGTTTACCTCTGAGTTGCTTTGTCATCTTATCCACGATTCGTACAGGTAAGGTCTCGTAAGACAAATTTTCTTTTAATTGTACAACATCGGGTTCAATTACGTGAGATGGATCAGGAATATATTTCCTTAATTGTGAAACATGAAAAACATCATGAAGATTGGAAAGAAAAGGTGGTAAAGAAATTTTATAGGCTACAGGACCCACACGACGAAGAATTTGGTAAGGTCCAATGAATTTAGGAGTGAGTTTTCTGGATTTGATTACCCGACCAACCCCAGTCGTAGGCGTGACTCTCAAAAACACATGTTCGCCTTCTTCAAATTCAAGAGGTTGTCGTCTCTTGTCAGCATAACTTTTCTGTCTACTTTGAGTTGTCCGCATTTTCTCCTGAATCATTTTCACCTTTTCCGTCGTTTGTTGCACAAAATCTGGTCCGAGCAATAAACTCTCTCCATCCTGGTACCAACACAACGGTGTTCTGCATCGCTGACCATACAGAGCTTCATACGGTGCCATCCCTATGCTTGAGTGGAAACTATTGTTATAAGTGAATTCTATCAAGGATATGAATTCATCCCAACTCCCAGAATTTTCTAAGGTACAAGCTCTGAGTAAATCTTCAAGTGATTGAATAGTCCTCTCAGATTGTCCATCAGTTTGTGGGTGATATGCCGAACTCAATCTGAGTTTCGTTCCTAGAGAGTTTTGTAAACTTTGCCAAAATTTTGACGTAAATCTCGGATCACGATCTGAGATAATACTGGTAGGTACACCATGTAACCTAACAATCTCGTCAATATACGACTGAGTCAACTTTTCCATCGAATAACTCATCTTGATAGGTAAAAAGTGAGCCGATTTGGTCAATCGATCAACTATTACCCATATGGCATCATGCCCCTTCCGAGTCCTTGGCAAACTTGATACAAAATCCATTGATATGCTATCCCATTTCCATTCTGGAATATCCAACGGTTGTAGCATTCCTGCTGGTTTCTGATGCTCAATTTTAGCTTTTTGACAAACTAAACAAGAAGCTACGTATTTCATAACATCTCTCTTCATACCATACCACCAATACAATTTCTTTAGATCTTAATACATCTTTGTAGCTCCGGGATGTAAACTTAACTTACTCCTATGAGCTTCCTCAAGAATCAACTTCTTCAATTCAGCATCATCTGGTACACAAATCCTTTCGCCGAATCTCAAGATTCCATCAGTTCCCACTTTAAACTTTGGCATAGCTCCTCGTCGCACTAATTTGCTTTCCTTTTGTAGGTACTGATCACTTCCTTGTTTCTCTCGTATTTGTTCCATTAATTGATTTGAGACAGTAATCATGCCCAAACAAATCTTTCCAGGTGACACTGCTACTGATAAACGCATATCTCTAAATTCTTCTAACAACTCACGTTCTTTGATCATCATTACTGAAGCATGCATTGCTTTCCTGCTCAAAGCATCTGCTACTACATTCGCCTTTCCAGGGTGATATTGTAGTTGAAAATCATCATCTTTTAAAAATTCCAACCACCGCCTCTGTCGCATATTCAGCTCCTTTTGACTAAATAGGTATTTTAAACTTTTATGGTCACTGAAAACATTAAAAGTAGCCCCATACAAATAATGTCTCCAGATTTTCAAAGCAAACACCACTGCAGCTAGTTCTAAATCGTGCGTAGGATAATTCTTTTCATGAATCTTCAATTGCCTTGACGCATAGGCTACGACTTTTCGATCTTGCATCAATACACACCCTAGTCCTTGGTGAGAAGCATCACAATAAACTTCAAAAGGTTCTTTAGGATCTGGTAGTACCAACACAGGTGAAGTAGTCAACCTTCTTTTTAATTCTTGAAAACTTTCTTCACAAGCCTCCGTCCATATAAATGCTTGATCCTTTCGAGTTAATTGCGTAAGTGGTCCTACTATTTTCGAAAATCCTTCAATGAATCTTCGGTAGTATCCTGCTAATCCCACAAAACTACGGATCTCTGTCACCGTCGTAGGCCTTTACCATTCTAAAACAGCTTCAACCTTTGCCGGATCCACAGCGATTCCTTCACTCGAGATTACATGCCCTAGAAATTGAACTTGGTCTAACCAGAATTCACATTTTTCGGGTTTCGCGTAAAGCTGTTTCTCCTTTAGAATTTGGAGAACCACGCTGAGATGTTCAGCATGTTTTTCTTTACTGGGAGAATAGATTAGAATGTCGTCTATAAAAACAACGACAAACTGATCTAAGTAAGGACGAAAAATCCGATTCATGTAATCCATGAATATCGCAGGTGCATTCGTCACACCAAAAGGCATCACAAGGTACTCGTAATGTCCGTAGCGTGTTCGAAACGCCGTCTTAGAAACATCCTCCGCCTTTACACGAATCTGGTGGTAACCCGATCTTAAATCTATCTTTGAGAAAACAGTTGCTCCACGCAGTTGATCCATCAAATCATCTATCCTTGGAAGCGGATATTTGTTCTTGATTGTTACTTTATTTAGCTGACGAAAATCTACACACAATCTAGACGTTCCATCCTTCTTTTTCACCAGTAACACTGGAGCTCCCCATGGTGATACACTGGGTCTAATAAATTCCTTCCTCATCAATTCCACTATCTGCTCCTTTAGGATTTCAAGCTCTGCTGGCGACATACGATATGGCGCAATCGATATTGGTCCAGTGCCAGGAATCAGATCAATTGCGAACTCAATCTCTCGAACAGGTGGTAATCCAGGTACATCTTCAGGAAAAACGTCGAGAAACTTGTTGACAATAGGTATACACTGCAAGTTTAACTCACTCTTCACATCTAAGGAAGACAATAACATGTATCCTTGTGCTCCCTCTTTTAGAGAAGCTATTATTTGATTAGCAGATAAAAATCCAGAATTCTCATCCTTAGGAAAAACTAAAGTTTTACGTGCACAGTCTATTAGAATACGGTTAGAAGATAACCAATCCATGCCCAAGATTACATCTAACTGTACTAGAGGCAAACAGATCAGATCAACAAGGTAATGTCTATCCTGAAGAACAATAGGACAGTTCAAACAAACAGCATTGACAGTAACTGGCTTAGCAGTTGGAGTCGAAACAATCAGATCATACGACAATGAAGAAACAGGTAGTTTCAGAAGTTTCACACAATCCATCGAAATAAAAGAATGGGTCGCACCTGAATCGAATAGTACAATTAAAAGCCTACCATTTACGTTACACGTACCTTGTACAAGATCATCAGAGTTTGAAGCCTCAGCCCCGCTCATTGTATAAACTCTCCCCTTGGTCGTCGGTTTATTTGTTCTGGTGGTGTTAACAGTCGATCCTCGCTTTGGTGCATTACACTCCTTTGCCATATGCCCCACTTGTCCGCAGTTGAAACATTTAGATCCCCTCGCAGGACAAGTATCAGCATAATGTCCGGGATCTCCACAGTTGTAACATCGCTTGACTTGGCCTTGATTTTGGGTTTTCTGACCCCCACTTCCTGCTGCTGGATAATTCGGACGATATGGTTGTCGGTTCTGATTATTCCCCGGTGGACGGTAATAAGGTTTATTCTGGTTCTGCTTTCCTCTCTGGTTTTGAAATTGGCCCTTCGGTTTCGCTGGTCCGCCGACAGCTCCTTTATTATCTCTTCCCCGCCTCATAATTTCCACTTTTCTGCACTTTTCCACTAAGGCTTGAAAATTCCTGATTTCCAAAGGTAGTACTGATTCCTTAATTTCAAAACGAAGTCCTCCCTCAAAACGCTCACATTTCCAGTCTTCATTAGGATTATTATGAAAAAAACGAAAATACTTGGCAAGCGATTCAAATCTTGCTGCGTATTCTCCAACAGTTAAATCTCGTTGTTGTAGTCGTAGAAATTCTGCCTCCTTTTCAGCACGCGCACTCTGAGGAAAGTACTTGTTTAAGAAAGTAGTCCGGAATAAGTCCCAAGTCACTTCCTGATGCTCCAGCTCCAGAAATTGTCTGACGCCTTTCCACCAATACTCAGCGTCTCCCACGAGCAAATAGGCAGCATAAGACACACGCACTCCCACTGGAGTGTGAATCAGCTCAAAAATCTTTTCTAAGTCTTGGATCCATAAGTCAGCTTTCACAGGATCCACATCCCCATTGAATTGTAACGGTTCTTGGCGTCTGAAAGCAATCAGATTTTTGCCTTCAACAGCCTGTTCAGCACGAGCCTGTTTCTGCAGATTCTGAGCAGTTATTGCAGCAGTTTGTTGTGCAATAGCAGCAGCTATGTTTTCCATAGCTTGTGTAGCATAATCCACTCCTTCATCATACTCTTCATCCTCAATACCACGTCCAGCAATACGACCACCTCTACGACCCCTTCCACGGCCGCGTCCACGTCCACGACCACGTCCAGCTTCTGGTTCGACCACTGGTTCCATAACTGGCCTACAAGCCATAATCAGTTAAACCAAAACCAACACCAGCAACTGAAACGTAAACGTAGATAACAAAAATCATTACTTCTAAAAGTAATTCAAACAAGTCCTACTTCAGAGAAACACAACGTCTACACAACAGACCTATTCCCCAACATTCCCGAAAGACTCGACCAGCTCTGATACCACAATTGTGACACCCTCTCCGGGATCATCACAAAGTTACCCCAATGCGGAAATTAAATTAAAGTGCTGGTTACTTTCGGAAAAATAACATATTAATAGTAATAATATTTCAGTGAATTTGGTGATAAAAATTTTTCTTTTGAGTGCACGATCAAACATGACCGAAATAAAAATAAACATACTCTAGTACATGTATATATACACATATGCATCTTGTTTACATATATATAGATTACAACCACACTAGGAGATTACAAAAGGACCTTTACCATGTTAGGTCATCCTCCTCAACTAAGTAAAGGAAATATAAAAGAAAATATGAAGACATATACAAAACAGTAGTGTACGTCTAGAACCATACAAAAAAACTAATGGCTCTCAGTAGCCAGGTCGACTGACGCATAACACTACCCCAACCTAACTAACCCTACAGCTGGTCTGAGCTAATGGAACCCATTAGGGAGATCAGGATGATCACCCCCTCCTATAGCAGAACTATCCGATGAGGATACTGCTGCTCCCGCACCATCGCCCGATGCCTCATCGTTGTCCTCAATAGGTGGTAAGTCCGCAAGGATGTCCTCCATGAACTCATCAGGATCCTCCTCTATCACCTCATCTGGAACCACCTCAACAGGAGGCTCAACAGGTACTGCTACCTCGGGTGCAACTATCTGCAAAGGCTGTCCCAGCTCCGGGTGCACCTCGATCTCTCCGTGCTCCATCAAGTACTGTAGATAAAGTCCTGGTGGAGGTAATGGTATCTCGCAAGTCTCCACCACGTATGTCCTACGTTGAGGTCCGGCAGCTAATGTGCCAGTCGTCTCACAAGTCGGGCCAAAGTAGGTAGCGCTCCTCGCCCCGGGATTGATCTCCCAAGCGCCACCATGCGTACGGTGCTCAAAAGTGATGCTGCGGATCACCGAATGTGCCAATGGCATCATTGGATCCATCTATCCTCAGTCATAAGAAAAGTACCACAAGAGTAGAACAATAAAGAAACAAAGCAAGAGTGAGAAACCAAATTTTGGATTTAACGCGATAATCATATATCCGACACAACAAAACATATCAACATTCATACATAATATTACAGAGTTTCATATCAGCGCATCATCAGTTTTAAAAATTATGTATGCAACACTTCAATAATTTGTCTCTAACAATATACCTAATCTCATGAGATATCAACACCATAGGGTGAGTTGATCAGACTCCATAGCCACTCAGGCAAAGGCACTCAGCCAACGGCACTCAAGCCAAAAAGCCACTCAGGCAAAGCCACTCAGGCAACGGCACTCAGCCAACGGCACTCAAGCCGAATCCCACTGTAAACTGTCCAAACCAAGGCACAGTAATACAAAAATGGGCTCATTAACCACCAAGGTACAATGAGATAAACACATGCGTATCCCCTTGATACCATGTTAACTTTATAGACACGTCTGCCTTAACTGCATGTAAAACCTTTTATTTTCGTTATTTCTCTTTGTGTATAAAATTTCCTCTGTTGCAGCACAAAACGCTTACAACCCTCATTGTTTTAAAGTGTCTTAACTCTGTTATTAACAACACAGGACCTTAAGTCCGAATGCTCAGTCACGAGACCTATCAACCGATGCACCAGTTTTAGGCTCGTGGTCATAGAAAACATTTTAAATGGTTAAACAGTATACCTCAAGTATACAGTAGATACCCAATCTACAGGACCGTAAGTCCAAATGACACTCAGTCCACAACACCAACGAACCTTAGTACCCTGACGTCTCAGTTACTAAGTTCAGAACCACGTGTTAACAGCAATTTGATTCTAGAAAATCCACTGATATAAAACTTCATTTTTCCCAAAATAGTTCCCTAAAACCTCAACTGATTCAAACTACGTATTGCCATTTCAAAATAACATTTGCCGTTAATTAACGTTTTTAACATAGGTTAAGCCTAAAAATAGCTTTTTCCACTATAATAATATTTAAAAATCATTATTAAGTTATTTTTGAGAATTTATTAAATAAAATAACATTTTATAATTTTCCGGAATTTCTCAAATAGAAAGGAGCAGTAGTAAAATATTTTCACGGTTTCGCCCTCTCCGTGAGTAATAGATCATTTTTTTTCATTAAAATAATATTATTTTTCTAATAATCCTTATTTTCTCAAATAGGGTTTTGAGCCTTTGGGCCGCAGCCCTCTAATGGTTTTGGAGTAAAATTTCTGGCCCAATTCACTTGGAAATGCATAGAAACCAACTTAGGGTCCAAAATGCAATTAAGCGAAAGTTTAAGTCCTTAAATGCAAATTCTAAAATTTGACACAAAAGTGTGACTCCTCTACCTAAACCAACTTAAAAGAATAGGAAAATGATTTATCAGCTCCAAGAAACTCCGTCTTTTGCTCCATCGTTTACCCGATTACGTATTTCGCCCATAAAAGATAAATATTTCACTGTTTTATGAAATAATTCTAAAAATACACTATCGTAGGAAAACAAATAAGAATCTTAAGTGTTTCGTTCACGAGTTAAAATTAGGTCTTCTGGTCAGTATAAATATACTGTCAGTGAAAACAGCGGGCCGGGATTCGCCCGTCGTTTCAACCAAAATTTTACTCGTAGCTTTCTACGTTCAAGTAGAATTGAGTGGTAAACTCCGTTTATTTAAAATAATTTTCTAACACACCAATAATGAATTAAACATATTACTCTGCATTCCTGTTATTTAAAACAGCGAAAAACAGGGTGTTACACTTAGGATTTACAAGACAACATACAAATACTTTAAACCACATACATATCTACATTAAGGTAGGATAGTAGTAATCTCCCCCCTTACCTCTTGTAGATCACTTGAAGCTCAAACAAACACAAGCTAAACCAAGCAAGGTAGGCCACGGTTTTGTCCACCAAAACCTAGCCATGATCAATCAACAAGAAAACAAGTTAAAGATTGAAGAAAATCCTACTTAACCCATTGAGCATAGGTTCGGTCAAGTCAAGAAGAAATAGCTAGGGATCTCTAAATTTTTCAAGCTCTTGGATGATGAAAATAGAAGTCATATGAAGATCATAGAAATTGGTTTCAACTCAAATAGATTTTTCTACAAGTTTCTAGAGATTTTTGAAGAAAGCTTCATGAAGATGGAAAATCATGATTCATGACTTAAACAAGCTGTACAACGCACTTTTACATTCAGGAACCTATTAAAGAGACTTTTTGCATAAAGAATATTCTATGTTTTTCTATTCATTCTACTTTATTTCTTCTTGAAAGGGCAAAGTCTAGAGATTATTTTCTCTTCTTGAAAATTATTTGTTCAAATTCTGAGTTTTTATTTACCAACGGTGTGTTAGAATCACCACCGTAAATGGGAGTCAAAGATTTGAATCATTCAAATTTCCAAATCTATCAGAAATTCGTGTATTTCATTCTATTGACATTCAAAGTATTTGATTGTGCTTCGAGTCTTGAGAGTTTCAAAAAGGGATTTACCTGATTTGTTTTATCAGGTGGTTTAGTGAATACAGTATAAGTCAGAGCGACAGTCTAATCTATGAAATATTTCACGTCATGTTCCGAGAAACGTGAATGTTACGCAATCGGAACACGTGATAGAGAGTTGATATCCGTGTTCATTTTCCTTAGACGAATTAATTTCGAGGACGAAATTCTTTTTAGAGGGGTAGTATTGTAACACCCTGTTTTCTCGCGCCTTGACTGATAATTATATTTTATATTTTTACCGGGGATTTAGAAAATAATTTTTAGGAAAACAAAACCATAGTTGAGACCTTCTATATCGAATGAAGTTACGGTGAAATTTTAGGTTTAAAATTCAGGCGAAACCCGGTCTGTGTTTTTCACTGACACTAAAAGTTTACTGATCAGAAAACCTAATTTTGATCCATGAACGAAACGGTTTAGTTTATATTATTTTTCCAACGATATTGGTTATTTTGAAAATTTTCAAAATAAATAAGTTATTATACTTTATTCGGGCGCATCATCAACAAACGGGTGATCGACGGAGTCGAGAACGGACGTGCAGAGACAAAACTAGACTCCGGACGATGGGACATCTTGCCACCTAGGGTGGTGTAAGGTTTTAAGTGAATAAGGATTTTTTTGCAATTAATGAAAGTTTAGGGGTTAAATTGCAATTTTCAAAAATACATTTAACTGGACAGTGAGAGACTGTTTTTCATACCTATAAAACTGTTCTAAAACTCCAAAATGAGTTTTGGACTATTAGAGTGTAAAATCGTTGAAAAAGGATTTACGCGATTTACAAAATAAACGACGTTCGGTCAAATTCTAAGGGATTTTGTATAAAGGGAAATTTTGATGGAAATTAGCATTTCAACAATTTCATAAAAGTAATAGAACCTAGGAGAGTAATACATTTGAGGTGACGAACCATATTTTCAAAAGTTTGGCTTTTTAAGCCTAAATTCAGTACAAAAGCGGCGAACCGTCGTTAAACGTTTTTAAGGATTTTTAAGAAAATGTTTTGGAGAAATTGATACCTAAGTATCTTTGAGGGGAATTATTCTTGAAAATGGATTTGATTTTATCTAAAGGTTTTGGTTTTAAGCCAAAAGGATTTTTGTCTTCAAAGACGACGTTTTACTGTAAAGTGTAAAAACCTAAGTCAAGAATGACTTAGTGAACATACGAACATAATAATTTATGACGTGGGGTGAAACACGACCTTATGTCATAAAGTATGGATAATTCATTATCCATATTCCATAAAATTTAATGGACTCAGAATGATTTGTTTTATTGGAAGCCAAAGAAAAAGGCTCAACTAGAAAAGTACAGAGAACTAAATAATTGGACCTATGTTCCAATCTCATAATGTGCTAGGATTTGTAAACAAGTATTTTAAGAAAACTTTGCACAAAGATGAAAGGTTACTTGAGAACTTTAGCTTGATGATTAAGTACCGGTGATTCGGACTTAAGGATATCTAGCATCTGTTACGGTACGTTGGAAGAATTCCGAAGGAATCACGATGTCATCCGTTGGATGGACGAGAAGAACGCATTTCCGGCAAAGTTTGCCTAAACACATAGTGAAACTATGTTCTGTAAGGCCGTTGTGCCTAGGAGATGGAGCTAACACTTTAATGCCGGTGCGAATTCCGTAGTGACGATCTATTGATGCTCGGGGGTGTCGGGGTATGAAATACTCATATAGGCCCAGTTGGTTGCTCCTCTGTGGCATGGTGATCTTGCAATACACCGACATACTCGACTGGACACTATGTATTTTCTGGTAGTGAAGGATGTTCCCCAAAAAGCCTATGTGCACCATGATGACTGTTGACGCATTTGATTACCCAAGGCTGGTGGACTCCGGAACAATCCTCCGAACCACTCTCTCCGACTGTTCGTAAAACCATGGTATAGGAATTCAGAGGTCATTCCTCGAGTCTTAGATGTTTCTATCTAGGAAAACGTTGTGCTGTGGTCATGTTTCTGTGAAACATTATTGTTTTGTTATGAGTGTAGATATGATTGATAATTGTTAATTGTACGTACCTGAGAGTCGTACCACTGCATGTCTGCCTTATGTGTAAGATAAATGGAAATCTCACCTCCTTATTTTTATATTCCCTATGTCGGCTGGCTATGTGCCTTCTGTATTCTTTTGAGAAGATTGAGACATCAAGATGTCGCTTGGCTGACGCATCGTAGATATTGAGGTTCGAGCTTGCGGATGCTATGGTGGAATTGCTAGTGGACATCTTCCAGCTTTCAGATAGCCCAAGACGATAGCGTTTGTTTTCTGTCATGCCTTACTTTTGTCTTCTTGAGATGGGCATGACCGTTGATAGTTTATAGACTATGTTTTCCTCTTGGAAGGAAAAAAAAGGGCTTAGTTCGAGCGCTACTTTTGTAGTGACTCCAGTAGTGTCTTTTTTGACGACGTCGGTAGTGGACTCAAATAGAGTTTCCACTAGACCTTGTCAGTTGAGTTGTCCTTCTCACAGTGTACGAGAAAGGACTGTCTTTTCTACTTTAAATTGGCCAGCTGGGTATATTTGGGAGTTAATGTAACCATCTATGGAGCTGCGACTCCAAGTATTTTATATTTTAGGAGCTGCGTCTCCACAGCTTTATACGGGATACGTATATGGTTATGATTTTTGGGTTATGTGTCGGGTTGGGCATTATGTAATTAATTTGCGAACTTATAACCCTAAATGTGATAATGGAATGTTTTATTATCCATTCATTTAAAACAAAGTAGTTATATTTATGACTTGCGAAAAGAAAAAAAAATTACCCCATTCTTTTATAGCCAATTTTAATTAACCTACTTTTCGGCCTTAAAATGTCACTTACGATGTAATGCCCGAGGAGGGTGTTACATTTTCAAATCATCCTAATCTCTTAGATACATGATCTTAGAGCATTAGGTATACAAGATCAATTGATATAACTCAAGAATTTGAAAAATTTCATTCAACCCCTTAACGTTAAGGTTTTGGCCTCTATGGCTAAAATAGGTTAGAAAATTCCTTTGAGTGCAACTCTTGAATTTGTGATCACATCACATATTAGAAACAAGAACAATCTTCATTATTCAAGAATTGATCAAAATATTTTAACCCATTCACTCTAGGGTTTCGGCCCAATTTGGAAAACTAGGTTAGAAAATTTAGTTGGATTTAAGCTCTTGGATATAGATCATATAGGCACTAGAGAGCTTAAATCAAGTATTAGATTTCAAAAACTGAACAAAAGCATGAAACCCATTTTAAAAGGGGGTTTCGGCCAACAAGGGTTTCATGGGGTTAGGGTTTTCATTTTCACCAAAACTCTTCAATACAATAAACTAGGGCCTAGATTGAGAATATAAATGATCACTGTTTTCAAGAATCACATGCATACAAATCATGTTGATTAAATTTCATGAACATAGCCAAAAATGGGTTTTCAACAAAATGAACATGATTTTACTATCTAGTAGAATCTAGATATGATTTTGTTTTAGTCAAAATCATTTTCTAGGTCTCGGATAAGATATAAACAATTAAATATCTTACAGATATTGGAAAACAGTGAAAATAGGGGTGTTACATTACTACCCCACGGAAGAAGAAAAAAAAATTCGTCCTCGAAATTACGCACCTGCAAAAAGATCAGGATATTGCAATTTCATCTTGTCCTCAGCTTCCCATGTTGCCTCTCCGGTTGTCTCGTCCCAAATAACCTTGACTAAGGAAATTTGTTTACCCTTGAGCTGTTTAATCATCTTATCCTCGATTCGTACAGGTTAAGTCTCATAAAACAAGTTTTCTTTTAATTGTACTACATCGTGTTCAATTACGCGATGGATCAGGAATATACTTCCTCAGTTTTGAGATATGGAACACATTATGAATGTTTGAAAGAAAGGGTGGTAAAGCAATTTGGTTGGCTACTAGACTAATACGATGAAGAATTTGGTAAGGTCCAATGAATTTAGGAGTGAGTTTTCTAGACTTTATAACCCAACCTACCCCAGTCGTGGGTGTGACTCTCAGAAATACATGTTCACCTTCTTGAAATTAGAGAGGTCGTCTTCTTCGATCAGAGTAACTCTTCTGCCTACTTTGGGTTCCTTTCATCCTTTCACGGATTTGTTTAACCTTTTCCGCTGTTTGCTGCATGATTTCGGGACCAAGAATCATGCTTTCTCCATCTCAGTACCAACACAACGGCGCTTGACATTTCCGCCCATACAGAGCCTCATAGGGAGCATGTTAAGTCTCTAAATGTCTGATGTGCATTTCCCTAAGTTTTGATGAAAACTAAACATTGGATAATGATTTAATTAACCTACATATCTGTTGCTAACCTGTCTACTTAGTGTGCAGATCAAAATAGTGTGACTCACCTATCTACCCACATAAATGACAACCTGTCTGGATAAGCAAAAGTCAACCTGTCTGCTTGCTAGGATTATTGACTTTCTGCAATTTAGTTTCAACTTGTCTCTGCTATGTACTGATACTCGTCTAAGGTTCTTCAATGAGGAACTCGAGTATAAAAAGGTTTTGGAAGCTGTCCCCTCATACAGAAGACTCTGAAACTCTCTCTCAGGCTTATCAAGAAGTTCAGAAGGTCATTCTCACAAGCAACCTAGGAAATCAGAGATAACATCCAGTTAAAGAATGTTTCCAACATGCTTTATTCCCTAGTACTCTTGGTTATTACATGAAAAGGGAAATATTCTCTGCAAAGTACAAAAGCATTTTGCACGACTCTGATTTAGCAACTGTACGATGCATAAAGCCATGGTCCTTCATGTTAGAGTACAACCAACGTTCTTATAGCATTAATGGCTGCCCAGAACGACTCTATTGCATTTAATGAAGCTCTGCTTGAAGCCATCGTTTGAAGGAATGTCTCTAACGGATCTTAAATGCTTGAAGGCTATAAATATAGAAGTCATTGAAGATAAAGATATCAGAGAATACAAAGCATTAAAGAGCCATTACTCTGCTCATTTATTTCTTCATTCTTTCAATCTGTATTCTTCAATCATTTGAAGTTACTACACAGTCTTTCCTAAGCCTACATTTAATCCACTCTCTGAGTGTTAGTGAAAGAACTGTTTGTATGATTGTATTTATTACAAACAACTTCTCAAAACAAACCTGTGTGAACCTGAAGAGGCTAAGTGAGCAAAGAATACTTGCCTTGGAGCCTGAAGAAGCTAGGTGTGCAAACAATACTTGGAGTCTGTAACCTGATCAATTATAGTGGATAAAACTTGGTGCTGCTAAGGACTGGTCGTAGCTCTTTGTATTAAAGAGTGAACTAGAATAAATAGCTGTGTTAATCTCTCTTCCCTTAAGGGGTTAAAAGTATGAATATCAAGCTTGTTTTCTCTTTGTATACTTGTGTGCTTTTCTGTTAAAATACACTAGACATGTCACCTGTCTGTGTAGTGCTTTCACACTTGTCTGAACCTAGCTTGTGTGCGAAAAGTTTTCGACTTTATTTTAATTTCTGATAAACACAATTCAACCCCCTCTTCTCGTGTTTATAGTTGTCTATTTTAGTTGGTATCAGAGCTCAACCTCGGGGTTGAGCATCTAACAGTTTAGAGGTAATGGTCCTGAAGAATAGACATAACTATTGGAGCTAGTGGGAGCCACCAAACTGAAGGAGCTTCCTTAACTAGACCTTCATTCTTCAATGGAGAATATTAACTATTGGAAAGATAGATTTCAATGGTTCATTCTCTCTACAAACTCTGATCTCCGGGATGTCATCACAGATGGTCCTTTCATTCCTAAAAATGATGACAACATTGACAAGCCAAAAGCTCAGCGGACCCCTGCAGAAAAGACAAAATGGGAGCTGACTCACAAAGCTAGATACAACATCATTTGTGCTCTCAGTCCTGAAGAATTTGAAAAAGTTTTTGCCTGTGATTCTGCTAAAGAAATATGGGACACTTTAGCTGTCAAACATGAAGGAACAGCCAAAGTTAAAGAATCAAAGATTGCCATACTTGTCAGAAAGTATGAACTGTTTCTCATGGAGGAAGGAGAATCTGTTGCTCAGATGATAAGAAGATTCCAACCTATCATCAATGGCCTAAAGTCTCTTGGTAAAGTTTATTCTAATGCTGAGAAGGTTGGAAAGATACTAAGAAGTCTACCTAAGCCGTGGAGACCTTTGGTCACTGCTATCTCTCAAGCCAAGGATCTCACTTCCTTGACTATGGATGAACTTCTTGGTACACTCACTGTTCATGAGCAAGAAATTGGAGATGAAATTACAACAAAGAAGAGCAAGTCAATTGCTCTGAAGGCAGATCAAAAGTCATCGAAGGCTTCAAGAGCTCTGAAGGCAGACGAGTCATCCAGTGATGCTGACTTGTCTGAACCCGAGAATTCTGAAAGTGATGAAGAGTTATCTCTCCTAACCAGAAAGATAAAGCTTCTCATGCAGAAAAAGAAGTTCAGAAAGGATAAGCCATTTAGAAGGTTCAACAAGGAAAAGAACTTCAAAGAATCCACTTCAACAGACAAAAGTTCAATTGTCTGCTATGAGTGCAAGAAGCCTGGTCACATCAAAGCTGAATGTCCTCAACTCAGGAAACCCCTTTTAAGAAGTTCTTCAAAAAGAAGAAGAAAGGGATGATGGCTACTTGGGAGGATCTGGAGTCAACATCATCTGATGAAGAGACAAAGGAAGAAGCTAATCTCTGTCTGATGGCCAACACTGACTCAGATTCAGATAATGAAGTACATCCTGACTATGAGGAATTACTTGATGCCTATGAGGAATTGCTAGAGGAATCCAACTTCTTATCTAAGGCTTTCAAATCCCTCAAGAGAGAGTATGTAAAGCTCCTCAGTGAGCATAAACAGAAATCTCAAGAGTGTGAGAAGCTGGCCAAAGAGAACAGTGAGCTGAAGACTGAAAAGTCTGATGAAGCTAAGATCTCAAGTGAAACATCACAATCTGAAGAAGTTGAAAAACTTCAACAGAAAGTGGAAGAGCTCACTTCTGATCTTGCCAAATTTGCTAATGGTAAAGATAATCTGACAAAGCTGCTTGGCTGTCAGAGGCACTCCCTTAACAAAGAAGGTATTGGATATATCCATCAGACACATCATAAAGTATCAACTAAAAACTCTAAAGTGTCTGCTAAATCAACTTTCATTAAATCCATACCTGTCTGTAACTTATGTGGAAAAACTGGACATGTTATGTCTAGGTGTATTCATAAGAAAAGAAGGAAGTCTTCACAGACTCGTAGAACTAACAGAAAAGGACCCAGAAAATTATGGGTACCTAAAGAACAAATAATCTCTGTTGCAGATGTTCTCAATAGGACAAAGAAAACACCACTGCTGGTACCTGGACATTGATTGCTCGCGACATATGACAGGAGAAAGGTCTATGTTCCTAGACTTCTAACTTAAGAAAGGAGGATATGTTACATTTGGAGGAAATTAGAAAGGGAAGGTTATAGGCATTGGTACTATTGGTGGTAACCCTCCTCTCCTCTTCCCTCTATATCTAATGTTCTTATGGTTAAAGGATTAAAACACAATTTTCTTAGCATAAGTAAATTATGTGACAGTGGATTTGATGTCTCCTTTACAAAGTATTTATGCATAGTTAAAGACCTTAGTGGCAAAACCTTCTTTTCAGCTAAAAGGCAAAAAATCTATATAAGATTGAACTGACTAATCTCTCAGATCAGAGTGTAACCTGTCTGATGTCTAAAGAGGATGAAAGATGGTTATGGCATAAGAAACTAGGACATGCTAGTATGAAACTAATTTCAAAACTGAAAAGGGATAACCTTGTATCATGTTCTGTGTGATGCATGTCAGAGAGGTGAACAAGTAAAATCAAGTTTCAAATCTAAAAACCAAGTATCAACCTCTAGACCTCTTCAGTTGTTACACATGGAACTGTTTGGACCAGTTAGTGTTGCTAGCTTGGCTGGAAGAAAATACGGATTTGTCATAGTTGATGATTATTCTAGATATACATGGGTACTCTTCTTAACCCACAAGGATGAGTCTTTTAAGGCTTTCTCAGTATTTTGTAAAAGAGTACAAAATGAGCAGGGTTTTTGTATTTCTACCCTTAGAAGTGACCATGGGGGAGAATTTGAAAATGAGCAGTTTGGACAGTTATGTGAGGAGAATGGAATCTCTCACAATTTCTCTACACCTAGAACTCCACAACAAAATGGATGGTTGAGAGAAAGAACAGATCTCTGCAAGAGATGGCTAGATCTATGCTCAATAAGAATAATCTCCCTAAGTACTTCTGGGCACAAGCAGTAAACACTGCATGTTATGTACAAAACAGAATACTCATTAGGCATTTTCTAAAGAAGACACCCTATGAATTGTGGAAAGGAAAAAGCCCCAACATTTCTTATTTTCATGCATTTGGTTGTGAATGCTTCATTCTAAATACTAAGGATCAACTTGGAGAGTTTGATTCCAAAATAGATAAAGGTATCTTTGCAGGCTATTCTGAAATGTCTAAGGCCTTTAGAATTTATAATTCCAGAACTTCTGTTATTGAAGAATCTGTTCATGTTAAATTCAATGATGGTTTAAAGACTGATAAGGAATTATCAAATCTAGAAGATGATCTTGCAGGTCTTGACATAAATAAGCCAGAAAATCAACAACCTTACCTGACCAAGACAGAACCTGAAAATGAACCAGACAGACAAGTGGAGCAGACAAGTCAAGATCTTCTTGATGATCTAAAAAAGGACTGGAAATTCAAAACTCATCATCCTAAGGATCTTATTATTGGAAATCCCTCAGAAGGAGTGAGAATCAGATCCACTTTAAAAGAATCAAGCAATGTGGCCTTCATGTCAGAAATGGAGCCAAAGCACATTGAAGAAGCTCTTGATGATGAAAGCTGGATTCTTGCGATGCAAGAAGAACTCAACCAGTTCACCAAAAATGATGTCTGGACACTTGTCTCCAAGCCCAAAAACAAGTCTGTCATTGGAACAAGATGGGTCTGCATAAACAAATTGGATGAGGATGGCAAAGTTGTCAGAAATAAGGCAAGGTTAGTAGCGCAAGGCTATAACCAACAAGAATGTATTGACTATAGTGAAACCTTTGCACCTGTAGCTAGAATAGAAGCTATTCGCATATTGATGTCATATGCTGCACAACACCAAATCACTCTTTTTCAAATGAATGTAAAAAGTGCTTTTCTTAATGGTATAATTGAAGAAGAAGTATATGTTAAGCAACCCCCTGGTTTTGAATATACTGATAAACTAGATCATGTTTTCAAACTTAAAAAGGTATTATATGGTTTAAAACAAGCACCTAGAGCATGGTATGATAGATTAAGTTCTTTTCTCATGCATAATGGCTTTACTAAGGGACAAGTAGATACTACCCTTGTTTAAGAAAGGTTCTAAAGAGAATTTTATCATAGTCCAAATATATGTTGATGATATTATTTTTAGAGCAACTAATGAAAAGTTATGCAAGGAATTTTCCAAGCTAATGCAAGCAGAATTTGAGATGAACATGATAGGAGAAGATTACAAATCAAACAGACAAGTGATGGAATCTACATCCATCAACAAAAGTATATGAAGGAGATACTTAAGAAGTACAAGATGGAAAGTGCTAAACTTATGAAAACTCTCATGCAACCCAATGCAAAACTAAGTAAAGATGATTAAGGTAAAAAGGTAGACCAAACTGTCTACAGAGGTATGATTGGATCTCTCTTATACTTAATTTCAAGCAGACCTGATATTCAATTCAGTGTCTGTATGTGTGCTAGATTTCAATCTGACCCAAGAGAATCTCATCTTAAGGCTGTTAAAAGAATATTTAGATATTTGCTTGGGACTACTAATCTTGGTTTGCTATATTTAAGAACTAAAGAATACAGATTAGTGGGATTCTGTGACGCTGACTTTGCTGGAGGCAGAATAGAAAGGAAAAGCACCAGTGGAGGATGTCACTTCATTGGAGCAAGCTTAGTCTCTTGGTCAAGCAAAAGGCAAACAACTATTGCCTTATCTACTGCTGAGGCAGAATACATCTCAGCTACTAGTTGTTGCTCTCAACTTTTATGGGTAAAACATCAACTTGAGGATTACTCTATTTATGAGCATAATATATCTGTATGGTGTGATAATTCTAGTGTCATCTGCTTAACTAAAAATCAAATTCATCATTCTAAGGCTAAGCATATAGAAATCAAACATCACTTTATAAGAGATTATATTCAGAAAGGTATCTTTGATATTAAGTTTGTTAAAACTAAAAATCAATGGGCTGATATTTTCACTAAACCTTTAGCAGAAGAAAGGTTCTTATTTATTAGATATAATCTAAGCATACATTGCATTGTTGAATGACATGTCTGAGTGTTAACCTGTCTATGCTATCTACATTATATCACTTGTCTATGGTACCTGTCTGACTCTGCTGAGTCACTTTTCTATAACTCAACAGTTTTTATTGAAATGGTTATTAATTATTTAATACCATTTATTAATCTGAAGCTAATCATGTGCACAGCAGTTTTTAATGTTGAAACCATATTTTCATTATGTCTTAAGTGGGCGCTGCAGTTCCCCACAAAAATCGTGCCATTTTTGAAATTAAAAATGTTTTCTTTCTCTCTCCTGCCTTTATTGCTATTAAAGGCAAAGAATTAGAAAGTTTTAACCTTTACTATTTCAAATCCCTAAAATCGTTCCGTCTTCGTCCTCTCCTCTTTCAAACCCTTTTCTCTTCCAAAACCCTATAAACCCTTTCTCTGAGAAATGGCACCATCAAAGCGTCTCTCTTCGAAAGAAATTGCTGAGAAATTCAACCTGAAGGTTGCTGATGTGGAAAAGATCCTACCTGGCAAGACTGTTGATCTTCAACAGTTGAAGAAATGGGGTATGGATGTCACTGAAGAGTTGGAATACTCCAAGTGGACTCCTTTCTCTGACATCAAGGAGCTTGTTCATCCCAAGCTTATCAAAGAATTCTGGTCAAATGCTGTGGTCATTACCAGTAAGATTGATGAAACCAAAAGCTTTAAGGCTCGAATGATGGATAAAACCATTCTCTTCCCCATCAGTTCTCTGGAGCTGGTTACAAAATGCCCTAGGATTGGAGCTGCTTTCAAACCTGAGTGGGAAGATCAGGTGGGAACCGAGAATGTCAACATAGCTATCTATAGTGTTCCAAACCCTGAGAACCTAAAGCCTGTAAGCATGGTGACAAAGTGCAGATTCTTGCATAAGCTGTTGTTGGAGTGTGTGATGCCTAGGAAAGGCTCACGAGATAGTGTGACCAAGATGGATAGATTTGCTCTATACCACTTGATTCACAAAATCAAGGTGGACATCATTACCTTGAAATTCTGATCAAGAGGACCAACATGCAGACCTATCCCTATGGGATGCTGTTGACAAGGGTCTTCAGGAACAAGCTGTTTGTTCCCAATGATGCCCATTTTGTAGACATGTCACTTCCCATTGACAGGAAGATCTTGTCTATGATGGACATTGAAGGTATCCCTCTGAAGGATGAGGATGAAGATAAGAAGAAAAAGAAGAAGAAGCCTGCTGCTGAGTAGAAGCAGGAGGAACCAGTAGTTTCCACTGATGAATCAGAGGTTCCTATCTCTGAAAGGATCTGGAAGCCCTCTGGAAAGGTGGCCAGATAAGACCAGAGACCTGAGTTAGAGAAACCTTCAGTCTTTGAAGAAACTGCTGAAACAGTTGAGCCTCTAAGGTTCAAGCTGAAGAAACCCTCTCCCAAGAGGAAGACAAGTGAAGCTGAAGAATCAGTTACTGCGTCTGCACAACCCAGCAAAAGAAGAAGGTTAGTGAAGACCTTTGCCAAAGTAAGACAACTAGAGTCTGAACCTAGCAAAGATGAAGTATCTGCTAAGGGGGAGCAGACAACTCTACCCTTGGAGGAACCCAAGGAGAAGAAGCCTCTTGATTTGGGAATCATTCCCAAAAAAAGAAGGACAGGATACCCAGTGCCAATGGTGGCTTATGCTGAAAGGGAAGAAATTCCTGTAGAAGGACCCTCTGCAGAAGATGAAGTTGCTGCTGCAACTGCTGCTAACCTATCTGGTGGGACTCAGACAGTTGTTCATCCAAAAGTTGACACTATGTCTCCTTCCAAGAAGAAGCTGAAGCTATCTGAGGATTAGATAATTCTTTCCTCTATCCACTCCGCACCATCTTCTCCCTCTCACTAAGGTATCCACAACTCTTCTGTTTCTTCACCATCTGCTCTGTTTGTTCAACCTTTATCAGTTGCCTCTCCCTTTCCCTCACCTGTCTCCTCTCACCAAACCCAAATATCATCATATGATGTTGTGTCTAATATATGTTAGCACACAGTTGTTCACAGGAACTCAACTCCCAAAGAACCAACTGGCATATCATCAAAACTGTTTGTGTGTGATCTGCAATCTCTGATGATTCCACGTGTTTCTCATCTAACTGTCATTCCTTCTCCTCCATCTCATATCCTTAACCCTTTTAGGGAGATTTTCTTTTATCCCCCTATTGTTGTGTTCATTAGAACATTGGCTAGAACTCACTATCCTCCCTCTGTTGTAATGATACCTAATAGGTCTAGGTATTTCTTTCTTTTAGTAACAGGATCAAACTCCTTTTTCTGTCAAATAGATTCCTTGTTACCTATATCTCCATCTATCTTAGCTAATCAACCTCTTCCCCCTCCTATCCAGATTAAAGTCACCCGTCTGTCTCTATCTGAAAGACTTTCTTGTGTCTTTTCATCTCCTGATACTGACTTTATCAGAATCAGACCTCTGTTTAAACTAGATTTTCTTCCTTTCTTTTATTTTAGAACTTTTCATCAGTGTGTCTTTCCCCATGTTTCTTCACCCTTCTCTGTGCCTAAGGCACCCCCTGTTTTGGCCTTGCCCTAGCATTCAGACCTGTCTACTATATCAACTAGCTTGTCTACAGGAGCCCTCACTTCTTAGATGGTGGACTTACACAGCTTCAATCTGCTTAAAGTTGAGCTAGAAGAAATCAGAAGACAACTGGATGAAGAAAGGCATGCTAGGCTGCTTTTGGAAAAGAGAGTCGACTCTCTGTTTTTGCTTTTTAGTCAGCCTAGGTAGTTTATGTTGTAAAACTCTTCCTTGTACTTGAAAAAGCTTATGGTGAATAGAAATCAATGTTCTTTTATCAAGTATCTTCTCTGTTCTTTATTGTTTATGTGTATTCCATTTTGTTGTTGACAAAAGGGGGAGAAAGTAAAGTTAAGATGATTGAGTAAAGTAAAAAATTGAACTTTGAGCTGCATTATATCTCTAAAATGATATTGATTCTGATACTATGTTGTTTGAAATTTTGAATTGAACCTAAGTGCACCTGTCTGCACAATCCTTCTGGTTTAGAAAATTTCAACTTGTCCGAATCCTGTTATCTCTTCTGTTGATTGTTAAATCTCTAAATGTCTGATGTGCATTTCCCTAAGTTTTGATGAAAACTAAAAATTGGATAATGATTTAATTAACCTACATATTGGTTACTAATCTGTCTACTTAGTTTGCAGATCAAAATAGTGTAACTCACCCGTCTGCCCACATAAATGACAACCTGTCTGGATAAGCAAAAGTCAACCTGTCTGCTGACTAGGATTATTGACTTTCTGCAATTTAGTTTCAACTTGTCTTTTCTATGTACTCATACTGGTCTAAGGTTCTTCAATGAGGAACTCGAGTACAAAAAGCTTTTGGAAGCTGTCCCCTCATACAGAAGACTCTAAAACTCTCTCTCACGCTTATCAAGAAGTTCAGAAGGTCATTCTCACAAGAACCTAGGAAATCAGGGATAACATCCAGTTAAAAGTATGTTTCCAACATGCTTTATTCCCTAGTACTCTTGGTTATTACACACGAAAAGGGGAATATGCTCTGCAAAGTACAAAAGTATTCTGCACAACTCTGATTTGGCTACTGTATGATGCATAAAGCCATGATCCTTCATGTTAGAGTATAACCAACGTTCCTATTGCATTAATGGCTACCCAGAACAACTCTATTGCATTTAATGAAGCTTTGCTTGAAGCCATCGTTTGAAGGAATGTCTCTAACGGATCTTAAATCTTGAAGGCTAATAAATATAGAAGTCATTGAACATGAAGATATATAACCAAGTTCCTATTGCATTAATGGCTACCCAGAACAACTCTATTGCATTAATGAAGCTTTGCTTGAAGCCATCGTTTTGAAGGATGTCTCTAACGGATCTTATGCTTGAAGGCTATAAATATAGAAGTCATTGAACATGAAGATATCAGAGAATACAAAGCATTAAAGAGTACTCCTGCTCATTTATTTCTTCATTCATTCAATCTGTATTCTTCAATCATTTTGAAGTTATTACGCAGTCTTTCCTAAGCCTACATTTAATCCACACTCTGAGTGTTAGTGAAAGAACTGTTTGTCTGATTGTATTTATTACAAACAACTTCTCAAAACAAATCTGTGTGAGCTTGAAGAGGCTAAGTGAGCAAAGAATACTTATCTTGGAGCCTGAAGAGGCTAGGTGTGCAAACAATAGTTGGAGTCTGTAACCTGATCAGTTATAGTGGATAAAACTTGGTGCTGCCAAGGACTGGTCGTAGCTCTTTGTATTAAAGAGTGAACTAGAATAAATAGGTGTGTGAATCTCTCTTCCCTTAAACTCTTTAGTTGTTATGATTATACTATCTGCTTTCTAACTAAGGGGTTAAAAGTGTGAATATCAAGCTTGTTTTCTTTTTTGTATGCTTGTGTGCTTTTCTGTTAAAATACACCAGATAGGTCACCTGTCAGTGTAGTGCTTTCACACTTGTCTGAACCTAGCTTCTGTGTGTGAAAAGTTTTCAACTTTATTTTAATTTCTGATAAACACAATTCAACCCCCCTTCTCGTTTTATAGTTGTCTATTTCAGGGCCATCCCTATACTTGCATGAAAACTATTGTTGTACGTGAATTCAATCAGCGGCAAGAGATCATCCCAACTTCCATGATGATCTAAGACACATGCTCTCAGCAAGTCTTCTAACGATTGGGTTGTCCTCTCTGTTTGTCCGTCTGTTTGAGGATGATACGCTGAGCTTAAACACAATTTGGTTCCCAGCGCTTGATGTAAACTTCCTCAGAAATGTGAAGTGAACTGTAACACCCCATTTTTCATAAATAAGCTTATTACTTTCATATATGTTATATACTTGTTATGTTTGTTTTTTATGCCTAAGTTCATGTTTGGGGAAGTTTAGCCTTAGAAAGGTTCAATCCTTTTAGAGTCCAAGTAACATGTTTCATCGTTTTGGCCATATATTGAGTTCTAGATGTCTGATCGAGGTGATCTTTGTGGTATTGGAAAACTAAGAGAATTATATACAAGTCTTATTTTATGTGTTTTGGCTAATTCGGTCACTTAGATGGTCTCGTAGTGAAATCTTTGATTCCCCCGTGCTTAGGAATTGAACACAGCCGTGCTCAACAGGGAGCATGGCCATGCTCAGGTCTCAGAGTCTATAAATAGAGCAGTTCCGTGAGGGTTGCAACCCAAACCCTCTTTTTGGCACTTTGGACAATCCTAATGCGACAGAAACCGCTTCCCTTTCCCTTCCCTTGAACCCCTTAAAGTTCTTAGAGTTTGTGAGTCCGTTTGGGAGAGAAGTTACGCGTGTTAGCATCTTTTAAGGCAACGTAGTTATCCCTCCTAAATCTCCTTTTCCCTTCGTTTGAATTGGGGATTAATTGGCTGTTCTCTTCTTGTTTGGCAAAGGCTTGAGGAACTCATCGAGCCACACGAGGGAACGTGTCTTGCCCACGTCAGTGTTGTTTAGGAATCTTCATACCAGGTATGGGGAGAAGAGCTGGTATAAACATGTAGGCTATGGGGTAGCGTAAGATGAGGGTTAACCCATGACCTGTTTTGCATGCTAATTGTCTAATTGTTGTTATATGTTATTGTATGATGTTATCTGCTCATGATGATATGCTTTCAATTGATAGTAGTATGCCTATGTATGTATGATGTTATTGATGTGATGTATGCCATGATAATGATGTTGTTTTGATGATGAGACTATTATGATAATGATGATGATGTTGTGCTCTTATGAGTGTTGATTGTTGAGGATGTTAATGCCAACAACGATGTTAAAAGATGTTAATGAATCCTTAATAGGATTGTTAATGACGTAACACATGAACGTAGTGTGAGAAGCGAGTTTATGATCATAGGGCTTAGTTAAAGACCCTAGGATTGATTAGTGAGTATTCTAGGGACATTAATAACAAAGCTGTGATTAAAGGATTAATTTCCCATAATGATAAGACATGAGTAATGATATAGAACAGTTAAAGATAATGAAGCTAATGAGCAAAGACTTAGTTAAAATCCAATAGGTTGAATCTGTGATTTATCCCAAGGATTTGGGAAGGTTTCTGACCCTTTCTGCCCAGATCAGTATAGCCACGCTCCACTGAGCATGGCTGTGCTTAAAAGGGAGCTCGCCCGTGCTCCAATTTGAAATCCAGAAGGGGCGCTCTGCTTAAGCACTCCTGTGCTCAATAGTCAGCACGGTCGTGCTTGACTATTGAGTTTAGCATGCCCGTGCTGAGTGGGAAGCACGCTCTTGCTTCCCTGTGCAGAATAGAATACAGAAAGCTAAACGGGGGTATTTTACCCCAAGTATCTTAATAACAATACAAGAAGACACCAAACAAAGTTAAGACAAGCTAGACAACTTAAAGATTATAATGTACCTTGGTGGCCTAGTGTCCGCCCCAAGTGATGAGATGTTGTACCTTGGTAGCCTAGTGTCCGCTCCAAGTGATATGATATTGTACCTTGGCAGCCTAGTGCCCGCTCCAAGGGGGCCTTGATGCTTAAGGGTCAAGGTGTTGAGGCTCTATTGCTTTTTGGTCAGAGTGTTGAGGCTCTAGTGCTTTTTGGCCAGAGTGTTGAGGGGGAGGTCGTCCGAGAGTAAGGCGATCCGGCTGTCCGCGGGATTCGACCGAAGGGGATCATGTATACACCGTGGTGGTGCATCTAAGAGTAAGGTGCGTCGGCTATCCAAGGGGTCCATCCATGGTTTGGTGGTCTGGCCCGGCGTTGGTGCTTCTATGGCCAATGTGGAAATGTAACTCCGAAGTTGTACGCGTGGTGTAGATGGATCCACATGCATTCGAAGTAGTGCTTTGCATTGCATTATATGATTGATGATTATATTGTTATACTGTGATATGTTGTTGTGTTGGTATGATGACTATGTTATAAATGTTATGTTGCTATGTTTCTATGTGTTGTATGTTCATCTTGCCAACTATCCTGTTGCCGTTATGTATATATATATGGTTCTTACTCCCCGTCTTTTGTTGTTGCTTTGCATGTACCCTTTTTGTGTTTTGCAGAGGACGGTGAGCAGCTTGTTGAGGAGTGACTCTGAGGAGCTGCTTCTAGTAGTTAGTTTATGTTTAGTTTAGTTATCCGAGTTTTTTATCGGATTGGTTATATCAGCTTTGTAATGTGACATCGGGGTTGGGTTTCGTTTATATGTTTATGTTATGTTTTCTTTATAAACATGTTTTGGTTTTCCACATGCGGCACCCTCTGTTGGGTTTTTATTATTATGATACAATACGCATGTGTTCTTTTCCTTTTTATATCTGTGTTATCACTTTTGAATAGATGTGGGGTAGAGGGTGTCACATTTAGTGCCATCAGAGCAGTTCGGCCCTGTCCAGACGTGGTATGAGTCTATTGTGAGTCTTCTGTGTGTTTTGTTTGAATTATCTAGATTTATTATATATAATGATGCTTTAGTGTTAAGAACCCTTAGTTCTTCCTGCTTGGTTGGAGCCTCCGAGTCCGAGGACTTGATCCGAGGTTATGAGCCTAATTGGTGAAAGTTTAACCAGCTAGGGTGATAGAAATTTCGAAGACGAAATTTTTATAAGGGGGTGGAATTGTAACGCCTCATTTTTCATAAATAAGCTTAGTGCTTTCATATATGTTATATATATGTTTGCATATGCTTGTTATGTTTGTTTTTTATGCCTAAGTTCATGTTTGGGGAAGTTTAACTTTAGAAATGTTCAATCATTTTAGAGTCGAAATAACATATTTCACCGTTTTGGCCATATCTTGAGTCCTAGATGTCCGATCGAGGTGATCTTTATGGCGTTGGAAAGCTAAGAGAATTATATACATGTCTTATTTTATGTGTTTTGGCTGATTCGGTTGTTTAGATAGTCTTATAGTGCAATATTTGAGCGCCCCGTGATTAGGAATTGAGCACGGCCGTGCTCAACAGGGAACAAGGTCGTGCTCAGGTCTCAGAGTCTATAAATAGAGCAGTTCCGTGAGGGTTGCGACCCAAACCCTTTTTTTGGCACTTTGGGCAATCCTAGTGCGACAAGAACCTCTTTCCTTTCCCTTCCCTTGAACCCTTTGAAGTTCTTAGAGTTTGTGAGTCCGTTTGGGAGAGAAGTTACGCGTGTTAGCATCGTTTCAGGTAACGTAATTATCCCTCTTTAATCTCATTTCCCCTTCTTTTGAATTGGGGATTAATGGGATGTTCTCTTCTTGTTTGGCCAAGGCTTGAGGAACTCATCAAGCCGCTCGAGGGAACGTGTCTAACTTGCCCACGTCAACGTTGTTTGGGATTCTTCATGCCAGGTATGGGGAGAACGGCTAGTATAAACATGTAGGCTATGGGGTAGGCTATAGGGTAACGTAAGATAAGGGTTAACTCACGACCCATTTTGCATGATAACTGTCTAACTATTGTTATATGTTATTATATGATGTTATCTGCTCATGATGATATGCTTTCAATTGATGATAGTATGCCTATGTATGTATGATATCATTGATGTGATGTATGCCAAGATAATGATGTTGTTTTGATGATGAGACTGTTATGATAGTGATGATGATGTTATGCTCTTATGAGTGTTGATTGTTGAGGATGTTAATGCCAACAACGATGTTAAAAGATGTTAGTGAATCCTTAATAGGATTGTTAATGACGTAACACATGAACGTAGTGTGAGAAGCGAGTTTATGATCATAGGGCTTAGTTAAAGACCCTAGGATTGATTAGTGAGTGTTCTAGGGACATTAATAACAAAGTTGTCATTAAAGGTCCCCATAATGATAAGACATGAGTAATGATGAAGAATAGTTAAAGATAAAGAAGCTAATGAGCAAAGACTTGGTTAAAAGCCAATAGGTTGAATATGTGGTTTAGCCCAAGAATTTGGGAAAGGGTTTTTGACCCTTTCTGCCCAGATCAGTACGGCCACGCTCCATTGAGCACGACCGTTCTTAACAGGGAGCACGCCCGAGCTCCAGTTTGAAATCTAGAAAGGGCGCGTTACTTAAGCATGCCCGTGCTCAATAGTCAGCATGGTCGTGCTTGACTATTGAGTTCAGCACGCCCGTGCTGAGTGGGAAGCACGCCCGTGCTTCCCTGTGCAGAATAGAATACAGAAAGCTAAACGGGGGTATTTTACCCCAAGTATCTTAATAATAATACAAGAAGACACCAAACAAAGTTAAGACAAGCTAGACAACTTAAAGATTATAATGTACCTTGGTGGCCTAGTGTCCGCCCCAAGTGATGAGATGTTGTACCTTGGTAGCCTAGTGTCCGCTCCAAGTGATATGATGTTGTACCTTGGCAGCCTTGTGTCCGCTCCAAGGGAGCCTTGATGCTTAATGGTCAAGGTGTTGAGGCTCTATTGCTTTTTGGATAGAGTGTTGAGGCTCTGGTGCTTTTTGGCCAGAGCTTAAGGGGGAGGTCGTCTGAAAGTAAGGCGATCTGGCCGTCCGCGGGATTCGTCCGAAAGGGGATCATGTATACACCGTGGTGGCGTATCTGAGAGTAAGGTGCGTCGGCTATCCAACGGGTCCACCCATGGTTTGGTTGTCTGGCCCGGCATTGGTGCTTCTATGGCTAATGTGGAAATATAACTCCAAAGTCGTACGCCTGGTGTAGATGGATCCACATGCATTCGGGGTAGTGCTTTGCATTACATTATATGATTGATGATTATATTGTTATACTGTGATGTGTTGTTGTGTTGGTATGATGACTATGTTATAAATGCTATGTTGCTATGTTGCTATGTTTCTATGTGTTGTATGTTCATCTTGCCAACTATCATGTTGTCGTTATGTTTATAAATATGGTTCTTACTTCCCGTCTTTTGTTGTTGCTTTGCATGTACCCTTTTTGTGTTATGCAGAAGACGGTGAGCAGCTTGCTAAGCAGTGGCTCTGAGGAGCCGCATCTAGCAGCTAGTTTATGTGTAGTTTAATTTGTTATCCGAGTTGTTTATCGGATTGGTTATACTAGCTCTATAATGTGACATCGAGGTTGGGTTTCATTTATACGTTTATGTTATGTTTTCTCTATAAACATGTTTTGGTTTTCCACGTTATGTTACAATGCGGCTGCCTCTGCCGGGTTTTTATTATTATGATATAATACGCATGTGTTGTTTTCCTTTTTATATATGTGTTATCGCTATTGAATACATGTGGGGTAGAGGTGTCACATGAATTTCGGATCTCGATCTGAAACGATACTCGAAGGCACTCCATGAAGTCTGATCACTTCCTTGATGTAAACATTAGTTAACTTTTCCACAGTGTAATTGATCTTAACAGGTAAGAAATGTGCTGATTTCGTTGACCTGTCAACGATCACCCAAATTGAGTCAAAACCTTTGGAAGTCCTTGGCAGACTAACTACGATATCCATCTATATGCTATCCCACTTCCATTCAGGTACATCTAATGATGTAAGCATTCCTCTAGGTCGTTGGTGTTCTACCTTTGCTTTCTGACAAGTCAGACATAATCCAACGTACTCCGCGACTTGCTTTTTCATGCCTGGCCACCAAAACATTTGTTTTGGATCTTGATACATCTTAGTTGATCCAGGATGAATACTTAACTTGCTCTTGTGTGATTCTTCCAGAATCACCTTCTTCATCTTAGGATTATCAGGTACACAGACTCGTCCATTGCACCTTAAGATGTCATCCGATCTCAAGCTAAATTCGGTAGCTTTTCCTTTTTCCATTAAATCTTTCTTCTCTTGAATTAACACATCCACAGCTTGTTATTCTCGGATCTCTTCTATTAATCCACTAGAAATCTTTATCATTCCTAAACTGATTTTTTGTTGGCTTACTTCTATAATTAAATTGAGATCACGGAACTTCTCAATTAACTCAAGTTCCATTACCGTCATAGCTGAAATATGAATGGCTTTCCAGCTTAGTGCATCAACTACCGCGTTCGTCTTTCCAAAATGATATTGCAACGAGAAGTCATAGTCTTTTAGAAACTCCATCCATCGTCTTTGCCTCATGTTGAGCTCATTTTGATCGTACAAATACTTTAAACTCTTGTGGTCACTAAAGACATCAAACTTGCCTCCATGCAGATGGTGTCTCCATCTCTTTAGTGCAAAAACCACAGCAGCTAACTCTAGATCGTGTGTTGGATAATTCCTCTCATGAGTCTTTAGCTGGCGTGACGCGTACGCTATGGCTTTTCGATGTTGCATTAACACACATCCTAAACCTTGATGTGAAGCATCACAATATACTTCATAGGGTTCATTTGGTTTAGGAAGTATTAATACCAGCGAAGTTGTCAGACATTCCTTTATTCTTTGGAAGCTTTCTTCACACTTTGCAGTCCACATAAAAAGTTGATCTTTCTTTGTAAGTTGAGTCAAGGGCCCCACTATCTTTGAAAAACCTTCATTGAACCTCCGATAATAACCGACTAAACCAACAAAGCTTCGAATTTCCGTCACCGACTTTGGTCTTTCCCAAGAAAGTACTGCTTCTACTTTCACAGGATCTACAGCAATTCCTTCTTTGGTGATCACGTGTCCTAAGAATTTTACTTCTTCTAGCCAAAACTCGCACTTGGAAAGTTTGGCGTACAACACCTTCTCGCGTAGGATTTGTAGAACTTGTCGCAGATGTTCTTCATGTTCCTCATGACTCTTTGAGTAAATGAGAATGTCATCGATGAACACTATGACAAACATATCAAGAAACGGACGAAAAATCCAATTCATGTAGCCCATGAAGATAGCAGGTGCATTCGTCACTCCAAAAGGCATTACGAGATACTCATAATGTCCATAACGAGTTCTGAACGTAGTCTTTGGTATATCTTCTATCTTCACTCTTATTTGATGATAACTCGTCCTTAAGTCGATCTTCGAGAACACAACAGCTCCTCATAGTTGATCCATCAGTTCATCAATGCGCGGTAGAGAGGGTACTTATTCTTGATCGTCACTTTGTTGATTTGTTGAAAATCTACGCAGAGTCTCGAACCTCCGTCTTTCTTTCTCACTAACAGAAATGGTGCTCCCCACGAGGACACACTCGGTCGTATGAATTGTTTCAACAAAAGATCCTCCAGTTGAGCTTTCAACTCAACATGCTCTATAGGCGACATTCGGTACGGAGAGATAGAAATTGGACCAGCTCCTGGAACTAAATCGATGGAGAACTCGATATCTCTGATTGGTGGGAAACCCGGAACATCATTCAGAAAAACTTCAGGAAACTCTCCTACTACAGGCACCGTACTCAAATTGATCTCCCCCTCGACTTCTAAGCTAGATAAAAACAAGCATCCCTGATCTCCTTCTTTTGAAGAAGTTTTTACTTAGTTGGTAGATAAAAATCCAGAAATCTCAGGATTAGGAAAAACTAAAGTTTTATGAGAACAATCTAAAAGGATATGATTGGAAGATAACCAATCCATGCCTAGTTACATCTAATTGTATTAAAGGCAAGCATATCAGATTCACAAGAAAATGTCTATCCCGAATAACAATAGGACAGTTCAGACATATAGAATTTATAACAATGGGTTCAGCAGTTAGGGTTGAAACAATCAAATCATATGTCATGGAAGAAATAGGCAATTTTAGATGTCTCACACAATCCATCGAAATAAAAGAATGCATTGTACCCGAATCAAAAAGTACAGTTAAGAGATTACCAAGTATGTTGCAATTACCTTGTATGAGATCATCGGACTGTGAAGCTTCAGCACCACTCATAGTATAAACCCTTCCCTTAGCCGTCGGTTTATTAGTCCTTGAATTATTAGCAATTGGTGCAGACCTCTTGGCATTGCAATCCCTGGCCAGGTGTCCTATTTGTCCACACTTAAAGCATTTCACTCCCTTCAACGGACAGTTTTCAGTAGCATGATTCACACTTCCACACTTGTAACATTTCTGAAAATAGCCTTGGCCTTGGTTCCTCTGGCCTCCATCACCAGATGCAGAAGCAACTGGACGGTACGATTATTGGTTTTGGTTGTTTCCGAGTGGTCTATAATATGGTTTCCTCTGGTTTTGCTTTCCTCTTTGATTCTGGAACTGGTTCTTGAATCGAGACGGTCCTCTAACATTCCCTCTGTTATCTCCTTCTTTGTTCATTTGCTGCACTTTCTGGCACATCTCTACCAATGCTTGAAAATTTCGGATCTCCAATGGTAACATTGATTCTTTTATCTCAAATCTTAGTCCTCCTTCAAACTTCTCGCATTTCCAGCTTTCATCAGGTTGAGCTTGGAAGAAACGGAAATATTTAGCAAGCGATTCAAATTTCGCTGCATATTCCCCATTTGATAGATCCCTCTGTTGTAGACGTAGAAATTCTTGTTCCTTCTCGACTCTAGCACTTTGAGAGAAATACTTGTCCAAAAATGTATTGGGGAACACATTCCAAGTGATTTCCTGATGATCAGCAATTAACAGTTGTCTGGTGCCTTCCACCAGTACTCAACATCTCCCAAGAGTAGGAAGGTAGCATAAGGAACTTTGACTCCTTCCGGGCTGTGAATCAGTTCAAAGATTTTTTCCAGCTCTTGTATCCACAGATCTGCTTTCTCAGGGTCAGGGGCTCTGACGTCTAAAAGCAGTCAGGCCTCTTCCTTCAGCAGCTTGCTCAGCACGGATCTGTTCTTGCTGATTCTGGGCAGCCATAGTGGCTGTCTAAAGTGCAATAGCAGCGGCAACATCCGCCATCACTTGTGCTGCATAGTCCATTCCACCAGCATCCTCATAGTTCTCTTTGAAATCACTCCGACAATCTACACGACCACCTCTACGCGAACACTACATCATCCCTACTTCGGTCCCTTTGGTAGTAAGTAACGGCCCGGCATAAGTCGTGCTTCGGGCACCCGGGTGGATTACCCAAGCGCTACCATCATCTAGGTGCTCAAACGCTAGGCCCAGAAACCCCGAATGGGTCAAGGGGTTCATGGGATCCATCTGTATACGCACAACTATATACCATGAGTATGGACAAACAGAAAAATAATGCAAAGGTGAGATACCAATATATGAGTTTTATCATAGCAGTCACATACGCGACTTTCAAACAATAACATATGACAACAACAGAAAAATAACATAACATCACCAATTATTTCCACGGGGATTAATACCCGACAACCAATGCATTTTATAAAAACATTTCATGTCACTTCTATATTCGCTATCTATTTCGTAATCTTCGGAGATCCTAACTTCCCTTCGTCGAGCATGATAGGCCGTAATAATCCCTATAACACAATTGTTTCGTGTTGGGTCGGCCTCTCAATTTAGGTATGATCCCCAATTGTTCTAGGGTATCACATCTCACCAAAATATTATTGAATAGTTCCTGATTGAGTACATTGCATGCAAGGTAACCGAGTTCCACGGCCCGAGGTTGCAAATGCCCAAGCCTTCCATGGATTTTCAAGCCCGAATATCCCTAATAGACCCAAAGACTAAAGAATATATCTTTGGTCCGTAACTATCCAATTTTCCAGTTCACCCTTTGTGAAACTGTAGCTCGATACATAAAGGCACGTCTGCCAGACTATGCATGTAAACCAATGGTTTTCGTTTTGTTTTTCTTTTTTGCTTCGTTCTTTCCTCATCGAGACTTAAAGCTCCCGATTACTTTTATTCAGGTATTAAATAAATTTTAATACCAACATAGGATTTTAAAACAAAATCAATGATATAAAGTCTCTTTCTCAATTGAACACTAGCCTAACGTCTCGGTAATCTAGGTTCTTGTCAATAGGAACACTAGCCCGCAATCCGAATCCAGCCCGATATCTAGGCAATCCAGATCCATCCTGATCTTTTAGCATCGGCAATCTAGGTCCTTTCCACTTCCATCTTTTTCCACTTGGTTTTTCGTTCAGTGAAAACTAAATCGAAAAACAAAATACAAAAGTTTCTCAACTTTGTGTCATAAATACTTTTTCGTTCTTATAAATACACTTTCACAGAAACTTTTTCTTTTAACAATCCAGCTTCTGAAAACTTAGAAAAACCACTAAAATCTTTTTCTCAACTTTTGACTAAATACAAAACTCTTGTAAATGAATTTATCAAGGGAGCATTTTCTCTAGATTTTGTAAAACTTAAAAAAATCTTTCCATTTTGAATTTTGTAAAACTTAAAAGAAATCTTTATTTTCAAAAAACTTTTTCCTTCAAATACTTTTAAACATTTTCATAGATTTTGATGTCTTCCATTTTCTTTCTTTTCCTCAAAAACCTTGTTCAATCTCAACACTTTCATTCTTAGAGTTCTTCTCACTTTCCAAAAACCAAACATCGCTTTTTCAGTTTTTCTGAGTTAATGTATTTTAATCACTTAATCTTCATTAACAAGCAATGACCAATGTCATGCCCTCAGCCAATCACAGTCAAGCAATACAGTAAGTCTCGTCCAATACATACATAATCCATTCACATAATTCAACAATAACATATACATTTTCAACAATTACAAATAACATCACAACACATTTTCAATCAACATATATCTAATCAACACAAACAAAGTATATGACCAACTAAAACTCCTCAGGTAAACTCCCTTTACCTCATAGTATGGATTTTTGTTCAGAAAATGATCGTCTAGATTTCAGCTTCCTCCATACAACTCCAACAACAAACTACCCAACAACTCCTTCACAAAACAACATAGAACAAGTTCAATTTTGAAGAAATCCTAGTAACTCACATGAGTGTGAATTAGGCCAAGTTATGAACAAAAGGCTAGGGTTTTCAAATCATTCTAATCTCTTAGATACATGATCTTAGAGCATTAGGTATACAAGATCAATTGATATAACTCAAGAATTTGAAAAAGTTTCATTCAACCCCTTAAAGTTAAGGTTTCAGCCTCTATGGCTAAAATAGGTTAGAAAATTGCTTTGAGTGCAAACTCTTGAATTTGTGATCACATCACATATTAGAAGCAAGAACAATCTTCATTATTCAAGAATTGATCAAAATATTTTAACCCATTCACTCTAGGGTTTCGGCCCAATTAGGAAAACTAGGTTAGGAAATTTAGTTGGATTTAAGCTCTTGGATATAGATCATATAGGCACTAGAGAGCTTAAATCAAGCATTAGATTTCAAAAATTGAACAAAAACATCAAACTCATTTTAAAAGGGGTTTCGACCAACAAGGGTTTCATGGGGTTAGGGTTTTCATTTTCACCAAAACTCTTCAATACAATAAACTAGGGCCTAGATTGAGAATATAAATGATCATTGTTTTCAAGAATCACATGCATACAAATCATGTTGATTAAATTTCATGAACATAGCCAAAAATGGGTTTTCAACAAAATGAACATGAGAAGAAAAGAGATGAAGTCAAGAAGAATAGATGATCATGTTACCTCAAGTGAGTGAAGAAGATGAGGAACATTATGATTCTTGATGAACTTCAACAAAGATGACAAACTTAGCTCTTAAGAAAAGGATTTTGTGTTTGTTGGGGAGAGAACAAATGAGAGCTCAAGTGTGTATTTGAGAGGGGGGGGGGGGGGGTGGAGCCATGGGTTTTAAGGGTAGATTAGGAAGGAAATGTATAGTTTAGGGTATGTTTGGATCAACTAGAAACAAATAATGGTTTTTTACTTAATAAAAAACTATATATTTTAAGTTGTCATCATGACTTTGATGAATCATGATGTGACAATTTTCACAAGCCCCATCAATCACTTCCATCATCTCTGCTTCATATCCTCTCTGCACCATATCCAGTTCCGCCGTTTACCCGACTTAGGGTTTTTACGCCAAAATTTATTTTAGAGCAAAAATTTTGAAATGACTCATATCACTTAAAAAGGGATAAGAATCATTACTAGTTCGTTCACGGGTCAAAGTTAGGTTTTCTGATCAGTAAACTTTTACTGTTTGCGAAAACACAGACCGGGTTTCGTCTGAATTTTTAACCCAAAATTTAACTGGGACCTTTTACTATCTAGTAGAGCTAGATATGATTTTTTTTTTGTTAGTCAAAATCATTTTCTAAATCTCGGATAAAAATATAAACAATTAAATATCTTACAGATATTGGAAAGTAGTGAAAATCGGGGTGTTACATCCGATCCCCAATTTGCAAAATTGCAGTTTGAACAAGTTGTCGTACCCTCTGATAGACTCATCTACCTATATGAAGGATTACCTATGAAAGCTCAATCCATAGATTTCGAGGCGTCACTTAATGATGATTCTGCTACATTAAAGCTTAATCATCAACTTCCAACACCTAATTTTTTGCAATTAAGGGTTCTTGCCGAGGGTTTTATATTTTTATACTATTATTCAAAATATTTCGTTATATGGAATCCGTCAACCAATATCCACAGAATAATATCACACTCTATTGTTTCGACTTATTTAAAAAGGAATATACAAGGATCCTTACTTGTGTATGGTTTTGGGTATGATGCGGTGATCGATGACTATTTGATTGTTATACACTAGTGCAATAAGCGCTTTTTACGTTAGTCAAAATTGATCTTACACGTCAGAATAATGTCTGACGTAAATACAGCAGACGTTAATAGTTAATATTTTAACATCAGTTCTTTAAATAACTGACGTTAAAAGTAAAACTATTAACGTCAGTTGTTTAATAAAACTGACGTTAATAGTGTAAAACTAACGTCAGTTGTATTAATGAACTGACGTTAATAGTTTTACTTTTAACGTCAGTTATTTAAACAACTGACGTTAATAGTTTTACTTTTTTTTTTAAAAAAATACTATTAACGTCAGTTGTTTCAAAAATTCGGTTTTAAAATAACACTACCCCCAGCTATCCCTGCATTCAATAAACATCCCAGTAACACAGAATATTGTTACAGAATTGTAAACACTCAACTTTGGCAAAAATAGGGTCTTATAAAGTGTACCCTTAAATTTCAATATTACTAAAAGAAAAGAAATATACAAAGGAACAATGGGGGGACTTAAAACCAAAACCCATGTATAGGAAAAATATAACTATCTACAAGTATATATATATATATATATATATATATATATATATATTAGCCTCTAATGTCTAAAAACAAAACTACCAATCTAAGTATATATATATATATAAATGTTAGTCTCTAAAGTCTAAAAATAAAACTACTCATCTAAGTATTCAGGAGGTATTTTCTCAATTATTTTTTCAGCAGCATACTTGAAGAAGAATTCTGCCAAGCGCATCCTCAAGTCTCTAAACTCATCTTTATGAAGAGGCGATTGGTCGTTAAATGCCTACACACGTTCAAATAATAACAATAACATTAACGTAAGCCATCACCAAAGCTATAATATATAATTTAATAAGTTGTTTAAATATTACCTTCTTCCATCCCTCCGTAATAGATGCGGAGACTATGATTAGCATATGATGCATCACATAATAGCCGCACAACCACCCGTCATTTTGAAATCGAGACTACAAAAGAAATTAAATTCAATGTCAGTTAAATATACATATAAATTAGTAATTATAATATTAATTATTTGATAAATAAACTACCAAACCTTGAGGATGATCCAATCCGGATTTCCTTTAGCCTTGGAAGTCATACTTCTCCCGTTGGCGCAACTTATGCTACTCGCCTTCAGTGCGCTATCATAAACAAATAATCATGTCAATTAACAAATTCATCACGTGTGTAATAAAATAAAAGCAACTGATCTTAAAACTTAAATTAAATTGAAGATTAGTTACTTACGTATTAACAGCTTCCATCACCTCCTGTGGTGGGTTATGGTAGAGAGAGCAGAAGAATATGACAGTATGCCTAGACGGGTGAAGTACGAGCAACTGCCAATGATTTTTCATACAGTAGGGAGCCATTGACTTAATCTAATCTCCCTCACCAAATGAACAATTAAGTGAACCATGATGTCGAAAAAGGAAGGAGGAAAATACATCTCCAGTTGGCACAAGATTGTAGGAGCCTCAACTTCCAAGTCATCCAACATACGAGGGTCAACAACTTTGCTACATATAGAATTGAAGAATGAGTACAACCGAGTAATGGCATGTCTCATATTTTTTGGAGCAATACCACGAATAGCAACAGGCGGAAGTTGTTGCATCAAGATGTGGCAATCATGAGACTTTAAGCCAACCAATTTAAGATCACTAGAGACAAGCCTCTTCATATTTGAAGAGTAACCATGTGGAACCTTGATGCCCTGAAGACACCCACAGAAACTTTGTCTCTCTTTTTTTGACAAAGTATGACATGCTGGCGGCAAATAAGTCCGCTTACCATCCTCAACAACTGGAGCTAACTGCTCTCGTATACCCATAACAACGAGGTCGAGACGAGCATTCATACCATCCTTTGTCTTGCCCTGAATGTTGAGAAGCATCCCGATCACACTATCACACACATTTTTCTCCACATGCATCACATCAATGTAGTGTCTGACATCAAGCTTGCGCCAGTATGGAAGATCAAAGAATATCGACCTCTTCTTCCATATGTTTTTTCTCAGCAGCTTTACCCTTCTTTTTGGACTTGCCGAATATAACATTGATGCCCTTTACTCTCTGATAAACCTGCTCTCCATTTAAGGCCGCCGGAGTATCTTCAGTCTCTTGGCATCCATTAAAAGCTTTTTTCATCTTAAGATATGGGTGATCACGTCTAAGAAATCTCCGATGCCCAAGGTAAACCGTCTTCTTTCCATGATGCAACTGAGTATAGCATGTGCCTTCTTCACAAATAGGGCATGCTTTATGCCCCTTGACACTGTACCCAGACAAGTTACCGTATGTTGGAAAGTCGTTGATGGTGCAAAATAACATGGCACGAAGCTTGAAAGTCTCGTGAGAATACCCATCAACTACATCAACACCTTCCACCCACATCGTTTTCAAGTCTTCAATCAAGGGACTTAGATAAACATCTAAGTCATTTCCCGGTTGCTTTGGGCCCGAAATCATCATAGACAACATCATGTATTTGCGCTTCATGCACAACCAAGGGGGCAAGTTGTAACAGCCTGATTTTTAATTACATTGTTTAACTGGTTAAAATATAATTAATTATATTTTAATCTGAGAGTTGGAAAGTGATTTTTAATAAAATAAAATCATATTCATAGTCTCTCTTGTGGTAGGAAGCTCTAGTTAAAATTTGGGTTTAAAACTCAGACGGGAACCAGTCTGCGTTTTTTTTACTGACAGTATAATTTTATACTGACAGAAAACTCTAATTTGACCCGAAAACTGAAATTTGTAGATTTTTTATATTTTTTCAGTGAGGAATTCTACTTTCCCAATTTCTGATTAGAAATAAAATATTATGTGTTTTCGGACGAATTTTGGTGAAAGTTCGAACGGAAAACAGTCGGTGTTTTCACTGACAGTAAGAATTTAATGATCAGAAAACCTAATTTTAACTCGTGAACGAAATGGTTTATGATTAAATCATATTTCCAACGAGTCTGGTTAGTTTGAAAATTTTCGATCGAAAAATAGACAGAAACCCTAATCGGGAAACCGACGAAGTCGAAAACGGAACTGCATAGACCCGTCAAGAGATCGGGACAACGAGTCATACATGATGACTGATGGAGGATGAGTCACCAAGCATTTATGAGCATTAAATGCTAGTAATCATGACTTTTAGGTAAAATGACCAAAATACCCTCAAGCTTTCGCGGTTATTAACAAGACACATCTACGCACTCTTAACCACTCATTTTACATAGTTTTAAACCTCCCACATATCCTCAATTTCGTGCATCCATATATACTAAACCATACCTATTTCATTTTGCTTTCGTTTCATCATTTTCCTCTCAAAAACCCGAAATCGGGTAAATGACGGAACTGAGTACGGGATTTCCGAGAACCGCTAATGGATTGGATCGATGAGTCATGGATGACTCATTAGATGTGGCTCAAAATCAGCCACACCTACATTAATTATGAGCCACATGAATTTTAACCCTAGTTAGTAACATAACCCTAGTTAAGTTAACTATTAACTATGGTTAAGCTTATATTAATTAAATATTCCTAAAACCTATTAATCTAAAACCTAAAAACCAAACAAAGCCTAAGATCTAGCCTATATATACCCCTCATAACCGTGGCCTCCCTCCCCTTTCACTCATCTTATTCATTTCTTCACTTTTCTCTAAAAACTCCATTGTTGATCTTCAAGAACTTCAAGTGATTTCTATTAACAAGCTTGCCAAGATCATCATCAATTCTTCTTCTACTTTCTTAAATTAGGTAACATGATCATCTCCTCTCTTTTTAATCTCTTGTTTTTCATATTTCTTGAGTTTTCATTTCTTAGATCTAGAACTTGAATTAATTCTAGAAAATTGTAAAAAAATCATAAAAATGTGAAACCAATTTCTATGATCTAGTTATGATCCCTACTTTCTTTATCCAAGAGCATGTGATCAAAGTCATTTTCCTTCCCTATAACTATTAAGGGCCGAACCTAGGTAGGAAAATGGGTTTGGTGTTTTGTTGTTTGTTTTGAAAGTTAGTACTTGACTTAAGTTCTATAATACTTGTATAGCTTAAATCCAAGAGCTTAGGTTCAACAAAAATCCCTAGCTTAAATTCCTATACATGGTCGAAACCCTAACCCTATAGGTTAGAGAATTTTGTTCCAACCTTTAGTCTTGTAACACTTAATCTATGTTAGTTAAAACTCTAGTAACTAGGATCCAAAAGATGGAATTAAGAAAATAACCCTAAACCTATTTTCTTAGTCTTGGCCGAACCTAGCCCTAAAGTGTCATAGATGGGTTTGGTTTGATTAATTATAATTATGTTGTTTGGTTCAAGGTGAAACTACTAAGCTGTGGTGTGATAGCGAGGAACGTCGAGTTCGGAATTTCGGTGCTAACTCAGGTGGGGAAAGAATCAACCTATCGTCGGAATCGATAAGTAGTAGATTATATGATAATTGTGTAGGGCGACCTAAACCCTACTAGTAGTCGAGTAATCGACAAGACCAAAATCACATTCGAAACCTTTTTCTGTAAAACCAATGGTGATTCGGGGATTGTAGGCTTATCGACGTTAGGATGATTTATCTTATCTGAGGTTGATTGAATTTATTATTGTTATTGAATTTACTGTGATCCGCTGGTTGAGGTATTCTACCTGCATGTGACGTATTATTTTGGTGTTTGAATATTGTCTGCTGTTATGTTATGCATGATTTGCTCGGTTGTTAATATGATGCTTAGTGGATTTTAAGAAAAGATATATATGTTGTTCGAGAGATAGTTGTTTGTTTTGGGTGTGAGAATAATGGTGACTTAGAAGTGCCTAACCTAGATGATTTATTTGAAAGAGGTGTGGTGACCAAGAATATATGTTGAGTTCTAGTGGAAGGTTAAGGCACTAGGATGTTACTAAAATGGGTTGGTGAGATTCACGTTTATTGGTAATATAATACACAAGGTCGGTGTTGTTGTCCACAACCGTGTATTGGTAATATAATACACAAGGACAAAAGTGTATTGGTAATATAATACATCGTGTATTGGTAATATAATACACGTAGAACACATTTGTGTATTGGTGATATAATACACCGTGTATTGGTAATATAATACACGTAAAATCAAGAATTCTCGCGAGACCACTTCCACCTTAGAAATAGGTGTGCAGCTATAGTGTATTTGAGAAGCATGAGATTGAGGGTAGAGAATGATATTTTAACTTGAGGATGATTTGTTAGTTAAGTGTGTTGATTGTCTGTCACAATTACTGTATAATTTACTATGACTCTTTTCCGCTTTTGATGATAGAACTGTTTCTTATCCCCTGTATATTTATGTATGTTGTATTTTATCTCCTTGGGGAATCGTACGAGAAGACCCTGTAGATGAGCATAACCAGGAGGAGTTGGATGGAACTCCCTACGAACCGGAGGCCAGAGGACAAGCTGTGACCCATGGTGATTAGGGTCTAGTTACTTATGGCCAGTGCGTCTCGTGAGGCGTTGTTATATGTTTCCGCTTTGTTTAATAGTTTGTTTAAGGATAAACCTGTAAGGGATCCTACTGTGAAGATACCCTCAACAGTGTTTTGTATTATGCGTAAGACATATGTATGTTTTCGTAATATTATTACGGTGTGATGTTTTAATGAATTGAAGTTTGTATACTTATTAGCTTAACTTTTAACTTTTAATTTTTACGTGTTTTTACGGTAAGAGCGCGATTAAGGAATTAATTAATAAGGTTTTAATCTAATAACACAACGGGGCACAACAGGGTGTCTCATTTGGTATCAGAGTAGTTTGATTCTGATTGAACTGCGAGGTCTACGATGTTATTACTGGCCGTGTCTAGTTGAATCCACATTGGATTTTGACTATGCTTAGAAGTTGGGTAGTGTGTCCGATTTTACTACGAAAATTAATATTGGTATGGCATATGGTATGTATATACTTGCCTATGTAGTATTATATGTCATACTAATGAGAGCGGATGATTTCTTTTCCAGAATCATGGATCGAGGAAGAGGACATTCAACCAACAGTGGTGACAGAACTCCTGAAAGAATTATAGGAGCTGTCAACAATGACACCACTGGAGGAGAGTCATCTACGACTCCCAATACTATGGAAACAATAGCTGCTGCTATGCTGTTACAAACCCAGCAGAATGCTGAGATGCTGCAGATGAACAGAGATCAGCTGGAACTAAAGAATCAGAGGAGGGCTGCAGCAGCTGAAGAGGCAGGATTGGCTACTTTTATGAAAGGGAAGCCACCTCAATTCCGAGGAGAGTATGACCCAGAGAAGGCTGAATGGTGGATACAAGAGATTGAGAAGATATTTGCCACTATGCACTGCAGCGAGGAGAAAAAAGTGACCTATGATGCCTTCATGTTAACTAAAGGAGCAGAATTCTAGTGGAAAGGAAAGAAAAGATTGTTGGAAGCCGAGGACAGAAACATTAACTGGAAATTATTCACTGATTGCTTCTTCGAAAAGTATTTTCCGCGTCAAGTTCGACGTGAGAAGGAAAAAGAATTTACAAATCTCAAACAAGGCAATATGTCGGTGGGTGATTATGCGTCACGTTTTAAGGTGCTGATTAAGTTTTCGGAATTCTATCAGGGATTTCCAAGTGAGGACTGGCAATGTAGAAGATTCGAGGAAGGACTTAGAAATGAATTGCAAAGGGCTGTAGTGTCTCTTGACATTCAGTATTTCCCCGACCTAGTTGAGAGATGTAGTGCCATTGAAAGTATAGATCTGAGGATGGATGCTGAACAGAAGCAACAAAGGACTAGAGGTCCTAATCGATCAGATGTTCAGAGGAGAATAGATAGTGGTCCTCAATGGAGACGGGAACCATATGCTAGACCAGGACAGAACCCTGCACCAGTACCAATGGCTAGAGCGGGTCAGCAACCGCAAGGCTTAGTTTGTTTCAGAAGTGGAGGACGGCATTATGCTAGAGATTGTATGAATAGGCCTAGTTGTTTCAACTATGGGAAACCAGGTCATATGGCACGAGACTGCATACAGCGGTTTGTGCAACAACCGACAGCTGCGGGAAGAGGAGCGTTTAACAATAGAGATGGAGCTGGAAGAGAAGTTCTGGCAGCAAGACCACAAGTGGCCAGACCTCAAGCCACTGGGAGAGTGTTTACCATAAGAGGAGTTGAACCCTCTCACTCTGCAGATCTCATACAAGGTATGCATGCTTTTGATATAATTTGGAATAATAGAATATGTTCAAAGGATTAAGTTTTAAGTATGCTCTTCAAGAATAATAGATCAAGGTGTAATGTTAAGGACAATGAATATAATGTGGTGATGGATTGTTTCGAGGGTAAATAGAACGATATAAGAATGAATTTTGTTATGAAGTTACCGCTGGGGGAAGACAGTGATGAGAAATATAATGTGGGATCTTTAGATTAGGATACGATTACAAGATGATGTCTAGTTTGAGTCACGAAATTTCGAGGACGGATTTTTTTTCTAAGTGGGTTAGTAATGTAACAGCCTGATTTTTAATTACACTGTTTAACCGGTTAAAATATAATTAATTATATTTTAATCTGAGAGTTGGAAAGTGATTTTTAATAAAATAAAATCATATTCATAGTCTCTCTTATGGTAGGAAGCTCTAGTTAAAAGTTGGGTTTAAAACTCAGACGGAAACCAGTCTGCGTTTTTTTACTGACAGTATAATTTTATACTGACAGAAAACTCTAATTTGACCCGAAAACTGAAATTTGCAGATTTTTTATATTTTGTCAGTGAGGAATTCTACTTTCCCAATTTCTGATCAGAAATAAAATATTATGTGTTTTCGGACGAATTTTGGTCAAAGTTCAAACGGAAAACAGTTGGTGTTTTCACTAACAGTAAGATTTTAATGATCAGAAAACCTAATTTTGACTCGTGAACGAAATGGTTTATGATTAAATCATATTTCCAACGAGTCTTTGAAAATTTTCGATCGAAAAACAGACAGAAACCCTAATCGGGAAACCGACAGAGTCGAAAACGGAACTGCAGAGACCCGTCAAGAGATCGGGACAACGAGTCATACATGATGACTCATGGAGGATGAGTCACCAAGAATTTATGAGCATTAAATGCTAGTAATCATGACTTTTAGGTAAAATGACCAAAATACCCCCAAGCTTTCGCGGTTATTAACAAGACACATCTACGCACTCTTAACCACTCATTTTACATGGTTGTAAACCTCCCACATATCATCAATTTCGTGCAGCCATATATACTAAACCATACCTATTTCATTTTGCTTTCGTTTCATCATTTTCCTCTCAAAAAACCGAAATCGGGTAAATGACGGAGCTGAGTACGGGATTTCCGGGAGATGAGTCATGGATGACTCATTAGACGTGGCCCAAAATCAGCCACACCTACATTAATTATGAGCCACATGAATTTTAACCCTAGTTAGTAACATAACCCTAGTTAAGTTAACTATTAACTATGGTTAAGCTTATATTAATTAAATAGTCCTAAAACCTATTAATCTAAAACCTAAAAACCAAACAAAGCCTAAGATCTAGCCTACATATACCCCTCAAAACCGTGGCCTCCCTCCCCTTTCACTCATCTTCTTCATTTCTTCACTTTTCTATTAAAACTCCATTGTTGATCTTCAAGAACTTCAAGTGATTTCTATTAACAAGCTTGCCAAGATCATCATCAATTCTTCTTCTACTTTCTTAAATTAGGTAACATGATCATCTCCTCTCTTTTTAATCTCTTGTTCTTCATATTTCTTGAGTTTTCATTTCTTAGATCTAGAACTTGAATTAATTCTAGAAAATTGTAAAAAAAATCATAAAAATGTGAAACCAATTTCTATGATCTAGTTATGATCCCTACTTTCTTTATCCAAGAGCACGTGATCAAAATCATTTTCCTTCCCTATTAACTATTAAGGGCTGAACCTAGGTAGGAAAATGGGTTTGGTGTTTTGTTGTTTGTTTTGAAATTTAGTACTTGACTTAAGTTCTATAATACTTGTATAATACTTGACTAAGCTGTGGTGTGATAGCGAGGAACGTCGAGTTCGGGATTTCGGTGCTAACTCAGGTGGGAAAAGAATCAACCTATCGTCGGAATCGATAAGTAGTAGATTATATGATAATTGTGTAGGGCGACCTAAACCCTACTAGTAGTCGAGTAATCGACAAGACCAAAATCACATTGGAAACCTTTTCTGTAAAACCAATGGTGATTCGGGGATTGTAGGCTTATCGACGTTAGGATGATTTATCTTATCTTATCTGAGGTTGATTGAATTTATTATTGTTATTGAATTTACTGTGATCCGCTGGTTGAGGTATTCTACCTGCATGTGAAGTATTATTTTGGTGTTTGAATATTTTCTGCTGTTATGTTATGCATGATCTGCCCGGTTGTTAATATGATGCTTAGTGGATTTTAAGAAAAGATATATATGTTGTTCGAGAGATAGTTGTTTGTTTTGGGTGTGAGAATAATGGTGACTTAGAAGTGCCTAACCTAGATGATTTATTTGAAAGAGGTGTGGTGACCTAGAATATGTGTTGAGTTCTAGTGGAAGGTTAAGGCACTAGGATGTTGTTAAAATGGGTTGGTGAGATTCACGTGTATTGGTAATATAATACACAAGGACAAAAGTGTATTGGTAATATAATACACAAGGACATCTGTGTATTGGTAATATAATACACCGTGTATTGGTAACCGTGTATTGGTAATATAATACACGTAAAACACATCTGTGTATTGGTAATATAATACACGTAAAATCAAGAATTCTCGCGAGACCACTTCCACCTTAGAAATAGGTGTGCAGCTATGGTGTATTTGAGTAGCATGAGATTGAGGGTAAAGGATGATATTTTAACTTGAGGATGATTTGTTAGTTAAGTGTGTTGATTGTTTGTGACAATTACTGTATAATTTACTATGACTCTTTTCCGCTTTTGATGATAGAACTATTTCTTATCCCCTGTATATTTCTGTATGTTGTATTTTATCTCCTTGGGGAATCGTACGAGAAGACCCTGTGGACGAGCGTAACCAGGAGGAGTTGGATGGAACTCCCTACGAACTGGAGGCTGGAGGACAAGCTGTGACCCATGGTGATTAGGGTCTAGTTAGTTATGGCCAGTGCTTCTCGTCAGGCGTTTTTATATGTTTCCGCTTTGTTTAATAGTTTGTTTAAGGATAAACCTGTAAGGGATCCTACTGTGGAGATACCCTCAACAGTGTTTTGTATTATGTGTAAGACATATGTATGTTTTTGCAATATTATTACGGTGTGATGTTTTAATGAATTGAAGTTTGTATACTTATTAGCTTAAGTTTTAATTTTTAAGTGTTTTTAGGGTAAGAGCGCGATTAAGGAATTAATTAATAAGGTTTTAATCTAATAACACAACGGGGCACAACGGAGTGTCTCATTGGTTGTAAATTATCAACAGAACAGGCCATGAACTATGAATACTACTCATGTTACCATATGGATTCATTCCATCCGTAGCAAGTCCAAGCCTTAGGTTTATTGGCTCATCGGCGAAATCCGGAAACATAGTATCAATTTTCTTCCATTTCACAGAATCAGCAGGATGACGAACCTTTCCATCACGTTTCCTCTCATCATTATGCCATCTAAGATTCTTCGCATCTTTCACATTGGCAAACAATCGCTTGAACATTGGAATTATTGGAAGATACCACAACACCTTCTCAGGAGGACCCTTTTTTCTTGCATCACAAATTGAATCATCAAGATCATCACCATCATCACCACCCTTCACTTTGTATCGTGATAACCCACACTTGGGGCAATCGTGATTGTCTTCATGAACACCCGTGTACAATATGCAATCATTGGGGCATGCGTGTATCTTCTTATACTCCATACCCATCGGACACAATACTTTCTTGGCCTCATAGTTACGGTCAGGTAATGTGTTGTCCTCCGAAAGCAAGTCTTTCAACACTTCAAGCAATTCAGTGAAGTTTTTATCGGTCCAACCATTTCTCGCCTTCACACAAACCAATTTTAGCACCGCCGACAATCGTGTATGAGTAGTACACCCTGGATACAAAGGCTTATCTGCATCACCGCACAACCTATCATACACATGTGCTCGATGAAAAGATTCTTGTCCAATATCACGGATCATGTCCTCTACTCGATCATCCTCCATATCTACGTCAACGTCCTCACTTTGGGAGACACTTGCCTTAGTACTCAACAACACATCACCATGCCATATCCATCTTGTATAACTCAAGCAAATCCCTTAACAAATCAAATGAGTACATATATCCTTCACTGTACATTTTCTCGTACTCAAACACTTGATACAAGGACAACAGAACATTCCATTACTATTAGGAACATTCCTTTGAGCAAATTCTATAAACTCTCTCACTCCCTTCAAATACTCAGCACTTGTGCGCTTACAAATCATCCAACTACGATCCATAGCTAGATAGGTTCTGTAGATATACAAACATATATCCAATATAAGCACAATACGGGAGATTGAAAACTAGTTTTTGAAAAATGACAGATGAGAGCATGATACAAGCTAGGTGGTTTATTTCCACAGTAATCTCACATCATTCTTCTCATCAAGCAGGCAACAACACATATTAGGACTATTGCTATATCCAGTACTATAACCACTCAGCCATATGAATCAATCCAGAGAGCATGATACAAGCTAGGTGGTCAAAAATTATCTCAAATTTACACCATTTTCAGGTTTCTTAACATGGAAAAGAAAGAGGCAGATTAAGATAAATTATCAAAACAGAATTCCAATGAGCAATTGTTGATGTCACATGCTACAAGCAACTCTAAATTTCTTCCCATTTTGAAATAGGTCATGACAGCAGAAGAAAAATAAGAGAAAATACAAAGCCCTCGACCAGAAATAGAGACATTCCAAACAACTCAAACTCACAGTTTCAACTACAGAGACTACAGTTTCAACATACACTCAAAACCAAAAAAAAAATTAGTGCCCTAAAGAACTCACCAGAAATAGGTGCTCGCATGGTGGTGGGGAGGGGAGCTCGAGTGGTAGCCAACGTTCGATGTGGTTGCTGAGAGTCAGAGGGACAAGGAGAGTTAGTGTGCGCAATGGTCACAAGGCAGAGATTGAGCGGGAAAGACTGAGTTAGGGTTAAGAGATAGAGAGAGAAAGAGTGTACCTCACGGTGGTGGTGGAGAAGCCCTCGCGATGGTGGCGGTGGAGAGGAGCCAGCGATTAGGGCAGAGTGAGAGTGAGAGTGAGAGTGATGAAAAGAGAAGAACAGAGACAGAGCAAAGTGATGAAGGCATACAGAGCGCACGGGTGTAAACGTTATAATCAAAAACCATCTTTAAAACAATATTTTACGTCAGTTGTTACAAAGAACTGACGTTAATTGACAACTATTTAACGTCAGTTATGTACAACAACTGATGTTAAAAGTTCATTTGTTTAACGTCTGTTGTATTATTTAAACAACTGACGTTAAAACTGTATCAGTTTCTGCAAAAACATTTATACCTTTGACTAGTGTGCTACTTTCCCAGTGCCTTGTAACTTAATCCTCTTAATGAACATTAAGTTTATAGACTCAGTTTTGAAGAAAATCAGGCAGTCTCTTCTCTATATAAAGTACCATTCTTCCTCTATAATACACACACTTCTTCCTCTATATTTCGTTTTCTATTTCTTCATAGTATGGCTCTGCCATATTTGAGATTTTTATTATTTCTTCCTATACCTAGACTCAAAGGTTTCTGTCTTAATGGTCAAACAACTTCTGAGGTTGAGTAAATCACATAACATAGATGATTAGGTTGAGTAAATCACATAATGTGATTCCCTCACCTTATTTCATCCTTTTCACCCAGTCACTAGTTGGCCTCTGATTTGGCAGCAAATGACTGTGGCCTCAGATGGAGCATCAAGGACTTCAACTGAGCGGTACCAAGGGGATGCAACCATTGGAGTTTCTGAGGACAGGACTGAGAAGAAACTGATATTGAATCAGAAACTTTTTTATATTTTAGAGCTATGTTGCAGAAATTTTTTATCTTTTAAACATGTAATTGTATTTATGAATCACTTCAATGAGATACGATTTGATTATATATATATAACTTGTTTTATATTAAGTGTTTATTTATTTTAATTTTCACATGAATTTGTTTATTGATCAAGCTAATTAAGATTAGCAATAAAAAGCACTATATATGGAGTTATCTGCGTTAAGAGTGACAACGAGGGAGATGACAACGAAAGAAAGATAGGAATATGAGTTTCAGATAGGAAAATAGGACTATTTACGTCTGTTATTTATTTAACTGAAGTAAAAAACCAAATTTTAACGTCAGGTGTATAAATAACTGACGTTAAAAGTGGTATAATATTTACAAAACTGTCACCGCCTCCTTTTTAACGTCAGTTCATTGTACAACTGACGTAAAGAGTGATTTGATATTTGCAAAACTGCCACCGCCTCCTTTTTAACGTCAAACATATGGTTAACTGACGTAAATCATTCCCGTATATTACATTATTTCCACTAACAATTAAATATCTTACAGATATTGGAAAGCAGTGAAAATCGGGGTGTTACATCCGATCCCCAATTTTCAAAATTGCAGTTTGAACAAGTTGTCGTACCCTCTGATAGACTCATCTACCTAAATGAAGGATTACCTATGAAAGCTCAATCCATAGATTTAGAGGCGTCACTTAACGATGATTCTGCTACATTAAAGCTTAATCATCAACTTCCAACACATAATTTTGGTTTTGCAATTAAGGGTTCTTGCCGAGGGTTTATATTTTTATACTATTATTCAAAATATTTTGTTATATGGAATCCGTCAACCAATATCCACGGAATAATATCACACTCTATTGTTTCGACGTATTTAAAAAGGAATATACATGGATCCATACTTGTGTATGGTTTTGGGTATGATGCGGCGATCGATGACTATTTGATTGTTATAGTATCATTGGACATAGTTGATATGGTAACTTACTTGGAGTTATTCTCTATGAGAGCCAATTCATGGAAAGAAATCAAGGGTGCTCATTTTCCCTATGTAAGTTTCTTGGTTAAAAATGGGTTGTTCTTCAATAAGGCTATTCATTGGATATGTCGTGCACCAAGCATAATTATCATGTTTGATTTGATACAAACGAATTTTTCAGGGATACATTTACCAAATGGTTTTGTCAACGATGGCTTTGAATATCATTCAATACTGGGGGGGATGTCTTAGTTTATATTCTTCGAGTTGGGTGCACGAAACTGGGATATGGGTGATGAAAGAATATAAAGTGGAGTCATCTTGGACTAAGGTCTTTGTTGTGCCTATTCATAAGGTTCTTCCTATATATTTTTCCCCATTATGCTTCACCGGAAATGGTGAGGTTGTTGGATCATTTGAAACTCCAAAAATAGTGAAATTTAATGATAAAGCAGAGCTGCTAGAGGATCGCACATATTTTGAACGTTGGAACGCGTTTAAAGTAGCTATGTATACAAAGAGTCTATTGTCACTCCCTAGTGATTGTGGGGAAGCAATTGAAGATGACCAACAATGACAAACAAAGAATCAAGATATGTAATGTTATTTGGTCCTTTTGACGATTTTATTATTATTTGCTTGGTGTTATGAAAATGCAAGGACAGAAATTAGGTTATTTGGTCCTTTGACCATTTTATTATTATTATTATTATTATTATTTTGAGGGGGTTAAGGAAGATGATTAGTTATTTATTTTGTGTTTGTGTTGTTGTTTTTATTTATTTATTTATTTATTTATCATTTTGTTGTTATTTTTTAAGTCTTGAACTTGAGGGTCATGAGGCTTGTTAGTAGTTTATGATATGTGATTATGAGACTTAAGATATTTTATGTCAATTTAGTTTATGGTTTTTGACATATGTTGGTAGTTTTTTTTTTTTTTTTTTTGCAGTTTTATATATATATATATATATATATATTTTATCCTGCTGGCTCACCAAACAATAGTTTCAGACAGAATATGATAGCTTATCATATCTTGTCTCTCTTATCCTGACCACTAAACGAGCCCTTAGGGTGCCGTTTTCAGAAGTTGTGAAAGGGAAAAAGGTCCATTTTCAATCGCATCCCAAATGTCAAAAGCAGTTGCCTTTAGAAAGATTATCATTCTTTCTTTCTAATAAATGTATTTACTTCCATTAAAAGCGGAGGGATGCGCAAGGGAAGCCCCTTTGGAAAGAGAATCGTTTGAAGCCATTGTCTTGAAGTTATTAAGCCAAAAACAAGAATTTTAACTCTAATGCCACTTGTTGCTTGTGATTTCAAACTCAAGGGGGTGAATTGATTTCTCAAAACTTTTCACAAAACCAACTTAAATATTAACAAAGCTTTTTGTCCAGATCTTCTAATAAATATGAATACCTTTGTTTATGTGAAGGACTAGATTAACAAAACTCTAATTCAATGCATAAAATCATATCATAAGTCAACTAGCATATATTGAAAGAGTTTGAGAGATAAAAAAGAACATGCAAATCAATTTATCCTGATTCAGTCACCAAACCACTAAGTCACCTGTATCCAGTCCTCACACTACTGTGAGATTTGTCCACTATAATTAAAGCTTCTAAATCCATGTGCTTGAAAAACAATTACAAGACTGGTACACTTTTCACTTATGGGATGTCTCACCCTTGTGAACAAGCTTAGTATAACTTCTTGCACAACCACCAAGGGATGCCTCACCCTTACTTCAACAATAGAGATACCTTGCTCCTTTTACCAAAGATTGGATGTAAAATTTGTATATATTAAGACTCACAAGAGTGACTTGGAAGAGTGCACAATGCTTTCTACTATTCTATCATTCTCAGTTTGTTCATACTAGTGATTCTTTCAGTTTTGATCCTTTTATAGGGCACGATAAAATAGCTGTTAGAACTCCAAAGATAAAAGTTGACACTGGATAAAGGCTAGCCATTGTATCCAGATGAGTTGATTTCCAAGTGCATTTTGTCCTTTAGTGGAGTTAATAAGTGTCCTTCATGACCGTGCTCCAATATGACTTTCCTCAGCTATCCAATCCACATATTATTACTTTATTAGATTGGGCAAACAATTGACAAAAATCAAATATATATTGGCAACATGTTCTTTCATCTTCTTGTACACCCTGTCACGTTGTTTGACCTGATCAAAATAAAAAACGAGATAAGTTTTCAGTGTTTTATTTATTGTATTCTCTTACTAAATTTGCGGGTCAACACTAAGCCTAATTGGCTTTTTTACATAAGTGGTGCAATTTTATTGTACAATTACGTGTTTGGTGTACTTTTTAAAATATTTACACAATTAGTGTAAGTCGTAAAGTCGTAATCGGAGGTAACGACATTACATCTAAAAGACATATCCCAAATTTATGATTTATTTTTATATTCATAAATAAAAGGGAGTCATATACCATAGATAAGACTTATATTTTTTATTGTGTTTTCCTCCTAATTCGTATATACAGAATACGACTTTAGTATTATATATTATTTTTTTATTATTTATTAAGAAGTCGTATCCAGTAGTTACGACTTTACTATTTAATTTAATATATTTTTTATTATTATTAACAAGTCGTAACTATAAGATACGACTCCAGTTTGTGTATATTTTATTTATATACTATTAAATTTATAGTGTTAAATTTATATACATTTTCCTTCAAAAAAAATTATATACACTTTAAATTTATATACTTTTTTTTTTTTTTGTAACCGTGTTATAGGTACAAAGTATCTACCACCATTAGTAGTGACTAATTTCCGTCGTGGAACCTGTTGGGCACACAAGGTAGGTTCTCCCCTCCCAACCAGCTGGTTTTCTCTATACACAAGAGTCAGGATTCGAACCCATAACAACTTGCTTAAGGTGTCCAAATCTCTTATCACTTGGACCAACCACATGTTGGTTTTAAATTTATATACTATACTGATAAATTTATATTTATATACTGTTAAATTTAAATGTGTATTTCTATCATTTATATTATTGACCAATACTTAATTATTTGTGTAATTATAATTGTTCCGAATTTGCTTAATCATTTATGCTTAATAGTTAACCCTATTTTGAGCGTGTTAGTTTGAGTACTCAGTTTTCTACACTTTTAGTATAGAAATATAAATTTAAGACTTAACTTTTTATGCACTGTTAGTATAAAGGATTTTTATAATATAAATATAAATATAATACTATATAAATATAAATTTATCAGTATAGTATATAAATTGAGTTTAATTGGTATATACTATCAGTGTAAAGGTTTTTTACACTATCAACCAATAATAAATTGCCACATCATTGAAAATCTTTGATTATTATCCAAATCATCTTAAAAGCCATTCAATCTATGATTTATGATTGGTTGACAGTGTAAAAAACTTTACACTGACAATGCATATCAATTAAACTCATATAAATTTAAAGTGTATATAAATTTAACACTATAAATTTAATAGTATATAAATAAAATAGTATATAAAGAATGCTTTGTTAATAATAAAAAAATATTAAATACTAATGTCGTATCTAGTGAATACGACTTGTTGATATATAAAAAAAAAAAATTAAATAGTAAAGTCGTATCTTCTGGATACGACTTTTTAATAAATAAATAAATAAATATAATACTAAAGTCGTATTTTATACTTACAAATTAGGTGTGAAAAAATAATAAAAAATATAAGTCGTGTCTATGGTATACGACTCCCTTATTTTTTTTATTTTATGAATATAAAAATAAATCGTGCATGTGGGATACGACTTTTAGATGTAATATCGTTATTACCAGTTACGACTTATACTAGTTATGTAAATAATTAAAAAAGTATATCAATCACCTAATTGTACAACAAAATTACACTACTTACATAAAAAAAAAAAAAAAAAAAAAAGCCCCTTAGTAATAATTATGAGAAAGCACAGCAGCAAAATAATAGTTCAATAATGCTTGATAATTGTTACACATTAACTCTAGTCACGGTCACATCTCTTCACATAGGCTTTGGTGAGTGCAAAGGGTGAGTTTTGAGGTCAGATGCAATTAAATTATGATTACAAAAGTATCATCTTACTTTGCATAATTTGCATCATTTAATTGAACCTGGTCTCACCAAAACTTTTTTGTTCTTACCCTTACACAGTTACAAATGTATCACCAAAGCCTATGTGAAGAGATGTGACCGTGACTAGAGTTGATGTGTAACAATTATCAAGCATTATGAGTAGTGATATTCGGACACCCGGGTGCGCCACCAAATTTCGACACCCGGGGGTACTGTAGTGCTACAGTACGGTACTGTAGCGCTACAGTAGATTTTTTTTTTTATTTACAAATTTTGATTTTTTTTATAAAAAAAAAATTTAGTTTTTTTAAATATTAACATTTTTTGTTAATCCAGTACAAATATTTGGTTAATTCAATTCATTCTATATGAGATATATCTCATATAGAATGGTTGAAGCATCAGAGTTATCGATTAACCACAGAATACACTGAATTAACCAACCATTTTCAAAGGATTAACCACGTGTTTTTGTTTTAAAAAAAAGTCGAAATTTGTCCCCAAAAAAAAAAAGATCCATTAACCATATAATAAACTGAATTAACCAGAAATTTGCATGTGATTAATCAAATATTTACATGGTTGTGAAAAATGATTGTTGAAGCATCAGGATAATCGATTAACCACAGAATACACTGAATTAACCAACCATTTTCAAAGGATTAACCACGTGTTTTTGTTTTAAAAAAAAAGTCGAAATTTGTCCCAAAAAAAAAAGACCCATTAACCATATAATAAAATGAATTAACCAGAAATTTGCATGTGATTAATAAAAATTTACATGGTTGTGAAAAATGATTGTAAGCTTCAGGATAACCGATTAACCACAGAATACACTGAATTAACCAACCATTTTCAAAGGATTAACCACGTGTTTTTGTTTTAAAAAAAAGTCGAAATTTGTCCAAAAAAAAAAAAACCCATTAACCATATAATAAAATGAATTAACCAGAATTTTTCATGTGATTAATCAAATATTTACATGGTTGTGAAAAATGATTGTAAGCTTCAGGATAACCGATTAACCACAGAATACACTGAATTGACCAACCATTTTCAAAGGATTAGCCACGTGTTTTGGTTTTAAAAAAAGTCGAAATTTGTCCAAAAAAACCCATTAACCATATAATAAACTGAATTAACCAGATATTTGTACGTAATTAACCAAAAATATTAGTATTAAAAAAAACTAAATTTTTATTTTTAAACAAAAAAGGCAAAATTTGAAGAAAAAAAAAAAAAAGTGCTACAGTACGTTACTGTAATGCTACTGTAACGCTACAGTATTTTGGTGTCACACCCGGGTGTCAATCCCGGGTGTCCGAATAAAATTACTCTATCTCAAAATACATAATACTTTGATACTCACATACACTTGTCTCCTTTGTTATCCATAATTGCTATCCACAAAAAAATTCCTTCAAAAAATTAAACATGGACTTCTGCACAGATCAGCATGCTCACTGAATATATAATATACATAGTTTATCATATAAGTATAGGAAAATAAAACTTCGGGTATTATTCCATAAACTGCTATTTGAGACTTGATCTCGGTGTTCTGAATTCTTTCAATATCATGGATTCATCTACTTCTGCTGCACATTATTCTCCACCTGTCAAGCATGATGTCTTCCTTAGCTTTAGAGGTGAAGATACTCGGGACAACTTTACCAGCTATCTTTATGAAGCACTGTGCAGGAAAAAGATAGAAACTTTCATAGATGACAGACTTGACAGGGGAGGAGAAATTGCACCGTCCCTACTCAAAGCTATAGAAGAGTCAAAGATTTATGTGATCATATTCTCAAAGGGCTATGCTTTTTCCACATGGTGTTTGGATGAACTTGTGAAGATATTAGATTGCAAGGAAAGATATGGTAGGGCTGTAATACCTGTTTTCTATAACATGGATCCATCAAATGTACGCAAACAAAGTGGTGATTATGCAGATGCATTGCTTCAACATGAGCAGCGATTTGTGTCAAACATTGATAAGGTTCACAGGTGGAAGGCCGCTCTGACGCAAGCAGCAAATATTTCTGGCTGGGATTCAATGAAATTTAGGTAAATTATTAATTTGCTGCATTCATAATTCTGTTTTTGGTAGTGAAAACTAGTTGTGAAAAAAAAGAGTCCTTAAATTCTTCATTTATGACAATCTTTTAATAGAATATACCCAAAAACATTTTCAATTGTCACGACATTTTTCATTACTTCACAGTTTAACTTTCTCACTTTCCAGTTTACACTCGAGGTCACTTTAGAAAAGCTTGATCATAGATTTCGATACATTGTTAGTATAAAGGACTGTGAACCAACCATAAATTATTACATGTATGACTTTTAAGGAATTCATGATAAGAATAAATATTTTTCATGATGTGACGATTTATGATTAGTTGATCATCTAAAACAATCTTTACACTGATCGTCCATACCAATTAAATCGTTAATATTTATAGTTAGTTTTTGATAAGTAATTTACAAATTCTTTTTAATAAAAAGTTTGTTTATAAAGTAACTATGCATGCAGTATATTCCATTTTGTAAGAAACTATATTTTTAAATTTATTTGCGTATGTTTTCTTCACGATTGTATGTCTTTCATTGTCTACATATTAATATATTTCTTTAATATTTGTATGTCTTTTGTGATTGTATGATATATTTGCATAAAAGATTTTCATCTTTAGTTTTATCCCAAATTAAATAACGATTGATTCATAATCAATAATCAATCATAATATATCATACAATCGTAAATAAAATATACATAATATATTTTCTTCATGTACATATTTCTGTTGCACTTGTTTTTTGGTACATTTTTATGGCAGCTTATTGACACTTTGCTATCTTTGATGGTGAAAAAAAAAAAAACATTATCATATTGCCACCATGACCATGACTTGACCAAACTAAATAGCTGTTTGCCTTTGCCTCTTCCCCCTTAGTAGATTGCAATCTTTTTTTTACATTGGTTTGACACTTTTCTTTCCCAAATGTGCTAGACCTGAACCCAAGCTCATTGGTGCAATTGTGAAGGATGTTTTGAAACAGTTGAATCGCATGTCCTCTTCTGGATTGGAAGGATTGATTGGCATGGACAAGCGTATAGCTGAAATGGAATCCTTATTGAACCTTCAATTAACAGAAGTTCGTATCTTGGGTATCTGGGGCATGGGTGGCATAGGTAAGACAACCATAGCTAGTGCAGCATTTCACAAGCTTAAATCTCATTTCAGTTCATGCACCTTCATTGCTAATACTCAAGAAGAAATAGATAGATATGGACTGAATCATGTTCAGAACAAATGCCTATCCCAGCTTCTAGATGAAGAAGATAGTCAAATTGGCAGCCCCATTATGATTCCCAGTTTTTCTAAAGAAAGGCGTAAGCGTGCTAACATTCTTCTCGTTCTTGACAATGTGAACAACTCAAGACAAGTAAAAGATATTATCAGTGGGCATGAATGTTATGGTTCAGGAAGTAGAATCATTGTGACATCTAGAGACAAGCAAGTACTTGTGAATGCTGGGGCTGATGACATATATGAGGTCAGAGGAATGAATTTTCAAGACTCCTTGCACCTTTTCAGTTTGAATGCCTTCAAATGTAGCCTTCCGACAAAAGATTATGTTCATTTATCCGAAAAGTATGTTAACTATGCCAAAGGTGTTCCATTAGCTCTTCAAGTTTTGGGGTCATTGCTTTATGGCAGAACAAAGGAAGATTGGGAAGATGAATTGACAAAGCTTAGAAAATATCCAGATACTGAAATTTTTAATGTATTGAAGTTAAGCTATGATGGACTTGATGATGAACAGCAGCATATATTTCTCGACATTGCATGCTTCTACAGAGGATTGGATATGAATTTTGTGAAACAAACACTCGAAAGTTGTGGCTTCTCTGCCAACATTGGAATGAGAGTTCTAATTGACAGAGGCCTGATTTCTATAGTGAAAGGTGATATTCTGATGCATGATTTTATAATGGAAATGGGCCAAGAAATTGTTCGTCAGCAATCTGTCAGTGAACCCGGAAAACGCAGCAGATTATGGAATCCTGACGATATATATAGGGTGTTTAGAAGGAATACGGTAATAGCTGACTTCTTTATTTTTCTATCTTTATGTTTCCCTTAAATCACAAATTTCATTAGTTTTGGTAAAGGATCAATAGAAATCATAATAAGTATAATTAACTGCAAGTCTTTAAAGCAATGATTTAGAAACTGGATAAGATCGACGAATCAGTTGGACTGTGAACCAGCTATGTTCTGATTCCAACATTATTTGGTTCAACCACAAATTTAAATAGTTTAACCATAACAACCTAAAGGTCTAGCCGGTTCAATCGGGTTTAGTTTGGTTTTTAAAACATTGCTTCCAATTCCAATACTTATATCTTAATTATTTGATTTTTCTCTTTCAATATTCAGGGGACAGAAGCAGTCCAATACATTATTCTCAACATGTGCGAAACGGGAATGGTTCGACTAAATGATGCAACCTTTCAAATGATGCATAACCTAAAGTTGCTTCATTTTTATAAGTCTGACCCTATGATCCCATCACGGGTAGACCTTTCTGGTGGTCTTGATTATCTCCCAGATGAACTAAGGTTTCTTCGTTGGGATGAATTTCCTCTAAGAGCATTGCCATTGAATTTTTGCCCAGCAAATCTTGTCAAACTTAATATGCGCGATAGCAAGCTGAAAGAACTTTGGAACAGTGTTCAGGTATTTCTATCATTTTCTTCTTCCTTCTATTTATGTATGGCCAACTATCCCAAAATGCATGGTTATCTAATGTATCATTTCTATTATGTACCAGCATCTTCCAAAATTAAGAAGTATTGATTTAAGTGGCTCTAAGGAACTGACTGAAATTCCAGATCTCTCTCAGGCTCCAAATATTGAAGAAATAATTTTAAGCTATTGCATTAGTTTGCTCTATGTGAAGTCTTCTGTTCTCCTCAGCAAGCTTAATTGTTTGTGGCTAGATGGTTGTGTCAGCCTTGTAGGTGTCCATCTTCCGAGCAATACCCTTTTGAGATCTTCAGGAGTAGTAGTCCTCTACAACTGTTCAAAACTCGAGTACTTTTCTATCACTAACAGGCCTGTGAGTCTGCCCACTTCTTCCTTGGATTGCCATGAACTAAATCAAGAACTCATGCATATCTACACAGGGTCAATCTTGAAGCAGTACACTCACATCTTTGACCCCCTGGCTGATCCATGGCTAAACAAACCTAAGAATAATAATATACACTTGCTTAAGTTCAAACTGCTGAGGGAAAGCATGCCCACATTATCTCCAAGCCTAGACGAACTTTGTTGCTTAGATCTTTCTAACTGTAAATCTCTCACAGTGCTTCCATTCAACATTTGCATGTTGGCATCCCTAAAAAGACTTTATCTTGGTGGTTGTTACCATTTAACCACGTTTCCTGAGATCTTGAAGCCTATGGAAGAATTAACAGTTCTTATCTTAGATAGAACAGCTATCAGGAAACTCCCATCCACCTTGAATCTTCTTATTGCCCTTGAAGAATTAAGCTTGCACAAATGCAGATATCTTTCGTCCATACCCTCATCAATTGGTTCTCTCCACAAGCTTTGTAAGTTGGATCTTACCTACTGTGATTCCCTTCACACTCTTCCAAGCAGCATTTTTATGTTAAGACTTGTCAAACTTGATTTGCGTGGTTGCTCAGTCTTGGAGAACCTCCCTGAGATCTTGTGCCCTAACGATATTCTCACACACCTTTGCCTAAAGGACACATCAATTAGAAAGCTACCAACATCTCTAATGCATTTGATTGGGCTCCGAATTTTGCATATGGAGTACTGCAGAGGCTTGGAATTTGTTCCAGACAGCATATGCAACCTAAGGCACATCACAGAACTTAGCTTTCGTAACTGTTACAGTTTAACCGAAATACCAAGCAACATTGGCTACTTGTCACATTTGAGACAATTAACACTTTGCGAAAGTGATATTTCAAGCCTACCTGCAAGCATTGCACATCTTTCAAGTTTGAAATCCCTTGGTTTAAGTGATTGTAAAAGACTTGAATTTATACCAGAGATTCCACCATTTCTACAAAGTCTCTTGGCCCTTAACTGCCCTTCATTGAAAAGAGTATCAAGATCAAGGTGTATAGACTCAAGTCAGTCCCAAAATTCAGAAGAAAATTTCTTTGAATTTCAACTCTCTGAATGCCAGGAACTGGATCAGAGTGCCTATAATAATATTGTAGCTGATGCACAGCTTAAGATGCTCCAAGATGCGCATAGCTCAGTGTTCTTTAGCTTTCCAGGGAATAAGATTCCAAATTGGTATCTAAATCAGAGCATGGGACGTGTAGTGACAATGGATTGCCCTCTTGATAGGCACAATGGGAGGTTTCTTGGTTTTGCTCTGTGTGTCATTTTGACAGCAAATGATAAGATCACAAGATATGATTGCAGAGTTAGCTACAGGTTCAAATTCAGTTCTCAAGATGGCACACAACACATTCTTCCATTTCATTGTCGGCTAAGATACACGGAGAATGATAGAACCAGATTCAGGGAACATGATCAGACTTCATTGTGGAAATATTACTTGAGTGAATCTGACTGGCTAAGAATTATGAATTTTCATGCCATCAAATTCACCTTTGAGTTTGATGACAATGATAATTATGGTGGTTTCAAGGTGAAAGAGTGTGGAATGTGTCCACTCTATAAACAAGAAGGCCTACAAGAAGTAGAACTTGAAGGTGGTTCTGCTGCTGCTGATGCCCCATTTCCAACTGCAAAGAAAAAGAGGATAGAGTGATAAACCAATCGCAGGATGTGATAAAAGAGCCATCTCATTGGAAGCAATTTTGGCACTATCTTTAGCTAGACACCTGTTGGGATTGACTCAAATCTTATTGGTAGTTTGTTATTTTGTTGGTAGATTTAAGTTTTAAGCTGTAATTATTACCAAGATAATAATATAGAGTTTGTGTAATATTTGTTTTTCAGTAGGAAACTATGGAGGGAGTCATAAGGTGGTCAAGATAGTTGGAGTAAGCGAGTTAAGGATTGGAGTGATAAGGAGATTGAGGGTTCAAATCACACCACCTCCTATCACTGTCGGTCGGCCACCGTTGTTGACCACCGCTGACCAAGGGAGAATATTGTTTTAACTTTTGTTTATTAATCCATGTATTTTGGAAATACCAAATACAAAATTATCAACTAGAAATACAAAATTTTTAAGAAATACAAAATGTGTTAAATAGTCAAACCATCTCGACTGGATCACAATGTGTCACTTAGGTGGTGCACCATTGCCATCATCCTTAATAAGAATAGAGAATGATAGTATAGACTGTGTGGTAACGGTTAATTGTCATATAAATCGTGGGTTTTAAAATAAATACTTGAATTTGGTAATTGGTGAGTTAAATAGAGGGGTGAAGATTGAGAGGCCCGTAAATAGAGATAATGGTGAGGAGTTGTGGGATAAAGGAAATAGAGAGTGCTCAGGGACATTATATAATATTGTTTTTACAATAGACTCTTACATGAATGTAAGAATGTTTGAAATATCTTAGCAAGAATAAATTGTTCTTGAAGAACCTAGACTCTCGAGGTATAAATAGTATAACATTTGACAACTTTCCCTTCCTTATGCTAAATTTTATAGAGTAAAAGTATATTTAAGTCCCTGACAATTTTTTATGAAACACTTTTCATCTGAGAAATAAAACACTTTTCAGAGTAGTCCTCGAGAATGACAAAAGAGGGACACATTAGTCCCTTCGTTTGCCTATGAGACACCCGTTAGCATCTCATTTTAATTTTGTCACGTGTCCTAATAATAGCTATTACTTATCAATCCACACATACATACATAGTTATATTCATGGCCCTCCGAGGACTAGAACTTGTCTGAGTTAAATTCAAGCACATATTATCACAAACTTTATTTAAACTCAATACCTATTTGGATATTTAATCAGTCATCTACATATTCCAATACATAATAATCAATTATCAGTATATGTATTTGATTTACAAACTTGATATAGAACATAAGTTAAGACTCTCCAGAGCTGGTCAAGGACACTTGTATTCTACTCTTTCCTCTATGTTCCACTTATGAATCCTCGAAGTGAATCATCCTTATGAATAACAATTCGACCTCGAAGTTTAGGGGTGAATCTGCATTTGTCATCTGAAATCAACAGATCCAAACAAACCACAACAAGAAGTATAGAAGGAGAGGTAAGATAACTACTTCCAACAAAAGGTAATAGAGTAGATTTTACATCTTAGGTACACAAGGGTAAATTTCCACAAAAATAACATAAATAGATCAAGAGAATAGTCACGATAAAGGCTTACTTATCAATATAGAATTTCATCAAGGTCGTAAATTAACATAAATAAATAAATAAATAACATATGTAAATGCATATAGCTCACACATATCTTTTTAGTGCCGACCAACTCAATCTCCGAAGAAACAACAACAACAGAGGAGCAATCAGAAGTCAATTGAAATAACCAAAGTGAACACAAGAAGGGGGGTTGAATTGTGTTTACCAACTTTTTCGGTTACTTTAAAAAGTTTTTCGCAGGCATAGCAAGCAGAGTTTAGATAAGAGAAAGTTAGACGAGTGACACGTCTAATATTTGAAATAGAATGGCACACACAAACAGAGAAGGTTTAAAATAGAGTTTGATAATCACAGTGTTAACTCCCCAAGTTAAAAGCTAAAACAGAAATAATACTTTAAGTAAATTAAAAGATAAAGGGAGTAGAGATATCACTCAAGAGATTTATACTGGTTTACCCCAAAGTCCACAGGGCTACGTCCAGTTTCTTGGCAGCACCAAGTTTCCACTATAACTGAGTAAATTACAGTACAAGTATTCTTTGCACACCTAGCCTCTTCAGGCTCAACACTCAAACAAGTATTCTTTTCTCACCTAGCCTCTTCAGGCTCAAAACAGTAAAGGATAAAAAGGTTTTGTGTAGTTAATACAACTTGCAAATCTTTCAGATCACACTCAGAGCGTGGAATAAATATGAAGTATGAAAGACTGCGAATTTATATCAAATGATTGAATGTATATTCAATGAAGGAATGAAGAAGTTAATGAAGAGAGTAAATGCTTCTGTGCAGAGTTCTTTTGATATTCAACTTCTTAGCTTCATCTTCATTGTTTGATCTATTTAAAGTCTTCAATCAAGAGATCCGTTTTGACACAGCTTCAGAAAGTGTTTACTTCTGACTTGAGCTTTCTGAGACACCATTTAATGCCAAAGAGTCGTTCTGAATATTCATTAAATGCTTGGAAACGTTGAGCTTTGACAAGGGTGTCCAAGAGTACACTTTAGACGAAGCAGCTGCTCTTTCAGAGTATATGGCAGCAGGCTTCTTTGTACTTGTTGCAGAGAGCTTTCCTTTTTCAGTGCAACATCAGTTCACTTTCCATAAAGTACTTTTACTTTGTACTAAAATAGGCAAAAGGTTACTGCAGTGGTGCAGAGATAGCGTGTTTTATTCCTTAAAACCTTGAAACAACGTTCTTTATTCTTTGTCCTTTGAGCTATTGTCCAGAGGTCTTCGAGATCCTTAAAGGATGGCATATAATTTGAATAAGGTGACTTGGACTTTATTTCTGACATACTGACTTGGTATCAGTAATGAGAATTTTTAGACGGGTGAAAGTCATCCAAAAATTAGACGAGTGATGATCATTCAAACATTAGACGGGTGCTGACGTGTTCCAAAGTTAGACGGGTGATCAACTGAGCCAAACTTAGACGCATGCTTCTTGCCATGTCATCACGTGAACTTAGTCTTCCTTGAGCGTTGACGATCTTTGACTAACTTTTAGACGAGTGGAAACTTAAACGAGTCAGTATTGAGCTTCTACTGAAAATTAGACGGGTCATAAATTAGACTAGTGACCTCAAGTCTATTTTTCTGCACACTTATCAAATATATCAGTAATTTCATTTGGTTCAACACTATCATACTTGAACTATTTGGAATCATCAAAACTTAGAGAATTTACACATTGAATGTGTTTTAGACTTAGGAGGTCTCAACATTCTCTCCCTTTTTGATGATGACAAATATCTTTTTCTGATTTTATTGAACATCAAAAAGAAACAGTAGAAATTTCTTAACAGATGTAGTTGATCAGAGTATGTTATGCTCCCCCTTAGTTTATGCACTAAGTAAAGACAAATATCAGAACAGAACATGATATTAGAGAGAATAACATATAAAATCATGAAAATTTATCTATATTTTCTCCCCCTTTCGGCATCAATCAAAAAGATAAAGATTAAAGAATATAAATTGTCAAAAGAAATCAAAAGGAAAACTCATTTCATTTAACCAAAGTCAAGAAGGGTTACAAGTGATAGACATCACTGACTTAGTACACTGCATGACTCAAAAAGAAATGAAATGAAAAACAGATTCCTAAGAACTAAGAACTAGGGCCTCCTTGGCTTTTGAAGAAAGCTTCCATCATCTGCTGCATTGCTTGCTGCTGAGCTAGCATCTGAGCTTGAAATGCAGTCTGTTGAGCAATTGCTTCATCTTGTCTTTGAATGACAGTCTGCAAACTTGTAGCCATTTCATCAAGTCTCTGATGTGCAGCAGGATCATATGCAACAACTGGAGAAGTAGTATCTGTAGTTGCCAGAGAAGTTCCAGAAGTTGATGGAGGAGGTGGACAAGGAGGAGGGGTAGGAGGTAACTCTTCAACAGAAATATCATCCTCAGGGTGAGGATCTAGAAAAACATTGGTTGACAGAGTGGTTACAAAATCATTATTGGGATAGAATTCCTCTAAAAAGGCATGAATTCTGTTATGATGTAGAGGAGAATCTATGACAGAGAGAAGAAACTCATAAGATCTCCTAATGAGATTTATGTGTGTGAAAGGGGCAGTTTCAGGGAAATTTAAAATAAAGAAGGGAAAGACCATGAAGAAGGGAGGGAGTGTGTAAATGGAGGGTGAAAAAGGGTAGAGAGCATAGGCTTGGCTACCTCTGGTGGGAATGTCTGCCTTCTCTTCTTCTGTCAACCCAGAATAGGAGCCACCTTTAGAGAACATCCTCTCTCTGAATTTAAGCTTCTGATCATTTCTCTTGATAAGAGAGAACTTCTGATCCAATGGCAAGGATATTGTCTTCTGCTTTCCTTTCAGAACCATGGAGTCAGGCATTATTCTTATCCTAGTGGAGGGCTTCATGAAGATGAGAGGGTTGAATAGCCATTTTCCTACAGGCTTTTGTGACCTTTCCAGCCTCACAATCTGTCGTTCAGCTTCCAAAGAGGCAATCATGTCCAATGTCTTGCCATCAAGATAAGAGGGACAGGATTCATCTGTGACAAAGAAGGGGGTGGTTCTGGAAGATAGGTGGTAGGGAGGTATAGTGGCTAAGGGGATAGGGTTATGTCTGGTTTCAGAGAATAAGTCTGGAAAGACTGTTCTCAGAGGCACTTGGCACTGGTTAGTGATATGGTCAGGGATTGGTGATTTTAGTGAGGGAGGAGGAGTAAGATTGTCAAAATACTCAAAGTCATTGATATCCTCAGTTTGAGGAATATCAGAATGGTGAGATATTTGTGGTGAGGTTGGTACAGGTGAGTGAGTATCAGACATGTGAGGTTCTGATGTAGTAGGGTTATGTTCAGAAGAGTGATGGTTAGGTGATGTATGTGGTGGAGTTTGGATTTTTGGTGAAGTAGGTGGAGTGGGAATTTTTGGTGATGTAGGTGGTGTTGGAATTTTTGGTGATGGTTGAGGGGATGGTGATCTTTGTGGTGGTGTAGGTGTTCTTTGAGGTGAAGGTTGTGGAGTTGGAGCTGTTGTGGTAGTAGGTTCTGTTTCTTGAGGTGGAGAGGATGAATCCTTTTGAGGTGAAGGTGATGGTGATGGTGACGGTGATGAAGAGGGAGGTAAGACAAGTTTCCTCTTTGTGACTGTTGTCCTCTTCTTTTTAGGGATCACAGTCTCTTCTGATTGAGACTCCCCCTCAGCTTGTACTGTCCTCTTTCTCTTGAAGACCTTAGTAATCTTAGGTGCAGAGGCAGCAGCTTCCTCAGAGACAGAAGCAGTAGCAGGTTCAACAACCTGAGTGGTCTCTTCAGTCACAGAAGTTTCAGCAGTTGTTTTGGTGACTTTCCTTTTCTTCCTCTGAAGTTGATGTCTGATTTCCTCAGCTGGTTCCTCAACAACTTCAGCTTTAACACCAGGAATGGAAACAGTTGCTTCCATCTGAGCAGAGGCTTCAGCATTGTGACCAAGAGTAGGGGTCAAGTTCATCTTCATTAAAGCTAGGGTCCTTGATGTAATCTCAGTACAGAGATCAGCAGATACAGCCCTTCTCAAATCCAGTTTGCATGCCCTAAAGATTCTAGTCATAACCATTCCAAAAGGGTAGTCCTTATCTTTTCCCTTTACAGCTTTTTCCATATGTATGAAAATCAGATCAGTTATGTCTATCTTGATTCTTTGGACAAGATGAAACAGAGCAAACTTTTCTAACAGGTTGACATGGTTTCTAGACCCAGTCCTAGACATTACACAGTTTATAAGTAAGACATTTAAAAATCTTGCCTTAGGAGTCAGATACTTTGAATCCATGTTACCAGGGTTTGCAGTCCCATAGAGCACCAGATTCACATTGTCTTCCCCTTGATCCTTCATCTAGTCTTTATAATGCCCAGCTCCTTCCCTAGGGCATTTTGTTACTTCAGCGAGTAACTCGTGAGTGATAAAAATATGATCCTCACCAACATCCCCAGAAATCATGTGGGTAGTAGTATCCTTGGTGATTTTTGCCGTGGTCCAGAAATCCCTAACTAGAGCAGGGAAAACACGTTCTTGCAGTTGAAAGAACGGTAACCATCCGGCATGGTTAAGCTCTGGAAGCACGTCCAAACCCTTGGTTCTGAGTTCATCAAAGTTTGGGACTCTTCCAGGGAGCACCTTCTTCAACTCAGCAATAGATACCTTAGTCTTCTCAGATAGCGTCTCAAGAAGGCTTTTGGGTGCCATTGATTTTGAGAGAAGAGGATTAGGGTTTGACAGAGAAGGTCTCGAGAAGGTGAAAATGAAAAGAGCTTAGAGAAAGAGTTTGTGAGCAAGAAATTTTGAGTGGGTAGATTTTGAAAAGACACGGGTTTTTGTTAAAAACACTTGAGTGCTTTTTACGTTGGGAATAAGGAAAGAGAGTGTTGCCATAAATGACAATCAGTCAATTTCAAACAAAAGATAATAAAATATTTAAGAAAAGGAGGGAAAATGCAATGTACATGTGTCTCAGCCAGAATTTAGCACTGAGTGCTTTTAGCCACGTCATTAGACGCTTGGCTAAAATAGCCGAGTCAAGTAATCATAGAATATATAGAAAACTAGACAAGTAATTTTTCAGACATATCAGCAAAACATTTATTCAGATACATTATGCATGTTAAGATTTCTTCTAATAAAAACAAATCTATCTTCACTTAAAGGTTTAGTAAAAATATCTGCCCACTGATAATCAGTGTGACACCCTTCTACCCCGCATGTTAAAAGCCATTTAAATTAAAAACATTTAAAGGAAAACATGCAATTACTGGATAAAATAAACAATTGTCCATGGGTAGAAAAGTCCCACATGAACCGTTTACAACGAGGAAATAAGATAAGTTTTAAACGATAAAAACATAACCAACCAAATAATATAACCCAACCTCGATGTCACATACAGAGCTGGTATAACCGTTCCGGAATAAAATCCACGGAATTACAACTGAAACTAACGACTACGAAACATAAACTAGCCCTACGATGAGTGGCGGCTCCTCAGAGTCACTCCTCTCCGGGCTGCTCGTCATCCTCTGCAATGTGCCAATCAGGCCAAACACAAACAACAAACATATATAGGGAGTAAGAATCGTATAAACATATTAGCATGGAGATAGGCAGAAAAGTAAACAGCAAGCATAGCAGCATCACATCAAACATCAACATCATCATTATGCTATGCAGTGCAATACAGTCCTACTCCGCTAAACCATCAATGCATGTGGATCCACTAAACTTGGGATGAACGACTTCGGAGTTACATATCCACATTGAGAATCTACTCAACGCCGGAGAATCTACTCCTTGGATAGCCAACGCATCAAACCAACGAATGCCTCATCACGGGGGCGCTAGGAGAATCTACTCCAACCGTGGATGGCCGGATCGCCGTACTCTAGGACGATCTCCCCTATGTCGAACATCCCTAAACAACATCTCCGATGTAATGCGTATGCAACACAACAACAACGGCAACACCACCTCCATAACTCCAACGGAATCGACCGAAGGTAACAGCGGAATCAACCGCACCAACTTGCCTCACGGAATCTACCTGAGGACTTAAGCGGAATCAACCGCAGTACTTGGGGCAAACTCTCGGCCACCAAGGTGCGTAACAACAACACCTTAGACCCAAACCGTGGGGTCAAGGCCTCCTTGGACAAAAAGCACCAAGGCATAGCTCATCAACTTGCGGCACCCAAAAGGGGTATCGACTTAACATCTCACCCTCTCATCATCTTTATTTATCTTTAGTAACATTTACCAAGTTGTCTAATCAGTTATCATCATAGGGAAGTGGGGTTTAAAAAACCCCTTAAGTCCTTTAATCTTGTTCTGTCACAGTGGGTTGAGCACGGTCGTGCTCGTAACCCAGCACGGTCGTGCTTAAGCACGTGAGGGGCGTGCTCCCCTGTAAGTGAGGCACGGTCGTGCTTCTTAATGAGCACGGTCGTACTCAGCAGCACGATCATGCTCTTTGTCCTGTACGGCCGTGCTCAACAACGCCGCCATCTCCCCAGAATTTAACTGGGAGCACGGTCGTGCTCCCTGTTCAGCACGGTCGTGCTCATCGCGCGACAGTGCTGTTCTGGGCAGGAACAGAGACTAAAACTTAGATAAATTACCAGGGTTTTTACTCAATTATTCCTAACATCAATTATCAGCATGTTTTCGGGTTTAAACTCATCATCATAACAGCAATCCATTCAACCACGGCATCAACCCAACAACATCATGTTCATAGAAAAGCAACCAACACTAACATTAACAACATATTATGAACATGAACAGTAAACCAATAACATACTAATAACATACCGAAACAACCAATAGCATACCATCATTAAACAACTAATTTAACATGTCATTCATACATACAAATATAAACACATCGGGGTTAGGGAACCCCTTTACTTTACACTAAACCCAAACCTACGTAAATACAACCCTTCTCCCCATACCTGGATTGAAGGTAGCTCTCTAAGACTTCCTAACAGCAACCGGTTCCTCTCCTTTAGGCGGCTCACGCACAAACGAGCCTTAAACAAACAGATTAAAGCGGTGTTAGTTTCCCAACCAAAACGAAAGGAAACTAAAGAAAAGGAACGGAACATTACCTATACACGAAGTGCAGACGAAACCACGTTTCCCTAGCGTCTCCAATACTCAAAACCACACTGAGTATGAAGGAAAAAGGGAGGAAGGGAGGTTGCAGCCGTACTAGGGTTTTTAGTAGCAAAGAGGAAGTGTATGGCGCAACCCGGGATCTGCTCAACGTATATAGGTCCGGACTTGAGCACGGTCGTGCTCATCCTCGAGCACGGTCGTGCTCAACTTAAGTTACGAGACGCGGTCAACACGTTGAGCACGGGCGTGCTACCTGTTGAGCACGGTCGTTCTCAACTTAAAATCAGAAACACGCTTCTGACTTTAAGCACGGCTTGCTGGCTAATGAGCACGGGTGTGCTCTTGTACCAGAAAGGGACTTTTAGCCAAAAATCCCACTAAGCCCTTAAACAATAAATCCAACTTAATACAACCAGCTTAATCAAATTAATTCTGAAAAACAGGGTGTTACAATCAGTGTTTACAAACTTAATTTCAAAAACACATTTTTGAACATAGTCTCTAATGAAATGATGCTTTATCTCTATATGCTTTGCTCTAGAATGCTGTATTGGATTTTTAGACAGATTAATAGCACTAGTATTATCACACCAAACAGGTATATTATGCTCAATCATTGAATAATCTTCAAGTTGATATTTTACCCAAAGTAGTTGTGAACAACAACTACCTGCAGATATATATTCAGCTTCAGCAGTTGATAGAGCAATGGTGCTTTGCCTTTTGCTTGACCAAGAGATCATATTTGCTCCAATGAAGTGGCATCCTCCACTGGTGCTTTTTCTATCAATTCTATCTCCAGCAAAATCAGCATCACAAAATCCAGCTAACCTGAAATCTTCAGATTTCTTATATAATAGACCAAGGTTAGTGGTTCCAATTAAATATCTGAAAATTCTTTTGACAGCCTTATAATGAGATTCCTTAGGATCTGATTGAAACCTAGCACAAAGACAGACACTGAATTGAATATCAGGTCTGCTAGTAGTTAAATATAGCAGAGATCCAATCATACCTCGGTAGACAGTTTGATCTACATTTTTACCTTCCTCATCCTTGTTTAGAACAATTGTTGGATGCATAGGAGTACTCATAGGCTTTGAATTTTCCATTTTATACTTTTTCAGAAGCTCCTTGGTGTACTTCTGTTGATGGATATAGATTCCATCATTTGACTGTTTTATTTGAAGACCAAGGAAGAACTTCAATTCTCCCATCATGCTCATCTCAAATTCATTCTGCATCAACTCAGAGAACTCTTTGCAGAGCTTTTCATTAGTAGCACCAAATATAATATCATCAACATAGATCTGTACTACTATGAAGTCTTTTCTTGAGAATTTCTTGAAAAGTGTAGTGTCTACTTTTCCTCTAATGAAGTTATTTTCCATTAGGTATGTGCTTAATCTATCATACCAAGCTCTAGGAGCTTGTTTAAGTCCATACAAAGCTTTCTTAAGCTTATAGACATGGTGAGGATTCTCAGAGTCCTCAAATCCAGGAGGTTGCTTGACATAAACTTCCTCCTCAATTATTCCATTTAGAAATTCACTTTTGACATCCATTTGATAAAGAGTTATATCATGTTGTGCAGCATATGACATAAGAATCCTAATTGCTTCTAGTCTAGCTACAGGAGCAAAAGTTTCAGTGAAATCAATACCTTCCTGTTGATTGTAGCCTTGGGCAACTAGTCTTGCCTTGTTCCTTACCACTTTTCCATCTTCATCTAGTTTATTTCTAAACACCCATCTGGTTCCAATAATGGTTTTTTCTTTGGGTTTAGAAACTAGTGTCCAGACATCATTCCTTTTGAACTGATTTAGCTCTTCTTGCATGGCTAGAATCCAGCTTTCATCGTGCAGAGCTTCTTCAATCTTTTTAGGTTCCAAGTTTGATATGAAGGCCATGTTGTTATTTTCATTGAAAGCAGATCTGGTTCTAACTCCTTGAGATGGACTTCCAATGATGAGATCTTCTGGATGATAGGTCTTGAATTTCCAATCTTTCTTCAGTGTCTGAGTTTCAGACTTATCAGCATTAGTCTGTATTTCAGACATGTCTACTTTTGTCTTGTCTGAAGATTCTTCTACTGCAGGATTAAGTTCAATACCTGCAACATCATCCTCTAGATCTGATAGTTCCCTATCAGTCTTCAAACCATCATTAAACTTTACATGAATTGATTCTTCTACAACAGAGGTTCTAGAATTAAAAATTCTAAAAGCTTTAGACATTTCAGAATAACCAATAAATATTCCTTTATCTACTTTAGAGTCAAATTTACCAAGATGATCTTTTGTGTTGAGAATATAACATTCACAACCAATAAATATTCCTTTATCTACGTTACGAGATGCGGTCAACACGTTGAGCACGGGCATGCTACCTGTTGAGCACAGTCGTACTCAACTTAAAATCAGAAACACGCTTCTGACTTTAAGCACGGCTTGCTGGCTAATGAGCATGGGTGTGCTCATGTACCAGAAAGGGACTTTTAGCCAAAAATCCCACTAAGTCCTTAAACAATAAATCCAACTTAATACAACCAGCTTAATCAAATTAATTCTGAAAAACAGGGTGTTACAATTCCACCCCCCTTATAAAAAATTTCGTCCTCGAAATTTACACGTACCTCAAGGGAAAAGATGCGGGTACGCTTCCATCATCTTGCTCTCCAGCTCCCAGGTAGCACTTTCCTCAGTTTCCCCACTCCAAACTACTTTAACCAAAGAAATTTCCTTGCCTCTTAGCTGCTTCACCCTCCTATCCTCGACTCGAAGAGGTAACACCTCAAACGTCAGGTTCTCTTTCAACTGTTATAGCGTCGGGTACTATCACGTGACTAGGGTCATGAACATACTTCCTGAGTTGTGACACATGAAAAACGTTGTGGAGATTTGACAAGAACGTGGGTAAGGCTATTTGGTAGGCGACTTCGCCGACTCTTTTGAGGATTTGGTAAGGACCAATGAACCTCGGAGTAAGTTTCCTCGCCTTCATCACTCTACCAACCCCAGTCGTCGGGGTAACTCTCAAGAATACATGATTGCCTTCCTGGAATTCGAGCGCCTTCCTCCTTTTATCATGGTAGCTCTTCTGCCTACTCTGTGCAAACTCTCATCTTTTCCTGAACTAACTTAATCTTTTCTGTTGTTTCCTGGACTATCTCTGGCCCTAGCACCACACTATCACTAGGTTCACTCCAACACAAAGGTGTTCTACATCTCCTCCCATACAGAGCCTCATAAGGCACCATCCCGATGCTGGAATGGAAACTGTTATTGTAGGTGAACTCAATCAGGGGCAAAAACTTGTCCCAACTTCCTGACTGTTCTAACACACAAGCCCTCAACAAATCCTCTAAGGACTGGATGGTCCGCTCAGACTGCCCATCAGTCTGTGGGTGGTAAGCTGAACTAAGCCTAAGCTTTGTTCCTAGAGCCTCTTGCAAACTATTCCAAAACCTAGAGGTAAACCTCGGGTCTCTATCCGAAACTATGCTAGAGGGTACACCATGAAGCCTAACTATCTCCTTGATGTACAACTTAGCCAACTTCTCTAAAGGATACTCCATGTTCATCGGAATGAAATGGGCAGACTTAGTCAGTCTATCCACAACAACCCAAATTGCCTCAAAAGCAGCTGGAGTCCTAGGGAGTCCAGACACAAAATCCATGGAGATACTATCCCATTTCCATTCTGGGATACTCAGGGGTTGCAACTTACCCAAAGGCCTCTGATGCTCGATCTTAGCCTTCTGACAAACTAGGCACGCATAAACAAACTCAGCTACGTCCTTTTTCATCCTAGGCCACCAAAACATTCTCTTAAGGTCCTGATACATCTTAGTGGCACCTGGGTGCACACTCAATCCACTCCTATGACCTTCTTCTAAGATCAACTTCCTAAGCTCAGGAACATCTGGCACACAAACTCTATCCTTGAACCTCAAAATACCATCACTGCCATCCTTAAAACTTAGGTCTCTACCCTGAGCGAGCAACTCTCGCTGGTCTAAGAGATACTTATCTAACTTCTGACCCTCTCCAATCTGATCCATCAAACTGTTGGTAACCTTCAAGGTACCAAGCCTAATACTCTTAGGGGTAAACTCACAAGCTAGACTAAGGTCTCTAAACTCCTCAATCAAATCCATCTCCCTAACCATCAAAGTGGAGATATGCATGGTTTTCCTACTCAAGGCATCGGCCACCACATTGGGCTTTCCTGGGTGATAGGTCAGCTCGAAGTCATAATCCTTTAAAAACTCCATCCACCTACGCTGCCTCATATTCAACTCCTTTTGATCAAAGAGATACTTCAAGCTCTTATGATCACTAAAGACCTCAAACCTCGCTCCATACAGGTAATGCCTCCAGATCTTCAAGGCAAATACCACAGCTCCTAACTCTAGGTCGTGGGTAGGGTAGTTCTTCTCATGGGTTTTCAACTGCCTAGAAGCGTAAGCAACTACCTTACCATTCTGCATCAGCACACCACCTAACCCTTGCTTCGAAGCATCGCAGTAAACTACAAAGGGTTCACTAGGATCTGGCAAAACTAACACTGGTGCTGATGTCAACCTATTCTTAAGGGTTTGGAAACTCTCTTCACACTTAGAGTCCCACACAAACAACTGTCCCTTCTTGGTGAGATGGGTTAAGGGCAAAGCTATCTTAGAGAAACCTTCTATAAACCGCCTATAGTACCCGGCTAACCCCAAGAAACTCCTAATCTCGGTTACAGACTTTGGCGCTTCCCACTGGAGCATCGTCTCTACTTTAGCTGGGTCCACTGCTATGCCACCCTTAGAGATGACATGTCCTAAGAAGCTCACTTCCTCTAACCAGAACTCACACTTAGACAACTTAGCATACAACTGCTTCTCCTTAAGGGTCTGCAAGACAACCCTCAGGTGTTCCTCGTGTTCCTCCTTACTCTTGGAGTACACTAAGATGTCATCTATGAACACCACCACAAACTTATCCAAGTAAGGGTGAAAGGTCTTGTTCATGTAGTCCATGAAGACCGCAGGAGCATTGGTCACACCGAAGGGCATAACCAAGTACTCATAGTGACCATATCGCGTCCTAAACGCTGTCTTCGGGATGTCCTCAGACTTAACCCGAATCTGATGGTACCCTGACCTCAAATCTATCTTTGAAAAGACGCAAGCGCCCATCAACTGGTCCATAAGATCATCAATCCTAGGGAGGGGATACCGATTCTTTATGGTCACCTTGTTGAGCTGTCGAAAGTCGACACACAACCTCATACTACCATCCTTCTTCTTCACCAACAACACAGGTGCTCCCCACGGAGACACACTCGGCCTAATGAACTGCTTCTTCATCAGGTCTTCCAACTGTTCTTTCAACTTAGCTAGCTCTAGAGGAGACATTCTATAGGGTGCTATGGAAATTGGCCCTGTGCCAGGCACTAAGTCTATAGTAAACTCAACATCTCTTTCTGGGGGTAAGTTATAAACATCCCCCGGAAACACTTCAGGAAACTCTCGCACAACAGGCATGCTGGCGACATCAGGAGGGCTGCTCTCTACATCCAGGGAAGCTAACATCATGTATACTTGGGCTTCGTCTCTCATCGAAGCTCGTACTTGGCTGGCAGAGAGAAGGTCTGGATTCTTAGACTCCTTTGGAGTTCCAAAAACTAGGGTTTTATTAAAACAGTTCAAAAGGACATGGTTGGAAGATAACCAGTCCATACCCAGAATAATGTCCAGGTCTTTCAAAGGTAAGCATACAAGATCAGCAAGGAAAGTTTTATCATTTATAACAATATGACAGTTCTTGCATGCGTAAGAAGTAGAAACAGGTTTATTTGTAGGTGTAGAAACCAACAAATCAAACTCAAGGAAGGTAACAGGCAATTTTAGACTCTTGACCCTATCATGCGATATAAACGAGTGAGTAGCACCCGAATCATACAATACAGTTAATCGAGTTCCATCAATTAAACACGTACCTTGGATCAAGTCATCAGACTCGGAGGCTTCGGCTCCACTAAGAGTAAAGACTCTCCCAGTGGCCTTCAGTCTGTTGGCCTGGGACTTCTGATTCTTGCTAGCGCTGGGAGGCTCGGCCTTAGCTCCATCACACTCGCGGCTGATGTGGCCTGGCTTGCCACACTTAAAACAGATGACCTGTGTTTCCTTGCACTGGGACGAATAGTGGTCCTGTGCTCCACACTTTCCACACCTCATAGCTCTAGGGGCATCAGAAAACCCACCCCTGAAGCTACTCTGTTGAAACTGGGGCTTTCTGCCGCTCTGCTTGAAGTCCTTGCCCGTAGGGGCATACCGCTGCTTGCCCTTATCCCTCTGACCGGTCCTCTTGCCGCTCTGATTGTCCGGTCCTTTGGAACTGGCAGCTCTGAACTGACTAGCATCCTCGTAAATCCGACACTTGTTGACTAGAATCGGAAAGACTCGGATCTCCTGATAACTGATGGCCTGTTTGATCTCAGGCCGGAGACCCTCTTCGAACTTCACACACTTGGAGCGATCGTCCGTCTCATGCTGGTAAGGAGTGTAGTACCTCGCCAGCTCTTCAAACTTAGCCGCATAGTCACCGACTGACAGCGACCCCTGCCTCAAAGACAAGAATTCCATCTCCTTCTTGTCTCTGATGTCCGCTGGAAAATACTACTCCAGAAACCTCTGCCTGAACACAGCCCAAGTCACCGCTGTGCCCTCTGCCTGCATCCTCTGCCTGCAGTTATCCCACCAGTGCTCCGCCTCTTCAGTCAACATGAAGGTAGCGAAGATGAGCTTCTGCTGATCATTGCAGTCCATTGCACGGAAGATCTTCTCTGTCTCCCTCAGCCACAACAAAGCTCCCTCTGGGTCATACGCTCCCTTGAACGACGGAGGGTTGTTCCTTTGGAACTTATCCAGTCCCTGGAACTCAGTTGGCCCACCATTGTTAGGGTTGACCTGTCCGATAGCATTGGCCAAAAGTGCCAACGCGTCAGCAATCGCCTGATCGTTGCGTCCTCTACCAGCCATTAGTTCCTGTACATGCCCAAAATAGCCTTCAATACAGAAACTTAGCGAGTAAAAGCTACAGGCAACTAACTTAAAACATCATTATCTATAACAAGTATAGACAATTCACACAAGAGTCACACAACAGACTCACAACAGACTCATACCACGTCCGAACAAGGTCGAACTGCTCTGATACCACTAAATGTGACACCCTTCTACCCCGCATGTTAAAAGCCATTTAAATTAAAAACATTTAAAGGAAAACATGCAATTACTGGATAAAATAAACAATTGTCCATGGGTAGAAAAGTCCCACATGAACCGTTTACAACATGGAAATAAGATAAGTTTTAAACGATAAAAACATAACCAACCAAATAATATAACCCAACCCCGTTGTCACATACAGAGCTGGTATAACCGTTCCGGAATAAAATCCACGGAATTACAACTGAAACTAACGACTACGAAACATAAACTAGCCCTACGATGAGTGGCGGCTCCTCAGAGTCACTCCTCTCTGGGCTGCTCGTCATCCTCTGCAATGTGCCAATCAGGCCAAACACAAACAACAAACATATATAGGGAGTAAGAATCGTATAAACATATTAGCATGGAGATAGGCAGTAAAGTAAACAGCAAGCATAGCAGCATCACATCAAACATCAACATCATCATTATGCTATGCAGTGCAATGCAGTCCTACTCCGCTAAACCATCAATGCATGTGGATCCACTAAACTCGGGATGAACGACTTCAGAATTACATATCCACATTGAGAATCTACTCAACGCCGGAGAATCTACTCCTTGGATAGCCAACGCATCAAACCAACGAATGCCTCATCACGGGGGCGCTAGGAGAATCTACTCCAACCGTGGATGGCCGAATCGCCGTACTCTAGGACGATCTCCCCTATGTCGAACATCCCTAAACAACATCTCCGATGCAATGCGTATGCAACACAACAACAACGGCAACACCACCTCCATAACTCCAACGGAATCGACCGAAGGTAACAGCGGAATCAACCGCACCAACTTGCCTCGCGGAATCTACCTGAGGACTTAAGCGGAATCAACCACAGTACTTGGGGCAAACTCTCGGCCACCAAGGTGCGTAACAACAACACCTTAGACCCAAACCGTGGGGTCAAGGCCTCCTTGGCCAAAAAGCACCAAGGCACAGCACATCAACTTGTGGCACCCAAAAGGGGTATCGACTTAACATCTCACCCTCTCATCATCTTTATTTATCTTTAGTAACATTTACCAAGTTGTCTAATCAGTTATCATCATAGGGAAGTGGGGTTTAAAAACCCCTTAAGTCCTTTAATCTTGTTCTATCACAGTGGGTTGAGTACGGTCGTGCTCGTAACCCAGCACCGTCGTGCTTAAGCACGTGAGGGGCGTGCTCCCCTGTAAGTGAGGCACGGTCGTGCTTCTTAATGAGCACGGTCGTGCTCAGCAGCACGATCATGCTCTTTGTCCTGTACGGCCGTGCTCAACAGCGCGGCCATCTCCCCAGAATTTAACTGGGAGCACGGTCGTGCTCCCTGTTCAGCATGGTCGTGCTCATCGCGCGACAGTGCTGTTCTGGGCAGGAACAGAGACTAAAACTTAGATAAATTACCAGGGTTTTTACTCAATTATTCCTAACATCAATTATCAGCATGTTTTCGGGTTTAAACTCATCATCATAACAGCAATCCATTCAACCACGGCATCAACCCAACAACATCATGTTCATAGAAAAGCAACCAACACTAACATTAACAACATATTATGAACATGAACAGTAAACCAATAACATACCGAAACAACCAATAGCATACCATCATTAAACAACTAATTTAACATGTCATTCATACATACAAATATAAACACATCGGGGTTAGGGAACCCCTTTACTTTACACTAAACCCAAACCTACGTAAATACTACCCTTCTCCCCATACCTGGATTGAAGGTAGCTCTCTAAGACTTCCTAACAGCAACCGGTTCCTCTCCTTTAGGCGGCTCACGCACGAACGAGCCTTAAACAAACAGATTAAAACGGTGTTAGTTTCCCAACCAAAAACGAAAGGAAACTAAAGAAAAGGAACGGAACATTACCTATACACGAAGTGCAGACGAAACCACGTTTCCCTAGCGTCTCCAATACTCAAAACCACACTGAGTATGAAGGAAAAAGGGAGGAAGGGAGGTTGCAGCCGTACTAGGGTTTTTAGTAGCAAAGAGGAAGTGTATGGCGCAACCCGGGATCTGCTCAACGTATATAGGTCCGGACTTAAGCACGGTCGTGCTCATCCTCGAGCACGGTCGTGCTCAACTTAACATTACGAGACGCGGTCAACACGTTGAGCACGGGCGTGCTACCTGTTGAGCACAGTCGTGCTCAACTTAAAATCAGAAACACGCTTCTGACTTTAAGCACGACTTGCTGGCTAATGAGCACGGGTGTGCTCTTGTACCAGAAAGGGACTTTTAGCCAAAAATCCCACTAAGCCCTTAAACAATAAATCCAACTTAATACAACCAGCTTAATCAAATTAATTCTGAAAAACAGGGTGTTACAATCAGTGTTTACAAACTTAATTTCAAAAACACCTTTTTGAACATAGTCTCTAATGAAATGATGCTTTATCTCTATATACTTTGCTCTAGAATGCTGTATTGGATTTTTAGACAGATTAATAGCACTAGTATTATCACACCAAACAGGTATATTATGCTCAATCATTGAATAATCTTCAAGTTGATATTTTACCCAAAGTAGTTGTGAACAACAACTAGCTGCAGATATATATTCAGCTTCAGCAGTTGATAGAGCAATGGTGCTTTGTCTTTTGCTTGACCAAGAGATCATATTTGCTCCAATGAAGTGGCATCCTCCACTAGTGCTTTTTCTATCAATTCTATCTCCAGCAAAATCAGCATCACAAAATCCAGCTAACCTGAAATCTTCAGATTTCTTATATAATAGACCAAGGTTAGTGGTTCCAATTAAATATCTGAAAATTCTTTTGACAGCCTTATAATGAGATTCCTTAGGATCTGATTGAAACCTAGCACAAAGACAGACACTGAATTGAATATCAGGTCTGCTAGTAGTTAAATATAGCAGAGATCCAATCATACCTCGGTAGACAGTTTGATCTACATTTTTACCTTCCTCATCCTTGTTTAGAACAATTGTTGGATGCATAGGAGTACTCATAGGCTTTGAATTTTCCATTTTATACTTTTTCAGAAGCTCCTTGGTGTACTTCTGTTGATGGATATAGATTCCATCATTTGACTGTTTTATTTGAAGACCAAGGAAGAACTTCAATTCTCCCATCATGCTCATCTCAAATTCATTCTGCATCAACTCAGAGAACTCTTTGCAGAGCTTTTCATTAGTAGCACCAAATATAATATCATCAACATAGATCTGTACTACTATGAAGTCTTTTCTTGAGAATTTCTTGAAAAGTGTAGTGTCTACTTTTCCTCTAATGAAGTTATTTTCCATTAGGTATGTGCTTAATCTATCATACCAAGCTCTAGGAGCTTGTTTAAGTCCATACAAAGCTTTCTTAAGCTTATAGACATGGTGAGGATTCTCAGAGTCCTCAAATCCAGGAGGTTGCTTGACATAAACTTCCTCCTCAATTATTCCATTTAGAAATGCACTTTTGACATCCATTTGAGAAAGAGTTATATCATGTTGTGCAGCATATGACATAAGAATCCTAATTGCTTCTAGTCTAGCTACAGGAGCAAAAGTTTCAGTGAAATCAATACCTTCCTGTTGATTGTAGCCTTGGGCAACTAGTCTTGCCTTGTTCCTTACCACTTTTCCATCTTCATCTAGTTTATTTCTAAACACCCATCTGGTTCCAATAATGGTTTTTTCTTTGGGTTTAGAAACTAGTGTCCAGACATCATTCCTTTTGAACTGATTTAGCTCTTCTTGCATGGCTAGAATCCAGCTTTCATCGTGCAGAGCTTCTTCAATCTTTTTAGGTTCCAAGTTTGATATGAAGGCCATGTTGTTATTTTCATTGAAAGCAGATCTGGTTCTAACTCCTTGAGATGGACTTCCAATGATGAGATCTTCTGGATGATAGGTCTTGAATTTCCAATCTTTCTTCAGTGTCTGAGTTTCAGACTTATCAGCATTAGTCTGTATTTCAGACATGTCTACTTTTGTCTTGTCTGAAGATTCTTCTACTGCAGGATTAAGTTCAATACCTGCAACATCATCCTCTAGATCTGATAGTTCCCTATCAGTCTTCAAACCATCATTAAACTTTACATGAATTGATTCTTCTACAACAGAGGTTCTAGAATTAAAAATTCTAAAAGCTTTAGACATTTCAGAATAACCAATAAATATTCCTTTATCTACTTTAGAGTCAAATTTACCAAGATGATCTTTTGTGTTGAGAATATAACATTCACAACCAAATGCATGAAAATATGATATGTTGGGTTTTCTGTCTTTCCACAGTTCATAAGGGGTCTTATTTAGAATAGGCCTAATCAGTATTCTGTTTTGTACATAACAAGCAGTGTTAATGGCTTCTGCTCAGAAGTACTTAGGAAGATTATTTTCATTAAGCATTGTTCTTCCCATCTCTTGAAGAGATCTGTTCTTTCTCTCAACTACTCCATTTTGCTGTGGAGTTCTAGGTGCAGAGAAATTGTGAGAAATACCATTTTCCTCACAGAACAGTTTGAACTGCTCATTTTCAAATTCTCCTCCATGGTCACTTCTTATAGTAGAGATACAAAAGCCTTGCTCATTTTGTACTCTTTTACTGAATACTGAAAATGCCTTATAAGATTCATCCTTGTGGGTTAAGAAGAGTACCCATGTAAATCTAGAATAGTCATCAACTATGACAAAACCATATTTCTTTCCACCTAGGCTAGCTACACTGACTAGTCCAAACAGATCCATGTGTAACAGTTGCAAAGGTCTAGAGGATGTGACTTCTTTCTTGGATTTGAAACTTGATTTTACTTGTTTACCTCTCTGACATGCATCACACAAAATATCTTTTTTAAAAGGAATGTCAGGCAATCCTCTCACAAGGTTATGCTTTTTCAATTTAGAAATTTGTTTCATACTAACATGTCCTAATTTCTTATGCCACAGCCATTTTTCATCCTCTTTAGACATAAAGCATGTTACACTTTGATCTGAAAGTTCAGTCATGTCAATCTTATACAGATTGTTTTACCTTTTGGCAGAAAAGAGGGTTTTTCCACTACAGTCATTGACTATGCATGCATCCTTAGAAAAAGATACAGAAAATCCACTGTCACATAATTGACTTATGCTAAGCAGATTATGTTTTAATCCTTTCACAAATAAGACATCATGAATAATAGGTAAGGGAGGTTTACCACCAATTTTACCTAAACCAACAACTTTTCCTTTCTGGTTGCCACCAAAAGTTACATGGCCACCTTTCTTAGGTTGGAGGTCTAGGAACATAGACCTTTCGCCTGTCATGTGTCGCGAGCATCCACTGTCCAGATACCACGACAGGTGTTTGCTTTGTTCTGTCGAGAATGTCTGCAACAGGAATGATCATGACCTTAGGTACCCATATTTTCTTGGGTCCTTTTTTGTTAGTGTGAGAAGTCTGTGAAGACTTCCTTCTCTTTTTGTGAATACACTTGGACATGATATGTCCAGCTTTTCCACAGTAGGAACATATAGATCTATTTGAGCTATCTAATATAGATTTAACAGCTATATTTGAAAACTTTGTTGATCCTTTATGATGTTCTTGATTGGAATATCCTATACCTTCTTTGTTAACGGAGTACCTCTGACTTCCTAAGAGTTTAGTCAGATTATCTCTACCATTAACAAACTTGGCAAGATCTGAGGTGAGCTCTTCTACTTTCTGTTGAAGTTTAGTTACTTCTTCAGATGGTAGAGTTTCAACTAAGATCTCAACTTCAGACTTTTCAGTCTTAAGTTTACTATTCTCTTCATCTATCGTCTCACACTCTAGAGATTTCTGTGTATACTCATTTGAGAGTTTAGCATACACTCTCTTGAGGGATCTGAAAGCTTTAGATATATAGTTGGATTCTTCCAATAGTTCATCATAGGCATCATTCAATTTTTCAAGTTCAGAATATACCTCAGTTTCTAATTCTGAATTTGTATCAGCCATAAGACAGAGGTTTGCTTCAAGCTCCTCTCCTTCACTTTCAGTGGAGCTTTCATCAAGATCTTCCCAAGTAACCATCATTCCTTTCTTCTTTTTGTTGAAGAATTTCTTGGAAGATTGCTTTTTGAGTTGAGGGCATTCTGCCTTGATGTGACCAGGCTTTTTGCATTCATAACATACAATGACATTTCTGTCATTAGATCCACCATCCTTGTTGTGCTTGTCTTTGTTGAAGCGCCTGAAGGGTTTGTCTTTTCTGAAGTTTCTTTTCTTCCACAGCTTCTTCATTTTTCTGGTGAAAAGAGACAGTTCATCATCTTCATCATCAGAGTCATCCTTATTTGATTCTTTAGATTCTTCTGAAGATTCATCTACTTTGAGAGCTTTTGAACTTGCTCCCTTAGATGACTTCTTATCAGCTTTGAGTGCAATGGACTTGTTTTTCTTTCCATTGTTCTCTTCAATCAGTTCTTGTTCATGAACCTGAAGAGTGCCAAGAAGCTCATCAAGCTTCATTGTTGTTAAATCCTTGGCCTGAGACACAGTAGTTACAAGTGGTCTCCATTGTTTTGGAAGACTTCTGAGAATCTTTTGAATGTGTTCCTCAGTCTTGTAAATTTTTCCCAGAGATTTCAATCCATTGGTTATGGTTTGAAACCTTTCATACATGTGGCCAATAGTTTCACCTTCCTCCATTTTAAACAACTCATACTTTCTGACAAGCATGCTGACTTTGGTTTCTTTGACTTTGCTAGTTCCTTCATGAGCAATAGCTAGTGAGTCCCACATTTCTTTTGCAGACTCACAAGCACAGACTTTTTCAAATTCTTCTCTGCTCAAAGCACACATGATTGCATATCTAGCTTTGGCATTCAGCTGCCACTTTGATCTTTGATCAGTGGTCATGTTTGCTTTAGGAATTTCCTCTCCTTTGTCATCTTTAGGAACAAAGGGACCTTCATCAATGATATCCCAAAGATCAGAATTAGTGGATTGTAAAAACCATTTCATCTTTTCTTTCCAGTAGATGTAGTCCTCTCCATTGAAGAAAGGAGGTCTCGACATTGAGGATCCTTCTCCAGCATGGTTCTTGCTTCCACTGGTTTCTCCTGCCATTTCCAAGATCTTTTCCTCTACACTGTTAAGTGCTCAACCCAGAGGCTGAGCTCTGATACCAACTGAAATAACCAAAGTGAACACAAGAAGGGGGGTTGAATTGTGTTTACCAACTTTTTCGGTTACTTTAAAAAGTTTTTCGCAGGCACAGCAAGCAGAGTTTAGATAAGAGAAAGTTAGACGAGTGACACGTCTAATATTTGAAACACAATGGCGCACACAAACAGAGAAGGTTTAAAATAGAGTTTGATAATCACAGTGTTAACTCCCCAAGTTAAAAGCTAAAACAGAAATAATACTTTAAGTAAATTAAAAGATAAAGGGAGTAGAGATATCACTCAAGAGATTTATACTGGTTCACCCCAAAGTCCACAAGGCTACGTCCATTTTCTTGGCAGCACCAAGTTTCCACTATAACTGAGTAAATTACAGTACAAGTATTCTTTGCACACCTAGCCTCTTCAGGCTCAACACTCAAACAAGTATTCTTTTCTCACCTAGCCTCTTCAGGCTCAAAACAGTAAAGGATAAAAAGGTTTTGTGTAGTTAATACAACCTGCAAATCTTTCAGATCACACTCAGAGAGTGGAATAAATATGAAGTATGAAAGACTGCGAATTTATATCAAATGATTGAATGTATATTCAATGAAGGAATGAAGAAGTTAATGAAGAGAGTAAATGCTTCAGTGCAGAGTTCTTTTGATATTCAACTTCTTAGCTTCATCTTCATTGTTTGATCTATTTAAAGGCTTCAATCAAGAGATCCGTTTTGACACAGCTTCAGAAAGTGTTTACTTCTGACTTGAGCTTTCTGAGACACCATTTAATGCCAAAGAGTCGTTCTGAATATTCATTAAATGCTTGGAAACGTTGAGCTTTGACAAGGGTGTCCAAGAGTACACTTTAGACTGAGCAGCTGTTCTTTCAGAGTATATGGCAGCAGGCTTCTTTGTACTTGTTGCAGAGAGCTTTCCTCTTTCAGTGCAACGTCAGTTCACTTTCCATAAAGTACTTTTACTTTGTACTAAAATAGGCAAAAGGTTACTGCAGTGGTGCAGAGATAGCGTGTTTTATTCCTTAAAACCTTGAAACAACGTTCTTTATTCTTTGTCCTTTGAGCTATTGTCCAGAGGTCTTCGAGATCCTTAAAGGATGGCATATAATTTGAATAAGGTGACTTGGACTTTATTTCTGACATACTGACTTGGTATCAGTAATGAGAATTTTTAGACGGGTGAAAGTCATCCAAAAATTAGACGAGTGATGATCATTCAAACATTAGACGGGTGCTGACGTGTTCCAAAGTTAGATGGGTGATCAACTAAGCCAAACTTAGACGCATGCTTCTTGCCACGTCATCACATGAACTTAGTCTTCCTTGAGCGTTGACAATCTTTGACTAACTTTTAGACGAGTGGAAACTTAGACGAGTCAGTATTGAGCTTCTACTGAAAATTAGACGGGTCATAAATTAGACGAGTGACCTCAAGTCTATTTTCCTGCACACTTATCAAATATATCAGTAATTTCATTTGGTTCAACACTATCATACTTGAACTATTTGGAATCATCAAAACTTAGAGAATTTACACATTGAATGTGTTTTAGACTTATGAGGTCTCAACATCAATGTTTCCGTAACCAATAGCCAAACCAAGTTCTTAAAAAATCATTTGTGCACCACACGGTTAATCGCAAACGTCCTCAACTGATCCTAAGTAGTTCAGGATCTTGTCGCTAGTACATCTGTGTTGCATCGGATACCACGACAACAGGGGAGCTACCACCCGGCCTTGTTGAGTGCCGCACAGAATATACCCCCTAGGTCATCTCAACCTTCCCTTACTACTCCTACCCGCATTTGTATGTATCTCCTCATAGACACCACTTGCAAGAATGGACACAATACAATCATTTTTAAAATTATATTAGCTCAAGTGGTCATCACATGCAAGTGAGATGAGCATAGGTGTCCATCAACAATAAAGGGACATTTCAAATTCATAGTAGTCCAAGTAAAGTTGAAATATAGGTATTCATAGTCCACATGGACCCCATCCATGTGGATATCCAATCAATGGTCATTGTGGATCACATGATACCAAGCATAATCATTCACCTTGAGCCTAGCATCCGGTACATTTACTTTCAAATATAATCAAATATTCATTATTCTCACAGGCCACAAAATAAGGCCAATCACATCTATTCTAGGGCGTAGCCTTCTGTAAGCTTTCTAAGACTGTAAGATCAACCCTGTTTGGGTTAGCACAACCTAGAGATTTACAAATTCCAAGTTTCTACACTAAACTAGAATTCTTCTCTTTAAATAAGGTTACTTTGATCATTCAATTAAATTGACTCTAAAATTATGCAAGTCTGAAACTTTACCACCGTAAGCTACACATCCTAAGCTTTCCATGAAGATAAAAATCATTTAATTTCGAGTTTCCTAGCCCGATATATGATCTGACAAAGAAGACTGTTTTGTAGCAGGATTCTAGACTTTACGTATCTGGTTTTTAGTGCACTGCAGTCAACCTATATGACAAAAAATTATGAAACTTACCATTATTAAATTTTGTTATGTTATCTTTCAAACCCAACTGGTTTCACTCAAAAATGATTTCCTAACTCAAGTTATGTGCATTCCATTTGGACTGTCCTGTAACAGATTTCAGAACTGAACCTATCTGGTCTTTTGAGCATTATGATCAATCCCTTTGGCCGAAAACTCTGAAACAATATAAAAATTATATATGTTATCTTTCAAACTAAATTTGTTTAACTCAAAAATGAGTTCCCTAGGAAACGTTATGCACGTTTAAACTTAACTGGTTTATATTAGACTACAAAATAGGTCAGCTAACTTCAAGGTAGCACGAAAACTTATACAACGAAGATAAAATTATGAAACTTTCCACTCACCAACTACTATGGATCAACTTTCAAATCCAATTGGTTTCATTGAAATATCATTCTTTTAGACAAAGATATGGTCCGTCGAAGAGAACTTGTTTGCATCAGAATCTACAACAGGGCAGCAGTGTTCACGATTTCACTAGGACCTATATGTTTGGAGCAAAATTATGAAACTTTCCAGCCTCATACCACTGTATGTAATCTTCCAAACAAAATTGGTTTCACCTAAGGAGGACTTTTCTATACATATTCCAGCTGTAGATTCAATCCTAGTGGTTCTAATTCCAACTCTCTATAATTTCAATCTCACTTTTTCAAGGCATATAATCTTCTCAGTCATCAACAAGATAATGTTAATCATTTACCCACATCATTAAAACATTAAATTTTCACAAAATCTAACCATAGAGCGTCAAATTCACCAATAATCATCATTTCTCCAATCCATTAACACCATTATGAAACTTTAACCCATAAAATCCGAAAAATAACCAACCAATTATATATACTAACTTCCAGTCATATTTGAGAAGTCCTATGGTTTGAAAACCCTAATCAATATATTTATGGTTCCTCAAGACCAAATACCATCATTGACCAAAATGGGGCCTAGATCAACCCAAAAATTTCATTTTTGATGAATTTGTCATCCATCTTCCAAACCCCATTCAACAAATCCGAAAATCTACAATAATTAAATAAATCTAAAACAAAAATGAAAAACACTTAACAAGTAGAGAGTGAATAAGGAGAAAAAAAAAAGGAATGTGGAGTACCCCCTAAGAGTAAAACTATTCAAACCAAGTTAGAAGGTCATCTTCCTCCCAACCTCTTTGATGTAATTTTAGCCAAGGAATTCCAAGCACCACCAATAAGCTCTCCAACCCACCTAGTGCCCTAGAATCACTAAAACAAGAAGAAAATCCAAACCTTTAGCATAGAAAAGTCAAAAACCGAAATGGAGAGTAGAAGATGATGAATAATGTATTGTGTATGGGTTTGGCCATATGGAAGAGGAATTGGTGAATGAGTGAAAAATTAAAAGTGAGTGTCTGGGTGCTAGTGGGTTGAACGTGAAAGAGTGAAGACACTAATGCAGGAAGCACTTTTAACAGCGGTTAAAAGTGACTTTTAACATCGGATTTGGAGGACGTTAATTCAACCGGTGTTACAAGTTTAGCTTGTAACGTCGATTTTACAACCATTGTTACAAGTTAACCAGTAACAGCGGTTGTTGGTAAGACCGCCTTTACAAGTGTCAGATTGAATATCAAAGCAATGGATGAAGTAACTTGCAACAGCGGTTAGTTTTATAACCGTTGTTAATAGTTAACTTGTAACAACGGCTGGCTAGAGTAACCGCCATTGTATGTCACTTGTAACGTCGGTTATAGTCTTAACCCCTATTACAAGTTTTTTTTTTTTTTTTAATTTGTTTTGCTTTCAGTTAACTTCACAAACATTGCACCTACTTTCAGATATACACACAGACACCAAAAATTCATTGAAATGGCAGACTCAAGCTATATTGCTTTATACATATAAATATCTTACATCATATACACTAGGCCAAAATTGACTAAGCTAACTAATTGATTAAGTCATGATCATATACACAATCTAATAATGTTCTAAGTATATAACTAAAACATTACATCCCTAGGATCTAAGTCTACTTGTTTCTCTTTAGCATACTCAAAAAAGAACTCTGCAAACTGCTCCCTCAAGCTTGTGAATTCTTTAATAGTAGAGCTAGATTCATTGTCGAAAGCCTGCTAGTTCAAATTAATGCAAACATTAATTAAATTAAGTAACAGAATACATATATATATACTGGTGGAGACAATGTCTAACACATGTTTCATGACATAGTAGCCACACTCCCAACTGCCGGGTTGTCTACGAGACTACAAATCAATATGAAATTGATCAATTAATTACAAGTAAAAATAATGTTTGAGTGTAATAATAAAAATAATAATAATAATTACTATTTATTAAACTACTTACCTTTGGGATTATCCATGTAGGCTTATTTTTACCTTTACACTCCTACTTTTGCCATTTACGCAAGCAATGCTACATGCAATCATTGCACTATATATGATTAAAAAATATGAATATTGTCAAACTTTTGTTCATGCATGTTTAATAAAATAAAATAAAAAGTTACAAATTAAATAAGATTTTACGTACCTATCAATATACTGTTTCACATCATGGTTTAGCTGATAGTGCAATGAGCAAATAAATACAACTATATGCTGTGCTGGACAAAGTAGGAACAACTGCCAATGGTTGTTCCTGAGAAGTGGTGCCATATATACCTCAGTGTGGCTAATAGATACCACGGATTGCAAGTATCTGGTCATGGCATCGCCACTTATGCAGAAATCACCCTGAATGACGGTGGGATCTAAGAATCCATAACTAGATAGGATGCCCTTCCTCATAGCAAGGCGATGCAGATACCTAAGAAATGAAATAATTAGTCAATGTTAATTACGTAATATATTGAAATAAATAAATTATATTGAAATGTAAGTACGTATGTGCACCAGATACAGACAACTGTGTTGGCTAACCATACTCGATCATGGAGTAAGTCACCCACACCCCCCCCCTCGCCCCCCGGGCGGGATCAAAAAATAAGGTAACAAGTCAGTTACAGTGCCGTCATGTTCCAAAGGAATTGTAAAGTCGTCGTGTTGGTACGTCGCTGCCCATGCAGCCAGACGAGCAATCGGCAAGATACTGTTTCTCGGATTCGACAGAGCTGCGTAGTCCTAAACAAACAATATAAAGCATTAATATGAATAAAGGGTAAATATTATCCTAAACAATATAAAAATTGAATGATTATTAATACCTGGGGTACAGGAGACTTCCCCCTTTGCTGCGACGGACTCGATGGATCACCGACTTTGTTATTATCCTAAATAATTAACAAAGATAAAGCATTAGCAAATATTGTCAAGTCATTTCAATTATAAATAGAGAAAGACATAATTAATTGAATGAATATGAATACCTTCGCCTCCACCACCAGCTCATCGTCGTCCCTCTCCTCATCAGTGTCCCTCTCCTCATCATCATCAACCAACACATGTTGAGTTGGACAGCTCCTCTTTGTACTCACATGTGAAGGTTGGACTGTTGGGCTTCCTTGGGATTGCATAGATGATAGATGATATAAGAGTCTGCAGAGCCCCGGGGTCCTTTAGAAGTGACTGAATAACATCCTTTAATCTTCTCCACGAGTAACCGCTCCCATTCGCCCATGGTTCCCTTATGTGAACATGGTCCATGGAATTGCCGAATGCCCACTTGCCCTCCAACACCAACTACTCGGCCAAGGTAGTCATCTATGTCTAGGGCAGCGACCAGGATATCCCGACGACCCTGTGGAACGAACGATCCTTGCGAGCTTTGCTCCTTCAGCGAGGCCTACAAAGACGAAATTCAAAAAAAAAAAAAAAAAGTAAGATAAAAGTCTGTTACAAAGTACATGTAGAATTAAATATTAATTACTTACAATCTTTTCAGCAACAACACGTGTGAGCTCAGATTTAATAACCCCCGACTTTGTCTTTCGTCCTTTAATGCATGTATCCTCGCGTGGGGGTGGAGACGGAGGATCAATAACTGCCTCCTCATCTCCTTCTTCTTCCCGCCTCTTCTTCAACTTATCCTCCATCATATTCCGCCGAACCAGTTTATAGCCACCGCGAGACATCGTGTGTTTGTGAACATTTTTTTTCTGGATCTCCTATCCCTTTTCCCTTTTCGCCTGTTGCAAATAACACGTAGTCAATTTAGTTAAATAAAAAAATTTAGGTTGCCCTATTATTAAAAAAGATTAACTTCAACTAACCATATAAGCAGGCGAGCGTCGGATAACCACAAACTGGTCCCACGTATCTCGATCAAGGTACGAGTAATCATCAGTAGGATACTTGTCGGCCTTCTATCCAAAGATGTACTTTCTAGCCAGATCTAACTTAAACCCCGTCCAACGCTTAGCCGCATGTGAAAGCACTTTCTTCTTCATAGCTGCAGTATTCGCCATATCAAAATGGACCTACATTACAGAACAAAATAGAGGAATTAATGTATGATAATATATGCTTAAATACAATAGATACAAACGAAGAGGTTAAAAGTTACTTTACCGTGAGTGACTCTCAAATCTGATTTTTCACGTTATCCGGTACTTTAGCACATTACTCAATCAATATGCTAGCATGGCTTCTAGCTTACACAGCCAAGAAGCTAGAAAAATTCTTAGCATGCGGGCTAATAGCCTCCCCATAACGATCAAACTCAATCGGCCACTTCATATTATTAGGAAGGCGAGTGGTCAATTTTTTCATGGTGGTGCATGATTTACCCCTCTTTTTGGAAAAGGTACTAGCTGCACCGCCCTGTTAAGGAGGCATACCAGCCGACGAGGGACAAGCACCACCCTGTGAATCAGTCATATATATATATATATGCCAGTTTAGACAAAAAATAATAAATTAGCTAGGTGTAAACAAATTAAAATTGCCAATAGTTATAGATGAAACATAGAAACAAATTGCAGTCCACATGACTAATCAAATCAGCATAAGCAAACCTGAAATGCTTAACTAATTGGATCTTACAAAGAAACTATACATTACAATAAAGAAGCAACGATGTGACCTATGGAACTCAGTGTGTGTACATGAAGCAAGAGCTTGGTTATTCAATAGGTACATAGCAATAAAATATTCAAGTAAGTTTACATACCTGAACAAAACAATCATGAAAATGAAGCAGTGTAAACAATATGGCACAACAAACTCAGCCACAACAACAACAACAACTCAATGGCACAACAAATCAGCCACAACAAAAGGGCATCATTCAATCAGAACTCAATATTAGGTTTAGATACAGAGTGAGTTAGAGGCCAAACTAGTTCATCAAACCTTACATCAACATCTCAAGAAACACAAAAGAGGAAGAACAGAGGAAGAACAAATGAGAGGTGCTTACCGGAGCTGTGACAGAAAACCAAAAGAGCTTGATAGCTTCGGTTGTGTATGAACCACAACCCTTCTCAACCCAAAAATTGAGGGACTTCCTCGATAGCTTCTGCAAAACCCAAAAAAAGTTAGGGAAATGAGAGAAATGGGAAATACGTGAAAGAGGGAATACAGAAATGGTTAAGGTTTTACCTACGTCAACATTGAGAGAGAGAAGAGGACGGTGGATGACGGTGGTAGAGGCGATGGTGGCAAAGGCGACGGTGGCTTTGCAGAGAGAAGAGGAACAAAGATGAAGGGGTTAGGGTGCGGGAGTGAGCTATGAGATTGCTTGTGAGAGTTTAACGTTACAAAGACATATAACGTCGGTTGCTTGTATAACCATTGTTACATGTCACATGTAACGTCGGTTAATAGTACAACCGCTGTTATAAGTTTTCCCTCCAACCTAATTTTTTAATGATTTCCCACTTGTAACGTCGGTTGTGTCAAAACAGCTGTTACAAGTCACGTGTAGCATCGGTTATCTTAAAACCGACGTTACAAGTGTTTTAAATGAGCCATTTATTTACAATACTGTCACCGTCTCTTTTGTAACATCGGTTTTCATCTAACCGCTGTTAAAACCAGTCATTAAAGACATATTTTCCACTAGTGAGAGGGAGTGAAAAATATCTAGAGAGGCTTCTATTGGAAGCCTTATCGAAGGGTTCACATTAAAAGTAAGATAGATAGGTTGTCTTAGATCTAATGGTGAGGAATAAATGGTGAAGTGAATTAAAATAAAACATAAATGGGTAGTAAATAGGTGAGAATGCAACTAAACATAGCGTGTAGATAGAGAAATTGGATCTAATTCACACTGCGTACAATCTTCGCGGAATAGGATTTTTGACTTCCGGCGTTGAATCCAGGATTTTGGAATTGGTCTCGGGGAATATTTTATAAGTTTTATTTGGGTTCTCAGCTTCGAGTTTGACACGGGACCCGACGCCGGTGCTGGTTGGGATAGATGGATTTGATACTGATCAAATGATACTATTTTCATAGTATTGATTTCTACGCGATTTTTGGATTCAGACATATTGTCCAACATCTAAAAATTATACTAAATCATTTTGTCCGATCAAGTCGGCATTTTTAACTCCCAATGTCTGCTCTAACAGTACCGGTTAATACTGTCAATGGTATCCGAATTGAGTCAAAATTCTAATTTTCCTGCGCCTAGAGTTTCGTTTAAATATTCCAAATATCTATAATAAATCATTTCCTATTTTTGAGCACTTGGAAAAATCAGGGTGTTACAGTCTCCATCCTGAACACACCGTTAGAGTGTTGATGTAAAGTGTAAACCGTTAGTATGCCCAGGTATCTGTTAAACTCATCCATGTGACATGTGTTGGTGCTTCTGATATGGTGCATCTGGTGTATGAGGTGTGTTGCTTGTAACATGTAGAGACTAATTTGTCCCACTATAGAAATTTTTGAGGACTAAATTGGGTTACTTAAATAATAGTTGAGGACTTTATTAAGTCAATATTCATTATTGTTCTCTTGATCTATTCTGCATGCAGGGACTATTGTCTGGACACCTGAACACACTAACAACACAATCAACTTTCTAATGACGTGTTCAAGACGGAGACAAACAGGGAGACTAAAGTATCTCTCTTTTGTCATTTTCAAGGACTATTTGGTGAGTTTTTCTCTCAGTGACGAAAAATGTTACCTCAAAATTTGTCAGGGACTTAAACGGGTCTTTACTCAATTTTATATATTGTTTTCATGGTGAAATACCCGATAATCCTACCTTTGATTTCTCTGAACAACATGTTTATATTTAGGTTTAAATAAGCTTTTAGTCCCTGGAAAGTTCACCAATTTTGGTTTTAGTCCTTGTAAAAAAAATTCTTAGGATTTCGTCCCTGTATTTTTGAAAGTTTTGTAAATAGTCCCTATTGTTACCCCTGAGTACTAAAAATCATACTAGATGAAAGAATTTGTCAATTATAACCCTATGGCCCTAATGTATGATTTTATTTCTACTTTCTAGCCAAATTTTAGAGCAAGTTGGACAAGAAAGAGAAATTACCTCGATACCCTCTGAGTACTAGATATCATACAAAATGAAGGAATTTAGCAATTTTAACCGTATTCCCTAATGTATGATTTTGTTTCTATTTTATGGCCAAATTTTACAGCAAGTCGGATAGTAAAATAAAATTAACTCGATACCCATGAGTACTAGATAACGGAAAAAGAAGACGGTAGGGACTATTTGCAAAAATTTTGAGATTACAGGGACGAAAACCTAAGAAAAAATTTCACAGGGACCAAAACCAAATTTGATGAACTTTGTAGGGACCAAAAATTTTATTTAAACCTTATATTTAATAGATACCAATATGACATCATTTATATTGAATATATATATATATATATATATACACATGATGACCTCATCGCAGATCTCTGCCAAAAGCTGGAACATTTTAATATCAGAGAGAAATGTTGTTTGAATGTTAAATTGGACAACAAAATTTGACAACAATTTTCATGGTTAATGCTTTTCAAAAATGTGGTTAATGAAGTGTTGAATTTGGTTAATGGATATACCAAGGTGTCGCAACTCATTAACCATCCACTGAATGTTATTAACCACGATTTATAACGTCATTAACCACGATTTTCAGGTGTTCAAATATGCATGTAGTATATTATATTTGAACACCCAATAATCGTGGTTAATGACATTTAAAATCATGGTTAATAAAGTCTTGTTGATGGTTAATGAGTTGCGACATATTAGTATATCCATTAACCAAACTTAACATTTAATTAACCACGTTTTTGAACAGCATTAACCATGAAAATTGTTGTCAAATTTTGTTGTCTCATTGTGATGTTCAAATAACACAACTGAATATATATCAAATTACCATCCAAAAATGTTATACAGTTCCAATTTAGTAGGTGTTTGGGAAAGATGGACATTCTGAATTTCAGCTGTTTTTTGCCCAAAAAAAAATTTGTTTCCTACATAATCTTGTTTGTTTGGCATTTAGCTTATAATTTTTAAAAATCTTTTTTTAGATTAAAAAGCTTTTTTCATACCATCATCAATCAAAGACAGTTAGATTGTTCCAAATTGATTACTTTTGGATCTAAAAACTCTCTTCCTATTTTACCCCTATAAAACTACCATCAAACAAATATTATGATTCTATACAAAAAAAACTTTATATCATTTTTTTTTGGTAATTTACTATATAAAAGTGATTTTTTTTATATCATCAAAACAAAATAGATTATCTTAAAGTCGCTTTTAAGCAAACACACCCAAACAAAAATAGATTCTGATTATAATCGATTATCAGCATAATATTTTTTTTCCAGCTTTCCAAACACACTTTAAAATCGTTTTGTGGCCCATTGCTTTGTTCCTCCAACATATGAAACAGATTTGGCATTATGACTTTATCTCTCTCACCCACCACAAATTCTTCCCCCCATCAACTCTGCATTGCCAAGTATTATAGGTGGGTATGTGGATTGATCCACAATAGTCTGCATTGGTTGGTAGGTTAAACGGGTCAACCCATATAAACTCATTTTTAATTAAACTCATATTTAGTTAGTTTGCATAGACCCGCAGGTTAAATGGATTGGTCTATGGGCTAGCACGCATGTGTTTTTTATTAAAAAAATACTTTAAGAAAACAACTCCTTTGAAATGAAAATGGTTGATGAAGAATCATTTCCCCTCCTCCTCCTCATGTTCCAAGAGATGAAGAAGCATAGCAAAACGAGTAAAAATGACCTTGGTGATGACAAAAGACCCAATTTTGAATGAAAAACAGAATTTATGTAGGCTAGAAAAGTGAAGGGTGCCCAACGTCCATATTCCTAGCACTTGGCACCCAGAACAAGATTAAAATTCATGTCGTAGACTGATGGAGGGTGCCCAGTGCCCACATGCCTAGCGTTGGGCGCCTGAGAAGCTAAGAGGAATTGAATCTATTTGATTAGGCATCCAACGTCCTCAGTACTAGCACCTAACAGAAAAGAACACTTCACCTTTTCTTTAAATCTTCACAAGCCATGCTCCATTCTTGTCCTCACCCAATTCCTACCATTAAAATACAAGACAAATGAGATTAAATAACTAAAATTTTAACCAAAATCCTACAAGTTCAATGAAAGACATGATTTAACGAAAGACATAAGACAAAGCTTCTTTGGGTCAAAACAAGGTTAGAAGCTTGATTTTATAAGTTAATACACTCAAAAATGCCCATAATATATAATGCTTATGAATATAATGATATTTTTTAGAAGCTTGAACCCAAAAATTAACTATAAAGAGTAGAAATTTAAAAGTGAAGAATGTGAAGAGCTTAAGGGATAGAGATACTGCATAGGTAATTTTATCCTGGTTCACCCAAACAACCCCTGGGCTACGCCCACTCCCAACACACTATTGGATTTTCCACTAATCAACATCACAAGTATTCTTTTCTCTTAGCCTCCTCAGGCTATTCACATCAGTATTCTTTAATCTCCAAGCCTCTGCAGGATTAAAACAAATCTCAAACCTGTTACTAGCTTTCACTAACTAGCTTGGGAAAACACAACACGGAGTTACACATGAAGTGGTGGGTAACCCTTTGGACAACTTTTACAACACTCAAAGAGTGAATGACCTTTTTGAAACAAACAATAAATCACTCTTTCTAACCTTTATTAGAGTGAAATGAAAGAAAATAGACGAATCGAGTGACTTCGAAAATTCACTGCACTTTGTAGATTTTTTTTGGTTTGATGCTTTTTTGTTCCTTGTGTTCTGAGTTTAATCTTCTGCCATCAGATGTTATTTCTTGAGAGGATTTCGAATGTCTTTTCATCTGTAGCATGTTAGTTGTCATTTTCTCCTTTTTGCAGCAACTTTGAACTTTTAACCTTTCTGATGAACCTTTGGATAGTCAAAGAGTTGCTTTCTAAATGTGATAAACATCTTCAGGTCATATGTATTGTGAGTTTTATGTAGTTGTATGTGGACAATGGTTGATCATTCTTCAAGTTGTATGGTGTTCATAAGCTTGTTTGCATATAACTGTTAGCAGCTTCTAATGAACTTTCTGATAAGCTTCTGATAAAGCTTTATATAGTCGAGTCCTACCTTCTGAAGCTAGAATGAAACTTCTGAGCACCTTTATCATGCTTCTGTTTTATTATTCTTGATAAGAGATGACTTTGCACATCTTGTTTTTCTCATCTCAAGCTTCAAAAAGTTAAATGCGTTTTCTGGTCTGTTTATGAACCTTTCAGAGGAAGTGAGCTTCTAAAGGTTTTTCTTTTCTGAGCATTGAGAATTCCTTTCTTAATTAATCAACTTATTTATGTGCTTACATGAGACATCTCAAGTGCAACCATTAGTCCTTCTTATATCAAAACACTTAAATTTGCATCAGAAGGTTTATTACATTAAAATCTAAAATCAAGGGGATTTTTGTCTCAACAATTAATATATTCAACTTGCTAGTATGTCAATAATCGAATGCAGATGATAAAATAGTCGACAAAGAGCAGGCTTTGCTGTTGTTGGCTTCACTACCAATTTCTTAGAAGCATATGGTTTACACGTTTGTGTGGACGACAACATTTAGTTGGATGTGGTGACTGCAAATTTAGGAGAAAATGAGAGGATGATGAGAAATAAGAATATCAATGATGAAGATTGTAAATTAGTTGTGGAGGAGTCTAAGCGAGGGAGGAGTTAATCAAAGAGACAAGGTAGGCCAAGAGGAAGATCAAATCGCAATCACGTTCGCAACGAGATATGAGTAATGTGGAGTGTTATTATTGTAGGGAGAAGGATCCTTATAAATTGAGAGAAATGAATAAGGATGATGACAACTCCCAAACCAATGTGGTCAGGGCCATTGAAGATGATGATGTGTATTTAGCCAGAATGGGTGATTGATTCCACCACCTCAAAGCACATTTGCCAAGACTCATCGATGTGTGACATTTTGATGACTACTGAAGAATTTAACCATTGTCAAGCTCCACAATATTGTAGTCAAAACTTTTCATAATGTAAGATTTGTACCTTCTATCATTACCAATACCATCTCTTTGGGGGAGATGACGTGTACAAGGGTACAAATTTGTTGATTCAAGGTGGGGGTGCAAGGGTAAGTTTTGAGAAAGGCAAGCGGTGGTAACAAAATGGAAAAGAAAATTTTTTCGGATATTGTAGAAGTTTGGAAATTTTAATTGATAGAGAAATTGTTGAGAAAAACAATTCATTTTTCCAAACAATAATTCAAGTGAGTGATTTCAATGTATAATACATTGCTATGTTAGTGGCATTCAATGTTTGACTCATTGGAAGTTTATATTCATTCTTGAAAGGAGTGACAATTGTCAATGGCTTTGAAAAGATGAGAAACAATTAATATTCATTATCCTTTCTTCAAAATAGCTAATTTCCCCCACTATATAAAGAGTCTTGTGAAAAGTTGAAGTATTCAAGTCCAAGATAAGTGAGCAAATGGGAATGATCACTTGCGATAAAATGTTTCTTGTGAGTGTTTATCATTCCTTGTAACTTCTGAGTGGAATTAATACTTAGATTTGTAAGGTAATACACAACTTAGGGTAAGTTTTCATGTTCCTACAAAACTTATAATTCTGTTTGAGATAATAAACATTTTGTTAAAACGTTGTCATAGACATGGACAAAGGGTTTCATATCACATAAATTTGTGTCCTCATGCATATTTTTTTATTACTTTCTTTATGATATATTTTGTTTGTGTTCTCATCTTCAATCCTTGAGATGTGCAATTTTGTCTAACACCTAATAAGTCTTAAGGAAGAGTGGGGATTCTCTCCATTTTGTTCTCTCCGTTTTCCTTCCATTTGGGGGAGAGATGGATAAAATTAGAGATTTGTATTTCAAACTTTTTTATCATCTAGAAAAATAAATTAGTAAAAATCTTTTATGTATATCTCCTAAATGAAAAGAAAATAAAGAGAAAAATGGAAATCCACTCCACTCCCGATGGAAACACCAACGCAAAAGTGCAAAACGACTTCAGAAAATAAGGAAAACGGCAGAAAAGAAATAGAAACAAATGAGAGAGGGCCACGTTAGCCATTCACTGTACAAATGGATATTGGAATGGGTGATCCTAGGGCTGGACATCGGGCGGGTTCGGGCGGGTTCGGGCCCAGAATCCTCAATCCGGCCCAAACCGAAATGTACCAAAACAAGGCCCATTTCCGCCCGTAACTTAATTCGGTCTGGGCGGGTTCGGGTTTAACGGGTTGGCGGGTCACACGGGTGGGTTAATTCGGGTTAGGCCTTAATGGGCCAGTCACGATTTTTCAGCCCAGTAATTTTCTGGGCCAATTTTTTTTTTTTTTTTAATACAACACAAACAGGTCCAGAGGCATATTTTTGTGAGCCTTTCAATTTTTTTTAACAAAGTGGGCCATTTTAGTTACAATTGCAACGGCTAGAGGCAATGTTTAAATTACATGGTACATTCAATTAAAATGACAGAACCTGTCCAGCTAACAAATTAGAGATCAATATTCATATCCATGCAATCATCCATAATATCAAGAGTTCAATTAGCATATAACTAACTTCAATGTCATGATTGAAATATTTCCCTTAGTTTAGGATGAAATAAGGGGCAGAAAACAGTAAATTAAAGAAATTGGCATCATAGTGTTTGTGGCTTTGTGGTTGTGTGTTGCTGTCTGTGTCTGCTAGTGGCTTAGTGCTACTATAATAAATATACAAACTGATGATTCAAATTTGCAACAAATGGAATTAATAACATAAAAGTCCTTTGCCACCCTTGAAGCCCTCGAGCAAAACACTTGTGTGTGAGTAAAACAGCACTGTGTGGCTGTCTGCTGCTGCACTATAACTGTACAAGCTCTAACTCCTTCCACTGATCCACTCACCACTAGCAAAAATAATGTAATAAAGTCAGAATTTAAATGTTAAGATACAAATGCATTCACATTCAATTTGAGCTAATAAATTACCACTAAAAATTAACTCCAAGTCAGTAACAACCTTCTTTTTTTTTGGAGCAAGGTTAACTTGGGACAAGACAGGAAACAATAGTCTCCTTTCATGCTTTCATGTTCTCAACAAGCTTTCATCTATCAGCACACAGGAATGAAACAATAGCCTGCATTTATAGGCCCATTATGGATCAAACACACATGTTACAAACTAGATTTATGGGCACCAACACATAAGACTGAACAAAACCATGTGGATTGGTCCAAACCTTAATTGAGTAGCATGATGAAATAGCCCATTTGGCATTGCAGTGCATAAGTTTGAAACTGTTAAAAGCCTGCAACAGTTCAAGGGCATGGCAGTTAAACTATTGAGAATAGAATAAATGAAATTTTGCTTGTGCATTAAACTGTTTACCTTAGAAAAATTGAGTCAATGATATTCATTTGGTAGGTATGTTGTTACATCCTCAATATTCTGGACCAAAACCTATCACAATCATGACCAGAAAATAATGCTTAACAAAAATCTATAAAACAAAACAATTTGAAACCAAAACAGAAGTTTAAAAAAAATATATACCTGACATGCAGAGGTTCTTGATAGCACAACACAAAGTCAGGTACATTTTCACCATTCTCCAAAAAGAGCACAAAGCATCATTCTCCAAAATAAAAACACAGCCACAACACTAACCCAAAAAGTTGGAATGCCAAACATTTTGAATCATGTCTCAAAATGACTCCCAAAAAGCAAAAAGTGTAAGAACTATAAAACAGATTAAACAATACTCAGTTAGTACAAAATAAAACAGATTAAACAATATGAATTAGACCAAAACAACAACAAATAAGCCACAAACCCTAAGAAGTTTCTCAGTCACAGCCAGTAGGCTGTGATTGAGTTGATGGACCACATCCACTTGCAATTCTACCACATGTTGCTGCTCCACCAGCCCTTCCAAAACTTGTTTGACCTCTTTGAAATTCTATGAAACATTAAAAAAATTAGGGACTTGTACAGGAAAGACACTAGTACTAAAGAAGTTGAGTGGTAAACAAGTTAAATAGCTACCTGTTACAATATTCTCAGATATCTCAAACTCCTCATTGAGATTGAGATCTTTGAATTGGCAAAGGGAAGGTTTCAACCAGTTTTGTGAACAAATCAATGCCTCTGCCATAGCTGGGTTCAAGGAGCTTCTAAATGTGTCTAAAACCCTCCCACCTGTGCTGAATGCACTTTCTGAAGCCACTGTGGAGACTGGGGTGGCCAAGAGATCTTTCACTATGGTTGATAAGATGGGGTACCGGGTTGAGTTATGTTTCCACCAAACCAGAATTTCAAATTTGTCACCCTCATCTATGCAAGACTCACTTAAGTATCTCTCAAGTTCATTCTTTTTGTCAATTGAATCCTTTTCTCTCAAATGTTGCTTAAATGCTTCAGCCCTTGCCGATTGTGCTGGAGGTTCAGCAAGAGAACTTGTTTCACCATGGGAAACCTCCTCTAATGGCCCAGCAGATGACTGCCCAGATCTGTTCTGCTCTTCATAGGCCGACTTATACCAATTATACATCTTAAACAGATTGTCTTTTAAAGTGGTGGACAGCTCATTTACAAAGATAGGTTGATCACTATACATGTCATTAAATGACCACTCCACATATCTCAATTTATATCGGGGGTCAAAAATAACTCCAAAATACAGAAATTGATTTATGTTTTTCACATTGCCCCAATACTTGTCATATTTCTGCTTCATTTCCATACCCATAGTGGCCAATATAGTATTCAGGTTCATTGCAGACTTCTTAAGCTCACAGAGAATGGAGGCTAATTGATGAAAAGCAGTATGTAAGCTCACTTGCTGTGATGATGAAAAAACCCTAGTTGCCTCATAGAAAATCTTTAGAAAATTCACAAAGGCACGAACATTTTCCCAATCAAAGGTGCTTGGGGGACCAGCAATACCAAGGAAGTCAACATAGCTAGAATCTTCAAACTCAAGCTTCTCAAATGCTGCTTGAAATTTTTCTGCAGCATCTAACATCATGTATGTCGAGTTCCATCTAGTTGGAACATCAAGACATACATGCTTTTTACATGTAATTCTCGCAAATTCTATGCATTCCTTGAACTTGGCGGACCTTTGGGGTGAAGACCGAACAAATCTAACAGCATTTCTAATGCTGGATATGGAGCTGTGCATATCTTTCAGACCATCACTAACTACCAGATTTAGTATATGAGCACAACACCTCATGTGAAAGAATGGCCCATCCAACATTAACCCATTCATGTTTTTTATTCTCTTCTTCAAGTATGAGACAGCCACATCATTGGATGATGCATTGTCAACTGTGATCGTGGACACATTCCTTAATCCCCAATCCTTTAGAACCTCCTCCACTTTCCTACCAATTGTCTCACCTTTGTGGTTGAGAACTAAAGAGAAGCTAATTATCCTCTTTTGGTATTTCCAATCATTATCAATAAAGTGTGCAGTGAGAGTCATGTAGTTGAGATTCTGGACAGATGTCCAGCAATCCGTTGTGAGGGCCACTCTAGTGCAATCTGATTTAAAAAAGGACTTCAACCTTACTTTTTCCTCAACATACATTTGATAACAGTCTCTAGCAACCGTACGCCTTGATGGGATGGTAAATTGGAGCTGCAACTGCCTACAAAAGTGCTTAAATCCCTCACCCTCTACCACCCTGAACGGTTGTTCATCTATGGTAACAAAAAGGGCCAATGCCTTTCTACATGCTTCAATATTGAATCTCTGGCTTGCGGAGACTAAGCTACTACCCTCTCCACTCTTAAAAGTGAGGGTGGTTTGATTAGGGTCACTAATTATTGCATGAGGATACTTGGGACAGGCTTTCAAGTGATTTAAGAGGTTAGATGTGCCATGTTGCTTGGGGTCACACAAGTATTTTTTGTTGCAGTGTTTACATGAAGCAGTCGGTTCCGTTACTTCACTTTCAGGCAGCTTTGTGAAGTGCTCCCAGGCAGTAGATGTTTTCCGAGTACCACTCACATTCGGTTTCCTCTTCTTTGTATTTTTTGGAAGAGGATGATTAGTGTCAGGTTCAGCAGCTTCAGTTGCAGCTGCTGAATGTACAGTGGGCTGAACTCCAACTCCACATCCGGCTAGTGGTGCAGAATTGGTGGGATTCAATGCCCCTTGAGTTCCAGTTGGTGTTAATGTATGAGGCAGGTTATGACTAAACTGCTCCATCTCTGAAACAATGACGAAGCAATAGTCAACAAGTGCTGCCTGCCCACATTATGTTTAAAAATGGTTTTCAGTTAGTTAAAAATCAGTTTTCTTTAAGATTTTATGTTTATTAGTAAACTAAGTTTTAAGTTGTTAATAGTTTTCTTTATTATTCTCTATTAGTTTTTAAGTTCAACACCTTCTTAAGTTTTAAAGTTTGCAGATTAAACTAATCAGTTTACCTAACTTATATTGCATCTCAGTTTGCCTATAGGATGGGGTAATGTCAATAAGGTATCTACAGAAACACCACTAACCATGGAATCGTGTAACATAGATTAGACACTTGATTGTTAAGTACTGAATACTATTGTCCCATAAGAAAGAAAAACAGAAACCCCCCATTCATGAATCAAAGTCTCATAAAAAGAAAGACATAAAGACATAAATACATAAACAGAGATTAGACACTTCAACATTGCAAATGACAAATCTATAAAGACTTGAAAAACAGAAAAAGGGTATACTTGATAGCATGGCTTTTTTTTTTTTTACAGAAATGTGTTTAATTTGACTATAAAGTAAAAGCATGGAATCGTGTAACATAGATTAAACACTTGATTGTTAAGTACTGAATACTATTGTCCCATAAGAAAGAAAAACAGAAACCCCCATTCATGAATCAAAGTCTCATAAAAAGAAAGACATAAAGACATAAATACATAAACAGAGATTAGACACTTCAACATTGCAAATGACAAATCTATAAAGACTTGAAAAACAGAAAAAGGGTATACTTGATAGCATGGCTTTTTTTTTTTACAGAAATGTGTTTAATTTGACTATAAAGTAAAAGCATGGAATCATTTGTGAGTGTGTTTTGCTGAGTATGAACCATGAAGCTCCAGCCTTTACTAAAAATATTTCTATTAATAATGATATCCCAAAAGATCATCTTTTACCCAAAAACAAGAACACAACAGCAAGCACAGACATGCAAAGAGGAAGGACCTTGAAGATAAGCACACAAAAAAGAAGGAACTTGAATCTAAGCACAGAAAAAGGAACTCAAAAGAGTATTTCTATTAATAATGATATCCCAAAAGATCATCTTTTACCCAAAAACAAGAACACAACAGCAAGCACAGACATGCAAAGAGGAAGGACCTTGAAGATAAGCACACAAAAAAGAAGGAACTTGAATCTAAGCACAGAAAAAGGAACTCAAAAGAGTATTTCTATTAATAATGATATCCCAAAAGATCATCTTTTACCCAAAAACAAGAACACAACAGCAAGCACAGACATGCAAAGAGGAAGGACCTTGAAGATAAGCACACAAAAAAGAAGGAACTTGAATCTAACCACAGAAAAAGGAACTCAAAAGAGTATGTCCATTTACCTCCTCCTCTTTGGCTTTTTTCTCACATTCTCTGCTTCCTCAAAAAGCCTCCTTTTCAATCTGAATCTGAAAGACCGAAAATAAAGAGTCATGTTAACATATCCTAAGAGAGGACATATGTTAATCTACCCTAAGAAAGGAGAATCGCGTGTGAGTGTGTGTTACTGAGCATAATGCACCAACCTTTACTAAAAACAAACCCTAATAATATTGATATCCCTAAAACAAGAACACAACAGTGAAGGATCTTAAATCTACACAACAATAAGTAAGGATCTTGAAGCTAAGAACACAAAAATAGCAAAGATAGGGTATTCGTATACTTACTGAGCACGTTGCGATCGCTGACACTGGACACGGCACCGACGGAAAACGAAGGAGCAGAAGAAGAACGAGACCAGAAAGATGACAGGCGCCGCCGCTATGGTTCCGGAACAAGACCGGTCACCAGAGAGACGAGAGGCGCCGCCAGGGTTCGAGTCTTCGAGAGGCGCCGCTAGCCCGCTAGGGTTCTTGTCTTCGTGAATCGTGAGAGAGAAATTTGAAATGGAGAGCCTTGATGTTGTAGTGACCGAGCGTGGGAGTCGAGTGAGTGATATTATTTTCACTTCAAAACGACATCGCACAGTTAGAGCCTTAGAGGCAGAGGGTATATAATAAAATGAGAAGCATTTCTTAATGGTACTCGGGTCGGGTCGGGTTCCGACGGTTTCAGAATTTTCAAACCGAACCCGACCGAGTCAACCCATTTGAACCCAAAATTTTAACCCGCCCACCCGAAACAACCCACCCGAAAGCTGAATTCCACTACCGGGTACGACGGGTCCGGGTCGGGTCTCGGGTGGCTGTCCACCCCTAGGTGATCCGCTATTATAAAGTTCTGTAGCTGCGTAACCTTAGACGTTAAGTTTTAAGAGGGTTTATTGATATTTATTTTGTCAAACATGCAATCATTGGGTGTCCAACCTACCTGACACAACGCCTTGAAATCCGTTGCTAAAGTAAAGTGGGCCAGAGGTTTTGAGTAGCCTGTGAGCCTCATCTGTTGAAAGATGATTGCATTAAGCAAATGAGAAACAAACAGAATCTGCAACAGAGAGATGGTCAAAACATATAGGACACTGTCAGTGGTACCAACCTCTACCCATTTCTTAAAAGAAAAAGAAGCCGTAATAATATGGTGCCAAATTCATATGGAGCTATCTATATTATTGAGCGCAAAATGGCTAATAAAGTCGATCTTTAGAACTATATTTGGCCTCTTGCAATTGGTGGGTAGCTTTGCTTATCCCTTTATTGTTCTCTTTCTCAAAAGCTTCAAAGGTTCCCCACAAGCAAATGATCAAATACTTGGAAGAACTAAATGAAAATAAGTAAGGTCAAAAGAGCAAAGCTTGTTTTGTTTGAAAGTTGGTCCATAATTCTATTTGGTTCTTCAAATACGATTTTTCTTCTTCTTTAAATTTTAATGTCAAATGATTATTTGCACTTTGTTGATTAAGTGCGACAAATCTCGTATGAAACTCGTAGATTGGATCAATTAAGTACAAGTTATTATAATACAAGGTGTCTATGTTTAATCTTGTTTTTAAAAACTCTCAAGACTTGCTTTGGATTGGCATTATGAAACCCTCGCATCTCAATAGATGAAGATTTGATATCTCGTTTTGATCTACTACATTCTATCACCATCAATAATAGTTTACCACATAAAAATGAGACATTAACTCATCATCTTACCTCAACATAACTTACCAATCCATCTAGCTGACAATATATATAGTGTTTTTCTTTTTTGTGACGTATTTTTTACATACCCGTATACAAAGAGGTAAAAAGTAAATAAAAAATAAATAAATATATACAATGTCCAACATTATATTTAAAACTTGATATACTACCATGGCTTAATTTATTATTCTTTCTTTAAGTTTCTCGTTCAGCCCTTTTCTTCTCATTTCTTAACCCACACTCTTTCTTTTGTTTATCTTGTTTCTCTATCACAAACATAGCCACTTGTCACTAGCTAGATGCATCCTTGTATATAAACCCAAGTAGGTTCCTTGTACTCTTTCATTCCAAGACACTGCTTTTGCCGCAACCTCATTTCAATAGCAATAATCACATCTTCAAAAATCCCCTTCCTTTCTCCTTTCTCACACAAACAAAACATTGCTACATAGAGTTTTTTATACCCCTCTTTAGCTTTGTTTACAAATAGAATAGTTAGTTACTACTATACAAGGGACAACATGAAGAATAGAGCATCTGGATTTTTGAAGCAGATCATAGCTGGTCTGAGCTCAATGGCCAAGTCAAAAACTTTGGCTCTCAAGTCCAAAACAAACTCCATAAGAGCTAGGTTGATTATATTCTCACTTGTGATGAACAGGAAGTTTGCGATGAGCACCATTTCTCACAAGTTCCAATCTGTTCTGGGGCACCATTCTCACCCCAAAGAAGAATGCTTATTGGAAGATAGCAGTGACCAAAACAAGGCCATGATGGTGTTCAATGACAATGCACATTCCTATGAGGCCATGTCCAATCCAAGTGAGACCCAAGTAGTGGTAGAGGACAAAGATCAAGATGGCTATGAGAGTTACTACATGTATGGAGAAGATGATGATTATGATGGTGGTGATGGTGAGTGCAAGTACCCGGATCTTACACACACAATGTTTGACTCAGAGGATTTGGATCTTGGAGGCTCTGTGATTGACTTGGTGAAGAATTCAAAGGAAGAGGCAGGGCAAGAGTTCAAAATGGAGGAAGAAATTGATTATATGGCTGACCTTTTTATCAAGAAATTCCACAGGCAAATCTTGTTGCAGAAGCAAGTCTCTTTGAAGAGGTGCCAGGAAATGCAGCTGCGTGGAGATGCTTGAATTTCAAATATTTACAGTTTTACATATCGGATACAAAATTCACCTTGAAGAAAAATTCATAATAATAATGTAAAAAGAAAGAACATGGTAAATATGTTTAAAACCCATGCCATACTATTGATCATCAATATTGTTGGCTTAAGTTGATAAAAGCTCAAACCTCATCTCCCTTTGTGTTTGGGAGACCCACTGCCACAGCTTTGTTTGCTGAGAATTCTGGTGCTTCATTGGTAGAAGACAAGAACAACCTCGATCGGAACTGACAAGGGTGATTCTTGTTTTTTAAAAAGTAATCACGTCACTATTGAAGAACCATTGGGATCCATAGTGTTCTTCCTTGCTCTCTCTTCAAGATTGCTCAGTATTAATTAAAGGAAAAAAAAAAAAGGAGAAGAAAAAAAAGGAAGCAGTTATATTCTTATAGATGTTGTAATGGCACAGCACATGTTTTGGTGCTTCAACTATGTGAATCTGCAACCATTGTAGCATATACAAAGCACCATAGTCCATACCCATGATTGCTGGCTAATTAAGCTGTATATTCATCAACAATAATACATTTTTTAAATTTTTTTAATTGAATGAGGGTTCTTGATTTTCGATATAAATTTTAGATATTTATTAGCATTGTATAAGATGCGATAATGGTAATAGATTAAGAAAGGGATAACCTAGTCATATTGGAAAAGTCAAGAGTGGGATGGGAATGTTAAATCCTGCACAAAAAAGGCACTACAGCGATACAGCCACTCCCACTAGTAACGGAACTATAACAAGGCCATTGAAATTTGAAATGAAAAATCAACGACTGGATGTACCACAGGAACCTTCTAAAGAAAATATCTTCATCGAAAGGTGTGAGGTCGTAGTTGCAGCACGAGCAAGCAAACAATCATCATCTAGTTGGGTGTAACTAGTAATTAAATACTTCCTCCTTTTTTGTTCACGGATATCCTCCACTTGCAACTACGAAAACTAATCCTTCGAGCTAGGTAGGATCACAGTAGTAGTGCAACTCTCCCTCAAGAATTTTAATACTAGCGCATTCCTAGAGCTCCTTTGAAGTTTCTTAAAGTTTTAGTTTCAATTTTTTTAATTTTTATTCTCTTTCTTGTCTCCTGATTTTTAGAAATATATACTCTTTATAAAATATAGAGTAAATTAAGCATATTAAAAAAATATTCCGATGAGGTTCTTACGATTTCCAGGGATGGCTAAATTATCTTAGAGGCCTAAGGCTAATGATAAAACATAGATAAAGCTCTAAGTGATGTGATCTAACCCATGAATGCAATTGATTTGACATGAATCAAACCCATTTAGGTGGTTTGGATTGGGATCAAATATTAGAATGCAAAGACCATTTACTCAACAATATGCATATCACACAACAAAATCAAACATTCGATGAGTGAACCCAAAAATCCTCTCTCAGTTCCCTTCCTCACTGCATTGCCTCCCCCTACTACACACCCTCATTGACTCCCTTCCTTCTTGGCGTGAATGCCGCTCCTTCACTACGAAAAGCTCGCTCACCTATGCTTCATCTTTCTTTTCTCACTCTTGATCTTCAATATAGGGGAAAGGATGGTGATAATCACCCAATTACCATTGTCGTCACTGCCTAGTTGTTTGTCTTGTTTATGCTCTTCTGTGCATCACCAGCTGCCACAGTCCAAGCCAAACCTGCTGCCATAAACCATTTTCCACCAATACCTAGCCATCATGTTTATGCTCTACCCTGATGTTTGTCCTTTTAAAATAAATATAGAATATAATTAATGTCTTTTAGTTGAGGGTTCTACATTTTCCCCTCCAGTTCATCTTCACTGATTTTTTTCTAAATTTTTCACTATTTTTTATAATCAAATTAAACATAATTTAGAAAATTATGTTGGCTTGCTAAACCGATCCAAGCCAACTCGAAAGTAATTGAAATGGTTTGATAAGATTTAAAATTTGACGTTGTTTAATATTTTTTAATTAATTTTGACTCCTCTATCATCTTCCTGATATTCCTCCTAATTATTAATTGAAGGAAAGTATTTAAAATATTTTGTTTTAAGATGTTAAATCCATTTACCTTTTAATAGTTTCTTCATTAAGTATTGAATAATTCTAAATCCTAGTTCTCCTAATAATCTCCAAATTACTAAATAAAGAAAATGTTGAATGCTTTTTAAATAATAATCCCTCTTTTTTCTTTTTCTTTTTTCTTTATTAATCTTCTCATTTTTTCTTCAACTTTTCTCTCCTACTCTAATTTTTATTGCTGCAGAGGCCGGGCATCCATTAAGTAGTGTTATCTATATAATATACAAATATGTCACAGTTTCCAGGTACGGAATTACACATGTCACTATTTCCAACTTCGGAATTACACATGTCACTCCTACAATGCAAGTTAGCTTCGAATTTATATATGTCTCTTTATTATGCTTTGGATGCTAGGTTAGAAATTAGGCTTGTGATTAGATTTTCAAATATATCTCCACTAAATGGCAATGAATGACGTATTAAATGTTAGTGCATAACTATTAATATAGAATGAAGGCAATTTCGGATACTCATCCAACATTATTTTAATATTTTTTAAAAAATAATCAAATTTACTCAAGATTTGATATACAAAATCAACCAAGCAATAATATTAAAAAAATGACAAAAAATAATGTAGAGTGATAGAGTGATATTAATTCTTAAAATAAAAAAAGTTAGAATGATACTATATGTACATTATTTAAAAAATAATTTTTAATAACAATAATAAAATGACAAATTATTATTCATATTTTGATACGATATGTTCTGTTATTCATATTATTATTAAAGATATTACTAATAATAATTACATGACATCTATCATTAATTCAATAAATAAATCAGCATTTATTTTGTAATTCAAAAATGGATACTCATTAATTATTCACTGCAAGAATTTAGCCCAATTACTCATTAATTATTATGAACACTCAATTAAACAATAATGTATTGATTCAATAAATAAATCAACATTTATTTTGTAATTTGAAAATGGATAATATCAAATAAATTTAAATGATGCAAAATTAATTAATACAATTGATTTGTGATTAAATTTTCTGAATTGAAGATTCGGTAAGAATTAATACAATTGATACAATTTCCTTAACTACATGCGATTTGCATTCAAAATACAATATTAAAAGTCCATAAAAGGTTCAAATTTGTAATGATCCATAACTGTGCCATTTAAGGGATATGAGTAATTACTTATTACTTATTAGAAAATTTCGGATTTCAAATCAGATATCAGATAATTTATTTAAAGTGAGTGACTTTCTTCCTCACCTGCTCTCAATTCTTTTGTTCTCCTAGCCCCTTTTCTCTTTCTCCTTCAACCCTTCAACTCTTCTTTATCTGGTATGACTTTTATGACTCCTCTTTTAACTTTTTTATATTCGTTCTTTTATTCCTTTATTTTTGTTCTCACATTTTATTTTATATACACTTTTCTTCTTCATTCTTCTCATCTATTGCAGCTATTACTTGAGAATTTCGATTAAAGGTGAGTTTTTTTCTTCTCTATTTTATGATTAATCTATTCTATATTTCAACTCCAAATAATCGATGTTATTTGGTTTTTGTTTTTATTCTATTGCATATTGTCAGTATTATTCTATTCATAACACCAACTTTCCATCAAATGTGGGTTTTTTCTTCTAAATTATTGTTAATTATTTGATGTTATTGATTATTTTTTAGTATTAATGAATCCATATTTTGTACTCATAAGTTTTTTATTTGCGTTTTTTTTTTTTGTAATTAGCTTTTCACTTTTGTGCAAGTATGATATTGTTGCCTTTCAAATATGATGAAAAAAATAACAAATCATGTAGCACATAGAACAAGAAACCAACAGTCAAAGCCAAAGGTACACATAGAAAATGGAAGAGATACAAAATAGCATTAAAGGAAACCATAAAGAAGAATAAGTATGTTTATGATCACTAGGAGATTGGAGGTAAGTAGTAATAGTCTAAGCATTTTTTGCGTAACCATACTAATTTCATTTTTATTTTTATTTTTATTATTCTTATGTTTGAGTATTTTTATAGAATTTTGGTATATTTTCTTAACATATTTTTCAAATAATTAACGAAGGAAATATTAAATAATAATGGAGATCAATTCAACATATATGGAACCTAAATGTTTTCATATTTTTTTAAAAATTGTTACGAAAAAAACTTTTATGATATTTTGTAATTAAATCTTTATTATCCGAAAGTTTGGATTAACTAATCATGTTAATGTTATTAAAGAATCAGTTTTCATTCTGTTAAAAAATAAAATAAAATTCTTCTTTCAGTTTTTAGTTTTATTTACCATTGATGAATGGACATAATCAATTTGGTACTTTTTGAAGGATATAATTCCTTTATCACCTTTTTTTTTTATCAATGTTTATAATTTGATTTGATTAATATTATTTTGATAAATATGATAATATGGAAGTCAATAAGATTTATTATCTATCTATGATCTACTATTTTTTATTTATTAATAAATAATAATAAGGTTTTGACATGTTGGATAATAGCATGTGTCGAAATCAGGTACACTTTTTTCTTATAAAAAATCAGGTACATTTTATTTCTTACCTAAAGTTAATTATTGTAAAATTTTATTATTTAAAGACACTCAATATTAAAGCATGTCAATAAATATTATTAATATATCATTCATTATTTTCAATCATATTAATGTTTTTTTTTACATGATCAATCATAACCATGTTGATCAATTAGTAATAAATAGTTTTTTTTTCATTTGAACATGAATCTTTGTAACGTATTCATAATTATTTTTTTCATCTTTACTTGATTTAAAACTTTCTAATTATCAGATGTGGTAAATTTTCATAATTTTATTTTGTGACATTCATATTTTTTATAAGCACTAATTCTTTCTATTCTATATGAAAGCATATAGAGAGAAATTTCATTTTTTTTTTATAAGTCAAAAGTATATTGATTAAGGATACAATGGGTACCAAAAGAGAACAAGGAAGAAAGGACAAATGTAAATAGAATACTAGAAAACACATTGCCAACATTGATATTACAAAGTCTCAACCAAGTAAATTAGTAAATAAAAGAAAGAAAACGAGAAATAACAAGAGCACCAAAGATGCTTCTAAACAAGGGATCGAAACAACAGAACCAATTTGAGGCCAACTAAGAGACGCCTAATCAGTAACCACCACAATCCAACATATAGTGCACCAAAGCAATAGATATGAATTAGGAATAAGCATAGAATTAATATTTTTTACGTGTAAGCATATTTACATATGAATTACTAAGAAAAAATACATTGTATTATAATTTCATTTCATTACCTTTTGTAATTCATTATTTTAGTAATTCAATTATTGATTTAATTATTTTTTATTACTATGTTCTCAATTAATTAATTTATTGAATATTTTATTTTATTAAGAAACTTGGAAATTTATTTTACCTAATTAATGTATAATTAATTTCACGATATAAAAATCGAATTAATTTACACTTAGATGTAATTGATGTAATAAAACATATTTAGAATTTTTGTTTTATCATCCAGAAAAAGATTGATCTATTCTACATAATAATATAATATGGTTCCAAGACATAAAAAATATTTTTTCTTTTAATTTACTAATTAGTTAATTAAATTTAATAAAATTTGATATTTTATATAGAAAAAATTACATCCAATAATAATAGCGAATACAAATCAATATTTTCTAATTTAAAAATATAAAAAATTATACTATTAAACAAATATGAAAAACATTCGGTGCAAGACACAAGAAAATAGGCTTCCTATATTATAAGGAAAAAGAGTAGAGAAAAATAATATCGTAGATGAATATATTTTCTAAAAATGTTTAACTTGCATAAAAAATAAGAAAAAAATAAATCAAATAGATTTTAAGGGAGAATAAGAATAAAAAATAATAATATAATATAATATATAAATAAATTTTCTAAAAATGATTCCTTGCACGGGGAAAAGAGTTGAGTTAACTCAAATAGATTTTCAATAGAGAAAAAAAAATATGATATAGATAAATATATTTTCTAAAAATGGTTAACTTGCACGAAAAAAAGGGATAAATAAATCAAATAGATTTTCAAGAGAGAAGATAAAAATAACATGACAGATAAATATATTTTCTAAAAAAAGTTAACTTGCACGGGAGAGGAGTAGAAATAAATCAACTAGATTTTTAATAGAGAAAAATAATAATAATATATTAGATAAATATATTTTCGAAAAATGGTCTACTTGCACGAGGGAAAGAGGAAAATTAACTCAAAATAGTTTTTTAAGAGAGAATAAAAAATTCTTAACTTGCATCGGGAAAATAGAAAATATAAAACAAATAGATTTTTAATAGAGAAGAATAAAAATAATATGATAGATAAAGATAAATATATTTTCTAAAAATAGTTAATTTGCAGGGAAAAGAATGAGAATTAAATAAACAAATTTTTAAGAGAAGAAACAAATAATTTGATAGATAAATATATTTTCTAAAAGTTTTCAACTTGCAGCATGCAAAGAGAAAAAGTAAATCAAATATAATTTTCAACAGAGAAGAAGAAAATTAATATGATAGATAGATATATTTTCTAGAAATGTTTAATTTGCTTGAGGAAAAGTGGAGAAATAAATCAAATAGATTTTTAAGAGAAAAAAATTAATATGATAGATAAATATATTTTAGAAAAAGGATTGACTTGCACAGGAAAAGAACAACTAAATTAAATAGATTTTTTTTAGATAGAAGAAAACTAATAATATGATAGATCAATATATTTTTTCTATAAATTCATATCATGGTGAAGATCACTGGGACGCTTTATCAGCTCGAAATGCAGTTGTTTCTTTGAAGATATATATTTACTATTAAATATTCACAAAAGTACGATATTAATGTAGCAGGAGAAGAAATGATTAGTGTTATTTTATAATTTTGTTTAAAAAAAAACAAATTCATGATAAAACTTTAATATCTATTTTCAAATATTATGTTTTTTCATATATTCTTTATATATGTCTTATTTTTTAAGTTACATTTTTAATAATAAAACTGTGTTGTAGATCGTATATACTTACTATACATTTAAGAGTCATTATATGTATTGTAGTATCAATAATAATTATTAGGGTTAATATTTGTTACATTTTGTGATTGACTGTTCAGACAAAATAATTATTTAACAAATTTTGGTATATAATTCCCCACAAAAATTTATGAGTTTAATTGGTATGTACTGTTAGTGTAAATTTTTTTACACTATCAACCAATCACAAATCAAGGTTTGAATGACTTTTAAAGAGATTTAGATAAGAATCAAAGATTTTCAATGATTTGGCGATTTCTTATTGGTTGACAATGTAAAATATCTTTACACTGATAGTGTATACTAATTAAACTCAAAATTTATTTACCTTGAGAACATAAAATCAAGAATTAAACATTACTGTATATTCCCCGTGCATGGCACGGGTCCATACACTAGTTTGTACAACAAATATGAACACCAACACCATATTTTAAAACATGGCGCACACATTTATATATGATTTTCTCTCACCTCACATGATTTTGTTATGCAAAAGATGCTGTCATGTACAGTGTTTGGGCCACGATGTCTACTTTTGGTGTCCAAAAAATATTACCGTTTTACTATACACCCTGGTAAACTTCTTACTCCTTTGAAATTATCCTATAATAACGAAACATATCTCATGTTATTTAAAATTTTACCGTTAATTCTTTTTTGCTATTTAAATTCCCTTGTATTATTTATGTTTTAACCTCGATTTTTTTATTGTGCATTTTGGTCCTTCAAGACAAATTTATTTCAGTTATAGAAGACAAAACTCTAACCTCTACTTGTCGTCTCCAAAACCCAACAAAAGTAATGTTTATCTTCAAAACGCAACATTTATAGTCAAACCACTATTACCGTCTCAACTTCTGCCAAAACCAAGCTCCCAAAACTGATAGCAATCATGTTATAACCCAAAATTTCCACTAATCATACGTTCTTCCATTCCAAGCTAGAAACTTCATTAGCATTTCACCCTCAAATCACATAGCTACAGCACCAAATTCAAAGACCATACCCCATTGGTTCGTGCACCCTGCGTCAAATTCCATAAATCAAGCTCCGATTGTATAAACATCAAACTTCCATGCCTTGTCGCCTATGCAAAATGTCAGGTACCGGAGTAAACATATTACACAGCTAAAATAAAGATGAGAAACTTCCATTAAATGGAATATTATTACAGCTTCTCTCTAAATACGAGAAAAATTCAGAGAGAGAAACATTGTTTCTCCAGTGAGGTTTATACAACCACGCGTGTGAATAGTAACCGTGAACAATAATCGCAGTGGAGTGGTAACCAAGAACCAATGGCTCTTATACCATTGTTAGGTACCAGAGTAACGTAATAATAATACACACAGCTAAACTAAAGATGAGAAACTTTCACTAAATAAAATAGTATTTCAACTTCTCTCTAAATACAAAAAGAGAAAAATAACACTCATTTTTTAAAAATAGGCGAATACATATATCAAGAGAACCTCATGGGAGAAACAATGTTCTCTCTTTGAATTTTTCTCTCTGAAGATGGAATACTTAACACAGAATCGATCTTTATTTATATAGACCTTGTTACTATTCTATTTAATGGTTTAAGAGAAACTTATTCTCATCCTTAGAGTTCCTACGACAACTACTTTACCACCCTTTATTTAGTAAAAACTTTGTGATATTGACATTTTCAAGCCAACAAAAATGACTTTTTAAGCGGGAGATTATGAGAACGTAAAGTCACCTTTGTTGGCTTGAAAAGATCGATACCACAACTTTTTTACTAAATAAAAGGTGGTGAAGTAGTTGTCGTAGGAACTCTAAGAATGACAGTAAGGGTGCGTTTGATTTGCAAAAATTCAGGAAACTGGACAACACAACAATTTTTATCCCCTATTTGATTTGAAAAGTGGTCAGGGGACAGGACAAAAAGGGGAGGGGAGGGGGGGTGAAGGACAGGACAAAAACCCAAAATTTTGTCCCCCCACCAACCCATAGGACAACTTTTTGTCTCATTGGCAAACTACCAAAAAAGGACAAAATTATCCCCCTCCCTCCCTCTCCACGTTAACGTTATGTAATTTTTTCAAACATCAACGTTATATATATTACACATTAATAATATACATAATATTATTATGATAGTAATAATATATTATCATATTTATCATATATACTATATATTATAAAATATAAAATTATATTGTAGATTGCCTAGTACTTAAATATATTAATAATATATTATATATTATACATTAATATATATTAATATATATAATAATATATATTATAAAGGGTATCATAGTAAAATTAATATTATTTTACTTGTGTTATCCATTATCTATTAAATGATGTAAAGGACAAAAAGTTGTCATGTGACGCAAGGGGTTGTACTGTTCTGTCCTGCTTGTCCTGTGCTGTCATGTGCTTCAATGCGTATCAAATGCACCCTAAGTTTTTCTTAAACCAATATATAGAATAGTAACAAGGCCTATATAAATAGAGATCGATTCTTAAGTATTCCATCTTCAGGAAGAAAAATTCAGGGAAAAAAAAACGTCATTTCTCCTATTCGGTTCTCTTGATATATGTATTTCCTTATTTTTCAAGAATGAGTGTTTTTGTTTTCTTCTTGTAATTAGAGAGAAGTTGTAATAATATTCCATTTAATGAAAAATTCTCATCTTTATTTTAGTTGCATAATATTATTACGTTACTATGGTACCTAACACAAATTACCTCTCCATACCAATGAAAGCAAATATTCCATTATTATTTAAAGGGAGCTATCAAACATCTGCTAACATTCAACAACACATTCCTTGGTTGTTTTCCTTATCAAAGTTCCTTGCTTTTGGGAATCTTCTATGCTAATAAATTATTTTCAAATTGAAGGTAATATTAAGATTAAATGAATTATAGAATAATAAAACTACATGTTAAGACACCTAAGATAGCCTTTAGTACAAATTTTTTAAAAATATTCATGGGGATGTTGGTATTGGAATAAAAGTTTCTCATTTTTGGTACAAGGTTTAAAAAGTTATTCCCAGACATAAAAGATGCTCGGGAATAAAATTAATGAATGATAATTAAAAGCTTGGGAAAACTCTATTCCCATGTATGAAGGTGGGAAAAAAAGTTTACGGGAATGTGATTCCAAGAAATGTAGTTTGCCTGGGAATAAAACATTCCAGAAACCAAACGTCACCTCAAGGAGTATAGATTGTGATCTACTCAACCATAGACGATTTTTCTAAAAGATTTTGGGAACAAAACTTTGCTATTGTGAAACATCAATAAGATGATTTGCAAGTATCATTGGGAATTTTTCACCAGAACATCATTGGGTTTGTTGAGTATCCTAGCGTCTGATGAGCTCATTTATCCTAAGTTTTTATCAACACAAATTTGTAAAATGAGTTAACCTTATGAAATCTACTAATGAGCCAACATAGTGTGTAAATGCTCTATTCTATTGGACTCTCAAGACAGATCATAAATTATGATCAAGGCAAGAGCTATCTAAGTAAAGCATTTGTCTGAGTCAAGCAAGGTTTTAAATTACGGTTGCAATCGTGGTTGCGGTTGTGTTTATCGTAATTGTGGGAAAATGCGGCCAATGCAGCCACAACTGCGGTCGCATTTCGATTTTGGAGACCATCAAAACCAAAACGTTGTCACTCCAATTGCGGTTTAAGACTTTTTATTTAAAACCTTGGAGTCAAGCATCGAGTGAATATTATTGATCAAGTAATTGGCTTGCACCAAATGTTTGTATATTGCTTCTTCATGATCAAATCAAAATTTATATTTGAAGCATCTAAATGAAGCTAAGTTGTCCAAGTTATAAAGATGCATTGTTTGAAGCATCTAAGTGTGAAGACATTTGTAACGGGATTGTTTATTATAAACTTAAAGTCAAAACACTTTGTAATGTGATTCTATAGAAAAGAAAACCTTGTATCACCATTAGGATGGCAACAAAAGTGCTTTATCTCTGCTTACACCTAAGCATTACATAAAAGGAGTAACATGTGCAATACAAGGTCAAAAGGAAACATGTTGCTCCTCTAATCTTGTTGCTGCTCAAATAAAGTGAAAAACTTATCTGTTAAATTACAAACCAATGTTCCTAAACATTAATGGCTGCCCAAAACAACTCCCTTGCTTTTAATGGAAGTCAACCACTATCTTCATTATTGCAAACATCGATGGTAAAAAACTACTTAAAATGTTGTTCATAAAGATTTTTCTCAAAATCCTATTCACAAAATTTTATTTCCATTCAAGGGCCATTGTGCAATTTATCATTTTTAAGCTACTTATGTATTCATCATGTTACCAGTGAAGATTATGTATCATTGATTTCTTTGAGTTTAATGCTTTGTTTGGGTAAAGAGAGAAGTAAGGATGAGAGAAGTAAGAGAGAAGAGAAAATAAGTAGCAAATGAATAGATTTTTAGGTTGTTTGGATTGAAAAAATAAGAGAGAAGTAGATGAGAAAGAAAGTTGAGTTTTCTCTCCCCTCGTTTGGTTGGATATAAAAGTGAAAACAAAGAAAATAATACAAATTTGTCCACATATATAATATAATATAATATTTTTTTATAGACATGTATTATAAAATATATAACAAAATGTAATATAATAATATTTATTAAAAAATATAGTATAATATAATATATATTTTTAAAAGCAATGTTGTTCACGGAATGAATCACACAACACCAGCTTTGGTTAAATCTAAATGTTGTACACTTGCACATTTGAATAAAACAAAAAAGGATACAATGGGAACAAGGGGGGAATGGGTTTCTCTGCCCAAAATCTTCGATGAGGAGAAGAGAAAATAAAATGTGTGGGACCCATTAGACTTTTTCCTCTCTCCCTCACTTGCCTCCTCTTCCAAACCACCGAAAACTTCATTTTCTCACCCACTTCCCTCTTTCATAGTTCCCTCTCTCCAACTTCTCTTGAAGCAAAGAAAGCATAAGTAGCGGAAACTAGGGATGGCAAAATCGATTCAATCCATCCATTTACCAAAAAAATTAGCAAAGGGATGGATTGGGTTGGATTTTTTTTAATGGATGGTTTGTGATCCATCCATTTATTTTCTAAATCCATTGGACCAATAACAAAAAAAAATTAATGGATCAGTTTTTAATCCACTTGTTTTTTAAAATCATATTTTACAAAAAAATCAAATCACAAGATCAGGAGCTCAACTTCACTGATACCAAACTTTTAATTGGTGATAAAGCCAAGAACCAAATGAACACCGTTTTCGATAACTATTTTCAATTCATACAAGGTAACTATGAATCACGGTTGAAAACTCCAAGTAGCTTTCTATTCTCTCCAAATTATATTTGCCCAGTAGCTGTTTGTGTGCTTGTTAACACTGAGCAATGGTCATGCTTTTTTTTTTATTTACTAAAAATAAAAACAGTTAAAAAAAATATAGTAGAAGAGTTTCTTTTTCTTTTATTCGTAAACCGGTTATACAATATTACAATTAGATTGTACATCCTTTTAATTTTAGTAATAAGTAATATTGATATATATATATATCTATATATATATATATATATATATTATTTAATCTTATTTATTTATTTTAAAAGTTATAAAAATTATTTAATTTTTAAAATAGTTTTAATGGATGGATCGGATATCCGATCCATATAAAAATGATTAATGGATGGGTTGGATAGTTTTTTATTAAATGGGTCATGGATGGATTGTATTTTTTTAATATATTTTTAATGGATCGAAATGGATTGGTGGATTATTTTTATCCGATCCATTGTAATCCGAATCAAAATCTATCCAGTCCACTCTGCAAATCGAATAAAATATAGACATGTTAAAATGCAAGCTCACAGATTCGGTCAATTTAACCCATAAAATAAACGAGCTGTGGGATTGTCTACATGATAGCTCAGAACCCACTTAACTTTTAGTTTAAATCGAGTAATCTTTTAAAAATTGAAACACACAACTCGATCAACAAGCAAGTCTTGGGTGGGAACATACCCAACATCTCATGGATGGACGAAAATCGATTGTCACGTATTCCTTGTCTCAAACCTTGTACCATCAATAGAATGTTACAACGTCAATTAAAATTATATACCACACTTAACCCTTATCTATGTCTAACACTAACAGAAACTTTAACCATTCTCCTATTCTCCCTTAATAGTGGCTTGTCATTATTCATGTTGCTGCTGATAATGAAAGTAAATTACTTTTATATTGTTGCAGCCATTTTATTAGCAAGATTTGATTGAAAACTGACATCATCCAGTATGTATTCAACTATTCGTCTGGTCTTGGCTTGTATCATTTAAAATCTATAAGGTAGGCAATCTCTCTTTTTTTTTTTTTGTAACGACATTCTTATTTTTATGTTATTAATCATTCTTATTTTAGTTTTATACATTGTTTTTAATTTTTTTTTAATGTAGGTTATATTTAAATTGAAAGTAATAATGGATAAAATATATAAGTCATGACCCAAGAACATCAATCACTCAAGAGTGGTAACAATGATGCTTTGGAGAAAAGCAAAATTGTTGAGATACATGAGAGGATTCCTAATGAAATTATACCAAAACTTAGACTGGAGTTTGACCCTGAAAAAGCAGTCTATGTTTTTTTATAATTCTTATGCTTATAGAGTAGATTTTAGCGTGAGGACAAGTAAAGGACACAAAGGTAAAGATGATCAGATGATTGATAGAATATTATGTTGTTCATGTGAATGTTGTTGTAGAAAAGATAAACGATAGGCCAATATGAAAAACCCTCATGCTAAAGTAAGTCGTCGTTTAATTCAAAAGTTTCGTGTTATGGAATTTATTGTTGAACATACACATGAAACTTCAAACCCTAGTAAGAGTAATTTGCATAGATCCTAAAGAAAAATAACTCCTTCTCTAAGCAGTTGAGAATTATTTAGTTGAAAGCTTTGAAATTAGTCCAAAGCCAAGTTGTGAATTAATTTCTTGGAGAGTTAATAGACATAAACATCTTGGTTTCATCCCATATGACTATCAAAATTATTTACGCTCCAAGCGAACAATTCAAATGAGGTCAGGAGATACAAGTGGTATGCTCAAGAATTTACAACAAATGCAATTAAATTAAATGATCCTAATTTTTTTCTATGTAATTGAAGTTGATAAGGATGATTTAATAACTAATATACTTTGGGAAGATGCAAAAATGATGGTTGATTATTCATATTTTGGTGATGTAGTTTGTTTTGACACTACACATAGAAAAAATAAAGAAGGTCGTCCATTTGTAATGTTTGTTGAAGTATCATCACAAGCTTAGCAGTATCTTTGGAGCAGCATTATTATATGATGAAACTGCCGAAACCTTGGGTTGGTTGTTTAATACTTTTATTAAAGGCTTAAAGCTGTGTCGGAAAAAAAAAAAAAAAAAACTAGCCTCACTGGTCACTACCAAAGATTATGAGGATAGTTTGTGGCTTTTTTCCCGACATAGCTTTAACAAAAGTATTAAACAACCAAACAAAGGTTTCACAGTTTCATCATATAACAATGTTGCTCCAAAGAGAATGCTAAGCTTGTGATGATTCACTCCAACAAACATTGCAAATAGACAACCTTCTTTATTTTTTCTAAACATAGTGTCAAAGCAAACTACATCACCAAAATATGAATAATAAACCACCATTTTACATTTGCCTAAAATACATTAGTCAATAAATCATCTTCATCAACTTGTATTGCATAGAAAAAATTAGAATCATCTAATTGCATTTGTTGTAAATATTCGAGCATACCACCTATATCTCCGTACCTCATTTGAATTGTTCGCTTGGAGCGTAAATAATTTTGATAGTCATCTGGGATGAAACCAAGATGTTCACGTCCACCAACACTCCTAGCCATTAATTCACAACTTGGCTTAGGATTAATTCCAAAGCTTTCAGGTAAATCAATCCCAGATACTTGAGGAGTTGTTTTTCTTTGTGATCTATGCAAATGACTCTTATTAGGGTTTGAAGTTTCATATGTATGTTCAACATTAAATTTAATACACGAAACTTTTGAGTTAAACGACAACTTACTTTCATTCTTATCAAACATTCAAATCTTGTTTGAGCACGAGGGTTTTTTATATTGGCCTCTCGTTTATCTTTTCTACGATAACCTTCACATGAACAACAAAATACTCTATCAATCATCTGACCATCTTTGTCTTTGTGTCCTTTACTTGTCCTCACACTAAAACTCATTCTATAAGCATAAGAATTATAAAAAAGCACAGACTGTTTTTTTAGTGTCAAACTCCAGCCTACGTTTTGGAATAATTTCACTAGCAATCCTCTAATGTATCTCAACGATTTTGCTTTTTCTCCAAAGCATCATTGTTACCATTCTTGAGTGGTTGATGTACTTATGTCATGGCTACTATATTATCCATTACCTTCAATTTAAATAAAACCCACTTTAAAAAATTCAAAAACAATGTATAGGATTAAAATAAGAATGATTAATTAGTAATATAAATATAAGAATGTCGTTACCAAAAAAAGAATAAGATTGCTACTTTTTGAGTTTTGAATGATTCAAGCCAAGACAAGATGAACAATTGAATACGTACTGGGCAGTGGCAGTTTCAATCAAATCTTACTGACAAAGAGACAAGAACAACAGAAAAGTAATTTCTTACCAGCATCAACAAGAATAAATAGAACGGTTTACTAATAAAGTTAGAGAACATTGCAGCATTTTTGTAAAAATAGGAGAAGATTGTTGCTGCTTTTTTTTTAAAAAAAAGTCGTTCTAAATTCCATCGTCCACCATTAAAATTTCTGTTAGTATTAGACACAGATAGGGTTAAGTGTGATGTCGAATTTTAATTGACTTGACAACATTCTATTGGTGGTACAGTGTCAAAGACAGAGAATATGGGATAGACGATTTTCGTCCCTCATTTATTGGGTACAACCAACGATGAGCTGACAACACATCAAATTTAAAACATTTAATTTAAAATAAATAAAAGAAGACAAAACTTATTTCTCTTCTCCCACCTTCCTCTCACCATATTAAGTTTATCCAATTTTTTTAGTATAATAAATTCTGCTTGATAGCTTGAGCATTTCACAAATCACCCAAAAGAATTCTTACCATACCGGATGGGGGTTTGGATTGCATGAAACCAATGAGGAAAACACCACATTGGAGTTTCTTTAAAAACTTTTAATGGACAACATAAAAAGTTCCCAAAATAAAAAATTTATTGTTTTAGCTTTAACTACAAGTCTACAACCTTTTAAATCATTATAAACAAAGGAATTCAAATTTTGACTATTGTTAGTTATAAGTGTTCACATCATTAAAAAATAAATAAAGTGCAAAATTATAGTATGAAGGAAAAAGTTTTTTTATTTATTTTAAATTAATGTTTTAAATTTTAATGTGTTGTCAGCTCATCATTGATTATGCCTAATGATGAAGTATTGGGTATTTGTCTACCCAAGACTTGCTCCCCATTCAACATAGCTCCATGTGAGAGAGACATGGATAAACGCAAACCCAACACCTCACCATTAAACACAACCAATGAAAAAATATCAACACATTCTAAATTTTTACTAGGTCTCACGTTTTCTCTTTTCAAATTTACTACATCTTCAACCTTATCTTTTCCTTTTCTAGTCCACTTTCCACCTTCAACATTTTATTTTTCCACAAGCAGTTATTTTCTTTCAAACTTTCTGCACCCTCGTATGTTCCCATGCTCGATTATAGCTCCAACTATATAGGTAATTTACTAATTAAATGCTATGTTTTGTTGATTATTTGAATAGTATGAATCTTAATTTCGTTTCACTGTAATTAAATTGTTCTTGAAAACAAATCTCGAACTCTTTATGCTCTAATGGTCGCTCTTCCATTATGTCAGAGACTCAAAGCTAAACTTAAGTTTGGTCTTATTTTGGCATTGATGTCATTATTATAACTAGATTCTGAAACTGATTGGACCTTACAATGGTTTTAGAAGATTGATGTGTACATGTGATTATACATTCACTTGAACTATTTGTGTCACCGTTGATTGCTCAATGTAAGTTCGCAACCGTACTTGTAGGGGTCCCAAAAGTTTCACTAATTATATGAGCTCACCACGTATGTGAGATGCAAAAGGTGAGAGCGAGATAGATAGTTGCTAGAGGAGGCGGAAAAAGAAAAGGTTGAAGGTGAGAAAGTGAGACTAAAAAAATAAAGGATGAGGTTGAAGATGAAAATTTGGAAAGAGAAAATGTACGATCTACTAAAATTATAATGTGTTTGACACATTTTCATTAGTTGTGTCTAAAACTAAGGTGTTAAGTTTGTCTCTACAAGAGTTTCTCTCATACCATGCATGTTTTTTAATTTTCAAACTTTTAAAATATAAAAAAAATGACGGGGTCAATTAACCAACCTACAAACCAATAGGCTCATAGTGCAGACACAACTACCCATGATATACTAATTGATATGAATATTTAGTAGATGTCTATCTCCTTTAACCATTTCATATTCCCTAGAAGGCTTCTATATTTCCCTAGAAGGCTTCCATAATTCCCATGAGTAAAAAGCTTCTAGACCAGTTTTAACCTTCTAAACGTTCGTTTTAGATTTTGTGATATGTACGAAGGTTGTAGATCTTTCTTTTATCTTTCCAACGATATAAAATTCGTATTTTTTGAATATCTATAACTCAATATATGTGCGAAATACAGCGCTGTGTGCTGGGTAAGTGGGCCCCGATGTGATTTGACACATTTTGGGTTTTGGGAGGCCTATAAACAGGAACATAATGCACATTAGGAACATTTTTATATAACCCTAGCCACCTAAGAAACTCAGAGGAGACTTGTAGAAGAGGAATTCATGGTTTAAGAAGAAAGAATTGTGGAAGGAGTCTAGGAAGAGGAAGATGAGGAGAACTCTTGGTAAACGCTAAGATTCGCCGTAGGAAATGCTTTGAGCTACTTGGAGGCCTTCAAGAGGTGAGTAACAATACATTTATGAACCATTTCCATGGTAGATGTGTTTTTATATATCGGAAGGGGTTTACCCTATGATTTTAAGAATTTTCAATTAAAATTATATATGTTGTCATTAACCTAATTTCTAAAAATGAGGGTTTTTGTTAAAAGAGAGATAACAAATTGATGCTATGATATGCTTATTAAGTATGTTATGCCTTGATGTTCATGATTGCCTATTATTGGTGAGAAACTATATATTTAAATTATAAAAAGTATACGATGTTATATGTATGAGACATGATATAACTGACTTACAACATGTTGTATGATGTTTGCTGCAATACCGCCTATGATAGGGGTATCGAAGAGTAATACTATCTTAATGGAGTATCAAAAGTAACACTTTCACACGTTGAGGTATCGAAAAAGAGTAATACCGCCATGTTCACATGCTTGGTATCGAAATGGAAATATCCCTGACAGGAGGGTGGCATTGAAACACTCCTCATGAGTAAGGGTGGGTAATGGGACGTCGTTGTCGTGTGATGTGTTGGATCTTTATGGCATGCATGCAAGAAATCAATTTAATTGTGGTTTCCGAGCCACTAAAATTAATGTAATCTGTTGTGATGCGCAATATGTTTAATTGATGGTAATTATTTTAGAGTTTATATGTCGTTGAGTTTGCTTAACATATTAATGTTATTAAAAGTATATTATACATATTATTTATAAAATTTGTGGATATCATCCATAGTTTTTCCGATTATCGTGCCGATTGAGAACAATAATCTTTTTGAAAATGGTTTATATACTGTATTGTTGTTCACTGGATTTCGTATCTCATTATAAGTATTGTTTTCGAAGCCCAACATGTAGAAGTGTTACTTTTGATACCCCTTGCGGCGGTATTACTCTTCAATACCCCTATCATAGGCGGTATTGCAGCAAACATCATACAACATGCTGCTAGTCAATTATACCATGCTTCATACATATAACATCATATACTTTTCATGATTTAAACATATAGTTTCCCACCAACAATAGGCAATCATGAACATCAAGGCATAACATATAAACAAGCATATCATAGCATCAATTTGTTAATTATCTCTCTCTAACCGCAAACCCACAATTTAAGAAATTAGGTGAATGACAACATACATCATTTTAATTGAAAATTCTCAAAATCAGGTAAACCCCTTCCGGCATAAGGGCATATAAAAACACATACTATGGAAATGGTTCATAAAGGTATTGTTACTCACCTCTTGAAGACCTCCGAGTAGCTCAAAGCGTTTCTTATGGTGAATCCTAGCATTTACCAAGAGTTCTCATTTTCCTCTTTCTAGACTCCTTCTTCCACAATTATTTCTTCCTAAACCATGAATTTTTCTTCCACAAGTCTCCTCTGAGTTCCTTAGGTGGCTAGGGTTATATAAAAACATTCCTAATGTACATTAGGTTCCCTATTTATAGGCCTCCCAAAGCCCAAAATGTGTCGAATCAAATCGTGTCAAGGTCCACTCATACCGCGCTGTATTTCGCACATATCTTGAGTTATAAATATCCAAAAATTATGAATTTTATATCGTTGAGAAGATAAAAGAAAGATCTACCACTTTCATGAAGATCACAAAATCTAAAACAGACATTTAAAAGGACAAGACTGGTGTAGAAGTTAGAAAAAGGTACTGAATCTGGAACCTGGACATTGTTTACGATTTTGACCATAACTCGAGCTACAAGAATCCAATATTGACAAATTTGGTGTCTATGAAAAGATAAGAGACAAGACTATAATTCATATGAAGACATCGAATCCAAAAACGTTCGTTTTGAGTATAAAATAATCATTTGAAGTTAGATGTCAGGTCATAGGTCTCCTATACAAAATTGGGCCTAAAACACTCAAAACTATCTATTTAACTTCTTTTAAGTCACTTAGGAGCTTTTAACCGCTTCTAAACTTGAAATATAATTATTCTAACGATTAAATTCCTGACTAATTTAATAAGCAATAGGCCTCTATTTAAAAGAAAAACTAACTCATTTACCTCCTCTTGTAGCAACACTAGAAATTTTTCACGGGAGTCCAAATAATTAGCAGGTTTGACATGCCCCTTTTCTGCTAACTGTAACAACAATAAGATTGCTAATTAATCAAACTGGCTGCCAAGAGGAGGCAGTTTATGTCATCAATCCCATAAAACAGTTTCAAGCAGTTTTAATGAACATATGTAATTAGTGAACATAATAATAACATTAATATCAGGGCATAATGGGTGAAACACATATAAGAATTGAATAGTGATAACATAATGTGCAGATGAATATTCACAATCTCAGTTAATCAACCATGCCTGTCATCCAGAAAAAGAATTATGCTCAGACATGTTAATTTTACATTTTCTTCACATCATATGTTTCATATATTTGTTCAACCCCAAGGTGATGCTCACAGGATCAACATTATTTTTAGTTAGAGGGAACTCGAAGTTGCACAAACTCATTTGAATCAAACATGAAGAACAACTAATTTTCAAGATATAATGCCATCTTTTTTCATTTTTATCTTTAACAGCTAACTCTGTTCCCAACAGCCTTTTTCATGCTACTTTTCTTTTCTTGCATAAGTTTGAATGGAAGTTAGAAACCAGGATTCTGAAATGGGATTATGGGAACAATATGACAGAGCGAAACAATGATTAGAAGACATAAATGAAAGGAGAACCAAATTTAGTTCTGATCATAGTTATGTCATGCCTACCCGACACCCTTAAAACATCTTGAGTTGCGGTCCATAATCAAGCAAACATCTCGAACCTGAAAATAGTAAACTAAAGATGTTAGAAAGTCATAGAATGAAGAACAAATGGTTTTTTGTCAGAAAATAAAATAGGACCAAAAACAAGAAAATTAAACCACATAGCATATTGAGATATTGTGAGTTTAAATTTGGTCCTCCAACGGTGAAAAGCTCTATACACTATCAGTATGCAAGAAGGTACAACATCATTCAAGTATACATATAGGATTTTCTCATGGGAAAAACTCTTACAGTGTCAATCAAACTGTCAATAAATCGCAATCAAATCTTGTGTTATTAACAAGAATGGATTTCATTCCAATGCTTTAGATAATAAATCACAGTAACGAGAAGAATGATATTAAAGTAAATGGAATATCATAACCTTGCCAGCCCTTGAGAAGTACTCATATACATTTCTTTCACCCACTTTCAGAGAAATCCGTGAGAAATGAGAACGCTTAGACAGATTAAATCTGGCAATAAATGATATCAATAAACAAATCATGTAATTGCATTCCAGATGTATTTAGAATAACTGATAAGCAAACACGGTTCTTTGATCTCAGTTCAGGAACAGCCTCAGGTTCTGCCACTTCTTCCTTTTTCTATTTATGTTATCTGCAATAAACAAAAACATAAAAAGCAATCCCATCCATGCAGTAGAGAAATCACTTGAACCCAAAAGGACCAAAATGAAAGGATTTGTATTTATCATATTAATCAAAGCTAAGGTGCTAAAGATGTTGATAAAGAATTTAATGTTGAAATTGAGTGTCCAGGGCTAGCCATAAACAACAGACATCGATGGACCTCATCTGATAGTTGGACAGGTCATTCACTCAAAGAACCCATAAACTAACTGATATCAAAGGACACTAATTGGACAATCCCCTATGATCTAATATTTCTTGAATTAATCACAACTAACATTATGATTGGCATGGGAAACCAAAAAAAAAAAACTATATTGATTCAAGATACCCATATTGGTAGTAAAACATCTACAAAGATTATATTCGGTACAAATTACGTGTACGCATAACTGCCCAAATTTGAAATGTCTCTAAATTAAAACATGCATTAATATTCCTACCCCTAACATGTATTCCTGCATCCCTCTAAATGAACAACATCGAAAAAAAATCAATTCTATAAGCACAAAGGTGGATGAGAACATAAAACGATAGAACAAAATACCTGAAGTTATAGTTCTTTACAATAAAATACAAAGGTGGTCCAATCCTGAGATATTCTGAAACATTATTGAAATACCCCTGCAGGAGGACATATATATAGCTTGAATTCATGCACAAGAAAGGATGAATGGATGAGGCTGAGTCAAATTATTAAACCTGGAGATATGAATCTCCAGGAAGAACAATCTCCTGCTCCAAACCCCGTTCAATTCTAGTGCTTAATGCCTGTACGATTCAGACAAAAACAAATTAAAGAAGCGGGGTTAAAGAAAGAAAAGACGGAAACAATGCATTAAAAGCACAAACAGGTATGGTTTAATTAATCTCACAGCTATAAAAACAAATCCAAGGACTTACAATGCTAGCCAATGCAAATGCCGTAACAAACGCAATGACAACTATTTTTCCTCCCCAAATACTCCGAATGGGAGCATGAACCTCCTGAAAAGGGAAAAATGAATCAGCAGGATAAGAAACCAAGTAAAACTAAGGAACATTATAATGAAGTCAACTCTAAGAGTTGGACAAAAGATGTTATTTAATTTAAAAAGCATGCAAAAGTGACTAAATGTTAACAGAGACATGAGTAGATTCAAATTTAAATGCTTCAAAAGAGGTGCTTCAATAATTATAAACAATGGCTGTTATCTTTAGCCCTCTATTAATTACCAGTGACCAATTATTGATTAAATAGATAATGCTAATTACCTTTGAATATTGAGCCAATAAACCAATTTTGTGCAAACTAAGGATATTCATACCACAGATCACATTATTTCTTGAGTTAAATAGGTAGATTAATGCCCGTGAATAGTTTGACAGAGGCTGGTCTAGACATGATAAGCATGTCAGATAAAGATAGCCTATATAGGTTACAGCCATTTACAAAATAAAAAATACGTAAGTGATGCTAAAAGTCCTAATGTCAAGAAGGTGCCAGTTAGCTCAATAGGAAAAGTCCTTTGCAGGTGATTGCAAGGAGGACCTGTCAAATCCGGCCTTTACCCCTTTAAGTCACTTGAGCACAAGCCATAATTTCAACACTGTATCTTAGCTATAAATGTCTTGAGAATGGTCACTATAGAAAGTCTATCAATTGTAATTTGTATATGAAGTTATGAACTAATTTTGATGGGTATTATTGAGAAGAATATACTTATACAACTTATTCTAGGAACTTTTCCAGTTAAAAAGCTTATGGTTTTAGGAGATTATGAGAAAGCATATTTTCTTGTCCCGTTTCTGGATTCATAATGATTTGATATAATTGTTTCTAAAGAGGTTGGCAAATGCACAGAAGGTAAGAGCCTATCAGTTTAGGGGGTCTTTTTAAGTTTCATCAAACAAATAGAAGACCTATAGGACTGGTACAAATATGCACTTCAACATCTGTAACAAGTTCAATCTGTTGATATGAACTAAGACGTTTACCTGATGTCCTCTGCAAATGAGTGCAAATGAGATCAAAGTCATTTTTATCCAAAAACTCTGAACACCTCAGTCACTGTCTGCCCAGACCTCAATGCTAGAATCAGGATCAGACAAAGAAGATCACATAGGAGATCACACTATCTGGAATTTCAGTAGGCCTTTGAATCTACTTTATCTGATTCAAAATTTGTAATTCCGGAGAGAGACATCCATGCATATAAACTTTGAATCTCCTTTATCGGGTCTGCGTGTCCGTGTCCACGTCGTGTCTGTGTCTGTGTTTCATAGGCCAAAAGCAAACATATAGTCTCCAAACTTTGCTTCCCTCTGTCTACATACCCAGGGACATGTAGTTTGCAGCAGGAGGGTAGAATCGATATTTAAAAAGTCTCAGCAAGTCAAACCTCCAATTTTTCAACACAAATCTACCCATCACCCCTATTCTGTCAAAAACAACAATGAAATTTCGAACAATTCCATAGCTACCATCAAACCTCAACAAAGCACGAAGCCACCATGGACTCTTAACTACCAAACCCATCAAATCAATCTCAAAACCACTTCACCCAAAACAAAACTAGTGGCTCAACGCCCCATCACCATCAACACAACAATATAACAACATACCTGGAGGTCGGTGTCACAAAGAGAGCTCAGGCTTCAGCTATGCGCGCGCAACTGGCCATCAGCGATTGGCCGCGTGACTGGAAAACACTGCGGCGGCGCTAGAGCCAAGCGGAGAGAGCGTTTTCTGCGAGAGCCGAGAGGGAGATAGTGAGACGGAGGAAGGAGTTCTCTGCCCTAGGAGGAAGAGCAGGGATGACAATGGTTATCCCCGCATGGTTATATATCGAACCTGTACACTATGTTTGGTTTATGAAGGAAAATGAGAGGAAAGCAAGTGGGAGGGAAGAAATGAGAAAGAAAGAAAAAGAGTAAAAAATAAGATGATTATTTAGTTGTTTGGTTGAAGAGAAAATGATAGGAAAGAAAACAAATTTTTTTTCATTCTCTTGTTTGTTTGTGCAGAAAGTGAGAGGAAAGAAAAGAACATAGTTGTGAAATGACAAATCTACCCTTAAATAAAAATATAAGGTAAAGTAAAAATATAAAGTAATAAACAAATAAGATAAAAATGCAAAATATAATCTCCATATTGGAAAAGATAGAATATATACGTGAGAATAAAAAATAAATTAAAAATATCAACAATATTAATTAATTTTATCAATTAAAATAAAATAAAAATTAAATGAATAATATAATTATGTTGATAATGTCAAGGGGAGGATTATCCTTGAATCTACGTGACAATGTGTTATGATTTCCCTTCTTTTTTCAAAAAGTTTTGAAAATTAAATTTATTGTTTTGAAACTCTCATTTACATTAATTAATAATTAGCATTTAAGAGAATATGGAAACGGGGAAGGCTTCATCATCTTATGGGTCTTTACAAAAGCTTCACAACACGTCTCCCTTACTTGATGTCTCAGACCCCCACCTGTAACTTGGCAAAGAAGTGTTGTTCACAGTGGTTGGGAAGGTGGCGGACGACGAGGCGAACGACAATGGCTAGGAACCAGTCAGGCGGGTACTACGCGGCGGTGGGGTTCTGGTTTGTGTTGTGCGCTATGGGCCACAAGAGTGAGACTGAGGCGTGGTAGATAAGGAGTAGGGGTGAGCATCGGGCGGGTTCGGGTTGGGATTGTCGGGTTCGGGCGGATTTGATGTAAGAAAAATGAAAACCATTTCCGCCCGTCTATACATCGGGTTGGTCGGGTGGCGGTTTAGTCGGGTGGCGGTTCGGTTCGGGCGGTTTGCACGGATGAAGAATTTTTTTATTATTTTATTTCATAAAAAACAAAAAATGGAGCCAAAGCCCAATTTCTCGGTAACACAGCCCAAAAAAAGAAGAGAGTTGGCCCAAATGAGAAAATGAGAAACAGGGGAGAGATACAGCCTCCATGGCCCATGCCTCCATTTTCTACCCTCTTCTTCTTCTCTGCTACAACCCTAGCCGCCGCCACCACATCTTCAGACTTCAGTCATCCACGATCGTCTTCAAAGTCGAACCAGGAACGGTTGGCAGTACTAAACGGCAAGGAAGACGGCGAGTTAATGAAGGAGTGACACCGTCAGATCCGGCTTCGTCATGGTCGCATGGTGATGTACGGCGGACGACCGGAGAGTATGATATGGAGAGGAAGAAGACGGGACCGCCAGATCTCCTTTCACCACCGTCAGATTCGGCCTCATCATGGCGAAAAACGATGTCGCGTGTTGCTGTTTGGACTTTGGAGGACGGCGACAATCCAAAAAGCGATACCACGTGGTGGCTCTGATCTGCAACGACCAGCGAGGGCGAGGCTGCGAGGGTTCGGACTTGGAAAGCGAGGCCGCGCGGTTGCAACTCTCAGACAGGAGTGAGGGAGCGAAGGTAGCTTCTGAGACTTGTTGAAACTGAAACTAAAGGAAGCTCTGTCTTTAGTGGGTGACTTGAGGTGAGGGTGGGATGTGGGAGAGGGGAGACACAAGAAAGAATTTTTTTTACAATGTTCGGTCGGGTTCGGTTACCGATGGATTAAATTATGTGGAACCGAACCCGCCCGACAATACCCATTACAAACTTAATTTTTCATCCGCCTAAACCGACAAACCGACCGAATCCGCCCACATCACCAAATCATGAATCGGTTTGTTCGGTTTCGGACGGGTCGCGGGTTGATGCTCAGCCCTAATAAGGAGCAAGCAGTGGTGACGAACCACGACTGGGGTGACTGAGGCACGGCGGTACAGTGGTTCGTTATAGAGGAGACGATTTTAAGAAGAAGGAACAAGAGAAGAGGGACAAGGAGAACATTTTAAGAAGATAGCTTTGATCTGTTTCATTATACTGTCTTGTAGAGCATTGATTTTCAATCTGGAATGAGGGGAAAATGGGTTGAAGGAGGAAGAGAGAGTAGATGACTCCAGGGCTAGTTTTGTCATTTTGCAACAAAATAAGCTCTTGCCTCCAACTTTCATCCCATTTTGGGGTGGGACCCACTTTTTTTTTCTTTCCACCCATTTTCATTCTTGAACCAAAAGATGGAAAACACAACTTTCCTTCACTTTTTTTTCCTCTCATTTTTTTTCCCTCCGTTTTCTGCTGTACCAAACACTGCGGTATTATAACAGCAAGTACTAAGCCCCAGCACCATGAGCTTGAAATAGACAACTATAAACACCAGAAGGGGGGTTGAATTGTGTTTATCAGAAATTAAAATAAAATTGAAAACTTTTCGCACACAGAAGCTAGGTTCGGACAGGTGTAAAATAAGTTACACAGACAGGTCACCTGTCTGTTGAATTTTCACAGAAAACCCCACAAGCATACAAATGAAAATGAGCTTGATAAAAACACTTTTAACCCCTTAGTTAGAATGCAGAAGATATATAATCAAAACAACTAAAGAGTTTAAGGGAGGAGAGATTAACACAGTGATTTATTCTGGTTCACTCCTTAACACAAAGAGCTACGTCCAGTCCTTGGCAGCACCAAGATTTATCCACTATAACTGATCAGGTTATAGACTCCAAGTATTGTTTGCACACCTAGCCTCTTCAGGCTCCAAGACAAGTATTCTTTGCACACCTAGCTTCTTCAAGCTCACTCAGATTTGTTTGAGAAATTTGGTTTGTAATAAATACAATTTCAGACAGACAGATCTTTCACTAACACTCAGAGAGTGGTTTAAATGTAAAGCTTAGGAAAGTCTGCGTAACAACTTCAAATGATTGAAGAATACAAATGGAATAAATGAACAGAGTAATGGCTCTTTAATGCTTTGTAATCTCTGATGTGTTCATCTTCAATGACTTCTGTATTTATAGCCTTCAAACATTTAATATCCGTTAGAGACATTCCTTGCAACGATGGCTTCAAGCAGAGCTTAATTAAATGCAATATAGTCATTCTGGGCAGCCATTAATGCAATGGAGACGTTGGTTGTACTCTAACATGAAGGATCATGGCTTTATGCATCGTGTAGTAGCCAAATCAGAGTTGTGCAGAATGCTTTTGTACTTTGCAGAGTACATTTCCCTTCTTGTGTAACAACCGAAAGTACTAGGGAATAAAGCATGTTGGAAACATTCTTTAACTGGAAGTTTGTCTCTGACTTCCTAGGTTGCTTGAGAGAGAAATCCTCTGAGTTTTCTTGATAAGCGTGAGAGAGAGATTCAAAGTCTTCTGCATAAGGGGACAGCTTCCAAAAGCTTCATGTACTTCGAGTTCTTAACAAAGAACCTTAGACGAGTATGAGAGCAGAGCAGAGACAGGTTGAAACCAATTTGTACAAAGTCAACAATCCCAGTCAGCAGACCGGTTGACTTTTTGCTTATCCAGACAGGTTGTTACTTAAGTAGACAGACAAATGAGTTTTGCTATTTTTCTGATCTGTACACTAAGTAGACAGGTTAACAACCACAAAGTAGGTTAATTAAATCATTAACCAATGTTTAGTTTTCATCAAAACTTAGGGAAATGCACACAGACATTTTATAGACTTAACAATCTCCCCCTTTTTGATGATGACAAACATTTAGATGATTTAATAAACCTTAGAAAATATCAACTTAGAGAATGATAGAATGTAGACAGGTTGAAATTTTCTATACATGCAGACAGGTGCATTTGAGTTCAAATAACAGTATCAAAGAAATATGCAGCAGCTTAAGTTCAAAACAAATATCAGAGATCAAAAGTTCAATTTTAACTTTATCTGATTATCTGAACCATCTTATATTTTCTCCAGATTTGACACTTAACACTTACTTATCTTAATCATCTTACATTTTTCTCCCCCTTTTGTCAACAACAAAAAGGTCAGACAGAAAACAGTAAAGAGAGATACAAAGATAAAGTAAAAACTGATTTTCATTCATCATAAGCTTCTCATTTACAAGGCAGTTTCTACAAAAACATCTACCTAGACTGATTAAAAGAAAGATACAAAGAATCAACTTTCTTTTCTAACAACAGCCTAGCATGCCTTTCTTCATCCAATTGCCTTCTGACTTCTTCTAGCTCAGCTTTAAGTAGATTGAAGCTATTTAAATCCACCATCTGAGAAGAGGAGGCTTCTGAAGACAGGCTGGTTGAAGCAGCAAACAGATTTGGATACCAAGGTAAGGCTAATACTGGGGGTGCCTTAGGTACAGAGAAGGGTGAGGAGACACGGGGAAAGATGTACTGATGAATGGTTCTAAAATAAAAGAAAGGAAGAAAAGCTAATTTAAACAAAGATTTGATTCTGACTAGGTCAGTATCAAGAGAGGGAAAGACACATGAGAGTCTTTCACATAGAGACAGACGAGTTACTCTAATTTGAATAGGAGGGGGAAGAGGTTGGTTAGCTAAGACAGATGGAGGTAAGGGTAAGAGAGAGTCTATATGACATAAAAACGAATTTGACCCTGTGACTAAGAGAAAGAAATACCTAGACCTAGAAGGTAACATTACAACAGAGGCAGGATAGTGAGATCCTTCCAATGTTCTAATGAACAGAACTATAGGGGGATAGAAGAAAATCTCCCTACATGGGTTCAGAATGTGAGGAGGAGGAGAAGGAATGACAGATAAGTGAGAGACACTTGCAGTCATCAGAGATTGCAGATCACTCACAAACAGTCTTGATGATATGCCAGATTGTTCTTTGGGAGTTGAGTCCCTGTGAACAACTATGTACTGACATATATCAGACACAACATCAAAAGATGTTTGGGTGGGGTGAGAGGAGACAGGTGAATGGAAAGAAGAGGCAACTGACAAAGGTTTAATAAAAAGGGCAGAAGGGGAGGAAACAACAGAACTGGGCATACCTTGGTGAAGGGGAGAGGATGGTGCAGAAGGGAAGGTGAAAAACTGATCTTCAAAGAGTCTTGTCTTCTTCCTTGAAGGGGACAAAGCAGTAGCTTCAGGATGATCAACTGTCTGAGTCCCATCAGACAGGTCAGCAGAAGTTGCAGCAGCAGTAGCAGCAGGTTCTTCTGCAGGGATTTCTTCCCTTCTAGCAATGGCCACTAAAGGCATAGGGTAGCCTGACCTTCTTTTTCTGGGAATGATTCCCAAATCAAGAGGTTTCTTCTCCTTTGGCTCCTCTAAGGGTGGAGATGTCTGCTCCCCCTGAGCAGATGCTTCCTCTTTACTAGGTTCAGACTCCACTTGTCTGACCTTGGTAAAGGTCTTCACCAGTCTTCTCTTTTTACTGGGTTGTGCAGGAGCAGCACCAGATTTCCCAGCCTTACTTGTCTTCCTCTTGGGAGAGGGTTTCTTCAGCTTGAACCTGAGAGGCTCAACTGTCTCAGCAGATTCTTCAGAAGTTGAGGGTTCCTCAGGCTTCTGATCTTGTCTGGCCACCTTTCCAGCAGGTTTCCAGATTCTTTCAGAGATTGGAACTTCTGATTCACCAGTAGAATCCACTAGTTCTTCTACTTTCTCCTTCTGCTTCTGCTCAGTAGCAGGCTTCTTCTTCTTCTTCTTCTTCTTCTTCTTGTCTTCTTCTTCTTCTTCTTCTTGTCTTCCTCTTCATCCTCTAGAGGGATTCCTTCAATCCCCATCATAGATAGGACCTTCTTGTCTACGGGAAGAGACATGTCCACAAAGTGAACATCAGTTGGAACAAACAGCTTGTTCCTGAATACTCTTGTCAACAGCATTCCATAAGGATAGGTCTGCATGTTGGTCCTTCTGATCAGAGACTCAAGATACATGTAGATGAGATCATTGATGTCTATCTTGATTTTGTGAATCAAGTGGTACAGAGCAAATCTGTCCATCTTGGTCACATTGTCTCATGATCCTTTTCTTGGCATCACACACTCCAGCAGCAACTTGTGCAAGAACCTGCACTTGGGCACCATGCTGACAGGCTTCTTGTTCTCAGGGTTGGGAACTCCATACACAGCAATGTTCACATTTTCAGCTCCTACCTGATCTTCCCAGTCAGGTCTGAAGGCAGTTCCAATCCTTGGACATCTTGTTGCTAACTCCAAAGATCCAATAGGGAAAATGAGGGTTTTGTCAGATGACATTTGAGCCTTAAAGCTCTTGGTTCCATCAAGCACACTGGTGATGACCACAACATTCCTCCAGAAGTCTCTGACAAGCTTGGGATGAACAAGCTCCTTGATATCAAAGAAGGCAGTCCACTTAGAGTATTCCAACTCTTCAGTGACATCCATACCCCATTTCTTCATCTGTTGAAGATCAACAGTCTTACCAGGAAGAATCTTCTCAACATCAGCTACTCTCATCTCGTATTGCTCAGTAATTTCTTTTGAGGACAGACGCTTTGAAGATGCCATTTTTCAGAGAAGAAGTTACGAGGGTTTTGGAAGAGTGGAGGGTTTGAGAGAGAAGAAGACGAAGATAGAAAGACTTTAGGGCTTTTGAAAAAGATAAAGTTTGAACCTTTCTGAAAAATTGCCTTTTATGGCAATAAAGGCAGGAGAGAGAAATAAAACATTTTTAATTCAAAACGGCACGATTTATGTGGGGAACTGTAGCGCCCACTTAAGACATAAATAAAACATGGTTTCGAGATAAAAACTGTCGTGCCTATGATTAGCTTCAGATTAGTGAATGGTATTAAATAAATAATAACCATTTTAATAAAACTGTTGAGATTCAACAAAGTGACTCAACAGAGTCAGACAGGTAATCACGGACAGGTGATATAAAGCTATAAGACAGGTAGCATAGATAGTTCAAAAACTCAGACATTTCATTCAACAATGCAATGCATGTTTAAATTATCTCTAATAAATAGAAATCTTTCTTCTGCTAGAGGTTTAGTGAAAATATCAGCCCATTGATTTTCACTTTTAACAAACTTAATATCAAAGATGCCCTTCTGAACATAATCCCTTATAAAGTGATGTTTGATTTCTATATGCTTAGCCTTAGAATGCTGAATTGGATTTTTAGTTAAGCAAATAGCACTAGAGTTATCACACCATACAGGTAAATTATGCTAAAAAATAGAGTAATCCTCAAGTTGATGTTTTACCCATAAGAGTTGAGAACAACAACTAGCAGTTGAGATGTATTCTGCTTCAACAGTAGATAGAGCAATAGTTGTCTGTCTTTTGCTTGACCAAGAGACTAAGTTTGCTCCAATGAAGTGGCATCCTCCACTGGTGCTTTTCCTTTCAATTCTGTCTCCAGCAAAGTCAGCATCACAGAATCTCACTAATCTGTATTCTTTAGTTCTTAAATATAGCAAACCAAGATTAGTAGTCCCAAGCAAATATCTAAATATTCTTTTAACAGCTTTAAGATGAGATTCTCTTGGGTCAGATTGAAATCTAGCACACATACAAACACTAAATTGAATATCAGGTCTGCTTGAAGTTAAGTATAGTAGAGATCCAATCATACCTCTGTAGACAGTTTGGTCTACCTTTTTACCTTCATCATCTTTACTTAGTTTTGCATTGGTTTCCATGGGAGTTTTCTTAAGTTTAGCACTTTCCATTTTGTACTTCTTAAGCATTTCCTTGATATACTTTTGTTGATGAATGTAAATTCCATCACTTGTCTGTTTGATTTGTAAACCAAGGAAGAACTTTAACTCTCCCATCATGCTCATCTCAAATTCTGCTTGCATCAGCTTTGAAAAGTCCTTGCACAACTTTTCATTAGTTGCTCCAAAAATAATATCATCAACATATATTTGGACTATAATGAAGTTTTCTTTAGAACTTTTCTTAAACAGAGTAGTATCTACTTGTCCTCTAGTAAAACCATTATGCATGAGAAAAGAACTTAATCCATCATACCATGCCCTAGGTGCTTGTTTTAAACCATATAATGCCTTTTTAAGTTTAAAAACATGATCTGGTTTATCAGTATCTTCAAAACCAGGAGGTTGTTTAACATATACTTCTTCTTCAATTATTCCATTGAGAAAAGCACTTTTCACATCCATTTGAAAACGAGTGATTTGGTGTTGTGCAGCATATGACATTAGAATGCGTATAGCTTCTATTCTAGCTATAGGTGCAAAGGTTTCAGTATAGTCAATACCTTTTTGTTGGTTATAGCCTTGAGCTACTAACCTTGCCTTATTTCTGACAACTTTGCCATCCTCATCCAACTTGTTTCTAAAGACCCATCTTGTTCCAATGACAGACTTGTTTTTGGGCCTGGAGACTGTAACAGCCTGATTTTCAGTATGTTGTTGATTAATTAAAATATAAGTAATTATATTTTAATATGAAGTTTAGAAAATGTTTTTAATAAAATAAAAATCATATTCTTGATCTATCTTATGATAATAGCTCACAATAAAATTTTCGGCTGAAAATTCAGACGAAAGCCGGTCTGCATTTTCTCTACCAACATAATTTTACTGAGCCGGAAACATAATTTTGACCCGTGAACGAAAGAATTAGTATTTTTATCACGTTTCCAATAACTTTGGTTATTTTCAAAAATTTGGGTTCGAAATCAAAAATATAATATTTTACCCGGGCGAAATCTTCGTAAAATACGATCGGAAGTGCAACCGGATACGCAATGGAGCAGAAGAGGGAACACAAAAGTGATGGAAGTGACATGAGGGGACAAGTCTAAAAAGCTTATGACACACTCAAAAAATAACCATCATTACTTTTTCAAATTAAATGTTATTTTATTACAAAAGCTAGTTTTTCTCTCTCTTCCTCAACCAAACAAGCCTTAAGCAAGACTTGGAGACCAAGTTCTTCTCCCCACCCCTCAAAGCACGAAATTCTCTCTCTCTTCCCCTATATTTACACTCATCTTCTTCACTTTTCACTTTACTCACTCAAAAACTCCATTCTCCTTCTTCTTCTTCCTTTTTCTTCAAACTTCATACTCATAAAGCTTCTATTTTTAGTCATATTTTCACTTCAAGTTATTCACAAGAGTTGATCCTTGCACCAAGGGTAATACTCTCATACCAATATTTTTGCAAGTTTCACCTTTTATTTTATAGTTTACTCTACTTTTTCATTAAGTGTTCTTAATGGGTTTCCAACTTCTAATATCTCTAGGAAATTGTAGAAAAATCCTTTTGAGTTGAAACCACTTTCTATAGTCTTGTATTAACCTCTATTTTCACATACTATGAGCTTGTGTCAAACAAAAATTTCTACCTCTTCTCTCCAAGGATGGCCGAAACCTAACAAAAGTGGCCTAGGAGGTTTTGTTTCAACTTTTGCTTGTATGAACTTGTATTTGAGTTTCATTTCCAAGATGATCATGACAAAGGCTCCTTTATACTAAAGGGTGTTATGTCTAAGTGATTGGAAAGTTTAAAGCTTTTTACACATTTTTCATGTAAAGGCCAAAACTTTAAGAGTTTAAGGTAAAAATGTTTAGTTGTTTTTCCAAAATGATCATGGATTAAGGCTCCTTGATGTATAAGGATGCTAAATCCAAGAGATTGGAAAGTTTGAAGATTTCTAACCTTTATTTCATACCAAGACCGAAACTTTAATAGTTTTTGGCAAAAAAAATGGTAAGTTTTATTTTCTTCCAAAATGATCATAGATTAAAGCTCCTTATGATAAAGGATGCTATGTCTAAAGTGATTGGAAAGTTTAAATCTTTTTCATTGAGTTTCCTAGGATGGCCGAAACTCATTTGCTTTGGACCTAGGATGTGTTGTTTTTATTTTCCAAGATGATTATGGATTAAAGCTCCTTATGTGAAAGGATGCTATATCTAAGAAGATTGGAACGTTTTAAGTTGTTTCTCTTCCAAAATGATTATAGATTTGAGCTCCTTAATATCAAAGGATGCTATGTCTAAAAGATTGGATGATTTAAAGATTTCTAGTTTAAAAATCCTATGATGGCCGAAACCTAAGGTTTATGGACCTAGGATGTTTTGTTTTCATTTTCCGAAATGATCATGGTTTCAAGCTCCTTACTATGTATGGATGCTAGCCTAGATAGATTGGAAAGTTTAGAAATTTTTAGCCAATTTATTTATGTTGGCCGAAACTTGCACTAAAGAAAATAAAATGTTTTTGATTTGGTTTGTGAAAACTAGTACTTGATTCCTACTCCTTAATACTCTAAGATCATTGATCTAAGAGATTGTGTCGATTTGAAAACCCTAGCCTATTTTTGTCATACAAGGCCGAGTCTAGGCTTTCAAAAATAAGGATGAGTTTGTTTGATTTGGTTATTTTATGTTGTGTGGTTGAAGGTGGTGTTAACACATATCGATCGGATAACAAGGAGCTGCGGGCTCAAACCTTCGGTGATCACTCAGGTGGGGGAAAGAACCAACCTATCGTCGGAATCGATAAGTAGTAAATTATCTAGTAATTATGTAGGGCGACCTAAACCCTACTAGCAGTCGAATAATCGACAAGACCAAAATCACTTTCAATTGCTTTTGAAACACCCATAGTGATTCGGGGATTGTAGGTTTATCGATATTAGGTTGATATTTATTAACTGTTGATGGATGATCTGTTTTTATTATTTATACTGAATTGGTTGTATGCCATGTTTATGTTTGGAATATCTTGAATTGTTCTATATGATGCATGATCTGTTTGGTGTACTGTATGCTTAGTGGATAAGTGATGATATATGTGATGTTTAAGAGATGAGTTGTTTTGGGTGCGAGGATCATAATGACTGTTAGAGGTGCCTAACCTAAATAATTTGTGATAATGAGGTATTTTGACTTAGAGCTTGTGTTGAGGTTTTGATTTGAGGTTAAGGCACTAGGTTACGACTATAAGAGTCTGTGAGGTTCATGAGTTGGGTTGTTTCTACAACTGAAGTCCTTGTGGGACCGTCCAAGGGTAAACTTAACAAGTGCAGCTATGAGCGTCATTGCTTTGCTTGAGCACCTCCGGGAGTGGTTGAGGTGTGCGCCGGGATCATCGTGCAGCTATAGTGTCACGCTTAGCGTGAGCGTTCTTACCATGGTTGAGGTGTGCACCGGGATCATCGTGCAGCTATAGTGTCATGCTTAGCATGGGTACCCACGATCGGGGTATGCACCGGGAGCTTCGTGCCACTAGGAGTGTCATTGCGCAGCATTGAGCATCTCAACATGACTAAGGATGTGCACCGGGATTGGGACGAGTCGCTTGGACGATCGATCAAGAATCACTACTGTGATAAGGAATTCCGTAACCGCTTTGACATCAAGGTTTAGTTTTTGAGTGAGGGTAGAGGTGAATATAAGAACTTTAATGAAGGATGGATGACTTTGATTGATATTGTGTCTGTGATAATTACTGTTTAGTTTACTATGAATCTTTTCCGCTTTTGATGATAGCATGTTTCTTATCCCCTGTACTTTTCTTTGCTTTGTTCTATCTTTTATGGTTCGTGTTCAAAGATCCTGTTGATGAGCCGAACGAGGAGGAGCTGGACGGAACTCCTTATGAGCCGGATGCCGGAGGACGAGCTGTGACCCATGATGAGTAGGGTCTAGTCCTAGTTATGGCCAGTGCGTCCGTGTCACGACGCTTTATCTTTTCCGCTTTTACGTTTTGTATAACTCGTACACCTGTTAGGGCTCCTATTGTCGGGATGCCCTAAAACAGTGTTTTGTTTAAACTCTGATTGCACTTACATATGTTTAATGTGGTCATGTTTTCTTATTCCTATTCTACATGAATATGTTTACTTAATAATTTAAGTTTTAATTCCGCCGTATTTTCATGTTAAATTTAAGAATAAGAACATAATAATCAAGTTTATTTCCAAATAAAACCCCGAGGCACAGCGGGGTGTCTCATTATGGTATCAGAGCAGTTTGATTCTGATCGGACTGCTAAGTTTAGGTGTTGTTACTGGCCGTGTCTAGTTGAATCCACATCGGATTTAGACTATGTTTAGAAGTGGAGTAGAGTGTCCGAACCTAATGAGAAACAGTTAATATTAGTATGGCATATGGTCTTTATATACTTGCTTATGTAGTATTATATGTCATACTAATTAGAGTGAATGGTTTCTTTCACTCAGAATCATGGCACGTGGAAGAGGACGACCAATCGGCAATGGTGACAACTTTGAGAATACGAACAATGGAGGAGGATCATCTTCGACTCCAAATACCATGGAAACAATAGCTGCTGCGATGCTATTGCAAACCCAACAGAACGCTGAGATGCTGCGAATGAACAAAGAGCAGCTAGAGATAAAGAGTCAGAGAAGGGCAATAGCATCTGAAGATGCCGGATTGGCAACCTTTATGAATGGAAAGCCACCCCAATTTCGAGGAGAATACGATCCAGAGAAGGCAGAATGGTGGATACAAGAGATTGAGAAGATATTCGATACTGTACGTTGCCGAGAGGATAAAAAGGTGACGTATGCTGCCTTTATGTTGACTGAGGGGGCAGAATTCTGGTGGAAGGGCAAGAGAAGGTTGTTGGAGGCTGAAGGTAGTGTGATTACCTGGAAATTATTCACTGACTGCTTCTTCGAGAAGTATTTTCCGCGAATAGTTAGATGTGACACCCTACTCCCGGGTCATGGTTACCCGTTTGCGGAAAAATAAGATTTTATTTGCTGGTTGCTTTCGGAAAATATTAATTTCTCAACGTGAATCTCTTCAAAATATGGTGATAAAATTGTTTCCTTTTAACTCCATAACAACTACATAATCATAACCATACTTAGATATATAAGCATATGCAGAAGTCATACAACTATACTGCCTCGTAAGTTTCACACTTAGGTCTTTATCAACTTAGTTCATTTCAACACATGACACCACATAAAAAAAAAACCTAAGCTGGTCGTAACTAACAGACAGTTATTGAGAATACCCTTATTGTCATTCCCACTAACAGATACTTCTCCAAGCATCTAGGAGTTAAGTCCTCGAGCGACTTAGTGAATCCCTCCGCTTCGTCCATGCTAGTATACCAAAGGAATACGATAGACTAGAGTAACCTGTTATATTGTAAGGGTGAGACGCCAATATATGGATTTAACACAATAACTAAAAGCGTGACTCACAAAACAGCATATACACACATACAATTATAGCAGCATACATGCTCATAACTAAACAAGTACTTTATCAATGGGTTTCATACCCCCAAACATCAACGTTTGAAAACTATGCATGAACACTTCAATATATAGTCTCTACATTTCGCTAAATCTCCGGAGATCCCCAACAACGTGTAAATGAGCTGATCAGGCTCGATTGCCAGGTATATTAGGCACAACGTATTTATCATAGCACACTGTCCACACAAGGCACAGTGATCAACGTATATGGTATTGCCAGGTATATTAGGCACAACGTATTTACCATAGCACACTGTCCAACACAAGGCACAGTGATCAACGTATATGGTTTTTCATTGTCCATCAAGGCACAATGAATCAACGTAGCATGAAATACCTCACACCTCAAGGCATTCACACAAAACAACGTGGCATGGAATACCTTACTCATTAAGGTACCACACTTCACAACATGGGCACGTCTGCCAATGAATGCATGTAAAACGTTTGTTCTCATCATTTTTCTTTGTGTTCAGTCTTTATTTGCCGAAGCTCAAAATGGCTTACGACTACTCGTGATTTTCAACGTATTAACTTAACAACGTGTTTAAATCTTTCAACGTCAACACAGGACACGAAGTCCGAGTGCTCAATCACAAAACCTTAGACCTTGCAATCAGCCTTGGGGTTTGTGGTCATAGAAAACAATATTTACCTTTTACAACGTAACCCACCATGTGGATATACAACATGAAAAGGACACAAAGTCCATAACAACGTAACTCATAACATGGGTACTCAACGTAACACGGATCAAAGATCTTCGTGCTTAAATTAAAGAACACTAGTATCACGACGTCTCTGATACTAGGCTCACATTTCAACGTAAACACCATTTTCGTTCATTGAAAAACAAATCCAAAACAAAGTCTCCGCAACTTATCCAAGTTGACGTAAAATAACACGATTAGAAAAACTCCTTTACAAAAACTCCTTTATAAAAACTCCTTTATAAAATCATCGATTACTTGAAATTCTTTTCTATAACGTTTATGTGCCAAAAAGAGAATCACGTGAGGCTCAAGTTTATCTAAAATACGTACTGCCGCTTTAAAAATACTTGTCGTCGACACTTTTCCAATTTGCCATCAAATTACATCTTTTAAGCCAAAACTTAGCTTTTTCCACTTAAACAATTTTCTAAAATCATACTTAAGTTATTTTTGAAGATTAATTTCATAAAATAACTTTTTATAATATTATGGAATTTTTCACGTAAAAATTAGCAGTACTAAAATATTTTCACGGTTACGTCTTCACTGTGACTCATAGTTGACTTTTATCAATAAATTATTAAAATAATAATATTTCTCAATATTCATTTATTTTCCCAAATAATATTTTCCACTACTATTATATTCCAACATTTCCCATAAAACATTGAATATAATTTATATAGCTTATTAAAGCTTTTATCTGATTAAATCGGTTGTGCACTGACCACTGTCAGGCTTCACAAACAACACTCAACAACATCATCAGAATTATATCACCAGGCAGATCATGCATCATAGTAATATAATAAACAACAACTCCAGATAATTGAATAAATTAAAAGCAGATAAATCATCGTACACAGATAAACAACACAAAGTAAACAACATATTTAAAGCACCACAGCCACATATCAAGTATACAGACCACACTAAAGCTAATAGTTATTGGGAAAAATCCCTCAGGTAAGCTCCCCTTACCTCTTGAAGAACTTAACTTCCGATTAGAACTTCGTCGCCGATCCGGTTTCACGTACAACAACACAATCACTCAACCTTCAACAACCATAACCAAACCATCACTAATCAAACAATTAAAACCATCAAAATCCTTCCTACATGGTCACGGCCTCAAGGGTCTTTGTGACTAAAAATTCCTAATCATAATTAAGTTATGGATTAATGATTCTAATATACTTAAGGAAATGGATTAGGGCTAAACAACAAAGTTAAGAATCAAAACCATCCTAACCCTCTAAATGGTAGATTCGGCCAAGACATGTTCATGAGGCTAGGGTTTTTAGTTTAATGAACAAACTAGGATTCAACAAGTATACATGATTATAAGAACTTAGGAAGTGGTTTCAACATCATAGGATTTTTCTAGAATTTGTTATGGATTTTCAAAGTTCTAGATCTAGAAATGGGAAAATATGATTCATGGCATAAACATGAGAAACAATTGACTATGAAGGCTTAGATGATCAAGGAGTTGAGCTTTTACCTCTTGAAGATTGAAGACATGAAAAAAATGATCAACCAACACTTATATAAAATCTGGACAGTTTGAGGGTGTGTTGGTTTTGTGAGTATATCTCATGATCTACTCATCCAAAAATTATAAACTTTGGCTTATTGGAAATATAAGAAGAAAAGGAACAACTTTGATGTTGAAGGTTTCATTTGGTTCGGATCATAACATGGGTAAAAATAGGCTTCTTTATGCTGTCTCGCATGGATCTGAGGATTCTGGGCAGTTTCTGTATTTTGGTCATAACTCTCAATATACTCATCCGTTTTTGATGATCTTTAGCTCGTTGGAAAGAAGAAAGAGGAACAACTTTCATGTTGAGAGTTTTTCGAGTTTCAGAAAGGAAGATGGTCATAATTTCGGTGCAAGTTCGGTCAGTTTAGGACATCCATAATCATTTTTATGAAAAATGAACAAAAGTTCATCCCCCCACATGAACATAGGTTCGGCCTAGGCATGAAACAATCTCTTGGATTATGGTAGCAAGAATGATTATAAGAACATAGAAATTGGTTTCACTATTTTAGGAGTTTTCTATGATTTATGGTGATTTTTCAAAATTCTAGATCTAAGACTTTGTTCATGCATAAAAGTAATGATCTAGGCATGGAAATGGAAAAATCAATGAAGAACATGGCATTAAATGAAGATGAAGAGTAAGAATCACCTCTATAAAAACAAGAAATGAGCAAGAATCCAACACTTGCTTCACAAACTCAAGCTTTTGGAGTTAAGAACAATGGAGAAAAGTGAAGGTGGAGAAGATGAAGAAGAATGGAGAAGGTTCAAGAATGAATTGAATGAGCTTGGCTCTTCAAGCTTATGGGCAGCCATGGCAAGCATGGGCCTTGCGAAATTTTGGTCCAGGAAAAGCCCAAGTCCATTTGATTTTGTAACATGAAAATAGCTTAAGACTTAATACTTTGTCTTGGAAACTTAAGAGTAGAAATTTGCCTCATGCAAAATGAATTTATGACCATAATATTGGGCCCAAAAACTGCAGCCCAAAATTGATTTGGATGAGCCAAAATTTGATTCAATTTACTTGGAAGATTCTAGAAACTAGTTTAAGGACCAAAATGCAAAATAGAAAAAGTCTAAGGACCTAAATGCAATTTCCCTAGAAATTGTCATCATGACTAGTGACTCCATCCATGACATCATCCACATGGCCTTGTCATTTGTGACTCATGGATATTATCCGTTAGCGGTTCCCGGAAATCCCGTAATCTGCTCCGCCGTTCACCCGATAAATACGACGCCCGGATAAAATATAATATTTCACTTTTTAGTGAAATATTTCAAAATAACCAAAATCATAGGAAATTAAATAAAAACCTTAAGTTTTTCGTTCACGAGTTAAAATTAGGTCTTCTGAGCAGTACAAATATACTGTCAGTGAAATTCGCAGACCGGGTTTCGCCTGACTTTTCAACCTAAATTTTTATCGTGACTCTCTACGGTCAAGTAGAGTGTAACTATGGTTTCGGATTAATTAAAATAATTTTCTAAGTCTCAGATAAAAATATATATATATATATATATATATATATATATATATATATTATATATATATATATATATATATATTTATATAATTTTCTGATATTAGAAAGCAGAAAAACTCGGGGTGTTACATTAGACGCGAGAAGGAAAAGGAATTCACAAACCTCAGACAAGGAAACATGTCCGTTGGTGAGTATGCATCACGGTTTGAGGCTCTGATCAAGTTTTCAGATTACTATCAAAGGTTCCCGGATGAAGACTGGCAATGTAGAAGATTCGAGGAAGGACTCAGAGACGAGCTGTAGAGGGCGGTGGTGTCTCTTGACATACAGTACTTCCCAGAACTGGTCGAGAGATGCAGTGCCATCGAAAGCATCGATCTGAGGATGGCTAATGAGCAGAAACAACTGAGGATTGGAGGTCCTAACCGATCAAGTTTCCAGAGGCGTGGAGGAAGTGGTTCTCAGTGGAGACAGAAACCATATGCTAGACCTGGGCATAAGCAGGGACCAGCACCAGCGGCTAGAACTGGTCAGCAATCGCAAAGTGTAGTTTGCTTCAGATGTGGGGGACCACATTATGCAAACAACTGTTCAATTAGACCCAACTGTTTCAACTGTGGGAAACCAGGTCACATGGCACGAGACTGTAGACAGCAGGCTATGCAACAACTAGCAGCTACAGGAAAAGGTACTGGAGATAATAGAGGTGGAGCTGGAAGAGGTGTCCCAGCAACCAGACCACAAGCCACTGGAAGGGTGTTTACCGTGAGGGGAGCTGAATCCTCTCAATCTGCTGAACTTATACAAGGTATGTGTCTGATAGCTGGTGTAACATCCCTGTCTGCTCTATGGATTGACGACTGACCCCACAGACCAACACGGGTCTTTTCAGCATGCTTTGTCCTCACTCACACGCTTCCCGGGAAAACTCTCCAGGAGGTCACCCATCCCAGAATCGCTCCAAGTCAAGCACGCTTAACTGTGAAGTTCTTAAGTGATGGGCTACCGAAAAGAAGATGCATCTTGTTAGTATAGGTAGTACCAATCAATTCATATAAGCCTTCCTCAACTGTATAGTCCCATACCTACACAGTCTCAGGATCCCTCTCATTTAGGTGTGCTATCGGTTCATTCATGTGTCCCTCCGCCTAGAAGCCTGCCAAGAGCCGCTCCTTATCCGTGCCTTCTTGCACCGGCGACCACTCCCCGCCCTCGTCAGCCCCGGGTGTCACATGCCCACTAGCTTCCGCTTGGTTCGTCCCCGAACCACACCGTACTGGGAGAAGTGCCACTCTGATACCATTTGTAACATCCCTGGCTGCTCTATGGATTGACGACTGACCCCACAGACCAACACAGGTCTTTTCAGCATGCTTTGTCCTCATTCACACGCTTCCCGGGAAAACTCTCCAGGAGGTCACCCATCCCAGAATCGCTCTAAGTCAAGCACGCTTAACTGTGAAGTTCTTAAGTGATGGGCTACCGAAAAGAAGATGTATCTTGTTAGTATAGGTAGTACCAATCAATTCATATAAGCCTTCCTCAACTGTATAGTCCCATACCTACACAGTCTCAGGATCCCTCTCATTCAGGTGTGCTATCGGTTCATTCATGTGTCCCTCCGCCTAGAAGCCTGCCAAGAGCCGCTCCTTGTCCATGCCTTCTTGCACCGGCGACCACTCCCCGCCCTCATCAGCCCCGGGTGTCACATGTGGTAGACTCTCTAATGTATTGTTTGACTCAGGCGCTACTCATTCTTTTATCTCGCATGAGTGTATGGATCATTTGAACTTACCTGTTTCCAAATTGCCTTATACCCTAACGGTATCTACTCCAACTAGTAATCCTTTGATTACCGTATCTGTTTGCTTAAAGTGTCCTATAGTGATTGAAAATCAAACTTTTGTTGTAGACCTTATCTGTTTGCCTATGCAACAGATAGATGTTATCCTTGGCATGGATTGGCTTTCGGCTAACCATGTAATGCTAGATTGTTCTAGTAAGACCTTATCATTTCTTGAACCTTCTAGTATAGTGTCTGCCAACGAAGGAGTACCTCTGAGGAGTAACAACTCTCAGGAGTTTGTGAGGCTTTGTGCAATGGAGGCTAATGAGATCCCCAGCATAGATTCTATGCCTATCGTGAGAGAGTTTCCTGAAGTTTTCCCTCTAGACGTTCTAGGTTTGCCACTGGAAAGAGAAGTGGAATTCACTATAGATCTCGTACCAGGGACAGGGCCTATATCTATAGCACCTTATCGGATGTCACCGGTTGAGTTAGCTGAGTTGAAGGAACAATTGGACGATATGATGGGGAAAGAGTTCATCAGACCGAGTGTTTCACCTTGGGGAGCACCGGTGTTGTTCGTTAAGAAAAAGGATGGAAGTGCGAGGTTGCGCACAGATTACAGAAAGTTGAATAAGGTGACAATTAAGAACAAGTATCCGTTGCCTTGGATCGATGACCTGATGGATCAGCTGAAGGGAGCAGCAATATTCTCGAAGATTGATTTAAGATCTGGGTATCATCAAATCAGGGTAAGGAAGGAAGATATACCCAAGACGGCTTTTAGGACGAGGTATGGGCACTATGAGTATTTAGTCATGCCTTTCGATGTAACTAATGCGCCAGCCGTGTTCATGGATTATATGAACCGAATTTTCAGACCATTCCTTGATAAGTTTGTTGTTGTGTTTATCGACGATATTCTTATCTATTCTCTTACGCGGGAAGAGCATGAGGAACATTTGAGTTTGGTATTGCGAGTCTTGAAGGATAGGCAACTTTATGCCAAACTTTCCAAGTGTGAGTTTTGGATGGAAGAAGTGCAATTCCTAGGGCATGTGATTAATGAAGAAGGAATAGCCGTAGATCCAGCTAAGGTTGAGGCAGTTCTTAAATGGGAACGACCTAAGTCAGTGAGTGAAGTACGGAGTTTCTTAGGACTTGCTGGATATTATCGGAGGTTCATAGAGGGATTCTCTAAGATTGCGTTGTCTATGACACAGTTAACAAGAAAGGATACAGTTTTTGTATGGACGGACAAGTGTGAGCAGAGTTTTCAAAAGCTGAAGGAAAGGTTGACTACATCACCTGTACTGATTTTACCAGACCCTCTCGGACAGTTTGACGTATACTGCGATGCATCCTACCAAGGTTTAGGTTGTGTTCTGATGCAAGTGGGAAGAGTTGTGGCTTATGCTTCACGACAGTTGAGAATTCATGAGAGGAATTATCCGACTCATGATTTGGAGTTAGCAGCAATAGTGTTCGCATTGAAGATATGGCGACACTTCTTGTATGGAGCAAAGTTTAATGTATTCAGTGACCATAAGAGCCTGAAGTACCTGTTTGATCAGAAGGAATTGAATATGAGACAACGAAGATGGATGGAGTTTATCAAGGACTATGATTTTGAGTTACTGTACCATCCTGGGAAGGCAAATGTGGTAGCAGATGCTCTAAGTAGGAAATCTTTACATTTATCCGCAATGATGGTTAAGGAGTTAGAGTTGCTTGAACAATTCAGAGATCTGAACTTAGGAATGGAGTTGGGTAAAGATAAAGTTTGCTTAAGTATGATCACTATCAGTAGTGATTTTATGAAGGATCTTAAGGATAAGCAGGTTCAGGATCTATACCTTCAGGAGATAAGTAAAGGAATGGATGAGGGTAAAGTTTCCGAGTTTACTAGAGGAACAGACGGGGTGTTAAGGTTTAGAGATAGAATATGTGTGCCAGAGGATGCAGAGCTTAGGAAGATGATTTTAGAGGAGGCACATAAAAGTAAGTTGAGTTTCCATCCTGGATCCACAAAGATGTATCAGGATTTGAAGAAAATGTTCTGGTGGACGAGGATGAAGAAAGAAATAGCGGAGTATGTCTTATCTTGCCTGGTGTGTCGGAAAGCTAAGATTGAACATCAGAAGCCAGCAGGATTGTTGCAATCTCTAGATATCCCAGAGTGGAAATGGGATAGTATAGCTATGGATTTTGTGGTCGGATTACCACGGACTCCTAAGAAGCATGATGCAATTTGGGTTATCATTGATAGGTTGACGAAGTGTGCTCGCTTCTTACCTATTAGGGAAGGTGATAAATTAGAGAGGTTAACCCAAATTTACATCGATGAAGTGGTCAGGTTGCATGGTGTGCCATCAAGCATTGTCTTAGATCGAGATCCTAGATTCACCTCTAAATTCTGGAGACAATTGCAACATGCCTTGGGATCGAAGTTGAGAATGAGTTCTGCCTATCATCCCCAAACCGATGGGCAATCAGAGAGGACAATTCAATCATTGGAGGATCTCTTAAGAGCTTGTGTGTTGGAACACACTAGCAGTTGGGATGAGTTCTTACCTTTGATTGAATTCACTTACAATAATAGTTTCCACAGTAGTATTGGAATGGCACCATATGAGGCTTTGTATGGGAGAAAGTGTAGGACCCCGTTATGTTGGTATGAGACTGGTGAAAACCAAGTTTTGGGTCCGGATGTGGTACAACAGACTATGGAACAAGTCAGGAAGATAAGGGAAAAGATGAAGGAAGCGCAAGATAGGCAGAGGAGCTACAGTGACAAGAGGAGGAGACCATTAGAATTCCAGGAAGGCGATCACGTATTCTTGAGAGTTACTCGGAAAACTGGAATTGGCAGAGCTATCAAATCCCGAAAACTTACTCCTCGTTTCATTGGACCTTTTCAGATTCTTCGACGAATTGGTCCAGTAGCTTACCAAATTGCCTTGCCACCTAATCTTTCCAATGTTCATGACGTCTTTCATGTTTCTCAATTGAGAAAGTACTACCCTGATCCATCTCATGTGATTGAGTCTGAGTCTATACAATTGCGAGAGAACCTGGAGCATGAGGTATTACCTGTAAGGATCGCAGATAGATGGATCAAGGAACTTCGCGGTAGGCAGATTCCTTTGGTTAAAGTCTTATGGGATGAAGCTACTGGAGATGCAACTTGGGAACGTGAGGCGGATATGCAACAGCAATATCCACATCTTTTCTGAAGTACGTAAATTCCGAGGACGGAATTTTCTTTTAAGAAGGGTAGTAATGTAACAGCCTGATTTTCAGTATGCTGTTGATTAATTAAAATATAAGTAATTATATTTTAATATGAAGTTTAGAAAATGTTTTTAATAAAATAAAAATCATATTCTTGATCTATCTTATGATAATAGCTCACAATAAAATTTTCGGCTGAAAATTCAGACGAAAGCCGGTCTGCATTTTCTCTACCAGTATAATTTTACTGAGCCGGAAACATAATTTTGACCCGTGAACGAAAGAATTAGTATTTTTATCACGTTTCCAATAACTTTGGTTATTTTCAAAAATTTGGGTTCAGAATCAAAAATAAAAATATTTTACCCGGGCGAAATCTTCGTAAAATACGATCGGAAGTGCAACCGGATACGCAATGGAGCAGAAGAGGGAACACAAAAGTGATGGAAGTGACATGAGGGGACAAGTCTAAAAAGCTTATGACACACTCAAAAAATAACCATCATTACTTTTTCAAATTAAATGTTATTTTATTACAAAAGCTAGTTTTTCTCTCTCTTCCTCAACCAAACAAGCCTTAAGCAAGACTTGGAGACCAAGTTCTTCTCCCCACCCCTCAAAGCACGAAATTCTCTCTCTCTTCCCCTATATTTACACTCATCTTCTTCACTTTTCACTTTACTCACTCAAAAACTCCATTCTCCTTCTTCTTCTTCCTTTTTCTTCAAACTTCATACTCATAAAGCTTCTATTTTTAGTCATATTTTCACTTCAAGTTCTTCACAAGAGTTGATCCTTGCACCAAGGGTAATACTCTCATACCAATATTTTTGCAAGTTTCACCTTTTATTTTATAGTTTACTCTACTTTTTCATTAAGTGTTCTTAATGGGTTTCCAACTTCTAAAATCTCTAGGAAATTGTAGAAAAATCCTTTTGAGTTGAAACCACTTTCTATAGTCTTGTATTAACCTCTATTTTCACATACTATGAGCTTGTGTCAAACAAAAATTTCTACCTCTTCTCTCTAAGGATGGCCGAAACCTAACAAAAGTGGCCTAGGAGGTTTTGTTTCAACTTTTGCTTGTATGAACTTGTATTTGAGTTTCATTTCCAAGATGATCATGACAAAGGCTCCTTTATACTAAAGGGTGTTATGTCTAAGTGATTGGAAAGTTTAAAGCTTTTTACACATTTTTCATGTAAAGGCCAAAACTTTAAGAGTTTAAGGTAAAAATGTTTAGTTGTTTTTCCAAAATGATCATGGATTAAGGCTCCTTGATGTATAAGGATGCTAAATCCAAGAGATTGGAAAGTTTGAAGATTTCTAACCTTTATTTCATACCAAGACCGAAAATTTAATAGTTTTTGGCAAAAAAAATGGTAAGTTTTATTTTCTTCCAAAATGATTATAGATTAAAGCTCCTTATGATAAAGGATGCTATGTCTAAAGTGATTGGAAAGTTTAAATCTTTTTCATTGAGTTTCCTAGGATGGCCGAAACTTGTAAGACTAAATGACATAGAGATTTTGATATATGACAAATACACAATTTAATGTGTGTGCAAGTGTTTTAGTATCAAATTGCAAAGACAGGTATCAAGCTATAAAGTATCCAGTTCTGTAAGCAATTAAAGGAGAATATCCAAAGAAGAACTTGAAGAGCTCAAGGAGCAACAAGCAAGGACAAACATCAAGGAGTCATCAAGACAAGAGCTTAAAGGAGATTTAGATTTAAGTCTTAGATGATTTGTAAGAGAAGAAATCTCTTATTCACAAATAGCTCAGTTGAAATGATGCATGAAGAAAATCAATTTTTCATAACCTGCATTAAAAAGGAATAAGTTTTTAATGAAAATGATTTTTGGAAATTAAGAAGATTCTTTGTCAGTACAGCCATGTATTCAATGGATGTATATCATTTCCTGTAACTGACAAGTGAATATAAAGTTCTTAATATTCAGTACATAGATGTACTACACCTATGAATAACATGAAATCAGATCAGTTATAAATGGTTAACTGAATACAGGCCTGTACATATGCTATGTACGCGTGTATTCAAGTTTCTGGAAAAATCTGATGTTCATTAATACATAGATGTACTGAATGGGTGTATAGATGGTACTGATGGATTAACCAAGATCAAGTTTTTAAAGAACTCATACAGCCATGTATTACACAGGTGTACAGAAACTTTCAGTATGTAAAATGGTTAATACATCCCTGTACTAAACCCCTGTCCAAGAACTTGAATCAGTTCAACTGATTCTGATATCAGACCCAAATCTGTTTGGACTGATCCCAAACGGTTACAACTTGTTTTCTATATAAAGAGGGATCAATAGAATACTGAAATATCACATATCAGAAACACACGAAATCAATTTGAGGGATCAATTGTGAAAATCGTTCATCATCTTTCTTGAGCTTATTGTGAAAAGAGTGTTTCATTCTCATTAGAGCTTCAATTTGTGTATTCAACTTTTGAGAGTTAGAAATCAATCTTTTTGTTCTATTACATTGTAAGAGAGAGGGAGTCTCTCTGTGTGATTAGGGTGAGGAATTCTAAGGAAGAACATTGAGGCTTTTTCACAAGAGGTGTGGTATCCTAGAAGTGAAAGAAGTGCTCTGTGGTGTAAAGGTTTTTCAAGCTACCTGGCTAAAGCTTGCTGTGTTAGTGTGTGAAATCCCACATGTGGAGTGGGGACTGGATGTAGGTCACAGTGGTGGTGGCTGAACCAGGATAAATCTGGTTGTGTGGTATTCCTAAACTCAAAGCTCTTTAATTTCTGTCTTGCGCATAAAACTGAGTTTTTGATATACATTGTTACAATACTGTTTCTGTTATAATCTGAAATCACTGATTGAACATTGTGCAAACTGCAATCTAATTTGTGTTGTTCAGATCTAATCTTAAAGACTCACTCTCTGAACTGAATTGCATATAACTGTTATTGAATTGCAAGGCTTAAAACTCAATCATATACAATCTATTCTTGTTTCTTAAAGATTGAATTGTATGCTATAGAACCTGATTGTTAAAGTTGAGAACTTGATCTGTTTAATTTGAATTGAAACCAGAAGTATTATTGCAATCAATCTTGAGTTATTAATTGTTCAAAACTGAGTTAATTAAAACTGAAACTGAAACTGAAACTGATATATTGTAACTTCAGTTGCTGACTGATTAAGGCCTGTACCTAATACCCGTATTATCTGTTCTGAATCTTAAAAAGTCCTTTCTTAATCTGTTAAAGATCCTGAGACAAATCTGTTTTGAAAAGTAAGTTTTTGAAAAGGAAGAATTTTTGAAAACTCAATTCACCCCCCCTCTTGAGTCTTTGAAGCCAAAACAACAATTGGCATCAGAGCTAAACTCTTAAGTTTGGCTTAACAGCTTTAAGAGTATGGCTTCCAATGACTGCTTAAATGAAGGGGCTTCCCTTGCATTCCCTCATGCCTTCAATGGATCTGAGTATATCTATTGGAAGGAAAGAATGGTAATCTTCCTTGAGGCAGTTGGTGTTGACATATGGGATGCAGTAGAAAATGGACCATTTGTCCCCTCTACTGTGGATGCTAATGGTGCTCCAAGAAATAAGCCTAAAGTTGAATGGAATGAGGATGATAAGAAAAGAATTCAATATAATGCACGTGCTAAGAACATTATAACATCTGCTTTGAGCCGTGATGAGTTTTTCAGGGTTTCAAACTGCAAGACAGCAAAGGAGATGTGGGACACATTGCAAGTAACACATGAAGGAACCACTGATGTCAAAAGAGCAAGAATGAACACTCTCACACATGAGTATGAGTTGTTTAGAATGAAGCAAGGAGAACCAATGAGTGAAATGCAAAAGAGATTCACACATATTGTTAATCAACTTGCTGGTCTTGGTAAAGCTATATCAAATGAGGATCAAATCAACAAAGTAATGAGATGTCTAAGTAGAGAATGGCAGCCTAAAGTCACTGCAATTTCAGAATCAAGAGATCTGTCTTCAATGACAATTGCAACACTGTTTGGCAAGCTGCAAGAACATGAACTAGAGCTGAACAGATTGAATGACAGTGAAGAAACTGACAAAAAGAAGAAAGGATTGGCTCTCAAGTCACAAGCTAAAGAAATACAAGATAGTGATGATGAGCAATCAGATCATGATGCAGAATCTGAAGAAGAAATGGGGATGCTGGTCAGAAAGTTTAAGAAGTTCCTAAAGAAGAAAGGCAACTTCAAAAGAAAGTCATCCACCTTTCCCAAAAGAAACTTCAGCAAAAGTGATAACTCTTCCAACAACATCACTTGCTATGAATGTGGAAAGATTGGCCACATAAAGGTTGACTGTCCAAAGCTACAAAAGAAGGACAAAACTGAAAAGTTTGACTCAAAGGACAAGAAGTGGAGAAAGCCAAGAAAGGCCTATATTGCATGGGATGATAATGATGTAGATTCCACTGATGAATCTGAATATGAGGAGGCAAACTTGTGCTTGATGGCCAGCAATGACAGTGATTCAGAAAGTGAGGTAAATTCTGATTCACAACCTACTTTTGAGGAATTGCAAGATGCATTTGATGAGTTGCATGCTGAATATCTTAAAATTGCTAAACAACTTGTCTCATCTAGAAAAATAATTGCTAAACAATGTGATGAATATGCATGCTTGAAAATGAAAGAAAGAGAACTAGATGCTAGGAATAAAGTCTTGATTGCATCTAGCTCTAACTGTTCTAAGTGCTGCTCACTGTCCAAAGAGGTTGAAAAATTGAAAAATGACTTAGCAAGATTCACAAATGGTAGAGATAACTTAGAAGCATTGTTAGGACATCAAAAATGTGTTTATGATAAAGCTGGAATAGGCTATGAACCCGAGATACATGAGAAATCTTTTAAAAAACTTTTTGCTGCACCTAAGACATCAAAAATCACCATTTGTTAGATGCTATTTTTGTGCTAGGAAAGGTCATACTGCTACAACATGCCATTACAGAATTTCTGCATATAACAAGTCTAAGTATGTGTGGGTTCCAAAAGGAACTTTTGATGGAACTAACCCAAAAGGACCCAAACAGTTTTGGGTACCTAAGACACAAACATGAATTCTGTTTTGTAGGTGTGTTGGAAGGCCAAGAATGTGAAATGGTACCTTGATAGTGGCTGTTCCAAACACATGACAGGAGACAAAAGCAAGTTCATCACACTCACTCCAAAATCAAGTGGAAGTGTTACCTATGGAGACAACAATAAAGGAAGGATACTTGGCATTGGCAACATTGGAAGTGACTCAACAACAATCATTAAGGATGTACTCTATGTTGAGGGACTTAAACACAATCTACTAAGTATAAGTCAACTATGTGACAAAGGCTTTAAGATTGGGAAAGGATGTTGTTATTGATGATCTTGCAGATTCAATTGAGAAAACTGTCTTGGAAGAGCAACAAGGCAATGAAGGAAATGAAAACTCCAAAGGAGAGATGCTGCAGCAAGAGCAAACAGAACAGCAGACTGACTTACCAAAGGAATGGAGGACTGTCAGAAATCATCCAATTGATAACATCATTGGTGAAATTACAAAGGGGGTAACTACTAGACAATCTCTTAGAAATGCATGTAATCATATGGCATTTGTGTCTCAAGTAGAACCTAAGAATATAGATGATGCTATAACTGATGAACATTGGATGATGGCTATGCATGATGAATTAAACCAGTTTGAGAGAAATCAAGTATGGAACCTAGTGCCTAAACCCAAGAATAGTCAAGTAATAGGTACAAAATGGGTTTTAGGAATAAACTAGATGAAAATGGCATAATTGTGAGAATCAAAGCTAGGTTGGTAGCCAAAGGGATATAATCAAGAGGAAGGCATAGATTATGATGAAACATATGCACCAGTAGCAAGATTAGAAGCTATAAGAATGCTACTTGCTTATGCTTGCATAATGGGATTTAAATTGTATCAAATGGATGTAAAGAGTGCTTTCTTAAATGGAGTTATTCAAGAAGAGGTATATGTTAGTCAACCACCTGGTTTTGAGAATAATGATTTGCCTAACCATGTTTATAAACTGTCTAAAGCTTTGTATGGCTTAAAACAAGCTCCTAGAGCTTGGTATGAAAGGTTAAGCAATTTTCTAATTGAAAAAGGTTTCAAAAGAGGTAAAGTTGACACAACTTTGTTCACTAAGAAGAAGGCACACAGCATTTTACTTGTACAAATTTATGTGGATGACATAATTTTTGGTGCTACTAATGAGCATTTGTGCAATGAGTTTGCAAGTCTTATGCAGAATGAGTTTGAGATGTCAATGATGGGTGAACTGAACTTTTTCCTTGGACTACAAATAAAGCAAACAGAAAATGGAATCTTCATTAGCCAAACCAAGTATTGCAAAGAGTTGATCAAGAAGTTTGGCATGGAAAATGCTAAGGAGATGGCAACTCCAATGAGTACTGCTTGTTATCTGGACAAGGATGAACAAGGTAAACCTGTTGATATTTCAAAATATAGAGGTATGATAGGCTCACTACTTTATCTTACTGCTAGTAGGCCAGATATCATGTTAAGTGTATGCATGTGTGCTAGGTATCAAGCAAATCCTAAAGAATCACACCTAACAGCAGTTAAAAGGATAATTAAATATCTGTTAGGAACAAAAGACATGGGATTATGGTATCCTAAGGGAGCTACATGTACTTTAATTGGTTACTCAGACTCTGATTTTGCTGGTTGTAAACTAGATAGAAAGAGTACAAGTGGAACATGCCATTTACTAGGGAATTCATTAGTATCATGGTTTAGTAAAAAGCAATCTAGTGTGGCTCTATCCACTGCTGAGGCTGAATATGTAGCAGCTGGTAGCTGTTGTGCACAGGTTTTATGGATGAAACAACAATTAGTTGATTATGGTGTGCAACTAGACCAAGTTCCCATTAAATGTGATAACACAAGTGCAATTAACCTAACTAAGAATCCCATAATGCACTCTAGAACCAAACACATAGAAATCAGACATCATTTCATTAGAGATCATGTTCAAAGTGGAGAAATTGTGATTGAATATGTTGATACAACAAAGCAACTTGCTGATATTTTTACTAAGCCTTTGAACAAGGAAAGCTTCTTTTTCATTAGAAGAGAATTAGGCATAATTGACCAATCCTATATCTGATCTCTGTTGAAAGTGTTTGTATGTTTAAATCTCTGTGTAAATATGCCTTGTGATTGTATGATATGTCTCTGGAATGATCTATCTGTGTGTAGTTAGAAGAGAGTTTCAGCTAAAATTAGATTGATCAGGTACATCTATGTACTTAACCCATGTACGTGTATAAAAACTGGAAATTTGTTTTATACATGGGTGTGATAAATAGCTGTATAGAGGATCAGGAATGAATCCCCTGTGTTTTGGTCTGATACATCCCTGTGATACACAGATGTATTAAAAAAACACTGAAACACAATTCCTGAATGTCATAAGTATACTGAGGTGTACTACAGGCATGTTTGTTAAATCTGAGAAAGTCAGAATGCAAATCTTAAATACTTGGGTGTATCACACCCCTGTACGCAAACGTTATAAAGCCTGGTATTTGAATTCCATTTTATTTCAAAATTTCAAATCCTCTCAAATCCACTCTCTCATCACTTAATTCGTAACCCTAGCAGAGCTAAACCTCAGACATTTCTTTTTCCCCTTTCTAAAACCCTAACATGGCAAGAACCAAGAACACTGGTCCTTCACCCTCAAAAGCTGCTGAAAAGAAGAGAAAAGAAATGGAGATGTGGAAATCAGCTGAGAAGAAGAAGGGAGCAGAAACCTCTAAGACCCCTGAGAAGAAGAGAAAAGGGATGGAAACCCCAAAGAAGGCTGAAAAGAAGAAAAAGGAAGTAGGGACTTCCAAAGCTGCAAAGAAGAGCAAAGGAAAGGAAGTTGAGTCTCACGTTGAGACAGAAGTTGCAGAGAATGGGGCTCCTACATCTTTCATGGAAAATGATGTTCTTCTCCAAAGGTATTCCCTCACTGATAATCAGAAAGAGTTCTTTAGACAAAATTTCAAAGATAGAGGAATCCTAGAACCTTGGATAATGGACTTTAAGTATTTTGATGATAATTCCTTCAATTTCACAGAGATTTTAATCTGTCTTTAAAAAGTCAAGGAATTTCTAGAAACACAAGTTGATTACTATCCATTTCTGGTTAAGATCTTTTACTCAAATTTTGAGATGAATGCTAATGGAATTAGCTCTGAAGTTAAAGGAATAAAGATCAAAATGTCACTAGAGGAATTCAGTAACCTTGCAAATTTACCTTTTTATGGACCTAGTATTGCTGGAAATGGTCCACAGGCTGAATGGTATGATGATTATGATAGGGAAATGGCTAGAGTAGACTTAGTTCTCTCTGATGAACCTGAAGGTAGAGTTACCTACACTAGTATGATGAGTGTAGAAGATAGGCTTCTGCATTATGTGGTTTGCAGAATTCTGATTCCAAGAGGAGGAAATCACTCCCTACTGCAGAATTATGATTTAATGCTAATGTGGGCAATGCTGAATGAAAAACAAATAAGTTGGGGATATTGTGTTGCTGCTCACATGCTAGAATGCAGGAAAAGCAAGATGATGCTTGCATACCCTGCACTGGTCTGCAAAATCCTAGCCCACTTTAATGTTTCTTTTGATGGAGAAGAAAAGAAACTAGGAAGAAAAGGAACTCACAAGTTTGGTGAAGAAATTGTGAGCAAGATGAGACTGAAAAGGGAAGATGGAAGATGGAAGATGGATAAGGAAAGCTGGAAACAAGGGTGCAACTACAGCTGAACCATCTGATGCACAAGGAAGTGCTGCATCTGAATTTGCTCAACAGATATTGGTAATGCTGAGAAACATGGATGGCAGACAAATCAAGAGACACACAGTGCAACTGAATGCATTAACAAGTCTGAACACGAGGATGACTAAACTAGAAAAGAGTGTTGATCAGATCAAAGTAGCATTAGGAATTGAATTTCCTAACCCTGCACCTCCTGCACCTGAACCAGAAAATTTCAACATTGCTGAACTGGCAAGAGCTGCTGTGGAGGAAGCTGAGCAACAAAATGAAGACACCTCTGCTGAACCATCACTTCAAGGCCAAGGAGACAATTAGTTCTAGGAATTCTTAGGACTTAGAACTTATTTTGATTTGTTTTGAAAGGCTAAAAGCCTTGGTCTGTAATTGTTTGATGGATTCTGTTTTGAATTCTCCTGAACTATCCCTCTGTTATGAACATTTGTTTTAATATGCTATGCTATGGTTGAATTTCTTTTCTACTGATTTGAATGGTTATTTCTTTACCTTTTTGATAATGCCAAAAGGGGGAGAAAAATATAGAGAAAGGAAACAAATTAATGCATATGTTGAGGGGGAGCTTATATGATTCAGGGGGAGTTATCATATATAAATATTCTGATATGCTTTGATACCTTTTGCTATTGAATGTTTTGATACCATGATTTATGAATTGTCAAAAACACTTAGCTTCTGCTACACTTACACTCTGATTTAAGAATTTGTTAAAAGGTTTGTCATAATCAAAAATGGGGAGTTTGTAAGACTAAATGACATAGAGATTTTGATATATGACAAATACACAATTTAATATGTGTGCAAGTGTTTTAGTATCAAATTGCAAAGACAGGTATCAAGCTATAAAGTATCAAGTTCTGTAAGCAATTAAAGGAGAATATCCAAAGAAGAACTTGAAGAGCTCAAGGAGCAACAAGCAAGGACAAACATCAAGGAGTCATCAAGATAAGAGCTTAAATGATATTTAGATTTAAGTCTTAGATGATTTGTAAGAGAAGAAATCTCTTATTCACAAATAGCTCAGTTGAAATGATGCATGAAGAAAATCAATTTTCATAACCTGCATTAAAAAGGAATAAGTTTTTAATGAAAATGATTTTTGGAAATTAAGAAGATTCTTTGTCAGTACAGCCATGTATTCAATGGATGTATATCATTTCCTGTAACCGACAAGTGAATATAAAGTTCTTAATATTCAGTACATAGATGTACTACACCTATGAATAACATGAAATCAGATCAGTTATAAATGGTTAACTGAATACAGGCCTGTACATATGCTACGTACTCGTGTATTCAAGTTTCTGGAAAAATCTGATGTTCATTAATACATAGATGTATTGAATGGGTGTATAGATGGTACTGATGGATTAACCAAGATCAAGTTTTTAAAGAACTCATACAGCCATGTATTACACAGGTGTACAGAAACTTTCAGTATGTAAAATGGTTAATACATCCCTGTACTAAACCCCTGTCCAAGAACTTGAATCAGTTCAACTGATTCTGATATCAGACCCAAATCTGTTTGGACTGATCCCAAACGGTTACAACTTGTTTTCTATATAAAGAGGGATCAATAGAATACTGAAATATCACATATCAGAAACACACGAAATCAATTTGAGAGATCAATTGTGAAAATCATTCATCATCTTTCTTGAGCTTATTGTGAAAAGAGTGTTTCATTCTCATTAGAGCTTCAATTTGTGTATTCAACTTTTGAGAGTTAGAAATCAATCTTTTTGTTCTATTACATTGTAAGAGAGAGGGAGTCTCTCTGTGTGATTAGGGTGAGGAATCCTAAGGAAGAACATTGAGGCTTTTTCACAAGAGGTGTGGTATCCTAGAAGTGAAAGAAGTGCTCTGTGGTGTAAAGGTTTTTCAAGCTACCTGGCTAAAGCTTGCTGTGTTAGTGTGTGAAATCCCACATGTGGAGTGGGGACTGGATGTAGGTCACAGTGGTGGTGGCTGAACCAGGATAAATCTGGTTGTGTGGTATTCCTAAACTCAAAGCTCTTTAATTTCTGTCTTGCGCATAAAACTGAGTTTTTGATATACATTGTTACAATACTGTTTCTGTTATAATCTGAAATCACTGATTGAACATTGTGCAAACTGCAATCTAATTTGTGTTGTTCAGATCTAATCTTAAAGACTCACTCTCTGAACTGAATTGCATATAACTGTTATTGAATTGCAAGGCTTAAAACTCAATCATATACAATCTATTCTTGTTTCTTAAAGATTGAATTGTATGCTATAGAATCTGATTGTTAAAGTTGAGAACTTGATCTGTTTAATTTGAATTGAAACCAGAAGTATTATTGCAATCAATCTTGAGTTATTAATTGTTCAAAACTGAGTTGATTAAAACTGAAACTGAAATTGAAACTGATATATTGTAACTTCAGTTGCTGACTGATTAAGGCCTGTACCTAATACCTCTATTATCTGTTCTGAATCTTAAAAAGTCCTTTCTTAATCTGTTAAAGATCCTGAGACAAATCTGTTTTGAAAAGTAAGTTTTTGAAACGGAAGAATTTTTGAAAACTCCATTCACCCCCCCTCTTGAGTCTTTGAAGCCAAAACAACAAAACTCATTTGTTTTGGACCTAGGATGTGTTGTTTTTATTTTCCAAGATGATTATGGATTAAAGCTCCTTATGTGAAAGGATGCTATATCTAAGAAGATTGGAACGTTTTAAGTTGTTTCTCTTCCAAAATGATTATAGATTTGAGCTCCTTAATATCAAAGATGCTATGTCTAAAAGATTGGATGATTTAAAGATTTCTAGTTTAAAAATCCTATGATGGCCGACACCTAAGGTTTATGGACCTAGGATGTTTTGTTTTCATTTTCCGAAATGATCATGGTTTCAAGCTCCTTACTATGTATGGATGCTAGCCTAGAGAGATTGGAAAGTTTAGAAATTTTTAGCCAATTTATTTATGTTGGCCGAAACTTGCACTAAAGAAAATAAAATGTTTTTGATTTGGTTTGTGAAAACTAGTACTTGATTCCTACTCCTTAATACTCTAAGATCATTGATCTAAGAGATTGTGTCGATTTGAAAACCCTAGCCTATTTTTGTCATACAAGGCCGAGTCTAGGCTTTCAAAAATAAGGATGAGTTTGTTTGATTTGGTTATTTTATGTTGTGTGGTTGAAGGTGGTGTTAACACATATCGATCGGATAACGAGGAGCTGCGGGCTCAAATCTTCGGTGATCACTCAGGTGGGGGAAAGAACCAACCTATCGTCGGAATCGATAAGTAGTAAATTATCTAGTAATTATGTAGGGCGACCTAAACCCTACTAGCAGTCGAATAATCGACAAGACCAAATTCACTTTAAATTGCTTTTGAAACACCCATAGTGATTTGGGGATTGTAGGTTTATCGATATTTGTAAGACCCCCACTGGGAATTACTACGTAACACATGCGGAAGTAGATTAAAAGATAATTTGCTGGTTGCTTTCGGAAAATTGTTTTCTTTTAAGTCAGAAAACTGGGGTATAAAATTTTCTCTATAAGGATAACTCCGAAATCCATAACACATACATTTAAACGTAAAGTCACATTCTAACAAAGTTACCATGACATACAACACTTCTCTAAGTTTCCATTTTCGAAAGAAAAGTTTAAACTACATATGGATGTATATAACACTACATTTACCGACCTCTTCAGATATACAACCCAACTCAGACTCCTAAGCTGGTCATTCTATCAAATATTCATTGTTGAGACCCCTCGTGGCCATCCCCCAATCATAATACTTTCCCAAACTCTAACACTAGGTCTTCAAGTGACTTAGAAAGACTCCTCTACAACACCAGTACTAGAGTACCAAGGTACTACAGCAAAACCCGAAGAGACCTGATATAACTGTAAGAGTGAGACACCGGCAAATGGATATATCATACAACAACCATATACATGATACATACAACACATTGGCATATTAACATTTAAGCATTATTCATAGATAAAACAAGTGTTATATCAGTGGGTCTCATACCCGAATCAATCAGTTTTATAAAGATAATGCATGACACTTCAATCATCAGGCTCTAAACTTAATCTCCGGAGATCCCAACATCCTCAAAATGAGTTGATCAGGCTCGATACACCGTCTCATTGGCTAGCTAAGCACAACGATAATACACCGTCTCATTGACCATTTAGGCACAACGATTATGCACACCGTCTCATTGTCCATTTAGGCACAACGATACACGTACACCGTCTCATTGTCCATTTTAAGAACAACGATAATACACCGTCACATGATACCTTTCCTGTTAAGGTCTCACGTTAAAACCACGTCGGGCACGTCTGCCGTAAATGCAAATGTAAAACATTTAGTTCTCGATGTTTTCTTTGTGTTCGTTCTCATTCGTTATCGAAGCTCAAAGGCTAGCGACTATTCATAAATTTCATCATCACTTGAAAATTAATAACACAGGACGCGCAGTCCGAGTGCTCAATCACAACACCTTAGACCGATGCCGCAGTCAAGGTTTGTGGTCATAGAAATCATTTATGATTTTATCCATGTTTTATCCTAACATGATAAGGACTCCTAGTCCGCAGCAACGAAATCAGGACGCACAGTCCTCAATTCCGAGATTTGGACTCTTAGCCCATAACATCATGGTTAGGACCCTTGGTCCATAATTCTTGTCACGGATCCTAGATCACGTGCATACCACGGAAAACTAGAGCGACGTCTCGCAACTAGATTCCTATTCACATGTGCTTACTTTTCGCTCAGTGAAAATCAAATCCAAAACAAAACCTCGGTCACTTATCCAAGTAACCGGAACGTTTCCAAATCATTTAGGAGAAAATCCTTTTCCTTTACAAAATCTTTTATAAAGCAATTAGGAAATTCGTTTGTTTTTGAAATCCTTGATGGAATAAAGTCAAATATTTTCAAAGGGGTTTTTCTTTCATCAAACACATAGTTCGAAAAAGGTTTTCTCTCGTACAAAACTTTAGATCATGAAAGGGTAGTTTCTGTTGACTTAAAATCACTTCAACATTTCTTTTAAAAACAAGAATCTTATTCTTTTTTTGAAGTAAGCATTTTAAATAAGGAACTTTTATAAATGAACCCAATACTTTCAAAGTTCTATTCAAGGATTTTTAAGGCTTTTAATCCTTATAATCGTTGAGCACAGACTAAAGTCCGGCTTCTCAAACTTCAATCAACAGTAATATATCTCAAACAGTAATATCACAGTTAATGACAGTTCATCACATATATATAATTCACAATACTTTAAAGCAAGTAATAATCAACTTCAAGTAATAATCACAATAGTTCATGTAAACAAGTCATTCAAGTATTGGCTCCACATAATAATAATATTTAAATCACTCAAGTTAAACACATACACACATGCATATAGTCATTGAATATCCCTAGGCAATCCCCTCTTACCTTCCGTGAAAGTAAAGAGGTTAGATGCTTGAATAGAAGTACCGCGAACGTCCTTGCTTTTCTCCGCGATAGAAGTCTAAGGTTATAAACACAAGATCACAAGTTAAAATCAACCAAGAACACTAAACCACAAGGTATTAGGTTCGGCCAAGACAATAAATTAGGGTTAGAGATCCCCGAAAATTATACAACTCATGGATTTATGATCCTCAAGTGTTGGGGGTTCATAAACAATGATCATTTAACAAGGTTGAACTAAAATCCCACTAAGTTATAAACTTAGGGTATTCGGCCAAGGCTATTAAAATAGGCTAGCATTCTCTAAACTTTCCAATCTCTTAGGTCTAGCATCCACACATAGTAAGGAGCTCAAAACCATGATCATTTTGGAAAATGAAAAACAAAGTATCCTAGGTCCATAACCTTCTAGGTTCAGCCTTCATAGGATTTATAGGTTAGGAATCTTTAAATCATCCAATCTTTTGGGCATAGCATCCTTCTATATTAAGGAGCTTTTAGTCCATAATCACTTTGGAAGAATAACACATCCTAGGTCCAAAAACACTAGTTTCGACCATCATAGGAAATCAAGTTAGAAAGATTTAAACTTTCCAATCTCTTAGACTTAGCATCCAAATATCTTATGGAGCTCATGTCCATGATCATCTTGGAAATGAAAGGAGTTACATTCTAGGTTTTACAACATAAACTAAACAAGTTAGAAGTCTTTAAGCTTTCCAATCACTTAGACTTAGCATCCTTCTACATTAAGGAGCCTTAGTCCATGATCATTTTGGAGAAATGAAAATAACATATCCTAGGTTCACAACCATCATAGGATGAATAGACTATACAATCTTTAAACTTTCCAATCACTTGGACTTAGCATCCTTCTACATTAAGGAGCCTTAGTCCATGATCATTTTGGAGAAATGAAAACCAAACCTTCCTAGGCCACTAAGGTATAGTTTCGGCCATCATAGAAAGAATAGGTTAGAAATCTTTGTTTGATAACAACTCTTAGGTTTAGAATCACAAAGTATTAAGAGTTCTAAATCCATGATCATACTTGGATAGATGAAACATAGTACCCTAGGCCTACTTATTCATATTTTCGGCCATCATAGGAACAAGCTATCAAAACCTTCCAAGATTTATATATTTAAGATCAAGGGATAGTTAGAAACTCAAACACATGATCATTTTCTCAAAAGTTGAAACAAAACTCACCTAAACCATAATACATGGTTTCGGCCTCCTTAGAAAGAAAGGGCTAGGGAGCTTTGTTTTACACAACCTTCTAGTATGTGAAAATACAAGTAAATACAAGACTATAGAAAGTGGTTTCAACTCAAAAGGAGTTTTCTACCATTTTTAAGAGATTTTTGAAGTTTAAAGCTTAATAAGAACACATAAAGCAAATAATGAAATAAAGTGATAAACTTGTAAAGAAATTAATATGAGAGCATTACCCTTAAGGAGAGGAAGAACTTTAATGAAGAACAAAAGTGCAAAAGATAAATAAAAATGCAAGCTTTAAGTAGTTGAAACTTAAAGAAGAAGATGAAGTATAAGAGTGAAGAAGTGATGAAGAAGAAGAAAAAGTGAGGAAGTGTAAATGAAATGGGTATATATAGGGGGAGAGGGGAGAGGTCACGAAATTGAGGGAGAAGAGAGGGGTTTGGAGTGGCTTGTGGAGTAAGTTTGAGAGTTAAGGCTTGATGGGATGGAAAGAGGAGAGAGAAGTAGCTTTTAGATTAGATTAGTATTATAATTTGAAAAAGTATAATGATTATACTTTTGGAGTGTGTAAGAGTCTCTCCCATCATGTCACCTCAAGTCACTTCATCCTTCTTTGTGCTCCATTTCATACCCGGTTGTATTTCCGATCGTAAATCTCCGACGTTTTCGCCCGAATAAAATAAAATATTTTATTTTTGAACGAAAATTTTCAAAATAACCAAAGTTGAAGGAAACATGATAAAAACACTAACCGTCTCGTTCACAGGTCAAAGTTAGGTTTTCTGCTCAGTAAACGGATACCGGCAGTGAAAACGTAGACCGGCTTCCGTCTGAATTTTCAACCGAAAATTTTACCGTGACTTCATATGATATAACAACACAAGAAAATGATTTTAGTTTAATTAAAATCATCCTCTGAGTTTAATCTAAAATAAACACATTTAAATATGTTTATACTGCTACAGAAAGCATAGGAAAAACAGGGTGTTTCAATACTACCCCTCTAAAAAGAATTTCGTCCTCGAAATTACGTAACTTAAAACTAAACAGGATCTCTCACTATCAAGATCATACTATCAGAAGAAAGTATCTAAAAGAATTTCATCAATCCAAAGGAATACAGAAACATCCAGTGTATGAAGATCCTTCAGTAGGTTCAAGGAGGTAAAAATGTATGATCGGTACACGTTTACAATCATGAATCTAAAAAGTTTCTCCTTTCACTAGAATTTTCTGGTCAACAATTTAAAAGAGCAACAGTTCGTTAAGAATTCAAACTGAATCACTTTCACCAAAAGTAAAAGTGATTAGATTAAGTCTCATCAAGAATCTTCTTTTATAAACATACCCATCCCGTGCAACAACAAGGCAATTCACAACTCTAGGAAAAGAAAGATTGGATCCAAATTCTAAACTGACCACAACAATCAAAAAGAGAAGGGAACTAGAATAAATTTCTTAAAGAGACTTTTATTCCCAAAAGTCATAAGAAACATACATTCACTGGAAAGACTAGTAACATAGGAGACCCTAGAGAGTCAAATACTTAAGGGCGTCAAAACACGATTATACTTAGAATCCTATTACAACTTAGAATTATAGACCACTGCCATAAGACCTTCAAATTGTACACTACTCCTGTCGTAAAAGATCATTAGATTGTGAAGCTCCAGCGCCAGTCATGGTGTAGACTCTTCCCTTTGCCGCGGGTCTATCAGTCCCTATGGTGTTGACAGCCCTTTCAAACCTTGGTGCATTACAATCCCTTGACAAGTGTCCTATTTGTCCACAGTTGTAACATTTCGTTCCCTTGCGTGGGCAAACATCAGCCATGTGATCTGGGTTTCCACACTTGTAACATCTTCTAAATTGGCCTCGGTTTTGGTTCTGTTGGCCTCCACTTCCCGATTCAGAATTATCAGAACGATGCTGTTGTTGATCCTGGTCATTCCCTTTTGGTCGGAAATAAGGTTCCCTCCGATGCTGCTTCCCTCTCTGATTCTGATTTTGATACTGGTCTTTGGAACGAGTGGGTCCTCCAACAGTTTCTCCGTTGCCACTTTCCTTCCTCATTAGTTCCACTTTTCTACACTTCTCTACTAAGGCTTGGAAATTCCGGATTTCCAATGGTAGTACTGATTCCTTGATTTCGAAACGCAGTCCTTTCTCAAAACGCTCGCACTTCCAATCTTCACTTGGGTTGTTCTGGAAAAAGCGAAAGTACTTGGCAAGAGATTCAAACCTTGCCGAGTACTCTCCAACGGTTAATTCTTTCTGCTGAAATTGTAGAAATTCTTGCTCCTTTTCAGCTCGTGCACTTTGAGGAAAATACTTGTCTAAGAACCTGGTTCGGAATACTTCCCAAGTGATCTCCTGATTCTCTGCTTCCAGCAGCTGTTCGGTGCCCTTCCACCAATACTCAGCATCACCGACCAACAGAAAAGTGGCATAGGATACCTTCACTCCCTCAGGACTGTGAATCAGCTTAAAAATTTTCTCTAACTCCTGAATCCATAAGTCAGCTTTCACAGGATCCACATCTCCATGAAATTGGGATGGATTTTGGCGTCTAAAAGCGGTTAAATTTTTGCCTTCAATAGCCTGCTCAGCTCGAGCTTGTTCCTGTTGGTTCTGGGCAGCCATCATAGCAGTTTGATGTGCAATAGCCGCTGCCACGTTTTCCATAGCCTGAGCAGCATAGTCCACTCCATCGTCATAATCCTCATTCATGTTGGCACGACCGCCAATAGGACCACCTCTGCGACCACGTCCACGTCCTCGTCCACGTCCACCTTCTGGTGCTGGTTCCATAACTGACCTGGCGAACAAATCAGTCAGGCCACAACCAGAAAATGAAACGTGTAAAGGCGTATCAACACACATTACTTCTAAGAAGTAATCCAAATAAAACTTAATTCAGAGAAAACACAACATCAACACAACAGACCTATTTCCCAAAGATCCCGAAAGACTCGACCAGCTCTGATACCACCTGTAAGACCCCCACTGGGAATTACTACGTAACACATACGGAAGTAGATTAAAAGATAATTTGCTGGTTGCTTTCGGAAAATTGTTTTCTTTTAAGTCAGAAAACTGGGGTATAAAATTTTCTCTATAAGGATAACTCCGAAATCCATAACACATACATTTAAACGTAAAGTCACATTCTAACAAAGTTACCATGACATACAACACTTCTCTAAGTTTCCATTTTTGAAAGAAAAGTTTAAACTACATATGGATGTATATAACACTACATTTACCGACCTCTTCAGATATACAACCCAACTCAGACTCCTAAGCTGGTCATTCTATCAAATATTCATTGTTGAGACCCCTCGTGGCCATCCCCCAATCATAATACTTTCCCAAACTCTAACACTAGGTCTTCAAGTGACTTAGAAAGACTCCTCTACAACACCAGTACTAGAGTACCAAGGTACTACAGCAAAACCCGAAGAGACCTGATATAACTGTAAGAGTGAGACACCGGCAAATGGATATATCATACAACAACCATATACATGATACATACAACACATTGGCATATTAGCATTTAAGCATTATTCATAGATAAAACAAGTGTTATATCAGTGGGTCTCATACCCGAATCAATCAGTTTTATAAAGATAATGCATGACACTTCAATCATCAGGCTCTAAACTTAATCTCCGGAGATCCCAACATCCTCAAAATGAGTTGATCAGGCTCGATACACCGTCTCATTGGCTAGCTAAGCACAACGATAATACACCGTCTCATTGACCATTTAGGCACAACGATTATGCACACCGTCTCATTGTCCATTTAGGCACAACGATACACGTACACCGTCTCATTGTCCATTTTAAGAACAACGATAATACACCGTCACATGATACCTTTCCTGTTAAGGTCTCACGTTAAAACCACGTCGGGCACGTCTGCCGTAAATGCAAATGTAAAACATTTAGTTCTCGATGTTTTCTTTGTGTTCGTTCTCATTCGTTATCGAAGCTCAAAGGCTAGCGACTATTCATAAATTTCATCATCACTTGAAAATTAATAACACAGGACGCGCAGTCCGAGTGCTCAATCACAACACCTTAGACCGATGCCGCAGTCAAGGTTTGTGGTCATAGAAATCATTTATGATTTTATCCATGTTTTATCCTAACATGATAAGGACTCCTAGTCCGCAGCAACGAAATCAGGACGCACAGTCCTCAATTCCGAGATTTGGACTCTTAGCCCATAACATCATGGTTAGGACCCTTGGTCCATAATTCTTGTCACGGATCCTAGATCACGTGCACACCACGGAAAACTAGAGCGACGTCTCGCAACTAGATTCCTATTCACATGTGCTTACTTTTCGCTCAGTGAAAATCAAATCCAAAACAAAACCTCGGTCACTTATCCAAGTAACCGGAACGTTTCCAAATCATTTAGGAGAAAATCCTTTTCCTTTACAAAATCTTTTATAAAGCAATTAGGAAATTCGTTTGTTTTTGAAATCCTTGATGGAATAAAGTCAAATATTTTCAAAGGGTTTTTCTTTCATCAAACACATAGTTCGAAAAAGGTTTTCTCTCGTACAAAACTTTAGATCATGAAAGGGTAGTTTCTGTTGACTTAAAATCACTTCAACATTTCTTTTAAAAACAAGAATCTTATTCTTTTTTTGAAGTAAGCATTTTAAATAAGGAACTTTTATAAATGAACCCAATACTTTCAAAGTTCTATTCAAGGATTTTTAAGGCTTTTAATCCTTATAATCGTTGAGCACAGACTCAAGTCCGGCTTCTCAAACTTCAATCAACAGTAATATATCTCAAACAGTAATATCACAGTTAATGACAGTTCATCACATATATATAATTCACAATACTTTAAAGCAAGTAATAATCAACTTCAAGTAATAATCACAATAGTTCATGTAAACAAGTCATTCAAGTATTGGCTCCACATAATAATAATAGTTAAATCACTCAAGTTAAACACATACACACATGCATATAGTCATTGAATATCCCTAGGCAATCCCCTCTTACCTTCCGTGAAAGTAAAGAGGTTAGATGCTTGAATAGAAGTACCGCGAACGTCCTTGCTTTTCTCCGCGATAGAAGTCTAAGGTTATAAACACAAGATCACAAGTTAAAATCAACCAAGAACACTAAACCATAAGGTATTAGGTTCGGCCAAGACAATAAATTAGGGTTAGAGATCCCCGAAAATTATACAACTCATGGATTTATGATCCTCAAGTGTTGGGGGTTCATAAACAATGATCATTTAACAAGGTTGAACTAAAATCCCACTAAGTTATAAACTTAGGGTATTCGGCCAAGGCTATTAAAATAGGCTAGCATTCTCTAAACTTTCCAATCTCTTAGGTCTAGCATCCACACATAGTAAGGAGCTCAAAACCATGATCATTTTGGAAAATGAAAAACAAAGTATCCTAGGTCCATAACCTTCTAGGTTCGGCCTTCATAGGATTTATAGGTTAGGAATCTTTAAATCATCCAATCTTTTGGGCATAGCATCCTTCTATATTAAGGAGCTTTTAGTCCATAATCACTTTGGAAGAATAACACATCCTAGGTCCAAAAACACTAGTTTCGACCATCATAGGAAATCAAGTTAGAAAGATTTAAACTTTCCAATCTCTTAGACTTAGCATCCAAATATCTTATGGAGCTCATGTCCATGATCATCTTGGAAATGAAAGGAGTTACATTCTAGGTTTTACAACATAAACTAAACAAGTTAGAAGTCTTTAAGCTTTCCAATCACTTAGACTTAGCATCCTTCTACATTAAGGAGCCTTAGTCCATGATCATTTTGGAGAAATGAAAATAACATATCCTAGGTTCACAACCATCATAGGATGAATAGACTATACAATCTTTAAACTTTCCAATCACTTGGACTTAGCATCCTTCTACATTAAGGAGCCTTAGTCCATGATCATTTTGGAGAAATGAAAACCAAACCTTCCTAGGCCACTAAGGTATAGTTTCGGCCATCATAGAAAGAATAGGTTAGAAATCTTTGTTTGATAACAACTCTTAGGTTTAGAATCACAAAGTATTAAGAGTTCTAAATCCATGATCATACTTGGATAGATGAAACATAGTACCCTAGGCCTACTTATTCATATTTTCGGCCATCATAGGAACAAGCTATCAAAACCTTCCAAGATTTATATATTTAAGATCAAGGGATAGTTAGAAACTCAAACACATGATCATTTTCTCAAAAGTTGAAACAAAACTCACCTAAACCATAATACATGGTTTCGGCCTCCTTAGAAAGAAAGGGCTAGGGAGCTTTGTTTTACACAACCTTCTAGTATGTGAAAATACAAGTAAATACAAGACTATAGAAAGTGGTTTCAACTCAAAAGGAGTTTTCTACCATTTTTAAGAGATTTTTGAAGTTTAAAGCTTAATAAGAACACATAAAGCAAATAATGAAATAAAGTGATAAACTTGTAAAGAAATTAATATGAGAGCATTACCCTTAAGGAGAGGAAGAACTTTAATGAAGAACAAAAGTGCAAAAGATAAATAAAAATGCAAGCTTTAAGTAGTTGAAACTTAAAGAAGAAGATGAAGTATAAGAGTGAAGAAGTGATGAAGAAGAAGAAAAAGTGAGGAAGTGTAAATGAAATGGGTATATATAGGGGGAGAGGGGAGAGGTCACGAAATTGAGGGAGAAGAGAGGGGTTTGGAGTGGCTTGTGGAGTAAGTTTGAGAGTTAAGGCTTGATGGGATGGAAAGAGGAGAGAGAAGTAGCTTTTAGATTAGATTAGTATTATAATTTGAAAAAGTATAATGATTATACTTTTGGAGTGTGTAAGAGTCTCTCCCATCATGTCACCTCAAGTCACTTCATCCTTCTTTGTGCTCCATTTCATACCCGGTTGTATTTCCGATCGTAAATCTCCGACGTTTTCGCCCGAATAAAATAAAATATTTTATTTTTGAACGAAAATTTTCAAAATAACCAAAGTTGAAGGAAACATGATAAAAACACTAACCGTCTCGTTCACGGGTCAAAGTTAGGTTTTCTGCTCAGTAAACGGATACCGGCAGTGAAAACGCAGACCGGCTTCCGTCTGAATTTTCAACCGAAAATTTTACCGTGACTTCATATGATATAACAACACAAGAAAATGATTTTAGTTTAATTAAAATCATCCTCTGAGTTTAATCTAAAATAAACACATTTAAATATGTTTATACTGCTACAGAAAGCATAGGAAAAACAGGGTGTTACAATATTAGGTTGATATTTATTAACTGTTGATGGATGATCTGTTTTTATTATTTATACTGAATTGGTTGTATGCCATGTTTATGTTTGGAATATCTTGAATTGTTCTATATGATGCATGATCTGTTTGGTGTACTGTATGCTTAGTGGATTAGTGATGATATATGTGATGTTTAAGAGATGAGTTGTTTTGGGTGCGAGGATCATAATGACTGTTAGAGGTGCCTAACCTAAATAATTTGTGATAATGAGGTATTTTGACTTAGAGCTTGTGTTGAGGTTTTGATCTGAGGTTAAGGCACTAGGTTACGACTATAAGAGTCTGTGAGGTTCATGAGTTGGGTTGTTTCTACAACCGAAGTCCTTGTGGGACCATCCAAGGGTAAACTTAACAAGTGCAGCTATGAGCGTCATTGCTTTGCTTGAGCACCTCCGGGAGTGGTTGAGGTGTGCGCCGGGATCATCGTGCAGCTATAGTGTCACGCTTAGCGTGAGCGTTCTTACCATGGTTGAGGTGTGCACCGGGATCATCGTGCAGCTATAGTGTCATGCTTAGCATGGGTACCCACGATCGGGGTATGCACCGGGAGCTTCGTGCCACTAGGAGTGTCATTGCGCAGCATTGAGCATCTCAACATGACTAAGGATGTGCACCGGGATTGGGACGTGTCGCTTGGACGATCGATCAAGAATCACTACTGTGATAAGGAATTCCGTAACCGCTTTTACATCAAGGTTTAGTTTTTGAGTGAGGGTAGAGGTGAATATAAGAACTTTAATGAAGGATGGATGACTTTGATTGATGTTGTGTCTGTGATAATTACTGTTTAGTTTACTATGAATCTTTTCCGCTTTTGATGATAGCATGTTTCTTATCCCCTGTACTTTTCTTTGCTTTGTTCTATCTTTTATGGTTCGTGTTCAAAGATCCTGTGATGAGCCGAACGAGGAGGAGCTGGACGGAACTCCTTACGAGCCGGATGCCGGAGGATGAGCTGTGACCCATGATGAGTAGGGTCTAGTCCTAGTTATGGCCAGTGCGTCCGTGTCACGACGCTTTATCTTTTCCGCTTTTACGTTTTGTATAACTCGTACACCTGTTAGGGCTCCTATTGTCGGGATGCCCTAAAACAGTGTTTTGTTTAAACTCTGATTGCACTTACATATGTTTAATGTGGTCATGTTTTCTTATTCCTATTCTACATGAATATGTTTACTTAATAATTTAAGTTTTAATTCCGCCGTATTTTCATGTTAAATTTAAGAATAAGAACATAATAATCAAGTTTATTTCCAAATAAAACCCCGAGGCACAGCGGGGTGTCTCAGAGACAAGTGTCTAGACATCATTTCTGGTGAACTGGTTGAGTTCTTCTTGCATAGCAAGAATCCAGCTTTCATCATCAAGAGCTTCTTCAATGTGCTTTGGCTCTATTTCTGACATGAAGGCCACATTGCTTGATTCTCTTAAAGTAGATCTGGTTCTCACTCCTTCTGAGGGATTTCCAATAATGAGATCCTTAGGATGATGAGTTTTGAATTTCCAGTCTCTTTGAAGATCATCATGAAGATCTTGACTTGTCTGATGACTTGTCTGCTTCACTTGTCTGTCTGGTTCAACTTTAGGTTCTGATTTGGTTAAGTCATGTTGTTGATTTTCTGACTTGTTTATATCAGGACCTGCAAGATCATCTTCTAGATCTGATAATTCCTTATCAGTCTTTAAGCTATCATTAAATTTGACATGAACAGATTCTTCAATAACAGATGTTCTGGAATTATAAATTCTGAAAGCTTTAGACATTTCAGAATATCCTAAAAAGATACCTTTGTTTATTTTAGAGTCAAACTTTCCAAGTTGATCCTTGGTATGTAGAATGAAGCACTCACAACCAAATGCATGGAAGTAAGAAATGCTGGGGCTTTTTCCTTTCCACAATTCATAGGGTGTCTTCTTTAGAAAAGGCCTAATGAGTATTCTGTTTTGTACATAACAAGCTGTGTTTACTACTTCTGCCCAGAAGTACTTAGGGAGATTATTCTCATTGAGCATAGATCTAGCCATCTCTTGCAGAGATCTGTTCTTTCTCTCAACCACTCCATTTTGCTAAGGAGTTCTAGGTGCAGAGAAATTGTGAGAGATTCCATTCTCCTCACAGAACTGTCTAAACTGCTCATTTTCAAATTCTCCCCCATGATCACTTCTAAGAGTAGAAATACAGAAACCTTGCTCATTTTGTACTCTCTTACAGAATACTGAGAAAGCCTTAAAAGACTCATCCTTGTGGGTTAAGAAGAGTACCCATGTATATCTAGAATAGTCATCAACTATGACAAATCCATATTTTCTTCCAGCCAAGCTAGCAATACTAACTGGTCCAAACAGATCCATGTGTAACAACTGAAGAGGTCTAGAGGTTGATACTTGGTTTTTAGATTTGAAACTTGATTTTACTTGTTTACCTCTCTGACATGCATCACACAAAACATCTTTCTTAAAATTAATATCAGACAATCCTCTCACAAGATTATCCCTTTTTAATTTTGAAATTAGTTTCATACTAGCATGTCCTAGTTTCTTATGCCATAACCATCTTTCATCCTCTTTAGACATCAGACAGGTTACACTTTGATCTGAAAGATCAGTCAGTTCAATCTTATACAGATTTTGTTGCCTTTTAGCTGAAAAGAGGGTTTTGCCACTGAGATCTTTAGCTATACATAAATCCTTGGTAAAGGAGACATCAAATCCACTGTCACATAATTGACTTATGCTAAGCAAATTGTGTTTTAATCCTTTAACCATAAGAACATTAGATATAGAGGGAAGAGGAGGTTTACCACCAATAGTACCAATTCCTATAACCTTCTCTTTCTGATTTCCACCAAATGCCACATGTCCTCCTTTCTTAAGTTGGAGATCTAGGAACATAGACCTTTCTCCTGTCATATATCGTGAGCAACCACTGTCCAGGTACCAGCAATGGTGTTTTCTTTGTGCTGTTGAGGACATCTGCAACAGAGATTATTTGATCTTTAGGTACCCATAGTTTTCTGGGTCCTTTTCTGTTAGTTCTAGGAGTCTGTGAAGACTTCCTTTTTTCTTATGAAGACACTTAGACATAACATGTCCAGTCTTTCCACAGAAGTTACAGACAGGTATGGATTTAATAGAAGTAGATGTAGCAGACACTTTAGAGTTTTTAGTTGATACTTTATGATGTGTCTGATGGACATATCCAATACCTTCTTTGTTAAGGGAGTGCCTCTGATAGCCAAGCAGCTTGGTCAGATTATCTCTACCATTAACAAATTTGGCAAGATCGTAAGTGAGCTCTTCCACTTTTTGTTGAAGTTTTTCAACTTCTTCAGACTGTGGTGTATCACTAAAGATCTTAGCTTTATTAGACTTTTCAGTCTTCAGCTCACTGTTCTCTTTGGCAAGTTTCTCACACTCTGGAGATTTCTGTTTATGCTCACTGAGGAGATTAATATGATCTCTCTTGAGGGATTTGAAAGCCTTAGATAAGCAGTTGGATTCCTCCAGCAATTTCTCATAAGCATCAAGTAATTCCTCATAGTCAGGATGTACCTCATTATATGAATCTAAGTCAGTGTTGGCCATCAGACAAAGATTAGCTTCTTCCTCTGTCTCTTCATCAGAGGATGTTGACTCCAGATCTTCCCAAGTAGCCATCATCCCTTTCTTCTTCTTTTTGAAGAACTTCTTAAAAGGGGCTTTCTTGAGTTGAGGACATTTTGCTTTGATATGACCTGGCTTCTTGCACTCATAGCAGACAATTGAGTTCTTGTCTGTTGAAGTGGATTCTTTGAAGTTCTTGTCCTTGTTGAACCTTATGAATGGCTTATCCTTTCTGAACTTCTTTTTCTGTAAAAGAAGCTTTATCTTTCTGGTTAGGAGAGATAATTATTCATCACTTTCAGAATCCTCGGGTTCAGACAGGTCAGCATCACTGGATGACTCGTCTGCCTTCAAAGCTTTAGAAGCTTTTGAAGACTTTTGATCAGCCTTCAGAGCAATTGACTTGCCCTTCTTTGTTGTGACTTCATCTCCAAGTTCTTGCTCATGAACAGTGAGTGTACCAAGAAGTTCATCCATAGTCAAGGTGGTAAGATCATTGGCTTGAGAAATAGCAGTTACCAAAGGTCTCCACTGCTTAGGCAGGCTCCTTAGTATCTTTCAAACCTTCTCAGCATTAGAGTAAACTTTGCCAAGAGACTTTAGGCCATTGATGATAGTTTGGAATCTTCCTATCATCTGAGCAACAGATTCTCCTTCTTCCATGAGAAACAGTTCATACTTTCTGACAAGTATGGCAATTTTTGATTCTTTGACTTTGGCTGTTCCTTCATGTGTGACAGCTAAGGTGTCCCATATTTCTTTGGCAGAATCACAGGCACAGACCTTTTCAAATTCATCAGGACTGAGAGCACAAATGATATTGTATCTGGCTTTGTGATTCAGCTCCCACTTTGTCTTTTCTGCAGGGGTCCATTGAGCTTTTGGCTTGTCAGTGTTGTCATCATTTTTAGGAATTAATGGACCATTTGTGATGACATCCCAGAGATCAGAGTTTGTAGATAGAATGAACCATTGAAATCTATCTTTCCAATAGTTGTAGTTTTCTCCATTGAAGAATGGAGGTCTGGTTAAGGAAGCTTCTTCAGTCTGGTGACTCCCACTAGCTCCAGCAGTCATGTCTATTCTTCAGGACCTTTTACCTCTACACTGTTAGATTCTCAACCCAGAGGCTGAGCTCTGATACCAACTGAAATAGACAACTATAAACACGAGAAGAGGGGTTGAATTATGTTTATCAGAAATTAAAATAAAGTTGAAAACTTTTCGCACACAGAAGCTAGGTTCGGACAGGTGTAAAATAAGTTACACAGACAGGTCACCTGTCTGTTGCATTTTCACAGAAAACCACACAAGCATACAGATGAAAATGAGCTTGATAAAAACACTTTTAACCCGTTAGTTAGAATGCAGAAGATATATAATCAAAACAACTAAAGAGTTTAAGGGATGAGAGATTAACACAGTGATTTATCCTGGTTCACTCTTTAACACAAAGAGCTACGTCCAGTCCTTGGCAGCACCAAGATTTATCCTGGTTCACTCTTCAGGCTCCAAGACAAGTATTCTTTGCACACCTAGCCTCTTCAGGCTCACTCAGATTTGTTTGAGAAATTTGGTTTGTAATAAATACAATTTCAGACAGACAGATCTTTCACTAACACTCAGAGAGTGGTTTAAATGTAAAGCTTAGGAAAGTCTATGTAATAACTTCAAATGATTGAAGAATACAGATGGAATAAATGAACAGAGTAATGGCTCTTTAATGCTTTATAATCTCTTATGTGTTCATCTTCAATGACTTCTGTATTTATAGTCTTCAAACATTTAATATCCGTTAGAGACATTCCTTGCAACGATGGCTTCAAGCAGAGCTTCATTAAATGCAATATAGTCGTTCTGGGCAACCATTAATGCAATGGAGACGTTGGTTGTACTCTAACATGAAGGATCATGGCTTTATGCATCATTCAGTAGCCAAATCAGAGTTGTGCAGAATGCTTTTGTACTTTGCAGAGTACATTTCCCTTCTTGTGTAATAACCGAAAGTACTAGGGAATAAAGCATGTTGGAAACATTCTTTAACTGGAAGTTTGTCTCTGACTTCCTAGGTTGCTTGAGAGAGAAATCCTCTGAGTTTTCTTGATAAGCGTGAGAGAGAGATTCAAAGTTTTCTGCATGAGGGGACAGCTTCCAAAAGCTTCATGTACTTTGAGTTCTTAACAAAGAACCTTAGACGAGTATGAGAGCAGAGCAGAGACAGGTTGAAACCAATTTGTACAAAGCCAACAATCACAGTCAGCAGACAGGTTGACTTTTTGCTTATCCAGACAGGTTGTTACTTAAGTAGACAGACAGGTGAGTTTTGCTATTTTTTTGATCTGTACACTAAGTAGACAGGTTAGCAACCACAAAGTAGGTTAATTAAATCATTAACCAATGTTTAGTTTTCATCAAAACTTAGGGAAATGCACACAGACATTTTATAGACTTAACAGAGCTATCTAAAAGGGAGGTTGCACGTGTTAGTGATACAAAGAGTATAGAATAATGATGAGTCACTATTTTCCAATGTTTTAAAAACCAGACTGGACCGGCCAGTTCAACCGGGTTAACTGGTCGTGTCTACGGTTTGGTTCAAGGCAAAGAACCGTTGGTCAGAAGAAACCGGCAAAAAACCGGTGAACCGGGACCGGTTATGTAAACCGGTCGGTTCAAAGCCTAAGCCTCACGACTCCATCTCTTTTGCTCGTACATGCACCGTCGTCTCCCTTGCTCAGCCTCGTCGACTCCGTCTCCACGGTCGTCATCATCTTCAGAACCAGCAAATAGGTCATCTGGTGATTTGCAGGGAAGGAAGCACACCGATTTGCAGGGAAGGAAGCGGTGAAGCAACGTTTCTTACTATTGCAAGCTCTCAGATTGAGTTTTCCAACTCTGACTCCTTGGTTATATAACCATTCATTCATTCTTTTTTGTGAATACTATTCGTTCATTCTAACTCTTTGGCTGAAGCACTTTTTTTATTATTTTATTCATATCATTCATTGAATTTCACGACTTCCAACTCATTGATTATAGAGCTATTCACTGTTTCCAATTCATTGATTATAAAGATATTCCCTCAAAGTCTTTTTATTTTATTTTAAGGTGGCTTCTAGGGTGAGGGAGAAAACAAGTCCTTCACCCACGAGGGAGCAAAAATAGCCTGTAGCATGTAACGGAAAAACAGAGTGTTACAATTATCCTGAAAACTTCCTTAACAACGATTCTGTTCTCCGCTTCAACCAACAAACAGTCAATCCTTAGCAAGGTTAAGGATGACAAACTTAAAGCAAACTAGGCATTAAAATTCTGTCCATTATCATCTCTCCTTAGAAACAATAATGAAAAGAATACCAAACATCATTGTCTCCTTTCGGAACAACGTCAAGAAAACACAAACACAAACAAGGATAGACAAAGGACGTCATCCTTCTAAACATTGGTTCTCTATAGAACCAAGAACACAAAACAACACAGCAAACAACCAGAGAAAACACAACACAAACGACAACAGACCTATACCCCAATCCCAAAAGACTCGGCTAGCTCTGATACCACCAAATGTAACACCCTCCTTGGGCACTACATTGTCTGTGACATTCTGTAAGACCGAGTAAAGCGGAAAAATAAATATTATCTGAAAATACGGGTTTATTATTTTATTTTTCTAACACCTAGTTTTTCTTTTTATTTAATTAAGATCAATAGAATGGAACAAGGTAAGAATTCTCCAAGTTTGAAAGAAAACATTTCGAAATATCGCTTTTGAAAAACGGAGTTTGGATGAAGTCGGAACACCTGATAAAACATTGTATAACATCAAATCTTTTTTTCTTTTTCTCAAGGGAGACACTAAGCAATAAAACATCCAACATCATCAAATATACAGTCCAGAGTTACTCAGAAGATAACAGTCATCAACATAGTCATAATAGAAAGTGGCAGAAATACCAACGCCAATACCATAACAGTACTGAAAGTAATACATATAATAATATTGGAGACGCAGCTCTATAAAACTAGCTATAAATAGAAGGACTCATCAAGCTGGCCTACTCAAACTATGACGAGGTGTCGTCCTCATACAAAAGAACAACTAAGGAAGACATATCGTCACGTCGTGGGTACTCCTCACGTCTTATATATACATTGACCACTGTAGATGCGTCCAAGTAACCGGGCTATCCCCATCTCAAGCTGGACGTGATGATGGGATAGTGCTGCCATTGTCTTTACAGATCATAAAGGTAACACAGAAGCCAAACAACACAGAAGATGAGGTAAGATCCCCATTCATCATATAACATAAAGTAGATATGCAGTGATGCGACTCTCAATCATATAGATAATATCAACATGCAGTTATATCATTAATAGGTCAGTATAATAATAATAATCCTCAAACGCAATCACAAAGCAAAGATCTCTGATTCCTACACCATGGTGATTAAGAACATTCGGAAGGAGTGATTAGAGTAAATGTCTCACAACTGGCCATAGTTGGCATTTTGTGCGTTCAATAGTAACAGCCACATTTGTGGTACTAAGTTCAATAGTAACAGCCACATTGTGGTGCTACAACTGATTGTGAAACACTCTCAATAACCATGACCAGCTAGCGTCTAGTCATTGATGCTAGTGTATTGCATGGAACGCCACAACCAAGAAGAATCACCAACTGGCCATTTGTGACCCTCCTACCCTGACCATCCCCAAGACCATTTAAGATTCACTAGCACGTCTTCATGCGCACATGCATGTTGACTCGACTTCCTAGGCACAAAGGCCCTAAGGAATATAGTATCAACTATGTGTTTAGGCAATAATGCCGATGCGTTTAACTTTGTCTATCCACTGGATAAACCTCGTTATTCCGCAAGAATCAATTCGATATGCTTTCAGATGCTTGATGTACTCGGGTCCGAATCATCGACTCCCTTTACACCGAGCTAAAGTTCTCACACAATTGTTTCATCTTTGTGTACAAGTGTATTGCTGTTCTCATTTCAAAACCTAACATATTATGGAAGTCAGATCAAAAGTCCAACAATCATTCTCTTTGCACTTTTCTACATTGAGCCCTTTTTGCTTGGCATATAAGAAACAAAACACATCTTTGTTCCACTAAGTCTTATGGAGGTATGGATGATTAAATCATCCGTACCTTACGACATATGGTCTTGATTTACCATAAGTCATAATTAATTAAGTTCGTGTCTTCCCTCTAAGTCACTTTGACTTAGGTTTTTACCGTTTTGTTTTGAAACATAAGCCTTGGAGGCTAAATTCCTTTTTGTCAAAATCAAAACCATTTGACCAAAGACAACACAGTTTACTAAAGGTTTTAAAGTAGTAGATGAGTATCAAATCATTCAAAATAACCCTTAGAGAAAATACTTCAACGCTTACAAAAACAGCTTTTCCCATTTTTGCCCGATTTTGGCCTAAAGCACAATATTTCAAAATTGTGAATCCTTTCATCAAAATCATAACCTTCCCACATTATAACAATCATTATGAGGTATTTAAAACACCAAAACAAACTTCCCAATACAGTTTGCATAACATAAACTTGACCGAAAGTCCCTAAATTCGAAAATCGGGTAATTCCTGTTTTCATGATTCTCTAACCCAAAGGCCTATGACTTATTTTTGAGTCTTAAAATACTTAGTTAAGTATACAAAAACATTTTCTAACCCATAAAAACAGGGTTGGCCGAAATTTACCGATAAGTCCATTCAAAAGCATGCAAACTCTAGACAATCCCATTCTTATGTCCCTTAAAACTTGATTTTTGTTCCCTTAGGTCCTAAACTCGGATTAAGCCCATTTTAGAACCAATAAAACCATACAAAACAGCCCATAATGTCACTAAAACAGTTTTGAAAGATTTTATTTCCTTCATGGTTTCATTACTCTTTAAAACACTTAACAAAGCATACAATTCATGAGTTATTAACATTAGTTGATCCTTGTTCTCTTTTCTAAGCTTGGCCAAAACTTGGCAAGCATTAAGTGAAGGTTTCCACTTTACCAAATCAAACTCACATCCACACACATACATCAACATATCCATGATCAACAAAGAGTCATATGATTCCACAAGTTAAGACACATAACTTATTATTAACAATAAAGGAAAATCAACATAATATTTCCTTCAATCAAGCATATATCCAAATAATCAAGTACATTACTAATCAAAATCAATCATCAAGCTCAACCATAAACCAATCATCAATAAACACATTCAATCATCAATAATCACATTCAATCATCTTTTTCAAGAAACCAACATAGATTTAAATACCCTTTAACTCTAGGGCTTTCAAGACTAACATAATTTAAATAAATCACAACACATCCACTGTAAGCTATGATGGTGGTTAGTCTCCCCCATACCTCTTGTAGCTCACTTAGTATCAAGCAAAATGATGATGGTTTTCCCTCTATGAGGTCACGGTTTTGAGGGGTCAAAACCTAGCAAGACAAAAATTCATTCAACAAAAGTTATCTACATGAATCTAGTTATGATTAAGAAGGAAGAATCAAGATAGTATCCTTACTTGAAATGATGAAAATACTAAGGCAAGGGTTTGGAGCTCTTGGGTTAGAATACCCACTTTTGGTAGAAGCCTCTAAATTCAAAAGGGTGTGAAATAACTTGTGTTCAAATGGTTGAGGGGAGTGTGGATATGATATTAGTTTCTCAAGTGAGCATGTGGATGATGAAGTTATGGAGATGGCTAGAAATGACCCATTTTGAAACTTGCTCTAAAATGAAAATGATGAGAAGAACATAGGCCTAAATGATGTAGAGGAGTGTGAATATGGTGTTGGTTTTTTCAAAAAAATGAAAGGATGATATAGCTATAGAGTGGGCTGAATTTCATGGCTATGGAGGAAGAAGAGCTCAAATGGAAAAAGTATATGAAAATAGAAGAGGCTTAGATGGTCAAGACTAACAAGGAAATGATATTAGAACTTGAAAAACAAGCTTGGATGATGTGTGTTAGGTGCTGGCCGAATTTGTTGGAGCAAGGAGGGAGAAAAAGCTTTGGAGAAGATGAAGTTGTGAAGAAAAAAAAAAGTGAGAGTGTGTGGGTGAGGAGTTAGTAGCTATGTAGTATAAATGAGTGAGTGAGTGAGTGAATAGTGTGTGTTTTGTTATTAGTCGTGTAAGTGTAGAAAAGCGAGCGAAAATTGTGTGGTGAGGGGTGGTCCACGGTTTGTGAAAAAAATAGGGAGGGTAGTTGTGTTATTTTAGCTATTAACCTTAAGGAATAATCATGGTTCAATGGTAGGCTAGTAATTAGGGAGAAAAGTATACTATATTTTTTGTATAAAGTGTGACAACTTGTCATATCAGGGTCACATCATTGACTCTATGTCTTGCACTTCCCAGTGTTCTACTCCCTCTACTGCTCTGCCCTCAGTTCCGGTTTAATCCAAACACCCGAGGTTGACACGTATTTCAAGATTTCCGGTCCCGAAATTAAAATTAACGGACCCGATTAAAATAATAATATTTTCACCAGCTCTATCTAAAAATAATTCAGAAATACTCAAACAATTATTTTTATTATTCACTTTCCTCAGACATATACCGGCTCAAGGAATTCACAATTTATAGTGTAAATTCATACCGGTGTCAAAACACAGTCTGGTTCTTATCTGATTTTTTAATTCGAATTTTATTGAATTCTCAGGTATAAGCAATAAACATTATTTATAATTGTTAAATTGTATTTCTCAAAGAATTTAATCACAGAATTAATTAATAAACAGATAAAGCATTTTCCGAGGTGTTACAACACTACCTCTTAAAAAAGAATTTCATCCTCGAAATTTTCTCATCTAAAGAAAACGAACGCGGATATCGTGCTTCTATCTTCTGCCTCAGATACGCAATATTCTCATCGTTCAAAAGGTAACGTGATGTACCTCATAGATTAAGCTTTCTTTCGGACTTAAATTGTATTAGTGAGAGGACACGAGAAAACACTCAAGGCAAATCCTCTTTAAATTCCTGAAACTCAAAGTACATTCAGATAGTTTGAATGTCAAACCGAATAAGGTATATAGATATCGAATAAATCCTGACATCTAAAAGATGCGAAACTCCGACTCTACATGTGGTGGCGATTATAACCCACCAAAGATCAAATAAAAACTTAAATTTGAACCAAATGTTTTTGGAGAGAGGGGAATAAATCCTTCAGTACCACTCTCATGAGAAAGAATAAAGTAACATGAAGAGATGACATAGGGTATTCAATATGCAAAAAGGGTCTTTACTAGGTTCCTGAATGTAAAAATGCATTGTACAGCCACATATTTACAAACGTGACTCTAGTAAAGTTCCTCCTTCCACGAGAACTTCCTTCGAAAGACAAATTTGAAAATAACTCAAGAGTCTAGAATACAAGTCGAAAATACTCTTGGTCTTTGAAAAGGCAACAATAAATTTTTGCAAGTTCCCTCACTCGAGGTAACTCTGATACACTTGGCACCAAAGATGAAATGAATTTCCAAAGTTTTCATCCACAAGGGAAATTTCTAACCTTTTCTAGTAAAGGCTAACATGATGTGATCTAAGAAAGGTCACTCCATTTCTAGGTTGTATTCATTTGCGGAAAAAGGCAAATGATCAAGTTCACAACAATCAGTTCTCCACAACAACGGAAAATTCAAACTGATTTAACCAACAAGGGTTGTTTAACCAACGATTGTAAAAAGTCACTATATCAATGATGACAGAAGAACACAAATCTTGATTTACTCATACAAAACATGAACCATCAGAGATGAACATTAAAATCAAATCAACTCGAATCAAGATGGCAACAAAGAAATAAGCAGTAAAGAGATAAGTGATCAAAATATCTCACATATTCACAGGGAATTAAGAATGTCTTGTATGTAAACTGAACAACATAGCCGAAAGCTTACTCTCTATGGTACATTTCTCCACGGACTGATCACACCTACTTGTTGTATGCCCCGATTCTCCATATCGAGAACATGTAAGACCTCTGAGGATGCAGTGACTTCTTTTATGATCACTCCCACAGTCATGCAACATAATGTTGTAGTCACGAGTTGACTCACTCTACCAATCCTTTTAGAAAGTCACTGCTTGCAAACTTTCACAGTGTGATCCGGCTTTCTATATTGGAAACAAACAATCTCCTTATCGTTGCAGTTTCTAGTTGGCATATCATTTTCCACATCTCAAACAGCTTTGAAAAAGATATGATGACTTCACTAGTTTCCTCGTCACTCCTTTTTTGAGTTCACTATTGTTATGATTGTTCCCTTAGCGGCTTTATAAGCGATAGCTGATGGAACTCAAAACAATTAACATATTCTAACAAACATTTCGTCTTGGCGTAGTCGCAGAACTCCATTCTCCGATACGACTCAAACTTTGTTAGAAAAAGAATTTGTTCAGAAGATTATTGTGGCACCCTTCTACCCCGCATGTTAATATAAAACATTTACTTAAAAGAGGAATTATAAAAACATGCATTTATTTGAATAAAATAAAACTTGGATAAAAAGGTTCACATCTCAACATATACAACACAGAAATAACATAGTTTTAAGAAGATAAACCTAACCCCGATGTCATATACAGAGCTGGTATAACCGAAATCTGGATACATCACGGAAACAAACTGAAAACTAAAACTAACTATGAAACTAGGAACCTAACTAAGTCGTGGCTCCTCGGAGTCACTCCTCAATAGGCTGCTCGCCGTCCTCTGCATAAAGAGATACATGCAACAACAGAAACAGGAAAACAGGGAGTAGGAAAACATGTAAACACAACGGCATGGGAATAGGGAATAAGATGAACATACATTATATCAGGCATAGCAACAAACATCATACATCATCATTTACATATTACAAGTCAACAGTCAATAGATGCTATACGGTGCAACACTACTCCGCCACTCCATTATGCATGTGGATCCAACTATCTCAGGAAGTCAACTTCAGAGTTACATATCCATATTGGCCATAAAAGCACCAACGCCGGCAGTTCACCAAACCATGGGTGAACCCCTTAGATAGCCGATGTATCATAACTGGATACGCCACCTCGGGGGCGCACGGTTGACCAAAGCTTGGGTGAACCACCCGAGGCTTAGGCCAGATCATCATAACTTGGACGACCTCCCCTATGTTGAACATCCCCCACTAATCAACTTCAACATATGAATGCATGAGCAAACAGCACACAAGGCAACCACCTCCTTTGCTTAGGCCAATAAGCACCTAAGACTTATCACCATTATCAACAACATCAACATCAACGTCTTGACCAAAAAGCACCAAGGTTCCACTCATCAATGCCTTGACCAAAAAGCATCGAGGGCACTTTGGCCAAAAAGCACCAAAGTGTATCAACGTGCGATAACCCAACGGGTACAGGCTTAACCAGCTTATTATTCTTTATTATCTTAATTATCCTTTAATTAAGTTATCTAACTCATCATTATTCGATTGGTGTCTTATCACATTATTGGGGACATTTGGGGTGAAACACCCCTTAATTCCTTTAATCTCAGGTTCTGACCAGTAAGGGGAGCACGGGCGTGCTCACCCCAGCACGGTTGTGTTGTCACTTAAGTGAAACACGATCGTGCTCATTGTCCTGCACGGCCGTGCTCAATGCGCGGCCTACCTTCTAGAATGCAACTAGGAGCACGGGCGTGCTCCCTGTTCAGCACGGCCGTGCTCCTGGGCCAACCGTACTGTTCTGGGCAGATTCAATTATGTTCTTGGAATTCTTGGCTCCATAACGCTCTCAAATCAGATCCTAGGGTCCTTGGACTAATCCAGGTGGCATCATTCCTCACCTCTTACTAACAGTTCATGTCTTATGAAACTTTAGGGGATTAACCCATTAATTCTTATGTTAACTAAGAGTCCTAATTAAATCCGTTTAGAGTCTTATTAACATATTCAACATATTAACAACATCAACCAATCAACATGATCGATAACAACAGCCAATATCATTCTCATCATATCATCATTAATAACCAATGGCATTCAACATAGCAATATTCATCAATATACGCTATTTAGCATTCAACATCATAACACTATAACAAAAAGGCATACCAATTAGTCAACTAGTAACATAACAATAACTTATATAACCAGGAAGATCGTGGCATTGACAACAGTTAAGGCATATTCATAATCAAGCATATCATAGCATTGACAACAGATACCAACAACGGGGCTATGGGAACCCCTCATCTTACGCTACCCCCTAGCCTAGTGTATACATTATTCTTCTCCCATACTTGGATTGGAGATTCAACTGTAACAACCAAATGACAAACTAGACTCGTTCCCTCAACCGGCTCGAACAGCTTCCAAGCCTTGGCCAAACAACATGGACAAACTATCAGTTCCCAGATCAAACTAAGAAAAGGAAACCAAAGAGGGAAAGAATCGTTACCTTTCTAATAATGGCACTAACGAACTAGACGCTCCCAAGGTTCTCCACTGCTCCAATAACGAAAGGAGTTTAGAGAAAATATGGAACGAAGGGTTGCAGCCGCACTGGGGAAGTTGCTAATGCCAAAATAGGGTTCTAACGTAACCCTTGGTTACTATTCCATATTTAAAGGCACAGACTTGAGCACAGTTGTACTCCTGGTGAACAAGGTCGTGCTCAACTTAGCGCTTGCGAAGCGCATCCTGCCATTGAGCACGGGCGTGCTCACTATTGAACACGGGCGTGCTCAACTCAGCGTCAGTGAGACGCTCACTCACAACGAGCACGGTCGTGCTCCTTAACAAGCACGGCCGTGCTTGTGACCCAGAAAGTCACAAGCCTAAGAGAAGGGATTTCAAGGCTAGAAGTCCCACTTAGCCCTCAAGCTAAGTCTTAAGGCTTAACCAACCAAACAAGTATACAAAAGCACTTAACGGAAAAGCAAGGTGTTACAATTATCCTGAAAACTTCCTTAGCAACGGTTCTGTTCTCCGCTTCAACCAACAAACAGTCAATCCATAGCAAGGTTAAGGATGACAAACTTAAAGCAAACTAGGCATCAAAATTCTGTCCATTATCAATTCTCCTTAGAAACAATAATGAAAAGAATACCAAACATCATTGTTTCCTTTCGGAACAACGTCAAGAAAACACAAACACAAACAAGGATAGACCAAGGTCGTCATCCTTCTAAACATTGGTTCTCCATAGAACCAAGAACACAAAACAACACAGCAAACAACCAGAGAAAACACAACACAAACGACAACAGACCTATACCCCACGCCCAAAAGACTTGGCCAGCTGTGATACCACCTAATACGGGTTTATTAAAAAAAATTTCTAACACCTAGTTTTTCTTTTTATTTAATGAAGATCAATAGAATGGATCAAGGTAAGAATTCTCCAAGTTTGAAAGAAAACATTTCGAAATGTCCCCTTTGAAAAAGGCATTTGGATGAAGTCGGAACACCTGATAAAACATTTTATAACATCAAATCTTTTTTTTCGTTTTCCTCAAGGGAGACACTAAGCAATAAAACATCCAACATCATCAAATATACACATAATACAGTCTAGAGTTACTCAGAAGATAACAGTCATCAACATAGTCATGATAGAAAGTGGCGGAAATACCAACGCCAATAACATAACAGTACTGAAAGTAATACATATAATAATATTGGAGACGGAGCTCCATAAAACTAGCTATTAACAGAAGGACTCATCAAGCTGGCCTACTCAAACTATGACTAGGTGTCGTCCTAATACAAAAGAACAACTAAGGAAGACACATCGTCACGCCGTGGGTACTCCTCAAGTCTTAAATATACATTGGCCACTGTAGATGCGTCCAAGTAACTGGGCTATCCCCATCTCAAGTTGGATGTGACACCCTAAACCGGGGCGCCACATCTTAGTTACCCGTTGCAGAAAATAAAATAAAAGATATTAAATTGCTGGTTGCTTTCGGTAAAAGATCCTGTCTTTAAGTAAGTAGCCTCAAAATGGTGGTATATATATATATATATATATATATATATATATATATATATATATATATATATATATATATATATATATATATTTTAAGACAAAGGGAAACAAAAAGTAATTGATGAACACTTCGAACATGAAGTGTAAACATCATATATATATAACTATCCCAGTGGAATTCAGAGTTTAGTACAGAAAACCAGGGCCTAAACAAGATGGCCATTGACAACAGGGTTAGAAATCTAGAAGATACAACTGAAAAGAAAGTAAGCGATAACACGGGGAAAGAGGGTCCGGAACCACATCACAAAAAGAGGTAACTCTAGAAAGTTAGAAGACGGAAGACTGTCCACAAAACGCTCCAAATTGGTCACTGACACTGGTTGCAAGCAGAGTCTCCGCAAATGCTCCCACGAGACGAGGCATCAGGTAGTGGGTCTATGACGTCGCCGCCCTTATCCATGGAATCGTCGTCATCGTCATGATCCAGGACGTGATACTCAGGCTCCTCCTCCTCCATGACCTCATAGAAGTCCTCCTCGGGATCCTCCTCAGGATCCTTCTCAACGTCCAGAGGTGGTAGCTCATGTACTAGACCGTTAACCTGTAGTGCGTGAAGGTAGTACCAAGTCGGAGGCAGAGCAACTCTCCTAGTCTCCACGGTTTGGCTCCTACGGATCGGGTCTCCGTCAGCATTCAAATCGGTTGTGGTGATTGATCCGTGGTACGTGGTAGACGTCGCCGGATGAATCTGCCATGCCCCGGCATTCCCCGCGTCGTCGAAGACTTCAGTCTTCGACATCGTCGGCGCAAGAGGGATATTGGGGTCCATCTGAGCTCATATACATATGGCGATACCAAAAAGAAGAGGGAAAAACAAGTAGAAAGCAAGAGTGAGACACCGACAATAGATATATCACTCAACAAACAATTAAATGATACATACAACACATTGGCATATTAGCAATTAAACATTATTCAGAGATTAAACAACAAGTGTCATATCGGTGGGTCTCATACCCGAATCAATCAGTTTTTATAAAAGTAATGCATGACACTTCAATAATCAGGCTCTAAACTTAATCTCATGAGATAAAAACACCATTTCATTGTCGAAGGAATAAAGAGTTGGTCAAGCTCTGATGCCCACTGGCAAGTTGCCACCGCTACCTCGTGCACCAAGGTACCCGGATACACAACGTCACGAATGCCTCTTTACTTGGGCCATTCGGACTGACCCATCAGATACCACCTTGTATCCGGATATTTAGGCATGTCTGCCAAGGGGAAATGCATATGAAAAAGACTTTCCATTATCAAGACTTTTCTTTGTGATCACTCTTTTTTGCTATCGAAGCTCAAAGCTAACGACTATTCATAATTTCCCATCACTTGAAAATCAAACACAGGACGTGCAGTCCGAGTGCTCAATCACAACGCCTTAGACCGATGCCTCAGTTAAGGTTTGTGGTCGTAGAAACATTTATAATTTTATCCATGATTTATTTCAACATGATAAGGACTCCTAGTCCATAACACGAAATTAGGACACGCAGTCCTCAATTCCAAGATTAGGACTCCTAGCCCATAATATCACGATTAGGACCCTTGGTCCATAATTCTTGACACGGATCCCAGATCACGTGCATATAACTGAATACTAGAGGCAACGTCTCGCAACTAGATTCTCTTTCTCAAGTGCTTACCTTTTGCTCAGTGAAAATCAAAATTCAAAACAAAACCTCGGTCACTTATCCAAGTAACCGGAACGTTTCTAAATCATTTAGGAGAAAATCTTTTCCTTTAAAAACTCTTTTATAAAACATTTAGGAAATTCGTTTGTTTTTGAAATCCTTGATGGAAAATATTTTCAAAGGGTTTTTCCTTCATAAAACACATAGTTCGAAAAAGGTTTTCTTTCGTACAAAGCTTTAGATCATAAAAAGGTAGTTTCTATTGACTTAAAATCATTCAACGTTTCTTCTAAAGACAAGAATTTTATTCTTTTGGAGTAAGCACAGACTCAAGTCCGGCTTTTCAAACTTCAATCAACAATAATAAATTCTCAACAATAATATCACAGTCAATGACAGTTCATCATATATATGTACAATACTTTAAAGCAAGTAAGATTCAACTTCAAGTAATAATCACAATAGTTTAAGCAAACAAGTCATTCAAGTATTGGCTCCATATCATAATAACATTCAAATCATTCAAGTAGACACCTACACACATGCATATAGCCATTGAATATCCCTAGGCAATCCCCTCTTACCTTCCGTGAAAGTAAGGAGATTAGATGCTTGAAGAGGTATACCACAAACGTTCTAGCTTTCTCCGCGATAGAAGTATAAGGTTATGAACACAAAATCACAAGTTAAAATCAACCAAGAACACTAAACCACAAGGTATAGGTTCGGCCAAGACTAGTTCTTAGGGTTAGAGATTCCCGAAAATTATACAACTCATGGATTTATGATCCTTAAGTGTTAGGAGTTCATAAACAATGATCATTTAACAAAGTTGAATCAAAATCCCACTAAGTCATAGACTTAGGGTATTCCGCCAAAGCTAGTAAAATAGGCTAGCATTCACTAAACTTTCCAATCTCTTAGGTCTAGCATCCATATGTATTAAGGAGTTCAAAACCATGATCATTTTGGAAAATAAGTACAAAGTATCCTAGGTCCATAACCTTCTAGGTTCGGCCTTCATAGGGTCTATAGACTAGAAATATTTAAAGTTTCCAATCTCTTAGACTTAGCATCCAAATATCTTATGGTGCTCAAGTCCATGATCATCTTGGAAAAATGAAAAGTAATACATCCTAGATTTAATAACATAGAATAAACAAGTTAGAAATCTTTAAACTTTCCAATCTCTTAGACTTAGCATCCAAATATCTTATGGAGCTTAAGTCCATGATCATTTTGGAGAAATGAAAACAACATATCCTAGGTTCACAACCATCATAGGATAAATAGACTATACAATCTTTAAACTTTCCAATCACTTAGACCTAGCATCCAAATGTATTAAGGAGCTCAAGTCCATGATCATTTTGGAAAAATGAAAACCAAACCTTCCTAGGCCACCAAGGTATAGTTTCGGCCATCCTTGGAGGAATAGGTTAGAAATCTTTGTTTGATAACAACTCTTAGGTTTAGAATCACAAGGTATGAAGAGTTCTAAATCCATGATCATACTTGGAAAGTTGAAACATAGTATCCTAGGCCTACTTCTACATATTTTAGGCCATCATAGGAAACAAGCTATCAAACCTTCCAAGGTTTATAGATTTAAGATCAAGGAATAGTTAGAAACGCAAACACATGATCATATTCCAAAAGTTGAAGCAAAAACCCTCCTAGGCCACATATGCATAGCATTCGGCCTTCATAGGAAGAGATAGATGGGAAATTTTGTTTTACACAACCTCTTAGTATGTGAAAATATAAGTTAATACAAGACTATAGAAAGTGGTTTCAACTCAAAAGGAGTTTTCTACCATTTTAGAGAGATTTTAGAAGTTTAAAGCACATAAAGAACACATAAAGCAAACTAAGAAATAAAAGATGAAACTTGCAAAAAGATTTACATGAGAGCATTACCCTTAGTATAAGGAAGAACTTTAATGAAGAACTCAAGGAGAAAAGATGATTAAAAATGGAAGCTTTAGGAGAAGTACGATGAAGGAGTGTAAAGTAAGATGAAGGAAAAGTGATGAAGTGAAAATGAAAGGTGTTTATATAGAGAAGGGAGAGAGTGGGGCGTGAAAGAGGAGAGAAGGAAGAGCTTGGAGAGTAAGTTTGGTCTTATGCCTTATTTGGTTGAAGAGGAAAGAGAAAAATAGATTTTAGGATATAATATGATATAATTTGAAAAGTGTGATGATTATACTTTTGGAGTGTGTCATAACCCATTTCCCAAGTCCCATCAAGTCACTTCACTTCCTTTGTGCTCCCTAATCTGCTCCATTTCGTACCCGATTGCATTTCCGATCGTAAATTTCCGACGTTTTCACTTGAATAAAATATTTTATTTTATTTTTAAACGAAAATTTTCAAAATAACAAAGTTGAAGGAAACATGAAAAAAACACTAACTGTCTCGTTCACGGGTCAAAATTAGGTATTCTGCTCCGTAAACTGGTACCGGCAGTGAAAACGCAGATCGGTTTCCGTCTGAATTTTCAACCGAAATTTTTACTGTGAGTTCATATGATATAACAACACAAGAAAATGATTTTAGTTTAATTAAAATCATCCTCTGAGTTTAATCTAAAAATAAACACATTTAAATATGTTTATACCACTCCAGAAGGCCCCTTTCAAGGAATCCATGGTTAACTCATGACAACTTGTATGGATCCCATGGTTAACCAATGTCCAACTTTCAAGGATACCTTGGTTAACCTATGACCCCCTTGCAAGTATCCCATGGCTAATCCTTGACCCCCTTGCAAGGATCCCATGGTTAACCCTTGACCCACTTGCTAGGATCTCATGGTTAACCCATGACCCACTTTCAAGGATCTCATGGTTAACCCTTGATCCCGTTGCAAGGATCCCATTGTTAACCCATGACCCCCTTGCAAGGATCCCATGGTTAACCCATGACCCCATTGCAAGGATCTCATGTTTAACGCATGACAACCTGTACGGATCCCATGGTGAACCCTTGACCCCCTTGCAAGGATCCCGTGGTTAACCCTTGACCCCTTTGCAAGGATCCCATGGTTAACTCTTGACCCCTTGGCAAGGATCCCATTTTTAACCCAAGACAACTTGCAAGGATCCCATGGTTAACCCATGACCCCATTGCAAGCATCCCATTGTTAACCATTGACCCCTTTGCAAGGATCCCATGGTTAACCCATGTCCCACTTTCAAGGATCTCATGGTTATCCCATGACGCCTTTGCAAGGATCCCATGGTTAACCCGTGACCCACTTGTAAGGATCCCATGGTTAACCCATGACCCCGTTGCAAGGATCCCATGATTAACCCATGACCCATTTGCAAGGATCCCTATGGAAAGATTCCTATGGTTAACCCATGACCCCTTTGCAAGGATACCATGGTTAACCCTAGACCCCCTTGTAAGGATCCCATGGCGAACCCCTGACCCCTTTACAAGGATCCCATGGTTAACCCATGACCCACTATCAAGGATCCCATGGTTACCCCATGACCCCCTTGCAAGGATCCCATGCTTAACCCATGACCCACTTGCAAGGATCCCATGGTTAACCCGTGACCCACTTTCAAGGATCCCATGCTTAACCCATGACCCCATTGCAAGGATCTCTCTAGAAAGGGTCCCATGGTTAACGTATGACCCCCTTGCAAAGATCCCACGGTTAACCCATGACCCCCTTGCAAGGATCCCATGGTTAACCCATGACCCACTTGCAAGGATCCCATGGTTACCCCATGACCCCCTTGCAAGGATCCCATGCTTAACCCATGACCACATTCCAAGGATCTCTCTAGAAAGGATGGCATGGTTAACCCATGACCCCCTTGCAAATATCCTATGGTTAACCCATGACCCACTTGCAAGAATCCTATGGTTAACTGATGACTCACTTGCAATGATCACATGGTTAACGCATGACCCACTTTCAAGGATCCCATGGTTAACCCATGACACCCTTGTAAGGATCCCATGGTTAACCCATGACACCCTTGCAAGGATCCCACGGTTAACCTATGACCCCCTTGCAAGGAACCCATGGTGAACCCATGACCCCCTTGCAAGGATCCCATGGTTAACTCATGACCCACTTGCAAGGATCCTATGGTTACCCCATGACCCCCTTGCAAGGATCCCATGGTTAACTCATGACCCACTTGCAAGGTTCCCATGGTTACCCCATGACCCCCTTGCAAGGATCCCATGCTTAACCCATGACCCACTTGCAAGGATCCCATGGTTAACCCGTGACCCACTTTCAAGGATCCCATGCTTAACCCTTGACCCCATTGCAAGGATCTCTCTAGAAAGGGTCTCATGGTTAACGTATGACCCCCTTGCAAAGATCCCACGGTTAACCCATGACCCCCTTGCAAAGATCCCATGGTTAACCCATGACCCACTTGCAAGAATCCCTTGGTTAGCTGATGACTCACTTGCAATGATCACATGGTTAACCCATTACCCACTTTCAAGGATCCCATGGTTAACCCATGACATCCTTGCAAGGATCCCCTTAGAAAGAATCCCATGGTTAACCCATGACCCACTTGCAAGGATTCCATGGTTAACCCTTGACCCCCTTGCAAGAATCCCATGTTTAACTCATGACAACTTGTAAGGATCCCACGGTTAGCCCATGACCCATTTTCAAGGATCCCATGGTTAACACATGACCCCCTTGCAAAGATCCCATGGTTAACCCATGACCCACTTGTGAATATATGCCTTGACAGGTACTTTAAGTTTTGATGAATGACAAAAGGGAAAGGTCCAGAAGGACTAAAGTGCAAAAAGCGGAAAGTTATAAAGCCAGCAAGCACAAGGGGCAAAATGGGAATTTCATTAAGTGTATTGTGTGTTTTAGAAAAAGTGTGTAAATGGTAAGTAGAGTTCTCAATTTAATATTGGTCTCACACACACACATTTAACATATGCTTAAAAGAATTTATCATGTGTTTTAAAGGGATTAAAATTGACAATTAATCATACTTAATGAGCAATCAATCTCTTAATTGTCAAGTTTTTCAAAATCAATTTTATCCGTGCCATAATCGATTATGGTAATCCAATAATCGATTATGAGTCGAGGTTAAATGGCTTTAATTGGTGTTAATGAGTAATTATGACATTAAAGCCGTTGAGTTTGAATTTTGAATAAGAATAATCGATTATGGTTTTTGTATAATCGATTATGTCCTCTCTGACTTCAAACGAGCTTCAACAGGAACCCTGTAATCGATTATGTAATCGATTATAGCTTTTTATATGAAAGTCAGTGGACTCATAATCGATTAGTGTAATCGATTATGACTATTCTGTCAAAGTGAGCGCTTCCTGAAATTGGTTTAAATAATCGATTATGATAATGTAATAATCGATTATGCTGCGATAAAAATGATTTTTAAGAGGCTTGACCTAATTTCTTTTGAACTCCTATAAAAGCAAGTTTAGGCAGCCTTCATCAAATACAATACACTGCTATCATTTTCTCTGTGCTAAAACTCTGTGAAAACATTTTTATACTCTATCTCTTGCACTTACACATTGACCATATTATATTGAGTATTCTATACACCATATAGGTGGTATTGTATTTGTTCTTCAATTTGTTTATCAGCACTATTAAGAGTGCATATTATTGTAAGAGTCGTGTGACTCAAATCATTCTTTTCTGCACCTTGTTTTTCAAGAGAGGTGATATCTCTTGGGGTGTTCTTGGATGTGATTTCCAAGTGTTTACAAGGGAGGTGATATTCCTTGTGGTTGACAAGAGAGGTGATATCTCTTGGGTTATTGTCTTGAGACTCTTTCACTGGGGGAGGTGATATCCCTGGTCTGTGAGGAGTGCTCTTTATTGTAAAGGTTCTAGTTGATCCTGTTAAAAACTAGAGTTGATTGAAATCCCTTGGTCGTATTGCCTTGGGGACTGGACGTAGGCCACGTGGGTAGTTTGTGGCCGAACCAGGATATATTGCTGTGTTCTTTTCTCATCCCTTATCTTTTTATTTCTGCTTTATCTTTTGCAAAACGCTTTTAATTGCACGCGTATTTAACAAAGTTGTTTTTCATAATATATTCAAAGGAAAATTTTTTATATTTGCCAAAGTTTTTGAAAAACACAATTCACCCCCCTCTTGTGTTTGGAGTCACTTGTCAACAAGTGGTACCAGAGCTTAACTCTTGGATATAAAAGGCGAAACCGCCTCAAGAGGTAACATGACTTCAAACCGTTTTTGTAACGAGGGAAACTCCGTAAACAGACCCCCATCTTTCAATGGTGAAGGGTATGGTTATTGGAAAGAAAGAATGCAAATTTTTTTAGAAGCTTCTGATATTGATATTTGGGATTCTGTGGAAAATGGTCCATTTGTCCCTAAGCATGAAGTTAATGGTGCTTTAGTGGATAAACCGAAAAATCTTTGGACCGATGCGGAAAAGAAAAAGGTCCAATACAATTTGAAAGCTAGGAACATCATCACTTCAGCTTTAAGCTACGATGAGTTCTATAGGGTCTCAAATTTCAAGACCGCTAAAGAAATGTGGGACACCCTTCAATTGACCCATGAAGGTACTACCGAGGTCAAAAGGGCTAGGATGAACACATTGACCCATGAGTATGAGCTATTTAGGATGATACAGGGGGAAAGCATACAAGATATGCAGAAACGTTTTACCCATATTATAAATCATCTTAGAGCTCTTGGGAAATCTTTTAATAATGAGGATTTGATAAATAAAGTGCTTAGATGTTTGAGTAGAAATTGGCAACCCAAAGTAACTGCTATATCTGAATCTAGAGATTTATCATCTATGTCTTTGGCTACTTTATTTGGCAAATTGCAGGAACACGAGCTTGAATTATATCGCCTCATGGAAAGTGAGGAGAATGATAATAAAATAAAGAATAGCCATGCACTCAAAGCACGCATGATTGAAAATGATGAAGGGAGTGAATTTGATGATTGTGATAGCCTTGATGAAGATGAGGAGGAGATGAGCCAAATGATCCGCAAATTCAAAAAGTTCTTAAGGCGAAAAGGCATTGCAAAACAAGTCTCCAATCCTAAAAAGAAAGATGAGGAAGAAGAGACCTCTTTCATCCCAACATGCTACAAGTGCGGCAAAAGGGGTCATATAAAACCCGACTGTCCTAAAGGCCAAAGAAAGCATGAGAAATCAGAGAAAAGGCCACAAAAGGACCGAAGAGAAAGAAGGGCCTATATTGCTTGGGAAGACAATGATATGGACTCATCCGATGAGTCGGATAATGAGGAGGCACATTTATGTCTCATGGCAAATCATGAGGAAGTTGAGGTAAACGACCCTGAACTTGAAACTGATTTATCTTATGATGACTTGCTTATTGCTTGTGAGGAATTAAATGATGAAACTATTAGACTACGAAAAATTATTTCCTCATCAAAGAAAACCATTTCTAGTCTTGAGCTAAAAATAGATGTTTTAAACAAAGAGATGGAAGTTCTTAAAGAAAAACAAGATGTTTTTAATGAAACTTCATCATGCTTATCTTGTGAAAATAAAAAGAATGAAGTTTCTAAATGTGATGAATGCAGCGTTTTGAAAATCAAAATTGAAGACTTATATAACACGCTTGCGAAATTCACAATGGGAAGGGATAACCTAAATGTTCTTTTGGGAAATCAAAAGGGAATGTATGACAAAGCTGGTTTGGGCTATCAACCGAAATTTCATGAAAAATCTTTTAAGAAATTTTTTAGTCCAAGCAACAAGTCCAGTAGTCCCTTTGTTAAATGCTTTCACTGTGGTAGAAAAGGTCACACTGCCTCTATTTGCAATATTAGGAAAAACAAAGGCGTAAATGTTAAAAATGCATGGATTTCAAAGGGCTTATTGCCCAAGACTAATGTTCAAGGACCCAAAATGGTTTGGGTACCAAAAGCCAAAATATGATTCTGTTTTGCAGGAGTGCTTGAAGACCAAGAACAAAAATTGGAATTTCAATATGGTCGTTCAAAAGCACAATTTTTCAACCCATAATCGATTATAGAATAGCAATAATCGATTATGAGAAGTCAGAAAGGCCAAAATCGATTAAAGGAATCGATTATGAGCAGAAAGGAGAAAAATAGCAAAAGTCAGTAAGGTAGTAATCGATTGACATAATCGATTACTCTTGGACGAGGAGCAGAAAGGCAAAAGTCAGAATGCCTCTAATCGATTAGCATAATCGATTATGAAAGCGGGTATCTTTCCAGAAGAGTCAAAATCGATTACATAATCGATTATTCACGGTAGAACCTTTTACATGATTAACTCTTCAAAATTATTTGAAAAAGATCTTTTTATCATTATACATTCTTCTCTCAAATGCCTTATAAAATTGAAATATTATTTTGAAAAATTATTTTAAAAAAGGGGGAGAATTATTTACATGCTTAAGGGAAATAATCATACACTTGCAAAAAGGGGGAATCAATTCTTTTATTATCCTGGCACTTGCTTCCGCACACATGTTTGAATTACACTGATGCCTTTTATATATTTATTACTCTGAATATATGCCTTGCTTTATCAATATTTTTTCCCGCTTTTTGATAATGCCAAAAGGGGGAGAGTTATCTGAATGCATGATTCAGGGGGAGTGGATTTGAATGTATGCATAGAGTGAGGGGGAGTAGAGCAAACTGCGCTTAGAACTAAAAACTCTGATATATTTGCTTGAACTGCTCTAACCCTATCTTTCTAGCAAATCCCTCCTGAGATGTTTGTCATCATCAAAAAGGGGGAGAATGTGAATATATGCCTTGACAGGTACTTTAAGTTTTGATGAATGACAAAAGGGAAAGGTCCAGAAGGACTAAAGTGCAAAAAGCGGAAAGTTATAAAGCCAGCAAGCACAAGGGGCAAAATGGGAATTTCATTAAGTGTATTGTGTGTTTTAGAAAAAGTGTGTAAATGGTAAGTAGAGTTCTCAATTTAATATTGGTCTCACACACACATTTAACATATGCTTAAAAGAATTTATCATGTGTTTTAAAGGGATTAAAATTGACAATTAATCATACTTAATGAGCAATAAATCTCTTAATTGTCAAGTTTTTCAAAATCAATTTTATCCGTGCCATAATCGATTATGGTAATCCAATAATCGGTTATGAGTCGAGGTTAAATGGCTTTAATTGGTGTTAATGAGTAATTATGACATTAAAGCCGTTGAGTTTGAATTTTGAATAAGAATAATCGATTATGGTTTTTGTATAATCGATTATGTCCTCTCTGACTTCAAACGAGCTGCAACAGGAACCCTGTAATCGATTATGTAATCGATTATAGCTTTTTATATGAAAGTCAGTGGACTCATAATCGATTAGTGTAATCGATTATGACTATTCTGTCAAAGTGAGCGCTTCTTGAAATTGGTTTAAATAATCGATTATGATAATGTAATAATCGATTATGCTGCGACAAAAATGATTTTTAAGAGGCTTGACCTAATTTCTTTTGAACTCCTATAAAAGCAAGTTTAGGCAGCCTTCATCAAATACAATACACTGCTATCATTTTCTCTGTGCTAAAACTCTGTGAAAACATTTTTATACTCTATCTCTTGCACTTACACATTGACCATATTATATTGAGTATTCTATACACCATATAGGTGGTATTGTATTTGTTCTTCAATTTGTTTATCAGCACTATTAAGAGTGCATATTATTGTAAGAGTCGTGTGACTCAAATCATTCTTTTCTGCACCTTGTTTTTCAAGAGAGGTGATATCTCTTGGGGTGTTCTTGGATGTGATTTCCAAGTGTTTACAAGGGAGGTGATATTCCTTGTGGTTGACAAGAGAGGTGATATCTCTTGGGTTATTGTCTTGAGACTCTTTCACTGGGGGAGGTGATATCCCTGGTCTGTGAGGAGTGCTCTTTATTGTAAAGGTTCTAGTTGATCCTGTTAAAAACTAGAGTTGATTGAAATCCCTTGGTCGTATTGCCTTGGGGACTGGACGTAGGCCACGTGGGTAGTTTGTGGCCGAACCAGGATATATTGCTGTGTTCTTTTCTCATCCCTTATCTTTTTATTTCTGCTTTATCTTTTGCAAAACGCTTTTAATTGCACGCGTATTTAACAAAGTTGTTTTTCATAATATATTCAAAGGAAAATTTTTTATATTTGCCAAAGTTTTTGAAAAACACAATTCACCCCCCTCTTGTGTTTGGAGTCACTTGTCAACACCACTTGCAAGAATCCCATGGTTAACTAATGACTCACTTGCAATGATCACATGGTTAACACATGACCCACTTTCAAGGATCCCATGGTTAACCCATGACACCCTTCCAAGGATTCCATGGTTAACCCTTGACCCCCTGGCAAGGATCCCATGTTTTCATGACAACTTGTAAGGATCCCATGGTAAACCCATGACCCCCTTACAAGCATCCCATGGTTAACCCTTGACCCCGTTGCAAGGATCCAATTGTTAACCCTTGACCCCTTTACAAGGATCCCATGGTTAACTCATAGTAACTTTGCAAGGATCCCATGGTTAACTCATAGCAACTGGTCTGGTGCCAGGCACTAAATCTATGGTGAACTCAACATCTCTCTCAAGGGGCAAGTTATAAACATCCCCCGGAAACACTTCAGGAAATTCTCGCACAACAAGCACACTTCTGACCTCAAGAGGGCTCTCTAATTCCAAGGAAGACAGCATCATGTATACTTGGTCCTTGCCTTTCATCGAAGCCTTAACATGGCTGGTAGAGAGAAATCTAGGATCGTTAGACTCCATAGGAGTTCCAAAAACTATGGTTTTGTCAAAAAAATTCAAAAGGATGTGGTTGGAAGATAACCAGTCCATGCTAAGAATAACATCGAGCTGTTTTAGGGGTAAGCACACAAGGTCAACTACAAAGTTCTTATTATCGATTGATAACAGAACAACCTTTCTAAACACAACAAGCACTCACAGGCTTACAACCAAATGCAGTAAGTCAAGCTAAAACGAAGCTATAGGCACTTAGTACAACGTAACATTGTCTATATTAAATATAGACAATTCACACAAGAGCACACAGAAGACTTATAACAGAATCATACCACGGCCTGATAGGACAGACATGCTCTGATACCACTAAATGTGACACCCTCTATCTCGCATGTTATACAAAGCGTTAAAAGGTAAAGATATAAAAGTAAAACATGCATTTATTTCATAAAATAAAAACCGGATAGAAAGCACCGCATTGTAACATCTCAACACAAAAAAACATAAAAAGTTGTAAAAAGATAAAACGTAAACATGAACATCAAAAGCATAAAACATAACCCAACCCCGATGTCATATACAGACCTGGTATAACCGTTCCGGAATACAATTCTCGAGATACAATTGAAACTGAAACTAAAAACAACTATAACTACTGATAAATCCTAACTAGGCTCCTTAGAGTCACTCCTCCACTGGCTGCTCACCATCCTCTGCATAGAGAGATACATGCCAACAACAGAAACAGAGAAAACGGGGAGTAAGAAAACATATAAACACATCGACATGGAGATAGTAAGCAAGATGAACGTACATATTCATAGCATTTTCATCATTTAGCATCAACATATAATTTTATCAACATATTAAATCAACCCACGTATGCTATGCGGTGCAACACTACTCCGCTACTCCATTATGCATGTGGATCCAAACTATCTCAGGAAGGCAACTTCGGAGTTACATATTCAAAATGGCCAAAAAGCACCAACGTCGGCAGTTCACCAAACCATGGGTGAACCCCTTGGATAGCCAATGTACCATAACGAGGGTCTGCCACCGCGGGGGTGCACGGTTTACCAAACCTTGGGTAAACTACCCGAGACTTCGCCAGATCGCTGTACTCTAGGATGACCTCCCCTATGTTGAACTTCCCCCACTAACAACTTCAACGTATGAATGCATGAGCACAACAACAAACAAGGCAACCACCTCCTTTTCTTGGGCCAATAAGCACCCAAAACTTATCACCAACATCAACGTCAACACTTTCACCCTTCTGGGTCAAGGTCCCCTTAGCCAAAAAGCACTAAGGTTCAACTCATCAACACCTCGACCAAAAAGCATCGAGGCCACTTTGGCCAAAAAGCACCAAAGTCTATCAACGTGTGGTAACCCACTGGGTACCGGCTTAACCAACTTGTTATTGTTGTTTATCTTAATTAATATTTAATTAAATTATCTAACTTGTTATCATTCGATTGGTGTATTATTTCATCATTTGGGGACATTTGGGTATAACTACCCTTTAGTTTATGTCACTGTTCAAATTGGGAGAGCACGGACATGCTCCCTGTTTAGCACGGCCATGCTTCTTGGAGCGTGGCCATACTGTCCGGGTAGGTTTGGTTATGTTCTTTAGCCAAAAACTCCCTAAACACTCTTAAATCAATCCTAGGGTCTAGTCAAGGACCATCAAACATTAACCTCACCTCTCACTACTAAATTCATGTTTTATAATACTTTTGGGGAAATTATTCCTTTAATTACCATGTTAATAAAGAGCCCTATTTTAACCAATTAGAGTTTTATTAACGTGTTCATCATAAATCACCATACATTCAACCATGGCATAGTCAACATCATCAACTAACAACATTCATAACGTATTTAACATATCAATTTAACCAATTAATCATGACATAACACATATCATCAAACATATAAATTGGCATACATCATCATGAACCATAAAACTGTTATAGCAATTAGACATTCATAACTGGTATACTAATAATCAATTAAACATATAATCAAACATGTGATAGGCATCAATTAACAGTTTAACAAACAATAGGGTCATAGGAACCCTTCATCTTACGCTACCCCCTTGCCTAATGTTCATACTATCCTTCTCCCCACACTTGGTTTGACGATCTAATCTACAGACTTTGAACGAATCCAAACTTGGTCCACTCAAACAGTTCAAAGGATCTTGGTCAAGAACATCAAAGAAAGAAGGAGTAATTAATCCTCAATTCAAGAAAACAAAAGGAGATCAACAAAGGGTTTACAAGATTACCTTAATTGACACTAATATGCGGTTTATTCTTCAATCGTAAAAGAAAACACCAAGAGTCTTGAGGAGGTTCAGGGGAAGGGAGAGAAGAGGGTTTCTGACGGCTAAGGATTGAGAGGAAAAGTCAAAATAAGGGTTATAACTTGTAACCCTCCTGACTCACTTATTTATATTGTGAGGAAAAACATCTTTGAGAACTAGACACAGCTGTGTCTTGGTCAAAATAGCATTTCTGAGCGCTAGACACAGCTCTGTCTATCAGGAGACACAGCTGTGTCATGGACCAGATCAGCGTTCTAGGAATTCGACACCGCTGTGTCTATCAGGAGACACAGCTGTGTCCCGGCCAAAACAACGTTTGCGAGAAATAGACACAGCTGTGTCCCAGGACAAAATAGTGATTTAGAGCTAGGCACAACTGTGTCTTTCAGGAGACACAACTGTGTCCAGTTCCAGGAGAGAGAAGCATATGCGTTAGAAAAGGATTTTTGACTATAAAATCCCACTTAACCCCATTTTAGATTCCCTAAAGCACTCTTCTAATGATATAACACAACATACTACTATTTACAATGCATAAAAACATATATGAAAAAATGGGGTGTTACACAGCAGAGCCTCGAACCGGAGGAACGAATGGCGGAGATGGCGTCCAAAGGCTGTGGCGCGAAGATGACGTCTTGCTGAGTTACGAAGCCTGGAGGAACAAAATCTAAATGAACTGGGACCAGAATGGGCGGTTCCACATCTAGGGAGGCCTTGACGATAAACGTCTTTCGATCTTCCGCAACCACGAGGTCGGCCATGGTAGAGAGATTGCTCCCAGCAAGGAGCTCCATGGATGTCATGATTTCTTCTTCACTCGTTGTTGGTGGAGTGAATTCTTGGAATAGCTTCGTTTTTACTTCCCCATTCTCTGTTGGCTTGAAGAACAGTCATGCAGAATCATGGTTGAGGAAAATGAGTGCTGGTGGAGGAGTTGATGATGGATCTCTAATCAGTTGCAAGGTTTATTGGAACTTCTGTATATGGACAAGATTGAAGGTGAAGGTGGTTTGTGAGGATTGGGTTAGGAGTTGCGGGTGGGTTGCGATGGTTGTGGAGCTCGAATTGTAGTATTTGGATGGCCTAAATGAAGGATTCATTATAACGATCGAAAGACGCTTTGAATCTGGTGATGGATTCCTCTAGTTGAAGAAAATTAGGATGGAGATGTCTCGATTGCCTCAGAGTATACTGGTCAGTGGGGTTGAAAACTGGTGGTTGGTAGCCATAACTGAAACAAGGGGTGGATGAAGGTGTTGTAATGGTGGTTATGTTGGTAGCAAAGTTGGAAAAAAAAAATGAAGGAGGAATGAGAATCAAAAATAAAAGCACCAATGTAATGTATAAAAATTATACCTAACAGAAACTAGATGAAACAGTAGAAGAAAGAAAAAGACTCATATGTGAGGGGAGCAACCTTCTTAACATTGGTTGGAGGGAAGGGGAGGGATTTTAAAATATTTTACATATATTGACTAAAATATCCTCACTTGTCTATTTTAAAATAAATAATTATAAGGATTTAAAAGTAAATTTGTTTTAAAATCCCTCCCCTCCCTTCCTGAACCAAACATGAAAGTGCCATTTCCCCTCCATCCCCTCCTCTCAGCCAAACACAATGTCTAATTAAAATCCTCCTCTCTAGAGATGGCAAAACGTGTCAACCCGTCCCGCCCCACCAATAATGGGGAGGGACGGGTTGACCCGATTTAGTTAAGTGGGTTGAACCTTCCAACCCACCCCATTTAGCAGTGGGTTGGCAGGTTAGATTGCCAAAAATTAAAAAAAATTAAAAAATATATAAAATTAAAAAATAAAAATATTAACATACAACTATCATCTAAAATATCACAAAATTTAAATAATTACTTTTCGATATAGACTAACTAATATATAAATATAGAGGAGGGATCAACTTACACCAAAGTAAGTTTACACCAGTTACACTTAATATTAACCATTGATGATATTTAGATCTAATGGCTATTATTTTCTTTTAATTAGTGAGTCACGTGAGTGAAAGTAGTTAGAGACAGTAATCTTAATATCATCAATGGTTAATATTAGGTGTAATAGGGATACTTATCAACCCGAGGCCCTATTGCTACTCCAAAACCATTAAATCCATTTTCCATTAATTATGTCATTATTTCTTTGTCCAATATATAATAAATGGGTGTGACTACATTATTCTGTCCCAGTTACATTTAGCACCATGCTTTTGGGCATACAAAGAGCTATACGTAATACTTAATTACTAAAAATACCATTTATATATGCATAACAATAATTAATATATTAATTTCCCTGATTACAGAGTTTCCCTTTGATTTGTGACAAAATTAAAAAAAAAATTACAAAAGCAAAGTTAAGTCATATCATTAATAATCAATAACTTAATACATCTGGTAACTTCATCACAAATTTGGAGGATAGTATTATATGTAGGCACCCCTAACAAAGTATAGCTACATGGACTTCCCTCCTATCAAACTCTACCAAAGAGTTGATAACATAAGAAGATAAAAGACTCCTACAATTTGAAATAATAGCCCTATATTTGGCTAGAATACCTAGTGCTTTCTCTTCTTGCACCTGGAGTCTGAGAGAGTAATTGTAATATTTAACTTTGAAGAAATATCCTCTCTCGTCACATTACTTGAGGCAAAAATTGATTGTCAGATCACCGAGATTTCGCACAACCTGCAAAAATGACTCAATGCACTGCCAATAGATTTCCTTTGCTTTATTTGCTTGAACTAAAAAGTTATAAAGAAAACATAAAAACGATAAATAAAAAAAAAAAAACATCCGTCCAGTAACACTGAACAAGGTATTTGAGGGTAGGAACTGCTCGGAGGTTACGCAGGCCTTGGCAGTTCCGATTGATGATCATTAGTGCTCCCGGCAGGATTAGGGACCAGGACCAGTCGATAAAAAAAGCATGTGAGTGTCTGTTGCAGTAAGCTGAAATTCCACTTGGCTATCAGAACTTACACTCGTGGTACTATCTTCCAGCACAAAATGGCGCCTTTTTTTTTTTTTCATCAATCACTAATTCCGCACCATTATGAGTGCCAAAAGAATATCACTCGTCTAATGAGTAAAGCCTACTATTTTGTTGAAGAAGTCTCACTCGTCTGATGGCTTATCTGGAGATGTTGACTTTCTGTTAAGAAGAGTCAACCCGTCTAATGAAGCTTTCACCCGTCTGCTGTCTCTCAGTGAAGAACACGCAAAGACTGAAGAACTTTGGTGAGTTGTTTACTCAGTCAGAAGATGTTGAAGCTTTCTTTCACAAGGATCAAGAATTTCAGAAGGTCAAATATTCAAAACCAACCTTGTAACTTAGAAAAAAAAAGTGCTACCAAAATGCTTTATTCCCTAGTACATCTGGAAGAGTCACGAAAAAGGAAATATGTACAGCAAAGTACAAAAGAAACCTGAAGAGCTCTGATTTGACTACTGCACAGAGCAAAAAGCATGGATCACCTCTGTTAGAGTACAAGCAATGTTCCTATGCATTAATGGCTGTCAAGAACGACTCTATTGCATTTAATGGAGCTCAGCTTAAAGCCAAAAACCAAAAGGAATTTCTCTAACGGATTCAAATTGATTGAAGGCTATAAATAGATAAGTCATTAGATATGAAGATATTGAACACAACATTAACTCAAAAGCCATTACTCTGCACATTTAATTCTTCATTCCTTAATTTTGTATTCTTCAATCATTTGAAGTTATTACGCAGTCTTTAAAACCTTCACATTAAATTCACTCCTCCGAGTGTTAGTGAAAGACTTACAAAGTTGTAATAATTACACTTTTCTTTCAAACAAACCTGAGTGAGCCTAAAGAGGCTAGATGTGCAAATAATATTTTTCTTGGAGCCTGAAGAGGCTAGGTGTGCAAAGAATACTTGTCTGTAACCTGATCAATTCTAGTGGAGAAAACTTGGTGCTGCCAAGGACTGGATGTAACTCTAGTTGTTAAAAGATGAACCAGGATAAATAGTTGTTTCTATCTCTCTCCTTACATCTTTAGTTTATTTGATTATCTTAACTGTTAACTAATTAAAGGGGTTAAACTGTGAATATCAAGCATAGTCTTTTATCTTGTTTGCTTGTGTGTTTTTCTGTTGAAAAACCTTCAGACAAGTCACTTGTTTGATTGCTTTGATAATAACTTGTCTACTTTTAGCTCTTGCTTGAAAAAGCTTTTAACTTTGACTAAAGTTTGATAAACATAATTCAACTCCCCTTATCGTGTTTATAGTTGTCTATTTCAGTTAGTAGCCCTGACGTGAAAGGCTTCTCATTGGGCAATTCACGTTAGTTCAACTTTTTTTTTTTTTCAAATTTATTTTACTGCTTTTCTTCTAAGAATGCTAACTCTAAGAATACTAACATCCCTGACCCTTATAACTTCATATATTTATTTCCATTTCCATTTTAATAATTAAACAATTTCAATAAATTCTTATACTAACAATTTTTTTTTTTCCTAAACCTCATATCATTTTAATCTTTTTATTAAATAAATATATTTAAATTTTAGGATGTTACAGCATAAACATGTTTTCCAAAAGAAAATATTTTCAAACAAGTTTTTAATGAAAACCAATGTATAGTGGACTAATACATCCATGTATAGATCACAATTCTATAGATCCATGTATACATCCCTGTATAAATCATGATGCAGAATCTTTTCAAAATGGAAATGAAAATAGATCAATGTACATAATTTGTACATCTATGTATAGAAAAAGTCATCAAATTAACTGTATATTTTTGAAGTTAACAATACATCCATGTATTACTTCCATGCATTAGGTTGAACACAATCGATTAGTCATAACATTATAAAGCTACAAATACAGCAAATCGATGTACACAATCGGTGTCCATGTTTCTTAAAGTATTTTTCTCTTTAACTTTCATATATACATCCATGTAACGATGTGTTGGTTAAAAAATCTTGAATTCACTCTCTGGAATAATATATACATCGATGTACATACAAGGTCAATCGATGTACACGTGTGAATAAAGTTGATTCTTGATTTAATACATCTACATACAAGAACGTTTGTCAATGTACAAGATCCAGTAACAAAAAAATGACTTATCTAACATATAGAAGTTTGTTTTAACAAATCCCAACGTACATAATTTTGAATATACCATAAATAAGGAATGTTAGAGCAAGTCAAAGAATTTATTCTCATTGAGTTTTGTTCTCCTAGTTTCATGTCAAAAATATTTGTTCTCTGAACCAGGTTAAATTGGTATGGGTGTTCTTCTGTCTCTGAAAGTTTTGCCACATTTGCTATTGTGATTGTTGTTATTTGATTTGTTGAACCGCTCTTTTGAAAATTGTTCTTAAATCAATTTTGAATTTCATATTAATTCAAAGTCTTTAAAAGATTATTGTTTTAAATCGATCTTGAGGGAAAGTTTTTTAAAACTCAATTCACGTCTCTCTCGAGTTTGAAGCCACAATCAACAAGATGTTCTTAGGAGCCTTTTATTTATGAGTGATTTTTGGATGCATGCGTAATGTTGGATTCTTGATTTTTAGGGTTTCCGGGTTCGGTTTAAATGGTTGGGAAATATAACATTTTTATTTAGATCGTGATATGATTCCTTCTTCTCTTTTTCTATTCTGTTCATGAGTTTCTTGTTGGTGTCGGAAGAACATGGTTTTTTTTTTAATGAAAAAGTTGTTAAATAGTATAAATGCTTATAAAAATCGAATTCATGGTTATTTTGGAAATCTTTTGTTATTATGAAATGTTATTTGAAGAGTATGAGTATTTACAACAATCAAATGCATGGTTGTTTTGGATATTTTTTCGTTGTTCAAATGTTGTTAAGAGTATGAATAAGATATGTTGTTGTTCTTTGCTTTTGTTGTGAGGCCTTCGTACTCTTATTGAAAATTTTGGTGAAATGGATAATGTAATTCCTTGATTGATGGTTGAGCCTTAGTATGAAGAACACTGGTTGAGATTACAAATTTAAAATATAGAAAATCCTCAAAAATGGACTTAGACAAAGAAAAAACGAACTTCTTACGATTGTGTTGATCTAAAACAATTAAGAGCCAGTTGACTAGACTTAGAAGTTTGATCCAAAAGAGAAGCGTACGGGACAAGTTTAGGTGTTTGTGAGCAATGGACTTCCTCTTTTTGTGGGGGTTATCTTCATTTAATTCTTTCTCATGAACTTGGAGAGTGCCAACCAACTCATATATTATTAGAGTTGACATATCCTTTGCTTGAGAGATAGCCGTTACAAGAGGGCCTCCATTGTTTTTGAAGACTCCTTAGGATCTTTCCAACTTTCTCAATATTGGTGTAAGTTTTGTTGAGAGATTTCAGACTATTAGTGATTGCTCGAAACTTGCCAATTATTTTATTGATGGATTCTACATCTTCCATAGAAAATGGTTTATAAGACCTGATGAGCATGCTTATGTTTTACTCCTTCACCTTAGTTATTCTATCACGTGTGGTTGCCAATGTATCCCATATCTCCTTAGTAAAATCATATGCATTAACTTTCTCAAATTCTTCAGGACTCATGACACACATTAGTGCATACCTTGCTTTATGATTCAAATCCCGCATTGCTTTTTGACATATCGCCATTGAGATCTTGGAATTTATTCACTAGCATCATCAATTGTAGTGTAGGGACCATTAATGATCAACTTTCAGTTGTTTAATGTAACACCCCGCTTTTCGTTAAGTGTTTTCCTTAAGCTTGCTTGTTAAGTTTGAATTGTTGGCTAAGGGCTTAGCGGGATTTTTACTTGAAAGTCCCTTTCTGGTACATGAGCACGCCCGTGCTCATTAGCCAGCACGCCCGTTCTTAAGGGCAGGTGCGTGTTGCCAAGTTTAAGTTGAGCACTCCTGTGCTCAACATGCTGACCGTATCTCGTTGACGCTAAGTTGAGCATGACCTTGCTCAAGGGTGAGCACGACCGAGCTCAGGTCCAGCCTATATAAGTTTGGCACAGAACCCGAGGGTTGCAAGTAAACCCTAGTTTGTTGGTTGCAGCAGCCACTGTGTGCGACTAAGAGTGCCTTTTTCCCTATTTCCTCTTCATCCATTGATGTGGTAGAGTTTTGGAAGCCTTGTGGGGAGTTTGTTTGATTTGTGGCAGTATAGAGGTAATGCTCCCCTTCCCTTGTGGTTTCCTTTCATAGTTTTGGAATAGGAAACTAATGGGTTTGTGTTTTGGCTTGGCTAAGGTTTAGGTTTGAGTTGAGCCGCTTTGGGAACTATGGTCGTTTTGCTGCTAGGAGCTTACGTTGGAGCGGCCTTCAATCCAGGTATGGGGAGAAGGGTAGTGTAATCATAGGCAATGGGGGTAGTGTAAGGTAAAGGGGTGCCCATAACCCAGGTGTTGTCGGTTTTGTGTGCCTATGTGATTAATGAACTATCTGTGATAATATGATTCCTTGGTTGTTTTTGGTATAAGATGTTTATGCCTTATGTTCATAACAAATAATTAATGGTGATTTTGTTGTTGTTGTTGGTATAAACACGATGATGAGTGTTAACGTTGGATGATGATGCTTTGATGATGTTGTTGCGACCATAACTGTTGAATATTGGTTGATTTCTGATGTTGAAGTTTAAGCCTTAAAATATGCTGTTAATAGACCTAAGATTAATGAACTTAATCCCAAATTGATTGGCTAAGACTCGGACTCAGGTTCTGCTCAGAACAGCACTGTCGCGCGATGAGCACGACCGTGCTCCCAGTTTGAATTCTGGAAAATGGCCGCGTAATGAGCACAGCCGTGCAGGACAAAGAGCACGACCGTGCTGCTGAGCACGACCGTGCCCAATAGGAAGCACGACCGTGCTTCACTTATGTGACAGCACGACCGTGCAGGGGACAAGCACGACCGTGCTCCCTTAATAGACAAAGATGGAATTAAAGGTTTAAATGGGGGCTTTTGTCCCCAGTCTTCCCAATAACATGTTGATGACATAAATGACTCAGTTTAGATAATTCGGTTAACGATTAACAAAGGTAATTAAGATGATGAGATGGTGAGGTGTTGAGTTGATAAGCCGGTACCCGTTGGGTTACCACACGCTGATGAGTTGTGCCTCGGTGCTTCTTGGACAAGGGAACCTTGACCCATGGTTTGGGTCTAAGGTGTTGTTGATGTTGTACCTTGGTAACCGAGAGTTTGCTCCAAGGGGGCCTTGACCCGGTTGGGTTAAAGGTGTTGCGGTAGATTCCACTACGGTCGATTCCGCTGGTTAAAGATTTTGCGGTTGATTCCGCTGATGTCCGTGGTTGATTTCGTTGAAGTGAAGGAGGAGGCGGTTGCCTATTGTTTGTTGTTGCTCATGCATCATTGGAGATGTTGTTGTTGAGGGATGTTCGACATAGGGGAGGTCGTCCTAGAGTACGGCGAGCTGGCCATCCATGGTTGGAGTAGATTCTCCTAGCGCTCCCGTGACGAGGCATTCGTTGGTTTGATGTGTTGGCTATCCAAGGAATAGATCCTCCGGCGTTGAGTCAATTCTCAATGTGGATATTTAACTCCGAAGTCGTCTATCCCGAGTTTAGTGGATCCACATGCATTGTTGGTTTAGCGGAGTAGGACTGCAATGCACTACATAGTATGCTTGATGTCGATGATGTTGATGTATGTTTATACATGTTGTTGATGTATGCTTACGTTGGTGCCATGCTTGTATGTTTTACTTTACTTCTTTTCTCCTTGCTATATATGTTTACATGATTCTTACTCCCCATTATTTGTTTGTTTGTTAGGCCTGATTGGCACATTGTAGAGGATGACAAGCAGCCCAGACAGGAGTGACTCTGAGGAGCCGCCACTCATAGTTAGGGCTTGTTCTTATCTTCAGTTAGTTTGTTAGTCTTCAGTTGTAATTCAGTGGATTTTATTCCGGAACGGTTATGCCAGCTCTGTATGTGACATCGAAGTTGGGATAGGTTTATTTCTTGATATGTTTAATAGTTTTAAACTTGTTTTATTTTCCGCGTTGTGAACTCGTTCATGTGGGACTTTTCTACCCATGGACAAATGTTTTAATTGTTCAGTATGTAACACCCCGACTTTTCGTTGTTTTCTAATATCGGAAATTTATATAAGTACGTTTATATATTTATCTGAGACTTAGAAAATTATTTTAATTAATCCGAAACCATAATTACATTCTACTTGACCGTAGAGACTTACGATAAAAATTTAGGTTGAAAAGTCAGGCGAAACCCGGTCTGTGAATTTCACTGACAGTATATTTATACTGCTCAGAAGACCTAATTTTAACTCGTGAACGAAAAACTTAAGGTTTTTATTTAATTTCCTTCGATTTGGTATTTTTAAAAATATTTCGCTATAAAACGCAAAAATAATATATTCTATCCGGCGTTATATTAATCGGGTAAGCGGTGGAGCAGGATACGCGATTTCCGGGAGCCGCTAATGGATAATACCATTGAGTCATGCATGATGAGTCACCCATGTGAACACATTAATGGTGCACATGGAATCATGATGACTAAGTTGTAGGAAATTGCATTTTAGTCCTTATACTTTTGGAATTTTGCAAACTAGTCCATCAAAATAATTGCAATTTCCTTCATGAAGCCACCTCCTTTCCCCTTGGTCCTCCAAATGTGCGCAGCCCACCCTCCTTAAATCACCACCTCACACTCATTTTTGCTCCTATTTCACATCTTATCACTTAAACATAATTTCATGAGTTCATTCATCATTTTGTGAAGCAAGTCCTTGGATCTTCACTTGTTTTTGGATCTACAAGAGGTAAACCTTGTTCTCCTTGCTTAATCATCTTCATGTTCTTCAATAAATTTCATGATTCAATGCCTTGTTCATCCATGTTCTTCATTTTCCAATATCTAGATCTAGAACTTTGAAAAATCATAGAAAATGATAGAAAAATCCTAAAAATGTGAAACCAATTTCTATGTTTCTATTACCATTACTTCTGTCATAATCCAAGACTATGTTGAAAACCAAAACTTCCTCCCCTATTTTCTCATCAAGGCCGAACCTATGCATAAGGTTGGAGGAAATGTTTTGTTCATGTCTTTCATAAATGAACTTGTTTCTTATATTTGTAGTATATGTTCATGTTGAATCCAAGTTAGTTCATCAAACTAAAATCTCTAACCTCATGAACACACCATGGCCGAAAATAGGCATTTGAGGGATTGGAAGTTTTTGTTCTAATCCTTATTGTTAATCATGTATATTATCTTGTTAGTATATATGCTTGTTGGATCCAAGTTGTTTTGAAAAACTAAAAACCCTAACCCCATGATCAAGTCTTGACCGAATCCTAGGGTTTGTGAGTTAGGAATTTTAAATTCTTAACCTAGTTGTTTAGTTACTAATCTATGATCTTAGATAGTTAAGGATCATTAATCCATAACTTAGGCATGATTAGGAATTTTAGTCACAAAGAGACCTTAGGGCCGTGACCATCTAGAAGAATTTTAGTGTTTTTAATTTCTTGATTTGTAATTATTTGATTGTAATGGTTGAAGGTTAAGTGAATACGACCTGTACGTGAAATCCGGGCTTTTGGCAGACAACGTTATTTCACCGAAAGCAACTAGCAAAATAAAGTTTTATTTTCCACAATGGGTAACCATGTGATGATCCAAGTTAGGGTGTCACATTAGTGGTATCAGACCTGGTCGAGTCTTTCGGGAATGTTGGGAAATAGGTTTGTTGTGTTGACGTTGTGTTTTCTCTGAAGTGAGACTTGTTTGAATTGCTTCTTAGAAGCAATGTGTGTTAATATCTTAGTATAGGTTTCAGTTTCTGGTTTTGCTTTAACTGAGTGTGACTTGTAGGTCAGTTATGGAACCAGTTGTTGAACCAGAAGCTGGACGTGGACGGGGACGGGGACGTGGACATGGACGCGGTCGTGGAAGGGGCCGTAGAGGCGGTCGTGTTTCCGGCCGTGGTAATATGAATGAGGATTATGAGGAAGGAGTGGATTATAGGGCTCAGGCGATGGAAAATGTAGTAGCTGCGATTGCTAATCAGACAGCATCCATGAATGCCCAGAACCAGCAGGCACAGGTTCGAGCTGAACAGGCTGTTGAAGGCAAGAATTTAACTGCTTTTAGACGTCAAGATCCGATGCAATTCAATGGAGATGTGGATCCTGTGAAGGCTGACTTATGGATTCAAGAATTAGAAAAGATTTTCGAGCTGATTCATACTCCAGAAGGAGTGAAGGTGTCTTATGCTACCTATCTGTTAGTGGGAGACGCTGAGTATTGGTGGAGGGGCGCCAGGCAACTACTAGAAGCAGAGCATCAAGTGATTACTTGGGTATTATTTCGAACAGTGTTTTTGGACAAATACTTTCCTCAGAGTGCACGAGCTGAAAAAGAGGCACAGTTTCTACGACTGCAGCAGAGGGATTTAACCGTTGGAGAGTACGCGACAAGGTTTGAATCGCTTGCCAAGTATTTTCGTTTTTTTTCATAATAATCCAAACGAGGAATTGAAGTGTGAGCGTTTTGAGGGAGGACTCCGCTTCGAGATTAAGGAATCAGTGCTACCATTGGAAATCAAGAATTTTCAAGCCTTAGTCGAGAAGTGTAGAAAAGTAGAGCTAATGAGGAAGGAAAAGGACAACAAAGAAACAGTAGGAGGACCGAATAGATCAAAGGGTCAATTCCAGAACCAAAAGGGAAGACAAGCACAGAATGAACCTTATTTCTGACCACCGGAAATTAACCAGAATCAACACCAATATCGCCCTAATAATTCTGCACCAGGAAATGGAGGCCAGAAGAATCAAAACCAAGGCCAAGTGAAAAGATGTTACAATTGTGGAAATTCAAAACATGTGTCCGAAAATTGTCCTTTAGGAGGAATTAAATGCTTCAATTGTGGTCTGGTGGGACATATCTCAAGGGAGTGCAATGCTCCAAGGCGTGGACCTGTTGTCAATAACACTAGCACTAATAAACCGACGACTATGGGAAGAGTTTATAATGTGAGGGGAGCTGAGACTTCAAAATACGATGGTAAACTTTTAACTATACTTTTAATTCAGACTCAACGCATTCTTTCATTTCGATAGAATGTATGAAGTATTTGAGTTAGCCTATTTCTTCCTTGTCATATAATGTGATTATTTCAAACTGCAATTATTCAACTAGTTATTGTGGAATTCTATATGTTGAACTGTCCTATTGTTGTTCGGGATAGGCATTTTCTTAACAAAAGAAGTTTCTCGGTGATACTTTGTTGGTGTAAGCCCTAGTGGCCAATCTATATTAGTAGATTTACATTTTGTATCATGACTTTGGATTATATATTTTTTATATAATTAAAGGCATTTTATTTATTATGTTACTTATATGTTTTAATAGCGTAATAAAGTCATTAGAATATGCAGTTCATTTAATGAGACATTAAGTACGAGACTTAATCGTGAGACCTCATTAAATAATAAGAACGCTATTCTTAAAGATCCATAGTCGAGTATTATTGTTAATTAGGACGACAATAATACATAGAGACTATTGTGTGAGTAGACTGATGGCCACATCTCACGGGTCATGGATATGTGATATCAAGTCAGCACACAGGTATAAATATTAGGAGTAATATTTATACCGGATGACCCACTATGAGAATACTTCATAATAGTTATGTAAGTGTCATAAGTATTCTCATGGCGACCATAGTGAAGTAGTCCTTCGACTTGAAGTCACTACGATTCCTACATGAGGAGTTGTAGGCTTTAATGCTATCAAACGTCACGCGTAACAGGATGATCATAAAGGTAGTTATTGGGCCTGCAATAAATCATGTTGAGGAGTGTGAGTGATGTAGACAGGATTCGTCCCTCCTACATAGCAAGGGTAATGTCTTGGGCCCCTCGATAGAGTGAGACGTGAAATATGCGTGGCCACGCGGAAATGGGCCAATATGTGATATTGGGCCCATTTGTTATTACACGTCTACTTGGGATCGAGGAATAAATAATTGAACATAACAAGGATGACACTTTTATGCCTTGTGTTCAATTAAGACATATGGACGAAGGGACATTTACTGCACAGTAAATTTTGGTCGCGGTAAGGCTAAAATCGGATCACCGATACTCTTGCTAATTGGGTAGTAATGATTCATTGCTAGATGCCACTCATTATTTATAATATTTAATATTATAATTAATATTTGATATTATTGTAATATTTAATATTATTGCCAACTTAGTAGGAGCATACAGGGTCACACGCATAGAGTAAATGCGGAGCGGCTCAATTAATTAAATATGATTTAATTAATTTAAAGGTTATTGGACTTGTAGCGTACAAGGCCCAATAAGAAGACAGTTAGGTCAAGAGGAGTATGTGGTTTATAAATAGACTACTAGTCTTGCTCTAAACCTAGTCTTGATAACCTTGCCTCCTAGAGCCGTCAGCTACCACAAGACGCAAAGCTCCGACGCCCGTTTGCTCGCGTGGACTGAGTAGAGGTGCTTCTCCTTTGTGGCACTTGTGATCAGAGTGAAAGCACGCTTCAACGTAACGCGTGATCCATGGGTTGGTTTTCTTCCGCCTTGAGATATGATTTTGAAGAGGATTATCTCATAAAAACCCCAACAGTGGTATCAGAGCGCATGCTCGTAGTTACCTTGAATCCATATGTGCTTGTTTGCCTTGTTTGATAACATGTTTTATTGCTTTTGAATTTGATTCAATCGAGTACATGTATTTTATGAGCACATGTTTGTTCTTGTTTGATATATATGCTGATATATATTTACGCTATGTTACTATGCGAAATTCACTAAAATGTGAATTCATGTGAATATTATTTGATATGCACGAAATTCATCTAAGGGCCGTCACTGTGCACGTAATTTGATCCGTCGAACTGGTCTTTGAATAAGTTCAATTGTTTGTGATTCAAAATGGTTTAAAGCACGTTTGAAAATTTGTTTTCAATTAAAACCAATTGCTGCGCGCATTACGAGAATTGGTTAGTTGTACGTAGAATAATTTTTTTTTTCAAACTGTGAAGGGAATGTCCCAGGAGCTTTCTCACGAGAACAAAATCCATATTGATATGGATATTAAGTGAAATTTCATTGTCAATTATTTACGTACATGATTTTAATGATTTGAAAAATCATTTTACACGTGATAATGATACTAGTTTTGAGATTCAGAACCATGAATAGTATGGAGATTGAATTCACAAGATCTGTACGTGTATGTCCTCTGCATATTATTAGGCAATTTGTTTTCAAGACCATGATTTGATTGCCTTTAATTAGACTTTGAATTCAAATTTGACTTGGATTCCTGTACAGTTTTTTTTTTCATTACTTTCAAAATGAGTTTTTGAAAGTTATGTTTTTGTACGTGATCTTTAATTGTTAAAAAAAAAAAAATTTATTTAGTTTAAAATTATTTAAAATATTAATATTAATAATAATAAAGAGTTATTATTATAATTAAATATTTTTAAATGTGAGGTATATGGTTATGGCCTTAGATTATGGTGTTTATTTATTTTGGGTAAATACGACCTGCGTGTCATGATTTATTTATTTTAAATACGGCCTGCGTGTCGTGCCTTTAATTATTTATTTGTTTATTTTAAATAAATGTAATTCTTCGAGTTGAAGAGGAGACAACATCAAATGATGACGACGTGGGAGAGACTTGAAAAGCTTGCTCGAGGGTCAAAGAATTGTAATAAATTAGTTATTTAATTCTTGCTTTTTTTTTAGGAGGCCATAACTATATTACCTTATCTTATATGTTTATGTATGAGATGCATGAAATGTATGAGATGTGTATTTTTTTTTATGTGATGCATGAAATGTATGGATACATGTATATTTTAAATGTTATATATGTTTGTTAAATATATGATAGCATGTATGCATGTATATTCTGAGAGACGTCTTGTATGAGATACAACGCCGGTGAGATCATTTTAATAAAAATCCCTCAAAAGGAAATATTAAGTTTAAAAGTCTTCCAATGCATGGCACTCATCAAGACTAATATCGAATGTGTGTAGGTCCGCCAAAGCGGAGTGCATTTTTCTATACTAGTAAGATGCGATGGGACAATTGTAATGTCCAAATGCTATCCATTGGGTCTAACTTAACTAAGCCAAATTCAATAGGATTGAAGAGCTTAGAGGCGTTGAGTTGGGCTTTAGTCCATGAGATGGATTAGAATAAGGGTTATTCACCCAACTGATCCAAGAGTTACATGAGATGTAATTGGAAAGGAGTTTCCTACCTAAATAACTAAGTTTTGGGAGATCAGCCAAAGTTGACTCAAAACAAGGTGAAATATGGATCTTGGTCTCACTAGAAAATCTTCCAACGGGATTTTTCGAATCAATGATGAGGGTCATTGATTTGAGTAAAATAGTGGGAGGCGTATTTAATTAAAGACCTAATTAAATATGTTAATAGCATGATACTTATATTTTGCATATTTCTTTGTGTAGATTACCATGGCATCAAACACATCAAGTAACTTATCATTGCGATCTGTCCTTGAGAAGGACAAACTATCCGGAACAAACTTTCTGGACTGGTATAGAAACTTGAGGATTGTCCTCAAGCAAGAGAAAAAGCTGTATGTTCTTGAAGAGCCTATTCTCGAGGTGCCACCAGCTGCAAGTGCACCCAAGGCTGACAGGGATGCTTATAAGAAGCATCAGGATGATTCCTTGGATGTCGCCTGTCTTATGCTTGCTATCATGAACTCTGAGCTTCAGAAGCAACATGAGAACATGGAGGCGTTTGATATGATCGAACACCTCAAGTTGCTCTACCAAGAGCAAGCAAGGCATGAGCGGTACGAAATTTCCAGAGCTCTTTTCCAAAGCAAGCTGGTAGAAGGAAGCCCCGTGGGTCCTCATGTGCTTCAGATGATTGGGTACACTGAGAATCTCGAGAGGTTGGGTTTCCCTTTGGGCCAAGAGTTGGTCACTGACTTGATCCTACAATCGTTGCCGGAGAGTTACAATCAGTTTGTCATGAACTTCAATATGAATGATCTTGACAAAACACTGCCAGAGTTGTTGGGCATGTTGAGAACTGCTGAAACCAACATCAATAAGGGAAAAGGGAAGGCCATTATGATGGTCCAACCTGGAAAAGTCAAGAAGCAGCCCTGGAAGCCCAAGAGGCCTATGAACAAGCAGAAGGGCAAGGGCAAGGACAACAATAAGTTCAAACCCAGCACTTCTGGCTTGAAGCCTGTTGGCGGAGTGGCTAAGGAGGGTACGTGCTTCCACTGTGGTAAGACCGGACACTAGAAGACGAAATGCCCAAAATACTTGGAAGAGTGCAAGAAGAATGGAAGTGGGACTTCCAACTCAGGTATGTTTGTTATAGAAGTCAATTTATCTACTTCTGCATCATGGGTATTAGATACTGGATGTGGTTCTCACATTTGTACAAATGTGCAGGATCTAAAAAGGAGTAGACCGTTGACGAGAGGCGAAGTCGATCTACGAGTTGGCAATGGAGCAAAAGTTGCTGCATTAGCTGTAGGAACTTATGTATTGACTTTGCCCACTGGGCTTATTATTCAGTTAGAGAACTGTTATTTTGTGCCTGCAATTAGTAGGAATATCATTTCTGTTTCTTGTTTGGACAAGATTGGTTTTACTTTTATAATAAAGAACAAATGTTGTTCTATTTATTTGGATGATATTTTCTATGCTAGTGCACATTTGAGTAATGGGCTTTATGTCCTTGATCTTGAGATGCCCATCTATAACATTGATACCAAGAGGTTCAAATCAAATGAGATGAACCCGATTTATCTTTGGCATTGTCGTTTGGGCCATATAAATGAGAAACGCATTTCTAAACTTCATAAAGATGGATTCTTGGACTCATTTGATTATGAATCATATGAGATATGCGAGTCTTGTTTATTGGGAAAGATGACCAAAGCCCCATTCACAGGAAAAGGTGAAAGGGCTAGTGATCTTTTGGGCCTCATACATAGTGATGTATGTGGACCACTAAACACAACAGCTAGAGGTGGTTTTCAGTACTTCATTACATTTACTGATGATTTCAGTATATACGGATTCGTGTATCTTATGAAACACAAATCGGAATCCTTTGAAAAGTTCAAGGAATTCAAAAATGAAGTACAAAACCAACTAGGTAGGAGTATTAAAGTCCTTCGACCAGATCGAGGTGGTGAATATTTAAGCCTAGAGTTTGATGATCATTTGAGAGAGTGTGGGATTTTATCTCAACTCACTCCACCGGGAACACCACAATGGAATGGTGTTTCTGAGAGGAGGAATCGAACATTGTTGGACATGGTTCGGTCTATGATGAGTCATGCAGATCTTCCAAATTCCTTCTGGGGACATGCTCTATTAACAGCAGCTTTCACACTTAACCGTGTTCCATCCAAGACGGTAGAAAAGACACCATATGAGATATGGACTGGTAAGAGACCCAGTGTGTCTTTTATGAAGATTTGGGGTTGTGAAGCATATATAAAACGTCAGGTTTCTACTAAGCTTGATCCCAAATCCGATAAGTGATTCTTTGTAGGGTATCCTAAGGAAACCAAGGGATACTATTTCTACAATCCTTCCGAAGGCAAAGTGTTTGTCGCGCGAACTGGTGTATTCCTAGAAAAGGAGTTTATCTCCAAAGGAACCAGTGGGAGGAATATAGAACTTGGAGAAATTCAAGTATCACAAAGTAGCGACATACCTATGGAGGAACAAGATCAGCCTTCACAAGATGTTGTGGAAGAACAGCCTGCTCTAGTAGCACAAGACCAGCGTAGGTCTAACAGGATACGTCACCAGCCTGAGAGATATGGATTTCTCATGACTCAACAAGGTGATGTATTATTCATGGATCAAGATGAGCCCGTGACTTACCAGGAGGCCATTACTGGCCCAGAATCTGAGAAATGGCTTGAGGCCATGAGATCTGAGATGGAGTCTATGTACACTAACCAGGTATGGACCTTGGTAGAGCCACCTGAAGGGGTAAAACCCATAGGGTGCAAGTGGGTTTTCAAAATGAAAACTGACATGGATGGTAAAGTGCATACCTATAAGGCGTGATTGGTCGCTAAGGGTTTCAAGCAAATTCATGGTATAGACTATGATGAGACCTTTTCGTCTGTTGCAATGCTTAAATCCATCCGGATCTTGCTTGCCATCGCTGCATACCATGATTATGAAATATGGCAGATGGATGTCAAGACTGCTTTCCTTAATGGAAATCTCCTTGAGGATGTGTACATGACACAACCTGAGGGCTTTGACACTTCAGAGGAGGCCGGGAAGGTATGCAAGTTGCAACGTTCAATCTATGGATTGAAGCAAGCTTCCAGAAGCTGGAATCTTCGTTTTGATGATGCTGCAAGACAGTTTGGATTTATCAAAAATGAAGATGAGCCTTGTGTCTACAAGAAGGTTAGTGGGAGCATAGTTGTCTTTCTGGTGTTGTATGTCGATGACATACTACTCATCGGAAACGACATCCCTACCTTGCAACAAGTAAAGACTTGGTTAGGGAATTGCTTTTCTATGAAAGATTTGGGTGAAGCTACCTATGTATTGGGAATCAGGATCTATAGAGATAGGTCACTGAGATTGCTTGGCCTAAGTCAAAGTACATACATAGACAAAGTGTTGAGATGCTTTAGTATGCATGAATCCAAGAAGGGACTCTTGCCTATGTCACATGGTATATGCCTGTCAAAGGCACAATCCCCTTCCACTCAAGAAGAAAGGGATCGCATGAATAAGATTCCATATGCATCCGCAATTGGGTCTATCATGTATGCCATGCTATGTACTCGACCAGATGTCTCGTATGCATTAAGCATAACGAGCAGGTACCAGTCTGATCCCGGTGAAAGTCACTGGGTTGCTGTCAAGAACATCCTCAAGTACTTGAGAAGAACTAAGGATTCGTTCTTGGTGTATGGAGGCAAGGAAGAGCTTGTTGTAATGGGTTACACCGATGCTAGCTTCCAGACTGATAAGGATGATTCCAGATCGCAATCTGGTTATATGTTTTGCCTAAATGGTGGCGCGGTGAGCTGGAAGAGTTCAAAGCAGGAAACAGTCGCTGATTCTACTACAGAGGCCGAGTATATTGCTGCCTCCAATGCAGCCAAGGAGGCCGTTTGGATCAGGAAGTTCATAACTGAACTTGGTATAGTTCCTAGCATTGTGGACCCGATTGACCTTTATTGTGATAATAATGGGGCAATCGCGCAAGCCAAGGAGCCCAGATCTCACCAGCAGTCCAAACATATACTTAGGCGCTTCCATCTTATTCGAGAGATTATCGATAGAGGAGATGTGAAGATATGCAGAGTACCTACACTCGACAATGTCGCGGACCCACTGACCAAGCCTCTTGCTCAGCAGAAGCATGACGCTCATAGTAGATCAATGGGTATTAGATTTATGCCTGATTGGCTCTAGTGCTAGTGGGAGATTGTTGGTGTAAGCCCTAGTGGCCAATCTATATTAGTAGATTTACATTTTGTATCATGACTTTGGATTATATATTTTTTATATAATTAAAGTCATTTTATTTATTATGTTACTTATATGTTTTAATAGCGTAATAAAGTCCTTAGAATATGCAGTTCATTTAATGAGACATTAAGTACGAGACTTAATCGTGAGACCTCATTAAATAATAAGAACGCTATTCTTAAAGATCCGTAGTCGAGTATTATTGTTAATTAGGACGACAATAATACATAGAGACTATTGTGTGAGTAGACTGATGGCCACATCTCACGGGTCATGGATATGTGATATCAAGTCAGCACACAGGTATAAATATTAGGAGTAATATTTATACCGGATGACCCACTATGAGAATACTTCATTATAGTTATGTAAGTGTTATAAGTATTCTCATGGCGACCATAGTGAAGTAGTCCTTCGACTTGAAGTCACTACGATTCTTACATGAGGAGTTGTAGGCTTTAATGCTATCAAACGTCACGCGTAACAGGGTGATCATAAAGGTAGTTATTGGGCCTGCAATAAATCATGTTGAGGAGTGTGAGTGATGTAGACAGGATTCGTCCCTCCTACATAGCAGGGGTAATGTCTTGGGCCCCTCGATAGAGTGAGACGTGAAATATGCGTGGCCACGCGGAAATGGGCCAATATGTGATATTGGGCCCATTTGTTATTACACGTCTACTTGGGGATCGAGGAATAAATAATTGAACATAACAAGGATGACACTTTTATGCCTTGTGTTCAATTAAGACATATGGACGAAGGGACATTTACTGCACAGTAAATTTTGGTCGCGGTAAGGCTAAAATCGGATCACCGATACTCTTGCTAATTGGGTAGTAATGATGCATTGCTAGATGCCACTCATTATTTATAATATTTAATATTATAATTAATATTTGATATTATTGTAATATTTAATATTATTGCCAACTTAGTAGGAGCCTACAGGGTCACACGCATAGAGCAAATGCGGAGCGGGTCAATTAATTAAATATGATTTAATTAATTTAAAGGTTATTGGACTTGTAGCGTACAAGGCCCAATAAGAAGACAGTTAGGTCAAGAGGAGTATGTGGTTTATAAATAGACTACTAGTCTTGCTCTAAACCTAGTCTTGATAACCTTGCCTCCTAGAGCTGTCAGCTAGCACAAGACGCAAAGCTCCGACACCCGTTTGCTCGCGTGGACTGAGTAGAGGTGCTTCTCCTTTGTGGCACTTGTGATCACAGTGAAAGCACGCTTCAAGAGGTAAACACGAATAGCCTTTTATATGATTCATGTTTTGTAACGCGTGATCCATGGGTTGGTTTTCTTCCGCCTTGAGATATGATTTTGAAGACGATTATCTCATGAAAACCCCAACATACTTAGTCTAGCCACTTTTACTTCTGGTGGAAGTGATCCAGTCTGAATTTTGTCAAACTTTTGTTGTTTTAAATCGTTGTTTAGTAAAGAATCTTTTGTGCACATGATATTTCTGTATTCTTTTCAGAGTGATAAAATTCTTCTATATTCTTTCTTGTGAGAGTAATATTTTGGGATTAAGAGATCCAATCGAGTTTTGAGTCACGAAATTTCGAGGACGAAATTTATTTTAAGAGGGGTAGTCTGTAACACCCCGACTTTTCGCTGTTTTCTAATATCGGAAATTTATATAAGTACGTTTATATATTTATCTGGCACTTAGAAAATTATTTTCATTAATCCGAAACCATAGTTACACTCTACTTGACCGTAGAGTGTTACGATAAAAATTTAGGTTGAAAAGTCAGGCGAAACCCGGTCTGTGAATTTCACTGACAGTATATTTATACTACTCAGAAGACCTAAATTTAACTCATGAACGAAAAAATTAAGGTTTTTATTTAATTTCCTTCGATTTGGTATTTTTATAAATATTTCGCTATAAAACGTGAAAATAATATATTCTATCCGGTGTTATATTAATCGGGTAAGCGGTGGAGCAGAATACGGGATTTCTAGGAGCCGCTAATGGATAATACCATTGAGTCATGCATGATGAGTCACCCATGTGAACACATTAATGGTGCACATGGCATCATGATGACTAAGTTGTAGGAAATTGCATTTTAGTCCTTATACTTTTGGAATTTTACAAACTAGTCCTTCAAAATAATTGCAATTTGGTCCTTCATGAAGCCACCTCCTTTCCCCTTGGTCCTCCAAATGTGCGCAGCCCACCCCCCTTAAATCACCACCTCACACTCATTTTTGCTCCTATTTCACATCTTAACACTTAAACATAATTTCATGAGTTCATTCATCATTTTGTGAAGCAAGTCCTTGGATCTTCACTTGTTTTTGGATCTACAAGAGGTAAACCTTGTTCTCCTTGCTTAATCATCTTCATGTTCTTCAATAAATTTCATGATTCAATGCCTTGTTCATCCATGTTCTTCATTTTCCAATATCTAGATCTAGAACTTTGAAAAATCATAGTAAATCATAGAAAAATCCTAAAAATGTGAAACCAATTTCTATGTTTCTATTATCATCACTTCTATCATAATCCAAGACTATGTTGAAAACCAAAACTTCCTCCCCTATTTTCTCATCAAGGCCGAACCTATGCATAAGGTTGGAGGAAATGTTTTGTTCATGTCTTTCATAAATGAACTTGTTTCTTATATTTGTAGTATATGTTCATGTTGAATCCAAGTTAGTTCATCAAACTAAAATCTCTAACCTCATGAACACACCATGGCCGAAAATAGGCATTTGAGGGATTGGAAGTTTTTGTTCTAATCCTTATTGTTAATCATGTATATTATCTTGTTAGTATATATGCTTGTTGGATCCAAGTTGTTTTGAAAAACTAAAAACCCTAACCCCATGATCAAGTCTTGATCGAATCCTAGGGTTTGTGAGTTAGGAATTTTAAATTCTTAACCTAGTTGTTTAGTTACTAATCTATGATCTTAGATAGTTAAGGATCATTAATCCATAACTTAGGCATGATTAGGAATTTTAGTCACAAAGAGACCTTAGGGCCGTGACCATCTAGAAGAATTTTAGTGTTTTTAATTTCTTGATTTGTAATTATTTGATTGTAATGGTTGAAGGTTAAGTGAATACGACGTGTACGTGAAATCCGGGCTTTTGGCGGACAACGTTATTTCACTGAAAATTCTACAAGAGGTTAGGGGGGATTGCCTGTGGGATTTTTCCGATGGCTATATGCTATCTGTGTTGGTCTGTATGGTTTACCTGTGGTTGTGGTGTTTGGTTTGTGGTTGTGGTGTTTGATATTATCTGTGTTTATCTTCTGCTTTAATTGATTATCTGTTGTTTATTAATTATCTGCAGTCATATCTTATATTGTTGTGATGCATGATCTGTCTGGATTAATTGTTATAATGATTGATGGGATGTTGTTTGAGAAGCCTGACAGTGGTCAGTGCCCAATTAATTAAACGAGGTAAAAGTTCTAAGAAGACTTTACGAGGAATATTCAACAGTTAATTGAGAAATATTGGAGGATAAAACGGTTTAAATAATTATTTGAGAAAATAAGGAATTATTTGAAAATATTATTATTTTAATGATTTATTTGTGTAAAAACAATTTATGAGTCACAGTGAGGACGAAACCGTGAAAATATTTTACTACTGCTAATTTTTACATAAGATATTCCGCAATATTATAAAAAGTTATTTTGTGAAATTAATCTGTGAAATTAACTTAACTGTGAATTTAGAAAATTGTTTAAGCGGAAAAAGATAAGTTTTACCTTAAAATACTTAAAAATGTCTTTAAAAATGTCTTTAAAAATGTTTAATGACGGTAATTTGGAAAAGTATCAACGGCAACTGTTTCTAAAACGGCTGTATGTGTTTTAAACTGAGTTTGAACCTCAAGTGACTCTCTTTTTGAATCATAAGATTTTCAGAAAAAGGTTTCAAATGTTATTTGAAATGATTTTTCAGAATCAAGTTTTACTCAACGACGGTATTTCCGGCAACTTGGATAAGTTGTGGGGGTTTGATTTTGGATTTGTTTTTCACAGAACAAAAAGGATGTAAACGATGAAATGGAACTTAGTAACCGAGACGTCGGGGTGCTAGTGTTCTTACGACGTTAAGGACTTGATGTCCTATGGACATTGTGTCTACTTTGTGGAGTAATAAACGATGTTAAAAGACTAATGTTGTTTTCTATTACCACGAACCTAAGATTGGGGCACCAGTCTAGGGTTTCGTGATTGAGCACTCGGGCTTTGTGTCCTGTGTTAATGATGAAGATTTTAAGACATTGAAAACTACGATGGTCGTAAGGTTTTGAGCTTTGACAAAGGAAAGATCTAACACGAAGAAAAAGATGAAGACAAAATGATTTACATGCATTATCGGCAGACGTGCCTACGAAGTTAATCATGGTATCTTGATGATATTCATGTCTCGACGTATCTGTTAATCATGGTATCATGGCGATATTCATGTCTCGACGTATCATTGTACCTTGGTGGTCATTGAAAACCATACTCGACGTTCTCATTGTGCCTAGTGTTGGACAATGGGCTATGGTAACCACACTCGACGTTCTCATTGTGCCTTGTGTTGGACAATGGGCTATGGTAAAAGCGACGTGCCTTATTTGGCAATCGAGTCTGATCAACTCATTCATACGACGTTGGGTGATCTTCGGAGATTAGGTAAAAGATAGACGACGATTATTGAAGTGTACATGCATGGTTTTTCAATGACGATGATCGGGTATGAAACCCAATGATGACTACTTGTTTATTTAAGACCTGATGTTGTAAGGAAATATATATGTTTATATGCTTTCCTTTGAGTCGCGCATGTACTTATCGAGATTAATCCATATATTGGTTTCTCACCCTTGCATTGTTGTCTTGGGTTTGCTGTGCTGTGATGTATATTGTGGTTTCAGAGGAACCACTCAAGGGATATGACTTCTACAAGAAGAAGAAGGCTATTTAGTTCAGAGCATGCTGATGCTATTTACTACTTTCATAGTGTCTGTTAGTTACGACCAGCTTAGGGTTTTAATTATCTTATGTTTTTTTTTTGAAGGACCTATACTTATTAAGGTCGGGTTATATAAACCATTATGATGCAGTATAGAAGTGTGTTATATTTATATGCATATCTAATCTTAGACGATCATGTTTACGTTGTAGTTGTGGTTGTCGAAAGGAAAAGAAAAGGAAAATTTTTTATCACCATTTTGAGGAATGTTAATAACTTAAGAAAATATTATTTTCCGAAAGCAACCAGCAAAATAAAGTTTTATTTTGCACAACAGGTAACCATGTGATGATCCAAGTTAGGGTGTCACACAGTAAAATGCATGTGTTTTTATTTTAAATTTTTTTTATTAAATGCCTTATAACATGCGGGGTAGAAGGGTGTCACATCTAAGTTTGTTTACATAATAAATCATTGGAACCTTTCTCTCGAATAAATATAATTTTCTACATTGAAGAATGAAGGCCTATTCATGGAGGTTCCCTCCATCACAGGTTGGCTTCTGTTGTTGCTTTTCTTTTTTTGTCAAAAGGCTAAGGCATGCAAAAGCATTACTGTAGGAAAGGTAATCCCAACTAGGTTGGCACCACCAATACTATCAATCATCTGCAGCACACCTTAATTCATTAAAAAATGAAAAAGAATAACAAGAAACATGGGGGGACTTAAAGCCAAAACACATGGAAGAAAATCATCTAAATATGTAACTAGGCAAGCCTGGCCTATTTCTAAAAAAATCTTCATTTATAAAAATAGGAAGTTGATCCCACCAAAAAGAATTTTGATTTACAATACTATATGAAGCTAGTTTATCTGCACATGAATTTCCTTACCTGAATATGTGAGAAACATGAATTTGCATCTTCGAGGCATAGAACTTGCAATTAGACCATCTGTTTTTGAACTTCCAAGGTACCAATTTGCTTGAACTAAAAGCATCTACCACAAGCTTGGAATCACTTTCTAACCAAAGTTTGTGCCAACGTTTCTTATATGCTATCTCAATAGCAATCATAGCTGCTGTCATTTATGTATGATAAGCAATTCCGTTTCCAATATAGGATGAGAAACATCCCATGAATGCCCCAGATGAATCTCTGAATATACCCCCTGTAGCAGCATGTTCAGGATTTCCTCTTGCCACTCCATCAAAGTTGCACTTTATCCAAGTAACTGGAGGAGATTGCCAATCCACCTGCTTGATTGAAGGAGCTTTATAGACATGACCTTCATTGCTGAAAGCTTTTAGGATAACAAAATCATTTATAGAAGAAGAGTTGTAGCCTTTAGAAATTGATCCAGATAAGTTTGTTGCTGTCGCAATCATTGAAACAACACTTGGAAAAGGGATTTTCTTGTTCATGAATCTGTTTTGGTTTCTGCAAAACCAAATAACCGAAACTGTGTGCAAAATAGCTGCTCTAACCACATCTTTCACTTGGCTGCTACTGAATCTGTTTATTAAGCTAAGGACAAAACTGATGTTTGATAAATCAATCTGCTTCATCATTATATTACTAAGCCATAGCCACATATTTTTTGAGAAAGCACATTCCAGAAAGAGATGATGTGCAGATTCCTCCGAGTTACCACAAAGATCACACATAGATACAGTGATGCATCCTCTTTTTCTAAGGTTGTCATCTGTTGGAACTTTGTTTAGAATTAGCCTACAAACCAGTAAGGATTTCGAAGGGGGCACACAAGAACTCCAAATCAATTTACTCCAAGGGGCTAGACACACAACCGGATTTAAAAAACCAAAAGCCTCTTTAAGAGTCAAATCTCCTGAATCATTGGCTATCCATATAAGTTTATCATCACTGCTGTCAAGAGGAAGAACATATTGACCAATTTCTTCAGCAAAGGATGGAAACTGATTAACAAAGTCCACTGGCAAAGACCAACAGTTATTAATTATAAAGTCACACACCTTTGCTTCCATCATATGAGACAGAGACTCTGGAATTTGAATTCTGTTGGCAATAGGAACCTCAGAGAGCCACTTTTTAGAAACGAATTTAACCTTTTTTCCATCACCAATAAGCCAAATAGAGTTGTCTAGAACAATAGTGATGTGTCTTTTAATGCCACACCAAATGGATGACCTTATGAAAGCTGCAACAGGCTTGCTAGCTTGCTTGTTCATTTACTTCTATATTTGTAGTATCTTTTCCTATATATTGTAAGGTGCGCAACCCAAGATTGAGCTCCGATACCAACTGAAAGAGATAGAGACATTCCGATCTTTTCCACTTCAAAGTCTTCTTTATATAAGCCTTAATCAATTTGATTCATTAGAGACATTCCTTCAAGGTCTATTTTTTCTGAACAGAAAAGATAATCGAAGTTTGGTAACAACTTGGTTTTGGATCTTGATAAGTGAAGTTTCAATCTTGATGCAAGTGATAGGAGTATTAGAAGAAAGGCTTCTTGCTGCTTCAACTAAAGGGTAGCTTTACCTTCAATGAGGTACAATTGTCCGTAAGAATTTGATTTTTCGACTTAGAGATGCATTTTCAAATACGTAGTCGTTTAAATCACCCTAGACTTTATCTTTAGTTGATTAAGAAGTTGAAAGTCTATTGACGTGTTTATGTTTTGGACGTTCAGTTTTTTTTATAAGACACATTCTTTTAGTCTTCAATGTTTGTCACTTGCTTCTAGAATATCTGACTTGTCTAGTTGTTGGATGCTTGGAACCTGACACTTGAAGCTGGTATAGTCTTTCCAGCTCTCAACTTTTATAAAGTCTTAGCTTTGATTTGCACACTTAAGCATCACCAATATTCATAAGGTTTATTCAGCAATCTGACATATGCTTAGAGACTCAATATAATGTTCCAAGATAAAATACTTAAATCTTCAGACTAAACCATTGAAAAAAAATAGGTTTAAAGGACAAATGCAGATAAAGAAATGCTAAGCATCGCCAGGCATGACTACATCTTGTTCACTCACACGCAACCCTGGAGTTTCGGCCACTCCTTTTTGTGAGGACATCATTATTCAGTCCCTCCATCCCTCTTAACACCTGAACTCCTGCTCTTGCATTATGAGTAGTATCATGAGGCTTGGTCTAATTAACTATGTCTAGAGAACTACCTTCCATAATTGCATTCATCCTGGTAGCCATATCAAAATGCTGCTTAGGATCATCTGAAGAAACAACCTTTGGCTTATTAGACGTGAAAAAAGAACTTTCGATTTGAGTTTTCACTAGACCCCAAAAACATATTTTTGCAGCATTTTTCTTTCCAGAAGCACTTCTCCGGCACTCACGATTGTTATTATTTTAGAAAGTCAAAACCTTCTCATTCTCTCCAATTAAATGCTCTTTTAAATCTGCCCCTAATTGCCTCATCCCCATTTTTTGTTATTTTCAATTTTTGGCTCCATCCCGTTAGACACAATTAAATGTTGATAATTGAACTTATAAGTCATTGCTTCTTGCAAATCTTTCCTTTCTGATTCAAGAATCTTGGAAGGCTTTGAAACCAAAACTGCATCCTTCTTAAGTTGTGGATTGGCCTTTAATATTATTATTTTTTTCCTCCTATGCACCACTATTCAATCACCATGTAACCATTCCTCTAAGTTATCAGATGTTACTTTTTAAGATCCTTGATTTCCATTTGCATTGATTGTGTTTGTCTCCCCCCACCATCATCCCGTCGTGAAGAAATTTTCGGGGGCTGAGCACCATCAACCTTGCTAATAGAACAATATTTCTAGCAGTCACATGTGACATGGCCGTAAAAACCACAGCCCAAAAAAAAAAAAAATATGCAAAACTTCACCATGAAGAAACCATTATTTACATCTATCATATCAATATCATCCAAGAGTTTCTAGATTCTTCTTAGCCTTTCCTTCATAGTGTAATACTCAAGATTTTCCCTAAGGATTCACTATCAGAGCATCTTCCTAAGGCTGAAATCCATATCTTCAAGGAAAACTATTGTTTGAAGCCTATCACCATCTTCTAATTCTATTTGGACTAGTTTCTGTTGCAAAAAATCCATCTAATCCCTCTTGGTTGAAGGTGATTTAGATTCTAACACTTTATCTCAAAAAGATACTTTGGTAACACTTTTCGATACTCTCATCAAGAGGGTTTTTTTCCAAGGTGGAACCTCGTTATCGTGCGAATTTAGTGCTAGTCGACTGATTAGCTAATCCGCTTTCTATGATTCCTTGTATCTTTCGACTGAGCTGAGAAATGGACTCTGTTTCTTAATAGTTAGGTTCCTACACTACTCTAGAGATCGCCAATGTAGAGGGTTGAACTAAAACTATGTTTGCATGAAATGTAAAAGCGATAAAGCAATAAAGATAATGCACAAAAGATAAATTATTTCATTAATTGGATGATGATTCGAAATAATTAAACAAGTGCTTTTTATAAGCCTAAAATTTCCAACTACCCCAGTTTGCCACATTCCCCAAGCATTATAATCGCTTTTAATCATGGCTAATTGCAACAATGACTAATTTAACATTATTAACTAAGCTAGACTATTATTCGACTGACCATGTTCCCATTCAATCCCTATTTTAAGGCACATGCTCCTCTATGATCCTTCATCTGCTTCTATCCTTTGTCCTCGACTTTATCTTCTTATCCTATGTATCTGAACTACACCACAACCTCCTCCTAAATTTTAGGAAATAATAGATAATGCCTCTTAACCGCATGGGACTTAATCAACTCATCTGATTTCCTTGAAAATTATATTCCAAGTAATCAAATATCTACTTTTGTTAGCCCAATAAAGCTCATTAGCAACTTTAAAGCCCATATAATGTTCAGCTGAATTTAATCAGCTAATCATCAATTCGGTAAACCATTATCGACTAACCATTGAATCAAACTATATACGCCATCAGCTAAATATCATGACTAATTGCTTGTCAGCTAACACTGTATTCGGCTATTTCATACCCGACTATTTTATACCTGACTATTTTTGGTGTTAACAAGCTTGAATCTCTCTGAGCTGTGGAAACGATCCCTTCCATTTTTCACAAAAACATTGAACCCATTAAATAGGAAAAACATATTTAGCTAAAATAAATTAAAACTAAAAGTTACTGAATGAGAAAGTAAACAAAGGGCAAAGGAGAGAATGCATGTAATTATATGAATAATAATTTTTTATGGTGAATATTAATTATGAAAGTAAATTAATGTTAGAAATTTAATTATAAGATAATAGTCAAGTGTAATTAGTAACAAAGAATTTGACTTATAAGAAAGTTAAATTAACGGAGGTCCATTTGAATAATCAAAGTTTTAAGCAATTAACTAAAAATGGTTGTTAGTATAATAGCACCTTATAATAGTTTCCGTTCGAAGATCTTTGGTTCAAGATCAATCATTAATTAATCACCCTATAATTGATGGTAATATGATTTCATTCAGAAAAATAAAAAATAAAAACAACTATCATATTCAGCCATATTCAATGCTTAACTGAGAACCATATTTTGGCTCTGTTTGGTAAAAACTAGCGGATAGCGGATAAGCTAGCGGATAGCGGTAGCGGATAAGCTAGCTGATAGTGGATAGCTGATTAGCTAGCGGATTGGATTTGAAGTGTTTGGTAAAACTAGCGGTTGGACTAACTGATAAATGTAAAATGACATAAAAGGATATGTTTACATTTTTTTTTATGTAAATTATATGTATATATATTATTTATATTATTTATTTTAAAATAATTATCACTTATAATAATTTATTTTATTCTAAATTATTTATCGTTTATCACGTCAAAAAAAATTATTTATCGTTTAAAAAATTCAATCATTAATTTTAAATTTTAATATTAATCTATTTTTAATTATTTTTAATAAATAAAATGGAATAATAAAAATAAAATTATATATTGACTTGATTTTTATATAAGTTTTATTTTTTATAGATAAAAATATATTTTCCACTTTTTTATCTTAAATATAAATCTAAATAGCAAAATTAATTCTTATTTATATACTATGTTAAATGATTAGTATTTTATTTTATAATAAAGGATAAGTGAGGAATTTAATTAAGATGGTAAGGATAAAAATAGAATAAAAAATGAAACGCTATACGCTATAAGCTCAAACGCTACTTCAAGTAGCGTCTGGGAAAAACGCTATACGCTAGTGAAGAAACGCTATACGCTAATTTAAAAAACGACTACCAAACGGGGCTACTTTTCCATCCGCTATACGCTATACGCTATCCGCTAAACGCTAGCGGATTTGGCAAACCAAATAGTGCCTTTGCAGTCCAAACGTTTTTTAAAAAATGGACGTTTGCATCAAAAAGTCAAAACAACGCGACTTCAAATAAATGATTAACCAATGACCAGTTTAAGTTATCATTGCACCATCTGTTTTCATATTTTGAAGATTTTAATTCACTGGATTAAAGTGGTTGTTAAGGACATCTAAATTTCATCGCTAATCACAAAACGAAATATAGAATCATATTAGAAAGGATTTTAGGAGCTTTAAATTTAATTTTGAGTGACCAAATCCTAGTTCAACATAAGTCCTAAGATGGTTTTTCTTAAAAAAAAAAAAATCGGCTTTGCGTACAAACACTAGTATATTTGTTTTTTGTGGTAAGTGTATCTTCGGGTATTCCTTTGCATCAATTGAGACTACTAGTATATCTCAGAGTGATATTAATTAAGGGTGTACTTCTATATTAGCATAGGGCACATATGAAGATATTAAGTAGCCAACATAAGAAAGACGACTCATTAATCACAAGGCCAACCTAGTCAAAGTAAATTGATTAATGTTTTTGACCATAAGTAAAATCGTAAATTTATTAGTAGAGCAAGTTCATACTCATAAATGAAAATAAAATGAATAGAATTAATTAATTACTCCCAAATTTGCATTGAATGAATGTCAAATCTCGTGTCTAAATGCACCAAAAGATAAAAGTAGAATCTATTATAAGGGAAAATAAATATAAAAAGTCGTCAATTGAAAATTTATTGGGTTTTTAATAGAATAATTCGAGCATCTTGCCAAAATTTTCATTTATGTATAGTAAAATTTGATGATTTGACTTCTCTAAAATGAGCAAAAGTGTAAAGTCGCACTTGATTAAAAAAAAATGCATTCAAATCTCTATCTACTTTACTTTAACTTTTACTTATTTTATATGAGCTTTATCCAAAAAAAAATTGGCGCCTCATGGCCCTTACGAAATCTATCTTTTCCCTAGTTTTTAATGTCCAAGTAATTACTGTCTAGGTAATTGTTGATGCTTCTACCTACACATATTTCCTTTTATGGAAGATGTAATATATATTTCTCTCTTAATAAATACCCCATCTTCAACACTCACATAACCCCCAAAAAGATTTGCTAGCAAATATTCCATATAATTTGGAGCACAGTTCACGACAATGTCTGACAAACTCATTGCTGGAGATGTTGAGGACAAAGGGATGAATCGAATGCTTGAAGAGCCACCTACCATGGAGCTAAATTTAGATTTGTCACTGTCTTTGAGCCTAGGCAACAACAACAACAACAACAACATGGTACGTGAATCCTTGAATGCTGATGAGGATTCCGGTGTTGTTGATCCAAAATCTGCTAAAAACTCCAATGGTCAAGAAGTGATGCAGCTCCAGCGACCTCAATTCCCCTGCAAGTTCTGTGACATGAAGTTTCCTACCACTCAAGCTTTGGGTGGACACCAAAACGCTCATAGCCGCAAAAGAATTCTCTCAAAGATGAAAAAAGAAAACATTGATATAACTTATTTGACACTTGGTGCTCGATTGTACCCTTACCCACAAAATACTAATATGACTAATTCGGCACTTGGTTCTGGATTGTATCCTTACACATCCATGGGCATGACAAATCATCTTGATCCTTTCCGTGGGTCGCTCCCCCTTTATCATAGGGCTCGCATGCAGCCTGAGGCTCCAATGTCTGGCATGCCTTGGCATCATTCTGGATTTGGATATAGCTATGACAACCAAGGGTTGCACAGAAGATCCCTCTCGGGACAACAATTTGGGATGACATCCAACTTTTTGGGTGAAAGTGCTGAAACTGATGCAATATTGAATCGCAGAAATGTGGGATTTGATTATCATGAACTCGACCAGTGTCCTTCACTTGCAGCTACTAGAGCTGCTATGGCTCGTGCTCGTGCTAATCTTGGAGGTCTCGAGTGAGATCACATAATTTCCATCCTCAAGGCCATACTTGTCTTAAACTTAAATACCTTTGCTAGGCTTAATATGATAATAATTGTCGTTTTTTTTTTTTATGTCTTTTTTTTTTTTTCTCTTTGATCGGGGTGATATATGGCAACAGGTATTGTAAGACAATGTTGTTCCAATTAAGTGGCCTTTCTAATAATTTCCTTCTTGTTAATGTCATCTATTCTTTAGCTATTATTATTCTTAGGTGGTTTTTATATATGGTTTACCTTATCATTTGGATTATAGTATTTGCATCTTGGGTAGATCGAAGTAAATTTCTACGTTGATTTTTCACAAAAATAAATTTTTATATTTGATTTTTGGTGGTTTGTACCTTGAAGTAAGTTGTATTTATCTTCTAAAAATCATTCTGAAAATAAAATAGCTAATATCTCCATATCATCGTTTGATTTGTTCAAACATTAATTAATTTTGTTGAAGAGTGATTGAATATTAATTAAATCAAATAATGTTTGAACTAAAAACATAACTAATTCACGGTTCCACATTGATTCAACTAATGATTTTATATATTTTATAACATTATTGGTTGTAACTTCATGCTCGTTAATTGAATAAAAACCTAAGCTAACTATTTTTATGTTGTAACTTTAACCCTCCATTTCCATTATGCTAAATTGCAAAACACATTACTATATTCTTAGCATGATTTAGCTTATATAAGCCCCCATTATGTGTCATATCCTTCAAAGTGTGAAGTTCAAAAATTCATATGAAAACTTCATTCCATGTCCTTCATCACTTCTTGAAATTGATGGAATTGGAAAGAAAAACCTTATCGATAGTTAAGTACTTCCACGAGGGTAAAGATTGTATAATTATATATAAACTAAGAACAAATAGCTTCAATAAAATATTACATGTACAAAATACAAACTTTGCAACGCTATTGATATCTAGCTTAGGAAAAGAGAGAAAGCATAACATCACTCATAGTTTCAAAATATCCGCCAAAGAAAAAATGGAAAATCCAAAAAAAACATAGTTTCAAAGTTTTTTCTTATCACACATGCAAAACTTACCATAGGCTCAGCGAGTTGTTTAATGAATGATTTATAGATAAATAATACTACTCACAAACATTTATATATTTGTGTAATTTTTAGTATTCGATTAAAGCCGATCTTACTAGAACTTCTACACACATGCACCCTATAATTTTGCCATTAGTCAGTTCATACTTACTTTGTTTAGTTTTTTCTTATATATATGACATTGCATTTCACTCTAGTCTAGTGAAGTGAATATTAGGAAGAGATCAACCAAGGGATGGCTTTGCTAGGGTTTCACTCAACGTAAACTCCTAGGGTTTCTTGCATATGGTTCTTCATGGCTGCTGCTCCATCAACGATCTACCCTTGGGGCTTTCTTGCCACTCCTCCTCCTCTCCCATCCGCAATGCTCTCTCTCAACAGCATAGAACTTTTGCTCAAGCCTTGAGCAATTCGCTCGATGTTTCTTTCTCCCAACTTCCTAAGCCTTGCATCAAAGGAGATGACGTGTTTATCAAGATTTCGGAAGACGAGTATCACAAAGGTGTTGATGCTTGTAAGTTGAATCTTCATGGCCGGCTCCTCTTATCAAAAGGTGATAAACCAATGAAATATAATGACTTGCGTGATAAGTTAACAGTAACACCCCGACTTTTCGCTACTTTCTAATGTCGGAAATTATATAAATATGTTTATATTTTTTATCCGAAACTTAGAAAATGATTTTGGGATAACCAAAGTTATATTCATATTATACCTATTTTTATAAGTATACGGTGAAATTTTGGGTTTAAAACTCAGACGGAAACTGGTCTGAGTTTTTACTAACAGTATAATTTTATACCGGCAGAAAACCCTAATTTGATCTGAAACTGAAATTTTTAGATTTTTTATATTTTGTCAGTGAGGAATTCTACTTTCCAAATTTCTGATCAGAAATGAAATATTATGTTCAGTCGGATGAATTTTGGTAAAAGTTCAGACGGAAAACAGTCGGTGATTTCACTAACAGTAAGATTTTAATGATCAGAAAACCTAATTTTGACTCGTGAACAAAATGGATTATGTTTAAAACATATTTCCAACGAGTTTGGTTATTTTAAGAATTTTCGATCGAAAATCAGATGGAAACCCTAATCGGGTAATCGACGGAGCCGAGAACGGACGTGCAGAGACAAAATCCGACGTTTAATGGATGGAGACAAGTGGTGACTCACAAGGGGTGAGTCATATAGGTGACTCACCTTAGTAATGATGGCTTTTGAGGGGAATTTACCATAATGTCCTTAAGGTTGGTTTTTATCACCAAAATGCCATTGTACAAGATTACAATTTTACCCCTAGAATTTTATGCTTTGGACCCAAATACCCCCCAATTCCCACGGCCCAAACCCCTTGGAGAGCCCATTCTCACTTCTATTTAAGGCATTATCATCCTCTTCACGAGAGCTTTCCTCCATTGTTATTATATTTTAATTATTTTATATATAAAATATTTTTATAATTTATTATACTTTAAATCACCTTATCCTATCCTGTTGAGTTCTAACCCAGCTCCCCCCTCAGGATAAAATTTTAACTAGATGGACAGGATATGATAGGTGACAGGATAGACATATCCTATCCTGCTGGCTCACCAAACAACAGTTTCAGACAGGATATGATAGCTTATCCTATCCTGTCTCTCTTATCCTGACCACCAAACGAGCCCTAAGTTTCCATAAGCTTACTTTGAGAAACAACTTGGTGATTCCTTGCACTTTTTCCATTTCCAAGAGGTAATCCTTGATCCTCATCATCATTAAACACTATGTTCTTCATATATTTTCATGATTCAATGCCTTATTCATTTTTTCCAATTCTTAGATCTAGAAGTTTGATAATTCATAGAAAATCATAGAAAAATCCTAAAAATGTGAAACCAATTTCTATGTTCCTATTATCAACTCTCCTATAATAATCCAAGAGTTTTTTGCAAACAAAGTTTTCCTCCCCATTTTTCTCTCTAAGGCCGAAACCTTGCTTGTTGGGTGGAGGATATTTTGTTTGTTTTCCTTAGTATGTGAACTTGTATTTCATCTTTTCATGTCATGTATAGGTTGGATCCAAAGTGTTGTATCAAAATAAAATCCGTAGCCTATTTTCCATGTGAAGGCCGAATCCATGTTCTTGAGGACTTGGATGATTTTGTTTTGATATTCAACTTATGATCATTGCTCTTAATTCTATACTACTCTAAGGTCATTGATCTAAGAGTATGTGAAATTTTGAGATCCCTAGCTAATTTTGATAATCATGGCCGAAACGCTAACTATGTTGGTTAGGTAAATTTGGTTCAAAATCCTTGTCAAATAATCATGGTTTATGTCCTAAGTACTCAGGGATCATTAATCCAATGACTAAAGAATTTTAGAAATTTTTAGTCACAAAACCCTATTGAGGCCGTGACCTATCCTTAGTGTTTAGGTGATTGTATTTGTTTGATTTTGATTGGTTGAGTTGTGAATGTTGAAGGATAAAGACGTGTGCCTTGTACGTGTGTCGCCGTTTCCGGATTCGTGTCAAAGTTTTAATCGAAAGCTTGAATCTTCAAGAGGTAAGAGGGGATTGCCTGAGGGATTTATCCGATGGCTATGTGCTATCTGTGGTTGGTCTATATATTTATCTGTGGTTGTGGTGTTTTGCTTGACTTGTTTTAAGCTGTGCTATTTATATCTGTGTTTATTTATTTGAGGTTAAGTGTTTACTTACAGTTATATAATGATGTTGTGATGCATGATCTGCCTGGGAATGTTGCTATGATATTGTTATGGAATGTTTGTTTGAGATTTGAGAAGCTTGACAGTGGTCAGTGCTCAATCAATTAATCAGATAAAAGCTTTAAGAAGCTTTAAAAATTATATTCAATGTTTGGAGAAATATTGGAATATAATATGGATGTAAAATTTTATTTGGAAAAAATAAGAAATGTTGAGAAATATTATTATTTTAATGATTTATTAGTGTAAAAACAAACTATGAGTCACAGTGAGGGCGAAGCCGTGAAATTATTTTTGTACTGCTAATTTTTATGTGAGAAATTCCGTAATATTATAAAAAGTTATTTAATGAAAATAATTGTTGGAAATAATTTAATTATGATTTTAGAAAATTATTTAAGTGGAAAAAAATTAAAATTTGACTAAAACTTTTTTAAGAAAGGCTAAACGAGGGCTAATTCCGAAAATAATTACGGATAGCATTCTTAAAAACAGCAGTAATCATTCACACATGGGTCTTTCTAAAAGAGTAGAGTTTCTAAGAAAAATATTTTCAGAAGGAAATGAGTTTTAAGTGATTTTGATGATTTTGTAAAATGAATTTCCAACGTAAACGTATTTTCTGTAAACTAGTTTTATACAACGGGTTATTTCCGACAACTTGGATAAGTTTCGGAAGTTTCACCGAACGAAAACGATATTAGCATTGAAATTTAAACCTAGTATCCGAGACGTCGTGATACTGACGTTCTTAATTATAAGCACGAAGATCTTTGATCCATGTTGCGTAGTTACACGCTGTACCGTTGTTACACGTTGTGATGAACGTTGTTAATAGAGAGTATTGTTTTTATCACCACGAACCCATGACTGATTGCAAGGTTTAAGGTTTTGGGATTGAGCACTCGGACTTCGTGTCATGAGTTGACGTTGAAAAGTCTAACACGTTGAAATTTACGAATAGTCGTAAGCCTAGCTTCGGCAAAAGAAGAATGAACACAAAGAAAATAACGAGAACAAAATGTTTTATATGCATGCATTGGCAGACGTGCCCACATCCTATGTCTGATACTTTAATGATAGGGTATTCGAGCTACGTTGTTATGTCTGATACCTTAATGATAGGGTATTCGGGCTACGTTGTTGCCATGTCCTACGTCTGATACCTTAATAGGGTATTCGGGCTACGTTGTTACGTATGGTGCCGAATGGTATTCCATGCCACGTTGTGCCTAATATACCTGGCAATTGAGCGTGATAAACTCATTTAGTTGGTGTTGGGATCTCCGAAGATTAAGTGAAAAGTTAGACGTTGAAAGTTGAAGTGTTCATGCATGTGTTTTCAAAAGATGGTGATCGGGTATGAAACCCAGTGATAGACTACTTGTTTATTTATGGAAATGTATCTGTATATGCTTTCTTTTGTATCGCGCATGTAGTTGTCGTGTTAAATCTATATATTGGTTTCTCACTCTTACAAGTTTTATTGTTGTTTTCTCTACTTGTGCATATATTTATATCCGAGTCCAAATGAACCACTCAAGGGATGTGATGACTATAAGAAGAAGTTTCCTTAGTTCGGAGCATGATGAAGTTTACTTGCTACTATTATGTCTGTATTATAGGTGTGACCAGCTTAGGTTTTGTTTCTAGTATGTTGTTAGTTTTCAATAAGGGGACCTATACTTATAAAGGTCTAGGTGTGAAAACAGTATGACGCAATATAGTTGTAAGATGTTATATACATATTTATTCTTATAGGTTATTCTTACGTTGTAGTAGTGGTTGACGAAAAAGAAAAGATAAGGAAAAATTTTTATCACCATTTTGAGACAGGAGTACAACTTAAGAAAATATTATTTTCCGAAAGCAACCAGCGAATTAATGTTTTAAGTTATTTCTGCACGTGTTACAAAGTAATGCCTAAGGGGGGTGTTACATTAATACCCCTATGGAAGACAATTGGCCAATGACGAATGACCTCCCTTGGCATAGGTTACTTTGAATTTGGTTTCTCAACACATGAAAATCTTCGAAGTGTATGGTCTATAGGAACCTGGAATCTAAATCCTGGACTGTTGAGATTATCATAGTGGACCCCGAATTTCAATCCAAGAAATCAAAAGCAAACTCATTCTCAATGCTGGATAAGGCTTTATGATCTTCCCTAAGAGTATTATAGACCAAGAATCCTATTTGAGATAGCTTCTGGCATTGGTACTCCAATCTCTATTGATGATATGACTTGTAGAAGAATGTATGGACATTATGCTAGAATTCTGATTGACTTGATCTGTCATCGAGCCTCCCGGATAAGATCATGGTTGAAAAGGAAAGTTTCACTTTTCAAGTGGCAGTAGAGTATGAAAAGATCCCTAGCTTTTGTGACTTTTGTCAAAATATTGGGCATTCTATTCAGAACTGTAGCAAACAGGGTGAACAGCTGATTCACAAGAATCAAAAGAATCAATCTTTGCCAAAAAAAGATAATCCTGTAGCTCAAATTTATGTGCCTAAAGCTCCTAAGCCAATAGATAATCCTGTTGATAATAATGCTAATTCTGCTAAGGATAATGCTGATCAATCCACTTCTAAGTTTGATGATGTTAATGATGATGTATCTGGTGATAAGAATGTTAATAATGATAATCAAGATGATCTTGATGAGGCTGCTAAACAAAATGACAAAGAGGTCACTGAGGAGAATGAGGGTCAGATGGATGCTCATGCGGATGATTTGGATGTTGTGCGCCACCTTGATGATAGCCAGGACTTGCATAATGGAGAGAATTCAGATCATGAATCAGTGGAAATAGTGTATGATGAGACTATGGATGAGCTCCATGAGAAGGACATTGCTGAGTTTGTCCTAGAAACTTATATTAACAGTGTCTCTCCTGTAGTGGCAGGATCTAAGAGTGGTCAAGCAGCCCTATGTGAAGATGCTCCTAATGACAGTGCAACTGCAGTTCATATAGAAACTCTCAGTCCTCAAGTTCAAAAAGAACTTCAAATTGTTTCCAAGTTTTGGAGTGATAGAATGGAAGATGAAGAGCTGTCTTCTACTGAAATGAATAATGAAGGTGAGGCTCCTTTTGAGGTAGCTATGTCAAAGTATCAGGAAAAAAAAAAGACGAAGCAAAAACAGAAGAAGAATCCAAAACAAGGGAATAGAAACACCCGAACCAGGGCTGGTTGGAAAAACAACTTTGCTTGATGAAGATCCTTTTTTGGAATGCAAGGGGAATTGCCAACTCCCCAACTAGGTTGGTTTTAAAGCTGCTTTGCTTAGATCATAATCCTGACTTCTTATTCATAGCAGAACCCTGAATGTTGATTGATGATTTCCCTAGCCAATTTTGGAGGTCCATTAAGATAAAAGTCTTTGCAGTCAATGATAGACAGAACCTGAATCCAAATCTTTGGTGTCTTTGAAAAGATAGTCTTAGTCCATTTTTGATTCAAGCAGCTAAGCAGCATGTTTCATTTTCAGTTCATTGGGAGAATCAACAGGTGTTTATATCTGCAATCTATGCAAGCACCACCTATATGCTGAGAAGATCTCTTTGGAATGGATTGCTCTTGTTATAGCAGAACAATGTTGGTCCTTGGTGTCGCATTGGAGATTTCAATGCCATTTTAGGTGCTCATGAAAAGAGAGGAGGCCTCTTACCTTCACAAACGTCTTGTAATGATTTTAGGAATTGGTCTGATTGTGGTGGTCTTACTCATGTCTTGACTAGGGGAGCAGATTTTACTTGGTCAAATAGAATAAGAGGTGCTTCATTTTGTGAAAAGAGGTTAGATCGTGCTGTTTGCAATGATGCTTGGCTTAATTTTTGGGATAATACAGCTTGCTGCACATTAACCAGAAGTAGATCAGATCATTACCCTATTTTGCTAACTATGAAGAAGGGGCAGCATTCCTTTTCTTCTCAGTTTAAGTTTATGAGCATGTGGATTGACCACTGTGATTGAATGAAGTTAGTTACAGAAGTTTGGGGCAGAACTGTCATAGGGTGTCCTATGTTCATTCTTGCTCAGAAATTGAAGAGCTTAAAGAAGGAATTGAAGGTCTGGAACAAAGAGATATTTGGGAATGTCCATCAAATGGTAAAGCAAGCTCAGGCAAACCTGGATTTAATTCAGAATCAACTAATCATAGAAGGCTGCAGTGATAGTTTAATGGATAAGGAAAAGGTTGCTCAAGTTGATTTGCAAAATGCTCTTCATTTCAAAGAAGAGTTTTGGAGAGAAAAGTCCAGAATTAATTGGCACAAATCCGGAGATAGGAACATTGCTTTTTTCCACAAAGTTGCTAGAATCAGAAATGCCTCCAAACAAATGTCAATCTTGAAAGTTGAGGATCATATCCTTGATAAGCAGGAGGACATTGAGCATCATGTGTTACAATTCTTCCAATCCCTGTTTGCCACAGAAAACAACTGCATTCCAAATGAGCTGATAGACTCCTCCATTCCTTCCTTGGTTTCTGCAGAAGACAACATCATGCTAACTAATCTGCCCTCAAAGGAAGAAGTGAAATCTACTGTTTTATCTATGAACAGCAATGGTACCCCGGGTCCTGATGATTTTGGGGGGATATTTTATCAAAAGTTTTGGCACATAATTGAAGATGATGTCTATAACTCAGTCCTTCAATTTTTCCAACAAAGTTGGCTTCTTCCTAATATGAACTCCAACTTGGATTGCTTTGTTCCTAAACATCCTGGTGCTAACTCTGTTGGTAGCTATAGGCCTATTGCCTTGGCAAACTACCAGTTCAAAATCATAACCAAGGTTATGGTTGATAGACTGGCTTGTGTTGCTCCTAAAATTCTCTCTGAAAATCAGAGAGGTTTCATTATGGACAGGAACATCAATGAGTGCATATGTATCACCTCTGAAGCTATCAATTTGATGGACAAAAAGGTCTTTGGAGGAAACTTGGCTTTCAAGGTTGATATTGCAAAAGCTTTTGACACTATAGACTGGAAATTCCTTCTTCATGTGATGCATTCCTTTGGCTTTGACTCTAAGTTCTGTACTTGGGTGAAGGTTGTCCTTGAATCTGCTAAGCTGTCAATTTCTGTTAATGGACATTCAGTAGGGTTTTTCAATTGCAAGAGGGGGGTCAAGCAAGGTATCCACTTTCCCCTCTCTTGTTTTGCATAGCAGAAGATGTATTGAGTAGGGCCTTGTGTAACCTGGTCAGTTCTGGTTTGCTGCTGCCAATGGCCAGTCCAAAAGGTTACCCTACTCCAAGCCATGTCTTTTATGCAGATGATCCTATGATCTTCTGTAGAGGAACCAGGAGAAATATACAAGCTCTTGAGAGTCTTTTCAAGGATTACACTGAAGCTTCAGGTTAGCATCTCAGCCTCAGCAAATGCAAATTTTTCACAGGCTCAAACTCTGTCAGCAGAAGCAATGTCATTGCTGCTGAGTTGGGTTTTTCTGAAGGGCAACTTCCTTTTGTGTACCTTGGTGTCCCAATTTTCAAAGGCAAACCAAGAAGAAGGTACCTGCAACCTATTGTGTAACATCTGTGTTTTAAGGCATTATTTATATGTTGGATAACTATGTTTAAGACTTTGATTTAAGGTCAGATATGCATGTTTAGGTGTTGGGAACCTTGCATGGAAAGTATGAGATTACCCAGCGTTGAATTGAATGAGAAAGTGTTCTAGAATTTCTGTTATACAATTTAGAATGCATAAGAGTGCACAATACGAAATTTATTTTTGTGGAAGAGATTAGATATTTTTGAAGGCTTAGTCTTATTCCTTAGGTATAGAAGAGTCTATGTTTCAAATTTCAGGTCAATCGGACTTCAAACGAGCTCAGAATGTGATAAAACGTGCGAACCAGTAGTGCTGGACAGCAACTAGCGCTGAGCGCTGGTTAGCGTGCCACGTGTCACGTTGTGATTGGCCAAGAGAGGCGGTTTGCCTCACCAGCGCTGAGCGCTGGATCCCGGGCACTGAGCGCTGGGCGCCAGGAAAAAAAAAAAGAAGGTTTTAAATGTGGAATTTCGTGGAACATTGTAGAATAGGGAAGAAAACTCAGAAAACTTAGAGAGAGAGGGAGAGAAAAGAAAGAAAGAGAGAGAAAATTCCAGAGCTGATTCCGATCAATCCGTTCGTCCTATTGAAAAACCGATTATACCGTTGTGATCCTCGCGACTTCTACTTCATCATCCTACCTTTCTTTTCTTGGTTAGGCTAAGGTAAGTCTATGTTTTTATGTCGAAATGCTGTCCGTGATAGTATTGAAGTTATCTCTCAAACCGTTTATCCGTTTTCAATTCTGTCTTCAGATTTGAGCTACACGTAACGTGTACTTCGTGAATATGTGTTCAGGTGAATTTTTGGAGCCCCGGAGGTAGGAGACCCTCACGAGGAAGATTTGGGGAGATTGGAGTGGGCTCGTTTCGTTGCTCTAAAGCTAGCCTACGACACCTCAGGTGGGGGAAAGTAACCATCTAGCGTCGGAAATGGCTAAGTAACATTTTATTCAATATTGGCGTAGGGCGACCTAAACCCTACTAGTGGGCGAATAATAGACAATATCAATATCACATTGGGGACTATTTAGTGGTACCGATGATGATATGGAGATTGTAGATTTATCGTCGTTAAGTTAATTTTGTGATATTTGAGGTTGTCTGGTTTTATTATGTTTGAATTGTTTGCTGTGTGCTGTTTGGATTAACATGTTAACTTATAGTTATTATATTTATTAGAATATGTTAGTATTATTTTATTATTATTATTGTGATTATTATTTATTTTGATTATGGTTGATAACATGTTGTGCTGATTGATAATATGATTTATCTGGAATACTATGCTTAGTGACATCGAGGTGATGATATCTGATATTTTTGAGTGATGTATGTTGGGGAGTGTAGGATATATGATTTAGAAGTGCCTAACTTAATTAATTAATATTTTATTATGACGAGATTGATGAGGTGATATATGCTATGAGATAGTGATGAGAGGTTAAGGCACTAGGATATGATTCGATATATGCCGGTAAGATCCATATAGATGCATGTTGTTGATCACAGCCGTGTGTTTGGAACACACGAGGTCAGAAGTCCTCGCGGGACCGTCCCAACTTAGATTTAGGTTATGCAGCTATAGTGTCATTGCTTTGCATGAGCACCCTCAAGAGAGAACCAGGGTGTGCACCGACGTGTATTGTGCAGCTATAGTGTCATTGCTTTGCATGAGCATTCTCACCGCGGATGAGAATGTGCACCGGTGTTTGGGGACGCGTCGCTTGGACGACTGACTAACATCCCTGAGCGGGTAAGGGATGTGTGACAGGATTGGTGGTGGCCACGTCAGCATAAGTTGCATGAGTGCGAAGGGTAGAGGATGATAATTTATCTCGAGGATGATTGTATATATTTATTATATATATATATATATATATATATATATATTTATTTATCTGTGATGCATGTCTATGTGCCTTTATTGTTTATATGTTACGTATCCTTTTCCTTATATGATGATAGATAGTTTCTTATCCCCTATTTCTTTTATATGTATGTTTCTTTTATGTGCTCGTTTTGAGAAGACACTGCGGATGAGCCGGCCACAGAGGAGCTTGATGGGGATGCTGGAGGACGAGCAGTGACCTCTAGCCGTTGAGTTTAAGGTCGATGGCCAGTGCGTCTTTTGTGACGTTTTAGTTTCCGCTGCTTATACCATTTTGTATCAGTATGTATCTTTTGGGACCCTACGGATGGAGTACCCTCTTTAGTTTATCAGCATAGTATATTTGTATTTATATTTATATGTGTGTGATGTGATGTTTAAATTTTGTTCTTACCTTTAAGTTTTTAATAATTACGATTTTATATATATGTCCAACGCTAATATTACAATTAAGTTTTAGATAAATTAGGTTTTTATTTAATGGGACATCGGGGTGTCTCATATTGCAGACAGAATCAGATGCAAATTATCAAATTGGAAAGGAGCTCTCTTGTCCATTATGGGAAGATTACAGTTGGGGAAGTCAATTCTGCATAGCATGCTCATTTACAGTTTTCACTGCTATGCCTGGCCAGTTTCCCTTCTTAAAACAATGGACAATTGGTTTAGGAATTTCATCTGGTCAGGTGACATCAACTCTAGGAAAGTGTGCACTGTCTCTCGGAGTAAAATTTGCACAGATTTTGCTTCTGGAGGATTAGGCCTTAAGTCTGCTAGGGGCATAAATGAAGCTGCTTCACTGAAACTCTGTTGGAATTTGATATCTTCCAATTGCCAATGGGCCAGCTTCTTAAGAGCAAGATTTTTCAGAGGCAAAATTCCTGCATCTCATCACATTCAGTCTTCAATCTGGCCAGCTATCAGAAGCTGTTTTTCAGTGGTCAATGACAACTCAATTTGGCAAATTGGCAGTGGCACCTTAGTGAATTTTTGGCTTGACAATTGGCTATCTGAGACAATTGCAAACTTATTGAATCTCCCAATCTCTATGCACTAGCATCTTCAGTCTAAAGTTAGTGACTTTATAAGTGGCTATACTTGGAACATTCCTACTATTCTGACTAACAGACATCCAGACCTGTTTAATATGGTTAATCAAATCACAATTCCCATTAATCCCTGTAGTGATCAGCTTATTTGGAAGAAGCCTGAGGATGTAATGTTTTCTTTTAGGGAAGCTTATACATTTCTTAATCCCGCCGATCAACCTTAAAACTGGTGCAAAAGAATCTGGCTTCCTTGCACACCCCCCCCCATCTAGGTCTTTTCTAATCTGGCTGTGACATTGACTTATCCTCTTTCAAGTCAATTCTTTATATTGGCAACAGAGGTTGGAGTAAACAGGTTCTGCATACAATCATCTTTGCTGTCATCAATTCTCTCTGGATCATATGGCATTGCCGGAACAAGATTAGGTTTGAGAACAAAGCCATTTCGAAAAGATCAGCTATAAACTCTATCATAGCTATTGTCTCTCTATCAGGAAACTTGTCTTCTGCTTGTATGTCCTCTTCAATGACTGAATTTTCAATTCTAAAGTCATTTGCTATTGCTGGTCGTCTCTCCCATGCTCCTGCAATTAGATAAGTCACTTGGCATCCTCCCTTATACAATTGGATCAAATGCAATACGGATGGAGCATCTAGAGGATCCCCTGGTTGGTCTGTTTGTGGTAGAATTTTTAGAGACTATAGGGCTACAACTCTTGACTAATTTGCAACCAATTTAGGAGTGTCAAATTCTCTCCATGCTGAACTTTGTGGTGCTATGATAACAATTGAATATGCAGCCAAGAAAGGTTGGAAAAATCTTTGGCTAGAGTGTGATTCTCAATTGGTGGTAAATGCATTCAAATCTAGCAAAAGAACTCCTTGGAAGATTAAGAATAGATGGTCAAATTGTTTGTATATCACTAAAAACAAGAATTTTGTAGTCTCTCATATTTTTAGGGAAGGTAATTCTTATGCGGATAGGCTAGCTTGTCATGGCTTAACCATCCAAGATTTTGTTTGGTGGGAAACTATCCCTTCTTTCATTAGGAAAGAGTTTTTTTAGAAATAGATTAAGTCTTCCTTCCTATAGATTTAAGTAACTTTTTCTCATGGGTTTTGGTTCATGTCCCCTCATGTTTTTCTTGTATTTCTTTTTCCATTTTTGGAATAAAATTTAGGTGTGCTGCAGATGATTGGTAGCTGCAGGAGTGCCAACCTAGTTGGGATGTCTGTTGTATCTAACAACCTGTTTTTAATTAAACTAAAACCTATTAAGTGTTTTAGTAACCTTATTGATTCTTAGTAAACAATCAATTTTTGAGGTTCCTTCTTTGTTTTGGCCCAGTAATCGATTATTTGAATCACCATAATCGATTACAAGGTTTTTGGACTGAGTTCCTGAAGTTCAGAATCATCATAATCGATTATATGTAAGCCCATAATCGATTATGAGCTGTCTGGAACTGAAAACCTGAAAATAGAACCTGCATAAACGATTATGAGGAGTTCCATAATCGATTATGAGATTTGTAATCGATTATATAGCCTTATATAATCGATTATATCATGGGAAATCTATATAAAGCCCCCTTGACCGACCCCAAACGTGAAAAATTGATGTTCTAACGCAAAAACCTCATATTTTTTTTGAGAAAACCTCAAAGTTAACCACTCTAAACCTCACTATCTTTAAGCTTGGCCATCTACATCAATCACATACTTTCATCTTCTTCATCCATCTTCGACTTAGTTCAAGAATTCCATTGAAGAGCTTGCAAAGGAATCATCAACTTTTCTTCATCTGCTCTACTAGCTTCAGGTAACTTGATCATGTTCTTCCTCTTGAGGCCATCTAATTCTTTTCATGTTCATTTTGTTGGAAACCCATTTTATATCTCCCATGAACATGAATCAAAAGTTCTTATATTAGAAAAGTTCATGAAGCTTGATTCTTTATCTCATGATCACTTTTATTTGAAACTCATTTTGCCCATGTTCATGAAAATGGAAGCAACTTGATTTATATGATTTGATTCTTGCTCAGTGATCACTCCTAGTATCTTTCCATGATCTTAGCACTTTGTATCTAGGAGATTGAATGAAAATAAAAACCCAAACCCCACAAAACCCCTTGGCCGAATCTAGCATATTATAGTTAAGGGTGATTTTGTTTGATTAATTTTGTTGTTGTGTTGTTTGACTGAAGGTGAACTTGGTATTTTGGGGTGTGATAACGAGCCGCTTCGAATTCGAGATTTCGGTGTTAACTCAGGTGGGGAAGGATCACTCTGTCGTTGGAACCGATAAGTAGTATATTATATGATAATTGCGTAGGGCGACCTAAACCCTACTAGTAGTCGAGTAATCGACAAGACCAAAATCGCATTGGAAACCTTTTCTGTGAAACCAATGGTGATTCGGGGGTTGTAGGTTTATCGACGTTAAGATGATTTTATATTGTTTATGGTTGATTTGACTTTATTTTCATTATTGAATTGATATTATGTTATTTTGGTGATATTGGAATATGTTGTTGATATTGTATTATGCATGATCTGCTTGGTTTAATATTGTGCTTAGTGGATTTTAAGCAAAGATATATATATAGGCTAAAATACCATTTTGGTCCCTTAACTTATTTTTTAGATTCAGTTTGGTCCCTTAACTTTTAAAATGTTCAATATGGTCCCTTAACTTATTTTTTAGATTTAGTGTGGTCCCTTCACTTTTAAAAAGTTCAATTTGGTCCCTTAATTTATGTCTGTTGACCTAAGTTAGTCATCTTCGTCAACGAGTCATTAACAGTGTTAATTTTTTAGGATCCAGTTGAAATTCGCTAACAATTTAAAGGACCAGTTTGATTCTCGTTAACAATTTAAATGACCAATTTGAAACAAGTTAATAATTTAAAGGACCAATTTGAAACTCATTTAACACTGTTACTGACATTATTGATGGCAGATGACTCACTTGAGTCAACATAGACAAATTAACGAACCAAATTGAACCTTTTAAAAGCTAAGGGACCAAACTGAATCTAAAAAATAAGTTAAGGTATCAAATTGAACATTTTAAAAGTTAATGGACTAAATTGAATCTTAAAAATAAGTTAAGGGACCAAAATGGTATTTTAGCCTATATATATATATATATATATATATATATATATATATATATATATATATATATATATATATATATATATATATTGTTTGGGAGATAATTGTTTGGTTGTGAGGATGATGGTGATTTAGAGGTGCCTATCCTAAACTAATTATTTCAAAGAGGAGTTGTAACAGTGTAGAGGTTTTGATGGAAGGTTAAGGCACTAGGTTGTTGTTAATGTGGGTTGGTGAGATTCATGTGTTTGCATTGTTGTTCACAACCATGTATTTGGGATACATGGGGTCAGGAGTTCTCGCTAGACGGTTCCACCTTAGATATAGGTTGTGCAGCTATAGTGTCATTGAATATCATGAGCACCCCCGGGAGTGGAAGGGGTGTGTGAAATAGACAACTATAAACACGAGAAGGGGGGTTGAATTTTGTTTATTGGAATTTAAAATAAAGTTAAAAACTTTTTGCATGCAGAAGCTAAGCACAGACAGGTGTAAAAGGATACACAGACAGGTCACCTGTCTGTTGTAGTTTTCTCAAAAAAACAACACACGTAGAGATAAGAAAACAGACTTGACAGAAACAGTTTTAACCCCTTTGTTAGAAAGCAGATGATATATATAATCAAAGTAAATAAAGAGATTAAGGGAAGAGAGATTAACACAGAGATTTATCCTGGTTCACTCTTTAACACAAAGAGCTACGTCCAGTCCTTGGCAGCACCAAGATTTATCCACTATAACTGATCAGGTTACAGACTCCAAGTATTGTTTACACACCTAGCCTCTTCAGGCTCCAACACAAGTATTCTTTGCACACCTAGCCTCTTCAGGCTCACTCAGATTTGTTTGAGAGTTTGGTTTGTAATAAATACACTTACAGACCTTTCACTAACACTCAGAGAGTGGTTTAAATATAAAGCTTTTGGAAAGTCTGCGTAATAACTTCAAATGATTGAAGAATACAGAATAAATGAACAGAGTAATGGCTCTTTAATGCTTTGTAAAACTCTGATGATGTTCATCTTCAATGACTTCTGTATTTATAGCCTTCAAACATTTAATATCCGTTAGAGACATTCCTTGCAACTATGGCTTCAAGCAGAGCTTCATTAAATGCAATATAGTCGTTCTGGGCAGCCATTAATGCAATGAAGACGTTGGTTGTACTCTAACATGAGGGATAATAGCTTTATGCATCGTGTAGACGCCAAATCAGAGTTGTGCAGAGTGCTTTTGTACTTTTGCAGAGTACATTTCCCTTTCTGTGTAATGACTGAAAGTACTAGGGAATAAAGCATGTTGGAAACATTCTTTAATTGGAAGTTTATCTCTGACTTCCTAGTTTGCTTGAGAGAGAGCACTTCTGAGTTTCTTGATAAGCGTGAGAGAGTTCTCAGAGTATTCTTCATGAGGGGACAGCTTGCAAAAGCTTCCTGTACTTCGAGTTCTTTAACGAAGAACCTTAGACAAGTTGAAGAGTAGAGACAGGTTGTAAAACCAGTTTGCACATAGTCAACAATCCTAGTCAGCAGACAGGTTGACTTCTTGGCTTATACGGACAGGTGAGACTTAGGTAGACAGACAGGTGAGTTTTGTAATCTTCTGATCTGTACACTAAGTAGACAGGTTAGCAACCACAAAATAGGTTAATTAAATCATTACCCAATGTTTAGTTTTCATCAAAACTTAGGGAAATGAACACAGACATTTTAGAGACTTAACAGTGTGCACCGAGATCATCGTGCAGCTATAGTATCATTGCTTTGCGTAAGCGTTCTCACCATGGAAGAGAATGTGCACCGGGAATTTGAAACCTGTCGCTTGAACAACTGACTGGCATTCCCAACGAGGAATGCGTGAAGGAAACTGGTAGTGGCCACGTCAGCATAAAGAGTTAGATTGCATGAGTATGGGTAGAGGTTGAGATAGTGATTTAAGGATGATGGTTGGATTTGACTGATGTTATGTCTGTGACAGTTACTGTATAATATGCTATGACTCTGTTCCACTTATTGATGATAGAATTGCTTCTTATCCCCTATATTCTGTATTTTTGTGTGTCTATTTTATTTACGTTAGAAGACCTGATGGAGAAATATGTTGCTGAGGCGCTCGACGGAACTCTATATGAAACGAAGGTTGCTGAGGAGTTGGACGGAACTCCTTACAAACCAGAGGCGGGAGGTCGAGCTGTGATCCATGGTGATTAGAATATAGATAGTATGGTTAGTGTGTCTAAGAAGTATTTTTATATTTTCCGCTAAGTATGACTTTTGTTAAGTTTATGCCTGTGAGGGATCCTACTGAGAGGATATCCTCAACAGTGTTTTGTAATATGTTTATGAGACATATGTGTGTATTCGTAATATAATTAAGGTGTAGTGTTTAATTAATGGAAGCTTCATGTTGATTTACTTAAGTTTTAATTTTTACGTAATTTCACGTTAAGCGCGCGACTAAGTAATTAATGAACAAGGTTTTTAATCTAATAACACAACACACAACGGGGTGTCTCATTTTGGTATCAGAGCAGTTTGATTCTGATCGGACTGCAAGGTCTAGGTTGTTGTTACTGGCCGTGTCTAGTTGAATCTACATCGGATTTTAACTATGCTTAGAAGTTGGGTAGTGTGTTCAAATTTGATGCGATAGCTAACATTAGTATGGTATAAACAAAAATTGTAAACCTTAGAACCATTCCTTCTTGTCTTTTGGTTGAAAACAGAGTATTTATAGAATATGTGCAGTGATAATCGATTATAGGAACAACACAATCGATTATTTACTTTCTGTTTTCTCAGTTTGTTGTTTCAGAAGCCCAATAATCGATTATTACCATGCCATAATCGATTATATTGGCTCAATAATCGATTATCCTGATGAGATAATCCATAATTTGTTGTCTGATTATCGTTTTGCTGTTACAGAAACCCAATAATCAATTATGACCATGACATAATCGATTATATTGCTTCAAAATTCAACTTTTAGTTGTTTTAATCATCTCTAATCAATACTAAACCTCCAAGTAATTCTTAGAACTTCAACTTAATTCTAGAATAAGGTTTCTCATTTGGTGGTATGGCATAAAGTATTTATATACTTGATTATGTGATATTATATGTCGTACTAATGAGAGCGGATGATTTCTGTTCTAGAATCATGGCTCGAGGAAGAGGACTGTAACACCCCTCCTTGGGCATTACCTTGTGAACACATGCGGAAATGAAATGAAAAGGAATTTGCTGGTTGCTTTCGGAAATTGAATTATTTTGATGTCGAAAAATATGGGTATAAAATTTTTTCTTCTGAATACTACAAACATAACATGCACATCGTAATAGTAAAACCATATTACTCACAACAAAACCTTGAACCATATAAAGGTTTTCAAAACACCTACACAAACTTTCTCAAAACAAACTACTCAGAGAAAATCCTAAGCTGGTCACTCTACAAAACTCCAAAGGGAAGAACTCTTTAGTTCTTGCCACTATGACTGACCTCTTCAAGGATCAAGAGTAGTAGCCCCGATTGAAGTTAAAACTTCCTCCGCACCATCTACTGCCAGTACCGTACCAAGGTACAACGGCGAGAACGAATAAAACCTGATATGTTGTAAGGGTGAGTTACCAATATATGTGTTTTACAAAGACAACCCCATGCACGACACACAAAACAGCACATACCATATAATTACAATATACAGAATTATCTAAACAGTAGACTAATTCAAAGGATTTCATATCCGACAGTCATCGTCATTTTATAAAAATATATGACACTTCAATATCTTGGCTCTATTTTGATACCTAATCTCATGAGATCCCACAACTTTCTGTTCGTTTTGAGCAGATCAAGCTCGCACATGGCACATTGTAAAAACGAAATAAACCAATGCCCAAGAAAAGAACACATAACACATTGGCAACATCTCCCTCGTCCAAGGTTATTGTTCAAATAACTTATTGGCTCACACAGAGTCCCAATAGTCACCGCGAATAACCTATTGCATCACTCAGAACATCAATAGTTATCGCATAAAATTGGACACACAGCCCAGCAAAATACATTGGTTCACACAGAAATCCAATGTGTCATATGGAACCATAGTCCATACCAGATACATTGATCCACTCAGGACTCAATGATCACATCACATGGCACGTCTGCCAAAAATGCATGAGAAAAACTTTTATTCTTGTTTGTATTCTTTGTCGTAATAATCTTTCCTTGTCGAAGCACAAAGCTAACGACCATGCTTAATATCTTATTAAGACTATTACTGCAAACAAACACAGGACACACAGTCCAAATGTTTTAAACTCAACACAGGACACACAGTCCGAGTGCTCAATCGCAAAGCCCTAAACTGATGCACCAGTCTTAGGCTCGCGGATATGGAACTCACATTTTCCACATCAAATTAGGACACACAGTCCACAAAAATCATTGCAGGACCCTCAGTCCAATGACACAGATCCCAGATCTACGTGTCCACAGAACTCTAGAAACCCGACGTCTCGGTTTCTAAGTTCGTTTATCCTTTGAAAAATAGTTCGCTCAGTGAAAAACAAATACAAAACCAAATCTCCGAAAACTTATCCAAGTTTAACGGAATTATTTTCACTGAATAAAACTCTTTACAGAAATTCTTTTCTGTTAAAACGTTGATAAAACGTAAAAATCATTGATAAATACTTTTCTTTCCAATCATTTTATTTCTGAAAATGGTTCTCAATAAAAGTCAACTTTCAAAATGTCGTTACTAAATAAAATTTTATAATAACAAAATAAAATCTCTTTGTCAAAATTTCTCATAAAATTCTTTTTATAACTTAAATAACTTTTCTGTCAGAAATAATTGTTCTGACTGCTATATTACGTCATTTTCGGAACTTAATCACTTTAAATATAATTAATAAAATTGAATTTATTTTAGAAAAACTAGAGCCTGTGAAAATTTTCACAGTTTCGCCCTTACTGTCACTGTATTGACGTATTTTCCCCAAAATATTATAAAAAATATTTTTCCACTTTTTCTCAAAATTACACAAATTAATCATTCTGATTAATTAATCAAGCTTATTAAGCTTTTATCCTCAAAATTAATTGTACACTGACCAATGTCAGGTTTCACAATCCAACAGTCAACAGCAGATAATTTTCATCACAGAACAGCATGACAGATATCAATTCATGACATGCACCACAATTGTAATATCACAAAATAATTATAATCAGATATATTCACATATCATATAGCTCAAATAGCTCAATTACTCAGGTAAACAGATAATCAGATAATCAGCAGACAGTCAATTAAAACATTAACAGCAGATAATTTAAAACATAGTAAATTACTACGATCATACAGATGACTCTAAAAACTAAGCATGTGGTTATCTTATACTCCTCAGGCTTACTCCCCTTACCTCTTGGAGAATCAAACTGACGTTTTCACGAAAACTCCTGATTCGATCCGGTTTTCTCCGTCGTCGTTAGTTTAACTCAATCCGATTGATTCCTTCAAACGAATTGCAACCAAAATAAATCAAAATCAAACCATCATCATACTCATTCATGAGGTCTAGGGTTCGGCCTCATGTAATGATCTAGGTTAGGAAAGTTGAAAATTTGTTAACTTAGGGATTTATGATCCTTAAGTATCTTAGACATGATTTAAGTACGTAAACCAAGATCATGAACTAAGAACATGAACTAAAATTCATCTAGGTCCAAGAACTAAGTTTCGGTTTTCTCAAAGCAAAAAGGCTAGGGATTATTTGGAATTTTCATCAACTCTTGGATTCAATCAACTTACAAAACCTAAAGTTGGATTCAAGAGGTTTTAAGACAACTTTGAAATCAAAAATTCCTTCAACAACAAAAATAGGGTTTCGGCCCTTTTTAACAAAACAAGGCTTGGATTAGATTCTTGGTTTTCAATCCACTTACATACAAGAGCTATCAAGGTACTAAAAGATTAAATCATGAATCAAAGCTTAAAGTTGAAAAAATTCAAGAACACCCACTTTAAGGGGGGTTTCGGTTTTTCTCAGAAAATGGGTAAAGAAATTTCTCATGATCATATGCTTCTAGATGATAAAAATAGAGATGATTATGAGATCATAGCAATTGGTTTCATGTCAAAAGGATTTTTCTAGAATTAGTTATGGATTTTTGAAGAATGGATCTAGAAACTTGAGAATGATGTTCTTGGCTTGATTTTCATGAAAAGAATAAAGAAGAACACATGATTAATCATTGGGAGAAGGATTATACCTCTTCATAATGAACAAGTGATGAAGATGATCAAGTTTCTTCACAAAAATATCTTGGTGTTCATAAGTGTTCTTGAGAGGTTAAGAGAGAAAGATGAAGATGATGAAGATTTAGAGCAGTTTCGGTAATTTGGACATATCCTCAATCTACTTATCCGTTTTTGATGATCCTTACATCGTTGGAAAGAAGAGAGAAAGAGGAACAACTTTCATGTTGAAAGTTTTTCGAGATTCATAACGAAAAAGGGTCATAATCTCTGTGTAAATTCTGGCGAGTATGAACACTCATGGATGTTCTTGGAGTTCTTAAGGAAATGGTTGAAGATGATAAAGAGAAAATGGTTTTGGGAGGAGGAAGAGGGCTGGAGCAAAATAAGGAGAGGAGAGGAGAATGAACAAAAAGATTCATATGTTAAATGGAATGAGATGAAGATGTGTGGTAAAGAATGAAGCCATGTAGTCTTTGTTTAATGTGTGGTTTGAAATGGAAATGAAGACTTGGCTAGAAATGGTGAAGGGTGGCAGCCTTAGGGGCCATAAGAATGATGTGGATGAGGGTGGTTGGGTGGTGTGGTCGCCTCCTATACCACATATTAGGGAGAAGATATTTTGTGTGACAAATCATGGTTAGTTAACCTCGGTTAGTTAACCAGACGTAGGTTAGGTTAACATTTAAAATGTCTAGATATTTTCTTTGACTGACTAGAGTAAATTATCATCATTATAATTCATTCCTCTTGAGTCATCATAGATGGCTTGTCGGCCTGTTTCCCGATATATCTCGGCACAAACGTACCCGATTCCTGATTAGGGTTTTTGAGAGAAATGAGTCTTGATTCATGAAGATGATATAAGTGAGTTGAAAAATTGCCTAAGTGTGCTAATGAAGGGGGCAGCCGTGGGTGGAGGGGCAAAATTGTCCAAAATTGCAATGGCAAACTTGCAATTATCATGACAACCTAGGGGTAAAATCGTCCATTCCACGCAAAATATCCATTTGTCATAAATGCGCCATTATGGCCATTATGATACGGATAGGATTGTCATTAATGCTAGTCACATCAGTCACATCAGTCATCTGAGCTCCGTTGCCGACCCTTTTTGTTCATCTGACGTGGATTTACTAGAGATATCTCGACGTATACGCCCGCAGCAAATATAATATTTTATTTTTTTGCTAAAATTTTCAAAACTTCCAATATCGAAGCAAATATGATAAAAATATTTTTCATCTCGTTCACGACTTAAAATTTGGTTTTCTGAGCAGTAAACTTTTACTATCAGTGAAAAACACAGACCGGGCTCCGTCTAAATTTTCATCCCAAAATTTCATCGTAACCTTATAATATCACATATATCGTGGAAATGACTTTGGTTTATCCAAAATCATTTTCTAAGTCTCGGATAAAAATATAATCATATATATTTATTACCGATATTAGAAAGCAGCGAAAATCGGGGTGTTACATTACTACCCCACTAAAAACAAATTTCGTCCTCGAAATTTCGTGACTCAAAACCAAACAGGATTTTAAAGTCCCATCTTAACCTTAAGATCTTACATTGCCTTTCACGTCGCTTCCTTCCTTGTATAACTTCATAACATAATTCATTCTTATGTCATTTCTATTTATCCTTACTATCCTCAAATTTCATTAGAGTCTATCACACTCGAAAAACAAAATCAAAACTTAATCGCTTCTCTTCTCAACTTTGTCCCACCAAAACAAATCTTATTCCAGTCATCTAACTCATCCTAATTATTACCGAGATCAATAATACCTTTACAGCAACACGCATATCAATAATACCTTTACAGCAACACGCATCAACTCTCTACTCAGAATATCCAATCCTAGTCTTAATCCATTTGATTATAATTCATCATTCAAACTTATATCACTTCACATCACACATCTCAACCTCAAAATAACTTTGTTGCATCTCTTAATGCAATTAAACCAAAAGAGATTATATAGAATAGAATTATCTATCTCTCAGCTTTTGAATTTTTTTGTAACAACTTGATTTTACTCAAGAACTTCCCTTTTCCGCTCACATTCAACTTAGGTAAAACTACTATATACACGTTACTGAAATCCTTCAAATTATATAATTAAACCTCATCTACGAGCATTTGATCATTACTCTAGATTTCCATTAGCGAACTATGCCTCAATCATGATAAAATTTCCAGAAATCATCTTTCCTACGGATATTAATCCTAAACATTCTCAGCTTACTAGTCGCATCTACACCTCAACAAAAATCCACTCACCTCTTGTCATGCTTAGGTATTACACTTACTCCCAACTAACCTTCTAAGGATCAATTCCTTTCTTACCTATCCATCGAACTCAGGATGATAAGCTGAACATTAACTTCAACTGGACTCTTAATGTTCGAGGCAAACTTTGCCCAACACTTGAGGAAAGTTTTTGGGGCCTCATTTTCAGAACGATGCTGGAAAATTCTTCATGAAGTTGGATCAGTCCTCAGATACATACTTGTAAACTTCTCTGCTACACAGTGAACCCAAACAGGTAAAAAAAATGTTGACTTCGTCAACCTACTTTCGAAAATGTGAAAAGATATCTTCAAGACAAGAAATTTCTGGATTTCACTTTCTCAAGAAAGCACAAAGAATAAATTGACCAATCTGAAAGATACGAGTGTCCGATATGTGTCCAATATGTAAAAAGATTCTTCATTAGGTTCGTGAGTGTAAAAATGCATAGCTAATACATGTTTACAACCATGACTCTAATAAAGTTCCTTTTTTCATAAGAACTTCCATCGTGTCAAAAGATGAACAATTCCTAACCTCAAGAGGATTCTAATTTGTACCAGAAATTTACAAACGACGATTTAAAAGGAAAACAGTTGAGCCAAAAATTCAGACTGGATCACAATTGCCAAAAGTAAAAGTGACTAGACAAAGTTCCATCAAGAAACTTTTATTATCAAGAAACCATCTGTGTTATACAACTAAAGAAATACTCATAACATATTTTCAAAGAAATATGAAAATATCCAGACTATCAGAACCAATGGATAAGTCAGGATAGACTTTAAATCAAGATCAGAAAAATGAGTTTGGCCTGTACAAACTGTACCACCGTGATTGTCAAATACAACCATAGGAATTTGAGGAATAATTATCAATAAGGAACAAATAGTACAGATAAGAATTTTTCTCTGAATCCTGAGACTCTCACCTAAGGTTGAAGATTCAAATCCATCCGTCTTAGTTTCTCACAAGCATAAAGGTCTTTTATGACGCACTTAGTACGGTCACCCTACGATTCCTGATAACTTGGTCAATCTCTCAGACATACGAAGAGTTGATCTTTCCTCATGAGTTGAGTCAACGACACAAAATCTTTAATAAACCCTCATTCCAATCTGGTGATAACTTGTCCTCAAGTCGATTCTTGAATAGACAACAGCTCCTTGCGAGTGATCTGTAACACTTGACACAGAGGTCTCTCATGCTCATCGTGACTCTTAGAGTAAACGAGAACATCATTTGATGAAGATGATGACAAACTTATTGAGAAACGGACGAAAATTCCATTTCTTGAAGTCTAACCTGGTTAACTTCGTTGGCCTTATCCTACACAAAGCGATTGAGATCTGACTAAGCCTAGAAACTAGATCCATCAGAAACTCAATATTCTCCGCAAGTACCAACTTGGAACATTCTCAAAAAAATTCTCCCAGAATTTTTCCATGACAGGTACCTCATTCAAGTGTCTAACACCATTCCCAAAGGAATGAACGAATGTGTCAACATGAACATAAGTACCCTTTACTACACATGAGGTCTCACCAGGTCTCAACCTAATCAGAACTCACCAAAACATATGGACGTGTGTGTCAACACACATTGTTTTAACAAAGAAACAATTCAAACAAGGTTCAACCAGAGATCACACAACAAAAACTTAACAGACCTATTCCCCAAGGTTCCCGAAAGACTCGACCAGCTCTGATACCACTTGTAACACCCCTCCTTGGGCATTACCTTGCGAACACATGCGGAAATGAAATGAAAAGGAATTTGCTGGTTGCTTTCGGAAATTGAATTATTTTGATATCGAAAAATATGGGTATAAAATTTTTTCTTCTGAATACTACAAACATAACATGCACATCGTAATAGTAAAACCATATTACTCACAACAAAACCTTGAACCATATAAAGGTTTTCAAAACACCTACACAAACTTTCTCAAAACAAACTACTCAGAAAATCCTAAGCTGGTCACTCTACAAAACTCCAAAGGGAAGAACTCTTTAGTTCTTGCCACTATGACTGACCTCTTCAAGGATCAAGAGTAGTAGCCCCGATTGAAGTTAAAACTTCCTCCGCACCATCTACTGCCAGTACCGTACCAAGGTACAACGGCGAGAACGAATAAAACCTGATATGTTGTAAGGGTGAGTTACCAATATATGAGTTTTACAAAGACAACCCCATGCACGACACACAAAACAGCACATACCATATAATTACAATATACAGAATTATCTAAACAGTAGAATAATTCAAAGGATTTCATATCCGACAGTCATCGTCATTTTATAAAAATGCATGACACTTCAATATCTTGGCTCTATTTTGATACCTAATCTCATGAGATCGCACAACTTTCTGTTCGTTTTGAGCAGATCAAGCTCGCACATGGCACATTGTAAAAACGAAATAAACCAATGCCCAAGAAAAGAACACATAACACATTGGCAACATCTCCCTCGTCCAAGGTTATTGTTCAAATAACTTATTGGCTCACACAGAGTCCCAATAGTCACCGCGAATAACCTATTGCATCACTCAGAACATCAATAGTTATCGCATAAAATTGGACACACAGTCCAGCAAAATACATTGGTTCACACAGAAATCCAATGTGTCATATGGAACCATAGTCCATACCAGATACATTGATCCACTCAGGACTCAATGATCACATCACATGGCACGTCTGCCAAAAATGCATGAGAAAAACTTTTATTCTCGTTTGTATTGTTTGTCGTAATAATCTTTCCTTGTCGAAGCACAAAGCTAACGACCATGCTTAATTTCTTATTAAGACTTTTACTGCAAATAAACACAGGACACACAGTCCAAATGTTTTAAACTCAACACAGGACACACAGTCCGAGTGCTCAATCGCAAAGCCCTAAACTGATGCACCAGTCTTAGGCTCGCGGATATGGAACTCACATTTTCCACATCAAATTAGGACACACAGTCCACAAAAATCATTGCAGGACCCTCAGTCCAATGACACAAATCCCAGATCTACGTGTCCACAGAACTCTAGAACCCCGACGTCTCGGTTTCTAGGTTCGTTTATCCTTTGAAAAATAGTTCGCTCAGTGAAAAACAAATACAAAACCAAATCTCCGAAAACTTATCCAAGTTTAACGGAATTATTTTCACTGAATAAAACTCTTTACAGAAATTCTTTTCTGTTAAAACGTTGATAAAACGTAAAAATCATTGATAAATACTTTTCTTTCCAATCACTTTATTTCTGAAAATGGTTCTCAATAAAAGTCAACTTTCAAAATGTCCTTACTAAATAAAATTTTATAATAACAAAATAAAATCTCTTTGTCAAAATTTCTCATAAAAATCGTTTTATAACTTAAATAACTTTTCTGTCAGAAATAATTGTTCTAACTGCTATATTACGTCATTTTCGGAACTTAATCACTTTAAATAACATTTTATAATAAAATTGGATTTATTTTAGAAAAACTAGAGCCTGTGAAAATTTTCACAGTTTCGCCCTTACTGTCACTGTATTGACGTATTTTCCCCAAAATATTATAAAAAATATTTTTCCACTTTTTCTCAAAATTACAAAAATTAATCATTCTGATTAATTAATCAAGCTTATTAAGCTTTTATCCTCAAAATTAATTGTACACTGACCAATGTCAGGTTTCACAATCCAACAGTCAACAGCAGATAATTTTCATCACAGAACAGCATGACAGATATCAATTCATGACATGCACCACAATTGTAATATCACAAAATAATTATAATCAGATATATTCACATATCATATAGCTCAAATAGCTCAATTACTCAAGTAAACAGATAATCAGATAATCAGCAGACAGTCAATTAAAACATTAACAGCAGATAATTTAAAACATAGTAAATTACTACGATCATACAGATGACTCTAAAAAATAAGCATGTGGTTATCTTATACTCCTCAGGCTTACTCCCCTTACCTCTTGGAGAATCAAACTGACGTTTTCACGAAAACTCCTGATTCGATCCGGTTTTCTCCGTCGTCGTTAGTTTAACTCAATCCGATTGATTCCTTCAAACGAATTGCAACCAAAATAAATCAAAATCAAACCATCATCATACTCATTCATGAGGTCTAGGGTTCGGCCTCATGTAATGATCTAGGTTAGGAAAGTTGAAAATTTGTTAACTTAGGGATTTATGATCCTTAAGTATCTTAGACATGATTTAAGTACATAAACCAAGATCATGAACTAAGAACATGAACTAAAATTCATCTAGGTCCAAGAACTAAGTTTCGGTTTTCTCAAAGCAAAAAGGCTAGGGATTATTTGGAATTTTCATCAACTCTTGGATTCAATCAACTTACAAAACCTAAATTTGGATTCAAGAGGTTTTAAGACAACTTTGAAATCAAAAATTCCTTCAACAACAAAAATAGGGTTTCAGCCCTTTTTAACAAAACATGGCTTGGATTAGATTCTTGGTTTTCAATCCACTTACATACAAGAGCTATCAAGGTACTAAAAGATTAAATCATGAATCAAAGCTTAAAGTTGAAAAAATTCAAGAACACCCACTTTAAGGGGGGTTTCGGTTTTGCTCAGAAAATGGGTAAAGAAATTTCTCATGATCATATGCTTCTAGATGATGAAAATAGAGATGATTATGAGATCATAGCAATTGGTTTCATGTCAAAAGGATTTTTCTAGAATTAGTTATGGATTTTTGAAGAATGGATCTAGAAACTTGAGAATGATGTTCTTGGCTTGATTTTCATAAAAAGAATAAAGAAGAACACATGATTAATCATGGAGAGAAGGATTATACCTCTTCATAATGAACAAGTGATGAAGATGATCAAGTTTCTTCACAAAAATATCTTGGTGTTCATAAGTGTTCTTGAGAGGTTAAGAGAGAAAGATGAAGATGATGAAGATTTAGAGCAGTTTCGGTAATTTGGACATATCTCTCAATCTACTTATCCGTTTTTTATGATCCTTACATCGTTGGAAAGAAGAGAGAAAGAGGAACAACTTTCATGTTGAAAGTTTTTCGAGATTCATAACGAAAAAGGGTCATAATCTCTGTGTAAATTCTGGCGAGTATGAACACTCATGGATGTTCTTGGAGTTCTTAAGGAAATGGTTGAAGATGATAAAGAGAAAATGGTTTTGGGAGGAGGAAGAGGGCTGGCGCAAAAGAAGGAGAGGAGAGGAGAATGAACAAAAAGATTCATATGTTAAATGGAATGAGATGAAGATGTGTGGTAAAGAATGAAGCCATGTAGTCTTTGTTTAATGTGTGGTTTGAAATGGAAATGAAGACTTGGCTAGAAATGGTGAAGGGTGGCAGCCTTAGGGGCCATAAGAATGATGTGGATGAGGGTGGTTGGGTGGTGTGGTCGCCTCCTATACCACATATTAGGGGGAAGATATTTTGTGTGACAAATCATGGTTAGTTAACCTCGGTTAGTTAACCAGACGTAGGTTAGGTTAACATTTAAAATGGCTAGATATTTTCTTTGTCTGACTAGAGTAAATTATCATCATGATAATTCATTCCTCTTGAGTCATCATAGATGGCTTGTCGGCCTGTTTCCCGATATATCTCGGCACAAACGTACCCGATTCCTGATTAGGGTTTTTGAGAGAAATGAGTCTTGATTCATGAAGATGATATAAGTGAGTTGAAAAATTGCCTAAGTGTGCTAATGAAGGGGGCAGCCGTGGGTGGAGGGGCAAAATTGTCCAAAATTGCAATGGCAAACTTGCAATTATCATGACAACCTAGGGGTAAAATCGTCCATTCCACGCAAAATATCCATTTGTCATAAATGCGCCATTATGGCCATTATGATACGGATAGGATTGTCATTAATGCTAGTCACATCAGTCACATCAGTCATCTGAGCTCCGTTGCCGACCCTTTTTGTTCATCTGACGCGGATTTCCTAGAGATATCTCGACGTATACGCCCGCAGCAAATATAATATTTTATTTTTTTGCTAAAATTTTCAAAACTTCCAATATCGAAGCAAATATGATAAAAATATTTTTCATCTCGTTCACGACTTAAAATTTGGTTTTCTGAGCAGTAAACTTTTACTGTCAGTGAAAAACACAGACCGGGCTCCGTCTAAATTTTCAACCCAAAATTTCATCATAACCTTATAATATCACATATATCGTGGAAATGACTTTGGTTTATCCAAAATCATTTTCTAAGTCTCGGATAAAAATATAATCATATATATTTATTACCGATATTAGAAAGCAGCGAAAATCGGGGTGTTACAAGGACGTCCAACCAACAGTGTACAGAACTCCGAAAAGAATCATAGGAGCTGTCAACAATGACAACAATGGAGGAAAGTCATCTGCGACTCCCAATACCATGGAAACGATAGCTGCTGCTATGTTATTACATACACAGCAGAATGCTGAAATGCTGCAGATGAACCGAGAGCAGCTAGAACTAAAGAATCAGAGGAGGGCTGCAGCAGCTGAAGATGCCGGATTGGCTACTTTATTGAAAGGCAATCCACCTCAATTCCGAGGAGAGTATGACCCAGAAAAGGATGAATGGTGGGTACAAGAGATAGAGAAGATATTTGATACTGTGTGCTGTAGGGAGGATAGGAAGGTGACTTATGTTGCCTTCATGCTAACTGAAGGACCAGAATTCTGGTGGAGGGGCAAGAAAAGATTGTTGGAAGCCGAGGGCAGAATGATTACCTGGCAGTTAGTTACCGACTGCTTCTTTGAAAAATATTTTCGCGTCTATTTCGACGTGAGAAGGAAAAATAATTCACAAACCTCAAACAAGGCAAAATGTCTGTAGCTGATTACACATCACGTTTTGAGGAGCTGATCAAGTTTTCAGAGTACTATCAGAGGTTTCCGAATGAAGACTGGCAATGTAGGAGATTTGAGGAAGGACTTAGAAATGAGCTGGAGAGGGCTGTGGTGTCTCTCGACATTCAGTATTTCCCAGAACTGATGGAGAGATGCAGTGCTATTGAAAGTATAGATTTGAGGATGGCCAATGAGCAGAAACAATTAAGAAGTGGAGGTCCTAACTGTTGGCCATGGCAATCATTACCCAAGAAGGGGGTGAATTGGGTTTTAAATAAAAAGGAATTATTTTGCGTTAAATCAAAACCCTTTTCAAAGTTAAAACAGAATTTGTAGCGGATAAATAGTTCTTTTCAAATTAAGGCGATTTCGAAAAAGAAAACGTTTGAAAGTAAAGCGCGATAAGTAAAATGCGGAAATGTAAAGAGGATCGGGAAAGAAGATGAACACCACAATATATCCTGGTTCGGCCACAGACTACCCATGTGACCTACATCCAATCCCCAAGGCAATACCACCAAGGGTTTTCAATCAACTCTAGTTTTTAACAGGATCAACTAGAACCTTTACAAAACAGAGAACCCTTAACACAAATCTCAGGACATACTACCCCTTGTGTAAGAGCCTCAAACACTATCTTTTAAACAGGCGCAACCAGAACCTTTACAATCCAGAGAACCCTTAACACAAATCACAGGACATACTATCCCTTGTGTAAGAGCCTCAAAAATATCCCAAGAGATATACTCTCTCTTGTTTGGTAACCAAAAAGGTGGTTTGAGTCAGTCCAACTCTTACCAAGATAAAGCACTCTTAATAGTGCAGATAAAAACAAATTGAAGCACAATACAATATCACCTATATGGTGTGTAAAGCTCTCTCAATATAATATGATCAAAGTGTAAAAGTGAGAGTAGTAGGGAGAAGAGTTTGACAGAGTTTTGGCATACATAAAATGATAATTTTTGTGCTCTGAATTGTGCCTAAGTTTCCTTTATATAGGCCATGAAGGATTAGGTCAAAAACTCTCTAAAACTCAATTTTTACACATAATAATCGATTATTTAAAAGCCATAATCGATTATTTTAACTCAGATTGAAAAAGCGCCACTTTGAGACAGTTGCAGCATAATGGATTATGCTAATCGATTATTTCAGCATAATGGATTATGTAATCGATTATTGACAGCAAAATGGATTATGTAGTCGATTATTGACAGCATAATGGATTATGCTAATCGATTATTGGTTCTCTGTTTGAAATCCTGACAGCACTTTAAAACATATAATCGATTAAAAAAATCCTATAATCGATTATATACGTTCAAAACATCAGATTTGAAAACTTAACGGCTATAAAACTTAATCACTCATTAAAGCTCATTTAAGGCCAATTAAGTCTATTCATAATCGATTATCCTATCCATATAATCAATTATTGCTCGAGTTTAAATTTTAATTTGCAAACTTAATGGCTGGAATTAATATCTCATTTAAGTTCATTTAAAAGTCATTTAAGTTTTATTTTGAAAGCTCATTTATGTGTGTGTGTGACCAATTTTAATTGGAGAGCTTTACTTACCATTTACAAAAAGTCTAAAACATGCAATACAAATAATAAAATTTCCCTTAACCCATCTTGATTGCTTGCATGTCCTTTTGTTACTTTTTGCAATTAAATCCTTCTAAGACTTTAGCTCTTGACGTCATAGCTTTGCTTGTTCCAACCTGAACTTTTCTAATGCACAATTTTCTCAATGATTGTATTAGTTCAAGGTATAGAAAATAGTAATAGTATTTCACAATTAATTTCATTCACAAAGCCATGTATAATAATTCATAAGACATATTTTAGGAACATATCGTATTTAATATTTCTTATGTCTTTAGGCATATAATAATAATTCCAAGTTTAATTCTATGCCAATTTATTATATAGTCAATCACAAACGCATATCAAATATCACATGTGCCTTCAATTAATGTTCTATCAAATATAACCCTTTAACACATGTGCATTTAACATTTAATGTTCATTCATCATAATGTTTGCCAATCATCAAATATTCAATATATATTAAATATATCAATATCAACCATAAATCAAATATAAGTGTCACATAGCATTTATCATTATGATACTCATTAAGCCCAATATTCCTTTTTCTTAACTAATACCATGATACTCTATTTGCCAACATCAAAACCTATATTATATTGATTGGCTCATGTTCTCCCCTTAATACTATATTTGTCAACATCAAAACCTATATGACCTTAGGTTCACATTCTCCCCCTTTTTTATGGTGACAAAAACCTATAGCAAATGTATAAAGATATTATCTCTTTTTAGTCTTTCTCCCCCTATGTATGACATAGATGGTACATTGCTATTTTTCTCTCCAAATATTATTTGCTGTTTTCTAAGGATATTTGCTATTTCTCCCCCTATTTGACAATAGCAAAAAGGATTTTAATCTCCCCCTAAAACTGTGCACTCATGTAACTCTCACCCTTTTGTCATTATCAAAATGCGGAAAAAATACTATAGTTTTATCATGGCATATATCCACTAAAGTAATAAACCATTTAAGTGTAAGATATAAACCATAGCATGCATAAATCATGTATGTGCGGAAGAAAAAATGGCAGGAAAATCAAGGAGATGAAAACATTCATACTTTAAAGAAGAGAATTTTAGAAATATGGAAAGAGTTTTAAAATACAATTCTCCCCCTTTAACAAGTATAATCTTGTATGCAAATATTTCTCCCCCTTTTGAAAATAATTTTTCAAAATATCATTCCATTTATAGAGAAAGAATATAAGCATATTCCATTTCAACAAGCTTTAAATAATCCACAAATTAGAGTAGCATAAGAGATTAGGGATTAAGAAACTTATTGAGTTAGATATAATGTGGTGCTCTTTGTTTGCAGCAATCTTTTGCACTTGCATTATCTTCCCTTGAATTTCTCCACTTTCTACAAATTTGTAGCATTTTGAAATTTACGTTCTTCAAGCACTTCAAATTTGATCATAAAGTGAGCTCTTGAGCTTTGGTATTTGTGAAATCGCTTTCTGGGCTTCTTCGTATAATCGATTATAACTCCTATGGAATTTTTCAGTTTCTGCCCCGAATACATGTAATCGATTATCTCAATTGATTATTGACTTACTGACTTGTTGATAATCGATTATCTCCTATTTGTAATCTATTATTGCTCGAGTTTTTAGCACTTTGCAAATATCTTGGGAGAAAAACCTGTATAGCCTTGTTTCCACACTTCAACGCACAGATTAGAAGTAACAAGGTGAAAATAAGGATGGATACACAAGCATTCATGCAATCTGTGATTGATTTAAAATATTTCCATATTAATCACAATCACAATAAATTTTCATTTAGTTAATTGTGGTACACTTGAAGACTTTCCATAAATTAAAAAAAAATTGAATTTCAAATTATTCACCTAGATTTCCAATTTAATGAGATTTTCTAAATTGATCATGAAATATTGGATTTGAAATCTTCAACAATTTTTGGCAATAGGAAGTATTCAAATAAAATATGCCAAATTCTTTTAGAAGCTTTCTTTATTAACCAAAATCTTAATATATCTCCATTTATGTATTTGTGGTGTAATAAAAGATTTCCATATATCCAAAAAACTTTTGATTTCAAAGTAATTTTTAAATCAATCCTTAAAGAATTTTCGAATCACACATTGTAAAGGATTTATTACAACAATCATAATGATTTTCAATTTCAAAATATGTTGTATATTAAATCATGACAAGAAATTAATTTTCATTAAAACATGATCATGAATTAATTACGAATTGTGTATTAAAATAATTTTTCAAACAGATTTTGATTTTGTAATAAAATGAAGAGATAATGATTTTTGAATTTCAAAAATATATCACCATAATTCAAAAATTCGAAATTCACCATAAAATATTTGATTATTTGAATTTTGAATTTAAAACAAGTATCATCAAAAAACTAATTGATTCTTAAAATAATTTTCAATTAGATTTTAATTTGATAGAATAATGAAGAAATAATGATTTTGAGTTTCAAAAATATATATTCATAATTACAAATTTCGAAAATAATAAAAAATATTTTGAATTTTGAATTTAAAATCACAGAAGTTAATTATTTATCAATTAAATAAAATAAAAAAGATCCTCAATAAATTTTTGTATCATTAAATATCAAAGATTTATTACTACAATCTTAATGATTTTCAATTTGAAAATATGTGGTATGTTAATTCATGATAAGAAATAAATTTTCCAATAAAGTATAATCATGAATCAAATCATTATTTAATTTTTCAAATCATATTTTTGAAAAAAAAAGTGATAAGTAATAATTTACAAAATAAATTTGTATCATAAAATAGTTTAATTCTAATTCAAATTTGAATTTGATATCTTCAAAATAATTAAAGAATTAAATCAGATGTCATTTCATAATGATGCATTTATTAGAAAATTAATTATGATTTTATTTGGAAAAAGTATTTTCAGAAATTCCATATTTTCGTAGCATAATCGATTATGATAACCGATTACTATGCTTCTGTATCTTCCCTATTTTCCTTGAGGATGCATAATTGATTATCTAACCAATTATCCCATTCAATTTTCAATTTTTATAACAAGGAAGATTTGGAACTTATTCAAATTATTTATGTCATGCTTCAAATAATAATCAATCAACATAAAAACACATGCATGGCATCTAGCACAAATTTCATACAACATTTTGATAGATCTTTTTCCATTTAGCGAATTTCACGTTTGACCACATATGGGAGATAGAGGATGAAGTTACCTCATTCCTTGAATTCACAAGATGGTTCTTTCTTACCCACTTTTGTTTGAACTTGAATTTAGCATTGACACCTTCTATCTTGTTTGAGTTATTCATCAAGAGACTATTGCCTCTATTGGTACCAATAGCATTTTCGAAATTGTAAAACACTCTTCTTGATGTCCCCTCCTTTTCCAAGATAGTTTGTTTCTCAAATATAGATTTTTCCTGCACATTATAAATACTAGAGAAACCTTTTGGTATCCATTTCGTACTGGGTCCTTGTGGATTAGTGGACAAGATATCTTTATATTTAGGAATCCAAACAATTTTATTTCTCATATAATGATTTTTCCTATAGATGCACATATGAGAAATATGTCCTAACTTTCCACAATAGTTACATGTTACATGCCTTCTATTTTTCATAAAACAAATTTCATATGAAGGTTGTACACATGTGGAACTATTTGCTTTAGCAATTTCATGAAATAACTCTTCAACTTGATTATCAAGAATTTTGCGATTTTCATAAAATGAAGAGTCGAATTCGAATTTTAAAATATTTTCTTCACTAAGAAAAGTATATTCATTCTTTAGATTTTCTATGTCAGTTTCAATGGATGAAATACTTTTCAAGCAATTCAAATTTTTATATGCTAAACATATCAATTCATCATACAGCTCATTGTATGCATGTAAACATTTATCATTCAATGGATTTAGTTTAGAATCTATTACCTCCAAGTTTCCTTGACTTGCTTGGAGTGTTGTTTCTATTTTCTTGACCATTAGCTCTTTGCTTTTATGGTTCTTCTTCTTGGCATGCTCTTGAGTTCTCCAATGAATGTTGCCCTTTCCTGTAATTGCTTTCATTCTCAAGAGTGTTAGTGACAAGGTAATTATAATCAAGCACATTCAGAATATCCTTGGCATAATCACAATTTTTGATTTTCTCATAAGCATCATTGCATAGACAGTTCCGAAGAATTTGCATAGCTTTGACATTCAAATAAAAACAATTTTTATCAAACTCAGTCTGATGTTCTTTGGGTTTGAGAATGAGTCCATGAACTCCAATATCCCATAAGTCCACATCAATTGATTGCATATAAATTTTGATTCTTTCTTTCCAATAAATGAAATTCTCACCATCAAAGAATGGTGGTTTGTCAATTTCAAAACCATACATTTTGGAAAACTTAAAAGGTTGTCAAAAGGATTTTAACTCTAAGCTGTTAAGCTACTAACCAGAGGCGAAGCTCTGATACCAATTGTTGGCCGTGGCAACCATCACCCAAGATGGGGGGCTGAATTGGGTTTTAAATAAAAATAAATTCTTTTGCATTAAATCAAACCCTTTTCAAAGTTAAAACAGAATTTACAGCGGATAAATAGTTCTTTTCAAATTAAGGTGCTTTCGAAAAATAAAACGTTTGAAATTAAAGCGCGATAAGTAAAATGCGGAAATGTAAAGAGGATAGAGAAAGAAGATGAACACCACAATATATCCTGGTTCAGCCACAAACTACCCACGTGGCCTACATCCAGTCCTCAAGGCAATACCACCATGGGTTTTCAATCAACTCTAGTTTTTAACAGGATCAACTAGCACCTTTTCAAAACAGAGAACCCTTAACACAAATCTCAGGACATACTACCCCTTGTGTAAGAGCCTCAAACACTATCTTTTAAATAGGCGCAGCTAGAACCTTTACAATCCAGAGAACCCTTAACACAAATCATAGGACATACTATCCCTTGTGTAAGAGCCTCAAAAATATCCCAAGAGATATACCCTATCTTATTTGGTAACCAAAAAGGTGGTTTGAGTCAGTCCAACTCTACCAAGATAAAGCACTCTTAATAGTGCAAATAAAAACAAATTGAAGCACAATACAATATCACCTATATGGTGTGTAAAGCTCTCTCAATATAATATGATCAAAGTGTAAAAGTGAGTAGTAGGGAGAAGAGTTTGACAGAGTTTTGGCACAGATAAAATGATAATTTTCGTGCTCTGAATTGTGCCTAAGTTTCCTTTATATAGGCCATGAAGGGTTAGGTCAAAAACTCTCTAAAACTCAATTTTTGCACATAATAATCGATTATTTAAAAGCCATAATCAATTATTTTAACTCAGATTGAAAAAGCGCCTCTTTGAGACAGTCACAGCATAATGGATTATGCTAATCGATTATTTCAGCAAAATGGATTATGTAATCGATTATTGACAGCATAATATTGGTTCTCTATTTGAAATCCTGACAGCAATTTAAAACATATAATCGATTATATAAATCCTATAATCGATTATGTACGTTCAAAACATCAGATTTGAAAACTTAACGGCTATAAAACTTAATCACTCATTAAAGCTCATTTAAGGCCAATTAAGTCTATTCATAATCGATTATCCTATCCATATAATCAATTATTGCTCGAGTTTAAATTTGAATTTGGAAACTTAATGGCTGGAATTAATATCTCATTTAAGTTCATTTACAAGCCCTTTAAGTTTTATTTTGAAAGCTCATTTATGTGTATGTGTGCGACCAATTTTAATTGGAGAGCTTTACTTACCATTTACAAAAAGTCTAAAACAAGCAATACAAATAATAAAATTTCCCTTAACCCATCTTGATTGCTTGCAAGTCCTTTGGTCACTTTTTGCAATTAAATCCTTCTGAGACTTTAGCTCTTGACGTCATAGCTTTGCTTGTTCCAACCTGAACTTTTCTAATGCACAATTTTCTCAATGATTGTATTAGTTCAAGGTATAGAAAATAGTAATAGTATTTCAAAATTAATTTCATTCACAAAATATAAGAGACATGCATGTATTTTGACAAATATTAAATGCTCATTTCCAATTTTACCCTTATTTATAATAGGGTTTATATTTACGAGACAGTGTAACTTTCAATACAAGTAGGTTTGGTCATTAATTATTGAAGGGTTAAATTTGTAAATTTATATGAATATTAATTACAAATAGCTTATTTCAATGCATTTCCTTGGTCTGTGTGTTTTAGGGTTTTGCCTCTTATATATAGGACCAGAGGGAGTAATTCATAAGACATATTTTAGGAACATATCGTATTTAATATTTCTTATGTCTTTAGGCATATAATAATAATTCCAAGTTTAATTCTATGCCAATTTATTATATAGTCAATCACAAACACATATCAAATATCACATGTGCCTTCAATTAATGTTCTATCAAATATAACCATTTAACACATGTGCATTTAACATTTAATGTTCATTCATCATAATGTTTGCCAATCATCAAATATTCAATATATATTAAATATATCAATATCATCCATATATCAAATATATGTGTCACATATCATTTATCATTATGATACTCATTAAGCCCAATATTCATTTTTCTTAACTAATACCATGATACTCTATTTGCCAACATCAAAACCTATATTATATTGATTGGCTCATGCTCTCCCCTTAATACTATATTTGTCAACATCAAAACCTATATGACCTTTAGGTTCACACTAACCGATCAAATTTTCAGAGGCACGAAGGAAGTGGTTCTCAGTGGAGACAGAGACCATATGCTAGACCAGTGCAGACACCTGCATCAGCACCAGTGGCTAGAGCAGGTCAGCAACAGCAGGACTTAGTTTGCTTCAGATGTGGAGGACCGCATTATGCTAGAGACTGTATGAATAGGCCTAGTTGTTTCAACTGTGGGAAACCAAGTCATATGGCACGAGATTGCAGACAGCGGTTTATGCAACAACCGACAGCTGCTGGAAGAGGAGTTGGAAACAATAGAGGTGGCGTTGGAAGGGGAGTTCCGGCAGCAGTACCACAAGTGGCCAGACCTCAAGCCACTGGAAGAGTTTTTACCGTGAGGGGAGCAGAATCCTCTCAATCTGTTGATCTTATACAAGGTATGTGTTTGATAGCTGGTAGGCTTTCGTATGTGTTGTTTGACTCAGGCATTACGCATTCTTTTAATTCGCTTGAGTGTGTGGATCATTTAAACTTAACTGTTTCCAAATTACCTTATACCCTTACAGTATCTACTCCAACTAGTAATCCTTTGACTACTATGTCTGTTTGTTTACAGTGTCCTATTGTTGTTAAGAATAGGACATTTATAGTAGACCTTGTCTGTTTGCCTATGCAACAGATAGATGTTATTCTTGGCATGGATTGGCTTTCGGCTAGCCATGTAGTGCTAGATTGTTCTAGCAAGATTTATCATTTCTCGAACCTTATAGTATAGTATCTGCCAATGAAGGAGTATCTATGAGGAGTGACAACTATCAGCAGTTCGTGATGCTGTTTGTAGTGGAAGCTAATGAGGCTCCTAGCATAGATTCTATGCCTAGTGTGAGAGAGTTTCCTGAAGTTTTCCCTCCAGACGTCCCAGGTGTGCCACCGGAAATAGAAGTGGAATTCACTATAGATCTCGTACCGGGGATAGGACCTATATCTATAGCACCCTATCGGATGTCACCAATTGAGTTAGCGGAGTTGAAGAAACAATTGGATGACATGTTAGGGAAATAATTTATCAGACCGAGTATTTCGCCTTTGGGAGCACCGGTGTTGTTTGTTAAGAAGAAAGATGGAAGTGCGAGGTTGTGCACGGATTACAGGCAGTTGAACAAGGTAACAATTAAGAACAAAAATATGTTGCCTAGGATAGATGATCTGATGGATCAGTTGAAAGGAGCAACAATGTTTTCCAAGATTGATTTAAGATCTGGATACCATCAGATTAGAGTAAGGAAGGAAGATATACTTAAAACAGATTTTAGGACGAGGTACGGGCATTACGAGTATTTAGTTATGCCTTTTGGTGTGACTAATGCTCCAACAGTGTTCATGGATTACATGAACAGAATCTTTCGACCTTTCCTCGATAAGTTTGTCGTTGTGTTCATCGACGATATCCTTATATATTCTCGTACGCGAGAAGATCACGAGGAACATTTGAGAGTGGTGCTGCAAGTTTTGAAGGATAGGCAGCTTTATGCCAAACTTTCTAAGTGTGAGTTTTGGCTTCAGGAAGTTCAGTTTCTAGGTCATGTGATTAATAAAGAAGGAATAGCCGTAGATCCAGCTAAGGTTGAGGCAGTTCTTAAGTGGGAACAGCCTAAGTCAGTAAGCGAAGTACGAAATTTTGTAGGGTTAGCTGGATATTATTGGAGGTTTATAGAGGGTTTCTCTAAGATTGCATTACCTATGACGCAGTTGACGAGGAAAAATACAGCTTTTGTATGGACGGACAAGTGTGAGCAGAGTTTCCAAAAGTTGAAGGACAGGTTGACTACATCACCTGTGTTGACTTTACCCGACCCTTTAGGACAATTTGACGTATACTGTGATGCGTCATACCAGGGTTTAGGTTGTGTTCTGATGCAAGAGGGAAGAGTCGTGGCTTATGCTTCCCGATAGTTGAGAATTCATGAGAAGAATTATCCAACTCATGATTTGGAGTTGGTAGCCATAGTGTTCGCATTGAAGATATGGTGACACACTTTGTATGGAGAAAAGTTTAATGTGTTCAGTGACCACAAGAGCCTAAAGTATCTATTTGATAAAAAAGAATTGAATATGAGACAGCGAAGATGGATGGAGTTTATCAAAGATTATGATTTTGAGTTACTGTACCATCCTGGGAAGGCGAATGTTGTGGCGGATGCTCTAAGTAGGAAATATTTGCATGTATTTGCAATGATGGTTAAGGAGTTAGAGTTGCTTGAACAGTTCAGGGAGTTGAACTTAGGAATGGAGTTAGTTGAGGACAAAATTTGCTTAAGTATGATCACTATTAGTAGTGATTTTATGAGGGAGCTTAAGGATAAACAAGTTCAGGATCTATGTCTTCAGGAGATAAGTAAAGGTCTAGATGAAGGCAAAGTTTGAGTTTAGTAGAAGAACAGATGGTGTGTTAAGGTTTAGAGATAGGATATGTGTGCCAGAGGATATAGAACTTAGGAAAATGATTTTGGAGGAAGCACATAAGAGTAAGTTGAGTTTTCATCCTGGATCCACGAAGATGTATCAGGATTTGAAGAAAATATTTTGGTGGACAAGGATGAAGAAAGAAGTAGCAGAGTATGTTTTATCTTGTCTAGTGTGTCAGAAGGCTAAGATTGAACATCAAAAGCCGGCAGGCTTATTACAATCTTTAGATATCCCAGAGTGGAAATGGGATATCATAGCTATGGATTTTGTGGTTGGATTACCACGTGCTCCTAAGAGACATGATGCGATTTGGGATATCATTGATAGATTGACGAAGTGTGCTCACTTCTTACCTATCAGTGAAAGTTATAGTTTGGAAAAGTTGACCCAGATTTACATCAAAGAAGTTGTTAGATTGCATGGTGTGCCACCGAGCATTGTCTTAGACCGAGATCCTAGATTCACATCTAGATTTTGGAGACAGTTGCACAATGCCTTGGGGACAAAGTTGAGAATGAGTTCTGCTTATCATCCCCAAATAGATGGACAGTCAGAAAGGACGATTCAATCATTGGAGGATCTTTTGAGAGCTTGTGTGTTGGAGCACACTGGCAGTTGGGATGAGTTCTTGCCAATGACTGAATTACTTATAACAATAGTTTCCACAATAGTATTGGAATGGCACCATATGAGGCTTTTTATGGCAGAAAGTGTAGGACCCCATTATGTTGGTATGAAACTGGTGAGAACCAAGTTTTGGGTCCAGATGTGGTGCACAGACTATGGAACAAGTCAGGAAGATAAGGGAAAAGATGAAGGAAGCACAGGATAGGCAAAGGAGCTACAGTAGCAAGAGGAGGAGACCGTTAGAATTCCAGGAAGGTGATCACGTATTCTTGAGAGTTACTCCGAAAACTGGAATTTGCAGAGCTATCAAGTCTAGAAAACTTACTCCTAGATTCATTCAGATTCTTCGACGAATTAGTCCAGTAGCTTACTGTAACACCCCCCTTGGGCATTACCTTGTGAACACGTGTTGGAAATAATTTAAGAGAAAATTTCACTAGTTGCTTTCTGAAAATTAATTTACTCAAGGTCAGAAAATGCTCGGTTGTTTTCGGAAATAACTTCTATCATTTTTTTTTCCTTTTCTTACTTCGGAAAATAAAAATACGCACATCACAAAAGTAAAGTCTCACCCTACTTAATCACACACAAACTGGGTTTATTTATAAATCAAAACACCTTAACATATAAATTTTCCTATAATGATCTTTCGTACTGAAAATTATAAAAATCATATAAGGTTTTTCAGAACCTCCCAAATCGACTTTCTTAAAAACACACACAACCCAAAGAAAAAATCCTAACCTGGTCACTCTATAAGACATCTACTGGTAAGAACTTTAAAATCACCACCAACCTCTTCAAGGATCGGGAGTAATATCCTTAAGTGAGGTTAAGAACTTCTCGGCACCACCTGTCATCGTGTACCAAAATACAACAGTCAAGAACCAGGAAAACCTGATATGTTGTAAGGGTGAGATACCAATATATGGATGAATTATGACAACTACATGCACCACACACACAAAAACTGTAATACCCTGTTTTTCAGAATTAATTTAATTAAGCTGAGTTTATTAAGTTGGATTTGCCGTTCAAGGGCTTAATGGGATTTTTGGTTAAAGTCCCTTTCTAGTACATGAGCACGCCCGTGCTCATCAGCCAGCAAGCCCGTGCTTAAAGTCAGAAGCGTGTTTCTGATTTTAAGTTGAGCACGACCGTGCTCAATGCGTGGACCGCGTCTCGTAACGTTAAATCGAGCACGACCGTGCTCAATAGTAAGCACGACCGTGCTTAGGTCCGAACGTTATATACGTGAGAGCAGAATCGAGGGTTTAACGTTTTAACCATATTTTGGTGATTGCAGCAGCCTGTGTGCGGCCAAAACTAGCATTCCTCCTCTTCCTTTCATTTTGATCAGTTTTGGTAAGAGTTGGAGGCCTTGGGAGACCGCTAGCATAGTTGTGTTGTTGCATAGGTAACGTTTCTTCCCTGTCTAAGTTCCTCTTTCCAATTATTGTGAATAGGGAACTAACCTTTGGTATTCTGTTGATCCAAGGATCGTTTCAGTGTGAGTCGCTATAAAGGGAGGATCCGGTTCATTGTTTGGGACGTCGTTGGAGCTACCTTCAATCCAGGTATGGGGAGAAGGGTAGTGTGACCATAGGCTCGGGGTTAGAGTAGAGTAAAGGGGTCCCCATGGCCCCGGTTTTGTGTATGATTGGCTGTTTATGTATGCATGATTGGTTGATTATTCTGATGATATGTTATGATTATTAATATGTTATATTTATGTTCATAAGTGTTGGTTTGAGTTACGTTGTTGATATGATTATGAACATGATGTTATCATTGTTGGTTGATGCCACTGCTGAATTGGTTGTTGTTATGATGATAAGTTTAAGCCTTAAAAGATGCTGATAATTGGTAGTAGGATTAATGGGGTTAAAACCCTAAAGTTTGGTTGGAAAATCAGCCTCTGTTCCTGCCCAGAACAGCACTGTCGTGCGATGAGCACGACCGTGCTGAACAGGGAGCACGACCGTGCTCCCAGTTGAATTCTGGGAAGATGGCCGCGCTGTTGAGCACGGCCATACAGGACAAAGAGCACGATCGTGCTGCTGAGCACGACCGTGCTCATTAAGAAGCACGACCGTGCTTCACTTACAGGGGAGCACGCCCTTCACGTGCTTAAGCACGACCGTGCTGGGTTACGAGCACGACCGTGCTCAACCCACCTGGACAGAACAAGATTAAAGGACTTAAGGGGTTTTGAACCCCACTTCCCTATGATGATAATTGATTAGACAACTTGGTTAACGTTACTAAAGATAAATAAAGATGATGAGATGGTGAGATGTTAAGTCGATACCCTTTGGGTGCCGCAAGCTGATGAATTGTGCCTTGGTGCTTTTTGGCCAAGGAGGCCTTGACCCCACGGTTTGGGTCTAAGGTGTTGTTGTTGTTGTGTACCTTGGTGGCCGAGAGTTTGCCCCAGGTACTGCGGTTGATTCCGCTTAAGTCCTCAGGTAGATTCCGCGAGGCAAGTTGGTGCGATTGATTCCGCTGTTACCTTCGGTCGATTCCGTTGGAGTTATGGAGGTGGTGTTGCCGTTGTTGTTGTGTTGCATACGCATTGCATCGGAGTTGTTGTTTAGGGATGTTCGACATAGGGGAGATCGTCCTAGAGTACGGCGATCCGGCCATCCACGGTTGGAGTAGATTCTCCTAGCGCCCCCGTGATGAGGCATTCGTTGGTTTGATGCGTTGGCTATCCAAGGAGTAGATTCTCCGGCGTTGAGTAGATTCTCAATGTGGATATGTAACTCCGAAGTCGTTCATCCCGAGTTTAGTGGATCCACATGCATTGATGGTTTAGCGGAGTAGGACTGCATTGTACTGCATAGCATAATGATGATGTTGATGTGATGCTGCTATGCTTGCTGTTCACTTTACTGCCTACCTCCATGCTAATATGTTTATATGATTCTTACTCCCTTGGCACATTGCAGAGGATGATGAGCAGCCCGGAGAGGAGTGACTCTGAGGAGCCGCCACTCATTGTAGGGCTAGTTTATGTTATCGTAGTTGTTAGTTTCAGTTGTAATTCCGTGGATTTTATTCCGGAACGGTTATACCAGCTCTGTATGTGACATCGGGGTTGGGTTATATTTATTGGTTGGTTATGTTTTTACTGTTTAAAACTTATTTCATTTCCGCGTTGTAAACGGTTCATGTGGGACTTTTCTACCCATGGACAATTGTTTATTTTATTCAATAATTGCATGTTTTTCCTTTAATTGTTTTTAATTTAAATGGCTTTTAACATGCGGGGTAGAAGGGTGTCACAAAAACAACATGTACAGATAAACATTTATATACAACATAAGATTTTCAAGTAAAAGCACAACATCAAAGGATCATCGTCGTTTTTTAAAATGCATGGCACTTCTATATTTCAACAATCTATCCTAATCTCCGAAGATCCCAACATCCATTCAATAACAACAATTGGTTTTGTACGTTAAGGTTCCAGGTTCCATTGATTACCCAATTGTGAAAACCGATCGTATTTTACTTTGCTAATTTTCCACTGGAAAAATTTATATTGGAATAAATAATTTCTAAAATCATGGAAATGGTTAAAATTGGGTTAGAAACATTTTAAATTTTATTTTGCGAATCGAAATAATTTTTTTCGAGTCAGTAGAGTTTTACTGACAGTGAAAACACAGACCGGGATCATCTGAAATTTTCAACCGAAAATTCAACAATAGCTTCCTAAAATAAAATGGATTATGAAAATATAATTTTGGTTTATCAAAATAATTTTTCACAAATTAGAATAATTAAATACACAATTACACACATAAGCACTGATTATAACAAAGCAGAAAAAATCGGGGTGTTACACTTACCATATTGCATTACCACCTAATCTTTCCAACCTTCATGATGTCTTTCATGTTTCTCAGTTGAGAAAGTATTATCCTGATCCTTCACATGTTATTGAATCTGAGTCTATACAACTGCGAGAGAATCTAGAGTATGAGGCTCTACCTGTAAGGATAGCAGATAAAGAGATTAAGCAGCTTCGCGGTAGACAAATTCCTTTGGTTAACGTCATATGGGATGAAACTACTGGAGATGCTACTTGGGAATACGAGGCGGATATGCAACAACAATATCCACATCATCAAGGCAACTTGTGGCAATCAAACCCATGACTTATCACTCACCTTCTGATGCAAACCAAGAATGATATCTAATTTAAGGCAAAATTAATTTTTGATGAAAATTTTATTTTCATTGTGCTGAATCTGTATGCTTCTTTTGACTTTATCTTGAGCTACAGATCTCCGATTGATGCATTCTTTAGTTCGTTAATTGATGCATTCTTTAGTTCGTTGGAAATAATAGGAAATTATCTACAAATCATATCTAATGCCTCTTAACCTAATTCGGCTTCTATCATGATGAAAAACGGGCTGCAAGTTTAATGCGAATTCTTGATGAATGAGCAAGGCCCATCATGAATGGTGGCTGGCACGTTTTTGGAACTTACAAAGGAGAGCAACCTTTGGCTTGCATGCCTAGGTAACTCCTTTAGAAGTTATGGAACCACTTTTTATTATTTTCTTAAGTAGGATAGTTATGTTCTTTCAATAACCACTTAGTGGAGAGTTATGTCTAATTATTAGGAGTTTATGTCATCTTATGATGACCTTTGGTTTTTATTTCCCTATTCTATATGTACACACCTATTACATGATGAAATAAAACTTTGATGTTCATTTTGGATTTGTTCCAAGTGTGAGAGTGTTCTCTCTTACGTTCTTCATTGAACCAACCCTTTGATCTTATCAAGAGTCCAAGACCCTTGTGGCGATCCTCACCTTGGCTTATCAATTCCCTTGGAATTGTAGCACCTACCTTCCATTCCTTACCTTTTCCATTTTCTTGTGTTCTTCTTCTTCAATTTTGATAGTCACTCAAGGATAGAGCCGAAAATTATATATGCTCCTTTTTAGGATCATATCATTTGGTATCAAAAAAATGAAAAATGAGAGCTTTGAGAGAAAAAGGAATGGAAGAGCCAATTTTAAAGCAAAAGGTGGAAAGCACAAAAGAAAGATATTATTAGAAAATCCATTAATTTTTTATGCAAGTTTGGATTTGAGGACAAATCACTTTCAAGAGGAGGGGAATGACAGAAACATGGATGGCTTGAGCATGTGGAAAGAAGCATATTCAGATCCAGATTAGTGCTTTATTATTAGTGGGCTTATTAGATAATAATTAAGTCAAATTTTTATCATTTTATTTTTAATTTTCGTAATATTTTTAGGATAAATTTTCTAATGACCTTTTGTATTCTCCTAGCGTCACTAAATGCTTTCTAGTAGTGCTCTAAATCATAATAATGGCTAGGGGGAATTTATTATCATGTTTATGCTTATTTACTAGGCAATGTAAATGCATTTATCAATTTGTGGTAAATGCATGGTAGTGAGAGTTTTATTTCTTGTATTTCCAAGTTATCCTATAAATAGGGAACTCTTGTACTACACAAATCAGTTTTGGAATATGAATCTTCTCTATTGTGAGAGCGTCCCTTTGGTTATTGGGTAAAAGAACTAAATATGATCTTATCGAGTGATATGATCCTAAAATGGAACATATATAATTTTAGGATCTATCCTTGAGTGACTACCAAAATTGAAGAAGAAGAACACAAGAAAATGGAAAAGGTAAGGAATGTAAGGTAGGCGCCACAATTCTAAGGGAATGGATAAGCCAAGGTGAGGATCGCCACAAGGGTCTTGGACTCTTGATAAGATCAAAGGGTTGGTTCAATGAAGAACATAAGAGAGAACTCTCTCGCACTTGGAACAAATCCAAAATGAACATCAAAGTTCTATTTCATCATGTAATAGGTGTGTACATATAGCATAGGGAAAGAAAAACCAAAGGTCATCATAAGATGACATAAACTCCTAATAACTAGACATAACTCTCCACTAAGTGGTTATTGAAAGAACATAACTATCATACTTAAGAAAATAATAAAAAGTGGTTCCATAACTTCTAAAGGAGTTACCTAGGCATGCAAGCCACAGGTTGCTCTCCTTTGTAAGTTCCAAAAACGTGACAGCCACCATTCATAATGGGCCTTGTTCATTCATCAAGTTTAGTGTAGCCCAATTAACATAAAACTCATTTAAGGTCCAAGAATTCGTATTAAACTTGCAGCCCATTTTTCACCATGATAGAAGTTGAATCAGGTTAAGAAGCATGATTTATGATTTGTAGATAATTTTCTTATCTTTCCAACGAACCAAAGAATGCATCAATCGGAGATCTGTAGCTCAAGATACAGTCAAAAGAAGCATACAAATTCAGCACAATGAAAATAAAATTTTCATCAAAAATTAATTTGGCCTTAAATTGGATATCATTCTTGGTTTGCATCATTCCCTTCCTCTTGAAGAGAATTCAACCTCGAATTCATTGCTTTTGGGAATCGTCTTCATCCTTCGGGTTCAAACACAACCCTTTTGAATCCATGGGGCACCTCTCTTGGAATTGTTTCTTCAACTTCCTTCAAAATAGAGTCATCACCTCTAGACAAAGAGTTTGCATTAGTAGTCAAACAAGCATCTTTACATAGAAAGATATATATAGGTTGCCTTGCCAACATTGCTCCATTCACCTTATTTTCTTTTATAGGAAGACTATCAATTCTTCTTTCAACATTTGCCTCAATTTTTTTCTTTTTATTTTCCCCTTCAAAAAATGCATTCTCCACCTTTTTCTCAACATCTTTTTCATTCTGTTTGTTTTCCTCCATTCCCTTTTCTTCTACCTTTTTCTCATGGCTTTCTTTTTTTTATTACTTCTCCTTCTTTGCTTTCCTCATTCACCGAACACTCTTCTTTTATTGTTTTCTCAATCATTCTTTTTTTCTCACTCTCTCCTTTCAAGTACATTTGATCTTCATACACTTGTTTTGGTGACAATGATCCAAGAGTAATTTTGCGATTATTAAATACAAATGAGTACCTATTGTTGTAGACATCATATTTCGCTTCTCGTTTAGCCCTCCAAGGAAGCCCAAGTACTAAGGCCTCGTTTCTATAGGCACCACATCACATAACACCTCATCTTCATATCTCACAATACAGATCGACACTAGTACATGTTTGTTCACCATCATGTCATCGAGATCACTAAACTCCAGGATGCTCCAAATGATATACGGTTGTGGATGCTCTAGAAGAGGAAGTCCCAACTTTTGCACCATGGTGGTACTAGCTAGGTTGATGTAACCCTTTCTATCAATGACCAAGCTACATATCTTGTCCTTCACATAGCATCTAGAATAGAAAAGATCCTCCATTTTCTTGGCATCATTTTTCTTCATTAGTGACTCCATGAAGAACTCGCTAAGAAAAATTCAAACTTCCGGAAAAATCGAAAAAACGAAATCAAAAGTCACCCTAGGAAGGATGGCTCTAGATACCACATGATATGATCCTGATCGGGACCGCCTTGAAGTTTTAAGCAAAAGAATGGATATTGATGTGACACCCTAACTTGGGTCATCACATGGTTACCCGTTAACTCATTGCGGAAAATAAAACTCTAATTCGCTAGTTGCTTTCGGAAAATAATATTTTCTTAAGTTGTTATTATCTCTCAAAAAGGTGATAATTTTTTGTTTTCCTTTTTCCTTTCTTTTTCGACCAACCCAACAACAACGTAAACATCATCAAATATGGATATATAAATATAACACACTTCTATAATGCATCATAATGGTTTATACAACCCGACCTTAATAAGTATAGGTCCTTCGAAACAAAACATAAGGTAATTAAAAGCCTAAGCTGGTCGTAACTAACAGACACTATGAAAGTAGTAAATAACATCAGCATGTTTTGAACTAAATAGCCTTCTTCTTCTTGTAGAAGTCATATCCCTTGAGTGGTTCCCCTGAACTCCACAATATACAGCACAACAAAGCAAATCCAAGACAACAATGCAAGGGTGAGAAACCAATATATGGATTTAACTCGTTAACTACATGCTAGACTCAAAGGAAAACATATAAACATATATATATATATATATATATATATATATATATATATATATATATATATATATATATATATATATATATTCATACAACATCAGTTCGTAAATAAACAAGTAGTCATCATTGGGTAACATACCCGATCATCATCGTTGAAAATCATGCATGTACGCTTCAATAATCGTCGTCTAACTTTTACCTAATATCCGGAGATCACAACACCGCGTAAATGAGCTGATCAAGCTCGATAGCCAGGTATATTAGGCACTTCGTGGCACGTAATACTTTATTTATCAAGACACCATACATACTTCGTAGCACGTAATACCTTATTTATCAAGACACCGTACATAACTTCGTAGCATGGAATACCTTATTCACCAAGGCACCATACATAAAACATGGGCACGTCTACCAATGAATGCATGTAAAACATTTTATTCTCGTCATTTTCTTCGTGTATAATCTTTCCTTTGCCAAAGCTCAAAAGCTTACGACCAATGTAGATTTCATTGTCTTAAAATCTTTTATTATCAACACAGGACACGCAGTCCGAGTGCTTAGTCACGAAACCCCTAGACCGATGCATCAGGCTTAGGTTCATGGTAATAGAAAATAATGTTCACTTTAAACGTTATTTACACCATAATTAGGACACGAAGTCCATAGGACACGCAGTCCAAAAGGACACGAAGTCCACAACACCGTAAGAACACTAGTATCTAGACGTCTCGGTTACTAAGTTCAATATAACCGTTTACACCGTTTGCACATAGTTTACACCGTTTGCGAAATATCACCATTTACACCATTTGCGAAAAGCTCGATTTCGGATAATCATCTCAAATGGAAAATTCTTTTATAAAATCATCATATACTAAAATATTTTCTGAAAACTTCATGTTTCAAAAAGAGAGTCACTTGAGGCTACAGAAATTCTGCTGTTTTAAGAAAATACTTTCTGTAACCGCGATTTCATAACTAATCGCCGTTTAATGTTTTAAAATAAGTTTAAGTCCAAATTTGACTTTTTTTCCATAAAATAATTTTCTAAATTCTTGATTAAGTTATTTTCGAAAATAAATTTCACGGAATAACTTTTTATATTTCTTCGGAATTATTCGCGTAAAAATTAGCAGTACAAAAATAATTTCACGGTTACGTCCTCACAGTGACTCATAGATTACTTTTACACTGATAAATCATTAGAATAATAATATTTTCGTAAAATTCTTATTTTTCTAAAATAATTATTTAGACAAATATACTCCAATATCTCTCAGTTAAACATTGAATATTCTCCGTATGCCTTCTTAAAGATTTTACCTCGTTTAATTAATTGAGCACTAACCACTGTTAGGCTTCTCAAACAACATCCAACATCATTATAATAATTAACCCAAGCAGATCATGCATCACAACACTATAATATATGACTGCAGATAATTAATTAACAACAGATAATCAATTAAAAGCAGAAGATAAACATGAGACACCCCGTTGTGCCCCGGTGTTTTATTAGATTAATTCCCTCTAAAATCATTTCTTAATTGCGCGCTTAGAGTGAAAAATACGTAAAATTTAAACTTATTTAATAATCATATAACTTCTGCAAATTAAACACATCAACATTGTAATATATAAATACACACCTGGTTATTTATTACATTACCAAAACACTGTTGAGGGTATCCTTTCCATAGGATCCCTCGCATGCATATACTTAAACAAGAGTTATTCTTAGCACAAACATATAAAAATGTCTCATGAGACGCACTGGCCATGACTAACTAGACCCTAATCGCCATGGATCACAGCTCGTCCTCCGGCCTTCGGTTCGTAAGGAGTTCCATCCGACTCCTCCTCATTCAGCTCATCTACAGGGTCTTCTTGTACAATCCCATAAAAAGACAGAATACAACACAGAAAGATATAGGGGATAAGAAACATATCTATCATCATAAAAGCGGAAAAAGAGTCATAGTATATAACATAATAAAAGTCACAGACAATCAACATATATAACTAGCAAATCATCCTCGAAATTAAGATATCATCCTCTACCATCAACCTCACACAACTAAACCTTTATGATGACGTGGCCACTAATTCCCCATATCCGTCAGGGATGTTAGTCAGTCGTCCAAGCAACGCGTCCCCAAAACCGGTGCACACCCTAACTCATGGTGAGAATGCTCATGCAAAGCAATGACACTATAGCAGCACGGCACAGTCGGTGCACACACTGGATCAAGGGTGCTCATGCATAGCAATGACACTATAGCTGCATGGTACAGTCGGTGCATAACCTCCTCCATGGTAAGAATGCTCATGTATTACAATGTCACGATAGGTGCACGGTACAGTCGGTGCACACCCTGGTTCTCTCTCTCGAGGGTGCTCAAGCAAAGCATTGATGTGACACCCTTCTACCCCGTATGTTATAAGGCATTTAATATAAAAACAATTAAAAAGAAAAACATGCATTTTACTGAATAAAATAAAACATATTTGTCCATGGGTAGAAAAGTCCCACATGAACCAGTTACAACGCGGAAAAGAAACCAAGTTTAAACAATGGAAACATAATAAACAAACGACCTGTAACATCTGTGTTTTAAGGCATTATTTATATGTTGAATAACTATGTTTAAGACTTTGATTTAAGGGCTGATATGCATGTTTAGGTGTTGGGAACCTTGCATGGAAAGTATGAGATTAACCGGCGTTGAATTGAATAAGAAAGTGTTCTAGAATTTCCGTTATACTGTTTAGAATGCATAAGAATGCATAATAGGAAATTTATTTTTGTGGAAGAGATTAGGTATTTTTGAAGGCTTAGTCTTATTCCTTAGGTATAGAAGAGTCTATGTTTCAAATTTCATGTCAATCGGACTTCGAACGAGCCTAGAACGCGAGAAAACGTCGGAACTGGAAGTGTTGGACAGAAACCAGTGCTGAGCGTAGGCTTCTGGGCGCTGAGCGCTGGCCCCTGCCACGTGGCGCACCACGGTTGGCGGGCTGAGGCGGTGCAGAAGCACCAGCGCTGAGCGCTGGTGCTTGGTCGCTGAGCGCCCAGTAGTAAAAAAAATAAAATAAAAAAAATAAAAAAATAAATAAAGGTTTTAAATGTGGAATTTTGTGGAACATTGTAGAATAGGGCAGAAAACTCAGAAAACTTAGAGAGAGAGAGGGAGAGAAAAGAAAGAAAGAGAGAGAAAATTCCAGAGCTGATTTTGATCAATCCGTTCGTCCTATTGAAAAACCAATTATACCGTTGTGATCCTCGTGACTTCTACTTCATCATCCTACCTTTCTTTTCTTGGTTAGGCTAAGGTAAGTCTATGTTTTTATGCCGAAATGCTGTCCGTGATAGTATTGAAGTTATCTCTCAATCCGTTTATCTGTTTTCAATTCCGTCTTCAGATTTGAGCTACACGTAACGTGTACTTCGTGAATATGTGTTCAGGTGAATTTTTGGAGCCCCAGAGGTAGGAGAACCCCACAAGGCAGATTTGGGGAGATTGGAGTGGGTCCGTTTCGTTACTCTAAAGCTAGCCTACGACATCTCAGGTGGGGGAAAGAAGCCATCTAACGTCGGAAATGGCTAAGTAACATTTTATTCAATATTGGCGTAGGGCGACCTAAACCCTACTAGTGAGCGAGTAATTGACAATATCAATATCACATGGGGATCACTTAGTGGTATCAATGATGATATTGAGATTGTAGATTTATCGCAGTTAGGTTAATTTTTATGATATCTGAGGTTATCTGATTTTACTGTTTAGAGCTGCTTGTTATGTGCTGTTTGGATTGCTATGTTAATTATGATTTTGTTTAATTTATTAATTTATTAATTTATTATTTTATTATGTTTATAATTATGGTTGATAACATGTACTGGCTGATAATATGTTATATTTGCCATAACATGCTTAGTTGTTTACTAGGCAGTGATATTTGATATTTTAAGTGATGCATGTTGGGGAGTGTATGATATATGATTTTAGATGTGCCTAACCTGATTAATTAATATTTTATTATGATGAGATTGATAAGGTGATATTATTTGAGATATGCTATGCGATAGTGATGAGAGGTTAAGGCACTAGGATATGATTCAATATACGTCGGTGAAACCCATATAGATGCATGTTGTTGATCATAGCCGTGTGTTTGGAACACACGAGGTCAGAAGTCCTTGCGGGATCGTCCCAACTTAGATTTAGGCTGTGCAGCTATAGTGTCATTGCTATGCATGAGCACCCTCGAGAGAGAACCAGGGTGTGCACCGGAGCGAGATGTGCAGCTATAGTGTCATTGCTTTGCATGAGCATTCTCACCGCGGATGGGAGTGTGCACCGGTGTTTGGGGACGCGTCGCTTGGACGACTGACTAACATCTCTCAGTGGGCAAGGGATGTGTGACAGGATTGGTGGTGGCCACGTCAGCATAAGTTGCATGAGTGCGAAGGGTAGAGGATGATAATATATCTCGAGGATGATTGTTTATATTTCTTGTATATATATCTGTGATGCATGTCTATGTGCCTTTATTGTTTATATGTTACGTACCATTTTCCATATATGATGATAGATAGTTTCTTATCCCCTATTTCTTTTATATGTATGTTTCTTTGATATGCTCGTTTTGAGAAGACCTTGGGGATAAGCCAGCTACAGAGGAGCTTGATGGGACTCCTTATGAGCCAGATGCTGGAGGACGAGCAGTGACCTCTAGCCATTGAGTTTAGAGTCTATGGCCAGTGCGTCTTTTGTGACGTTTTAGTTTCCGTTGCTTATATCATTTTGTATCAGTATGTATCTTTTGGGACCCTAGATGGAGTACCCTCTTTAGTTTATCAGTATAGAATGTTTGTATTTATATTGATATGTGTGTGTGATGTGATGCTGAATTTGTTCTTACTTTTAAGTTTTTTAATATTTATGATTTTCTATATATATATGTCCAACGCTAATATTAAGATTAAGTTTTAGATTATTAGGTTTTTCTTTAATGGGACATCGGGGGTGTCTCATTTGGTGGTATCAGAGCAGTTTGATTCTGTTCAGACTTTTAGGTTAGGGTGTACTGGCCATTTTAGTTGAATCCACATCGGATATTGGCTATGCTTAGAAGTTGGGTAGTGAGTCCAGACGCAATAGTTAACATTTGTGTGGCATATAGTATTTATATATCAGATTATGTACTATTATATGTCATATAAATGTGAGCTAATGATTTCTTTTACAGGATCATGGTTCGAGGTAGTGGTAGAGGACGATGGGGAAGAGGTGGTGGTAGAAACCCTGAGAGAGTTGCCGGAAGTGGCAACGGGGAGGCTTCTCACACCGGAGGAGGAACTAGAGGTGGAGGAGAGTCATCTGAGACTCTCCAGACCATCAGAGATCTAGCCACCGCCATGTTGCAGCAGACACAGCAAAATGCTCAGATGATGCAGCAGGATAGAGAGCAGCAGGAGCGTGAGAACCAGAGGAGAGATGCTGAGGCAAAGGATGCAGGGATGACTACTTTCCTAAAAGGGAAGCCACCCCAGTTTAGAGGTGACTATGACCTAGAGAGGGCAGAGTGGTGGATTCAGGAGTTGGAGAAGATCTTTGACACCATGAGATGCAGAGATGACAGGAAAGTGACTTATGTTGCTTTCATGTTGACTGGAGGAGCAGAGTCATGGTGGAGAGGCAAGAGAAGGTTGTTGGAGGCCGAGGGTCGTGTGATTAACTGGGAGACTTTTAAAACTTGCTTCCTGGAGAAATACTTCCCGCGTTTGGTTAGACGTGAGAAGGAGAAAGAGTTTATGAGTCTTCGATAGGGTAACATGTCTGTCGGGGAATATGCAGCACGGTTTGAGGCTCTGATTCAGTTCTCAAAGTTTTACCAGAGGTTCCCTGATGAGGATTGGATGTGTAGGGGGTTCGAGGATGGCTTGAGGCATGAGTTACAGAGAGCTATAGCACCGCTTGATATTCAGAGTTTCCCAGAGCTGGTTGAGAGATGCAGTGCCATAGAGGGCATAGATCAAAGGCAAGCTGTTGAGCAGAGATTTCAGAGGAGTGGAGGCCCTATCAGATCAGGTTTTCAGCGGAGAGCAGGCAGTGGTTCTCAGTTGAGACGGGGACCCTATACTAGACCTGTGCAGAGTGTTCAGTCATCGACATCAGTACCAGCTGCTACAGTACCAGTTAGTGGAGCGGGCCAGCAGCAGAGAGGCCCAGTTTGTTACAGATGCGGAGGTCCGCATTATGTTAGAGATTGCATAGAGAGGCCAAGTTGTTTCCACTGTGGGAAACCAGGCCATATTGTTCGGGATTGCAGGCAGAGAGGGATACAGCAGCAGGCAGCTACTGGTAGAGGAGCTACAGGCTATAGAGGTGGAGCTGGAAGAGGAGCCCCAGTAGCAGAACCATCGGTGGCCAGACCTCAGGCCACAGGGAGGGTGTTTACCGTGAGGGCAGCTGAATCCTCTCAATCTGTAGATCTTATCCAAGGTATGTGCTTCATATTTGGTAGACTCTCGTCTGTGTTGTTTGACTCAGGTGCTACACATTCATTTATTTCGCTTGAGTGTGTGGATCATTTACATTTACCTGTTTCTCAGTTACCTTATACCCTTACTGTATCTACTCCAACCAAAGATTCCTTGACCACCATGTATGTTTGCTTACAGTGTCCTATAGTGGTTGAGAATAGGACATTCTTTGTGGATCTTGTCTGTTTACCTATGCAACAGATAGATGTTATCCTTGGCATGGATTGGCTTTCGGCTAACCATGTAGTGTTAGATTGTTCTAGCAAGACTTTGTCATTTCTTGAGCCTTCTAACATAGTATCTGCCAATGAAGGAGTATCTATGAGGAGTGATGAGTCTCGACTGTACATGATGCTTTTCTTGGTGGAATCTAAGGAGACTCCGAGTATAGATTCTATGCCTATCGTGAGAGAATTTCCTGAGGTTTTCCCTCCCGATGTTCCAGGTTTGCCCCCAGAGAGAGAAGTGGAGTTCACCATAGATCTCATACCGGGGACAGGTCCTATATCTATAGCACCTTATCGGATGTCACCTGTAGAGTTAGCCGAGTTAAAGAAACAATTGGATGATATGTTGAAAAAGGAATTTATCAGGCCCAGTGTTTCACCTTGGGGAGCTCCAGTGTTGTTTGTTAAGAAGAAGGATGGAAGTGCTAGATTATGCACAGATTACAGGCAGTTGAATAAAGTGACGATCAAGAATAAGTATCCGTTGCCTAGGATAGACGATCTGATGGATCAATTAAAGGGAGCTTCGGTATTTTCTAAGATTGATCTAAGGTCCGAGTATCACCAAATTAGAGTAAAGAAGGAAGATATACCCAAGACAGCTTTTAGGACGAGGTACGGACACTATGAATATTTAGTTATGCCTTTTGGTGTGACTAATGCTCCAGCAGTGTTTATGGATTATATGAACAGGATCTTTAGACCGTTCCTCGATAAGTTTGTGGTCGTGTTTATAGATGATATCCTTATTTATTCCCGTACACGGGAAGAGCATGAGGAACATCTATGAACAGTGTTACAGGTGTTGAAGGATAGACAGTTGTATGCCAAGCTTTCTAAGTGCGAGTTTTGGTTAGAGGAGGTTCAGTTCCTAGGTCATGTGATTAACAAAGAAGGAATAGCAGTAGATCCTGCTAAAGTTGAAGCAGTGCTTAAGTGGGAACGACCTAAGTCAGTTAGTGAAGTGAGGAGTTTCTTGGGATTGGCTGGATATTATCGGAGGTTTATCGAGGGTTTTTCGAAAATTGCGTTGCCTATGACGCAGTTAACAAGAAAAGGTACAGCGTTTGTTTGGACGGAGGAATGTGAGGAGAGTTTTCAGAAGTTGAAGGAAAAGTTAACCACATCACCTGTTCTGACTTTGCCAGATCCTTTAGGACAGTTTGACGTATATTGTGATGCGTCATACCAAGGATTGGGTTGTGTCTTGATACAAGAGGGAAGAGTTGTGGCTTATGCTTCCCGACAGTTGAGAGTTCATGAGAGGAATTATCCGACCCATGATCTGGAGTTAGCAGCTATAGAGTTCGCATTAAAGATTTGGCGACACTACCTTTATGGAGCTAGGTTTAATGTGTATAGTGACCATAAGAGTTTAAAGTATCTGTTTGATCAGAAGGAGCTAAATATGAGACAACGTAGATGGATGGAGTTTATTAAGGATTATGAGTTTGATCTTCAATACCATCCTGGGAAGGCGAATGTTGTAGCGGATGCTTTGAGTAGGAAATCTTTACATGTGTCGGCGATGATGGTAAAGGAAATGGAGTTGATTGAACAGTTTAGAGATATGAATCTAGGGATGGAGTTGTGTGAGGACAGAATATGCTTAGGTATGATCACTATTAATAGTGAATTTCTGAGGGATCTTAAGGATAAACAGGTTCAGGATCAATACTTGCAAGAGGTGAGTAGAGGCATAGATGAGGGTAAGATTTCAGAGTTTAGTAGAGGGCCAGATGGTGTGTTGAGATTTAGGGATAGGATATGTGTGCCAGAGGACTTAGAGTTTAGGCAAATGATTTTGGAAGAGGCACATAAGAGTAAGTTGAGTTTTCACCCCGGAGCCACCAAGATGTATCAGCATTTAAAGAAAATGTTTTGGTGGCCGAGAATGAAGAAGGAATTGGCAGAATATGTTTTATCTTGTTTGGTTTGTCAGAAAGCTAAGATAGAACATCAAAAGCCTGCTGGTTTGCTACAGTCCTTAGATATCCCAGAATGGAAGTGGGATAGTATAGCTATGGATTTTGTGGTTGGATTACCACGAACTCCTAAGAGGCATGATGCGATTTGGGTTATCATCGATAGGTTGACGAAGTGTGCTCACTTCTTACCTATTGGTGAGAGTTATAGCTTAGAGAAGTTGACCCAGATCTACATCAAGGAAGTTGTTAGGCTACATGGTGTACCGTCGAGCATTGTTTCCGACCGAGATCCTAGATTCACATCTAGATTTTGGAGACAGTTGCATAGTGCTTTGGGGATGAAGTTGAGGATGAGTTCTGGTTATCATCCTCAGACGGATGGACAGTCTGAGAGGACAATTCAGTCATTGGAGGATCTTTTGAGGGCGTGTGATTTAGAGCACATTGGCAGTTGGGATGAGTTTTTGCCTTTGATTGAGTTTACATATAACAACAGTTTTCATAGCAGTATTGGGATGGCACCGTATGAGGCTTTGTATGACAGGAAATGTAGGACTCCGTTGTGTTGGTATGAGACTGGTGAAAGCCAGATATTGGGCCCTGATGTGGTACAACAGACGACGGAACAGGTTAGAAAGATCAGGGAAAAGATGAAGGAAGCGCAGGATAGGCAAAGGAGCTACAGTAATAAGAGGAGGAGACCCTTAGAATTCTAGGAAGGTGATCACGTGTTTTTTAGAGTCACTCCAAAGACTGGAATTGGCAGAGCTATCAAGTCTAGAAAGCTTACTCCTAGATTCATTGGACCTTTCCAGATTCTTCGACGGATTGGTCCAGTAGCCTACTATATTGCCTTACCGCCTAACCTTTCTAATCTTCATGATGTCTTTTACGTATCCCAGTTGAGAAAATATTATCCTGATCCTTCTCATGTACTTGAGCCTGAGTCAGTACAACTCCGAGAGAATCTAGAGTATGAGGCTTTACCGGTTAGGATCGCAGATAGAATGATTAAGGAACTTCGCGGTAGACAGATTCCTTTGGTCAAGGTCATTTGGGATGAGACTACAAGAGATGCTACTTGGGAGCGTGAGGCAGATATGCAGCAGCAGTATCCACATCTTTTCTGAGGTACGTAAATTCCGGGGACGGAATTTCTTTTAAGGGGGGTAGTAATGTAACATCTGTGTTTTAAGGCATTATTTATATGTTGAATAACTATGTTTAAGACATTGATTTAAGGGCTGATATGCATGTTTAGGTGTTGGGAACCTTGCATGGAAAGTATGAGATTAACCGGCATTGAATTGAATAAGAAAGTGTTCTAGAATTTCCGTTATACTGTTTAGAATGCATAAGAATGCATAATAGGAAATTTATTTTTGTGGAAGAGATTAGGTATTTTTGAAGGCTTAGTCTTATTCCTTAGGTATAGAAGAGTCTATGTTTCAAATTTCATGTCAATCGGACTTCGAACGAGCCCAGAACGCGAGAAAACGTCGGAACTGGAAGTGTTGGACAGAAACCAGCGCTGAGCGTAGGCTTCCGGGCGCTGAGCGCTGGATCCTGCCATGTGGCGCACCACGGTTGGCGCGCTGAGGCGGTGCAGAAGCACCAGCGCTGAGCGCTGAGCGCTGGTGATGGGGCGCTGAGCGCCCAGTAGTAAAAAAAAAAAGGTTTTAAATGTGGAATATCTTGGAACATTGTAGAAAAGGGCAGAAAACTCAGAAAACTTAGAAAGAGAGGGAGAGAAAAGAAAGAAAGAGAGAGAAAATTCCAGATCTGATTTTGATCAATCCGTTCGTCCTATTGAAAAACCGATTATACCGTTGTGATCCTCGCGACTTCTACTTCATCATCCTACCTTTCTTTTCTTGGTTAGGCTAAGGTAAGTCTATGTTTTTATGCCGAAATGCTGTCCGTGATAGTATTGAAGTTATCTCTCAATCCGTTTATCTGTTTTCAATTCCGTCTTCAGATTTGAGCTACACGTAACGTGTACTTCGTGAATATGTGTTCAGGTGAATTTTTGGAGCCCCGGAGGTAGGAGAACCTCACGAGGCAGATTTTGGGAGATTGGAGTGGGTCTGTTTCTTTACTCTAAAGCTAGCCTACGACATCTCAGGTGGGGGAAAGAAGCCATCTAACGTCGGAAATGGCTAAGTAACATTTTATTCAATATTGGTGTAGGGCGACCTAAACCCTACTAGTGAGCGAATAATTGACAATATCAATATCACATGGGGATCCCTTAGTGGTATCAATGATGATATTGAGATTGTAGATTTATCGCAGTTAGGTTAATTTTTATGATATCTGAGGTTGTCTGATTTTACTGTTTAGAGCTGCTTGTTGTGTGCTGTTTGGATTGCTTTGTTAATTATGATTATGTTTAATTTATTATTTTATTATTTTATTATGTTTACAATTATGGTTGATAACATGTACTGGCTGATAATATGTTATATTTGCCATAACAAGCTTAGTTGTTTTCTAGGCAGTGATATTTGATATTTTAAGTGATGCATGTTGGGGAGTGTATGATATATGATTTTAGATGTGCCTAACCTGATTAATTAATATTTTATTATGATGAGATTGATAAGGTGATATTATTTGAGATATGCTATGCGATAGTGATGAGAGGTTAAGGCACTAGGGTATGATTCGATATACGTCGGTGAAACCCATATAGATGCATGTTGTTGATCACAGCCGTATGTTTGGAACACACGAGGTCAGAAGTCCTTGCGGGACCGTCCCAACTTAGATTTAGGCTGTGCAGCTATAGTGTCATTGCTATGCATGAGCACCCTCGAGAGAGAACCAGGGTGTGCACCGGAGCGAGATGTGCAGCTGTAGTGTCATTGCTTTGCATGAGCATTCTCACCGCGGATGGGAGTGTGCACCGGTGTTTGGGGACGCGTCGCTTGGACGGCTGACTAACATCTCTCAGCGGGCAAGGGATGTGTGACAGGATTGGTGGTGGCCACGTCAGCATAAGTTGCATGAGTGCGAAGGGTAGAGGATGATAATATATCTCGAGGATGATTGTTTATATTTCTTGTATATATATCTGTGATGGATGTCTATGTGCCTTTATTGTTTATATGTTACGTACCATTTTCCATATATGATGATAGATAGTTTCTTATCCCCTTTTTCTTTTATATGTATGTTTCTTTGATATGCTCGTTTTGAGAAGACCTTGCGGATGAGCCAGCTTCAGAGGAGCTTGATGGGACTCCTTATGAGCCAGATGCTGGAAGACGAGCAGTGACCTCTAGCCGTTGAGTTTAGAGTCTATGGCCAGTGCGTCTTTTGTGACGTTTTAGTTTTTGTTGCTTATATCATTTTGTATCAGTATGTATCTTTTGGGACCCTAGATGGAGTACCCTCTTTAGTTTATCAGTATAGTATGTTTGTATTTATATTGATATGTGTGTGTGATGTGATGCTGAATTTGTTTTACTTTTAAGTTTTTTAATATTTATGATTTTCTATATATATATGTCCAACGCTAATATTAAGATTAAGTTTTAGATAATAAGGTTTTTCTTTAATGGGATATCGGGGTGTCTCACGATCCAACCCCGATCTCACAATTCAGAGTTGGTACAACCATTCCGTACAAACCGGATAAACAACTAAACTAACAACTGAAAGGAAAAGCCCTAACTATGAGCGGTGGCTCCTCAGAGTCACTCCTCTCCAGGCTGCTCGTCATCCTCTGCAAAATGCAGATCAGGCAAAACACAAACAAATAATGGGGAGTAAGAGTCATGTAAACATATACAGTATGGGAATAGGAAGCAAGGTAAACATACAACATAAGAATACATCAACATCCAACAATATCATATCATTCAACTATGTTATGCTGTGCAATACATCAACTATTCTGCTACTCCATCTATGCATGTGGATCCAAACTAACTCAGGATGAACGACTTTGGAGTTACATATCCGTATTGGCCATAGAAGCACCAACACCGGCAGTTCACCAAACCTTGGGTGAACCCTATGGATAGCCAACGCATCAAGCCGTGGATGCCTCATCACAGGGGGCCTCGGTCACCAAACCATTGGGTGACCTACCGTGGATGGCCAGATCACCGTACTCTCGGGCGATCACCCCTATGTCGAACCTCCCCCATCAACAACTCCAATGCTATACGCAAATGGCAGAACAACAAACAATCTCAACCACCTCCTTGCTCGGGCCATAAAGCTCCCAAGACATCAACATCAACGTGACCTTAGACCCAAACCATGGGGTCAAGGCTCCCTTGGCCAATAAGCACCAAGGTTCAACTCAACATGCTTGGGTCAATAAGCACCCAAGACTTCAACTTATCAACGTGCGGTAACCCAACGGATACCGACTTAACATCTTATTATCTTAATCATCTTAAATAATAATTAACCAGATTATCTAGTCTTCATCTTTGATTAGCTATCTCAACTTATCATCATTGGGGAAATGGGGTTTGAAACCCCTTAAGTCCTTTAATAAAACCAGCTTTATAAAAACACTTACGAAAAACCGGGTGTTACAATTCCACCCCCCTTATAAAAATTTCGTCCTCGAAAGTTCTACGTACCTCAAACGAAAAGATGCGGGTACGCCTCCATCATCTTGCTCTCGAGCTCCCAGGTAGCGCTTTCCTCAGTGGCCCCACTCCAAACCACTTTGATCAAGGGAATTTCTTTACCTCTTAGCTGTTTCACCCTCCTATCCTCGACTAGAAGGGGTAAGACCTCAAATGTCAAGTTCTCTTTTAACTGTATTGTGTCGGGATCTATCACGTGACTAGGGTCATGGATGTACTTTCTGAGTTGAGACACATGGAAAATATTGTGGAGGTTTGACAAAAACGGTGGCAAAGCTATTTGATAGGCGACTTCGCCGACTCTTTTGAGGATTTGATAAGGACCAATGAACCTCGGAGTAAGTTTCCTCGCCTTCATCATTCTACCAACCCTAGTCGTCTGGGTAACTCTCAAGAATACATGATCGCCTTCCTGGAATTCGAGCATCTTCCTCCTTTTATCATGGTAGCTCTTCTGCCTACTCTGTGCAACTCTCATCTTTTCCTAAACCAACCTGATCTTTTCTGTTGTTTCCTGGACTATTTCTGGCCCTAGCACCACACTATCACTAGGTTCACTCCAACACAAGGGTGTCCTACATCTCCTCCCATACAGAGCCTCACAAGGTGCCATCCCAATGCTGGAATGGAAACTGTTGTTGTAGGTGAACTCTATCAGGGGCAAAAAGTTGTCCCAACTACCAGACTGTTCTAACACACAAGCCCTCAACAAGTCCTCTAAGGACTGGATGGTTCACTTAGACTGCCCATCAGTCTGCAGGTGGTAAGCTGAACTAAGCCTAAGCTTTGTCCCTAAAGCCTCTTGCAAGCTATTCCAAAACCTAGAGGTAAACCTCAGGTCTCTATCTGATACTATGCTAGAGGGTACACCATGAAGCCTAACTATCTCTTTGATGTACAGCTTGGCTAACTTCTCTAAAGGATGCTCCATGTTCATCGGGATGAAATGAGCAGACTTAGTCAGTCTATCCACAACAACCCATATAGCCTCAAAACCAGCTGGAGTCCTAGAGAGTCCAAACATAAAATCCATGGAGATGTTATCCCATTTCCATTCTGGGATACTCAAAGGTTGTAACTTACCCGAAGGCCTTTGATGCTCTATCTTAGCCTTCTGACAAACTAGGCACGCATACACAAATTCAGCTACATCCTTTTTCATCCTAGGCCACCAAAACATCCTCTTAAGGTCCTGATACATCTTAGTGGCACCTGGGTGCACACTCAATCCACTCCTATGTCCTTCATCGAGGACCAACTTCCTAAGCTCAGGAACATCTGGTACACAAACTCTATCCTTGAACCTCAAGACACCATCACTGCCATCCTTAAAACTTAGGTCTCTACCCTGAGCGAGCAACTCTCGCTGGTCCAAGAGAAACTTGTCTAACTTCTGACCCTCTCTAATCTGATCCATCAAGCTATTGGTAACCTTCAAGGTTCCAAGCCTAATACTCTTAGGGGTAAATTCACAAGCTAAACTAAGGTCTCTAAACTCCTCAATCAGATCCATCTCCCTAACCATCAAAGCGGAGACATGCAGAGTTTTTCTACTCAAGGTATCGGCCACCACATTGGCCTTTCCTGGGTGATAGGTCAGCGCAAAGTCATAATCCTTTAAAAACTCCATCCACCTACGCTGCCTCATATTTAGTTCCTTCTGATCAAAGAGATACTTCAGACTCTTATGATCACTAAAAACCTCAAACCTCGCTCCATACAGGTAATGCCTCCAGATCTTTAAAGAAAATACCACAGCTCCTAACTCTAGGTCATGGGTAGGGTAGTTCTTCTCATGGGTTTTCAACTGCCTAGAAGCATAAGCTACTACCTTACTATCTTGCATCAACACACCACCTAAACCTTGCTTCGATGCATCACAGTAAACTACGAAGGGTTCACTAGGATCTGGCAAAACTAACACTGGTGCTGATGTCAACCTATCCTTAAGGGTTTGGAAACTCTCTTCACACTTAGAGTCCCACACAAACAACTGTCCTTTCTTAGTGAGACGGGTTAAGGGTAAGGCTATCTTAGAGAAACCTTCTATGAAAAGTCTATAATACCCGGCTAACCCCAAGAAACTCCTAATCTCGGTCACTGACTTCGGCGCTTCCCACTGTAGCACCGTCTCTACCTTAGCTGGGTCCACTGCTATGCCACCTTTAGAGATGACATGTCCTAAGAAGCTCACTTCCTCTAACCAGAACTCACACTTCAACAACTTAGCATACAACTGCTTTTCCTTAAGGGTCTGCAAGACAACCCTCAGGTGTTCCTCATGTTCCTCCTTACTCTTGGAGTACACTAAGATGTCATCTATAAACACCACCACTAACTTATCCAAGTAAAGGTGAAAGGTCTTGTTCATGTAGTCCATGAAGACCGCAGGAGCATTGGTCACACCAAAGGGCATAACAAAGTACTCATAGTGACCATATCGCGTCTTAAATGCTGTCTTCGGGATGTCCTCAGACTTGACCCGAATCTGATGGTACCATGACCTCAAATCTATCTTTGAAAAGACGCAAGCGCCCATCAACTGGTCCATAAGGTCATCAATCCTAGGGAGGGGATACCGATTCTTTATGGTCACCTTGTTGAGCTGCCGAAAGTCGACACACAACCTCATACTATCATCCTTCTTTTTCACCAACAACACTGGTGCTCCCCACGGGGACACACTCGGCCTAATGAACTGCTTCTTCATCAGGTCCTCCAACTGTTCCTTTAACTTAGCTAACTCTAGAGGAGACATTCTATAAGGTGCTATGGAGATTGGCCCGGTGCCAGGCACTAAGTCTATGGTAAACTCAACATCTCTCTCTGGGGGTAAGTTATAAACATCCCCCGGAAACACTTCAGGAAATTCTCGCACAACAGGCACGCTGGCGACATCAGGAGGGCTACTCTCTACTTCCAGGGAAGCTAACATCATGTACACTTGGGCTTCGTCTTTCATCGAAGCTTGAACTTGGCTGGCAGAGAGAAGGGTCAGATTCTTATACTCCTTTGGAGTTCCAAAAATCAGGGTCTTATCAAAACAATTCATAAGGACATGGTTGGAAGATAACCAGCCCATGCCTAGAATAATATCCAGGTCTTTCAAAGGCAAGCATACAAGATCAGCAATGAAGATTTGATCATTTATAACTATATGACAGTTCTTGCATGCATAAGACGTGGAAACAGGTTTATTTGTAGGTGTAGAAACCAACAAATCATACTCAAGAAAAGTAACAGGAAATTTAAGACTCATGACCCTATCATGCGAGATAAATGAGTGAGTAGCACCCGAATCATACAATACAGTCAATTGAGTTCCATCAATAAAACACGTACCTTGGATCAAGTCATCAGACTCGGAGGCTTCGGCTCCACTAAGAGTAAAGACTCTTCCAGTGGTCTTTAGTCGGTTGGCTTGGGACCTCTGATTCTTGCTGGCGCTGGGAGGCTTTGCCTTTGCTCCTTCGCACTCGCGGCTGATATGCCCTGGCTTGCCACATCTGAAGCAGATAATTTGCGTCTCCTTGCACTGAGACGAGTAGTGATCCGCAGCACCACACTTGCCGCACCTCATGGGTCTAGAGGCATTAGAAAACCCGCCCCTAAAGCCATCCTGTTGAAACTGTGGCTTCTTGTCACTCTGCTTGAAATCCTTATCGGTCGGAGCATACCTCTACTTACCCTTGTCTCTCTGGTCGGTTCTCTTGCCACTCTGACTATCCGATCCCCTGGAACTAGCAACTCTGAACTGACTGGCATCCTCATAAATTCTGCACTTGTTGACCAGAATTGGAAAGATTCTGATCTCTTGATAGCTGATGGCTTGCTTGATCTCAGGTCGGAGTCCAGCCTCAAACTTGACACACTTGGAGCGGTCATCTGTCTCATGCTGATATGGAGTGTAGTACCTAGCCAGCTCCTCAAACTTGGCCGCATAGTCACCAACTGACAACGACCCCTGTCTCAAAGACAAGAACTCCATCTCTTTCTTGTCCCTAATATTTGCCGGAAAGTACTTCTCCAGGAATCTCTGCCTGAACACAGCCCATGTAACTACTGTGCCCTCAGCCTGCATCCGCTGCCTGCAGTTGTCCCACCAATGCTTAGCCTCCTCAGTGAGCATGAAAGTAGCAAAGATAAGCTTCTACTGATCGTTGCAATCCATCATACGGAAAATCTTCTCTATCTCCCTCAGCCATAACAATGCTCCCTCTGGATCATACGCTCCCTTGAACGATGGAGGGTTGTTCCTCTGGAACTTATCGAGTCCCTGGAAGTCAGCTGGCCCACCATTGTTGTTATGGTTGACCTGACCAATAGCATTGGCTAGGAGTGCCAATGCATCAGCAATCGCCTGATCATTACGTCCTCTACCGGCCATTAGTTCCTGTACATGCCCAAAAACAACTTTTAGTACAGAACTTAAGCGGGTAAAAGCGATAGGCAACTAACTTAAACATCATTATCTATAACAAGTATAGACAATCCAAACAAGAGTCACACAACAGATTCATACCACGTCCGAACAAGGTCGAACTACTCTGATACCACTAAATGTGACACCCTTCTACCCCGCATGTTATAAGGCATTTAATATAAAACAAATTAAATGGAAAACATGCATTTTACTGAATAAAATAAAACATATTTGTCCATGGGTAGAAAAGTCCCACAGGAACCAGTTACAACGTGGAAAAGAAACCAAGTTTAACAATGGAAACATAATAAACAAACGACCAAACCCCGATGTCACCATTCCGTACAAACTGGATAAACAACTAAACTAACAACTGAAAGGAAAAGCCCTAACTATGAGCGGTGTCTCCTTAGAGTCACTCCTCTACGAACTACTCGTCATCCTCTGCAAAATGCCAATCAGGCCAAACACAAACAAATAACGGGGAGTAAGATTCATGTAAACATATACAACATGGGAATAGGAAGCAAGGTAAACATACAACATAAGCATACATCAACATCCAACAATATCATATCAATCAAGTATGTTATGCTGTACAATGCATCAACTACTCCATTACTCCATCTATGCATGTGGATCCAAACTAACTCAGGATGAACGACTTTGGAGTTATATATCCGTATTGGCCATAGAAGCACCAACACCGGCAGTTCACCAAACCTTGGGTGAACCCCATGGATAGGCAACGCATCAAACCGTGGATGCCTTATCATGGGGGGCCTCGGTCACCAAACCATCGGGTGACCTACATTGGATGGCCAGATGACCATACTCTCGAGCGATCTCCCCTATGTCGAACCTCCCCCATAAACAACTCCAATGCTATATGCAAATGGCACAACAACAAACAATCTCAACCACCTCCTTGCTCGGGCCATAAAGCTCCCAAGACATCAACATCAACGTGACCTTAGACCCAAACCGTGGGGTCAAGGCTCCCTTCGCCAAGAAGCACCAAGGTTCAACTCAACATGCTTGGGTCAATAAGCACCCAAGACTTCAACTTATCAACGTGTGGTAACCCAACAGATACCGACTTAACATCTTATTATCTTAATCATCTTAAATAATAATTAACTAGATTATCTAGTCTTCATCTTTGATTAGCTATCTCAACTTATCATCATTGGGGAAATGGGATTTGAAACCCCTTAAGTCCTTTAATTATGTTTCTGTTCAGGAGGGTTGAGCACGGTCGTGCTTAAACCCCAGCACGGGCGTGCTTGAACACGTGAAGGGCGTGCTGCCCCTTAAGTGAAGCACAATTGTGCTTACCATTGAGCACGGTCATGCTGTTTGTCCTGCACGGCCGTGCTAAACAACGCGGCCATTTTCCAGAATTCAAATGGGAGCACGTTTTTACACCTAAATCATCAATTAAATAATTTCATCAACCTAAACCTCATCATAACAGCAATAACATTAATCAACAAAAATCATGTTAATAACAATAATTAACATATCGTCATACTCATTAAACACATCCGGAACATATTATCACAACCAATCAAACTAACATATAATATACAATCACATATATCCAACCGGGGTCATGGGAACCCCTTTACCTTACACTACCCCCACTGCCTAATGAGTACATTACCCTTCTCCCCTTACCTGGATTGAAGGTTGCTCTAACGTAAGCTCCAAACAGTGAAACAACCACGGTTCCCAACGTGACTCAACTAGCCTTCCACACCTTGGTTAAACAAGATTAATCCCGTTAGTTTCCGATTTAAAACACGAAAAGGAAAACACAAGGAAGGGAACGTTACCTCTAGACTACCACAGACCAAACTAGCTTCCCAAACGGCTTCCAAAACTCCACTACAACAATGGGAGAAGAGGAAATAGGGAAGGAGACAGCTCTGGCCGAAACTGGTGACGGTTGTAACCAACAAAATAGGGTTTCATGTTAACCCTCGGTTTCTGTGCCAAACATATATAGCTCGGACCTGAGCACGGTCGTGCTCACCCTTGAGCACGGTCGTGCTCAACTTAGCGTCACCGAGATGCGGTCAGCACATTGAGCAAGGGCATGCTCACTATTGAGCAAGGTTGTGCTCAACTTAAAATCAGAAACACGCTTCTGACTTTAAGCACGGGCATGCTGGCTAATGAGCACGGGCGTGCTCATGTACCAGAAAGGGACTTTTAAGCCAAAATCACACTTAGCCCTTAACCAACACTTTTAATTTAATAAAACCAGCTTTATAAAAACACTTACGAAAAAACGGGTTTTATAATTGACACTATAGTTGCACTAATTAAATCTAACATTGGACGGTCCCAGAAGGACTTCGGACCTCGTATGTATCAAACATACGGTTACAAACACAATACAACTTAAGAACCTCACTGAATTTCATCAATAACAACCTAGTGCCTCATGCTTCCATCCTAGCCTTGACTCACATTCTATGACACCTTTCATCTTTAAAATAATCAATTTAAGCTAGGCACTTCTAATTCACCGATACTTTCTCACCCAAACCAAATCTTCTGAACAACATATATCCTCGCTTAAATCCACTAAGCACAAATATTAAAACCAGGCAGATCATGCATAACACAGACTATCATAAATATTCAAATACCACAAAATATCACATAAGCAATTCAATAATAATAATAAATTTAATCAACCTCAGATAAGATAAAATCATAATGTCGATAAACGTACAATCTCGAAATCACCATTGGTTTTACAGAAAAGGTTTCCAATGTGATTTTGGTCTTGTCGATTACTCAACTACTAGTATGGTTTAGGTCGCCCTACACAATTATTATAGAATATACTACTTATCGTTTTCGACGGTAGATTGGTTCTTTCCCCCACCTGAGTTAGCATCGAAATCCCGAATTCGCGGTTCCTCGTTGTCACGCCATGTGTTATCAAATTCACCTTCATCCAGACAACACCACAACAAGTTAATCAACAAACCCTCCCTTAACCACTTTTAGTTAGGTTTGGCCAAGTAATTCAAATGAGGTTAGGGTTATGTTCTCATTCTAATCTTTTGGATTCTAGGTGCTTAGGTCTTGGATAACTGGGATAAATTGTTAGAAGTTGAAAATATGAAACAAAATCCTCTAACGTCCAAGGTTAGGGTTTTAGCATAGTTTTTAGGGATGAAAAATGTTTTTGATTACATGTTCTTGGATAATGAAAGTATTGATCATAACTAAATCATAGAAATTGGTTTCACATTTTTAGGATTTTCCTACAATTTTCTAGAATTCTTTAAAGTTCTAGATCTAAGAAAATAAGAACATGAAAATGAAGAACAAGATCTTAGAAAGGAAGGAGATAATCATGTTACCTCACTAGTTTGAAGGAGATGAAGGAGGATGATGATCCTAGCTAGCTTGTTACAAGAACACTTGATGCTTTGGAAAGTTAACAATGGAGTTTATGTGTTTAAGTGTGAAGAATAAGCAAGGAGATGAAATGAAGAAAATGAAGGAAAAGAGGGGAGGGGCTGCAGTTTTGTAGAGGGGGGAAGCGTATTTATAGATAGAAGATTGGCTTTAACTTAGGTTAGGTTTAGGTTAATCATGGTTAGGTTAATCTAAATATCTAGATATTTTCTAGATATTTATTTTACTAAATATCTAGATATTTTTCTATTATCTGTTCCCGGCTCCATCGATTACCCGATTAACGACCAAAACGCCCGAGAATCGTCTAATATCTTATTTTTTTACAAAAATTTCAAAATACCCTATCTCGTTGGAAACAAGATAGAAATCTACTTTGATTCGTTCACGAGTCAAAATTAGGTTTTCTGATCATTAAAATCTTACTGTCAGTGAAAACACCAATTGTTTTTCGTTCGAACTTTCGCCAAAATTCGTCCGAATACATCTGATTTTTTATTTCTGATCAGAAATTTGGAAAGTAGACTTCCTCACGGACAAAATATAAAAAATCTACAAATTTCAGTTTTTGGGTCAAATTAAGGTTTTCTGTCAATATAAAATTATACTGTCAGTTAAAAAAATGCAGACCGGTTTCCGTCTGAGTTTTAAACCCAAATTTTAGCCAGAGCTTCCTACCGTAGAGTAGGTTCTAGATATGATTTTGTTTTCTCCAAAATCATTTCCTAAGTCTCAGATAAAAATATAAATAAATATATATTTACTGTTAAAACAACGTATCCGAAAATCGGGCTGTTACAAAACAAAGATAAAATACCATAACTAACAACCCCAAATAAACATACATACCACAAACAAATAGCACATAGCCATCGGAAAAATCCCTCAGGTAATCCCCCCTTACCTCTTGAACAATTAAGCTTCCGATTAACTTTGACACAATTTCGAAGATCAGTGACACACGTACGAGCAACAACTTCAACCTTCAACAAACCACCATCACATAAGTCAAAACAAGAAACATAAAATCACCTAATTCTCTATACTAGGTTACAGCCTCCATGGGTTTAGTGGCTTAAAAAATTTCTAAACTTGCTTAAGTCATTGGATTAATGATCTAAGTACTTAAGACAATAGGATTAATGATTAACCAACAAAGTTTGAATCAAAATCTTCCAAACTTCCAAATACCTAGGTTCGGCCATGATAGGTAAATGAAGCTAAAGATTTTTGTTTGATGAAATAGCTTGGATTCAACATGAACACATACTAGAAAGATAATATACAAGATCATTTGTAAAGGAAATGAACAAAATCTTCCTCCAACACCATCACCTAAGGTTCGGCCATATCAAAAAAAATGAGGAGGAAAACTTTGTTTACAACAATCTCTTGGATTATGAACATATGCATGATAATAGGAACATATAAATTGGTTTCATATTTATTGGATTTTTCTATGATTTTCTAGAGGATTTCAAACTTTCTAGATCTAGAAATTGAAAAGGATGATCAAAGCTTTAAATAATGAAAGTAATTGAAGAGCATGATGTTTAATGATGATGAGGATCATGGATTACCTCTTGGAATTGAAGAAATGTGCAAGAATCAACCACTTGCTTCACAAACTCAAGGTTATGGAGTTAGAGAGAATAAGAACAAAGATGAAGATTGGAGAAGAAATGAGAAGAATGGAGAAGCTTGGTGACTCATGAGAATAGATGAAGCCAAGCCTCCATGGGCCTTGGGCCATGTGAAATTGGGTTTAGGAAAAATCCAAGCCCAATACTAATTTTCCAACATCAAAATGTTTAAGACTTTAATCAAAGGCATAGGAAAATTAATAGTAGGAAATTGGTTCATGAAATTGAAGTATTGGCCATGATATTGGGCCATAAGACAGCAGCCCAACTTGGGTTTGGATGGTCAAAATTGATCCAATTCACTTGGAAGATCATGGAAACTAGTTTAGGGACCAAAATGCAATTTAGAGAAAGTGTAAGGATCAAAATGCAATTATTAAAAATTGCTAACATAACCCTAAGCCACATCAAACCACTTACATGGATGACTTGTTCCTAAGAGAATATAGGGTTTATCCACTTATCGAGTCCCGAATCTCCCGTAATCAGCTCCGTCGTTTGCCCGATTGAATATAACACCCGTAAAACATAAATTATTTCACTTTTAATGAAATAATTCTAAAAATACACAATCATAGGAAATAAAATAAAAACCTTAAGTTTTTATTTCACGAATTAAAATTAGGTCTTCTGATCAATATAAACATACTGTCAGTGAAATTTACAGACCGGGATTTGTCTCACTTTTCAACCTAAATTTTAATTGTAGCTCTCTACGTTCAAGTAGAATTGAGTGATGAACTTCGTTTATTTTAAATAATTTTCTAAAACACAGATAAACATATAAACATAATCATACGCATTTCTGTTATTTAAAACAGTGAAAATCGGGGTGTTACATTACTACCCCTCTTAAAAAAAAATTTCGTCCTCGAAATTTGTGACTCGAAACTAGATAGGATATCTCCATCCCAGAGTCTTACTTTCACAAGAATGTATATAGGAGAATTTCATTCATCTGAAAAGAATACAGGAATATCCCGTGCATAAATGATTCTTTAATAAGTTCGTGGATGTAAAAAATATATGATCGGTACAAATTTACCAACATGAATCTAAGAAAGCTCCTTCTTTCACAAGAACATTACGAAACAACAATTTTAAAAGGATATTAGTCCGACAAGAATTCAGACTGGATCACTTCCACCAGACGTAAAAGTGACTAGACTAAGTCTCATCGAAAAACTTCTTTTGTCAAGAAAATGTCTATCCCGGACGATAATAGGACAGTTCAAGCAAATAGAATTGACAGTAACTGGCTTAGCAGTTAGGATTGAAACAATCAAATCATGATAACAAAGAAACAGGCAATTTCAAAATATTCACACACAATTCATCGAAATAAAAGTATGAATTGCACCTGAATTCGAAAAGTAAAATTAAGATATTACCGTCGTAGTTTGAAGTCTTAGCTCCCCACACATTATAAACTCTACCCGCAGTCTTTGGCTTATCAGTTCTGGTGTTATTGACAGCAAGTCCACGTTTTGGTGCATTACAATCCCTCGACAGATGTCCCACTTGATCACAATTAAAGCACTTGATTCCCCTCACTGGGCATTTATCAGCCATATGGCTTGTATCCCCACAATTGTAACACCTCCTGACTTGGCCTTGGTTTTGATTCTTCTGGCCTCGATTTCCCAGTGCAGAATTATTAGGGCGATATTGGTGTTGATTCTGGTTAATTCCCGATGGTTGGAAATAAGGTTCATTCTACCCTTGTCTTCCTCTTTGGTTCTGGAATTGACCCTTTAACCTAGCCGGTCCTCCTACAATTCCTCTGTTGTCTCTTTCTTTCCTCATTAGCTCTATTTTTCTACACTTCTCGACTAAGGCTTCGAAATTCCTGATTTCCAATGGTAGCAGTGATTTCTTAATCTCGAAGCGGAGTCCTCCGTCAAAATGCTCACACTTCCATTCCTCGTTTGGATTATTATGAAAGAAGCGAAAATATTTGGCAAGCGATTCAAACCTTGCCGCGTATTCTTCAACAGTTAAATCCCTCTACTGCAGTCATAGAAATTCTACTTCCTTTTCAGCTCACGCACTTTGAAGAAAGTACTTGTTCAAAAACGTAGTTCGAAATAATACCCAAGTAATCACCTGATGCTCTGCTTCCAATAGTTGTCTGGCACCCCTCCACCAATACTCAACGTCTCCCACTAACAGATAGGCAGCATAAGACACCTTCACTCCCTCTAGAGTATGAATCAGCTCGAAAATCTTTTCTAACTCTTGAATCCATAAGTCAGCTTTCACAGGATCTACATCTCCATTGAATTGTGTCGGATCTTGGCATCTAAAAGCAGTTATATTCTTGCCTTCAACAGTCTGTTCAGCTCGAACCTGTGCCTGCTGGTTCTGGGCATTCATGGATGCAGTCTGATTAGCAATAGCAGCTGCCACGTTCTCCATAGCCTGAGCGGCATAGTCCACTCCACCTTCATAGTTCTCATTCATGTTACCACGACCGCCAAGAGGACCACCTCTGCGACCCCTTCCACGACCTCGTCTACGTCCACCTTCTGGTGCGAGTTCCATAACTGACCTACAAGACCAAATCAGTTAGGCCACCACAGAAAATGAATCGCTTACTTATTAACACACATTACTTCTAAGAAGTAATTCAAACACTCTCAATCAGAGAACACACAACATCAACGCAACAGACCTATTCCCCAACATTCCCGAAAGACTCGACCAGTTCTGATACCACTAATGTGACACCCTAACTTGGGTCATCACATGGTTACCCGTTAACTCATTGCGGAAAATAAAACTCTAATTCGCTGGTTGCTTTCGGAAAATAATATTTTCTTAAGTTGTTATTATCTCTCAAAAAGGTGATAATTTTTTTTTTCCTTTTCCTTTCTTTTTCGACCAACCCAACAACAACGTAAACATCATCAATTATGGATATATAAATATAACACACTTCTATACTGCATCATAATGGTTTATACAACCCGACCTTAATAAGTATAGGTCCTTCGAAACAAAACATAAGGTAATTAAAACCCTAAGATGGTTGTAACTAACAGACACTATGAAAGTAGTAAATAGCATCCCAATGTTCTGAACTAAATAGCCTTCTTCTTCTTGTAGAAGTCATATCCCTTGATTGGTTCCCCTGAACTCCACAATATACAGCACAGCAAAGCAAACCCAAGACAACAATGCAAGGGAAAGAAACCAATATATGGATTTAACTCGATAACTACATGCTCGACTCAAAGGAAAACATATATATATATATATATATATATATATATATATATATATATATATATTCATACAACATCAGTTCATAAATAAACAAGTAGTCATCATTGGGTTCCATACCCGATCATAGTCATTGAAAATCATGCAGGTACGCTTCAATAATCGTCGTCTAACTTTTACCCAATCTCCGGAGATCACAACACCGCGTAAATGAGCTGATCAAGCTCGATAGCCAGGTATATTAGGCACTTCGTGGCATGGAATACTTTATCCATCAAAGCACCATACATACTTCGTAGCACAGAATACCTTATTTATCAAGACACCGTACATAACTTTGTAGCATGGAATACCTTATTCACCAAGGCACCATACATAAAACGTGGGCACGTCTGCCAATGAATGCATGTAAAACATTATATTCTCGTCGTTTTCTTCGTGTATAATCTTTCCTTTGCCAAAGCTCAAAAGCTTACGACCAACATAGATTTCATTGTCTTAAAATCTTTTATTATCAACACAGGACACGCAGTCTGAGTGCTTAGTCAAGAAACCCCTAGACCGATGCATCAGGCTTAGGTTCGTGGTAATAGAAAACAATGTTCACTTTAAACGTTATTTACACCGTAATTAGGACACGAAGTCCACAACACCGTAAGAACACTAGTATCCCGACGTCTCGATTACTAAGTTCAATATCACCGTTTACACCGTTTGCACATAGCCATTGGAAAAATCCCTCAGGTAATCCCCCCTTACCTCTTGAACAATTAAGCTTCCGATTAACTTTGACACAATTTCGAACATCGGTGACACACGTACGAGCAACACCTTCAACCTTCAACAAACCACCATCACATAAGTCAAAACAAGAAACATAAAATCACCTAATTCTCTATACTAGGTCACAGCCTCCATGGGTTTTATGGCTTAAAATTTCTACACTTGCTTAAGTCATTGGATTAATGATCTAAGTACTTAAGACAATAGGATTAATGATTAACCAACAAAGTTTGAATCAAAAAATTCCAAACTTCCAAATACCTAGGTTCGGCCATGATAGGTAAATGAAGCTAAAGATTTTTGTTTGATGAAATAGCTTGGATTCAACATGAACACATACTAGAAAGATAATATACAAGATCATTTGTAAAGGAAATGAACAAAATCTTCCTCCAACACCATCACCTAAGGTTCGGCCATATCAAAAAAAATGAGGAGGAAAACTTTGTTTACAACAATCTCTTGGATTATGAACATATGCATGATAATAGGAACATATAAATTGGTTTCATATTTATTGGATTTTTCTATGATTTTCTAGAGGATTTCAAACTTTCTAGATCTAGAAATTGAAAAGGATGATCAAAGCTTTAAATAATGAAAGTAATTGAAGAGCATGATGTTTAATGATGATGAGGATCATGGATTACCTCTTGGAATTGAAGAAATGTGTAAGAATCAACCACTTGCTTCACAAACTCAAGGTTATGGAGTCAGAGAGAATAAGAACAAAGATGAAGATTGGAGAAGAAATGAGAAGAATGGAGAAGCTTGGTGACTCATGAGAATAGATGAAGCCAAGCCTCCATGGGCGTTGGGCCATGTGAAATTGGGCTTAGGACAAATACAAGCCCAATACTAATTTTCCAACATCAAAATGTTTAAGACTTTAATCAAAGGCATAGGAAAATTAATAGTAGGAAATTGGTTCATGAAATTGAAGTATTGACCATGATATTGGGCCATAAGGCCGCAGCCCAACTTGGATTTGGATGGTCAAAATTGATCCAATTCACTTGGAAGATCATGGAAACTAGTTTAGGGACCAAAATGCAATTTAGAGAAAGTGTAAGGATCCAAATGCAATTATTAAAAATTGCTAACATAACCCTAAGCCACATCAAACCACTTACATGGATGACTTATTCCTAAGAGAATATAGGGTTTATCCACTTATCGAGTCCCGAATCTCCCGTAATCAGCTCCGTCGTTCGCCCGATTGAATATAACGCCCGTAAAACATAAATTATTTCACTTTTAATGAAATAATTCTAAAAATACACAATCATAGGAAATAAAATAAAAACCTTAAGTTTTTCGTTCACGAATTAAAATTAGGTCTTCTGATCAGTATAAACATACTGTCAGTGAAATTCACAGACCGGGATTCGTCTGACTTTTCAACCTAAATTTTAATCGTAGTTCTCTACGTTCAAGTAGAATTGAGTGATGAACTCCGTTTATTTAAAATAATTTTCTTAAACACAGATAAACATAATCATATGCATTTCTGTTATTTAAAACGGTGAAAATCGGGGTGTTACAATTGACGCCACACTTAAGATATAGGTGAGAAGGTGAGTGATAAGTCATGGGTTTGATTGCCACAAGTTGCCTTGATTAGATCAGATTTAGTTCTTTTACCCAAGAATGTGACACCCTACTCCCGGGTCATCACATGGTTGCCCGTTTGCGGAAAATAAGATTTTATTTGCTGGTTGCTTTCGGAAAATATTAATTTCTCAACGTGAATCTCTTCAAAATATGGTGATAAATTTTTTTCCTTTTAACTCCATAACAACGACATAATCATAACCATACTTAGATATATAAGCATATGCAGAAGTCATACAACTATACTGCCTCGTATGTTTCACACTTAGGTCTTTATCAACTTAGTTCATTTCAACACATGACATCACATAAAAAGAACCTAAGCTGGTCGAAACTAACAGACATTATTGGAAAGACCCCCATGGTCTTTTCCCACAAACAGATACTTCTTCAAGCATCTAGCATCTAAGTCCGCAAGTGACTTAAAGAACTCCTCCGCTTCATCTGTACCAATATCCCAGGATACAACGGCAATTACCAGTAGAACCTGATATATTTGTAAGGGTGAGACGCCAATATATGGATTTAACACAATAACTAAAAGCGCGACTCACAAAACAGCATATACACATACAATTATAGCAACATACATTCTCATATCAATGGGTTTCATACCCCAAACATCAACGTTTGAAAACTATGCATGAACACTTCCATATATAGTCTCTACATTTCGCTAAATCTCCGGAGATCCCCAACAACGTGTAAATGAGCTGATCAGGCTCGATTGCCAGGTATATTAGGCACAACATGTTTACCATAGCACACTGCCCACTCAAGGCACAGTGATCAACGTATATGGTATTGCCAGGTATATTAGGCACAACGTGTTTACCATAGCACACTGTCCAACACAAGGCACAGTGATCAACGTATATGGTTTTCCATTATCCATCAAGGCATAATGAATCAACGTAGCATGAAATACCTCACACCCAAGGCATTCACACAAAACAACGTGGCATGGAATACCTTACTCATTAAGGTACCACACTTCACAACGTGGGCACGTCTGCCAATGAATGCATGTAAAACGTTTGTTCTCATCATTTTTCTTTGTGGTAGTAGAGATTTTCAACGTATTAACTTAACGTGTTTAGATCTTTCAACGTCAACACAGGACACGAAGTCCGAGTGCTCAATCACAAAACCTTAGACCTTGCAATCAGCCTTGGGGTTTGTGGTCGTAGAAAACAACTTTAAATTCCTCTTTAACACACAGTATACCTCTTGTATACAGTAGACACCAAGTCTACAAGACTACTTCCAGTCCAAAGGACACTAAGTCCACAACGTAAAGAATCTCAATACTCCGACGTCTCGGTTATTGAGTTCAACCCTCTTTAAAACAATTCTCAACTTAAAACTTGATTTCGAAAAATCTTATTAAATGGGTAGATTCTGTCATAAAACACCAGTTTCCAAAAAACATCATTTTCAGAAAATAGGGTCACAGAGATTTTAAGTTCATCAAAAATACGCGTTGCCGTTCTAAAATACTTGCAATCGTCAGTTTTCCAAATTGCCGTCGTTAAGTCATTTTTAAATAATTTAAGCCAAAACTTAGCTTTTTCCGCTTAATGAATTTTCTAAAATAACGGTTAACTTATTTTCGCAGATTAATTTCACAGAACAACGTTTTATAATATTGCGGAATATCTTAAACTATATGTTAGATTCGGCCAACACTACACAAAAAGAGACAAATTCCAAATATTGCTTAAGTCATGGATTAATGATCCTAATGAACTTAAGACTTTGGATCAAGGATAATCAACTAAGTTTTGACTCAAAATACTCCTAACCCTCACAAAGCTAGATTCGGCCATCAAGAGTATATAGGATTAGGGTTTTCATTTTAACAAACCAACTAGGATTCAACATATGTACATACATGTATGATAGAAGACATGATCATACATCAAAATAAATAACAAAACTTCATTCATTCTTTCCTCTATAGGTTCGGCCATGATCCATTAAATGGGAAGGAATTTTTTTATTACAACATGCTCTTGGATTATGGTAGTAGAGATGATAACTAACTCATAGAAATTGATTTCATATTTTTAGGATTTTTCTATCATCTTCTAGAGAATTTCAAACTTCTAGATCTAAGAATGGAAAAATATGATTCATGGCATAAACATGAGAAATACATGAAGAGGAAAGCTTAGATGATCAAGGATATGAGTTTTTACCTCTTGAAGATTGAAGAAATGAATAAAATGATCAATCCAAACTTTATGGCTTTTGAGACAGCTTTGAGGGTGTGTTGGTTTTGTGAGTATATCTCATGATCTACTCATCCGAAAATTACAAAATTTGGCTTATTGGAAATATAAGAAGAAAAGGAACAACTTTTATGTTTAAGTTTTAATTTGGTTCGGATCATAACATGGGTAAAAATAGGCTTCTTTCTGCTGTCTCGCATGGATCTGAGGATTCTGGGCAGTTTCTGTATTTTGGTCATAACTCTCAATATACTCATCCGTTTTTGATGATATTTAGCTCGTTGGAAAGAAGAGAGAAATAGGAACAAATTTCATGTTGAGAGTGTTTCGAGTTTCAGAAAGGAAGATGGTCATAGTTTCGATGCAAGATGGTCATGAAAAATGAACAAAAGTTCATCCCCCCCACATGAACATAGGTTCGGCCTAGGCATGAAACAAGGGAAGGAAGATTTTGTTTTCAACAATCTTTTGTATTATGATAGCAATAATGATTATAAGCACATAGAAATTGGTTTCACTATTTTAGGAGTTTTCTATGATTTATGGTGATTTTTCAAAGTTCTAGATCTAGAAACTTAAAAGTGATGAACATAGATGAAATAGACTTTGAATCATGAAACTTATTGAAGAACATAAAAATGATTAGGAAAGAAGAATAGGATTCACCTCTTGAAGATCAAAAACAAGTGAAGATCCAAGGACTTGCTTCACAAAATGATGATATGAACTTAGAACTTTTGGGTGTTTTTGTGTAAAATGTGAAATAGGCAAGTAAGAAAGTGAGAGTATGGCTTCTATAGAGTGTGGGCTGCGCCACTTTTGAAGGATTAAGTGGAAAGGAGGTGGCTTCTTCAAGGGCTTAAGTGCAAATAACTCCTAGGGACCATTTTGCAAAATTCCAAAAGTATAGGGACTAGTTTGCAAATTTCTAATAGTTTGTAATGATGACCATGTGCAACACTTAATGTGTTCACATTGTGACTCACCATGTGAGTCATCTTGTGTGAGTCACCTATATTATCCGTTAGTGGCTCCCGGAAATCCCGTAATCTGCTCCGCCGTTTACCCGATTACGCATTTCGCCCGTAAAACTTAAATTATTTCACTGTAAATGAAATAATTCTAAAAATACACAATTATAGGAAATAAAATAAAAACCTTAAGTTTTTCGTTCACGAATTAAAATTAGGTCTCCTGATCAGTATAAATATACTGTCAGTGAAATTCGCGGGCCGGGATTCGCCTGACTTTCAAACCTAAATTTTAATCGTAGCTTCCTACGTTTAAGTAGGATTGAGTGATTAACTTCGTTTATTTAAAATAATTTTCTAACACTCATATAAAAATATAAACATAATCGTCCGCATTTCGATTATTTTGAAACAGTGAAAATCGGGGTGTTACAAAGAACCAAAGGGAAGCTCTCACAATAGAGAAAACTCTTCAAATTTCATTCATATTCCAAAACTGATTTGTGTAGTACAAGAGTTCCCTATTTATAGGCTAACTTGGAAATACAAGAAATAAAACTCCCACTACCATGCATTTACCACAAATTGATAAATGCATTTACATTACCTAGTAAATAAGCATAAACATGATAATAATTTCCCCATAGCCATTATTATGACTTAGAGCACTACTAGAAAGCATTTAGTGAGGCTAGGAGAATACAAAAGATCATTAGAAAATTTATCCTAAAAATATTACGAAAATTAAAAATAAAATGATAACAATTTGACTTAATTATTATCTAATAAGCCCACTAATTCTAGTGCACTAATATGGATCTGAATATGCTTCTTTCCACATGCTCAAGCCATCCATGTTTCTGTCATGTATATTATATGATAATTGCGTAGGGCGACCTAAACCCTACTAGTAGTCTAGTAATCAACAAGACCAAAATCGCATTGGAAACCTTTTCTGTGAAACCAATGGTGATTCAGGGATTGTAGGTTTATCGACGTTAAGATGATTTTATATTGTTTATGGTTGATTTGACTTTATTATCATTATTGAATTGATATTATGTTATTTTGGTGATATTGGAATATGTTGTTGATATTGTATTATGCATGATTTGTCTGGTTTTAATATTGTGCTTAGTGGATTTTAAGCAAAGATATATATATTGTTCGGGAGATAATTGTTTGGTTGTGAGGATGATGGTGATTTAGAGGTGCCTAGCCTAAACTAATTATTTTAAAGAGGAGTTGTGACAGTGTAGAGGTTTTGATGGAAGGTTAAGGCACTAGGTTGTTGTTAATGTGGGTTGGTGATATTCATGTGTTTGCATTGTTGTTCACAACCGTGTATTTGGAATACACGAGGTCAGGAGTTCTCGCTAGACCATTCCACCTTAGATATAGGTTGCGCAGCTATAGTGTCATTGAATTTCATGAGTACCACCGGGAGTGGAAGGGGTGTGCACTGGGATCATTGTGCAGCTATAGTGTCATTTCTTTGCGTGAGCATTCTCACCATGGAAGAGAATGTGCACCAGGAATTTGGAACCTGTCGCTTGAACAACTGACTGACATTCTGAACAAGGAATGCATGAAGGAAATTGGTAGTGGCCACGTCAACATAAAGAGTTAGATTGCATGAGTATGGGTAGAGGTTGAGATAGTGATTTAAGGATGATGGTTGGTTTTGACGGATGTTATGTCTGTGACAGTTACTGTATAATATGCTATGACTCTGTTCCACTTATTGATGATAGAATTGCTTCTTATCCCCTATATTCTGTATTTTTGTGTGTCTATTTTATTTACATTAGAAGACCCGATGGAGGAATATGTTGCTGAGGAGCTCGACGGATCTCTATATGAAACGGAGGTTGCTGAGGAGTTGGACGGAGCTCCTTACGAACCAGAGGCGGGAGGTCGAGCTGTGATCCATGGTGATTAGAGTATAGACACTACAAAAAAAAAAGGTGTTTAGCGACCGAAGGAATCGGTCGCTATTCAGTGAAATTCGGTCGCTAAATGGATTAGCGACCGAATAGTGTCGGTTGCTAAAACCCTAGTCGCAAACAGGTTTAGCTACCGAATTTGGAATCGATCGCTATTAGCGACCGAATTATTCAGTCGCTAATTTATAAAAATCGGTCGCTAAATTGGTCTCCAACACTTATTATAGAACCAATTTAGCGACCGAATATTCGGTTGCTAATTCGGTCGCTAAATTGGTCACTAATTTTTTTTAAAAAAAGTCACCAAATTGGTCCCCAACACCTATTCTGGAGACCAATTTAGCAACTGATTTCTTTAAAAAGCTTATAACAAACCATTTTTTACAACAAATAAAAGATAACTTCTTTATTGTTGTCACAATATTATTATAAAAAATAACTTTCATAGAAAATAAATTAAATATCAACCAACAAGATTCTTAGGTACATAAATACATTTAATATGAAAAAAATACACTTGTCTTACAGGATTGCAATTAAAACCAAAATAGTCTAATTTACCTATCCACATCTATTTCAATAACATTAATCTTAGTCAGCTTAACATCTCATCATATTCCTTCTCAGTACCTACACCGGTTAGAAGTCCCATGACATTTGCAAAAAGATAGATATTAACTCAGGCCAATCAATAAGAATACAAAATATAATGATGCCTCCATAGTAACACTTGCATAGCATTACAGGTGTAAAATTCTATCAGAGAATTTACAAAAAAGAGAAGGAACATGCATATGGTGTTATTACCAAAAAATATCAATTTTGCAAATAATTTCTTTCTGGATCAGAAGGCCAAAGGATACAATGATTTAAAGTGCATAAATTACAATTAAACTAAGCCGAATAATTAAACTTTAAAGACAAAATTTCACTAATAATTCAATCTCATTCTAAATCCTTATAAGCTGTCAATAGCAATAGCAGCATTAGAAAATACCATCCAGCAGAAAATTTCCAGGGGGCACTGGAGCCATGTAAAGGAGAAGGTTCATGGAATTCAGCTTCTCTCTAATACACCACAAGAAGGATGTCAGTACCCATTTAATACATAACCCGACAACAAAGCAAAGTAGAAGAAAAATATGACAGAGATATAAATACAGCAAAACCAGTCAAAAACCTCAAAAAAAACAATGCACAGAGGAGTCCAAACTGTATCAATATCCTCCTAAGACAACAAAAAAGAAACACTTAGAAGCTAAGATAATGTTTCATGTAATAAGGCAGTCCAATCTCTGCATATCTAACAAATAAACGCATCTAAGAAACCATGGGCTGAACACCATCAACAGACAAAATGGCCCAATCCCAAATGATATCTAAAGAAGAAGTTCCTTTGAAGATCTTGGCATTCCTTTCCAACTATAAGCACCAAAGCACACATAGCACACTGCCACAGAATTTTAGCATCATTACCAAAGCCAAACCTCTAAATTATTGAGAAGAAAATGATGCAAATTCTTAGTGCAAACCAGTTCTCTCCAAAAATGCTAAAAAACTTATTCCAAAGCAAGTTTGCAGCTGAAATTTATCCCTCGTTTTTACATGTATCTCACTGGCAGGTAGTAGGAGGAATTAAAAACAAAATAGAAGAGAATGTGTAATCCATGTTAACCTTTCAAATCCAAGGGACATTGGCAGTAGATTATAAACACAATACTGACATTGATAATTCCTGAAAGCCCTCGCACATCTAAACTAGGAATAAACTATTCAACATTGACATGGGAGAAATAACATGCCAAATTACTCCAACCAAATTTATGATTAATATCAGAACAAAAATCCCATCAATCTCATATGTTGTCCATCTTAGTCTTTGTGAACAAGAAGACTAGCTCAAAGAATGTATACTGCCACTAATTTTATTCTTGTTCACAGTAAATAAGTTTATAAGATATGTGAATATAAAGTCTCACTAGCAAGATAAATAAAACCAAGATTGACACTACAGTTTGCTCTAACACGATATTTAGATGCCAGTGGGGCGACACCATGAAGTTAAACCTAACAAGCAAAGGAGGATGGTCTAACATTTAGCCTTAGCTGTATTTCTGAAAAAAAGTGGATTTCATGACATAAATCCAAGAAAAATCTACAAAGATGATAATCTTGAAGATTAAAAGTATGACAAATACAACCAATCAGAAAATAGGATATTAGATTCATAAGTAAGAAATAAATTTGACTTCTTATAAAAGCAGACTCAAAACGCATAATGATCTAACTAAGTAGGAAGAACAAACCAACATCGTCACAAGCTCGCCTCAAGTTTTTTCATGACAACAACAAATATGGTACAAAAAGAGTATATCACTAAGACAGCAAGGAGAGATTGGGATGAACATACCTTTTCTAATTTTAGGCATGAAACCAAATTAAGTCTGCTCAAGAATCCTCCTTCAATTCATCATAATCGGAGCCACTTGCATTATAACCTAAAAAAATGCATCAAAACAAAAATGGTCACATAATTACAGAGGAAAATAAAAGGAAGCAGTTGCCAAAAACAAGGGAGACTTTACCATAATAAATTTGCTTAGGCATAATTACTAATTGAAACTAATCAACAAATTTGTAGAAGAAAAAGGATATAAAGAACTATCTTGAATTGGAAGAAATAATGCCAGAAAATCAGAGGATTTTTGAATCTAAAGTTGCACAAATTCCACAATTGGGCAGAATCAACATATTAGGTTTAGGGTTTCAAAAGGGGATTTTTGGGTTAGGGTTCCAAATTCAAATCAGAGGAAACTAAGAATAGAAAAGACGAAATCTTCTTACCAAGAAGGAAGAGCGGCGTGCGGCGTGCGGCGTGCGGCGGCAGCAGGAGACTCCGGCGAGGCGGTGACCACGACGGCGACGAAGCAATGGCGGCGAACACAGAGACCAATCGGACCAAACGAGAGAAAAGATTGATAGCTACGCTTGGTTTCGCCAAGCTCGACCGAAAATGGAGGTCCCGCGGCCGAGGATGGCGTTCACGCAGCGGAGGGTGGCGTTCGCGCTGTGGAGGACGAACCAGAACGTGCAGGGACACGCGGTCCTCTCCCTAAAAGGCGCGGTTGAATGGAAACCGAACGGCGGGCTGGACGGCGGCCTCTCCAGTGGCGGCGTGCAACTGGTTTGTGGGGAGGAGGAGGAAGAAGAAGAAGTTTGAGAGAGATGAGAGGAAGGAGAGGTAGTAGAGAAAGAAAGAAGGAAAGTAGTGAGGGGGGAGGGAATCGTGGGTGATAAGAGAGGGAGGAGAAAGAATATTAAGTTTTTAACTTAATATCTAGTGATAGGTAAAATATGAGTGATAAATATTGAGTCAAAAAATAAACATGTTTTTATGTTTTCGGTCGCTAAAACAGTCGCTAGATAAAAAATAAAAACTTAGTCGCAAAATCGGTCGCTATTAGGCCCTTGTGCTTTTTCACAATCACGCTTTAGCAACCGATTTAATGTCGGTCGCTAAAAGGATAAAAAAAATAAATAAATCTTTCAAAAAACCAGTGGCTAAATCGGTCGCTAACTGGTCAAATAAGTTGACTTTTAATATTTTAGGTTTAGCGACCGAATTAGCGACCGTGGCAAATTGCGACCACTTAGTCGGTCGCTAATTCGGTGGCTAAACACCAGATTTTGACATTTTCTGCAAATCAACCAAACGGTCGCAATATCGGTAACAAATAGCGACCGAAAAGTTTCGATTGCTATTTTCGGTCGTTAAACGAGACTTTTTTTTTGTAGTGAGATAGTATGGCCAGTGTGTCTAAGAAGTATTTTTATATTGGCTAAAATATCATTTTGGTCCCTTAACTTATTTTTTAGATTCAGTTTGGTCCTTTAACTTTTAAAATGTTCAATTTGGTCCCTTAACTTATTTTTTTAGATTCAGTTTGGTCCCTTAACTTTTAAAATGTTCAATTTGGTCCCTAAATTTGTGTCCGTTGACCTAAATTAGTCCTCTTCGTCAATGAGTCAATAACGGTGTGAACTTTTTGATGATTAGGTTGAAACTCGCTAACAATTTACATGAACAGTTTGAATCTCATTACCAATTAAAAGAACTGATAGCGTGAATCCGTAAGTGTACGGTTTCGTCGTCAAGTAATAAAAAGATCGAACCCACAGAGACCGTGATCTTAAATAACAATTAATTATTAAATCAATTTAACTAAACTATATATAAGAAAGATTTGGAAAAGATTTGGTTTTTAAAACAAAGATTAACTAACAAATCAAAATATCTAAAACGAAATCAGTTAAAAATCGCAATCAAATCTAATCTGGTGTTTTTCAAATTAAAATATATTTCCAGGAATTGGGTTACCAACAAGACTGCTTATGCTACTAAATTGACTACTCCTCTTGTTAATTATCAAAATTGCTTTGAAGGTGAATTTATCCTAATAAAGTTAATGTTCCCTTTCGAGATACAAGAACCGTGCCGAATTAAACCAACCCCTACTCTCGTGGTAATTGTATTTAAATTGAACCCATTACGATTTGTGACAATTCAATGAACCCTCGAAGGACCGCTTCTAACTCTCGTGATTTAAGTCCTAAGTTCAATTCCTATAGATCCAATACCTAAGTTCACCGCTAGGTTCATCCTTAGAGTATCTATGACATGCAAATAAGTGCGCACCAAATTTACAAGTAATTCATGCAATAGGAATCAAATCGAAAGCAAATTGAAATTAACAAGAAGTAAAACGTCAATTCATCACATAAAACGAGTCTTGGGCATAGCCCCAATTCCTAGAAATAAAACGACTACTCACACATTGCCATGTTCATAGCAACGTTGAATAACAAAAACATGAAAATCCTAAGAGAAGAGAAGAAATTGAGAAGAAGAGAAATCCTAAAATTAAGCCTAAGGTAGCAGCCAAGAGGTCCCTATTTTCGAGCCTTTCACTCCTATTTATAATGCAGGGCAACTTGGATCCAAATCTGTTACAAAATCAAATCAAATCTTCAATTTAAAATTCCAGATATTGCGCGTCACGGCCGTGATGGTCATCACGGCCTGGGCGTGATCTCTTCTGATTTGTGGGATGGCTTCACTCTGAGTCTGTCACGGCCGTGATGGTCATCACGGTCTGGCCGTGATCATTTCTGCCTGCGAGGGTCTGGTTCTGCTTCCATGTCACGGCCGTGATGGACATCACGGCCTGGCCGTGATGGCTTCTGGTTTTGAGCACTTTCTTCCTTTTCAGCTCCACTCGGTCACGGCCATGATGCCTATCACGGCCTGGCCGTGATGGCTTCTGTTTGGCTCATTTTTCTTTTATTCTTCAAGCTCCTTTTGATTATGCAAGCTCCAATATGACTGATTTTAACATTTAATTCTTCAATTCCTGCACAAACACACCACAAAACCACCTTACCCGTTCCAAGGCAAAAACTAACAAAAATTAAATTAAATATGCCTAACCTATATGAAAATGCATGCAAAATGTCAAGGAAATATGAGGTGAAATCACACTCATCAAACTACCCCAAGCTTAAGATTTTGCTTGTCCTCAAGCAATCATTAAGGCCAGCCAAGATATACAATCAGAGCATGGACAGTAAACCAAGAACCCGAGTAACAAATCCAAGTAACAGGCATATCCAAATAAATAATCATGAGACAATCAATTTCAAGTCCAATTAGAAGCTTAGGTTCCCTAAATTCATATCTCTCACTGATTCGAGCACTCATCTCACCTCACTCAAGTGTTTAAGGGTATATGACAATTCACTCAATTTCCTCAAGGAAAGTACCCTACCATAAGCTTGACTATTAACCAAATCTCTACTTTATTAATGAAAACACACAAGAATCAAGAGGTCTTTTATTTTGGTTGTAATGGGGCCATGGGATTAATTGTTAGGTGGGGAAACCAAGAAAAGGAATTACAAGAAGGCTAACAAAAATATCAAATAATGCAAAGTATGACAACCTTCTAAAATACCTTTTGGGCTTTAAATCACTCTTCCACCACTCTTTCTTCCTTTTTCATTTTCTTTTTCACTTTATTTCTCACTTTCTTTTTCTTTTCCTCCCCTTCTCCATTTTTTTTTATTTTTATTATTTTTATTTATTTTTTTGAAGAAGGGGAGATTTTCAACACGAGAGAAATAATTTTCTAACTTTTTCATCCCAAATTTATTTTTTTCAAACCACCCTTTTGCCCTTTTTACAATACTTTAAAAGGTGCCATATCATGCATCATTTATCAAAATTAATCAGGGTACCAAGAAAAGCATTTTATTCTTTTAGGCTCAAAATTGGGCAACTAAGGGGTAGAATTTTAATCAGTCAAAGCTCAGAAGGCCAGAAAGATACCTAGTGCCTCAATCATTTTCAAATATGTTTTCAAAAATTTCTAAGTTTCAAAACGATTTCAAGTCAAGTTCTAGAGAATACAATCCAAGAGGAATAAAACACTCAATCACAAAGAATGGGGAAAATTTAGTGAGTACCCCTTTTAGGCTCAAATATCTCACATTTAGTAGTTCAAAAATCAATGAGAAATACAAATCCAAGGAACCACATGCTAATTATCAACTATCAAAAGATCATCTCTAGAATTTTTAATTTCAGCCTATCACAAGAATACAAAAATTGGGTTCAAAATTCACTGTCTTGATTTATTTGGCACAAAATTTTCACATTTGGATGCATACTCTAAGCAAGGGGCAATCTAATCATGTGATTATGCAAAACTTATGATTATGCAAAACTATGCCTATATGAATGCAACATGCAAGCATGCAAAACAAAAATAATACCCCTACCCCAAGCTTAAAAACTTACATTGTCCCCAATGTAAATAATTAAGTCTGAGGGAGGATAAAAATAAAAATAAATGGAACAACTCACTGAGGCGGTGGTGGGTGCTGGCTCAGATGCCAGTCATAGAGATGCTGGAGCATGACTCGCTGCTCGCGCTGCTCCTCCATGATGCGCTCCTGGTTCGCTAGGTTCCTGCTTCCTCTGGTACGAGGGCGTGAGGCTCCGGCTGCTCTTTGGCGCTTGGTTGCCATGAGTTGTTCCAATGAATCCCAAAAACACAATGCACAACCCCTTTTGTCAGCAATTTCGAATTTAGTGGCTAGGGTTTCAAAATTAGGAATCTTAGTTTTTGCCCAAAATTGAAGGAATTGGCTTATGGGTTTTGTTGGGTTGGGACTAGGGAGCAAGGGAGTAGATTTGGGTTGGCATGGGTGTCATGGAAGAGGTGAGTTTTTGAAGGTTTTCTTGGTGAGTGGGTATGGTAGAGAGAGGGGGGTGGAAAGGAAGAAGATGATGATGACAAGGAGAAGAGGAAGATGGTGGGTTTGTGTTTTGGTATGATGTGTTGATGAGTGAGATGAAGGAAGGGAGGTTGAGAGCTTAGTGTTATGAAGGTGAAAGAGAGGTAGAAGAAGGGAGTTAGGGATTGTGACTGAAACGAGCGAAATCTGGTTTACAGTGCATCAGTTTCGTGTCACGGCCATGACACTTATCACGGGCAGGCCGTGACCAATACGGGTCATGATCTGGGCCTTCATCACGGGCGTGATGCTCATCACGGCCCAGCCGTGATTGATTCGGTTTTGCTGGAGCAGGCCTATCACGCCCGTGATGACCATCACGGCCAGGGCGTGATTGTTTCTGATCTTTTCTGGCTTTCTGCAATTGGCCCATCACGGGCGTGATGTGCATCACGGCTGGGCCGTGATTCTTTCTGTTTTCCTGCTGTAGGCCCATCACGGGCATGAATGCTGGAGCTGGCCTGTCACGGCCGTGACCACCATCACGGCCAGGGGGTGATTGATCCTGCCCTCATAACCTTTTTTTTTTTTTGGAATTATCATGGCCATGATGGTAATCAGGGCCAGGCCATGATCTCCTCTGACTTCATTTTCCACATGCCTTTGTGCTCTCCTTGCCTCCTCAACCTGAAAACACTTGGCAATACTATCAATTTGTGATCTTTCTTCTAAAATTCTCTCAAATTATTCAAAAACAAATTTTAAAAACAACTAAGAAGGGAAAGAGAGCTTGGGTTGCCTCCCAAGAAGCGCTTATTTACGGTCCTAAGCTTGACCATAGTCTCTTCAATCAACCGGGGTCAGCTGGGCTTGGAAGTGAAAGAACACCTCTCTTCCAAGGAAGTCCTTCAAAGAGCTTATATTGTTCATATGGCCATATGCGCTTTCGCTTTGCTCTTTTTACTCTGAGTTTCATGGCCTTACTTCCTCCCGGCGGAAGTTTTAACTCCACATGTTGAGCAACTACTGGTTCATCTTTATTCGGTGCATCATTTGTCATGCAAAGTTTGGGAGTTGCTTCCATGTTAAGCTTTTCTTTCACCTCTGGAGGCATTATCTCAATCCTGCATACATGATTCTCAAAAGGAGGGTTGTTATATGCGTTAGTCAAATCAAAATCCACCCTACCTTCCTCTACATTCAAAGAGAGCTTGCCATTTTTAACATCTATTATTGCTCCAGCTGTGGCCAAGAATGGCCTTCCAAGAATGATAGGGAATTTAGAACTCCCGTTCATATCCAACACCATGAAATCAGTAGGAATGAAAAGTTTCCCTACCTTTATGGGGACATTCTCTAGTATGCCTAGAGGGGTTTTAGTTGAGCCATCCGCAAATTGTAAAGAGAACTTAGATGGACTCAATTTCTTGGTTCCTAACCTCTCAAAGATGGCAAGTGGCATCAAACTCGCACTAGCCCCTAAGTCACATAAGGCATGATCTATTTTAACTTCTTCAATTGAGCAAGCAATAGAGAAACTTCCTGGATCTTTTAATTTAGGAGGCATATTATTTTTAATCTTTTCATCACGCTCCTCAACTAAGCTCTTAGTCTCTTTTTCTACTTGCTTTTTCCTGACTAGCCTTTGTGGGAAAGGTATTGGGGGTTGGTAAGGTGGTGGAGGGATATACTTTGGTTTAATCTCTTCTTGTTCACTCATGTCCACCTCACATTCCACATCCTTTTCAACTACCCCAAGCTTATCATCCCTCAAGTATATAGCATTACAGTGCTCACTGGGATTAACTTCGGGTTGTCCCGGAAACGTACCCTTAGTCCTAGAAGATGTACTAGCTTGTTGGGCAATTTGTGTCTCTAGCATCTTATTGTGAATAGCTAAGTTGTCTACCTTAGAAGCTAGTTCCTTAATGGCTTCGCCCATAGCCCTACCATGTTGCCTAAACTCTTCATTTTGCTTTGTTTGAGTTTCAACAAAATTTTCCATAAGAGACTCAAGTTTAGACTTTTGTACCTGAGGATACCCCAATGCGGGTTTCCTATTACCTTGGCCTTCTTGGAATTCATGGTTCAACGTGTTGTTGTAGTTCCTGTATGAGAGATAAGAGTTATTCTTCCTTCCTTGGTTGTATGAATTTGGGGGAACATAGTTTGGCAACTTCGGGTTCGTGTCATAAAAGTTGTGACATGAATTCACTTGTTCCCCCGAAGCGCCTGATTCATGAGCACTTCCATGTGGGCATTCCACGGAGTCATGTCCCTGCACTCCACAAATCTCACAAGCAACATTAGTATCACCTATTGAACTCACATTAGCCTTTTCAAGTCTATCAAAGCGCTTACTCAATGAGTCAAATTTAGACAGTATTAAATCATTACTATTCATTTCAAACTTACCTCCCGAAATCTTTTTCGGGTTATTACCTCTTTCTGAACCCCATTGATGATAGTTGGTGGCAACGTTCTCAATGATCTCAAATGCTTAAGCCAATGGTCTATTCATCAATGCTCCATCAGCTGCGGAGTCAAGTGACACCTTCGAAGAATAGTCCAATCCATTGTAGAAGGTATGCACTAAAAGCCACTTCTCAAGCCCATGATGTGGGCAAGATTCTAGCAATCCCTTGTAACGATCCCAAGCTTCGGATAAGCATTCTCCGTCCTTTTGGAAGAAGCCGGTGATCTGAGTTCGCAGGTAAGCAGTCTTGGATGGTGGAAAGAATTTTTCCAAGAATGCCTGCTCCAGTTGGTCCCATGTTGACAAAGTATTGGCAGGCACTGATTTCAACCAAGCTCTTGCCCTTCCAGTCAGAGAGGAGGGGAATAACCTCAAGCGGATAGCATCAACCGGTGCACCTCGAATTCTTATTGCATCGGTGAACTCCAAGAATGTCTCCACATGATCAGTCGGGTCTTCCGAGGGTAATCCTCCAAACTGATGTTGCCTAATCATGCCAATTAACTGGGGCGGTACAGTGTAGTTATTCGCCTCAATTTCTGGCCTAGCAATCCCAGTTCGCAAACCCCTAGCATTTGGGGCTGCGTAGTCCTTCAGTGGTTTAGTATCCGGTTGATCGGCCATGAGTGGGATGGGGGTCAACCTTTCTCTCACTCTTTGTCTTTGTAGTCTCCTACGTCTATGAAAAGTCCTTTCGATCTCGGGATCAACTTCAATAAGAGTTCCAAGACTTTGGGATCTTCGCATATAAGAGACAAAATACCTGCAAAGAGAGAGATAGATACACTAGAAAAAGGAATTTTCTTGTTTTTTTTTATAAAAAATGTTCAGAAAAATCAATTTAAAAATTAAATTGAAATTCAAGAAAGCACAGTCCCCGGCAACGGCGCCAAAAACTTAATAGCGTGAATCCGCAAGTGTACGGTTTCGTCGTCAAGTAATAAAAAGATCGAACCCACAGAGACCGTGATCTTAAATAACAATTAATTATTAAATCAATTTAACTAAACTATATATAAGAAAGATTTGGAAAAGATTTGGTTTTTAAAACAAAGATTAACTAACAAATCAAATATCTAAAACGAAATCAGTTAAAAATCGCAATCAAATCTAATCTGGTGTTTTTCAAATTAAAAGATATTTCCAGGAATTGGGTTACCAACAAAACTGCTTATGCTACTAAATTGACTACTCCTCTTGTTAATTATCAGAATTGCTTTGAAGGTGAATTTATCCTAATAAAGTTAATGTTCCCTCTCGAGATACAAGAACCGTGCCCAATTAAACCAACCCCTACTCTCGTGGTAATTGTATTTAAATTGAACCCATTACGATTTGTGACAATTCAATGAACCCTCGAAGGACCGCTTCTAACTCTCGTGATTTAAGTCCTAAGTTCAATTCCTATAGATCCAATACCTAAGTTCACCGCTAGGTTCATCCTTAGAGTATCTATGACATGCAAATAAGTGCGCACCAAATTTACAAGTAATTCATGCAATAGGAATCAAATCGAAAGCAAATTGAAATTAACAAGAAGTAAAACGTCAATTCATCACATAAAACGAGTCTTGGGCATAGCCCCAATTCCTAGAAATAAAACGACTACTCACACATTGCCATGTTCATAGCAACGTTGAATAACAAAAACATGAAAATCCTAAGAGAAGAGAAGAAATTGAGAAGAAGAGAAATCCTAAAATTAAGCCTAAGGTAGCAGCCAAGAGGTCCCTATTTTCGAGCCTTTCACTCCTATTTATAATGCAGGGCAACTTGGATCCAAATCTGTTACAAAATCAAATCAAATCTTCAATTTAAAATTCCAGATATTGCGCATCACGGCCGTGATGGTCATCACGGCCTGGGCATGATCTCTTCTGATTTGTGGGATGGCTTCACTCTGAGTCTGTCACGGCCGTGATGGTCATCACGGCCTGGCCGTGATCATTTCTGCCTGCGAGGGTCTGGTTCAGCTTCCATGTCACGGCCGTGATGGACATCACGGCCTGGCCGTGATGGCTTCTGGTTTTGACCACTTTCTTCCTTTTCAGCTCCACTCGGTCACGGCCATGATGCCTATCACGGCCTGGCCGTGATGGCTTTTGTTTGGCTCATTTTTATTTTATTCTTCAAGCTCCTTTTGATTATGCAAGCTCCAATATGACTGATTTTAACATTTAATTCTTCAATTCCCGCACAAACACACCACAAAACCACCTTACCCGTTCCAAGGCAAAAACTAACAAAAATTAAATTAAATATGCCTAACCTATATGAAAATGCATGCAAAATGTCAAGGAAATATGAGGTGAAATCACACTCATCAAGAACCAATTTGAAACAAATTAACAATTTAAAGGACCAATTTGAAACTCATTTAAAACATAAGGGACCAAATTGAAACTCATTTAACACTGTTACTGACTTTATTGATAGAGAGGACTAAATTGGGTCAATAAAGACAAATTAAGGGACCAAATTGAACCTTTAAAAGTTAAGGGACCAAATTGAATCTGAAAAATAAGTTAAGGGTACAAAATGGTATTTTATTTTCCTCTAAGTATGGTGTAGTGTTTAATTAATGGAAGTTTCATGTTGGTTTACATAAGTTTTAGTTTTTACGTAATTTCACGTTAAGCGCGCGTCTAAGTAATTAATGAATAAGGTTTTTAATCTAATAACACAATGGGGTGTCTCATCTGTTGTTATTGTGATGCCTTTGCATGCCTCTTTTACTTTAAAAAAAAAAATCACTCTAGTCCAACAATATTTTAAATTGAAAGCTCTCATTAAGTAGATTATTCTACAAAATTTCATAAGACTTAAGGCTTTTTTTAAAATTTCCTAACACAACTTTATTTTAACGTATAATACTTTATTCAAAACATAAGACTAAAAGATCCATATATCTAATTTATTGAAATTTGGTAAGCATAATTGTTAAGATAACATCATTTGATTCAAAATTTAAATATGTTAAATTCATATTATATTATGTAAGAATTTATTAAATGGAGTAAGTATCCAAGACTTATCTGATATGATCAAGGATTGATCACTAAACATTTGAGGATCTTTCTTTGATTTCAAGTGCTAAGAATTCAAGATCAAACACAAACTACAACAATAGAATGAAGCTTGATTCTCAAGTGAGAATCAAGAGAAACAAAAAGGAGTAGAAGAGCATAATTATATATGAATTGAAATGACAAGAACAAGAATTAAAGTTCAGAATTTAAATTGCAAGAATTAAAGAACAAAGTAGAAAATGGAATAAGAAGAAGATGAAGGGGAAGGCGCCATAAATGCATTCTTCTTGGAGAAGAAGATTGAATTTGATAAGCCAAAGGAGGATTCACCACTTGAATATGGAAATTCAAGATAAGAATTAGTGGTTCAACTCTTGAACCAAGAAGAGGAGAACTCTCTCTCTCTCTAGAAATCTCAATTATGAGAAAACCTTCCAAATGAATTTAAACTTGTAAAATGATTTACATGAAGCCTATTTATAGGCTCATCCTACTTAAGGTGCAAGCTAGTCTAACTTAAAGTGCAAGCTACTCTTACTTAAGGTGCAAGTAGCTTTGTTTTGGGCCTAATGCCTCCTACTCTTATGCTATGGCCCAATAGACCCAATTCCTAAACTAGTCTTAAGCACTTTTATTACATGAACTCTACTCTATACAAGGGTCCTAATCCCTACCTTTATTACATGAATTCTACTCTATACAAAGGTCCTAAGCCCTATCCCTAACTAGATATCTTGGACTCTTCTTAGTCTTGACCTTGTTTTGGGTCCATCTGAGTCTTCAATGCTTGGTCCTTTGCTTTGTGAATCCATGTCCATATCATCCCCTCCTTCTTGAAGAAAATTCGACCCGAATTTTAAGCCCTACATTAAAGGGAAGATGTTTAAGTTTATTCTTTCATAAAGTTCGTAAAAAGAAAAGAAAAATTTTGGGAAGAAAACCCCCTTATTCAGGAAGGCAACTCCCTTATTATCGTTGTCATTCTCAACCCATCCTCCCGGGTCAAAAACCATCCTTTTAAAAACAAGTTTTGCCAACAACCCTTTCAAATATTTGCCATGAGTCGTAATCACTTGAAAGTTGTGTGGTAAAGTTCGTCCATTATTGAGAGAAATGGTTGGAAAGATATTTAATATGTGTTTTAGTTCTCTCAATGAATGGGAACCTTGATGGATGTGCATTGCTTTCTTTTTAATTTTTAAAATAGGTTCAATGCACATAGGTATAGTAGAAATATTAGTAGGCAAGTAAACATCATTATGTTTAAAATTATTTAAGGTTTGCTCTACTAATAAATCTTCTTTTACCTCACTCTTAATTAACCTTTTCAATATGCACACTTTTAGCACTTACAACATAGCCTAAGCATTCCACTTTGATGGTGCAAAAAGTGTATTTTTCAAGACTTGCAAAAGGTTTTTCCTCTTTTAGTAATAACAAAACACATTTTAAATGTTCAAAAAGATTTACTTGTGTTTTGTTATGTACCAAGAGATCATCATTGTATATTACTACAAGCCTTTGAATTTCTTTAGGTTCTTGAGGAGTGACTTGAAGTTTATCCACAAGAAACTCAAAGGTAGTAGGTAAAGAAAAAGATGGAATAGGTTTGTTACAAAAAATTTTGGAGTAAAGAAAATACAATGGTGGATTTTCCAAAAGTATTTTCGTTACTTCTTTTTCTTTTAAAACTATGCATTCTTTATCATCTTTTTCTTTATCCTTTTGGTTGTCACAAAAGTTTTTCTCACTTGTGCCAATAGCCTTTTTCTCGTTCTCTTGTGGCACATGCTTTTCTTTTGCATTGATTTCTTTATGGCCATTTTCACTCTTGGCTTTTACCTCAAGCTCCCTTTTCTCTCTCATTTTCTTTTGATCCTCACTAATTTCATTTGTAGATAGAAGTACAAGAGTAATCTTTTTGTTGCGGTGCATAGAAGGCATAGAAGAAAGGGTAGAAGTGGAAGGTTTAGAGTTAGGAAATGTGACCTTTGATCCACTTTTACAAAGAACTTCAAGTTGTTTTGATGAGTCACCCTCATTCTTGAAAGAGTTCTTTCTTTTCACTTGTGCTTCAACCTTGAGTGCATGTTGGAGATCTCTAATATAGCTTGAAGGCACATATCTTTTTCTCAAAACCCTCTTCATTTCTCTCCAAGTACTAATTGGTTCCTCATCATACCTTCTTCTCTCTTTACACAATTGATCCCACCAAATTAAAGCATAATCATGAAATCCTAGACTAGCTACCTTTACTTTCTTTTCCTCACTATAGTAGTAGCAAGAGAATATGTGCTCCAATTTGGTCTCCCATTCCAAGTAAGCATCGGAATTACTCTTCCCATGGAAGCTAGGGATCTTTACCTTCACATTATGCAACTTGTCATCCTTCTCATTCCTACTTCCTCTATGCTCATGTCTAGGTCTCCATTTATCAAATCTAGGTCTATGGTCGTTGTCTTCCAAATATGAAGAGCCTCTATGCGAGTTGTCATGCATTGATCCTTTTTTGTGCTCAAGTGCTTCTAATCTTTCAAACATTCTTTCCATGTTCCTTGTCAATTTATCCAACTTCTTATTCAAGTTCCTTGTTCTTGGTGATGATGTAGAAGAATCTTCAATGTCTTCTACATGTAGTGAAGTCATGGTGCACTTACAATTTGAGAAATTACATACAAATTCCAGCAAATTGAAAATTACACAATTCAAATGAAGATTACACCAATGAGAAAAATTACACCACCAAAAAGTAAAAGAATTAAGTACAAACCAAACTAGGAACAAACACACTTAAAGAGCAAAGAATTACAAGAAAATGAAAAGTACAAGGACCTCACCACTCACTCACCATTCACTCAAAGATGGTCACTCGTGTATATTACTCAAGTAGACTTTTACAAGATGATTTCACTCTTGTCTCTTTCCACTCAAGAGTTTCCTCTTCAAGGGATCTACAAATTGAAACAAGATTCTCAACTATTAGTCCACAAAAAGTGATAAAGCAACCAATAAGCAAATCAATTTCAAGAGGTCAAGAAAGTGGAAAACAACTAATACAAAACTAACGGAGTTTAGAAGACAAGCAAGAAAAAGTTCAAGAAGAATTGCACACTCAAGTTGATGTGAAAAAGACAAGTTGAAAGAGTTCAACAAATTGTAATTCAATTTTAATCAAAGTGTTTGTGAACAAGTAATGATCAAAGTGAATTGTGCTACACCAATATATGAAGGATCAATACAAATATAAGCAAGTGGAATGGTGGCAAGTCTTTTACCTTTGCTGAATTTTTTTCAGATTTTGCACATTTGCCCCAAAACTTTGTATATTTACGGTTTTGGCACACTTTTTCTTTTTACACCATTTTTTTTTTTAAATTGCAGCCACTTGACTTTTTCTAATTATACTTCCACAACAATTACAATGAAAATTTCGAAATATAAAAAGGATCCTTCAAGCATGAACAAACTTGAACAACATTGGTGTAATACTTGGAAATATGAACAAATGAAGTAGTGTAAAATAATTTCCAAGTAATGAAGCACAAATCAAGAAATTAGAGACCTAGATTTTTCATTCAAGTGGATGATAAACACATCATTTCCACAACTTGAATTTCATGAAGATCTATTAGGTTCTAAAAATTTGAAATCATTGAAACACTTTTGATTAAAATTTGAATCAATCTTACTATTGTGAATTGAAATTTAAATTTGAATTTTCAATTTGTTCAAAATCACAAAGTAAGGCAAATAGATCTATGCTTGAATTTTCAAGAAGCAACCAAAATCACATGTGATGGAAGAGCACATGCAAGAATTGGAGCCAAAAATGGAAAGTGAAAATGTGGAGGGAAAAAAAATTTCACCAAAATTTCAAGTCAGATCAATTCAAACTCATTTCAAATTCTAGATCCATGACCACAATTGGATTCAAATTACTTTTCATCATCCAATTCTTGTGGTAAATGGTGCCACTAGCATGTGAAATTTTCAACATGAATTTGGCTCCAACTCAAAGATCATCATAGAATTTGAAAAACAATTTGATCAAAAATTCAAAACAAGTGAAGATCAAAGATGGATTCACAAAGCAAAGGACCAACTGACAAAGCATTGAAGACTCAGATGGACCCAAAACAAGGTCAAGACTAAGAAGAGTCCAAGATATCTAGTTAGGGATAGGGCTTAGGACCTTTGTATAGAGTAGAATTCATGTAATAAAGCTAGGGATTAGGACCCTTGTATAGAGTAGAGTTCATGTAATAAAAGTGCTTATTCAAAAAGCACTTAGGACTAGTTTAGGAATTGGGCCTTTTGGGCCATAGCATAAGAGTAGGAGGCATTAGGCCCTACTTGCACCTTAAGTAAGAGTAGCTTGCACTTCAAGTTAGACTAGCTTGCACCTTCAGTAGGATGAGCCTATAAGTAGGCTTCATGTAAATCATTTTACAAGTTTGAATTCATTTGGAAGGTTTTCTCATACTTGAGATTTCTAGAGAGAGAGAGAGAGTTCTCCTCTTCTTGGTTCAAGAGTTGAACCATTGATTCTTATCTTGAATTTCCATATTCAAGTGGTGAATCCTCCTTTGGCTTATCAAATACAATCTTCTTCTCCAAGAAGAATGCATTTGTGGCGCCTTCCCCTTCATCTTCTTCCAATTCCATTTTCTACTTTGTATATTAATTCTTGCAACTTAAATTCTGAACTTTAATTCTTGTTCTTGTCATTTCAATTCATATATAATTGTGCTCTTCTACTCCTTTTTGTTTCTCTTGATTCTCACTTGAGAATCAAGCTTCATTCTATTGTTGTAGTTTGTGTTTGATCTTGAATTCTTAGCACTTGAAATCAAAGAAAGATCCTCAAATGTTTAATGATCAATCCTTGATCATATCATTATCCCTAACATAATTCGATCCCCTTCTATGTGTGTGTGTTGTGTGTGTGTGTGTATATATATATATTCATTTCTTGTTATTTTTATTTTGTATATTCCTACTATTCTTATGAATTAGTTGTGGGTCCGACTACATAAGCTATGTTGGTCAAAAGCAGCGGCGAAATCATCCAAACAACCTTCATCAATTCATGTTATACCAAGTAATAAGGAGCGTGGTTTCCCTTAAATGAGGTATCGGGTTTGAGTTATGTGAATGAAAAAAGTAAGCGTTGAAAGAGTTTTGTCGGGTTGAAATTAATCGAAGTCCTATATGATTTTCGGATGTCAAGTCTCAAACAAAAGAAAAAATAAAATAATGGCCTTCCAATTAAGGAATCTCTATTGTCATATTTGTTTATTGTCACTCTTTTTTAACCGAATCCCTCCCCCTCCCCCTCCCCCTCCCCTAGCTAACTCTATTAATTAATAGAGACAAATTAGTTATCTATTATCATCGCTATCATATCCCATTCTTCTTCTTTTTTGGTTTTCCAGTATATTCTCTGTGCACAACTACGGAGACTAATCCCTCGAGTCGTGTAGGACCACAAGGACGGCAAATCTCTCCTTCAAGAGTTTTAATGTTGCTGCATTCTTAGCCCATTCTTTGATATAATGTTTATAGTAATAATTTTAATATAATTACTTCGACGGTTAAAGACCAGGGTAAAAATACCAAAATGTGACCACATTTATTATTCATTATGAAAATATAATTAAATGAGTGCAGTACATCATGAGAGATTAATATTTAATTCTTCATAATTTAATTACACAAAACAATCTTGACTTGATCTAATTAATAATAATTTAACATTTTTTAAATATATGAATATAATTTGTTTTAAAAAATGATCCAATATTCAAGCATTTTAATATTCATTTTTTAATTTTGTTTGTAGACTTTATAAATTTAATATATACTTAATTATTTTTATTTTTAATTATCATAATTAGAAAATAACTTTGAAAATGCTTTAACGCATTGACTGAGCTAGCAACATCACTAAGTTTTTTTTGGTCTAAACCCGAGGACTAATCTCTCGCGGGAGTTTATTCGGCATCTCGATGGGTCCCTCCCAGCTGAGGTTTTTTCCATACACAAGGCTCGAACCCGAGACCTTGGTTAAGGGGCGAGAGGCCTTTAACCACTCACGTCAACCTTAGTTGATTATATCTATTATATATGAATGTAAATAACGGAACATGATTATCTTTTTCTTTAATTTCATTGTCAACTTTTCATTTTCTTTAAATAAGAAAATAGATTCTGTATATATCAAGTTTAACTTTTATTGTATGTTGGTTAAAAAAAAAAATTATTGTATGTGGATAAAATAAAATAAAAAGTGCTTCAAGAATTTCAAAAATAATTATAAAATAATTAGTGTAACTTACAATTTTAAAATAAATGTTATTAATTAAATTTAAAAAATTCTAAAAATTTGATATCCACAATAATTTTTATATATATTCTTTCATATTTGTTTATATTTTATTTATTTTTAATTTCTTATAGAATAGTTATTTTTTTCAATGTATATCCTAATTAATTTTAAAATAAAAACAAAAATAATAAAATAAGTATATATTTAATTTATAAATTGTAAATATAAATTAAACTTATAAATAGTATAAGAAGTTTGAATTAAAAAGTTTTTGTACAAAAATTAATTAATAAAATAAATAATTATGTTAGTTAGTCAGAACATAGCAGGGGATTCACATTATTTATTTTCTGATTAGTGTATTAATTTATCTCTTTGATTGGTGAAGGGTGTGAACTAATTGTTTTGTATGTTGTTCTGGTCCAGTTACTTTTGTTTATACAGTTGCACAACAGGTGGTGACAAGTAATTTGATGGTAACTTTTGGGTTCAGGTTTTGTTTTCTTTTTTAAGGGTGGGGTATTGTTTTTGTGGTACTGTTGGTGTTCTTGTGTTGTTTTGGTTGGTAGGACTTTGATATATATGAGTTAGAGTACTTCCTATACTTATTTTTAATTCAATTTGATTTATAAAAGAAAATGAGCACATGTTTAAGTATAAGTAGTAGAGAGTTTGAAATGTCAAATAGATAAATTATACAGTTTTTTTCAAGGAAGTAAAAAAAAATTGTTAAATTAACAAATGTTATATTTTAGATAATGAAAGTTTTAAACAATTAAAAGGAAGTATGAATAAGTCAATCACAGTGCTAAAACCTATCCTAAAATTGAAAATTAAAATTGTCTATTATGTATTGTGTTGCTTTTACGAAAACAAAATACAATACATTTCTATAGTTTGCTGAATCTTCTAAGACTTGTTGAGAGCAAGGGAGCTGTGGAATCTTACCATAGAAAATATTTCTTGCTCTTCAAGCTTTAACTTGGATTCTCTGGTAAGGATGGAGCACAAATCAACATTCTGGGTTTTATTGCGACTCACATCCTCTCTTAAGGATTTTATTACGGCTCACATTCTGGATTTTATTGAGTATGGTTTCTTCCATCTTTCCCACATGAGAAAAGGAACTCCCTTAATGAAGAACATGACAGATTGGGAACGAGCTGAAAAAATTTAGAGTGTGAAGGATAACAAAAACAGAGGACAATTATTTATGGGGGAGATATTGTTGAAATACGAAGCAACAGAATTGATGATGAATTGTGACAATCGTGCGTTCAATATCCCCTTTTTTGTGTGGAGATATTATTGTCATTAATTGCATGGACTGTTTCAACTAAATGTGGGAGAGAGTTGGTCACCTCACCTAGAGAGATATTGAAGTTGCCATAGGCAAACACAAGAAGGGGGGTTGAATTGTGTTTGTTAATATTTTTCGAAAACAACCTTTTCAAGAACAGTTTTCTCCACACAAAGATTAAGAGGCAGAAGCAAACACACAGGAAAACAAACTTTTGAAAGAATAACAAATTCAAGTTCCAAATCCCCACAGTTAGTATAAACACGTAAAACTAAAGAGATAAGGGATTAGAAGATTCACGCAAGTTGTTTTATCCTGGTTCACTCTCTTCCAACCAAGAGCTATGTCCAGTCCCTTCTACTTGAAGGTTTTCTCCACTATTCTCCAAATAGATTACAGCAAGTATTCAACACCTCTCCAGGCTCACAAGTATTCCTTTCTTACCAAGCCTCTTCAGGCTCTACTTCTAACAAAGAGTTTTTGGTTTCTTTGATCTTCTAACTCACTATGTGTGAGAACATGAAAGTTTAAGATCAGATGAATATTATATCAATATTCAAACTTAATATTACAGACTTTTGATTTTTGAAAGAATAAAAGAATGTTTGCTCGCAAGAGATTTCTTGAGATTTCTGTATATGCGCAAAAGTTCTTTCTTCAAAAGTGTTGGTCTTCTATTTATAGAGACCTTGCTCTTCTCTTCAAAATCATCAACGTTTGTATTTGAATTTTCTGTTAAGGGATAGAATCAACAATGTAATATCCATTGTGACTCAGCTTGCTCGTGGCCTTTGTACTATGAGACAATATTCTTGCATGAAATGGGCACACCTCTGAGCAAATGCAACTTGAAAAACTGTCTTGCCTTCCTTGTACAAATTCCAGCTATTCCAGCATAAAAAGTGACAGGGTACAAGTCGTTTTGTATTGTACTATATTGCTTTTTGCAATTCCTCATATGTACTATGTCTCTCTCATAGAAACAAGATAATAAAATCGTTAATAGCAAATGAGAAGGACCATTATATATTTGAAATAAATATCAATCATATGAAATAAATTCACTATGGTTGCATTAATTAAGATATCAAAGCTTAAATTCTTCGTCCATCGAAACAATTCCAAAGGCAAGGTCAGAAAGAATTCTTTAAAGGCTTCGTCTACTGACATGGCAACAAATTCTACGTCTACTGAATTTATTGGTCTTGCAGAACTTGAGTTACTTAAAATCTCCGTCCAATGACGTGGCACTAATAAAAACTATTTTTATTGGAGAGCAACTCGCGTCTACTTAAAAGGGATCTCTCCGTCTACTAGAAGCATTGAAGCGTTCGTCCACTGACGTGGCACTTGAGTTGAAGGAAATCCTTCTAGAGGTAGAGTGGACTCGACCACTCAGGGAATCTTTCAATTGAAGAATTAAATAATATATGGACGCGGATTGCAAAGTAAATAGACTTAACATTTTGCTTTACAAATTTAATCATGGGTGAAGGCACTTGTTAGATTACTGCTAACACTTTGCTATACAAATTTAATCCTTTTTTATAACATCAAAACTTAGAGATTATTTAATCCAACTTAGTTTGGTTCCAACAATCTCCTCTTTTTTTATGATGACAAAAACTAATTAAATTTATTTTGCAAAGTCTAAGAGATCTTACAAGGCTCCCCCTAAGACAAAGCATTCATCAGATCAAAGCAGTTAAGGCATATAAACCTAAGTCTTATTTGCAAGATAATATAAGTTATCAGACCAAGATAGCAGCTTATGAAACATTTGAGACTAAGCAGTTCAAAGCAGTATCAGAGCATAATTGACTTTAGATAAGAATAGGCATAAGCATAAAGTCAAAACATAGTATCAACAAGATAAATAATTTACAGAATAAACTTATGCATATGCAAACAAATATGTACTTTTTAAAAAAAAAAATAGTCTCTGTATAAACAAATTTAATCTTTCCTTTGTCCCCCTTTTTTGTCATCAGACAAAAAGGTAAAGGGAGTGGACCATCATTGTTAGCAAAAAAAAAGATAATACAAAGAAGGAAAAAGTTTTAGGTAGGAGGAGGTGGTGGAGGGGGTTGATTTGGATTTTGATTTTGATTTTGATTCCTCTAAAAGTCCATCAGCAGTGCCAGCATCTGAGTGACCATGGCATTTGTAGGGGCCAAGGTGTCTTGAATTTGCTTCTGCACCCGTTCTTCAAATTGTTGAGCCATCTGTTCAGTTTTCTCTGCAACTAGCTTGCCAGCCTTATCATCAACAATTTTTCCAATGATATCTTCAAGATTGGGTGGCAAGGACAATTGTCTCGAGCTCTCAGCAGTGTTTGAGACAGTGTCTTGAGCTTGGGCTGGTGGATGAACCATAGCAAGAGCTAATGGTTGAGATGTTGTCTTAGCAGACTCAGCACCTTGCTTAGAAACACAGCCCTCAGTAGACTGCTCAGCAAGTACAGATGGAGGTTCAACAGAAGCCGGTTGAGAAGAAATTTCAGCATTCAGTTCAGGGCCTTCTACAATTAACTCCTCACCTATAGGTTCAGAGGATGAGGTTACTGAGAGGCAGTGGCAGCTTTTATAATTTTCTTAGGGACATCCTTTGCCCAGTGGATAGGAGTAATTTCCTCCACATCCCTGCTGGTAATGGGAAGTGCCCACAGATCTTTATAGATCATGTGCCTAAGCTTGGAGAGTCCACACTTTCCTCTGATCTTGGGAATTTCTTGCTTCTCTTCCTGAGATAGGCCAGAAGATGAAGCTTCCCTGATGCAGTGGATTATGTGAGACTTCCAGTAGTCAGTAGCTATCCTCTCTTCTATATTCCTCACATCCTCCATATACAGATAATATTCGAGCTTGGAGTAATCAAAAGTTTCTTCAGATACATCCAGCATAGCAGAGTGAGCTTCAGGCATGACTCCTTTGTTTCTTCTGTACTTCCTATCCTTGTCCTTGTTAAGGTCTATCATGCCAAGCCTAGGACAGATAGGGTAGGGAGCAATGCTTACATTTGTTTCCTTTCCATGCCTAAGCCAGGTGAAAGGAACACAATGTGCAGCTCTCTCTACTTGGAAGTAACTGAACTCCCACTTCAGTAAGTTATAGAAAAGCTGATCTGTGAAGGGGTCAGATGCTCTTCCATAGATGCTGGGATGCTTGAATTTCATCCATTTTGTGTTGCCATCCAGTATGATTGGAATATGCTCAGATGATCTGGCTCTTTTCTCAGGAATAGTAGGCAGCCTGTTCCTTTTAGGGTCTGTCTCCCATACTGGAATGATGTGCCTTTCTACTCCATCAGTCAGGGGAATCAGAGGTGGGGTTTTTGTGAGGTTGGGGTAAATTTTTATTTGTGGGAAATGCTTAAGGGGCAGGTGGGTAAGGAGTGGTCCATGTTGGTTGTTCATTTCAGATGGAAAGGGTTCTTTGGGAGGCTGAGAGTCTGGATATTTGGTGGTCCAAGGTTAGTCCTCATAAGGTTTATATTCGTATTTAGTATGTGGATACCACCTGGTAAGGGGAGTGTTAGGGTCAATCTCAGGGTCTGGTTGGTGAGTGTGAAACAAAACTCTCCAATCTCTCTTGACCTGAGCCCAATTCTCAGATTTATTGGCAAAGAGGGTGGATGAGGGTACAAGGGGTGGAAAGAGTTTTCTGAGGGGTTTAGGAAAGGGGGCACCTGGACAAATTCCATCATCAGTTTGATGATACCAGGGGTCAGAGTCAGGTATTATTGGTGGAAAGATGGTTTTGATTGGTGAAGGTTGGGGTATGGTCAATTGATTTGCAGTGCTTTGTGGTGAGGATGGGGTTGTGGTTTGGTCAGGTTGTGCTTTTTGTGGTGAAGGTTGGGGTGTGGGTAAAGTAGGTCTATATACATCATCAAAGAAACCTACTTCAGGAGTAGGGACACTATCACTCACAGTATTTACAATAGGAACATCTTCTGCTAAATTTACAGGAATTTCAGCAGGGATGTTTACCTCAGAGGATTCAAAGCTCCTTGCTTTCCTTGCAGGTTGCCTCCTCTTGGTAGGCACAGCAGTAGCAGCAGCAGTTGCTTTCCTCTTCAAAGCTGTTCCTAGAGGAACATTATCATCTTCATCATCTTATCTTGAGACAACACCAACTTCCTTGCTTTCTTAGGAGCCGGTTGAGGATCAGGTTGAGGTGCCTCAGCTCTGGGTTCATTAATCACAATGCCTCTGGTAGGCCTTTTAGGGTTAGGCTTCTTGACAGCCATTGTCTTCCTCTTGGTTCCTTTCTTGAGACCAAGGGTTGCAGCATTGTTAGCCTCAACTGATTCTTCTTTAACCTTCATCTTTTCCTCATGCTTGGCCATTTCAACTTGCTTGTAAGTATCAAGTTGCATGCCACTTAGATTACTTCTCCCAAAAATAGCAGCTTGCATTCCTTTCTCACGAAGGATTCTTTCCTGTTCATCTTGAGGCTTTGCATTCAGATCATCATACAAGCCTTGCTGTTTGAAAATCTTTGACAGAAGATGAGAGAAGGTGATGTGTGAGGCTGTTTCCTTGTTGGTAATGGCATCCTTGAAGTGATGAAACAGGATCCATGGCAAGTTTATCTTTGTCTCAAAGACCAGATTGCAAAGGCAGAATTTATGAAGAGCTGACAAGTTGTCCTTAGACCCTGTCTTATGTAGCACCACCTTGTTTAGGATTTGGTGAAGAATCCTGATGTGATCCTTCATCTCAAATGATTTCCATGAGTGAGTTCTTACTGTGTCTTGCCTCATCAGTGTAACGGCAATGGTCTCTGTACCGCCTAGGTCTTCTTCCCATTTCTCTGTGAAGACCAAACCCTCTTGAGCACAAACAATAGCGTCAAAGATGGTTTTCTCGGATACTATTATCTTCTTTCCAAGTACAAACCCTACTATTTCTGTTTCAGAAATCTTTGGTCTTCTCCAGAATTCCCTTATCAAATAGGGATATATAGAGACCTTTTCCAGAAATATTCCATCCCAACCAGCAGCGTTGATAAACTTACTCACATCCAAGTTGTATTCACTTAGAATTTCAAAGTCGAAGTGATGTTCCACAGCTATAGTCATGATGTCAGTTGCAAAGGCAGCCATAGGAGTAGAGGTTGAAGCCATTGTTGAGTAAAAGAGTTAAGGTTTTGAGAAACAGTGAGTTCGAAAATTTCAGAGAGGGGTTCACAGGGATGAAGAGTAGCGAAAGGTTTTTCAGAAGGAAAGAGGTTACTTTTAAAGAGTTCCGAATACCAACAGTTTTCAAAGAAAATTCAAAAGGAAATAATTGACAAGACATGTCTTTAGAGAAAAACGGCGTTGGTATATTGGGACCGTAAAAAGTTATGATGGGAATGATGGAAGTAGCTGACTCAGCAAGGAAATAATGAAAATCAAACGTTTTAAAATAAATATGTCCAGAGACAAATTAATGTAATAACAAAAAAATTTATGCATAGACGAGTCCACACAAGATTGAGGGTGGACGCGTAGAAACATATGTAGTGGACGCGGCACACCAATAGTAGTGGACGCGAAGACTACACGTGATCTGGACGCCAAGACTAATGGACATGCAGAGAAAACATGCAATCAGCAAATATACCAAATCAAACCACATACAACATATTAAGATGTTTTCTAATAAAAATAAATCTGTCCTCAGCAAGAGGTTTAGTAAAGATATCTGCCCATTGATGGTCAGTATCTACAAATTGAATATCAAAAACACCTTTTTGCACATAATCCCTAATAAAATGATGTTTGATTTCTATATGTTTAGCTCTAGAATGCAAAATTGGATTCTTAGATAAATTGATTGCAGTAGTATTATCACACATAAGTGGAATACTACTTACAAACACATTGTAGTCCTCCAATTGGTGTTTGATCCAGAGAAGTTGTGAGCAGCAACTTGCAGTTGAGATGTATTCTGCTTCAGCAGTTGATAGAGCAATGGTACTCTGCCTTTTGCTTGACCATGATACTAGATTAGCTCCAATGAAGTGACATCCTCCACTGGTGCTTTTTCTTTCAATTCTATCTCCAGCATAGTCAGCATCACAAAAGCCAACTAATCTGTAATCTTCATCTTTCTTAAAGCACAGACCAAGATTAGTAGTACCTTTTAAATATCTAAAAATTCTTTTAACTGCTGATAAATGAGATTCTCTAGGATCAGATTGAAATTGAGCACATAAGCAAACATTGAACATAATATCAGGCCTAGACGCAGTAAGATATAGAAGAGATCCTATCATACCTCTGTATACCTTTTGGTCTACCTTTTTCTCTTTATCATCTTTGTTCAGTATGGACGTGGGATGCATAAGAGTGTTCATTGGTTTGAAATCATCCATCTTGAACTTCTTTAAGAGTTCATTTGTATACTTAGTTTGATGGATGTACACCTCGTCCATAGTTTGTTTAACTTGTAGTCCAAGAAAGAACTTGAGTTCTCCCATCATGCTCATTTCAAATTCCTTCTGCATTAACTTTCAGAATTCTTTGCGCAGAGATTCATTAGTAGCACCAAATATAATATCATCTACATAAATCTGTACTACTATGGAGTTGGATTTAATTGACTTTCTAAACAAGGTTGTATCAACCTTTCCTCAGTTAAAGCCATTATCCATCAGAAAAGAACATAGCCTATCATACCAAGCTCTTAGGGCTTGTTTTAGGGCGTATAAAGCTTTCTTAAGCTTGTATACATGTTCAGGTTGAGTTTCACTCTCAAAACCCGGATGTTGCATAACATAAACTTCTTCATTGATAAAACCATTTAGAAAAGCACTTTTTACATCCATTTGGAAAAGCATAATATTATGATGTGCAGCAAATGAAAGTAAAATTCTGATAGCTTCTAATGTAGCAACAGGTGCAAAGGTTTCAGTATAATCTATACCTTCTTCTTGAAAGTAACCTTGTGCAACTAATCTTGCTTTATTTCTTATAACCTTACCATTCTCATCAATCTTGTTTCTGTAAACCCATTTTGTTCCTATAAAAGATTTATCCTTAGGTAGGGTTACCAGAGTCCAAACTTCACTCCTCTCAAACTGATTTAGCTCTTCTTGCATTGCTAAAATCCAAACATTGTCCAGCAGAGCCTCATCTACTGTCTTTGGTTCCAATTCAGAGACTAATGCAGAATCTTCTTGCTCTCTGAAGGTTGATCTGGTTCTTAGCTTATCACTTGGATTTCCAATGATTTGATCCGATGGATGATAATTCTTGAAATGCGAAGTTCTCTAAACATTATCTTGTTGAGAGGTGGATGTTTTTGGTTGATGAGAAATGTCTTCAACTTGATCATCAGCTTTAACTTCTGTTGTCTCTCCTGAGATGTTTAAGTCAAGATCTGTAAAACTTTCATCTAGCTCTGATAATTTCTTATCAGGCTGTTTGTCATACAATCTAACATGTATAGACTCTTCTACTATTAAAGTTCTTGAATTATAGACTCTAAATCCTTTTGAGGCTTCAGAAAACCCTAATAGAATTCCATTATCTACTTTTGCATCAAACTTACCAAGTTGATCTTTAGTGTTAAGAATATAACATTTACACCCGAAAGGATGAAAATAAGATATGTTGGGTTTTCTACCTTTCCACAATTCATAGGGAGTCTTATTCAGAATAGGTCTAATGTATATTCTGTTCTGAATGTAGCAGGCAGTATTCACAGCTTCAGCCCAGAAGTGCTTAGGGACAGAATTGTCATTGAGCATAGTCCTAGCCATCACTTGAAGAGATCTGTTCTTTCTCTCTACCACACCATTTTGCTGTGGTGTTCTTGGTATTGAGAAGTTGTGTTGAATACCACTTTCTTCACAAAACCCATGGAATAGCTCATTGACAAATTCTCCCCCATGATCACTTCTAATTGAAGCTATACACATGCCTTTTTCATTCTGTACACGTTTGCAGAATACAGAAAAGATCTTGAAGGACTCATCCTTGTGAGCAAGGAACATAACCCATGTCCATCTTATGTAGTCATCTACAATGACTAGACCATATTTTTTACCACTGATAGAAGCAGTCCTTGTTGGACCAAAAAGACCAAGTGTAGCAGTTCTAGTGGTCTCTTGGTACTAACAATATTCTTAGATTCAAAAGAACCTTTGACTTGTTTTCCCTTCTGACATGCATCACAGAGAGCATCAGATTTGAATTTAAGGTTTGGCAATCCTCTCACGAGGTTATGCTTATTTAGCTTTGAGATTAATCTCAAGCTTGCATGACCGAGCCTTTTATGCCAAATCCATCGCTCATATTCAATGGACACTAAACATGAGACACTCTGATTTGAGAGGTCCTCCAAGTCAATTTTGTACAAATTGTTTTGCCTCTTAGCAGTGAATAAGATTGATCCATCATTCTTCTTGACATAACACATGTTCTTATTAAAAGAGACATCATATCCACTGTCACATAATTGACTTATGCTCAGTAGATTATGTTTCAAACCATTCACTAAAAGAACATTATCAATGGAGGGAAAAGGATGTTTACCAATTTTACCTATACCAGTGATCTTTCCTTTCTGGTTTCCTCCAAATGTCACCCAGCCACCATCCTTATGTCTAAGGTCTTGGAACATATACTTTTCTCCCGTCATGTGAAGTGAGCATCCACTGTCCAAGTACCAGGACGTTTGTTTCTTTCCTGTTGTTAAGCAAATCTGCAACAGGTATTATCTTGTCCTTAAGTACCCAAACTGACTTGGGTCCTTTCATGTTAGTTTTCTTTGGACGAGAATAGTATGTCTGTTATGTATGCATCTAGATGTAGAATGCCCACTTTTTCCACACACTTTACAAAAGGTGTTGAACGGGCCTGATTTGGCTTTAGCATACCTAGCTGGAGCTTTTGAAGCTCTTTGCTACATAGGTGGTTTTGACTTAATGTAAGATGCCTCATGCTTCTTATTGTCATAACCAAGGCCAGATTTATCAAAAGGTGACCTAGAATACCTTAGGATAAGACTAAGCTTATTTGAGCCTCCTACAAATTTTGACAGAGAGTCTGTCAAGTATGTTACATCTTGTTTCAGTTTTGCAACTTCACAAGAATTGTCAGGCTCACATTCAGATTTGTCAGTTAGACTGACATTCTCTGATTTCAGTTTATCATTTTCTTGAACTAAACTTTGTTTTTCAATGCAGACTCTATCATGTTCTTTTGTTAATTTTGCAAACTTCTTTTTAAGACTTTTGTATTCATGAGATAATATGGATGAGTCATGCAGTAATTCATCAAAGGCATTTTTGAGAGTAGAAGGTTCAGAATCTGTTACCTCATCATCATCAGTGTACTCATTTTCTGATGATGTGTCAGCCATGAGGCAAATGTTTGCCTCTTCCTCTGCTTCCTCTTCCTTAACCGATGAGGATAAGTCCAAGTCCTCCCATGTAGCCATTAAGCCCTTCTTTTTCTTGAAGAACTTCTTCTTCTCTTTTAAGTCAGGACAGTTAGCTTTGAAATGGCCTGGCTTTTTGCATTCAAAGCACAGAGGTTAACCTTTTTCTTTGGAGTCTGATTTCTCCTTAGAAAATTTCTTGTTGAATGGGTTTCTCTTGAAATTACCTTTCCATCTCCACATATGTCGTATCTTTCTGGAGATGAAAGATAATTCATCTTCGTCTGACCCTTCATCACTGTCTGAAGGTTCAGCATCATCTGAAGACTCAGCAGCTTTAAGGACTTTTGAAGAATTGGCTTTCTTTGCCTTTAAGGCAATGGACTTTCCCTTTCTGGAATTGTCTTCTTCATTTAGTTCAAGCTCATGAACTTTTAATGACCCTAAAAGCTCTTCCAGAGAGAGAGTGTTCAGATTCTTAGCTTCTTGAATGGCAGTGACCTTTGGTCTCCACTGCTTAGAGAGACTTCTCAGAATCTTTCTGATATGATCTCTATTCTCATATATTTTTCCCAAAGATCTGAGACTGTTTGTTATTGTTTGAAATCTTCCAAACATCTGATCTATAGTCTCATGATCAGTCATCTTGAAGAGTTCATACTGGTGAACCAGCATGCTTATCTTTGACTCCTTCACTTGTGATGAGCCTTCATGAGCAAGAGCCAGTGTATTCCAGATTTCCTTTGCTATGTTGCAGCTGTGAACCTTATCATGTTCTGATCTGGTAATGGCACACATCAAGTAATGTTTGGCCTTGAGATTTAGTTGATGTTTGGCCTTTTGATCTACACTCCAATCTGACCTAGCCAAGACTGCTTCATTTTCACCTCTTGGCTCAGAATAGCCATTCTCAATCAGTTCCCAGATGTCTAAGTTCTGCGCATCTAGGAAGGCCATCATTCTCTTCTTCCAATAATCATAATCAGTTCCATAAAAGAGTGGAGGTTTGTTGATAGCTTGTCCTTCTGCATCCATAGTTGTAGGATCGTACTTCCTCAGCACTTGTTAGATGCTCAACCCTTTCGAGGCTGAGCCCTGATACCAACTGAAGTTGACACAGGCAAACACAAAAAGGGGGGGTTGAATTGTATTTGTTAATATTTTTCGAAAACAACCTTTTCAAGAACAGTTTTCTCCACACAAAGATTAAGAGGCAGAAGCAAACACACAGGAAAACAAACTTTTGAAAGAATAACAAATTCAAGTTCCAAATCCCCACAGTTAGTATAAACACGTAAAACTAAAGAGATAATGGATTAGAAGATTCACGCAAGTTGTTTTATCCTGGTTCACTCTCTTCCAACCAAGAGCTATGTCCAGTCCCTTCTACTTGAAGGTTTTCTCCACTATTCTCCAAATAGATTACAGCAAGTATTCAACACCTCTCCAGGCTCACAAGTATTCCTTTCTTACCAAGCCTCTTCAGGCTCTACTTCTAACAAAGAGTTTTTGGTTTCTTTGATCTTCTAACTCACTATGTGTGAGAACATGAAAGTTTAAGATCAGATGAATATTATATCAATATTCAAACTTAATATTACAGACTTTTGATTTTTGAAAGAATAAAAGAATGTTTGCTCGCAAGAAATTTCTTGAGATTTCTGTATATACACAAAAGTTCTTTCTTCAAAAGTCTTGGTCTTCTATTTATAGAGACCTTGCTCTCCTCTTCAAAATCATCAACGGTTGTATTTGAATTTTCCGTTAAGGGATAGAATCAACAATGTAATATCCGTTGTGACTCAGCTTGCTCATGGTCTTTGTACTATGAGACAATATTCTTGCATGAAATGGGCACACCTCTGAGCAAATGTAACTTGAAAAACTGTCTTGCCTTCCTTGTACAAATTCCAGCTATTCCAGCGTAAAAGGTGACAAGGTACAAGTAGTTTTGTATTGTACTATATTGCTTTTTGCAATTCCTCATATGTACTATGTCTCTCCCATAGAAACAAGATAATAAAACCGTTAATAGCAAATGAGAAGGACCATTATATATTTGAAATAAATATCAATCATATGAAATAAATTCACTATGGTTCAGATTGCATTAATTAAGATATCAAAGCTTAAATTCTTCGTCCATCGAAACAATTCCAAAGGCAATGTCAGAAAGAATTCTTTAAAGGCTTCGTCTACTGACGTGGCAACAAATTCTACGTCTACTGAATTTATTGGTCTTGCCAGAACTTGAGTTACTTAAAATCTCCGTCCAGTGACGTGGCACTAATAAAAAATGTTTTTATTGGAGAGCAACTTGCGTCTACTTAAAAGAGATTTCTCCATCTACTAGAAGCATTCAAGCGCTCGTCCACTGACGTGGCACTTGAGTTGAAGGAAATCCTTCCAGAGGTAGAGTGGACTCGACCACTCAGGGAATCTTTCAATTAAAGAATTAAATAATATATGGACGCGGATTGCAAAGTAAATAGACTTAACATTTTGCTTTACAAATTGCTTTACAAATTTAATCAAGGGTGAGGGCACTTGTTAGATTACTGCTAACACTTTGCTATACAAATTTAATCCTTTTTTATAACATCAAAACTTCAAGATTATTTAATCCAACTTACTTTTGTTCAAACAGATATGACGTTTCGTTTTGAATCGGAGGAAAGATAATGTTTCCTCAAGCAAGTGCTGGTACAGTTATTCCTTTAACAACGTTTACTTGATAAAACATTATTAAAGTTATAACGTATAATAGCGTGTCTTTGACGAAGCGCTGTAAGAGGTGGACCACTTTTTCTTTTCTTTTTTTTAAAAAAGGATCGGGTAAAGATATTATTTATTTAAGGAAACAATATAAAAGATTTATATGTTAATAGCGAACCATCAGGTCAGCGCTAAATATTTTCGTGCATATTTTTAAAGCATCTCCTACTGAAACCGTTATTAAGTGTGCGTTATTAAATCCCGAATCTGGCGTAATGTAACTAACCAAATGAGATGGAAAACAATTTTGTTTAATTCATCTTTGTACCACACGAGTTTATATCTAGTTAATAATAAATTAGATGTATAAAAAGAAGGGGAAAACTTAGGTGCAGTTCCTTGGATACATAAGGTGTTGTTTTCAAATATAAGAAGAATACATGTGTCAAAGTTGTTACACTTGTTAAATTCTCATTGATAAGTTGTGACACATGTATTACTCTAATTGGAAAATAGCAACTTATGTACCTAAGGAAATGCACCTAAGTTTTCTCCTAAAAAGAAAGGAAGTTCTCACCAATCATTAAATTATAATAATAGGCATAAGCTCTGTTTGGCAAAAACTAGCAGATAAGCTAGAAGATAGCGGATAAGCTAGCGGATAAGCTAGCGGATAGCGGATAGCAGATAAGCTAACTGATAGCGGAAAGTAGATTAGCTAGCGGATTAGATTTGAAGTGTTTGGTAAAACTAGCGGCTGGACTAGCTGATAAATGTAAAATGACATAAAAGGATATGTTTGCATTTTTTTTATATAAGTTATATATATATATAATTTTAAAATAATTATCACTTTTAACACTTTAATTTATTTTAAATTATTTATCATTTAAAAATTAAAATATTAATTATTTTTATCATTTTTAATTTAGTTTTAATCAGTTTTAATAAAAAAATGGAATAATAAAAATAAATTTATATACTGATATGATTTTTATATAAATTTATTTTTTAAAGATAAAAATATATTTTTTTATTTTTTATCTTAAATATAAATCTAAATAGTGAATACATCATCACTTCCTCGTTTTACACATTTGCTTATCCAATTTTTATCCATGCTTGTCCTAGTGGCAAAGATAGACAATAAAAAACAAAGTGTTGGAAAAGCTTTACAAGTCTCCAATCTAATTCAGGATATGTTTCGCACAAAAAAAATATGTTTTTTTTTGTTTACATGTGTATAAAATATTGTTATACAGAGACAGTGTTCATCTTTCTTGTCCACGTGTGGAACAATGTTTTAATTCCATCTAGAATAATGAAACTCTGTAAGTCAATTTTGTTTTTGTGTGTGTTTTGTTTTGTTTTATTTTTTCTTGTTTCATTGACTGCATCTTATGATTCATTGTTCTGTTTTACTTCACTTCATACTTTTCTATGATTTTATTCCAAAGGGTTGAGATTTTTTTTAACAAAAAAAATAAAAACAAAACCCCTAAAGATTGAGTCCTCTGTGCACACTTTCCCTTCAAACCTTGCATGGTCTATTGAATTTCAGTTGCTAATGCATTGAAGACTTCGTTCCTAATCATTTTTTTTTAAAGTAATTAGTTATAAAAAAAGATTTTTTTTTCTAAAGCTAATGAAAGTTACTTTTCATTTTAACCCAAAAATTGAATTTTTTTTTTTATATACTTTTCATTATTTTCAGAAGCAAAAACAAACACACCAAAAATTTTAAAAAATGATTATTTAGTTAAAAAAATGATTTTTTTTTTTTAACAAAATAGGCAATAAGAATCGCAATGTCTACTTAGTAAGTTTCACATTAACTCTATCTATCTAATAATAAAGACAATTGTGGAGAGTGTTCCATAGTTTTATGGAGTGACTTTGGTGATGACTATCATGAACCATTATAACAAGTGGTTCATAGATGAAGCATTTGAAATAACCATTGGATTTATTGTTAGTTTAATCAATGGTTTAGATTCATTGGTCCAAAAAAATTATTTGTAAAAAAAAAAATTAAAAATACCCTTTTACCCCTAACCCCTCCACTGCCTTCTCTCTACTTTCTCACTATCTTCTCACCGGCAGACCCAACTCAGCAAGTGCAGCCACCGCTGCTGTCCGCCGTGCCGTTCACGCCCTCCTCCTCAACCCCTTACTCTACAGCTCCGCTGTCGACCGCCGCCAAACGATCCAGATTCGCTCCCTACTGAGAAGCAGAACCGCATCGCCGCTTCTCTACCCTCGGCGGCAAACTAAAACGGCCCAGCCCCGACCACCACGTTGCCTCCCCAAAGCTGCCCAACCACCGTGTTTTCAGGCCATCGTCGTGCTCCTCCATGAGAGAGGTTCTCCTCTCTGTCGGAGAGGGGTGGCGGAAGAGACAGAGTCGCGCGGTGGTCTGATCTGTGGGAGTAGTCGTGTAGTGGCCGGATCTGGGGGGGTGGTCGTGTGGTGGCCGGATCTTGCCGGATCTGTTGCTCTCTCCGATGTCTCAGTGGAGGAGAGGTCGTGCGGTGCAAAGGAGGCGGGTCGAGCGGTGTCCGGATCTGGTGGAGGTGGACGCGCGGTGGTGGGGTGGTCGGCAGTGGGGGTGGACTCGCGGTGGTGGTGTGGTGGTGGAGATTAGGAAGGATGTGTTGAAAATAAGGATAGAAATGGGTTTTTACATGATTATTAAATGGTACATGGATGAACCACTTGTTATAATGGTTCATGCTAGTCATCACTAGTGACTTTGTTCTTTCTTTTTATTTTTTCATTTTACTCTGGATGCTTGGGAATTCTATTGAAATGATCTGTGAATCTTATATTTCAGATTCCCCTGGCTCCACAAACTCATATCAAAACTCAGCAATCAAGTTGGTTCACGTGTCTCGGGGTCTTTTATTGATCCTAGCTTTGTCAATTATTGCACATATATAATCGGTATCAATATAGGGACTTTTTGACTTGTAATATTGTGTTGGTGGAGATATTGATTTTTTTTTTCTTCTTCCTGTTGTTGTACTTGAGGGTGTACGTTATATGTTATTGAATGTTATTTATAAAAAAAAAAAAAAAACTCTCCATGTTATACATAATGTACCTCGAGTTTACTATGAGTCTGTTTGGTTTGCCATATCCGCTAGAGTACAATGGATAATTTATAGTAGATGGAAAAGTAGCCCTTATTTGGTAACCGTTTTTATAATTAGTGTATAGCTTTTTTTCACTAGTGTATAGCATTTTTTCCAGACGCTACTTGAAGTAGCATTTTAGCTTATAGCGTATAGCTTATCATTTTTTATTTCATTTTTATCCCTACTATGTTAATTAAAATCTTCACTTATCCCTAGCTAATAAAATAAAAAATTAATCATTTAACATGGTATATAAATAAAAAGAGGAGTGCTAGCAACATACCCTCTATCATACCCTTTTGGACACGCCATATCTTATTGGTCCAACTCACCGGGTCTTGACCTTTAACTAGTTGATCAGGTTTTTAAAATTTAATTATTTTTAAAAGTAAATATTTTTTCTCAATAAAAAATTGTTCTTCCTTTTTTCTGTTGACGCCTTGTCTTCCTCACACCATTGAAGAATCTGGTTTGCCCCGCTTTCTTGCTCCCATCGTCACTAGTCAGAGTAATCCTTCTGTTTTCTTCATTGAACTCACAATGAGATTTTCCACAGAGGCAATATCACTTGATCTAAGGGCTTGGCATCATATTTATTAGGTAGCTTTTTTGTTTTCTCCTGTTTGATTTTATTATTCTCTTTCAAAAAAATGGCAATAACACTTGATAAAAGGGGGAAACAGTCGAGCCAAACCAATGCTTTCAAAGTATTTGAAACATCGATGCAGTATGTGGACAAATCGTAAGATAAAGGAGAGAAAATGCCGCTGCAGTGGAAAAACCTTCCATCATTTTTTTATAAAGACTCACCGACCCAGCCTTTGCTTCTCTTAGCCGAAAATATTGTAATCTGCAAGGACAAAAACAAAGCTTCTTCGGTGATGCTCCGACTATGCGAGGAAGAGGAAGATAGAACTTCGGAATCAAAAGATGAAAAAAACAAAAAGATAAAATTTTTTATTTTGAGAAAAAATGTTTATTTTTAAAAAATAATTAAATTTTAAAAACCTGATCAACTGGTTAACAAGTCAAGAGATGGTGAGGTGGACCAATAAGATAGGGTGTGTCCAAAAGGGTGTGATAGAGGGTGTGTTGCTTTGCTAGCACTCCTCTTATTATTTAAAACGAGAAAGTGATGATGTATTCACTTTTTGAGATCTCAACCCACTTTATCTAATCAAGGTACCCGATTTCTCACTTTACATATTTACTCACGTTAGATGGACAAATCCATAAAAATTATAGATTTTGAAGCATAATAACACGTATGTCAGAAATTATTTGCAAAGTAGGAAAAACAAATCACTTAAAACCAAAGACCCAACACCAAAAAGAAAGAAAAAGAAAAAAAAAATCACAGAGCTGCAGTCAAGTGATGGAAACAAAAGCAGAATTTACAAAGAAGAGAAGCGTTACCTAAGAGGGATTACGAGAAGTCGAAGCTCCAAGTTGGGATTCCATGTGAGAGAAAGTGGATGCGAGAAAGTGAGAGTTAAGTGAGAAGCTTCTCTCTCTTTTCATTCATTCCCTTCCAACTTCCCATCTTGTTTTCTTCCCTCGACCAGGAGACACAACGCTCGTTGATTGATGTCACGCGGATGGTTGTGCGCGTGGGTGGGTGCGTGCTTGTGCCAGTGTTCCTGTGTTTGTGACCCCAAATAAGACCCGCAGGCTGCACCGCACGCGGATCGCGTGCTGCTTGTACTGTGTCACTCACAATAATTTGAAAAAGGCTAAAATACATTTTTGGTCCTTTATCTTTTAGTTAAAATTTATTTTTATCCTTTATCTTTTAAAATATTTATTTTGGTCATTTATCTTTCAAATATTATGCAAACTAATCCTTTCCGTCTGTTCCGTTAGTGACGCCGTTACGTGGCAGTTGACATGACAACTGTTCTATTAAAGAACTGACACGTGGAAGTCAACCTTTCCAATTTTAAAAATAAAATAATAATAATAATAATAATCATAATCTTAATCTTCTTCTTCTACTTCTTCTTCCCCAAAACTCCACACCCACCAACTGAACCAAGCCCCCACCCACCAGATCCACAAGCGCCGCCGCATTCTCCGTCATCTCCACCAATCGCAGATCTGCTCACGTTCAGATCCGCCGCAAGCCACGAATGGTCCGAATCTCCATCACGCAAGACGCCGCGTTCTCCACCAATCGCAGATCTACTCACGTTCAGATCCGCCGCAAGCCACGAACGGTCTGAAACTCCACCGTGCAAGCCGCTGTGTACCAGCAAGTCACGAATGGTCCGAATCTCCATCGTGCAAGCCGTCGCATTCACCGCCATCTCCCACCAATTGCAAATCTGCTCATGTTCAGATGCGCCGCAAGCCACAAACGGTCCGAATCTCCACCGCGCAAGCCGCCGCATACCGAAAGTCCGCCCTCGTCGCCGCCGCGTCGCTGCTCTCCCAGTCGCATCTGTCACTCTCCTTGGTTTCCTCTTTTCTATCAGATAAATTAGGGAAGTGAGGAATGGAAGGAGTTAAGCCATGTAACAGATTATTGCCCAGTTGAGGAGGAAAGGGAAGTATCTGGAAAGAAGGAAGGTCTGCCATGGCAGTGGGTCGGCAGTGAGTTCAAGGTTGCGGAGGAAGAGGAAGAAAGAGCTGGACTGTTAGAGTTATTTTCATGTTTTTTTTTCTATTCAAAGATGATTTAATTAGTTAATTAAATAACTAAAATTTTAGAAAAGCACTGATCAGGTGTAGGTGATTGTATTATAAAAACATGATAACATGATGAATGGATGGTTCAGATTTCTTATCTAAAGGGTGTATGGTGTAACAGCCTGATTTTCATTATACTGTTTAACCAATTAAAATATAAGTAATTATATTTTAATATGAAAGTTAGAAAATATTTTGTTTTGAATAAAATAAAATCATATTCCTAATCTACCTTATGATAGGAAGTCACGGTAAAATTTTCGGTTGAAAATTGAGACGGAAGCCGGTCTGCGTTTTCACTGTCAGTACAAGTTTACTGAGCCGAAAACATAATTTTGACCCGTGAACAAAAGAATTGGTGTTTTTATCACGTTTCCAATAACTTTGGTTATTTTCAAAAATTTGGGTTCGGGAGCAAAAATATAATATTTTACCCGGGTGAAATCTTCGTAAAATACGGTCGGAAGTGCAACCGGATACGCAATGGAGCAGAAGAGGGAACACAAAAGTGATGGAAGTGACATGAGGGGACAAGTCTAAAAAAAAAAAAAGCTTATGACACATTCAACAAAATAACCATCATTACTTTTTCAAATTAAATGCTATTTTATTACAAAAGCTAGTTTTTCTCTCTCTTCCTCAACCAAACAAGCCTTAAGAAAGACTTGGAGACCAAGTTCTTCTCCCCACCCCTCAAAGCACGAAATTCTCTCTCTCTTCCCCTATATTTACACTCATCTTCTTCACTTTTCACTTTACTCACTCAAAAACTCCATTCTCCTTTTTCTTCAAACTTCATACTCATAAAGCTTCTATTTTTAGTCATATTTTCACTTCAAGTTCTTCACAAGAGTTGATCCTTGCATCAAGGGTAATACTCTCATACCAATCTTTTTGCAAGTTTCACCTTTTATTTTATAGTTTACTCTACTTTTTCATTAAGTGTTCTTAATGGGTTTCCAACTTCTAAAATCTCTAGGAAATTGTAGAAAAATCCTTTTGAGTTGAAACCACTTTCTATAGTCTTGTATTAACCTCTAGTTTCACATACTATGAGCTTGTGTTAAACAAAAATTTCTAGCCATTTATTCCAAGGATGGCCGAAACCTATACATGGTGGCCTAGGAAGTTTTGTTTCAACTTCTTGTTAAATGATCATGTGTTTGAGCTTCTAGATACCCCTTGATCTTAAAGTCTATAATGTTGGAAGGTTTGATAGCTTGTTGTCCTATGATGGCCAAACCATGAGGTTTTGAGGCTTAGGATGCTTGATTTAACTTTTCAACTATGATCATGGGTTTAGAACTCTTAATACATTGTGATGCCTATGAGTTTTCATCAAACAAAGAACCTTTCCTTATTATCCTATGATGACCGAAACTCAATGTTTTGGTGCTAGGATGTTTGAGTTTTCATTTTCCAAAATGATCATGGACTTTAGCTCCTTAAGACATTAGGATGCTAAGTCTAAGAGATTGGAAAGTTTAAAGGTTTCTAACCTAGTAATCCTATGATGGCCGAACCTATGAGGTTATGGACCTAGGATGTCTTGTTTCTATTTTTCCAATATGATCATGGATTTGAGCTCCTTAATACATTTGGATGCTAAATCTAAGAGATTGGGAGGTTTAAAGATTTCTAGCCTATTTTGGTGAATGAGGCCGAATCTAGAGTCTTTGGAACAAAGAAGTTTTGTTTTATTTTTCAAAGTAGGATTATTGATTTGAACTCTTTATTACCTTTTGATGTGAAATCCAAAAGCTTGAATCCAACAAAGTTTTCTAGCCTATTCTATAATATAGGGCCGAAACCTTACCCTAAGGGGTTGGATGATTTTATTCAATATTTTCAAGTTATAACAATTGATCTAAGCTACCTAGAACCAAAATGATATGTATCCAAAAGCTAAGGTTGAGAAAAGAATCCTAGCCTCATTTTGATGAGTTGGTCTAACCTAGCATAAAATAAACATGGATGAGTTTGTTTGATTAACAAGTATTTATATCATTTGGTTGAAGGTGGAATTGGTAATTGGTGGTGTGACAACAAGGAGCTGCGAGTTTGAGCTTCCAGTGATAACTCAGGTGGGGGAAAGAATCAACCTATCGTCGGAATCAATAAGTAGTAGATTATGTAGTAATTATGTAGGGCGACCTAAACCCTACTAGAAGTCTAATAACCGACAAGACCAGAATCACTTTAAATTGCTTTTATAAAACATCCATGGTGATTCGGGGATTGTAGGTTTATCGATATTAGGTTGATGTTTATACTATTGATGGTTGATTTGAGTTTTATTACCTTTATTGAACTGATTTAGTGCTATGTTAATGTTTTGGAATATCTTTGATTGATTTGATGTTATGCATGATCTGTGTGGTATTTACTTTATGCTTAGTGGATTAAGCGAAGATATATATGTTGTCTAAGAGATGAGTTGTTTTGGGCGTGAGGAGCATGATGAATTTTAGAGGTGCCTAACCTAAATGAATTATGTTGAAGAGGTGTTGTGACATAGAGCATGTGTTGAGGTCTTGATGAGAGGTTAAGGCACTAGGTTATGACCATAGGAGTCTGTGAGGTTCATAAGTTGTGTTGTTTCTATAACCGTATGTTGGACACATACGAGACCCGAAGTCCTTGTGGGACCGTCCAAAGGGTAAACTTAACTTGTGCAGCTATGAGTGTCATTGCTTTGCATGAGCACCTCTAGGAGTGGACGAGGTGTGCACCGGGATCATCGTGCAACTATAGTGTCACGCTTTGCGTGAGCGTTCTTACCATGGTGAAGGTGTGCACCGGGATAATCGTGCAGCTATAGTGTCATTGCTTTGCATGAGCACCCACGGTCCGGGGTGTGCACGGGGACAAATGTGCAGCTATAGTGTCATTAATTTGCATGAGCATTCTCACCATGACTAAGGATTTGCACCGGGAATGGGACGTGTCGCTTGGACGACTGATCGATAACCATAACTATGATAGGGAAACCGTAGCCATTTCAGTATCAAGGTTTAGTTGCAGGAGTGAGGGTATGAGTGAATATAAGAATTTTTATGGAAGATGGATGACTTGACTGATGCTGTGACTGCGAAAATTACTGTATAGTGTACTATGACTCTTTTCCGATTTTGATGATAGAACTGTTTATTATCCCCTTGTATCTTTTGTATGTTTGTTTTATCTCTTATGGATCGTGTTCGAAGACCCTGTGGCTGAGCTGAACGAAGAAGAGCTGGATGGGACTCCCTACGAACCGGATGCCTGAGGACGAGCCGTGACCCCTGATAAGTAGGGTCTAGTTTAGTTATGGCCAGTGCGTCTGTGTCGTGACGCTTTATCTTTTCCGCTTATGTTTTGTATAACTATGCACCTGTTAGGGAATCCTATTGACGGGATGCCCTGAAACAGTGTTTGATAACTCTGATGCATTAAGTATGTTTAATATAATTATGTTTTCATATTTCTGTTCTATACGAATTTGTTTGCTTAAGAAGTTAAGTTTTAATTTCTACGTATTTTCACGTTAAGTTTACGAAAAGGAATATACTTATCGAGGTTTATTTTCTAATAAAACACCGAGGCACAGCGGGGTGTCTCATATGGGATGCTCCTCTTGACGAGGTGCACCATAAAATTCACCAAACAGAATTACTTGCCACATCAGCATTTTCCGTCTCCAGATGGATGGGAGATGACGGAAAGGACTACTTTGGTTCACTTTTGAAACATAAAGGACTAAATTGAATCTTTTAAAAAATAAAGGACCAAAATGAATTTTACCCAAAAGATAAAGGACCAAAAATGTATTTTAACCTTTGGAAAACAATTATTAGGAACGATTATGTTATTATTTTGTTACTTGTACAAAAAAATACAAAAATGGGACAATAATTTAACAATGGGTTAAGAATATTTAAAATTATGGTTAATGGTGTATGGAACTTGATTAATAGGTGATTATGTAATATAGGGATAATTCGTTGATCGATAACTTGGTTGCTAATGTATAAAATCTTGATTAATATAACTCAATGAATGATTAATGAGTTTTTCATTCTGATATATCCATTAACCAAGTTTATTATACGGTTAATAATACAACTAATTAGGAATGACAATGGGGTAGAGGCACTAATTTACATTTCCTTCTGCTCCTGTCTTTCTAAGGACTTGTTTATAATTTGGGAAGTTGATATTTTTTTAGTATAAGTGGATATTTGATATTATAAATAATTTAATAATATATATTACAATATCATTTTTTAATTTAAAATACTTGTGAGTCTGAGCTTGAATAGGAAGAGCACTCCTCCCTATAGGACTACTCTAGGTTTATTTTCAGGGGAGTACCTCGCTAAGAGGAGTACTCTTGGGGTTCTAGCTCTGCATCAATCTATATGAGGAGCTTAATTTTGATCCTCTTTTGCAATGCCTCAATCTTATTTTTCATAAGTCTCCATATTTCTACATTTTGTGGCCACCATCGGACTCGAGAAGTTGGACTCTACCAAATGTAACACCCCATTTTTTGTAAGTGCTTTTCCTTAAAGCTTGTTTGGTTGTTAAGTGGTTGGTTGTGGGCTAAGTGGGATTTGGGCTTAAAAGTCCCTTTCAGGTAGATGAACACGCCTGTGCTCATTAGCCAGCACGCCCGTGCTTAAAGTCAGAAGCGTGTTTCTGATTTTAAGTTGAGCGCGACCGTGCTCAACAGTGAGCACGACCGTGCTCAATGTGCTGACCGCGTCTCGGTGACGCTAAGTTGAGCACGACCGTGCTCAAGGGTGAGCATGACCATGCTCAGGTTCGAGCTATATATGTTTGGCATAGAACCCGAGGGTTAACGTGAAACCCTTGTTAAGTCTCTAAAATGTCTGTGTGCATTTCCCTAAGTTTTGATGAAAACTAAACATTGGTTAATGATTTAATTAACCTATTTTGTGGTTGTTAACCTGTCTACTTAGTGTACAGATCAGAAAATAGTAACACTCACCTGTCTGTCTACTTAAGTAACAACCTGTCTGGATAAGCAAAAAGTCAACCTGTCTGCTGACTAGGATTGTTGACTTCCTACAAATTGGTTTCAACCTGTCTCTGCCCTGCTCTCATACTCGTCTAAGGTTCTTTGTTAAGAACTCTAAGTACATGAAGCTTTTGGAAGCTGTCCCCTCATGCAGAAGACTTTGAATCTCTCTCTCACGCATATCAAGAAATTCAGAGGATTTCTCTCTCAAGCAACCTAGGAAGTTAGAGACAAACTTCCAATTAAAGAATGTTTCCAACATGCTTTATTCCCTAGTACTCTCGGTTATTACACAAGAAGGGAAATGTACTCTGCAAAGTACAAAAGCATTCTGCACAACTCTGATTTGGCTACTGCACGATGCATAAAGCCATGATCCTTCATGTTAGGGTACAACCAACGTTTCCATTGCATTAATGGCTGCCCAGACCGACTCTATTGCATTTAATGAAGCTCTGCTTGAAGCCATCGTTGCAAGGAATGTCTCTAAAGGATATTAAATGTTTGAAGGCGATAAATACATGAGTCATTGAAGATGAACAAAGAAGAGTAGAGAATAAAAAGCATTAAAGAGCCATTACTCTGTTCATTCTTTCTATCTGTATTCTTCATTCATTTGAAGTTATTACGCAGACTTTCCTAAGCTTTACATTTAAACCACTCTCTGAGTGTTAGTGAAAGATCTGTCTGTCTGTAATTGTATTTATTACAAACCAAACACTCAAACAAATCTGAGTGAGCCTGAAGAGGCTAGGTGTGCAAAGAATACTTGTCTTGGATCCTGAAGAGGCTAGGTGTGCAAACAATACTTGGAGTCTGTAACATGATCAGTTATAGTGGATAAATCTTGGTGCTGCCAAGGACTGGACGTAGCTCTTTGTGTTAAAGAGTGAACCAGGATAAATCACTGTGTTAATCTCTCTTCCCTTAATCTCTTTAGTTGTTTTGATTATATATCATCTGCATTCTAACTAAGGGGTTAAAACTATTTTTATCAAGCTTGTTTTCATCTGTAAGCTTGTGTTGTTTTCTGTGAAAATACAACAGACGGTTGACCTGTCTGTGTAACCTTTTTACACCTGTCCGAACCTAGCTTCTGTGTGCGAAAAGTTTTCAACTTTATTTTAATTTATGATAAACACAATTCAACCCCCCTTCTCGTGTTTATAGTTGTCTATTTCAGTTGGTATCAGAGCTCAGCCTCTGGGTTGAGCATCTAACAGTGTAGAGGTAAAAGATCCTGAAGAATAGACATGACTGCTGGAGCTAGTGGGAGTCACCAGGCTGAAGGAGCTTCCTTAACCAGACCTCCATTCTTCAATGGAGAAAACTACAACTATTGGAAAGATAGATTTCAATGGTTCATTCTATCTACAAACTCTGATCTCTGGGATGTCATCACAGATGGTCCATTCATTCCTAAAAATGATGACAACACTGACAAACCAAAAGCTCAGTGGACCCCTGCAGAAAAGACAAAGTGGGAGCTGAATCACAAAGCCAGATACAATATCATTTGTGCTCTCAGTCCTGATGAATTTGAAAAAGTTTGTGCCTGTGATTCTGCCAAAGAAATATGGGACACTTTAGCTATCACACATGAAGGAACAGCCAAAGTCAAAGAATCAAAAATTGCCATACTTGTCAGAAAGTATGAACTGTTTCTCATGGAGGAAGGAGAATCTGTTGCTCAGATGATAAGAAGATTCCAAACTATCATCAATGGCCTAAAGTCTCTTGGCAAAGTTTACTCTAATGCTGAGAAGGTTGGAAAGATACTAAGGAGCCTGTCGAAGCAGTGGAGACCCTTGGTAACTGCTATCTCTCAAGCCAAGGATCTTACCACCTTGACTATGGATGAACTTCTTGGTACACTCACTATTCATGAGCAAGAACTTGGAGATGAAATCTCAACAAAGAAGGGCAAGTCAATTGCTCTGAAGGCTGATCAAAAGTCTTCAAAAGCCTCTAAAGCTTTGAAGGCAGACGAGTCATCCAGTGATGCTGACCTGTCTGAACCCGAGGATTCTGAAAGTGATGAAGAATTATCTCTCCTAACCAGAAAGATAAAGCTTCTCTTACAGAAGAAGAAGTTCAGAAAGGATAAGCCATTCAGAAGGTTCAACAAGGACAAGAACTTCAAAGAATCCACTTCAATAGACAAGAACTCAACTGTCTGCTATGAGTGCAAGAAGCCAGGTCACATCAAAGCAGAATGTCCTCAACTCAAGAAACCTCCTTTTAAGAAGTTCTTCAAAAAGAAGAAGAAAGGGATGATGGCTACTTGGGAAGATCTAGAGTCAACATCTTCTGATGAAGAGACAGAGGAAGAAACTAATCTCTGTCTGATGGCCAACACTGACTCAGATTCAGATAATGAGGTAAATTCTGACTATGAGGAATTACTTGATGCTTATGAGGAATTGCTGGAAGAATCCAACTGCTTATCTAAGGCTTTCAAATCCCTCAAGAGAGATCACGTTAAGCTCCTCAGTGAGCATAAACAGAAATCTCTAGAGTGTGAGAAATTTGCCAAAGAGAACAGTGAGCTGAAGACTGAAAAGTCTAATGAAGCTAAGATCTCTAGTGATATATCACAGTCTGAAGAAGTTGAAAAGCTTCAACAGAAAGTGGAAGAGCTCACTTCTGATCTTGCCAAATTTGTTAATGGTAGAGATAATCTGACCAAGCTGCTTGGCTGTCAGAGGCACTCCCTTAACAAAGAAGGTATTGGATATGTCCATCAGACACATCATAAAGTATCAACTAAAAACTCTAAAGTGTCTGCTACATCTACTTCTATTAAATCCATACCTGTCTGTAATTTTTGTGGAAAGACTGGACATGTTACACATGGATCTGTTTGGACCAGTTAGTGTAGCTAGCCTAGGTGGAAAGAAATATGGTTTTGTCATAGTTGATGACTATTCTAGATTTACATGGGTACTCTTCTTAACCCACAAGGATGAATCTTATAAGGCATTTTCAGTATTCAGTAAAAGAGTACAAAATGAGCAAGGTTTTTGTATCTCTGCTATAAGAAGTGATCATGGAGGAGAATTTGAAAATGAGCAGTTCAAACTGTTCTGTGAGGAAAATGGTATTTCTCACAATTTCTCTGCACCTAGAACTCCACAACAAAATGGAGTAGTTGAGAGAAAGAACAGATCTCTTCAAGAGATGGGAAGAACAATGCTTAATGAAAATAATCTTCCTAAGTACTTCTGGGCAGAAGCCATTAACACTGCTTGTTATGTACAAAACAGAATACTGATTAGGCCTATTCTAAATAAGACTCCTTATGAATTGTGGAAAGACAGAAAACCCAACATATCATATTTTCATGCATTTGGTTGTGAATGTTATATTCTCAACACAAAAGATCATCTTGGTAAATTTGATTCTAAAGTAGATAAAGGAATATTTATCGGTTATTCTGAAATGTCTAAAGCTTTTAGAATTTTCAATTCTAGAACTTCTGTTGTAGAAGAATCAATTCATGTAAAGTTTAATGATGGTTTGAAGACTGATAGGGAACTATCAGATCTAGAAGATGATGTTGCAGGTATTGAACTCAATCCTACAGTAAAAGAATCTTCAGACAAGTCAAAAGTAGACGTATCTGAAATACAGACTGATGCTGATAAGTCTGAAACTCAGACTCTGAAGAAAGATTGGAAATTCAAGACCTATCATCCAGAATATCTCATCATTGGAAGTCCATCTCAAGGAGTTAGAACCAGATCTGCCTTCAATGAAAACAACAACATGGCCTTCATATCAGATTTGGAACCTAAAAAGATTGAAGAAGCTCTGCAAGATGAAAGCTGGATTCTAGCCATGCAAGAAGAGCTAAATCAGTTCAAAAGGAATGATGTCTGGACACTAGTTTCTAAACCCAAAGAGAAAACCATTATTGGAACCAGATGGGTGTTTAGAAACAAACTAGATGAAGATGGAAAAATGGTAAGGAACAAGGCAAGACTAGTTGCTCAAGGTTACAATCAACAGGAAGGTATTGATTTCACTGAAACTTTTGCTCCTGTAGCTAGACTAGAAGCAATTAGGATTCTCATGTCATATGCTGCACAACATGATATAACTCTTTATCAAATGGATGTTAAAAGTGCATTTCTAAATGGAATAATTGAGGAGGAAGTTTATGTCAAGCAACCTCCAGGTTTTGAGGACTCTGAAAATCCTTACCATGTCTATAAGCTTAAGAAAGCTTTATATGGACTCAAACAAGCTCCTAGAGCTTGGTATGATAGATTAAGCACATATCTAATGGAAAATAACTTCATTAGAGGAAAAGTAGACACTACACTTTTCAAGAAATGCTCAAGAAAAGACTTCATAATAGTACAGATCTATGTTGATGATATTATATTTGGTGCTACTAATGAAAAGCTCTACAAAGAGTTCTCTGAGTTGATGCAGAATGAATTTGAAATGAGCATGATGGGAGAATTGAAGTTCTTCCTTGGTCTTCAAATAAAACAGTCAAATGATGGAATCTATATCCATCAACAGAAGTACACCAAGGAGCTTCTGAAAAAGTACAAAATGGAAAATTCAAAGCCTATGAGTACTCCTATGCATCCAACGGTTGTTCTAAACAAGGATGAGGAAGGAAACAAGGTAGATCAAACTGTCTACCGAGGTATGATTGGATCTTTGCTATATTTAACTGCTAGCAGACCTGATATTCAATTCAGTGTCTGTCTTTGTGCTAGATTTCAATCTAACCCTAAGGAATCTCATTATAAGGCTGTCAAAAGAATTTTCAGATATTTAATTAGAACCACTAACCTTGGTCTATTATATAAGAAATCTGAAGATTTCAGGTTAGCTGGATTTTGTGATGCTGATTTTGCTGGAGACAGAATTGATAGAAAAAGCACCAGTGGAGGATGTCACTTCATTGGAACAAATATGATCTCTTGGTCAAGCAAAAGGCAAAGCACCATTGCTCTATCAACTGCAGAAGCTGAATATATATCTGCAGCTGGTTGTTGTTCACAACTACTCTGGGTAAAATATCAACTTGAAGATTATTCAATGATTGAGCATAATATACCTGTTTGGTGTGATAATACTAGTGCTATTAATCTGTCTAAAAATCCAATACAGCATTCTAGAGCAAAGCATATAGAAATAAAGCATCATTTCATTAGAGACTATGTTCAAAAAGGTGTTTTTGAAATTAAGTTTGTAAACACTGATTATCAGTGGGCAGACATTTTTACCAAACCTTTAAGCGAAGACAGATTTGTTTTTATAAGAAGAAATCTTAACATGCATAATGTACCTGAATAAATGTTTTGCTATGTTACTTGTCTATATTCTCTATGATTACTCAACTCGTCTAATTTAGCCAAGCATCTAATGACGTGGCTAAAAGCACTCAGTGCTAAATTCTGACTGAGACACGTACATTGCACTTTCCCTCCTTTTCTTAAATACTTTATTATATTTTGTTTGAAATTGATTGTTTGTCATTTATGGCAACACTCTCTTTCCTCTTTCCCAATGCAAAAAGCACTCAAGCGTTTTTAGCATAAACCTGTGTCTTTTCAAAAACTACCCACTCAAAAGTTCCTTGCTTACAAACTCTCTCTCTAAGCTCTCTTCGTCTTCACCTTCACGAAACCTTCTCTGTCAAACCCTAATCTCTTCTCTCAAATCAATGGCACCCAAAAGCCTCCTTGAGATGCTATCTGAGAAGACTAAGATATCTGTTACTGAGTTGAAGAAGGTGCTCCCTGGAAGAGTTCCAAACTTTGATGAACTCAGAACCAAAGGTTTGGACGTACTCCCAGAACTTAACCATACTGGATGGTTACCATTCTTCCAACTGCAAGAACTTGTCTTCCCTGCTCTTGTTAGGGATTTCTGGACTACAGCGAAGATCACCAAGGACACCACTACCCACATGATTTCTGGGGATGTTGGTGAGGATCATATCTTCATCACTCACGAGTTACTCGCTGAAGTAACAAGATGCCCTAGGGAAGGAGCTGGGCATTACAAAGACTGGATGAAGGATCAAGGGGAAGCTAATGTAAATCTGGTACTCTATGGGACTGCAAACCCTGACAACATGGACTCCAAGTATCTGACCCCCAAGGCAAGGTTTTTACATGTTTTACTTATAAACTGTGTAATGCCTAGGACTGGGTCTAGAAACCATGTCAATCTGCTGGAAAAGTTTGCCCTATTCCATCTTGTCCAAAGAATAAAGATAGACATAACTGATCTAATCTTTATTCATATGGAGAAAGCAGTAAAGGGAAAAGATAAAGATTACCCCTTTGGAATGGTTATGACTAGGATCTTCAGGGCTTGTAAGTTGGATTTAAGAAGGGCTGTTTCTGCTGATCTCTGTACTGAGATTACCACAAAAACCCTGGCCTTAATGAAGATGAACCTGAACCCTACTCTGGATGGCAATGCTGAAGCCTCTGCTCAGATGGAAGCAACTGTTTCCATTCCTGGTGTTAAATCTGAAGTGGTTGAGGAACCAGCTGAGGAAATTAGTGATCAGCTTCAGAGGAAGAAGAGGATGATTACAAAAACCTCTACTGAAACTGCTGGGACTGAAGAGTCTACTCAGGTTGTTGAACCTGCTGCTGCTGTTGTTTCTGAGGAAGCTGCTGTACCTAAGATTACCAAGGTATTCAAGAGAAAGAGGACAGTACAAGCTGAGGGGAAGTCTCAATCAGAAGAGACTGTGATCCCTAAAAAGAAGAGGACAACTGTTACAAAGAGGAAACTTGTCTTGCCTCCCTCCTCATCTCCATCACCATCATCTTCACCTCAGAAAGATTCATCCCCTCCACCTCAGGAAACAGAACCTTCTATCACCACAGTTCCAACTCCACAACCTTCACCTCAAAGAATGCCTACACCACCACACAAATCACCTACACCCCCTCCATCACCAAAAATTCCAACACCCCCTCCATCACCAAAAATTCCAACACCCCCTCCATCACCAAAAATTTCCACACCACATACATCACCTAACCATCACTCTTCTGAACCTAACCCTACCACATCAGAACCTCACATGTCTGATACTCACTCACCTGCTCCACCCTCACCACAAATATCTCACCATTCTGATATTCCTCAAACTGAGGATATCAATGACTTTGAGTATTTTGACAACCCTATTTCACCACCCTCACCACAATCACCAATCCCTGATCATATCTCAAACCAATGCCAAGTGCCTCTGAGAACATTCTTTCCAGACTTATTCTCTGAAACCAGACACAACTCTCTCCCCTTAGCCACTTTACCACCCTACAACTCATCCTCCAGAACCACACCCTTCTCTGTAACAGATGATCTCTGTCCCTCTTACCTTGATGGCAAGACTCTGGACATGATTGCTTCTCTGGAAGCTGAAAGGCAGATTGTGAGGCTGGAAAGGTTGCAGAAGCCAGTAGGAAAATGGCTATTTAATCCTCACATCTTCATGAAGCCCTCTACTGCCATAAGAGTAATGCCTGACTCAATGGTGTTAAAAGGAAAGCAGAAGACAATATCCCTGCCATTGGATCAGAAGTTCTCCCTTATCAAGAGAACTGATCAGAAGCTGAAATTCAAAGAGAAGATGTTCTCTAAGGGTGGCTGCAGTGGTTGACAGAAGAAGAGAAGGCAGACATTCCCATTAGAGGTAGCCAAGCCTATGCTCTCTACCCCGTCTCACCCTCTATTTACTTTCTCCCTCTCTTTTTCATGGTATTCCCCTTCTCTGTCCTAAACTTTCCTGAAACTGCCCCTTTTACTCACATAAATCTCATTAGGAGATCTTATGAGTTTCTTCTATCTATCATAGATTCCCCTCTACATCATGACAGAATTCATGCCTTTTTAAACGAATTCTACCCTAATAATGATTTTGAAACCACTCTGTCATCAAATGTGTTTCTAGATCCTCACCCTGAGGATGATATTATTGTTGAAGAGTTACCTCCTACCCCTCCTCCTTGTCCATCAGCTTCTGGAACTTCTCTGGCCACTACAGATTCTACTGCTCCAGTTGTTGCATTTGATCCTGCTGCACATCAGAGACTGGATGAAATGGCTACAAGTTTGCAGACTGTCATTCAAAGACAAGATGAAGCAATTGCTCAACAGACTGCATTTCAAGCTCAGATGTTGGCTCAGCAGCAAGCAATGCAGCAGATGATGGAAGCTTTCTTCAAAAGCCAAGGAGGCCCTAGTTCTTAGTGTTTAGAAATCTGTTTTTCATTTCTTTGTTGAGTCATGCAATGTACTAAGTCAGTGATGTCTATCACTTGTAATCTTTCATGACTTTGATTAAATGACATGAGTTTTTCATCTGGCAATTTATCTTCTACGATTTTTTTTCTGTTTGATTGATGCCAAAAGGGGGAGGAAATATAATTAAATTTTCATGATTTTATGTATGTTATTCTTTCTAATATCATGACGTTCTGATATCTGTCCTTACTTAGTGCTTAAACTAAGGGGGAGCTTAACATACCCTGATCAATTATATCTGTTTAGAAATTTCTACTGTTTCTTTTTTATGTTCAATAAAATCAGAAAAGATATTTGTCATCATCAAAAAGGGGGAGAATGTTGAGACCTCATAAGTCTAAAACACATTCAAAGTGTAAATCCTCTATGTTTTGATGATTCCAAATAGTTCAAGTATGGTAATATTGAACCAAAAGAAATTACTGATATATTTGATAAGTGTGCAGGAAAATAGACTTGAAGTCACTCGTCTAAATTTCACCCGTCTATCTTTTAGTAGAAGCTCAGCAGTGACTCGTCTAAGTTTCACTCGTCTAGAAAATTAATCAAAGAAAGTCAACGCTCAAGAAAGACTAAGCTCAATTGATGACGTGGCAAGAAGCATGCGTCTAACTTTGGAACAAGATTTCACCCGTCTAAGTTTGGAACAAGCTTTCACCCGTCTAACTTTGGAACAAGCTTTCACCCGTCTAAGTTTTTGGATGACTTCCACCCGTCTAAAAATTCTCATTGCTGACACCAAGTCAGTATGTCAGAAATCAAGTCCTAGTCACCATATTCAAAATTATAGGCATCCTTAAGGATCTCGAAGACCTATGGACAATAGCTCAAAGGACAAAGAATAAAGAACGTTGTTTCAAGGTTTTAAGGAATAAACATGCTATCTCTGCACCACTGCAGTAACCTTTTGCCTGTTCTAGTACAAAGTAAAAAGTACTTTATGGAAAAGTAAACTGATGTTGCACTGAAAAAGGAAAGCTCTCTGCAACAAGTACAAGAAGCCTGCTGCCATATACTCTGAAAGAACAGCTGTTCAGTTTAAAGTGTACTCTTGGACACTCTTGACAATGCCCAATGTTTTCAAGCATTTAATGAATACTCAGAACGACTCTTTGGCATTAAATGGTGTCTCAGAAAGCTCAAGTCAGATGCAAACACTTTTTTTTGAAGCTGTGTCAAAACGGATCTCTTGATTGAAGCCTTTATATAGATCAAACAAAGAAGATGTAGCTAAGAAGTTGAATATCAAAAGAACTCTGCACAGAAGCATTTACTCTCTTCATTAACTTCTTCATTCTTTCATTGAATACATATTCAATCATTAGATATAAATTCGCAGTCTTTCATACTTCATATTTACTCCACTCTCTGAGTGTGATCTGAAAGACTTGCAAGTTGTATTAACTACACAAACCTTTTATCTCTTACTGTTTTTGAGCCTGAAGAGGCTAGGTGAGAAAAGAATACTTGTTTGAGTGTTGAGCCTGCAGAGGCTAGGTGTGCAAAGAATACTTGTACTGTAATTTACTCAGTTATAGTGGAAACTTGGTGCTGCCAAGAAACTGGACGTAGCCCTGTGGATTTTGGGGTGAACCAGTATAAATCTCTTGAGTGATATTTCTACTCCCTTATCTTTTAATTTGCTTGAGTATTATTTCAGTCTTAGCTTTTTAACTTGGGGAGTTAATACTGTGGTTATCAAACTCTTTTTAACCTTCTTGGTTTGTGTGTGCTATTCTGTTTTAATATTAGACGTTTCACTCGTCTAATCCTCTCTTAATCAAACCTTCTTGCTGTGCCTGCGAAAATCTGTTTAAGTAACCGAAAAAGTTGGTAAACACAATTCAACCCCCCCTTCTTGTGTTCACCTTGGTTATTTCACACAGTCTCTGGCTAGATGCCCCATCTGACCACAATTAAAACATTTTGCTCCTATAATTGGACAATTATTTGCCAAGTGACTCAGATCTCCACACTTGTAACACTTTCTGCCTAGGCCTTGATTTTGATTCCTCTGGCCTCCAACACTTGATGCAGTAGCTACAGGATGGTACGATTGCTTATTCTGATTGTTCCCTGGTGTTCGGTGATAAGGTTTGTTCTGGTTCTGATATTGACCCTTGGACTTAGACGGTCCTCCTACATTTCCTCTGTTATCTCTTCCTCTCCTCATTTGTTCTATCTTTCTACACTTCTCAACCAAAGCTTGGAAATTTCTGATTTCCAATGGTAGTACAGACTCCTTAATCTCAAATCACAGTCCTGCTTCAAAACCCTCAGACTTCCAATCTTCATCCGGGTTGTTTTGAAAAAAGTGGAAGTACTTGGCAAGTGACTCAAACTTGGCCGCATAATCCCCTACAGATAGATCCCTCTGATACAGACGTAGAAATTCTTGCTCCTTTTCTGCTCAGGCACTCTGTGGAAAATACTTGCTAAAAACATGTTCTTAAAGATCACCCAAGTAACCAACTGATTTTTTGCTTCTAGTTGTTGCCTAGTGCCCCTCCACCAGTACTCAGCATCTCCTAACAGCAGATGAGTAGCATAAGGCACCTTCACTCCCTCTGGACTGTTGATCAGCTCAAAGATTTTCTCTACTTCCTGAATCCATAAGTCAGCTTTTGTAGGATCCACGTCTCCATGAAATTGTGGAGGATTCTGGCGTCGAAAAGCAAAAAGACCTCTTCCCTCAGCAGCCTGTTCAGCTCGAAGTTGTTCCTGTAAATTCTGAGCAGCCATTGTAGCAATTTGTTGTGCAATAGCAGCGGCCACATCCGCCATTGCTTGTGCAGCAAAATCCATGCCTACATTTTCCTCATAATTTTCCTCAAAATGCCCTCGACCATCAACACGACCACCTCTACGACCTCTTCCACGGTTGCGTCCACGTCCACGGTCACCTTCTGGTTCCATAACTGACCTACAAGACACAATCAGTTAAATGGCAACCAGAAAATGCAACTTGAACTTACTAATTATCACACATCACTTCTAAGAAGTAATTCAAATAATCTCAATCATAGATCACACAACAGACCTATTCCCAAAGATTTCCCGAAAGACTCGACTATCTCTGGTACCACTAATGCGACACCCCATTCCCAGGGTATCACATTTACGTAACTTATTGCAGAAATTAAACTTAACTAAAGATAATATATTGCTAGTTGCCTTCGGAAAACAAATAAGTTTCTAATCACTTATTATTTATAAAATGGTGATAATTTTTTTTCTCTTCCGTCATATATAACCAAACACCATTAATATAATATACAACTCTATATATATCATACATATGCATCATCAGAGTTTTATACAAGACCTTTGTCCTACTAGGTCACCACCTACAACCAAACAGTTAATACATCAAACCGAACAAAATAAGTATATCATAGTGGGAGTCTGAAAAACACTACTCAAAAAGATTGGCTCTCAGTAGCCAAACAGTCAGACTATCTAAAATCCCACTCTACCCAAAAGAACTACATTCATTCAGCTGGTCGCTACTAGTGAAACCCATTAGGGAGCTAGTATAGACACCCCCACCTCCAGGAGGTGTATCTGGAGAGGATACCTTAACCCCCTCTCCAATGTCCGGGATTACACCATCCTCAAGAGGAACATAGTCCGGATCAACCATCAGATCCTCCTCAGGATCTTCCTCCATCTCCTCCTGTGCATCCTCCGGGATCAAAACTATAGGCCCTAGAGGTGACTCCAGGGCTACCTGCTGTAAAGGCTATACATGCGGAGGTGGTTGATGGCTCTAAGTCCCCGTGGCGAACCAAATGCTGCAGGATCATCCAAATGGGAGGTAGTGAAACCTCGATCGTCTCCCTGGTATGTATGAGCAGCTGTGGTCCATCTACTACAGTCCCTATGAGTGTCCTCATCGGACCAGTGTAGGCAGCACTCCGAGCCCCAGGGTCAATCACCCAGGCGTTACCTTGATCAGCATTGTCAAACATCAGAGCTCGGACCCTCGAGTAGTTCAGCTCCACTCCGTACAGATCCATCTGAACTCAGATACGTATACAGTCCACATAGTAGAGGAAACAAAACAGATATGCAAGGGTGAGATACCAATATATGAGTTTTGATAAGACAACCACATGCGCGACACACAAAACAGCATATACCAGATATTCACAGTATATAAAGAAATTATTCAAACAACAGAATAATTCTATCAAAAAGGGTTTCATACCCGACAGTCATCGTCATTTTATAAAAATGCATGACACTTCAATATTCAGGCTCTAATTTGATACCTAATCTCCGGAGATCCCACAACTTTCTGTTTCGTTTTGAGCAAGTCAAGCTCTTTAAATGGCCCATTGTAAAAATGAAATAAAACAATGTCCAACAGAACACATAACACATTGGTCATCACTCAGTACACCAAGGTTATTGTTCACAAATGTAACATTGGTCCACACAGAACCCAATAGTCATCGCATTAAATTGGAAACATAGTCCAGTAAAGATACATTGGTTCACACAGAAATCCAATGATCAAATGGAAACATAGTCCATAAAAAATACATTGATCCACTCAGGACTCAATGATCATAAACACATGGCACGTCTGCCAAAAATGCATGAGAAAAAATTTTATTCTCGTTTCGTTTTCTTTGTCGTAAAAATCTTCCCTTGTCGAAGCCCGAAGCTCACGACCATGCTTAATTTTATATTAAGACTTTTTAAACAACATAGGACACACACAGTCCAAATGTTTTAAACTTAACACAGGACACACAGTCCGAGTACTCAATCGCAAAGTCCTAAACTGATGCACCAGTCTTAGGCTCGTGAATATGGAATTCACATTCTCCACATCAAATTTAGGACACACAGTCCACAAAACCTTTTCAGGACACACAGTCCAATGACACAGATCCCTGATCTACGTCTCAACAGAACACTAGAACCCCGACGTCTCGGTCACTAGGTTCATTTTTCCTTTTTAAAACATTTCGCTCAGTGAAATAACAAATACAAAAACCAAACCTCCGAAAACTTATCCAAGTTTAACGGAATTGTTTTCACTAAATAAAACTCCTTTACAGAAATCCTTTTTCTGTTAAAACGTTTATAAAACGTAAAATCATAGATAAATTCTTTTCCGTCTAAATTCTTCATTTCTAAATTTCGTTCTCAATAAGCATCAAATTTTAAAAGTCCTCTTTAAATAAAATTTATAATAATAAAATATAAACCTTTTTTTCAAAAAATTTCATAAAAATCTTTTTATAACTTAAATGACTTTTCTGTCATAAGTAATTGTTCTAATGGCTATATTACGTTATTTTCGTAACTTTATCACTTTAAACAACATTTTATAATAAAATTGAATTTATTTTAGAAAAACTAGCGCCTGTAAAAAATTTCACAGTTTCACCCTTATTGTCACTTTATTGACACATTTTCCACAAAAATATTATTAAAATAATATTTTTCCACTTTTTCTCAAACTCTCGTAAATTAATCACTCTGATTAGTTATCCAAGCTTATCAAGCTTTTATCCTCAAATTAAATTAAACGCTGACCAATGTCAAGTTTCTCAATCCATAACTCAACAGCCAATAATTTCACCACAATATAGCATGGCATATATCCAAATCATGGCATGCATCACAATTATAATTTAACAATTAAATTATAATCATGTAAATCAACTTATCTCAAAAAAATCAAGCAAGCATATAATCACTTAAACAATAAACGATTCAAAAATCACAGAAAATCATCACAGATAATTTACAGACAACTCTAAAAATAGCATGCGATTATCTTAAACTCCTCAAGCTGTCTCCACTTACCTCTTGGAGAATGAAATCACACTTACACGATAACTTCCCGATTAGGGTCCAGTTTCCTCTGTTCTGCTTAGATCGACTCGTTCCGATTAATTCCTTCAGAACGAATTGCAACCAAAATAAATCAAAATCAAACAAAATACACTTGTTCTTGAGGTCTAGGGTTCGGCCTCTTCTAATTCACTAGGTTAGGAAAGTTAAAAAAATTCCAACTTATGGATTTATGATCCTTAAGCAACTTAAGCATAATTAAACACCTAATCCAAGATCATGAACTAAGAACTTTGAATGAAACTCATCCGACTCCATGAACTAAGTTTCGGCCTTGACACAAAAGTGGGGTTAAAAACTTCACTTGATTTCCATCTCTTGGATTTAACAAATACACATGGTATAGGATTGGATTCAAGTGTCACAAAACAACTTTGAATCAAAAATTCATCCAACAATCAAAGCTAGGGTTTCGGCCCTCTTAAGAAAATTTGGGTTAGGGTTTGATTTTTGGTTTTCTAATCACTTGGATTCATTAACCATAAGGATTAAAAGATGAATCACATGATCATTCAACAAGTTTTTGAACAAAATCCCTACACACCCATTTGAGGGAGTTTCGGCCAAGGGGAAACTTGACCTTCTTTTTCTGGGAATGATTCCCAAATCAAGAGGCTTCTTCTCGTTGGGCTCCTCCAAGGGTGGAGTTGTCTGATCCCCCTGAGCAGATACTTCATCTTTACTAGGTTCAGACTCCAATTGTTTGACCTTATACTTCATCTTTACTAGGTTCAGACTCCAATTGTTTGACCTTATACTTCATTTTTACTAGGTTCAGACTCCAATTGTTTGACCTTGGTAAAGGTCTTCACCAGCCTTCTTCTTTAACTAGGTTGTGCAGATGCATTGGCAGATTCCTCAGCTGCACTTGTCTCTCTCTTGGGAGAGAGTTTCTTCAGCTTGAACCTCAAAGGCTCAACTATTTCAGCAGTTTCTCCAGAAGCTGAAGGTTTCTCTCCTCAGGTCTCTGGTCTTGTCTGGCCACCTTGCCAGAAGGCTTCTAGATTCTTTCAGAGATAGGAACCTCTGATTCATCAGTGGAAACCACTGGTTCCTCCACTTTTTCCTTCTGCTTCTGCTCAGTAGCAGGCTTCTTCTTCTTTGTCTTCTTATCTTCCTCTTCATCTTTCAGAGGGATTCCTTCAATGTCCATCATAGACAAGACCTTCCTGTCAAGGGGACTTGTAACATCCTTGTTTTTACATATATGTTTTATTACTTTATTAAGACTGATTAATTTTTCTTTATCTTTATTTTCGTTTATTTTAAAGTTGCTTGGTTTGAGTAATTTTATTTACTCATTTAAAACTATTTTTACTGAGTGTGTTAACACTGTGTTGTTACAGGATGTGCACGCTTACTAGACAGTAGCATTAAGCTATTATTCTTTGTTTATAAAAATACCATCAAAAATTATTTTGGTTAAAGAAAAACTATTTTCATAGTCTATGAAAGAAATTTTTTGAGCATCAGAAAAATGAGAGACCAGTTTCATGTTTATATTTTTTGCCCTTGTTCCTCCACGTTTTCACATTCCCTTCCTCTCTCTCTCTTCTCTCACGTTTTTTTTTCCTTCTTCATCAGAACCCAAACCCACACTTCTTCATCTCCTTCTTCTCACCAAAACTCCAAGTCTTCCTCCTTCCACCTTGTTCGAGCAGATCGGCCCCACCTCAGTCCAGCCACGCCGCCGCTCGTGAACCGCCAGAATAGCGTCCGGTCCGCCCAAGCTCCGATCGCCGCGTCCTTGCTGCGTCTGGTCCGAGCTCAGTCGCGCGAGCGTCGCGCCGCCCGTCCCTGAACCGCCTGAGGCGCGACCACCATGTCCGATCACGTTATTGCTCGCGAAACGCGTCATCTCCACAGCGCGAGCGTCGCTCCGGGTCTGTCCAGCCGCGTCGCTGCCATCTCCGTCGCGTAAGGTGCGTTTGGTCACCATTAATGGTGGTTCTCCACCTATTCTTGCCCATTTGAATATCTATTTCTTCTTCCTTGAGACTTATTCCTTTCTTTTTGGTTCTGGTTATTAAACCAGATGCTCAACCGCCGCTGCCGCCGCACCGGACCTCCAACAGCCACCATGTCCTTCTCCTTCTTCATTTAGGTGAGTGAAATCTCACCTATTGTGTTCATATTTTAAAAGCCCCAAATTGATTTTGAAACCCTAACCCTAACCTTTTGATTTCAGTTATTAAATTTGAAATTAAACTATGTTTTATGCTATTGGGGTTGTAAATTAGAGATTTCCTAAACCAATTTCATCGTTCTTTGGTTAGAATGAGTTTTACCCAATTTGCTCTATGAACCCTAAAACCCCAAATCTGTTTTTATTTGAAATCAATGTAATTTTTTGAGAAATTAAGTATATTAGTAAATTATATATAGTGTTGATGATGAGTAATTGATTTTGGAAATTGTCTGATTGTTGTACATGCTTGGATCGTCTCTCTGGGTTGTCGTTCATGTTCTTGCTTGCTTTGAGGAAGCAGAATTTACTCTATGGGGAAGATTATATGTTAGGTGTAGTTTGGGGTTTATGCGGGTTAGTATATCTGCTTAGGAATATTGGGAATTTTCTTAGTATGCTTGCTTAATATTTTAATGTTGTGATTATCTGTGTAATTTTAGGATCTTAGTTATACCTTATTGTAACTGTTTAGATTTAATTTAGCGCTAAGCTAAATTGGATCTTGTTGATTTGGCGTAAGGTTCTAATTCGAGAACCTTACTTATTTGTTTGGAACTCGCGTAAGTTAAGCATTGGATATAATTCCAAGTCATTGGGCTCTAAGTATAAGCCTTATGTCCGATCGTTAAGTCGCTTAGGGACTTGTTGTGATGTGCATTTGTTTCCGAACTTGATTCGGGAGGTGTTGGAATATTATTATCAGTTGGTATCAATTTCTTATTCATTGAATCTATGAATTCAATCTTAAGGTTTATCCTTGTTTACGTTTTGTTAAGTCTTAGGCTCGAAATATTTTATTATACGGAGTTGAGGAATTTTTGGAAAGAATAGGCCAAATTATGGAATAGTCGAGACATTTCAAATTATTGTCCTTGGATGTTTTTCACATTTTATGAAAGTATTTCATTTTAAACACCAAATATCAATTGTAACTATTATTATACATTTTTATCCAAACTGAGTCAAAATGGCAATTTGTCGAGTTAAATCATTTTATCGATACCTGTACTCTAAAATAATTAATTTTAGCCTAAGTAAGCTTTAAGTTAAAATATTCAAATGAGTTTGAGTCGAAAAGGATAATTTTGTCCAATGGTCCTTTTGAGCCCAACTCTTATCAATAACTGTTTTTATATTGATACCGGCGCTTTGGAACTTTTAGTTCCTGCTTTATTTGCCTTTGGGCAATATTCCAACCTAATCATAGCCGTTGTCATTCTGGAGGCATAGACACCTATTTATAGGATATTAGGGGATTGTGTGGGGTCCACGGAGACCTCAGGGATAGTCAGGCATGGATCCTACCAATGGTCCGGTGTATGCATCACCGGTGCCGGTGGAGACCTGGACAGCAGGACTATCTTGAAACTCCACTGAACTAAATATTATTCAGATGTTAAGTACTCTCGTGTGAAAGGACCGCGGAGATGGCTGTTAGCGTACTCCAATCGGGACTTGTGCACCGAGTTATTTATGCATATTACCTGAATGCTATCTTGGCAGAACACTATGACAACAATAGTCTCCATGGAGCAAAGTTAGGTTGATGTCTTAGGCATGCATTCGAGTCTCAGCTTTTTCTAAAATCGTATATATGTATTTTATAAAAATTTACTTAATTATATGTATCCACTTGATTGTTTGTTTGTCGCCGCATTCCCATATCTACGTTATGAGCTTGGCATAGAATCTTACCTCCATATGCGTTTCTTCTTTCTTCTTGTGTATGTGAGTAGCTGATTCAAACGGCCGCACTGTATGTGGGACCGAGATGACTGGTGGTTGATGATCCATCATGTGGACTTTTGCTTCTTTTGGAGGATCCCGTGCTGGAGAGATATTCTTGAGAATCCTCTTTCATTTTGTGTTGTATATATTTTAAGGGAAACTTTGATGTATTAGTCGTGATGGCAGTTTCCTGTTTTTATGACTTTATGTTTATTTTATTTTACTAATGAAAACTTTTGCGTACGTATGAAAATCAATTTCGCATTACTGTACCTATATTTTTTCTAAGTTTCTATTTATTTTTCCGCCCCTGGCAGTTGATGTAAGACCAGAGACCAAGAAATTGGTTTGAATTAAGTTTTGACGTTATAAACTATTTATCAGGTTTTCCATTTTCAAACAAATCTTCGTTTTTCAAAGGAGACATTTCGAAAATGATTTGTGAAAATCCCTATTTTAATCATTATAATTAGTGTTAATTAAAACTAGGCGTTACAGAAGTGACATGTCCACAAAATGAACATCACTGGGAACAAATAGCTTGTTCCTGAAGACCTTTGTCAACAGCGTTCCATAGGGATAGGTTTGCATGGTGGTCCTCTTGATCAGAGATTCAAGGTACATGTAGATGAGATCATTGATGTCTACCTTGATTCTGTGAATCAAGTGGTACAGAGCAAATCTGTCCATCTTGGTCACATTATCTCGTGATCCTTTCCTAGGCATCACACACTCCAGCAGTAGCTTGGGGAAGAATCTGCACTTTAGCACCATGCTGATTGGCTTCTTGTTCTCAGGGTTGGGAACACCATAGACAACTATGTTGACATTCTCAACTCCCACCTGATCTTCCCAGTCAGGTTTGAAAGCAACTCCAATCCTTGGACATTTTGTAACTAGCTCCAGAGAGCTGATGGGGAAAAGAAGGGTTTTGTCCATCATTCGAGCCTTAAAGCTCTTGGTTCCATCAAGCTTGCTGGTGACAACCACAGCATTTTTCCAGAAATATTTGACAAGCTTGGGATGAACAAGCTCCTTGATGTCAAAGAAGGGAGTCCACTTAGAGTATTCCAACTCTTAGTGACATCCATACCCTATTTCTTCAACTGTTGAAGATCATCAGTCTTTCCAGGTAGGATCTTTTCAACATCAGCAACCTTCATTTTGTATTTCTTAGCAATTTCTATTGAAGAGAGACGCTTTGAAGATGTCATTTTTAGAGAAGGAGTTTTGTGGGTTTTGGAAGAGAGAAGGGTTTGAAAGAAGAGAAGACGAAGATAAAACGACTTTAGGGATTTGAAAAGGTAAAGTTTGAAACTTTCTGATTATTTGCCTTTTATAGCAATAAAGGCAAGAGAGAGAAAGAAAACATTTTTAATTTTAAAACGGCACGATTTTTGTGGGGAACTGTAGTGCCCACTTAAGACATAATGAAAACATGGTTTCGAGATTAAAAACTGCCGTGCACATGATTAGCTTCAGATTAATAAATCTTATTAAATAATTAATAACCATTTCAATAAAACTGTTGAGTTTTAGCACAGTGACTCAGCAGAGTCAAACAGGTAATCATAGACAGGTGATATAAAATCATAAGACATGTAGCATAGACAGTTCAATACTCAGACATTTCATTCAACAATGCAATGCATGTTTAGATTATCTCTAATAAATAAGAACCTTTCTTCTGCTAAGGGTTTTGTGAAAATATCAGCCCATTGATTTTCAGTTTTAACAAACTTAATATCAAAGATACCTTTCTGAACATAATCTCTTATAAAGTGATGTTTGATTTCTATATGCTTAGCCTTAGAATGCTGAATTGGATTTCTAGTTAAGCAAATAGTACTAGAATTATCACACCATACAGATATATTATGCTAAAAAATAGAGTAATCCTCAAGTTGATGTTTTACCCATAAAAGTTGAGAGCAACAGCTAGCAGCTGAGATGTATTTTGCTTCAGCAGTAGATAGAGCAATAGTTGTCTGCCTTTTGCTTAACCAAGAGACTAAGCTTGCTCCAATGAAGTGACATCCTCCACTGGTGCTTTTCCTTTCTATTCTGTCTCCAGATAAGTCAGCATCACAGAATCCCACTAATTTGTAGACAGTTTGGTCTGCCTTTTTACCTTCATCATTTTTACTTAGTTTTGCATTGGGTTGCATGGGAGTTTTCATCAGTTTAGCACTTTCCATTTGGTACTTCTTAAGCATCTCCTTGATATAATTTTGTTGATGGATGTAGATTCCATCACTTGTCTGTTTGATTTGTAATCCAAGGAAGAACTTTAATTCTCCCATCATGCTCATCTCAAATTCTGCTTGCATTAGCTTGGAGAAATCCTTGCATAGCTTTTCATTAGTTGCTCCAAAAATAATATCATCAACATATATTTGGACTATGATGAAGTTCTCTTTAGAACTTTTCTTAAACAGAGTAGTATCTACTTGTCCTCTAGTAAAACCATTATGCATGAGAAAAGAACTTAATCTATCATACCATGCTCTAGGTGCTTGTTTTAAACCATATAATGCCTTTTTAAGTTTAAAAACATGATCTGGTTTATCAGTATCTTCAAAACCAGGGGGTTGCTTAACATATACTTCTTCTTCTTACGTATAAACTAGCAATGCAAAAATATTTTCACGGTTACATCCCCATTATGACTCATAAAACACTTTAACGCCGTTAAATCATTAAAATAATATTATTTTTACTATTATCCATTTTTTACCAAATAATTAATTAAGTAACATTATATTACTATTTCCACTAAATTAAACTCATTAGTTCATCATAAACTTTTAAATGCTTTTAACCTCGTATTTAATTAAGCTCTGACCACTATCAGGCTTTCCAATCCACAATCCACATCAACAACAATCATGTCAATAATATAGTATATAGCACAATTAATGACATGCAAAAACATATAATAACAATTAAATGCAGATAAATAAATATTTAAAAGCAGATAATTGCAAAACAGATAATTTCAAACTACAGAAAATAATTAACACACCAACCAAATTATACAGACAACAACCAAATAGTATTTAGCTATCGGAAAAACCCCTCAGGTACTCTCCTTACCTCATGAAGATTTTTCTTGCCAACCAAAGTTCCGTCAAGCATCTGGTTTCCACAAGACACGTACACGATTTACACAACAATTTATCCTTCAACAAATCATAACAACAAATTAACAAACAAACAACTAAATACACCCATGCTCCTATATGATAGGTTCGGCCCTAAGGTTTTTAAGTTGGCTAGACATGATAAATTTTGCAAGCTTTTGGATTAAGGATCCTTAAGCAAGATTAAGACATAAACAAGGCTTACTTAATAAAAATTGAATCAAAACCATCTTAACCACAGCATTAAGATTTTTGGCCATGGGGTGATTTTATGGCTAAATTTTCTAAAAATCCTAAGCTCTTGGATTAGTGATCCTTGATCACTTAGAACCTTAAATCAATTATTATCATACAAAGATTGAAATCAAATATTCCAACCATTCACAAAATAAATTTCGGCCATGATGAATAATATGACTTAGAGATTTTCATTTGATTAAACAAGCATGGATTCAATACCTATATGAGCTATAAGGATTGAATCAACCAAGACATGTCAAAAAAATGAACAAAGTCCCCCCCAACCCACAAAACTAGGGTTCGGCCTCAACAAGATCATAGGGCATGAAATTTTAGTTTGATACATCCTCTTGGATCTTAAATATAGAGAGGATATTAAGATTATAGAAATTGGTTTCATGCTTATTGGATTTTTCTATGATTTACTATGAATTTTCAAAGTTTCTAGATCTAGGAATTAAAAAAATAATCAAGGCTTTAAAACATAAAACTAAATGAAGAACATGATGATGATTGAGTGAGAGAAGCATGGTATACCTCTTGTAATTGAAAAATGAGCAAGGAATCTACTAGTTGCTTGACAAAACAAGGCTATGGAAACTTAAGCTTTTTAAGAAAAATGGAGGAAAGCTAATGAAGAAGATGATGACAAGCTTAAATAGAAATGAAATAGGCTCTCCAAGGGTGTTTGGGCCGTGGGAATTGGGGTTATTTGGGTCCAAGTCATTTGCACCGGTACTGGAGTAGGTTTCCATCTTTTTCCTCTTTTTCGTATTCCCCTACAATTTGTTTTCATGTTTAAAATATATTGTAGGTATTGTTTCTAATAAAATTTAAATTTGCAGGGCCAAGTGGAGGTTGACGGAGGCAAGTCTTTGGACCTAAGCAATTATCCTTACATATTCATGGTAAATTGATTTTCACCATATAGGAAATGAAAATGGAAAAATTTTATTCTATCTAAAATGAAAACTTTGATAATTGCATTAAATTAGTTGTTGCAAAGATGGAAGGAACAATATTTTTAATTATTTTAAGCCTCTAAATCCTTTCCATATTTAGAAATAAAAATTATTTTAAATTAATATAAAAAAGGGAAATAAAAAAAAAAAAATTGTTAGCTACTAAAAATAAATTATGCGTGTATCTTTCCAATACTTATTCAACATTTTCAAAACCCAACAATTAAAGAGACAATAAAAGCACATTGAAAATTGTTTAAAAGTGAGTGACAACTCTTTTTTTTTTTTTGAACTTTTTTATTTTATGTTTTACTTATTTAATTCGAATTATCATTATCATTTAGGTTGTGTTTGTTTCAAGGCGTAAAATTACATTCCCGGGGATGATTTTCCTGGGAATGTTATTATCGAGAATGTTATTCCTACTAAGTGTTTGGAAAGTATTTAACATTCCTAGGAATTTTTAAAATTTATTTAATTTAAATATTAAAAAATAAAAAAATGCAAATAAATTTTGCAAAAAGAGGTGGGAGTGGGAAGTTAGAGTTGGTTGAGTTTTATTCCCATGGGAATGCTAGATCCCCACCCTTTAACATGGGAATAAAAAGTAAGCAAATCATGTGTAAACATTATTCATGGGAATAGAATGTACTTGTGAATAATTTTTAAAAACTTGAAACAAACACGAGAATGTTGCATTCCCTATCTCACTTTCTCGGGAATGTATTTTCATACCTTGAAACAAATACCCCCTTATTACAAATATATTTGATTTTAAATGGTTAATTGTCTTTTCCGTAATTTGTGCCTTGATATGTTAAACACTTTCCTTCCCATAGTGAACTGGCTCATTGTGTTTTAAAACCATTATTTAAAATATTTAAATTTAAATTCAATATTTTTTTTTAGAAACCATACATTGTTACTTATGAGTCTCTGTTATAGTATTAATTATTTAGCATATGACCGTGACTCTCTGTTATGGCCATGAACCTTTTATAAGTTTTTTGTTTTATTAAAAGGAAAACAAAGAGAGACTTGACCATTTGAAGATTGTTATTGCAGCTAGGAATGGTTGTTAGAGACCTCAAACCTCAAGATTATTTGAGGGATCCCCCTCTTTCCATAGCGTCTTTCTCAATTTTTGACTTAAAGCTTTTGTGTTATCCAATATTATAAACTATCAGTTTATGCCCCGATTGGTGTGATTGTTTTTGCATTAACTACATGTGCTGCATTATCAAATTCAGAAAATCGGGTAAATTTAGCATTCATTTAATTTAAGATAAACATGTAATAGTAGACAGGCTTCTGAAAAAATGAAAATGTGCATCTTCTGGGTGTCATACTACTTATCTACTATTATTATCCAACAAATCAGGGGTAGCAACAATAATTTACAGTAAACATTGACAAAATATATTTTAGAAGGAAGACATTAATCCGACAACATTTTGAGTTGCCTGTCATAGCTAAAGCAGTTGAAAATTTTTCAAGTAGTAACAAGTCGGAGAAGGTGGATTTTGACCTGTGTACAATGTAATATAAAAATTGGATCAAGGGTTTCTTTCTATTGTGACAGATTTCTAATTTCTAATTTCTTACTCTTGCATTTGTTGATCTTTAGCGATGCCGACAGATGGGCATGAGTTAGCTGTGAAAGGCTTCCAGAAAAGTGCAAGAACAAGGGTTGGAGGAGGTCGAAAGATATAGTGTCATTAATATGTAGCTATGCACAATTATTTTTTACCGAGTTTAAGCTGTCAGAATTTTAAAAAGAAAAAGTATAAGATAATGTCTTTGTTATTTATAATGCAGTTTTGCATTTTGGAGTTTCAATATTTTATCCAAACAATAACTTTTATAGGTGAATTGTATTGTAATTTATTTTATCCACATCTCTTATATTTGTTTTTATTTTTATATGTTTCAATAAATATGATTGATAAATATATTTTTTTAAGATAGTTAACTTTTATTGAAAAAGGAGAAATAAATCAAATAAATTTTAAAAATAGAAGAAAAAAATAACATGATAGATAAATATATTTTCTAAAAATGATTAACTTGCTCTAGAAAAAAAGAAGAAACAAATCAAAAATACCTCATGGATAAAAATAAATAAATGACAGATAAATGTATTTTTTCCTACAAAATTAACTTATATGGGGAAAAGATGATATCAAATATATTTTCAAGAGAGATGAAAAATAATAATATGATAGATACAAATATTTGCTAAAAATTGTTAACTCACTACTAGAAATCTTCTTATTACCTGCAGATTTTCCTACGGATTTTGCTCAAAAATTCGCTGGAAAGATGTTTCATGTGGATTTTCCTACGAATTTCACCTATAGGTAATACCTTCGTGGGTAATTTTTTCTTGCGAATTTTAAAATCTGTAGGAAATTTCCTGCAGATTTTCTTGCGAAAAATTTAAATCCGCAGGAAAATTCGTAGGAAATGTCAAAATTTCCTACGAATTTAAATCTATAGGAAAAAAACCTTATTTCTAGAAAAATTGTAGTAAAATTCGCAGGAAATTCCTTCGAAAAAAATTCGCAGGAAAATCCGCAAGTAATCCATGAATTTCTAGTAGTGCATAAAGAAAATTAGGGGAGAAATAAATGAAATAAATTTTTAAGAGAATACAACATCTTTGCTAATTATATTAACAAATATACTTTTGCAATTGTAGAATTTTCCTGCTCAGTTTGTTAAAGAGGCATTGTTCTCTAAGACAGACAGTTGCACTATCAAGATGATTCAAAAAGAAGCTTTTTTTGCAACATTAGATGGGTGGAGGGAAGGCAATTCGAAGGATACATAACGAAGGGTTGCATACAATTTTGCCAGACAAATTAACAAGCTGAGTAAGGGGAGCAAGATTGAACTGAAAGTGAATATTGCAGATAAAAAAATAATATATGCGAAGACTATAAATGTTTAGAGCCTTTTTATGATTCAAGACTAATGTTGTTTTAAATGATCTTGAAATTTTTGGGTTTGTAAACCTTTATGTAAATTACCAACTCGACTATTTTGTGAATTCTATTTATCAAATAGTTTATTAAACTTAAAATGATTAGAAATTAAATTGCCAACCTTTTATTCATATATGTATAATTCATATTCATATTAGAGAATCTTTTTGGTATTTTTTGACGGGAAAGTGTACACTAGACATCTGGTAATGTAACACCCCCCTTGGGCGTTACATATCTAACTCCTAACATGTCGAGAAACTTAAATAAAAAGAATTTTACTGGTTTTGCTTTCGGAAAAATAATTAATATAAGTACTTAAGTGTCAGAAAATGAGTATACAATTTATTTTCCTGCTATTACGGTAAGAACTTAAACATTTTTTTTTTATAAGATAATAACACAACATTTTCACCTACTACTGTATATATTCTGATCATGTATATAAATTTTATCATGACCCAAAAACCTAAGCCGTTGCCGGCGCACGAGTTTACAATCCTAGCCTGGCAAGTCGATTTTCTTTAGAACCATACTTGAATACAGATCTATAACTTTTACAAAAATTTCGACAGAGTCTCCTCTGTAATTTCAACATCCCAAACAAAAACACCTACTAATATATTTATATTTTCATCCAAAAGAAAGGCTCTCCGAGCCATAATCATTCTATCCAAAATAAAGGCTCTCCGAGCCATACATACACATATTATCTTTAATCAATAAAATCTTAAAAACCTAAGCTGGTCTTTCTAAAAGACATTCATAAACATAACAGGAATCCAATAAAAGACTCTCAGAGTCATAATACATATAACTATGACCTTCTCCAAAAAAAATTTGACTCGATAAACTAAGCTGGTCGCACTATGAGACTCTTACTGGAAAAGACCCCATGGTTATTCCAGTAAATCAACTTTCTTCAGAAGTTGGGACCAATCCCTCTGAGTGGGATAGAGAACACCTCAGCATCATCTGCAGTCACATACCAAAGTACGACACAAGACCACACAAATATATTGCAAAGGTGAGTTACCAATGTATGAGTTTAAACATAGCAGTCATATATTTAACATATAAACAGCATTAAGTATATCAAGATAATAGCCCAGGAAAACATAATAATATTCATCCTATAAGGTTGTTTAGATTAGAGATTTTTATTGTGAATTCTCGGTTAACACTTCAATATCCACCTTCTAATTCAATCTCCGGAGATCCTAACTTCACTTCCTCGAGTATGATAGGCCGCGATAATTCCTATAACACAATTGTTTAGTGTTGGGTGGCCTCTCCACTGGGTCCTTTCCCTAATTGTTCTAGGATCACGTGCATCACCTAAATAAGATTTGATAGTCTCCTATTGAGTACATTTCGTGCAGGGGAGCCGATTTACGACAAGAGGTTGCAAAGCCCCAAGCATTTCGTGGAGTTCGAGCCTGAATGTCCCTAAAGACCCAAAAGCCCCAGAATATGCCTTTGGTCCGTAACTATCAAATTTGCCAGACACTAGTCCGACGTCTCAGAATTCTAGGTCCTTAACAGGAGGAAGCCTAGTCCGGCTTCACTGTAATCAGAATCCAGTTTGAAACCTCAGCACAGAAATCTAGTCCTTTTCTGTTTCCTTTCCACTTTCCAAAGAAAGCCAAAAATCACTTTTCAAATTTTTCATGTTCATATACTTTTTATAAAATAAAGTTTTCCATTCAAAAGCCATGCCTAATGTCGTGCTTCAACCAGTCTCAATAAAACACAATAACATACACAATATATTCCTCAGACCTATACACACACACACACACACACACACACACACACACACACACACACACACACACATATATATATATATATATATATATATATACCACAGTCAATCAACTTAAATTCAACATATTATAAATCATCACAAGCAGTTCATATTATTAAGTATATGACTACTAGGAACTCCTCAGGCTTACTCCCTTTACCTTTGAAGACCAGAAAGGATCCTCTCCTTGACGCATTCAACATTCAGCTTCCCTCACCACGAAGCTGCTCAAGTTCAAACCCCAACTCGACGTTCCCGTTTCCTCCAAACAGCTTCTGTCAACTCCCGAAAAATGTAAAACCTATTTCCCCCAAGCAAACACAACCACGACAACATCTCGGAAAGGGAGTCAAAACATTTTCAACAACCAGACAAATCTAACAATCAATCATTCATCATCAAACACTTACTCTAAGTTGATTTAAATACTTAATTTCACCAAAAACATAACCAATTTCAAATAAAATCAGATTTGGGACTTAGGGTTCATAACACAATTTGGGGAAAAATCATTTGATATAAGGATAATAAAATTAACTTAATAGAGAACTAATTTACAGTCTCAATTGCCTGAAAACATGTTTAATTTCAATTTACTATATGAAATCAAAGAGCTAGGGTTAGGGTTTCAAATCAAATTTGGGGTTTTTGAATCTAGAAGAAATTAGGGGTAAACACTTACCCAAGGAAGAAGAGAAGAGAACATGGTGGCTGGAGGCCAACCGGTGCGGCGGCAGGCGGCGGAGAATGGTGGCGGTGCAATGAGCTCTGAAGGGTGATTTGAACAATGGGTTTTTGATGCAACCCACACAAGGAAGAAGGAGGAACCGAAACAACTTTCAAAAGAAGTACCATAGTGGCCGGAACTAGTGGTCTTGCAGCGGCGAAACAACGGCGAACCGGACCAGAACGCGCGTGCAGTCGCGGCTGGCTTCTCCCACTCCAGGCGGCGACCGGACAACGACCTCCCTGGTGGAGCACGGCTGGACGACGATGGACGGTGCTCCTAGGGGCGGCTGGTCGGCCCTATGAGGTAGGGTGGAGGAGGAGGAAGATGAAGTGAGGAAGAAGAAGAAGAAAAGAGAAAAAAGAAAGGAGAGTGAGGGGGTTGGGTTTCTGTCGTGAGTGAGGGAGATATAAGGAGTAAAAACTAATTTTCTTTTTGAGTAGATACAAAATGAGTGATAATTATTATGCCTAAAAATAAACACGTTTCTAGTTTTTGAATCTTAAAAATAAAGGATGACAAATATATACTTTCAAAATTTGAAATAAAGTAGAGATTGGTAGTTGAATTGATCAACTAAGAAAATCCACAATCCAACATTTAATCTTCGATTAATGTCAAACCAATTTAATTTCAAATCTAAAATTAAATAGAGTGAATATGAAAATAATTTTCTTTCAATCATATCATTTAAAATATTTTTCTAAATAAATACTAATAGTGACAATAACATAATATTATTATCTAGTAAATGTACTTATACTGTAATAAGGCAGTGCTGCCGTACTTAATAAAATAATTTTAAATGAGTAAATAAAATTACTCAAACTAACCCCTTAAAATAGACAAAGTTAAACATCCAGAAAATTAATCTTTCCAATTAAAATAATATAAACATATATATTTACTGTCATTGAAGAACAGTAAAAATCGGGGTGTTACATTACTACCCCACTTAAAAAAATTTCGTCCTCGAAATTTCGTGACTCGAAACTAAACAGGATCTTGTAATTACCTCTTAATCCCAAAATCCTACATTGTACTTCCAGTATTCAGTTTTCCTTATATGACTTTTGTAACTTAATAACACATTTCATACTTATCCTTCATTACATTGATCCTCAAAATTTAATCCATTATCCTAAATCCATACTTCTTATCCTCAACAATTTTATCTTAATCTTCCACACATAAAGATACAATCAAAACTTAATCTCTTTTTCCTTTAATATTAAACCATTAGAAAATTTTGCCACTACATCCTTAACTCTCACTTTTAATACCAAAATTCAAATTAAGATTTGCATTCCTCTCACATTACACACATCAGTTTCTATCCAAGATTCTATGTTGTATTTCCAGTCGCTTCATTCTTCTTATTGCTAACTTCATAACATAATCAATTCTCACGTTGTTTTATTTATCCTCGAAAAACTACCCATCACTACATTATTTCCATTACTCTTGACATTTCACCTTAGTCTATCACCTCGAAAGACAAAATTAAAACTTAATCACTTCTCGCCTCAGTACTGGTCCACTAGAAAACCTTCTTCAACATCTAACTTTCGCAATCAACACCAAGTTCAACACTAATTTTCCCACAACATACTCTAACTTCCTACTCAAGGTATTTAATCGTAGTCTTAACCCCTTTTAACGTATTCCATCATTCCAGATTATATCAGAATCACACGTCTCAACCTCAAAAACATTATTACACCCCTTAATGTGATTAACACCAAAAGAAACCACACCGGTTAGGATTATCTAATTCATCAACTTTGAATTTCCCTAGCAATCTTACGTAACCCAAAATTTTTTCTCTTTCGATTCGAATCCACTTAGATGAAATTACTATAGACACTTTTCCTTTTAATCTTCCAAACTCATACCCTAAATCTTAACTACAAGAATTTGATCATTACTCTAAATTCCTTTAGTGATATTTCTGCCTCGATTATGATAAGATCCATTGTAATCATCTTACTGAATGACATTGAGCTTAGGGATCCTCATCTTACTAGTCACATCTACACCCTAACAACACTCATATCAACTTTGTTTATCCTACTCTTGGGATGATCGTACTTAGGTACTACTTTTGTCTCTCAGCCAACCTTCTAAGGATTGGATCATTTCTTACTTGCCCATCGAACTGAGGGTGACGGGTTGAGCCTAGCCTCAACTTGGCCCTCAACACTTAGAGCAGGCTTCACTGAAAAACGTGGAGTAAACTTCAGATCTTCTTCTGAAACGACACTTGATGATACTTCGTGAAATTTGATTAGTCATCTGATACATACTTCGGTTTAGCTTCTCCACTTCATGGTGGATCTTAACAGCTAAGAAGGGTGTTGACTTCATCGACCTATTCATTATCACTCGAAACGAATTAAAACTCTTGAAGGTACTCGGTAAACCCACGACAACATTCATTGCGATGCTAACATCTTAACTAGGAATGTCTCAAATGTCAATTACATTCTTATTGTACTCAACTAACTCTGATATCGTGATATGAATCAAGTAGCCATCCTCATAACCTATGAGATAGGTCACACGTCAATGACATTTGGAAAAATACGTAGGGTAAAGTTGATCAAGGATGACAAGTCCTTTTGAACCACAATAAGACATAATCTTAAAGATTACCTAAAGAAATTTTCAAGAAAAGAAATTTTCTTGATTTCACTTTCACAAAAGCATAAAGAAAAATTCTATCAATTTGAAAGATATCAGAACATTCAGTATGGAAAAAGATTCTTCAATTAGGTTCGTGAGTGTAAAAATGCATAGCTAATACATGTTTACAACCATGACTCTAATAAAGTTCCTCCTTTCACAAGAACTTCCAACTGATTCAAGAAATCAAAGGATGAATAGTTCCTAATCCCAAGAGGATTTACTCTTAGTACAAAGAATTTACAAAACGACGATTTTAAAAAGGAAAACAGTCTGACCAAAAATCAGACTTGGTCACCTCTACCAAAAGTAGAAGCGATTAGACTAAGTTTCATCAAGAAACTTCTGTTACCACGAAGTTATCAGTGTTACAACTCAAGAAATAGTCATAACAAATTCTTTCAAGGAATCCGTGAAAATATCAAGGCCAACGAATATTACCAAATCCATCCACTAGAATGTCTAATACACTGAGGGTTATTCAGAAATGTGAGTACAAATTCTCACATACCAGAAAATCCATTAGGGTGAATTAAAATAACGGACTAGCATGACTAATTGCTAAATCATGATAGACTTTAAATCAAGATTAGAAAATCAGTTTTACAGGTACGAAATTGACCATAAAGATTGTCTAATACAACCATCGGAATTTTGAGGAACAATTGTCGATTTACAAGTTCATGAAGGAATGAACAGTACAGATAAGAATTTCCTTAATCATGAGACATTCACCCAAGGTTGAAGATTCAGATCATCTTGCCTTGGTTCCAACAAGCACACAGGTCTCTCGAGACACGCTTAGTATGGTCACTCTGAATCGGGCACGATCATGGAAAACTTAGTTAATCTATCGGACATACGAAGATTTGATCTTCCTTCATAAGCTGAGTCAATGGCGCAAAATCTTCAATAAGTCCTCACTCCAATTCTGGTGATAACTCGTCCTCAAGTCGAATCTTTGCATAGACAATGACTCCTAACAATTGATTTATCAAATCAACTACGCACGACTGAGAATACTTGTTCTTAATCATTACTTTGTTTAGTTGTCAGAAATCCACGCGGAGTCTCAAACTTTCAGACAACATTAGTACTTCCTACAGAAAACACTCGGTTTAACAACTGCTCAAATTGAATAGAGTCATCTAACTCAATTAACTTTGTAGGCGACATCCTACACAAGGAGATTAGAAATCGGACCGAATCTAGAAACTAGATAGATCGAATACTCAATATCCTTTCGCAAACAGTAAACCTGGAACATTCTTAGCGAACATTCCTAGAAAATCTACCTTAACAGGTATACTATTCAAATGTCTGACACAATCCAAAAAAGATAACCGAATGTGTCACACATGGACCAAAACATAATACACTAGCCATGGGTTCCTACAAGTCAAAACTCGTGTAACCCATCCAGATAAAACACATACTTATAAACCAACACACATTGCTTCGACTGGGAAGCAATTCAACCAAGATCCAATCAGAGATCACACAACAAAAACATAATAGACCTATTCCCCAAGGTTCCCGAAAGACTCGACCAGCTCTGATACCACTAATATAACACCCCCCTTGGGCGTTACATATCTAACTCCTAACACGTCGCGAAACTTAAATAAAAAGAATTTTACTGGTTTTGCTTTCGGAAAAATAATTAATATAAGTACTTAAGTGTCAGAAAATGAGTGTAAAATTTATTTTCCTGCTGTTACGGTAAGAACTTAAACATTTTTTTTTATAAGATAATAACACAACATTTTCACCTACTACTGTATATATTCTGATCATGTATATAAATTTTATCATGACCCAAAAACCTAAGCCGTTGCCGGCACACGAGTTTACAATCCTAGCCTGGCAAGTCGATTTTCTTTAGAACCATACTTGAATACAGATCTATAACTTTTACAAAAATTTCGACAGAGTCTCCTCTGTAATTTCAACATCCCAAACAAAAACACCTACTAATATATTTATATTTTCATCCAAAAGAAAGGCTCTCCGAGCCATAATCATTCTATCCAAAATAAAGGCTCTCCGAGCCATACATACACATATTATCTTTAATCAATAAAATCTTAAAAACCTAAGCTGGCCTTTCTAAAAGACATTCATAAACATAACAGGAATCCAATAAAAGACTCTCAGAGTCATAATACATATAACTATGACCTTCTCCAAAAAAAATTTGACTCAATAAACTAAGCTGGTCGCACTATGAGACTCTTACTGGAAAAGACCCCATGGTTATTCCAGTAAATCAACTTTCTTCAGAAGTTGGGACCAATCCCTCTGAGTGGGATAGAGAACACCTCAGCATCATCTGCAGTCACATACCAAAGTACGACACAAGACCACACAAATATATTGCAAAGGTGAGTTACCAATGTATGAGTTTAAACATAGCAGTCATATATTTAACATATAAACAGCATTAAGTATATCAAGATAATAGCCCAGGAAAACATAATAATATTCATCCTATAAGGTTGTTTAGATTAGAGATTTTTATTGTGAATTCTCGGTTAACACTTCAATATCCACTTTCTAATTCAATCTCCGGAGATCCTAAGTTCCCTTCCTCGAGTATGATAGGCCGCGATAATTCCTATAACACAATTGTTTAGCGTTGGGTGGCCTCTCCACTGGGTCCTTTCCCCAACTGTTCTAGGATCTCGTGTATCACCTAAATAAGATTTGATAGTCCCCTATTGAGTACATTTCGTGCAGGGTAGCCGATTTCGACGACAAGAGGTTGCATAGCCCCAAGCATTTCGTGGAGTTCGAGCCCGAATGTCCCTAAAGACCCAAGAGCCCTAGAATATGCCTTTGGTCCGTAACTATCAAATTTGCCTACCCACCCTATGTGAAAGCTGTAACTCGATAAACAACAGCACGTCTGCCAGATCATCTTTCAGATATTAGACTTTTAATATCAATTTGAGTTTTAAACTCTCGCTAAAGATTCTTCAAAATATTTTATCAACAGACACTAGTCCGACGTCTCGGAATTCTAGGTCCTTAACAGGAGGAAGGCTAGTCCGGCTTCACTGTAATCAGAATCCAATTTGAAACCTCAGCACAGAAATCTAGTCATTTTCTGTTTCCTTTCCACTTTCCAAAGAAAGCCAAAAATCACTTTTCAAATTTTCTGTGTTCATATACTTTTTATAAAATAAAGTTTTCCATTCAAAAGCCAGGCCTAATGTCGTGCTTCAACCAGTCTCAATAAAACACAATAACATAGACAATATATTCCTCAGACCTATATATATATATATAACCTCAATAACTCAACTTCATAATATATATATATATATATATATATATATATATATACCACAGTCAATCAACTTAAATTCAACATATTATAAATCATCACAAGCAGTTCATATTATTAAGTATATGACTACTAGGAACTCCTCAGGCTTACTCCCTTTACCTTTGAAGACCAGAAAGGATCCTCTCCTTGACGCATTCAACATTCAGCTTCCCTCACCACGAAGCTGTTCAAGTTCAAACCCCAACTCGATGTTCCCGTTTCCTCCAAACAGCTTCTGTCAACTCCTGAAAAATGTAAAACCTATTTCCCCCAAGCAAACACAACCACGACAACATCCCGGAAAGGGAGTCAAAACATTTTCAACAACCAGACAAATCTAACAATCAATCATTCATCATCAAACACTTACTCTAAGTTGATTTAAATACTTAATTTCACCAAAAACCTAACCAATTTCAAATAAAATCAGATTTGGGACTTAGGGTTCATAACACAATTTGGGGAAAAATCATTTGATATAAGGATAACAAAATTAACTTAATAGAGCACTAATTTATAGTCTCAATTGCCTGAAAACATGTTTAATTTCAATTTACTATATGAAATCAAAGAGCTAGGGTTAGGGTTTCAAATCAAATTTGGGGTTTTTGAATCTAGAAGAAATTAGGGGTAAACACTTACCCAAGGAAGAAGAGAAGAGAACATGGTGGCTGGAGGCCAACCAGCACGGCGGAAGGCAGTGGAAAATGGTGGCGGTACGATGAGGTCTGAAGGGTGATCTGAACAATGGGTTTTTGATGCAACCCACACAAGGAAGAAGCAGGAACCGAAACAACTTTCAAAAGAAGTACCATAGTGGCCGGAACTAGAGGTCTTGCGACGGCGAACCGGCGGCGAACAGGGCCAGAAGGTGCGCGCAATTGTGGCTGTCTTCTCCCATTCCAGGCGGCGACCGGACGACGACCTCCCTGGCGGAGCACGGCCGGACGGCGATGGACGGTGCTCCTAGGGGCGGCTGGTCGGCGCTGTGAGGTAGGGTGGAGGAGGAGGAAGATGAAGTGAGGAAGAAGAAAAAGAAAAGAAAAAAAAAAGAAAGGAGAGTGAGGGGGTCGGGTTTCTGTCATGAGTGAGGGAGATGTAAGGAGTAAAAACTCATTTTTCTTTTTGAGTAGATGCAAAATGAGTGATAAATATTAAGCCTAAAAATAAACACGTTTCTAGTTTTTGAATCTAAAAAATAAAGGATGACAAATATATACTTTCAAAATTTGAAATAAAGTAGAGATTAGTAGTTGAATTGATCAACTAAGAAAATCCACGATCCAACATTTAATCTCCGATTAATGTCAAAACAATTTAATTTCAAATCTAAAATTAAATAGAGTGAAATATGAAAATAATTTTCTTTCAATCATATCATTTAAAATATTTTTATAAATAAATACTAATAGTGACAATAACATAATATTATTGTCTAGTAAATGTATTTATACTGGAATAAGGCTGTGCTGGCGCACTTAATAAAATAATTTTAAATAAGTAAATAAAATTACTCAAACTAACCCCTTAAAATAGACAAAGTTAAACATCCAGAAAATTAATCTTTCCAATTAAAATAATATTAACATATATATTTACTGTTATTGAATAACAGTAACCGGGGTGTTACAGGTAAAGTGTCATGTGTACTCATAAAATGATAAAATAAACTTAATTAGGGAAAGTCAAAGCTACATCAATAATTAATAATAATTTATTTTATTAGGCTAAGTCAGAAGTAAAAACCAAAAATGAGCAACAAAAAAAAAGAAAAAAAAGAAAGAAGGCTAAGTCAGAAGTTTGTTTTGCCGCCAGATTAGACCGTTTTGATGTATTATAAACTTTTCACTATAGCTAATAGCTGTTGTAATTAACGTGAGCATATCGATCACAGAGAGATTTATTTTAGTTTTAAATTGAGAGTTTTAAATTCAACATGCTATTAACAATCAAACCCAATCAGTTAAGTTAACCATTATTTGTCCTGTAACTCTTGATTTTCTCTCTTTCATAATTATCTTATTAGCTAAATTATACTTTTGGTCCTCAAATTATTATTAAATATTTAATTTGGTCCCCAAGTTTTTAAACAGTTCATTTTGGTCCCCTAATTCCTAAAACGTGTTCAAATAGGTCCTTCTGTTAAGTTGACTAACGGTGACGTCAAGTTGACTAAGGGACAAAAATGAACATTTTAAAAACTTGAGGACCAAATTGAACATTTTAAAACAATTTGGGGACCAAAATGAACATTTAAAATAATTTGGGGACCAAAATGAACATTAAAATATTAAATTTAATGTCACATGGCATTAGGTAGGAACGTCGCCATTAGTCAACTTAACAGAAGGACCTATTTGAATACGTTTTAGGAATTAGGGGACCAAAATGAACCGTTTAAAAACTTAGGGACCAAATTGAATATTTAATAATAATTTGGGGACGTAAAGTGTAATTTAGCCTTATCTTATTAATATCCTTACATTTAATCAATTCTTGTGAGGACTTTAGGCTATATGTTATCACTCAAATATTTTCTAAACACAAGTAAGTATTTATAATTCATAAGAGTTTTTTTTTTTTTACGAATCAATCATTATCAACCGTCCTTGATTATCAAAAAAAAAAAATTATTATCAACCGTCCTTAATGAATAAAGATCTACTCCCTCCGGATTCAATTATAAGCAAAATTAACTAATTTCATACTTATTAAGGAAGTTAGTTAATTTAGTTTAATTGTCTTGATTTATGTGAAAAAATGGGTTATAATTATTAAACTACCATTTAATTGTCTCAGGAGTGTGCAATGCTCTTGGAAAAGTAAAAGGAGAATTGGTTTGATTAATTAATTTTCTTGATATTTGGAATACTGGAATCAAATAGAGTTGAGTTTGTTAGATTTTATCTTATATTTAAGTCCAGAAAATATATATAAGTACTTTTTTTCTTATAATTGAGTCCAGGGATATTATATTTCCTAAACAAAACAATCACCTTACAATATCGACTCAGTTGAAATACAAATTTGTTAGTAACTAGCAAGTATTTGCACGGGTACTTATCGATCCGTTTTATGTGTGTTGATTTATTTGTAGCTTCTGTTAAAAATGCAAAAGAAAATCTCTTGGACTTAGTGTGTGTTTGGATGAGCATGTGATAAACGTGATTTTGGATGAAAGTGATTTTGTAGAATTGATTTTGGTTAAAAGTGAGTTGAGTGTGAAGTGATTTACGTTTGGACGCATCCATGGGAAAAGTGATTTTCATCAATTCATGTTGTTTGGATAGTTTAGGTCAAAATTGCTTTTGGATGTATAATTACTAAAAAGGACCTTGATATATATATATATATATATATAACTCAAGTAGATTTTATTTTCATTTATATATATATATTAATTAACAATTCAAATAAATAGGTTAAGATAAATATTTTAATTTATGTTAAATCATGAAATTAAAAATAATTTAATTAACAGTATAGTTCCATCAAATTTAACGCAGGAGCAAATAAGAAGGAGAGGGGAGTCTATAATAAACAAATATGTCATACAAGTTTTTTTTTTTTTTTTAAGGAATCTGTGATAGAAGTTGAAACCATTAAAAAAGTAGGATCAAAACTCTTCAAAAAAAAAATTGATAAACTGAAATCTCACATACTCAATAATACCGAAATCAAAAAAGTTATTTTTATATATGTTGCATTGAGGACACATGCACGTTATAATTGGGCCGGGTCCAAATGCTTGCAAACATTAGGGCATCGACATCAATGCCGCACCGCCGCATCGCCATACTTCTTTAACCTGGCTGTTTACTAATGAAGATCTGTATCCCAGCTTTCCAACCAAATCCTAATCTTCTTGTGATGCCAGTGCTTTGCTCTGTGGCCTATCTCCCATAGCTGCTCCATCACTCGTCATACAGATCAGTACAATAAAGATTTTGTTCAGCTCCATATAAGGGCAAAAAGAGAATATATCTCTCACTTTTGTTTAATATTTATCGAATTAAACTAGTAGTATAGACATATGGCTGACATGAGTCATAGGCAAGCAGCACCACTTCTTAAGTCAGCAATGCAACCTCATCCTCATCTAAACAAAGGTATGAGGAAGTACTCTGCCGTATGAAGCTGCATTAAGAAAACTGCAATCAATAACATGATAAACTGACAATCATTCATGCCAAGTATGCTTAACGCTAGCATTGGATAATGTTGATTTTTTTCATAAGAATAAAATATATCAATAATTGTGTAAGCGCAAGCTTTTCTTTTACTTTTAAATATCAAAATACAAATTAAAGAACAACAAAATAATTTTCTTTCAGGTAGTAATTCCCAAAATTTTGTCTAGAAGATATTTGGCTAGCTGTAGGTTCATTCCTAAGAAGTGGAGGTTGTTGTAAAGGAACAGAGTTCATCCTTTCCAACAATATTGCAACCAATGAAAAATATAAACATGCTTGCGAGAAGAATGGTGTAACACCCAGGGCTGACGAGGACAGGGAGTGGTCATCACTGCGAAGGGAAGCACAGACAAGGAACGACTCCTGATAAGCTTCTAGGCGGAGGGACACATGATTGAACCAGTTCCACATTCGAATGAGAGGGAACCAGAGACTGTACAAGTATGAAGCTGTACAGTTGAGGGATCCTGAGGTTGTGCTGGTATTTTGGACTGTGCAGTTGAGGGAAGCTTATAAGAATTGATTGGAACTACCTATATTAACAAGATGCATCTTCTTTTCGGGAGCCCATTACTTAAGAACTCCAAAGTTAGGCATGCTTGACATGAAGCAATTCTGGGATGCGAGACCTCCTGGGAAAGTTTTATTAGGAAGCGTTTGATTGAGGATAGAGCACGCTGAAAAGACACGTGTTGGTTTGTGGAGATAGTTGTCAATCCGCAAAGCTGTCTAGGTGGTTACAAATGGTATCAGAGCGGGACCTCTTCCAATACGATGTGGTTCGGGGATAAACCAAGGGAAGTCGGTGGGCATGTGACACCTGATGCCGACAAGGGTGGGGAGTGGTCGCCGATGCGAGAGGAAGCACAGACAAGGAGTGGCTCCTTACAGGCTTCTAGGCGGAAGGACACATTAATGAACTAGTTCCACATCGAAATGAAAGGGAACTTGAGATTGTGCAAGTAATGGATTGTACAATTGAGGGGACCCTGAGGCTATGCAGGTAGGGGCTGTGAATTTGAGGGAAGCTTAAAAGAATTGATTGGTACTACTCATAACAACAAGACATAACTTATTTTCTGGAGCCCATCACTTAAGAACTCCAAAGTTAAGTGTGCTTGACTTGGAGCAATTCTGGGATGGGTGACCTCTGGGAAAGTTTTCCTAGGTTTGTGAAGATAATCGTCAGTCCGTAAAGCAGCCCTGGCGTTACAAATGGCATGTTTTGTAAATTATAATGACATTAAAATTCTTTTTTTTTGATCAAGAATGACATTATAATTCTAGATAGGAATATTTCTTTTCAAAATGATTTTCCTGGTTTAACTAATGTTCTCCAATAGTGTCCATTTGAAGTCATTAAAAATTAGAAACAAATTGTTACTTCTCAACACAAAGGAAAAGATTTGATTAATTATTTCTTTTGAATAATTATTTTATTGTATAACGTTCATTTTTAAGGAAAATGTATATTAACCTTCAAAATCAAATTTTTTTTAATGATAATTAATTTATAAGGTGATTACCTTCCAAATAAACATATAGAACGATTGTAAGGCAACATTGCTCGTCAGATCTACAGATTTGGCATGATACCATAGCACTGAAGCAAGAACGGCATGTCCCAGAACCTGTAACGGCATTGAATGTGAGAATAAATTTCAAACATTGGAGAAATGATCGAACAAGTAGGTATTTACTTGATATCATTTTACCTTTAACCCTAATATCATGAGCCTACAATATAAAGTCACAACAATCTAATGTTACTCGATATTGCTTTCATAGGAACACATTTCCTACTACAGACATATTATATAGGATAAGAGCCTGTTTGGATGAGCTTATTTTCATAAAAAAAAAACACTTACTTTTAAAATAAAAGTGCTTCTACGAAAAATATGAGTGTTTGGATGAGCTTTTGTAAAAAAAGAAAAAACAGTGAAAAAAAACACATTTTGGTACTTTTTTGAGAAGCTATACTTTCTAACTTCTAAAAAAAGCAGATGCACTAGAAGAGAGATAGTGATGATGGATCATATTTTTTTGGACAATTATATCCCTGCAACAAATTTCATAAAAGCTTATTTTTAAAAGTTCATCCAAACGCAAAAAAGGCTTCCGGTTATAATATATAATAACTTCTGCTTCTGCTTCTATATTATAAAAGTACTTTTTTTAAAAGCTCATCCAAATGAGCCCCTGGATCAATTTTCATTCGCTATTCCACAAAATGTGTTAATGAAAATCACACTCCTATACCTTGGCACCAAAACTATGGCTACTAAAAGAGGATATGGATAATGAAACCTATACACGTAAATGACACATTACCGTGATAATTTTGCTCCAGAGGATAGGAGATGTTGCTCCCACCAAAATGGTGACTCCATAAGCCATTTCAAGAAGTGAAACACAAATCCAAAATACCTAGCAAAGATTAATTAGATACGACCATGAGTATGTGAGAGTACAACTACTGAGCAATTGAGTATAAGAGAAACATACCCATTTTGGACCCAAACGTAATGACAAAGATTGGATGCCAAAGTTTTCATCTCCTTCCATGTCAGGTATATCCTATGAAAGATCAACAAAAGATTTATCATCGAATACACGCATCTAACCAGATGATTGATGTTGAAAAACAATTTCTTAATTTAAGAAATTAAAATTTTTACCTTGAACAATGCTACAACGATAGCATAAATACTGACGATTGCCGTACAAAAAATCAGTGGCCTTGGAAATATTGTTGGCCTCTTGAACACACAGGTCTGGACATTTTGATATGTATTAGAAACTAGAAAACATGGTTCCTTGGAAGGTAGGTTTACTTTATAGGAAACTAAGATTAATATTTCTCGGACACCATGCATGTTATCATCACAACGACACTACTATTTGTGGGCAAATGCCTCATCCGTTTTATATATATGCACAAATGCTAGTAATTAAGGGTACCATATGAATCAAGTACATGTTTAACATGATTCAACCCAAAATATGAAGGGATCAAATACATTATGAATGTTACAAAACAATTTTTGCTGGGATAAATTTTATTTCCTCTCCAATGGATCTTAATTTCTAGGACAAAGTTGCAAACCTTGTGCCTATGCAACTTTAATGGATAAAATTGTAAACCCTGGCTGGCTCATGCAACGTTTGAGGACAAAATTACAAACCCTTAACTACAACATTATTAGAGTTTCTTTTCATTCGTTCTCGTACCCTCTTGACGATTTTCCTTCACAAGTATTTATAAGTCACAATAAGGTTATTTAGTTTATTGCTTATAAAATAAAATAAAATAAAGGTTATTTAGTTTCTTTTAATGCATTATTTTTAAGTTATTTAGTTTCCTATTTAAAAACAAACCTCTCCTACATCTTGCATATCTCACATATTTTTCCCCACGTTTTATAGGCCATACCAGTCAATTAAATTGGAAAAACTGGGAATTGGTTCTTCAACTAATGTTAGGCTTGTTTGCTTTATTTCCAGTTTCCTGTTTTCAAAAATAATTACAAAAATACCACCTTGTTTTCATTATGTTTCCTGTTTTCAAATATTTGTACAGGAAACAGTGGAAACAACAAAAAGTTGTTTTTCACTGGTTTCTGTACAAAATTTTGAAAACAAGAAAGAAACATAATGAAAACAATGTGACAGTTCTGTAATTATTTTTGAAAACAAAAAACTGGAAACAAAGCAAACATGCAATATTTTCCCACAAACTGGATTTCCATAAACCGGTAAAAAATAAAAAATAAAATAAAAACTAATTGGGAATTGATCTACCCGTTTAAACTGATCGATCACATGTAGTTCACTTGGTTAAACTTGTCAAGTTCAATTTTTGTTTTTAGATATTCCAATTTATTAAAAATTATTTAAAAATTTCGACACACTATTTGGCTCCCATTTTATAATCAAAACTCACCATTTCCCTGTAAATTTGTCCAATATAGAATAAGTAGGAGACTCCAATTTAATAACAGTTTCATCACTTCAGTTTATAATTAATGAGAACTTTCACCTCTTACTGATTTATATATAATATATTCTATGTGGGACTAGTAAATATTAAAAAGTATACTAGTATTAGTATAAAAATTTTAGTTTCATTTTTATGTAATTATTATGCTAGAAACCTATTTCAATATTTTTTGAATATAAGTATATAAGAATGCTTTACATTTTAAGAATGTGAGAATAATGAATATTGACCCTACAACTATATATGAATGGTCAAAATTAAGAGTTGCTTAGTGGTTGCATGAACACTTAAGTCACATGTATTTATATTTTAAAAAAAATTTTTGAACAAGCAAAAAGGTATATTAATAAGAGTACAAGGGGTACTCAAACCCATATACAAAAGGCCAAATAGATCCACAAAGTAAATAGTACAGATGCAATAGTTACACCCGTTCGATACATTTTATAGGGTCGATGCACCAATCCGGAAAAAAACAAAAAGTATCCCCATTTTTAGCATTGAACCATCTCCATGAGCACACTTTAATCCTATCCAAGAATCCAAGATGTACACCATATCCACTTTCAAATCACCAAAAATGATTCCATTACGCAATTCCCAGATACACCATGTTACTACATGCCACACCATTGACGAATGGTCTAATAATGCTTTCCTGGTGACGGCTTCCCCAAATTCTACAAATAAGGAAGTAACATGTGTACTAGGCGGCACTATAGTGCCCAACCAGCTGAAAACCGCAGCCCAAATATCCACTACAAAAGAGCATTGAACAAACAGATGATCTATACTTTCTAAAAAGGAATCACACAACACACAATTGAGATTTCCATCATGCTGTATCACATTCCTCTGGCGCAAATTTAGTCTTGTAGGAAGTCTATTTAGTAGCATTTGCCATGAGAAAGCAATGACTTTTAGCGGAGCTGCACTTCCCAAAGGAACTTAAAGGCTTCTGCATCAACTTACTCAAGCCTGGGCAGCATTGACGACCTTTCCAGCAGCATAAGCATATGCAGATTTCATGCAGTAAGCTCCTGAGGAATGCAGGATCCAGCACCATTTGTCTTCCTTCCGATATAAGGTAATTGCACCTAATGCATTATGGAATTCCAATAACATACTTTCCTCCCATACAAAAAATCCTCTCCTCCATTTGAAATCCCATACCCAAATATCATTTACCCAATTCCCAAATTCTGCCACTTGGTTATGCCTCCTTCAAGAAACTGCATACAGGCGCGGAAAGGATACTTTCAAAGGAGAGCAACCAAACCAAATATCATGCCAAAAGGACACTGAGGTATCATTGCCAATAATCTTCCTAGTCCCCTCCACAACCCAGTCACCGATCCCACCCCCACCCCCACAACTATCTAATTTGAACAAATCTTTCCACTAAGCTGAAGAAAGCCTACCATTACCCAGCTCACTCAAACTGTTATTACTGCACACCCCATCTCCATATTTAGCTTTAAGAGCCACCACCCAAAGAGCTTCATTATCCACCAAGAGCCTCCAACGCCATTTACCATGTAGACTTAGGTTAAAAAGGGCTATATCTTTCACACATAAACCCCCAAAAGATTTGGGTTTACATACATCGACCCATTTCACCCAAGGAATTTTCCTCCCCTCCATAACACCACCCTAAAGAAATTTCCTCTGGATACTAATCACCAACTTCCTCACCTTTACCGGCATCTTCATAAACGATAGGAAATAGATCAGAATACTATTCAAAACGGATTTAAGGAGTACTATTCTCCCTCCCATGGAGAGGAAATTATTTTTCCACGATCCAAGCCTTCTTACCAATGCCTCAATCATAGGTTGGCAAGTTGATTCCTTCCTCGGGTTAGAACCTACCGGCAAGCCTAGGTACTGGAAAGGCACCTTGCCCACCTTACAATGTAGAAAATCTGCCCCTGAAGAAGGGTAGGAACTACAGACATTCACTCCCACCAGCATGCTCTTGAAGAAATTGACCTTCAGACCCGATGCCAACTCAAAGGATCTCAGAACTGACTTCATTACCCACAAATTATCATGACAGGCCTCACCAATCAAAAGTGTATCATCCGCATATTGAAGGTGTGAAATTACAACTTCGCATGATCCACCTTAAAACCTTTAAACTTACCTAGTGTGACCGCCTTCCTTATAAGACCACCTAACCCCTCAGCAACCAATAGGAATAAAAATGGGGCTAGGGGATCCCCTTGTTTTAGGTCCCTCTGAATATTTACCTCATTAGTCGGGCTCCCATTTACCAATACTGACAGTTTCCCAGAGAACACACAAGCACGTATCCATGTTATCCACTTGCATGAGAAGCCGAATCTTTGTAGCATATATTCCAAAAAGCTCTAACTCACCAAGTCGTAGGCTTTCTCAAAATCGACCTTGAAAATTAGATACTCCCTGCCTCTTCTCTTTGCTAGGTCGATCACCTCATTAATAACCACCACCCCATCCGATATAAACCTTTTCTTTATGAAGGCAGATTGATGACAAGAAATAATAGAATCCATAACCGTACTCAACCGAGATGCTAACACCTTCACCACAATCTTATAAAGACATCCTAGAAGAGAGATTGGCCTAAAATCGCCTATTTCCTGAGGGCACGAAATTTTCGACACCAAAGTGAGAAAATAGGAAGACAATGCTTTTGGGAGAGAAGCATTGTTATGGAACTCTTGGAACATCACCAGCACATCAAGTTTAAGTAGATCCCAGCTTGACTTGATAAAAGCAAAATTAAAACCATCCGGCCCCGGGCTCTTGTCCCCATCACAGTTGCCTAAGGACTCTTCAATTTCCTCTATGGTGAAAGGTGCTATAAGGCTAACATTTTGCTACGCTGAAACTGTAGGGAGTGAAATGCCATCCAATTTTGGCCTTTCCTGACTCTTTCCTCGAAATGGCTTTCAAAGTAGCTCACCATGCAATGCTGTAATTTGATTCACGGCTCTTCTAGAATTAACACAAGCATGGAAGAACTTTGAGTTCGCATCCCCTTCCTTAAGCCACCTTACTCTAGCCCTTTGGTGATTAATACTTTGTCTATTTTTTAACATAGACGAAAGCTCCTCAGTAGACTTCCTCAACAGAACCACCTGTTCGGTCCCAAGCCCACACTCCTCATTTTCCAAATCTAATTCCCCAATCTTCTCTGTAAGCATTTTAATTTTTTGGTCCATGACACCAAAAACCTTTGCATTCCACTCTTTCAAAACCAGTTTCAGATTCTTCAGTTTTTGAGACAACACAAAACCCCTCCATCCTTGGACATTAAAACCATCCCAGCTAGTTTTCACCAAATTAGCAAAATCAACATGCTTCAACCAGAAATTTTTGAATCTAAAGGGCTTTGGGCCCCAATTAAAAGTTGCATACCTTAGGATAATCGGGCAATGGTCCGATACATCCCTTTTTAGAACCCACTGCGAAACACCTTCCCACTGAGCCAACCAAGAATCAGACAACAAGAACCGATCCAAACGACTCATTGCTTCACCGTTTGGCCTATACCAAGTGAACTTTCAACCCAAAAAAGGTAGATCAGTAAACTCCAGGACCTCAATAAACTGATTAAAACCATTCCTCAGCACCCTCCTCTCTTCCCCCACCAAACTGTACACACCTCTCCTTTCCACAGAACTTCTCACCACATTGAAGTCCCCTATAATACACCACAATCCAACACCAAAACCCCTGTAAGACATTAACAAATTATCCCATAATTGTTTTTTCTCCTCTGCATTCCCTTGGGAATAGACATTAATCACGTAGCATCTCTTCTCTACACCAGCCCACTCTAAGCATACTCCCACAAAGCCTCTACTAGTAAAAGAAAACAACTTCTTCCCCAAAGTAGAATCCCAAATGGAGAGGATTCCTCCAGACCTCCCTGTTGAAGGAATGAAATAGTAGTCAAAGTTCTGCCCTCCCCACAGCGAATTGCACAACAGAACAGAAACATCCTCCAGTTTGGTTTCCTGGACAGCCAAAAAGTCTAACTTCTCCTGTAGTACCAAACTTCTAATTTTATTTTTCTTCACAACACCCCCCAACCCTCTTACATTAAAGAGCAAATCTTCATGGAGAAACATCTTCAAGACCCCTAGCTATTTTAGCCAATTTATCTGTTTTTTCAAGTGCAACTAATATTTCAATTATAGTATCTTCCTTCCCTTCAACCGAAAGCCCCAGCTCCCTGCCCAACACTAGAATTTTTTCTGCTAATTTCCTCCTCCCATCCACATAGACCAGACCATTACAATGTCTAATATTTGAGTCTGAAATTGTTTTACCTGAGATGGATTTCTAAGAAATGCCTCATTTTACCTGAACGGCAGCTCTTGAAGCACCCTTTTTGTTGTTCTTTCTTTTCCTACCTGGACCATCTCTACCAGCCTTGTTAATTTTCCTTTTGACCAAACCCTCCTTCGCAAGGACACCCGAGAACAGAGCCTCACCTGACTCTCGCAGAACCACATTGCTTGGCTTAGCCTTCTTTTTCAGTAAATTGAACTGATTAAAGCCTCGATACAGCTTATGCACAGACGCCAATCTTGGACCACGTCTTCCCCCATCCTTGGCAAGCTTTATGGTTACCCCCTCCAAACCACCTTTCTTCCCAAAAGCCTGATTCAGGCACTCCGAGTCGCTCCGCAGGGGTCTATCAAGGCCACTGCGTTTTTTGGTCAAACCAGGACCACCTTCAATGCTGATTTCCTTTTCAGTAACGGGCTTATTTCCCAACTTGATTTCCAATCTCTTTCTACGTTGGGCCTCCGATAAAGCCAAGCCCAAGGAGTCCTCAATCTCGTCTGAATGAGCACCAGCATCTAACTCATTGCTAAATGGTACTAACGTCTCCGGAACATAGTCAATTGAGTCCAGCCCAACCAAGGAAACAACCACCGAGGCACTTTTAAATGATGGGCCCTGTTCGCGATCACCCTCCAGTGACCCTGCCTTACCAAGATCACACTCCGGGCCATGACGCAAAAATGACCCTGTTCCAGGCCCAACAATTTTATCAATAGGTTGCCCCTTTGTCCCACAAGACTCACACACAAAAACCACCCATCCCCCTTGTCACCCCCTTTTCCAACACCTTTTTGAAAACCACATTTTTCTCTGATAATCAGCTGCCTCCTGTACGAACCATCGGGGGAAACAACATTAGCTGAATGTCTTGGGTTACCCCCAACATCGCCCCCAATGACAGTGACATGACGACCCAAATTTGAAAAAGAACCCCCGCCATTGTCTTGTTGACCTAAGTCAACATCGGAGAGTCCATCCAAACCACCGTCCTGCTCACCCAAACTGCAACCCACCCTTGATTCCCTATCAACTGAGGAAGCATCCGAAGTAAAGCCCGAGCTTCCATTTCCGCCAGACGAATGCAGATCAAGATTGAACACCTCCTCCACAAGAGTTACTGAGAAGATCATATTGTTGATCTTTATTCTGACCACCCTGTTAATCGGCTCCGGCGATGATACCGTAATCTGAATCCGCCCCAAATCCAACCTTGACCCTTTTTTTTGTCTTCATCTAGGCCAACAAATCTTCCCACCAAACCAGACAAAAACTTAAAAAAATCCTCCCTCCGAGCTTCAATCGGCACCCCCAACACCCTCACCCACATCGTTCGTTCTCTAGCAACCATACCAGGCTCCCACTCATTGAGTTCTATAAACCATTTCTTCAGGCAAGGACACACTTCTGGTAATAACACCCTAAGATCCTCCGTATTCTCTGATGAAATGAGAACCTTATTTCCACCCATAGACCTTACTGTTACGGCAAAAAGGCCGTCCTCTGCTAGCTTTTTCTATAGAAGCCTTAGGTCCTTGAAGGAGTGCATGGTACTAACCAGACATCCCTGGAGCCACAATAACTCTTCTGAAGGAATATTGAAATATAGAACCCTCCAATCATTTCCTTCACATTCATTCCCCCTCGTGGACCCTCTTTGATGGCCAGCAGACTTAATGTTATCCTTCGTACCAACCAATGCTTTTGCAAAAGAGGCATCATTTTTTACATAAGCGTCTGCCAAAAAATTCCTACCACCATTACGTCCACCGTACTCTCCTTGCTTAGTAGTAAAAGCTTGATCTCTCCCAAATCTTGGGATATTGACAATAAGCCTCTAATTACCAAACCAAATGGTTTTCATATTCCCTTCCTGCCTTAAGGGATTTTCTACACATTTAAACCTGACAAACCCGATTTTTTTACCATTTTTATCCTTTTTTGGTGGGATAAAAAACTTTCGACCGGACCCCTACTGTTGGAACACCTTCCACAGATCGCTCTCACTTAATTTATCTGGGAAATTTGTAAAGAAGAAGGAGGTAGTCTCTTTCATCAAGTTTAGCCATGCTCTTCTATCATCCTCTCTAGACCACGAGGGATAGGGAGGTTTTGGTGGAGGTCGATGATCTCTTACAGTATTGCACCTCACACTTCTCTCTCATCTCTCATCTCTCTTAGATGATGAGATCATAAGAACCAATGATCAAGATTCATTATTCTTACATTCTTAAAATTATCGTCAGGGTCGTATCATATAACTAATAGTTTTTTATTATATTGACAGAGTCATTTCTTTATAAAATTAATTTTGAGATGTGGCAATATTTTCATAGCCGAACCAATCATCTAACAGGTAAAGAAAGAATCAAGGTATATATATATATATATATATATATATATAGAGAGAGAGAGAGAGAGAGAGTGAGTGAGTGGGAGTTTATCATGAATTCAACTAAGTCAACCTAATGTGTAGAAAAGTAATGCATGCACATCCACAACAATAAATCCTTAATAAAGAGCACAACTCAGAAAGATAAAACCTGCATGTGAAGAAAATATCCGAGTGACCTTGTTACAGCCACATCAGTTATAAAGCTAATCGTTGTAAGCACCGGATATTTCTTCCATCTCAACAAGGGCAACTGAAAATTTTCAAAAACAATACAGTTATAACAACAATCAACCGTGTAGTCACCATCAAATAAATTTTCCAAATATGAGTATTTCGAACTTTGAGCAAATGTCTTTAAGTTGCATACAATATTTTTGTTTGTTTGACTAGATAGGCACACAAGATTGAGTTAAATATATCAGATAACACATGTATTGCTTTATTTATAGCTTCTTGAATTAATTGATATTTCTAAAGTCCCTATATCACGTTATAATATAATAAACATATTAGTGGTAGCAAAAAAATTTAAAGATATTTTATATGTAAAGTAACAAAGAAAAGAAAATTAATATATCGTTATTTTATTTAAAATTATAATGATCTTAACTTACTAAATGATTAAAAATAATATATATTTTTAGTTTATCATTTTATACATAAGCTCATGTTAGAGGTGGTGCTACATGAAGAATATAAGTCCCATTTTGTACGACATCATGGATTCCTTGTTGTTGTTAGTAAAAAGAATACAGAGGTTTGGTTTCTTATTTGGTTCACAATTATTTGGTCAATTTAGATACATAGGAATAGTGTTGTGTTTAGGCAAGATGACTTGGATTTTGACTATCTAGTGGAAAACAATTAAGGTGAGTTCATAGTCTGGATTAAAGCAAATATTATGGGTGTCTACTTCTCTTTTTCAGAATGGTGTATGAACCCATTAGAGTGTTTAAACCAATGTAATGAGTTTACATAGTTTGATGTAAGAGTTGGAGTACCCCTTGTATTCCTATATATTTAATAAATTTTTTGGCTCATGTTAGAAGAGGCTCCTCCACTTTCACATAGTTCCAACTCTTGAATTCCAGGGGAACATAAGCTCTTGCTTTCCCTTCTTGATAATAACAATTGCAAGAGCACTTGATAAAGAATAAAAAAAAATTAATATATTTAAAAATAAAATCACTTACTAATTTTATTTAATTAATTAAAAAACTTTTATTTTAGGGAAATAAATGCTCTCTAACCAACCCTATGGGTAACTAACGGGTGAAACAAAACAAATTATGTACCAAATAAATAACACATACATACTCTCATGATCTTATAAAGTACATTAAAGAGATTGATTCAAAATTATTAATTTTGAGTTGATTTTGTTGTTGTAATATATTGGGCTAAATTACACTTTTGGTCCCCAAATTGTTATTAAATGTTCAATTTGGTCCCCAAGTTTTTAAACGGTTCATTTTGGTCCCCTAATTCCTTAAACTTGTTCAAATAGGTCCTTCCGTCAAGTTGACTAACAAGGACGTCAAACCTAATGCCACGTGGCAATAAGTTTAATATTTTAGTGCCATGTGGCATTAAATTTAATATTTTAATGTTCATTTTGGTCCCGAAATTGTTTTAAAATGTTCATTTTGGTCCCCAAATTGTTTTAAAATGTTCAATTTGATCCTCAAGTTTTTAAAATGTTCATTGTCGTCCCTTAGTCAACTTGACGTTGTCGTTAGTCAACTTGACGGAAGGACCTATTTGAACAAGTTTAAGGAATTAGGGTACCAAAATGAACCGTTTAAAAACTTGGGGACCAAATTGAACATTTAATAACAATTTGGGGACTAAAAGTGTAATTTAGCCTAATATATTGGTGTGCACAATGTATTTATATTTATATACATAATTTTATACTCACATGTAAGTTATATAAATAAGGATTAAAGTAGTATGCATTGTCGGTATAAAAAATTTTACACTGACATAGACTAACATTTTGACATGTGTGTTTTTATTTTAATAAGGCTGAAATATTCTTTTGGTCCTTAAGTTATTCTTTATATTCATTTTGGTCTCTCAACTTTAAAAATATTCATTTTGGTCCTTTATATATGAAACGTTACACATTTTGGTCCTCTCTGTCACATCCATCTGTAACAACGTTAACAGCGTCCTAAAGAAGGTCCGAATGTAGCTCTGGTCACCACCACTACCCTTCTCCCCTCAACCCCAACCTAAAACCTAAATCTTCACCCTCACCTCTCCCTCCACCTTTTCCAACTCCAAACCGAATCGCTCCACCACCTCATCCACCTCTATAAGCGTGATTCCCTTTTCCCGTCACCTCACTGAGTCCGTCGTATCAAAGGTTCTGCCCTTCGTTGACTCTGGCAGTGGCGGATCCAAGACCCTGGGGCAGTGGGGGCAACATGTTTTCAAAATATGTTTAATAATAAATATTATCATATATACGAAGATAAAGATATTAATGTTAATCATAAAATTTTAATATATCGTCTAATCAAATAAAGTACATACCCCATATCATGTTTTGAAATCATTGAATGATCAACTCATTGTCAATTTGATCTAAAAGAAAAAGAATAAAGGCCCAATTTGGTCCATGAAAAATTTAGAGGACCCAATTAGTCCCTTCTTCCACTTCTAATGTTCGTTTACTTGCTTATGTGTCTTGTTAACCATCCAGCCTAATTCTTTAGTGGTCCTATATAGCTCATGACAAATTTCCATAGTGAAAAACGAATAAAAAGTGACAAACATGCATAATTTTCAGATAATAGAGTTTTACAATTTTGCACGTTTATTCACTTTTTTTTTCTTTTTTTCACTGTGGAAATTTGTCATAAGCCACACATGACTACTAACGAGTCAGGCAGGATGGTTAACAGGACATATAGTCAAGTAAACGGACGTTGAAAGTAGAAGGAGGGACTAATGTCCCGCGTTTATAAATATGAGTGACTAAATGAATAATTTATTTTTTGAAGGACAAAAAATGAGTCCCCTAAAATTTTTTGGACCAATTTGGACCTTTACCCAAAAAAAAAAAAAAACTCATTGTCAATTTGATGTCCAACCAATAGATTGTGATGAAATAATATAACCCCAATTTTAACGCTAACCTATCAATTTGAGGTTCCACAATAACACAAATAATTTGATAAATCACCCCCACTAATCAAAAGAAGCAAAACTGACGAGACCATCTTGTTAGCACAGTCCACATTTTGACCAAGAGCACATAAACCCTCTTAAACAGACCACAAAATTATCACAGTTATCCACATTCCAATGAGTTCATATTTCAACCAAAAACACTAACCTATCAAATTAATCATCATAAGGATAGTTTGAAGAAAGCAATTGAAGAATAGTTGCTTCAATGTGCCTGTGGGTGTCGGTGAAACAAAAATAAGAAAGAGTTTCAAGAAAGCAATTGAAGATGTAGAGAGAGGGAAAAAGCCAGAAGGTACAAACGGCGGTGCTCAATCTCGACTGGCGACGACGGTGCTCAATCTCGGACGACGGCGGTGCGTGTGACTTTTCTTTGTTTTGTGAGAGATGAGTGACGAGAGAGAGAGAGAGAGAGAGAGAGAGAGGCGGAGGGTCCGTGAAATGAGTGACGAGGAGAGAGGCGGAGGGTCGCCGATCTCAGATGGCTTGATGGGCGGCGGGGGTAGCGGTTCTGCTGGTTCAACGATGAAGAAGAGGTGCTATTGGGGTTTGTGTGGGTCCTGGTCGTGTGGGTCCTTCCTGATAGTGGACTTGTGAGGATTGGTCCAGTGTTGAGTACGTCAAAAATGAGTGGCATGGGTACAATTTTATATAACTATCGGGGGCAAAAATAACTGAGTATAAGGGTACTATAAGAAAAAATTTAAATTGAGGGTGTGCATGTGCACACCCTGGAGAAAGAGTGCGTCCGCCACTGGACTCTGGCGTTAACTTACTCTGTGAGAAAACCTCCTCCCTCAAACTCGACTCCCACAACGACTCCTCGTTCACTTGCAAAATCGTCTGATCATCTGTGGTTTTAGCCGCTACTCTGAATCCCAAGTCCAAATCTCAAACCCAACGAACCGACGGAAATTTTCCTACAGACAAGCGGCCGTCGGAAATCGAGACATTACCGACGGCAAAAAGCCGTCGGTAATTATGTTTGCCGTCGGTAATTATGAATATTAAAAGTTACCAACTTTACCTATGGAAAGCCCGTCAGAAACATTACCGACGGTCATTCCGTCGCAAATTCCGTGGGTAAGTTTAGTGGGAACCACAATTTTTTTGGCGCCAGAGGTTTCCAACGGAAAAGCCGTCGGAAATTGAGATGTAATTAGCCACGGACAGTCCGTTGGAAATTGGGCCATAAATTACCGGTGGAATTTTAAGTCGGAAATTCAAAAAGTTGGCTTACCGACGGCAAAAGCCGTCAGAAATGAAAATGTTCGTCGGAAATAACTTAATAACTGTGCTAGTCAAACCCTTTCCCCCCACTTTCCCCTTCTCTTCTTCTCTCACACTCACCTCTCCCTACCCTCTCTGCCCACCCCCCCTCCCCACCGCAGCGGCGACGAACCATCATCCCCCACCACCGTGACAACCACCCCCGCCAATCTCTCCTTCTCCTTCTCCTCTCGGCCTCTTCCTCTCATTCTCCCCCACTGTCCCACGCGCGGCACGCCCTCCATTCAGTCTCCGCCGCGCCTTGCACCGCCGGAGGACTAACCACTGCCCCCCACCGTAGCTCTGCCCCCCACCACCGCGCCTCCACCACCACCACCACCTCTGCGAGCCACCACACAGCCACCACCACCACCCCAGCTTTTTGGTATGCTATTTTTGGTTTTTTGAATCATTTATTTATGCATTTTTTTTTTGCACTAGTGTGCATCTGTTTGAGGGTTGCCACCGCTGCCACCGTCGTGAGCCACCCAGCTTATTGTTTTCACCTCCTCTCGGCCTCAGGTAATCTATTCAATTTAGTCTGTTTTTTTTTTTTTCCTTTCTTTCTTTGCATTTCCTTTGATTGAGATAAATGTATTTGAATTTCATGACTTGAATGTGTCTTGCTTGCTAGTGTGCAATTGTATTTTTGAATTGTTTCTGGTTGTGGTCACAAAAAATTAACCCATATCCTTACTTGTTAACTTATGATTAATTCTTGAGGACGAGGGTGAATTTTAGTATAATATAATGTTTTTTATTAATTTGATTATGCCGTCTAATCCGAAGGCTGGGACAGATGTATATTTACAGCCTCTAATCGATGATCTGAAGAAGTTGTGGGATGGTGTGTTGACGTACGACGTTTCAAAGAAGCGAAACTTTATGATGAGGGTGACACTGATGTGGACTATCAATGATTTTCCTGCATATGGCATGCTCTCTGGTTGGGGGACCCACGGTAAATTGGCGTGCCCGTATTGCATGGAACATGGAAAGGCTTTTACCCTAAGATATGGTGGCAAAAGTTCCTGGTGTTATTCTCATCGTCGGTTCTTAGATCGTGAACATCCTTTTCGAAGGAATATCCGAGCATTCAAAAAGAATCATACAGAAGAGGAAGGTCCACAGCCACTGTTAAGTTATTTTTATTGTATTTTAAATATTTTCTTATGCAATTAAATGTAAGACTTGACAAATATTGTTGTATTTTAAATATTTGCTTAGATTAGTCTGTTAGATGTCGATTGATTTATTGTTTTTACATTGATTTATAATTGTACTATAAAAATAGATATGTCAGCATCAGGAGGACAACCGTCCCCCCTCCCCCAACCGCCTAGCGGTGAAAAGGGGAAGGGGAAGGCTAAGTGGGGACGTTACATCGTCAAGTCCCAGGTGTTTGCTCGTTTTGCAGGTCCCTCAGCACCCACCGCACCCACACCATCCCTTCCGCACCCACCCCAGCGACACCTACAGGAGCCTCCCCCACCCATTCTACACCCTCCCCCACCCATACTACACCATCCCCTACTTATACTACACTATCCCCGACTTACACTACCCCATCCTCCACCCATGTCCAGACCTCCACTCGCTTTGCACCGCAACGCGCATTAGTCGGCTATTCGTCGCCCCCTAGTGGACCCACACCACACCCAGCACCACCATCATCATCGGCTGCGCCGGCCACACAGCCATCAGGATTATCATTTATGCCGACTCCTGCGTTGATACCACAGCCGGACACGGCCATTCCATCATCATCATCCGCGTCTGCATATGGTCACGACACGGCCATTCCATCATCATCGTCTGTGCAGCAGTCGGCCACGGCGGACCTGCCTAAGTGGGCCAGGGTTCCCGCACCTGAGGATCGACCATGGAGCCGGCCTCTTTCTGGATCGTAAGTTTTATTTAATTTATTTTTTTTTAACTTTGACTATTTTAGTTACTATTCAATAAGTATATATTTGTTGGTTGTTTTATTGTTGAATTAATAAAATTATAAATTTTTCAACTTCATCCCATCGAAAGGGAGATCGAAGCACGTTACATACGCCATCAAGGCGCAGTATCGTTGCTTCTGGCCATCATGGGGTGTGATCCCCAAGGACGACCGGGATCGTATCTTCAGACGATTCGGGGTAAGTTGTTGTTTATTATTTCATGTAATTTCCCTTTATTTTTCACGCATTTTATATATTTTTTGGTATGATGTTATTAATATTTTTTCTTTGTGAACAGGAGCTTGTGCACTGGTTACCGGAGCATGCCTCAGAGATACGTGCTATCTTTGACGACCGAGTAGCTACTCAACTGAGGGACATGCTCCGGGTGGGTAGGGAGACCCGGATACATCCGGATTACATCGGGCCCAACATCTGAGCCCAACTATGTGCGTACTAGGATACTCCAGCTTACAAGCTAAAGTGTCATCAGGCGAAGAGGATTTGGGCTTCCGAGAAGGGTGGGAGCATGCATACTGGTGGTTCGATTAGCCACATGCAGCATGCCATTAACATGGTATGCATATATAAGTAATTTTATTTATAAACTGTATATTTTTTATAAAAATTTATTTTATAACTAATTGGTTTTATTAGTGTGTCGGTTGCAGGCAGGAGCGCTTGCACGGTCCGTTGATGTCCCTATGGTCTTTGAGCAGACGCATATTCGCTCGGACAACGGTGAATTTGTTGATGAGAGGTGGAGGAAGACAGTGGCGAGCTAAAGTATCTTTTACATTTATAGTATAGGTTATTATATATATATATAGTTTAATAATATATTGATTGTAATGTATTGATCGCAGGTGGAGTACAATGCCAGGTTTAGTTAGGTAGCATCTGAGGCTGCCTCCTGCTCTAGTGTCTCGGATCCTTCCCAACTGGACCTTGCCGAGGTTGAGTGACTATAGACCCAGGTCTGGATGGATGTGGCGGGCGGGAAGAAGAAGGGGTGTAACATCCTGCTTTTTCGCTATTTTCTAATATCAGAAATTATATAAATACGTTTATATTTTTATCTGAGACTTAGGAAATTTATTTAATTAATCCGAAATCATAGTTACACTCTACTTGACCGTAGAGAGTTACGATAAAAATTTAGGTTGAAAAGTCAGGCGCAAGCCGGTCTGCGAATTTCACTGACATATATTAATACTGCTCAGAAGACCTAATTTTAACTCGTGAACGAAAAACTTAAGGTTTTTATTTTATTTGCTACAATTTTGGTTATTTTGAAATATTTCACTAAAAAAAAAAAGTGGAATATTATATTTTATCCGGGCGTAGTATTTAATCGGGTAAACGGCGGAGCAGATTACGGGATTTCCGGGAGCCACTAATGGATAATACCATTGAGTCATGCATGATGAGTCACCCATGTGAACACATTAATGGTGCACATGGCATCATGATGACTAAGTTGTAGGAAATTGCATTTTAGTCCTTATACTTTTGGAATTTTGCAAACTAGTCCTTCAACGTAATTTCTCTTTGGTCCTTATGAAACTAGAATTCCTTGCTCTTTGGTCCCTATTTTTGCAGCCCACACTCCTATAAATACCCTCCATCACACTTCATTTCATTCCTATTGCTTTTTGTTCATAAAACACTTATAAGTTTCCTAGGTATAGTTTTATGCCTTAAGCATTTTGGTGGGCCAAAACAATTGAATCCAAGCCCAATTACCATGGCCCATGCGCAAGCCCAAGGAGGAGAGGTGGCTGCCCTTAAGTTGGATGAGTCAAGCTCATTCTCACACATTCCACAACATTCTCAAAGTTTCCACAAAGTTCTCAAGTGTTCTTACTTTTCTCCAAGAACAAAGAAGCAAGATTTCAAAGGAAGTTGGTGATTCTTGCTCATCTCTTGAACTTCAATAGGTGATTCTTCATCCTCTCAATCATCTAAGTGTAGTTTGTTCACAACTTTTCTTGATTTAAAGCTTTCTTCAACATGTTCATCCATGGTTTAAGTTTTGAGATCTAAGAACATCATCATACTCAACCAAAACTGTCTCGCAACTTCTGACCCTTTTCTGTTTGGAAACTCGCAAAACTCTCAACATGAAAGTTGTTCCCCTTTCTCTCTTCTTTCCAACAAGCTAAAGATCATCAAAAAAGGATGAGTATATTGAGAGTTATGACCAAAATACAGAAACTGCCCAGAATCCTCAGATCCATGCGAGACAGCAGAAATAAGCCTATTTTCACCCCTGTTATGATCCGAACCAAATAAATCCTTCAACATCAAAGTTGTTCCTTTTCTTCTTATCTTTCCAATAAGTCAAAGTTTGTAATTTTTGGATGAGTAGATCATGAGATATACTCACAAAACCAACACACCCTCAAACTGTCCAGATTTTATATAAGTGTTGGTTGATCATTTTCTTCATGTCTTCAATCTTCAAGAGGTAAAAGCTCAACTCCTTGATCATCTAAGCTTTCATATTCAATTGTTTCTCATGTTTATGCCATGAATCATATTTTCCCATTTCTAGATCTAGAAGTTTGAAAATCCATAGAGAATCATAGAAAAATCCTATGAGTATGAAATTAATTTCTATGTTCTTGTTATCATCCTTATATTCATAATCCAAGAGTATGATTTAAACTAAAATTTCCTCCTCATTTTCCTTGTCATGGCCGAACCTATGTGGGTATAGTTGGAGGAGATTTTGTTTATGTTTTTGATAAGTGATCTTGTTTCCTATCTTGTTAGTATAGATCATTATTGAATCCAAGTTGTTGTATTAAACACAAATCCCTAGCCCTATGAACTTACCATGGCTGAAACTATGTCCTTAAGGGTTAGAAGATTTTGTTTCAATCTTTTTTATTAAGTCCCTAATCCTATGTCTTAAGTGCTTAAGGATCACTAATCCAAAAGCTTGCAAAACTTTAGTCTTAGGTTTAATTTTCTGTTTTGGAAATTGAAACTTAATTATTAAAAGTTGTTTGCCTTGGCGGCTTTATTCTGAATATGATTATCTCTTTGTGTGGTGATGTACAATATGAGTTTACTGTAAACGAAATTTTTTTTTTACACCCGAATGTTCTGGCTTGAAATTAATAAATTTTCCGAAAGCAACCAGCAAATAAAATCTTATTTTTCCGCAAACGGGTAACCATGTGATGACCCTGGAGTTGGGTGTCACAAGGGGCGGATTTACGGTATTGTAACCCTAGCCAAGTCCATCCGTCGAGGGTCGACGCTGAGCTTGACCATTCGGGAGCCTACATCCTCCGACTCCAAGGACACGGAGGAGGTGCAGCGGCTGAGGCAGGAGGTGCAGCAGCAGAGGGAGGCGAACGAGTGCATGATGCAGCAGATGGAGACATTCTGTGCTCGATTTCCTCCCACCAGACAGGAGCAGCGCTCTGCAGGGGGTCCTCTATGCCAGTCATCCCTCCACTACTTCTACCGATCCACCACCGCAACTGCATGATGCCGGTCTGTCTTCTGAGCCGTAACCTGATGGTCATCTGACGCCGGTAGACTCCCTCCGCCAGAACGACGATGATGGATATTATGGTGATGAGTATTAGGATATTTATAGATATAGTAGAGTTTTGTAGCTAGACGGATATTTTATGTATGGATTATATATTGAGTTTGTTTTTATTTTAAATTAATTTTAATTTAATTGCTTTTTAAATTTTATTTGTAATTTCAATTTTGTTTTTTAATTAATAATATAATAATAACTAATTAAAATAAAATATAATAATAATTAATATTCAAAATATAAATATAAATTTTAATAAAAAATTAAAAAAAATTAATCATTAATTATTAATATAAAACAAAATAAATTTAAAATTTAAAATTTTTTAAAAAAACCACTTGTTTCCAACGGACATTTCCGTCGTTAAATGTAGTTTAGATTTTCCGACGGAAAAGCCCATCTGTAACTTCCACTGACACTTACCAACGGGTATATCCGTCGGTAATGAGGGACTCCGTGTGGCGCTTGTTCCGACGGACAAGGCCGTTGGAAATTTCCGACGGACGGTCCAGATCCGTCAGAATCTCTTTCCTACGCGCTTATTACCGACGGATACATGTCAGTCGATAATCAGTGTTTCCGACGACTTTTTGTCTTTTCCGACGGTTTCTGGCTGTCGGTAATTCACCTTTTTTTTTGTGTAGTGGTAGTAGCAATATACTAGGATTAAATATGTTATTCCTTATCAATAAATTAAAAATAAATCCTACTAAATCCTAATTACCATTTAACCAAATTACAAAGAAAAAGAGAAATATAACTGCTGTTTTTTTAGTAGGGAAGAGAAGACCTGCAACTTTGAAGATTCAGCACCAACAAGTGTTGAATTCCTAATCAGAGCTAAGGTCAGAGCTTCAATTATTAACAATTGAGACTTTTGGTTTTGCATTTTAGGTTCTCATGTTGTATGAAATTTGGGCTTAAGGGTAACAATATTAGGTTCAAAATTGTAACTTTCTCTTGTGTTACTCTTATTAGTATAATTTATGCATATGGTTGTTTTGATTTGTAGAGCTTGTAGTAGTTTGATTTGAATTTAATTATATGGGAGAGGGGAAGTTTTGGGTTCTTGCTGCTGAGTTTTAGGAAGAAGAAGAGCCACATTCATTTTTTTCCTTTTCATTTTAATTAAGTAGATGCCAACTCGGCATGCAACTTGGAAAAACCTTTGCCACATAGGATACTTTTGTTAAAAAATTAAAGGAAGTTGGACAGAGGGACTAAAATGGCTACATTCAAAAGATTTGGGGATCAAATATTCTCATAAAAAAACAATAGGAATTAAAATCGCACATAAGTTAACGTTTGGGAATGAAAAGTGCAATTACGCCTAATTTTTTTTCAAGCAATGGCCATAATGAAAAAATGTTATCATTAATGCTTCTCAAGGATATGTTGTGTAAATAGATTAAAAATAAAGGAAAAATAATATTTTATTTTAGTTTCCCAAGTTACGATAGTGTTTTAATGACGTAGAAAACTTATATAATTGTGACACTATATTTTTTATAGGCAAATGTTAGTGTTAATGTTAGTATTTTGTTAGTGGGTGGGATTTGAACCCTCTTACTCCTTATCACTCCACTCCTTAACTCTCATACCCCAACCAACAAGCCAACCTTTGTAACCTCATTTTGACGCTATTTTTATTTTACAAGTCTCTTAATTATATATGTGTAACCTTTTCAGTTTTAAGCAAAACTATGTTAATAATACGTTGAGACCATGTATAAATCATTTTAGATTGATATCTTAAGCCCGCTAGAGGCAGTCAAGTGGAATAGAATTGTTTTCAAAGTGGCTATTTTTTATTTGACCGTTGTCTTAGCTCATATCAAGGCTCTCTGTCGATCTTGGTTTATAAATAAGGGGTAGGGGTTTAGGTAGATTGTTTTCTGATTAGTGTATTAATGTGTATTAATCCAGTTGGGTGCTTGAGTAACCCCTTATTTTCTTTTTGATCTTAGTCTGCTTGTAAATGGGTTAGAATACCCTTTTTGCACTTTTTAATAAAGTGTTGCTTATAAATAACAGTTATAGATTTGTGATACATTATGTAGAATATATCGAAATTCAGTTCTCGCTCTCGTCCCTTTTCTATAGGTCCTTTTATGGCCCTCTACTCTAAGGTCCAGCCCAGTGGCAGGTCCTCCTTAGGATAACATAATTAGAATAATGCTAATCAGTATCCCAAGGGTATTGTGGTTAAGAAACCAGTAAAATAAAGTTTTTATTGAAAAGTGATGTATTTAATATTTTGATAAATGTTATTTTTAGTTTTTCAATGAAAAACTTACTTTTATTAAAATATTTAATCAATGTCTTTAGAACACTTGTTATGAAGACCCAAGAAATTAATATCTTAAAACTTTTATGATTAACTAACATTTAATGTATGTTTAATTGTAATATTATTATACGGGTCTTGCTATATCTTAAAACTTTTATGATTAACTAACATTTAATGTATGTTTAATTGTAATATTATTATACGGGTCTTGCTAACCGGTGTCCTAAAGACACCGATTAAGGACTCAAGAAATAGTAAGTTTGCATAGAAAATCAAAGTATATCACTTTTTTTTTTATAAGCCAAATGTGTATATATAGACGAGCACAAGGAGGGAAAATACATTAAATGTTAGTTAATCATAAAAGTTTTAAGATATTAATTTTTTGGGTCTTCCTAAAGGGTGTTCTAAAGGTATTGGTTAAAGATTCCAATAAAAGCAAGTTTTTCATTGAAAAACTAAAAATAACATTTATCAAAGTATATCACTTTTTGATAGCTTAAATACATTATTTTCCTAGAAAAACCTAAGTATATCAGTTTTTGCACTAGTTAAAATTTGCCTTATTCTATTATAAAATGGGGTTAGTTGTAATTTACCCTGAAGTTTTATATTTGCTAGTTAATGTTTAATAGTGTAGTCGTTAATTAATTTTTAATGTAATTTTTGCTCAAACAATATAAATAATTAACAATGTCATTATTAGTACTTCTCTAGACAAATTTATAAAGATGATAATGATAATGGCCACAATGTATATACCTGAACATAATTAAATTAATTTCCATCATAGAACTATGCCCTCAATTAAATCGGGATGAAAAGAATTGTTTTCTTTCATTAGAGTATCTCACTTACTAATTTTAAATAATCTCTATTATGCGACTCACTTATGGCAGGACTAAACTTTTGTTGATGGTCAAGAAACACTACTAGAAATGTATGGATTACTTGTGAATTTTTCTGTGGATTTTTTTCGAAGGAATTTCCTACGAATTTTGCTGCAATTTTTCTAGAAATAAGGTTTTTTTCCTATAGATTTAAATTCGTAGGCAATTTTGTAGGAAATTTTGATATTTCCTGCGAATTTTCCTGCGGATTTAAATTTTTCGCAGGAAAATCTGTAGGAAATTTTCTACAGATTTTAAAATTCACAGGAAAAAATTACCCACGAAGATATTACTTATAGATGAAATTCGTATGAAAATCCGCATGAAACCTGTTTCCTGCGAATTTTCGAGCAAAATCCATAAAAAAATCTACAGGTAATAAAAAGATTTTTAGTAATAAAAAAGTTTAAATGCAATTCGAATAAACTCACATCGACATTATAAGCAACCGCAAGCATACAACTAACGAAAACAGTCCAAAACAATGGCCATGAACCGACAATCCACGCAAATCCCAAACCCTGTAAAAGAGAATAAAATGATAAGCCTCATTCTACCTTCTCAAAAAAATTCATCACGTCATTCACGTGTTCAGTAAAAATAAAATAAATTAATGTTATCTTGAGCAGTATATCATTGGAAAAAGCACATCACAAAAAGTGGCTGCCATCATACTCTGTCATAAGAGTGCTGTTATTCAGACAATCGGCTGGGACAACAATACGCGACAACTTCTACTGTAACGTTACTGTAGCGTTACAGTAGCACCTTTTTTTTTTTGTTACAAATTTTGACTTTTTAAAAAAAATAAAAAATTTATTTTCTTAAAAATCCCATTAACCAGATAATGAACTGAATTCACCAGATATTTGTACTTGATTAACCAGATATTTGCATATAGTTAACAAAAATTTTATTTCTCAAAAAAATCCATTAACCAGATAACGAACTGAATTCACCAGATATTTGTACCTGATTAACCAGATATTTGCACATACTTAACCAAAAAATTTATTTCTAAAAAAAAACACATTAACCAGATAATGAACTGAAATCACCAGATATTTGCACATACTTAACCAAAAATTTTATTTCTAAAAAACAAACCATTAACCAGATAATGAACTGAAATCATCATATATTTGTACCTGATTAACCAGATATTTGCATATACTTGATCAAAAATTTTATTTCTCAAAAAAATCATTAACCAGATAATGAATTGAATTCATAAGATATTTGTACCTAATTAACCAGATATTTGCACACACATAACCAAAATTTTATTTCTCAAAAAACCCATTAACCAGATAATGAATTGAATTCACCAAATATTTGTACCTGATTAACCAGATATTTGCACATACTTAACCAAAAAACCCATTAACCAAATAATGAACTAAATTCACCAGATATTTGTACCTGATTAACCAGATATTTGCACATACTTAACCAAAAAACCCATTAACCAGTTAATGAACTAAATTCACCAGATATTTGTACCTGATTAACCAGATATTTAAAAATAAAATAAAAAAGAGCAAAATATATATATATTTTTTAAAAAGTCAAAATTTGAAAAAAAAAAAAAAAAAAACTACAGTAATGCGCTACAGTTGCGCGTTACAATTCAACTCTACGGTTATCACCGTAGAGTTGTCCCAAGTGATTGTCAAAATAACATTTCTGCTGTCATAAACACTCAACATCAGACCATGTTGCATTAATTTATTTTCGAGCATATTGGAGGTATATATAACCATGCAATTAGTAGGTATCGTTTTATGGAAGATAAAATTTTCAAACCATTATTAATCATTTTATTTATTTTTAAAATTTTAAAATTGTTAATAAATTAATCCACAATTGGATTTTGTGGACAATCAACCCACACCGTAGTGGTTGGAGGACAATAGAAAAATTAAGTATATCATTTCTTAATTCATTGAATACACATCTTTCAATAAAGACTTACCATTTTAAATTCCTTAAACAATGTCTTAAAAATAATAACTAGCATTTGCTTTATTTTTTGGAGAATGCTAACGAGTGCTCTTGGAGCATCGTTTAAGGAATCAAGAAAGAAAAATTTGTATGATAAATTATGTATTTAACTTTTTGAAAAGTGATACAGTTAGTTTCCCAATACAAACTTTTCTTTTATGGGTTCTTTAATTAATGTCCTTAGGGTACTCATTAACAAGATCACTTATTTTATTAATAAAATCAAGAAGATCAGGTAAAACTTTGATAACCTTTGGAAACACCTAAAATATCCTAGATTTTCCTTAAGAAAAAAAAAGAAAAAGAAAACATCTTATCCAAAAAAAAAAAACAAAAAACAAAATTGATGGCTGGAAGAATGGCAAGACACACAAAGAAGAGGATATAAAAAAAGCAACTTAAAAAATAACATTTTTTTATAGGCAAATAATATATTAATAAGGAGTATAATGGGTAAAAATATAAAATGAAAAAAAAAAATATTTTTAATTGAAAGAGGAACGAAGTTTGTAACAGTCTCTATTGGAAGGAAATCTAATATCACCACAGAGGTAAGACTTATATTTTTTTATCATAAAGTTTTAAAATTTCATACTACCTACATAGATTTTTTTTTTTTTTTGATAAAAATACTACCTACATATATTAAGAGAAGTAAACAAACAAAATGTAATTAACTATTTATATATCCAAATTTACACTAAGTAATTGATCAAAAACGAAGTTAATCGTTACTTAAAACTAATTGAACCAAAGCCAATATTATGGAGCTGTGTGGTGAGCACATAGCGAACTATTCTTTTGCCTTTTACTAAAAAAATCAATATTAATGACTAGAGGAAAATTAGGTCCCATTATGCGTATCCAAATTGCCAAAAATGATAATTATATATAGTTATATACCATACCAGAATTAAAGATGATGCAGTAATAATGACAACATTTCTAAAGGACAATTTTCCAGATGCCAATGGAAGATCTGACTTATTTATCTGCAATAAAACATTTAGGACATATCAATAATAAGACAATCCATCGGCAAAGTGTATAAGGTCTAAAAGGTTTCATGTTTTCGTGACATTATCACAGGCTAGAGTAATTGATGAGGATACTTGATAAATTTACGTATTAAACTAGAGTTTGATGGCCAAAATCAAATAACTGTTAAAAATGTGCTTGTAAGCATATATGTGCCTGTATTCACTTAGTGTATATACTACATTGATAAACTAGACAACTCTTTCACCATAATCTTTCTATTATAAGAAAGTCCAGAATTCCAAAAGAAAACCTAAGTAAGATATGTATTAATTGCCTATCCGGATTGTTAATATCTGTTAGGAAGTTTCATACCTTGTCTATTTCAATATCACATAATTGATTCAAGCCAACACCAAAAATATGAATACAGATGACAGCTACCACAACCTGGAATAGTATTAATGAAGTTACATAAAATAGCACTAAACATTTTGAAGGGAGAAATACATTATAAAATACATAGCAATTAAGCATTTTGAAGGAAAAAGATTTTGGGTACATCAAATAAGGAAACAGAAAAAAAAAATGTTTTGATGCTCACTTATATAGTATAAAATATTGTTAAACTTGCATTCAGTGATGTATTATCATATTATTTAATGAGTTTGTCCATAATAGGAATAGTCTTCCTAATTATAGGTTCAAATGATTCTTGTTATTCTTTGCATGGGTTTTGGTTTATGTCCCCCATGTTTTTGTATTTGTTATTTTTTTATTCTTTTTTAATAAAGTCGGTGTGCTACAGATGATTGGTAGGGTCTAAGGTGCCAACCTAGTTGGGATCTCTTTCCTTATTGTGATGCTTTTACATGCATTTTCTTGCTTAAAAAAAAACTCATCATTAATTGTCAATGTAATATAAATTGATAACGCGAAAAGTTTTAATTAGCAATGGTACAAACATTTCACAATAGTCTAACGTGACTACCATACAACACAATATTGAACAAAGTGCTAAAGACGTTTTCAAATATAGAAGTTAGGTATTTTTAATGGCCAAAAGATGCTAAGGTTTTGTATAGCGAATTAGCTGATAAGCTAACTTATAGCTAATAAATTAGCTTACAATTGATATACTAATTTTTAGCTGCAAGCTTATAACTGATAGTTGATAGCTGAAAATTACCATAATGAATTTGGAGTGATTGGTAAAATTAGTTGCAAAACTAATTTATAAAAATAAAATAACATAAAAAGATATGTTTATAAGATTTTTATATATTTTCTTAAAAAATCTAATTAAGATTTATAATAAGAATATTAATATTTATTTTTTATTTTATTTTTAAATATTCCTATTAAACAATATAAATGAAATGACATGTTTATATGATTTCTTATATAAATTTTATTTGATGAGATTGGGGTATGAAAAAGTAGGAACTTCGTTAAAATAATAAGGATAAAATGAGGAAAAAAGTTAATATGCTATAAACCATAAGTTATAAGCTGAATTAATAAAATAACTTGTGAACAAAAGGTATAAGCTACAGAGATAAGCTTGCTTAACAAACACCTTTGATCAATCTAGCTTATAAGCTAATCAAATAAGGTATAAGCTAGCTTATTAGATTTTCAAATAGAGCCTAAATAGAAACAATACTTGATAAAGTGTCTTATCATCGATAAGAATAGTAAAATGGCTTGGATGTCTTTGTGGCACTCGGTTGTTTGGTCTATTTGGTTGATGAGAAACAATTGTATTTTTAGCGATGGTGGTGTGGATCTTATTAATGTTCTAGACCTTATTAAGGTTCGGTCTTGGTCTGGTTTTGTCTAGGATTGAAGGCATGTCTTTCTCTTTTTTGGATTGATGCTCGAATCCTGTGCTTTATATTAGGCATAAGTACTTTCCCTAATTGTTTGGCCTCAATGGCGTGACTTTGTATATGGGTTGGGGTGCTCATTGTACTATATTTTAATGATTATTTTGTTTATAAAAATGTCGTTTCTCTGAATTTATAAACAACCAAAATATTTGAAATATCACCTGCAACCAGCCAATAAAAAAGGCTAAAGATAAATCAGACAATTTCTCCACTGCAATGAGAGACTTAAAAGTAGCTCCAAGTACCTACACAAACAAAGTAATCCCTTTTAAAATATTTATCTTAAAATAAAGGTTCAAAGAAATGAATTAAATTAACCTTTAACTTACAAAGCTAAATGCTGCATATGGCCGGCAAAACTTGTAGAAAGTATCCAAAGCATCATTGACAGAGCCCCAGATGCTTTCTGGATCTCGGGCTTGGGGTTCATATTCAAATGATTGTTTAGAGGTTGCGTTCACGACATATTTTTTCTTACATTCTTGACTTGTAGATCCTCCTTCAGTGACTTTGTAATGTTGCTTCAAATTATGCCGCGAAAACATCGCGACACAATATTCTTTTTGGATTTTCCCATTTTTGTGCCATAAAGTTGTTACATAAGAACCTAGAATACAAAAAGTTGAATGAAATATATGTTGGAACTGTAATGCTATTTCACACGGAACTTTTTTTATGAAAATGATGCACCTCATGGTTAATTTAGTACCACCTTCAACTTTTTTGATGGATCCATTAGAAAGCCATGGGAATGGAGAAAAAAAAGAGAAAGATGCGGAAGATAGGGGCCACGAGACAGAAATAAAAGAATGTGGAAATGGTAGAAGCAAGGACAAATGAACAGAGCACAATATATATCATGTGAGTCTTTAATTAATGATAGTGATCAAAATAAAGTATTACTGTATCGATTTTCTAACATGCAACATTGTACATGTTAAAGAATAAAAAAATAGAAATGTTGTATTAGAAAGAGTATCTTTTGAATTTTTAATGAATTGAATACATAATTTTCAACACAACACTTCTATTTTTGACATATGCAAGGCTATATAGAAAAGAAAAAATCGTACAAACCCCCGCTGTTATATTTGCAAGTAGTCTAGCTATTCTGTGACACCCTAATCTCGGGACATCACATGGTTACCCGTGTGCAAAAAAAAAAAATCATAATTTCGCTGGTTGCTTCCGGAAAATAAAGTTTTCTCAACGTTTATCTTAATCAAAATGTGGTGATAAAAGTTTTCTTTCCTTTCAACATCATCACAACGATGAACACATAAACACACTTAAATATATCAAAATATATATGTAAGTCATACAACTATATTGCATCATATGTTTTCACACTTTAACTTTATAGTATGTTAAGATTATTCCCAAAACATAACTTAACATAAACCTAAGCTGGTCAAACACTACGACAAAAAGAAGCAGCATCAGCATGCCCCGAACTAAACATTCTTCTTCTTGTAGATGCCATAGTCCTTAAGAGGTTCATCTGAATTCCACCACACAGAACCCAGAAAAGAAACCACAAATAAAACATGCAAGAGTGAGAAACCGACATATGGACATAACGCGATAGCCACATGCACGACACAACAAAAAAAAAATACATATACGTACCCATATACATATTTACGATCTCATAAACATTAACATCAAAGCATAATGGGTTCCACACCCCAAACAACATCTTTTGAAAATATGCATGAACACTTCATATATATCATCTAACGTTTTCACTTAATCTCATGAGATATCCCGACCTTGTGTTTGAGTTGATCAGACTCCCGGCACGTAGCCACAGACATATAGTTACAGGCCCACGTCCGAAATAAAAACCCATTTCACCCTGTCGAACATCATGGCATAGTGATGACATCTGGAATGGGGTTCCATTGTCCATCCGGCACAATGAAAACTTCGTGGCATGAAATACCTGACGCCGCAAGGTAATCATATATCATATTGTGGCACGTCTGCCAAATGCATGCTCAAAAACATATTTCTTTCGACACTGCTCTTTGTGTTATATCTTTCCTTGGCAAAGCTCAACGACTTTAGACCAAATATCGTTTTAACATCTTGAAAATCATTTATTAACAACACAGGACCTCAAAGTCCGAGTGCTCAATCACGAAACCCTAGACCGATGCATCCGGCTTAGGTTCATGGTAATAGAAAACATGTCAAAAGGTTTTATCTCTTTTAGGTAGCTATCCAGTCTACCATACACCGAACCTTAATATCCTGACGTCTCGGTTATTAATTTCAAACTTCTTTAAAACAGTTTCAACTTAAAACTTGATTTCGGAAAATTTATTAAATTGGAAGATTTCTGTTATAAAACTCCGGTTACCGAAAAACATCATTTTCAAAAAAGAGGGTCACAGAGATTTGAAGTTCATCAAAAATACACATTGCCGTTTCTAAAATACTTGCCGTCGTCGGTTTTCCAAACTGCCGTCGTTAAGACATTTTAAAGTATTTTAAGGTAAAACTTAGCTTTTTCCGCTTAAACAATTTTCTAAATTCACGGTTGAGTTATTTTCGCAGATTAATTTCACAAAATATCTTTTTATAATATTGCGGAATATCTTATGTAAAAATTAGCAGTAGTAAAATATTTTCACGATTGCACCCTCTCTACGACCCATAAATCACATTTTTATAAATAAATCATTAAAATAATAATATTTCTCAAATACTTATTATTTCTCTCAAATAATATTTCCCACAAACATTATATCCCAATATTTCCCATAAAACATTGAATATAATATACACAGCTTATTAAAACTTTTATCTGATTAATCGGTTGTGCACTGACCACTGTCAGGCCTCACAAACAACATTCAACATCATCATCATAATTACAAATCATGCATCATATCAATATAATATACAACTGCAGATAATTAAATCAATTAAAAGCAGATAAACAACCGAAACACAGATAAACCACTTACAGCTATAAACACATAGTTCAGTAAAATAAACCAGAAAACACCACAGCCACATAGATAAATATATATGAACCACAAACAAATTACGCATGGCCATCCGAATGATCCCTTAAGTAACCCCTCTTACCTCTTGTAGAATGACAAGCTCCGATTTTCAGTCTTGACACGGTTTCGGGAAATCGGCGACACACGTACGCATCAGAAAACACTAACCTTCAACAACCACAAATCCACCAATCAAAAACAATTAAATGAAGCACCTAATCCTCTAATCTAGGTAACGACCTTCCTAGGTTTTAGTGGCTCAAAACTTCTAAACTTGCTTAAGCCATTGGATTAATGATCCTAAGTGCTTAAGTCATTGAAACACATGATTAAACATCAAAGTTTGAATCAAAAACATCCAAACCCTCCCAAACATGAATTCAGCCAACACAAGGACATAGGGTTAGGGTTTTCATTTTTGACAAATCAACTTAGATTTAACATAAACATTTATTAACTAGATGATTAGATGATCACTTTGATAAAACTTAACAAAATCATTCAAGTTCCACACTAACGAATTTCGTCCAAGACATGAAAGACATGGTTAGAAATTTCAACTTGATACAAGAACTTGGATTTAGCAAGTACATACCATAGAAGCATGAGATCTATGATCATTTTCAAGTAGAAAAACAACAAAGTTCCTCCACCTCTCACTATAGGTTTCAGCCATGGTAAAAAAAAAATGAGGAGGAAGATTTTATTTGCAACAATCTCTTGGATTATGATAGTAAGGATGATTATAAGCACATAGAAATTAGTTTCTCAATTTTAGGAGTTTTCTATGATTTATGGTGATTTTTCAAAGTTATGAACATAAAGATGAACATAGATTGAAACTAATGATCAAGACATGGAAATAGAAAACTTTGTGAAGAACATAGCATTGAATAATGATAAGGAGTAAGAATCACCTCTTAAAGTTCAAGAAAAGAGCAAGAATCACTAACTTCCTTTTAAAACTCAAGCTTTTTCACTTGTAAAAAAATGGAGTTTTTGAGAGTTTGGAGAGGATGAAGAAGAATGTGGAAGAATGGAGAAGCTCCTAGCTTCTTCAAGAGCTTATGGCAGCCACAAGGAGGCTTGGGCCATGCGAAATTGGGCTTGGCAAAAGCCCAAGTCCATTACCAAATTTTGCAACATCAAAAATGCTTAAGACTTTAATCAAAAACCTAGGAAATTAAGAGTAGTAAATTGGTTTTTCATGGAATAACTCTTGGCCACGAAATTTGGGCCTCAAAACTGCCGCCCAACATGATTTGGATGAGTGAAAAATTGATCCACTTCACTTAGTGTATCATAGAAACTAGTTTAGGGACCAAAGTGCAATTAAGAATAAGTTTAAGGACCAAAAATGCAATTATTAAAAATTGCTAACACAACCCTATCCACTTATCGAGTCCCGAATATCCCGTTGTTAGCTCCGTTATTAGCCCGATCGAGTATTACGCCCGTAAAACTTAAATTATTTCACTGTAAATGAAATAATTCTAAAAATACACAATCATAGGAAATAAAATAAAAACCTTAAGTTTTTCGTTCACGAATTAAAATTAGGTCTTCTGATAAGTATAAATATACTGTCAGTGAAATTCGCGGGCCGGGATTTGCCTGACTTTCAAACCTAAATTTTAATCGTAGCTTCCTACGTTCAAGTAGGATTGATTGATGAACTCCGTTTATTTAAAATAATTTTCTAACACTCATATAAAAATATAAACATAATCGTCCGCATTTCGATTATTTGAAACAGTGAAAATCGGGGTGTTACATTACTACCCCTCTATAAAATATTTCGTCCTCGAAATTTCGTGACTCGAAACTGAACAGGATCTACTCACAAGAAAGTATATAAAAGAATTTCATCCATCTGATAAGAATACAAGAATATTCTGTGCATAAAGATTCTTTAACAGTTTCAGGGAAGGAAAAATATATGATCGGTACACGTTTACAAACATGAATCTAAAAAAAATTTCCTCTTTCACAAGAGTCTTCTTGCCAACAATTTAAAAGAACTATGGTCCGACAAGAAATCAGACTGAATCACTTTCTACCAAAAGAAAAAGTGACTAGGGCGAGTCTCATTGAGAAACTTTGAAGTTTAAAACAATGACATCATGAAAATCAAAGATACGGATAATTTCAACATATCCACACACAATCCATCGAAACAAGTATGAATTGTACACAAGTTTGAAAATTATAGCTAAGAGATTACCGTCGTAGTTTGGAGTCTCAGCTCTGACCATGGTATAAACTCTCCCTGCAGTCTTCGGTTTAACAGCATTGGTGTTATTGACAGCCGATCCACGCCTTGGCGCATTGCAATCTTTTGCCAAATGTCCCACTTGATTACCTTTGAAACACTTAGTCCCCTTTTCAGGGCAAGTATTCCTCATGTGACTTGGATCTCCACATCTATAGCACCTTCTAACTTGGTCTTGACTTTGGTTCGTTTGGTCACCACTCTCCGATGCAACAAAATTCGAATGATGTTGTTGTCGATTGTGGTTATTTCCTGGTGGACGAAAATAAGGCTTCTTCTGATTTCGTTCCTCTTTTTTATCCTGGTTCTGGTTCTTGGAACGAACGGGTCCTCCCACAATTCCCTTATTATCTTTTTCCTTCATCATTAGCTCTATCTTCCGACTCATCTCGACCAGAGCTTGGAAAGTTTGGAGTTGCAGAGGTAAAACAGACTCTTTAATCTCAAACCTAAGTCCTGCCTCAAACCTCTCACACTTCCAGCTCTGGTTGGGTTGTGCTTGAAAGAAACGGAAGTATTTGGCAAGCGATTCAAACTTAGCCGCATACTCTCCCACCGATAATCCTTGTTGTCGAAATTCCAAAAAATCCATTTCTTTCTCGATCCTAACATTCTCCGGAAAATACTTGTCCAGGAATGCAGTTAGAAAAACATTCCACGTAATGTCCTGATGATCAGCTTCAAGCAGTTGTCTGACCCCTTTCTACCAATACTCTGCATCCCCATCAATAGGAAAGCAACATATGTAACCCTAACATCTACTGGAGTAGCCACCAATTCAAAGATTTTCTCCAGCTCCAGAATCCGTAGATCAGCCTTTTCATGATCAACATCCCCACCAAACTGTGAAGGATTTTGACTTCGAAAAGCAGTCAGAGCCTTGCCTTCCGCAGCCTGCAGATTCTGGGCATTCATAGATGCAGTTTGATTGGCAATAGCAGCTGCCACATGTTCCATCACCTGAGCTGCATAGTCGACTCCTTCCTCATAGTTTTCATTCACGTTGGCATGACCGCCAATAGGACCACCTCTGCGACCACGTCCACGACCGCGTCCACGTCCTCGTCCATGTCCACCTTCTGGTGCGAGTTCCATACTGACCTGCCCATACAAATCAGTTAGACCGCAACCAGAAAATGAAACGCGTATTGCTGTATTAAAACACATTACTTCTAAGAAGTAATTCAAACAAAACTTAACTCAGAGAAAACAAGACGTCAACACAACAGACCTAATTCCCCAAGATCCCGAAAGACTCGACCAGCTCTGATACCACTAATGTGACACCCTAATCTCGGGACATCACATGGTTATTCGTGTGCGGAAATAAAATCATAATTTCACTGGTTGCTTCCGGAAAATAAAGTTTTCTCGGCGTTTATCTTAATCAAAATGTGGTGATAAAAGTTTTCTTTCCTTTCAACATCGTCACAACGATGAACACATAAACACACTTAAATATATCAAAATATATATGCAAGTCATACAACTATATTGCATCATATGTTTTCACACTTTAACTTTATAGTATGTTAAGATTATTCCCAAAACATAACTTAACGTAAACCTAAGCTGGTCAACCACTACGACAAAAAGAAGCAGCATCAGCATGCCCCGAACTAAACATTCTTCTTCTTGTAGACGCCATAGTCCTTAAGAGGTTCATCTGAATTCCACCACATAGAACCCAAAAAAGAAACCACAAATAAAACATGCAAGAGTGAGAAACCGACATATGGACATAACGCGATAGCCACATGCACGACACAACAAAAAAAAACACATATACGTACCCATATACATATTTGCGATCTCATAAACATTAACATCAAAGCATAATGGGTTTCACACCCCAAACAACATCTTTTGAAAATATGCATGAACACTTCATATACATCATCTAACATTTTCACTTAATCTCATGAGATACCCCGACCTCGTGTTTGAGTTGATCAGACTCCCGGCACGTAACCACAAACATATAGTCACAGGCCCACGTCCGAAATAAAAACCCATTTCACCCTGTCCAACATCGTGGCACAGTGATGACATCTGGAATGAGGTTCCATTGTCCATCCGGCACAATGAAAACTTCGTGGCATGAAATACCTGACACCGCAAAGTAATCATATATCGTATTGTGGCACGTCTGCCAAATGCATGCTCGAAAACATATTTCTTTCAACACTGCTCTTTGTGTTATATCTTTCCTTGGCAAAGCTCAACGACTTTAGACCAAATATCGTTTTAACATCTTTAAAATCATTTATTAACAACACAGGACCTCAAAGTCCGAGTGCTCAATCACGAAACCCTAGACCGATGCATCCGGCTTAGGTTCGTGGTAATAGAAAACATCTCAAAAGGTTTTATCTCTTTTAGGTAGCTATCCAGTCTACCATACACCGAACCTTAATATCCCGACGTCTCCGTTATTAAGTTCAAACTTCTTTAAAACAGTTTCAACTTAAAACTTGATTTCGGAAAATTTATTAAAGGGGAAGATTTCTGTTATAAAACACCGGTTACCGAAAAACATCATTTTCAGAAAAGAGGGTCACAGAGATTTGAAGTTCATCAAAAATACACGTTGTCGTTTCTAAAATACTTGCCGTCGTCGGTTTTCCAAATTGCCGTCGTTAACACATTTTAAAGTATTTTAAGGTAAAACTTAGCTTTTTCCGCTTAAACAATTTTCTAAATTCACGGTTGAGTTATTTTCGCAGATTAATTTCATAAAATATCTTTTTATAATATTGCGGAATATCTTATGTAAAAATTAGCAGTAGTAAAATATTTTCACGGTTGCACCCTCTCTACAACCCATAAATCAATTTTTTATAAATAAATTATTAAAATAATAATATTTATCAAATACTTATTATTTCTCCCAAATAATATTTTCCACAAACATTATATCCCAATATTTCCCATAAAACATTGAATATAATATACACAGCTTATTAAAGCTTTTATCTGATTAATCGGTTGTGCACTGACCACTGTCAGGCCTCACAAACAACATTCAACATCATCATCATAATTACAAATCATGCATCACAGCAATATAATATACAACTGCAGATAATTAAATCAATTAAAAGCAGATAAACAACCGAAACACAAATAAACCACTTACAGCTATAAACACATAGTTCAGTAAAATAAACCAGAAAACACCACAGCCACATAGATAAACATATATGAACCACAAACAAATTACACATGGCCATCCGATTTTCAGTCTTGTCACGGTTTCGGGAAATCGGCGACACACGTACGCGTCAGAAAACACTAACCTTCAACAGCCACAAATCCACCAATCAAAAACAATTAAATGGAGCACCTAATCCTCTAATCTAGGTCACGACCTTCCTAGGTTTTAGTGGCTCGAAACTTCTAAACTTGCTTAAGCCATTGGATTAATGATCCTAAGTGCTTAAGTCATTGAAACACATGATTAAACATCAAAGTTTGAATAAAAAACATCCTAACCCTCCCAAACATGAATTTGGACAACACAAGGACATAGGATTAGGGTTTTCATTTTTGACAAATCAACTTAGATTTAACATTAACATTTATTAACTAGATGATTACATGATCACTTTGATAAAACTTAACAAAATCATTCATGTTCCTCACTAATGAATTTCGGCCAAGACATGAAAGACATGGTTAGAAATTTCAACTTGATACAAGAACTTGGATTTAGCAAGTACATACCCTAGAAGCATGAGATCTATGATCATTTTCAAGTAGAAAAACAACAAAGTTCCTCCACCTCTCACTATAGGTTTCGGCCATGGTCAAAAAAAATGAGGAGGAAGATTTTGTTTTCAACAATCTCTTGGATTATGATAGTAGGGATGATTATAAGCGCATAGAAATTGGTTTCACAATTTTAGGAGTTTTCTATGATTTATAGTGATTTTTCAAAGTTATGAACATAAAGATGAACAAGATTGAAACTAATGATCAAGACATGGAAATAGAAAACTTTGTGAAGAACATAGCATTGAATAATGATAAGGAGTAAGAATCACCTCTTAAAGTTCAAGAAAAGAGCAAGAATCACTAACTTCCTTTTAAAACTCAAGCTTTTTCACATGTAAAAAAATGGAGTTTTTGAGAGTTTGGAGAGGATGAAGAACAATGTGGAAGAATGGAGAAGCTCCTAGCTTCTTCAAGAGCTTATGGCAGCCACAAGGAGGCTTGGACCATGCGAAATTGGGCTTGGCAAAAGCCCAAGTCCATTACCAAATTTTGCAACATCAAAAATGCTTAAGACGTTAATCAAAAACCTAGGAAATTAAGAGTAGTAAATTGGTTTTTCATGGAATAACTCTTGGCCACGAAATTTGGGCCTCAAAACTGCAGCCCAACATGATTTGGATGAGTGAAAAATTGATCCACTTCACTTAGTGTGTGACACCCTAATCTCGGGTCATCACATGGTTACCCGTTTGCGGAAAATAAAATCATAAATTCGCTGGTTGCTTTCGGAAAATAAAGTTTTCTCAACGTTTGTTTTAAACAAAATGTGGTGATAAATTTTTTTTTCTTTTCAACATCGTCGCAACAACGTTCACATAATCACACTTAGATATATCAAAATATATATGTAAGTCATACAACCATATTGCATTATATGTTTCACACTAAAACATTTATAATGAAAAGAGTATTCCCAAAACATAACTTAACGTAAACCTAAGCTGGTCAAACACTACGACAAAAAGAATGCAGCATCAGCATGCCCCGAACTACACATTCTTCTTCTTGTAGACGCCATAGTCCTTAAGAGGTTCATCTGAATTCCACCACATAGAATCCAGAAAAGAAACCACAAATAAAACATGCAAGAGTGAGAAACCGACATTTGGACATAACGCGATGGCCACATGCACGACACAACAAAAAAAGCACATATACGTACCCATATACATATTTACGATCTCATAAACATTAACCTCAAAGCATAATGGGTTTCACACCCCAAACAACATCTTTTGAAAATATGCATGAACACTTCATATACATCATCTAACGTTTTCACTTAATCTCATGAGATATCCCGACCTCGTGTTTGAGTTGATCAGACTCCCGGCACGTAGCCACAGACATATAGTCACAAGCCCACGTCCGAAACCCATCGCACACTGTCCAACATCGTGGCACAGTGATAACATCGTGAATGGGGTTCCATTGTCCAACCTGGCACAATGAAAACTTCGTGGCATGAAATACCTGACGCCGCAAGGTAATCATATATCGTATTGTGGCACGTCTGCCGAATGCATGCTCGAAAACATATTTCTTTCAACACTGCTCTTTGTGTTATATCTTTCCTTGGCAAAGCTCAACAACTTAGACCAAATATCGTTTTAACATCTTTAAAATCATTCATTAACAACACAGGACCTCAAAGTCCGAGTGTTCAATCACGAAACCCTAGACCGATGCATCAGGCTTAGGTTCGTGGTAATAGAAAACATCTCCAAATGTTTTATCTCTTTTAGGTAGCTATCCAGTCTACCAGGTAGCTATCCCGTCTACCATACACCGAACCTTAATATCCCAACGTCTCGGTTATTAAGTTCAAATCTTTTAATATATCGTCCAAGTCAAAACTTGATTTCGGAAAATTTGCTAAGTAAAAAGATTTCTGTCATAAAACATCGGTTACCGAAAAACATCATTTTCAGAAAAGAGGGTCACAAAGATTTGGAGTTCATAAAAAAATACACGTTGCCGTTTCTAAAATACTTGCCGTTGTCGGTTTTCCAAATTGTCGTCGTTAAGTCCTTTTAAAGTATTTTAAGGTAAAACTTAGCTTTTTCCACTTAAACAATTTTCTAAATTCATGCTTAAGTTATTTTCGCAGATTAACTTCACAAAATAACTTTTTATAATATTGCGGAATATCTTATGTAAAAATTAGCAGTAGTAAAATATTTTCACGGTTCCGTCCTCTCTGTGACACATAATTCACTTTTTCACAAATAAATCATTAAAATAATAATATTTCACAAATACTTGTTACTTTTCCCAAAATAATATTTTCCATAAACATTATATTCTAACATTTCCCATAAAACATTGAATATAATTTTATGCGGCTTATTAAAGCTTTTATCTGATTAATCGGTTGTGCACTGACCACTGTCAGGCTTCACAAACACCATCCAACATCATCATCAAAACTATATTACCGAACAAATCGTACATCATAGCAACATAATATATATCTGCGGATAATTAAATCAATTAAAAGCAGATAAACAACCGAAACACAGATAAACCACTTACAGCTATAAAAATAAACACATAGCTCAGTAAAATAAATCAGAAAACACCACAGCCACATAGATAAACATATATGGACCACAAACAAATTACACATGGCCATCCGAATGATCCCTCAAGTAACCCCTCTTACCTCTTGAAGAGTTGAATCAACAGTTGCAAGAAATCTCCCGATTTCGATCCGATTCTTCTCCGTCTACTTAGATTAAACAAATTCGATCGATTCCTTCAAACGAATTGCAACCAAAATAAATCAAATCAAACAACAACATACTTAGATCATGAAGGTTAGGTTTTGGCCTCTTTAAAACTTCTAGGTTAGGAAAGTTGAAAATTTGTTAACTTAGGGATTTATGATCCTGAAGTATCTTAGACATGATTAAGTACTTAAACCAAGATCATGAACTAAGAACATGGAATAAAACTCATCTAGTTCAAAGGTTAGGGTTTTCGATTTTCTCAAGGCAAAAAGGCTAGGGATTATTGAAATTTCTCAACTCTTGGATTCAATCAACTTACACAACCTAAAGTTGGATTCAAGAGGTTTTAAGACAACTTTGGAATCAAAAATTCCTTCAACAAAAAAAATAGGTTTCGGCCCTTTTGAACAAAACTAGGCTTGGATTAGATTCTTGGTTTTCAAACCACTTACATACAAGAGCTATCAAGGTACTAAGAGATTAAATCATGAATCAAAGTTTAAAGTTGAAAAAAATTCAAGAACACCCACTTTTGAGGGATTTCGGCCAAGCTCAGAAAATTGGGAAGGAAATTTCTCATGATCATATGCTTCTAGATGATGAATATAGAGATGATTATGAGATCATAGCAATTGGTTTCAAGTCAAAAGGATTTTTCTACAATTAGTTATGGATTTTTGAAAAAAGCTTCATGAACTTTAAGTGAAATGAAGAACATGATGATCAAAGGCTTAAACTCATAAAAGTTGTGAAGAGAAAGGCTTAGAATAACAAGATTATGAGAGGTTACCTCTTGATGATCAAAGGAAATGAAGATTTGGGTGATGTTCTTCACAAAAATCATCAAGTGTTCTTGAGAGAAAATGAAAGAAAAGTGAAGAAGATGAAGGTTTAGAGCTGTTTCGGTAATTTGGACATATCTCTCAATCTACTTATCCGTTTTTTATGATCTTTATGTCGTTGGAAAGAAGAGAGAAAGAGGAACAACTTTCATGTAGAAAGTTTTTCGAGATTCAGAAGAGGAAAGGGTTAGAATTATGGTACAGTTTTCAGCGAGTATGAACACCAATTTGTGTTCTTAGAGAAAATGGTGTTTTTTTGGATGAAGAAGATGACATAAATGAAGAAGTTGCCTAAGTGATGCTAAGTGAAGGGAGGGAGCCGTGGGTTTTAGGGCATTTGGGTCAAAAATTACAATGGCAAATTTGCAATTATCATAACAAACCAAGGGTAAAATGGTCAATTCCAAGCAAAAATATCCATTTGTCATAAATGCGCCATTATGGCCATTATGATATGGATAGGATCGTCATTAATGCTAGTCGCATCAATCACATCAGTCATCTGAGCTCCTTTGCTGACCCTTTTTGTTCATCTGAAGCGGATTTCCTAGAGACATCTCGATGTTTACGACCGCAACAAACAAAATATTTTATTTTTACACGAAAATTTTCAAAACTTCCAATAACGTAGCAAATACGATAAAAATATTTTTCATCTCGTCCACGACTTAAAATTAGGTCATCTGAGCAGTAAACTTTTACTGTCAGTGAAATCACAGACCGGGTTCCGTCTGAATTTTTAGCCCAAAATTTATCGTAACCTTAACATATAAAACATGACATGAAAATAACAGTTGTTTACCCAAACTTATTTTTTGAGTCTCGAATAAAAATATATGTATTTATATATTTATTACCGATATGTAAACAGCGAAAAATCGGGGTGTTACATAGTGTATCATAGAAACTAGTTTAGGGACCAAAGTGCAATTAAGAATAAGTTTGAGAACCAAAAATGCAATTATTAAAAATTGCTAACACAACCCTACGCCACATCAAACCACTCATATGGAAGACTTAGTCCTAAGAGAATTTAGGATTTATCCACTTATTGAGTCCCGAATATCCCGTTGTTAGCTCCGTCGTTCGCCCGATCGAGTATTACGCCCGTAAAACTTAAATTATTTCACTGTAAATGAAATAATTCTAAAAACACACAACCATAGGAAATAAAATAAAAACCTTAAGTTTTTCGTTCACGAATTAAAATTAGGTCTTCTGATCAGTATAAATATACTATCAGTGAAATTCGCGGGCCGGGATTCGCCTGACTTTCAAACCTAAATTTTAATCGTAGCTTCTTACGTTCAAGTAGGATTGAGTGATGAACTCCGTTTATTTAAAATAATTTTCTATCACTCATATAAAAATATAAACATAATCGTTCGCATTTCGATTATTTGAAACAGTGAAAATCGGGGTGTTACATATTCCCCATATACTACCTATATGTATTAGCACATATATTTCTAATCAAAGTAAATTACTCTCCACTTTCTTGAAATTTATTAAATTAATAATAAATCTCAAACAAAATCACGAGTTACACATTTCTTATTTTTTTGTGTTGACTAACTATTCGTTTAACACAGTTAAGTCATAAAAACCAAAAAAATATAATTAATTATTTGATATTTATACATTAAAAAATTTTAAAGATTAATCTTCAAGTTTCTTATTTACAAGATAAAGTTAATTTTTAGTTCAAAAAAATCTTATAAAAAGGGACATAATTCATTTAAATATTTACTTCTTCAATCATTATATGTATTTATTTGTTCAATGAGATCTTTTTTAGTATACACTCTAACAAATGATGAATCATAAATGTATATTTATTATACAAAAAAGTATTTTTTTTTTAATTATATTCTTGTTCCTTTTTTTGAGTCATTTATCTCAACAACTTCTAAACATATACTAAAATTTCAATTATTTTTTCTAGAGAATATATGGTTTACTTTAATAATTGTTGTTAAAAGAGAATAAAAATATCATTTAAATAGGCATATTTGAGTACAAGAATTGAAATAAATATGTCCTTATCTTTTAAATGGTGATAGAGATTGAGATTGAAATTCACTTCCCTGTAACTACGTACTTATATATTTTTTTTTTTTTTTGGTTTCCCAAGGTATCTTCTGTGCTCGACTGTGGAGACTAACCCCTCCAGGTATTGGGCGTCCTTGAAGGGCTGACCTCTCCCAACCAGATTTTCTCCATATGCAAGAGTTAGGGATCGAACTCCTAACCACTTACTTAAGGGGTCCGAGCCGGTACCACTCAGACCAACCACATGTTGGTTAACTACTTAATATATATACTTATACGAACAACTTTAGTGTAAAAAACAAAAATATGTAATATTATACATTATAAATCTTAATATTACAATTGTCTCTATTATATATAGACAAATTAATTAGAAGTAAAACTTTGATATGAATCAACTAAATAATAGGCTCAATAAAATAAATAAATCAAAGCAAGAGTATTATATATTTTTGTTACCTAGGGAACATAATATATGTTTACGTTTTCTTAGATTAAAATAAATATATATTAATCATAAAATTATTCATAACATTTGTAAAATTATACTCATTTAATTTTTATATATTAATTTGACAAATTTATATTCAGTCTTATACTCAAATATACTTATTTAAACGACATTTTTTCATATTCATCAATAATATAATTGAAAGCATGATATTTTTAAAAGTTATTGAGCTAAATGAGTAAATGACCAAAAAAACAAAAATATAAAGAGAAAAATAATTTTTCTCATAATTGATACATATGTCAATTATTTGTTAAATTATTTATTAAAAACTATTTGTTTGAATAATATATATATATATATATAATAATAATAATAATGGACAGAAAAATAAGCACTTAAATGAATAATATTCCTCTTTTATAAGATTTTCAAATTATATTTTTTTTTAAATTAAAAAATAATTTATTTATAAAAAATAAAACATAATATATATTTGTAACAAAACAAAACATAATATTAATCATTGAAATTTTTTTTTATATAAACATTAAATAACTTATTATAAATATTGTTAAGTAATTTATGATCAAGTTATAAGTTTATTGTTATTTTAATAAACTTTAAGGTGATGAAGTATAATTTAATAACTCTTATAATTATCATCATTAAATTATAGTTAGACTTATTATCATTAAATTATAAATTATAAGTAGACACACTATAAATTCTGCATATTAATACTATGATTTTATAACCTCATCCTTATGTGTGCCAGGGACATGTATGTAAAAATATTATTTAAGATTGAGATGCTCATTAAGTTATTATATTATATTATAAAGTATAAAAAAGAGTGAAAGAGAAGAGAAGTATAGTTGACATACTTGCATAATAATTCTTGGCATATTGTTTACTCCTCAAGCAACTTCCACCTGCCAGTGGCTTCTCATGTTATCAAGCAAATATTATGAAAAAGATAACATACACAGGAATTTCAAATGTATTACATGGAATTAAAAAAAAGCCTACGAACATGTTTTCATTGAAACTTAATAAAATACTTTGTAATTTTTTTTAAAAATGTTTTGATTTTATTTTATTTAAAAAATGGTTCGGTGTTAAATTTTCGTGTACTATTTTCATCTCATGAATCTTCGCAGACAATAAATACATCGTGAGACTTTTGTCATTATAACATTAAATTAATTGATTTTGTTCCAAAAAAAAAAAACATTAACTGATTAGATAATTGACGAAATTGCTAGAGTTTATTTTAAGGATTATTTAATTAATATCTGGTGCCTACTAGTATAAATATTTTTATACTATTAATCAACAAAAATTCAAGCATCACACTCCTCCTCAACACACTCTCTATTATTTGTCCAAAAAAAAAAAACACTCTCTATTATTGGGTGGATTTCATGTGAAGAGTGTGTTAAGATGAGTCTAGTAAATAATGTGAATCTAGCATTGCTCATTAATTAATCATAAATTACCACATCATTTAACAGGTTATATTAAAAGTTGTATCTTTCTCTTTTTCGAAATGGTGTTTGAATCCTATTATTTGTAGGGTAGGGCACTGGTTTTTTTATTTTTTTATTTTTATTTTTAGGGACTAATGACATTGGCTAAGGAATTCAAAGATGGAAATTTTTTATTGGAAAGTATAACTTTTGAATTTTCAAAATATTGAATACATCATTTTCTAATGAAAATTTTCTATTTATGGTTTCTTAACCAATGCCCTAAGAGTACTCGTTAACATTTGCCTTTTGGTATTAGACGGAACTTCCATTAGCTTTTTGGCCTTAATGACGTAACTTTCATTTATACTATTCAGTAAAATTATTCAAAAATAAAAATAAATTTAAAAATTAATATTCTTATTGTGAGGCTTTAATTAGAATTTAAAAAATTATATAAAATCCTATAAAAATGTCCTTTTACATTTACAAACTAGTTCAACAGTTGATAAAGTTAAAAATTAATATTCTTATTATGAGGCTTTAATTAGAATTTAAAAAAATTATATAAAAAACCTATAAAAATGTCCTTTTACATTTATAAACTAGTTCAACAACTAATTTTACCAAACATTTCAAATTCAAACAACTAACTTTGTAGCTATCAGCCATATGCTGACACCTAAGATTAAACTTATCAATTATAAGTTAGCTTAATTATTAGTTCTTTTTACCAAACATAGCCTTAGACTTCTTGTCCATTTCATCACATCTGATTATATTACATTACATTATATAACATTTGAATACAATATAGAATATATGAAAGGAATAATATACTATTTATACATAAATACTAAAAAAACATTTATTTTATTTTATAGGTATAATACTCATTTTCATTTTTATATTGTTATTCTATTTTTATCAATTTTATTGAAAATTAATATTTAAACTATGTTTTGTATATATTACAGGTATTTCATGAATTATGACATATATTCTCAAGATATACAATATGAGCCAAATAAATTTTAAATTATTTATATAAATTTATAAAAGATTTTCAAAATATTTAAATACAAATTAAATAGATATTTTAAAATATTAAAAAATAATAATCCTAATAATAACGTTTCTTATAATATTCTCTCTCTCAAAAAAAAAAACGTTTCTGATAATGTGATTGTAAGTATTGTATTTCGAAATTTCAAACAAACGACAAATTCACACATTATCTATATTATATTACAAAACTCAATAACTTCTTCCCCTATTCAATACATGTATGTGTCAATACAATTTTTTTACACGTGTCCATCTGGGAGAGAAAAATTCCGGCTCAAGAGTCAAGAGACTTCTATCTATTATATAAAATCAAGTTGGAATTTAGAAGAAGGTTCTTGATGCTGTCATATTACAAGAAGAAATGGTCATGTGGTAATTGAAAAACTAAAAGGCATTTACAAGATCAGAAATGGTTATTATATGTGATAAATGCCTTGTTACAAAGAAGATCTCAATGCAAGCAATGACCGTGGCCCCTGGTTGACAAACAATTATTCAAGACTGGTGACAAAAGTATAGAAAAACAACCAAGTAGCTTGTTGGATAGCAAAGATGCTTCAGCACAAGCACATTTAAAAAGAAAATCAGTATTGGCTTAAAAATAAAAAAAGTCTAGGACTTTCATTTGGATTACAATGGATGGGAAAAAAAAACAATCCATCGATCAATTTCAATCTATTAAAAATATGTTAAAAAAATCTATGACTCATTTGATAAACACCATCCAACCATCCATTAATCATTTTATATGGATAGATATCCGATTAATCCATTAAAAAATATTATACATTAAAATTTTTTTAAAAAATTTTACATACTAAATATTTTCTCTACACTACAAAAAAAATACTAAATATTTTTTCTCTGTAAAATTTTAAGGACATTAATTAATTACATGAATTTTAGACTAAACCACCTTAAAAGAAATCGAGTTAGCAAATTTTAGGCTCACAAACAACATAGTATTTATAATTTCATTCAAGCAAATATAAAAGGTGGAATTTTTTAAAAATTGAATAGAAAAAAAAGGAAAAATAAAAGGAAGAAAGAAAGAAATCCAATTGGGAAATATATGAAGTAAAAAAACATGAAAATCGAGAAGCAAGAGTAAGAGAGTACAAATATAAAAAGAGGAAAGATAGAAGAATTTCACGTGTTTAATGAGAAGAAGACGATGACGATATACAGTGGCAGGAGCGAAAATAATTAAATATGAAATAGGTAGATAAAGGATTTGGATCCTCACATGTTAGGACTCCACATGAGGGGGTTATGTTGCCGGATCTCACCATTAAATTCTATTTGCATATTTTTTAAGTGGGACTCACCAATAAAATTTAATGGTGAGATCCCCAACATGACCCCTCATGTTGAGTCCTAACATGAGATGATCCAAATCCGTAGAGAAAATGGTGTCATATGACTCGACATCGGAACCGTTTCAGTTTGAACAAAAATGGATCATAAAAAATATTGGATGGATTATTAACCATCCATTAATAAAAACAATCCAACTCATCTAATGTATTTAGTACTTTTTATTATTATTGGACAGATTAGATGGATTTTATGATGGATGGATCCGATGGATAATTGGTATGCGGTTCCTTTTGCCAGCCATATATATATATATATAGGGGATGACTCAAGTGAGAGTAATGTTTTATTGTGAGGGTGAGAGGAGCAAATATGGGCCGTTAAATCATATATGGATGGTAAGGATTAGAAGTAAGTAGGTGATCATTTGATCACTTAAAAAAGTCACATGACTTTATGATCTAATCTTGACCATTCATGTATGATTCAAAGATCCAGATTTACTCCTCTCATCTCTCATAATAACACACTCCTCTCACTTGAGTTGCTCCCTATATATATATAGTTTTTCACAACGTGTGTTAAGCTCCTTGGTTTTTTGTTTTTTTTTTTTTGGGTACAAAGGAGTTCAAATAGATGAGTAATTTTGAAACATGCATACGAATCAATCAAAGTCGCACGGGTACATACTAGTATATATAGAAAAAAAATCTAGCCACCCAAAAAAATATATGAAAAAAATCTTTTATGAGCATTTAAGAATTTCTTATTCATTTATGAGGAATGTAATCCTTACACTATGAAGACAACCCTTTTCGTTTGTCTTTCAATTTTGGTCCAGCCAGTCAATTGCTGGATCTCAGCATGCATATTGCATTATTCAAGAAGCAGAAACAAATTGGCTGAGTCACTTAATGTAAAAGCAGACATACATACCAGTGGTAATGGAAGATGCTCCAGGAAAAGATGCAAGAAGCACAAAACTCATCTAGATTAGTAACTTCACACTGTAAGTCTGTAACTTCAGTTTCAGTAAGTTCTGCAGTTTTATGAAACAAAACAAACCCAGTACCTCTGCGACTTGCGACTTGGATCCAAGACAAGACCGTCCTTTCCTCTTTGTTGAAAAATGAGAAGCTGTCATGTTATATAAGTTACTGATCCGGTATATAAGCTGTCATAGCTGAATTATTAACCTTCAGATTTAAAAACAAAAAATGTCTATCTGATGATGTAGGAAAAGTGGGAAACTTTTCAATAGGCTGATGTAATGTATTGTGGGCATACTGGGTGGGGTGTTTAATATTCTTAGCAACTTCCCTTCTCAATTTTTAATTTGGTATTCAATACCACTCATTGACTTCACTTCATTTTTAATTTGGTATTCAAATTCCAGTTGCTGTTAACAATCTAACCCAAAACCTTTACTTAATTTTATAAGTTAATAACCTTTATTTCTCCTTTGACGCCTGTTTTCCTCTCCTTCATAATTATCTTATTATTTGTCCTTAGGGATCTTGAGGGTATCCCTGGCAGGCCAAGCATGAGGCGAACCAAGTTCTTACTTAAGTCTACTAACAAAAAAAAAAAAGAACTTATGAGTTTAATTTTTATATATTTTTAGTGTAAAATATTTTTACACATACATCTAATAATATTCATGACACTACATACTACTTTAATCCAAAACTTAATTATTTATTATTTAGTATTACAAAACTTTTATTATTAGCTAGTCTAATATAGTGATAACTAGCATCAGCGTGTGTTTTTTCCCCTTTTGTTTGAGCAAAAATTATATTTATTTTTTTAAGGTCCTGATTTTTCGATAAATGTTCTTAGCTTTAAAAAGACTTCAATGTTTGCTTAGAGCCTACAAATAAGCGGGGTTGGCTCTTCCCAATTATATATATTATCAACAATTTATCATACAAATATTTTCTCAACAAAAATATGAACAATTTATAGAATTTAACTGGTATATATTGTTCACCTCCCAATTAGATTCATATTAAAAGTACGGAGAATGCTAATGAGTGCTCTTACGACACTCTTTAAGGAACTAATAAAATAAGGTTTTTATGGGGAATTGATGTATTTAATGTTTGAAAAGATAAAATAATTAGTTTTCCCATAAAAACTTGTTTTTGTTGGTTCCTTAAAATGTGTTCTAAAGATACTCGTTAGCATGATCCTAAAAGCCTAAAAGTAATATAAGGGTATATCAAACGAGAGGGGTTATTTTATGTGAAAGTGAGAGGAATTCATTTCAATCATTGGATTAAAATCAAAGGCTTAGATCAAAAAGACCTAATTTAAAAAGTCACGTGCTCTTCTATTCACTCAGTTCATGTTTCTGGTGCCTCTCTCCTTCTCCCAAAGTATCAGCCATCTACCCGTCACCACTATCAAATGCTTTACCTTCCTCTCTTTCTCTCTCCCCCTCTTTTTTCATTTTCAGGTTCTCATTTTTTACCCATTTTCTTCTTCATCTTATTCCATCGAAACCAAGAAAATCATTGTGCAACGTGAATGCCAGATCTTGATGGCAATTGGGTTTATGATGAAAAATCCAAACTTTGCGAAATCCTTTCAATTTTTTTTATGTTTGATAATAATCAAGATATATGCTAGTTTTGTGGTCGCTACTGGAATCAATCTAACATTTTAGCTAGTCTTTGTTTTTGCGATAATATTTCCTTTATAGATTTAGCAATGTTTTATTGGGTGCAGGCGTGGCATATCTGACATTTAGCAAGGTTATAAATTTCAGTAAAGAAATTTCTCATGTCGTGCGTTTTTAGATTGACAAATATTTTTTTGGCTGGAATTGTTCTTCACTGTAAGGAAAACTAAAGAGATTCTGAGTGAGTCTGAAAGTTCCAGAAAATGTGTGAGAAATTTCTTTTTTCACATTGGCGGTGGATGAAGGGGAAATTTGGGAGGAGAGAGACAGCGAACAGTTTGAGGTGAATAAACATAGGGCACGTGACTTTTTAAAATGACTCTTTTGATCTGAGCATTTGATTTTCATCCAATGATTGAAATTGAAATAAATTCCTCTTACACTCACATAAAATAACTCCTCTCATATGTAGAGGTGGCAAAACAGGCTATCCGACCTGTTATGGGCTACCCAATGCTAGGGGTGGGAACAAGTCAGGCAGCTCATCAGGGGCCTACGATCTAACCTATTTAAGGCCTAACTCGACCTAGTCTATTTAGTAAATGGGTCAGGTCAGGGCTTTATAAAAAGCCTATATAGCTAAATAGGGCATGCCTAAGGCTTTAAAAAAAGCTTACTAGGCCTACCAGGCCGGGCTATTTAACACATACACACATATAAATATATATGTATAATATAATATATTATAATACTATAATATATTATTTATATTATTCATAATATTTAAAGGTAAATGTCTATTAGTCATGTAGTGGCTTGCTTGCTTATTTATTTGTGAATGCCTAGTGACCTATTTATTAGTATATTTCTACCATTTTCTTTGTCATTAGAGACCTATGAGCATATTTACAAGTGAAGGACTGCGACTTATTTATAGATGGATGCATATTTAAAGGCCTTGTTGATAAGTAGGCATTTAAGTAGGCTTTCAAGCTAGGCCAGGCTTTAAAGCAGGTCAGGCTCAGGTCTTAGAAATTGGTCTATATCGGGCTATAGGCCAGGCTCAGGCCTCATGATTGGAACACAGGCAAGGCCTAGGCTTACCAGGGCCTAACTCAGCCTAGCCTATTCCCACCCCCTACCCGATGCGGGCTCAGGCTTTATAGGGCAGGTCTAAAAAGGCTCAGAATCAATATGGGCTATAAAATAAGTGCCTAAGCAAAGCCCTATGCGGGCTGCAGGGTTGTTAGGGGTGGCCCCAAAAAATATGTATTTTTATGCAATTTTTTTCATGGTTTAGCGTTTCATAACAAAATGAAATGTTTGTATGCCACATAAATTTGTTGCGGACCCCAAACATGATGTTTGCATGAAAGGGCTTTTTGACCAAACTGGTTTCCTTTTAGAAACTATTTACCAGTTTGGGATCCTTTTGAAACAAATTACTTGTGGGAGGTCCTTTTTGACACGGTAGCATTTTTTTGCCTGACAGAGGGAGGCGCCGGATGGGCTCCGGCAAATGTACCGGATCGAAGCAAATAATAATTAAAACTGTAAGTAATTACCGAGTATCGAACACAAGGATTGGGTGACCAATTTATCTAAATTTGAAGAAGATAACTGATAATTGACCAAGTCAAAGATGAATGAGAAAAGAGAGTTTGTTGGGGTAAATCAATTATCTAAAACAAATAACAAATTAAAGCAATATAAAAAGAGTTATCTAATCAATTATTTAGATTATGATAGTGAGCTCTAAGTTCACGAATTCACCTGCCCTATCAAGCAAGTTACCCAAGTGTTTATCTCCTTATCCTTATGTTCAATTTAACTTCTTTGCCAACCAGGAATCCCTCAATTATCCTAATGTCACTGCTGAATTTCAAAAGGAATTATCTACAATTGCAAGTTGTCAATCGGCCAATCTATTCAACCCACAATTAGTTTCATTAAGTTCTTGGTTCCTTTTAGCGATTGTACCGCTTTCCTATTCTATGTCTAGCAATATTCAAACGGTGTTCTTAATTCAAGTCCTAAGTACGAATCGCCTGCCAGCCTCAACGCACTAGACTAGTTGACCACAGGCCTTTATGATTAACGCAAACAAATCAGAATTAAGAAACAAGAAAAGATACAAGGGTATAAGAAAATATTACTTGAATTCACTATACCATTAAAGGTGGCTTCATCGTTCCCTTAGAGAAAGAGGATTAGCTCCTTATCATGTTCATAAATAAATAAATAAAAAGAGAACAAAAAATAATCCTAAAATCAATGGAGACGCAACTCCAAGAGACACATGAAAGAGAAGAAGAGGAACCTAAAACTACACCACTGGGACTGTGTTGTGCACCCCCCGGTCTGCCTGCGGTACTGCTGACGCTGTGGCCTTTTAAAAGGCTTCAATTTCAATTAGAAAACCAAATCTCTCACGTGGGCCCTGTGTTTGTGTTTATCAATTTGCCAAAAATTTCTATCATGATAAGCCAAGCAATCTTCAAATTGCACGTTGACCAAGTCCTTGCATCTTTCAATATGTGATCAATTTATCTATGTGGGACCCTTGGCAATTAATGGAAATTGATTTTTCAAATCCCATTCAAACTCCCTTGCTGGCCTATCAATTGCCAAAATTCAATTCCTTCAATTAATGGCAAGATATTCTAATCTTTTATCTCAATGTCAATTAAATTATCTTTTAACATAATATTTCAAATCCAATTTTTTCTCTCAAAGCCAATTGAATTATCTTTTAATCATAATAATCTAAATCCAAATTGATTTGGACTTCAAAACCAACATGTGAGCTCCTTGCACATTAATTTACGTTGACCAGACTTTGCAAACAGATTGGAATATTCGCGGAGCAAATACGGTCTCACGGGGCGAGACAGAACGTTATCAGATTTCCTGTGTCTGGCTCGTGGGGCGAGCGAGACTGAAAGATCTCAATTCCTTGCTCAGTATCAGCTCTGGCTCGCGGAGCGAGCACTGTCTCGTGGGGCGAGACCTTGAAATTCTTCTTTTAGCTTGTTCCTTCAATTTTCCAAGTTCTCTTGAGCTTCACTTTTAACCTGAAAATATAAAATAGCATTAAATGCTTTATTTGACTCAAAATTACCTAAAATATCCTAAAACTACTTGAGAGACTCAAAATGTTGCTCGAGGACAATTAAATCCAAATTTGAGCGAAAATGAGATTAAACTCACATAATTAGCTCAAAAAGCGTGGCCTCAATAGCTATAAAACTAGATGAGCCAGAGGCTTATTAAAATACCCCAAACTTAAACTTTGCTTGTCCCAAAGCAAACTAAAACTTAAAAAGACTCAAAACTTGGTAAGCTCAATGGACTCAATTATTTTCCCACAAGTTTCATGCAATTTTAACAATTCAATTTTTTATTCAATGTTTCCCCCTTTTCATCAATGTAATCCCCACATTCATTTACTTCATTAATTTAAGTCAAGGATCCAACATACACACAAAAGGGAGATCACCAATTTCAAACAATTGCCTTCCTCACAAAGGCATGTAGTAATTCACTTATTCGCTCAGTTTTGTCAAGGTTTTCAACTTTCACTCAATTTCACATTTTAAGAGCACTTTCTATGAATTTGATTTTCATCTCAAAAATAGTTCCTATGAAAACATGTATGTAACATCAAAAGGTCTTTCAAGGGTTGTAATGAGGCCTGGCTAAAGGTAGGATATTCAAAGGTACAAGGCTAAGACCCTAGGAACTAAGAGAGCATGAAACATTTTACACTTTTATTTTCACTCTAATTGCTTTTTTCCATTTTTTCATTTTTTTTTTTTACTTTGGGTGGCTACAACCTTTTCCTTTTAATACCCTTTTTGACATTTGTGTACTTTTCTTTTGTTTCTTTTTGCCTTTGGCTTCAACCTTTATTTTTCTTTTTCTCAACCCACAACAACATAATAAACCCTTGTAGCCACCCCAAACTTAGTTTCCAAATAGCCTTTGTCTTTCTAAGCATCTATGCTCTCCTAAATCCTAAGATTTGGTTAACATGGTTTTTTCGGATTTTTGGCTTATAACATAAGGTCATCAAGAAATAACAGGCTATTAGGCTCAATGTGGCTAACTAGGGAACATGCATTAAGGGTGGTTCTTTTTAGGCCAAGTAGCTATTTCAAAGAAAATTGCCTAAATCATTTAATGCAAACATATAAACATGCAAACCATGAAGAGATTCAAGCAAATCCGGGAAAGTACAACTTAAAAGTGATTCGCACAATTCAAAAACAATGTTGGAGGCTGAATTTCCTCACCTGGACATTTTTAGCAATTTATTTGACCGAGATACATCCCTAGTGTGTGCACCCATTCACCCCAAACTTGTCATAAATCATGCAATCACAATAAAATTTCTCAAAGTCTATTTTTCAATTTTTTTACATGGAGATCAATTTTCAAAATTTCAAATCATTAGGGGAAATCATCATAAATCAACATTTTTCATGCAAACCATTTATGCAAATTCAATAAAATCCCTTCAAGCTTACCAACACAAGACTCACACTCATATGACTCAAGCAAAGAAAAGAAAGCTAATTAAAAAGATAAGGGTTTAGAAAAACTCATTGAAGACGCTTCCACCCGGTCTGATCACCTCCCTGTTAGTATTATTATTATTATTTTTTTGGGTTTTGCTTGTACAGATCCAACTTATTGGAAGACTGCTTCATTGCTTTTTTAAAAAAAATAGTGGTATATCACCTAATGAAATATCTAACTTCTAACATCATCTAAAAATATTTTTATTAAAATAATTATTAATATTTTTATAATTTAAAAAATAGAAAATGGGAAAAAAAATGAAGAAAAAAATGAACGGATCATATCGTTTTTCACCACCGATTTTTGATCGATTTTACTGGCTCTGGACCTGTCTGATTGGTTCTTAACCAGTTCTATACAATTCTAAAATCAGTTGCTTTTTTTATGAGTAAAATAATAATTAGTGATTATTTAATGGTGATTATTTATGAAGAGTAACAATGAACGGTTCATATTATTTATGAAGAGGTTCATATTATTTATGAAGAGTAACAATGAACGGTTCATATTATTTATGAAGAGTAACAATGAATGGTACAACGGCCAAGGGATGCTCAAAATGTCAGATCTCCCTCCTGGATCCCATGGCTTGTGAAGTGGAGATGGAATAAACAAGTGGGAGGAGATTCTATTAACTTCTTTAATTGCTATGATGATGGGCTCACTTCCTCCCGGGTCAAATGGTAATTCACCTTCTCCAAGAATGGCCTTTATGTAAATAGATCCTCCGTGAAGCATTAGGACCATAGCTTTTTGAGGCGACCTTAGAGCCTTTGCCGCTATTGATGAAAACTCACAATGCGTAGGCAATGACTCGAACTCCAAAGTTGGTATTTTCACAAAGTAATGTGATAGACAAATAGAAGGCACCAACTTTGTTATATCCACACATGCATGCAAACCAACATATTTATCCAATTCTGGATTTTGATGCTCCTCGTAGGAATGGTGAGAGAGTTATTTTCTTTATGATTAGTCTCATTTGTCCCTTGCAAAGGAACAATAGGAGATATTTCCTCCTTGCACTCCTCCTCATGATCCTCTCCTCTTGAATCATCTTCCACCACAACTTCATCTTCAATAAAGTCCATGCTAGCAAAAACATTTCTTCAATTTGGGTCTCTTGCGGCTTTTCCGGTAGCAATTTGTAAATTTCACTAGCTTGCTCTTCTAACCTCTGAAGTTGGTCAATTAGCGTTGCCGTTATCTCTCTAACACGTTCCCCAACTCGCATTTTACCCTTCTGAATTATAGGACTAATTTATTCCATGTGACGCTCTATGCTCAGGCCCAAAATAATAGCTTCTACATCCAAAAAAAACTTTAGCAAATCGGGATCGTACTAGAAGTGTGGTGGTGGTTGCAAAGATGACAAATGGGAATTCCATTCCTCTTTTAAGTATATCTTCACATTTTTGGCAATCCCATCATACACGATCCAATCAAGTTGATCTTTCCAGCTTGGATGGATACGATAGTCCATGTGTGGCTTCCCCTCCCCCCCCCCCCCCCCCCCCCCCCCCCCTCCCTCTTTTTTTGGGTCCTACGACTTTCTGGGTTGTATAGCAAATCTCCCGGCTAAAAGAGTACATTGCATACACAAAAACTCACAAGACCAAGTGAAATCAAAGAAATTAAAGAGAAAGGATAATAATTAATAAAAAAAAAATTTTGATTTGTTCAAAGATAATTATTTCCTTCAAATAAAGAAATAATTAAAACGGTAAGTAATTACCGAGTATCGAACACAAGGATTGGGTGACCAATTTATCTAAATTTAAAGAAGATAACTGATAATTGACCAAGTCAAAGATGAATGAGAAAAGAGTTTGTTGGGGTAAATCACTTATCTAAAACAAATAACAAATTAAAGCAATATAAAAAGAGTTATCTAATCAATTATTTAGATTATGATAGTGAGCTCTAAGTTCACGAATTCACCTACCCTATCAAGCAAGTTACCCAAGTGTTTATCTCCTTATCCTTATGTTCAATTTAATTTCTTTGTCAACCAGGAATCCCTCAATTATCCTAATGTCACTGCCGATTTTCAAAAGCAATTTTCTACAATTGCAAGTTGTCAATCTATCAATCTATTCAACCCACAATTAGTTTCATTAAGTTCTTGGTTCCCTTTAGCGATTGCACCGCTTTCCTATTCTATGCCTAGCAATATTCAAACGGTGTTCTTAATTCAAGTCCTAAGTACGAATCACCTGCCAGCCTTAACGCACTAGACTAGTTAACCACAGGCCTTTATGATTAACGCAAACAAATCAGAATTAAGAAACAAAAAAAGATACAAGGGTATAAGAAAATATTACTTGAATTCACTATACCATCAAAGGTGGCTTCATCGTTCCCTCAGAGAAAGAGGATTAGCTTCTCATCACGTTCATAAATAAATAAATAAAAAGAGAACAAAAAATAATCCAAAAACTAAGAGAGACGTCGCTCCAAGAAAAACAAGGAAGAGAAGAAGAGGAACCTAAAATTACATCACTGGGACTGTGTTGTGCGCCCCCGGTCTGCCTGCGGTACTGCTGACGCTGTGGCCTTTTAAAAGGCGTCAATTTCAATTAGAAAACCAAATCTCTCACGTGGGCCCTGTGTTTGTGTTTATCAATTTGCCAAAAATTTCTATCATGATAAGCCAAGCAATCTTCAAATTGCACGTTGGCCAAGTCCTTGCATCTTTCAATTTGTGATCAATTTATCTATGTGGGACCCTTGGCAATTAATGGAAATTGATTTTTCAAAACCCATTCAGACTCTCCTTTCTTCTCTGATAAAAAAGCTCTCCTTTCTTCACGTTGCTTGCCTTTTTGGTCTATATCAATTGCCAAAATTCAATTCCTTCAATTAATGGCAAGATATTCTAATCTTTTATCTCAGTGCCAATTAAATTATCTTTTAATATAATAATCCAAATCCAATCTTTTCTCTCAAAGCCAATTGAATTATCTTTTAATCATAATAATCTAAATCCAAATTGATTTGGACTTCAAAACTAACATGTGGGTTCCTTCCACATTAATTTACGTTGACCAGACTTTGCAAACAGATTTGAATATTCGCGGGGCGAATACGGCCTCACGGGGCGAGACAGAACGTTATCAAATTTCCTGTGTCTGGCTCGCGGGACGAGCACCATCTCGCGGGGCGAGACTGAAAGATCTTAATTCCTTGCTCAGTATCAGCTCTGGCTCACGGAGCGAGCCCTGTCTCGCGGGACGAGACCTTGAAATTCTTCTTTTAGCTTGTTCCTTCAATTTTCCAAGTTCTCTTGAGCTTCACTTTTAACCTGAAAATATAAAATAGCATTAAATGCTTTATTTGACTCAAAATTACCTAAAATATCCTCAAACTACTTGAGAGACTCAAAATGTTGCTCGAGGACAATTAAATCCAAATTTGGGCGAAAATGAGATTAAACTCACATAATTAGCTCAAAAAGCGTGGCCTCAATAGCTATAAAACTAGATAAGCCAGAGGCTTATTAGCGCCACTCTGACTGGTGCCTCCCAATTTTTTTGTTTTTAAAAAAGTCAAAGGCGCCACTGCCTCCCTTTTTTTTTGAAAAAAAAGTTCCCATTTAAAAAAAAAAAACAAACGTGAGGTTGATGAAAGTTGCCTTTTTAAAAAAATCATGACTTGATGCAAAAAACATAACAGCATGCAAAAACAAAATTGAAGAACCTAAAAAAAAAAAAGCCTCATCAGAATAATGAATTTTCACTAAGGATATTTTCATTAAAATTCACTAGAATATTTTCACTAGAATTCACTAATAAAGGACGTGGTGCCTGAGGGTAAGGAGCTAATGCCACATAAGAATCGGTTTTGCACTGCGGTTCACTCCCAAGCAGATATGAGGGTTACAATTCTCAACTATAGTTGTCATGTACGTGATTAGGTTGTTTTGTTCAGTTGCTACTGCCTATTAGCCTATCAAACGGAGGTTGTGATGTATATAGTATGTTAATTTTTCTATAAAAGCCAGTAGCCTACTGCCTTTGAAGGGTGACTTTGTTATGGCTTATATCCAGGATTTACCTCCCTGCTAGTAGCCTATGGAAAATGGGAAAAAATGAAGAAAAAAATGAATGGTTCATATCGTTTTTCACCACCGATTTTTGATCGATTTTACTGGCTCTGGACCGGTCTGATCACCTCCCTGTTAGTATTATTTTATTTTATTTTTTGGGTTTTGCCTGTGCAGATCCAACTTATTGGTAGACTGCTTCATTACTTTTTTAAAAAAAATAGTGGTATATCACCTAATGAAATATCTAACTTCTAACATCATCTAAAAATATTTTTAGTAAAATAATTATTAATATTTTTATAATTTAAAAAATAGAAAATGGGAAAAAAATGAAGAAAAAAATGAACGGTTCATATCGTTTTTCACCACTGATTTTTGATCGATTTTACTGGCTCTGGACCTGTCTGATTGGTTCTTAACCAGTTCTATACAATTCTAAAATCAGTTGCTTTTTTTATGAGTAAAATAATAATTAGTGATTATTTAATGGTGATTATTTATGAAGAGTAACAATGAACGGTTCATATCGTTTTTCACCACCGATTTTTGATCGATTTTACTGGCTCTGGACCGGTCTGATTGGTTCTTAACTAGTTCTATACAATCCTAAATTCAGTTGCTTTTTTTATGAGTAAAATAATAATTAGTGATTATTTAATGGTGATTATTTATGAAGAGTAACAATGACGCTAATCACCATTTTATACTGACAATCAACTATCAAAGAGTGAGAGGATCGTAGTTGATGTGTCATATAACTTGGTGAGGCACGTTTTTTTTTTTTTTTTTTTTTAAAAAAATTGGGAGGTTCCACTGGCAGTGGCGCCTTTACTTTTTTTTTTTTAAAAAAAAAAAGGGAGGTGCCATTGTCAGTGGCACCTTTGACTTTTTTAAAAAAAAAAAAATGGGAGGCGCCAGTCAGAGTGGCGCCTCCCCCTGTTAGGCAAAAAAATGCCACCGTGTCAAAAAGGACCCCCCACTGGTAATTTGTTTCAAAATGACTCCAAACTGGTAAATAGTTTCTAAAAGGACGCCAGTTTGGTCAAAAAGCCGCATGAAAGGTGTTATTGTTCAGTCTAATAATAATTAATTATTTTTGATTAAGTAGTAGAACCATTTTCATCAAAAAAAGTAGTAGAACCATTACAACACACAAATAGAAGTATAGAACCATTTACAACGTCTTTATACGTCATTGGATAGCATTGATCATGTCCCTGTATTTATTTAAAGGAAACCAGATAAATTAGGACAACATGCTAATTAGGTAAATAAATAAAATAAATAACAAAAATAAAAAATAATATATGTAATCGGGCTACCCGAGCCCGATGCGGGTTCGGGTTTCATTGGTCCGGACCAAAAAGGCCCGGAATTAAAATGTGCTCAAATATTGGTACCCAAACCCTATAATTCATTGGGCATATTCGACCCGGCCCGGTCGGGCCTGCCCGTTTTGCTGCCTCTACTCATGTGATATGCCCCTATATATACATAATAAAAATATATAGTAGAGTAGAATTTGAAATAAGAATAAAATAGGGTTTAAGGTGTTGAAGGAGTTGGAGGTCCAAGGTTCAAACCTGGTAAAAGAGAAAAAACTAACAACTGCTTATTTAATCCATCATATAAGAAAAAACTAACAACTAGCATTTGTCTATAAAAAAAAATAGTAAACTTACACGGAGAGTCAAAATCCGGAAGCAAAGTGCAGAAATTTGATGGCGACAATATTGCTTCATTGATGATGGTCACTGGAAATCTAACGGCAGAGAGCAGAAATCTAGCAGCTAGGATGGTGGCTGAAAATCTAGAGGAAACAAAAATATCAGATCATTAAGCACTTGGATGATGGGTCTTCGTCAACGGCGGTCGATGGGGTTCAAGAGAGACATTGCTCGATTCCATTTCCTTCGAACCATTATTCGACAGTAAAGTTGAGTAAGAGGCTTGTCTCCAAGGTCAAACAGGAATGCATTGTGAGGTGGTCGAAGAACAATTCTAAGGCGGGGGTTTGATTGAAATCGTCGAAAAGGAGATGCTAGGTGCGGGGGTTCTTCTGAGGCAGAGCTATTGAAGAGGAAAGAAATTGCTAAGGGGAAGAAACCAGCATATTCTAGTACCCAACAAGTTTGTTTTCCTTCCTCGGATTCTCATGTTAGGAGCTATAATAGAGCTATACTCAGGGCAGAGGCTTACCAAGAGGCGAATCTCATCTAGGTGTTGAGGGGAAGCTGAGTTTGGCGATTCGAGTGGAGTGGAGGTTGGCTTTAGATGATTATAATGGAGAGTGGGGATTGAAGTGGTTTCCCTGCTTAACTATGGTGGATAGACTCTGAAAAAGAGTTTAGGGTGATGGGCGATAGGTGTTTGTTTTGGAAGCTGGTGAGATTAGAGGGAGGTTTGTGTGAGAATCAAATCTTAGAGTTTCGGCTTTCTACTTTTGAGTGCTTCGAATACTTGGTGTTTGAATTGGTTTAGTACGGTAACCTGTTTTTCAGGGATGTCCTGTTTCGGATGGGCTCTGGTGGCTATGTGTTGCTTCGCTGTTTTTTCAGCTTCTTAGGGAGTTATACTGGGATAAGTTTCTGTAATACTAACATTAGTTCAATTATGGAGTAGTATTCTTTTACAGTTTATCTTGTTGCTTTTGGTTCTTTTTTTGTATTTGGGTTTAGTATCCCTTACGATCTTTAATACATTTTTTGCATATAAAAAAAAAAAAGGATTTGAGAGTGAGATTTTGTTGTTTCCTGCGTGTGAGGAAAAGAGCTTGCTCTGCCAGTTTTCCAAATTAGGTTCCTAAATAAAGCTTTCATATGTATTAATTAATTGTGATCCACAGTTTTCTAAATTGACGCTAATTAATTAAGTGTGGCCGGTATAAGTTTTTCCTTGTAGTGATTGAGCGCGTTCTTATTCAAAAATACCCTCTGGTCTCTCATGTTCAAGTGTTCAACCTGTTCTTGAGAAACAGTCATAATAAGGACCCATACGATAAAAAAAAAAAAAAATAAATAAAGAAAAACTTCTCACTATTCTTGGGACCTTAATTTTATCAGTTAATTAATGAGCTAACATTTATTTGTCCTGTACGGTTGGTTTCTCTCTTTCACGATTATAGTATTAGAGTTTTGCTATTCAATGCCGGATAGTTCTTAGTGCTAGAAGGTAAGGAGGAGGACTTGAACCGGGAAAGACTTGGATAAGCACAACCCTAACAACTCATCCTTGCACACAACCAATATAAAAAATTTACAACAAATAAAATAAAAATAAAAGAGATAGAGAAAGCAGAGTAACATGTTTCTAGAGAGAGAAGCGTAACATGTCTTTTTCCTTCCAATTTCCATGGCTTTCCAGTTTTTTGTCAACATTTGGACTCTAATTCGGATCACCTCCAATAGCCGCTGCCAACAATGACAGCTCCTACTCCGGCTATGTCAACCACAACCCTGCGATTAGAGCCATCAAATGGGCCACAGGGCCAAAAGACCCACATTAAAAAATAGCCCACAGGGCCAAAAAGCCCTAAAATGCACTAAGGGCCAGGGCCAGCCCATGGGCCATAATTTTTTTGATAGACCTATTTTTTATTTATTTATAAAACTTGACAAAAAGAACAACAACTATAATTACTCCAACACTATATAATAATATCATTTAACCTATGAAATTATCTATTTAAATATGTATTACATGCTATAATTTTTCCTTCACTAACCACATAACCACTTAAGTAATTCAAGTGAATGATTTCCCTTAACTGGAATATTATCTATTGCAATAATTTGATATCATTTATCTATTTTAACAATTCATTTCATATAAAGACAAGGATGAAAAGAGAGAAAACAATGCTTTCTCTTCAATTTTTTAGAGAAAACTATAGCACTTAAAACATATTTGAATAATTAATTTCATAGGTTGAATGATATTATTACATAATATTAGAGTGATTATAATTGTTGTTCTTTTTGTCAAGTTTTATAAAAAAATAAAATAAATAGGACTATCACAAAAAAATTATGGCCCATGGGCTGGGACTGGCCCCTAGGGCTTTTTAGTGCTTTTTGGCCCTGTGGGCTTTTTTTAATGTGGGCCTGTTGGCCTTGTGACCCATTTGGCCCTGACCCACATGAGCTAGGGCCAAATGGGCTAGGGTGGCCCTTTGACAGCTCTAATTATGGGCTAAATGGGCTAGGCTATTATTGTGGGCTAGATGGGCTGGCCCTAGGGCTTAGGGCCAAACTGACAGCTCTATCTGCGATGGCTTAAGGGATCATTTTTGACTCATCTCTTGTGCTAGCAAACTCAACACAATGCAATAAGCCTAGCTAGACAAATTAAAACACATGGGGTGCGTTTGATTTGCAAAAATACAGGGGACTGGACATTATAAAAATTTTTGTCCTTTCTGTGATTTGAAAAGTGATCAGGGGACATGATAAAAAATGAGGTGAATAACAGGACAAAAACTCAAAATTTTGTCTCCCACCAAACCATGAGACAACGTTTTGTCCCATGGACAGACTACCAAAAAATACAAATTTATCCTTACCTCTCTCTCCCCTCTCTCTCTCTTTCTCCTCTCTCTCTACTCTCTCACACACTCTCTCTCTCTCTCTCCTCTCTCTATCTCTCTCTCACTCTCTCTCTCATCTCTCTCTCCTCTCTATCTCTCCTCTCTCTCTCTCTCTCTCCCTCCCTCTAATATATAGTATTATTATGGTAGTAATAATATATTATATATTATCATGTTTGGGGTTTCATGTTTGACATCAGGAGTTTCGTGTTTGGGGTTCGATTCCCTCCCCCCACCCCCTCTAATAACTGACCCACTAACTTCTAACCAATTGGCCTATCAAAAAAAATATATACTATACATTATAAAATATATTATATTTTGACTAATTCTTACATATATTAATAATATATATTATTAATATTATATTAATATATAATATATAATATATAATAATATATATTACAAAGGGTATCATAGTAAAATTAATATTATTTTACTTGTACTGTTCCTTATCTATCAAACGATGTACAGGACAAAAAGTTGTCCTGTGACTCAAGGGGTTGTGTTGTGCTGTCCTGCTTGTCCTATGCATTAATGCGTATCAAACACACCCATAGGCTGATAGGAATATTGTCATCATCAGGAGGTACGATTTAGGAGACATCTTTAGAGCCTAAATATTTTGCAAATAAATATTGACAATCTGAAGATAAAATCCGGAGACATAAGCCAGGAGACATCATGATGCTAAAAGCAAACCACAATATTCTGGTACTAGTATCCAATTGATTAAGAAAAACTTTTTTTGATGGCTAAACATTTACAATTTATTTTCTCTAAGCAGAGACAAAAATGTAGATACAATTTTCTTGAGAGAGGAGAAAACACATTTCACTTAAATTCAATACAATCGAAACAAGGAAGAGAGAGTGAGAGTGTGTAACAGCCTATTTTTAATTACGCTGTTTTAATAGTAAAAATATTTTTATTTTTATTTTTATTTGAGAATTAGGAAATTATTTTGGAGAAAACAAAATCATATCTAGAACATACTCTATGATAGGAAGCTCTGGTTAAAATTTGGGTTTAAAACTCAGACGGAAGCCGGTCTGCGTTTTTAACTGACAGTATAATTTTATACTGACAGAAAACCCTAATTTGACCCAAAAATTGAAATTTGTAGACTTTTTATATTTTGTCCATGAGGAAGTCTACTTTCCAAATTTCTGATCAGAAATAAAAAAATTAGGTGTATTCGGACGAATTTTGGCGAAAGTTTGAACGAAAAACAGTCGGTATTCTCACTGACTGTAAGATTTTAATGATCAGAAAACCTAATTTTGACTCGTGAACGAATCAAAGTAGATTTTTATCACGTTTCCAACGAGATAGGGTATTTTGAAATTTTTGTAAAAAAAAATAAGATATTAAACGATTCTCGGGCGTTTTGGTCGTTAATAGGGTAATCGACGGGGCCGGGAACAGATAAGAGAAAAATATATAGATATTTATCTGAAAATATCTAGATATTTGTTGGAAAATATCTAGATATTTAGATAGATATTTTAAGGTAAAAAGACTAAAATACCCCTAAGCTTAACCTAACCGACGTCTAGTTAAATCTTAACCATGGTTAGGGAACCATGGTTAGTTTGTGTGGACAAGGGGCAGCCACACCACTCAAATAATGTTAGCCACATGAATTTCAACCCTAGTTAGCAAAATAACCCTAGTTAAGTTAATTACTAACTATAGTTAAGCTTATATTAATTAAATAATCACAAAACCCATTAATCTAATTCTAATGAACCAAACAAAGCCTAAATCTAAGCCTATATAACTACCCCAAACCGTGGCCTCCCCTCCCCTTTCACTCATCTTCTTCATCTTCTTGCTTTCTTCACAAAAACTCACTAAACTCCATTGTTGATCTTCAAGAACTTTTCAAGTGATTTCCATTAACAAGCTTGCCAAGATCATCATCAATTCTTCTTCTACTTTCTTAACTTAGGTAACATGATCATCTCCTCTCTTTTTAATCTCTTGTTTTTCATATTTCTTGAGTTTTCATTTCTTAGATCTAGAACTTGAATTAATTCTAGAAAATTGTAGAAAAATCATAAAAATGGGAAACCAATTGCTATGATCTTGTTATGTCTTCTATTATCATCATCTAAGAGGTTGTGAGCAAAATCATTTTCCTTCCTATTTTTCTCTACAAGGCCGAATCTAGTCATAAGTGGGCTAGATGAGTTTTCTTCAAAGTTTTGCATAAATGATGATGGTTCTAGGCTATCTAAGGTTTCTAGGTTTTAAATCTAAGAGTATGTAAAGAAAAAGAAACTTCTAACCCTATTTTTATGTCTTGGCCGAATCCTATACTAAAGGGGTTAGATGAGTTTTATTCAACTTTAACTTGGATGATGACTTGAAATAAGCTACTTGACATCCCTAGAGTGATAATCCAAGAGCTTGTAATCAAAAACAATGTCTAGCCTATTTTGCAATACATGGCCGAAACCCTAACCCTATAGGTTAGAGGATTTTGTTTCAAATTTTAGTTTTGTAATAATTAATCTATGTTAGTTAAGACTCTAGTAACTAGGATCCAAAAGATGGCATTAAGAGAATAACCCTAAACCTATTTTCTTAGTCTTGGGCGAACCTAGCCCTAAAGTGTCATAGATAGTTTTGTTTGATTAATTATAGTTATGTTGTTTGGTTCAAGGTGAAACTATTAAGCTGTGGTGTGATAGCGAGGAACATCGAGTTCGGGATTTCGGTGCTAACTCAGGTGGAGGAAAGAATCAACCTATCGTCGGAATCGATAAGTAGTAGATTATATGATAATTGTGTAGGGCGACCTAAACCCTACTAGTAGTCAAGTAATCGACAAGACCAAAATCACATTGGAAACCTTTTCTGTAAAACCAATGGTGATTCGGGGATTGTAGGCTTATCGACATTAGGATGATTTTTATCTTATTTGAGGTTGATTGAATTTATTATTATTCTTGAATTGCTTATGTGATATTTTGTGATATTTGAATATTTTGTGATGTTATGTTATGCATGATCTGTCTGGTGGTTAATATGATGCTTAGTGGATTTTATGAAAAGATATATATGCTGTTCGAGAGATAGTTGTTTGTTTTGGGTGTGAGAATAATGGTGATTTAGAAGTGCCTAACCTAGATGATTTATTTTAAAGAGGTATGGTGACCTAGAATATATGTTGAGTTCTAGTGGAAGGTTAAGGCACTAGGATGTTGTTAAAATGGGTTGGTGAGATTCACGTGTATTGGTAATATAATACACAAGGTTGGTGTTGTTGTTCACAACCGTGTATTGGTAATATAATACACGAGGTCAAGAGTTCTCTCTAGATCGTTCCACCTTAGAAATAGGTTGTGCAGCTATAGTGTCATTGAGCACCCCCGGGAGTGGATGGGGTGTGCACCGGGAGCATCGTGCAGCTATAGTGTCATGCTTTGCATGAGCGTTCTCACCATGGAAGAGAATGTGCACTGGGAATTTGGAACCTGTCGCTTGAACAATTGACTGACATTCCCCGAGAGGAATGCGTGAAAGAAATCAGTTGTGGCCACGTCAGTATAAAAGTCTAGTTGTACGAGATTGGGGTAGAGGATGATACTTGAATTTGAGGATGTTGTGCTAGTTAGGTGTTGAATGATGATTTGTCTATGACAATTACTGTGTAATTTACTATTACTCTTTTCCGCTTTTTGATGATAGAACTGCTTCTTATCCCCTTAATTTATGTATTCTTGTGGGTTACTTTACTTACATTAGAAGACCTGATGGAGGAATATGTTGCTGAGGAGCTGGACGGAACTCTGTATGAAACGGAGGTTACTGAGGAGTTGGATGGAACTCCTTATGAACCAGATGCTGGAGGTCGATCTGTGATCCACGGTGATTAGAGTATTGACACTATGACCAGTGTGTCTAAGGAGTATTTTTATATGTTTCCGCTAAGTATGACTTTTATTTAAGTTTATGCCTGCGAGGGATCCTACTGAAAGTATACCCTCTACAGTGTTTTGGTAATGTAATAAATAAACATGTGTGTATTTATATATTACAATGTTGATGTGTTTAATTTGCAGAAGTTACATGATTATTAAATAAGTTTTAATTTTTACGTATTTTTCATGCTAAACGCGCAATTAAGAAATGATTTAAGAGAGAATTAATCTAATAAAACACCGGGGCACAACGAGGTGTCTCAGAGTGAGCCATATCTTCTTCGAACACTAACTCTGATCACCTCAACCATGCCATTGTGGATAACGACTACACCTACTCAGACTAAGGCACCTACTTCAGCTTCTCCTCCATCAACCACACGTCTGCGACGGTAGTGGCGGCGGAGATCTTCTGGTTCAGCGATCTGGATATGAGTTACTCCCAATCTCCCTTTGAACTAGTGTGTGTAGTAGAGAATGGAAACAGAAACGGCTACGTACGATGCTTTTGTCTTAGACGGTCTGTGTACCACCCCCCTTGGGTGCCACATGGTTAACTCTTAACTCGTTTTGCGGAAAATAAAACTCAAACAAAATAACTGGTTGCTTTCGGAAAATAATTCATATAAGTACATAAGCGTCAGAAAACGGGTATAAATTTTTTCCTGCGATTACGGTAAAACTTAAACTTATTTTAAAATAATAACACCACATTTTCATCTATCATTGTATAGATTCTGGTCATGTATATAAAATGTGTAACGACCCAAAACCGAAGCCATGACCGGCGCACAGGCTTACAATCATAGCCTGGCAAGCCTATTTATTTTAGAAATGTACTTGAATAAAAAGCTAGAATTTTTACAAAAATTTCGACAAAATCTCCTCTGTAATTCCAATATCCCAAAATAAAAACACCTGCTGAAATATTTATATTTTCATGCCAGAAGTTTCAGTCATACAAAATACATCAAGATGATGTTATTTTGAAAATATTTACATCAACAAACTATACATGACCAAAAGGAAAATCTTAGATTTCCATCCAAAAGAAAAGCTCTCCGAGTCATAAACATTCCATTCAAAATAAAGGCTCTCCGAGCCATAAACATACATACTATCATTAATCAATAACTTCTCAAAAACCTAAGCTGGTCCTTCTAAAAGACACCTACTGGAAAAACTTCCATAGTTCTTACCACTATCACCGACCTCTTCAAGGATCGGGACTAAAATCCTAGAATAAAGCTGGGAACTCTTTTGTGCCATCTGCTCTCAGGTACCAAGATACGACAGCAAAAACCAGAAAAGAACCTGATATATTGTAAGGGTGAGATACCAATATATGGATTTTATCACGATAACAACATGCGCAACACACAATTAGAATATACACATATATATTCACAACCACATAAAATTCTCATAAATAAACAAGATAGTTTATCAAGGGGTTTCATACCCGAACAGTCATCGTCATTTATAAAAAAAAAATGCATGAGACTTCAATATTCAGGCTCTAACTTTGATATCTAATCTCCGGAGATCCCAACTTCTTTTCGTTTGAGCAGATCAGGCTCTTTACATGACACATTGTCAACGAAAGAAACAATGGTCAACTTTCAACTTTCCATGTTACATTATCGGATAATCCATCTCAACCTCATGTGACCATTGCTCAAACAGCTATTGCAACGGTTTACACGATTACTCTGTGACAACCACTCAGACAACTATTGCAGTTGTACACAGATACATAACCACTCAAACAGCTATTGCAGTTATATACAGATTCACTTGTGCAATAACCACTCAAACAGCTATTGCAGCTATGCACAAGTATTATCCGACCTCGTATGATAGCCATTCAAACCAGCTATTGCAGCTAATCATACGGCCCCTTGTGACAACTGTCCAACCATTGTTGTAGTCGTACACATGGTACATTGTCCATCAAGGTACAACATTCAACTCAGGCACGTCTGCGAAATAATGCATGTAAAACTTTTGTTCATGTCACTTTTCTTTTTCGTTCATTCTTCCCTTGTCGAGGCTCAAAGGCTCACGACCATGCTTAATTAAACATTAAGTCTTTTAACTCTCAACTTTAACACAGGACACACGGTCCGAGTGTCCAATCACGAAGCCCTAGACCGATGCACCAGCCTTAGGTTCGCGGATATGGGATACAAAGTTCACCACATCAGTTACAGGACACACAGTCCACAACAACTTTTACAGGACACAAAGTCCACAACAACTAACGATCCATGATCCACGTGTTAACAGAACACTAAAATCCCGACGTCTCGGTTACTAGGTTCACTTTTCTTTTTAACATCATTTTCGTTCTGTAAAACACAAATACAAAACAAAACCTCTGCAACTTATCCAAGTTTGTCGGAAATATTTTCGCCAAGTAAAAACTCTTTGCAGAAAATCTTTTCCATTTGAAAATCGTTTATAAAACATTAAATCACAGAGAAATTCATTTCTTTTTCCGAAATAATAAAATTGTTCCTCATAGTTTTCGGGGTCAAATACTTTTCTAAATTATTTTTTGTTGGAAATAAAGTCATTTGTAAATCAAATGATTTTCTCTTTTACAAAAAGTTTCTTCACCATAAATATTAAAATATTTTTGACACTTAATTTCTTGTAATGACTTTTCATCTTATTTTTGAATTCATTTTTGAAAGAGATAATGTAATTGAAATATTTTTCACGATTTCGTCCTCGCTATTACTCATTAATCACTTTCACCGAAATAACATCAAATATTATTATTTTCAATATTTTCTTCCACTTCCATAAATCAAAACCCTTAAGTTTCTCCTCAACCTTTTAAAGTTTTATCCTTATTTACCATTGAGCACTGACCACCGTCAGGCTTTCCATCAACCCATCAACCAAACAAATAATCCATACATCACAGATATAATCATGATTTCACAGAAAACATTAAAAACCACATGACAGTCGTATAACAATTTAATTTAATACCATACATCACAACAACTAAAATCACATACGACATACAGATGGCATGTGGCTATCAAAACCCCTCAGGTAAACTCCTTTTACCTTAGGTGTAGCACAAAAAGATCCTTCCTGTCCTCAATTCAAGCCACAAAACCACAATCCACTTAACCTCTAAGTGATGATCATTGAGGAAGAAAATGAAAGCTCTTGAGAAACTAAGAATAAAAGAGACAAGAAATTATTGAATCAAAAATAAAATGAAAATGATGAATATTAATAGGGGAGGGTTGGTTAAATCAGTAGAGAAAAGAAAGAAGAAATCACCTCTTAAAGACTTAGGTTGATGATGAAGCAAAATAAAACTTCAAGTGGAGACGGTGATGACAAAACTAGCGCAGATCCATAAAAAAAGAACAAGCCATTTTGTTTATGTGATATAATATACCTTGGATGTGTGAAAAATTGATGTCTAGTGGGTAGGAGGTGTGGGTCACGCAATACTCAGGAAGAGAAGGAAGAAAAATATGAACTTTTAACTCTTTGTATGATTAATCAACTGAACAAAGTGGGGTGGTGATGGGGAATAAATTGACGCAAATCAGGTGAAGGAATAAGAAATAAATTGACACAAATAAAGTAAACAAAGTGATGGTGTGAGATGATAATGGCGTACAGAGCAGGAGGAAGAAAAATAGTGAGTTTGATGCTTTGCGAGTAATAATGGTTCTAAAGGATAAGAGTGAGAGTGATGGGAAAGGAAACTTGGTCAGGGGGTTTTGAGATGGGGACCGACTCTTTGGGTTATAAAGGGGTAATTAGGATTCAGTTGGAACACAGGTGTAATTAATTAGGATCTTAAGAACATTAGAGACATTAACAAGTGTAGATATTTTATGAAAATATTTAAATCAAGATCATTAGTGGTGAGTTTTTTTGTTGATCTGATATATTATTATTATTTTTTTCATCTATCTGGTCTATCTATGCAGCTTCGTGCTTAGCCCCGAATAAAATATAATATTTTATTCTTTTAACAAAAATTATTTTTTTAAAATAGACAGTATCATTAAAAAAAAAGATACAATCTATGATTTTTCAGTTTCGGTTTAAATTAGGGTCTTCGGACTGGTACAAAATGTACTGCCAGTGAAAACACAATCCGGTTTTCGTTTGAATTTCAAACCAAAAATTTAACCATGGCTTCCTACTATACAAAAGGATCTCAAAATGATTTTGTTTTCACAAAAATCATTTTTCTGGGTCACAGGTAAAAATATAAATAGATATATCGTTACCGATAATACAACGTATATAAAAAGCAGGGTGTTACAGTCTGGCGCGTTCTCCGCCCAAAGTGATGGAGCCGGAGGAAGCTTATGCCTTCCGGAAGCTTCTCTGGTTTTCATTTTGTTTGTATTTTCTCTCTCTTCCGTGCTTCATGAATTGAAATATTTTTTCTCTTTTTATTTTATTTTATTTTATTTGTTGTAAATTTTTTATTGGTCGTGTGTAAAGGATAAGTTGTTAGGTTTGTGCTCATCTAAAAACACCTCACTTGAACCTCCATTATTATAGTTTCAAGCCACACACTCTAACCAACTGAGCAATTCCAGCATGGGGGTACCTGCAATGACACCCGACCAGCAATGTGCATGATTTCATCGATATACCTCTTTCTTGCAGTACTTTAATTACCTCGCAGCAAACCTATGGCAGTTGTATTTATCACCTGTCCTGCGGATCTTTTCTTTGGTGCTCATTTGACCTACTCCAATTCTTCCGCCTAGGAGTCGGGCTGTCACCACGTCGTCGATCGGGAGATCTCTGCCTGTATTGGCGCCTACCATTGGGAGACTCCATTTTGGTTTGACAATCCTTTTGGCCTTTTCCACGTATTGTTGTAACCATCTGGTCCGTTTAAGTCTCTCAATGGCGTCTTGTATTTATATGCAATCTTCGGTGTCATGTCCGAAACTCGCATGAAAGTCACATCGCATAAATCGATCTTTCTGACCTTGCCTCCTGATTGGTGATGGCCTCGTCACATCAACGAACTCCGTGTGCATCACTTCTTGAAGTATTCGAGATCAGGGGTATTGAACATGGTATAAAAATCAAACCGTCCCTTAGGTCCTTTATAGTTACCAGCCCCTATCGGCGGTTATGGGAGTTCTCCTTTTTGCTTCACTCACAGTTGTTTGGTTGCACATGGGATTTTGCAAACTCCTTAATATTAATATACTTCTGAGCTCTGACTCTTAGGTTGCCCATGTACTCCAGCTCTCCTTTGGCCAGTGAATTGGTGACCAGTCCTAGATGCAATCCCGCCACGAGGAGGTGAAGGGTGACCCGTAGACTCAAATTCTTCACTTGGAGGGCAGCTTGATTGAACCAATGCAGATAATCAAGTACAATTTCAGTTTCACCTTGCTCGACTTGAGCGAGGCTATGGGAGGATCAAAATTGTTGCAAGCTACTAGTGAAGCATACTAGAATTTTGGTCTCCAAGTTTGTCCAACACGAGATGGAGTTTGTGGGCATGAAGGGGAACCGGCGGAGGGTCATTTTATTTTTTGGAGAGTGGGAAAGCACAACACATCAAATGGTTGTGTATACCATGGAAGAGCATGCCGGTGATGAACACATCTAATTGCTCTTCTAGGTCTATCGATTCGTCTTACATTTTGATATTGGAGGGCTTTTGAGTTCATGCGAGACAATATGGCCTTAATCTCTTCCAAGAAAGGATGTTGAAGGGTGGATGAGGGCGACAAGGGAAGCAGACGGTGCGCATGATAACCATCTAACTTATCTAGTTTTACAGCTAGAAAGTCCAATTTGTGTGCCAATTGATCGAGTTTTCAAAAATTTATATAGGAAACACTAAAAACAACTTTTTTCTGTTTTCAATGTTTCTTGTACAAATATTTGATAACAGAAAACAGAATGAAAACAAAGTGGTAGTTTTGTAATTATTTTTAAAATAAAAAATGAAAATATGTATCTGAAAACAAAGCAAACAGACCCTAAAAGTTTTGATGACGGCTCCACTTATTCTTTATCATTTTTCGTGGGTCCCTTTGGGACGATTGTGAAAATACCAAACTAATGGAAGAAACTAATAAATCCAAAATCAATCATTACACAAATAAATCTTTATTTAATATTTCCAAGAGTTAAAGAGGAGGTTGACTACTTCACCAGTGTTAGTACTCCCTGATCCTAAGGAAACTTTTGAGGTTTATTGTGATGCTTCACATCAGGGGTTGGGTTGTGTACTGATGCAGAATCGGAAGGTTGTGGCGTATGCTTCAAGGCAACTGCAGATTCATGAAAGGAATTACCCTACCCATGACTTGGAGTTAGCAGCGGTGGTCTTTGCTTTGAAAATCTGGAGACATTATTTGTATGGAGCTACATTCAATGTTTTCAGTGACCACAAAAGTTTGAAGTATCTATTCGACCAGAAGAAGTTGAACATGCGGCAGAGACGTTGGTTGGAATTCTTGAAGGATTATGATTTCCAACTACAGTATCACCCTGGAAAAGCAAATGTGGTGGCAGATGCCCTGAGTAGAATGTCAATACATGCATCCGTAATGATGGTTAGAGAGCAGGGATTGTTGGAACAATTCAGAGATATGAGTTTGACAGTAAAGATGTCACCAGGAAAGCTATGTTTGGGGAGAATCACCGTATCCAATGGATTAATGGATCAGATAAGAGAAAAAAAAGGAAGTGATCAGTACCTACAAGGAGAAAGAGAACTAGTGTGACAAGGAGCACTGTCAGAATTCAAGGATGGAATAGATGGAATATTGTGATTCGGCGAAAGAATTTGTGTGCCAGATGATGCCGAACTTAGGAAGTTGATTCTAGAGGAGGCTCACAAGAGTAAGTTAAGTTTACACCAAGGAGCCACAAAGATGTACCAAGATCTCATAAAGTTATATTGGTGGTATGGGATGAAGAGGGACGTAATGGAATACGTTGCTTCATGTTTAGTGTATCAGAAGGCAAAAGTTGAACACCAAAAGCCAGCAGGAATGCTAAAATCTCTAGACATTCCTGAATGGAAATGGGACCGAATTTCAATGGACTTTGTAACAAGTTTACCAAGGAATCGGAAAGGACATAAGGCTATATGGGTAATAGTTGATCGACTGACCAAGTCAGCTCACTTTTTACCTATCAATATGAAGTATCCGATGGAAAGGTTAACTCGGTTGTACATTGATGAGATTTTCAGGTTGCACGGTATACCTTCGAGTATCATTTCGGATCGTGATCCGAGGTTTACGTCAAAGTTCTGGCAAGGACTACAAAACTCCTTAGGAACGAGACTCAGATTGAGTTCTGCTTATCATCCACAAACAGATGGACAATCAGAGAGGACGATTCAGTCACTGGAAGATTTATTGAGAGCTTGTGTGTTGGAAAACACTGGGAACTGGGATGAATTTCTACCGTTGATAGAATTCACTTATAACAACAGCTTCCACTCAAGCATAGGAATGGCACCCTACAAAGCTCTATATGGTCGACGGTGTAGAACACCTCTATGTTGGTACCAGGATGGAGAAAGTTTGTTATTGGGACCGGAAATCGTGCAGCAGACACCAGAAAAGGTGAAATTGATTCAGGAGAAAATGCGGACGACTCAGAGTCGACAAAAGAGTTATGCTGACAAGAGACGACGACCTCTCGAGTTTGAGGAAGGCGAGCATGTGTTTTTGAGAGTCACGCCTACGAGTGGGATTGGCAGAGTAATTAAATCCAGAAAACTCACTCCTAAATTCATTGGACCTTACCAAATTCTTCGTTGCGTTTTCTTTCCAATATTCACGATGTTTTCCATGTTTCACAATTGAGAGAGTATGTTCATGATCCATCTCATATAATTGAGCCCGATGATGTACAATTAAAAGAGAACTTGTCTTTTGAGACTTCACCTGTACGAATCGCGGATAAGATGACAAAGCAGCTCAGAGGTAAACAAATTTCCTTAGTTAAGATCATTTGGAGTGATGCAACCGGAGAAGCTACGTGGGAAGTCGAGGACAAAATGAGATTGCAATATCCTGATCTATTTCCAGGTGCATAATTTCGAGGACAGAATTCTTTTTAGATGGGTAGTAATGTAACGCCCCGATTTCTAATGCATGGGTGTATGATGTGATGTTTTAGTATAATTGTTATTTTTATTTAAGGTTCTTATTTCTTCGCTGTTTTATGTTTATACGCTTAACGTTAATACCGCGATTAGGTTTAATTAACTTTGGTTTTCTTTAATGGGACATTGGGTTGTCTCATTTGGTGGTATCAGAGCAGTTTGATTCTGATCAGACTGGGAAGTTAGGGTGTACTAGCCATTTTAGTTGAATCCACATCGGATGCCGACTATGCTTAGAAGTTGGGTAGTGAGTCTGGACACGATAGTTAACATTTGTCTGGCATATAGTATTTATATACCAGTTTTATGTAATATTATATGTCATATGAATGTGAGTTAATGATTTCTTATACAGGATCATGACTCGAGGTAGAGGTAGAGGACGATGGGGACAAGGTGACGGTAGAGCCATAGAGAGAGTTGTCGAAGATGGCAACGGAGAGGCTTCACATACAAGAGGAGGATCAGGTGGTGGAGGGGAGTCATCTGAGACTCTCCAGACCATCAGAGATCTTGCTACTGCTTTGTTACAGCAGAACGCTCAGATGTTGCAGATGACTAGAGAGCAGCAGAACCATAGGAGAGCTGCAGAGGTCGAGGATGCAGGGATGGCTGCCTTCCTGAAAGGGAAGCCACCACAATTCAGAGGTTACTATGACCCAAGGAGGGTAGAATGGTGGATACTGGAGCAGGAAAAGATCTTTGATGACATGTATTGCAGAGAGGATAGGAACCTAACTTATGCAGCATTTATGTTGTCTGGTGGAGCAGAGGCCTGGTGGAGAGGCAAAAGGAGATTACTGGAGGCAGAGGCAGACTTATCAGCTGGCAGTTATTTCGTGAGTGCTTCTTCGAGAAGTACTTCCCGCGGTTGGTCTGCCGCGAGAAGGAGAGGGAGTTTATGAGCCTTAGACAGGGCAACATGATTGTTGTTGATTATGCAGCATGTTTTGAAGCTCTGATTCAGTTCCCAAAGCTCTATCAGAGATTTCCTGATAAGGATTGGCAGTGTCGACGGTTTGAGGAGGATCTACGGCACGAGTTACAGAGAGCTATAGTGTCGCTCGATATCTAGAGTTTCCCAGGGTTGGTTGAGAGATGCAGTGCCATAGAGGGAATAGATTAGAGGCAGCAGAGGAGTGGAGTCCCTATTCGATCAGTTTTTCAGAGGAGAGGAGGCAGTGGTTCCCAGTGGAGTCGGGGACCATATACCAAACCAATGCAGACTGCTCAGACATCTGCACCATTACCAGTTTCTTCAGCAGCAAATGGTGGAAGGGGCTAGCAGCAGAAAGGCCCATTTTGTTTTAGATAGGGGGGTCCGCATTATCTCATAGATTGCAGTGAGATCTGGTTATTTTCATTATGGTAAACCAGGTCATTTAGCTCGTGATTGCAGACACAGAGGCATGCAACAGCAGGTAGCTGCTGGTAGAGGAGCTGGTGGTTACAGAGGTGGAGCTGGGAGAGGGGTCCCAGCAGCAGGACAGCAGATGGCCAGACCTCAAGCCTCAAAGAGAGTGCTTTTATGAGGGGAGTTGAATCCTCTCAATCTGCAGATCTTATCCAGGGTATGTGTTTGATATCTGGTAGACTCTCGTCTTTGTTGTTTGACTCAGGTGCTATGCATTCATTCATATCGCATGATTGCGTGGATCATTTACAGTAACCTGTTTCTCAGTTACCATATACCTTTATCGTATCTGCCCCTACCAGTGATTCCTTGACTACGGTGTCTGTCTGTTTACAGTGTCCTATAGTTGTTGAGAATAGGACATTTCTTGAAGACCTTGTCTGTTTGCCTATGCAGCAGATAGACATTATTCTTGGCATGGATTGGCTTTTGGCTAACCATGTGGTGTTAAACTATTCCACAAAGACCTTATCATTTCTTGAGCCTTCTGCCGTAGTATCTGCCAATCTATGAGGAGTGATGACTCTCGGCAGTATGCGATGCTTTTCTTCGTGGAAGCTACGAAGACTCCAAGTATAGATTTTATGCCTATCGTGAGAGAGTTCCCTGAGGTTTTCCCTTCTAATGTTCTGGGTTTGCCACCAGAGAGGGAAGTGGAGTTCACTATAGATCTCATACCAGGAACAGGACCTATCTCGATAGCACCGTATCGGATGTCACCCGTAGAGTTGCCTGAGTTGAAGAAGCAATTAGATGATATGTTGAAGAAATAATTTATTAGACCAAGTGTTTCGCCGTGGGGAGCACCCGTGTTGTTTGTTAAGAAGGATGGAAGCGCTAGGTTGTGCACCGATTACAGGCAGTTGAATAAGGTGACAATTAAGAATAAATATATGTTGTCTAGGAGATGATTTGATGGATCAGTTGAAGGGAGCTTTAGTGTTTTCTAAAATTGATCCGAGGTCCGGGTACCATCATATTAGAGTAAAGAAGGAGGATGTACCCAAGACAGCTTTCAGGACAAGGTACAGGCACTGCGAGTACTTAGTTATGCCTTTTGGTATGACTAATGCTCCATCAGTATTCATGGATTACATGAACAGGATCTTTAGACCATTCCTCGATAAGTTTGTGGTAGTATTCGTTGATGATATCCTTATATATTCCCGTTCACGGGAAGAGCATGAGGAACACCTAAGGGTAGTATTGCAAGTCTTGAAGGATCGTCAGTTGTATGCGAAGTTATCTAAGTGTGAATTTTGGTTAGAGGAAGTTCAGTTCTTAGGACATGTGATTAATAAGGAAGGAATAGCAGTAGATCCGGCTAAAGTTGAGGTTGTGCTTAAGTGGGAGAGACCTAAGTCAGTGGGTGAGGTGAGGAGTTTCCTAGGGTTAGCTGGTTACTACCGGAGGTTCATAGAGGGTTTCTCGAAGATTGCGTTGCCTATGAGGCAGTTGATGAGGAAAGGAACAACTTATGTTTGGATAGATGAGTGTGGGAAGAGTTTTCAGGGGCTGAAGAATAGATTAACCACATCACCAGTGCTGACTTTACCCGATCCTCTAGGACAGTTTGACATATGTTGTGATGAGTCATTTCAAGGTTTGGGTTGTGTTCTTATGCAAGAGGGAAGAGTTGTGGCTTATGCTTCCCTACAGTTGAGAGTTCATGAGAGGAACTATCTGACCCATGATCTGGAGTTGGCAGCTGTAGTGTTCGCACTGAAGTATGGCGACATTATCTTTATGGAGCTAAGTTCAATGTTTATAGTGATCATAAGAGCTTGAAGTATCTATTTGATCAGAAGGAGCTGAATATGAGACAGTGGAGATGGATAGAGCTTACCAAGGATTATGAATTTGATCTACAATACCATCCTGGGAAGGTGAATGTTGTAACGGATGCTCTAAGTAGGAAATCTTTGCATGTGCCCGCAACGATGGTAAAGGAGATGGAGTTAATCGAGCAGTTTAGAAATCTGAACCTAGGTATGAAGTTTGTTGAAGATAGGATATGTTTAGGTATGATCACCATCAGTAGTGAGTTTTTGAGATAGCTTAAGGATAAACAGGTAGAGGATCAGTATTTGTAAGAGGTGAGTAGAGGCATAGATGAAGATAAAGTTTCAGAATTCAGTAAAGGATCAGATGATGTTCTAAGGTTCAGAGATAGAACTAGTAAAGTACCCATGTATTCGCATGGGTCACTTTCGTTTTACGCATGTTCAAAACGGCATGTTCGTAAACAATCTATTATACACTAATAAGTTTGTTTATATTAAATCTATGTATACCAACAAATATTATGAATAAAACAAAGACTGCATCAACAATATTAGCAAGTTTTCAGTTCACAAGAAATTACATGTGTGTTGTACATTCATGACAACATAAAATTGATATGTACACAAATATAACAAAGGTATATCGACAAACTCAATCCAAGTCAAAGCATGCTTCCCGGGAGTACATACATCTTCATGACAATGATTCTCAGGTGTATATATCCAAGCCAAAACATGTTTCTTGTCTTTCATATAAGTAATTGCCAAGTGGCATTATATGCAGGCTCAAGCTCAAATGTCTCTCTTGTATTCCATTTCTACAGTTCTTTCCAATGAATGGAAATAGCTAATAAAAATAAGGGTGTCAAAATAGTAAACATTATAAATCTTATTCTATGGCATGCCTTTACAGAGGAAGTAAAATTAAACTAACATATACCCATATATTGAACTTTTCATGGAAACATGCATATGTAACCTCTCTTTCTCACTTCTTGTTCTTCTCTTCATTAGGAGTAAGAACCATTTCATTCTATGGAGAACATCATAAGTGAATATGTCTGCATAAGTGGATAGGTTGATCTCATTGCTGCATTTTTTTATCATACTTTTACAAATAAGAATAGTTTGAAAACCACAATATGAGGATATTTCATTAACTGATTCATTTTTTAGGAACTTCATAAAAAATTCATAATTAAAACAAATTCGTATTAGATAGACAGAATTTTATTTGGATAATAACTAATGAGTCTAAGTTCTGAAAACAGCTACAGTTTCTTATTAGATAAAGTTCTTCCAAAATTTCTTTCAAGTCATTCTTGATGGCTTCATGCCAAAGGTGAAGAAGAACATTAACTTGGTTGACACCATCTTCTATTTGTAGACCATTCACTTTCATCCAACTTGAAATTTCTTTAGAGTTCCTATTGCAACTCAACCTAAGTGATCTTTCTATATGTAGGGAACCATCAGCATCTTGAACTTCTTCACTTTGAAAATAAATAGGCCTCACTGAAGGTTTGGTTTTTGCTTCTAAATTCTAACCCAAGATACCAAAACCTTCACAATGATATCTGAATTAGTAAAAAGACAATGAGTTCTTGAGAAGAGATTAAGAATCGAATCATGGCCTACCTCTTGCAGTGCTTTTTCCATTGGTGCAATTTCATTTAAACATTGAGTAATTCTCTCCCATTATTATATCATAAAGTCAGAGAATAGTCACCTTCATTGACCTTCATTGTATACAAAACATAAATTTTGACCTTCATTGTAAACCATTTTATGTCCATTAGAATTTGATACTTTTAAGAGAACCATGTAAATTCTAGTGATTGATTACAGCACACTGTATCTGCACTCTGCAATCTCTGCTTTCAAATCAAAATTTCTATAAAATCTTATGACATGACTTCTAATGTAAATTAATAACTGTCCTTACAGGACACAAACGATGGGATCAAGCTATTAATGTTAGGCCTTCAAGTTGAACATGGAGACAGTTTTAAAGTCATTAGATTGCCCTGTCACAAGTTGCTTCAGTGTTGCAGTCCTAGTTTGTAAAGCCAAAACTGGGTTTAAAAGAGACTGACATTCTTTTGTTTTCCTTGGTGACAAATTTTTTCCCCCTAATTAATAGGATATGATATGTAATATATATGGAAAGTGTAAGAATAGTGTATATCTGAATGTTGTGTGTTATATGTCCACACATGTATGTTATTTATAATCACATATTAGGATACAAGAGAATCAATCATAACTACAAAAGAATAAAATCAAATCCCTAATTAGTAACTGCATCCCTAATTCCTAACACTTATTATTTACATATTAAGTATGTGTTAAATATGCTTTCTAACACTCACCCTCAAGCTGGAGCATATATGTCATATGAGCCAAGCTTGTTACAAATATAGTCAACACGAGAGCCACTAAGGGACTTACTAAACATGTCAGCCAACTGGTCACTAGAGTTGACAAAATCAGTTGTGATTTCCCCTGAAAGCACCTTCTCTCTTACAAAGTGACAATCTATTTCTATGTGTTTTGTTCGTTCATGGAAGACCGGATTTGATGCAATGTGAAGTGCAGACTGATTGTCACAGATAAGTTTCTTATACTGGATATCTCCCAATTTTAGCTATTGGAGTAGTTGCCTAAGCCATGTAAGCTCACATGTAGCTGCTGCCATAGCATGGTATTCCTTCCGCACTGGATGTTATGCTTCTTGCTCCTCCATGAAATCATATTTCCTCTAATAAGAACGCAATATCCAGAAGTAGACCTCTTATCTGATGGTGATCCTGCCCAGTCAGCATCATAGTAACAAGTGATTTTGGCATTTCCTTTATCTTCATATAATAGTCCTCATCCTGGTGCATTTTTGATGTACCGAAGAATACGTATGACAGCATCCCAATGGCTATCACAAGGGGCATTCAGGAACTGGCTTACCACACTAACTGCAAAGGTGATATCAGGTCTGGTGACTGTGAGATAGTTGAGTCTGCCCACAAGACATCGATATCTTCCCGGGTCTTTCAATGGCTCCCCCTGACCTGGAAGAAGCTTGACATTGGGATCCATGGGAGTATCAATAGGACGACAATCAAGCATACCGGTCTCAGTAAGAATATCCAGAGCATACTTCGTTGGTTGATTGAAATTCCTAAAGTGGACTGAGCAACTTCAATCCCTAAAAAGTATTTGAGAGGACCCAAGTCTTTTGTCTGAAATTGTTTGAAGAGGTGTGCTTTGAGTTGCTAGATACCATCTGTGTCATCACCAGTAATGACGGTGTCATCGACATAGACAACAAGATAGATGCACCGACCAGAAGGAGAATGGATAGAGAAAACAGAGTGGTTAGCCTCACATCGGGTCATGACAAACTGTATTAAGATAGAGCTAAAGCGTCCAAACCAAGCATGATAAAGAGGCCAATGATGAATGGCAGCCATGGCTAGAAGGCATTTTTAATAGTGAAGAGGCCAATGATGAATGGCAGCCATGGCTAGAAAAAGACGAACATAAGTGATTTTGGCCACAGGGGAAAAAGTATCCCCGTAATCTAGATCAAAAATCTGCGTATAACCTTTAGCCACTAAATGAGCTTTGAAACGATCAATATGACCATTGGATCCAATCTTCACTATATATACCAAACTACAGCCCACGGTAGTCTTGTCAGGAGGCAAGGGAACAATCTCCTAAGTGCCATTGGAATGCAACACTGCCATCTCTTCCAACATTGCCTTGCGCCAATTGGGATCAGCCATGGCTTCACCTGTAGACTTAGGAATAGACACATAATCCAAAGCAGAAACAAAGGAAACATAGGAAGGAGATAAATGATCATAGGGTTTCGAGAGGACTGAATACCTTTCCATAATGCAATAGGAAGTTCAGGTGCAGGAGGCATAGATGGAGGGGCGGTTGGAGTAGGAGATGGGGCTGGTGGATTACTGGAAGGAGGCACCGCTGAAACCTGTGTCCGCCGCTGGTAGGTATGCAAAAGGAGGTGGAGAGGGAATGCGATAGCCCTTATAGGGTCATCACATAGTTACCCAAAAGCAGAAAATAAAATTATTAATCGCTGGTTACTTTCGGAAAATAAACTTTAAGTTACGCCTTATCACGAAAATGGTGATGAATTTTTTTTTAAAACATCGAGAACATAAACAAACATATATATCTATATATATGCATCATCAGTTAAATGTACACTATATCACTAATAGGAGATCACAAAAGAGCCCTCATAAGTAAAGGCCATTCTCCATAAAACTAAGTAAGGAAAATAAAGACATATACATATAAAGTAACGAGCAGTCTAGAACCATACAAAAACTCATGGCTCTTAGTAGCCAGATCAAAAACTTACAAGACTCGCCCCCAAAAACTATACCTATAGCTGGTTAAGCTAATGAAAACCATTGGGGAGATCATGATGATCACCCCCACCTACAACAGGTGTATCTGGTGAAGATACCTCTGCTCCCGCTCCCTCATCAGAAGAGTCGTCATCATCAACGGCAGGGGGGTGTAACTCAGGATCATTCTCAAAGTACTTATCTGGGTCCTCCTCGATCTCAGGATCCTCTACCACCTCGACAGGAGGTGCTGCTGCTGCTACTGCCACCTGAAAGGCTGAATCGGTTGAGTTGAACGTGCTTAGCCAAAAACTGTAGATAAAGCCAAACTGGAGGTAGAGATAACTCGAAAGTCTCCAAGACATGCGTCCTCTGCTATGGCCCCACAGCTACTGTGCCGGCGACCTCTCGACTAGGGCCAAAATAAGTGGCGCTTAGTGCCCCCGGGTAAATCTCCCAAGCGCCAGCATGGTGTGCGTGATCAAACATGATCGAGCGCAGCCTCGAATGTGCCAGAGGCAAATCCGGGTCCATCTAATCTCATATGTAAATGTATATGCACAGGTAGAGAAACCAAAAATAAAACATGCAAGAGTGAGAAACCAATATATGGATTTAACTCGACAACTATATGCGCGACACAATAGAGAACACATACATATATATATGTTATATCTGAGACACCCCGCTGTGCCCCTTGTGCCTTTATTTAGTTATTTAGATTCCTCGTGTTATTAACCTTGATTATAAATTGAAAATGCGACGGAATTAAAATTTGACCAACAATGAAAGATAACATCAAAGTCATATTATAAATACACATTTAAGTAAGATCCCTAACAGGTACATCCTTATACAAATCCTTAGTTGCGGAAACATAAACACATAGTTCTAGACTCACTGGCCCTATTTACTTAAACGTTATTACTACCATCTACAGCTCGTCCTCCTGCGTCTGGCTCATAAGGAGTCCCGTCCAACTCCTCCACATTAAAGTCCTCGGTGAAGTCCTCAGCTGGTTCCTCCACATAGTCATCACCCAGATCTTCCGTAAAATCTTCTCGTATCCATATAAGCAAAACATATACAAATACAGAAATAGGGGATAAGACACATGTCTATCATCAAAGGTGGAAAAATGGACATAGTATATAAATATAATAATCATTAACACCAACATCTCTCAAAACTCCAAATCAACCTTAAACCACTATATGGTTCCTCTACCCTTACTCTCATGCAAACTTGGCCATCTATATTCAATGTCATTAGTCAGTAGTCCGATCGGTCCGGTGCCAGTAACTTAGTGCCTTGGTGCCCAAACACCAGTATAGTAGTTCCAAACTACTCATGCCGTTGTGCGGCGATAGAACCCAGTAGTTCCCGAACTACTCATGATATTGCTCAATTAGTGCCATGGTGCCCATACACCATTTTAGTAACCTTTGCGCAACGCGATTCCTCAGGGACTCAAGGACTATCCCGACCTCGTGTGTTTCATCACACACGGCCATGAACCTTAACACATCTATATTGATGAATCTCACCAACCCGCATTTATTATAGCCTAATGCCTCAGCCTTCCACCACAAGTCTCAATACTCATTCAATATCTCATCTCTTCTATACACTAAGGCTAGGCATTACTAATGCATCATAATTCACTCACCCAAATACATCTCTTAAATCACACATCTCGTGCCCTAACATTAACTAAACAGTTTATCATCCCAGGCAGATCATACATACTATATTATCAATCAACTACTCAAGTATCACAAGATATAATAATAAATAATTTATCACAACATAATTCAATAATCAATAAATTCAATCAACCTCGAATATCATAAGATTATCCTAACGGCGATAAACCCACAATCCCCAAATCATCATTGGTTTCACGAAAAAGCTTCCAATGTGATTTTGGTCTTGTCGATTACTCGACCACTAGTAGCATTTAGGTCGCCCTACACAATTATTATAATTGAAATACTACTTATCCATTTCCGATGGTAGATTGGTTCTTTCCCCCACCTGAGTTAGCATCGAACTCCCGAACTCGATGTTCCTCGCTATCACACCACAGCTTAATAGTATCACCTTGAATCAAACAACATAACTATAATTAATCAAACAAAATCATCTATGACACTTTAGGGCTAGGTTCGGCTAAGACTAAGAAAATAGGTTTAGGGTTATTTTCTCAACTTCATTCTTTGGATTCTACCTACTAACGTCCTAACTAACTTGGATAAAATGGTTTCAAGTTAAGATTTAAAATAAAATCCTCTAACACCAAAGGTTAGGGTTTCGGCCTATATTCGAAAAATAGGTTAGGAAATTTAGTTGGATTCAAGCTCTTGGATTTAGATCATATAGATACTAGAGAGCTCAAATCAAGCATTAGATTTCAAAAATGAAAACAAAATCATCAAACCCTCTTTTGGGTGAGATTCGGCCACTTAGAGAAAATAGGGAAGGAAAATATTTTTGATTACATGCTCTTGGATAATGAAAGTAGAGATTATAACTAGATCATAGAAATTGGTTTCATATTTTTATGATTTTTCTACAATTTTCTAGAATTATTCTAAGTTCTAGATCTAAGAATATGAAAACTCAAGAACATGAAGAACAAAAGCTTAAGAATGGAAAGAGATGATCATGTTACCTCAAGTGTGTGAAGGAAATGAAGAAATGATGATGATCTTGGCAAGTTCTTCAATGGAAACACTTAAAGCTCTTGAAGAAGAAAATGAAGTTTTTGTGAAGAAAAGTGAAGAATGAGAAAAAATGAAGAAGGTGGGTGAATTGATGAGGAGGCCACGGTTTTGGGGCTATATATAGGGTAGATTTAAGGCATTGTTTGGTTTGTTAGCTTTTAGATTAATGGGTTTTGTGATTATTTAATTAATATAAGATTAACTATAGTTAATAGTAGGTTATTTTGGCTAATCATGGTTAATAATATGTGGCTCACAATTGATGGAGGTGTGGCTGATTTTGGGCCACACATAGTGACTCACCAATGAGTCACTGATCCTATCCGTTAGCGGTTCCCGTAAATTCTGTATGCAGCTCCGTCATTTATCCGATTTCGGTTTTTGAGAGGAAAATGATGAAACGAAAGCAAAATGAAATAGGTATGGTTTAGTATATATATATATATATATATATATGCACGAAATTTAGGATATGTGGAAGGTTTACAACCACGTAAAATGAGTGGTTAAGAGTGCGTATATGTGTCTTGTTAATAACCGCGAAAGCTTGGGGTATTTTGGTCATTTTACCTAAAAGTCATTATTACTAGCATTTAATGCTCATAAATGCTTGGTGACTCATCCTCCATGAGTCATCATGTGTGACTCGTTGTCCCGATCTCTTGATGGGCCTCTGCAGTTCCATTTTCGACTCCGTCGGTTTCCCGATTAGGGTTTCTGTCTGTTTTTCGATCGAAAATTTTCAAACTAACCAGACTCGTTGGAAATATGATTTAATCATAAATCATTTCGTTCATGAGTCAAAATTAGGTTTTCTGATCATTAAAATCTTACTGTCAATGAAAACACCACCTGTTTTCCGTTCGAACTTTCACCAAAATTCGTCCGAAAACACATAATATTTTATTTCTGATCAGAAATTTGGAAAGTAGAATTCCTCACGGACAAAATATAAAAAATCTACAAATTTCAGTTTTCAGGTCAAATTAGAGTTTTCTGTCAGTATAAAATTATACTGTCAGTAAAAAAAATGCAGACCGGTTTCCGTCTGACTTTTAAACCCAAATTTTAAATAGAGCTTCCTACCATAAGAGAGACTATTAATATGATTTTATTTTATTAAAAAATCACTTTCTAACTCTCAGATTAAAATATAATTAATTATATTTTAACCGGTTAAACAGCATAATTAAAAATCAGGCTATTACAATATCAACATAAGCATTCATATCAAAGCAAATAGTTTATCAATGGGTTTCACACCCCAAATGTCATCATTTGAAAAACTATGCATGAACACTTCAAATACATCATCTAAATTCGCACTTAATCTCATGAGATATCCCAACTATGCAAGAACACTTCAAATACATCATCTAAATTCGCACTTAGTCTCATGAGATATCCCAACTGTAGTGAGTTGATCAGACTCGATTGCCATATAAGGCAAAAAAGCACGCAGCCATAGGCACACAGTCAAAACCCATTGCACATTGTCCAAACCCGAGGCATAGTGATAAAACCGTAAATGGGGTTTCATTGTCCAACCCTGGCACAATGAAGAAAATCGTAGCATGAGATACCTGACTCTACAAGGTACTCACACATAAACCATGGGCACGTCTGCCAAATGCATGCAAAAACACTTTGTTCTTGACACTTTTCTTTGTGTTCAATCTCTCCTTGCCGAAGCTCAAAACGGCTTACGACTAATTATAGTTTTAAACATCTTTAAAACTTTTATTAATAACACAGGACCTCAAAGTCCGAGTGCTCAATCACGACACCCCTAGACCGATGCACCAGCCATAGGTTCGTGGTAATAGAAAACATCTTAAATGTTTTAACACAGTAGACACCAAGTCTATAGGGCCTCAAAGTCCAAAGGACACCAAGTCCATAGCACAATAAGAACCTTAGTACCCCGATGTCTCGGTTACCAAATCACTTGAGGCTCAAACTTATTAAAATACGTACTGTCGCTTTAGAAATACTTATCGTCGATACTTTTCTAAATTGTCGTCGTTTAACCTTTTTAAAGTCATTTAAGCTAAATATTAGCTTTTTCCACTTAAATCATTTTCTATAATTAATTAAGTTATTTTCGAAAAATAATTTCATAAAATAATTTTTTATAATATTCCGGAGTTTCTTACGTATAAATTAGCAGTACAAAAATAATTTCACGGTTATGTCCTCACATGACTCATGGTTCACTCTTACACTGATAAATCATTAAAATAATGATATTTTCCAACATTCCTTATTTTTCCCAAATAAAATTTTCCATTAGTATTATATTCCAATATTTTACCGTTAAAATATTGAATATAATTTATAAAGCTTTTATCTGATTAATTGATTGGCCACTGACCACTGTCAGGCTTCTCAAACAACAATCAACAACAATATCACAGTAATATTCCCAGGCAGATCATGCATCACAACATTATAATATATAACTGCAGATAAACAATTAAACGCAGATAAACCATCACAGATAAAAATAACACAACTTAAACAAACATCAACAGATAAATAATTACAGACAACAACTTGATAGCATGTAGCCATCGGAAAAATCCCTCAAGCAATCCCCTCTTACCTTTCGAAGATTTCTCAGCGAAGTAAAAATACTTTGTCGGAAGTCCGGTCTAACGTACACAACAAACTCACTCAACCTTCAACAATTATAATCAAACATTTAAAACACCTATGCACCACACATATTGGTTACGACCTCAACAAGGTTTTGTGGCTAAAAATTTCTAAAATTGCTGAAGTCATTGGATTAATGATCCTAAGTACTTAAGACAATGGATTAATGATTAATCAACAAAGTTTGAATCAAAAACTTCCAAACCTCCAAAATCCTAGGTTCGGCCATGAGGAGTAAATGAAGCTAGAGATTTTTGTTTGATAAAATAACTTGGATTCAACATGAGTACATACTAGAAAGATAATATACAAGATCATTTGTAAAGGAAATGAACAAAATCTTCCTCTAACCAACCACATAAGGTTCGGCCTTATCAAGTTAAATGGGGAGGAAATTTTGGATTTTAACATACTCTTGTATTATGAACATATGGATGATTACAAGAACATAGAAACTGGTTTCACATTTTTAGGATTTTTCTAGGATTTTCTATGAATTATCAAAGAGAAGAACATGTATGATGAACATGATGAATAAAGCTTTGAATCATGAAATGAATTGAAGAACATATAACTTAAAGATGATGAGGATCATGGATTACCTCTTGAATTTCAAAAATGGGCAAGGAATCAGCAACTTCCTTCACAAATCAAGCTTTCTTGTGCAAGGAGAAAATAAGAACAAAGTGGAAGTTTGATGAAGATTTGAGAAAGTGTAAGAATGAGCTAGAACTCACTTGACTCATCAAGAATTTATGAGCCACAAGTTGGGCTTGGGCTTGCGCATGGGCTTAAGAAAATTCCTCCAAGTCTAATTGATTTTAAAGCTTGAAAATGGCTTAAGAATTAATACTTGGCAAGGAAAGTTTAGAGTACAATTTGGCTTCATGAAAAAATGAATTCATGACCAGGATATTGGGCCTCAAAACCGCAGCCCAACATGGTTTGGAAGAGCCAAAAATTGATTCACTTCACTTAGTGTATCATGGAAACTAGTTTAGGGACCAAAATGAAATTAAGAGAAAGTTTAAGGATCAAAATGCAATTATTAAAAATTGCCAACATAACCTTATGCCACACTAATCCTCTCACATGCATGACTCATTCATAAGGAAACATAGGGTTTATCCACTTATCGAGTCCCGAAACTCCCGTAATCGGCTCCGTCGTTTACCCGATTGAATATAACGCCCGTAAAACGTATATTATTTCACTTTTAATGAAATAATTTTAAAAATACACAATCGTAGGAAATAAAATAAAAACCTAAAGTTTTTCGTTTACGAATTAAAATTAGGTCTTCTGATCAGTATAAATATACTGTTAGTGAAATTCGCAGGCCGGGTTTCGCCCGACTTTTCAGCCTAAATTTTAATTATAGCTTTCTACGTTCAAGTAGAGTTGAGTAATGAACTCCGTTTATTTAAAATAATTTTCTAAAAATCAAATAAACATTTAAACATATTCATATGCATTTCTGTTATTTAAAACAGTGAAAAGCAGGGTGTTACAGGGAACAACAATAGGTGCCGGAACAACTCGTTGGACTTCCGGAAGGTCCTCAGTGAAGTTGACATCAAGGACGGCAGAAGTGGAGAAGAATGGGATAATCTCAAAAAAGGTGACATCAGCAGAGACAAGATATCGTTGATGTTGTGGACAAAAACAACGATAGCCCTTTTGCAAACATGAGTAACCCAGGAAAATACATTTGAGAGATTTGGCTGAGAGTTTGTCTTTACCTAGAGTGAAATCCTAGACAAAAAAAGGTGCAACCAAAGACACGTAGAGGAATAGGATAGAGTTCTTTTTGTGGATACAAGAGAGTGTAAGGAACCTGATTGTGAAGGACAGAGGAAGGCATGCGGTTGATAAGATAGCAAGCCGCGAGAAACGCATCACCCCAGAAGCGAAGAGGAACATTATGGTGGAGCAGAAGGGTACAAGCTATTTCAACCAAGTGCCGATTTTTCCTTTCGGTAACACCGTTCTATTGTGGTGTGTGAGCACATGATGTTTGATGAATAACCAAGTACACCAGAAACCTTAAAATATATTAAAAACATCAGAACGATTTTTCATTAAAAATAACCAAGTACACCAGGAAAAATCATCAATGAAAGTGACAAATTGATAGTAGCTTAAGGTTGAACAGACATGATTAGGACCCCAAATATCAGAATGAACCAAAGCAAAAGGTGGCGCAACACTTTTATATAAGTATGACGAGTATGTTTTCCTAACTGACACGACTGACATTCAAAAAATTAAACTTTAGAAAAACTTGGAACCATGAGACTCATTTTATTAATACTAGGATGACCCAAGCGTTGATGTTCAAGGGTTTGAGAAGCAGTGGAGACACAAGCAACAGGCGACGAAAGTTGATGTAATCCTTGAGACTCATGTTCTGCTCCAATCGTCCGTCCCGTACGCCGATCCTAGACATAAACAGAGTTATTAACAAAAAGAACAGAGTAATCAAGGGTGCAAGTGAGTTTGCTAATTGACACGAGATTAAAAGGACAACCAGGAACATAAACCGCATAATCTAAGGAAAGATTAGGAAGGGGATGTGTTTGACCAATGCCTTTAACTTTAATTTGATAGTCATCGGCTAAGGTGACATTGGGCAAAGAATCCAAGTAAGATAGTTTAGAGAAAATGGATTTGTTACCAGTCATATGATCGGAAGCACCGGAGTCAAGTATCCAAGGTCCAAGAGAGGAGGACTGAGAGACAAAAGCTACAGGATTACCAAACTGAGCAACGGCGGTGGCAAGTGAGATGGGCTGTTGTGCTGCCTTGAATTGGAGAAAATCATTGTAATCAGCAGCAAAAATAGTAACTTCCTCAGCATTGTTTGGGGCAGTGACATGAGCAACGTTAGCATGTTAGGATTATTCCCTATCCTTGGTGCGGCATTCAGCTTCAATATGCCCAAAGCGGTTGCAATAAGTGCAGCGAGAATGACGATAGCCACCACCACGGCCTCCACTCCGTCCACCACGTTGATGAGAGTGGGAGACAAGAATGGAGGAATCTGTTTGAGGAATGGAAGAGTGTCCTAAAGCATGAGGAGTTGAGAGACGCAGCAATTGTTCACTAACCAGGTCATAGGAGGGAACAGTGGAACCCAATAGTATTTGATTACGTACCTAGTCAAGTTCAGGAGGTAGACTGACAAGTGCAAGAACCATGAAAAACTTGTTGCGTTGCTCAGCGTGAGCTGCTGCATCTTTAGCAAATGGCATTAGTTTCTCAAAATCAGCAATTAAATGATCAAGCTTACCAAGGTATGTCTGCATATCCATGTTTTCCAACTTCACAGAAATCAGGTTGAGAACAACACTGTAGAGGCAATGAACATCATTAGAATATACTTTCTTGACCTTTGTCCAAACATCATAGCAGGTGGTAAAGGCCTGGTATTGGGGCTGGAGTTTGGGGGCAATAGAAAACCAGAGAACACTACAAAGAGAGGCATCGATTTGCTTCCGTTGGGCTTGTTCCTTGTCTGGAATATCCTTGGCTTGTTTTGTCAAGTGGTCTTCATGGCCTTGCCCTTGAAACCACAACTGGACAGCAGCAGCCCAGGTGCTGTAGTTGGCAGTACTATTTAATTTTTCACACTGGATCAATGTTCCATTGGTAAATGTCACTGCAATACTTGAATCGGAAGAGGAATCGGTGGAGGCCATGAGAAAAGAGGCTGAAACAGGGCTGGAGAGGATCACCGGATTGAGGGAAAGGCGGCGGAGGGGTCGCCGGAGAGTGGGTCACACTGGAGAGCAACCAAAAAATGGTTATGTTGCGAGCGGTGGTTGCCAGAGGATGCTGGAGTAGATGGTGGGGTCACACCAGAGTAAGGACGCGCAATGGAACGGAAAATGGAGCACACAATGGTTGCGGGTTCTGTTCACCCGAAAATGAGAACCACTGAGGAGAAGAAAAAATAACCTATAACTACTGATACCATGTAAGAATAGTGTATATATGAATGTTGTGTGTTATATGTCCACACATGTATGTTATTTATAATCACATATTAGGGTACAAGAGAATCAATTATAAATACAAAAGAATAAAATCAAATCCCTAATTAGTAAATGCATCCCTAATTCCTAGCACTTGTTATTTACATATTAAGTATGTGTTAAATATGCTTTCTAATAGAAAGCAACAACATATCAAGCAAAAACCAATTAAAGGAGAAAACTCATATACAAAATGCAAAACAAAGAGCAAATATTAGAAGTAATCGAAGGTGCACAAATGACATATTAGAGCACAACCTAAATCAATGAATATGCAAAAATGACACACCGACCTTTTAAATACATAGTATTATAGTATTTGGGCTAAGTAGAAAGAAGATAAAGACTTCTCACATCATCATACCGACCTATTGAACTATTAGCAAATATAGAAGCAAGGAATAGAAGCTACCTTGATTTTCAAAATCTTCAATGTATCCATCCTGCAAGAATGGAAATCGTGCTTCTTCTTCCTATTTTCCAAATTCCATTGGAGGCATATCAATTAGTTCCCCAGATTCCATTACATAGGCTCATGTCCATTGGCTTCCCCCGGCAATAAAATAACACAAAAGCATAAAAAATCAAGAAATGCAAAAGCATAATTGAAAGCTTAGAGTTGTAAAATCACATGTCTTCATGAATGGGAATAATATCATGGAATAATATCATGTCTTCTATTATACAGCTAGCTCTCAGTTTGTTAGTTCCTGTTTTATTGCTTTTTTGTTTCTCCTACCTGCTAACATATACAAACACTTATTGATTTGTTTAACAAAAAAATTGGTTTTTCAAGCACTTGGTATTCCCGTGGATAGGCTAGTCCGAGAAGCTGATTCAGTTTCAATATGTTTTCTTTTCCCTTTTTTTTTTGCCCTAAGATTCAGTGCGGCATTGGTAGTGTTATATATCATCTTGAAGACCAATTTTATTGCCTAATTCAAATAAAACTTATATGCTTAGTTACTTCCACATCCTATTAAATAATAATAAAGCTAGCGAACTTATGATTCCTTTGAAAATATAGGTTTGCTTATCTAAAGGTCTATGCGCAAATAAGTGGTATAATAAACAATTAAACTACCTTGGAAAGGAGTCTACATAGGTGAGAAATAGCCTAACATCCTGTCAGTTAAACTACCTATATCTAACACATAGTAAATTAAATATTCAAGAAAATAAATTGATTGAAAGAAAATAAAGCAAAATAATCTAAATTTACCCAACTAAAATGATATCATATCAATAAGCACAACCATAGCTTATTGGACCCAATCGAGATCGATCATATTTCAAAGTAGCCAATGGCGAATTTATTCTGTGATTCCTAGTGGCTACATAAATGTGAAGTGTGTAGAAACAAATTTTAAAAATTATGATATATATTTAGTCACAGTCTTGGAAGAACCAAGCTGCAAAGGGCTATCTCTAGCTTGAACTACAACTATGGTCTGGTCATGGAACATATTTTAAAGAATTAGTCACAATCTTGGAAGAACTAAGTTGCAAAAGGCCATGCAATCTATTATGAAGCAAAACACTGTAGTAATGAAATCCAAATATGTCAAATAATGAAAATTATAGATGAAAATTTAAATGACATAGGCCAAGTCAACTACCTTGCTCCCTCCGGCCATTATTAGTTAGGATATAACCTTACAATTTTGGTTCTGTGACCTTTCGTTGATTAACTTTATTAAAACTTTCATATTAGATTGTCTTTAGGAAGCAAAAAACATTTGTCGTAGTTGAATATCATTCCTGATATAACTTTCCTTTTATCTAGAAAGAAATCAATATCACGAATCATGATTCCATGATTGCTTGAAGTTTTCATAATATAATCGATGATCCTTGATTAAACTTAATACATACTCATAACTAATTAGGCTTTCAAATAATCACGCAGTACACCATCAATAGAAGCGTTTGCTTGTGCCTTACCATGCACACAATATCATTGCCAAATCAAATCACATTTTCTCAATTTGTGATCCAAATGCAAGTGTAGTAGATGATTTAAGAAATCGTTTTGATTCAAGGAGAGAAAAAAATAAACTGTTGATGACTGAGGCCACATCAAGAAAAATGTTTGGAAGGATCTTTAAATTTGATGTGGCATATATTCATGAATCATGAGCTAGAGCTAGCTATCTGCACTAATGCATTGAATGCTCAAACCATTTTGTAAGAAATAATTTGTAAAATCATGGAATATTCCCACAAAACTTCTTCCTAGTTTTGCCTAACTCAGATTTAAAAATTTAAACAGAACTAAGAAACAAAAGACCTTATCTTACATTTTGTATGATTCATCACTCTCGGGAACCAAGCCAACCAATACTTGTCTAGGAACATTATCAACTAACCATCTGGGCCACCCATCAACCATCTCACTGTCACCATCAAAAGCATTCACTGACAACTTCTTACCATCACATATATTAGCATTATCTGTATGGGAAGACTCCTAGCTTTAGGAAAATGAAAATAAAATAAGAGTACTATAATGATTAGAAAATGATAAACATTTGAACACTAATGATTGTCAATATATATGGCATCTTTCAATACTGTTTGCTTGGAAGTTGAAAGTTGTTACTATGATTTTTTTGAACCATTGATCAAGCTTAAGAAAATATTATAAGTACTTGAATATAGGTATAATTAGATTTGCATGTACTCTGAAGGTAACAGCTTAAGTACGAAATTCTTTTTTGTTGGTATGATGAGGTAAGTTATTTCCTGAAGTTTGAACCATGATGAGCAACATAGAATAAAATAACTAACATCATTTTATAAAAAGAAAAAGGGTTAATAAAAAGTTAAGAATGATGATATTCCAACAGTTATATACTAATAAGTTGGAATAATAACATCTTTATACTTTGGATCCACAATAAAACATAAAACTAATTAAGCCTATAAAATAACATAAGCCTATAAACTAATTAAGCCTATAAGAAACATTATGAAAATCATTATTGAAAGGGAGGAAATATACCTGAATTGTTTTCCTAAAATTCCTAGGGTCATCCTGGTCCTCAAAGGGATATGCTCAAACCAGCATGACATATAGAGTCACCCCACATGAACATATATCAGCCAACTAAAACAATACTAGAAGAGAAACACATTATGTAATCACTAATCATTAATATATTATAAATCAGCCACAAGGAACTCAAAAGAACCAATTTGTTAATATATTACCCTGCCATCATACTTTCGCCTAGAAAAAACCTTTGGTGCTATATAAGTTGGTGTTCCAATAGTTGATTTGGGTCTTGATTGGAGCAAAGATGATTACATCACAAATAAGAAACACTCAAATAACTAAACAACAACCAAAATATCATTGGGAACTTTAAACTTGATGATGATACTAACTCAGTAATTCTAATACCTTTGAATAACTGAAGTTACAAAATTTTAAGCGATGCGCAGGACTTCCATCTAAAAGGGTATTTTGTAGCTTCAAATCTCTATGGCAAAATGGGGAAAAGAATGAAAACATTAGCAAGGCCACAACCATGGTAAAAAGTTACAATGTAAAGATGTACAGACCAAGAGAAACCTGGGGAATGTGATTTCAGGCTTCAAGAAAATTATATAAAGATGTACAGACCTTCTTACCCACAAAGAGGAAATTTCTCAAACACCTCATGTGCAATTTTTAGAATCAACCCAATTTACACAAACAACATAGAATAAAACCCTATTTTCAGAATCAATTAAAGTAATATAAATAAATGAAAATATAGGTATGAATTCATTTATCCTACAGCCATATGCAAAGCAACTAAAAGAATCTTACTGCAATATTTCAGGTTTTATTCATATTTCTCCTTGGAGGTCAATATGATCAGTCTTGGACCAAGGTTTTGCAAAATAGGGAATTGAGCTAAACAAATACAAATAGATAAATAAAATCTTGAAGTTCAAAACATCTATTAGGGATACTCAATAATTTTGGAGGAATTGGGCCAAAAAAAAATACATATATACAAACAGAAAATTAATGATGTATGTCTAGCGGCATGTGAGGGGGGAGAGGGCGTTGTGAATTGCAGAGGAAAAATGAAGATGGAAAGTAAAAGAGGAAGGGAGAGATCTGAGAGGGAGGAACCACATAACCTTCAGCTTTGCTCCTCCACGCACCCAACACGTCTGAACTGCACCGCGAACCTCCTCAAATTCCATGTTGATGGCGGCAGAACCATGCGACGGCACCAACACGTTGAGAAACGTATAGGAGAGTAAAATAGATAAAGGTAAAATTAGGTAACGAAAATTGCAGAAGAAAGGGAAGATGGAAAGGAGGAGATGAAAGAGAGGAACAGAGAGATATGAGAGGGAGGAGGAAATGGATAAAGGGGAATTAGTTTTGAAATATTTTAAATTTGAGAGCTGAGTGGAAAAGAAAAAAGTGAAATGAAATGAAATAAAATAATAATAAGGGAAGTGAGGTAAGTGTAACACCCCCCTTGGGCATTACCTTGTGAACACGTGCAGAAATAAAATTAAAAGGAATTTGCTGGTTTCTTTCGGAAAATGAGGCTTATAATTTTGTATAAGTCCGATAATAGGGGTAAAATTTTTTCTTCAACGGAACACATTTTAAAATTTACCACACATATTACAACGGTAACATTATATAATATTCATCAACACAGAAATTTAGTATAATCAAAATTAAATCTTTCACAGCATACAAGTTTTTCCTGAAAGTATTTCAGGATTCCCAACTGAAAATTTAACCACATAAAAGGTCTAAAGACTATGTGACACCCTTCTACCCCGTATATTATAGGACATTTAAATAAAAGAAATTAAAATAAAAACATGCATTTTTATTGAATAATTAAAACCTTTGTCCATGGGTAGACAAGTCCCACATGAACGAGTTCACAACGCGGAAAATAAAACAAGTTAAAACAATTAAACATATCAAGGAAATAAACCTATCCTAACCCCGATGTCACATACAGAGCTGGTATAACGGTTCCGGAATAAAATCCATGGAATTACAACTGAAGACTAACAAACTAACTGAACATAAGCACAAGCCCTAACTATGAGTGGTGGCTCCTCAGAGTCACTCCTTTTCGGGCTACTCGTCATCCTCTGCAAGGTGTCAATCAGGCCAAACAAACAAACAAATAATGGGGAGTAAGAATCATGTAAACATAATAGCAAGGAGGTAGGAAGTAAAGTAAAATATACAAGCATGGCACCAATGTAAGCATACATCAATAACATGTATAAACATACATCAACATCATCAACATCAAGCATACTATGTAGTGCAATGCAGTCCTACTCCGCTAAACCAACGATGCATGTGGATCCACTAAACTCGGGATGGACGACTTCGGAGTTAAATTTCCACATTGGGAATCGACTCCTTGGATAGCCAACACATCAAACCAACGAATGCCTCGTCACAGGGGTGCAAGGAGAATCTACTCCAACCGTGGATGGCCAGATCGCCGTACTCTAGGATGACCTCGCCTATGTCGAACATCCCTCAACAACAACTCCAATGCAATGCGTATGCAACACCACAACAACGGCAAATGCCACCTCCATAACTCCAACGGAATCAACCGAAGACATCAGCTGAATCAATCGCAAAACCACCTTTAACCAAACCAGGTCAAGGTCCCCTTGGAGCAAACTCTCGGCTGCTAAGGTACAACATCAACAACACCTTAGACCCAAACCATGGGGTCAAGGCTTCCTTGGCCAAAAAGCACCAAGGTATAACTCATCAGTGTGCGGTAACCCAACGGGTACCGGCTTATCAAACTCAACACCTCACCATCTCATCATCTTAATTATCTTTGGTAATCATTAACCAAATTGTCTAATCTTTATCTTTGATTAACTATGTCAACTCATCAACGTTGGGGAAAGGTGGGGTTAGAACCCCTTTAAGTCCTTTAATTACGTCTCTGTCTGTTAGGGGACCACGGTTGTGCTTGTCCCCTGCACGGTCGTGCTGTCACATAAGTGAAGCACGGTCGTGCTTCCTATTGGGCACGGTCGTGCTCCTTGTCCTGCACGGCCGTGCTTATTGCGCGGCCATTTTCCATAATTCAAACTGGGAGCACGGTCGTGCTCCCTGTTCAGCACGATCGTGCTCAATGCACAACAGTACTGTTCTGGGCAGAGTCTCACATCAGATTTTAACCAATTGATTTGGGGATTAAATCCATTAATTATTAAGCCATTTAATAACCTAATATTGTATTAACATCTTAGCATTAAATTGATCATAATAACAACATCAACCAACTAACATCATGTTAATAACAACGATCAATGCATTATCATACTCATAAGCAACCAATCATGAACATGAATAGATAACCATGGCATCCCAAAACAACTAAGACATGTTATCAACAGAAACATCTTAACATATAGGCATACAACTTAAGATAACAACCGGGGTTATGGGAACCCCTTTACTTTACACTAACCTCATGCCTATGAATACACTACCCTTCTTCCCATACCTGGATTGAAGGTAGCTCTAACAACGGTCCTAACAGCAAACTGGTTCCTTCCCTTAAAGCGGCTCAAAACGAATCCATGCCTTGGAACAACAAAACATAAACCATCAGTTTCCCAATTCAAATCATGAAAAGGAAACTACAAAGGGAAAGGGACATTACCTCTATATGAGCACAGGTGAAACTGCACTTCCCAAGGCCTCCAATACTCAAGAATTGTTCTTAATAGGAGGGAAAAAGGGAAAAAGCACAATGTCAGCCGCAACGGGGTTAGCAGCCACCAAATATAGGGTTAAAAATGCAACCCTCGGTTTCTATGCACGTATATATAACCTGGACCTGAGCACGGTCGTGCTCACCCTTGAGCACTGTCGTGCTCAACTTAGCGTCAATGAGACGCGGTCCGCACAGTGAGCACGGATGTGCTCACTGTTGAGCACGGGCGTGCTCAACTTAAAATCAGAAACACGTTTCTAACCTTAAGCACGGGCGTGCTGGCTAATGAGCACGGGTGTGCTCATGTACCAGAAAGGGACTTTTAAGCCAAAAATCCCACTAAGCCCTTAGCCACGATTTAACAACCAAACGATCTTTAATGAAAGCACTTAACGATGCGGGTACGCCTCCATCATCTTGCTCTCCAGCTCCCAGGTAGCACTTTCCTTAGATGCCCCACTCCAAACTACTTTGACCAAAGGAATCTCCTTGCCTCTTAGCTGCTTCACCCTCCTATCCTCGACTTGAAGGGGTAACACCTCAAACGTCAAGTTCTCTTTCAACTGTATAGTGTTGGGTACTATCACGTGACTAGGGTCATGGATATACTTTCTGAGTTGAGACACGTGAAAAACATTATGGAGGTTTGACAAAAATGGTGGCAAAGCTATTTGGTAGGCAACTTCGCCGACTCTTTTGAGGATTTGGTAAGGACCAATGAACCTCGGAGTAAGTTTCCTCGCCTTCATCACTCTACCAACCCCAGTCGTCGGGGTAAATCTCAAGAATACATGATTGCCTTCCTCCTTTATCATGATAGCTCTTTTGCCTACTCGGTGCAACTCTCATCTATTCCTGAACCAACCTGATATTTTCTGTTGTTTCCTGGACTATCTCTGGCCCTAGCACCACACTGTCACTAGGTTCACTCCCACACAAAGGTGTCCTACATCTCCTCCCATATAGAGCCTCAAAAGGTGCCATCCAAATGCTGGAATGGAAACTGTTGTTGTAAGTGAACTCTATCAGGGGCAAATAATTGTCCCAACTACCAGATTGTTCTAACACACAAGCCCTCAACAAGTCCTCTAAGGACTGGATGGTCCTCTCAGACTGCCCATCAATCTGTGGGTGGTAAGCTGAACTAAGCCTAAGATTTGTCCCTAAAGCATCTTGCAAACTATTCCAAAACCTAGAGGTAAACCTCGGGTCTCTATCTGACACTATGCTCGAGGATACACTGATAACTCTTTGAATGAAGAGTTATTTAGATCCTTTTTACTGTAATTCTTTGCCATCCTTAAGGTTTTAAATTTGGTTTCTGTTAGAAAAAGTTAGTTTATACATATTTCTGTTAATTGTAGTAAATATTAGCCTTTTGCTCCTGATTGCTCTATCATTGTCTAAAAACTCTGTGTCTTGGCATGCAGAAAGCTTGCTGGAGCAAGGCTGAAGCATTGGGATACAAGAGCTTGGTTGCTGCAACAAGGACTACCTTCTAGTAGTATGGCACTAAAGGACAAAAGCTGTCAAGGACACCTTTCCTCTCTCCTCAAGGGCGCTGACGCTGTCGTTTTTAAGGAAACACAAGCGCATAGGATCAGCTGCCTTACATCATTTGGAATTTGGGTTAGGGTTATTTTATGAATTCTTTTGATTGTTGGCCCAAAATGGAATGAAAGATAATAGGGTTTAGTGTACTATAAAAGCATCTTGAAAAACCCTAATAGAGAGACTGGAGCATTCTGATTTATTTTTACACATTGTCTTGTTGAGAGCTGCGCTGAGTTCTTTCTTCCTGAGCTGCTCCTGCTGTGTTTTTCGTGTTCCTACATTGTCATGATTGCTTGCTCTTATCTTACATTTGTTCTTTGTAAGCTCACTATGAGCTAAACTCTTTAAGCTTTGGGTATGCTAGTATAATGAATGTCTAGCTGAGTTATGTAATGGCTATGTTTGCATCTTCTTTTATCACGCATTTAATGTTGTTTGATTAAGAGTGATCAACTTGATTGAACACTTAGCTTATTTAATTTGGAAGAATTAAGTAAGTGGAAACTTGATAAAGGATAGGGGTTAAATCATTAATTGGAAAATTAATTGATGATGAGTAGGCTAGGAGTAGCTATTTATGTCCCTAAGCTAGCTGGAACGAGCTTTAATTAGAGGGTGGTGTAATTAATCTGAATCTAGGAATAGAACAAGGTTAATGAACCTGACCCTATAATGTTGGAAAACATACTGTAATTTCCTGGAGCTAGATGCTAGAGCATGGTTAGAGCATAATGAGGGCTAAACAAAATTTATGCTGCAGCATACCTGAAGCTGTTTTAATTATCTAGATCATCAGGCCATTTTTTTTTTCTGTTAAACTTTTTAATTTACATTCATGTTGTAATTTGATTACTTTTTCTAGTATCATCACCTTTACTTTAATTTGTCCGCACACAACAATTTTTGGTTACTCCTTCCTAACTCTTGAACATATAATCTGAACTGATTTTGCCACATCAATTTAATCCCTGTGGGAACGATATCTGAACAAAAGTTCTATACTACTTGAGGCATTTGTGTATACTTGCACAAGCTTAAGAACAACTATTTTTAAGGTAACATACACCATGAAGCCTAACTATCTCTTTGATGTACAGCTTGGCTAACTTCTCTAAAGGATACTCCATGTTCATCGGAATGAAATGGGCAGACTTAGTCAGTCTATCCACAACAACCCATATAGCCTCAAAACCAGCTGGAGTCTTAGGGAGTCCAGACAAAAAATCCATGGAGATGCTATCCCATTTCCATTCTGGGATGCTCAAAGGTTGCAACTTTCCTGAAGGCCTTTGGTGTTCTATCTTGGCCTTCTAACAAACGAGGCACGCATATACAAACTCAGCCACGTCCTTTTTTATCCTAGGCCACCAAAACATCCTCTTAAGGTCCTGATACATCTTAGTGGCACCTGGGTGCACACTCAGTCCACTCCTATGTCCTTCTTCAAGGATCAACTTCCTAAGCTCAGGAACATCAGGTATGCACACTCTATCCTTAAACCTCAAGACCCCATCACTTCCATCCTTAAAACTAAGGTCTCTACCCTGAGCAAGCAATTCTCCCTGGTCCAAGAGAAACTTATCTAACTTCTGACCCTCTCTAATCTGGTCCATCAAGCTGTTGGTAACCTTCAAGGTACCAAGCCTAATACTCTTAGGGGTAAATTCACAAGCTAGACTAAGGTCTCTAAACTCCTCTATCAGATCCATCTCCCTAACCATCAAAGCAGAGACATGAAGGGTTTTCCTACTCAAGGCATCGGCCACCACATTGGCCTTTCCTGGATGATAGGTCAGCTCGAAGTCATAATCCTTTAAGAACTCCATCCACCTACGCTGCCTCATATTCAGCTCCTTCTGATAAAAAAGATATCTCAAACTCTTATGATCACTAAAGACCTCAAACCTCGCTCCATACAGGTAATGCCTCCAGATCTTTAAGGCAAATACCACAGTCCTAACTCTAGGTCATAGGTAGGGTAGTTCTTCTCATGGGTTTTCAACTGCCTAGAAGTGTAAGCAACTACCTTACCATTCTGCATCAACACACCACATAACCCTTACTTAGAAGCATCGCAGTAAACTACAAAGGGTTCACTAGGATCTGGCAAAACTAACACTGGTGCTGATGTCAACCTATCCTTAAGGGTTTGGAAACTCTCTTCACACTTAGAGTCCCACACGAACAATTGTCCCTTCTTGGTAAGACGGGTTAAGGGTAAATCTATCTTGGAGAAACCTTCTATGAACTGCCTATAATACCCGGTTAACCCCAAGAAACTCCTAATCTCGGTTACAGACTTTGGCGCTTCCCACTGGAGCACCGTCTCTACCCCAGCTGGGTCCACTGCTATGCCACCCTTAGAAATGACATGTCCTAAGAAGCTCACTTCCTCTAACCAAAACTCACACTTCGACAACTTAGTGTGCAACTGCTTTTCCTTAAGGGTCTGCAAGACAACCCTCAGGTGTTCCTCATGTTCCTCCTTACTCTTGGAGTACACTAAGATGTCATCTATAAACACCACTACAAACTTATCCAAGTAAGGGTGAAAAGTCTTGTTCATGTAGTCCATGAAGACCGCAGGAGCATTGATCACACCTGTGACACCATTCTACCCCGCATGTTATAAGGCATTTAAAATAAAACAGATTAAATGAAAACATGCATTTACTGAATAATTTAAAACATTTGTCCATGGGTAGAAAAGTCCCACATGAACCAGTTCACCAACGCGGAAAAATAAGGTAAGTTTTAAAACAATTAAAGCATAACCAACAATAACCCAACCCCGATGTCACAACTCAGAGCTGGTATAACCGTTTTCGGAAACACATCCTCGGAATACAACTGAAATAAACTAACAAAACATAAACTAGCCCTAACTATGAGTGGCGGCTCCTCAGAGTCACTCCTCTCTAGGCTGCTCGTCATCCTCTGCAAGGTGCCAATCAGGCCAACAACAAACAAACAAACAAACAAACATAGGGAGTAAGAATCATGTAAACATAATAGCAAGGAAGTAGGAAGTAAAGTAAATCATACAGACATGGCATCAATGTAACATACATTAACAGCATCAACATTCAACATGCTATGTAGTGCAATGCAAGGTGCTGTAACATCCCTGGCTGCTCTATGGATTGACGACTGACCCCACAGACCAACACAGGTCATTTTCAGCATGCTTTGTCCTCACTCACACGCTTCCCGAGAAACTTCCCAGGAGGTCACCCATCCCAGAATCGCTCCAAGTCAAGCACGCTTAACTGTGGAGTTCTTAAGTGATGTGCTCCCGAAAAGAAGGTGCATCTTGTTGGTATAGGTAGTACCAATCAATTCATATAAGCCATCCTCTACTGTATAGTCCCATACCTACACAGTCTCAGGATCCCTCTCATTCAGGTGTGCTATCGGTTCATTCATGTGTCCCTCCGCCTAGAAGCCTGCCAGGAGTCGCTCCTTGATCATGCCTCTTGCACCGGCGACCACTCCCCGTCCTCGTCAGCCCCGGGTGTCACATGCCCACCAGCTTCCGCTTGGTTCGTCCTCGAACCACACCATACTGGGAGAGGTGCCGCTCTGATACCATTTGTAACATCCCTGGCTGCTCTATGGATTGACGACTGACCCCACAGACCAACACAGGTCATTTTCAGCATGCTTTGTCCTCACTCACACGCTTCCCGAGAAACTTCCCAGGAGGTCACCCATCCCAGAATCGCTCCAAGTCAAGCACGCTTAACTGTGGAGTTCTTAAGTGATGTGCTCCCGAAAAGAAGGTGCATCTTGTTGGTATAGGTAGTACCAATCAATTCATATAAGCCATCCTCTACTGTATAGTCCCATACCTACACAGTCTCAGGATCCCTCTCATTCAGGTGTGCTATCGGTTCATTCATGTGTCCCTCTGCCTAGAAGCCTGCCAGGAGTTGCTCCTTGATCATGCCTCTTGCACCGGCGACCACTCCCCGTCCTCGTCAGCCCCGGGTGTCACAGGTGCCAATAAGGACGTACTTTTGTTGCAGCAAATAAAACCACCCGAGCTAGTTTGATGTCATGGTGGGAACTTAGAACACACTGAACAAAGAGGTTTCGCTCACAACTGTGAGTGATAAACCTAGCAACATTGACACAAGAGCCAAAATCTATATGCAGAACTCTGGCTCACCTTCTGCTGTCTTATCATCCTTTTTTTTGTCATAAGGGTTTGTGGGAATTGGTACACTACATAATCGTCTCTGAGTGTTCACTACCGCATCCACGGAAACTGAAAATCAAAGAAAGAAGACTGTAAATTTTTTGAAGTCATATAGGAAAGAAATTTTGTAAAAAGGCATATATGTTTATCAAGTATGAAATGCATAAGATAATGGAGGAAACCATAAGCAGTCATACCATGAGAACCATGAGCTGCACCATTTGAGTTAAATTTGGTCCAGTTACATAATGGAGGAAACCATCAGACTTCTTTAATCTTTGGAGCTTTCCTCAGATGACCAAATACAGAGAAGGATTTGAGGATGGTAATATCACCAATTGTATTATTCATACAACCTTTGGATATATTACCAGAAACAGACACAGCAGCAAACAATTCTACTCCAAATTGAGCTAAAAGACAATTTGTTGTTCTGAAATAGGAGAAACTTTGATATCAATTACAAAGAGAGTAGATTTTCCATGCACAAAAGGAGCTTCTCAAGCAAAATTGCCTCTAACTTTGATCCCATGTCAATAATGAACAATGACAATGACTTGCAAAAGAGGAAGATGTTCAAAATTATCTTTGGTCGCGATTATGCACTCTTGATCAGCTAACATTGTTTCAATTGCATTATCAGCTGATAACCTTTGGAAAGGTTTTTTGCAGAAAGGGTACGCCAAATTGCAAGTAAAAAGCCTGAATTGCCAGGACCAACACCGGATGGAAGACCTATTGATGACAAAATAGTAGTGACATCAACACATGGTGTCAATTCTCTTATTGAGATGTGAGCCTATTATTAAGATGCCAGCATCACCAGAACATGAAAGTGCAGAATTGGATGAATTTGGAGTAAATAATGATGATGAGTTTTACTAGGATGATGCATCCGAGGAGTTTCTAACAATCAATCTCAGTCAAGAACACTTGTCAAAAACATATAATGATTCTCTGGAAGATTATGAGAATGACATGAACATATCAACAAATTTAGTTGTGTTACCTGGAAATTAAAAGGCTTGTGTGAATCAACCAACAACAACTCTCAGGAGGAAGATAACACTCAAACAGTACCTGGAACTCTTTTGATACCATGTCGAACTGCAATTGAAGTGAAGACAAGAATTTCATTATTTGACCAAGTGTATATCTAAAGGTTACAAACTCATTCAACATACATGGGGTTAATGTTAAATTTAATATAAAGCTAAATCATTTTATGTTAGCTTAGGTGATAAAGTTGAGATCAGATCTAAACAAACATTTTTTTTTCAAAACAAGAAGCTTATTCCTTTACTTATAAAAAATGACCTAAGAAAATATTTTTTTTTTGAATATATCTAATTGTATATCAATCAACAAAAACATATGAAAATATATAATTTTTTTATCTTTTTTACAGTACAAGTCGAAAATATATTATATTTATACGTTTAAATCTTTTGTTTTCAGATAAAATCAAATTTGAAAAATTGATTCCATGCTATATGAAAAATATACGCATATTTACAAGCAGAAAATAAAAGGTTTTTATAAATCTAAATGAGAATTTAGTATTCATGGTATACCTTTGGTGCTTCATTGATTTGATTTGTGTGACGATCATTTTTATAAGAATATGAATCATCGTCATCATCATCGTCTCCATCGTCGGCCATTATCAATAAACATAATTGCTTTTTTCTAAGTGGAGAATTAATAATTTTATTGAGAAATCCCAGCAAACTTACGCTTTATATAGATGCGGACCAACTTAAGATATGTTTAGGTGGAGGAAAAGGGAGATGAACCGAAGATTAAATTAGCTTGTTTAGAGAATCGTATAAAAGAATTGTGTAATTTTGATAAACCGTTAGTGTAAATTTTTTTGTACTAATTAACCAATCACAAATCATGATATGAGTGAATTTTAATGTAGTTAGGCTAAAAGTCAAATATTTTTAATGATGTAGCAATTTATGATTGATTGATAATATAAATTTTTTTTACACTAACAATACATACCAATTAAATTCATAAAAGAAAGAAAAACATAGCATAGGGGAAGGTTAATATCATGTATCACAAATTAATAGAAGGAAGAAATTATTATTAACAAATTAAAGGAAGGTTGAAATACTTGAGGGACCCAATTGGCACAATTGGAACCTTGGGGACTAAAATTTCACAATCGCGATACCTGGAGGACCCAATTGTATCAATTAAAACCTGATGGACCAAAATCGTACAATTGTGATATTTGGGAGACCAAAATTGCAATTAAGTCAAAATAAAACAAAGTATAATTTCTTTTATGTCGTGTTATCCCTTATTTTTGTAGCAAAGCAAATGAACTCGTGATCTTTTCATCATCACAATCATAGCTTCAATTCAAAATAAATAATAATAATAATAATAATAATAATAATAATAATAATAATAAAATAATGAAAAAGATCTTTCTAAAAAAATATATTTAATCCAAAATTAAAAACATTGATGTATATCATATCATTTAACTTCATAAATAAAATCAAATGGTAAAAATTTCCTTAACTTTCGAGGTAAATTGCTGTCAAAATTTTTTTTTTTGAGGGGAATAACAAGTTATAATTCACTTTTCATAGAATCCACGTACTAAAGTGTTCTTGTCAACCCCTTAAATGGATCTCAGTACCTCGGGGATTAGTCTCTGACTCCCAACCGGAGGATACCCAAGTTCACCCAAAACAAAAGTGTCTTTCGACATAAAATTTTAGGAATTATTTCATTTATAATTATGTATATTAAGAAATCAATTAACTTTGGTTAGATTTGAGTGGATCTCATTTATATTTTTTATGGGTTTTATTTTGATTTAAGTTTTGATTATATATGTTCAAAAGTTTTCTTTATTAGTCAGCTTGACATAGGATCACCTTGCTTAAAAAAAACTCATTTACATATTCTATATAAAGACTATAAAGAAAATTACTTAAACCAAAAGATTCTTATCATTATAATGCAATTTTGGAATTATTTTGATTAAAAAATATATTTTCTTTGGAAAGTTTATAAAATAAGAAATAACTAGGATTTGAAATATTTACATTCAAAGTGTATAAATTTAAAAAACCACTTATTATAGATTAGATTTGAGCGGATGTATTTGGTTTTAGTTTTAATTATTTGATCAAAAAATTTGTCGTTATCAATTTTCCTATTTACATCTTCTATATAATGACAAAAAAGTAAGTTACTTGAACAAAATTGATCTTAATTTTTTTAATATTCTTAACATAGAAATTTATTCAAATTTTATTTTAAATATTACTTTAATTATAAATTTTAGGAAATAAAGGAATTATTTTGATTTATAATTAAAAATCCATTGGAAAGTTTATAAAATAGGAATTGATTTTAAATTCCTTTAAATTTAAATTATATAATTTGGAATTCACTTAAATTTGTCATAATTAATTTGATTTAATTTATTTATTTTCAATTTCTTAAATTAATAATTTAATCTTTATTAGTTAACTCGTTTCATATTCTAAGTAAAGAAAATAAATAAAATTACTTAAACAAAATGAATCCAATTATTTTAGGATGTTCTAAATATAGATTTTAAATTTTAAATTAATTGAAATCTTAACTTTATAATGAAATTTAAGAATTATTTTGATTCATAATCTAAATTTTATTTAGAAATTCTATTTTTTTTTTTTAAAAAAGGAGCCTCATTAAAACCTTATGATGCAAAACCCTCCTTAGGGATAAAAGCATCAACAAGGAAAAAGAGTGCTCAATTTATTAAAAGGAAAAAGAAGTACAAAAAGCATGGGGGGACATAAACCAAACCCATGAGAAGGAAGAAAAGAGAACATTAACAAAATCTATACATAGGAAGACCCCATCTATTATGGAAAAACTCAACCTTTAAAAAATCAGGGATAGAATCCCACCATGTGAAACATTTGGATGAAACTCCAAAATTAACTAATTTATCCGCACAGAAATTACCTTCCTTATAGATGTGAGACACCTTAAATTTCATCTTTAGAGAGAGGTTGACACAATTTTTCCATTTGTTTCTAAGATTCCAAGGGACAATGTCAGGGGAAGAGAAGGCTCGGACCACAAGAGAGGAATCACATTCTAGCCAGATATTTGTCCAACCCTTCCTACAGGCAATCTCTAAGGCTGTCATCACAGCAAAAATCTCAGCATGAAAAGCATTCTGGCTACCATAAAAATCAGCAAAACAACCTAACATTGTTCCACTGAAATCTCTATAGATCGCCCCTCCACCAGCTTGACCAGGACACCCCTTGGCTGCCCCATCTGTATTGACTTTAATCCACCCATTATTAGGAGCTAACCAGAAAACTGGGAAGATGTTTGGGGCTTTCCCTGGCTTGCCAGTGACCTTGAAGGTTTGCAGGATGGATAATTCATCATTGGAAGGATGCATACACTTACTAGAACAATTTCTTGAAATAGAGACAGAAGAAATAATCAAGGCAATAGCAGCTCTAGATGAGACTTTTTTATTATCAAACTTCATCTTGTTTCTAGAGAACCATATAGACCAAATAATGTTAATTATGGCTGCTGAAATGATATCTCCAACCTGTGTAACACCCTTCTCGGGCGCTACATTGTCTGAGACATTTCTATTTTTATAAGACCGAGTAAAGCGGAAAATAATTATTTTGTCAAAAATACGGGTTTATTTTTTTTCTTTTCTCTTTAACAAATAATACCATACATACCCTTTAACATATAACATAAACTTATGCATCCATATTATACAACCAAGTTCCAAGTACCATCAGTCATACATGTTCAGAAAGAAGGCGGAAATACCAACGCCAGTAAATAACAACAGACTGAAAATATGTTTATAATAATAATAATAGCTTTTTAGAGACATAACTCCACAAAATATAACATAGACACGAGACTGGCCAGACACAAAATACTGACAAAAGTCCATTATACTAAAGCCCTCGAGACTGTGTCCATGTCTCCCAGCACTCTCAAACTCCAGTAGGGTGTGATGGAGAAACAGTGTTGCCGTCATCTTCGTTCAACGCAAGATAGAAAACAACAAACCAGAAAATACAGAAATGAGGTGAGATTTCAATTTATCTTACACTTAACGCAGACATGCAATGGTACGACACACAGGTACGTACAAATATCAACAAACAATTATATCATCCATCACAATAGAAATAATAATATTTCACAACAACATAATCACAGGGCACCGTTTTCCCTAGATAGAAGACATCTAAGACTCGAGGAATGACCTCTGATTCTCTATACCATGGTTTTAACAAACAGTCGGAGAGAGTGGTTCGGAGGATTGTTCCGGATTACGCCAGCCTTGGGCAATAGAATGCGTCAACAGTCATCATGGTGCACATAGGCTTTTTCGGGAACATCCTACACTACCAGAAAATACATAGTGTCTAGTAGAGTATGTCGGTGTGTTGCAAGATCACCATACCACAGAAGAGCAACCAACTGGGCCTATATGAGTATTTCATACCCCGACACCCCCAAGCATCAATAGATCGTCACTATGAAATTCGCACCCGCATTAAAGTGTTAGCTCGATCTCCTAGGCACAACGGCCTTACAGAACATAGTTTCACTATGTGTTTGGGCAAACTTTGCCGGAAATGCGTTCTTCTCATCCATCCAATGGATGACATCGTGATTCCTTCGGAATTATTTCAACGTACCGTAACAGATGCTAGATGTCCTTAAGTCCGAATCACCGGTACTTAATCATCAAGCTAAAGTTCTCAAGTAACCTTTCATCTTTGTGCAATGTTTTCTTTAAAATATTTGTTTACAAATCCTAGCACATTATGAGATTGGAACATAGGTCCAATTTATTTATTTCTCTGTACTTTTCTAGTTGAGCCTTTTTCTTTGGCTTTCAATAAAACAAATCATTCTGAGTCCATTAAATTTTATGGAATATGGATAATGAATTATCCATACTTTATGACATAAGGTCGTGTTTCACCCCACATCATAATTTATTACGTTCGTATTTTCACTAAGTCATTCTTGACTTAGGTTTTTACACTTTACAGTAAAACCTCGTCTTTGAAGACAAAAATCCTTTTGGCTTAAAACCAAAACCTTTAGATAAAATCAAATCCATTTTCAAGAATAATTCCCCTCAAAGATACTTAGGTATCAATTTCTCCAAAACATTTTCTCAAAAATCCTTAAAACGTTTAACGACGGTTTCGCCGCTTTTTACTGAAATTAGGCCCAAAAATTCTACTTTTTGAAGATATGGTTCTTCACCTCAAATGTCTTATTCTCCTAGGTTCTATTACTTTTATGAAGATGTTGAAATTCTAATTTTCAATCAAAATTTCCCTTTATACACAATTCCTTAGAATTTGACCGAACGTCGTTTATTTTGTAAATCGCATAAATTCTTTTTCAACGATTTTACACTCTAATAATCCAAAACTCATTTTGGAGTTTTAGAACAGTTTTGTAAGCATGAAAAACTGTTTCTAACTGTCCAATTACTTTAATCTTCGAAAATTGCATTTTAGTCCCTAAACTTTCATGAATTACAAAATAGTCCTTTTTCACTTAAAACCTTATAACTTTTTAGTTATAACTCCAAATCAAACCAAACCAACTTCTTTAGAAATATTTTTCAGTTGCCCTCAAATTTCCAGAAATTTCGCTTCCAATTACTTTAATCTTCGAAAATTGCATTTTAGTCCCTAAACTTTCATGAATTACAAAATAGTCCTTTTTCACTTAAAACCTTATAACTTTTTAGTTATAACTCCAAATCAAACCAAACCAACTTCTTTAGAAATATTTTTCAGTTTCCCTCAAATTTCCAGAAATTTCGCTTCTGCCTCAAATAATTTTCAGTAATTGCAAAAAGGTCCTTTTTCACCAGAAAGCTTATAACTTTTTATGTATTAATCCATTTAACACCAAACCAATTTCTATAGTTTTCTCTCATCAAGGACTACAATCTTAACATACAAGCACATGAATTTCGGTGCAGCCACTGAAATTCTCAGAATTTGCAATTTAGTCCCTAAGGACTCATAAATCCATAACTTTCAATATACACATCCAAATCAATCCAAACCAATTTCTACATTCTTATCTAGTCATTCACTTCTCATAAAAATTATTCAAATAATTTAATACATCTTAGATCCCATATAACCAGTCAAGGCCGAATGGCCCAAAAACTTTCATGTTAGGCCATGTTTCATGTTAAACCAAATAAACAACCATCAAGTATCCAATTAGCAATCATTGAATCAAAATCAACATATCAACCACATCCTCCAAGAGAATCACACACATATGCAAATAAATATACAAAGTCATACTTAGGAATTACAAAACCACATAAACACTAATAAACCATTACATATCTACCCTAAGGTAGGATGATAGTAATCTCCCCCATACCTTTGATGATCACTTGAACTCAAACAAGAAGAGGATGATGTTCACCTAAAGCTCAAGGTTTGAACCAACAAAACCTAGCCATGAATCATCAACAAGGAAACAAGTTAAAAATGAAAGAAATCCACCAAACCCATTTAATGAGTAAGGTTTGGCCTTGTTATGAAAAGTAGGCTAGAGGTCACGAAATTTTAAAAGCTCTTGGATAATGAAAGTAGAAGTCATGTGAAGATCATAGAAATTGGAATCACATTAAAAGGATTTTTCTATGATTTTCTAGAGATTTTTGAAGTTCTAGATCTAAGAATTTGAAATTTGTAAAAACTTGATAGATGAAGAAAAGTTGTGAAAGGAAAGGAAGATATGATCATGGATTAGAAGAATCTACCTTTGGAATTTGAAGAAACCAACAAGAACTTAGACTTCCTTTGTAAATCAAGTGTAAGACTTAAGAGTTTTTTTGGTGAGAAAATGAAGAACATGAACCAAGTGAACAAAATGAAATGCCAAAGGTGTCTTATGAAGGGGTTGGCCGTGAGTTTCAAGGGACAAAAGGGTCCAAGGAGTAATTTGGCATCATGGCAAACTTGTAGTTAAACTGAAGGATTAGGGTAATTTGGGGTTTTTCACTTAAAAATTCATCATTACATGCATTTAATGCATGGTGACTCACTCTATGACTCAATCCCTTATGACTCACCAATGAGTCATTGTTCTTATCCGTCTGGGGTCGGGTTTTGTCCCTGCACCTCCGTTCTTGATTCCGTTAATCCCCGATCGTCGAGTATTCGCCCGAATACGTATAATAACCTATTTATTTTGAAAAATTTCAAAATAACCACTATGGTTGGAAATAAAATATAAACCTTAACTGTTTCGTTCACGGGTCAAAATTAGGTTTTCTGACCAGTAAAATCTTACTGTCAGTGAAAACGCAGACCGGGTTTCGTCTGAGTTTTGAACCCAAATTTTTACCGGAAGCTTCTACCATAAGGTAGAGTATAATTATGATTTTATTTTGTTAAAAATAATTTTCTAGATTTAATATGAAAATTACAAACAAGTAAAATTCTACCGATAATTGAAAAACAGTAAAAACAGCAAAACAGTAAAAATCGTAAAAACTGGGTGTTCCAATACTACCCCTCTAAAAGAATTTCGTCCGTGAAATTAAAGTTACCTTAAAACAAATGCGGATATTGCTCCTTCATTTTATCTTCCAACTCCCATGTAGCATCTCCTGTCGTTGCATTCCAGATCACTTTAACCAATGAAATTGTCTTCCCTCTTAGTTGTTTCACTCTTTGATCCTCGATCCTCACAGGTAATGCCTCATAGGTTAAGTTATCTTTCAATTGTACTGTATCCGGTACTATGACATGACTAGGATCAGGAATATACTTTCGCAATTGAGACACATGAAAAACACTATGAAGATTTGAAAGAAAAGGTGGTAAGGCAATTTGGTAGGCTACAGGACCTACTCGACGAAGAATTTGGTAGGGTCCAATGAATTTAGGAGTAAGTTTCCTGGATTTAATTACCCTGCCAACCCCAGTCATAGGCGTGACTCTCAAAAACACATGATCGCCTTCCTCAAATTCAAGAGGTCGTCGTCTCTTGTCCGCATAACTTTTCTGTCGACTCTGAGTTGTCCGCATTTTCTCCTGAATCATTTTCACCTTTTCTGTTGTCTGTTGCACGATGTCTGGTCCCAACACTAAACTTTCTCCATCTTGGTACCAACACAAAGGTGTTCTACATCGTCGACCATATAAAGCTTCATAGGGTGCCATTCCTATGCTCGAGTGGAAACTGTTATTGTAGGTGAACTCTATCAACGGTAGAAATTCATCCCAACTTCCAGTGTGTTCCAACACACAAGCTCTCAGCAAGTCTTCAAGTGATTGGATTGTCCTCTCAGATTGTCCATCCGTCTGTGGATGATACGCAGAACTCAATCTAAGTTTTGTTCCTAGTGATTCTTGTAGACTTTGCCAGAATCTTGACGTAAACCTCGGATCTCGATCTGAAATAATACTCGAAGGTACACCATGTAATCTGACAATCTCCCCGATGTATAACTGAGTCAATTTCTCCATTGAATACTTTATGTTGATAGGTAAAAAGTGAGCCGACTTGGTTAGTCGATCAACTATTACCCATATCGCATCATGTCCCTTTCGTGTCTTTGGAAAACTTGTCACAAAATCCATCGCAATACCATCCCATTTCCATTCTGGAATGTTCAAAGGTTGTAGCATTCCCGATGGTTTTTGATGTTCCGCCTTAGCTTTTTGACAAACTAGACAGGAAGCGACATATTCTATCACGTCTCTCTTCATCCCATACCACCAATATAATCGCTTGAGATCTTGATACATCTTTGTTGCTCCTGGATGTAAACTTAGTTTACTCTTGTGAGCTTCCTCCAGAATCAACTTTATAAGCTCAGTATCGTCCGGTATACAAATCCTTTCTCCGAATCTTAGGATTCCATCGGTTCCTTCTTTGAATTCTGATACTGCTCCTTGTCGCACCAATTCTCTTTCTCCTCGTAGGTACTGATCACTTTCTTGTTTCTCTCTTATCCGTTCCATCAATTCATTTGAAACAGTAATCATACCTAAGCAAAGTTTTCCTGGTGACATTTCAATTGTCAACTGCATATCTCGGAATTGCTCTAACAATTCTTGTTCTTTGACCATCATTGCAGATGCATGCATTGATTTTCTACTCAAGGCATCCGCTACCACATTTGCTTTTCCAGGATGATACTGTAGTTGGAAATCGTAATCCTTTAGAAATTCCAACCAACGTCGTTGTCGTATGTTGAGCTCCTTTTGATCAAACAAGTACTTCAAACTTTTGTGATCACTAAAAACGTTGAACGTTGCTCCATACAAATAATGCCTCCAGATTTTCAGTGCAAAAACTACGGCCGCTAGCTCCAAGTCATGCGTTGGGTAGTTCCTCTCATGAATCTGCAATTGTCTTGAAGCATAAGCTACCACTTTCCGGTTTTGCATTAGCACACAACCTAACCCTTGATGCGAAGAATCACAATATACCTCGAAAGGTTCCTTAGGATCAGGTAACACTAACACAGGTGAAGTAGTCAACCTTTTCTTCAATTCTTGGAAACTTTCCTCGCACGATTCAGTCCACGCAAAAGCTTGATCTTTCCGTGTTAGTTGGGTAAGAGGTCCTACTAGTTTGGAGAATCCTTCGATGAATCTCCTATAGTATCCAGCTAAACACACGAAACTACGAATTTCTGTTACCGTCTTTGGTCTCTCCCATTTTAGAACAGCTTCAACTTTTGACGGATCCACTGCGATACCTTTATTCGAGATAACGTGTCCTAAAAATTGAACTTCATCTAACCAAAATTCGCACTTTTCGGGTTTCGCGTATAACTGTTTCTCTTTTAAGATTTGGAGAACCATACTGAGATGTTCAGCATGCTTCTATGGATTAGGAGAATAGATTAGAATGTCGTCTATAAAGACAACGACAAACTGATCTAAATAAGGACGAAAAATCCTGTTCATGTAATCCATGAATATAGCAGGTGCATTCGTCACTCCGAATGGCATCACAAGATACTCATAATGCCCATAGCGTGTTCGAAACGCTGTCTTAGGAATATCCTCTGCCTTCACACGAATCTGATGATAACCAGATCGTAAATCTATCTTTGAGAAAACTGCTGCTCCACGTAACTGATCCATCAAATCGTCTATCCTCGGAAGTGGATATTTGTTCTTGATCGTCACTTTGTTTAACTGACGGAAATCTACACATAAACGAGAAGTTCCATCCTTCTTCTTCACAAGCAAAACTGGAGCTCCCCAGGGTGATACACTAGGTCTTATGAATTCTTTCCTCATCAGCTCCACTATTTGCTCCTTCAAGTCCTCTAGCTCCGATGGCGACATACGGTATGGTGCCATGGATATTGGTCCAGTGCCTGGTACCAGATCAATCACAAACTCAATGTCTCGAACAGGCGGTAGTCCAGGTACATCTTCAGGAAAAACTTCCAGAAACTCATTGACGACAGGTATGGACTGTAAGTCAATCTCACTCTTGACGTCTAAGGAAAACAGTAACATGTATCCTTGAGCTCCCTCTCTCAAAGAAGCTTTTACTCGGTTAGCAGACAAAAATCCAGAAATCTCATCCTTAGGAAAAATTAAGGATTTATTGGCACAGTCTAACAGGATATGGTTAGAACATAACCAATCCATTCCTAGTATCACATCTATTTGCGAAAGAGTCAAACAGATTAAATTAACCAAAAATTTCCTATCTTCTACAAAGATAACACAATTCAAACAAGCTGTAGTAGTCAAAACAGGTTCAGCAGTAGGAGTAGATATAGTCAAGTCAAAAGGTAAAGAAGACACAGATAATCCTAACGATTTAGCACAGTCATATGCAATGAACGAATGCGTCGCACCCGAATCAAACAGTACAGTTAAAGATTTACCTCTTATGACACACTGCCCCTGAATCAGATCATCATTGTGAGAGGCCTCAGTACCACTCATTGTATAAACTCTTCCTCCAGCTCTAGGCCTTGCAGCTCGCACGTTGTTCATCGAAGGTTCCGTGTTAGATCGTCCACAATTCCTAGCGAGATGTCCAGGCTGTCCACACTTAAAGCAAATGATTCCCGTAATCTTGCAGTCTTTGGTAGCGTGACCCATGCCACACTTCATGCATTTCTGTGGAACATTCCTCGATGAACCAGCACCTCCACTGCTTCCACCAAAAGATCGTTGTTGGAACTGCTGTTGACCTTGTGGCTTATTGTATGGTTTCCTCTGGAATCGATTGTTGTTCTTGTAGTTCCCCCTATTGAACCTAGACGGTCCATAACCCTGTTGATTAGCATCACGACTCGCCTTCAACTCCTCTATCTGTCTACACTTATCCATCAGCCTCGGAAATACAGATATTTCCATTGGAACTACTACCTCCTTCAGTTCATATCGCAATCCTCCTTCGAATCTGCGACACTTCCACCCCTCATGTGGATTGTCAGTCAGATAGGCAGAAAACTTTGACAGACTTTCAAATCTGGCGCCATATTCAGCTACAGTCATATTGCCTTGCTTCAGCTGCAGAAATTCCATTTCTTTAGCATCTCTGGCACTTGCCGGAAAATACTTCTCCAGAAACTTCCTACGAAAAGCTTCCCAGTTCACCGCTTGTTGATCATGCTCAAGCACTTGGCGAGCTCCTCTCCACCAATTTTCAGCATCGCCCACCAGCATGTAGGCAGCATAAGTAACCTTGTCATTATCAATACACCTCATAGCAGCAAAAATCTTCTCCAACGATTGAATCCACAGCTCAGCTTTCTCAGGCTTAAACTCTCCCTTGAATTCCGTCGGATTTCTACGCAGAAATTCATCCAGACCTCTGCTTTCAGCTCCCCTTTCCTCGCGTCGAATAAACGCGGCAGTCATTTGTGACATTGCTCTCACAGCTGCATTCATAGCTGTAATTCCTCCGCCACGAGCCATTATAATCCTGCAAGACCAAAATCAATTAGTCATGCAGATTACAATAAACTCACCCCAAACAATATCATTCCTTCCAGAAATAATACCAAAAGAACACAGAGAACACACAGCACAAACAAAGACAGACCTAAACCACAAACCCTAACAGACTCGGCCAGCTCTGATACCAAATAATGTAACACCCTTCTCGGGCGCTACATTGTCTGAGACATTTCTATTTTTATAAGACCGAGTAAAGCGGAAAATAATTATTTTGTCAAAAATACGGGTTTATTTTTTTTCTTTTCTCTTTAACAAATAATACCATACATACCCTTTAACATATAACATAAACTTATGCATCCATATTATACAACCAAGTTCCAAGTACCATCAGTCATACATGTTCAGAAAGAAGGCGGAAATACCAACGCCAGTAAATAACAACAGACTGAAAATATGTTTATAATAATAATAGCTTTTTAGAGACATAACTCCACAAAATATAACATAGACACGAGACTGGCCAGACACAAAATACTGACAAAAGTCCATTATACTAAAGCCCTCGAGACTGTGTCCATGTCTCCCAGCACTCTCAAACTCCAGTAGGGTGTGATGGAGAAACTGTGTTGCCGTCATCTTCGTTCAACGCAAGATAGAAAACAACAAACCAGAAAATACAGAAATGAGGTGAGATTTCCATTCATCTTACACTTAACGCAGACATGCAACGGTACGACACACAGGTACGTACAAATATCAACAAACAATTATATCATCCATCACAACAGAAATAATAATATTTCACAACAACATAATCACAGGGCACCGTTTTCCCTAGATAGAAGACATCTAAGACTCGAGGAATGACCTCTGATTCCCTATACCATGGTTTTAACAAACAGTCGGAGAGAGTGGTTCAGAGGATTGTTCCGGATTACGCCAGCCTTGGGCAATAGAATGCGTCAACAGTCATCATGGTGCACATAGGCTTTTTCGGGAACATCCTACACTACCAGAAAATACATAGTGTCTAGTAGAGTATGTCGGTGTGTTGCAAGATCACCATACCACAGAAGAGCAACCAACTGGGCCTATATGAGTATTTCATACCCCGACACCCCCAAGCATCAATAGATCGTCACTATGAAATTCGCACCCGCATTAAAGTGTTAGCTCGATCTCCTAGGCACAACGGCCTTACAGAACATAGTTTCACTATGTGTTTGGGCAAACATTGCCGGAAATGCGTTCTTCTCGTCCATCCAACGGATGACATCGTGATTCCTTCGGAATTATTTCAACCTACCGTAACAGATGCTAGATGTCCTTAAGTCCGAATCACCGGTACTTAATCATCAAGCTAAAGTTCTCAAGTAACCTTTCATCTTTGTGCAATGTTTTCTTTAAAATATTTGTTTACAAATCCTAGCACATTATGAGATTGGAACATAGGTCCAATTTATTTATTTCTCTGTACTTTTCTAGTTGAGCCTTTTTCTTTGGCTTTCAATAAAACAAATCATTCTGAGTCCATTAAATTTTATGGAATATGGATAATGAATTATCCATACTTTATGACATAAGGTCGTGTTTCACCCCACATCATAATTTATTACGTTCGTATTTTCACTAAGTCATTCTTGACTTAGGTTTTTACACTTTACAGTAAAACCTCGTCTTTGAAGACAAAAATCCTTTTGGCTTAAAACCAAAACCTTTAGATAAAATCAAATCCATTTTCAAGAATAATTCCCCTCAAAGATACTTAGGTATCAATTTCTCCAAAACATTTTCTCAAAAATCCTTAAAACGTTTAACGACGGTTTCGCCGCTTTTTACTGAAATTAGGCCCAAAAATTCTACTTTTTGAAGATATGGTTCTTCACCTCAAATGTCTTATTCTCCTAGGTTCTATTACTTTTATGAAGATGTTGAAATGCTAATTTTCCATCAAAATTTCCCTTTATACACAATTCCTTAGAATTTGACCGAACGTCGTTTATTTTGTAAATCGCATAAATTCTTTTTCAACGATTTTACACTCTAATAATCCAAAACTCATTTTGGAGTTTTAGAACAGTTTTGTAAGCATGAAAAACTGTTTCTAACTGTCCAATTACTTTAATCTTCGAAAATTGCATTTTAGTCCCTAAACTTTCATGAATTACAAAATAGTCCTTTTTCACTTAAAACCTTATAACTTTTTAGTTATAACTCCAAATCAAACCAAACCAACTTCTTTAGAAATATTTTTCAGTTGCCCTCAAATTTCCAGAAATTTCGCTTCCAATTACTTTAATCTTCGAAAATTGCATTTTAGTCCCTAAACTTTCATGAATTACAAAATAGTCCTTTTTCACTTAAAACCTTATAACTTTTTAGTTATAACTCCAAATCAAACCAAACCAACTTCTTTAGAAATATTTTTCAGTTGCCCTCAAATTTCCAGAAATTTCGCTTCTGCCTCAAATAATTTTCAGTAATTGCAAAAAGGTCATTTTTCACCAAAAAGCTTATAACTTTTTATGTATTAATCCATTTAACACCAAACCAATTTCTATCGTTTTCTCTCATCAAGGACTACAATCTTAACATACAAGCACATGAATTTCGGTGCAGCCACTGAAATTCTCAGAATTTGTAATTTAGTCCCTAAGGACTCATAAATCCATAACTTTCAATATACACATCCAAATCAATCCAAACCAATTTCTACATTCTTATCTAGTCATTCACTTCTCATAAAAATTATTCAAATAATTTAATACATCTTAGATCCCATATAACCAGTCAAGGCCGAATGGCCCAAAAATTTTCATGTTAGGCCATGTTTCATGTTAAACCAAATAAACAACCATCAAGTATCCAATTAGCAATCATTGAATCAAAATCAACATATCAACCACATCCTCCAAGAGAATCACACACATATGCAAATAAATATACAAAGTCATACTTAGGAATTACAAAACCACATAAACACTAATAAACCATTACATATCTACCCTAAGGTAGGATGATAGTAATCTCCCCCATACCTTTGATGATCACTTGAACTCAAACAAGAAGAGGATGATGTTCACCTAAAGCTCAAGGTTTGAACCAACAAAACCTAGCCATGAATCATCAACAAGGAAACAAGTTAAAAATGAAAGAAATCCACCAAACCCATTTAATGAGTAAGGTTTGGCCTTGTTATGAAAAGTAGGCTAGAGGTCACGAAATTTTAAAAGCTCTTGGATAATGAAAGTAGAAGTCATGTGAAGATCATAGAAATTGGAATCACATTAAAAGGATTTTTCTATGATTTTCTAGAGATTTTTGAAGTTCTAGATCTAAGAATTTGAAATTTGTAAAAACTTGATAGATGAAGAAAAGTTGTGAAAGGAAAGGAAGATATGATCATGGATTAGAAGAATCTACCTTTGGAATTTGAAGAAACCAACAAGAACTTAGACTTCCTTTGTAGATCAAGTGTAAGACTTAAGAGTTTTTTTTGGTGAGAATATGAAGAACATGAACCAAGTGAACAAAATGAAATGCCAAAGGTGTCTTATGAAGGGGTTGGCCGTGAGTTTCAAGGGACAAAAGGGTCCAAGGAGTAATTTGGCATCATGGCAAACTTGTAGTTAAAATGAAGGATTAGGGTAATTTGGGGTTTTTCACTAAAAAAATCATCATTACATGCATTTAATGCATGGTGACTCACTCTATGACTCAATCCCTTATGACTCACCAATGAGTCATTGTTCTTATCCGTCCGTGGTCGGGTTTTGTCTCTGCACCTCCGTTCTTGATTCCGTTAATCCCCGATCGTCGAGTATTCGCCCGAATACGTATAATAACCTATTTATTTTGAAAATTTTCAAAATAACCACTATGGTTGGAAATAAAATATAAACCTTAACTGTTTCGTTCACGGGTCAAAATTAGGTTTTCTGACCAGTAAAATCTTACTGTCAGTGAAAACGTAGACCGGGTTTCGTCTGAGTTTTGAACCCAAATTTTTACCGGAAGCTTCTACCATAAGGTAGAGTATAATTATGATTTTATTTTGTTAAAAATAATTTTCTAGATTTAATATGAAAATTACAAACAAGTAAAATTCTACCGATAATTGAAAAACAGTAAAAACAGCAAAACAGTAAAAATCGTAAAAACAGGGTGTTACAACCTGCGGGCTGAAACTTCATCTTATTTTTATTTTGATGTTATTTCAATTTTAATTTTGCATATTTAAAAATACATTGGAAATAAAAATATCCACTTAACTAATCTTTTTTTTTTTTTGAAGCAATATCCACTTAACTTAGACTGGCTAGATTTTTTTTGTTTTGTTGTTGCAATGACATAGGTACGAAGTATCAACCACCGTTAGTAGTGACTAATCTCCGTCGGGGAACCTGTTGGGCACACAAGATGGGTTCTCCCCTCCCAACCAGGTTTTCTCCATACACAAGAGCCAGGATTCGAACCTCTGACCACTTGCTCAAGGTGCCCAAGTCCCTTACCACTTGGACCAACCAAATGTTGGTAGACTAGCTAGATTTGAGTGGGCTTAATTTGGTTTTAGTTTAGTTTATTTAAATTAGTAATTTAATCCTTAATAGGTAACTCATTTATATATTCTTATTAACTATAACAAAGTAAATTAATTACATAAATCTAATTGTTTTTAGGCAATTCTGAGTATAAAATTTAATTTGGAAACTAATTGAAAATGTAATAATTATTATAATGAATTTTAGGGATTTTTTTTAACACAAGGTGACCCTATGTCATCATAATTTATTGAAAAAAAAGGAAAAAAAAAAGCATTGGGGGACATAAACGACAACCCATTCAAAATAAATCATTTAAACCTAACATTAGGTTTTCTATTCCTCCCCAGGTTATATTTCTGAGATTTAGACATAACCACCGTGAAATCAAAATCAACTTCAACAATATTATCATTATTTAACTTCTCTGCTGAGAGAGAGTCATTCTCTAGTCCATCCTAATCCCTATTTCTCAAAAACTTGGCGGGTTTTCTCATATAATGAGAAACATTAGAATGAATAGGGGCTGAATTAGTCTCAAGAGTCTGAAGATTCTTACCACTAACTGTTAAATCACAGGTAGTTATGGAATACTCTGGCACTAGAGTATCCTTGATTGTAGAATCAACATTAGTTACAACAGAAGTTGAGATCTTCTCTTTAGAGCCATTGACAGCATTGGTAGCAACAGATGTTGAGTTCTCTTAAGTTTTGATGTTAACAAAAAGATTAAATTTGTATGGCAAAGTTATGTTGTGAACTAATTTGTCTATTTTTTAGCATACAGGACTATTTTGATTATCGCTAGACGAGGAAACTAGTCTAAAGTTTCTTAGGAAATTCCAAAAGCATCGCGGGTCCAAGCTATGTCTGCTAGGCGAGCCTTAAAAGTCATCTAGTGAAGGACTAGTCTAAAACAGAAATGCTAGATGATAAGTTTTAGATGAGGTCATAAGTCTATCAGGAAAAAGAACAAGTCCAAAGATTTGTAGTCCACCCGAGAAAAGATTAGACGACCTTTTTGGCAGACCACCTGCTAAGAGCTAGACTAGTCAAGTTATACTAGTCTACCCGGTAGAACTACTAGACGAGATATCAGTAGACTACCCAGTTTGCTCTTAGTCCCATAATGAAAATATATGTATAAAGACATATCTCTTTTGAACCCGTCTAGTTAGCGAATTTACTTCAATGATTGCTTATTTAATTCGAATGCCTCCATGTCTCCTTCCTATGTTATTTCAATTGTTTATACTTTGTTTCTTGGTAAGAGAAATATAGTACCATCATTTACACAAAAAACTTTGTACTCTGACTCAAGCTGTTGTAAAGTTAACTTAAGTACAAAGAAGGAAAGACAAAAGGCTACTTTCGAGTACAACAAAGAAGTGACAGAAACATTTCGAGCTTTCTGACAACCAAGAGTGCTTTTCTAAAAGATCGCATATCAAGTTATCAGACTCAATGGATCTTATCATTTAATGCTATCTCTAAACGGATATTTCTTAAAGACCGTTAAAGAAGAAAGAGCTCAAGTTGAACACCTTCTATAAATACTGGACGACCCCATTGAAGAAGTATGAATTTGAACTTGAAAAAAACTACAACAAGCTCAAATATTTGATAGTGCCAAATCTCTGTAAAAATTTATCTCGATTACTTTGTAATCCTTGATCTTAATCTTTCATACCCTCACACATAGTGAGTTACTATATCAAACTTTTTATCTCTTAAGTTCGAGAGAGAGCATGAAGAGGCTTGACTGGAAAAGAATACTTGTTAGCCTGAAGAGGTATTGAATACTTGCAAGTTGTAAACTTGAAGAGGCAGGTTAAAGAATACTTGTAAAGCTATTGGATTATAGTGTAAGTTGTAAGCTTGAAGAGGCAGGTTAAAGAATACTTCAAGTAGAAAGGACTGGACATAGCTCTTGGTTGGAAGAGTGAACCAGGATAAAACATCTCTGTGAATCTTCTATCCCTATCTCTTTACAGTTTTCGTTTATATTAACTGTGGGGACTTGATTCTGAGTTTGTTAGCTCTTCTAAAAAAAAAGGCTTTTACAGTGTGTTTATTTCATTGCTTGCTTGCTAAAAGGTTTTAGAAAGGATTTTCGAAAAACTGTTAAGAAACATAATTCAACCCCCCTTCTTGTGTTTCCCTGTGTCAACTTCAGTTGGTATCAGAGCTCAGCCTCGAAAGGGTTGAGCATCTAACATATGCTAAGGGAGTACGATCCAGCAAGCATGGATACAGAAGGACAAGCAATCAACAGACCTCCTCTCTTTGATGGTAGTGACTATGACTACTGGAAAAAGAGAATGATGGCTTTTCATGATGCACAGAATGTGGATATATGGGAGCTGATTGAAACTGACCATACTTAGCCAAGAGGTGACAATGGAGCTGCTATTCCTAGAGGTCAATGGGCTACTGAACAACATCAACTCAATCTAAAAGCCAAGAACTACTTAATGTGTGCTATCACTAGATCTGAGCATGACAAAGTCCATAGCTGCAACATTACTAAGGAAATATGGGATACTCTAACCCTAGCTTATGAAGGGTCATCCCAAGTGAAGGAGTCAAAGATAAGCATGCTGGTTCACCAGTATGAATTGTTTAAAATGGCTGAACATGAAACCATAGATCAAATGTTTAGAAGATTCCAAACTATCACAAATGGTCTAAGATCTCTTGGAAAAACTTATGAGAATAGAGATCATGTCAGAAAAATCTTGAGGAGCTTACACAAGCAGTGGAGACCTAAGGTCACTACTATTCAGGAAGCAAAGAACCTTAAGATGGTTTGCGTCCAGAGATCAAGCAAGCCATCAGCTATCAGGAGATTCGTGTCTTTCCAGTATCGGTGAACAAGTGTAGGATCTTCGAAGATGCCTACAAATCTAGAATGGCAAACGACAGGAGTTCGGATGTTCAGGGCAGCAGAAAGAACGATCAGAAGGACAAGGGAAAGCAGCGTCTAGCTCCAGCCGGTCGGAACTTCAAACAGGATTGCAAGAAGCCATAGTTCTCTACAAACAGGTTTAGGAGCTAGGATTCTTCTGCTCCTAGGCCTATCGGATGCGGCAAGTGCAGACAGGATCATTTCACCACTCAATGCAAGGAGACCGACGTCATCTACTTCAAGTGTGGCAAATCTGGCCACATCCGTCGAGAATGTGGAGGAACAAAGTCAGTACCGCAGAGTGCTAGGAAGAATCAGAGTTCCCAAGTCAATCGACTGAAGACTAGTGGAAGAGTCTTTAGTCTTAGCGGTGCCGAGGCCTCCGAGTCCGAGGACTTGATCCAAGGTATGTGCCTTATCGTTGGAACTCCTTTAGCTATTTTGTTTGATTCAGATGCGACTCACTCGTTTATATCACATGACTGTGTCAAGAGTCTTAAATTTCCTGTGACCCTTCTTGATTGTGATTTAATTGTTGCCACACTCACAAATAAACCTGTTGTTACTTCACATGCATGCAAGAATTGTCTCATTACCAATGATGGTAGGAATTTCCTAGTTGATCTTGTGTGCTTACCTTTGAAAAAACTCAATGTTATTCTTGGTATGGACTGGTTATCTTCCAACCATGTCTTCTTAAACTGTTTTGATAAAGCCATATTTTTGGAACTCTGGTGGAGTCTTAGGATCCAAGATTTTTCTCTGCCAGCCAAGTTAAGGTTTCTATGAAAGAAGAGGCCCAAGTTTACATGATGTTATCTTCCCTGGAAGTAAAGAGCAAGCCTGATGTTGGGAATGTGCCAATAGTGAGAGAGTTTCCTGAAGTGTTCCCTTGGGATGTTTATAACTTACCCCCTAAGAGAGATGTGGAGTTTACCATAGATTTAGTACCGAGAACGGGACCCATATCCATAGCACCTTATAGGATGTCTCCTCTAGAAGTAGCAGAGTTAAAGAAACAGTTGGAGGAACTGATTCAGAAACAGTTCATTAGGCCTAACGTGTCCCCAAGGGGAGCGCCAGTGTTGTTGGTAAAGAAAAAGGATAGCATCATGAGATAGGAGTTTGTGTTTTCTCCAAAATTTGGGCTGCGTTCTATCGTTGGCCTCACTAAGTTTTCACACTATAACTGATCAGGTTGCAGACAAGTATTGTTTTCATACCTAGCCACTTCAAGCTCCTATGAGTATCGTTTTCACACCTAATCTCTTCATAGGACAAGTAGAAGATGAAATGGCACAAAACAACACTAGAAGAGGGGTTGAATAGTGTTTTCAAAAATCAGAGTTTTCATAGCACAAAACAAATTCAGTACAGATAAAACACTTTATGATACATGTTTGTTTCAGCAAGCTGAATCACTAAGAGCAGCTATTAACACTCCCCAAAATATTAGAAACAATAAATAAATAACTTGTAATTAAATTAAAGTTTAGGAAAGAGAGTACTCAGGCATTTACCTCGGTTCACCCACAAACTTTGGGCTACGTCCAGTCCTTGGCTTCACCAATTTTTATCACTATAACTGATCAAGGTTACAGAAGAGTATTATTTGCACACCTAGCCTCTCCAGACTCAACCACAAGTATTATTTGCACACCTAGCCTCTTCAGGCTCAACAACAAGTATTCTTAAACAAGCCTCTTCAGTCTCAGGAAGTTTGAAGGTTGTTTGAAGCATAACTTCAGTATTACATAAAAGCAATTCAACCGAATAACACTTCAAAGAGTGATTCAGGATTTATGATCAGGTAGATTGCAGAATGATGTCTTCTCTAGATGATTATAATTTGGAGAGAAGATTGACCAGAGTGTGAGAGCTTTCAACTTTTTTTATTCTCAATAAAATACTTTTCAGTTTTCGAGTTTCTCCATTTTATACTTGTCCAAAATAAATCCGTTGAAGCATGATCAGGGATCTTCTCTTTATCTTCTGGACATAAAATGACTGTTCTGACTTGGCATTAAATGTTTGAGACATTGGAGGTCCTTTTTGACCACAAAGCATAGCAGATATACTTTTCTACTTAGGCAGAGTTTCTTTCCTTATTTGTGCAATACTTAGAAAAGCTCAGTGAAAGGTGCTTTTCACTTTATTGTATAAAAGAGAAAGTGTATCAGGGTCTTCATCTTTTCTGTCTTATTGTACTAATTCGAGGACAAGAGAAGTATTATTATATTTTCTTGAAAACTTGATTTCTTTCTTCGATGATACTCTTCCATTCAGATTTCCAATTACTTTCTTTAAGCAATATTTTATTTTGAACGTTACTTCTGTAAAGAGAGAAAATATATCCTTATGCTTAAATGCTTCTTTTATCATGTCTTCAAAACAATAGATATGACCCTTAGCACATTCCAGGTGTTTTGTTAGTTCTGACATGTGCTAAGTGCCTTTCTGGTTCTGACAGAGCTTTAGAGGCATCTTTAAATAATCAGACACTTTTTTGCATGAGTCTGTCTGAAGACTTAGTCTGCAACTTGATCTGTCTTCTTTCAGCTTTCTCCAGAAGATTACATTTTTAACTCTTTGCAATCTGCCTTAAAAATTATTTTTGATTAGTGTATAGCTTTTGGAGAATTTCTCGATTCTTCAACTGAGAGATAAGGTGAAGATCTTAGAGTAGGATCACTCCTTATTCTTCAACAGAATCTTCACAAAGAGTAACTTGATGATCAATTGATACTTATCTTCTTCCATTCTTCAATATGTTTGTCAATGAATATCACATTGCTTTTTGCTCTTAGTTGCTTCCTTTATCTTCAAGGAGTATGAGATATGAAAGCTTCTTTAATACTTCAGCATTTGAGTCTTTCGTCAGACACATTGCTTTAGTTGATGCTTGAGCTTCCAATAGGTCAGACGCAAGAAGTATGCTTTGATCTTTTTATTAGATTGAACTATTAAGAATACTGTCTTTCCTGCGTATCTCAAGTAGATGATTAAAAATATTCAAATAGTTCAATTAAAATCATTTGCTCAATGTTTGGGATCATCAAAACACACACTAACTGGAGAGTGAGTTAGACGCATGACAGAGTCAGACGCTTTATGACTTAACAGAAGACTTGTTGCTCAGTCTGCTTTTAAGGAAGTGAACACTTTGGGGAAGCACCTTGGTGTCCCTTTTCTTGATAGAGCTCCTAGAAGGATATATTTCCAGTACATGATTAACAAGGGGAAAACTAAGCTAGCTACCTAGAAAGCCAAACATTTATCTTTTGTTGGTAGAGTGACTTTGTCAAAATCTGTCATTGAAGCTACTCTTATCTTCTGTATGGTGTCTAATGCTATCCCTACTAGTTGTTTCAAGGAAATCTAGAAAATATAGCGTGCCTTCATTTGGGGTGAAGATGAAGGACATAGAAGACATCATGCAGTAAATTGGAACATTTTTACTATGCCTAAGCATCTTGGTGGGCTTGGTTTGCGGGATCTCACTGATATGAATAAAGCATGCCTCATGAAATTAGGCTGGTTTATTCGTAAGGGGGATACAGGCTTTGGTGTGATGTTTTAAAAAGTAGACATGGTAGGTGTATCATCTCTAATGGTGTGGTGGTGGCTAAGTCAAATGACTCTAGCTTATGGATGAGCATTGTTAAATTATGGATTGCTATCACTATTTCTGAGGTTTGGGCCATTGGTGATGGTAGAAGTATTAATAAGTGGTCTGATAGCTAGATTGAGCCAAGGTTAAAGCTATATCATCTTGGTATGCCTCTCCCTACAGATTTAACCAGCAGTAACTCTACTATTTTGTTGATAATTCGGATAAATGGAACTTGGAGCTGTTTCAACAATTTGTTCTTGATAATGGAGATGATCTTAGTTTCTGGCCTAGAAATCAAAATGGTGAATTCTTAGCCTCTAGTGCTTAATCTTCTTTGAGGGGCCTGCCCATATTGATTTGAATTGGAGGAATCTTTGGAAGCTTGATGCTCCTGAGAGAGTTAGAACCTTTATTTGGCTAGTTCTTCATGGTATATTGATTGCAAATAAGAGGAAGCATAAGATAGGGCTGGTGAGTCCTTTCTGTAGTCCTTTCTGCCTATTTGTTACATTATTTTACTTTCTTTAATTTAAGATTTTTTATTTAAATTAATTATCCATAACTTGTTGGGTTGCTTCAATTTCTTTTAACATGATTGTCTTCAATTATACCTCCATCTTTACAACCAAGATGTTGTACATTGTACAAGAGGGTTGGCAATTTAGAAGATGTAAAAATAATAGTAACCAAAAAGTTGCTACATGGAGAGCCATTTTGCAAATTGAGTGTACCGTTATTTTAATGCAGCAAATTGTTAATAGATTCTTATATTTGTTCCATTGTATTTTAATTTTGTAAATGTTTTGTTGTGTTAGATGGATCATCAAGAGTGGAACATGAGAGTCACTAGATGGTTTGATTTGCGCCGAAAAGCTATAGGCTCATATGTGCTATTGTTTATTACTATGTTAATCAGATGTCCCCTAAGAGAAAAATTAGTTATAGTATGAACTCTGAGAGAGAAAGGGTGCGGGAAGAAATGATGGGTCGAATTAGTAGTAGTGAAACTAGTAGAAATATAATAAGAATGGGTCATCAAGCTTTCTTAACCTTGTGTGGTATGTTAGAAAGAGAGGCTAGCTTATCTCCCACACGATGGTCAAGTGTGGAAGAACAAGTTGCAAAATCAATTTACATATTAACACACAATGCTAAAAATCGTGAAGTAAACTCTTGGTTTCGTTGTTCTGGTGAGACGATTAGTCGTCATCTCCCTCATGTGTTGAGAGCTATCCTTGAATTAGAAGAAAATTTCCTTGCACAACCTGATGGCTCAGCAGTCCCTCCTGAAATAGATGGTAGCAGTAGATTCTACCCATATTTTAAGGTAAAAATGTATCATTAAATTACTATACTCTCAGACATTAGCATGATACACTTAGATTATATTTACATAAAAATGTTGTGTCAGGATTGTGTTAGTGCCATAGATGGGACACATATACGTGTCAAAGTATCTCCTAGCGATGCTCCCCGATATCATGGTAGGAAGGACTATCCGACACAAAATGTATTAGCAGCATGCACATTTGATTTAAGGTTCACTTATATGATCCCTGGGTGGGAAGGCACTGCCTCTGACTCAAGAATTATAAAGAATGCGTTAAGCCGAGAAGGTAAGCTTAAAATTCCTCAAGGTAATAAAGACCTTATAATACATTGAAATTATTCACTTGTTTATATTCAAACTACCATATTGATTATTTACATTGATTATAGGGAAATATTACCTTGTTGATGCTGGCTTCCTGTTGACAAGTGGACTGATTACACCTTATAGAGGATTTCGCTATCATTTGAAATAATATCATCAAGGAATCCACCACAAAATCATAGAGAATTATCTAATTTTCGACATGCAATCATTACGCAATGCAATTGAAAGAGCTTTTGGTGTATTTAAAAAAAAATATTTGAGATTTTATCCAATTCAACAGAGCCTACTTATGGAGTCAAAGCTCAAAAACTAATCATCATTGCATGTTGCATTCTTCATAATTATCTAATGAGCATATACCCAGATGAAGACCTTATAGCTGAAGTAGATGCTGAATTGGCAAATCAAAATGTATATCGCGACAATTATCAAGCTTGAAGAAGTGACAGTGAGGGGGTTGCTCAGGGTGAGCTGATAACTCTTAGAAATAAGAGTTATTCATTACCTTTTTACTCACAATTGTTGCTATCTTCAAGTATAAGTTTCTGTTTTATAAGTTAAAGAGCAAGTTTGTAAAGATTCTTAGTTGAGTCAAGTAGGTGTCAGATTTTCTGCTTTAAATGCTGAATCATTGTCTCATAAATTTCTGTGTGTCAATGCAGAGCTTTGCTGAAGCATGCAGTAAGCATTGGGTCATGAGTTCTTGAAGGTTGCAGCAAAGTGAACATCTGAAGCTCAGCAGAAGAAGACAAAAACTGATGTGCACGTCTTTTCTCTCTCCTGGCAGGCGCGCATGTACTGCCGAACGTGGAGCCCACACTCACACTAGGGATCAGCATTCCCACAATTGAGGAAATTGGCCAGGGGCTTCATGTAATATTCATTTTTTGTGGCCCAAAAGTGGGGGGAGAGGTGTAGGAATATAAGGGTTGTTGTAACCCTAAAAGGATACACTTTTATGACATATGAAAATTCTTGTTTGACCTAGGGGAGTGAGTAGCCGCAAGCTTCTTCTTCAGCTTTTCCATTTCCTGCCATTTTCGTTTTTCCCAATTGTAATGAACTTCTACCCATTAGTATTTTCTGCTTTACATAAGCTCAACATGAGCTAATTTGCTGTAGCTTAGGTATGCAAGTTGTAATGGATGCTTAGCTGAATTTATGCAATGCTATGTTTGTGCGTTTTCTTTTAACATGCGTTATATGATGTTTGTTTAAGAGTGATCAACTTAAATGAATATTAAGGTTACTTGGTATGGAAGAATTGAGTTTAGTGGAAAGAGTTAAAAGATAAGGATAAAACCATTAATTGGAAGATTAAGTGGTGTTGAATAGACTAGAAATAGTTATTCAAGTACTTAAAATAGCAAGACATGCTTATTAAGAAGAGGGTGTAATTAATATGAATCTAGGAATATAAAGCATTTAATGAACCTACTCTTTCAGTGTTGGAAAACACAACATTTATTTGTTGGAGTTAAATGCTACAGCATATGCAGAGCATAATCTAAGCTAAGTTGGAGTCATTAAGGAGCATACCTAAGCTGTTCTCTCATATTTGACACTACAACTATTTTGAACCTTGTCATTTTAAATCATTACTTTTTCAAGTGTTTAGTTTAGTTGTCACTACACACACAACTATTTTGTCACCAATTCTAACTTACAAGAGCATATAGTTTAAAATAGAACGTGCTACAGCATTATAATCCTCGTGGGAACGATTTCTTACTTACTTTCTTTACTACTTTCTGTGATTTGCGTATGCTTGCACAAGCTTAAAGACATCTGTTTTTAAGGCAACAGGTTTTTGGTGCCTTTGCCAGGGATTAGTAATGGTGTTAGAATTCTATTTTTATACTATTAGTTCTATCAGTTAGGATATCTAATATTTGAAGTGATTTGCTGTAGCATCAGGTACTGAAACTGTATGCACAGACTTCTCACACTTGAGTACAGAATAGACCCTAAGACTGAAAGGACATTCAGAATGTTGCGAAGAGATCATACTCATCTGATTGAACCAGAATTTTGGTTCATATCTCCAACCAACTCTCCTACAACCACAACTGAAGTAGAATCTTCTGCTAGTTATGAAATGGCTGAAAAGGAACAACCTGACAGCATTGCACTGGCCAATGATAGGAATAGTGCTATCAGAGGCTATGCCCTATTTGATCCAGAGTCTATGAGTATGGGTATAGCAAAGACCCTTATCACAACACCTCATTTTGAATTCAAGCCTGTGATGTTCCAAATGCTGCAAGTAATGGGGCAATTCAATGGTGTTGCAACAGAAGACGCTTACCTATATCTGAAACTATTTTTAGACGTGGCCAGTAACTTCAAGATTCCAGGCATTATTGATGATGCCTTTAGGCTGAGATTGTTCCCATTTTCTCTGGGGGGGCAAGGCTAAGAACTGGTTGAACTCTTTGGAGCCAAACTCCATTGACACTTGGAACAAGCTAGCTGAGAAGTTTCTAATCAAGTTATTTCCTCCAAACATGAATGCTAAGATGAGGACTGAAATAACCTCATTCAAGCAGCAAGAAGATGAACCTTTGTTTGAAGCTTGGGAAAGATACAAGGAACTCCAACAAAAGTGTCCTCACCATGGCATTCCAATATGCATCCAAATGGAGCACTTTTACAATGGAGTCCTGCCTAGTTCAAGGATGATGCTAGATACCTCAGCTGGAGGCAACCTACTGAAGAAGTCATACAATGAAGTTTATGAGTTGATTGAAAACATAGCTGCAAATAGTTATCAGTGGCCTACATCGAGAATGGTTTCTAGTAAGGCAATTGCTCCAGTAGGAGCTAATGAATTGAATGGAATATCTGCATTATCTGCACAGCTGACTTCACTAACCACTATGGTGTAGAATATGGCTATGGGAAGTCATGGCAATCATGCTCCATTGACTCAAGCATTAGTCCCAGAACAAGTGTGTCATGCTTCTATGGTATCTTGTGTGTACTGTGGGGTAGAGCACCTAAAAACTGTTCTGCCAACCCTGCCTCTGTGAACTATGTTGGAAATAACAATATGAGTATTAATGCCTACTCCAATACCTATAACTCTAGTTGGAAACAGCACCCAAATTTCTCTTATGCCAATCATAACACTCTGAACCCTCATACTGGGTACACTCCTCAACAGAACAGGCAGCAGCAACCACAACAACAACCTCAAGTCCTACAAAAGAACAAAGAGATGTCTTTTGAAGATGTGTTGAAGGCCTTCATGTCAGAAACTAAGGCACAACTGCAGAATCAAGGTATGGCCATTAGAAATTTGGAAACTCAAATGGGACAGATAACAACTACCATGAATCAAAGGCCAAGTGGTACGTTGCCTGCCACAATTGAAACCCCTAAACCCTTAAGTTCTGGTGGTAATGAGCAATGCAAGGTCATTCATTTGAGGAGTGGCAAGGATGTAGAGGTTGCTGAGAAAAAGAAGAAACCTGAAGTCAAGAAAGCAGAACCTGAAACTGTGGTGATAGAGGAAGAAACTGTGATAGAGAAACTTGCTGAGAAGATACCAAATGCTACAACATCACAAACTATTCCTAAGTTGATTCCAGAGAGACCTCCACCTCCTTTTCCTCAAAGATTGAAGAAGGTTCACAGGAAAAACAATTTAACAAGTTGCTGGATGTGTTGAAGCAACTTCATATAAACATTCCTTTAATGGAAGCCTTACAGAAAATGCCAAATTACACAAAGTTCATGAATGATGTGTTGACCAAGAAGAGAAGGCTAGGAGAATTTGAAACAGTGGCCATGACTGAAGAATGTAGTATGATGCTGCAGAATAAAGTACCACCTAAATTGAAGGATCCTGGAAGTTTCACCATACCCTGTTCCATTGGAGACACTTACTATGGCAGAGCTCTATGTGACTTAGGAGCAAGTATCAACCTTATCCCCATGTCCATCTTCAGAAAGCTGGACACTGGTGAAACTAGCCCTACCTCTGTCACCCTTCAATTGGCAGATAGGTCCATTGCTTATCCAGAAGGAAAGATTGAAAATGTCTTGATCAGAGTTGACAAATTTGTGTTCTCTGTTGACTTTATCATCTTGGATTTTGAGGTTGATAGAGAAGTTCCGATTATTCTTGGAAGACCTTTTCTAGCAACTGGGAAGACCTTGATCGATGTGCAGAAGGGAGAATTGAGAATGAGGGTTAATGACCAGCAGGTCACTTTCAACTTTTCAATGCTCTTAAGTATCCAGATGAAGGGATGGAAGAATGCTCTTTCATACAGTCTTTTGATGCACTGGTGCAACAACACTTTTGGAAAAATAGGCTGAATATGGCAATGTTGCAGCATCAGTGGAGGCTGATAACTCATCTGATGAGGAAGTGGTGAAATTCCTGGACAACAAGTCAGCTCAACATGTATGGTCCAGAAAATATGAGTTGCTGGAGGTAACTGATGCTACTTTTTCAGACAATGTTCCTTCTATTGAAAAACCTCTTTCTTTAGAATTAAAAAAATTGCCAAATCATTTGAAATATGCCTATCTTGGTGATAATGATACCCTCCTAGTGATAATTTCTGCTTCACTAATCTGTCCTCAAGAAGAACACTTGTTAGCAGCTTTAAGAAGGCATTAAAAAGTAATAGGAACAGACATTAAGGGAATCAGTCCCTCTATTTGCATGCATCAAATCCTTTTGGAGGAAAATTCGAAGAATAGCATTGAGAGCCAAATAAGGTTGAATCCTATCATGAAAGTGGTAGTCAAGAAGGAGATCATCAAGTGGCTAGATGCTGGAATCATCTACCCCATTTCAGATAGTGTGTGGGTAAGTCCTATCCAGTGTGTGCCTAAAAAGTGGGTGTGACTGTCATTACCAATGAAAAAGATGAAATCCTTCCCACAAGGACTGTTACTGTTTGGAGAATATGCATGGATTACAGGAAGCTAAATAAGGCAACTAGAAAGGACCATTTCCCCTTGCCATTTATTGATCAGATGCTGGATAGATTAGCAGGGAAGGACTTCTACTGCTTCATGGATGGTTACTCAGGTTACAACTAGATTGCTATAGCACCTGAAGATCAAGAGAAGACTACATTCACATGTCCTTATGGTACATTTGCTTTTAGAAGAATGCCATTTTGACTGTGTAATGCTCCAGCACCATTCCAGAGGTGTATGATGGCATTATTTTATGATTTGATTGAGAAATCCATGGAAGTGTTTATGGATGACTTCTCTGTATTTGGAGAAACCTTCCAAAATTGTCTTTTGAATCTGGAGCAAGTCCTGGATAGATGTGAGGAAACCGACTTGGTTTTGAACTGGGAGAAATGCCATTTTATTGTGCTTGGACACAAGATCTCAAGGAAAGGTATTGAGGTTGACAAAGAAAAATTAGAAGTCATTGAGAAGCTGCCACCTACTGTGTCAGTAAAAGGGATAAGAAGTTTCCTTGGTCATGCAGGCTATTACAGAAGGTTCATCAAGGACTTCTCCAAAATTTCAAAACCTTTATGCCAACTACTGGAGCATGACAGGGCTTTTGATTTTACTGCTAATTGTCTGAAGGCTTTTGAACTCTTGAAAACTTCTTTAATTACTGCTCCTGTCATAGTCCCACCTGATTGGAAAAACCTTTTGAGCTGATGCGTGATGCCAGTGATTTTTCAGTAGGGGCAGTATTGGGACAGAGGTACAACAAGATCTTTCACCCAGTATATTATGCCAGTAAATCCTTGATAGATGCCCAGACCAACTACACAACAACTGAAAAGGAGCTACTGGCAGTGTTATTTGCCTTTGAAAAATTTAGAGTCTATCTGGTGGGTACCAAAGTGGTAGTGTATACTGACCACTCTGCTATCAAATACCTCATTGATAAGAAAGTTGTTAAACCAAGGTTGATAACATGGGTTCTGTTGCTCCAAGAGTTTGACTTAGAAATCAGAGACAAGAAGGGAGTGGAGAACCAGGTAGTATATCATCTTTCAAGGCTGGCAGAAGGTGTTGTGGCCCACTCTTTTTAAAGATGCTCATCATTTTGCTAAACACTGTAATAGATGCCAAAGGGTGGGAAATTTGTCCAACAAAAATGAAATGCCCTTGAATACCATTTTAGAAATTGAACTTTTTGATGTGTGGGGAATGGATTTCATGGGACCATTTCCCCCATCCTTTCGAAACCTTTATATTCTAGTGGCTGTTGATTATGTTTCTAAATGGGTAGAGGTTGTGGCTACTGCTAAAAATGAAGCAAGGGTGCAGTCAAAATTCATACATTAAAAATATATTTTCTAGATTTGGTATCCCTGGAGCTATCATTAGTGATGAAGGAACTGGAGTTAACACATGAAAACACAAGAAGGGGGGGTTGAATTGTGTTTGTTAATAATTTTCGAAAACAACTTTTTTCAAAACATTTTTCTCAAACAAGGAAAGAAAGGCAGAAGCACAAACACAAAGAAAATCTTTTTAAGGACTTAACAAAATCAAGTTCAAATCCCCACAGTTAGTATAACCAAATAAAACTGAAGAGATAAGGGATAAGAAGATTCACGCAAGTCGTTTTATCCTGGTTCACTCTCTTCCAACCAAGAGCTACGTCCAGTCCCTTCTACTTGAAGGTTTTTCTCCACTATTTTCCAAATAGATTACAACAAGTATTTAACACCTCTCCAGGCTACAAGTATTCCTTTCTTACCAAGCCTCTTCAGGCTCTAACTCTAACAAAGAGATTTGGTTTCTTTTGATCTTCTAACTCACTATGTGTGAGGGTATGAAAGTTTAAGATAAGTTGAATATAATAATATTCAAGCTAAGGTACTACAGACTTTTGCTTTATGAAAGAATTAAAAGAATTGAGCTTGTAGGAGTTTTTCTATCAAGAATTATGTATGTGCAAAAAGTTCCCTCTTCAAAAAGACTAGGTCTTCTATATATAGTGACCTTGCTCTTCTCTTCAAATTCTTCAACGGTTGTTTTTTGAATTTTCCCGTTTAGGGATAGAATCAAATGTGTAAAAACCCGTTGTGACTCAGCTTGCTCGTGGCCATTGTACTATAGGTTATCCTTGCACAAAACGGGCACACCTCTGAGCAAATGCAACTTGAAAAACTGTCTTGCCTTCCTTGTACACATTCCAGCTATTCCAACGTTAAAGGTGACAGGGTACAAGTCGTATTGCATTGTACTATTTTGTTTTTGTATTTTCTCATTTGTACTATGTCTCTCTCAAAGAAACAAGGCAATAAAACCGTTAAAGCAAATATGAATGAACAACATATACTTGAAATAAATATCAACCATATGAAATAAATATTTCTATGTGGTCGAGATAGTTATTCTGATTATATCAAGGATTCAAAGTGAAGAGGAGCTCGTCTAGTGAATATAGAGCGTTTATACACTAATAGTTAAAAACTCTTTTTAGCTCGTCCAGTGACGTGGCAAAATTTGCTCGTCTATTATCAAGTCTTTGGACTTGCTATATATCGGTGAGTAACTTAGATCTGCGTCCGCTGACATGGCACTCAAGCTCGTCTATTCACAGTAGACAAAATCTCGTCTACTAGTACTGTAGTATATTCCGTCTATTTTAACATATTCGCATAATTACATATACCATTTAATTTGAGCAGCTCGTCTACCCGGTTGGACGCGGATTTCCTTAACTTATTAAATTTTGAATACCTTGTAAGACTAGATAAAACATGTTAGATCTTAACTAACACTTTGCCATACAAATTTAATCCTTTTTGTTAACATTAAAACTTAGAGATTATTTAATCCAAAAATACTTTGGTTCCAACAATCTCCCCCTTTTTGATGATGACAAAAACTAATTAAATTTGAGTGTGCAAAGTCTAGGAAAGCTTACAAAGCTCCCCCTAAGACAAAGCATTCAAAAGATAAGATATGAACAGAGAAACAGATAAGCATATATCACATATTACTTATCATATCAGTAGAGCTACTTATTAGACAAAAGATATCATCAGAGCAAATAAATAACTATGCAATCATATAAGACAAATAACACATATACATATGCAGACAAAAGAATAATTTTCAAATACTGTCTTTCATATATAAAATTTAATTCTCTCTCCTTTTCTCCCCCTTTTTTGTCATCAAACAAAAAGGTAGGAAAGTGGACCATCATTGTCAGTAACAAAAAGTCAAAAGAGAGGCTTTAAGAAGATGGAGGAGGTGGGTTTGGATTTGGATTTGGTGGAGGGGCAGGGACTTGTGTTAGCAGATTCTGGCTTTGTTGGAAGCTTAGCATTATACTCATCATCTGGTTTATCATGGCATTGGTGGGAGCCAGAGCTTCTACAACTTGTTCCTTCACTTGCTCTTTTACCTCAACTTTCACTCTGTCCTCTACAATTCTTCTAATGATTTATTCAAAGTTTGGAGGCAGTGAGAGTGTTGGTCTTGAACTTTCAGCACTTTCCTGAGCATGAGCTTGACTTGGAAGAGTGTCTAGAGTTCTTGAAGTCTGAGGTTTCTCTGGATGAACTACAGTTAAAGCTAATGGTTGAGATGAAGACTTTCCAGAAGTGCTTGGTCTAGAATTAGATTCAGAAACTTCCTCATTAGCAGTGACTGGTGCAACAGAGTCAATCTCCATACCAGAGTCTTCCACAATGATCTCTTCTTCAGTATGCTCAGAAGGTGGAGAATGTGGAGGTGAGTCAGTGATTTGCAGAACTGGTGGGGGCAACTCTTTAGCCTAGTGGAATTCTTCTTCTACATAGATAGGACTGATGGTGGGAACACCCAAAATGTCCTTATAAATGAAGTGTATGAAATTGGACAGTCCACACTTGCCTCTGACCTTGGGAATGAACATCTTCTGTTCTGAAGTTAAGCCAGATGAAGATGCTTCTTTTGTACATTTCACAATGCGTTTTCGCCAGATATCAATTGCCACATCTTCCCGAATGTCCTCAATAGGTTGTGCCATCCAGTAGTCTATGATATTCTGATCTGTGTCTTTTACATCTTCAGGGTTAATCACACAGGACTCTGGAAATGGCATCTTTCCAGTGTTCCTTTCCTTCTTCCTATCCTTGTCCTTGTTGAAGTCTATCATTGGCAGTCTTGGACATATCATTCGAGGCTGGACTCCAATCTTGGTATCCTTCAAGGAATGTCTCAACCAGGTTATAGGCACAAAATTAGCAGCCCTGACAATCCTGAAGAGCTCAAATTCTGACTTCAGCATAGCATACATAATATGATCAATGATGTCAGATGCCTTGCCATACTCCCTTGGATGGATGAAGGTCTTCCATTTTGTCTTGTTATCCATGATGATGGGAACATGTCTGTAGGATCTAGACCTTTTGTAAATTACATCTTGCAGGTCTTTCTTGGCAGGATCCTTAGACCAGTCAGAAATTATATGCCTCTCTACACCATCAGTGAAGGGTTTGAAGGGAGGATAATTTACAAGGTTTGGATAGATTTTTCTCGGTGGAAATTTGTTTTGTGGTAGGTGAGTGACTAGAGATTCATGTCTATTGAACATTTTGGATGGAGGAGGACCTTTGGGAATGTCAGGATGGGGTTTGTACCAAGGTTTTACAATTACTTCAGGTTCATACTCATATTCAGGCAAGGGGTACCAAGGTTTGTTTGAAACTGGTTCTGGTTCATGAGTATGGTATAAGATTCTCCAATCCCTCTTTACTTTGGCCCAAGATTCAGACATGCCATCATAAAGTTCAGATGGGGGAGTGTATGGAAAAGGTATCTTTTTCATCTTAGGAAAGGGGGCACCAAGGATAATGCCATCATCTGGTGGGTTAAACCAGGGATCATCCTCAGGTATCAGGGGTGGGAATTGTGGTTGTTATGGTGAAGCTATTTGTGGTTGTTCAAGGGAAGTGTTTTGTGGTGAAGGAGGTGAGGGGATATATACATCATCAATTTGGTTTACAGACACATCAGGTGCAGACACTATATCCATCCTATCTTCTAGACTAGAAACTAAGGCATCTACTGCTAATTGAACAGGATCGTTAGCAGGAAGAGTTGCCTCAGAGGACATAGAAGCCTTGGCTTTCCTTTGAGGTTACTGTATTCTTGAAGGAATGGCAGCACTCATAGCCTTTTGTTTCTTCAAGATAGTGTTGGAACCAAAGTATTTTTGGATTAAATAATCTCTAAGTTTTGATGTTAACAAAAAGGATTAAATTTGTATGACAAAGTGTTAGTTAAGATCTAACATGCTTCATCTAGTCTTGTAGGGATATTCGAAATTTCATAAGTTATGGAATCCTCTAAAGAGTTAATATCCGCGTCCACTTGAGTAGACGAGCTGCTAAAATGAATGGTATATTTAATTATGCGAATATGTTTAAATAGATGGAATATAGAACAGTACTAGCAGACGAGTTTTTATCCTCTGTGAGTAGACGAGCTTGAGTGCCACGTCAGCAGATGCAGATCGAAGTTATATAGCAAGTCCAAAGACTTGATAGTAGACGAGCAAAATTTGCCACGTCACTGGACGAGCTAAAAAGAGTTTTTAGCTATGAGTGTATAGTCGAACTATTTTAAGTAGACGAGCTCCTCTTTTATATGAATACTTGATATAATCAGAATAACTATCTCGACCACATAGAAATACTTATTTCAAATGATTGATATTTATTTCAAGTATATGTTGGTCCTTCATATTTGATTTAACGGTTTTTGTTGCCTTGTTTCTTTGAGAGAGACATAGTACAAATGAGGAATTGCAAAAGCAAAATAGTACAATGTAAAACGACTTGTACCCTGTCACCTTTAACGCTAGAATAGCTAGAATTTGTACAAGGAAGGCAAGACAGTTTTTCAAGTTGCATTTGCTCAGAGGTGTGCCCGTTTTGTGCAAAGATCACCTATAGTACAATGACCACGAGCAAGCTGAGTCACAACGAATATCACACATTTGATTCTATCCCTAAACGGGAAAATTCAAAAAGAACCGTTGAAGAATTTGAAGATAAGAGCAAGGTCACTATAAATAGAAGACCTAGTCTTTTGAAGAAACAACTTTTGCGCATACAGAATTCTGGATAGAAAAACTCTTAAAAGATCAATTCTTTCCTTTCAAAAAGTAAAAGTCTGTAATACCTTAGCTTGAATATTGTTATATTCAACTAATCTTAAACTTTCATACCCTCACACATACTGAGTTAGAAGATCAAAAGAAACCAAATATCTTCGTTAGAGTTAGAGCCTTGGTAAGAAAGGAATACTTGTAGCCTGGAAAGGTGTTGAATACTTGTTGTAATCTATTTGGAAAATAGTGGAGAAAAACCTTCAAGTAGAAGGGACTGGACGTAGCTCTTTGTTGGAAGAGAGAGAACTAGGATAAAACGACTTGCGTGAATCTATTTATCCCTTATCTCTTAAGTTTTATTTGGTTATACTACCTGTGGGGATCTGAACTTGTTCTTGTTAAGTTCTTAAAAAAGTTTTCTTTGTGTGTGTGCTACTGCCTTTCGTTTCTTGTTTGAGAAAACTGTTTTGAAAAAGGTTGGTTTCAAAAATTATTAACAAACACAATTCAACCCCACCTTCTTGTGTTTGCCTGTGTCAACTTCAATTGGTATCAAAGCTCAGCCTCGAAAGGGTTGAGCATATAACAAGTGCTGAGGAAGTACGATCCAACAACCATGGATGCAGAAGGACAAGCTATCAACAGACCTCCTCTCTTCGATGGAACTGATTATGATTATTGGAAGAAGAGGATGATGACCTTCTTGGATGCACAAAATTTAGACATCTGGGAGCTGATCGAGAATGGCTATACTGAGCCAAGAGGAGAACAAGGAGCAGCCATTGCTAGAGCAGATTGGACTGCAAATAAAAAGGCAAAACATCAACTTAATCTTAAAGCAAAACACTACTTGATGTGTGCCATCACCAGATCAGAACATGACAAGGTTCACAGATGTAGCACAGCAAAAGAAATCTGGGATACACTGGCTCTTGCTCATGAAGGTTCATCACAAGTAAAGGAGTCAAAGATAAGCATGCTGGTTCACCAGTATGAGCTTTTTAAAATGGCTGATCATGAGACTATAGATAAAATGTTTGGAAGATTTCAAACAATAACCAACAGTCTCAGATCTCTTGGAAAAATTTATGAGAATAGAGATCACATCAGGAAAATTTTGAGAAGTCTCTCCAAGCAATGGAGACCAAAGGTTGCTGCCATTCTAGAAGCTAAGAATCTGAATACTCTTTCTCTGGAAGAGCTTCTCGGGTCACTAAAGGTTCATGAGCTTGAACTAAATGAAGAAAACAATTCAAGAAAAGGAAAGTCTATTGCCTTAAAGGTAAAGAAAGCCAGCTCTTCAAAAGTCCTTAAAGCTGTTGAGTCTTCAAATGATGCTGAACCTTCAGACAGTAATGAAGGGTCAGATGAAGATGAATTATCTTTCATCTCCAGAAAGATACAACACATGTGGAGAAAGAAAGGTAACTTCAAAAGAAAGCAGTTCAATAAGAAGTTTTCTAAGGAAAAATCAGACTCCAAAGAAAAAGGTCCACCCCTATGCTTTGAATACAAGAAGCCTGGTCATTTCAAAGCTGACTGCCCTGAATTAAAAGAGAAAAAGAAGTTCTTCAAGAAAAAGAAGGGCTTAATGGCAACATGGGAGGACTTGGACTTATCCTCATCAGATGAGGAAAATGAAGCTGAGGAAGAGGCAAATATCTGCCTCATGGCTGACACATCATCAGAGAATGAATACACTGATGATGATGAGGTAATGGATTCTGACTCGTGTACTCTCAAAAATGCCTTTGATGAATTACTGCATGACTCATCCATACTATCACATGAATACAAAAGTCTTAAAAAGAAGTTTGCAAAATTAACAAAAGAGTATGATAGAGTCTGTATTGAAAAACAAAGTTTAGCTCAAGAAAATAATAAGCTAAGATCAGAGAATGTCAGTCTAACTGACAAACTTGAATGTGAGCCTGATAATTCTTGTGAAGTTGCAAAACTGAAACAAGATGTAACATATTTGACAGACACTCTGTCAAAATTTGTAGGTGGCTCAGATAAGCTCAGTCTTATTCTAAGTTACTCTAGGTCACCATATGATAAATCTGGCCTTGGTTATGACAAGGAGAAGCATTAGGCATCTCATGATAAGTCAAAACTACATAGACCATATAAAGCTTCAAAAGCTCCAGATAAAATGTTAAAGCTAAATCAAGCCCATCCAACACCTTTTGCAAAGTGTGTGGAAAAAATGGGCATGCTACAAATAGATGCACACATAATAGGCATGTTAAACATTCACGTCCAATGAAAACTAACAAGAAAGGACCCAAGTCAGTTTGGGTACCTAAGGACAAGATAATACTAGTTGCAGATCTGCTTAACAACAGGAAAGAAACAACATCCTGGTACTTGGACAGTGGATGCTCACGTCACATGACGGGAGAGAGATATATGTTCCAAGACCTAAGACATAAGGATGGTGGTTGGGTGCCATTTGGAGGAAACCAGAAAGGGAAGATCACTGGTATAGGTAAAATTGGTAAACATCCTTTTCCCTCCATTGATAATGTTCTTTTAGTGAATGGTTTAAAACATAATCTGCTGAGCATAAGTCAATTATGTGATAGTGGATATGATGTTTCTTTTAATAAGAACAAGTGTATTGTCAAGAAAAATGATGGATCAATTTTATTCACTACTAAAAGGCTAAACAATTTGTATAAAATTGACTTGGAGGACCTTTCAAATCAAAGTGTCTCATGTTTAGTGTCCATTGAACATGAGCGATGGATTTGGCATAAAAGGCTAGGTCATGCAAGCTTGAGATTAATCTCAAAGCTAAATAAGCATAACATCGTGAGAGGACTACCAAACCTTAAGTACAAATCTGATGCTCTTTATGATGCATGTCAAAAGGGAAAACAAGTCAAAGGTTCTTTTGAATCTAAGAATATTGTTAGTACCAAGAGACCACTAGAACTGCTACACCTTGATCTTTTTGGTCCAACAAGGACTGCTTCTATCAGTGGTAAGAAATATGGTCTAGTCATTGTAGATGACTACACAAGATGGACATGGGTTATGTTCCTAGCTCACAAGGATGAGTCTTTCAAGGTCTTTTCTATATTCTGCAAATGTGTACAGAATGAAAAAGGCATGTGTATCACTTCAATCAGAAGTGACCATGGGGGAGAGTTTGAAAATGAGCTATTTCATAAGTTCTGTGAAGATAGTGGTATTCTTCACAACTTCTCAATACCTAGAACACCACAACAAAATGGTGTGGTAGAGAGAAAGAACAGATCTCTTCAAGAGATGGCTAGAACTATGCTTAATGACAACTCTGTCCCTAGACACTTCTGGGCTGAAGCTGTTAATACTGCTTGTTACATTCAGAACAGAATATACATTAGAGCAATCTTGAATAAGACTCCTTATGAATTGTGGAAGGGACGAAAATCCAACATTTCATATTTTCAACCTTTTGGTTGTAAATGCTTTATTCTGAATACTAAAGATCAAATTGGTAAGTTTGATGCAAAAGTAGACAATGGAATCCTGTTAGGATTTTCTGAAACATCAAAAGGCTTTAGAGTATATAATTCTAGAACTCTAGTAGTAGAAGAATGTATACATGTCAAGTTTGATGACAAGCAGCCTGATAAGAAATTATCAAAGCTAGATGAAGCTTTTGCAGATCTTGATTTAAACATCTCAGGAGAGACAACAGAAGTACAAGCAGATGATCAAGTGGAAGACCCTCCTCAACAACCAGAAACATCCACCCCTCAACAAGACAATGTTCAGAGATCTTGGCATTTCAAGAGTTATCATCCGCCAGATCAAATCATTGGAAACTCCAGTGATAAGCTGAGAACCAGATCAACCTTCAGAGAACAGGAAGATACTGCACTAGTCTCTGAGTTGGAACCAAAGACAGTAGACGAGGCTCTGCTGGACAATGGCTGGATTCTAGCTATGCAAGAAGAACTAAACCAGTTTGAGAGAAGTGATGTCTGGACTCTGATGCCGTTGCCTAAAGACAAATTTGTTATAGGAACAAAATGGGTTTACAGAAACAAGCTTGATGAAAATGGTAAGGTAATAAGCAACAAAGCAAGACTGGTTGCACAAGGTTATTCTCAAGAAGAAGGTATAGATTACACTGAAACCTTTGCACCTGTTGCTAGATTAGAAGCCTTTAGAATTCTACTTTCATGTGTTGCACATCACAACATAATGCTTTTTCAAATGGATGTAAAAAGTGCTTTTCTTAATGGCTTTATTAATAAAGAGGTTTATGTTATGCAACCTTCGGGTTTTGAAAGTGAAACCCAACCTGAACATGTATAGAAGCTTAAGAAAGCTTTATACGGCCTAAAACAAGCCCCTAAAGCTTGGTATGATAGGCTAAGTTCATTTCTAATAGAAATTAATAGAGGAAAGGTTGATACAACCTTGTTTCAAAAGTCAATTAAATTCAATTTTATAGTAGTGCAAATTTATGTTGATGATATTATATTTGGTGCTACTAATGAATCTCTGTGCAAAGAATTCTCAAAGTTAATGCAGAAAGAATTTGAAATGAGCATGATGGGAGAACTCAAGTTCTTCCTTGGACTTCAAGTTAAACAAGCTGTGGACGAGGTGATCATCCATCAAACCAAGTATACAAAGGAACTCCTTAAGAAGTTCAAAATGGATGATTGCAAACCAATGAATACTCCTATGCATCCCACGTCCATACTGAACAAAGATGATAAAGAGAAAAAGGTAGACCAAAAGGTATACAGAGGTATGATAGGATCTCTTCTATATCTTACTGCGTCTAGACCTGATATTATGTTCAGTATTTGTTTATGTGGTTGATTTCAATCTGATCCTAGAGAATCTCACTTATCAGCAGTTAAGAGAATATTTAGATATTTAAAAGGTACTACTAATCTGGGTTTGTGCTTTAAGAAAAATGTAGATTACAGATTAGTTGGATTTTGTGATGCTGACTATGCTGGAGACAGAATTGAAAGAAAAAGTACCAGTGGAGGATGTCACTTCATTGGATCTAATCTTGTCTCTTGGTCAAGCAAAAGACAAAGTACCATTGCATTATCAACTGCTGAAGCTGAGTATATATCAGCTGCTAGTTGCTGCTCACAACTTCTTTGGATCAAACATCAATTGGAGGACTACAATGTGTTTGTAAGTAGTATTCCACTTATGTGTGATAATACTACTGCAATTAATTTATCTAAGAATCCAATACTGCATTCTAGAGCTAAGCATATAGAGATTAAACACTATTTTATAAGAGATTATGTTCAAAAAGGTGTTATTGATATACATTTTGTAAATACTGATCATCAATGGGCAGATATCTTTACTAAACCTCTTGCAGAGGACAGATTTATTTTTATTAGAAAACATCTTAACATGCTATGTGTGGAATGATTGTGTTATTCAGCCTTGAGAAATTTTCTTATTGATGTATGAATGTCTTACAATCTTATTACATGGTTTTTAAAACGCGTCCATTGCATATCGCGTCCATTGTTTATTAAACCACGTCCACTGCATGCCGCGTTCATGCTTGCTTGTTGCTTAAACCCGTCTACACATACATTATTTATTAACTGCATTTATTTTGTCTCTAAGACAAATTTATCTTATATTCTCTCTCTGCTGAGTCAGTAATTCCTACCAATCACATCTAAATTTTATTTATTTTATTTCCAAAAAGAAAACCCTTTGAAATTCAAAACCTTTAAAAACGAAACCCTTCCCTCTGAGGAAACTTTACGTTATCCTTCGTCTTCAAACTTACGACAACTCTTTGTTTTCTGACTTGCAAAACCCTAACCTTCATTCAACAACAATGGCTTCCTCATCTGAGCTTTTCAATGTTGAAAAATTGAAACTTGCCATCGAACATCACTTCGACTTCGGGATTTTGAAAGATTACAACTTGGATGTAAGCAAGTTTATCACTGCTGCTGGTTGGGATGGAATGTTCGTTGAAATTATTTCTATTTATCCATACCTGATTAGGGCTTTTTGGAGGAACCCTCAGGTGACAATCTCTGAAATTTCTGCTACTGTAATTAGAAGAAGAATAGTGGTCTCTGAAAAGACCGTTGCTGATGCAATTAATTGCTCTCAAGAAGGAGAGGTTATCCCTGAAACTTGGGAGAAGGATCTTGGTGGTTCCGAAGTTATAGCCACTTTGTTAATGAGACAAGACACAGTAAGAAATCATTCATGGAAGTCTATAGAAATGAAGGACGAAGTTTGTATTCTTCATCAAATATTGAACAAGGTTATTTTTCATAAAGTGGGGTCAAAGGATATCTGTCTGCCCTACACAAATTTTGTCTCTGCCATCTTATTACAGAGACAAAAATCAACCTTCCAAGAATTTTTATGGAAGATTCAGAGATGCAGTGGTCACAAGGAAGAAGATTTCTAGAATTCCTTACTGCCATCTTTTATCAAAAGTCTTCAAATCTCAGAAGCTGTATGATTTTATTTCTTCTAAGCCAACTGAGGAACAAGAAAGGATTATGCCACAGAAGGGCATGTCAACTGCTACTTTTGGCAAAATGAACATTGCCAAACAGATTGAGCAAAAAAATGCTGAGGCTCTAGGAATAAAGAGAACTTTAAGGAAAAAGACTACAGCTGTTGGGAAAAGAGCTCCTAAAAAGCCTGCTGCTGGCATTGTTATTAGGGAACCTACTGCAGAGGTCCCTCAACCTGCAAGAGCTCAAAAAAGGACAAGAAATTTGATCCTATCTCACAATGAGGATGATGAAGATCCTGAGGACAGAGTTCCTATCAGTGCTATCTTCAAGAAACAAAAGGCTGTGAGTGCTGCCATTCCTACAAGAAGACAGCAACCTCAAAGAAGAGCCAAGACTGCCATAGCTACTGAGGTAACTCTTCCTGCTAATGATCGTGTTCAATTAGCAGTAGATGCCTTAGTTACTAGTCTAGAGGATAGGATGGATATTGTCTCTGCACCAGATGTGTTTATAAACCAACCTGATGATGTATATATCCCCTCACCACCCTCACCACAACAACCATAAATAGCCTCACCACAACAACCAAAATTCCCACCCCTGATACCTGAGGATGATCCCTGGTTCAACCAACCAGATGATGGTATTATCCTTGGTGCCCCCTTCCAAAGATGAAAAAGATACCATTTCCATACACTCCACCTTCTGAACTTTTTGATGGCATGTCTGAATCTCTAGCCAAAGTTAAGAGGGATTGGTACCCCTTGCCTGAATATGAGTATGAACCTGATGTAATTATAAAACCCTGGTACAAACCTCATCCTGACATTCCCAAAGGCCCTCCTCCATCCAAAATGTTCAACAAACCTACCACAAAACAAATTTCCACTCAGAAAAATCTATCTGAACCTTATAAAATACCCTCCCTTCAAACCCTCACTGATAGTGTAGAGAGGCACATTATTACTGACTGGTCTAAGGATCCTGCCAAGAAAGACCTGCAAGATGTGTTATACAAAAGGTCTAGATCATATGGACATGTTCCCTTCATTATGGACAGCAAGACAAAGTGGAAAACTTTTGTCCATCCATGTGAATATGGCAAAGCATGTGACATCATTGATCACCTACTATATGCCATGCTGAAGGCAGAGTTTGAGCTCTTCAGGGTTGTAAGGGCTGCAAATTTTGTGCCTATAACTTGGTTGAGACATTCTTCAAGCACCAAGATTGGAGTTCAGCTTCGAATGATTTGTCCAAGACTGTCAATGATAGATCCCAACAAGGACAAGGACAGGAAGAAGGAAAGGAACACTAGAAAAATGCCTTTTCCAGAGTCCTGTATAATAAACCCTGGTGATGTAGAAGACACAGATCAGAATATTGTTGATTACTGCTTGGCACAACCTATTGAGGACATTAGGGAAGATGTGGCTGTTGATATCTGGTGAAAACACATTGTGAAATCCACAGAAGAAGCATATACATCTGGTTTGTCTTCAGAGCAGAAAAAGTCTATCCCTAAGGTTAGAGGCAAGTGTGGACTGTCAAGCTTCAGACATTTCATCTACAAGGACATCTTAGGTGTTCCTACCATAAGTCCTATCTATGTAGAAGAAGAAGTCCAGTGGGCTAAAGAGCTGCCCCCACCTGTTCTGCAAATAACTGACTCACCTCCACCTTCACCACCTTCTGAACACACTAAAGAAGAAATCATTGTCGAAGACTCTGGTATGAAGATTGACTCTGCTGCACCAGTCACTGCTAATGAGGAAGTTGCTGAATCTGATTCTAGACCAAGCACTTCTGGAAAGTCATCATCTCAACCATTAGCAATAACTATAATTCATCCAGAGAAGCCTCAAACTTCAAGAGCTCTTGACACTCTGCCAAGTCAAGCTCATGCTCAGGAAAGTGCTGAAAGTTCAAGACCAACATTCTCACTGCCTCCAAACTTTGAAGAAATCATTGGAAGAATTGTAGAGGAGAGAGTGAAAGTTGAGGTAAAAGAGCAAGTGAAGGAACAAGTTGCCGAAGCTCTGGCTCCCACCAATGCCATGATGAATCCGATGATGAGTATAATGCTAAGCTTCCTGTGACACCCTAAACCGGGGTGCCACATCTTAGTTACCCATTGCAGAAAATAAAATAAAAGATATTAAATTGCTGGTTTCTTTCGGTAAAAGATACTATCTTTATAAGTAGGTAGCCTCAAAATGGTGGTATTGTTTTTCCTTAAAGACAAAGGGAAAACAAAAGGTAATTGATGAATACTTAGAACATGAAATGTAAACATCATATATATATATATATATATATATATATATATATAAACTATCCCAGTGGACTTCAAAGTTCAGTACAGAAAACCAGGGCCTAATTAAGATGGCCATTAACAACAGAGTTAGAAATCTAGAAGATACAACTGAAAAGAGAGTAAGCGAAAACATGAGGAAAGAGGGTCTGGAACCACATCACAAAAGAGGTAACTCTAGAAAGTCAGAAGACAGAAGACTGTCCACAAAACACTCCAAACTGGTCACTGACACTGGCTGCAAGCAGGGTCTCCGCAAATGCTCCCACGAGACGAGAAATCAGGTAATGGGTCTATGACGTCGCCGCCCTTATCCATGGAATCGTCGTCGTCGTCATGATCCAGGACGTGATACTCAGGCTTATCCTCCTCCATGACCTCATAGAAGTCCTCCTCTGGATCCTCCTCAGGGTCCTCCTCAGGATCCTCCTCAGGGTCCAGAGGTGGTAGCTCGTGTAGTAGACCGTTAACTTGCAGTGGGTGAAGGTAGTACCAAGTCGGAGGTAGAGCAACTCTCCTAGTCTCCATGGTCTGGCTCCTACGGATCGGGTCTCCGTCAGCATTCAAATTAGGTGTGGTGATTGATCCGTGGTACATGGCAGACGTCGCCCCCGGATGAATCTGCCATGCCCCGACGTTCCCCACGTTGTCGAAGACCTCAGTCTTCGACATCGTCGGCACAAGAGGGATGTTGGGATCCATCTGAGCTCATATACATACGGCGATACCAAAAAGGAAGAGAGAAAAACAAGAAGAAATGAAAGAGTGAGAGACCTACAATAGATATATCACTCAATAACCATATACATGATACATACAATGTAACACCCTGTTTTTCTTAAAATGTTTTCTTAAGTTAGCTTTATTTATTTTAATTTGTTGGTTAAGGGCTAAGTGGGATTTTAGCCTAAAAGTCCCTTTCTGGTACATGAGCACGCTCGTGCTCATCAGCTAGCAAGCCCGTGCTTAAAATCAGAAGCGTGTTTCTGATTTTAAGTTGAGCACGCCCGTGCTCAATGCGTGGACCGCGTCTCGCTGACGCTAAGTGGAGCACGACCGTGCTTAAGGAGAAGCACGACCATGCTCAAGTCCGAGGTTTATATACGTAAACAGACCCGAGGGTTTGACGTGAAACCCTGTTTTTGGTGCAGCTGCGGCCAGAACTCCTTCTTGCGCCGTTTCTCCTTCGTTCATCGCCGTAATGGAGTTTTTGGAAGCAGTTTAGGGAGATTAGTGGTTCTACCTTGGTCTAGAGGTAATGGTTTCCCTTCCCCTTGTGGTTTCCTTCTTTATTTTGAGTAGGGAACTAATCTGGTTGTGTTCTTTTGTTTAAGGTTCTTTGGGTTAAGCCGTTGGGAAGGAACCGGTTGCAGTTAGGAGCACACGTTGGTTGATAGAGCTACCTTCAATCCAGGTATGGGGAAAAGGGAATTGTTCTCATTAGGCAGTGGGTAGAGTAAGGTTAAGGGTTTCTCATGACCCTGGTCTGTTGTATATAATTGCATGTTGCTGACTGTTCCGGTATATTATGAATATGTGTTATATTCTTGACAATTGTTGATGATATGATAGCATGTTAATTATTGTTATTGACATGACCTTGGTTGATTGATGATATTGTTGTTATGATGAGTTTGAGATTGATGAAGTTATGTTAATTGGTTAATTAGGTTTAAAAACCGTACTAAGTTAAGGGATTTAATCCCTAAGTGAATTGGTTAAAAGTTGGTTTCTGTCCCTGCCCAGAATAGTGCAGTCGTGCATTGAGCACGACCGTGCTGAACAGGGAGCACGACCGTGCTCCCACTCAAATTCTGGAAAATGGCCGCGCTGCTCAGCACGGCCAAGCAGGTTGAACAGCACGATCGTGCTACTGAGCACGACCGTGCTGAGTGTGAAGCACGACCGTGCTTCACTTAAAAGGGCAGCACGCCCTCACGTGTCCAAGCACGACCGTGCTAAGGTCTAAGCACGACCGTGCTGACCTCCTGGACAGTGATACAATTAAAGGACTTAAGGGGTTTTAAAACCCCATTCCCCTATGATGATAAGTTGAGATAATTAATCAAAGATAAAGATTAGACAACTTGGTTATTAATTATAAAAGATAATTAGATAATCAAATGTTAAGTCGGTATCCGTTGGGTTACCGCACGTTGATAAGTTGAAGTCTTGGGTGCTTATGGACCCAAGCACGTTGAGTTGAACCTTGGTGCTTATTGGCCAAGGGAGCCTTGACCCCACGGTTTGGGTCTAAGGTTACGTTGAGTTGATGTTGAAAGTCTTGGGAGTTTCATGGCCCAAGCAAGGAGGTGGTTGAGATTGTTTGTTGTTGTGCCATTTGCATAAAGCATTGGAGTAGTTGATGGGGGAGGTTCGACAAAGGGGAGATCGCCCGAGAGTATGGTGATCTGGCCATCCACGGTAGGTCACCCAAGGTTTGGTGACCGAGGCCCCCCGTGATGAGGCATCCACGGTTTGATGCGTTGGCTATCCATGGGGTTCACCCAAGGTTTGGTGAACTGCCGGTGTTGGTGCTTTTATGGCCAATACGGATATGTAACTCCAAGGTCGTTCATCCTGAGTTAGTTTGGATCCACATGCATAGTTGGAGTAGCGGAGTAGTTGATGCATTGCATAGCATAGCATACTTGATTGTTATGATGCTGTTGGATGTTGATGTATGCTTATGTGTATGTTTACCTTGCATACTATTCCTCTGCTGTTTATATGATTACATGAATCTTACTCCCTGTATTGTTTGTGTTTGGCCTGATTGGCATTTGCAGAGGATGACGATGAGCAGCCCGGAGAGGAGTGACTCTGAGGAGCCGCCACTCATAGTAGGGTTGTTTTAGTTTAGTTAGTTTTTTTCAGTTGTATTCCGAGGATCTATTTCCGGAACGGTTATACCAGCTCTGAATTGTGACATCGGGGTTGGGTTATTTATTTGTTTATGTTGTTAATTGATTAAACTTATTTTGTTATTTTCCGCGTTGTAAACGAGTTCATGTGGGACTTTTCTACCCATGGACAACTGTTTTTATTTAATTCAGTTAAATGCATGTTTCTTATTAATTGTTTTATTTTTTCTTATATGCCTTATAACATGCGGGGTAGAAGGGTGTCACATTTAGTGGTATCAGAGCAGTTCGACCTTGTTCGGACGTGGTATGAGTCTGTTGTGAGTCTGTTGTGTGACTCTTGTGTGAATTGTCTATACTCGTATAGATAATGATGTTTTAAGTTAGTTGCCTGTAGCTTTTACTCGCTTAAGTTTATGTATTAAGAGTTGTGTTGGACTTGCACAGGAACTAATGGCCGGTAGAGGACGCAACGATCAGGCGATCGCGGACGCATTGGCACTTCTGGCCAATGCTATCGGGCAGGTTAACCCTAACAATGGTGGGCCAGCTGAGTTCCAGGGACTGCATAAGTTCCAGAGGAACAACCCTCCATCGTTCAAGGGCGCGTACGATTCGGGAGGAGCTTTGTTGTGGCTGAGGGAGACAGAGAAGATCTTCAGAGCCATGGATTGTAACGATCAGCAGAAGCTCATCTTTGCTACCTTCATGCTGACCGAGGAGGCTGAGCACTGGTGGGATAACTGCAGGCAAAGGATGCAGGCTGAGGGCACAGCGGTTACATGGGCTGTGTTCAGACAGAGGTTCCTGGAGAAGTACTTTCCAGCGGACATCAGAGACAAGAAGGAGATGGAATTCTTGTCTTTGAGGCAAGGGTCACTGTCAGTTGGTGACTATGCGGCAAAGTTTGAGGAGCTGGCTAGGTACTACACTCCCTACCAGCATGAGACGGATGACCGTTCGAAGTGTGTGAAGTTTGAGGCTGGACTCCGACCTGAGATCAAGCAGGCCATCAGCTACCAGGAGATCAGAGTCTTCCCTATTCTGGTCAACAAGTGCAGGATCTATGAAGATGCCAGCCAGTTCAGAGTTGCCAGTTCCAGAGGGTCAGATAGCCAGAGTGGCAGGAGGACTGATCAGAGGGACAAGGGTAAGCAGAGGTATGCTCCGACCGGCAGAGATTTCAAGCAGAGTGGTAAGAAGCCACAGTTTCAGCAGGATGGGTTTAGAGGCGGGTTCTCTAACGTCTCTAGGCCCATGAGGTGTGGCAACTGTGGTGCTACGGATCACTACTCGTCTCAGTGCAAGGAGACACAAGTGAACTGCTTCAGATGCGGCAAGCCAGGACACATCAGCCGAGAGTGTGAAGGAGCCAAGGTCGAGCCTCCCAGCGCCGGCAAGAATCAGAAGTCTCAAGCCAACCGACTGAAGACCACTGGAAGAGTCTTTACCCTTAGTGGAGCTGAAGCCTCCGAGTCTGATGACTTGATTCAAGGTACATGTTTTATAGATGGAACTCGATTAACTGTGTTGTATGATTCGGGTGCTACTCATTCATTCATATCGCATGATAGGGTCAAGAGTCTTGAATTGCCTGTTGCTTTCCTTGAGTATGATTTGTTGGTTTCTACACCTACAAATAAGCCTGTTTCTACTTCTTATGCATGCAAGAACTGTCATATAGTTATAAATGGTAGGACATTCATTGCTGATCTTGTATGCTTGCCTTTGAAAGACCTGGATATCATTCTAGGTATGGACTGGTTATCTTCCAACCATGTCCTCCTCAACTGTTTTGACAAAACCCTGATTTTTAGAACTCCAAAGGAGTCTAAGAATCCGGACCTTCTCTCTGCCAGCCAAGTTCAAGCTTCGATGAAAGACGAAGCCCAAGTATACATGATGTTAGCTTCCCTGGAAGTAGAGAGCAGCCCTCCTGATGTCGCCAGCTTGCCTGTTGTGCGAGAATTTCCTGAAGTGTTTCCGGGGGACGTTTATAACTTACCCCCAGAGAGAGATGTTGAGTTTACCATAGACTTAGTGCCTGGCACCGGGCCAATCTCCATAGCACCCTATAGAATGTCTCCTCTAGAGCTAGCTAAGTTGAAAGAACAGTTAGAGGACCTGATGAAGAAGCAGTTCATTAGGCCGAGTGTGTCTCCATGGGGAGCACCTGTGTTGTTGGTGAAGAAGAAGGATGGTAGTATGAGGTTGTGTGTCGACTTTCGACAGCTCAATAAGGTGACCATAAAGAATCGGTATCCTCTCCCTAGGATTGATGATCTTATGGACCAGTTGATGGGCGCTTGCATCTTTTCAAAGATAGATTTGAGATCAGGGTACCATCAGATTCGGGTTAAGTCTGAGGACATCCCGAAGACAGCGTTTAGGACGCGATATGGTCACTATGAGTATTTGGTTATGCCCTTCGGTGTGACCAATGCTCCTACGGTCTTCATGGACTACATGAACAAGACCTTTCACCCTTACTTGGATAAGTTCGTGGTGGTGTTTATAGATGATATCTTAGTGTACTCCAAGAGTAAGGAGGAACATGAGGAACACCTGAGGGTTGTCTTGCAGACCCTTAAGGAGAAGCAGTTGTATGCTAAGTTGTCTAAGTGTGAGTTCTGGTTAGAGGAAGTGAGCTTCTTAGGACACGTCATCTCTAAGGGTGGCATAGCGGTGGACCCAGCTAAAGTAGAGACGGTGCTCCAGTGGGAAGCGCCAAAGTCTGTAACCGAGATTAGGAGTTTCTTGGGGTTAGCCGGGTACTATAGGCGGTTCATAGAAGGTTTCTCTAAGATAGCTTTACCCTTAAACCGTCTCACCAAAAAGGGACAGTTGTTTGTGTGGGACTCTAAGTGTGAAGAGAGTTTCCAAACCCTTAAGAATAGGTTGACGTCAGCACCAGTGTTAGTTTTGCCAGATCCTAGTGAACCCTTCGTAGTTTACTGCGATGCTTCTAAGCAAGGGTTAGGTGGTGTGCTGATGCAGAATGGTAAGGTAGTTGCTTATGCTTCTAGGCAGTTGAAAACCCATGAGAAGAACTACCCTACCCATGACCTAGAGTTAGGAGCTGTGGTATTTGCCTTAAAGATCTGGAGGCATTACCTGTATGGAGCGAGGTTTGAGGTCTTTAGCGATCATAAGAGTTTGAAGTATCTCTTTGATCAAAAGGAGTTGAACATGAGGCAGCGTAGGTGGATGGAGTTTTTAAAGGATTATGACTTCGAGCTGACCTATCACCCAGGAAAGGCCAAAGTGGTGGCCGATGCCTTGAGTAGGAAAACCCTTCATGTCTCCGCTTTGATGGTTAGGGAGATGGATTTGATTGAGGAATTTAGAGACCTTAGTCTAGCCTGTGAGTTTACCCCTAAGAGTATTAGGCTTGGTACCTTGAAGGTTACCAACAGTTTGATGGATGAGATTAGAGAGGGTCAGAAGTTAGACAAGTTTCTCTTAGACCAGCGAGAGTTGCTCGCTCAGGGTAGAGACCTAAGTTTTAAGGATGGCAGTGATGGCATCTTGAGGTTTAAGGATAGAGTTTGTGTGCCTGATGTCCCTGAGTTTAGGAAGTTGATCTTAGAAGAAGGTCATAGGAGTGGATTGAGTGTGCACCCAGGTGCCACTAAGATGTATCAGGACCTTAAGAGGATGTTTTGGTGGCCTAGGATGAAAAAGGATGTAGCTGAGTTTGTGTATGCGTGCCTAGTATGTCAGAAGGCTAAGATAGAGCACCAAAGGCCTTCAAGTAAGTTGCAACCTTTGAGTATCCCAGAGTGGAAATGGGATAGCATCTCCATGGATTTTGTGTCTGGACTCCCTAGGACTCCAGCTGGTTTTGAGGCTATATGGGTTGTTGTGGATAGACTGACTAAGTCTGCCCATTTCATTCCGATGAACATGGAGTATCCATTGGAGAAGTTAGCTAAGCTGTACATCAAAGAGATAGTTAGGCTTCATGGTGTACCCTCTAGCATAGTTTCAGATAGAGACCCGAGGTTTACCTCTAGGTTTTGGAATAGTTTGCAAGAGGCCTTAGGGACAAAGCTTAGGCTTAGTTCAGCTTACCACCCACAGACTGATGGGCAGTCTGAGCGGACCATCCAGTCCTTAGAGGACTTGTTGAGGGCTTGTGTGTTAGAACAGTCTGGAAGTTGGGACAAGTTTTTGCCCCTAATAGAGTTCACCTACAACAACAGCTTCCATTCCAGCATTGGGATGGCACCTTATGAAGCCCTGTATGGGAGGAGATGTAGGACACCCTTGTGTTGGAGTGAACCTAGTGATAGTGTTGTGCTAGGGCCAGAGATAGTCCAGGAAACAACAGAAAAGATTAGGTTAGTTCAGGAAAAGATGAGAGTTGCACAGAGTAGGTAGAAGAGCTACCATGATAAAAGGAGGAAGGCGCTCGAATTCCAGGAAGGCGATCATGTATTCTTGAGAGTTACCCCGACGACTGGGGTTGGTAGAGTGATGAAGGCGAGGAAACTTACTCCTAGGTTCATTGGTCCTTACCAAATCCTTAAAAGAGTCGGCGAAGTCGCCTACCAAATAGCCTTACCCCCGTTCTTGTCAAATCTCCACAACGTTTTTCATGTGTCTCAACTCAGGAAGTACATTCATGACCCTAGTCACGTGATAGTTCCCGATACAATACAGTTAAAAGAGAACTTGACATTTGAGGTGTTACCCCTTCGAGTCGAAGATAGGAGGGTGAAGCAGCTAAGAGGCAAGGAGATTCCTTTGGTTAAAGTAGTTTGGAGCGGGGCAACTGAGGAAAGCGCTACCTGGGAGCTCGAGAGTCAGATGATGGAGGCGTATCCACATCTTTTCGTTTGAGGTACGTAGAAATTTCGGGGACGAAATTTTTATAAGGGGGGTGGAATTGTAACACCCTGTTTTTATTAAAATGTTTTCTTAAGTTAGCTTTATTTATTTTAATTTGTTGGTTAAGGGCTAAGTGGGATTTTAGCCTAAAAGTCCCTTTCTGGTACATGAGCACGCTCGTGCTCATCAGCTAGCAAGCCCGTGCTTAAAATCAGAAGCGTGTTTCTGATTTTAAGTTGAGCACGCCCGTGCTCAATGCGTGGACCGCGTCTCGCTGACGCTAAGTGGAGCACGACCGTGCTTAAGGAGAAGCACGACCATGCTCAAGTCCGAGGTTTATATACGTAAACAGACCCGAGGGTTTGACGTGAAACCCTGTTTTTGGTGCAGCTGCGGCCAGAACTCCTTCTTGCACCGTTTCTCCTTCGTTCATCGCCGTAGTGGAGTTTTTGGAAGCAGTTTAGGGAGATTAGTGGTTCTACCTTGGTCTAGAGGTAATGGTTTCCCTTCCCCTTGTGGTTTCCTTCTTTATTTTGAGTAGGGAACTAATCTGGTTGTGTTCTTTTGTTTAAGGTTCTTTGGGTTAAGCCGTTGGGAAGGAACCGGTTGCAGTTAGGAGCACACGTTGGTTGATAGAGCTACCTTCAATCCAGGTATGGGGAAAAGGGAATTGTTCTCATTAGGCAGTGGGTAGAGTAAGGTTAAGGGTTTCTCATGACCCTGGTCTGTTGTATATAATTGCATGTTGCTGACTGTTCCGGTATATTATGAATATGTGTTATATTCTTGACAATTGTTGATGATATGATAGCATGTTAATTATTGTTATTGACATGACCTTGGTTGATTGATGATATTGTTGTTATGATGAGTTTGAGATTGATGAAGTTATGTTAATTGGTTAATTAGGTTTAAAAACCGTACTAAGTTAAGGGATTTAATCCCTAAGTGAATTGGTTAAAAGTTGGTTTCTGTCCCTGCCCAGAATAGTGCAGTCGTGCATTGAGCACGACCGTGCTGAACAGGGAGCACGACCGTGCTCCCACTCAAATTCTGGAAAATGGCCGCGCTGCTCAGCACGGCCAAGCAGGTTGAACAGCACGATCGTGCTACTGAGCACGACCGTGCTGAGTGTGAAGCACGACCGTGCTTCACTTAAAAGGGCAGCACGCCCTCACGTGTCCAAGCACGACCGTGCTAAGGTCTAAGCACGACCGTGCTGACCTCCTGGACAGTGATACAATTAAAGGACTTAAGGGGTTTTAAAACCCCATTCCCCTATGATGATAAGTTGAGATAATTAATCAAAGATAAAGATTAGACAACTTGGTTATTAATTATAAAAGATAATTAGATAATCAAATGTTAAGTCGGTATCCGTTGGGTTACCGCACGTTGATAAGTTGAAGTCTTGGGTGCTTATGGACCCAAGCACGTTGAGTTGAACCTTGGTGCTTATTGGCCAAGGGAGCCTTGACCCCACGGTTTGGGTCTAAGGTTACGTTGAGTTGATGTTGAAAGTCTTGGGAGTTTCATGGCCCAAGCAAGGAGGTGGTTGAGATTGTTTGTTGTTGTGCCATTTGCATAAAGCATTGGAGTAGTTGATGGGGGAGGTTCGACAAAGGGGAGATCGCCCGAGAGTATGGTGATCTGGCCATCCACGGTAGGTCACCCAAGGTTTGGTGACCGAGGCCCCCCGTGATGAGGCATCCACGGTTTGATGCGTTGGCTATCCATGGGGTTCACCCAAGGTTTGGTGAACTGCCGGTGTTGGTGCTTTTATGGCCAATACGGATATGTAACTCCAAGGTCGTTCATCCTGAGTTAGTTTGGATCCACATGCATAGTTGGAGTAGCGGAGTAGTTGATGCATTGCATAGCATAGCATACTTGATTGTTATGATGCTGTTGGATGTTGATGTATGCTTATGTGTATGTTTACCTTGCATACTATTCCTCTGCTGTTTATATGATTACATGAATCTTACTCCCTGTATTGTTTGTGTTTGGCCTGATTGGCATTTGCAGAGGATGACGATGAGCAGCCCGGAGAGGAGTGACTCTGAGGAGCCGCCACTCATAGTAGGGTTGTTTTAGTTTAGTTAGTTTTTTTCAGTTGTATTCCGAGGATCTATTTCCGGAACGGTTATACCAGCTCTGAATTGTGACATCGGGGTTGGGTTATTTATTTGTTTATGTTGTTAATTGATTAAACTTATTTTGTTATTTTCCGCGTTGTAAACGAGTTCATGTGGGACTTTTCTACCCATGGACAACTGTTTTTATTTAATTCAGTTAAATGCATGTTTCTTATTAATTGTTTTATTTTTTCTTATATGCCTTATAACATGCGGGGTAGAAGGGTGTCACATACAACACATTGGCATATTACCAATTAAAAATTATTCATAGGTAAGACAACAAGTATTATATCAATGAGTCTCATACCCGAATCAATCAGTTTTGTAAAGATAATGCATGACACTTCAATCATCAGGCTCTAAACTTAATCTCATGAGATATCATCACCGTTTTATCATTAAGAAATAAAGAGTTGATCAGGCTCGTATGCCGCATTGGCAAGTTGTCTCAATCACCTCATGCACCCGGATCAACATCATCACGAATTCCTTATCAATGGCCATTCGGATGTATACATCATCGAACACCACATCTTAAGCGGGTATTCGGTAACTCAAGCACGTCTGCTAAGGGGAAATGCATATGAATAAAAGACTTTTCATTATTCAAGACTTTTCTTTGTGGCCACTCTTTTTCGTTGTCGAAGCTCAAGGCTAATGACTATTCACAATTTTCATCACTTGAAAATTAATAACACAGGACACACAGTCCGAGTGCTCAATCACAACGCCTTAGACTGATGCCGCAGTCAAGGTTTCTGGTCGTATAAACAACTATAATTTTATCCATGTTTTATTTCAACATGATAAGGACTCCTAGTCCACAACAACGAAATTAGAATGCGCAGTCCTCCATTCCGAGATTAGGACTCCTAGCCCATACTATCACGATTAGGACTCCGGGTCCATAATTCTTGACACGGATCCCAGATCACGTGCATATAACTGAATACTAGAGGCGACGTCTCGCGAACTAGATTCTCTTTCACATGGGCTTACTTTTCGCTCAGTGAAAATTAAAATCCAAAACAAAACCTCGGTCACTTATCCAAGTAATCGGAACGTTTCTAAATCATTTAGGAGGAAATCTTTTTACTTTACAAACTCCTTTATAAAACATTTAGGAAATACGTTTATTTTTTAAATCCTTGATGGAATAAAGTCAAATATTTTCAAAGGGGTTTTTCCTTCATAAAACACATAGTTCGAAAAAGGGTTTCTCTCGTACAAACTTTGGATCATAAAAAGGTAGTTTCTATTGACTTAAAATCACTTCAACGTTTCTTTTCCAAAATAAGAATCTTATTCTTTTGAAATAAGCACTTTAAACAAGGAACTTTTATAAATGAAACCAATACTTTCATAGTTCTAATCAAGGCTTATTAAGGCTTTTAATCCTTATGACCATTGGGCACAGACTCAAGTCCGGCTTCTCAAACTTCAATCAACAGTAATATATCCTCAAACAATGATATCACAGTTAATGACAGTTCATCGCATATATATAACTCACAATACTTTAAAGCGAGTAGTAATCAACTTCAAGTAATAATCACAATAGTTCAAGTAAACAAGTCATTCAAGTATTGACTCCATATCATAATAATATTCAAAATACTCAAGTAAACACATACACACATGCATATAGTCATTGAATGTCCCTAGGCAATCCCCTCCTACCTTCCGTGAAAGTAAGGAGATTAGATGCTTGAAAAGGTATACCACGAACGTTCTCGCTTTCTCCGCGATAGAAGTCTAAGGTTATGAACACAAAATCACAAGTTAAAATTAATCAAGAACACTAAACCACAAGGTATAGGTTCGGCCAAGACAAGTTCTTAGGGTTAGAGATTCCCGAAAATTATACAACTCATGGATTTATGATCCTTAAGTATTGGGAGGTCATAAACAATGATCATTTAACAAAGTTGAATTAAAATCCCACTAAGTTATAAACTTAGGGTATTCGGCCAAGGGTAGTAAAATAGGATAACATTCACTAAACTTTCCAATCTCTTAGGTCTAGCATCCATGTGTATTAAGGAGCTCAAAACCATGATCATTTTGGAAAATAAGAACAAAGTATCCTAGGTCCATAACCTTCTAGGTTCGGCCTTCATAGGATCTATAGACTAGAAATCTTTAAAATTTCCAATCTCTTAGACTTAGCATCCAAATATCTTATGGAGCTCAAGTCCATGATCATTTTGGAAAACAATGGAAACTTAAACATTCCAATCTCTTAGACTTAGCATCCAAATATCTTATGGAGCTCAAGTCCATGATCATCTTGGAAAAATGAAAAGTAATACATCCTAGGTTTAATAACATAAAATAAACAAGTTAGAAATCTTTAAACTTTCCAATCTCTTAGACTTGGCATCCAAATATCTTATGGAGCTCAAGTCCATGATCATTTTGGAAAAATAAAACTCAAATATCCTAGCCCCAAAACATTTAAGTTTTGGCCTCCATAGGATAATGAGGAGAATATTCTTTGTTTGATAACAACTCTTAGGTTTAGAATCACAAGGTATTAAGAGTTCTAAATCCATGATCATACTTAGAAAGTTGAAACATAGTATTCTAGGCCACTTATACATATTTTAGGCCATCATAGGAAAACAAGCTATCAAACCTTCCAAGATTATAGATTTAAGATCAAAGAATAGTTAGAAACTCAAACACATGATCATATAACAAAAGTTGAAGCAAAAACCTCCTAGGCCACATGTGCATAGCTTCGGCCATCATAGGAAGAAATATATGGAGATTTTTGTTTTACACAACCTCTCAGTATGTGAAAATATAAGTTAATACAAGACTATAGAAAGTGGTTTCAACTCAAAAGGAGTTTTCTACCATCTTAGAGAGATTTTAGTAGTTTAAAGCACATAAAGAACACATGAAGCAAACTAGGAAATAAAAGATGAAACTTGCAAAAAGATTTACATGAGAGCATTACCCTTAGTATAAGGAAGAATTTTAATGAAGAACTTAAGTAGAAAAGATGAATAAAAATGGAAGCTTTAAGAGAAGGAAGATGAAGAAGTGTAAAGTATAGTGGAGTGTTGGAGATGAAGGAAAGTGATGAAGTGAAAATGAGAGGTGTATATATAGAGGGAGAGGGGTGTGGATGGCGCAAGGGGAGAGAGAGAGAAGGGCTTGGAGAGCAAGTTTGGTCTTAAGGCATTGTTTGGTTGAAGAGGAAAGAGAAAAATAGGTTTTTAGAATATAATATGATATAATTTAAATAGTGTGATGATTACACTTTTGGAGTGTGTCATAACCCATTTCCATCAAGTCCCATCAAGTCACTTCTCTTCTTTTGTGCTCCCTAATTTGCTCCATTTCGTACCCGGTTCAAGTTCCCGATTGTATTTCACCTGGAATAAATATTATATTTTATTTTCGAACTCAAATTTTTTTAAAAAAACCAATATCATACAAAACATCATAAAAACACTAACAGTTTCGTTTACGGGTTAAAATTAGGTTTTCTGCTCAGTAAACTTGTACCGGCAGTTAAAACGCAGAGCGGCTTCCGTATGAATTTTCAACCGAAATTTTTACCGTGAGTTCATATGATATAACAACACAAGAAAATTATTTTAGTTTAATTAAAATCATCCTCTTAGTTTAAACTAAAAATAAACACATTTAAATATGTTTATACTACTACAGAAAGCATAGGAAAAACAGGGTGTTACAATAATATCCCTCTAAAAAGAATTTCGTCCTCGAAATTACGCACCTTGAAACAACTCAGGGTATTGCAATTTCATCTTGTCCTCAGCCTCCCATGTAGCTTCTCCGGTTGTCTCGTTCCAGATGACTTTGACTAAAGGAATTTGTTTACCTCTGAGCTGCTTCGTCATCTTATCCGCGATTTGTACCGGCGAAGTCTCAAAAGACAGTTTTTATTTTAATTATACTTTATCAGGTTTAATAACATGTGATGGATTAGGAATATACTTTCTCAACTGAGAGACATGGAAAACACCATGGATGTTGGAAAGAAAAGGAGGTAAAGATATTTTATAAGCTACTGGACCTATGCGACGAAGAATTTGGTAGGGTCCAATGAATTTGGGAGTAAACTTTCTGGATTTTATCACTCTGTCAATCCCATTCGTTGGCGTGACTCTCAAGAACACATGCTCGCCTTCCTCAAACTTAAGAGGTCGTCGTCTCTTGTCAGCATAACTCTTCTGTCTACTTTGAGCAGTCCTCATTTTCTCCTGGATCATCTTCACCTTCTCTGTCGTTTGTTGCACGATCTCTGGTCCTAACAGCAGACTCTCACCATCCTGGTACCAACACAAAGGCGTTCGACATCGTCGACCATACAAGGCTTCATAGGGTGCCATTCCTATACTTGAATGAAAACTGTCGTTGTAAGTGAACTCTATCAGTGGTAGAAACTCGTCCCAGCTCCCAGTGTCTTCCATCACGCATGCTCTTAGCAAATCTTCGGGTGATTGGATTGTCCTCTCTGACTGTCCGTCATTTTGTGGATGATACGCAGAACTCAATTTGAGTTTTGTTCCCAAAGAGTTTTGTAGTCCTTTCCAAAATTCTGACATAAACCTCGGATCACGATCCGAAATGATACTCGAGGGTATACCGTGCAACCTGACAATCTCGTCAATGTACAACTGAGTCAACCTTTTCATCGAGTACTTCATGTTGATAGGTAAAAAGTGAGCTGACTTGGCCAGTCGATCCACAATTACCAATATAGCCTCATGTCCTTTCTGAGTCCATGGTAAACTGGTCACAAAGTCCATCGAAATTCCGTCCCACTTCCATTCCGGGATGTCGAATGATTTTAACATTCTTGCTGGCCTCTGGTGTTCAGTCTTAGCCTTCTGACATATCAGACAAGAAGCGACGTATTCCATTATGTCCCTTTTCATTCCATACCACCCGTATAACTTTTTGAGATCTTGATACATCTTCGTGGCTCCTGGATGTAAACTCAACTTACTCTTGTGAGCCTCCTCCAGAATCAACTTTCTAAGCTCAGCATCATCTGGCACACAAATTCTTTCACCGAACCTCAAAATTCCATCCGTTCCTTCTCTGAATCTGACAGTGCTCCTTGTGGCACTAAGTCTCTTTCTTCCTGCAGATACTGATCACTCACTTGTTTTTCTTTTATTTGTTCCATCAATCCGTTTGAAACAGTGATCCTATTCAGACATATCCTGCCCGGAAATGTCTCAACTGATAAACTTAGCTCCCGGAATTGTTCCAACAATCCCTGCTCTTTAACCATCATTACTAACACGTGTATGGACTTCCTGCTCAGCGCATCAGCCACTATATTCGCCTTCCTAGGGTGGTACTGTGATTGAAAGTCATAGTCCTTCAAAAACTCCAACCAACGTTTCTGACGCATGTTCAACTCCTTCTGATCGAAGAGGTACTTCAAACTCTTGTGGTCACTGAAAACATCAAAAGTAGCTCCATACAAATAATGCCTCCAGATCTTCAGGGCGAAGACCACCGCTGCTAACTCCAAGTCATGCGTCAGGTAATTCCTCTCGTGAATCTTCAATTGCCTTGAAGCAAACGCTACTACTTTTCGGTTCTGTATCAGTACACATCCCAACCCCTGGTGTGACGCATCACAATAAACTTCAAAAGGTTCCTTAGGATCAGGTAGGATCAACACGGGTGAGGTTGTCAACCTTTTCTTCAGCTCTTGGAAACTTTCTTCACATGCTTCCGTCCAGGTAAACGCTTGATCCTTCAGAGTTAACCAGGTAAGGAGTCCTACTAATTTGGAAAATCCCTCAATGAATCTCCTATAGTAGCCCGCTAAACCCACAAAGCTACGGATTTCCATTGCCGTTGTTGGCCTTTCCCACTCCAAAAGAGCCTCGACCTTTGACGGATCCACTGCGATTCCTTCGCGTGATATCACATGACCTAAGAATTGCACTTGGTCTAACCAGAACTCGCACTTCTCCTGCTTCGCTTAGAGTTGCTTTTCTTTCAAGGTCTGAAGAACAATGCTGAGATGCTCAGCATGCTTCTCCTTGTTTGGAGAATAGATCAGAATATCATCAATGAAGACGACAACGAATTGATCTAAATAAGGATGAAAAATACTATTCATGTAATCCATGAATATGGCAGCGGCATTCGTCACTCCAAACGGCATCACCAGGTACTCATAATGCCCATAGTGTGTTCAAAACGCTGTCTTAGGGACATCTTCAGCCTTCACACGAATCTGATGGTAGCCTGACCGTAAATCTATTTTCGAGAATACGGCCGCGCCACGCAGTTGATCCATGAGATCATTTATCCTTGGGAGCAGATATCTGTTCTTGATCGTAAACTTGTTCAACTGGCGAAAATCCACACAGAGTCGAGAAGTCCTATCCTTCTTCACTAACAGAACTGGAGCTCCCCACGGCGATATACTGGGTCGAATGAATTCCTTCCTCATCAGCTCCTCGAGTTGTTCCTTCAGGGTTTCTAACTCCGATGGTGACATGCGATACGGTGCAATGGATATTGGTCCAGTGCCTAGAACCAGATCAATTGCGAACTCGATATCTGGAACAGGCGGTAGTCCAGGTACATCTTCAGGAAAAACTTCCGGAAACTCATTGACGACAGGTACGGACTCTAAGTCTAACTCACTCTTAACATCTGAGGAAAACAGCAACATGTAACCTTGAGCTCCCTTTTTCAAAGAAGCTCTTACCTGACTAGCAGATAAAAATCCAGAAATCTCATCCCTAAAGACTAAGGTTCTTTGAGCACAGTCTATCAGGATGTGGTTGGAAGATAACCAATCCATGCCTAAAATTACATATAGTTGTATTAAAGGCAAACTGATTAAGTCTACAAGAAAGTGCCTATCTTGAACAATGATAGGACAATTTAAGCAAACAGAATTAACAGTTACTGGTTCAGCAGTTGGGGTAAAAACAATCAAGTTATATGGTAACGAAGAAATAGGCAAGTCTAGAAGTTTCACACGATCCATCGAGATAAAAGAATGAGTTGCACCTGAATCGAAAAGTACAGTTAAAAGATTACAGCTAAATCGCACTTACCCTGCACTAGATCGGCGGAATTCTATGCTTCAGCTCCACTCATCGTATACACTCGACCTTTAGAAGTTGGCTTGCTTGCTTTGGCATGATTGACAGCTGGTTCTCTTTTCGGTGCTCGGTAGTCCCTGGCTATGTGCCCCACACGATCGTAGTTAAAGCACTTCATCTCTTTCCTTGGGCATGTATCAGCTAGATGACTGGAATCTCCACACCGGTAACACTTCCTCTCTCGGCCTTGATTATTGTTTCTCTGGCCTCCACTTCCCGTTCCCGAAGTACCGGAACGATGTTGTTGCTGTTGCTTCTGATTGTTGCTAGGTGATTGGAAATATGGCTTCCTCTTGTTCTGCTTCCACTTTTGGTTCTGTCCCTGATATTGACTCTTGGGACGAACGGGTCCTCCAACATTCCCTTTTCTATCTTGTCCCTTCCGCATTATCTCTATCTTTCTACACTTTTCCACTAAGGCTTGAAAGCTCTTGATTTCCAGCGGTAGCACTGACTCCTTGATTTCGAAGCGCAACCTGCCTTCGAATCTTTCACACTTCCACTCTTTGCTTGGGTTGTTCCGAAAGAAGCGGAAATATTTGGCAAGCGATTCAAATCTTGCCGCATATTCCCCCACAATCAGGTCTCGCTGACGTAAACTCAGGAACTCTTGCTTCTTCTTAGTCCGGGCACTCTGAGGAAAGTACTTATCCAGAAACTTGTTGTGAAACACTTCCCATGTGATTGCTTGGTGCTCAGCCTCTAACAGTTGCCTGGTGCCCTTCCACCAGTATTCAGCATCTCCTACCAGTTGAAAGATAGCATAGGGCACCTTTGCTTCCTCAGGTGTATGAATCAGCTCAAAGATCTTTTCTAGTTCCTGGATCCACAGATCAGCCTTCATAAGATCCATGTCTCCATCAAACTGTGATGAATTCTGACGTCTGAAAGCAGTCAAATGCCTTCCCTCAGCAGCTTGTTCAGTCCTCAGCTGTTCCTATTGTTTCTGAGCAGCCATCATAGCAGTCTGAAGAGCAATTGCAGCAACCACATCAGCCATTGCCTGGGCGGCGAAGTCCATTCCGCCATTGCCTCTGCCACGACCACCACGTTCGTGCGCACCTCCTGGTTCCATACAGACCTGTAAGACACAATCAGTGAGATGGTAACCAGAAAAGGAAAGATCTAACTCGACGGCCATCACACATTACTCCTAAGAAGTAATTCAGTCAAGTCTTAATCAGAGAACACACAACATCAACCTAACAGACCTATCCCAAAGATTGCCGAAAGACTCGACCAGCTCTGATACCACTAATGTGACACCCTAAACCGGGGCGCCACCTCTTAGTTACCCGTTGCGGAAAATAAAATAAAAGATATTAAATTGCTGGTTACTTTCGGTAAAAGATACTATCTTTATAAGTAGGTAGCCTCAAAATGGTGGTTTTTTTTTTTCTTAAAGACAAAGGGAAAACAAAAGGTAATTGATGAATACTCAGAACATGAAATGTAAACATCATATATATATATAACTATCCCAGCGGACTTCAAAGTTTAGTACAGAAAACCAGGGCCTAATCAAGATGGCCATTAACAACAGAGTTAGAAATCTAGAAGATACAACTGAAAAGAGAGTAAGCGAAAACACGGGGAAAGAGGGTTCGGAACCACATCACAAAAGAGGTAACTCTAGAAAGTCAGAAGACAGAAGACTGTCCACAAAACGCTCCAAACTGGTCACTGACACTGGCAGCAAGCAGGGTCTCCGCAAATGCTCCCACGAGACGAGAAATCAGGTAATGGGTCTATGACGTCGCCGCCCTTATCCACGGAATCGTCGTCGTCGTCATGATCATGGACGTGATACTCAGGCTCATCCTCCTCCATGAGGTGGTAGCTCATGTAGTAGACCGTTAACTTGCAGTGCGTGAAGGTAGTACGAAGTCGGAGGCAGAGCAACTGTCCTAGTCTCCATGGTCTGGCTCCTATGGATCGGGTCTTCGTCAACGTTCAAATTAGTTGTGGTGATTGATCCGTGGTACGTGGCAGACGTCGCCCCCGGATGAATCAGCCATGCACCGACGTTCCCCGCATCGTCGAAGACCTCAGTCTTCGACATCGTCGGCACAAGAGGGATGTTGGGATCCATCTAAGCTCATATACATACGTTGATACCAAAAAGGAAGAGAGAAAAACAAGTAGAAATGAAAGAGTGAGATACCGACAATAGATATATCACTCAACAACCATATACATGGTACATACAACACATTGGCATATTAGCAATTAAACATTATTCATAGGTAAGACAACAAGTATTATATCAATGGGTCTCATACCCGAATCAATCAGTTTTGTAAAGATAATGCATGACACTTCAATCATCAGGCTCTAAACTTAATCTCATGAGATATCATCACCGTTTTATCATTAAGAAATAAAGAGTTGATCAGGCTCGTATGCCGCATAGGCAAGTTGTCTCCGTCACCTCATGCACCCAGATCAACATCATCATGAATTCCTTATCAATGGCCATTCGGATGTATACATCATCGAACACCACATCTTAAGCGGGTATTCGGTAACTCAAGCACGTCTGCTAAGGGGAATGCATATGAATAAAAGACTTTTCATTATTCAAGACTTTTCTTTGTGTTCACTCTTTTTCGTTGTCGAAGCTCAAGGCTAACGACTATTCACAATTTTCATCACTTGAAAATCAATAACACAGGACGCCAGTCGAGTACCCAATCACAACGCCTTAGACCGATGTGTATTAAGGAGCTCAAAACCATGATCATTTTGGAAAATAAGAACAAAGTATCCTAGGTCCATAACCTTCTAGGTTCGGCCTTCATAGGATCTATAGACTAGAAATCTTTAAACTTTCCAATCTCTTAGACTTAGCATCCAAATATCTTATGGAGCTCAAGTCCATGATCATTTTGGAAAACAATGGAAACTTAAACATTCCAATCTCTTAGAGTTAGCATCCAAATATCTTATGGAGCTCAAGTCCATGATCATCTTGGAAAAATGAAAAGTAACACATCCTAGGTTTAATAACATAGAATAAACAAGTTAGAAATCTTTAAACTTTCCAATCTCTTAGACTTGGCATCCAAATATCTTATGGAGCTCAAGTCCATGATCATTTTGGAAAAATAAAACTCAAACATCCTAGCCCCAAAACATTTAAGTTTTGGTCTCCATAGGATAATGAGGAGAATATTCTTTGTTTGATAACAACTCTTAGGTTTAGAATCACAAGGTATTAAGAGTTCTAAATCCATGATCATACTTGGAAAGTTGAAACATAGTATCCTAGGCCACTTATACATATTTTCGGCCATCATAGGAAGAAATATATGGAGATTTTTGTTTTACACTACCTCTTAGTATGTGAAAATATAAGTTAATACAAGACTATAGAAAGTGGTTCAACTCAAAAGGAGTTTTCTACCATCTTAGAGAGATTTTAGTAGTTTAAAGCACATAAAGAACACATAAAGCAAACTAGGAAATAAAAGATGAAACTTGCAAAAAGATTTACATGAGAGCATTACCCTTAGTATAAGGAAGAATTTTAATGAAGAACTTAAGTAGAAAAGATGAATAAAAATGGAAGCTTTAAAGAAGGAAGATGAAAAAGTGTAAAGTATAATGGAGTGTTGGAGATGAAGGAAAGTGATGAAGTGAAAATGAGAGGTGTATATATAGAGGGAGAGGGGTGTGGATGGCGCAAGGGGAGAGAGAGAGAAGGGCTTGGAGAGCAAGTTTGGTCTTAAGGCATTGTTTGGTTGAAGAGGGAAGAGAAAAATAGGTTTTTAGAATATAATATGATATAATTTGAAAAGTGTGATGATTACACTTTTGGAGTGTGTCATAACCCATTTCCATCAAGTCCCATCAAGTCACTTCTCTTCTTTTGTGCTCCCTAATCTGCTCCATTTCGTACCCGGTTCAAGTTCCCGATCGTATTTCACCCGGAATAAATATTTTATTTTATTTCCGAACTCAAATTTTTGAAAAACACCAATATCATACAAAACATCATAAAAACACTAACAGTTTCGTTCACGGGTCAAAATTAGGTTATCTGCTCAGTAAACTTGTACCGGCTGTGAAAACGCAGACCGTCTTCCGTATGAATTTTCAACCGAAATTTTTACCGTGAGTTCATATGATATAACAACACAAGAAAATGATTTTAGTTTAATTAAAATCATCCTCTTAGTTTAATCAAAAAATAAACACATTTAAATATGTTTATATTACTACAGAAAGCATAGGAAAAACAGAATGTTACACTTCCAACAAAGCCAGAATTTGCCAACACAAGTCCCTGCCCCTCTACCAAATATTCCTTTGTCTGCATATGTATGTGTGTTACTTTTCTTATATGATTGTATAGTTATTTAATTGTTCTGATACTATCTTTTGTTTGATAAGTAGCTCTACTGATATGATAAGTAATATGTGATATATGCTTTTCTGTTCATATCTTATTCTATTATTCTTTCCTTGTTAAGTTTGAATGCTTTGTCTTAGGGGGAGCTTTGTAAGCTCTCTTAGACTTTGTACACTCAAATTTAATTAGTTTTTGTCATCATCAAAAAGGGGGAGATTGTTGGAACCAAAGTATTTTTGGATTAAATAATCTCTAAGTTTTGATGTTGACAAAAAGGATTAAATTTGTATGGCAAAGTGTTAGTTAAGATCTAACATGCTTCATCTAATCTTGCAGGGATATTAGAAAGTTCAAAAGTTATGGAATCCTCTAAAGAGTAAATATCCGCGTCCACTTGAGTAGACGAGCTGCTAAAATGAATGGTATATTTAATTATGCAAATATGTTTAAATAGACGGAATATAGAACAGCACTAGTAGACGAGTTTTTATCTTCTGTGAGTAGACGAACTTGAGTGCCACGTCAGCAGACGCAGATCTAAGTTACTCACCGATATATGGCAAGTCCAAAGACTTGATAGTCGACGAGCAAAATTTGCCACGTCACTGGACGAGCTAAAAAGAGTTTTTAGCTATGAGTATATAGTCGCACTATTTTAAGTATACGAGCTCCTCTTTTATATGAATACTTGATATAATCAGAATAACTATCTCGACCACATAGAAATACTTATTTCAAATGATTGATATTTATTTCAAGTATATGTTGGTCCTTCATATTTGTTTTAACGGTTTTTGTTGCCTTGTTTCTTTGAGAGAGACATAGTACAAATGAGGAATTGCAAAAGCAAAATAGTACAATGCAAAACGACTTGTACCCTATCACCTTTAATGCTGGAATAGCTGGAATTTGTACAAGGAAAGCAAGAGAGTTTTTCAAGTTGGATTTGCTCAGAGGGGTGCCCGTTTTGTGCAAAGATCACCTATAGAACAATGACCACGAGCAAGCTGAATCACAACGAATATCACACATTTGATTCTATCCCTAAACGGGAAAATTCAAAAAGGACCATTGAAGAATTTGAAGAGAAGAGCAAGGTCACTATAAATAGAAGACCTAGTCTTTTGAAGAAACAACTTTTGTGCATACAGAATTCTTGATAGAAAAACTCTTACAAGATCAATTCTTTCCTTTCAAAAAGCAAAAGTATGTAATACCTTATCTTGAATATTGTTATATTCAACTGTTCTTAAACTTTCATACCCTCACACATAGTGAGTTAGAAGATCAAAGGAAACCAAATCTCTTTGTTAGAGTTAGAGCCTGAAGAGGCTTGGTAAGAAAGGAATACTTGTAGCCTGGAGAGGTGTTAAATACTTGTTGTAATCTATTTGGAAAATAGTGGAGAAAAACCTTCAAGTAGAAGGGACTGGACGTAGCTCTTGGTTGGAAGAGAGTGAACAAAGATAAAACGACTTGGGTGAATCTTCTTATCCCTTATCTCTTAAGTTTTATTTGGTTATACTAACTGTGGGGACCTGAACTTGTTCTTGTTAAGTTCTTAAAAAGGTTTTCTTTGTGTGTGTGCTACTGCCTTTCGTTTCTTGTTTGAGAAAACTGTTTTGAAAAAGGTTGTTTTTAAAATATTATTAACAAACACAATTCAACCCCCCCCCCCCCCCCCCCCCCGCCTTCTTGTGTTTGCCTGTGTCAACTTCGGATAGTACTGATGGGAACTCTGTCCTCATCATCTTCATCATCTTCATTATGAGATAGGATCAAATTTCTTGTCCTTTTCTGAGTTCTGGTTGGTTGAGGGACCACAGTAGTGGGTTCCCGAATAACAATCCCAGCAGCAGGCTTCTTAGGAGCTCTTATCCTAACAGCCACAGTTTTTCTCCTTAAAGTTCTCTTCATTCCTAGAACCTCAGCATTGTTTTGCTCAATTTGTTCCTCTTTAACTTTGAGCATTTCTTCTTGCTTGGCTAGGGCAATTGCTGTGTAAGTACTTAAGTTCATATTGGCAATGTTCATCTTGCCAAAAATAGCAGTTGACATACCCCTCTATGGCAGAATTCTTTCTTGTTCTTCAGTCGGCTTAGAAGAAATAAAATCATATAGATTCTGTGACTTGAAGATTTTTTAAAGTAGATGACAAAATGAAATTCCAGAGGCCTTTCTTCTATTTACCACAGTGTCTCTGAATCTTCTATAAAGAATTCTAGGAAGGTTGATTTTTGTCTCTGTAATGAGGTGACAAAGGCAAAACTTGTGTAGGACCGACAAGTTATCCTTTGACCCTATTTTATGAAGAATGACCTTGTTCAATATTTGATGAAGAATACGGATGTCATCCTTCATTTCAACTGACTTCCATGAATGATTCCTCACAGTGTCTTCTCTCATTAGCAAAGCAGATATTACTTATGGGCCACCAAGATCCTTCTCCCAAGTTTCAGTAATCATTATTCCTTCTTGAGCACAGTTTATTGCATCAACGATGGTCTTTTCAGAAACCACTATTCTTTTTCCAACAACACTAGCAGAGATTTCAGTGACTGTTACCTGAGGGTTCCTCTAGAAAGCTTTAATCATGTCTGGGAAATAGAAACCCTTCCTACGAACATTCCATCCCAACCAGCAGCAGTGATAAACTTGCTTACATCCAAGTTGTAATCTTTCAAAACTCAGAACTAGAAGCCATTGTAGTTGAGTGAAGGTTAGGGTTTAGGAAGTAGAAAAACGGAGAGTTGAAGTGAGAGTTTGAAGACGAAGGTGAACAAAAAAAAGTTTCCTCAGAGGGAAGGGTTTCGTTTTAAAGGTTTTGAAATTTAAAGAGTTTTCTTTTGGAAATAAAATTAAAATGAAATACTGACTCAACAGAGAGAATATAAAAATAAATTTGTCTTTAAGACAAAATAAATGCAGTTAATAAATAATGTAAAGACGAGATCAAGCACAAAGCAGCATGGACGCCGCATGCAGTGGACACAGCTCAAAAACAATGGACGCGGTATGCAATGGACGCGTATTTAAAACTTCTAATAAGCTTGTAATGCGTACAAACATCAATAACAAAATTTCTCAAGGCTGAATAACACAATCATTCCACACATAGCATGTTAAGATGCTTTCTAATAAAAATAAATCTGTCCTCTGCAAGAGGTTTAGTAAAGATATATGCCCATTGATGGTCAGTATCTACAAATTGTATATCAATAACACCTTTTTGAACATAATCTCTTATAAAATGGTGTTTAATCTCTATATGCTTAGCTCTAGAATGCAGTATTGGATTCTTAGATAGATTAATTGTAGCAGTATTATCACACATAAGTGGAATACTACTTATAAACATATTGTAGTCCTCCAATTGATGTTTGATCCAAAGAAGTTGTGAGCAGCAACTAGCAGCTGATATATACTCAGCTTCAGCAGTTGATAATGCAATGGTACTTTGTCTTTTACTTGACCAAGAGACAAGATTAGCTCCAATGAAGTGGCATCCTCCACTGGTACTTTTTCTTTCAATTCTGTCTCCAGCATAGTCAGCATCACAAAAGCCAACTAATCTGTAATCTTCATTTTTCTTAAAGCACAAACCCAGATTAGTAGTACCTTTCAAATGTCAAAATATTCTTTTAATTGCTGATAAGTGAGATTCTCTAGGATCAGATTGAAATCGAGCACATAAGCATACACTTAACATTATATCAGGTCGAGACGCGGTAAGATATAGAAGAGATCCTATCATACCTCTGTATACCTTTTGGTCTCCCTTTTTCTCTTTATCATCTATGTTCAGTATGGACGTGGGATGCATAGGAGTATTCATTGGTTTGCAACCATCCATTTTGAACTTCTTAAGGAGTTCCTTTGTATACTTGGTTTGATGGATGTACACCTCATCCACAGCTTGTTTAACTTGAAGTCCAAGAAAGAACTTGAGTTCTCCCATCATGCTCATTTCAAATTCTTTCTGCATTAACTTTGAGAATTCTTTGCACAGAGATTCATTAGTAGCACCAAATATAATATCATCAACATAAATTTGCACTACTATAAAATTGGATTTAATTGACTTTCTAAACAAGGTTGTATCTTCCTTTCCTCTATTAAATCCATTTTCCATTAGAAATGAACTTACCCTATCATACCAAGCTCTAGGGGCTTGTTTTAGGCCGTATAAAGCTTTCTTAAGCTTATACACATGTTCAGGTTGGGTTTCACTTTCAAAATCCGGAGGTTGCATTACATAAACCTCTTCATTAATAGAGCCATTAAGAAAAGCACTTTTTACATCCATTTGAAAAAGCATTATGTTGTGATGTGCAGCAAATGAAAGTAGAATTCTAATTGCTTCTAATCTAGCAACAGGTGCAAAGGTTTCAGTGTAATCTATACCTTCTTCTTGAGAATAACCTTGTGCAACCAGTCTTGCTTTGTTTCTTACAACCTTACCATTCTCATCAAGCTTGTTTCTATACACCCATTTTGTTCCTATAACAGATTTGTTCTTAGGCAAGGGCATCAGAGTCCAGACATCACTTCTCTCAAACTGGTTTAGTTCTTCCTACATAGCTAGAATCAGAGACTGGTGCATCATCTTCCTGCTCTCTGAAAGTTGATCTGGTTCTCAGCTTATCACTGGGGTTTCCAATGATTTGATCTGGTGGATGATAATTCTTGAAATTCCAAGATCTCTGAACTTTGTCTTATTGAGAGGTGGATGTTTCTGGTTGTTGAGGAGGGTCTTCCACTTGATCATCAGCCTTTACTTCTGTTGTCTCTCCTGAGATGTTTAAATCAAGATCTGCAAAAGCTTCATCTAGCTCTGATAATTTCTTATCAGGCTGCTTGTCATCAAAATTGACATGTATACATTCTTCTACTACTAGAGTTCTAAAATTATATACTCTAAAGCCTTTTGATGTTTCAGAAAATCCTAACAGGATTCCATTGTCTACTTTTGCTTCAAACTTACCAAGTTGATCTTTAGTATTTAGAATAAAGCATTTACAGCCAAAAGGATGAAAATATGAAATGTTGGGTTTTCGTCCCTTTCACAATTCATAAGGAGTCTTATTCAAGATTGGTCTAATGTATATTCTGTTCTAAATGTAACAAGCAGTATTACAGCTTCAGCCCAGAAGTGTCTAGGGACAGAGTTGTCATTGAGCATAGTTCTAGCCATCTCTTGAAGAGATATGTTCTTTCTCTCTACCATACCATTTTGCTGTGATGTTCTAGGTATTGAGAAATTGTGAAGAATACCACTTTCTTCACAGAACTTATGAAATAGCTCATTTTCAAACTCTCCCCCATGGTCACTTCTGATTGAAGTGATACGCATGCCTTTTTCATTCTGTAGACGTTTGCAGAATATAGAAAACACCTTGAAGGACTCATCCTTGTGAGCTAGGAACATAACCCATGTCCATCTAGTGTAGTCGTCTACAATGACTAGACCATATTTCTTACCACTGATAGAAGCAGTCTTTGTTGGACCAAAAAGATCAAGGTGTCGCAGTTCTAGTGGTCTCTTGGTACTAACAACATTCGTAGATTCAAAAGAACCTTTGACTTGTTTTCCCTTTTGACATGCATCATGAGACACCCCGCTGTGCCTCGGTGTTTTATTTGGAAATAAACTTGATTATTATGTTCTTATTCTTAAACTTAACATGAAAATACGGAGGAATTAAAACTTAAATTATTAAGTAAACATATTCATGTAGAATAGGAATAAGAAAACATGACCACATTAAACATATGTAAGTGCAATCAGAGTTAAACAAAACACTATTTTAGGGCATCCCGACAATAGGAGCCCTAACCGGTGTACAAGTTATACAAAACGTAAAAGCGAAAAAGATAAAGCGTCGTGACACGGACGCACTGGCCATAACTAGGACTAGACCCTACTCATCATGGGTCACAACTCGTCCTCCGGCATCCAGCTCGTAAGGAGTTCCGTCCAGCTCCTCCTCGTTCGGCTCATCAACAGGATCTTTGAACACGAACCATAAAAGATAGAACAAAGCAAAGAAAAGTACAGGGGATAAGAAACATGCTATCATCAAAAGCGGAAAAGATTCATAGTAAACTAAACAGTAATTATCACAGACACAACATCAATCAAAGTCATCCATCCTTCATTAAAGTTCTTATATTCACCTCTACCCTCACTCAAAAACTAAACCTTGATGTCAAAGCGGTTACGGAATTCCTTATCACAGTAGTGATTCTTGATCGATTGTCCAAGCGACAGATCCTTAGTCATGTTGAGATGCTCAATGCTGCGCAATGACACTCCTAGTGGCACGAAGCTCCCGGTGCATACCCCGATCGTGGGTACTCATGCTAAGCATGACACTATAGCTGCACGATGATCCCGGTGCACACCTCAACCATGGTAAGAACGCTCACGCTAAACGTGACACTATAGCTGCATGATGATCCCGGTGCACACCTCAACCACTCCCGGAGGTGCTCATGCAAAGCAATGACGCTCATAGCTGCACTTGTTAAGTTTACCCTTGGACGGTCCCACAAGGACTTCGGTTGTAGAAACAACCCAACTCATGAACCTCACAGACTCTTATAGTCGTAACCTAGTGCCTTAACCTCAGATCAAAACCTCAACACAAGCTCTAAGTCAAAATACCTCATTATCACAAATTATTTAGGTTAAGCACCTCTAACAGTCATTATGATCCTCGCACCCAAAACAACTCATCTCTTAAACATCACTTATCCACCAAGCATACAGTACACCAAACAGATCATGCATCATATGGAACAATTCAAGATATTCCAAACATAAACATGGCATACAACCAATTCAGTATAAATAATAAAAACAGATCATCCATCAACAGTTAATAAATATCAACCTAATATCGATAAACCTACAATCCCCGAATCACTATGGGTGTTTCAAAAGCAATTTAAAGTGATTTTGGTCTTGTCGATTATTCGACTACTAGTAGGGTTTAGGTCGCCCTACATAATTACTAAATAATTTACTACTTATCGATTCCGACGATAGGTTGGTTCTTTCCCCCCACCTGAGTGATCACCGAAGGTTTGAGCCCGCAGCTCCTCGTTGTCCGATCGATATGTGTTAACACCACCTTCAACCACACAACATAAAATAACCAAATCAAACAAACACATCCTTATTTTTGAAAGCCTAGACTCGGCCTTGTATGACAAAAATAGGCTAGGGTTTTCAATCGACACAATCTCTTAGATCAATGATCTTAGAGTATTAAGGAGTAGGAATCAAGTGCTAGTTTTCACAAACCAAATCAAAAACATTTTATTTTCTTTAGTGCAAGTTTCGGCCAACATAAATAAATTGGCTAAAAATTTCTAAACTTTCCAATCTCTCTAGGCTAGCATCCATACATAGTAAGGAGCTTGAAACCATGATCATTTCGGAAAATGAAAACAAAACATCCTAGGTCCATAAACCTTAGGTTTCGGCCATCATAGGATTTTTAAACTAGAAATCTTTAAATCATCCAATCTCTTAGACATAGCATCCTTTGATATTAAGGAGCTCAAATCTATAATCATTTTGGAAGAGAAACAACTTAAAACGTTCCAATCTTCTTAGATATAGCATCCTTTCACATAAGGAGCTTTAATCCATAATCATCTTGGAAAATAAAAACAACACATCCTAGGTCCAAAACAAATGAGTTTCGGCCATCATAGGAAACTCAATGAAAAAGATTTAAACTTTCCAATCACTTTAGACATAGCATCCTTTATCATAAGGAGCTTTAATCTATGGTCATTTTGGAAGAAAATAAAACTTACCATTTTTGCCAAAAACTATTAAAGTTTCGGCCTTGGTATGAAATAAAGGTTAGAAATCTTCAAACTTTCCAATCTCTTGGATTTAGCATCCTTATACATCAAGGAGCCTTAATCCATGATCATTTTGGAAAAACAACTAAACATTTTTACCTTAAACTCTTAAAGTTTTGGCCTTTACATGAAAAATGTGTAAAAAGCTTTAAACTTTCCAATCACTTAGACATAACACCCTTTAGTATAAAGGAGCCTTTGTCATGATCATCTTGGAAATGAAACTCAAATACAAGTTCATACAAGCAAAAGTTGAAACAAAACCTCCTAGGCCACTTTTGTTAGGTTTCGGCCATCCTTGGAGAGAAGAGGTAGAAATTTTTGTTTGACACAAGCTCATAGTATGTGAAAATAGAGGTTAATACAAGACTATAGAAAGTGGTTTCAACTCAAACAGAGTTTTCTACCATTTTTAAGAGATTTTAGAAGTTTGAAAGGTTAAAGAAGACATAAAGCATAACTATGAAAATAAAGACAAGAACTTGAAAATAAACTACATAGGAGTATTACCCTCAACAAGATGAACAACTTTGATGAAGGAACCAAGTGCAAAAGCTAAGTAAAAAAATTAGAGCTTTAGTAGAAGGAAGAAGAAGAAATGAAAAGTGTAAGTGTTAATGGAGTTTTGGAGAAGAAAAAGTGAGTGAATGAAGATGAAGTGAGTTTATATAGATAGAGGGGAGAGAAGCACGAAATTTGTGAGGAAGGGAGGTGCTTGGAGAGCAAGTTTGGTCTTAAGGCTTGTTAAGGAAGTTTAGAGGTATGGGAGGTATGGTGAGGAGGTATGGTTGGAGAGAGAAATTGGTTGAAAAAGTAAGATTTTGATTTGCCATCACATCATGTCTCTTCTAGTCCTTTCCTTTCCTTTGTGCTCTGCTCCATCGCGTATCAGATGACTTCCCCGATCGTATTTCCCGACGATTTCGCCCGGTTAATACTTAGAATTTGGCCCCGAACGAGATTTTATGAAAATCTCCATACCCACACAAAACATCCTAAAAACACTAACCATCTCGTTCACGAGTCAAAATTATGTTTCCGGCTCAGTAAAATTATACTGGTAGAGAAAATGCAGACCGACTTTCGTCTGAATTTTCAGCCGAAAATTTTATTGTGAGCTATTATCATAAGATAGATCAAGAATATGATTTTTATTTTATTAAAAACATTTTCTAAACTTCATATTAAAATATAATTACTTATATTTTAATTAATCAACAGCATACTGAAAATCAGGCTGTTACACATCACAGAGAGCATCAGATTTGTACTTATGGTTTGGTATCCCTCTCAGGAGGTTATGCTTATTTAGCTGTGAGATTAATCTCAAGCTTGCATGACCTATCCTTTTATGCCAAATCCATCGCTCATCTCCAATGGACACTAAACATGAGACACTTTGATTTGAAAGGTCATCCAAGTCAATTTTATACAAATTGTTTAGCCTTTTAGCGGTGAATAAAATTGATCCATCATTTTTCTTGACATTACACATGTTCTTATTAAAGGAAACATCATATCCACTATCACATAATTGACTTATGCTCAGCAGATTATGCTTTAAACCATTCACTAAAAGAACATTATCATTGGAGGGAAAATGATGTTTACCAATTTTACATATACCAGTGATCTTCCCTTTCTGGTTTCCTCCAAATGTCACCCAGCCACCCTCTTTATGTCTTAGGTCTTGAAACATACACCTTTCTCCCGTCATGGGACTTGAGCATCCACTGTCCAAGTACCAGGATGTTTGTTTCTTTCCTGTTGTTAAGCAGCTCTGCAACAGGTATTATCTTATCCTTAGGTACCCAAACTGACTTGGGTCCTTTCTTGTTAGTTCTCATTGGACGCGAATGTTTAACATGCCTATTATGTATGCATCTATATGTAGCATGCCCACTTTTTCCACACACTTTGCAAAAGGTGTTGGACGGGCTTGATTTAGCTTTAACATTTTTAGCAGGAGCATTTGAAGCTCTATATGGTATATGTGGTTTTGACTTATCATGAGATGCCTCATGCTTCTCCTTGTCATAACCAAGGCTAGATTTATCATATAGAGACCTATAGTACCTTAAAATAAGACTGAGCTTATCTGAGCCACCTACAAATTTTGACAGAGTGTCTGTGTTACATCTTGTTTCAGTTTTGCAACTTCACAAGAATTGTCAGGCTCACATTCAAGTTTGTCAGTTAGACTGACATTCTCTGATCTTAGCTTATCATTTTCTTGAGCTAAACTTTGTTTTTCAATGCAGACTCTATCATAGTCTTTTGTTAATTTTGCAAACTTCTTTTTAAGACTTTTGTATTCATGTGACAGTATGGATGAGTCATGCAGTAATTCATCAAAGGCATTTTTGAGAGTGGACGAGTCAGAATCCATTACCTCATCATCATCATCAGTGTATTCATTCTCTGATGATGTGTCAGCCATGAGGTAGATGTTTGCCTCTTCCTCAGCTTCATCTTCCTCATCAGATGAAGATAGGTCCAAGTCCTCCCATCTTGCCATTAAGCCCTTCTTTTTCTTAAAGAACTTCTTTTTCTCTTTTAAATCAGGGATGTCAGCTTTGAAATGGCCAGGCCTCTTGCATTCAAAGCACAGAGGTGGACCTTTTTCTTTGGAGTCTGATTTCTCCTTAGAAAACTTCTTGTTAAACTACTTCGTTCTGAAGTTACCTTTCTTCCTCCACATATTGTGAATTTTTCTGGAGATGAAAGATAATTCATCTTCATTTGATCCTTCATCACTGTCTGAAGGTTCAGCATCATCTGAAGATTCAGCAGCTTTGAGGACTTTTGATGAGTTGGCTTTCTTTGCCTTTAAGGCAATAGACTTTTCTTTTCTAGAATTGTCTTCTTCATTAAGTTCAAGTTCATGAACCTTGAGAGACCCCAGAAGCTCTTCCAGAGAAAGAGTATTCAGGTTTTTAGCTTCCTGAATAGCAGTAACCTTTGGTCTCCATTACTTGGAAAGACTTCTCAAAATCTTTCTAATATGATCTCTGTTTTCATAGATCTTTCCAAGAGATCTGAGACTGTTGGTGATTGTTTGAAATCTTCTAAACATCTGATCTATAATCTCATGATCAGCCATTTTAAAAAGCTCATACTGGTGAACCAGCATGCTTATTTTTTACTCCTTCACTTGTGATGAACCTTCATGAGCAAGAGCCAAAGTATCCCCGATTTCTTTAGCTGTATTGCAGCTGTGAACTTTGTCATGTTCTGATCTGGTGATGGCACACATCAAATAATGTTTTGCTTTAAGATTAAGTTGATTTTTTGCCTTTTGATCTACAGTCCAATCTGCTCTAGCAATAGCTGCTCTATTTTCTCCTCTTGGCTCAGTATAGCCATTCTCGATCAGCTCTCAGATGTCTAAATTTTGTGCATCCAAGAAGGCCATCATCCTCTTCTTCCAATAATCATAATCAATTCCATCGAAGAGAGGAGATCTGTTGATAGCTTGTCCTTCTGCATCCATGATTGTTGGATCGTACTTCCTCAGCACTTGTTAGATGCTCCACCTTTTGAGGTGGAGCTCTGATACCAACTGGAGTTGACACAGGCAAATACAAGAAGGGGGTTGAATTGTGTTTGTTAATAATTTTCGAAAACAACATTTTTCAAAACAGTTTTCTCAAACAAGGAAAGAAAAGCAGAAGCACACACACAAAGAAAATCTTTTTAAGGATTTAACAAAATCAATTTCAAATCCCCATAGTGAGTATAACCAAATAAAACTGAAGAGATAAGGGATAACAAGATTCACGCAAGTCGTTTTATCCTAGTTCATTCTCTTCCAACCAAGAGCTACGCCCAGTCCCTTCTACATGAAGGTTTTTCTCCACTATTTTCCAAATAGATTACAACAAGTATTCAATACCTCTCCAGGCTACAAGTATTCCTTTCTTACCAAGCCTCTTCAAGCTCTAACTCTAACGAAGATATTTGGTTTCTTTTGATCTTCTAACTCACTATGTGTGAGGGTATGAAAGTTTAAGATCAGTTGAATATAACAATATTCAAGCTAAGGTATTACAGACTTTTGCTTTATAAAAGAATTAAAAGAATTGAGCTTGTAGGAGTTTTTCTATCAAGAATTATGTATGCGCAAAAAGTTCCCTCTTCAACAAGACTAGGTCTTCTATTTATAGTGACCTTTCTCTTCTCTTCAAATTCTTCAACGGTTGTTTTTTGAATTTTCCCGTTTAGGGATAGAATCAAATGTGTAAAAAACTGTTGTGACTCAGCTTACTCGTGGCCATTATGCTATAGGTGATCCTTGCACAAAACGGGCACACCTCTGAGCAAATGCAACTTAAACAACTGTCTTGCCTTCCTTGTACACATTTCAGCTATTCCAGCGTTAAAGGTGACAGGGTACAAGTCGTATTGCATTGTACTATTTTGCTTTTGCATTTCCTCATTTGTACTATGTCTCTCTCAAAGAAATAAGACAATAAAACCGTTAAAGCAAATATGAATGACCAACATATACTTGAAATAAATATCAATCATTTGAAATAAATATTTCTATGTGGTCGAGATAGTTATTCTGATTATTTGAAGGATTCAAAGTGAAGAGGAGCTCGTCTACTGAATATAGAGCGTCTATACACTCATAGTTAAAAACACTTTTTAGCTCGTCCAGTGACGTGGCAAAATTTGCTCGTCTATTATCAAGTCTTTGGACTTGCTATATATCGGTGAGTAACTTAGATCTGCGTCCGCTGACGTGGCACTCAAGCTCGCCTATTCACAGTAGACAAAATATCGTCTACTAGTACTGTAGTATATTCCGTCTATTTTAACATATTCGCATAATTAAATATACCATTTAATTTGAGCAGCTCGTCTACCCGGTTGGACGCGGATTTCCTTAACTTATGAAATTTTGAATACCCTGTAAGACTAGATAAAACATGTTAGATCTTAACTAGCACTTTGCCATACAAATTTAATCTTTTTTGTTAACATCAAAACTTAGAGATTATTTAATCCAAAAATACTTTGGTTCCAACAGGAACCCATTTTTGCAACCAAATTTTCTCTAAACTACTTGCAAAATATGGAGTCAAGCATAAAGTAGCAACTGCCTATCACCCATAAACTAATGGGCAAGTTGAGTTGTTTGACAGGGAAATCAAAAGAATTCTGGAAAATATGGTTAATCCAACAAGGAAGGATTGGTCTGCACATTTGGATGAAGCTTTGTGGGCATACAGAACAGCAATCAAGACACCCTTGGGGATGTCCCCTTACAGATTGGTGTATGGAAAAGCTTGCCATTTACCCCTGGAACTGCAGCACAAAGCCTTTTGGGCAACTAAAAAGCTGAACTTTGACCTAAAGGATGCTGGAGTAGCTCATATGCTGCAGCTAAATGAATTGAAGGAACACAAACTGTTTTCCTATGAAAATGTTGAAGCCTACAAAGCTAAAACTAAGGCTAGGCATGACAAGAAAATCCATCAAATATCATTTGATGAAGGAGAACAGGTGCTGTTGTTCAACTCAAGGTTGAAGCTGTTTCCAGGGAAGCTCAAATTATGGTGGTCTGACCCATTCAAAGTCATGAAAGTTTATCCCCATGGAGCTGTGGATTTGCTGGATGCAGAGAGTGGGAGAGAATTTAAAGTGAATGGACAAAGGATTAAGCACTATTTTGGTGAGCCTTTAGACAGAATGAAGGTCACCACCACTCTAGATGACACTGCATGAAATGCTGCAGCATGGTTTGGCTGAGGACCAGATAAACCAAGAGCTCATGGGAGCAGCCCATTAATAAATTAATTTAGTGATCTTTACTATGTTTCTAAAGGATATATATATATATATATATATATATATATATATATATATATATATATATATATAATAGAAAATGAAAAAGAAAAAAAGAAGAGAAGCAAGGCTGGCTAAAAGGGGTAAAGCTGGATTTGAAGGGCAATGCTGCATCATGATCCCAAATCTTGGGTGTAGTGGTTGGCCATCTTGGTGACATGGGGACCAACGTCTGACACAGATACAGTGGGGCCCAGTGGTCTTTTTGTCCGTTGTGTAAATTTTCTTTTTGAAATACTTTTAATGAGAGAAGCTTGGGGAAGGGGAATCCCACGGTTATCCAATGAACCTCCACCCAACCGTACCACAACCTTCTCTCTCCTATTTTATTACCCCACTCTCCCACACCTCACCTCCCTTCTCAGCCAACCCGCACCCTACCCTGACACATTAAATACCTCTCTCTCACTCTATCCACCCACTACAAGCTACTGAACCATTTCATCTCTTCTCTGCCAAACCCTAACCTTCCTTCTCCCTCGCAACCTCACTGAACCTTTACCAAAATGACAACAAAGAAGGGCGGTCATGTGAAACACCGCACCACAAAAACCCCTCAACCTACCTCAAGTGCTGAAAAAGAACCCATTAGGTCCTGGGCCAATGTTAAGGCCAAGGTGAAATTTGAAACCGATACCATAAACCGCAACCTCCACCTTGAAAAGGGGTTCAAATATGGAAAGGGTAGAAAATGGGGGATCCTTGCAGAACTGGTTGGAGTTATTGAGACCCATGGATGGAAGCATTTCGCAAAGCACCCTGAAGGTTTCTGCACTCCTTTGGTAAGGGAATTTTATGCAAACGTGAGCTCTGAGGACCAAACCTTTGTGGTCATTATAGGTGGAAAGGTTTTTTTAGTAGCGGAAACCATCAATATGTAGCTAGGGCTGGAAGAGGTTAAAGACGAGTATGGTGCTATTCTGAACAAAGTCACTGAGAAGCAACTGCAGTAAATCAAGAAGGATTTGGCCTTTGCTGGAGCAGAATGGATTCAGCAACCGGAAGGCCAACTGAAGCTCCCTAGGCCCATGCTTAAGCCTCTGGAAAAGGATTGGTACCACTTCCTTAGGCACAAACTCTCCCCAACAGCTCATCTGGAGACAGTGGATAAGGAAAGGCTGGTCCTCCTTCACTGTATTATGAAGAACAAAAAGATCGATGTGGGTGAAATGATCAAGGAGCAAATCTCTTCTTGAGCAATGAAAAAGAAGGGTAATTTGATTTTTCCCTGATTGATCATAGAGTTGTGTCTGCAACAAGGAATTGACTACCACCCTGGAGAAGGTTTGGAGAATAATTATGGCCCCACTGACATGAACTGCATTCTCAGGCTCTACTCAAACTCAGAAAAAGCTGAAGCAAGTGCCAGCAAGCTGCAGCAAGAAAGTACCCCCAAAGCAGCAGGATCACTCTGGGGTGCTGGAGTAGAAACTGGACCAACTCACTGACATGCTGCAGCAACAGATCCAGTGAGGAAAGTAGTTCTTTGAATTCTGTTTCCTGAAGCACCAATGGGAGAAGCAAACCATGAAGCTGAACAACAAGAAGTTGGAAACCCCTATGCCCACATTCCCTAGAGAGATCTTACCCCCTGTTGAAGAAGAAGAAAAGGTCCCCACTGAACCAACTGAGCCCACTGCTCCCACTCCTGCAACAAACCCCAATATCAACATCAATGGCACCCCTACTCACAGTACCTCCTCTGACCACGCATGGATGGGTGTTCCCCCCTCTAAACAGCAAGCCATTATTCTGGCAGCTGATCCCAAGAAAAAGAAAGTGATTTATGACAGCCCAAAGAAGGACCAGGGGGTACCAAACGAGCTCATGCTGGAGCAACTGAAGTTCCACCCCCTACCACTGAAGCTGCTAAGACTACCTCTCAGCCTTCCAAGCAACCAAAGAAGTTTAAGAACACAGCTAGAAGGCACAGCACCATCATCCAAATTGTTGCAGAGTATGCTTCTACTGAAGAAGAGGAGGAGGAATCACCAAGTCCTCCCCCATCAAAGAAAGCAAAGCCACCTTTGTCATCTGCTGCAGCCAAGGATAAAAAGATGGAGGCTGCAGCAAAGGATGCTACAATGGATGAAGATGATGAAGCTGAGCAGGCTGATGAAGAGGAGGCTGAGGAGGAAGCTGAAGAATCAGAGGAAGAAGAGAATGATGAAGAAGAAGATGTTCTCATAACCAGAGCAACAGCAAAGAAGGTGTCTTCCACCAAGCGTGGAGGCACCAGGAGGAGCTCCCGCATCAAAGCACCAATGGCTTGAAACAAAGCCCTAGAGTTTGCTGCAGCATCCCACAACAAGATGCATTTTCTGAGCCCTCCACTCATTACCAGAAATCTCTATTATACTTTTCTGCTGTAGCTGGTCACTAGGACCCTTTTTATTTCTATCTGATGTGATCCTAGGAAGCACAACCTTAATGGGCCAATGGGGGCAAGTCAACTTTGAAGCAAATCCAAATCAAACCTGCTTCACTATTTTAGCTGTTTCTTGAGTTGTAGATGTCCAATTGAAGTGATCTTGGATGCGTTGGAAAGCTTAGAAGATTATCTACAAATCGTATTTTTGACTCAAGACCTGATTCGGCGTCTATCATGACTAAAATTAGGCTACAAGTTTAGCACGAAATTCTGTACGGGTTTTGATTTAGTTAGGCTTGTAATTAGGCTTAAGAGTGTTCCAAGCTCATTAGGACTTAGAAGAGTAACTTGCACTTCAAGTTAGACTAGCTTGCACCTTAAGTAGGATGAGCCTATAAATAGGCTTCATGTAAATCATTTTACAAGTTTTGAATATATTTGAGTTTTCTCACACTTAAGAATTCTAGAGAGAGTTGAGAGTTCTCCTCTTCTTGGTTCTTGAATTAAACCTTTGATTCTTATCTTGAATATCCTTATTCAAGTGGTGAATCTTCCCTTGGCTTATCAAATTCATTCTTCTTCTCAACGATGATTCAATTTGTGGCGCCTTCCTTTCATCTTCTTCCTATTATATTTTCTACTTTTATTCTTTAATTTTTTGCACTTTAAATTCTGTACTTTAATTCTTGTTCTTGTCATTTCAATTCATATATAATTGTACTCTTCTACTCCTTTTTGTTTCTCTAGATTCTCACTTGAGAATCAAGCTTCATTCTATTATTCTAGTTTGTGTTTGATCTTGAATTCTTAGCACTTGAAATCAAAGAAAGATCCTCAAATGTTTAGTGATCAATCCTTGACCAAAATTCAAGAAAAATCAATTCAAACTCATTTAAAATTCTAGATCCATGATCACATTTGGATTCAAATTGAATTTCATCATCCAAATTTCAATGACTAATGGCGCCAACTACATGTGAATTTTCAACATGAAAATTGCTCCAACTCAAAGATCATCATAGAATTTGAAAAATTTGATAAAAAATTCAAAACAATTGAAGGTCAAAGAACTAGATCTAGATACCACATGATGTGATCAAGGATTGATCACTAAACATTTGAGGATCTTTCTTTGATTTCAAGTGCTAAGAGTTCAAGATCAAACACAAACTAGAACAATAGAATGAAGCTTGATTCTCAAGTGAGAATCAAGATAAACAAAAAAGGAGTAGAAGAGCACAATTAAATATGAATTGAAATAACAAGAACAAGAATTAAAGTGCTGAATTTAAAGTGCAAAAAATTAAAGGATAAGAGTAGAAAATAGAATAGGAAGAAGATGAAGGGAAGGCGCCACAAATTGAATCATCATTGAGAAGAAGATTGAATTTGATAAGCCAGGGGAAGATTCACCACTTGAATAAGGATATTCAAGATAAGAATCAAAGGTTCAATTCAAGAACCAAGAAGAGAACTCTCAACTCTCTCTAGAATTCTCAAGTGTGAGAAAACTCAAATGTATTCAAAACTTGTAAAATGATTTACATGAAGCCTATTTATAGGCTCATCCTACTTAAGTTGCAAGCTAGTCTAACTTGAAGTGCAAGTTACTCTTCTAAGTTCTAATTGGCTTGGAACACTCTTAAGCCCAATTACAAGCCTAACTAAATCAAAACCCGTACAGAATTTCGTGCTAAACTTGTAGCCCAATTTTAGTCATGATAGACGCCGAATCAGGTCTTGAGTCAACAATAAGATTTGTATATAATCTTGTACGCTTTCCAACGCATCCAAGATCACTTCAATTGGACATCTACAACTTAAGAAACAGCCAAAATAGTGAAGCAGGTTTGATTTGGATTTGCTTCAAAGTTGACTTAGCCCCATTGGCCCATTAAAGTTGTGCTTCCTAGGATCACATCACTATCTGTGTTAGGAAGAAGTTTGTAGGGCCATTAAGGCCATAGTTGTTTCAATTTCTGCTTACTATTGGTTATGCATATGCCACACCTGTTTTCCCTTGATTAATGATTAAATGAAAAGTGGCCAATGGCCTTTTGGTGTGCTTCAAAACAAGGACTTAATCAATGAAACACTTGCTGGAATAACTCAACACTCTGAATTGAATATGCACAATTAGCTTTGTTGCATCACTGGTTTAGTTAAAAGGACATATGTGTTGCAGCATGAACCACTAAAATGTGAGCTTGAGTGATGAAATTAAACTGCATATATATAATATATCTCACTCTCATGCATTCTCTGTAAAGTTTGCTTTGGTTCTGTCTGATCTTAATATACACTAATTGCACACACTTTTTGGCTTGAGGCATGCTCTTGATTTTCTCATTTTTTAGCAAGAGCCTTAACAGCCAACCCTTTTTGCACATACTCTTTCAGTGTTGGAAAACACAACATTTATTTCCTAGAGTTAAATGCTACAGCATATGTAGAGCATAATCTAAGCTAAGTTGAAGTTACTAAGGAGCATACCTAAGATGTTCTCTCATATTTGACACTACAACTATTTTGAACCTTGTCCTTTTAAATCATTACTTTTTCAAGTGTTTAGTTTAATTGTCACTACATACAACTATTTTGTCACCTATTCTAACTTACAAGAGCATATAGTTTAAAATAAAACGTGCTAAAGCATTATAATCCTCGTGGGAACGATTTCTTACTTACTTTCTTTATTACTTGCTGTGATTTGTGTATGCTTGCACAAGCTTAAAGACATCTGTTTTTAAGGCAACATGAGCTTATAAGAGATAGTTTAGCAAATCAGATCTGGAAAGATTATCAAAATGGTCATTTGGATTAAATTTTCTGCACTTGTATTTGTTGTTATTGTGTTTATTTTACCTTGATGTTTGTTGTCTTTGCTTGGAGTTTGAAGTTTTCAGTGTATGATTTATCTGTTTTGTTGTAATGTTGATTTTGTTGAGATGAAACATGTTGTCTTTATTATTACAATATTACTTGTAAACTATCTTGTTTTATTAATTTTGTTATACTATAATTGATAAATATCACAGTATGGCACCCAAAAAGCAATTACCGACAAACAGTGGTAGGGAAAACTTAAACTGGACAAGAGGCATGGATGATGTTCCTATCGATGCTTTCATGCACGAATATGAAAAAGGTAATAAAGTTAATGGTTCATTCACTACTTCTGCATATGATAACATCGTGAATGAGCTGAGTGCATTGTTTGGGAAGAAAATTGACAAGGAGAAGGTAAAAAATCATTGGAAAACATTGAAAAAAACTTTTCAGATGCTTACGATATTTTTAAAAATGGTATAAGTGGGTTTTCTTGGAACCCATCTACTCATTTATGGGATGCTGAGCCAGAAGTTTGGGATGCTCTAATTCAGGTAACATTCTTAAATTTTGTATTTTTATAATACGACATTATTGAATAATTGGTTAACTATTGTGAAACTTACCCTTTTTTTCCAGTCAAAACCTAAAGTTGCGTTATGGAAAATTACCCCAATTCCAAATTATAAGAAGATGGTTAAACTTTATGGGAATGATCGAGCTACAGGAGAGGAAGCCGAGACTGCATATGAGTTGAAGAGACGAGGACAGTCAACCACTTATCAAGACTTCATAGAATCTTTTGATGACCATGATTATCGTATCTCTTGGAATGAGGTGATTTTGGATAGCTTTGATACTCAAGCTGATGATGGTAATGATAATAGCTTTAATTTCTCATCTAATGAAATGTACTCTCAAGATCCTTCACCAACAACAAATAGTGGTAGCAAAAGGAAAAAGTTGCTAGCAACAAAGAGAAAGCCAATGTTGTAGATGTACTTAAAGGGTCAATGGATGTGGTTGCAGAGGCACTAAAAGATGGGAATGCTGTAATAAGGGAAGGGAATCCCATAATGAGAGACAACCCCAACCTCCCTCCAATTTTAGAAGATGAATGTTGGAATTTAATCAAGGAATATGGATGTGATGTGGACAAATTGCCTAAGATCTTTTGCTCTCTAATGCAAGATGGTTGCGAACTCCGAACAATTCTTCAATGTCCACTAGAAGCACGCAAGGCAGTTATCATGCAACTGGTCTTTGGCTCCTCGGATACGCCTTCGTATTGATGGTGCTTTTGTTTGAAGACTTGGGCTTGCCTTTGTATTGGTTGTGCTTTTGATTGAAGACTTGGGATTACTTCTAGTGAACCTTTTATGGTATTGTTATTTTGAGTTAATGACTATGATTGATGAACACTTTTGTTTTGACAAAGGTTATTTGACTTATCTCTATGGTTAATGATTTTCATCAACATATTGTTATGGTGATGCTACAAAGGATACAGTAGCAATTTCTTTTCAAAATACTAATACAGAAAAACTTCGATAACAGGTGAGTTATGGACAGGTCTTAACCTGATCCTTATGTGATATAATTTTTGTAGCATGACTTTTTGTATATAATGTGCTGCTTATCATAATCTAGGCCAATATATATTATATATAATATGATAGTTCATCACTAGCATCCATGTGTATTCGCCGCTGAAAGATCGATAAGGCCATGTTGATGTAGTTACAGAATGCAATTGGTGCTTCACGTGTGGTTAGGAATTCTGACTTGGTGTTATCAGCGTTATCTTGCAAAATGTAATGGGAAATCAATGTTTTTCAGGCTTTGTCATCAATATGCCACCATGAACTCGGAGTTTCGATCCTCCATGATAAATGACCGTTGATATATTATTAAATTTAATCAACGTACGAGATTTTATAAAAGAAATTTGATGAGCCAGTCACACCTTCCCCCTCTCTTTTCTCTACTTCCATCCCAAAACACAGTCGCCAGGCACGCCAGTTCTTCACTTCTTCCTCAGAAATGCATCAAAGACCGGTCTTCCCCCGCCGCCAATATTGATCCAGATCATCACCAGCATCGGAGGTCTTCCTCTAAACGGACCTCCCTCGCCTCTGCGATGCGGTAGCGGTGGCCTTAGGCTGGAAGCTGAACGGCCGCGATTGCCGGATTCGAAGAACTCGATGGCGAGATCGTCGAGGCTGATCTCCGGGAAGCCAAAACGCATGATGGTGTTGACGAACGCCCCTCTCGGTGCAAGGAGGTTGTCGGTAGTGTCGGGAGTGTTGAGGGGACGGAAGAATTGACTGAGACTATGGGAACGGCGGCGGCGGTGGTAGGAGGAGGTGGTCAAATCTTCACCGGTCGAAATGGAGGAAGAAGATCCGATGGGGGTTCTCTTGGTGGTGGATTTAAATGTCGCGGTGGCAACTGAGCAAGAAGGAGAAATAGTCAGGGTTCAGACACACAGCTTTAAATATGTCATCCTTCCTCAAATGATGATGGCTGAGTGCCGATGGTGGAATTAGGTGGTTCAAGTGGAAGATCTGAGAGAATGACCTAATAAATAATAAAATAAAATAATCTTAATCATCAATTCAGTTCCTCAGAAGCTTCAAATTCCACACAAACTACACAAATTGTCAAACACAACATTTCCTTTCATTATAACTTTATTCTAATCCCCAAAAAATAAAAATGCCATTTTTTCTTGGACTGTGAATTGAATTTGTTGTATAAATAAAGGTTGGAACTTTGAATTGAAAGGGTTCAAATTTTCTAGCTTTTCTTTCCTTTCTTCGTCGTCTCTTGGACTATGACCTTCCCTCTGGCGGTATCTCGTTGGAGATGTCGTTGGTGTAGTGGTAGAGAATCTCGAGGCTGGTGCAGTTGGAGTCTTGAAGAGAGGTGCAATAGTGTCGTTTAAAGGGTTGTTAAGTGAATAATTTTTAATTAAAATTTGGAATAACTCGATAACCGGTTACAAGCTATCACATTGATGAGAGGTATGATACTCAACTCTGTAGTTGGAGCATTATAGAATTGTCCTGTTTTTCATATTCATATGGAAGGCAACTTTGATTACAATCATGAAATGTAAAAAGGACATAAAAATATGTGGCTTCTAAGGTGAGGGAGCAACTAATCCCTCACTCATGAGGGAGCAAAATCAACCCTTAGATATATTATTTAAATAAATGGTGGCTATGATTATTTATGCGTAACCTGGTGTTCAGGTTCACACATTTTTTATGAAATTTCCCCAAAATTGATCTTCTTCTCCCAGAATATCCACATCTCTGCCACCTTCATCATCAATCTAAACCATCTTCATACAAAACCAAGATTAATCCAACAAGCAAAAAAAAAAAAAAAAAACAACAACCACCTCCACACTATTACACCAAAACCACCATCTACCATCCTCACTAATCTTCCACAATCATCATTGTCATCGCACAACACCCAAACAAATACCCATGGTAGCCACCTAAATCAAAGTCAAATTGCACAACTGATATTACCCATGTTAGATTTTCCCTTTTGAGCCTGCAAAATAATCGATAGACGTTACTGTTGCCTCCTAATAATACATTGCATCATAGATATATGAATTAGAAATTGGCAGCTAAATATGGCCTTAAAAGAAAGAAAAAAGAGATTAGAAACATTTTATTAAATTCAAAGTGGAGTTGATATAAACAGATTTACGAAGAAGATTCCTGAAGCTTGCACTCTCTCTCAAGATTAGAGATAGAGAGGATTATTGTTGTTTATTGTGTGGTGAGACCATTAATCAAATCACCCGACACTCACTAAATAAATAGAACTGCTACAGATCGCGCCACATTCTCTGCCTCAGATCTATGCGAACCAGAGCCGTTGCCGACCATGTCCTTGCCGAGCAGACCTGGCCGCTCCAGCTGCTAGCTCAACAACATTCATCCCTGTGGGCAACCAAAACCATTGTGTGTGGCCCAGATCCGTGACACCAACGCTGCCAAGAGGCCAACCACCATCTCTGCTTCGCGAATCGCCGTTCGACATGGTGAACCACCGCCGTGCTGTCTCTTTCTTACTCGTCTGGGTTTTGGAATAGCAGATGTGGAAGAGGTCTTTTTTTCAAAATACATAAATTAATAAATTTAGTGTTTACCTGCTATAACCAATCAGTTTTGCTCCCTCACAGGTGATGAGGGACTTAGTTGCTCCCTCATCTTAGAAGTCATCATAAAATAAATTAATTTTAGGTGAATTCTTAGATGCCTAGGCAATATTTTGGGTAATTTTTACCTTGCTCATGTGGCCTAATCAGATCATGACAACCAATGCCACATCATTTAAATTTTGACAACACATATATCTTGGTCAATCCTTCTGAAGGGTATTATTGTAATAACAAAATAATTTGTTTTTGTTTTTCATTTCAGTTCCTCTCCTCTCATCCACCCATCCTCACGTCATTCGGCTCTATGGAAGATCAACAATCAGTGAGATAAATGGGTTTCTTGATTTTGGAATGGTGAGATGGTGATAATTGTTGGAATGGGTTGTGGAAGGGGAATATACGAAGGGGTAATTGGGGTTGGATCCTTGTACTTGCTGGGATGGACTGGCGTGTGGTTCCTCAACCGCCGTCTCTACAAAGAATACGAAGAGAAGCGCGTCCTCGTTCAGATCCTCTTCAGCATCGTCTTGGCCTTCTCCTGCAATCTCCTCCTGCTCGTCCTCTTCGAAATCATTCGCATCCTTTCCAAAGAGTATTTCATTCTTATTCCTTATTATTATCATTCAATTCATCATCGATGATCCAATTCATACATTCACTCGTGTTAATGTTATGATTGATGATTTATACTGATAAATAATAGGGCGGGAGTGGTGAACTGGAAGGTTGACTTGTTTAGGCTGATTCTGTTGCTGGTGTTCATGTCACTGATTGTTGATCTTCCATAGAGCAGAATGACGTGAGGATTGGTAGAGGAGAGTAGATGAATCATATATATATATATATGTATAAAATCAGTATCATTCAAGCAGTTATTTCCCGCTCAATGTTTCTTTTCTAAATTATAACTTCCATTCTCATTTTTTTTTTCTCTCTCTATTTTAACTTTCATTCTCCATAACTACCATCCCCAAATCTCTCTTTCTTTATCGTTTCAAAATGTAACCAACACCCATTTTCTTTCTCATTCTTCCCACAACAGGCACTTCTCCAATTTTATTTTCTCATTTCATATCTCAACTCACCACACATCACTGGAAACCTCATCAATGTAAGTTTCTTTATGTCATCCCTTTTATCTCTCTTCGTTTTCCACTCACATGCTTGAAATGGTCATGGAACCTTCTCTAAGTTGCAATGACACTTTATCCAAACTTTTACCCAACCCGCTTCCTTTCACTATGCTGTAGTCGTATGACAACATAGCCTCATTGATTGAATAAACTTTGTGCAACATATAGTGGGTTCTGCCAATCAATCATAAATTTTACATAAACATGTATATGACGGTACACGTATACACTGTGGGTATTGTAACACCCTTCTCGGGCGCTACATTGTCTGTGACATTTCTATTTTTATAAGACCGAGTAAAGCGGAAAATAATTATTTTGTCAAAAATACGGGTTTATTTTTTCTTTTCTTTTCTCTTTAACAAATAATACCATACATACCCTTTAACATATAACATAAACTTATGCATCCATATTATACAACCAAGTTCCAAGTACCATCAGTCATACATGTTCAGAAAGAAGGCGGAAATACCAACGCCAGTAAATAACAACAGACTGAAAATATGTTTATAATAATAATAATAGCTTTTTAGAGACATAACTCCACAAAATATATCATAGACACGAGACTGGCCAGACACAAAATACTGACAAAAGTCCATTATACTAAAGCCCTCGAGACTGTGTCCATGTCTCCCAACACTCTCAAACTCCAGCAGGGTGTGATGGAGAAACGGTGTTGTCGTCATCTTCGATCAACGCAAGATAGAAAACAACAAACCAGAAAATACAGAAATGAGGTGAGATTTCAATTCATCTTACACTTAACGCAGACATGCAATGGTACGACACACAGGTACGTACAAAAATCAACAAACAGTTATATCATCCATCACAACAGAAATAATAATATTTCACAACAACATAATCACAGGGCACCGTTTTCCCTAGATAGAAGACATCTAAGACTCGAGGAATGACCTCTGATTCCCTATACCATGGTTTTAACAAACAGTCGGAGAGAGTGGTTCGGAGGATTGTTCCGGAGTACGCCAGCCTTGGGCAATAAAATGCGTCAACAGTCATCATGGTGCACATAGGCTTTTTCGGGAACATCCTACACTACCAGAAAATACATAGTGTCTAGTAGAGTATGTCGGTGTATTGCAAGATCACCATACCACAGAAGAGCAACCAACTGGGCCTATATGAGTATTTCATACCCCGACACCCCCAAGCATCAATAGATCGTCACTATGAAATTCGCACCCGCATTAAAGTGTTAGCTCGATCTCCTAGGCACAACGGCCTTACAGAACATAGTTTCACTATGTGTTTAGGCAAACTTTGCCGGAAATGCGTTCTTCTCGTCCATCCAACGGATGACATCGTGATTCCTTCGGAATTCTTTCAACGTACCGTAACAGATGCTAGATGTCCTTAAGTCCGAATCACCGGTACTTAATCATCAAGCTAAAGTTCTCAAGTAACCTTTCATCTTTGTGCAATGTTTTCTTTAAAATATTTGTTTACAATCCTAGCACATTATGAGATTGGAACATAGGTCCAATTTATTTATTTCTCTGTACTTTTCTAGTTGAGCCTTTTTCTTTGGCTTTCAATAAAACAAATCATTCTGAGTCCATTAAATCTTATGGAATATGGATAATGAATTATCCATACTTTATGACATAAGGTCGTGTTTCACCCCACATCATAATTTATTACGTTCGTATTTTCACTAAGTCATTCTTGACTTAGGTTTTTACACTTTACAGTAAAACGTCGTCTTTGAAGACAAAAATCCTTTTGGCTTAAAACCAAAACCTTTAGATAAAATCAAATCCATTTTCAAGAATAATTCCCCTCAAAGATACTTAGGTATCAATTTCTCCAAAACATTTTCTTAAAATCCTTAAAAACGTTTAACGACGGTTTCGCCGCTTTTTACTGAAATTAGGCCAAAAATTATACTTTTTGAAGATATGGTTCTTCACCTCAAATGTCTTATTCTCCTAGGTTCTATTACTTTCATGAAGATGTTGAAATGCTAATTTTCCATCAAAATTTTTCCTTTATACACAATTCCTTAGAATTTGACCGAACGTCGTTTATTTTGTAAATCGCGTAAATTCTTTTTCAACGATTTTACACTCTAATAATCCAAAACTCATTTTGGAGTTTTAGAACAGTTTTGTAAGCATGAAAAACAGTTTCTAACTGTCCAATTGCTTTAATTTTCGAAAATTTCATTTTAGTCCCTAAACTTTCATGAATTACAAAATAGTCCTTTTTCACTTAAAACCTTATAACTTTTTAGTTATAACTCCAAATCAAACCAAACCAACTTCTTTAGAAATATTTTTCAGTTGCCCTCAAATTTCCAGAAATTTCGCTTCTGCCTCAAATAATTTTCAGTAATTGCAAAAAGGTCCTTTTTCACCAAAAAGCTTATAACTTTTTATGTATTAATCCATTTAACACCAAACCAATTTCTATGGTTTTGTCTCATCAAGGACTACAATCTTAACATACAAGCACATGAATTTCGGTGCAGCCACTGAAATTCTCAGAATTTGCAATTTAGTCCCTAAGGACTCATAAATCCATAACTTTCAATATACACATCCAAATCAATCCAAACCAATTTCTACATTCTTATATATTCATCTACTTATCATAAAAATTATTCAAACAATTTAACACATCATGGAACCCCTCAACCCAGTCATGGCCGAATGGCCTTAATTATTCATGTTAAGCATATTTGTTTTAACAAAACAATCAACAATGATCAAGGTCTTGATTAAAGATCAACAACACCAAAACCACATATATCATAACCAACATATATCAAACCAAATCCTCCAAGAGGATCACACACATATGCAAATAAATATACAAAATCATACTTAAGAATTACAAAACCATATAAACACTAATAAACCATCACATATCTACCCTAAGGTAGGATGATAGTAATCTCCCCCATACCTTTGTTGACCACTTGATACTCAAGCAAGAAGAGGATGATGTTCACCTAAAGCTCAAGGTTTGAACCAACAAAACCTAGCCATGAATCATCAACAAGGAAACAAGTTAAAAATGAAAGAAATCCACCAAACCCATTTAATGAGTAAGGTTTGGCCTTGTTATGAAAAGTAGGCTAGAGGTCACGAAATTTTAAAAGCTCTTGGATAATGAAAGTAGAAGTCATGTGAAGATCATAGAAATTGGAATCACATTAAAAGGATTTTTCTATGATTTTCTAGAGATTTTTGAAGTTCTAGATCTAAGAATTTGAAATTTGTAAAAACTTGAGATATGAAGAAAAGTTGTGAAAGGAAAGGAAGATATGATCATGGATTAGAAGAATATACCTTTGGAATTTGAAGAAATGATCACAATCTACTACTTCCTTTGAAAATCAAGTGTATGGAACTTAGGAGTTTTTGTGTGAATGTTGAAGAACATGAACAAATGAGCAAAATGAATGGCCAAGTGTGGTTTTGAAGGGCTTGGCCGTGAGTTTCAAGGGAAAATAAGGTCCAAAGAGTAAATTGTTGTCATGGCAAACTTGTAGTTAAAATGAAGGATTAGGGTAATTTAGGGTTTTCACTTAAAAATTCATCATTACATGCATTTAATGCATGGTGACTCACTCTATGGCTCAATCCCTTATGACTCACCAATGAGTCATTGTTCTTATCCGTCCGGGGTCGGGTTTTGTCTCTGCACCTCCGTTCTTGATTCCGTCAATCCCCGATCGTCGAGTATTTACCCGAATAACGTATAATAACCTATTTATTTTGAAAATTTTCAAAATAACCACTATGGTTGGAACTAAAATATAAACCTTAACTGTTTCGTTCACGGGTCAAAATTAAGTTTTCTGACCAGTAAAATCTTACTGTCAGTGAAAACGCAGACCGGGTTTCGTCTGAGTTTTAAACCCAAATTTTTATCGGAAGCTTCTACCATAAGGTAGAGTATAATTATGATTTTATCTTGTTAAAAATCATTTTCTAGATTTAATATGAAAATTACAAACAAGTAAAATTCTACCGATAATTGAAAAACAGTAAAAACAGCAAAACAGTAAAAATCGTAAAGACAGTAAAAACAGGGTGTTACAATACTACCCCTCTAAAAAGAATTTCGTCCGCGAAATTACAGTTACCTTAAAACAAATGCGGATATTGCTCCTTCATTTTATTCTCCAACTCCCATGTAGCATCTCCTGTCGTTGCATTCCAGATCACTTTAACCAATGAAATTGTCTTCCCTCTTAGTTGTTTCACTCTTTGATCCTCGATCCTCACAGGTAATGCCTCATAGGTTAAGTTATCTTTCAATTGTACTGTATCCGGTACTATGACATGACTGGGATCAGGAATATACTTTCGCAATTGAGACACATGAAAAACACTATGAAGATTTGAAAGAAAAGGTGGTAAGGCAATTTGGTAGGCTACAGGACCTACTCGACGAAGAATTTGGTAGGGTCCAATGAATTTAGGAGTAAGTTTCCTGGATTTAATTACCCTGCCAACCCCAGTCATAGGCGTGACTCTCAAAAACACATGATCGCCTTCCTCAAATTCAAGAGGTCGTCGTCTCTTGTCCGCATAACTTTTCTGTCGACTCTGAGTTGTCCGCATTTTCTCCTGAATCATTTTCACCTTTTCTGTTGTCTGTTGCACGATGTCTGGTCCCAACACTAAACTTTCTCCATCTTGGTACCAACACAAAGGTGTTCTACATCGTCGACCATATAAAGCTTCATAGGGTGCCATTCCTATGCTCGAGTGGAAACTGTTGTTGTAGGTGAATTCTATCAATGGTAGAAATTCATCCCAACTTCCAGTATGCTCTAACACACAAGCTCTCAGCAAGTCTTCAAGTGATTGGATTGTCCTCTCAGATTGTCCGTCTGTCTGTGGATGATACGCAGAACTCAATCTAAGTTTTGTTCCTAGTGATTCTTGTAGACTTTGCCAGAATCTTGACGTAAACCTCGGATCTCGATCCGAAATAATACTCGAAGGTACACCATGTAATCTGACAATCTCCCCGATGTATAACTGAGTCAATTTCTCCATTGAATACTTTATGTTGATAGGTAAAAAGTGAGCCGACTTGGTTAGTCGATCAACTATTACCCATATCGCATCATGTCCCTTTCGTGTCCTTGGAAAACTTGTCACAAAATCCATTGCAATACCATCCCATTTCCATTCTGGAATGTTCAAAGGTTGTAGCATTCCCGATGGTCTTTGATGTTCCGTCTTAGCTTTTTGACAAACTAGACAGGAAGCGACATATTCTATCACGTCTCTCTTCATCCCATACCACCAATATAATCGCTTGAGATCTTGATACATCTTTGTTGCTCCTGGATGTAAACTTAGTTTACTCTTGTGAGCTTCCTCCAGAATCAACTTTATAAGCTCAGTATCGTCCGGTATACAAATCCTTTCTCCGAATCTTAGGATTCCATCGGTTCCTTCTTTGAATTCTGATATTGCTCCTTGTCGCACCAATTCTCTTTCTTCTTGTAGGTACTGATCACTTTCTTGTTTCTCTCGTATCCGTTCCATCAATTCATTTGAAACAGTAATCATACCTAAGCAAAGTTTTCCTGGTGACATTTCAATTGTCAACTGCATATCTCGGAATTGCTCTAACAATTCTTGTTCTTTGACCATCATTGCAGACGCATGCATTGATTTTCTACTCAAGGCATCCGCTACCACATTTGCTTTTCCAGGATGATACTGTAGTTGGAAATCATAATCCTTTAGAAATTCCAACCAACGTCGTTGTCGCATGTTGAGCTCCTTTTGATCGAACAAGTACTTCAAACTTTTGTGATCACTGAAAACGTTGAACGTTGCTCCATACAAATAATGCCTCCAGATTTTCAGTGCAAAAACTACGGCCGCTAGCTCCAAGTCATGCGTTGGGTAGTTCCTCTCATGAATCTTCAATTGTCTTGAAGCATAAGCTACCACTTTCCGGTTCTGCATTAGCACACAACCTAACCCTTGATGTGAAGCATCACAATATACCTCGAAAGGTTCCTTAGGATCAGGTAACACTAACACAGGTGAAGTAGTCAACCTTTTCTTCAATTCTTGGAAACTTTCCTCGCACGATTCAGTCCACGCAAAAGCTTGAACTTTCCGCGTTAGTTGGGTAAGAGGTCCTACTGTTTTGGAGAATCCCTCGATGAATCTCCTATAGTATCCAGCTAAACCCACGAAACTACGAATTTCTGTTACCGTCTTTGGTCTCTCCCATTTTAGAACAGCTTCAACTTTTGACGGATCCACTGCGATACCTTTATTCGAGATAACGTGTCCTAAAAATTGAACTTCGTCTAACCAAAATTCGCACTTTTCGGGTTTCGCGTATAACTGTTTCTCTTTTAAGATTTGGAGAACCATACTGAGATGTTCAGCATGCTTCTCTGGATTAGGAGAATAGATTAGAATGTCGTCTATAAAGACAACGACAAACTGATCTAAATAAGGACGAAAAATCCTGTTCATATAATCCATGAATATAGCAGGTGCATTCGTCACTCCGAATGGCATCACAAGGTACTCATAATGCCCATAGCGTGTTCGAAACGCTGTCTTCGGAATATCTTCCGCCTTCACACGAATCTGATGATAACCAGATCGTAAATCTATCTTTGAGAAAACTGCTGCTCCACGTAACTGATCCATCAAATCGTCTACCCTCGGAAGTGGATATTTGTTCTTGATCGTCACTTTGTTTAACTGACGAAAATCTACACATAAACGAGAAGTTCCATCCTTCTTCTTCACAAGCAAAACTGGAGCTCCCCAGGGTGATACACTAGGTCTTATGAATTCTTTCCTCATCAGCTCCACTATTTGCTCCTTCAAGTCCTCTAGCTCCGATGGCGACATACGGTATGGTGCCATGGATATCGGTCCAGTGCCCGGTACCAGATCAATCGCAAACTCAATGTCTCGAACAGGCGGTAGTCCAGGTACATCTTCAGGAAAAACTTCTAGAAACTCATTGACGACAGGTATGGACTTTAAGTCAATCTCACTCTTGACGTCTAAGGAAAACAGTAACATGTATCCTTGAGCTCCCTCTCTCAAAGAAGCTTTTACTCGGTTAGCAGACAAAAATCCAGAAATCTCATCCTTAGGAAAAATTAAGGATTTATTGGCACAGTCTAACAGGATATGATTAGAACATAACCAATCCATTCCTAGTATCACATCTATTTGCGAAAGAGTCAAACAGATTAAATTAACCAAAAATTTCCTATCTTCTACAAAGATAACACAATTCAAACAAGCTGTAGTAGTCAAAACAGGTTCAGCAGTAGGAGTAGATATAGTCAAGTCAAAAGGTAAAGAAGACACAGATAATCCTAACGATTTAGCACAGTCATATGCAATGAACGAATGCGTCGCACCCGAATCAAACAGTACAGTTAAAGATTTACCTCCTATGACACACTGTCCCTGAATCAGATCATCATTGTGAGAGGCCTCAGTACCACTCATTGTATAAACTCTTCCTCCAGCTCTAGGCCTTGTAGCTCGCACGTTGTTCACCGAAGGTTCCGTGTTAGATCGTCCACAATTCCTAGCGAGATGTCCAGGCTGTCCACACTTAAAGCAAATGATTCCCGTAATCTTGCAGTCTTTGGTAGCGTGACCCATGCCACACTTCATGCATTTCTGTGGAACATTCCTAGATGAACCAGCACCTCCACTGCTTCCACCAAAAGATCGTTGCTGGAACTGCTGTTGACCTTGTGGCTTATTGTATGGTTTCCTCTGGAATCGATTGTTATTCTTGTAGTTTCCCCTATTGAACCTAGACGGTCCATAACCCTGTTGATTAGCATCACGACTCGCCTTCAACTCCTCTATCTGTCTACACTTATCCATCAGCCTTGGAAATACAGATATTTCCATTGGAACTACTACCTCCTTCAGTTCATATCGCAATCCTCCTTCGAATCTGCGACACTTCCACCCCTCATGTGGATTGTCAGTCAGATAGGCAGAAAACTTCGACAGACTTTCAAATCTGGCACTTGCCGGAAAATACTTCTCCAGAAACTTCCTACGAAAAGCTTCCCAGTTCACCGCTTGTTGATCATGCTCAAGCACTTGGCGAGCTCCTCTCCACCAATTTTCAGCATCGCCCACCAGCATGTAGGCAGCATAAGTAACCTTGTCGTTATCAGTACACCTCATAGCAGCAAAAATCTTCTCCAACGATTGAATCCACAGCTCAGCTTTCTCAGGCTTAAACTCTCCCTTGAATTCCGTCGGATTTCTACGCAGAAATTCATCCAGTCCTCTACTTTCAGCTCCCCTTTCCTCGCGTCGAATAAACGCGGCAGTCATTTGTGACATTGCTCTCACAGCTGCATTCATAGCTGTAGTTCCTCCGCCACGAGCCATTATAATCCTGCAAGACCAAAATCAATTAGTCATGCAGATTACAATAAACTCACCCCAAACAATATCATTTCTTCCAGAAATAATACCAAAAGCCCACAGAGAACACACAGCACAAACAAAGATAGACCTAAACCACAAACCCTAACAGACTCGGCCAGCTCTGATACCAAATAATGTAACACCCTTCTCGGGCGCTACATTGTCTGTGACATTTCTATTTTTATAAGACCGAGTAAAGCGGAAAATAATTATTTTGTCAAAAATACGGGTTTATTTTTTCTTTTCTTTTCTCTTTAACAAATAATACCATACATACCCTTTAACATATAACATAAACTTATGCATCCATATTATACAACCAAGTTCCAAGTACCATCAGTCATACATGTTCAGAAAGAAGGCGGAAATACCAACGCCAGTAAATAACAACAGACTGAAAATATGTTTATAATAATAATAATAGCTTTTTAGAGACATAACTCCACAAAATATATCATAGACACGAGACTGGCCAGACACAAAATACTGACAAAAGTCCATTATACTAAAGCCCTCGAGACTGTGTCCATGTCTCCCAACACTCTCAAACTCCAGCAGGGTGTGATGGAGAAACGGTGTTGTCGTCATCTTCGATCAACGCAAGATAGAAAACAACAAACCAGAAAATACAGAAATGAGGTGAGATTTCAATTCATCTTACACTTAACGCAGACATGCAATGGTACGACACACAGGTACGTACAAAAATCAACAAATAGTTATATCATCCATCACAACAGAAATAATAATATTTCACAACAACATAATCACAGGGCACCGTTTTCCCTAGATAGAAGACATCTAAGACTCGAGGAATGACCTCTGATTCCCTATACCATGGTTTTAACAAACAGTCGGAGAGAGTGGTTCGGAGGATTGTTCCGGAGTACGCCAGCCTTGGGCAATAAAATGCGTCAACAGTCATCATGGTGCACATAGGCTTTTTCGGGAACATCCTACACTACCAGAAAATACATAGTGTCTAGTAGAGTATGTCGGTGTATTGCAAGATCACCATACCACAGAAGAGCAACCAACTGGGCCTATATGAGTATTTCATACCCCGACACCCCCAAGCATCAATAGATCGTCACTATGAAATTCGCACCCGCATTAAAGTGTTAGCTCGATCTCCTAGGCACAACGGCCTTACAGAACATAGTTTCACTATGTGTTTAGGCAAACTTTGCCGGAAATGCGTTCTTCTCGTCCATCCAACGGATGACATCGTGATTCCTTCGGAATTCTTTCAACGTACCGTAACAGATGCTAGATGTCCTTAAGTCCGAATCACCGGTACTTAATCATCAAGCTAAAGTTCTCAAGTAACCTTTCATCTTTGTGCAATGTTTTCTTTAAAATATTTGTTTACAATCCTAGCACATTATGAGATTGGAACATAGGTCCAATTTATTTATTTCTCTGTACTTTTCTAGTTGAGCCTTTTTCTTTGGCTTTCAATAAAACAAATCATTCTGAGTCCATTAAATCTTATGGAATATGGATAATGAATTATCCATACTTTATGACATAAGGTCGTGTTTCACCCCACATCATAATTTATTACGTTCGTATTTTCACTAAGTCATTCTTGACTTAGGTTTTTACACTTTACAGTAAAACGTCGTCTTTGAAGACAAAAATCCTTTTGGCTTAAAACCAAAACCTTTAGATAAAATCAAATCCATTTTCAAGAATAATTCCCCTCAAAGATACTTAGGTATCAATTTCTCCAAAACATTTTCTTAAAATCCTTAAAAACGTTTAACGACGGTTTCGCCGCTTTTTACTGAAATTAGGCCAAAAATTATACTTTTTGAAGATATGGTTCTTCACCTCAAATGTCTTATTCTCCTAGGTTCTATTACTTTCATGAAGATGTTGAAATGCTAATTTTCCATCAAAATTTTTCCTTTATACACAATTCCTTAGAATTTGACCGAACGTCGTTTATTTTGTAAATCGCGTAAATTCTTTTTCAACGATTTTACACTCTAATAATCCAAAACTCATTTTGGAGTTTTAGAACAGTTTTGTAAGCATGAAAAACAGTTTCTAACTGTCCAATTGCTTTAATTTTCGAAAATTTCATTTTAGTCCCTAAACTTTCATGAATTACAAAATAGTCCTTTTTCACTTAAAACCTTATAACTTTTTAGTTATAACTCCAAATCAAACCAAACCAACTTCTTTAGAAATATTTTTCAGTTGCCCTCAAATTTCCAGAAATTTCGCTTCTGCCTCAAATAATTTTCAGTAATTGCAAAAAGGTCCTTTTTCACCAAAAAGCTTATAACTTTTTATGTATTAATCCATTTAACACCAAACCAATTTCTATGGTTTTGTCTCATCAAGGACTACAATCTTAACATACAAGCACATGAATTTCGGTGCAGCCACTGAAATTCTCAGAATTTGCAATTTAGTCCCTAAGGACTCATAAATCCATAACTTTCAATATACACATCCAAATCAATCCAAACCAATTTCTACATTCTTATATATTCATCTACTTATCATAAAAATTATTCAAACAATTTAACACATCATGGAACCCCTCAACCCAGTCATGGCCGAATGGCCTTAATTATTCATGTTAAGCATATTTGTTTTAACAAAACAATCAACAATGATCAAGGTCTTGATTAAAGATCAACAACACCAAAACCACATATATCATAACCAACATATATCAAACCAAATCCTCCAAGAGGATCACACACATATGCAAATAAATATACAAAATCATACTTAAGAATTACAAAACCATATAAACACTAATAAACCATCACATATCTACCCTAAGGTAGGATGATAGTAATCTCCCCCATACCTTTGTTGACCACTTGATACTCAAGCAAGAAGAGGATGATGTTCACCTAAAGCTCAAGGTTTGAACCAACAAAACCTAGCCATGAATCATCAACAAGGAAACAAGTTAAAAATGAAAGAAATCCACCAAACCCATTTAATGAGTAAGGTTTGGCCTTGTTATGAAAAGTAGGCTAGAGGTCACGAAATTTTAAAAGCTCTTGGATAATGAAAGTAGAAGTCATGTGAAGATCATAGAAATTGGAATCACATTAAAAGGATTTTTCTATGATTTTCTAGAGATTTTTGAAGTTCTAGATCTAAGAATTTGAAATTTGTAAAAACTTGAGATATGAAGAAAAGTTGTGAAAGGAAAGGAAGATATGATCATGGATTAGAAGAATATACCTTTGGAATTTGAAGAAATGATCACAATCTACTACTTCCTTTGAAAATCAAGTGTATGGAACTTAGGAGTTTTTGTGTGAATGTTGAAGAACATGAACAAATGAGCAAAATGAATGGCCAAGTGTGGTTTTGAAGGGCTTGGCCGTGAGTTTCAAGGGAAAATAAGGTCCAAAGAGTAAATTGTTGTCATGGCAAACTTGTAGTTAAAATGAAGGATTAGGGTAATTTAGGGTTTTCACTTAAAAATTCATCATTACATGCATTTAATGCATGGTGACTCACTCTATGGCTCAATCCCTTATGACTCACCAATGAGTCATTGTTCTTATCCGTCCGGGGTCGGGTTTTGTCTCTGCACCTCCGTTCTTGATTCCGTCAATCCCCGATCGTCGAGTATTTACCCGAATAACGTATAATAACCTATTTATTTTGAAAATTTTCAAAATAACCACTATGGTTGGAACTAAAATATAAACCTTAACTGTTTCGTTCACGGGTCAAAATTAAGTTTTTTGACCAGTAAAATCTTACTGTCAGTGAAAACGCAGACCGGGTTTCGTCTGAGTTTTAAACCCAAATTTTTATCGGAAGCTTCTACCATAAGGTAGAGTATAATTATGATTTTATCTTGTTAAAAATCATTTTCTAGATTTAATATGAAAATTACAAACAAGTAAAATTCTACCGATAATTGAAAAACAGTAAAAACAGCAAAACAGTAAAAATCGTAAAGACAGTAAAAACAGGGTGTTACAGGTATTTAACACCTTCAAGGAAATTCTTGGTTTGACAAATGTGCCTTTACTAAATTCACACATGTAATATCTAATACCAGTGTCATACGTTCAATTCAAACAAATGTGATGCTTTTGATAATTATATCAATATAGAGCACTATATTTTTTTCCCAAATTTTTAATAAGGCAATTCTCATTGCTTTGAAAAGAACGCTTCTGTATAAGTCATTTTACTTTTTTATTCACTTTGATTCACATCCTTCGTCCATCTTAGTATCTCTGGTCAGTTTAGAACTATGTTGCATTTATAGCTTTCTTCCTTAGTTCACAAAATTATCTATTTAAATCAATTTTCTTACCTTTTTCGATATTTGCTCTTCATTGATAGAGACACAATATTTGGTTTTCCTCTCTCATTGACCAAGGCAACAATCTCAGTTATCAGGTTTGAAATTAATTATTATTTTTTAAATTCAGTTTTGGTTATTTCAATCAAATGCTTATCTCTACTTCCGTAAAATATTATAGTGCAATTTATATAAATAAATAAAAAAATTAGATCTAAAAAAATAGCACCGCTGACAAATCTCTCACTTCATATTTTGCTCATGTTCTAATCTTTGCCATACTTCATCTACTCTCCACTGTGAAGGATGATGGTTAATTGATAAATCAATTCCTTACAATTAGAGTTATATAAAATTAACAATACGACTATTGTACAACTAAATACCTATCTACTTAATTTTTTTCTCTACATTTACAGAGACAAGATATTTGGTTTTTTCTATCATTGGCATAGGCAGAAGCTCAACTATCAGGTTTGACAATTTTTATTTTTAAAATCAGCTTACCTATAGGTCAAGATCCTCTTCTATTTTTCTATTTATATGCATTTATTTTAATGATTATTATTTTAGTCATTGTTTTATTTGTTTGTGTATTATGGTCATTGATTGTTCTATATGTTCTATGTTGATGAATATGTTACTATATGTTTGTATCTATGTGATATGTTGGTTTCTGATTTTGTGGATATTTTCTTTTTTTATTTTTATTTCTTCATTTTTGGGATCAATTCAAGTTGTTGTATATATTATACATGTTGTGGGTGAAGGATTTGGTTGTTTTCAACGAATAAATTTGTAGTAAAAAAATGCAAGAAAAGGACAATACTCAAGGTGGTGTTCATGTTCCATATTCTAATGTTAAAAGAGGATTAAGGAGTGTTTCAAATATTTCATCTCCGATAAATCATGACAAAGGTATGATGACTATTCTATTAAACTTTTACACTATTTCTTAATTTTATTTATTTTCTAATGTTTACATTTTTATCTTTTTCTTTATTATTTTGATTAATAGGAATATGTTCTATGCACACTCCAAGTTCTACTTTTATTCAAGGATGCCAATCTAAATTTTCTCAAGCCACCACTTCAGCTAATTTTATTTTGCCAAGTCATGGTTCTTCTGATTTTCATAATGTGCGCCCAAATAATTCATCAACTCCTATATTGGGAGGAAGACATGACTCTATTGCCGGAAGTAATAAAAGTTTCTTCCAAAGTTTAAGAAATATGATGTCTGCACTTTGTGAAATAACAAATACAACAACAAATCTTAGTTCAGAATCTAACTCAAAAGGTATACAACTATATCCTTTTTTAATATACTAAATAAATATATTATCAATTTTTTTACTTAATTTTTTCAATATTTCTTATTTTGCAGGTTGTAGTGCTGGAAAACATGTCATTGAATCATTTGATTCAAATTCCATTAAGAAAAATAAGAAAGCATGTTCTAACCTCCCTTTCCAGACCATATCGAATAGTATTCTTACACCGTTGAAGCCGGGGAAATATCATTGGCTCTTCCTCCAAATCCACTCATAATAATTGTAATTGCAATATCCATGAAACAATTGACGCTTGGATGTATACTCCTCATACTTTCACACCTTTTGAGGCTCCCATAGATTCAAAAGGTAAATTTGTTGCAACTGTTGTATTTATTTTTTTCAATATGGTATTTCAAACATGTATAAGATTTATTGTGTTCTTCAGATATTAATATTGTTCTACCTATTAAATATTTGCAGGTGATGTTGATGATAAAGTTGACTCCAACGTTATATCTGTTGATACAGGTATAGTTGTCAATGTTAGGCTATGTAGAATTTTTATTTAAATGTGTCGTTTGTTTTTTAAAAAATTAATATTCATAAATTCATGTCATTTTGTTTTAGATTATGTTGACTTTGGTGAGCCAGAATATGTTTGTATGTCTTGCGGTGCTCGAATGTGGTTCAATGAAAGAATTAGAAATGATAGAAACACTTCAACCCCAAATTTTTCTCTTTGTTGTAGTCAAGGCAAGATTAAGTTACCGCTATGGAAGGAACCTCCTCATTACATATCAGAACTTATTTTTGAAAAGGGGTCCCCAGAGGCTAAGCATTTCGCAGATTATATTAGAGCTTATAACATGATTTTCTGCTTCACTTCTATGGGAGGCAAAGTAGACATATAAATAGGGGTCGTGGTCTTTATAGTTACAGAATGTGTGGGATGAATTATCATAGCATTGGTAGCCTTTTGCATGTTGAAGGTCAAACACCAAAATTTCACAACTCTACATTTATGACACAGAGCATGAAGTTCAAAACAGAATGAGTATTCTAAGGTATTCTTCTTTGTTATATATTACATTTACATCTATTATCATTGGTCATGCTGGCATTGTAATATTTTTATTATACTACAATAATTTTAATAGTGTGTTTTTCAATTCAAATTTGATGAAGAAGGAAAAGGACTCATACATGATATTGTCCAGAACCTAAAAGATATGTTTGATCAGCACAATGTTCTGGCTCAAGGATTTAGAATGGCTCGAGATAGGTTTCAGCATGAAAATAATCCAGATTTAAAGTTAAAGTTAATCCGTCAGAGGGATAATGATGGAAGAACTTATAATCTTCCTACTATTTCCGAAGTTGCAGCTTTAGTAGTCGGTGATGTTGATACCTGTAATTCTGGAAAGGATATCATTCTTGAAACAAGATGTGGAAGGTTGCAAAGGATTAATGAGTTACATCCTGCTTACTTACCTATGCAATATCCCCTTATGGTGAAGATGGCTATAGAGATAACATTTCACATAGTGATTCTGTAATGGCTACTGGTAGGACAAAAAATAAAGTCACGCTGTGAGAGTACTTTGCTTTCAAACTTCAAGATAGAGATGTTGAACAATCTATCTTACTCCATTCTCGAAGATTGTTTCAACAGTTTTATTGTAAATGGTTACATAATGATGGAAAATCAACGCCTATCATACATTAGATCTCATCAAAAAGAACTTAGAGCTGATCTTTATAATGGAATAAGAGATGCTGTCTTGAGTGGAGAAAGATCAAGTTCCTTTGTTGGTAAACGTGTTGTCTTGCGAGCATCATTTACTGGAGGAGCAAGATATATGATTCAAAATTATCAAGATGCTATGGCAATATGCAAATGGGCTGGATATCCAGATATATTTATTACTTTCACATGTAATCCAGCTTGGCTTGAAGTTACTCGTCGATTAAAGGTGCTTTCCTTGAAATCAGAAGACAGACCTGATTTGCTTTCTCGTGTTTTCAAGATGAAGCATGGCCACTTAATGAAGGAACTTAAAAAGGGTGATATATTTGGCAAAGTGAAAGCTGGTATGACTATAATTAATTATAATTTATCATTCTTACAATCTATTATTATATGTTTCCTGACATAATTGATAGTTGACTTTGATTCATTATTTACCAATTATGTACACTATTGAATTCCAAAAAAGGGGATTGCCTCATGCACATATCCTTTTGTTCTTGCACAATGTGGACAAGTTTCATGACCCACAAGATCTTGATAACATCATTTCTGCTGAAATACCTGACGAACAAACTAATCCAAAGTTATATGAGATTGTCAATAATTTCATGATGCATGGTCCTTGTGGACATGTTAAGCCTACATCACCATGTATGAAGAGTGGAAGATGTTCAAAGTTTTTTCCAAAAAGCTTTGTAAACTTCACTACTATTGATGAAGATGGATTCCTGGTTTATAGGAGGAGAGATGATGGAAGATTCATAGAAAAGGATGGAGTTTTCCTTGATAACCAATTTGTGGCTCCTTATAATGCACACTTACTACAGAAATATGCATGCCATATAAATATTGAGTACTGCAATCAATCATCATCTATCAAATATTTATTCAAGTATATCAACAAGGGAAGTGATAGAGTCACTGCCGCTTTGTTTCAAGATAATAGAAATGACACAAATCATGAAAACTTGGATGAGGTTAAGCAATACTTGGATTGCAGGTATATCCATTGATTGTGTATTTGTAAAATTTTATTGAATTTCTGTTATTATTCCTTATTTTCATTTGAATATTACTTTTTATATTGTTCTTCAATAAATCTGCTTTTGCTTAATTTTTATTAAAGGTATATTTCAGCTTGTGAATCAGCTTGGAGAATATTCGGATTTGATATCCATTACAGAAAGCCATCTGTGGAAAGACTTAGTTTTCATCTTCCAAATGAACAATATATTCTATATGAGGAAGTTGAATCACTTGATTCAATTCTTGAGAAACCCCGAAACAAAGAGACCATGTTCACATCATGGATGGAAGCTAATCATACTTATATTGAGGCAAAGAATCTTACTTATGCATAATTTCCATCAAAGTTTGTCTACAAAGCTCAGTCCAAGAAATGGTTTCCGAGAAAGCAAGGATTCTCTATTGGGAGAATGTATCATGTTCCTCTAAGTAGTGGTGAACTTTATTTTGCACGAATCCTACTTACCAAAGTCAAAGGTCCTACATGTTATGCTGATATTCGAACAGTTAATGGCACAATTTATCCTACCTTTAGTCCTACCTTTAGAGATGCATGTTATCATCTTGGATTGCTCAGTGATGATAAAGAGTACATAGAGGCTATTCAAAAAGCATCTATATGGGGTAGTGGAGTCTATCTAAGATCATTATTTGTCATGATGTTGATGTCCAACTCCCTATCCTAGACCAGAGTATGTATGGCAGAAGACTTGGGAAGTTTTAACTGAAGATGTTATTTATTCTCAAAGAAAACACTTTGGGTGCAGAGGTAAAATATCTTATTATTTTATTGGTTTCATATAGGATATTTTATTTATGTAAAGCATGTTTATAATGATTTATTTGCATATCTAAACATTATCTACTTTAATATGTTTATAACATCTTCAATCTTAAATTTTTATTTGGCCAGATTTACGTCTAACTGATTCTCAGAAACAAAACTTTGGTCTTGCTGAAATTGAGAAATTGTTGAAGTCTAATGGCCGAAGTCTAAAAGATTTTCCTTCTATACCCATTCCTGAGGGTGATCTTGATTTAGACTTTCAAAACAGATTGATTGCTGGTCAATTAAATTTTGATAGACAACAACTTCTGGAAGAATATACTAAATCTATCAGCATTATGACTGCAGAGCAAAAATTTGTATTTGACACTATCATATACGTTGTAAGATGAAGGTGGTGTTTCTTTCTTCATGGATATGGAGGTATAGGGAAAACCTTTATATGGAATGCATTGACTTCTGCTCTTAGACCACAAGGATATATTGTTGTTGCCTCAAGTGGTATAGCATCTACTCTTCTACCTGCGGGTCGAACAGCTCATTCAAGATTTTGTATTCCTTTACAGCTCACTGATGAGTCCATGTGCAACATTAGACAAGGGTCATTGAATGCAGATTTGATGCGGAAGACTATATTAATCATATGGGATGAGGCTCCTATGGTCAAAAAGCAATGTTTTGAAGCACTTGACAGAATGCTTCGTGATATTCTTAAATTTGATGGTCGAGAAAATACGGACAAGCCATTTGGTGGGAAAATAATTGTCATGGGTGGGGATTTTAGATAGACTTTACATGTAATTCCTCATGGTTCAAGATCTGACATTACCCATTCAGCAATCAAATCTTCTTATCTGTGGCAATTTTGCCGTGTCTTGACATTGTACAAGAATATGCGGCTACACACAAATTCCACAAATATAGATGCCAATGAACTTAAGGAATTCTCAAATTGGATTTTGAAGGTTGGTGATGACAAGTTATCTGAATCAAACGATGGAGAAACTACTATTGAAATACCGGATGAGCTTTTAATAAAATCCTTTGATGATCCTATTGCAGCAATAGTTGAAAGTACTTATCCGGCATTAGTTGAGAATTTTAGTGATCCAGATTACTTGAAAGGGAGGGCAATTCTGGCACCGACTCTTGATATTGTTGATAAAGTGAATGATTATATTTTATCCTTGATTCCTGCTGAAGCTAAAGAATATTTTAGCTCTGATTCCATTTGTAGAGCAAATGAACAAAGTGATCTGTTTGAAGATATACATCCACCTGAGTACCTAAACACCCTTCATTGCTCGGGTTTGCCAAATCATAAGCTTTATTTGAAAGTTGGTACTCCGATTATGCTTCTTAGAAATATCGGTCAGTCTAGGACTTTGTAATCGCTCAAGGCTTATTATTACTAGACTGGGTACACATGTTATTGAAGCTAAAAATATGTCTGGAAGCAATTTCGGTAAAAAAGTATTTATTTCTTGAATGACAATGAGTCCTTCTGATTTTGTTTGGCCGTTTAAACTTAAACGAAGACAGTTTCCATTGATGGTCTCATATTGCACGACAATTAATAAAAGTCAAGGGCAGTCTCTTGACAATGTTGGTCTTTACTTGCCAAAGCCTGTTTTCACACATGGTCAACTTTATGTAGTAGTTTCAAGAGCCAAATCAAAGCATGGGATCAAAATTTTGATCCACAACAAGGAAAATGAAGCATTGTCTGAAACTATAAATGTTGTCTACAAGGAAATTTTTTAGGATCTATCATAGGAAATTATTTACAAGGGTTTTTTTTTCCTTATATGTTAGAAGTTGACATTTATTTACTTTTTGGAATTGTTATTATTGTTTGAATTGATGCCCATCAGTTTGTTTGTGTGAAGTTAACCTTTTATATTATCTTCTACTTCAATTACCAATCTTTTAACTGTCAAATGCGATTGTGTCTTGTGCATGAGTTCCTTTTTTTAATATGAATTTTATGTCCAATCACAAACATTGATATTTTCATGATATACTTCAATGTTAGATGTTCTTAATTTGCACTAAATATGTATTTTACATTAACTATGTTTTGCCTTCCCAATGTCATACTAGGTGCTGGAAAATGAGTTTGTTTAAGTTAAACTACATTGCTCTGCTAAACAGCGAGAAAGAGTCATGGAAAATAGCAGTAAGAGTTATTTGTTTTTGGAATGTGTCATATGCTTCTTCTCCCAATGTCATTTCTAGCATTCAAATGGTGTTGCTTGATGAAAAGGTATGTCCAACTTTATAAATCTTTTAGTTAAACATACAAAATAAGACATCTTTAATGGGCATTATTATTTTATACTAATCATTGTCAATATTTGTGATACATGCCATTAATAGGAAAGTAAATGATATTTACATTAGAGACAATGATAATATACTTTACGGTCATATGGTATTATAAATGACAATAGTCTGAATGTTACTTTGTAAATTGTAAAGAGCCCATCCACATTATAATTGCCTTTGTTTAATCTTGATATCTTTATAATGATTGTAATTACTTTTTTTTTTTTTTGAGGAAAATGATTGTAATTTCTTAATCTTCAATGGATATATATAAAAAAAAAATTATAGTTGTACTATGTTAACTACAATGAGTAGCCAATTACTATCTAGGTACCCATGATGTCATATGCTACCGAAAATATTTGATGCCTATGTAATGCACTCTAAGTATTGACAAGTTTTGAGTTTTACATTTTTATATTGCTTTTAGAATGTATTCATTTTTTTAGCACATTTATATTTTCATTAAAGGGGTATAAAATAATATAGGTGGAGAGTTAATCATGCATTGCCCGGGTCCTTAGTTACCACAACACAATAACTCCTGGGCTTAATTATCACTTTATCCGGAGTATAAGGAGTGAATAGATTTATTCTAAATAGTAAAGTAAATATCAACAATTTCTTTGCTTCTAATAATTTACCAATGTTATAAGTAGTGAGAATATATAAGAATTATATGAAAGTTTAGGTTCTGCATGTCTGTTTTTTCTAATTTTCAAACTTTTCTTTAGTTGCTTATACAAACATTTTACTGCTTCTTATATATAATTCTAATCTATTAGATGAACCAATGATTTAAGTACATGATTTTTTTTTTAAATTAGGGGGATAAAATTCAAGCCTCTATCACATCAGATAAATTAATCAAGAAGCATGATGTAACAATTTCGGAGGGAAATGTTATGTCATCCAGAAATTTTTTGTGGTTGATAATGTTGGAGATTATAGAGCCACTCGACACAAATGCAAAATCAATTTTCACAATGCTACAGCTGTTCACCCTTGTGATCTACAAGTTCCTTTAGAATCTTTTGATTTTGTAGCCTTTGAAGATATTCTACATGGAAATGTTCTCAAGGGTTATTTAGTTGGTAACTTTTTAAATTTTAATTGCCTGTCTTTCAACATATTATTATGTTTTGTTATAATTTTTTTGAATATTAATTCTTATGACGATAATTTTTTTTTTTACTATTATTAAATATTAGATGTGCTTGGAGAACTCTCTACATTTGAAAAATGTAAGGAATTCCAAAAGAGTGGGCGGAAGTCGAAATACATAAATGTATATCTTAAAGATAACAGGTTTGACTTAGATATATACTAAACTTTGTTTTTTTTTTAAATAACTTTTTATTATATATTTACATTTTTTTTGTTATCATTTTGCAGAAACAACAAAATTAAGTGTACCTTATTTGGTGATTATGCTGATCCCCTCACAAAGACTCTGGATGAATCCTCAGAGACCACATTGATTGTTGTATTACATTTGGCAACAATTTCATATACAACAGGTACAATATCCAAATTTATAGTGAAAGAGTGGAAATAAAAGAGTGAAAAAGAGAGAAAATCACTTACATTTTAATAGCCTTCAAGTAATGTCCTGTAATTTCATATTTCAAATCTAGGGGAGGGGAATTTAGAGGTGCATGTGTTAATGGGCTTGGTGAGAAATAAAAATGAACCATCAATAAAGTTGAGAAAGGAACATGGTACCTTTTTTTCTTATTAACAGTTGCAACCAAATTTTTCCATTGAGCAGAAAAGTATTTAGAAATGAAATAGAAAATAAATTGGTTAAATTAATTTTTCTTTTACTCACATGATATTAAATATGTTAAGGATATAATTATTTTTTTGTTACTTAGGTGAAGTCAAGCTCTCAAATTCTTGGAATGCCTCCAAGTTCTTAATTAATCCAGATGTGCCTGCAGTTGCTGAGTTTAAAACTGGGTACTCAAATACATTAAACTATGTTTCGTGTCTAATGTCTAATTGAGACAACACACTTATACATTTACTATACCAATATTTTTACTTTCAAATCCATATTATGCATTCTTAATTCCATATATTTACCTTTTGTTTTTTCTTTTGTTTCAAGTCTGAACTTGAATGAAGGAGTTTCATCACAAAGATATACGCAACATGATACTCACACTCAAGCAACACCTACAAATGATACTTTTTCTTTCGAGATGGCTAAAACACTTTCTAAATTGAAACAAATTGAGGAAGAGTATTTTATTTCAATATGTTATTATTTTCTATGTTTAATGTTTAATAAATATAAACTAACCAATTTTCACATTTTAATAGAATGGAGTTTACACAACTCTTGCTACATGTATGAAAACTCAAACTCAATTCAATTGGTACTATAATGCATGCTCAATTCATGGATCCAAAATCAAAGAAGAAAATGGAGAAATCACATGCAAAAAATGTCATGATAGCCCTCCAAGGATTTTGTGTAGAAAGTATATTAGGAAGCAGGTTAGTATAGAGTTATGATATCTACTCTAAGGCTGTTAGAGCTGTTACTTTAGTTAGCATAACAAAATCAGTTTTACTCTGTTATGCATATTTGTTAGTTGAGTTCTTTTATCAAACAGCTGGGTCATAGCAGTATAAATAGCTAGCAGCTGTGCATATTGTAATTCAATTGACTCATTCATCAATATATACAAAATACAATAGAGGTTATTCAGTAAACAAATAGTGCAGAGCATCGTTTTACATGGTATCATAGAGAAAAAGACCCTGGAGTTAGTTTCCGTCCAAACTCTGATCAAATCATCATGGCATCAGGTGATCAAGGAGTCAAGATTCCAAAAGAAGGGGATTCTCCATCTTCATCGAGCAAGAAAGATGATGACCCAAAATCGCCAACCAAGAAAGACATAGGTAACGAAATCTGCATTGACATAATGTCTCCATACTACATTCATGCATCTGATCACCCGAGACAAGTTTTTGTTAGTGAACTCCTCCATGATGGAAATTATAGGGAATGGGTCACTGACATGAGTAATGCATTGTACGCCAAAAACAAGATTGGATTTGTGGATGGATCAATCACTATGCCACAAATTGATTCGCCATATCTTGCTTATTGGATGAGGTGCAATGCAATGGTCAAAGGGTGGCTCAAGAGTGGCATGGATAAAGAAGTGAAAACCAGTGTGAGATATGCAACTACAGCCCATGACATCTGGGTTGAAATTGAAGAAAGATTTGGCAAAGAAAGTGCTCCAAGAATGTACGAGTTGCGAAGGGCCATATCTCTCCTCAGGCAAGAAAAATTATCAGTCCCTTCATACTACACGAAACTGAAGGGTCTGTGGGATGAAGCATCTTCCATTGCTCCTTGGCCAAAATGCACGTGTGGGGCATGTGTGTGTGATATACAGAAGCGCCTTGTCCAGATGAGAGAAAGGGAGCAATTGTACGATTTCTTGATGGGGTTAGATGATATCTTTGCCACTATTAAAACTCAGATCTTGAGTATGACACCAATTCTTTCTTTGGGGCATGCCTACCACCTTGTGGCAGAAGATGAGCAGCAGAAATTAATATCTGCCCAACACAAATCTGCTGCAGAAACAGCAGCCTTCCAAGCCACCAACACTTGCATCAAGAATGGTGAAGACCGAAAGGGCTACAAGAAAGAGAGACCTAGGTGTGACCATTGTCAGAAAATAGGACATGTGCAAGAGGAATGTTGGGAAATTGTAGGCTACCCTGATTGGAAGAAACCAGTTCGTGACAGCAAACTAGGAACATGGAATGGCAAGAAAACTGGTTCCAAAGCAGCTCAAGTCCACATGGAAGACAGCCCAATTCCTGGCCTGTCAAGGCTGCAGTATGTGAAACTCATTCAACAGTTAAAATCAGATGCAGAACCTGTGAATCCTCAGTCTAAACCGGTAGTGAATATGGTAGGTAACTCTATGTTCAAAGGCCATTGGGTCATTGACTCGGGGGCCACAGAACATATTACTTGCAATGAAAACTTGCTTAAAGAAAAATTTAGTTCTAACTTGCATCCTATTAAAATACCTAATGGTATGAATGTTCCAATAAAAGGTTTAGGAAATGTAGTTCTTAGTAATGGAATGAAACTGAACAATATTCTGCATATACCTGATTTCCAATGCAACCTTCTATCTGTCAGTAAGCTAACAAGAGACTACAATTGTGCAATTATCTTCGTTGCTGATTTTTGTGTAATGCAGGACTTACATTCGAGGAACCTGATTGGATTGGGTAAGCATCAAGATGGATTGTACATCCTTGAACCAACTCAAGACAAAAGGATAGCCTTGAAAGTGGGTAAGACAAATGAAGATAACTTGTGGCATTCACGTTTAGGACATACCTCGGAAGACAAAATAAAAACTATAGGTTTTGATGTAGTTAAGAATCAGGATAGATTGCCTTGTGATTCTTGTATTAGGGCAAAACAAACAAGATTGCCCTTTCCCATAAGTACAATAAAAACTGTTTCCTGCTTTGATTTAATTCATTGTGACATATGGGGTCGTTATAACACCCCATCAACCTCTGGAGCTCATTATTTTCTTTCTATTGTTGATGATTACAGTAGGAGTGTTTGGGTATACCTTATGAAACACAAGTCAGAGGTTGAACGTTATTTGCCCATGTTCATTTGCATGATTGAAACACAATTTGGAAAACGCATTAAACATGTTAGGACAGATAATGGCATGGAATTTACATCAAACTATATGCAGAATTTCTATGAAAATAGAGGGATAATGATGGAACTATCATGTACTTACACACCTCAACAAGATGGGGTGGTAGAACGTAAGCACAAACATATTCTTGAAGTGGCTAGAGCTTTAAGATTTCATTCAGGATTGCCAATTAAGTTTTGGGGGGAGTGTGTGCTTACGGCTGTGCATATTATTAATAGGTTACCATCAAGAATTATCAATAATCAAACCCCTTATGAGATTATGTTTGGAAAGAAACCTAACTATAATCATTTGAGGGTTTTCGGGTGTCTAGCTTATGTTCTTAAAACAAGAAAGGAAAGTAAATTTGATGAAAGGGGGAGAGCTTGCATCTTCTTGGGATATCCTTTAGGACAAAAGGGATACAAAGTGTATGATTTGCTAACCAAAGACATATATGTATCTCGAGATGTTGTATTTTTTGAAAAACAGTTTCCATTGAAAGACAATGGGGACAAACAGAACATTGAGCAGGAAAAGATGCCTGAGCTAATAAGCATGGATGACACCACAGAGCCTGCATACAACACTCAGCCTAAGGGTCATCAAAACCATGAAACAGAACACTCAGAACAGCATCTATAGAAGACATCCGAATCAGAAATTCTTGCAGAAGAAACTGTACAAAGTCAGATCATTGAAGAATAAAGGCATGGAGTTAGATCAAGGCAGCTTCTAAAACATTTGCAAGACTATGAAGTTGACCTGCTCCTCTCCATTACACCAGCTGCGACCACTCCTCCTTCAAGCAATATTGTGGTACATTCTCTATCCGAATACATGTCTTATAATAACTTTTCTAAATCACATCTAGCTTTCTTGTCGGCCATCTCTGCCCAAGATGAGCCAAGAAACTTTATGCAGGCAATTAAACATGAACATTGGAGGGAAGCTATGAAAAGGGAGATAGCAGCCCTTGAAAGCAATGATACTTGGATTCTTACCCACCTACCACCAGGAAAGAGCACTGTAGATTCAAAATGGATCTATAAAGTTAAGTTCAAGCCAAATGGTGATGTAGAGCGTTACAAAGCTCGACTTGTGGCAAGAGGATTCACACAAATTGAAGGTGAAGACTTTCATGAAACATTCGCCCTGGTAGCCAAACTTGTGACCATCAGATGCCTCCTATCCATAGCAGCAGCAAAAGGGTGGTTGATACATCAACTTGATGTCAACAACGCTTTCTTACACGGAGATTTGAATGAAGAAATTTATATGAAGATCCCTCAAGGTTTTACAAAGAGAGGAGACACTCGTGTCTGCAAGTTAAAGAAGTCTTTATACGGGTTAAGGCAAGCATCCAGAAATTGGTACTACAAGTTCACTAATGCACTCACAAAGATTGGCTTTGATCAGTCACGAGCAGACCACTCTTTGTTTATCTACAAAAGGGGAGAAGTTTTCCTTTCTGCCTTGATATATGTAGATGATGTGCTTTTAGTTGGGAACAATGCAAAGGCCATACAATGGGTCAAAGGATACCTTGACAAGGAGTTTAGCATCAAAGATTTGGGTCCGTTGAAATATTTCCTAGGCATTGAGGTGGCTAGATCTCCTCAAGGAATTGTTCTCAGTCAACGGAAATACACTTTGGACATCCTACATGAGACCAAGATGGAAAATTGGCCTAGTAAGTTTCCAATGGAACAAAATTGTAATTTGAGGGTAAATGAAAATGAGTCAAATGTTGATGTTAGCAGGTATAGAAGGTTGCTGGGAAGACTCTTATACCTCACAATCACAAGACCGGACATCACATATGCAGTTAATACCTTGTGTCAATACATGACAGCTCCTAAACAAGTTCATGCAGATGCTGCAGACCGTATTCTAAGATATTTGAAGACTACACCGGGGCAAGGGATTTTTCTGCCAAGTAACAGCAACTTGACACTCAAAGCTTACTGCGATGCAGACTAGACAGGATGTCCACTCACCAGAAGATCGTGTACAGGTTACTTGATTACTTTGGGAGACGCTATTGTATCTTGGAGGACGAAGAGACAAACTGTTGTGGCCAAATCTTCAGCTAAGGCTGAATATAGAGCCATGGCAGCAACTGTTAGTGAGCTTATTTGGCTGCGATGGCTGCTAGAAGAGCTAAATGAGAAGCAACAATCCGCTACAACTATGTTTTGTGATAACCAGGCAGCACTTCACATAGCTGCGAATCCGGTTTTCCAAGAGAGAACCAAGCATGTCGAAATGGACTGCTATTTTGTGCGAGAAAGAGTTCAATCAGGTGAGATTGAGCCCATAAAGATTGGAACAAAGGATCAATTGGCAGACATTTTTACGAAGCCGCTTGAAAAGGAAAGGTTTGAGACACTACTCAGCAAGTTGGCCATTAAGAATCTACATGCGCCAACTTGAGGGGGAGTGTAGAAAGTATATTAGGAAGCAGGTTAGTATAGAGTTATGATATCTACTCTAAGGCTGTTAGAGCTGTTACTTTAGTTAGCATAACAGAATCAGTTTTACTCTGTTATGCATATTTGTTAGTTGAGTTCTTTTATCAAACAGCTGGGTCATAGCAGTATAAATAGCTAGCAGCTGTGCATATTGTAATTCAATTGACTCATTCATCAATATATACAAAATACAATAGAGGTTATTCAGTAAACAAACAGTGCAGAGCATCGTTTTACAGCCAATGTATGGCTTCTTATGATATTTTTTCATTTTATATTTATAAATGGAGTTATTGTAAAATATAAAGTATTTTTCAATTTTGTATGTTGGACAAATTTAATTACTATATTTTCATACACCTTTTTTGTTTCAACTGACCAATTGGTAAACTTTTCATAAATATACTTATACTTGATTATTATCACAACCTATAATCTAATATACATTTTTATAAATGAATAGGTACAAGGTCCATGTTGAGGTCAAAGATCATAATGGAACTGTTGCTTTATTTGTGTTGTTTGATAATCATGCCATTCAAATAATTATGGAAACAGCAGTTGATCTGAAAAAATGCTTGGCTGTAGTAAGTAATCAATTTTTTTGTAAATAGCTTCATTTAAACATAACTATTTAATTTAATTTGATCTTTTGGCAGCAAGGTGATGATGATGGAGTTCCCGAGGAACTTGAACGTTTACTGAAAAGGCCATATATTTTCAAAGTTGAAGTCAATGATTTCAACAAAAGCAACCCATCTTCAAGTTATACTGTCAAGAAAATAATTCACTACAACATTTTATACTTTAGGCAACAACAAAAAACCGTTCCTAGAAATATGAAAACCGTTGCCTAAGGTTTAGGCAACCGTTTGGCAACGGTTATATAAGTGTTCTCTAGGTGGCCGTTGCCTACTCCCAAAGGCAACGGTTTTTTGCTTAAGGCCACGGTATATCAATAACCGTTGCCTAAATATGGGGAATAGGCCACGGTTTTTTGGACTACCAAATGGCAACAGTTTTCATTTTTTCACATTTAGGCAACGGTTTTTTAAACTGTTGCTAGATGTTTCAGCAACAGTTATTTAAATGTTGGCAAATGATATAGGAAACATTTATTTAACTATTGGTAGATAGTATAGGTAACATTTATTTAATTGTTGGTAGATAATATAGGGAATGATTTCATAACTGTTGCTAGACGTTTCAACCACAGTTACGCCCTATAATAAACACAATCCTTTGACGTTGGCGAATATCATAGAAAATGGTTAAAACAACTTAAAGGGATATGATTTTAATTGTACATTGAAATAAAAGTTAAACTACTATGCTACATTGAAATACTACTATAATGCTACAATATATGTATCCAAAAACAATAGCATATATCGTTTCACAAGTCTAATATTTATAACTCCAAAATATAGAAGACTAGATTATATTCATCAAGTCATTAAAGTTAACATAATAGTTTTCTTCTAAAATCCAAAAGAAAAAACATCTATGCATCCAGTCATGTTCATATCATCACTCCTCTTCCATGTCTTGATGTTATTGTTCTTCCTCATCAAGAAAATCTTCCTGCACATATGACAAAAGATATATAAATTAGAAGATGAGTTATATAGTTCAAATATATAATAAAATGAGAAGAAAATTGGAACATGCTATTGCACTTGCTTCAATGAACTTGTGAAAAGGGGATATCTCAATCTTTATTTATTTCCTCCCAGTAATAGAACCAGAGCCTTTATAAGTTACCTTGCCTCTTGGTTCCCTAATGATACCTAGGAAACAAGCTTTTCAAACATGATTGCCAAGTACTGAACCAATAAAAATGATAAGTAATTCTCCACCATTTTATATCAAATAACAAAAGCATGACAACAAGTAACATTTGATACAGCAGAATGCCACAATTGCAAGGAGTGCCAAGGAAACAAGTTTAAAGTAGAATGACAAGGAAATAGGTAACAACCAGAATATAATGAGCAAAATATCCTACACCAAGGAGAATGCCATGGAAACATGTCTCAAGCATGCTATTACATTTGTCAAAACAAAACAAGCAGTCTCGTTACTGACTTTGTGTACATAAATAGGTTTTCAAAACGAAACATTAATTAAAACTAGAAACCTACCCAACCCAAAGTCTAATTCACACAAAAATTGCATGTTACCGAAAACCTCTTCTCCCTTAAGGTGAAAGAATTCTAAACTCTAATGCTTAAAAAGGATGAATGAATTTATTAGAAAGTCTAATAATTAGCATTTCACACAGATCTATGCAACTGTCTAGAGCAAAGATTAAAATGTCATGTGTTAAAATCTCTAATTCAATTGGTTAAAGAACCTTTTAATATTGAGTTGTTTAAAATCTCTAACTCAACTGCATGCCTCATGTTATGCGATGAGCCATAGTGAATGATTGACAGCTAACATTATATTAGAACTCTGAAAATTCTGTGTTCTATTATATGTAGTCCATTTCTATACACAAGACAGTTGAGTGGCATTACAAATCAGAAGTAATATCAAACTTGAATCAAAGCCCACTTTTAGATGGTAATTTAAATTATTTTGCTAGTGCATCAAAATAAAGTTTGGGCACTAATATCTCTATTCCATATTATTATCTCACTTCGTGGCTTCATTTTGTTTTTTTTTTTGTGTAAAATATAAAGTTACTTTGACACAGGATTGCTTGTTCGAGGCTTTAAGCAAAGAGTAGCACACTTTATGTAATTCCCAATATTCAAATCATGGATATAATTATGAGGAGTACTCTGTCAAAGCTTTCCAGGTCATGGAAGTGGACAGTTTTTTTTTTTTTTTTTTTGGGAATGACATGATTTAAGTTAATGGCCTTAAATCCAAACAAGTATTTCTTCAAATTGGTGGTCAAATTTTTAGATCTGTTTTTTATGCAATTTTCGTATAAAACTCCTAAAAATTTTCATCATCATTTTCAAGGGGCATGAAACTAACATATAAAGATAACAGCGATCCTCGTTGGTTTCCTCTATTGATTCCTACTTCTGTTTTGTTTGTGCTTCAACACACATACTAGAGACTTGAGCATCAAGTGACAAGTGCAGAAACCTCTTTTGAACACATCGTCAATTGAATATGTAAACGATATGCTTCCAGCTGACACCCTCTTCAAAAGTGTAGATTATGGAAGGTTTATGTTTTATGACCATGCAAATTGCTAAATGTCTTTCCTTCATTTAGGCGTGAAAAGCAAAATTAAATTGGTGAGGTGGTTCAAATCCACAACTCCAGCATGATGAAAACATAATGCTGCTCAAGCACCTTGCATATTCAAGCTTAAACATAATGCAGCAGCTCGACTTTCAAGCTCTGCTCACAAGATTCACATATGCAGAGGAACAATGATATAAATGTTCAATGCAATAGACAAGGATAGACCAAATCGTGAAGTAGCTAATATCATTGTAGTGTGAAGCAACAAATATATGGGTCTTTAAGATTTCCAAGATTTTTATCAGGAATTTAAGCAAACACCATGCGCACGAAACTGATTGCATAAAAAAAAACTTAAAAATAGAAGAACCTGTACAAATTTTACTTAATACATATTTCATGATGGATTCAAATGATTACCATGTTGAGCTTATGCAATTCTCGTTGTGCAACTTTTCCTCTCCATGCACATTGTGTGGTAATTGCTGCCTTCTTTAATCTCGCGAAATAAAGTTGTGCCACGAATTTTCGGCAATGGCTCTGCCATAAACAAAATCATCAGAGTTAGAAGGAAAAACTATTTGAATCCAGAACAAAAAATTAAAGCCAAGCTCAGCAACAAAGAATCAACTCACGAACAAACCATCCTAACCCCCAAATTTTCAGCCTTTCATCTTCGCTGGCTATCTCAGTCTCAATGCCTTTGACAAGCGAAAGAATTCCTACTTTGCTCTGATTGTTGACTTAGTTATTTTGAAAAGATGCTGATTGATTTTCTAAGATGAATGTGTTTCTGGATAGAGATAGAAAATACAGATTGGCCGAATTTATAGAATCTGAAACCTACAACTTTCGAGAATGGTGACAATAGCAGTGTTTTTATGATCCATCATTAGTGAAGAATCATCATATTCATATTCATAATATAAATTGTCAACTTATTGATATAGGCCCAGTTATAACCCCAATCGTAAACCAAAAATTGATATAATATAGATTGATACAGGTCTAGATATAAATTGATCTTCTTCACCATTCCGTTCTTCACGGCTCTGTGTTCCGCCGCTGCTATGACGACAGAGTCATTTCCAACACGACGGAGTCGCCATTGTCGATTCTCGTCGCCCACGATGACGATTCTTGTTGAAGTGGCAAAATTGGTTCTTATTATTAACAATCAAAAAAGAAGAAAAACCAAAAGTAGCAGAGTTACCTGGTTTCCGTGTAAGAAAAAAAAACCCAAAATGATTGCAGAGCTTCTGAAGGAGAAATCGTGTTTGAGGGGTATTGAAAACAATTTCAGAATTAAGGGAAAGGGGAAGGGTTAGGGATTTGGAATCGTGTTCTGAGAGGTTTTGGATACAATTTCACGGGTTCAGTGCAAAAACTTTGAAAAAAAGAAAATCCATGAAACAAAAACCCGGCAAAATTCTATGTTTAGCGGGAATGATCTAATTATTGAAATCTTTTTTTTCAAAATGTTAGTAAAATCCGTTCCCATTAATGCATCAACGATTTTAGAAGTGTTGGCTAATATAGATAGACAATGGTTTTATATTATATCTTTAAAAGGGATGCAAAACATGCATAATATTAGCTACAATTACAAAATTGTTGCCTGTTCCATGTTTTAGGAACGGTTTTTCAACCGTTGACAAGTTTAGTGTTGCCTAAAGTGAAAAATGTTGTAGTGGTGATGCTGAACTTATTAAATCCTACATGTCTACTATACCAAACACTAATATATATTTTCAAACTTTATAATTACTTATATCCAATAATATACATTGTAAATTGGTTCTCATTATATTTCTTTATATATGATGTTCATTTTTTTAATACAGGAGACAACTTCGAAAGATTATGCTACTAACATTGATTCACAGATAGTCTCCAAAATGTCTACTATAGACAATGTAAGTATAAGATAAAAATTAACTGCATTATGAGTCAACATCTTTTTATAAAACAACATTGAAATTTAGTTTTCTCCATTATGTCAAGTCATTAGTATATAATGATTTTTGTTATCATGCAGGAATCTGAACTTTGTGATTCCAACAGCACTCGGAGAAGTTAGTCCTGTTCAACTGGTAAATGTATATTATATATGGTTTCAATTACAATATATCTTGGACTCTACTTTTTTACTGTGTTCATGTTTTTTTTTTTTTTTTACATTATATATTTTATATGGGATCATGTTACTGCATGCTTCCTATATTATGCCTTTTGAAATATTCTATGCATAACTTTGGATATGAAGATCTATTAGCTCTTAGATATTTAGAGTATAAAATATATTTTGTAATCCCATGTTAATATGTTGTAGATGACTTACAAAGAAAAATGTTGCATTTTGTTTTATGTTATTATTGAATTATTGAATTTTAAATAAACATATGTTACTTTTTTTACGTAATCACTGTTCTCTATCCATTATCATATAACTGAAAGATATTAAATATAGTTTGGATCATAAGGCTGGATGTTGATTTCTTTTTATTATATAGATGTTGTACTTCAATAGTTGCTATTTCATTTTGGTGCATTTGTTAATTATAAACAGTCATTCACTTCTATGCCATAATAGAATAGATGTAGTATCCATAAAGGATTCTACTATATCAATTAGAATAATTTTGGACATGTCTATTGGTTTTTTGTGTGTTGCTTTTGAAACTATCTAAGAAATCAACCACATTCTTGATATATTAGCTGCATTACAAAATAATTTACATCATCTATATCATTATATCATTATTGTTAATTTTCATTCATTATAATTTTTTTTCGTGTTTCTTTACTTTAGGAATTTCAATATGGTACTGATGACACTGGTAATGATATTTCTACTTCAAATACTATTACTCCAATGAAGAGGCCTACTTCAACTGATGATGGTGATATTCATTTGGTTGATATGATATCCCCTCGGTACTCCTCAACTAAGATTATGCCAAAGAGCAAGAAGGAGATATATTAGGATAAACTAATATTTTCTTTTCATACATAGCAATTACATGTTTTGCAAAACAACCATTGGGATGTTATGCATGCAACTTTTTCCTATGCTTTACTTCTGAATTTAGTATGTGACCAAGACCTTTATGTTGTTGTGTTTTTTATGTATACTTTACGTTAACTTATGTAAATTTGCTTGGTTTTAGTTTTAACCATATAAAGATTCTAGAAAAATTAACAATGATGCAATATTGCTTTTATTTGCCGTGATCTCATTTGATCCGGTATTTAACATGAAAAACATACAATTCATTCTATCTAGCTGTTTTAATATGTATATCCATGGGATTTTATTGAAACAAAATATTATTATTATGCTTTTCGTATTAGTTCATTTACTTTGACAACCTATCTACTAATTTTGAGTTATTCTTAACTTTAAATTTTTCTATTCCTTTACAAACCCGTGCAACGCACGGGGGATTTAACTAGTTGGAATGAAAAGCAAAAATAAATTATTTTGTTTTTACAATAATACCCTTCAAAAGGATTGACCAAGATATAGATGTGTTGTCAAAATTTAAATGATATGGCATTGGTTGTCATGATCTGATTAAGCCATATGAACAGGATAAAAATTATCCAAAATATTGTCTAGGCACTGAAGACACCTTAATTTTAAAATTACTCCCCTCCCTTGTAAACGAAACAAGAAAAAAGTTATCTTCCCTTTATCTGCCTCCATTAAAATCCCTGAACTCACCCTAACTGAGCTGAGACGAAGATGAGGATCTTTTGGTCTGGAACGAAAATGACTATAGATAGATAACCCTGGTAATTGGTAAAGCATTTTCTCGAAATCCTAACCCTAACGGAGATTAACCAAACCCTTGTTTTTCCTCCACCGGGGGAACAACATGGCTGATTCTAAAACCAATCATGATGACCCATCAAAGCTTTCAGCTCTTGCAACTGATGGTGATGCACCTACTTGTAATGCCTCCTAATTCCTTCACCTGAATTTGCTTCATGTGCTTTAATTCACATAACCTTTTCACTCTCCATGCCATAAATGTTGAATTTCTAATTTAACATTTTCTCTTTCTTGGTGGTGCTAAATGAACTTATTCAAATGGATTTTACATACAACAATTCAAATGAAACAGTCCAATTCATGCTCTTTTGTGCTTTTTTCTTGTAACTGGTTATTCCCCTATCTAACAACAACAACAACGACAAGCTTTTTTTCACTAGATGGGGTCGGCTACATGATCAAATAACGCCATAATATTTTATTGTAAATCGTGTTTACAGACAAACCATTGACATCCAAATCCTTCTTAATAGTTTCTTCTACAGATTGTCTCAGCCACCCTCGGCCTGCAATTGTTGGGCTACCTTAAATCCCTCTATTCCCCATCCTTTGGCCTTTTTGAAAATTTGTTTTTTCGACAAAGCACAAGGGCTTCATTTCATTCATATAGTCGACTGATTTGGTAGGGAAAAGACTTCTGTTGTTTTCATTGTTGTATCAAAGGTTCTAAATCGTGGTCGCGGTCGCGGTTTCGGTTGCGTTGCGGTTTTCGCGATCACGGGTATTGCGGATGCTGCGATGCGGATTGCAGTCGCTGCGCATGATGTGATCACAACTTTGCACAAATTATACAAAAATTATCTATTTTTTTGTACAATTAATAATAGCTTATAGTTTATATTTTTTTCATTATTATGAGATATCCAAAGTAAAAATAAAATAAAATTAATTACACTATGGTTAAATATAAATAAATTAGCATTTATCTACTAATATTATATAAATAAATCAATAGCTAGTCACATACTCAACAAAGTCCATGCATGATTAATATTTACATCAAGTCCTAAACATAAATAATTCAAAAGCTACTAATATGTTTAACAAAGTTCAAGCAAACCTCACCAATCATCACATGGTAGAATAACGTGGAGGATCATAACCACCACCACCACCACTATCATTTTGACTATCATTATTTTCTGTACCTCCAAATACATAATAAAAAAATCCTGAACTTCTTGGTGGCTCCCCTTGTTGTTGTTGGTCATAGGAAAAACTTGATGAAGGGCCATAAGACTCTTGATAAGTTCTTGGAGCCTGATAATATGGTGGGATTGGCATAGATGGATAATAACCATGTGACATGTAAGAAGGATGTTGATAATACGGTGGATAGTTGCCTTGGCTACCATCAGATGATGCCCCGATACCAAAATCACCATAGGATTGTGCAACACTAGATGAGGAAGAATCATCCAACATAGTATCTTGCCTTCTATTTCTCCTAGGATTTGCTCCACGTCTACTGCTACCACCAATTACATCATCAGAAGGATTTTCATCCCTCCTATATTGTGTAAAGTCAAGTATGAGATTTTGATCACGTCTGAAATATGGCTCTTCTTGAAAAGAATGGAATGACCCTTCACCTCTTCCTTGATTGTGTCCTGTATTACCGCCACCACTACCACTACCATTACCTCTATTATTACTTGGTGGACTTAAGCCACCACTACCACCACCTTGACTTGGTGTTTCACTTGTGTCTAAATCATCCCCACCACCTTCTCCCTCATTATCATCATCAGAATCAATAGGGAGCCATTCTGAATTTCGCACTCCATCCAACAGTGGCCCTTCTCTCTCCTCAAGCCATGGAGATAAGGGATCTTCCTGAAATATATAATCAAGATTGATCGGGTTGAAACCATTTTCAATCTGTTCTTGGCTTCTCCTCATAGTGTGTCTCATTTTCAGCTTCATATTATAAAACGTAAAGACAAGTTTCTGCAATCTCTGATATTTTAGTCTATTTCTTGTCTTTGTATGGATATAGCTAAAAGTACTCCAATTTCTCTCACAATTTGAAGCTGAAGTAGTTTGACTAAGAACTTTGATAGCTATTTTTTGAAGTTGAGGAGCACAATTTCCATAAATAAACCACCATTCAGCTGATTAAAAAAAACAATGATCTATTATTATGTTAAAGTTAAAAAAATTCCGCACTTACGCATAAAAAAAAAAAAAAACTTACCGGGATCCATTTGAGACCAAGCTTTTGAGCTTGTAACATTCCAAATGTCTCTCGCTTATCCCGAAAAAGTAACAACGACAAGAACAAAGGCACTCATAATAATAAACTATAATATATTTCAATCCAATTATATATCAAATTATAGCATTTTAAACTACTCACTTGATTGATGGCTCTGATTTGATTATCAATGTCTGGTTCCAATTTGTTTATCACTTTTGTCGTTCCATCCAAAGTTTCCTTGGCTACATCACTTCCGTGCACAACTCCAAATTGGAATTAAGGATTGAGAAAATAACCTTATAAATAGAAAAATAATTAGTATCTCAAAATCAAATTTAAATCATTCAAAAAAAGAATTAAATATATAGGCATACCTGCAGAATGTAGATCAGAATGCATGAAATGCCATCTTTTGTCAATAAGTTCATTATATTGAGTGTAATAGCGACAATTCTGTTGAATGGCTTGCTTAGCTCTATCAATTGCTTCATAGACAAAACCCATCGTTGGTTTTTCATCACCATCCACCATTCTCAAAACCTTGACAATTGGCTCAAATACCTTTATTATATCACTAGCCTTACTCCAGAATTCTTTGCTCTTCACAATATTCTTGGCATCATATGCAGGTCCTGATTTCTCCTTTCCAAACTTAGACTTCTTAAATTCCTCGGAATCAAACATATTTTTTAAAGCTTGTTTTTGCTTCACAATTGATTCTACCTACAAAAATTGTGTTGCAAAACGAGTGATTGCCGGACGAATGATCTCCCTGCCACCAGTATACTTCTTCATGAGACTTACTGTCCAAATGTGGTTGTAAATAAACAAAGTAACTTTCTTTGCTTCATCTAGTACTTTTGGACATTGGATTTTTTCCCAATATCCTCCAAGCATAAATCCAAGCAATGAGCTGCACACGCTGACCAATAAAGACGTGGTCTTTTTTCCATTAATCTCAAACCAGCAGCTTTTAATGCCTTCTCATTGTCAGTGACCACTTGGACAACATTTTCTTCTCCAACCTCCTCCACAACTTTGTCTAGTAATTGAAAGTAATAATCGGTGTTTCTACTGGCAACATTAGAAGCATCAACAGACTTTAAAAAGACCGTTCCCTTGCTGCAATAAACTAGAAAATTCATAATGTGCATGTGATTTATGCCATTTGTCCAACCATCGCACATTATAGTCACCCCCCTATCCTTCCAAGTTGGTTTAAGTCCTTCTATCCATTCTTTCATCTCCTTGTATTCAGCTTCCAAGTAAACCTCTGAAACCTCATAAGGAGTAGGACATTTAACACCTTCTCCTAACTTTGCAGCTTCAGTTAGCAAATTGTGAAACCATGGGGAATTACACAAGTTCATAGGCAGTCGCTCATATATTATCAATCTAGACACAACTTCTCCCAACTTTTTTCTCAATGTCTTCATCATTCCATAATCTTTAACTTTAGGTTGCTTCAAACTTTTACTCCTGGTCAGATCAACATCAACTGACCTCAAATTTCGTTCAACATCACCTCGTTGTTGGCAAGAAACTTCACTACTACCACCTACACGAGACCCACCTCCACCTTCATACATGGAATCTAATGTTCCAGTTTGGCGTCTAAAACTTTGCATATCTTCCCATTGTCTCTGTGATCTTACACTTTCCTGTGTAGCTTGTCTCATAGCTGCATCTTCATTGAGAAAACCTTCAACCTCATCATCGCCATCATCCCCTCTCAAATTACTCATGAATTCTTCTTTTTCCTCTTGTGATCTTTTTTCTTTGACTTACTGTCTAACAGAAGTTTCATCATATTTTCTCTAACAAATGTTGATACTCTGGCACAACCCTTTACTTCTCATTGCATGTGGGCAAGATGTTCTTTTAACCGAGTAATTCCACCAGTTATCACTCTCCCACAGTATTTACAAACTACATTATTTCTATTTTTCCAGGTACAATTGTTTCAAAGTGCTAACCAATATCGTCACTGGGAGCACCTTCTGCTCTACCACTTGAAAACTCTTCTTTTGATGGCATTGTTTAATCAACCTACAAATAAATTATCCATGATATTAATAATGATACCATGATACCATTTCATATATTCTATCACATCAAATATTAATTAACCTGATAAATTTTATTAACAACTTACTCTAATATATGTCAAATTAAAATAACACAATGAAAAAAAAAATACACCAATAAAAATAAGAGTTAGAAACATATTATAATTTGTTAAAAATAAGGATTAGAATCAGATTAAAAAAATACACCAATAATTTATAAATTAAAATTTTAAATTTTATTAATCAAATCAACTCCCTCAATTTAAACAAAAAATTTATTAATTATTTTTAAATCAAAATTAACCATAGAATAGAGTAGAAACATCTAGAAAATCTAAAAATGTAAGTTGGTGGAGACTGGAGAAATTAATTAATATTCTCATAACAATCATAAAACTTTGTGTGGGTCATTTATTCTCTGCTACCCTCTGCTAGCCTCGAAGATATTGCCTCCTCCCTCACAAATTTCAACCATTTTTTCCTTCAAAGCCATTTTTCCTTAACTCCGCTCAAGCCAAAACTGAAAACTCCTAGATGGCTAGATCTATAGATCTACACAGCAGCAGGCCAGCAGTGGAGAAGGAAGAGTAGATAAAGATAACTAACCTCTGTTCCTCTGTTTTGGCGAGACGGCGACGGATCTGCTACGAGGCGGCGGCGTCGACGACGAACTGTGGTACGAGGGCGGCAGCGACGGATCTGGCTCCTGATGCGCGAAGCAGCACTGCAGCAGCGACTGTGGCGACTCCAAACGCGTGAGGCGACGGCGGCGATGGCTCCGGTGGTGAATCGCAGAGCCAGAGACAGAGAGTGAAGAGTGAAGACTGAAGAGGGCAAGAAAGTAGGAACTAGGAGGACGAGGAACTGATGAATCTCTCAGGTTAGGGTTGATTTGTGATGAAAAAGACAAATTTTTTTGATTTTTATACTCTGAATTCTGAAAGTAGATCAGAAACGGGATTTTGGGGACTGGAAATTTTCCGTTGCAGTCGTAACGGCGACGTAACGCCCGTAACGGACGCAACGCCGTTCCGTTGCGGTTTTTTTCGTGATTTCGACTCACACCGTGATAACGGCCTGTTGCGGTTTCGGCCGCCGCCTATTGTAGCGGGCGCAACACCTGTTGCGGACCGTTTTTTGAAACCTGACACCCATTCATTGCTTGTTGAGTAGACTAAGCAAATTTAATGATATTCCAAGAAGAAAGGTTTTTGTTTTTTAAGTGTTTTTGTTTTTGGAATTTAGAGAATACCAACCCAATTCTAATTTTCCAATTTGTAATTTTAGATGCTGGAAATGATGTCAAATTGAGTTCTAGGGACCAAAGATTGGCTTTGCCAGGTGAGCCCAAGTGTATCATATGTGGCCGCTATGGTGAGTATATATGTGATGAAACCGATGATGATGTTTGCAGTTTGGACTGCAAACAAACATTACTATGCAGAATTGCGAAATCTACATCTCCTATTGGGGGTCTTCCACCTAAGATGCTACGTACAGCTGATGAGTGCTTTTATGTTAGAGGTAATGATTATGAATCAGGAACTCCATCTTTAGCTAGTGATCAGGCTGAATTGCTTAGAAAGAAACTTGACATTCATGTGAAGGGTGACATAGTGGCACCGATTTTGTCATTCACTGCCTGTAACCTCCCTGACAAGCTTCTCCACAATATAGAAGAAGCAGGATATGATATGCCTACACCTGTCCAGATGCAAGCAATCCCTGCTGCTTTGACAGGCAAAAATATGCTTGTGTTGGCTGATACAGGGTCTGGAAAGTCTGCTTCATTTCTAATTCCGATAGTTTCTCGTTGTATGAGTCATCGTCTTGCATTTGTTTCAGATAAGAAGCCTTTAGCTCTGGTGTTAACACCTACCAGAGAACTTTGTATACAGGTTGAAGAGCATGCTAAATTGCTCGGAAAGGGGTTGCCTTTCAAAACTGCACTTGTGGTTGGTGGTTATGCCATGGCTGGACAACTCTACCGCATTCAGCAAGGAGTGGAATTGATTGTGGGAACCCCAGGAAGGCTTATTGATCTTTTAATGAAGCATGAGATTGAGTTAGATGATGTGATGGCTTTTGTTGTGGATGAGGTGGACTGCATGCTGCAAAGGGGTTTCCGAGATCAGGTCATGCAGATATATAGGGCTCTGTCACAACCTCAGGTCTTGATGTATTCTGCAACAATGTCTAGTGATTTAGAGAAGATGGCAAACTCTCTGGCAAAAGATACAGTGGTTGTCTCTGTTGGGGAACCAAATAAACCAAATAGGGCGGTGAAGCAGATAGCTATTTGGGTTGAGTCAAAGCAAAAAAAGCAAAAGCTGTTTGATATTTTGGGGAGTAAGCAACATTTTAAGCCACCCATCGTAATATATGTGAGCTCCAGACTTGGGGCTGAATTGCTAGCAAATGCAATTACAGTTGCCACTGGAATTAAAGCGAGTTCAATTCATGGGGAGAAGTCTATGACAGAAAGGAGAGAAATAATGCAGTTGCTTTTAGTGGGGGAGGTCCCTGTGGTTGTGGCTACTGGAGTTTTAGGTAGGGGGGTTGATCTTTTGGGTGTAAGACAGGTAATTGTATTTGATATGCCTAATTCCATTAAGGAGTATGTACACCAGATTGGCAGGGCATCTAGAATGGGAGAGGAAGGTCAAGCCATAGTTTTTGTAAATGAGGAGAATAAGAATGTCTTTGCAGAATTAGTTGATGTTCTAAATTCTGGTGGAGCAGCTATACCTCGGGAGCTTGCCAATTCACGGTATACAGCAGGATTTTTTTCTGGCGGCAAGGGTTCAAAGAAGAGAAAGCAAAGATGAAGTTTCTAGTTACTTGCTTAGTTCCAGCCTTAATTTTGAAGTTGTCAGCTTAGAAAATAGCACTAGAAAATACATGCATATGTTATACTTTCGAAAGATGAAGATTTTTTTTATATCAAAATGCACCTCATATTCAAGTCTGGAGATTTTGGGACATGACCAATACAAACATTGGTATGTTTTCCAGATTAGTAGAAAATATCAGAGCTGTTTCAGCCTGTAATCAATAATAGTTAAGACCGGAGAAGGGATGACATCTAAAGTGCTTGTGATTGTATTATCTCTCTGTTGTTTAAAATTTGACATGAAAAACAAGGCAAAAAGACTGTTGAAGTGGAGATTTCATCCCAAACTTATTATGCTGGGAACCCATTAATGTGATATAATGAGAATGGCCCCCATCCTGTCTGTACTCTCTTGCCCTATAAATCAATGTCATTTTGACAAATGTTGCCCTACAAAGTTGACAACTCATGCTTAGCAGTTTGATGTTTTCACGACAAGGTAAGATTTTGTACACAAATTGGCAATTCATAATTTCCCATATGGATCTTGACAAATACTCCTTTCAGCATAACCTTTTACCATTTGCATTGCTTCAATGTCACTAGTAATATGCCTTGAATCACTCTAAGTCAGTTTGAGGAATTAAATAATAGATATTCCTAGTTGCTGGATGACTTAATTTAACCAGAGTCATCCTTTGAAGCTCTAAAATTGACATGTCATGCCTGTTATAATCCTTGTGGTGTTCTTCCAATCTATTCTTTTATTTGGGAGGAACAAGCATTAGGTATGGGGATTGCTGGGTTTATGAAGGATCGGACCTATATCATCATCACACACCATTCATAAATTCTGGGGTTTGTGCCAATTGTGCTAATAAATACTAAACTATGAACAATGGTTTTATTTGTTTCAATTTCGTAACAACTCAGTTTGACTTGATTTGGTTTCTAGAAATTATAGACTCTGAAATATGATCTGATTCGAGATTGACTCTCAAATCTGTCCTTTCTGGACCGTAAAAATACTCATAATATTGAATAATGATGTATAAATTCAACTGACCTCCCTTAATATTGTTACTATTACTTGCTGCAGTGCCACATGTATAGTTTGTACACAATTTTGAAAGCAGAAGTGTGTGATAAATACTACCTCTACATTTCTTGCATTCAAATTCCAGGATGGAAGTGCTCCTAATGTATATCACGTTAAATTGAAGATTTGGCAAGTAACTTATTAACGTGACGAAGAATTAAAACAATGCAAGATCAAAATCTGGTATGGTTGGCATTTGAAAGTGTTCGTAGCATTAGCAATTAAATTATCACATGCACCAGAACATCACTCTAGTGTAGTTGGGGTTGAGATCAAAATCATGGTCTTTTTACCTGGAGAGTGTAACTCGTTTTTAAATTTACCTTGATATTGTAGCTTTTGAATGGCTTAATCATATAATATAACTTTTAAAAACCTGGTTATAAATCATGACTTTTTGTCTGATTTTGAACAATTTCATGACTGTTAATCATGAATGACTTAATTTTAATACTAAATCGTGCTTCACAATGATGACTGTGGGGCGAATGTTGCAATTCGACTTCCCTTAGCACTTAGCAGTCAGCAGGATATTGAGGATGACCGGATGACCACTCTTGTGCTGGCAGAAGAGTATGCTAAATTAGTTGGTGCAGTTGTTCAGTGCTTTTCCAACTTGGTACCTGTTGCTGTAAGATTTCTTACTTTTACGTTAGAGGTACCAGTTGCAACTTGCAATTTCTGCTTTTCAATATAAAACTTGTACAACTGATTATATATGCATCTAGTCACTCAAATACAATGGAGGAGAAGTAATACATGTAATACTTTGAAAGGGCATACTGGCTCTATTGTTATTGTTATTTGCTTCTTCCTCTCTCTGCCTTTGGACACTTGAAATTTAGCTCAATTTTGTTTTGCTTTTATGGTACGAAAATTTTTGCTCTGTCTGCATTGTCATCACATAGATAAATGGACTTCCATAGGTGATTGCTCTTCCCCTTTGCTGAGAGTAAGGAAGGAATGTATGTATATTTTTGTGTTTCTAAATTTCTTATAATTCCAACTTCTTGAAATTACAGCATGTTTCTCGGATAAATAGCTTCATACACACTATAAGTGATGCCACTATGGATCACCAGCATCTTCTTGGTGATATGTCTTTTTGTTATATAGATTGTGAAGAGTATTCTAAATCTTTAAAGTTTTCATATATGTGGTTATTAAAATAATGAGTATTAGCAGAAAGTATATGTATGTATAATTAAAAACATATTAGTATTTCATGCCAAATTGTTGTTAGTAAATAAGAACAAATAGCATATGTCAATTGGTTTTTTGCAATGCTTCATAAGAGAAATGATTGAAGGAAAAAATATGGATCGGTGACTTTTCTTTATCTGTATTTACCATGTAAGTAATTACTGTTATGTAATAATGCAGACAATACATATTCTGAAACATCAGAGTTTGCAAGTCAAGATTTTAGGATTTTTGAAATATTGTCTGTTTCTTTTGCCATTTACAATTGTTGTCCGACATATTGATATGTATTAGGCACCTAGATTCGTGAATGAGGATAAACTCAGCTAGTATAATGTTATTTACCTATTTTTGCTATCAATATAGTCATGGATTCTCTCCATCTAATTTCTCTCCATCCACAATCACAATCCTATATTATGCATCCAAGGGTGACAATTTATGTTTTAATTTTTTTTGTTTTAAAGCCAAAAAACTGTGACCCTTGGATGCATAATGTAGGGCTATGATTGTGGATGGAGAGAGGATGGAGAGAATCCATATCCAATGTTGAGGTATTAAGACATTTTTTCCTCACTCCTTTAGGTTGAATGTCTATGGTCTATGTGTAGGGATGGCAATGGGTAGGGTTTGGGTAGGGTACTATAGTACCCGTCCCCATACCCGTGTTTGAAAAAATTACCCATACTCGGACCCGTACCCTCGTGGGTAACAACTTTAGTATCCTTACCCGTACCCTCTGGGCACCTAAGTACCTGTACCCGCACCCGTTACCCGCACTTTAACAGTGCAAAAGTAAAAAATAACAAAAGAAAGTTATAACAATTAAAAAACGATTCAAAGGTCTTTTAAATCTACTAATAAATATTACAAATCAAAATATTTAAATAAATAAAAACACCCAAAAAGGAATTATGGAAACAACTAGGTTTAGAAAGTTAAGAATCTTTAAATTAATTTTGGTTTTATAATTTGTATTATAGTTAAAATATATATATATATATATATATATATATATTCATATAAATAAATAAATAATAAATAAATAATTATATATACGTATACATATGTGCGGGTATGGGGCGGGATGAGTACCATAGTACCCGTACCCATTCATTCTTGCGGGTAATTACCCGTACCCGGACCTTTACCCATTGTGCGGGTAATTACCCTACCCATTGTGGGTAATTTTTGCGGGTACCCTATGGGTAGGGTATAAATTACCATCCCTATCTATGTGAAGATAAAGTATCTAGAGATGGAAACTGTCGGATATGTTATTATAGCAACTCTTTACAAGCACTATCCTAATATCCTTTGGAATTTTTCCGGATGATTCTCCCTAGATTGCAGTTCTATGCATTTTCAGAGCAGCTATATCTCACCTGAACACCACAAATTTGTTTGTAAAGAGAATGTAAATCAGGTATGCTGTGTTGGTATTGGTTTTGTGGAAACAATAACCCATGAAATATGTCTAGCTATGAGCACATCTGGTTTTCTTAGGTTGTGATTGTTTAACCATAGTTTCCAATCGCTTCGACCATCAGCGGGAAGCTTCTTGTATGCACAACATTGAAAGCTATTCCATTCTGAGAAAAGCATCTTGTTACGTATTGGACAGTTTTTGCTCTTGCCTCCTTAATACAAGCATCATTCATGCTTGTTTGCTTCTTTTTCTTTGCCAAAGCAAGGGTTGTTTCAGGATCTCTCCACAACAATACATCAAGAGGGCCTTTGACATTTGTACTCTTCTTGGCTGGAGGCAAAGAGGCACCTCCTGTTGCTGCAGTTGCAGGTCTCTTCCCTTTTGATAGCTTGAAATTTTTTTGAACATCATCTTGTTCATCTTGTTCTTCAGTCAATGACTCAGCCAAGCATGCCTCCTTGTCCCCTTTTTTCTTCTCCTGGGCTTCCCTCAATAAGTTCTTAACATCTGTTGGAGTTTTCTTACAAAGATTCACATCTCCCCTCACCTCCATCTGATGTCTCTTAGCCCTGGTAATTCCTCCAGTACTTGTTTTTCCACAAAAATTACATGTAACACTCTTCCTATCTTTGATATCTTTCAAGCTGTTCCACTGCCATGCTATGTCAATATGATAGAACTGGTAAAATGCAAGAATTAAATTGTGCTAAATGGAACTTGTATCTTGATATAATCTCTTAGGGATAAGGTTCCCAAATCAGAGATAAAATGTTGTAGCAAAAGAAAAGAGAAGAAATAACAATGGCTGGCCCTGTCACGTATTCGAGAGCGTGACTCTCTCCCCACCTTTCCACTACTAACCGAATGCCCCCCAAATTCTCTCACTCTCCTCTTTTATTTACTCTCAGCATAACAGGGTAATATTCTCCTGTTTGCTATCCTACTTACTTAGTATGTCCATAGTGTCCTAAGGTTACCCTGGAGCAGGCCCATTTGCATTGGGCTGCTTCTTACCCTTCTTTCTAAAATATGTCTTTGTAATAGGGGGCCTAACAATACTCCCCCCCAAAAGTTCCACATTGTCCTCAAGGTGAAATAGGGGAAACTACTGTTGGATGACTTCAAAGGGCTCCCAAGTAGCTTCAAAATCAGGCAAATCTTGCCACTGAATCAAAACTTCAGCCTTTCCTCTAGGTCCATTCCTGACAGCCAAGCAAGCAGCTGGTTGGACTTGCAGCTCGAGCTCTTTAGATAGCATCTTAGGAAGAGGTTGCAGTGTGGCAGATTGGGTCAGGGCCTTCTTGAGGAGGGAAACATGGAAAACTGGATGGATTCGGCTCTCTGCAGGGAGGTTGAGCCTATAAGCAACCTGTCCCACATTGTGACTGATCTGATATGGGCCATAAAATCGTGGGCTTAGTTTTTCATTCAACTTCTTTGCAAGGGACTTCATCCTATATGGCTGGAGTTTCAGATAAACCCAATCTCCAACAGAATAAGTAACTTGGCGTCTAGATTTATCAGCATATGATTTCATTTGACATTGAGCTCGGGTAAGGTTGGATTTGAGATCATGGAGGAGTAAATCTCTGTCAGTAGTCAGGATATTAACTTCTTCAACTGCGGATGGGACAGTGGTGCCCTTGAGGAGATGGGGAGGGTCTCTTCCATAAAGGGCCTTGAATGGGGTGAGTTTGGTGGAACTATTGTAATTTGTGTTGAACCAAAACTCTGCCCAATTCAGCCAGCGAGGCCACTGTTTCGGTTTGGATCCTGTTAGGCACCTTAAATAAGTCTCCAAGCAACGATTGACAACTTCATTCTGCCCATCTGATTGTGGATGATAAGCAGAGCTGAATTTTAACCTTGTACCGGCCAACCTGAATAACTCAGTCCAGAAATGGCTGAGAAAAAATTTATCACGTTCTGAGACTATAGTGGCTGGAAAACCGTGGAGTTTCACAATGTTTTGGACAAAAATTTCTGCAATATCTTTGGTAGTGAATGGATGACTGAGAGCAAGAAAATGAGCATACTTGGTGAGTCGATCCACTACTACCAATATGGCATCCTTATCATGAGCCTTTGGAAGTCCCTTAATAAAATCCATTGAGACATCTGCCCAAACTTGAGTGGGTATAGGAAGAGGTTGCAGTAAGCCGGCTGGATTTAGTGTTTGGTATTTATTTTGTTGACACACTTCACAACAAGCCACAAATTGTTGGATGTCCCGACGCATCCCTTCCCAATAAACAAGACCCGAGATGCGTTTGTATGTTCGAAAAAAACCTGAATGACCTCCCACAGCTGAACTGTGAAAGTCCTTAAGAAGGATGGAAATTTTACTGGAGGTCTTGGGCAGCACCAATTTACCTTTATAGAACAGTTTTCGGTTCTGGAAAGAATACCCGGGGTGAGAGGAAGAGTCTCTCAGTAGGTCTTGTATCACACTCTTCAATTTATCATCACTTTGAATCTCTGTTTCCCACTCTTCTAATTCTAGAAATTGAACAACAGAAAGTGCAGCATATATCATCCTTCGCGACAAGGCATCAGCGGCCCTATTTTCAGAGCCTGGTTTATATTGAATGTCAAAATCCAATCCCAATAGTTTAGATGTCCATTTAAACTGTTCCTCCCCTAGCACGCGCTGTTCAGTGAGGAATTTTAGACTCTTTTGATCGGTAAGAATCGTAAAATGCCTCCCTAAAAGATAGTGCCTCCATTTGAGTGGCCATCACAATGGCCATAAGCTCCCTTTCGTAAACCGAGCGTTTTTTGCCTCTGTCAGTAAGAGTTTGGCTGATAAAAGCAACCGGACGACCCTCTTGGAGCAAGACTGCCCCTAGTCCCTGATTGGAAGCATCTGTCTCAATTACAAAAGGTTTGGAAAAATCAGGGACATGCAAGGTGGGTAGGTTGGCCATGGCATGCTTCAGAGACTCCATGGCTACTTGAGCCTCCTGGGTCCATTGGAATCCATCCTTCTTCAATAATTGAGTTAAAGGTCGAGCCACCTTTCCATATCCTCGTACAAACCTCCTATAGTACCTCGTCAACCCAAGGAAGCCTCGAAGAGCCTTGATATCCTTGGGAGTGGGCCAAGACAGCATCACCTCTAATTTTTTTGGGTCTGCAGCTACCCCCTTTTCTGATATCACATGGCCCAGGTACTCAAGTTGCCTCTGCCCAAAGGTACACTTCTTCCTATTGGCAAATAATTGGTGCTCTTTCAACAAGGACAGCACTGCCTGCAAGTGTCTAGCATGGTCCTCATTGCTTTTACTATATATGAGGATGTCATCAAAGAAAACAAGGACAAATTTGCGTAGAAATGGTCTCAACACCTTATTCATAAGTGATTGAAATGTAGAAGGTGCATTAGTGAGACCGAAAGGCATTACTACAAATTCATAGTGTCCTTCATGTGTTCTGAAAGCCGTTTTAGGAATATCCTCTTCTCGCATCCGGATTTGATGATAACCTAACCGTAAATCCAGTTTAGAAAAAAGTACAGCTCCACCTAATTCATCTAATAATTCATCAATGATAGGGATTGGAAACTTATCTGGAATGGTGATTTTATTCAGAGCCCTGTAATCTACGCAGAAACGCCACCCTCTATCTTTCTTTTTCACTAAGATGATAGGGCTTGAATAAGGGCTAACACTTGGCCTGATAATTCCAGAATGCAGCATATCATCTACCAACTTCTCAATTTCGTTTTTTTGATAGTGGGGGTATCGGTATGGTCGAAGGTTTGGAATATCTGCTCCTTCCTTCAGTACAATGGCATGGTCTTGCCTCCTAGAGAGTGGGAGGCCTTGTGGCTCTTGGAAAACCTCTGAATATGCATCCACAACCTCCTATAACCACTACAGTAAAGGTTCCTTTGCCTCTGTTTGCTGTACCATGCTCTGATATGCTAGTAGAAAACCCTGCCCATCATCTTGGATTGCCTTCAAAACAGATTTGAAAGATGCAGCTGCTCTAGACAACTCAGGCTCACCCTTTAGCAACTTGGTTCCATTGTTTGTTGGGATTCGCAAGGTGAGCTCGTGGAAATTGGCACGGATCTCCCCTAAACTGGCTAACCACTCCATTCCTAACACCACACCAACTCCACTAAGTTCGAAAATAAAGAAGTCCTGCTGAATTTCCAATCCCTGTACTTGTAAAATCAGCTTTGCACACATTCCTTCACACCTAACCTTCCTACCATCTCCTACCTCTACCGTGTAAGGATGAGTCACTGTCACTGTTAAATCATAATCCCTCACTATAATTGAGGAAATAAAATTGTGAGAGGCTCCACAATCCACCAACACCACTACCCTCCTACCTGCCAAATTGCCCCACAATTTAATGGATTTTTTTGAGGTTAAACATGTGATGCTACACAAGGATAACTCTAGGGAATTCAACTGTAGTTCTGGATTTTCTTTCGACTTCTCCGGTGTTCCTCCTTCGTCCCATTCCTTCCTTTCCTCCTCGCCTTCCTCCAAAAGTAGGACCTGGAATTGTTTGTTGGAGCATACATGCCCAGGTCCGAATTTTCCATCACATCTGAAACATAACCCCTTCCTTGACCTCTCTTCCAATTCTGCATCCGAGAGTTTCCGGAATCCTCTCCCTCTACAAGACCCAGTTGATCTGTTAGAGCTAGAATTTCCCACCGAGGGTCCGCCTCCACTACCACCTTGGTTCTGGTTTTTCGCCCCCGAATCCCATGTTATTGTCCTAGTATTATTATAAATTCTCGTGCCTCCGCCACCCTTATTCACCCACGTGCTTCCCTTACTCATCACTATATTTTTCTCATCAATCCGCTGAGCATAATCCATCATCTGTGCTAAGGTTTCTACTGGGTGTAGTTTAAGTTCAGCTCGCACCATCTCCTTCAACCCATTGAGAAAAATCCCCTTCAAATACTCTGGTTGAGCGCTCCTCATGAGTGGGCCTGCATATAACTCAAAATGTTCTCGATACTCTTCCATTGTTCCTGTCTGTTTGAGGCTTAACAGACGTTCATAAGGGCCTTGCATCATCGATGGCTGGAATCTCTGGACCACCGCTGATCGGAATTCATCCCAAGTGGGATTGAGTTCAGAATTCCCACCATTGGTACCAGGTGAGTGCCTTCCCTTCCATCGCCACCATTACTGCTTGGAGTTTCTCTTCATCACTCATACCTTTTACTTCGAAATACCTTTCCACACGATTTGCCCACCCATATGCATCTTCTCCATCAAAGATGGGAATCTCAAGCTTCCTCCAACGGTCATGTCCGTTTCCCTCACTATTACTCGCGGAGCTTCCTCCATTTCCCCTATCGTGTCGATCCACACGAGTTGACAATCCTCTCATCATCTCGATCAATTCACCTAGCTGCCTCCTAGTCTTGATTCTCTCGAGCTTGTCTTCCTCCACCGCCCTCTGCGGCTCTTGGAACTCTTCACGCATGGTGATTAACCCTTCGAACCCACGCTCCAGAAACTCAAGCCTTGCTTCCATGCCTCTCATCAAAACCATCAATCACTCCCAGAATCCGAAAGCTTTGATACCAGTTGATAGAACTGGTAAAATGCAAGAATTAAATTGTGCTAAATGGAACTTGTATATTGATATAATCTCTAGATGTAAGGTTCCCAAATCAGAGATAAAATGTTGTAGCAGAAGAAAAGAGAAGAAATAACAATGACTAGCCCTGTCACGTATTCGAGAGCGTGACTCTCTCCCCACCTTTCCACTACTAACCGAATGCCCCCCAAATTCTCTCACTCTCCTCTTTTATTTACTCTCAGCATAACAAGGTAATATTCTCCTGTTTGCTATCCTACTTACTTAGTATGTACCATAGTGTCCTAAGGTTACCCTGGAGCAAGCCCATTTGCATTGGGCTGCTTCTTACCCTTCTTTCTAAAATATGTCTTAGTAATAGAGGGCCTAACACAATATTCTCACCAGTAGGTTTGACCAGCCCACAAGAAGCAACTGATGTTGGAGTTGGAGCAGAAGCAGATGCTTGACAACTAGAAGGGAAAAATGTTACTAGACAGTTCCGGTCCTTAGTAAGCTTACGAATAGAAATTAGGTTGTTGGAAAGTTTGGGAACATAAAGCACATTTTTCAATTTAAATGAGGGTTGAAGGTCAATATTTCCAGAACCGACAACATGGGTATGAGAACCATCAGCAACAATAATATGATGAATACTGGAAGGTGAGGTATAAGAGGAAAACAATTTGGAATGGAAGGTCATATGATCAGTGGCACCAGAGTCAATAATCCAAGCATTCTTAGGGATAGTTCCAGAGGCACTAAAGGTCTGGGAGCAAAAACTCTTACCAGTCATTTCCAAGGAACAAGATTCAAAAAGTCTTACTAAGAGATTCGAGATGAGTTGTAACACCTCGACTTTTACTGTTCTTTAATATCGGTAAATATATACATATATTTGTTTATATTTTACCTGAGACCTAGAAAATGATTTTGAATAAAACAAAATCATATTTATAATCTACTTTATCATAGAAAGTTACGGTGAAATTTTAGGTTTAAAATTCAGACGAAACCCGGTCTGCATTTTAACTGACAGTAAGATTTTACTGATCAGAAAACCTAGTTTTGACCCGAGAACGAAACGGTTTAGGTTTATATTATTTTTCCAACGATATTGGTTATTTTGAAAATTTTCAAAATAAATAAGTTATTATACTTTATTCGGGCGAATCATCAACAAACGGGTGATCGACGGAGTCGAGAACGGAAGTGCAGAGACAAAACTGGACTCCGGATGATGGGACATCTTGCCACCTAGGGTGGTGAGTCACATCGGTGACTCACCTAGCATTTATGAAGCCTAATGATGATACCAAAATATCATGATATTTATTCTAGTAAAACGACCAAAATGCCCTTGATTTTCAAGTGAAATTCCAAGAGTGTCCCTAAGTGAATTTTGACCAAAATACCCTCTAAAACTATTCAATTTCGTGCAGCCCTCCATTAAATCAAACTCATTTCATTTTGATTTCATTTCATCATTTTCCTCTCAAAAACCGAAATCGGGTGAATGACGGAGCTGAGTAAGAGATTTCCGGGAACCGCTAATGGATGGGATCAATGAGTCATGGATGACTCATGAGATGTAGCCCAAAATCAGCCACACCACCCAAACACTCTCATCCACATCATTTGTAAGGCCCTAAGGCTGCCACCCTTCTGCATTTGTAGCCAAGTATCCATTTTCATTTCAACCACAAACTTATATGGCTACATGGTTCATTTCCTACCACACATCATCTTTTAATTTCATTTAATACAAGGATTCTTTTATTCATTCTCTTCTTCTCCTTTGTTTTTTTCGCCAGCCATCTTCCTCCTCCCAAAACCATTTTCTTTTCATCATTTATCAAGAACACCAAGAACACTAAGACAAACTCTCCTTACTCACCCGAAAGTTCATCGAAGTTCTGACCTTTTTCTGTTCTGAAACTCGAAAAACATTATACACAAAAGTTGTTCCTCTTTCTCTCTTCTTTCCAACGAGCTAAAGATCATGAAAAATGGATGAGTATTTTGAGAGATATGCCCAAATTACCAAAACAGCTCGAAATCCACAGCACCACACTAGAACAGTGGAAAGAAGGCCCTTTTCTTCCATGATCCGATCTGAATCAAACCAAACCTTCAACATCAAAGTTGTTCCTCTACTTCTTACCTTTCCAACCAGCCAAATTTCGTAATTTTTAGATGAGTGGATTATGAGATACACTCATAACACCACCATATCCTCAAAGCTGTCCCAAAAGCTTCCATTTCTACCTAAGCTTGTTTTGATCACTCTCTTCATTTCTTCAATCAACAAGAGGTAAAAACTCATCTCCTTGATCATCTAAGCTTTCTTCTTCATTGATTTCACTTGTTTCATGCCATGATCATCATGTTTTCATTCTTAGATCTAGATCTTCAAAAGTTCCTAGAAAATCATAGAAAAATCATTTTAATGTAAGATCAATTTCTATGATCTCCATATGACTTTTATTTTCATCATCCAAGAGCTTGAAAAATTTAGAGATCCCTAGCTATTTCTTCTTGACTTGACTGAACCTATGATCAATGGGTTAAGTAGGATTTTCTTCAATCTTTAACTTGTTTTCTTGTTGATTGATCATGGCTAGGTTTTGGTGGACAAAACCGTGGCCTACCTTGCTTGGTTTAGCTTGTGTTTGTTTGAGCTTCAAGTGGTCTACAAGAGGTATGGGGGAGATTACCACTATCCTACCTTAATGTAGATATGTATGTAGTTTATATTGTTTTTGTGTTGTCTTGATGTGAGCCTCTAAGAGGACTTGGTATAATAATTATGTGGTGTATGTTGTGTGATGAAAATTTATGGATGATATGCTTATTTGATGCATAATGGTTAAAATGAAATTGTTAGTATGCTTACTTGATCATTGAAAGAAAGTATGTGAAATATGCTAAATAATCATGCCATGATTTAGTGCTTGAATACATGAACGTGTTTGTTCTCCAAAACCATATGATTCCATGATGGTTTATGGACTAAAAAAGAATAATTAAATCAAGAAGAAAATGATTTCTTCCAAAACTGTTTTCATAAGATTGAAAATGGTCTTTCATAGTTTGAATAATCCCAAGAATGATTTTGAATTGAATTGGTTAATTATATTGAAAGTTATGGACTTTTAAAGAAATAAGGACTAATATGCAATTACTGAGAATTTTAGGGACTGTTTTAAAAACTATATTTTTAAGTATTGTGGTTGTAGTCCTTAATGATATAAGACTATAGAAATTGGTTTGAAGTTATTTGGATTTATACATAAAAAGATATAAGCTTTTTAGTAAACAAGGACCTATTTGTAAATATTGAAAATATTGGACAGAAATGTCATTTATGGAATTTTCATGGTAACTGGAAAATATTTTATGAGATGAAACTATAGAAGTTGGTTTGGTGTGATTTGGAGTTATAAATAAAAAGTTATAAGGTTTTAAGTGAATAAGGACCTTTTTGTAATTAATGAAAGTTTAGGGACTAAACTGTAATTTTCGAAAATAAATGTAATTGGACAGTTAGAAACTGTTTTCATGCTTGTAAAACTGTTCTAAAACTCCAAAATGAGTTTTGGACTATTAGAGTGTAAAATCGTTGAAAAAGGATTTACGCGACTTATAAACTTAACGACGTTCGGTAACATTTTTTTAGGAATTTTGTATCAATGGAGAGAAAACTGTAAAGTCAGTGTTTCAACAACTTAATATGAGTATTTTAACCTAAGAAATTAATACATTTGAGGTGAAGAACCATATTTTCAAAAGTATGGCTTTTGGGCCTAAATTCAGTAAAAAGCGGCAGAACCGTCGTTAAGCGTTTTTAAAGATTTTTCAAGAGAAAGGTTTTGAGAAATTGATACTTGTGTGTCTTGGATGGAAATGGTTTTTAAAGAATGATTTGATTTCATTTAAAGATTTTGGTTTTAAGATCAAAAGGGTTTTAGTCTTCAAAGACAAGTATTTACGGTAAAGAACAAAAACCTAAGTCATGAACGACTTAGTGAAAACACGAACATAATAATTTATGACGTAGGGTGGATCAAGACCTTAAGTCATAAAGTATGGATAATTCATTATCCATATTCCATAAAATGTAATGGACTCAGAATGATTTTTTTTCTTGGAAGCCAAAGAAAAAGGCTCAGTTAGAAAAGTGCAGAGAAATAAATAATTGGACTTGTGTTCCAATCTCATAATGCGTTAGGACTTTTAATCAAGTGTTTTAAGAAAACTGTGCACAAAGATGAAAGGTTACTTGAGAACTTTAGCTTGATGATTAAGTACCGGTGATTCGGACTTAAGGACATCTAGCATCTGTTACAGTACGTTGAAAGAATTCTGAAGGAATCACGATATCATCCGTTGGATGGACGAGAAGAACGCATTTCCGGCAAAGTTTGCCTAAACACATAGTGAAACTATGTTCTGTAAGGCCGTTGTGCCTAGGAGATGGAGCTAACACTTTAATGCGGGTGCGAATTCCGTAGTGACGATCTATTGATGCTCGGGGGTGTCGGGGTATGAAATACTCATATAGGCCCAGTTGGTTGCTCCTCTGTGGCATGGTGATCTTGCAATACACCGACATACTCGACTAGACACTATGTATTTTCTGGTAGTGAATGATGTTCCCGAAAAAGCCTATGTGCACCATGATGACTGTTGACACATTTTATTACCCAAGGCTGGTGGACTCCGGAACAATCCTCCGAACCACTCTCTCCGACTGTTCGTAAAACCATGGTATAGGAATTCAGAGGTCATTCCTCGAGTCTTAGATGTTTCTATCTAGGAAAACGTTGTGTTGTGGTCATGTTTCTGTGAAACATTATTGTTTTGTTATGATTGTAGATATGATTGATAATTGTTAATTGTACGTACCTGAGAGTCGTACCACTGCATGTCTGCCTTATGTGTAAGATAAATGGAAATCTCACCTCCTTCTTTTTATATTGCCTATGTCGGCTGGCTATGTGCCTTCTGTACTCTTTTGAGAAGGTTGAGACGTCAAAATGATCCTTGGCAGACCCATCGTAGATATTGAAGTTCGAGCATGCGGACGATATGTTGGAGTTTCTAATGGACGTCTTCCAGACTGTTGATGGGTTCGTAGACCATGTTTTTCCTCTTGGAAGAGGAAAGGGCTTAGTTCAAGAGTTACTTTTGTAGTGACTCTAGTAGTGTCTTTTGTGACGACGTCGGTAGTGGACTCAAATAGAGTTTCCACTAGATCTCGTCAGTTTGGTTTGTCATTCTCACGGTGTACGAGAAAGGACTGTCTTTTCTATTTTAGTTTGGCCAGCTGGGTATGTTTGGGAGTTAATATTAACGCTTATGGAGCTGCGACTCCAAGTATATTATATTTTAGGAGCTGCGTCTCCACATCTTTATGTTGAGTCTGTACATTCTATGATTTCTGTTTATGAGTCGGGTTGGGTATTATGTAAATGATTTTCGAACTCATAACCCTAATTGGATAATGAAATATTTTATTGTCCATTCATTTAAAACAAAGTAGTTATATTTATGACTTATGGAAAAGAAAAAAAATTACCCCATTCTTTTATAGCCAAATTTAATTAACCTATTTTCGGCCTTAAAATGTCACTTACGATGTAGCGCCCGAGGAGGGTGTTACATGAGTCATCACTTGGTTCTGAAACAATAGTGAAGACAGCAACAACAAAGAAGCACCGAGGCTTCAAAACTACCCACGAAAAAAGGTTCTCCGACCCAGATTTCAACCCCTCAAACGGACTGAGGAAGTGCCGGCGAAGCTACAGTGAAAGTCGTGCTGCGAGACGGTGGCTGGAGGGTGGCGCTTGGGTTACACGCGCCCGGAGGTGAGCGGCGCCTGAGGGCGCCTCCGGCGTCCGTTGGTCGCGATCTTCTGGGTTCCGGTCGATCTTGAGGAGGCGATCCTTTGGGTGTTGTCACCGGAGTGATAACGGCGGTGGGCGACGGTCAACGGTGGTGAACAGTGACGGACGGTGGGCAACAGCCAAAAACGGGCACGATGAAGGTGCCAAACGTTGCTATGAAGACAGCCAAGAGAGCAGCAATGAAGGCGGCTAGGGTTTTGTGCGGAAGCGAGACCCCCAAGACCGGGAGCTCTTGATACCATATAGAAAAATATATTGAGTATTATTGATATTGTAATGAGTACAAACACTAATAAGATTATATAGGCAATGCTAGACCTAATGGGCCTGACTAATGGGCCTAATACAAAATACAAGATTTACAATATTTACAAATTGGATTATGAGGTTTTCAAATTTATCCCCCGGCCGTCACATATTCAATTCTAATGCTACATGCAATTAATTGGTTTAATTAGATTTTAGTTTTTTGTGTTGTTCAATTGGGAGTATGGAAAACTAGAATTGTTTTAGTGCTGTTATTCCCAACTTTTATTGCTTTTTTTGCCAACTGTTACTTCATTGCTGAATGATGAGTGCTTCAATCGGTGGAAAACCACCGAATTTCGCTTTCTGTGTGTTCTTATCATATGGTGTATTGATCATGTCCTATTGTTGTTTTGAAGTTTGAACATCAACAACCATTGGTTAACCCATGCTTGCTAGGTCTTTCAATCCTAACTACTCGATGGAATATGGGGTCCCTTGTTGAGAAACAGAGCAAAATCCAGAGAGAATTTATTTAGAGAAAGTGAAACACAGTCATTGAACTTGGATTCAAATGAGAAAATCCGTTTGATACAAAGCTAATGTGTGGCTTATATAGAGTAACTAATCACATATACATCTAATCAATCACCAACTAACTAAACTACTTGACTAACAAATTAACCAACCACATGGTTGAACATATCATGTTTCAGTCTCACTTTATTTCTCTCTCTTTTATTATTATCGGGAATGACCACATAAACATCCATACAGACCATGCGCTAACAGTTTAATTAACAAATCTGTGCTGCCTGGCAGCATTTAGAGTTAATTGTTGCGTCTTTTTATAAACGAAAAGTTATTTTGTGTAGGTTTTCATAATAGATCTGTGCAGTCAGCACAAAATACAAAGGAGTGCATAGTAATTTACTAAATTGCAATTGACATAGTTGGCTTAATATATATGATGAACATACCTTCTTCCTTTAGATTATTTTCTGAAGAGGGTTTACTGGAATTGTGGGTGATAATTTCATTTGCAGATTTGCCAGTGATAAATGAAGTTGAAAGATGGGGCCACTGCAAACTTATTAGTTAACAGCAGTCTCAAATATTAATATTTTGTCTTAGTCTTGACAACAGTTATATGCTTGGAGATAATAGTTATCACAAGCCCTTACCTAGTTCAGATTAGTCCATATCCATCATGAAACCCATTTCATCCATTGAGGATAGAGTCAAGCATTAATTACTCAGATATATGGTTTGATTTTCATTTTTTCCTGCTTTCAGAACATCCTTAATAAATGGGCGTGCACATTGTCTTTAGTTTCAATATTATTATGCTCATATTTTCACTATTATTTGGGATTAAACTCCTTAGATAGCCTTTGGTAGATGTGATAAAACAAAATGGAACAGAGCATAGAATTTCCATTCCATGTTTAGTGTATTTTTTAAATAGAACAGAATAGGATATATGCTAAAATAAAAAACAATGGAACATTTTAGTTCCACTAAAAAGGGTGGAACCAAAGATAACAAAACAAAAATCCCTTTCCATTTTGTTCTGTGTTCCAAACACTACCTTAGTCTTCTTGTACTGCCTGAGCTATTTTTATCTGCTGTCTTTTTATTGTATGATTTTCAAACTGACTTTTGTACTGAAAAAATATGGGAGATATAGGCAGCCATTTGGTGAGATTTTCATGGGAGTCTAACTTCTAATTTATTATCCGATGCATGTTTTACCATCGTAATCTCTTCTCAGAGCTTCCTGTATATTTGTTGCATCTATTACATGTTATCTATGATAGAACAATTGGTCCCTTGAATCCTTTATGGGATCGATGGTTTGAAGGCCCCCAAGATTCCAAAGGCTGCAAATGCTGGATTCTCTGATGATCATGGCTAATGAGTTATGATATTTGCACATCTGGGTTTGACACCCAAGTGGGATACTTTGGTTAATCATGTGTAAATTTTTTGTTAATTCAGCTCATTATATGGTTATTGGGTTATATGAAGCTTATTTTCCATAACTATATAAATATTTGGTTAATCACATACAAATATCTGGTTAATTCAGCTTTTTATATGATTAATGGGTCATCATGAATTAACCAAATATTTATACGTGATTAATCATATAATGAACTGAATTAACCAAACATTTGTACCGATTAACCAAGGTGTCAACTTTGGGTGTGCAAATATCATTTCTCTGGCTAATTGATACCACTGTTGACATTGGCTTCAACCAACAGATTGCCAGTTTTATTTATTTATTTTTGTCCTACCTTTTCCTCTTTCATCTCTGATTTGCCCAGGAAATTTGAGAGTTTTGAAACAATATTGTTATTAGCAAATTTTCGTGGAATGCTTCCTTGTGCAAATGACAATTACAGCAAATACGTAACTTTTATGTTTCAGATTGCAGCTTAATTGTGCAGATGATAATTAGTATTACCAATCCCTTGTTGATGATAGTCACGAAGGATTTTGTTTTTCATTGTGAAGTGTGTGGGAACTTGTTCAACTACAATTCAATTCCACACTATTTCTTGCAACCTGATGTATGAAGCATTAATTAACCACTATATAATTAATCAGGTTTTTCTGGTGCCTTGATTTGTCAGATAAGAAAGCACACGTGTTAGTGATTGTCAGGTTGGAGACATTGCACGTTCTTTTGTTTATCTATCTATCTAAATAAGAATGTGATTATTTCTACACCTTATTCTATGCATGTGTAATTTGCGCTTTTTTTTTAATAGAGAAACGAAAAGAAAAAATTATTTTCTCTTTCTATTATTTTTTATAAAAGAAGGCTATATAGCCCATAACTTTTTTTTACAAAAGAAATTTATTACATTTTATTCATAATCAAAGAGCCGATACATATTGGAATATTAAAGAAAACCTAAGAACTAGCATAGTTTATGGCCATCTTAGCTAAACTATGAGCAACCATATTAACTTGCCTCCTAGTGAACTCCACATGAAAGTTTTGAAAAAAAAAAGACAAATAAATCTTTACAACATGAAATAATAGCTCCAAACTCCGAAATATCCACTGACATTGAATGAAACCCATCCACCACTAATTTCGAATCCAGCTTAAAAATTACCTTATCCATCCAAAGTTTTCTTATCCAGTTAATTGCAAAATAGAGACCAGCCGCTTCCCCCATATATATAAATTAAACTCTATTTTTAAACTTTTAATATACTAAATACTTCTAGTTTTTCATTGATATATATAATTTTTATTTTTAATTCTTCGACATATACCTTAACGCGCTTAAAAATCCTTGATAGTAATAGATACACAAAACCCATTCAGTTGATCTATTGTTGAGTCCAGCATATAATGCGTAGTTGAGAAATTCTTGGCTAGGCATAAATAGGTTTATATGGCTCTATCATTATTCATTAGTATTAACCACCAAATAGGTTTTTCTGGTGCTTTAATTTGGTTTGTCTGAGATAAAATTAAAGCACACGTGCTGGTGATCGTCAGGTTCAAGACAATGCACGTTCCTTCTATCTGTATGTATCGAATCCGCACTTCATGATGGATAAGAAATTCAACCTTTTATTTTTCCTTATTAACTACCAAATTAGCATACATTCGAAGAATGATAACGAAGTCGATTTGCCTCCCTTTGACGAAAACTTACTCTATAATAAGTACGCCCAACCGTGATTTTTTATTCATACATGCCGCCCTTTTTTTATATTTTTCTATCCCTAAATTATCATTTGCAAAAGGGACATTTTACACATCCGAAAATTAAATCTTGGATGTGTAAAATTTTACACATCCGAAAAATGAATTCCGGATATGTAAAATTTTACGAAAGGCCATTTTACACTACCGACAATTAAATTCGGGATGTGTTTTACGAAAGGCCATTTTACACGACCGAAAATTAAATTCCGGATGTGTAAAATTTTACAAAAGGCCATATTACACATCCGAAAATTAAATTTTGGATGTGTAAAATTTTACACGTCCGGAAATTAAGCTCCGGTAACTCTATAAACATATGATATGTCATTTTACACATTCGGATTTTAATTTTCTGAAGGTCATTTTACATGCCTAGAGATTAATTTTCAGAAGGGTTTCAGAAAACAAATTCCGGACAGTACATTTTATCGTGAATGAAGGGCATTTTTTAAAAAGAAAAGTTAAAAAAAAAATATCTCACAAAGTGTGTGGAGCAAAAATTCAGGTGCCAAAAGTAAGTCCCTAATAAGTATTGTTATCATTATAGTAAGTGTGGGCTAGTTTGTATTAAGCTTGATATTTTTCATAGGATCCAACAACTCTTTTCAATGTGTTTTTTCCTTCAGGCACCTGGTCCCTTTTTTTTTCTTTTGTTCCAAAATTACCCTTTTGTATCTATTCCTCTCCCCACATCCGGAAAACCTAACATGAAGCACTTTTCCCCAAAATTTCTCTGCGCACAGTAAACCAGACGAGCATTGCGGTATCCACACCTGCCTTCCTTCCCCCACCTGTGCACCTCCTCAATTTCTGGCAAGCTCCCTGAGTTCCAGTCTGTCGTCTTCTTTTCATCCGTTAAGTGGTTCACGTGCGTTATTTACCTTATTTATTTTGCAAATTCTTGAGTTGTCCGGATTTTGGATTTCGGTGAGTCCCCGCATTGTTTTTTCCGGACGTGTGCACTCCCCCGTATTTAGTATTCCGGGGGTTTTAGTTTATTACATGTACCATCCTGAATTTATAATCCGGTGGTTGTTTTTCATGGCGTTCGAAATTTAATTTCCGGATACTTTCCGGAATTAAGTTTCAGGATGTAGATGTCAGTGTTCATTTTCTGTTGAAAGTGTTTTTAATTTTGCTGTTAAGGTGTATGATAAAATCCCTCAATGTTGGGTTAATTTGGGAACATTTAAATCAAATTTGAGTTATAATCTTATAAGAAGTGTTTGTCGCTAATGTTCAAGGCATTTTGTGATTTTCCTCATCATGGATTGATTTGCATCAGATTCTAAGTAACATGTTGAAACTTGATTTGGTTAAGCAAGGAGTGATAAGATCACTATAGATTTAAAAGCATTGGACTTATAATTACAATTGTGTTTTTTTCCATTGTAATTTTCTTATTTTTCTGGCTTGGTGGCTTTTTTTCTTTTGCTATTTTTTGTGCTTTTTAGCATAACTGTTGCATTCTCTTGTGCCAGCTTTCCTCTTGGTACTGTGTATGATCTGTGTATATAAGTCTTAGTAATGTTCTGATCTACCTTAATATGCAGTGATGGTGCATACTAGTTGGGGCAATCCTACTGAATGTCGGTGACCGGCAGCTTCTGCCCGTGCACAATGTGCTGCTAGTCGTGCTTCTCAGGTTGTGGAATGTCAGCAGGAAGATGAGGTCGTTGTACAGGTTCCCACTCCTGTGGATGAGGTCCTTGTACAGGATCAACAGGAGGATGGGGTTCCTTTAACCGTTGAGTCTTTCTCTGAAAGCCACACTCTACATTAAGTTTCCATCCATCACCATTTTTCAGTGGTTTTCCTCTTAATTCGAAGGGACGTTCACATTTTTTACTTTCGGCCACCTTGCGAGCTAACTCATTCTTGTATGGTCTATACTTCCCACCCCTTTCACAACCAAGAATTACTATTGACGTCCTTCCATTGCCTCCTGTGTCTGACCTTTGAATGACGACAACAAAATCATCCTCTCTACCAATTTTTGAAGCCCAATTCAACATATTATCTCGGGTTGGAAATACCTGACAATAAAAAGAAAGCATGGCGTTATAATAATATTTCATTGTTCAACCACCCCTGTAGTGGTGAATGCTAGGGGTGTTCATGGGTCCGGGTCAAAGAACCCGATGACCCAACCCAACCCAATGCATATGGTTCAGGTTTATTTTCCCTTCAGTTCCAACCCGACCCAACCCAATCAAACCCAGTCTTGTTTGGTTTGGGTAACAGGTTTGCCATTTCTAAACCCGAGACCCGATGACCCAACCCGTAGACCCGTACATACTTAATTTTTTAAATTTTAACAATCAGAAAAAGTCTTCTGTTTCCAAAACTAAATCAACTAGGGTATCAGTACTGCATCACCGACTCACTCAGTATACAGCAGCGTCGTCTCTCCATCATTGATTGTGACCGCGAGCTCCACCCTTCTCCTTCCGCGAGCTCCGCCATCTCTCCCTCCGTGAACTCATCCCTAGCTCTGCAAGATCTCTCTCACCAGACGTTCCTCAGAGGCTCAGATCAGATCTGTCCTCTCCACTGCACGGAAGTGCCGCCTCCATTCTCTCCTCCACCACGCCAGAGTGCCGCATCCGTCCTCTCCACCATGCCGCCTCCTATGTTATAGCCTTACTCCCTTACCCATCTCTCTCGTCCCTCACCCACTATAGTCGTCTCGAGGTCTCTTCTACTTCTCAGATCCGCTGAAGATTTGGCTCTCATCAATGGAGTTTTAGTTCCTGCAAGAGTCTCCCTGTTCATGCATCACTTAAGTTTTGGGCAAGAGGATTCTCGTTTTTTTTTGTTTTCATCTCTGGTTTGTTTTTGGTAGAAATAAAAAATAATTAACCTGAATAAATCGACCCGAACCAACCCGTATTTGATCGAGTTGGTTTGGTTCGGGTTTACTTTTTTTTTTTGTTGCACAAACCCGATCCAACCCAACCCATAGAACATTGATTGGTTCGGGTAATGGGTTGAGCCGAAACCGACCCAACCCGACCCGTGTACACCCCTGAATGCATCACTAAAATCAACAATCTCATTTACACTGGGAATAACTAACCTCTCTATGCTCACATAATTCTAGAAAAAAAAAACATAACAATTATATTAGGGCTTGTTTGATTTTTTTTTTCAAGACTACAATCAAGGCAAATGATAAATTATTCTTACATCTCCATCTCTTTCCATATTAATTGGAATGTCCAAATTCTCATATAGCTTGGCAAAATAGTCTTCCATATCGAATGAACACAACCTTAAAACTAGATGCATCATAACAAATAATCACCATACAACATTAATCTATTTTGGAAATGCTGAATTATGACATTTTACACATCCGGAATATAATTTCCGGATGCACATTTTACACATCCGGAAACTAAATTCTGAATGTGTAAATTTTACAAGCCTAGATTTTAGTTTCTGGATGTTTAAACTTTATACATTCGTAACTTAAATTCTGATTTCTCTATGACATGACATTTTCAAATCTGGAAACTAAATTCCAGATGTTTAAAATCTTACACATCCGAAAAATAATTTCCAGGTATGTAAAATTTTGCACATCCAAAAATAAAGTTCCGGTAACTCTACAATTACAGTTTGTCATTTTTACCCTTTCGGATTTTAATATCCGGAGGGATATTTTACATGTCCGGATTTTAGTTTCAGGATTCTTTCCAGAATATAAATTCCGGACAGTACAAACATGATCAAACCAACGAGAAACTCACCTATTCACGGACAAATAGCATGATAACTCTCTCTTGTATATTTGCATATGGTTGACGAAGCAAATGGTGGAGGTGGTGTGAGAGTGGTGAAGAGGTATGAGAAATAGGGATTGAGGTGCGAAAAAATGGTGCCGAGGAGAGAGAAACTAACGTGGGTGAAAAGGGAATTTTTGGAAGAAAAAAAAAGGAAAAAAATGGTACAAGGTGTGTGGAGCAAAAATTGAGGTGTCAAAAGTGGGGCCTTTTTCTATATTGTACAAAAAGTCTAGATAATTTAGACTCAAACATTTCCTAGCTTATATACCATTTTGTTCTCTCTTTTTTCGATCTACTTCGAGGAGTATCTCACCGCCAACCTGAGTCGGAGACTAATCTCCCGCGGGAGTTTGTTCGGCACCTCGATGGGTGGCATCCCTCCCAGCTGAGATTTTTTCCATACCCAAGACTCGAACCAGAGATCTTAGTAAAGGAGCGAGAGGCCTTTAACCACTCACGCCAACCTCAGTTGGTATACCATTTTGTTCTCTTTGTTTCAAGTAATGTAGGATTATTTTTCAACACTCTCACTCAAGTCCAATTGGGCCTACTGGAAGCTCAGTTGTGACTGGCCTTCGATCTGATATGTATTTTTTTTTTTTTTGCTTGTTCTTTTCCTTTAGGGTTGTACTCATGTTTTTAGTCTCAGTGTCAATTTACCTTTTTTAAATTGCCCGGACTTGTGTTTTTTTTATATTTTTTTTTCAGTGTTTTTTTATGGCATCTGATACCATACCATATTATCATTATAGTGCAAATCACGTAATTTAGAGAGTCTGGCTTGTTTGTTTTAAGCTTGGTATTTCTTATATTATCCAAAAAGTCTAGATTGAAGCATTTTCGAGCTTATATATCATTTGGTTCTCTTTTTTATAAATCAATATAACTATTTTGATTAAAGTAGTATATATTGTTAGTGTAAAAAGTTTTACACTGACATTCACTAATATTTTAACATGTGTGTTTTTATTTTAATAAAAAAAATAAAATAAAAATAATGCTGATTTGTTAAAATATTATTGGATGTTGGTGAAATATTTTACAGTAATAGTGCATAAAAGTTAAACTCTAACTCGAGTTGGCAAAATGGACCGAGTCGAATATACTCGATAAAATATAGATTTTGCCCTGTCCGATAAAATCTGAACCCGTATTAGCTAGCCCGATCGGGCTCGGCCAGCTCGCATAACATTTTATATTTTTTTATTTGTGTTTTTTATATGAAAAACATAGGACTAGAGGTGGGTATATGGACCCGGGTCCGCGGACTGTCTGTTTAACCCGCAGTCCGCGCGGACTCGGACACCAAAAAATACGAGTCCATTTAAATGCGGGCTTTTTGGGTCCGGTCCGTTTAACCCGCGGGTTAAACGGACTCAGTCCCCGGATTCGCGGACCCGTCCGCGGACTGGTGCAGGATTTTTTTAAAAAAAAAATTTCTCCTATGTTGGGCTAAAAAATTGAACAGCCCATGTGCAATGACAGCCCAAGAGGCTAAAAACCTAACCCTAAAGTCATCAGCCACAATACAAACAGTCAAACACTCCACTCACCCTCATCCTCAGCCGTATTTGACCCTCACCGTCACCCCCCCTCCCTCGCCCTCACTGTCACTGCTCACGGCCTCCCTCGCCCTCACTGTCACTGCTCACGGCCTCGCCCTCGCCTCCTCGCCGCCCTGGACCTCACGACCGTGACCCTCATCGCCTCCCTCTGAAGTGGACCTCAACACCGTGACCCTCCTCGCCTCTCTCGATCTCACGATTCACGGCCTCACAGTCCTCGCCTCCCTCGACCTCACGGCTCACGGCCTCCTCGCCTCCCTTGACCTCACGGAGTAACGGCTCACGGCGTCAGGTTGCTCACGGAGTCAGGTTGCTCACGGCGCCAGGTTGCTCACGGAGTCAGATTCACTCTATCTCACGGCCGTGACCCTCCCTCAGGTTTCTCATCTTTTATTTACTCATGAATAATGCTCAGTTTGCTCAGATTCAGATCCATTATTCATGTTTTTGCATATGTTTTTGTATCAGTATGTAACAATGGGAGTTATAGGCTTGACCAATGTGTGTGCTTAGTTCTCATTCATGTTTTGTTATTTTTTTCAGTGATATTTGTTTGCTGAAATTGTTATCATGGATTTATCTGTATCTGGCATAAATGAAAATGCTAATGTGGCTGACATTGAACCTGAAAGAGTAGACTTAATTAGTGAGGAGGATAATGATGAAGATGGAGATGGATTAAACGAACCTAGAATACCAAAAAAGAGGGCTAGAAATAAAACATCTTCTGTCTGGGATTTCTTTGACAAACTGCCTGTGGGAAGTGATGGGAAGGAGAGGAGCCAATGCAAGGCATGTAAGAAAGCCTTGGTTAGTGGTGGTAATAAATATGGAACTTCAACTTTACTTCGTCATAGAACAACTTGTGAGAAGATTCCAAAAGGATTTGCTAATACCGAGGTTGGTAAACTTATGCTTGATCATACTGGAAAATTAAAGAGTAGAAAAGTTGATTTTAAAGTTGTACGTGAGATGATTTCCATGGCTATCATAGAGCATGACCTTCCATTCTCTTTTGTGGAATATAGGAGGGTTAGAGAACTATTTAAATATTTGAATCCTGAAGCTAAGGTACCCTCTAGACGTGCTGCCACAAATGATGTCATTAATATGTATGAGGCTGAAAAGGAAAAAATGAAAGATGTGTTATCCAAAGTTCCAAGTAGAATAAACTTGACATCTGATGTATGGACTTCCTGTACCACTGAGGGCTACATTTCATTGACGGCCCATTTTGTGGATGAAAATTGGAAGCTTAACAGTAAAATTCTAAATTTTTCTCATTTCCCCCCTCCACATTCCGGCCGTGAATTGGCCAAGACTGTTTATGGTTTCTTGGAAGAGTGGGGGATTGAGAAGAAGATATTTTCATTGACTTTGGATAATGCATCTTCTTGTGGTAGCATGCAAGGGTTGTTGAAAGATAGACTTCTTATGCAAAGTGATGGCTTGTTATGTGGTGGTGATTTTTTTCATATTCGATGTTGTGCTCATATCCTAAATATTATAGTTCAAGATGGCTTGAAAGTTGCTAGTGAGGCTATACATAAGATTAGAGAAAGCATCAAGTATGTGAAGGGGTCGGAGGGAAGAATGATTGCTTTTAAAAGTTATGTTAAAAGACTTGGTAACATTGAGACCAAGATGGGTCTTCGTTTGGATGTCTCTACTAGGTGGAACTCCACCTTTATGATGCTTGAAAGCGCTCTTGCATATCGTCGTGCTTTTGAAGATCTTGCTTTTGAGGATAGGAACTATAAGTATTACCCTACTAATGAAGAATGGTCTAGAGGAGAAAAGATTTGTGAATTTTTACGTCCATTCTATGTGATCACAAATTTGATATCCGGTTCCTCTTATCCGACATCTAACTTGTATTTCTTTCATGTGTGGAGGATTGAATGTTTGTTGCTTGAAAATAAGACAAGTGAAGATGAGGTAATTAGGGATATGACAATTTCGATGCAAGGGAAGTTTGACAAATATTGGAGTGATTATAGTGTTGTGCTTGCATATGGAACCGTTCTTGATCCTCGCTATAAGTTCTCATTTTTGGAGTTTTGTTATTCAAACCTTGGTGTTGATTCAATTTCTTGTCAAGCTAAGTTGAAAGTTGTCAAGCACAAGTTGTAAACTCTATTTTATGAGTATGTCAAAAGGTCTTTCAAAGAGACACCTCGCAATGTTGGTTTAGCTGAAAGTTCACTACAAGATAAGCAATGTCTTCCAACTAGTAGTAGTGGATTTGCTAATATAGACCAATCACAATTGGCTATTATGAATGTAAGTATATTTCTTTCTTTTATTTATTCATTAGTCATTATTTTTTATGTTTAATTTCTCATTCTTTATTTGTTGTTGCTTGGAAATAATGTAGGAGTATGTAAAATATGAGAGTCAAAATAAGAAGGATGTGGGTAAGTCTGAATTGGATACTTATTTGGAGGAGCAAAACCTTTCCTCAACATACCATCCAAATATTGATATCTTGCAATATTGGAAGGAGAACAAATATAGGTTTCCGAATCTTGCTTTGATGGCTAGTGATATCTTAAGCATTCAAATAACAACCGTGGCATCGGAATCGGCATTCAGTATTGGTTCTCGTGTTCTCAATAAATTTCGAAGTTCTCTCCTTCCCAAAAATGTGCAAGCCTTGATATGCACTAGAAATTGGTTGTTAGGATTTGATGTGGAAGGTAAATATAGAATTCCTTTATGTATAGAAATAGAATGCTTTGCATTGAATTATTTTGCTTTTTAAACAAATTCTTACTTGTGAATTATGCCTTGTGAATTGTAGGAAAACAAGAAGATGAAGATGATTTGATTGAGGCAAAGGAGGAGCTTGCTAAATCAAAGGGAAAGACTAAAGTTGTTATTGATGATTGATGTCAACATGATGTAGCTTTAATTTCAAACTTGTAATATTGTTGTTTTTGTTCCTTATTTTGCATTTCACATTTCGTTGGTATTTTGTACTAAACTTGCGGTTTGTGATCTTTGTTGGTTACACTTTAATGGTCCCTATTCTTGTTTGGATTTAATGTTTATTTGGTTTGCTTTTTAACATAATGCATTATTTGTTTTTGATGATTGATATGTATTAAAAATAAAAAAAATAAAATAAAAAACAGCAGAGTCCGCGGACAGTCCGTTTAGTCCGCGGACTTCGCGGACCGGACGCGGACTCTGTTTTCACGAGTCCATTTAACATGCGGACTATTAAGTCCGGTCCGTTTAAGTGCGGACTTATGCGGACCGGACTTAAACGGACCGGACGGGTCCGCGTACCCACCTCTACATAGGACGCTAAGACCAACTTTAATGATAGTTCTTAGGGTAGTTCTTAAACATAAGAACATGTTCTTGTAAAAACCTCCATTGGAGGAGAATGATGTGGCTGCCAGAGTGTAAAACTGTTCTTGCCAAAATTTTTTTTTTTTCTATCACAATTTCCAATTAAAAAATTCTAGTAAATTCAAAAAGAAAATAAGTTAAGAACCCAAATTATGATTCTTTCATTTGAGTAAAAATAGATAAAAGTTCTTAAATCATATATGATATTAATGGACCCATAAAATGGGAGTTAAGAATCAAAGTGATGTTTTCCATTGTAGATATTCTAAGAGACTTTTGAGTACGCTCAAGAATATGATTGAACGTCTCTCTGATAGCAAGCAACAAGGCCCTCAATTCTGACAAGAGCAAACCATTTTTTGCCATACGTGCTAGCTTTTGTAGCTTTGGGTTGAGGGTAAATATTGGAAATGGCTTCCTAGAAATCCCTTTCTATATTGCTTCTGTTAACTTCAATTTACCTGAATTTCTTTCACAGCAACATAATAGCTACCAATTAATTTATGTATATAAATTAAAACATAGGTACATAAATGCTATTAATTAATTAATAGCTACTTACTGGTTTCATTTTATTAATCATAAATTAAGACTTAGTTTTTATTTTAACACTTTTTTAAAGTACTTTTTAATAACAAAAATTATAAAATATATGTTGGGCTGGCCCGAATAAACTCGTATAAGGACGGTTTTGGACACTTTTTTTAGAACCCGAATTAATCTTGGGCTTTTTTTTACTCAACCCGATAAAGTCTGAGTCCGCATCGGGCTAGCCCACCATGGGTCAGGTAACCCGTTTTGTCACTTCTAACTCTAACTATTCTCCAACTACTTTATTCCCGGTTCCGTTCTTTTCTTATATTAATTAATATCGTATAATCAACCGATATCTTTTTTGTTATCATTATTTCCTTTTCAACTGCGAGTTATCTATATTTGTTGGTGGTTGTCCTTTTGAATCTACATTAGGGGAATTTATTTGGGGCAGTATTGGTATATTGTCTATGCAATACATCTATGGAATGCGGTGCAGCTAGTTGTTTTTTTTTTGCTTACTGCACTGTTGTATATAGTTTTTTATGATACGGGTGATGTATACGGGTTGGAATACTTCCGTTAACTTTATTTAATGCAAATTTGATATTTCCCAAAAAAAAAAAAAAACTGCAAGTTATCCGGGTACACTCTGGATAATTTCGTTTAATCTTAGGCATGTATACTTTAACTATTATCATATTTTTTAACCGATTTTAAGGTACTTGTATTGAATGGCAAACAAATTAAAACACAGTTTACATTTATATTGTCTCTGCCAAATGTCAACTTCAAGTCGAGGCTATAAGGGCTTTCTTATTTCAATTTTTTTTTATAGGCAAATATTAGATTGTTAATATTTGTTATATTAGTGGGGGGAGTTAAACCCACAACCTTCTTATCACTCCAAACCTTATTTTCTCTCCCCAAACTACCAAGTCCTGATAAAATAATATTTTTTTTGGTTGACTTTTAGTGGCTCCGGTCCTACCGGCGCCATTGACTTTGACCCGCCACGTGGCGGGTCTCTATTGGCCAGAAAAAGAAAACGAAAAAGAAAAAAAAAAAAAAAAGGAGTGGCGCCGTTAGGAATGGCGCCACTTATATATATATATATAATTATTATATTATAATATATATATATATAAATAATTTAATATATATATATATATAATTTAATATAATTATTATATATAAATAATTTAATAATATTAATATAATAATATTTATTATTAATATTAATAATATTAATAATTAATAATATATATTAATATAATTTTATATATATATATATAAATTAATAATTTAATATAATTATTATATATAATAATATTAATATATTTATATTAATTAGTAATTAATTAATATAATGATAATATTTATTAGTAGAATTTAATTAATTAATTAATATTTATTATTAATTAATAGTTAATAATATAAATTTGTGTTGTCTTGTGTCTGTAATGTAATTTGTTAAGCTCGTTTTCTTTGACCGATGACTTGGTTGCTCGTCACATTCACATTACATGCATGTTCACTGATCACAATACTATCACACTAGTGGACTGTTTGACAATTTCACAATTCTTGCTCCACAAAAACCAACTCCAACAAATTTGTTTATAATAATTAATTATTATATAAATAAATGATAATATTAATTATTATATATATAAATGATAATATTAATTTATAATTTTAATTATCTTCTTATAAAAGTATTTTTCCTTATATTTTTTCTTGCTAGCTACGCTTCTAACCTCAATTGATTGTTTGTTTTCTCACATGACAGTATTTGTTTACAATAATAAAGTGTTCGGTTTGCGGTTTTTTTATAAAAGTGTTCGGTTTGTGGTTTTTTTTATCTGTAATGTAATTTGTTAAGCTCGTTTCCTTTGACCGATGACTTGGTTGCTCGTCACATTCACATCACATGCATGTTCACTGATCACAATACTATCATTTATATATATAATAATTAATATTATCATTTATTTATATAATAATTAATTATTATAAACAAATTTGTTGGAGTTGGTTTTTGTGGAGCAAGAATTGTGAAATTGTCAAACAGTCCACTAGTGTGATAGTATTGTGATCAGTGAACATGCATGTGATGTGAATGTGACGAGCAACCAAGTCATCGGTCAAAGGAAACGAGCTTAACAAATTACATTACAGACACAAGACAACACAAATTTATATTATTAACTATTAATTAATAATAAATATTAATTAATTAATTAATTAAATTCTACTAATAAATATTATCATTATATTAATTAATTACTAATTAATATAAATATATTAATATTATTAAATTATTTATATAATAATTATATTAAATTATTAATTTATATATATATATAATTATTATATTATATATATATATATATATATTATAATATAATAATAATAATAATTATATATATATAAGTGGCGCCATTCCTAACGGCGCCACTCCTTTCTTTTTCTTTTTCTTTTTCTTTTTTTTTTCTGGCCAATAGAGACCCGCCACGTGGCGGGTCAAAGTCAATGGCGCCGGTAGGACCGGCGCCACTAAAAGTCAACAAAAAAATTTTTATTTTATTCAAAAGTAGGTTAATTTGGTAAATAGTTTCAAAAGTAGGTTATTTTGGTAAATAATTTCTAAAAATGAGTTAGTTTGGTCAAAACCACCAGTTAACTATGTAAACATTGAGGTTGAGTTCTATTATTATAATATCAGATCATGTAAATATCAAATCTCTTAGGCGTTGACAACGTAACAGAACTTTATTTAATCAGGATTTCATTCCTGGTTTTCTACCAAGCGGGCATCAGAGCAGGGCCCAATACCGTCACGATCATGAACAAAACAAATCAGGGTTGGTTCTGCAATTCTCTAACAACTAATAATGCCCATAATTATTACTCAACTATAGTGGAGAATAATCAACATGGCTTATCTTAAGCAAATCATGTGAGCTTGTTTGTACGTTCATCAAACTTTGCTATTCCTAAACGAAAGAGCCACATCTTTGTATCCAACTAATGCTGCCACATGCAATGCTTTTCAATTTTATTTTGTTGAGATTTATCTGTCAGGTTTCGAACACCATGCATATAGACAATAAACGGCATTCGAGATGATTAATGCAATTCGCAGGCACAATTCTTCGATTCACAACTCACAAGTTACATGTTTATACTTTATACCAATTCTATTTGATTATATACAAGTAAAAGATATATTGGTGATAAATGTTCAAAAAGTGCCATATGATTTTGGTTAGCATGGATAAAATTTTAGTAAAATTTTATTTCAATCTGGTTTAAATATTGTTTGAACCGGACCAAACAGATAAACCGGGCTTGCTCAAATGAGCCCGATTGGAATTAGTAGGCCTTGTCCGACTAGCATCTTTTGTCACATTAGAATGGCAGCAGCTAGCGGAACTAAAAAGAAGGAGGCTAAAATAATGCACACAATCCTTTCTCTAATTATATATAGGTCAATGGTAAAGAACCATGCATGCTAGTTTATGGTTTAAACCTCAGCAAATCTTGAATTTATCAAACCATTCAGAGTATGTATATTTAACTGTTACACAACAGGAAAAATAGCCGCAATGAGAAAAGGAAATTAAAATGGAAAGTATCTATAGGAATTACTTTTTTTTTTATAATAAAAAATTTAGGGTGAGGGATGATGCCCCAGTCCAAGACAGTGAAAACCTTCGAGCTCTATGAGCACGGGATTTACATTTATTTTAACCCAAGAAAACTAGTGAGGGCTGGAACATGTAACCTATCAGATACGAGACTCTGTCATGCTTCACTAGACCAATCTCTTGCGTTACGGGAATTGAATTTGATTACTAATTATTGAGCTACTAACATAAGATTGAGATGCGATGTTTTGAACCACAAAAAATACTTTTAATAATTAAACTATAAATAAGGAGAATTATGCGCATTTAAAATAATTATATAAATTCAACTTCAAATATTTTTGTGTCAAATGGGCAGGGTACCTAGAACAGTGATAACCAAATTGGAGAGTTAGGGCCTGTTTGATTATGTTTTGGTTTTTTTGTTTGTCAAAACTGTTTTATAAAGTGATTTTTAAGAACTATTTTCTAAAACAAAACATATAAAAAATTTGTTTGTAAACAATGTTTTGAAAAGAGTTTTAAAAGTTATAAAATAAAAGAATCTGTTTGGTAAATTTGTTCCAAAAAACTATTTCTAAAAGACAAAAATAGAAAAATTGTTTGATTTGCAAGAACTTCTTTGATTTCTATTATTTGTTTTAAAATAAATTGTTCAGTTTTATAAAAAAAAAAATATAGTGTTAGCAAATTATACACCAATTTATCATTAAAAATATTTTATAATGTATACAGTCTCTCTTCATTCTATCGCTCTGTGGAACTTGTTACGAGCAGCTATCTTATTGATTATGGCTTCAAGTGAGAATAGCAATAGTTCCTTCCACATAACAGCTCTCTTTCAAGAATCCACCATCCTTCATTCACACAACAAAAACTCAGAAGCTAAAATTTATTCACATCAGCCCATCTTCCTTCATTCTTCAGCATCAGAAAACCACCACCAAGCAAAGCTTCATAGCCACTTCTCATCATCTTCATTAATCCAAACACAGCAGAACATCACCACAACCTGTCTCTGCGAGCCCAACGGACCACCACCCACCACCGTGTTCTCCTCTACCTCGGCCTTATAGCAGTTTCTCGTCCAGCCTCGTAGCACCACGAACTGTCCTCCACCTCACCGTCCAGATCGCGCCCATGCAGATCCGTCGCCATCCTGGTAACTCCACCGTCGCGAGACTTCCACCGCACTGCACAACCGCCATCCGTTACTGTCTCAGCTCGACCACCGCCGCGAAACCTGTCCATCGCTGCCCCTGTTCTTCGCGCCTCTGAAAGAACCACCACCACCCTGCACCGTCACGCCGTTGTGAGCCGCTGCCTTCTGCCGCCGGCCACGCCTCCCTGGTGGGATTTACTTCCTTTGAACCAGCACTCTTGTTCTGATCGTTATTATTGGTGAGTGAATGAAGAGAGGGAGTGAGGAACTTTTGTTGCTTTCTGAGAGTAGGTGACGAGAGGGACGAAGGGAAAGGAACGCGGTGTTAATTTTTCATCTCATATAATTACAGCCATGCCATTAATGAAAACAGGCTATTCTCCGTGTTTTTTAGGATTAGGAGAACTGAAAACATAAAATAAAACCAAAACAATGATAAGATGTTCTCTTTTTTCTGTTTTAAAAACTAAAAAACAGATATAATTTTTAAAACAACTTTTTATAAAATAGTCTTTTCAAACATATTTTTTTGTTTTTTTGTTTTTGAAAACAAAAAACTGTTCTGGAGACCAGTAAACAAACAGGGCCTTAGAGTCTATTTGCTTTGTTTCTAGTTTTCTGGTTTGATTTCCTGTTTTCAGAAATAATTATAAAATTGTCACCTTATTTTTATTATGTTTCCTGTTTTCAAATATTTGTATAAGAAACACTGAAAACAACTTTTCTCTGTTTTTCAGTTATTCTTGTACAAAATTTTGAAAACAGGAAACAAAATGAAAATAATGTGGCACTTTAGTAATTATTTTTAAAAACATGAAATGAAAACAATAATTTGGAAACAAAGCAAACATTTTAGTGATTTGGTTACTAACGGTTTTCTTGAAGGATTGTGATGTTATTATTTAATTTTATTTTATTTTAAGAGTTTAATTTCTATGCATTGATAGGGTAATTGAGTTTTACACTGACATCTAATGATATTTTGACAAATCAATTTTATTATTGTTAAATTAAATTAAATTAAAATCACATATGTCAGTGTAACTTTGTTTTCTGTTAGACTATGTTTTCTGTCTTATTATTTTTATTATATTATTATATTATCTAATTCAATCGCAGTTTAATAATTAATTTAACAAATTAAGCACCAAAAGAAATTAATTTAACAAATCAGGTGAACTGATTTGTAATTGTAATCTTAAAGCCTGGCTAGTTAGCTGTAACTTTGATTTTTATATTGATTAGTTTAGTAGCAGCACTTATAAATTATAATATACCACTATGTATAAATATGAGATAAAATATCATTGGAATATTTTTTTTATCAAAATTTGAATTAAAACATTTAGATATTCACAAAATAAAGTTGATCATAAAAAGTATTAATTAAAATGAGCTTATCTCTAAAGAACAAATGAGGATATATAATTTATCTTTGGCAAATATTAACGAGTGTCCTAAGGGCATTAGTTAAGAAATCTCAAAAAAAAAAATGTAAATTTTCATAAGATGTGGATATCAATACATTGGGAAGGAATATATGTAAATTTTCAACAAATAATTGTTAAGTTCTTAAATGTCTGATGTGCATTTGTCCTAAGTTTTGATGAAAACTAAATATTTATCAATGATTTAATTGAACTCCATCTTGGTTGCTGACCCACTACAAAAAAAACGTGTTTACCGACGGCCTAAACCCGTCGGAAAGTCAAACAAACCGTCGGAAAACAGAGTTTCCGACGGACATGCATCCGTCGGAATCCAGTGCGTAGGAAAGCATTTCCGACGGAACGCCCTTCCGTCGGTAAAGTTACCGACGGATTAAACCGTCGGAAATTAAAAACGGGTTTTCCGACGGAAAAGTCCGTGGGAAATTTTTCCGACGAAATTTCCGTCGGAAATTGTGAGAATGTTTTCCGACGGAAATATCCGTCGGAAATTGTTTCTGTATTATTCTTTCTATATTTTAAAACTAATTTGTTTTTAAATATTAATTAATTTGTTAATGTTATTTTATTTAAAATTATTAAATAATTTTTTATTTTAAATATTATTTATTATTTAATTTTTATTTTAAAAAGTGATTATTATTTATTTTTATTTTAAATGTTAAGTTTTATTTGATTTTATTATAATTAATTAAATATAATAATTTAAATTCAAAACTGAAATTACAAACTAAATTAAAAAATGCAGTTACATTAAAATAAAACCAAATACATAAATATTCGTCAATGTATTAAACTCATCTACATCTATATAACTATCCTAATAGTCATCATAATAATGGATAACGTCGTCATCCTGTCGGGGGGATCTCGCCAGTGTCAGGTGACCATCATCCTGCGGCCCAGAAGGCGCATTGCCATCATGTGGCTGCGGCGGTGGATCGGTACAAGTAGTGGATGGCTCGCCAGTATGGAGTACCCCCTGCATAGCGCTGCGCCTCTCAGGTGGAAGCAAATCGATCAGAGAGGTCATCACCTGCGACCATGACTCCATCCGCTGCTGCATGCGCTCTGCATTCCGCCTCTGCTCCTCCACCTCCTGCTTCAGCCGCCGCACCTCCTCCGTGTCCTGTGAGCCAGAGGGTGCAGTCTCCCGAATGGTCAAGCTCGACGACGACCCCCGACTGATGGTACGAGCTAGAGACGCGGTACCGTAGATCCGCCCTTTCTTCTTCTTCCCGCCCGTGACATCCATCCAGACCTGGATCTGTATCCGCTCAACCTCAGCGAGGTCTACCTGAGAAGGATCCGAGGCACCAGAGCAGGAGGCAACCTCAGATGCAACCCGACTGAACCTGGCATTGTACTCCTCCTGTGATGAATACATTACAAAAATTATGTTATTAAACTATAACACTAACATATACTTTAAATGTGATAGCACTTTATATATATATAGCTCACCATGGTCTGCCTCGACCTCTCATCAACATACTGGCCGGTGTCCGAGCAAATATGCGTCTGCTGAAAGATGGAAGGGACATCGACGGGAGGGACATCGACGGTAGGGACATCGACGGTCCGGGCAAGCTCTCCTGCCTGCAATCAACACAGGAATAAAATCAATTAAATATTTTTTAAATTGTTAACAAAAATATACAGTTTATATATTAAATTATTTATATATACATACCATGTTAATGGCATGCTGCATGTGGCTAATCGAGCCACCGGTGTGCATGCTCCCACCCCTCTCTGAAGCCCGATTCCTCTTCGCCTGCAGACACTTCAGCTTGTAAGCTGGAGTGTCCCAGTAGGCACATAACTGGGCCCAGATGTTGGGCCCGATGTAATCCCGACGTATCCGATCCTCCCTACACTCCTGGAGCATGTCCCTCAGTCGGTGCGGTGCACGCTCGTTAAAGATAGCGCGTATCTGAGTCATGCTCCGGTAACCAGCGCACAAGCTCCTATGGACAAAGAAAAAAACATTAATAACATTATACAAAAAATATATATAAAATACGTGAAAAAATTAAGGGACAATTACAGGAAATAATAAACAACAACTTACCCCGAATCGTCGGAAGATACGATCCCTGTCGGGATCGGGGATCACCCCCCATGATGGCCAGAAGCGACGATAATGCTTCTTGATGGCCCAGGTAACATGCTTGGATCCCACTTTCGATGGGATCCACCTGAAAAAATTATAAGTTTATTAATACAATAATATGACAACCAACAAATATACACTAAATGAATAGTAACTAAAATAGTCAAAGTTAAAAAACACTAAATTAAATGAAACTTACGTGTGAGAAACTGGCCGGATCCATGGTCGATCCTCAGGTGCGGGAGTCCTGGCCCACTTAGGAGTCTCCTCTGCCGCGACTGATTGCTGTGCAGTCGATGAGGATGGCATGGTGACGTCGTGATCGTGAGCGGCCGCGGATGATGCGGATGGAATGTTAGTATCTGGCTGTGGTTGCCTCCCAGGAGTCGGCATAAATGCCAATCCTGGTGACTGTGTGGCCGGTGCAATCGATGATGGTGGTGGGGCTGGGTGTAGGTGTGGTCTTGGTCCAGTAGGGGGCGGCGAGTAGCCGGCTGGTGCGTGTCCAGGCTCAAAGCGACTGGACGAAGGGACATAGATGGAGGGTAGTACAGTATGGGTAGGGGATGGTGTCGTATGGGTCGGTGAGGGTGTAGAATGGGTGGGGGATGGTGTAGAATGGGTGGGGGAGCCTGCTGTAGATGCCGCTAGGGTGGATGAGGCGGGGAAGGGGGTAGGTACGGTGGGTGCGGAGGTGGCTGCAGCAAAACGAGCAAGCACCTGGGGCCTGATGGTGTATTGCCCCCGTGCCTTAGCCTTCCCCTTCCCCTTATCACCGCTGGGCGGTGGGGGACGGGACGACTCTCCTCCTGATGCTGACATATCTATTTTTATAGCATAATTATAAATCAATGTAAATTTAGTAAATCGATCGACATTTAAGTCACTAATTAGGCACATATTTAAAATACAACAAAATCTGTCAACTCTTATATTGAAGTGCATAAGAAAATATTTAAAATACAATAAAATTAACTTAACAGAGACATTCCTATTCAGAGTCAGTATCATCATCTGATTGTAAGTCTGACTCTTCTTCTTCTTGCATTGAGTCATCACTTTGGACCTCTTCCTCTGGTGACTGATTGCCAATGACCACTTCTTCCCCTTCATTTGCAGATCCCAACATGCCAGTAATACGCTCGATCTCAATGACTTCATTGACATGTGACGGTTCATCTGCCTGGAAGGGCGTCTCATCCTCTCTATCATCGATTTCTATGCGACCCCTAGGCTTGGTAGTGATAGCAACACACCAACCTCGTTTGTCCGTTCTCATTGCTGGATAAGGGACATAGTAAACTTGTTTTGGATTCTGAGCAATTATAAATGGATCAAACAGTTGATATCTTCTATCCATGCGAATGTCCACAGTTCCATACTTGGGATCCATCTTTGTTCCTACCCTTGATGGATCAAACCAGTTACAATAAAATAAGACTACTTTTTTAGGATAAGTAGTAGTATTGTATTGTAACTCGTATATGTGTTTTATGACCCCATAAAATGCACCAGTACCTTCACCCTGTACGACAACCCCGCTATTAACTATCTTTTTGCCCACGTTCCATTCATCTGTGTGGAATTTGTACCCATTAACAAAGTATGTATGCCATGATCTAACAGAGCTATAGGGCTCGTACGCTAAATCTCTCAAGTGTTGAATAGTCACGCTTAATGGTTGCTGATAAACCTACGAATATGTAAGTCATAGTAAATAATTACTTTATCAATTAGAACTTAAGCTTAATATATATTGACACTTGTTGCTTGAACCATTCAGGAAATTCTGCATGTGTATGAGCAAAACCATCTTGTCCACTTAATTGATTAATTTGCAGGAACACACTGACAAATAAAATGTGTACAGTGTGTTAACAGAGAAATTGATATAATATGTATATATTATTTCAAAATTAAGTCGTTGAAACTTACTCGTGGTATGGTTTCACCTCGGTGCAATTTATCAACACATGAACATGGGCCGATGTATACTCCTCATCACTTAACCAGTAAGTAAGCTCCTTGCCAGCATGACGACCAGGAAGGTTAAATACTGACAGCATATAAGGATACCCTGCACTATCAGCACTTACCTCGTTCCTAATATTTCTTGGGGCCAACATGAAGTTATTGAAATAGTGGGAACAAAAATGGGTTGTCTCACGGTGTAAGTAAGAAGCACAGAATGATCCTTCCACCCTAGCCTTGTTTTTAACTGATCGTTTAGAGTCGCCCATGAATCTAAGTAATAAAAAAATGAATGACAAGTCATTATCCAATGGACAATCTAAGAGTTTAATGTGAAAATATAATAAAATTACCTTTCAAATGGATACATCCACCTATACTGTACTGGTCCACCAAGCTTCGCCTCATATGCAAGATGGACAGGGAGATGTTCCATTGAGTCAAAAAAATCCTGGGGGAAATACCCTCTCCATCTTACATAGAATTATTGGAATGTTTTCTTCCATCTTATTCAGACCATCCGCGCTTAAAGTTGCAGAGCATAGATCTTTGAAGAAATGACTGATTTCAGTAAGCGTGTTCGAAACAACCGAGGGCAATGAGCCGAAAGCAATAGGAAGCAAACACTCCATGAATACATGACAATCATGACTTTTCATCCCATGAAGCCTTCCCGTTCTTACATCAGCACATCGTGCCAAATTAGACGAATAACCATCAGGCATCCTAAGGTCTTTTAACCACCGACAAATTGACTTTGCTTCATCGGCAGTTAGACTGTAACAAGCTTTTGGTTTGACCATTTTTCCATTAGGCTGCGGCTTCAGCTCCAAATCCTTGCGTCTACAGTACAGAGCTAAGTCCATCCTTGCCTTCTCATTGTCCTTCATCTTGCCAGACACATTCATAACCATGTTAAAAATGTTATCAAATAAATTCTTCTCGATATGCATCACATCAAGATTATGCCTTAACAGATTATCCTTCCAATACGGTAGTTCCCAAAAAATACTTTGTTTTGCCCAGTTATGCCATTCTCCATACCCTGGTAATTTTAAGACACCTGCTTCAGTGACCTTAGGAAGATCCCTAACCCGACCCTAAATTTGTTCAGGAGTCAACAAAGGCGGTCGACCTTCCTCTTCTGTTTGATTCTTTTTGAATACTCGGGTATTCCTCCGGAAAGGATGATCACGATCTAAGAACCGACGATGAGAATCAAACCAGGAACTTTTGCCACCATATCTCAGGGTAAAAGCCTTTCCATGTTCCATGCAATACGGGCACGCCAATTTACCATGGGTCCCCCAACCAGATAACATGCCATATGCAGGAAAATCATTGATAGTCCACATCAGTGATGCCCTCATCATAAAGTTTCACTTCTTTGAAACGTCATAAGTCACCACACCATCCCAACACTTTTTCATATCATCGATAAGAAGCTGCAAATATACATCTATCCCAGCCTTCAGGTTACATGGTCCCGGTATGAGACAAGTCACAAACATATATGGTTTTGACATGCACATCTCGGGAGGAAGATTGTACGGCGTAACAATCACTGGCCAACATGAATATGGCGAGGCTGACGCCTGAATGTACGGTGTGAAACCATCCGAGCACAGCCTAAGTCGTACATTGTGAGGATCTGCTGCAAAATCAGGATGTACCCGATCGAAGTGCTTCCAGGCTTCACCGTCAAAAGGGTGGCGTATAACGCCTATACTTCTTCTATTTTCATAATGCCACCTCATCTGTCCCACAGTCTGCGATGATGCAAACAGTCTCTGCAACCTTGGAATTATAGGCAGATAGAACATTGCCTTCTCAGGAACTCGTTTGTTTTTACTACGGTCACTACTTTCAACGCGGTACCTGGATGTCTGACAAAATTTACATTGATCGAGCGTGCTGTCATTTGTTCCCAAAGCACTATCATAATACAGCATGCACCCGTTCGGACAACAGTCAATCCTCTTAGCCCCCAACCCAAATTTCGACACCAACCGCTTCGCATCATAATAACTTTTTGGCAACAACTCTTTGAAGGGTGTCACATCTTGAAGAATTTTACAAAAAAACTCCAAACACTACTCGGGGACATTCCAATTGGACTTGCAAGCTAGAAGCCTAACACAAATTGATAATTTTGAATCTGACGCCCCTTCAAACAATGGCTTATTTGTCTCTAACAATAAGTTGTAGAATCTCTGCGCCGATTCATTAGGAGGCTCTTCCATGTCATCAGACTCATCCGCCTCAAAATTCCCATGTTGCCCAAGACAATGATTCGCCATCATATGCATTGACTGGAGTTGTTCGACATAGTCATCGTGTAAGCCACTGCCTAATGCACCCATGTCAAGATCGTCACCACCGACTTCATTCATATCAATATCCGGCAACTCCTCGCCATGATCAGTCCATATCCAATAATTAGGCTTGAACCCACGTCGGTATAGGTGTAACCTCACATTGTCATCACTCAAAACCGTCATACAATTGCACTTTATGCACGGACATCTAATCCCCCCCTCTTCGGCATAATCACTATGTTGCTTGGCTTTCGATATAAACTCCTCGACTCCATCTACAAATGATTGTTTCAGAAGTCGTCTCTCAGACTCGTTCCTATCATACACTTAACTACGGCTCGGGGGATAATATTCCATCCTTCTGCATTTCCAGATAAATTAACGTATTTTTAAACATGATACTATAACCCCGAACCGCTCCCTTTCCTTAAAAGGTGTGGCCCTATCCCATTCGAGGAAAAACTTTTTCACCACTGTATTATACTAGTTACTCATCGCTTCTCATGCCTTATAGCTAACGAAATTTCGGTAGCATTTCCCATTGGTCTCCAAGTACACGACTTGACCGCGGTAAGATACCACAATCAAATATGGACTCGGAGAACAAAAGGAAATGCTTCGACCCGAAATTTCATCAACTATTTAACAGATGAGAATCAGTGAGTAATTAGTATATCAGTGGAGAAAAAGTTTCTTCCCAAACTGTCCCAATTGGACAATTCAAGATTCAATAAAATGAGCGATACCATGACCACGAGTACACATGCTCAATAATATTGAATCTCGAACGGGAAACTAAGGTTTTTCTCACGTACGTATTAATAATACTCTAAAATATAATAAAATAAAACTTTTAGTAACATAGACATTTTATATAAAGTTTGACATTTTATATAAAAACACATATATATATCAACAACAACAAAATTAAAACACATAAGCAACTATCATACACAAAGTATTTGTCTAAAAAATAAATCGCATAATTACCCGTCTAACTTTATATCAAATCATTTATTTTTAAGTTAATTTATTTATTAAATCATTATTTATTATTTATTTACTTTTATATTTAATGTTATGTAAGTATTTAGTTTTTTTTTTTTTTGAAGTAAAGTATTTAGTTATTAGTTATTTACACATATTAAATTTTATTATCAATTTTATTATTGTTATATAAAATTAACTTTATTTACTAATTAAACCATTTTGTTATTCAAATTTTTTAGGCAACTTCATTTTAATGACAGTCATTTCGTCAATGTTCCCCGATGCGTGTCATTTTTTAAAATTATTGTTTTTAAATTTTTATTTAATGCTCCATCTAATTTATTGTTACGTAGTTATATAATTATTTACAATTTTAATCTTAATTAATTTTAAATTTATTGTTATGTACGTATGCAACTTTATTTATACTATATGTTTTAATCACGACCGCCACCTCGTCCACGCTCTCCGATGCACAATGATTAGCTAATCGTCTCACCGCTCGTTAATATTTATTTAATTACCTTTACACGTAATTTATATTAATTATCACAAAATTTATTTCAACTAATTAATATTATGTTTCATGTACTCTCCCGCTAACTAACACCTAGACATCGGTTTCATTCCGCACCACGAAGTAGTGGCGCATCAATTGTATCGTCACTGTCATACTTTGGATGGAAACCTTTCTCGATCATTTAATTTATTTCATCAAATTATTACTTAATTAGCTGGATGCTTCATTATTCCAAAGTTATTTAATTAAATCAATATTTCAATTAATTAGTTTTATTAATTCAAATTTAGTTGCATCAATTTAAATGTTAGCTAAATATTAGCAACAATATGAATTAAATCCTACAATAATTATAAATCAAAAACATAATTAACATCTCACAAAATCCTAAACTTCCAAATCAACAAATATAATTGTACAACCAGTCCAAAAAAAAACATATGATAATTATACAAATTATATTATATATTATTACACACTTAACAAAATAAACAATTTGAAACCAATTTAACAAAATAAAAAAAATACAAACCTGGCAGTGTAGACAGTGGTGGCTCCTCTACAGCGGTGGTGATGATGATCACAACAACTCTGTAACAAACAAAAAACATCACAACTAATTAAACACTTAATTAACAAACATTAAAATTTTAATTAAAAAAAATTTAAAATTTAAAACTAAATATACCTAGCAAACAGTGGGGGAGGAAGTGGTGGTGGTGGTGGTGGCTGTCCGTTCTGCAGTGGGGGAGGAAGGTGGTGGCGTGCGGTGGAGATGGTGGTGCTGGCAGTGGTGGCGTGCGGCGGTGCGGTGGCGTGCGGTGGCATGCGCACGGCAATGGCGGAGGGGAAAGGAAAAGAGGGAGAAGAAGGGAAAAGAGAAAGGGTAGAGAGGGAGAAAGGAAGAAGAAGAGGAAGGGGAAATGGGGCGAAGGGGTTTCGGGTTGCCGGAGGGGACGAGGTGGGGCCGCAGCTGCCGTCGCAGGTGAGGAGAGGGATGAGAGTTGGGAGAGATGAGAGAGGAAGAGTTGCAGAAGTGAGGGGGGAGGGAAACGGTTTCAGTCATATTACAAAGTTACCGACAGACTAGGCCGTCGGTAACTATAGACGGATTCAAATTTCCGACGGAAATTCCGTCGGTAAATAAAAAATATTTTTACCAATGCGTTACCGACGGAAATTTCCGTCGGTAATTGTTCCTGCCATTTTTCGCGCCAATGTTTCGACGGACATACCGACGGAACACCTGTCGGTAACGTTTCCGACGGCCTTTCCGTCGGAAATTTCTGTGACTTTTCAAAATCCGGATTTCCGACGGCATTTTCCGTCGGTAACTGATAGAGTTTCCGATCGAATTCGTGCCGTCGGTAACATGCCGTCGGCAATTCCCTGCTTTCTTGTAGTGACCTATCTATTTAATGTGCAGATTATCACTTTAAGTATATTTATAACCTGTCTGCCCTAAGTCTATCTTGGTCAAAACCGGAGAACACCCGTCTAATGAGCAAAGCTTGTTGGAACCAAAGTGGTTATGGTTAAAATAATCTCTTAAGTTTTGATGTTAACAAAAATATTAAATTTATATGGCAAAGTTATGTTGTGAACTAACTTGTCTATTCCAGTATACAGAACTGCATTAATTTTCGATAGACGAGAAAACTAGTCTAAAGTTTCCTTAGGAAAGTTTAAAAGCTTCGCAGGTCCAAGGTTTACTCGCTAGATGAGCTTTCAAATTTATTTGATAAAGAACTAGTCCAAAAGTATATCGCTAGACGAGTAGTTAGAAATAACTAAGTTTAAAAGGTGCTAGATGAGTTCCTAAGTATATCTTTGTAAGAAGCACTAAACGAGGTTTTAAATCCTCCAGGAAAAGAACCAGTCCAAAGACTTATAGTCCATCTGATAGACGTTAGACGAGTAACTGACTAGATTCCCCGATAAAAACAAAGATAAGTCACACTAGTCTACTCGATAGAACTACTAGACGAGGTATCAGTAGACTACCTAGTTACTTCTTGTTCTATATTAAGAATTCACGTCCAAAGACATATCTGTTTTTCACTCATCCAGACATCGAATTTATTTCAAATGATTGATTATTTAATTTCGAATGTTTCCATATCCTTTCCTTTGTTATTTGAATTGTTTAGGGCTTTGTTTCTTGGTAAGAGAAATATAGTACCTTCAAATACACAAAACTTTGTACTCTAATACACATGCTGCTGTAAAGTTGAATAAAGTACAAAGAAGGAAAGACAGAAAGCTACTTTCGAGTACAAAAGAGAAGTGACAGAACCATTTCCAGCTCCACTGATAACCAAAAGTGCTTTTCTGAAGATCACATATCAAGTTACCAGAACTCAATGGATACTAGCATTTAGTGCTATGTCTAAATGGATATTTTTGAAGACCGTTGAAGAAGAAGAAAGAGCTCAAGCTGAAGAGCTCTATAAATACTGGACAACCCCAGTAAAGAATATATCGAAACGCTGATATTCAAAAGGTGTCAAATCTCTGCACAAACTTCTCTTGAAAAGTTTCATTGTAATCTCATCTGATCTTAAACTTTCATACCCTCACACATAGTGAGCTTGTAGATCAATCTTTAAATCCCTTAAGTTAGAGAGAGCCTGAAGAGGCTTGACTGAAAAAGAATACTTGAGTGCCTAGAGAGGTGTTGGATACTTGAGTGATTGTAAGCCTGAAGATGTGTTGAATACTTGTAAAGCTATTGGTTTAAAATGGAGAAAACCTTCAAGTAGAAGGGACTGGACGTAGCTCTTGGTTGGAAAAGAGTGAATCAGGATAAAACATCTTTGTGAATCTTCTATCCCTAACTCTTTATAGTTTTTCTTTATACTAATTGTAGGGACTTGATTCTGAGTTTGCTAACTTCTTTAAAAAGGATTTTTATTGTGTGATTACTTTACTCCATGCTTGCAAAAAGGTTTTAGAAAAAGATTTTTCAAAAACTGTTAAGAAATACCATTTAACCCCCCTTCGTGTGTTTCCCTGTGTCAACTTCAAAGCCAACCTATCTACTGACTTAGCTTAATTGTTGACTTTCTGCTTAGAAGAGTCAATCTGTCTAATGAAGCTTTTACCCGTCTGTGGTCCTTCAATGTGGAACATGCAAGGATGGAAGAACTTTTGTGAGCGGTCTACTCAGTCAGAGGTTATTGAAGCTTTCTCTCTCACAATGATCAATAATTTCAGAAGGTCAAACACTCAAGCAACCATGGAACTCAGAAAAGGACTGCTTCCAATATGCTTTATTCCCTAGTACATCTGGAAGTTGCACGAAAAGGGAAATGTGCTCAGTAAAGTACAAAACAACCTGAGCAACTCTGATTTGATTGCTGCACAAAACATAAAGCACTGCTCATCTCTGTTAGAGTACAACCAACGTCCCTATGCATTAAATGGATGCCCAGAACGACTCTATTGCATTTAATGAAGCTCAGCTCAAAGCCAAAAATCAAGAGGAATGTCTCTAACGGATTTAAAATGATTGAAGGCTATAAATAGAGAAGACATTGAAGATGAAGACATAGAGAACACATCATTCAAAGAACCATTACTCTGTGCATTTATTTCTTCATGATTTTAATCTTTATTCTTCAATCATTTGAAGTTATTACGCAGTCTTTCTACCCTTCACATTAAATTCACTCTTTTGAGTGTTAGTGACAGACTTGCAAGTTGTATTTATTACAATCTTCTTTCAAACAAACTTGAGTGAGCCTGAAGAGGCTAGATGTGCAAATAATACTTGTCTTGGAGCCTGTAGAGACTAGGTGTGCAAAGAATACTTGTTGTCTGCAACCTGATCAGTTATAGTGGAGAAAACTTAGTCCTGTTAAGGACTGGACGTAGCCCTAATTGTTAAGGGGTGAATCAGGATAAAATAACCGCGTCTATCTCTATCTTTGTCTCTTTAGTTAATTTGTTTATCTTATCTGTTAACTAACTAAAGGGGTTAAAATGTGAATATTAAATAAGTTTTAATCTTGCATGCTAGTGTGTTTTTCTATTGAAAAACCATTAGACAAGTCACTTGCCTGTGCTCTTTCAAATCACTTGTCTGTCCATAACTTCTGTGTGCGAAAAAGTTTTTAACTTCTATCTAAAGTCTGATAAACACAATTCAACCCCCTTTTCGTGTTTATAATTGTTTATTTAATAATTACCTTATTTGGATTCCTTAAACAATACTTTTAGGACACTTCCTAGTAAAATCCTTATTTTTTTATGTCATTTAGTGAATTAAATTTTCGATAAATGTAACATACACTATTAGTGTAAAAATTTCACACTGACATCAACTAATATTTTAACATGTATACTTTTATTTAATAACTAAGAGGGAAATAATAATAATAATAATATTGATTTGTCAAGATGTTACTGAATGTCTGTGTAAAAATTCTTTATATTAACAGTGTATAGAAATTAAACTCTTAATTTTTTTTATATATATTTTATTAAATAAAATAAATAAATATACCCAAATTCATTTAAAAAAAATGAGAATGTTAACCAGTTGCCTAAGGGGATTGGTTAAGGAACCAAAAGAAGAAACTTATCATTAGAAAATGTTGCATTTAACATTTGAAGGTGTGTTCTATTTAGTTTTTCAAGAAACACTTATTTTATTGGAATCGTTAGTGCATGTTTGGTTACTAACGCAAACTAGCTTTTGGCACCCAAATCCCAGTTGCCACAGTAACTAGTGTCTTTGGGTGCAAAATCAGTTGAAAATAATTGATTCCAGTGGGGTTAGAATTGATTTTGATAGAAGCAAGAATTTCTAGCTTTTCCGTTGAGTAGAATTGATTTTGGGTATGGAACCCACAAAATTATTTATATTCATCAAAAGTGATTTTATTTTATCATCCAAACATAAATTATTCTTTTAAACTCACTTTTAAAATATTATTGCCAAACACAAATCTATTTTTTCAATCTTGATTTTTACAAAATCAATTCTTTTAGAATCAATTCCTTCAAGATCAATTTTATCAAAATCTAAAGCAAATTGATCTTAATCAATGCTCACATGTGCTGGTTAACAAAATCCTTAAAAAATAATTTTTTTGTCCTAATTTAAAACCCTACGTGCTGGTCGGAGACCCTACAAAATTAAAAAGGAAGTTACGTCACGTTTTGGGCCAAATAGAAACCAAACAGTCGAACACCACGCACGGGGCCCTTGCACCGAAAACGACAGACGATTGGTCTCTTCCAGTCCCATCTGATTCTCTTTTTTGATTTTTTTTTCACTGCAAACTCTTTTCCCCAGTGGAAATGGTAACATCACGGGTTTGTTGTTAGTTCCGATTTTGAGTTTGAAGAAATACAATTCCAAAAACGAATGCAGTCTTCAGGTTATTTCAAGACATTGGCTTGTGATCGTGCTTTCTTTCTGACAGACACTGTTTTCAATGAAAATATTAAAAAGAATTTTGTTAATATCTTCGGTAGTGAAACTCATTAGAGAATAGATATTTATCTTCCGGGTCCTAACATGTTACATATCTATTTTTTATTCCACGTTTGATTGTATTTTAAATTTTTGGTCTCTTTACTATTTATCTCAAACTATGATTTTGGTTTCTATAACTTTTTTAACATATATGGTCCCACAACTTTTCCAATGTTGTAAACTCGGTCCTTTCATTCAATATCTGTCAATTTTTCAATGATCAATAGAGGAAAATCACTGCTTTAAGGATATAGAACCTTTGATTGAGATTTTATGTTAAATGACCATGTGGTGAAAAAAAAAAAAGTTCTCGTAAAGGAGGAAAGAAACTGATAAATAACATAGAAAAAACATTGAATCATGTTGAAGCGGAAAGATAGAGGAGGGAGAAGCTCAACAAGAGATTGTATGCACTCAAAGCAGTAGTTCCTTTTTGTTAATCATTGAAAAATTGACGTACCTTGTACGGAAGGACTGAATTTACAACATTGGGAAAATAAATAGTGGAACCAAATGTGTTAAAAAAAAAATCAAATGTACTAAAATCACACATAATCAATAATATGACGATCAAAAGTATAATTAAATCTTTATTTTATATTACTTGATTTAAACAAGCATCCACTGTGATGGTGCAAATAATATCACTTTCTAGAAAACATTTTTCCGAAAAGAAACCACAAGAGAATTTTTTTTTTTGACAAAAAGAAACTAAAAGAGATGAAAAATGTAATTTAATTAATGAGGAACGATGAGCACAGTAACTAATTGTTTAACTTAAAAAATGTTAATTTTTTCTTCATCAGAATTTAGATTATAGATCCCTATTAAACTCATCTTCCTTTTATATACAGTAAATCCCCCTTCACTCATTATAACGGGATTTTGATTTAAATATCTCAGCTTCATTATTTTGGTTTCATATCATATAAATACTTTAGGATGTTTATAATTCAAGGACATTCCAGTAAAAAAAAGAATTTCAAGGACATTTGTATGATACATGTCTCTTTATTCAAATGATTTTAAATCATTTTTGCATTTCAATACTATCATCACAAAATATTTCTTGTAACTGCCGTCACTATCAAAACAATCATTCATTTCAGTCATTTCCTAACGAAACGGATAATAAGTTGCCAATTCAATAATATTTACATTTTGGCCAATTAATTTACATAAATAATTTTAAAATCATATTGTAATATCTAGTCTGTTTTGTTAAATGATAAGAGTATTTCTATGTCTGCTTTCTCAACAATTTTTTTTTTTTTTTGATAGAACAATTTATTTTTTTTCGTCCTCAACAATTGAGTCTACCTGTATAAGTTGCTATTTGAATGAGGCGATTTTAATGATGCGCCCACAGTGTTCTTAAATATTTGTGAGAAACAATTCTGTTACGTATTAGCCTAAAGTCACTCCTTAACTAGTTAAATACCAGACAAACCACACTTAGTTATCTGATATATCAATTTATATATGCCATTATATGGGTTCAATGACCTAATAAATCATAATGCTACTTATTTAACATGTTCTTATAATAAATACACCTCTCTCGAGGCCGTATCTTAGTTTGATAATTTAATAAAAGAAGATACAACTCAAAAGTAATGACAATATAATCTAATTTGAAAGTGATTGATGAATGATGATTAGCTAGCAGTGAAGGCTAAACGCGTAATAGCGTCACAATGTACAGAGGGGGTTCTAACAGTTTCTAAGGCAGGTGTGGTGCCTATATATACCCGATATTATATAAGAAAGACGTATCACACAACACAAGTTGAAACACAGAAAATGGGTTCTTCTTTATGGATTACTCTGATTTTGGTATCACTGGCTTCTGCCTCCTTCGCCGCCATACCAAGGAGGCCCGTTGATGTGCCATTCGGCCGAAACTATGTCCCTACCTGGGCCTTTGATCACATCAAATACTTCAATGGAGGTTCTGAGATTCAGCTTCATCTTGACAAGTACACTGGTATATGTTCTTAATGCTATGCAGTATGCACCTTTTATTTTCTGTGTAAAAGAAAGTTATGTGTTGTTCACTATCCTTTATCCATTTAGTTATAATTTATAAACTTCATTTTTCATAATATTCATGCATTTTTGAACAGGTACTGGCTTCCAGTCCAAAGGGTCATACTTGTTTGGTCATTTCAGCATGTACATAAAGATGGTTGCTGGTGATTCAGCTGGCACAGTCACTGCTTTCTATGTAAGGAAAAAAATGTTTTTTATTTTTTAAGGTTTCCACCAATTTGTTTTCTCTGTTTTGTTATGTGACCTTTTTTGCTTTGATTGGAAACTATGCAGCTATCTTCTCAAAACGCAGAACATGATGAGATAGACTTTGAATTCTTGGGGAACAGAACAGGACAACCTTACATTTTGCAAACAAATGTGTTCACAGGAGGAAAGGGTGACAGAGAACAGAGAATCTATCTCTGGTTTGATCCTACACAATCCTACCACAGATACTCTATTCTCTGGAACTTGTATCTTATTGTGTAAGTACTGCACTGAGCTCATGTGCATTCCCTTAATCAGTAACAGTTTCACTTGCCCTTTTAAGTAACCATTACCATCCATCTTGTTCCCTCACACTTTTTTTAGAGTTCAATATTTAAGACACCAATCATAACTTGTCAATAAGGATAAATAGATAGAGTTCTCTGCTTATGTTATTTGAACATCGAATTTTGGACACCATATTTGATATCCGCATTTTAAAAATATATAAAGATACAATGAGGTATTCTTATTGTGATGATCAAGAATCTTTTGTCAAATGGTTAATATATATATACTGACAGAAACTCAAATTTGGGGTGTACAGTTTCTATGTGGATGATGTCCCAATCAGGGTGTTCAAGAACAGCAATGACTTGGGAGTGAAATTCCCATTTAACCAGCCAATGAAGTTATACAACAGCTTATGGAATGCTGATGACTGGGCCACAAGGGGTGGTTTGGAGAAAACAGATTGGTCCAAAGCACCCTTCATAGCTTCCTACAAAGGGTTCCACATTGATGGGTGTGAGGCTTCTGTGAATGCCAAGTTCTGTGGCACTCAAGGAAAGAGGTGGTGGGATCAGCCAGAGTTTCGTGACCTTGATGCTGCTCAATGGCAAAGGCTCAAATGGGTTCGCCAGAAATACACCATCTACAACTACTGCACTGACCGCAAGCGCTACCCTCAACAACCTCCTGAATGCATTAGAGACCGAGACGTTTAAGATTTCAACTACTCTTGTTGTTATTCTTAAGTATTATTACTTACCACCATAAAAGTTCTCATTTACTATCATCCCTACACCTCAGCATTGATATAATTTGGACAAAATAATTTTTTGGGTACCTAATGCTGTTTTTCAATAAAATTATAATGTATGTAATAGTTATTACATATGTTATTATGTTGTTGTTATTGATAAACATGCATAAGTATCCAAAAAAGTCATACCTTAAGTTTTGTTCATATAAATTCATATATGGATTTGTTCTTTGTATTGGTCATCTATCATTATTTATTGTCACTATATGTTATTGTTTGAGGTTTGAGCTATGTAACGTAAAAGATTGGTGGTTGAAAATGAAAGCAGATGAGTCTCTGGCTCACTGATATATTTTCTTTGTATCTGTAATTCAATTTCATTCTCTATATACTACTGTCACCAGTGGATACTATTCTGGCTTTATCTTATTTGTCATGTACTTTACTTGTATGGGGCCTCTCCTAGTGAATGAGTTGTATTCTATTGCGCATATCTGTATTTGGGTCCTCTGGTCCCAGAAATGACAAAGACACCGACAAGGGATTAGGCAAAAGTAGAAAGTGGTGATTTTGAAAACGTAGACAAAATCACTGAACCGGTAAACGTGGCTCCACTAATCACTTCTGCATGTTAAGTGTGTTACAGGAGGGGGGCAGTGCATAACAACAATCTTTAACTGGCTAGGAGCAACTTTATTTGACAAGTCTAGGTGGTGATTAGCATTTAATGGTACCATAAATAACGCACTTGGGAGGTAGTAAGCACGTAAGGTAATGGGATGCAGAATTCGGAAAAGAATTAAAGACGTCTAGTTTTAGTTACTTACTTCTTTTAACTTTCCACATAACTAGGTCAAGATCTGAGTGGCTGATTGAGAAATATGGACCCGAACCTGGATATAGTCAACAAGTTAGAAAAAGGAAAAAGAAAAATGGCAAAATGCTAACGGTTCATTTTTTTTAACCAATGGATAAAGAGCCCCAGAAAATAAGATCAACTAACAATGTTCTAGTTAGTTAAGAAAATAAATAAAATATAAGTTTGTATTTTTTGTTTGACGAAAAAAATATATATTTGTATTAAGAAATTAAATACATGACTTTTTAATACATTAAAACATAAGTTCTAGGTAAAAGATTAATGAGTCTTCAAGTTCTACTATTGTTTACCATCTAACTTTGTACTGTTCTAAATTTGTTCACCATCTAGCTTTGTACAAACAGGTTTGTTAGAAAAACAAACTATTTTAATACGATATAATTCTAAAATAGTTTTTTATAGGCAAATGTTAGTATGTTAGTTGTTATGTTAAAAAGACCAAGGGGGACTAGGCCAAAACCCAAGCCAAGAAAAAAGAATCATGCAAATATATAAAAAGGAAGATCAAATCTGTTACGATTAAAATCCTCTAAAATAAAATTTGGGGGCAAGTCCCACTAAATATAACTATGATTAACAAGGCCAAACGTAGCTAACTTGTCAGTACATGTGTTGCCTTCCCTAAAAACATGGGAACAATAAAAATTGCATATACTTGAGCATGCTCTGGCAATTTATCCACCAGTTTAAAAGTTTCCATGGAATGAAATCAACATTTTTGAAAGGCTTCACCACTAGCATAGAGTCATATTCTAACCAAAACTTGGTCCATCCTTTATGAAAAGCTATCTCAACGGCTTTCATAGAAGCAACAAGTTCTGCATAGAATGAATTAGCTACTCCATAGAAATCAGAAAAGCTACCCAAGAAGGCTTCACTAGATTCTCTAAAAATTGCACCTCCTTAAAACAACTCCGGATTACCCATTGAAGCACCATCCGAGTTACATTTTATCCGGCTACAAGGGGGTTTGTACCAATTTACTTGAATTATCGTAGCTGATTGACAACAGCTCTTGGTGCATTGGCACTGGAAGAAGTATAAATTTTTGGCTTGATCATTGGCTTCCTAAGCATTCATCTGTTTTAGAGCTGCTTGAGATTCCTGCATCTGTTCATGCCTCTCTCAAAGCAAAAGTATCAGACTTCATTGGCAATGGCTCTTGGAAGATTCCAAAATTCCTTTGCTAACATAGTTAATCTAATGCAGCAAATTCACATTCCTTTCGAAAGTTATGATGATATACTGGTATGGAATGACTCTGATAATGGTCATCTTTCCTTTCAAGATGCCTATTCTGAAGTTAGATTGAGGGGCTAGCAAGTTAGTTGGGGGGAAAACAAAATGGAATATTAATATTCCTCCCTCTAATTCCTTTCTAATTTGGAGACTGATTCATGACAAATTACCAACAGATGAATACCTTTTACATAGAGGATGTACAACAGTTTCGATCTGCAGCTTGTGCTATATGCTGCAGCAGAGACTTCTATCCACCTCTTTTTTCAATGTAAAGTGGCTTCCAAGTTGTGGAATTGGCTAAGTTCCATGCTACAATTCAGAATTTACCATACCTCCATCTCTACAATTTTATGCTTGTTGGACAAACAGTGGAGCCCGCAGGGTAAGGATGTTGTTGTTTCAGCTATCACTCATACTGTCTGGATTATTTGGTACATGAGGAATCATATTAGATTCAAAAACAATCAAATTGCTTTGGAAAGAGCTTTATCTATGGTCAAGGCTGGGGTTTCGCTGTCTGGTAACCTCTCAAAAGGTCATTGTTCCAATTCCCTTTCCGAGTTTTGATACTGAAACTCTTTTCTATGAATGGACATCCTTCTAAATCGGCTAAGATAATTCAAGTGAATTGGTATAAACCCTGTTGTAGCTGAATAAAATGTAACTCGGATGGTGCTTCAAGGGGTAATCCGGGGTTGTCTTCAGAAGGTGCAATTTTTAGAGACTCTAGTGGAGCCTTCTTGGGTAGCTTTTCTGATTTCTATGGAGTAGCTAATTCATTCTATGCAGAAATTGTTGCTACTATGAAATCTGTTGAGGTAGCTTTTTAGAAAGGATGGACCAAGTTTTGGTTAGAATGTGACTCTATGCTAGTGGTGAAGGCTTTCAAAAATGTTGATTTCATTCCATGGAAACTTTTAAACAGGTGGAGAAATTGTCAGAGCTTGCTCAAGCATATGCAATTTTACTGTTCCCATGTTTTTAGGGAAGGCAACACATATGCTGACAAGTTAGCTGTGTTTGGCCTTGTTCATCATAGTTATATTTGGTGGGACTTGCCCCAAATTTTATTTTAGAGGATTTTAATCGTAACAGATTTGATCTTCCTTTTTATACATTTGCATGATTCTTTTTTCTTGGCTTGGGTTTTGGCCTAGTCCCCCTTGCTCTTTTTGTGTTTTTTCCTTTTGTTGGGAAAAACCAGAGATAACAATCTCTAATGAAGCAAATATTTTTACCCTTTATCTGTGCAAATAAATAGGCACAACAAAAATATTCTTCCACAAGATAATATCAATGGCAGAAAAATAAATAGCAATGACACCACAATTTTTCATGTGGAAAACTCCTCAGTGTAGGGATAAAAACCACGGGACCAAGTCCAACAAAAACTTTCACTATAAATAATAATGGTACACCAAGTCTTCCTAGAAATACTAGGGAACACCAAATCAACAATTCTTCACCTAAAAGGTGGATATCACCAAGCAACAAGAGAGAAACCTCACAAAATGGGTATAACAACCCAGCTCAAAGAGAAGGCAAAACCACAAATAAAATATATCAAACTGATGAGCTCATTGGCTGGAACAACATACTGAAATTTCAGCAAAAACGGAGCAAGTTAGCTGTACCACCTTCCACCACCTGAACCCCTCTCTTATTCTCTTTCTCGGCGCCGTTCTCTCTCTGTCACTTACTCTTTTCTTTTTCACCCACGGATAAGGCACACACACACTTGTTTCTTTCTTTTAGTCAAACCCTTTTTAATATGCCAAATGGCTTGGGCCATTAGCTACTTTTTTTAAAAAAAAAAATTTAAACTCAAAGTGGGACCCACTTAGCAGTGACCCACCCAACAAATCTCCCCCTCACGACTCAAGTGGGATGATACTGCTCAACCAAGCTTACCTTCTTTCCACAACAAAGCAACTTTGTCATGGGCAAGGTCTTTGCCATCATACACTACAAAAAATCATCTGTTTAGCGACCGACAACATCGGTCGCTATATATGATAAATCGGTCGCTATTTAATTTAGCGACCGAATTCGCGACCGCTTCAAGGTGGTGGCCAATTACCTGGTCGCTAAGATTTTAGCGACCAAATTTATATATCGGTCGCTAAGTGGCGACCGTAGTTTCGGTCGCCAAATAATAAAAACCGGTCGCTACTCGTTTGGTCGCATTGATTGGGTAACCATTTTTAGCGACCGATAATCGGTTACAATTTCGATCGCTAAATCTGGTTACTTTTAACCTACATTAGAGACCGAATACTTGGTTGCAATTTCGGTCGCTATAGCTGTGTACTGTTAACCTATATCAACGACCGAATTTTGGTTGCTATTTTAGTCGCTAATTCTGGTTACTGTTAACCTATGTTAGCGACCGAATTTTTGGTTGCTAATTCGGTCGCTAAATTGATTTTACTAATTTTTTTTTTAAATTATAAATTTTTAAATAATAAATTTTTTTTTTGCTTTAAAGTTTCGCAAAATTACTAATAAAACACACCAAATTACTAATGAAATGTAAAATCATAAAAAATAATGAATATATATATATATATAAATAATACAAAGTGTCGTACATGAATGGTTTAAAATCGGAAAAATGAAAAAAAAAGAATTCAGTCATGATGAGGTGGAGGTGGAGGAACCCAATCATTCTCAGCATCCGTGCCGACAACGTCTGCAATCTGATCGTCCTCTGGAGTAGCATCATCAGTAGCTGGCGGCGGAACTGGAGGAGCGGCAACAGGCGGCACAACCGTCGGAGCATCACCTTGAGCAACTGGAGGCTGGATCCTCATCTGCTCCAACGCCAGCCGCAGTGTCTGGCCCTGCTCGATGCTCGTCTGCATCAGCTGCTGGTGTGCCTGAGTCAACTGTGCAATCTGGTTCGCCATCTGCTGCTTTGTCTCCCTCTTCTCCCGAAGCTCCGCGTTCAGCTGCGTGATGGTGTCCTGCATTTGGTTGAACTGCTCCTGAGGGACGGTATCGGTGTAGGAAGGAGCAGGCGTGCCGGATGATGAAGCTATAAACTCGCCTCCCAGGTGTCCGAGGCCATACACGTGCCCCTTCTTGTTCCTACCCCTGACGACCTCCAAATAAATGGCATTATCGTCGACGGAGATAGGAGGGCTAGGCCCACCATCAATCAAGGCCTCATCCTGTGACTGTGAGGCACGTGATATGGCATCGTCCTTCTTCTCGTTGAAGCCCACCTGCAAAGTATACATGTAGAGATTTAGTTAAAATTATAATCAATATTAACAAATCAATTATAATAAATTACAAGTAAAAACTAAATTATTATTTTTGCTTACAGCATAGTTACGAGCCTTGTCGTTGACCCATGCCCCCGACTTCAACTTCTTCGTCCTCTCCACCAACTCCATAGCAGTGGGGGGCTGCTATTTCTGTGCTTTCTGCACAGAAAAATATAATCTTAAATTCATAAGAATATTTAAAAATGAAAACACATTAAATAGTATACTAAGTCAATAAAGTTTTAAGTATTACCAGCTCGTCGTAGTGGGCGGCGGCTGATTTAGACCCGCCGGTCCAAGCACATGCGCCACCATCAGAAGCTCGATTACGCGAGCTGTGGACTAGATCTCCTGGAACTTCTCAGTAGCCCAGTACTGGTCCAGCTGCCTCCTGATCTCAGGATCCACCCACCTCCCCTTATTCTTACCTTTCCTCAGCTTGTTCGTCAGATTCTTCATGACCAGTGAGCCTTTATGCTCAAATATGTCCCTGACGAGACCCTCTAAAGCTGCGTCCCACCTATACTCTTTCTGCAACTTACAATTGTTAGGAAATTTGTGTGTGTGTATATATATATATATGTAAATTTAATTTAAAAAACTTAATAAATTGTTACCTTAAACTCTTGAAACAACTGATCCCTATGGCCATCTGGGATGGCCTTCTATGTAGGCCATGGACCATCAAACTTGCATCGCAAGATCTTCGATATCGAATCAGAAGGGCCCTTCGCGGGCAGAAAGCTGCAGTAAAATTAGAGCATTAATAAATGTTATAAATAAATTAAAAACAAGTAAATAGAAATTAACGATACTTTATATATATTAATTTGATTAAATTAGCTTACTCGTTAACCCCCCTGGGGATAAGGAGAATCCTCCTGTCGGATGGACCACGGCTCTCCTGCCCCGCTGATGATGATGGTCCTGTCATAGGTGTGGATGATGACGGTGCAGCCTGTGTCCCGACCACATGAGGTTGGGTAGGGGGTGCAACTCCATCATCCTGATGTGGCCCGTCCACAGAGGTGCTGGTAGGGTGGTCTCGATCTGAAGGCCGTGGGTCGACCGGCGAAGGAACTCTCGCAGCACGACCTCTGCCACGACCTCCTCGTCGACCACCACGCTGCCCTCTACCTCTAGAGGAATCTGCCATCTGTGTAAAAAATGAAAAGACGATTACACCACAGTGTAAATAATACAAAAATAAATTAACTAAGTAGAGTGAGCATTACACAATGAATTATGACATAAATAAATTACCTAAGTAGAATCTCCGTCACTAAATTCACCCTCACTCTCATCAGTCTCACTTGATTGGAAAGTGGCTTCGCTAGATGCGTCCAACTCAGATTGATCCATTAACTCTCTTTCAACCTCTTCCCCATCGCCGGAAATGTCCGCCAAAGAATTAACAATAATGTCCGGCGTAATTTGCAATGGTACGTGGGGTCTTGAAAACTCATCGTCTTGGTACGGAGCATCTTTTTCAGGCTGGTTGATTACATTATCAGTAATTGTACTGCGAGCCTTTATCTTAATGACACCCAACCAACCTTGATGTCCTTCGGGATATGGCGAGTAATAAACCTGATCTGCCTGTTGTGCAAAAATGAATGGGTCGTACGCCTTGTTATACCTACGAGACAGCCTAACTTGAACAATACCATATTTTTTTATCGATTTTTGTCCCTACGTCAAGAGTAGGATCAAACCAATCACACTTGAAGAGAACCAACTTCATCACGGGGAAACCGGTATAATCGAGTTCAAGGATGTCAGTTAGAACCCCATAGAAATCATCCTCTACGTTCCCATCAGTGGCTCGCACACAAACACCATAGTTACACGACTGCATTCCTTCATTCCATGTTTTTGTGTTAAATTTATAGCCATTTACAATGTAAGTATTCCATGATGTAACCCATCTGTTAGGCCCCCATGCCAAATTTGTCAACAATGGATTTTGAACATTGTTTACTGGATCTAGTACCTAAAAAATCGAATATTATAATATTCTTATACATGCTATATATTTAAGTAGATAAAATGTATTGCAATAAATGAAGATGCTTCACCTACATATTTACTGAACCATGTAGCAAAGTGAGAAGTAATTTCTCGATCAACCTGATTGTTTGAAATGTCAGGTTGGAGATCCCTTAGAAAGTTGCCGTACATCCTACATATGGGAGATTAATAGCAGGACGATTAATAATCATAAATGTCAATTGAACCTATAAAAGACATTGTAGAAACTTACTCTAAATATGGTGCCACCTCTTCACAATTTTGAAGGATATACAGATGAGCAGCATTAATGTCACGCTGCTCCAAGAAATATCCTTTTGATTTGCCACTAAATCTGCCCGGATAGTTGAATATTGATATAGGAGGACTAGTTGAACTTCCTTCGCCCGAATCAACGTTTCTAGGCATCCTTGTCCTTTTCGTGTTAACTTCGTCCGGATAATAATAAGAGGCAAAAGTGGAAGTCTCCTCTACTAAGTATGCTTCACAGATGGAACCCTCCACTCATGCCTTGTTCTTGACTTTGTGTTTAAGGGAGTGCAGGAACCTATTAAAGATGAATACATACAAATAATTACTAGTTTTAGGGAAAGCTAAACTACGATTTCGTGTTCGTGAATTTCATATGTATTAAGTAAAATAGTTGATGTTGTATACCTCTCAAATGGATACATCCAGCGGTATTGGACTGGACCACCAACTCTTGCTTCGTAAGGTAGATGAACCGGAAGGTGTTCCATTGAATCAAAGAAACTCGGGGGGAAGATTTGCTCCAGCTTACATAACAAAACGGGTATCTTGACTTCTATATCCTTTAATTGATTCACATTGAGTGTTGTCGACGTAAGCTCCCTGAAAAAGTGGCTCAGCTCAACTAGTGGGTTCCAAATTGGTTTCGGTAACGCGTCGAACGCAATTGGAAGCAACAGTTGCATGAACACGTGGCAATCATGACTCTTCATTCCATGTAACTTTGCTTCCTTAATGTCAACACATCTACCCAGATTGGAAGCATACCCATCTGGTAACTTTAATTCTTTAACCCACTTACAAACAGCCACTTTCTGTGTTTTGCTTAATGTATAACTTGCCTTCGGTTTGATAAGTCTGCCACGACCACCGTCCTGCAACTCAAGCTCCTTCCGATTACAAATTTCAGCCAGATCTAATCGGGCTTTATTTGTATCCTTTGTCCTCCCCTTGATGTCCATCATAGTGTCAAACACATTCAAAAACACATTCCTCTCAGTATGCATGACATCAATGTTGTGACGGAGTAGCTGCGTCCTCCAATACGGCAACCTCCAAAATATACTTTGTTTTGTCCAATTATGGTTGACACCATAATCAGGGACATGTTCTCCTTGGGATTCATGGACGAGCGGTAAGTACTGTACTCTCCGCCATACATTTGGACCAGACAAACGTGGTGGAGGCGGTGTTGTCTCAGCACAACGCTTCTTGAATGCATTCTTGTTCCGCCTATAAGGATGATCTTCTGGAAGGAATTGACGATGACAATCAAAATATGAGATCTTTCGACTATTTTTAAGCGTGAATGCCTTCGATCGCTCCATACATATTGGGCAACCAAGCTTCCCTGCGGTCATCCAACCCGACATCATCCCATAGGCGGGAAAGTCGTTGATCGTCCACATCAAAGCTGCTTTCATCATGAAATTCTGCCTCAAAGATATGTCATATGTCAACACACCATCATTCCACAGCATTGCCAGCTCATCTATCAGCGGCTGCAAGTACACATCAATCTTCCCTTTTGGGTTAGACGGACCCGGAATTATGACTGTTAGGAACATAAACTCCCGCTTCATGCACATCCTTGGGGGAAGATTGTACGGAGTCAGGATAACCGGCCAGCAAGAGTATGCTTTTCCTGACTCCCCGAAAGGATTAAATCCATCCGTACATAACCCCAATCGGACGTTCCGAGGGTCCTGCGAAAATGCCATGTGAACCCTATCAAAATGCTTCCAAGCTTCTCCATCCGATGGATGACACAAGACATCTTGCTCCCTCTCATGCTCACTATGCCACCTCATGTGAGCTGCAGTGGCCATCGAAGAGTACAATCTTGTAAGTCTTGGCACGAGTGGAAAGTACCACATCTTTTTTAGAGCGGTCTTCTTCTCAATGCCCCTCCTAGTGGTTGTCTTATACCGATCCGCACCACAAAATCGACAACATGCTATGCTCTCCGCTGAATCATCCTTATAGTACAACATACATCCATTCGGGCAACAATCAATTTTCAAACACCCCAGACCCAAATTCTCCACAGACTTCTTAGCATGATAAAAACTAGTAGGCATCCGATTGGCTTCCGGCAACGCCTTGGACACTGACATGGCGTGGCAATTAAAACGGTCTTCTTGCATATTGTAGTCAGATTTGATACTCAACCATTCCATACACATCGACAACTCTGTGTACTCCCGACATCCTTCCCACAACGGAGATCGTGCAGTATTCAGCATATTATAGAATCTTTGAGCTTCGGGATTCGGATTCTCCTCTATGTATTGGGAACCCATTCCACCATCTTCTCCCCCATCTTCTTCTAGTGCAACACCAACCGAGGGTCCAGTATGATCCATTATCATCTGCTCGTATGGATTAAATTCTTCCCTCCGGTCACCACTTCCATAGTACGAACCTTCAAACACAACCGGGTTTAAATCAGGCAACGTCTCACCATGGTTACTCCACCAATAGTAATCAGGCATGAAACCCTTCTCATAAAGATCGGCTACAACTCCATCCACGCTTTTGAAAGATTGACACTTGCATCTTGTGCAAGGACACCTCAAATGATCACCGCCCAGCCGTATAAATCTCTCCTGGCTAACAACAAACTCTATAAACTCACCCACTCCAACTCTATACTCTTCCCTAAGACGTTTATTCCGATCCAACCTACAGTACATCCATTTCCGATTCTCCGGAATATCCATTCCTGCCAATTAAATAGCCTGACCAACCCTACAATAACACTTATATATTACGGTGCATTCCAATAACTACATCAATCTCGTTCTTATGACAAGGTATGAACCTATCCCATTCGAGAAGAAACCTTTACCACACTCGGCTAATAATAGTTATTCCCTTATTCAAATACCTTATACTTAACAAAATTTCGGCAGCATTTCCCATCGGTCTCCAAGTACACGACTCGAGCACGGTGAGAATCACCGCGATCAAGTATGCACCCGGAGAACAAAAGGAAATGCATCAGACCGGGATTTCAACAAGTATATAAGGCATTTGAACATGAAAATGACTATTGTACGAGTGTGAAAAAGGTTTTTTTCCCAAACTGTCCCACTTGGACAATTCAAGATTCAATACAATGAGCATGCGTACCTTGGGAAGGTACGCATGCTCATTAATATTGAATCTTAAACAGGAAACTAAGGCTTTCGTAACTTAATAATTAACTCCAGCAGAAAATAAAACCATTGACTTATAAGGATTGCAGCATACTTCAACAAATATATATTGAAGCATAATTCAATACAAACTTGTAAATATAGTAGCAAACATCCTATTGAGCTATGCTCTCCACTAACAAACAACACATAATTGCAAATACATGCGTAAATATTAAATTATCAGCACACAATCAGCATCTTGCCTTTCAGGCAGGATACCATCCTATTGAGCTCTGCTCTCCACTAACAAACAACACATAATTGCAAATACATGCATAAATATTAAATTATCAGCACACAATCAGCATCTTGCCTTTCAGGCAGGATAACATCCTATTGAGCTCAGCTCTCCACTAACAAACAACAAGATATATAGTTCACATAACACATTAAAAGCACCACACAATCAGAACCTTTTAGACAAAACAGAACCTTAAAAGAGAGTATTGAGAGAACTTACCTATGCGACAAAGTGCAAAAACAAGTAAGGATGGGGAGGAGCCGCAGACAAGAAGATCGGGAACTGATAAATATAATAAGACAATATGAAAGCAAATTAATATCCTTAAAGCCAACTTAATTGTATTCAATTCTGTAATATAAAAGTTCAACAAATTGTCATTACGACCAATTGATTACCTGTGGAGATGGAGAAGAGACGAAGGGACTCGGTTTCAACTCACGAGAAATAGAGCAATGACCTATAATACGTAAATAAAATGAAGTATCAACAATTACCGATTTTGAATTCCATTGACCAGTAACCAAGTGTCCCAAGTTGTCAAATTTAAGGTGTACAAATATCATTATTAATTTGAAAAGTGTCATACTTTGAAAAGTTGTCAACATTGTCAGGTCTGTCTCACTGCTCTAGAGAATTTTTTCTTGAAGATAACATGAAGGCGGAATTTAAAGACTAAGGTGATGTTCTAAATCTTACAAAAGAAAAATAAATTGGAGAACTTGATGAAGAATTTACATGTGAGAATTTGAATGGGGAAAGTAATTTTGAACCAAAGAAATTTGTAAATAATCCAACTAAGGACTATAGAGAACTTGATGAGTCTTTCATACAGAGAACTACTTAGGTTAGTAATAACTAGGGTAGACCTTACGGCCAGAATCATAGGTTATGGTCCGCTAGTTTCGTACTTGACTTAAACAAGCTTGGGAAGGAAGGGAATTCTGTCAAAACTTACTAACGCACGATTGCTGGCTCTGCTTTGCTTTTGTACTTTCTTCTCTTCAGAAGATTCACCTTATTATTTTATTGGCACTTTCCCACTTCTAATCACCTAACTTGGTGTGCGATTCTACTTCCAATCATCTACGTACTTGATTTGTTCTAATATATATCACAGATTGAAGCAATGTCCCCAAACTTATTTAATCCTACCCTACACATATTTTCTCAAAGTTAATATGATAGTATTCTTCAAATCACTTCTTAAATTAATTTTATACTTAGATTAGATCAATCAAATCACCATTATATTGGCGATGTATCAAGTGAGAGATCGATGTGTTTTTATACGAGAGTGAGAGGAGCAAATCTCGATCTTTGAATTACACATGAATTGTCATGATTAGAACCTATAGCCGTGTGGCCTTTTTAAGGGATCACATGATCACTAACTAACTTTTAATCCTAATAATTCATGTATAGTTTAATTGCCCATAATTGCTTTTCCCTCTCATAAAAATTCTCCTAATCATCTATATATATATATATATATATATTCTTGCCCCAAATTTCCCATCTCAATTTTTTTTTTCAAATGATATCCTAGACAAACGGATCTTGGTTCCTACTTTCATTTGCATGTAATTTACCCACCCTTTTTTTTATCTATTAAAACGAGAAAAAAAAATATGGTAGTAACTAGGGAGGAAGGGAATAAAAGTAGGGCCAAAAAAGAAAGTATAGCAAAGGACTCTCTATATGGAAAGTGGAAACTCGGAAATAAAAGAGGTTGACATGAAATTAACATGTGCGCCATACGTCTTGTGCCTTAGAAGAAACCACAAACCCACTCACTTCATGGAAGTTTTGTGCTTTATAGAATTCCTAGAGCTGGCATTCACTTAAATCTTCACTATATTGATAGTTAATTTGTCATTGCCATACAATTAATGAGGAATTTTTAAAGTCACCCAAATACTGGAAATGTTTGGAAGCCAAGTGTCATGTCAATGTATAGCAAGGGAGGTTGTGCATTGGTTGAAACTTGAAAGAACAAAAAAACCACTAATGTATGTTGCTCTGAGAAATTTCCATCCGTTACCTTACTTGAAAAGGTTATAAACAGAGACCACGCGTAGTCATGAAATCAGTGAGCGCCTTATTTAGATGCAGATAATGTATCAAAATGAATACTCCTATTAATGTATCAAAATCAACATCATTAGGTAATTATCCAAATTGTTATAGATCTGTTGAATTTCTATTTCTACTTGGACTTTTTTTTACTACTCCATGACATGCAGATAAACTAACAAATCAGTACCCAAACATGTATACGAGTGACAATTTACAAAAGAGTTAGCAACGTAGTTGAATAACCTAGAATACAGGGGACCTCTAGCTATATTTAGATGCAGATAAACTAACAAAAAGCTTCATTTCTCCGTATCTTCACCAACCAAACATAGCAGCATGTAAAAAAATTAAAAAAACAGCAATCAAGGTTAGAACCAATGTGACATCCTCATTATGAAAAATCCATTATAAGCCATGGAACCTTACAACAATCATGTAAAGTTGGACCCCATAACCAAAATCTCAGATAACAATTATCTGCTTCATATAAGGATAAACCCAAAGCAAAGATTTGAACTTAATAGCATAGAAGTTTATCAACATACAGAGTGGGCAGCAACGAAACTATATGATAAACAGGATGAAAGCATAACATATTTTATACATTATTTTATACTATTGTATAAAATATTTATTGTTTCATACTTATTCTCACAACTACACAACCTAAGAAATCCCTTCCTTTATCTCCACTAACTCTATTTTCCATGGTCAAAGGAAGCTAGAGTTCAACAATTGCTCTGGACTTTTCAACAATTGTGTTTGCATTGCAGATGAATTAATAAGTCAGAGAGAGAGAGAGAGAGAGACAGAGAGAGAGAGAGAGAGAGAGAAGAAGATAGCTTACCTATGGAAGAGGAGGATAGCAGCGGCGGTGGTGGTGGCCGGAGGGAGCCTGAGTGAGCACCTGAGAAAGATAGAGAGAGAGAGAACGGTGAGACAGAGAGAGAGAGAAACAGAGTGAGACAGAGAGAGAGGGATGGAGAAGACGAGAGGATGAGAGCTTACCGGAGGAGAGGGGACTGCGGTGGCCGGAGATCGCACACGGACGAGAGAGAGTGAAAGACCGTGAAAAATGAAGAAGAAAGGGGGCTCTGCTGATTTAGGGATTTCATTTTTAGCGACCGAACGAATCGGTTGCTAAATCGGTCGCCAAGTTGTTAATTTGAATTTCCACTTAAACTATTTAGCGACCGAATTAAAATCGGTCGCTAACACGCGGCATTTTAAATTTTTGGGCGCCATTTAGCGACCGAAATAATTTCGGTCGCACAAAAATATAAAATGTATCCGTGAATAAAAATCGGTCGCCATTGCGGTCTCTGAAAAGTCAGTAAGGTTGACTTTTGATTACATTTTTTTAGCGACCGAAATAGAGACGGATATCTCTGCTACGCTCTATTTCGGTCGCTAATTCGGTCGCAGTATCAACTATAACCAGTATCTCTTGTTTATCCTTCTCTCGGTCGCCATTTCGGTCGCAAACAGCAACCAAGAAATTCGGTCGCTAATTTCGGTCTCTAAATGACCTTTTTTTTGTAGTGATATCTGAACCATTTTCATCAGTATGGATCTTTTCAAGTGAAAATGCCTTCATCTCTAGCGCCTCTCGTATCCAATGATACCGCACCTCAATGTGCTTTGACCTAGAATGAAAAGTTGGGTTCTTGCTGAGATGGATAGCACTCTGACTGTCACAAAATAACACAAACTTCTCTTGCTTGAGGCCCAATTCTTGTAGGAATTTTAGTCTATTCCTAAAATTTTCCAAAGAAATAAAATATTAGATTTTATTCGGATGAATTTCGACGAAAAAACAGACAAAAACCCTAATCGGGTAAACAACGAAACCGGATACGGATCTGCAGAGATATACCGGGTGACAGAACGGCGATTCATCCATGATGACTCAGGGTGGATGAGTCACCATGGTGAGTCATGGTGGTGACTGACCTTGTCATTATGACAAAACCTAAAATATCTAGATATTTATGTATTAACCTAACCTATCTTAGTTAAACTTCAACCATAGTCATAACCAAGACAAAACCAATTTGGCTTCTCCTTCCTCCTTATGGTGCATACACGGCCACACCCCCTAGACACACCACCACCACACATTTCTTTCCTAGCTTGATAATTCATAAAATAGCTAGGTTATAATATATTATTTTCTCATTAACCTAACCTATGCCTAGTTACATTCAACCATGGTTTTCACTTGATTTGATTCACAAAAATATACTCTCCTTGTGGACAAGAGTACACAGCCTCCTCACACTCCACACAACTCCATTTCATTTCATTTCTTCACTTTACACACCAAAAACCACTAAGTTCATTTCCTTAGTACCATTACATTTCATTCTAACTAACCAAGTCTATGAAACAAAATACTCTTCCTTTGTTCTTAATCATCAATTTGGCCACCTTCACACCACCACACATCTTCAATTCATTTCGTCTAATCATCTAAGTTTTTGACACAAAAATCTTTTCCTTCCTTGTTCTTGAACATTCGGCCATCATCATCATTTCATGACCCAATCACTTGTTTGATAATCCAATATTAGATCCATAATCCTCTCCTCATTCTAAGACAAAGCTATCTCACAAAATTATCCATTTGGAGCTTTCGTTCAAAATGGTTTTTCTCTAGTTGGATCATCCATCACTTGATCATCATCTTACTTGATTCTAGTAAGGATTTCTTAACATTTCCATGTTCAATCCTTATGATTAGAACCTTGTGTATTAACCTTGTAAATTGTTGTTGACTTTTGTCTAGGTTTTGGTCACCAAAACAATGGGCTACCATGATTGGTTTAGCTTGTTTTGTTTGATCTCCAAGTGATCTACAAGAGGTATGGGGGAGATTACCACCATCCTACCTTAATGTAGATATGTATGTGGTTTATATTGTTTTTATGTTGTCTTGAAACCCTAAAAGTTAGGGTTATGTCCTTGTGTGCATGTGAGCCTCTAACAAGACTTGGTGTAATAATTATGTGGTGCATATTGTGTGACGAAAATTTATGGATTATATGACTATATGATACATGCTTACTTGAGGAAAACTATAAATTTTACACTTAGTCATATATTACAAAGTATGCCTAATATGTTTAAAAGTTTATGTCATGAATTTGTACTTTGATATATGAATATATATGAATGTTTGTAATCTTGATTTATGAAGAGAAAATCTTCATTTGTAGTGGTCATGGTTTCGGCCATGATGAGGAAAATGGTAATGAAAAGCTTAATGATTAAAATCATAGAATCCTATGAGTATTTAAGGTTTTTAAAGAGAAACAAAACCAAGAAAAATCACTAAGTTGGTAAAACTGTTTTTAGGGCAGTATACACTGCCTTATCCTATTTTAAAGATCCAAAATTGGTTTGAATTGAATTGGTTGATTATATTGAAGTTATGAATTTTTGAAGATATAAGGACTAATATGCAAATTTTGAGAATTTCCGGGGCTGCTCTGAAAATTATATTTTTATGTGTTGTGATTGTAGTCCTTGATGATACAAGACCATAGAAATTGGTTTGATGTTATTTGGACTAATACATAAAAAAGTTATAAGCTTTTTACTAAACAAGGACCTTTTTGTAAATATTAAAAAATGTGGGGGAGAAACGTAATTTCTGGAATTTTTATGGTGACTGAAAAATATTTTATGAAATGAAACTATAGAATTTGGTTTGGTATGATTTGAAGTTATAGATAAAAAGTTATAAGGTTTTAAGTGATTTTAAGTAAATAAGGATCTCTTTGCAAATAACAAAAGTTTTGGGGCTAACTTGTAATTTTTGAAAATATATGAAAGTTGGAAAGTTAGAGACTGTTTTTCATACCTAACTAAGTGTCCTAAGACTCCAAAATTAGTTTCAGACCATTAGGGTTTAAAATCTTTGAAAAAGAAATTACGCGATTTTCGAACTTAATGGCGTTCGGTCGAGTTTTAGGGTTTTGATCCAACTGTAATGTAGAGTTTGAAATCAGTATTTTAATACCTTAACATAGACATGGTAACTTAGGAAAGTTAAGGATTAGAGAAAATATTGGCTTCATTAGAGATTGTTATCTCTGGTTTTTCTCAACAAAGTGGTATCAGGTGCTTAGGTTGTTATGTTCTATGCATTTAAATGGAGGAAAATCAAGGGACAAATATGATTAAGTTGAACTCTACAAATTATACACTTTGGAAGACCCTCATGGAAGATATATTATACAGAAAAGACTTGTATGATCCCATTGAGGGGGACACTGCTCGTCCCAAGGATAAAAATGAAAGTGAATGGAAGAAGATGAATAGAAAGGCAGTTGCTTTGATTAGGCAGTGGCTGGATTTTAGTGTATATCCTGATGTAGATATAGAAACAGATGCTCAGAAAATGTGGAAGAAATTGGCCGAGTTATATGAGCGGAATAATGCACAAAATAAAGCTTTTTTGATCCAGAAGCTGGTGAATATGAAATACAAAGAAGGGGATTCGATGGCAGAGCATATGAGTATTTTTCAGAATACTGTGAATCAGTTGACAGCAGCAGATATTAAATTAGATGATGAGTTGCAAGCTTTGTTGTTGCTTAGTTTCTTGGCTGACACTTAGGAAGTTCTAGTTGTGACACTGACTAATTCAGCTCCTAATGGGAAGTTGACTATGTCAATGGTAAAAGAGAGCATGTTGAATGAAGAAGCTAGAAGAAAGGAGCGTGATTTGATCGTTACCTCCACTCAAACAGAAGCACTAGTTGCAGAGTCACGGGGGAGAAGCCAAACCAAACATTTCCATGAGCATGAAAAATCTAATAGCCGTGATAGACATAGCAAGTCAAGAAGCAAGTCCAGGACTAGAAAAGAAGTGACATGTTATCACTGTGGCAAGGCGGGACACATCAAAAGACATTGCAGGTTACTCAAGAGAGAGAAGTCAAGGGAAAGCGATGAAGATCAAGAGAAGAAAAATGATAAAGGCACAGCTGCAGTTGCATCTGATAGTGATGTTTACATTGTCTTTGAAATTATATAAATCTAGTATGCCATGATTCCAGTTGGATTATTGATTCTGGAGCCTCATACCACGTCACTCCTAGGCGTGATTTCTTGTCATCCACTGTTGGTGATTTTGGCACAGTTAAAATGGGAAATGAAGGGGTATGTAAAATTGTTGGTATGGGAGATGTTTGGATTGAAACTAGCAATGGGTGTAAGCTGCAATTGAAGAATGTCAGACATGTTCCAGATATTCGTCTCAACTTGATTTCTGTTAAAGCCTTGGACATTGAGGGTTATCACACTTACTTTGGTGGTGGCATATGCAAGCTCACCAAAGGGTCACTAGTGGTGGCAAAGGAAGAAAGTTTCACTACTCTCTACAGGATGCTTAGAAAGTTAAGCAAGGAAGAGGTGAATGCAGTTGAAGATGCTTCTTCTGATTTGTGGCATATGCGCCTTGGTCACTTGAGTGAGAAAGGACTCAACATCCTTTCCAGAAAAAATTGTCTTCCTATGAAAGGTACACCTTTAAATACTTGTTCTCATTGTTTTGTTGGAAAACAACATAGAATTTCATTTCGTAGTTCTGGTCCTCATAGGAGGCCCAATGTTCTTGATTTAGTTCATACTGATGTTTGCACTATGGATTGTAAGTCTCTTGGTGGTGCTTCATATTTTGTTACATTTATTGATGATCACTCTAGAAAAGTATGGGCTTTTACTTTGAAATCTAAAGACCAGGTACTCGGTGTCTTCAAGCACTTTCATGCAAGTGTTGAAAGAGAAAAGGGAAGCAAGTTGAAATGTATCCGAGCAGATAATGGTGGTGAATATAGGGGTCTGTTTGAAGAATATTGCAAAGAACATGGAATCAGGCTTGAGAAGACAGTTCCTAAGACGCCTCAGCATAATGGAGTTGCAGAGAGAATGAATCGCACCATTAATGACAGAATCAGGTGTATGCTCTCTCATGCAAAATTACCCAAAGGCTTTTGGGGTGAAACAATGAGAACTGCAGTGGATTTGATCAACCTTTCTCCTTCTGTGCCACTAGATGGTGATGTTCCAAATAGAGTATGGACAGGGAAAGATGTCTCTTATAGTCATTTGAAAGTGTTTGGCTGCAGGAATTTTGTTCACATTCCAAGAGATGAAAGGTCCACGCTTGATGGGAAATCCAAACAGTGTGTCTTCTTGGGTTATGGTCATGAAGAGTTTGGTTATAGACTCTGGGATCCAGCTGACAGGAAAATTATCAGAGGAAGAGATGTGATATTTCTTGAAGACCAAACCATTGAAGATTTTGAGAAAGCTGAGAAACAGGAACAAGTTGCCAGAAGTTATATTGATGTTGCGCCTAAACCTCCTACTGGAAATTTTGTTGATGGGGGAGATATACAGGTAGATGATGGGAATGCAACTGATGAGCCTACACCTCACCATGATGAGCCAGTTGAAGATGTTCCACTTGAGCCACCAGTTGAGCCTCAGTTGAGAAGATCTACTAGAGAGCGTCATGCTTCCCAAAGATATACTCCACATGAGTATGTGATGATCACTGATAGTGGAGAGCCAGAAAGTTATGAAGAGGCTATTGTAAATCAGCACAAGGAAGAGTGGTTGAAGGACATGCAAGAAGAAATGAATTCCTTGCATGAGAATCACACATTTGAATTGGTGAAGTTGCCTAAGGGTAGGAAAGCACTCAAGAACAAGTGGGTGTTCAAGTTGAAATCAGAAGAGAATAGCTCCCAACCAAGGTACAAAGCAAGATTGGTTGTGAAAGGCTTTAATTAGAGGAAGGGCATTGACTTTGAAGAAATTTTCTCACCTGTGGTGAAGATGTCCTCTATTCGGGTTGTGCTTGGGTTAGCAGCTAGCTTGAACCTAGAGATTGAACAACTTGATGTGACGACGGCATTCCTTCATGGTGATTTGGAGGAGGAATTTTATATGGAGCAACCTGAAGGCTTCAAGGTAAAAGGAAAAAAGCAGCTTGTATGCAAGTTGAAGAAAAGTTTGTATGGACTCAAGCAAGCACCAAGGCAATGGTACAAGAAATTTGATTCTTTCATGGAGAAACATGGTTATAGTAAACCTACCTCTGATCATTGTGTGTTTGTAAAGAAATTCCCTGATGATGATTTTATTATCCTCTTGCTATATGTGGATGATATGTTGATTGTTGGTCATGACACTAAGAAGATTGATTGTTTGAAAAAAGATTTGATCAAGTCCTTTGCCATGAAGGACTTGGGTCCTGCAAAGCAAATCCTTGGCATGAGAATTACTCTTGATAGGAAGAATGGTAAATTGTGGTTGTCTCAACATAAGTATATTGAGAAGGTATTAGAGAGGTTTAACATGAGCAATTCAAACATGTTAGTACTCCACTTGCAAGTCATTTCAATTTGAGCTCTCAACAATGTCCTACAAGTGAGAAAGACAAAGAAGAGATGAAGAAGGTTCCTTATGCATCCGCGGTTGGTAGTTTGATGTATGCTACGGTATCCACAAGGCCAGATATTGCTCATGCTGTTGGAGTTGTTAGTTGTTTTCTCTCTAATCCTGGTAGAGACCACTGGCAAGCAGTGAAGTGGATTCTCAGATATCTCAAAGGCACTTCTAGAATATGTTTATGCTTTGGGGGTGGTCAGCCTGTGTTAGATGGCTACACAGATGCAGATATGGCTGGTGATGTTGATTCTAGAAAATCTACTTCTGGGTACTTGATAACCTTTGTAGGGTGAGCGGTGTCTTGGCAATCAAAATTACAAAAATGTGTTGCTTTGTCTACCACTAAGGCTGATTATATTGCCATTACTGACAGCTTCGGGTCAAAATTAGGGTTTCTGCCGGTATAAAATTATACTGTCATAAAAAATGCAGACTGGTTTTTGTCTGAGTTTTAAACCCAACTTCGAACCCTAATTTCCTAAAATATAATGGGTTTTAGATATAATTTTGTTTTTTTTAAAAAAATATTTTCTTGATTACCGGTAAAAGTATAAACAGATAACTAATTGCCGATACCGCAAAAATAGATAAAAAGTAGGGAAAAGACAGGATGTTACAGACGTCGCCATAGATGATACTCCTGTAGCCACTACAGGTGTAGCTTTCTCAAGCTAAGCCCCTTTTCCATTTTGAAGGAAAAGTCATGGCCCGTGAACTACCGACAGTCTACCCGACTCAAGGAGAGGAAAACTTGGGAATGACCAAGGCACGACTCCATCGTCTCGATCTACTTGATTGTCTATAGGCGATCCAGAACCTCCCACAAAATCCTGACTTTATAGCCTTCTGTTCCTCAGTTTCGAAGGATGTGTCCACATAAGCGAACCGTCTCATACTCAAATTGGGTCCAATGGTTCGGCGGTACTACCGTTGCCTTAGCATAATATAAGATAGAGCCACAGCCAGACAAACAGAAAATGAGGTGAGATCCCCATTCATCATACAACATAAGGCAGGCATGCAGTGGTACGACACACATACATGTGACAACATACATATCACAATTTATTTACCAGTAATTCCTTGCATACCGAAGGTAAACAATATCTCTCTAACAACATCCTTAACAAAACATGATAGACACTGGAAATTCATAGAGACACGAGAATAGAGGTAACTGATTGAAATTGCATAGTCCTATACCTACACAGCCTCAAGAAAGATCTGACGCTAACTCCGGAGATAAGAGACCGTTCAGAATGAGTGGTTAGAGAACATGTATCACAACTGCCAATATTTGGCATCTTGTACGAATCAATAATAACAGTCACACGTGGAATTAGAATAGATTGTGAAACACTCTAAATAACCTGGACCGGCTAGCATCTAGTCGTAAATGTCAGTGTATTGAATGGAACGCCACGACCAAGAAGAATCGCCAGCTAGCCATCCATGACCTTCCTACCCTGACCATCCCCGAGACCATTAAAGACCGTCACTAGCACGTCCGCATGCGCATAGACATGTAAGCCCGCTTCCTAGGCACAAAGGCCTTACTGACAATTTCATTTGGATCAAGCTGATAATGCATGTGCATTCATATTTATCCCCTGGATAAATTTCGGGGTTCCTTGCAGAAACCACATGGCATTCTAGAGGCAAAGTAGACAGTACCAACTTATTGGGAATCATTCCTCGTTGGACTATCCATGTTTCAACGATTTAGTATATTATGAAGGTTGGCCGTTCGTCACCAACTTATTATACCTCTTTAAGTCCATTCTCGAACGAGATTACTTATCGAGCAAGAAAACTTAAAATACCCTTTGTGATTAAGTATTATGGATGTGTGGATATTGAATTATCAACACTTTATGACAAATGGTCTTGCTTCACCATAAGTCATAAATTATTAAGTTCGTATTTTCACTAAGTCATTTATGACTTAGGTTTTGCATTTTTACTGTAATTCCTAGTCTTTGAGGACTAAAATTGTTTTTGGTTTAAAACCAAAACTTTTAGCTAAAACCAAATCATTTGAACATAAGTCAATCAATGGTACATAGGTACTAAATTTTTCAAAACAAGTTCGCGATAATACTTGAAATACTAGTCTTTAAAGATAAAAGTCTCTTTGGTATAAAATCAAAACTCTTTGGTTAAACTGAACCATTTTGAAGTAAGATTTCAACCTCGGCACATTAATACCAAACTTCTCAAAATAGTTCCCCGAAAATACTTGAAATACATAAAAGACAGTTTTGCCCCTTTTTATTGTATTTGGGGCCTAAACCCCGTATTTTAAAAAATATAATCCTTTTTCTCGAATGTTTCACTTTCTTCAGTTACAGTACCCATGTTAAGGTATTAAAATACTGATTTCAAACTTCACATTACAATTTTCTCAAAAACTCTAAAACCTCACTCAACGTCGCTAAGTTCGAAAATCACGTAATTTCGTTTTCTGCAATTGCTAACCCTAATGGTCCAAAAATCATTTTGGAGTCTTAGGACACTTAGGTCTTCAAAATAGTTTCTAACTATTTAAAATAGTTTTGGCTGAAAATCATCCTTTAGTTCATGTTACGTACCCGATTCTTCAAAATACCACAAAGGTCAGATTGAAATATTATGAAATCATTTTTTGCAAAACATTATTTTCTTCTTGGTTTTATTCCTTTTTTAAATCCATAAACCATCATATAGTTGCATTGCTTTAAGGATTAAGGTTTTCATCCATTTTTCCTAGTCTTGGCCGAAACCAAGCACAAAGAATGTGAAGATTTTCACTTCACCAACCAAGCTTAAACACATTTACATATTCATATATCAAAGCATTAAAACATGGCAAAAGATTTTAACGTATTAGGCATGCTTTATTATATAAGACTAAGTGAGCATATGAGATCTTTTCAAGCTAACATATATCAAATAATCACATAGCACATCAATCATGAACACACCACAACCATAACACAAATATCACACAAAGTCCTCTTAGAGGATCACATGAACATAAGCATATAACCCCACACTTAGGGTTTCAAGACAACACAAAAATACTTTAAACCAACACACACCCACAATAAGGCAGATGTTGGTTAATCTCCTCCATACCTCTTATAGTCAAGTAAGCTCTTTGTCTTAGATCCATCAATCTTCTTTCCTCTCCACCCACAAAGTCACACCAACAACAACCAATATACAACCTTCATCAACCATACAAAATACCAAGTTAAATCAAACAAAACCAAGGCTAATTAAAATCCTAGGGGATGCTCACTGCCAACGAATTGTTCTGTAACACCCCCTTTGGAATTACATATCTAACTCATTGCGGAAAAAATAAAACGAAAATAAAAGCTATTTACTTTTGGAAAAATAAATTTTTTTCTTCTAAGTACTTAAACCTACACTTGAAAATGGTTATAAATTGTTCTTCCTTATGACTTAAACATAACATTCATATATGCTTCATTATATAAAATTTACATCAAGACCATCATAACATACTGGTCATTTTTCAGAACTACCACATAGGAAAAACAAACATAACTATACTGAAGCTGTAAGTCTGGAACCACGACTCAAAAAGGACGGCTCTCAGTAGCCAAATATACAAACTGTAGGAAAATACCATTACCTCAAAAAAAAGAACTAAAAAGTCCTAGGCTGATCATACTAACGAAACCCATTGGGAAGACCCCACCTGTAGAGGTATTCGGTGAGACTACCTCTACTCCCGCCTCAGCTGCGGGGTCCACACCCTTATCAACTGGATGATACTCAGCAACCTCATCGTCCTCCTGAGGGTCGTCCTCCATCTCTTCATCCTCCTCTGGGACAAGAATCAGAGGAGCGGGCAATTCTGGCAAGGGGAAAGAGGGGCTGCTCCAAGGACAGGCTGCAGGGGTGGAGGTGTGGTGGGTGATCCCTTGGTCCACCAATGATCTCAGCAGTAGCCATATCGGTGGTAGCGGAACTTCTACGGTCTTTACACTATGAGTACGTGTCGATGTTCCTCCTACTACTGTGCCCTCAGTGGCACATACTGGCCTGGTGTATGTCGCGCTCCTGGCTCTCGGGTTTATAACCCAAGAGCCGCCGTCTTCAGCATGGTCAAAGTTTGGGGACAAAATCCTCGAATATGACAGGTCCCCCTGATGGTTCATCTGTACACGAATATCGAAATACCACCACAGAATCCAACAGAAATAATGCAAGGGTGAGATACTGACATATGAGTTTCATCGCGATAGCTACATGTGCGACACACAGCTAATAGCATATATAACCAGGACATACATAATAAAATATATGAATTCTCATCAATAATATTAACAATGGGAATTCATACCCGACAACCATCGCAATTTGTAAAAATGCATGACACATCAATGCCCACTAACTGTTTTGATATTCATTCTCCGGAGATCCTAGCTTCCCTTCACCGAGCAGAATAGGCCGCAATAGCTCCCAAAACACAATTGTTTCGCGTTGGGTCGGCCTTTCAAATTTTGGTCTGATCCCCAATTGTTCGAGAGTATCACATCCCACCTAAATAATATTGAATAGTTCCCTATTGGATACATTCGTGTATGGTATTCGATTTCCCCGACTTGAGGTTGCAAAGCCCCGGCCTTCCGTAGGGTTTTGTACCCGGATGTCCCCTAGAGGCTCATTTCGTTGGTCCGTAACTATCCAATTTATCAATCCACTCTTGGATTGTAGCTCGTTAACACAGTGGCATATCTGCCAGTTTCATGCAAGTAACACAGGACACGCAGTCTGAGTGCTCATTAGATGAATCTCTAGGCCAACGCACCGGTCACTAGGTTCGTATACACAATTGACACGAAGTCATATCGCCAGCGTAGGATTTTAAATCCGCCAACGTCTCGGCTGCTAGGTCCTTACATCTTTCATCAATATTTCAACAAAATTGTCGTTCTGTGAAAACTAAGCCAAACACTAAAAAAAAAAAAAAACCTGTGCTAAACATGCTAATTTGGTTGCTATCCTGTTTAGCGACTGAATTAGCGACCGAATCAAGGGGGTAGCAGAAACCCTGGTCGCTAAATGTTTAGCGACCAAATTTGTATTTCGGTAGCAAAATGGTGACCGATATCTCAGTCACTAAATTATATATTTTGGTCGCCGTATAGTTGGTCGCATGCTCAGATAACCGAATTCGGTGACTGATATTCGTTCGCTATTCATGAAAATAATTTTTTTTTAAAAAAATTTCCTATAACTTAATCCTACCGGCCGAATTTTGTTTTTAAAAAAATACCACCATTGATTTTTAATAAATAGAAAGCATAAATATAAAGTACTAATGATCCAAAAACACCAAAGTCGCAAGTTTAATAATTGTTTATCAAAACAAAAAAAAAAAAGTTTAATAATGTACTAATTAACGATCAAAACATAAAAACACACCACAGTCAATAAGTACTAATCAAAACTCATCAATCTTCTAAAGGGATGATCATATAGAAGCGAGAACTCCTAAGGTACTTAAACTTTGACAATGCACCAGTGGAAAACAAATATAACTCCCTGATACCCTTTGTGTCCGTTGCAAAATATGGGCGATCCTCATGGATTACTATATTCCCATTGAACAGATTTCCGCATTTGTCTTCAATAGTCACAACACGCAGTATTCCTTGTCCCCAACGACGGTAGAATGGTCATGGAATTGAAATCAAATCCTGCAAATACACACGAACAATTTAGTAATGATTAGTTTATGCCTTAATCATCTTAATTTTTTCTTCGATCGTTATTCTTCACTTCATGAGATACGGTACCTGGTCTGAATGGATGGCTGTCTCAAAACATTTAGTCGGATCCATTTTCTGATAAAATGATAAGGAAAATAAACAAACACCATTAGGAAAGATGGAAAGATCCATGTAGCAGACTAGCATGCAACATCACATGCAACCTCAAGGCAAGAAAACTAATACCTTTAATCTATCCACACACACATGCCTTTCGTGTATTTAATTTAATGTCGGGACTTGTTTTTACAGATTAGCAAACATAATAGTTTTCAGGAAAACAGATGCTTTTACTTGGTTTTGAAGGATGGTCATAGAGAGGACTTTTCCTACCGGAAGTACCTCGATAACCTATTAATGGAGAAGTATCCAGACATTGCTGAATCATTCATCAACAAGTATTTTATTACAAGTGACACACTCCAACTCCGTTGCCTAGTGAAACAAATGAGTAGAAAACCAGAGCTGCTTTCATAATATTGTGTACAGAGCTGCTTTCTGATGTGAATGAAGATAGTAAACTTGTGCATAATGCATAAATTGTATAACATATACGGCCCTACCCAGACATACACCAATGGTTATAACTTACAATTATAAATCCAATAGCCATAAATATCAAATTAACAAGCAAGACTTCAAAGCCTGAACTTTCACATTGAGGATTTGAAAATCGTTAATGTTATCAGGCATATTAGTCGAAAAGTTATAATTACACCATCAACTTTACCTCATGCACTTTGGTCCTTCAACTTTCAAAATGTGCGTCAAGGTCTGCAAGCTGCCAAAAATGTGAAATGGTCCAAAATCATGACACTTTAATTTCTAGACGGAAAGTTTCACATGCCTTTTCATGACTTCGGATCACTTTGCAAACTTTTGAGAGTTTAAAGTTAAAGGATCAAAGTGCATTTGAGGAATTGAGGAAAAGATTGAGGGTGTAATTTAAACTTTTCCCTATCGAAAATTGACATTGTTCCATCCAAAAATTAATGTATGTCACAATTTTGGAGCACTTTGCACACTTTTGGGAGTGAGTTGCATAAACTCAGCAAGGGCATGAACTAATAGATTACATAAGAAGCCAAAAATTTGCGAATATAGAACAAGATTACATAATTCGATTAGGATATGCTAAAGGACCTTGTAGCAATAAATCCATTATATCAATATATGCATGCTTAACATTTATCATAAATTTTCATCCTTACATTTAGACATCATAGGTGGATTATTTATCCCAATTTGGAGCATCATACCTACACTATATTATCTAAATTTGACTCATCATATACATGTTAGTCCCTCTTTGCCACTATATATACGTATAAAGTACTAAACTCCTACACTAAAATATTGATGAGTATAACTTATTCAAAGAATAATGAAGAGCAAAAAAAACCATATTGAGGAGTATAATAAAAAGTAATAATGATAGGAATAATGGCCATAATAAGACTATCAATGATCATGAACATTAAGAATGAGCATTAAGCAACGTTGGATGCCTCAACCATGGCTGGGTGGGCCCTATAAATTTCAATCCTCAAAGACAAAAGACTTTTTCTTTTAGCAATATTTCCAAAATGAAAATTGAATTCATTATTCGCAATCAAAATGGCAACTAAATATATTCATTATAGCCAAGCATCTTGCAGCCATAAGCTCCCAAGGCAATCAAGCATTTGCTTATGAACGCAAAACAATTTCACTCATTTAAGCATTTGCTTTACAATGATGATAGCAAATAGATGAATATTACCGAATAGAGGCCTTTCCAATTGATCATGAACAATAACACAGATTAATCTCTCAATCTCCAAATATAATTCAGGAACTTAAAAAAGAAAAATTCCCAAAAAAAAAATGCCAAAGTAAGAGGAGGAGGAGGATGGCGAGAGAGAGAGAGAGAGAGAGAGAGAGAGAGGCAAGGAGAGGAAAACATACTAGAGGAGGAGGAGGACGGCGGTGCTGCTCTGGTGGTGCCGGTGTAGCCGCGCAGAGGAGGGAACTGAGAGAGAGAAATGGTTAGAAAAATAGAGAGAGAGGAGAGAGCTTACCGTGATGGTGGTGGTCGGAGGAGGGGGCGGCGGCGCAGCTCTGGTGACCGGAGGAGAAAGAGAGAGATAGAGTGAGAGAGATGAAGAGAGATCGGGAAAATGAAGATCAAAAGGGAATTCTGAGTTTTTAGGGATTTCAGTTTTTAGCGACTGAAATGAATTCGGTTGCTAAATGGCGCAATTTTGGTCTCAATGGTTAATTTTTAAAACCGATCGCAAAATCGGTCGCTAAAGGATACTATTTGGAATTTTATCCATCATAACTTAGCGACTGAAATGAATTCGGTTGCTAAATGGCGCAATTTTAAATTTTTTTGGAACGCATTAGCGAACAAAATTTAATCGGTCGCAATGTACTAAGAAATTGAACCGTCAGACTATAATCGGTCGCAACTTCGGTTGCAATTGCTGTCGCTAATAGGTCAACAAAAGTTGATTATATTTTTCTTCTTTTTTGCGATCGAACTAGCGACCAAATTTTATCTAATGTATGTTCGGTCGCTATTTCAGTCGCCATTTCGGTCACAGAGCAAATAATAACTATTGTGCTTGTAGATTCGAATATCGGTCGCAATTTCGGTTGCAAATGGCAACTAATAAATTCGGTCGCTATTTTCGGTCGCCATTTCAAGTATTTTTTGTAGTGAAAAGTCAAATTCAAGAGTTTAAAATGTTTTACCGGAAAAACATTTTCGCTCTTTTCAACACAATTTTTCAGAAATCCATTTTCTTTGAAATTTCTTTCCTAAAAACGTCAAATCATTGAACACATTTCTTAAACATTTTTGTTCGAAATAATTAAACTATTTCTCATAATTTTGTCGTAAAGCATTTTTCTAAATTATTTTCATTAGAATAAAATCATTTATAAATCAAAAGGCTTTTCTTTTTCAAAAAGCTTTTTCACCATCATCTTTAAAATATTTTAGAAACTTAATTTTTTATATTAACTATTTATTTTCTTTTTGAATATATTTTTGGAAAATTATCGTAAATGCAATTTTTCACGAGTCGTCCTCACTATCACTCATTGATTTAGCGAGATTTTAAAATCATCTTGGACTTGCTCTTTTTTTTTTTTTTTTTAAGCAAAAGGCATGCAAAAGCATCACTATAGGAAAGGGTCATCCCAACTAGGTTGGCACCACCACCCCTATCAATCATTTGCAGCACCTTGGACTTGCTCAAACTTTTAACTCTTTAACCAAACTATAATTAAATATTATTATCTTAAAAATTTTCTTCCACTTCCATAAATCAAAATTTTAAATTTTCTTCTCGAGCTTTTTAAAGCATTAATCTTACTCGCTATTGAGCTCTGTGACCACTGTCAAGCTTTCAGTCAATTCAATTAATTGATAGTTCATCAACACATACAAATATATATATGAAAATTAACACATGCTTTCACAGATAAACTATAATCATATAAATAATTCTAAAATATATTAAATTAACACCACATATTACTACAAATAATTTTACACTCAACAGACAAATTTAACATGTAACTATCAAAACTCCTCAGGTAAGCTCCCCTTACCTTTGAAATTTTCGAGTTTTCCTCTTGACTTAGTCTCTTGGATTTTGTTTCCCCCTACTACTCAACACTCCAAACAATCAACAAATCCTTCACAAATAATTAGAACACAAATTAAAAGTTGAAGAAAATTCATCTAACTCATATGGAGGGTGGTTCGGCCATGAATAGATAATTATGCTAGGGACCTCTATTTTTTTCAAGCACTTGGATCCATGATCCTAGAGTAGTAGAGAGTGAGGAAAAATTATCACTCCTCAAAAATTTGCATCCTATGATTTTCTAGAATTAAATGAAGAAAATCCAAGAAAATGGGAATATAGTGATATTGACATGAATATATTGAAATGAATGAATAGAAGAGTAGTCATGATCATAGTTGATGAGGATATAACTCTAAATGATGAAGGAAGTTAAGAAATTGATCGAAGATGCAAGCTTTTCAACTATGGTGTTCTTAGGTTTTTTTTTTTCTTTGGAGAAGATGACTTCTTCTTGGCTCTTCCCTCTTCTTAATTCCTTTTTCTTTTCATGAATTGGAAATTAATTGGTTAACCTCTTTTGTGTTGGCCAAGGCTTGGGATGTTCGTTGAGCCGTTCGAGGGAACCGGTTAGAGCTTCGTTTGTTAAAAGGGAAATCTTCATACCAGGTACGGAGAGAAGGAATAGTATGAGTATGTAGGCTTGGGGGTAGTGTAAGACGAAGGGTTAGCCATGACCCTATTCTTTTATAACATGTCTAATGTAACACCCTGTTTTTCACTGTTTTAAATAACAGAAATACATATGAATATGTTTATATATTTATTTAAGTTTTAGCAAATTATTTTAAATAAACGGAGTTTACCACTCAATTCTACTTGAACGTAGAAAGCTATGATTAAAATTTAGGTTGAAAAGTCAGGCGAAACCTGGCCCGCGAATTTCACTAACAGTATATTTATACTGATCAGAAGACCTAATTTTAATTCGTCAACAAAAAACTTAAGGTTTTTATTTTATTTTCTATGATTGTGTATTTTTAGAATTATTTCATTAAAATTGAAATAATATACGTTTTACGGAAGTTATATTCAATCGGGTGAACGACGGAGCTGATTATGGGAGATTCGGGACTCAATAAGTGGATAAACCCTATATTCTCTTAGGAATAAGTCATCCATGTGAGAAGTTTAATGTGGCTTAGGGTTATGTTAGCAATTTTTAACAATTGCATTTTTATCCTTAAACTTTCTATTAATTACATTTTGGTCCCTAAACTAATTTCCATGATACACTAAGTGAAGTGGGCCAATTTATTGCCATTCAAACCCATTAAGGGCTGCATCCTAGAGCCCAATTTCATGGCCAAGGATTCATTTCCATGAAGCAAATTCTAGTCTTAAAATTTCCTATGTCTTCATTATGCCTTAAGCTATTTCCAACTTCAAAATCAATTGGACTTGGGCTTTCTTGGCCCAAAAATTGAGCAAGGCCCATGGACTTTTGGTTTGATCATAAATTCATGAGGCAACTAGATCATTCCACACAAATCTTGAGCTTACTATCATCTTCTCCATTTCTCTCCATTCTTCTTTTCTCTCTTAAGCTTCCATTGTTGATTTGTGAAGGAGCTTGGTGATTCTTTCACATTTCTTCATTTCCAAGAGGTGATTCATGTTCCTCATCATCTTTAAGCTATTGTTTCTTCAATTCATTTCTTGTTTTAAATCTTATTTCATGATGTTCATCTTAGTTGTTCTTAACTTTGATAAATCATAGAAAATCATAGAAAAATCATAAAAATGTGAAACCAATTTCTATGTTCCTATTATCATCACTTCTATCATAATTCAAGAGTATGTTGAAAAACAAAAATTTCCCCCCTAATTTCTAGTCAAGGCCTAACCTTAGGGAAAAAGGGGTGGAGGAGTTTTTGTTCAAATGTTAGAAAATGATCATGTATTCTATTCATCTAGCATGAATTCATGTTGAATCCAAGATATGTTATCAAACCAAAATCTCTTGCCATATTGTTGTCTTAAGGCCGAATCTAGGTTTTTAGGAGTTAGGAAGTTTTTGATTCAAACTTTGTTGATTTATCATCAATCCATTGTCTTAAGTACTTAGGATCATTAATGCAATGACTTAGACAATTTTAGAAATTTTTAGCCACTAAACCCTAAGAGGCCGTGACCAATATGTGTGGTATATAGGTGTTTTAATTGTTTGATTAGTAATTGCTTGGTTGTGGTTTTTAAAGGTTAAGTGACTTTGTGTTCTACGTGAAACCGGATCGGCGACATAGTTTTTCATCGGAAGCTGAGAAATCTTCAAGAGGTAAGAGGGGATTGCCTAAGGGATTTATTCGATGGCTACGTACCAATTGTGGTTGTCTTTAATTATTTATTTGTTGGTGGTTGTTTAGGTTGTTTAAGTTGTGTTATTTTTATCTGTGATGATTTATCTGTGTATAATTGTTTATCTGCGATTATTTATTATAATGCTGTGATGCATGATCTGCCTGGGAATATTACTGTGATATTGTTATTGATTGTTGTTTGAGAAGCCTGACAGTGGTCAGTGCCTAATCAATTAATCAGATAAAAGCTTGAAAAGCTTCGTAAATTATATTCAATGTTTTAACGGTAAAATATTGAAATATAATATTAATGAAAAATTTTATTTGGGAAAAATAAGGAATATTGGAAAATATCATTATTTTAATGATTTATCGTTGTAAGAGTGAATTATGAGTCATAGTGAGGGCGTAACCGAGAAATTATTTTTGTCTACTGATTTTTACGTCAGAAATTCCGTAATATTATAAAAAGTTATTTTATGAAATTAATTGTTGAAAATAATTTAATTATGATTTTAGAAAATTGTTGGAGTGGAAAGAGCTAAGTTTTGGCTTAAATGACTTTAAAAATGTTAATTGACGACAAATTGGAAAAGTATCGACGGCAAGTATTTCGAAAACAGCAGTACGTATTTTAAATAAGTTTGAGCCTCAAGTGACTCATCTTTGTGAAAACTAAGTTTTAGTATTTAATGATTTTGTTAAAGAATTTCCCATTTGAAAAGATTTTCCGAAATCAAGTTTAACTCAACAGTGTTAAAAGTGGTGTTGAACTTAGTAACCGATACGTCGGGGTACTAAGGTTCGTTGTGTTATGGACTTGGGGTCCTTTGGACTTTGAGGTCATGTAGACGTAGTGTCTACTGTATACGTGGTGTATACTGTGTTAAAACATTGAAGATGTTTTCTATTACCACGAACCTATGACTGGTGCATCGGTCTAGAGGTTTCGTGATTGAGCGCTCGGACTTTGAGGTCCTGTGTTATTAATGAAAGTTTTAAAGATGTTTAAAACTATGTTAGTCGTAAGTCATTTTGAGCTTCGGCAAAGAAAGATTGAACACAAAGAAAAGTGTTAAGAGCAAAGTGTTTTGCATGCATTTGGCAGACGTGCCCGCGGTTCTATGTGTGATTACCTTGCGGTGTCAGGTATTTCATGCTACGATTTTCTTCATTGTGCCCTGTTGGACAACGAAACCCCATTTACGGTTTTATCACTGTGCCCCGTTGTTGGACAATGTGCAATGGGTTTTGGCTGCGTGCCTTTATGCCATGGGATGGCAATCGAACCTGATCAACTCACCACATGTTGGGATATCTCATGAGATTAAGTGTGAATTTAGACGATGTATATGAAGTGTTCATGCATAGTTTTTCCAATGATGATGTTTGGGGCATGAAACCCATTGATAAACTACTTGCTTGAATATGAATGCTTATGTTTGTATAACATGTATATGTGTATGTGTTTTCTGTTGTGTCGAGCATGTAGTTGTCGAGTAAAATCCATATATTGGTTTCTAACTCTTGCATGTTTTATTTGTGGTTTTTCTACCTGTGCATATATATTTACGTCTAAGATTAGATGGACCCGGATATGCCTCTGGCACATTTGAGGCTGTGTTCGATCATGTTTGATCGCGCACATCATGGTGGTGCTTGGGAGATAAACCCTGGGGCACTCAGCACCACCTATTACGGCCTTAGTAGAGAGGTTGTCGGCATGGTAGAGGCAGGACCGCAGCAGAGGATGCATGTTATGGAGACTGTTGAGGTATCTCTACCTAGAGTATGGCTATACATACAGTACTTGGCTGTGCACGGGTTACTTGACATGCCACCTCAGCCGATTCAGCCGCTTCAGATAGCAGGACCAGTAGTACCTCCTGTTGAGGTAGTTTTGGACGAGGTCGAGGAGGACCCAGACGAGTACTTTGAGGACGATCTTGAGTTCCACCCTCCTGCTGTTGATGATGATGATTCTCCCGATGAGGGAGCGGGAGCAGAGGTATCTTCATCAGATACATCTTCTGTAGGTGGGGTTGATCATCATGATCTTCCCAATGGTTTTCATTAGCTTGACCAGCTATAGGTATAGTTTTTGGGGTAGTGAGTCTTGTCAGTTTTTGATCTGGCTACTGAGAGCCATGAGTTTTTGTATGGTTCTAGACTGCTCGTTACTTTATATGTATATGTCTTTATTTTCTTTACTTAGTTTGATGGAGAATGGCCTATACTTATGAGGGCCCTTTTGTGATCTCCTATTAGCGATGTAGTGTGTATTTAACTGATGATGCATATATATAGATATATATACATTTGTTATGTCATCGATGTTTTTCTAAAAAATTTATCACCATTTTCGCGATAAAATGTTTACTTTAAAGTTTATTTTCCCAAAGTAACCAGTGTATAATTATTTAATTTTCCGCTTTTGGGTAACTATGTGATGACCCTAGAAGGGGTGTCACATCTAAATGCCTAATTGTTGTCTTGATGTTTAACTGTTTATGATGTTGATGTTGGCATGTTTATTCTTATTGATAAATGTTGTCTATTATGAACATGTTGATGTGATGATGCCATGAATGAGTGATTCATCATGTTTATGAGATTATGATGTTATTGACTGTTGATTGATGTTGTGAACGCCATGATGATAAACAGTAAAACATAACAATGCTAAAGGATGTTTCCCTTTGCTCATAAAATTAAATGATAGTAATGGGGGTAAGGATTATGCTTAAAAGGTTTAGTTAAAGACCCTAGGGATTGATCTATGAGTGTTTAGGGACAATTAAAAGGAAGATGAGACTAAAGGACTAATTCCCCTTCTACAATAAGACATGAAGATTAAACTAAAATTAACGAATTAATGTTCGAAGACGTAGTGAAAGCCAATAGGTTTAATCCATGGATTACCCCACGGGATTTGGCAAAGGGGACCCTTTCTGCCCAGATCAGTACGGCCCTACTCCATGTAGCTTGGTCGTGCTTAATAAGGAGGATGCCTATGCTCCAGTTCAAATTTCAAACAGGGCACGCTTCTTAAGCACGCCCATGCTCGATAGGCAGGACGGTCATGCTTGACAGAAAGTCCAGCACTCCCGTGCTGAGGGGGAGCACACCCGTGCTCACCTGACCAGAACAGAACCCATAATGCTGAATTAGGGGTGTTTTACCCCTAAAGGTTTAAAACAGTCTAACAAGGCACCAAAGGAACATAAAGACAAAAGACAAGTGATAAGATGTGGTACCTTGGTAGCCGAGTGGCCAAGGGGGCCTTGATGCATGATGGTCAAGGTGGTAATCTCTAGTGCTCAATGGCTAGAGTGTTAATTAAAGATGATGATGTACCTTGGTAGCCTAGTGGCCAAAAGGGCCTCGATAGCCGAGTGGTCGAGGTGGTAATCTCTGGTGCAGAACGGCCAGAGTGTTAAAAGACTAAATGTTGAAACGATAACGATAATCCTCGATAGCCAAGTGGTCGAGGTTTTGATGGTGATAAAACTTGGGTAGCCTAGTGGCCCAAGCGGAGGTGGTGGTTGTGTTTGTGTGTTGTGTTGATCATGCATTCACGCATTGGAGATGTTACTGAGGGATTTCCAATATAGGGGAGGTCGTCTGAGAGTATGGCGATCTGGCCGTCGGTGGTGATTCATCCGAGAGTTAGGTGAATTGTGCGCCCCCGCGGTGGCGCATCCAAGAGTAAGGTGCGTCGGCTATCCTAGGGGTCCACCCAAGGTAAGGTGGATTGCCCCTGCGTTGGTGCTTATTGGCCAATGTGGATATGTAACTCCGAAGTTGACATTCCGAGATAGATTGGATCCAAGTGCATAAGGGAGTAGTGGAGTTGCATTGCATCGCATATCATACGTTAATTTATGATGTTATTTATTGTTTATATTATATGTTGTTGCCGTGATAACATGTTTATTGTGATGCATATTCGTCTTGCTAACTGCTTCCTTGCCATTATATTCATATTCATGTTTTTTACTCCCTATTGCTATGTTTTGTATTTTGTGGCATGTATCTTTTATGAAGAGGACGGTGAGCAGCCAGTTAAGGAGTGACTCTAAGGAGCCGTGACTTGTAGTTAGGATTTCCAGTTTTGTTAATTTAGTTTTTTTAGTTTGTATCCGAGGATATTATTTCGGATTTGGTTATACCAGCTCTGTATGTGACATCGACGGTTGGGTTTCGCTTTACATGTTATGATTTCCTTTTGGAACCTATGTTATGCTTATATTATTTTCCACGTCTGAGACTTGTTACAATGTGGTATTCTCTCCCAATTGTTTTTTATTATTAAATAAATTATGCATGTTTTATATTTATGAGTCTGTTGCGAGTCTTTTATGTGCTCTTGTTTGAATTATCCATATTTATTATAGATAATGATGCTTAGTGTTAATAACAGTTAGCTTTTCTTGCTGTAAGTTCTCTATATTTAATGAGCTATCTTGGCACTTACAGGAAATTATGGCAGCAAGAGGCAGAAACAACCAGGCTATCGCGGACGCTTTGACACTCCTTGCCAGCGCGATAATCAGAACACCAACAACTAGGGGGGACCAGTTGAGTTTCAGGGTCTTGATAAGTTCAAGTGGAACAATCCGCCGTCCTTCAAGGGAGCTTATGATCCTGAGGGTGCCCTATTGTGGATGAGGGGGATCAAGAAGATCTTCCGAGCTATAGGATGCAACGACCAGCAGAAGGTCATTTTTGGGACCTTTATACTGGCAGAGGAGGTTGAGCATTGGTGGGAGAACTGTCGCCAGCGCATGCAGGCTGAGGGTACTTTGGTTACATGGAACGTTTTCAAGGACATGTTTCTAGAGAAGTACTTTTCGGCAGACATTCGCGACAGAAAGGAGATTGAATTCTTGGCACGGAAGTAGGGCAACATGTCAGTGGGAGAGTATGCAACTTGGTTTGAGGAGCTCGCCCGTTACTATATGTTGTATCAGTATGTGACGGACGACCGCTCCAAATGCATAAAGTTCGAGGATTGCCTGCGTCCAGAGATTAAGCAAGCTATCAGCTACTAGGAGATCCGAGTCTTCCCAGTCTTAGTGAACAAGTGTAGGATCTTTGAAGATGCCTACAAATCTGGAGGATCAGCCTCCAAGGGATCAGACAGTCTGAGCAATAAGAAGAGTGATCAAGGGAACAAGTGGAAGTCGCGTCTCGCTCCAGCTGGCCGGGACTCCAAGCGGGATGGCAAGAAGCCTCAGTTTTCTTCAGACAGGTCCAGAAGATGGGATTCCTCTGATTCTAGACCTCTTCAGTGCGGCAAGTGTGGACGGGACCACTTTACTACTCAGTTCAAGGAAACATACATCATCTGCTTCAAGTGTGGCAAGTATGGCCACATCAGCCGGAACTACGAAGGAGGAAAGTCAGAGCCACAGAGTGCTAGTGTTGCGTTTAAAAGCAGTTGTTCGTAAGCTTGTGCAAGTATACACAAATGCCTCAAGTAATATAGAACTGAAGTTCAGATTTCGTTCCCACAGGGATTATAATGATGTAATAGACTCCAATTCAGATTATACGCTCTAAAAGTTAGGTTTTGTAACAAAAAATTATGGTGTGTGTGCATTGAAAATTAAATAAGGCTGAGATTTAAAAACCGAAATGAACAAGTGAACAGAGAAATGAAAGGTTTGATCAGGTGAGAAAAATAGCTCTAGGTATGCTGCAGCATAAATCCTGTTTAGCCTTCATCATGCTCTGACTATGCTCTAGCATCTAACTCCAGGAAATTAAGGTTTGTTTTCCAACATTAAAGGGTTAGGTTCATTAACTTTGTTCTATTCCTATATTCAGATTAATTACACCACCCACCCTCTTAATTAAGCACATTCCAGCTAGCTTAGGGACTTGAATAGTTATTCCTAGCCTAATCAACATAAATTAATTTTCCAATTAATGACTTAACGCCTCTCTTTTATCAAGTTCCTACTTATTTAATTTTTCCGTACCAAGCAAGCTAGATATTCAATCAAGTTGATCACTCTTAATTAAACAACATTAAATGCGTGATAAAAGAAGATGCAAAACATAGTCATTACATAACTCAGCTAAACATTCATTATATAAGCATACCTAAAGCTTAAAAGTACTTAGCTCATAATGAGCTTACAAAGAACAAAAATAAGATATGACCAAGAAACCATTACAAAGGTTGAAAATGAAAATGCAGCAGCAGCAGTAGCTCAGAGGTGGAAGACAAAGCAGCTCTCAAGAAGGGAAAAAATAAATGTGTAATAAAAATTCAAGTGTCACTTCACTAGGGTTTGCTAAATGCTTTTATAGTACACAAAACCCTATTCTCTTTCATTCTATTTTGGGCCAACAACCAAAAGTATTAATAAAATAACCCTAGCCCAATTCCTAAAAACGTGGGGCAGCTGATCCTAGGTGCGTGTGCTTCCTTAAAGATGACAGTGCCAGCGCCCATGAGGAGAAAGGAAAGGTGTCCTTGTCAGCTTTTATCCTTTAGTGCGTAGCTACCGGAGATGATTCATGCTTCAACATCCACTAGCTTATTCCCCCGAGCTTCAGCCATGCTCCAGCAAAGGTACTGCATATGCAAACACATAATTTTAAGACAATGATAGAGTAATCAAGAGCAAATAGCTGCTATTCACAAAACTTAACACAAATATTTACAACTAACATTTTCTATCAAAAACAAGACACAAAACCTCAAAGATAGCAAAAAGGAGCTAAATAACTCTTCATTCAAAGAGTTATCACACCCCAAACTTGAAACATTGCTTGTCCTCAAGTAATGCAAAGAAACACAAAAGAAAAACAGGAGAATTCTATTTAAAGAATGGTGTGCAAGGATCACCCAGTTTTTTCTTTCTTGCTACAGTTCTGAAATCCAAATTTGCTTTCCTAACCAAAATACTCTTTCTATCTTGCTCACAACAACAACTGCTACACACTGGTTCAAACAGATTAACATATTCTGCAGCATTCACCTCTCCGAACAGTTGGTTCTGTATCTCACCCTCACATCAGACTTTTCACTTTTTACGACAAACATGCACCTCTGATTTAGACTTGATGAGATTCACCACAATTAAAACAATCACAGAGTTACACACAGCGAGAGGTGTTTAGGGCTGTAACTGGGCTTAGGATAGGTGGGGTTAAGATATTTGGGAAAGTAGCTATTCTCAAGGTAGAACAAAAGGATGCTTTTCTATCTAGCTCAATTTCCCAATTGATCCCAAAATCCTCAGTTTTCAGTTTTCTTGGATCCTTTCTTTTCCATCACTAAGTCCACAACTTATTACATTTTTGTTGAGAACCAGAGAACAAATCACTGCTAATTTTCAAGCTTGCCACTGTTCTTTGTTCAATTTTTCAAAAAAAAAATTTTAATTTTTTTTTACATAACTGCTTCACAGAAGGAATGGCAGCTTCACATTATACACTTATGACTTCTTAATTCATTTGTTGCCTATCTTCACTATTTTATTTATAGCCTTGCTGCAGCATGCACATGTGTTGCAGCACACTACCCCCAAACTGAAGCAGATGGTTGTCCTCAAGCTACGCCCCCTCGCCCTAACCCTAAAACTTATGTCAGAACTAGCTATAAAAGCATCCTTAAGATCTACCTTTCAGGTGAACTTTGTTTTTTTCAGTACTAAGGCTTGTAATGTGCTAGCTGTTTCAATAAATGGCTAAAGCTCAAAAGGGCATACTAGGGGCAGGTACATTAATTGGGTGGGCTTATTAAGGCTCTGGCTAACATAAAACAACAAGAAAATTGCCTCAAGCTAAAAGTGTATGTAATCAAGTGAGTTCAGATCAGACAAAATTAAAGCAAATCTTACAGAAAATGAATGAGTGTGATTTGTATATGTATTGCAATTTGGTCACTCAAGCTCACTATTATCTGTTCCTGCTATAGCACAGGTGTCCTCTATCCTAAACAGTGGTGCAGCAGTATTGGTGATCACATTCAAGTTATTGCATTAGATTATTCAGCAAGAGTTTCATTCCAAGCATTAAGAGTTAAACACAGAAAAAGAGGCCAGAGGCCATCTCCAATTAATCATTAATCATTTAGAGCTAAAACAGGGGGTGGGACTTATGCACAGCCATGCATTAAGTAGAACTCAAAACAATTATGGCCTTAATGGCCCTACAAACACACCAACACAAAAGGTCCTAGTGGCCTCTAAATTGTAAAAAGTAAAAGACTGAAACAATAAACTGGTAATGGGGTGGACGGTTTAATGCATCCTAATGTGGCTCTATTTCAAGCCTGCGGTGCTCTGGTGCCTCCACTTTTGGTGGACAGTACCTTGCCTTTGTTGCTCCGATGACCTGGACTTCTTCCTCTTCATTCTCTTCTTCATATTTTTCTTCTTGCTCCTCCTCTACCTTATCTTCATCTCCCTCCTCAGTATCTTCTTCAGCTTCCTCATCTTTCTCCTCTTCTTCCTCAGCAGCTTCTTCTTTGTCAGATTCCTCTGCTTCAGCGGCTTTACCCTCCTCCTCCCTCAGTGCTGCAGCAACCTTCTCCTTCTTGATCTTAGGTGCAACGTTGGGAGCAGCCAGCTTTAGTTTCTTGGAGAGAGGAATTGTGTCTTCCTCATCTTCCTCATTTGCTACAGCATAGGCAGCAGCAATCTTCATCGCTGGGCTTCCCTTCTCAACAGCTGATTTAGTGCCTTTTGTTGATTTTGATGCTGGAGGGGAAGCGGCTGCAACAGCAGGAGTGGAGGATGGTGCTTTCTCTTGTGCTGCAGCACGGGGCCTTATAGTGCTTCCCTTATCCTGCTTAGAGGTTTGAGAGGCTGATTTCTTCTTTTTGGGCACAGAGGCCTCAATATCTTTTTGTTGCTTGGATGAGGCAATACCCATCCAGTCTTCATCAGAGGCTGAGCTGTGGGCAGGGTTGATGTTGGCAGTCTTTTCAGGGTTCTCAGATACTGGGTCAGAAACAGATTTGTGATGTTGGGGGTGATACAGAAACATCTTCTATAAAGGGAGGCAAAATTTCCTGAGGGAACTGGGGAATGTGAGTTTCAAGCTTCCAGCCATTCAGCTTCATTGTCTGCTTCTCCCACTCGTACTTACAAAAGCAGAATTGCCAGAAGGCTTGTTCCTTCTGCATGTGTTCCTGTAACATGGCGGTCAGTTGATCAACTTTCTGCTCCAGCATCCCAGAGTGATCCTATTGCTCTGGGGTGCTAGATTTGGGGGGCTTGCTTGCACTTGCACTGGCTTTCTCTGAATTAGAGTACATCCTTAAAACACGGTTCATATCAATGGCCCTTTGTTCTATTCTAGCCCTTCTCCGGGGTTGTATTCTATTCCTTGCTCTAGACACAGTTCAGTGATAAGACAGGGGAGGATTAAGTTGCCTTGCTGCTTCATGGCGTAGGTAGAGATTTGGTTATTGAGCACCTCTCCCACATTTATCTTCTTCTTGTTCATGATAAAGTAGAGTAGAACCAATCGTTCTTTGTCCACTGCCTCCAGATGAGCAGTAGGGGAGAGGGAGTATCTCAGGAAATAATACCAGACCTTGGCCAGAGGCTGCAACATTGATCTAGGTAACTTTAGATGGCCTTCAGCTTGTTGAATGAACTTTGCACCAGGGAGGGCCAGTCCTGTCTTCATCTGCTTCACAACCTTCAGAATTTGTTGGTACTCATTTTCCACCTTTTCTAGTCCAAGATGCTTGTTTATAGTTTTGGCAGAGAATGGGACCTTTCCTCCTCTGATTACCACAAAGGTTTAAGTAGCAGACACAATGTTCGCATAGAACTCCCTAACCATTTGGGTGCAGAAACCCTCCTTGTGCTTAGCAAAGGTTCTCCACTCGTGTGCTTCAATCACGTCCACCAGTTCTGGAAGCAAGTCCCAGTTCACCCCTTTCCCATATTTGAACCCTTTTTCTTGATGGAGGCTGCGATTGAGGGTTTGTTTTTCATACTTTTCTTGCGCTTCCTCACCAACCCGGGTAGTTAGCTGTCATGGTGGGTTTTTCTTAGGGTTTGGTTGGTGGAGGAGAGGAAGGGTTTGGATGTTTAGGTTGTACAGGTTGAAGAAGAAGAAGTAGACGTTGGGTGTGCAGAGTGTGAGTGGAAGAGAGGGTTGAGTGGTCTATTTAATGTGTCAGGTGAGATAAGGGTATTGACTGCTGAGGGTGGTAGACGTGGGGAAAGAAGGGAATAAAGATGAGAGAGGGGTGGAGATCATGTGGTTGGGGGTTGGTTGTGGGGGAATGCAGTTTCTCTCTCCACATCTTTTGCTACTAATTTAAATTCAAAATTTTAAAACTATCCACCTTGCTCACAACGGACAAAATAAAAGCTGACCCCCACTTTTGTACCTTTGTCAGCAGATATTCCCTAACCACAAGATTGCATTTTTTTTGTTTTTGTCATCAGAGAGCAAGCTACAACATTGTTCCAGATCAACTCAGTATTTTTCCTCTGCTACAACCTGAATTCACTTCTGCCTCCACTGCTACCTTATTATTCAAGACGTTAAATACTCTTTATTGATGGGCTGCCTCCCATGAGCGCTTGGTTTATCAGGTCCTCAGCCTGACCATGGTGCAGCATCATTCAGTGTCATCATGGGTGGTGGTGACCTTCATTCTGTCCAAAGGTTCACCAAAATAATGCTTGATTCTCTGGCCATTGACCTTGAATTCCCTGCCACTTTCAGCATCCAGCAAATCTACAGCTCCATGTGGATAGACCTTTACAACTTTGAATGGGCCAGACGACCTTGACTTTAACTTGCTTGGAAAAAGCTTCAGCCTAGAGTTAAACAGCAGCACTTGTTCCCTTTCAAGGAAGGATCTGTGATGGATCTTCTTATCATGCCAGGCTTTAGTTTTTACCTTGTATGCTTCAGCATTTTCATAAGAGAACAGTCTGTGTTCTTCTAGCTCATTGAGCTGCAGCATGCATGCTGCTCCAACAGACTGAAGATCAAAGTTCAATTTCTTGATTGCCCAGAAAGCCTTGTGCTGCAACTCCAGAGGCAGATGGCAAGCTTTTCCATATACCAATCTATATGGGACATCCCCAAAGGAGTCTTGAATGCAGTTCTGTAAGCCCACAGAGCTTCATCTACATGTGAGGACCAATCCTTCCTACTTGCGTTGACCATTTTTTCCAAGATTCTTTTGATCTCCTTGTTGGACAACTCAGCTTGGCCATTAGTTTGGGGATGATAGGCTGTGGCTACTTTATGCTTAACTCCATATTTTGCAAGTAGCTTGGTAAAAACTTGGTTGCAAAATTGGGTTCCTTCATCACTAATGGTTGCTCTAGGGGTTCCAAATCTAGAAAAAATGTTTTTTTTTTTGTTAAAAATTTGTTACCACCCTAGCATCATTTTTTATTTTTGCCACAGCCTCCACCCATTTAGACACATAATCAACAGCTACCAGAATGTAAAGATAGCCAAAGGAAAGGGGAAATGGTACCATAAAATCAATACCCCATACATCAAAAAGTTCAATTTCCAAAATGGTATTGAGGGGCATTTCACTTTTATTAGACAATTCCCTACCCTTTGGAATCTATCACAGTGTTTGACAAATTCATGTGCATCTTTAAAAAGGGTAGGCCAGAATAAACTTGACTGGAGAACTTTGGCAGCAGTTCTCATACCACCAAAATGTCCACCATATGCTGCAGCAAGGCACTGAGTCAGTATATCATGAAATTCTTCATCTACAGCACATCTTCTGTTCAGATTGTCAGGGCACATCTTGTAGAGGTTTGGTTCATCCCAGACATATTGTTTGGCTTGATGGAAAAATCACCTCTTTTGTTGAGAATTCATGTCTGGAGGATCCACACCAATGGCTAGGAAGTTGACCAGATCAGCATACGAGGGTGCTGCAGCATCTTGAATTGCTAGCAATTGTTCATCAGGGAAAGATTCATCAATGGCTATTCCCCTGGATGCTATAACATCTTCTAGTAACCTTGACAGATGATCAGCTACTTGATTCTCCACCCCCTTCTTATCTCTGATTTCCAAGTCAAATTCTTGTAACATCAGTACCCACCTTATCAGCCTTAGTTTAACATCCTTCTTGTCAATTAAGTATTTGATTGCTAAGTGGTCAGTGTAGACAACCACTTTTGTTCCAACAAGGTAGGATCTAAACTTCTCAAAAGCAAATACCATAGCTAGTAACTCCTTTTCAGTTGTGGTATAATTGATTTGAGGATCAATTAAGGACTTGCTTGCATAATAGACAGAATGCAACACTTTGTTGTACCTCTGTCCCAGGACTGCCCCTACTGCAAAGTTGCTTGCATCACACATGAGCTCAAAAGGCTTTTCTCAATCAGCTGGAACAATTATAGGTGCAGTGATAAAAGCAGTCTTGAGGAGTTCAAATGCCTTCAAACATTCAGTAGTAAATTCAAAAGCCCTATCATGCTCCAGCAACTGACATAATGGCTTAGAGATCTTGGAGAAGTCCTTAATTCTGTAAAAACCAGCATGGCCTAGGAAGCTTCTAATTCCTTTTACTGATGTGGGAGGGGGCAGCTTTTCAATAACTTCAATCTTTGCCTTGTCCACATCAATGCCATTTCTGGAGATTCTATGTCCTAGCACAATACCTTCAGTCAACATGAAGTGACACTTCTCCCAATTTAGCACCAGATTTGTTTCTTCACATCTGTCCAGAATCTGCTCCAGATTCATCAAACAAGTTTGGAAAGTTTCTCCAAACACTGAAAAATCATCCATAAACACTTCTATAGACTTCTCAATCATATCAGAGAAAATGGCCATCAGACATCTCTGGAAGGTTGCTGGAGCATTGCACAAGCCGAATGGCATTCTTCTAAAAGCAAAGGTGCCATAAGGACAAGTGAAAGTTGTCTTTTCCTGATCCTCTGGTGCTATAACAATCTAGTTATACCTTGAGTATCCATCCAGAAAGCAGTAATAATCCTTCCCAGCAAGTCTGTCCAACATTTAATCACTTAATGGCAAGGGGAAATGATCTTTTCTTGTAGCTTTGTTCAGCTTCCTGATAAGCCTCTGGCTCATCTAGTTTTATAGCTAGTGAGGCCACGGTTATTGTGCTAATTGTTCGAGTTTAATCTCGTTTTCGCCCAAATTTAGCTTTAATTGTCTCTAAGCAATGTCTTGAGTCTTTTAAGTAGTTTTAGAATATTTCTTGCTATTTTTGAGTTCAATAAAGCATTTGATGCTATTTTATATTTTCAGGTTAAAAGTGAAGCTCAAGAGAACTTGGAAAAATGGAGAAAACAAGCAAAAAGGGCAAACTGGTCCTTCGCCCTGCGAACGGACACTCGCCCCGCGAGCCAGAAGGACAGATTAAGCAATGTCAGCAGCCATTCAGCCTCGCCTCGCGAGGATGTGTCTCGCCTCGCGAGGATGTGTTCGCCTCGCTAGATAGAAACAGGGAATTGAAGATCATTCTGTCTCGCCTCGCGAAACCTGTCTCGCCCAGTGAAATAATCCAAATTTGAACTGGCGCCAACTTAAGATTCGCCTCGCGAATGCATGTTCGCCCCGCAAACGCGCGCAGATTCCAAACTTTATAAATAGCTTGTTTTAGGTCAATAGGAAGCAGTTTTTAATAGAGAATGTAATCCTTGTTTTCTTAAGGGCTGTGTAGTGAGTTTTAGTGTAGTTTCATAGAGGATGAATGCTTTTTATATTTTGTTCGTTGTTATCATCGCTATGAGGAACTAATCCTTATTTCTAAGGAAACGATGAAGCCACCATTGATGGCATAGTGAATCCAAGTAATAATTTCTTATACCCTTGTCTCTTTTCTTGTTTCTTAATTCTGATTTGTTTGTGTTAATCATATGCGCGCATGGTTAACTAGTCTAGTGCGTTGAGGCTGGTAGACGATTCGTACTTAGGACTTGAATTAAGAACACCGTTTGAATATTGCTAGGCATAGAATAGGAAAGTGGTGCAATTGCTATAGGGAACCAAGAACTTGATAATCTAATTGTGGGTTGAATAGATTGGCAGATTGACAACTCACAATTGTAGAATATTCCTTTTAAAAATCGGCAGTGACATTAGGATAATTGAGGATTCTTGATTGACAACGAAATTAAATTGAACATAGGGATAAGGAGATAAACACTTGGGTAACTTGCTTAATAGGGTAGGTGGATTCGTGACCTTAGAAGCTTTTAATCTTAATCAAATCTCATCATAATCTTTTAGGATCTTTAATTACTTGTTTTGATCTCAAATTTGATTTGATTTTCTCTCTCATCATAAAGATTCCCTTTTGACTTGGTCAAACGATTTGAATTTCTTATTTAGTTAAATTGGTCTTCCAATCCTTGTGTTCGACCTCGGTATTGTCTTACCGTGTTTTTATTACTTACAATGAAACGGTACATTTGCCGGATCGTCAACAAGTTTTTGGCGCCGTTGCCGGGGATTGGCACAACCAATTTTCCTAATTTTTAGGAAATTCAATTTTCTTGAATGAGCAATTTTTTTTTAAATTTTATTTTATTTTTCTACAATTTTTTATCTCTTTTACTTCTTTGATTCCACTTGGTCTTGCCTTGTTTTTGTGTATGCGAGGTACCCTTTCACAGGAAGACTTGCTATACGATCCAGAGATCACCAGGACCGAGAAGAGGTACAGGAAGGAACTCAGAGAGAAAAAGAGGCTTGAAGCTAACCAACTCATTAATCTTGAAGGGATGGCGGAAGGAGATCCTCCAACCTACAAGCCTCTCTATGAGTACAATCTTCCTCACTTGGACGATTGTGCTTCAAGTGTTGTTAGGCCTCCTATCGAGGCCCCTTCTTTTAATATAACGGAAGGAACTCTGCGTGTGGTGAAAGACAATCAATTTGATGGAAGTGCATACCAAGATCCTCATAGGCATATTACTCATTTCTTGGAGAATTGCGACCTGCTCAAAACTCCAGGAGTTTCAGATGATGCCTTTCGTTTGCGACTATTCCCTTTCTCTCTCCGGGATAGAGCACGCGATTGGTTAGACTTGCACTTGGATAGTGCTAGCATCACTACTTGGGAACAAATGGCTCAGAAGTTCCTCACTAAATATTTTCCTCCTCAAAAAGCGGCACAGTTGAAGATAGCCGTCACTTCCTTCAAGCAGAATGATGATGAGTCCTATAATGAAGCTTGGGAAAGGTACAATGTGCTTTTGAGAAGATGCCCTTCATCCGACTTTGACTTGGTAACAAAGGTACAACACTTCTTCAATGGGTTGAAGGGTCGTTACCAAATGAACTTAGATGCCGCAGCTGGCAGTTCTTTCTCTTACAAATCAGCAGAGGACGGTTGGGCTTTATTAGAGAAGATGTCCAGGAATGATTATAACCACAGTACAGGCACTTCTAATGCTTCCGAAATCAGTACCGCATCACTGGAGGCTATTCTTGAACAGAATACATTCTTGAAGAAGCAATGTGAGGCACTGTCTAGCAAGCTCAAGGTTAATGCGGTGCGAGAAGGCTCGCATCTGGGGTGTGATTTTTGTAATGGTGAACACACCAGTGAGAATTGTCCCATAAATTTTTCACAGGAACATGTGGACTCGTGTCACAACTTTTATGACACAGTGCCACAAAACAATTATCAGAGGAATAGGCAGAATGACTATAATCAGAATCGAGGGTACATGAGGAGAGACCATCCGGGTTTCACTTGGAGCAACACTAGTGGTGGTCTAGCCGGGCAACAACAACAACATAATCAGAGGCCAAACTATGGAATCCAACAGCGTAACAATCAGCAAGCTCTCCCGGGGACTAATCAGTTACAGTTCACAGATGGTGGGAGGCAACCATGGGAGTTGGCTATTGAGAAGACGAGTGCGGCCATTGAGAAATTGTCAGTGAATACAAACACAGCCATAGACAAGTTGGCAACTCACACAGGGGCAGTAATTCATAATCTTGAAACACAGGTAGCCCAACTAGCAAAGCAACTGAATGAACGCCTTCCAGGTTCTTTCCCAAGTAATACAGAGATTAACCCCAAGAACCAATACAATGCCGTGACAACTCGGAGCGGTAAGGTGTTGGAATCTAACGGGGGTACAACTGGTTCTCAAGAAATTGAAACTCCAGAACAACCATAGATAGAAGATGAGCAAGACAAGGAAGAGGAAGTAGTTAGTGAAAAGGTGCCGGAGCAAGGGGTGAGGCTGAAATTAGTGGATGAAGAATTCCGAAAGAAGAAGTGGGTTGAGCCCAAAGATCTTCCCCCCTTCATGAAGGTACCATATCCGGAAAGATTGAAGAAACCCTTGCAAGACAAGCAATTCAACAAGTTCCTTGATGTTTTCCGCAAACTTCAAATTAATATTCCATTTGCGGAAGCCTTGGAGCAGATGCCATCTTATGCTCGGTTTATGAAGGAGCTTCTCTCCAAGAAGCGGAAGATAGTGGATGAGGAGACAGCTGCTTTGACCGAGGAGTGTAGTGCAATTCTCCAAAGGAAACTACCTCCAAAGTTGAAGGATCCGGGTACTTTTAGCATACCGTGCACCATTGGAGAGTTAACTTTTGGGAAAGCATTGTGTGATCTAGGGGCTAGCATCAACTTGATGCCCCTATCTATGATGAATAAGCTAGGCATAAAGGAAGCCAAAGAGACTAGGATGTCGCTCCAACTAGCGGATCGTTCTATCAAATACCCTTATGGGGTGGTGGAGGATTTGTTAGTCAAGGTCGACAAGTTCATATTTCCGGCGGACTTTGTGGTGCTTGACATGGATGAAGATGCCGAGATCCCTCTCATATTGGGTAGGCCTTTCTTGGCCACCGGGCGTGCTTTAATAGATGTGCAACAAGGAAAGCTCATACTAAGGGTGCAAGATGAGAATGTAGTCTTCAATGTCTTTGAAGCAATGAAACACCCCGTTGAGAGATCGGATGTGTATAGAGTTGATGTGGTGGAAACCATTGTAAAATCTATAGCCACACGAGAAGCCCATGGTTCTTCACTTTCTAAAGTGTTGGTAAAATCCCATGATGAGGATGAAGAAGACCTTTTGGGTGATGAGGATTATTTTGAGTGCTTAAAGAACATGGAAGCCTTGCCAATTCTCCCTAAGGATGAATGTCCAAAGGAAACGCTCAACAAGGAAGAAGTGGAAGAAGACAACAAAACACCGGAATTGAAGCAACTCCCAACTCACTTGAGATATGCATTCTTGGGTGAGAAGGGACAACATCCAGTCATCATTAGCAATACATTGGCAAAAGTCGAGGAAGAAAAGCTCTTAAGAGTTCTTAGGGAACATAAATCCGCCATTGGATGGAAGATTTCGGATCTAAAAGGTATAAGTCCTTCTCTATGCATGCACAAAATTTTGATGGAGGATGATTTCAAACCGGTGGTTCAACCACAAAGGCGGTTAAATCCCATCATGAAAGAAGCGGTGCGTAAAGAAGTGATTAAGCTTTTGGATGCCGGAATCATCTATCCAATCTCGGATAGCAATTGGGTTAGCCCGATTCATATGGTCCCAAAGAAAGGTGGCACAACCATGGTGGTCAATGAGAATAATGAGATGATCCCAACAAGAATCGTCACGGGGTGGAGAGTTTGTATTGATTATAGGAAGCTTAATGATGCAACACGAAAAGATCACTTCCCCCTTCCATTCATAGATCAAATGATTGAAAGGTTGGCCGGATATGAGTACTATTGTTTTTTAAATGGTTACTCCGGCTACAATCAAATTGTGGTAGATCCTCAAGACCAAGAGAAGACGGCCTTCACATGCCCATATGGAGTCTTTTCTTATAGAAGGATGCCCTTTGGATTGTGTAATGCTCCCGCTACTTTCCAAAGGTGTATGCTTTCCATCTTCTCGGACATGGTGGAGAAATTCATTGAAGTATTTATGGACGACTTCTGGTCTTTGGGACCTCCTTCGATAATTGTTTGAAGAATTTGGCTTTGGTGCTTGAGAGATGCCAAGAAACCAACCTAGTGCTCAATTGGGAGAAATGCCATTTCATGGTCAAGGAAGGTATAGTTTTGGAGCATAAAATCTCCCAACGTGGGATTGAGGTTGATAGAGCCAAGATTGAATTGATTGAGAAGCTACCCCCACCAACAAATGTGAAGGGGGTTCGGAGTTTCTTGGGCCATGCCGGTTTCTATCGAAGGTTCATTAAAGACTTCTCCAAGATAGCGAAACCGCTATATGACCTTCTCGTGAAGGACGTATCCTTTGATTTTAATACTCCTTGCTTAAATTCTTTCAATAATTTAAAAATTATGCTTGTCACCGCACCCATAATCACTGCACCTAATTGGAATTTACCTTTTGAAATCATGTGCGATGCTAGTGATTATGCGGTGGGGGTGGTTTTGGGTCAAAGGGTGGAAAAGTTAGCTCATGTGATTTACTATGCTAGTAAAGTTTTAAATGAAGCACAAGCTAACTATTCCACCACTGAAAAAGAACTCTTAGCTGTAGTTTTTGCTTTAGACAAATTTAGATCCTAGGTAGTGGGGTCTAAGATTGTTGTGTTTACCAATCATGCGGCCATAAGACACTTGATGACAAAACAAGAGGCCAAACCTAGATTAATTCGGTGAATTCTTCTTTTGCAGGAGTTTGATATTGAGATTAGGGACCGGAAAGGGTTAGAGAATGGTGTGGCGGACCACTTATCAAGGTTGGTCAATCCCGACACCGAGGAGAAATTTCTGGACATCAAGGAAGAATTTCCTGATGAGAAACTATTTGCTTTGTTTGAAAAATTTTCTCCTTGGTTCGCGGATATGGCCAACTTCAAGTCTTCAAACGTGGTTCCGCAAGGTTGGACTACTCAACAAAGAAAGAAATTATTCTCGGACGCAAAATACTATGTCTGGGAGGACCCTTATCTTTTCAAGCAATGTTCGGATGGGATCCTTAGAAGGTGCATTTCTCATGACCAAATCGGAAGGACTTTGTGGCATTGCCATAGCTCGGATTATGGTGGGCATTTTGGGGGAAAGAAGACCACGGAGAAAGTCCTCCAAAGCGGGCTTTATTGGCCAACACTCTTTAAGGATGCACATGCCTTTGTTGAAAATTGTGATCGTTGCCAAAGAGTTTGAAACATATCTAAGCGACATGAGCTTCCTCTTAATTGCATGCTTGAAGTAGAACTCTTTGATGTTTGGGGGATAGACTTCATGGGACCCTTCCCACCCTCCTTCTCCTATCAATACATTTTGGTAGCGGTAGATTACGTGTCAAAGTGGGTGGAGGAAATTCCAACAACAACAGATGATGCGCGGGTTGTCATGGAATTCATCAGGCGCAACATTTTCACAAGGTTTGGGGTTCCTAGAGTTTTGATTAGTGATGGTGGATCTCACTTTTGCAACAAACAAATGAACCATTTACTCTCTAGATATGGCGTCAAACATAGAGTATCAACCCCTTACCATCCACAAACCAATGGGCAAGCAGAGATATCCAACCGTGAGCTGAAGCGCATTCTTGAGAAAACTGTCAACTCATCACGGAAGGATTGGTCAAAAAAGTTAGATGATGCTTTGTGGGCCTACAGAACCGCCTTCAAAACTCCAATTGGAAGGTCTCCTTACAACTTGGTATTTGGAAAGGCGTGTCATTTGCCGGTGGGGCTAGAACAAAAATCTTATTGGGCAATCAAGGAGCTCAACTGCGATTTAAAGAAGGCCGGTGAAAAGAGGCTACTAGACTTGAATGAATTATCTGAAATCCGTATGCAGGCATATGAAAATGCAAAAATTTACAAAGAGCGGACTAAAGCATGGCATGACAAACACATTTTGCCAAGAAAGTTTGAGCCGGGACAATGGGTACTCCTCTACAACTCAAGGTTGAGACTTTTCCCAGGTAAGCTAAAATCAAGATGGTCCGGACCTTTCAAAATTCTTAATGTTTATGCACATGGAGCAGTGGAGCTAGAAGGTGAAAGGGAAAACTTTACGGTGAATGGGCAGCGGATCAAACACTATCATGGGGAACCCATCCCAACTGAAAGTCAAGTGCTAACATTGAATTAGCCCTAAAAGGGCCACTTCCGTCAGGCTCGAGACGTTAAACAAGCGCTACTTGGGAGGCAACCCAAGTTAGATATCCTTTTTGGTTTATTGCATAAGCTCTTAAAAAAAAAATTTCTAGCCTCGCCTCGCGATACTGAGATCGCCCCGCGAGACAGAAGGAAGTAAAAATCCCTGCTTCTGTCTCGCCTCGCGAACCAGTCCTCGCCTCGCGAATAAACTGGACCGCCTCGCGAGTAACATCTCGCCAAGCGAGACCGAAAGGTAGAAACTCAGAGGTGGGCACCTCGTTCTGCCTCGCGACGCGCGACATATCTCGCCTCGCGATTCTGGGCAAGATAAGAACTCAAAGTCAAAGCCCAGATTCGCCTCGCGAGACACATATCGCCTGGCGAATCTGGGAATATGAAAGGATTTTTGAGTCACGGATTCGCCTCGCTAACCATGTTTCGCCTCGCGAAACACAAAATTAGGGTTCTGATTTGGGGATTTTCAAAGTTTTGCCTCGCGACACTTGATTCGCCTCGCGAATCTCGCGATTATTTAGCCCCGCGAGTCAGAGAATGAGACATTCTACCAAACCTTTTGAAAACTCTCTGTCTTTTCTCTCGTGTGGGGCTTCAAGGACGCATTTCACCTTCACCTTACTCTTCATCTCACACTCTCATAAGGTGAATCACACTCATCCATCTATATTTCCTTTGATTTTGGGCAAGAAACTTGAACCCATTGGCATGCTATCTCTCTGAAAATTCATAGAATGGCACAAGATGTTTTTTATGTTTTCAAGCATTAATGCTTGCTTTATGCTTAAAATGATAAATGTGTTTTGTGAGTGTTTTACATGAATGGGGTGAGGAGACCTATGAGACTGTTGACATTCTTTGCACTTAAACATTGATGCATGTTCTTTTGTTTTACTTGTGATGCACTGAACTGAATTGTTATGCTTAGTGACCTAAGTTTGAGGTTATTACAGGTTTAGATAGAGATAACGCATGTTAAGGGGGCCGTGGGGGTAATTTTTTCTAAATTTTTTAGGAACAAAATTCTGTGTGACTAGATGGTCTGATATATTATTGTCAATAACTTGTGATGGACTTCTGAAATTCTGAGTTATTTGTTGTGTTGATACAAATTGTATTGGGACTTTTCTGGTTTTCAGGTAATGGCTCCCCCGAAAAATACAGAGAAACAGCCGGTTAAGCACAAGAAGCGCCAATCTGTTCAGGAGGATGACCTGCTGTTCTCCGAGGGACCAGGTTCCTCTTCTGGAAGGATTTCCTCTGCTCCCAGCTTACGTACTCCTCTTCATGAGCAACATTGGGAGTTGGTGACGCAGAAGGAGATGGTCCTAGAGAGGAGGGTGGTCCTTGTGGGGAATAACTATACGTTAATCTCTGGACAGATTAACACTCGGGGTTGGGGTATGTTGGCTGATCTTCCTCGTCGGTTTGATATCAAACTGGTTCAGGAATTTTATGCCAATGCTCTCAACCCCGATATTGATGAACCAGGGTGCATTTCTATGGTCAGAGGGGTGCCCGTGACTTTCACGGAGGAAGAGATTAATGCCTGCCTGGGCATCCCCATTACTTGGGAGGATAGGAGTGAGCATCAGCTGATGCCGGTAGTGCAGGGTTTGGCTGCCCAGATTTTGGAAACCTGCTGTAGGCTAGGGGCTCAGTGGGAAGTAGGGACCTCTGGGAACCTACTGAGGTTGAGGAGGCAGGATTTGACACTGGTGGCCCGGGTTTGGTCGGCATTTGTACATGCCAACATGATGGTTAGCTCTCACGAGTCTACCATTACTGCTGCCCGGGCCCATCTAATATATGCCATCATGATGGAGAAAACCATCAATGTGGGGGCGATTATAGCACAGGATATCCAGCAAAAGCCAAATTCTAGGGCGATGAAAGAGTGCCTGGGGCACGGGTTTCTGATCACAGAGTTGATCCGCAGGACGGGCGTACCAGTATTTGACATGGTGGAGAAGATTCCCCGTCAGCCGATCGACATAGATTACATACGCCGTCACTGTTATGTTGAGCCCGCACCACCCCGGAGGCCAGCTACACAGCCCCCTCAGAGGCCACGTTCAGCTGATATGGCTCTGCTCTTGCAGAACCCGCAGGCTATGAGGAGAGATCAGGCTGTGCTGCGAGATTTTTTCACGGAGATGTCCCTAGCTCAGCAGGAGGGCCGGGTACCTCTTTACCCTTCCGAGGAGGATTTGGCACCTCGGCTTGGGTGGTAGGATTATCCTGGGGACCAGGATGCCATGCCACAGGGGGGTGCCTGAGGTACCTCAGGAGGATGAGGCAGCAGCAGCAGCTCAGTAGGGGGACCCCGTGGATGACATTGATTTTGAGCAGTGATCCGGGCCCCACCTTTACCTATTACTCTTTTGATGTTCTTCCTTTGAGTTCTAGCTAGTTTTTATTATTTATCTATTCGATATGGTTGTACTGCTAGCTAGAAACTCAGTTTAGCTTTATTTGATACCATGATATTTTTTGCACACACTCTGGATGACGATATTTTGGAACACATGTTGCATTTTTCTTCCTCCTTCTTGTTTTTAATGTAGCCAAGGAAGAAAGCAAAGAAAGACAAGGAAGATGCTAAGCCTGCTAATGAGAGCGTGGGGTCCGCTTGGACCCCTTGAGATAACTCCTTCTTAAACTCAATTCTATTCTTTTTTTTTCGTTTCTTTTATTTAAAAAAAATAAAAATAAAAATAAAAATAAAAATAAAAATAGTGTCATAGAATTGTGTTGGTAAGCTTAAAGGGATTTTATTGAATTTTGCATAAATGGTTTGCATAAAAAATATTGATTTTTGATGATTTCCCCTAATGATTGAAATGTTGAAAAATTGATCCCCATGAAAAATTGAAGATTGAACTTTGAGAAATTCTATTGTGATTGCATGATTTATGACAAGTTTGGGGGTGAAAAGGTGCACACACTAGGGATGTACCTCGGTCAAATAAATTGCTAAAAATGTCCAGGTGAGGAAATTGAGCCTCCAACATTGTTTGAATTGCGTGAATCACTTTTCTGTTGCACTTTCCCGGATTTGCTTGAATCTCATCATGGTTTGCATGTTTATATGTTTGCATCAAATGATTTAGGCAATTTTCTTTAAAATAGCTACTTGGCCAAATATGAACCAACCTTGATACATGATCCCTAGTTAAGCCACATTGAGCCTTAAAGCCTATTGTTCTTAATAACCTTACAATACAAGCCATAAAATCCGGAAAAACCATGTTAACCCAATCTTAGGATTGAGGAGAGCATGGAAACTTAACAATGTAAGTGTTGTTTGGGAACTAAGTTTGGGGTGGCTACAAGGGTTTGATATGTTGTTTTGGGTTGAGAAAAAGAAAAATAAAGGTTGAAGCCAAAGGCAAAAAGAAAAAGAAGAAAAGTGCAAAAATGTAAAAAAGGGTATTAAAAGGAAAAAGGTTTGTAGTCACCCAAAGCGAAAAAGAAAAATGGAAAAAGGAATTAGAGGGAAAAAAAAAGTGTAAAAAGTTTTATGCTCTCTTAAATTCCTAGGGACTTAAGCCTGGTACCTTTGAATATCCTACCTCTAGCCAGGCCCCATTACAACCCTTAAAAGACCTTTTGATGTTGCAAACATGTTTACGTGGGAACTATTTTTGAGATGAAAATCAAATTCATGGAAAGTGCTCTTAAAATGTGAAATTCAGTGAAAGTTGAAAACCTTGAAAAAACTGAGCGAATGAGTGAATTACTATATGCCCTTGTGAGGAAGGCAATTGTTTGAAATTGGTGATCTCCCTTTTGTGTGTAACTTGGATCCTTGACTTAGATTAATGATTGCATGAATGATTAGATTCTCAATTGTTTAAAGTAAATGAATGTGGGGATTACATTGATGAAAGGGGAGACATTGAATTATTAAAATTGCATGAAATTTGTGCGAAATAAATTGAGTCCATTGAGCTTACCCAGTTTTGAGTCTTTTTAAGTTTTAGTTTGCTTGGGGACAAGCAAAGTTTAAGTTTGGGGTATTATGAAAAGCCTCTGGCTCATCTAGTTTTATAGCTAGTGAGGCCACGATTATTGTGCTAATTGTTCGAGTTTAATCTCGTTTTCGCCCAAATTTAGCTTTAATTGTCTCTAAGCAATGTCTTGAGTCTTTTAAGTAGTTTTAGAATATTTCTTGCTATTTTTGAGTTCAATAAAGCATTTGATGCTATTTTATATTTTCAGGTTAAAAGTGAAGCTCCAGAGAACTTGGAAAAATGGAGAAAACAAGCAAAAAGGGCAAACTGGTCCTTCGCCCCGCGAACGGACACTCGCCTCACGAGCCAGAAGGACAGATTAAGCAATGTCAGCAGCCATTCAGCCTCGCCTCGCGAGGATGTGTCTCGCCTCGCGAAACCTGTCTCGCCTCGCGAGGATGTGTTCGCCTCGCGAGACAGAAACAGGGAATTGAAGATTATTCTGTCTCACCTCGCGATACCTGTCTCCCCCGCGAATAATCCAAATTTGAACTGGCGCCAACTTAAGATTCGCCTCGCGAATGCATGTTCGCCGCGCGAACGCGCGCAGATTCCAAACTTTATAAATAGCTTGTTTTAGGTCAATTGGAAGCAGTTTTTAATAGAGATTGTAATCCTTGTTTTCTTAAGGGCTGTGTAGTGAGTTTTAGTGTAGTTTCATAGAGGATGAATGCTTTTTATACTTTGTTCGTTGTTATCATCGCTATGAGGAACTAATCCTTATTTCTAAGGAAACGATGAAGCCACCATTGATGGCATAGTGAATCCAAGTAATAATTTCTTATACCCTTGTCTCTTTTCTTGTTTCTTAATTCTGATTTGTTTGTGTTAATCATATGCGCGCATGGTTAACTAGTCTAGTGCGTTGAGGCTGGCAGGCGATTCGTACTTAGGACTTGAATTGAGAACACCGTTTGAATATTGCTAGGCATAGAATAGGAAAGCGGTGCAATTGCTATAGTGAACCAAGAACTTGATAATCTAATTGTGGGTTGAATAGATTGGCAGATTGACAACTCGCAATTGTAGAAAATTCCTTTTGAAAATCGGCAGTGACATTAGGATAATTGAGGGTTCTTGATTGACAACGAAATTAAATTGAACATAGGGATAAGGAGATAAACAGTTGGGTAACTTGCTTGATAGTGTAGGTGGATTCGTGACCTTAGAAGCTTTTAATCTTAATCAAATCTCATCATAATCTTTTAGGATCTTTAATTACTTGTTTTGATCTCAAATTTGATTTGATTTTCTCTCTCATCATAAAGATTCCCTTTTGACTTGGTCAAACGATTTGAATTTATTATTTAGTTAAATTGGTCTTCCAATCCTTGTGTTCGACCTCTGTATTTTCTTACCGTGTTTTTATTACTTGCAATGAAACGGTACACTTGCCGGATCGTCAACACTTCCTATAATCCATACAAATCCTCCAACCAGTCACAGTCCTTGTGGGAATGATTTCATTCTTTTCATTGGTGATGACAATCACACCTCCCTTCTTAGGCACACATTGGATTGGGCTCACCCACACACTGTCAGAAATAGGATAGATAATCCCTGCATCCAGCCACTTAATGATCTCCTTTTTCACCACCTCCTTCATGATTGGATTTAACCTTCTCTGACTTTCAATGCCATTCTTTGAACCTTCTTCCAAGAGAATCTTGTGCTTGCATAATGATGGACTAATCCCCTTGATATCTGCTATTTGCCAACCTATTACTTTTTTATGTCTTTTCAGAGCTGTTAGCAATTGTTCTTCTTGCAGACAGTTCAGTGAGGCAGAGATAATTACAGGTAAAGTATCATTATCACCAAGGTAAGCATATTTCAAATGACTTGGTAAATTTTTCAATTCAAGAGATGGAGGTTTAATAATAGAATGAATATTATCTTTGAAAGTATCATCAATTACCTCTAATGATTCATATTTTATGGTCCACAAATGTTGAACAACCTTGCTGTCCAGGGACTCTCTAGTCTCTTCATAAGAGTAGTTATCATCTTCTACTGATGCTGCAGCATAATCAGTATGATTCTTCAAAAATTGTTTTTGCACCAGTTCATCAAATGTCTGAATGAGAGAGCATTCTTCCATGCCTTCATCCGGGTACTTGAGGGTATTGAAGACATTAAAGGTAACTTGTTGATCATTAACCCTCATTGTGAGTTCTCCCTTTTGCACATCAATTAAGGTCTTCCCTATTGCCAAGAATGGTCTCCCTAGAATGATGGGGACTTCCCTATCTGCGTCAAAATCCAAGACGATGAAATCCACAGGGAATACAAATTTGTCAACTTTGATCAAAACATCTTCAATCTTTCCCTCTGGATAGGCAATGGATCTGTCTGCCAGCTGAAGTGTAACAGAAGTAGGCCTAGCTTCCCCAATTCCAAGCTTCTTGAAAACGGACATGGGCATGAGGTTGATGCTTGCTCCTAAATCACATAGAGCTTTGCTACAGTAAGTATCTCCAATGGAACAGGGTATGGTGAAGCTTCTAGGATCTTTCATTTTCCTTGGCACTTCATTTTGCAACATCATACTGCATTCTTCAGTCATAGCTACAGTTTCAAATTCTCCCAATCTTATCTTCTTAGTGAGCACATCTTTCATGAACTTTGTATAATTGGGCATTTGTTGCAGAGCCTCTACCAAAGGTATGTTGATATGAAGCTGTTTCAGCACATCTAGGAATTTATTGAACTGTTTTTCTTGATGAACTTTCTTCAATCTCTGAGCAAAAGGTGGTGGGGGACCTTTCTGGAATCAGTTTGGGCATAGCAGGGAGTGCTGCAGCATCAAGTACCTTCTCAATTACTACAGGTTGTTCTGGTGTAGTACCTTCTCTAGATTTTTCCTTTTCAGATTCTGAATTATTCACCCTCTGTTTCTTCTTTGGTTCTACAACTTCTACATCTTTACCACTTCTCAAATGGATCACCTTGCACTGCCCCTTTCCTCCTCCAGAACTAGAGGCCTTCGGACCTTCAGTAGAAGCAGGTAGAGTGCCAATTTGCCTTAAATTGATTGCATTGGTCACCTGTCCCACTTGAGTTTCTAAGTTTCTCATTCCAGCCTTTTGTTGTCATGAATGCTTTCAGTACAGCTTCTAAGGATGAGTCTGGAGCTTTTTGCTGCACTTGTGGTTGCTGCTGCCTAGGCTGTTGTTGCTAATATCCAGGGGGTGGATTTAATGTGTTACTATAGTTGGAGTATTTTAAGATTGGATGCTGTGATGGCTGCCATCCTGCATTGCCATAAGAATTGTTGCCTCTGTAATTATTGTTTCCTACATAGTTGACTGCAGCACGGTTTGCAGAGCAATTCTCAAACAAATGATCTCCTCCACAATATACACATGATATAGCATTTTCCTTCTGAATTTGTTCATTCACCATTTCTTCAATTATTATTGGTGGTGTGCAGAGGAATTTCCTTGAGTTGCCATGGTCAACCCCCTAACCATATTAGTTAAGGAAGTCATTTGAGCTGATAATGCAGATACTTCACTCACTTCATAAACTCCTACTGCAGCATTGGTTTTCCCAGAAACTTATCTTGCTGTTGGCCACTGATAACTGATAACTGTTGGCCACATATTAATTGTATGATTTGGTGAGAAGACTGCCTCCAGCTGAGGCATCCAGCATCATTCTTGAACTAGGTAAAACACCATTATAGAAGTGCTCCATCTAAATACAGAATGGAATGCCATGGTGGGGGCACTTCTTAATCAGTTGTTTAAATCTCTCCCATGCTTCAAATAGTGGTTCATCATCATGCTGCCTAAAAGAAGTGATGTCAGTTCTCATCTTTGCATTCATGGTTGGTGGATAGAATTTGGTTAAGAACTTTCCAGCAAGCTTGTTCCAAGTATCTATTGAGTTTGCCTCCAAGGAATTCAGTCAGTTCTTAGCCTTGTTCCCAAAGAAAATGGAAATAGTCTCAGTCTGAATGCATCATCAGTGACTCCTGGGATCTTGAAGTTGCTTGATACATCTAAAAACTGCTTCAGATGCAAATGAGGATCCTTTGTTGCAGCACCATTAAATTGTCCAATTGTTTGCAACATTTGGAACATCATTGGCTTGAACTCAAACTGAGGTGCAGTGATGGGAGTCCTCACTATCCCAGTATTCATAGCTTCGAGGTCAAACACAGCATGCCCCCTGATAGCACAGTTTCTGTCATTGGCCATAGCCATGCTGTCTTGTGGCACTTCTTCAGCCATTTCTGAAACAGCAGGGGACAACGCTTCAGTAGATTCTGGTGTGGAGTTGGTTGGAGTGTTCAGAACCAACTCAGGTACAGGCTGAGATGCGTGACCTCTTCTAAGCCTTCTGAATGTTTTTTTTTTATCTCTGGATCAAATCTGTAATCAGGTTACAAGAACCTGTGCATACAGTTTCAGTACCCTGTGCTATAGCAAATCACTCAGAGTGTTAGAACATCTAACTATAGAACTAATAATCTAAAAATAGAATTATAACACCATTAATAATCCCCGGCAACGTCGCCAAAAACTTGTTGCATTTAAAAATAGTTGTTCTTAAGCTTGTTCAAGTATACACAAATGCCTCAAGTAATATATAACTTAAGTTCAGATATCATTCCCACAGGGATTATAATGATGTAATAGACTCCAATTCAGATTATACGCTCTAGAAGTTAGGTTTAGTAACAAAAAATTATCGTATGTGTGCAATGAAAATTAAATAAGGCTGAGATTTAAAAACCGAAAATAAACAAGTGAACAGAGAAATGAAAGGTTTGATCGGGTGAGAAAATTAGCTCTAGGTATGCTGCAGCATAAATCCTGTTTAGCCTTCATCATGCTCTGACTATGCTCTAGCATCTAACTCCAGGAAATTAAGGTTTGTTTTCCAACATTAAAGGGTTAGGTTCATTAACTTTGTTCTATTCCTAGATTTAGATTAATTACACCACCCTCTTAATTAAGCACATTCCAGCTAGCTTAGGGAATTAATAGCTATTCCTAGCCTAATCAACATCAATTAATTTTCCAATTAATGACTTAACCCCTATCTTTTATTAAGTTCCCACTTAATTTTTCCAAACCAAGCAAGCTAGATATTCAATCATGTTGATCACTCTTAATTAAACAACATTAAATGCGTGATAAAAGAAGATGCAAAACATAGTCATTACATAACTCAGCTAAACATTCATTATATAAGCATAACTAAAGCTTAAAAGTACTTAGCTCATAATGAGCTTACAAAGAAAAAAAAATAAGAAATGAGCAAGAAACCATTACAATGGTTGAAAATGACAATGCAGCAGCAGCAGCAGCAGCAACTTAGAGGTGGAAGACAACGTAGCTCTCAAGAAGGGACAAAATAAATGTGTAATAAAAATTCAAGTGTCACTTCACTAGGGTTTGCTAAATACTTTTATAGTACAAAAAACCCTATTCTCTTTCATTCCATTTTGGGCCAACAACCAAAAGTATTAATAAAATAACCCTACCCCAATTCCTAAAAACGTGGGGCAACTGATCCTAGGCGTGTGTGCTTCCTTAAAGATGACAGTGCCAGTGCTCTTGAGAAGAGAGGAAAGGTGTCCTTGTCAACTTTTGTCCTTTAGTGCATAGCTACAGGAGATGATTCATGCTGCAACATCCACTAGCTTATTCCCCTGAGCTTCAGCCATGCTCTAGCAAAGGTACTGTATATACAGACACAGAATTTTAAGTCAATGATAGAGCAATCAAGAGTAAATGGCTGCTATTCACAAAACTTAACACAAATATTTACTACTAACAATTTCTATCAAAAGCAAGACACAAAACATCAAAGATAGCAGAAAGCCATAGCAAAAAGGAGCTAAATAGCTCTTCATTCAAAGAGTTATCAGCTAGCAAGAGTCAGAAACCTGAAGCCAACCGACTGAAGACCACGGGGAGAGTCTTTACTCTCAGTGGAACCGAGGCCTCCAAGTCTGAAGATTTGATCCAAGGTATGTGCCTCATTAACAGCTGTGTTGTTTGATTCTGGTGCGACTTACTTGTTCGTATCACATGAATGTGTTAAGCATCTTAAATTGCCTGTGACACTTCTTGAGTGTGATTTGATTGTTGGCACACGCACGAATAAACCTGTTCTTACTGCTCATGCATGCAAGAATGTTCTTGTTACCATAGATGGTAGATAGTTTATTGTTGATCTTGTATGCTTACCTCTAAAGGACCTTGACGTTATTCTGGGCATGGACTGGTTATATTCCAACCACTTCCTTTTGAATTGTTTTGATAAAACCATAGTTTTTGGAACTCCTATGGAGTCTAAGGATCCTAGGTTTCTCTCTGCCAACCAAGTTAAGGCTTCGATGAAAGAAGAAGCCCAAGTGTACATGATGCTATCTTCCCTGGAAATAGAGAGCCCTCCTGATGTTGAAAGCATGCCTGTTGTAAGAGAATTCCCTGAAGTGTTCCAGGGGATGTCTATGAACTACCCCCAGAAAGAGATGTGGAGTTTACCATAGATTTAGTGCCCGGCACAGGGCCTATATCCATAGAACCTTATAGGATTTCTCCCATAGAGCTAGCTGAGTTGAAGAAATAGATAGACGACCTGATGCAAATGAGTTCATTAGGCCTAGCGTATCCCCATGGGGAGCGCCAGTGTTGTTGGTGAAGAAGAAGGATGGCAGTATGATGTTGTGTGTCGACTATCGGCAACTCAACAAAGTGACTGTTAAGAATCGGTATCCCCTCCCTAGGATTGATGATCTTATGGACTAGTTGATAAGAGCTTGTGTCTTCTTGAAGATAGATTTGAGGTCAGGGTACCATCAGATTCAAGTTAAGTCCGAGGACATCCCGAAGACAGCGTGTAGGACGTGTTATGGTCACTATGAGTATTTGGTTATGCCCTTTGATGTGACCAATGCTCCTGCTGTGTTCATGGACTACATGAATAAGGCCTTTCACCCTTACTTGGATAAGTTTGTGGTGGTTTTCATAGATGACATCTTAGTGTACTCCATGACCAAGGAGGAACATGAGGAGCACTTGAGGGTTGTCTTGAAGACCCCTTAAGGAGAAGCAATTGTATGCTAAGTTGTCTAAGTGCGAGTTTTGGCTTGAAGAGATGAGTTTCTTAGGTTACGTCATCTCTAAAGGTGGGATAGCTGTGGATCCGGCTAAGGTAAATACGATGCTTCACTGGAAAGTGCCGTAGTCAGTGACCGAGATTAGGAGTTTCTTGGGTTTAGCAGGGTACTATAGGAGGTTATAGAAGGTTTCTCTAAGATAGCCTTACCCTTGATCAGTCTCACTAAGAAAGGACAGCTCTTTGTGTGGGACTCTAAGTGTGAGGAGAGTTTCCAAACCTTGAAGGATAGGTTGACATCAGCATCATTTTAGTTTTACCCGATCCTACTAGACCTTTCATTGTATACTTGATACATTGAAGCATGGTTTAGGTGGAGCATTGATGCAAGATGGTAAGGTAGTGGCTTATGCTTCTAGGCAGCTGAAAACCCATGAGAAGAACTACCCTACCCATGACCTAGAGTTAGGAGATGTGGTGTCTGCCTTAAAGATTTGGAGGCATTACCTTTATGGAGCTAAGTTTGAGGTTTTTAGTGATCATAAGAGTTTGAAATATTTGTTTGATTAGAAAGAGCTCAATATGAGGCAACGTAAGTGGATGGAATTTCTTAAGGATTATGAGTTTGAGTTGGCCTACCACCCAGGAAAGGCCAATGTAGTGGCCGATGCCTTAAGTAGAAAAACCTTGCACGTCTCCGCTTTGATGGTTAGGGGGATGGATTTGATTGAGGAGTTTAGAGATCTGAGTTTAGCTTGGGAAGTTACCCCTAATAGTATTAGGCTTGGAAACTTGAATGTTACCAATAGTTTGATGGATCAGGCTAGAGAAGGCCAAAAGATAGATAAGTTTCTCTTAGACCAAAGGGAGTTGCTTGCCCAGGGTAGAGACCTTAGTTTTAAGGAAGGAAGTGATGGAGTTTTGAGGTTCAAGGATAGAGTTTGTATACCAGATGTTCTTGAGCTTAGGAAGTTGATCCTCGAGGAAGGACATAGGAGTGGATTGAGTGTGCACCCAGGTGCCACTAAGATGTATCAAGACCTTAAGCGATTGTTTTGGTGGCCCAGGGTGAAAAAGGATGTAGCCAAGTTTGTGTATGCTTGATTAGTGTGCCAAAAGGCTAAGATAGAACACCAAAAGCCTTCAAGTAAGTTGCAACCTTTAAGTATCCCAGAATGGAAATAAGATAGTATATCCATGGATTTTGTGTCTGGACTCCCGAGGACTCCAGCTGGTTATGAAGCAATCTGGGTTGTTGTGGATAGATTGACTAAGTCTGCCCATTTCATCCCTATGAACATGGAATACCCCTTAGAAAAGTTGACCAGGTTGTACATCAAAGAGATAGTTAGGCTTCATGGTGTGCCCTCTAGCATAGTGTCAGATAGAGACCCTAGATTTACCTCTAGGTTCTGGAATAGTTTGCATGAAGCTTTAGGGACCAAGCTTAGGCTAAGTTCAGCTTATCACCCACAGAATGATGGGTAGTCTGAGAGGACCATCCAGTCCTTAGAGGACTTGTTGAGAACGTGTGTGCTAGAACAGTCTGGTAGTCGGGACAAGTTTTTGCCCCTGATAGAGTTCACCTACAATAATAGTTTGCATTCCAGTATTGGGATGACACCTTATAAAGCTCTTTATGGGAGGAGATGTAAGACACCCTTGTGTTGGAATGAGCCTGGTGACAATGTGGTACTAGGACCTGAGATAGTGCAAGAAACCACAAAAGGTGAGGATGATTCAGAAAAAGATGAATGTGGCACAGAGTAAGCAAAAGAGCTACCATGACAAAAGGAGAAAGGCGCTCGAATTCCAGGAAGGCGATCATGTATTCTTGAGAGTTACTCCAATAGCTGGGATTGGTAGGGTGATGAAAGAGAAGAAACTTACTCCCAAATTCATCGGTCCTTACCAAATTCTTAATAGAGTTGGTGAAGTTGCTTACCAAGTAGCCTTGCCACCTTTCTTGTCTATACTTCATAATGTGTTCCATGTGTCACAACGTAGAAAATACATTCATGATCTGAACCATGTGATAGTACCGGACACAATTCAGTTAAAAGAGAACTTGACATTCGTGGTACAACCCCTTTAAGTCGAGGATAGGAGGGTGAAGCAGCTGAGAGGCAAAGAGTTTCCTTTGGTTAAAGTCGTTTGGAGAGGGGCAACTAAGGAAAGTGTTACATGGGAGCTTGAGAGCAAGATGATGGAGACGTACCCGTATCTCTTTGTTCGAGGTGAGTAGCAATTTCGGGGACGAAATTTTTATAAGGGGGTGGAATTGTAACACCCCGTTTTTTCGTTAAGCACTTCTATGCTTGTTTGTTTGATGAGTCTTTAGGACTTAGTTTAGAGTATATGTTGAAGGGCTAAGTGAGGTTTCTAGGCTTAAAATCCCTTTCTGGAACATGAGCACAACCGTGCTCATGTCCAGCACGCTCGTGCTTGAAGCACTTGTCTTGTGGCTGGCACGGCCGTGCTCAATAGGAAACAGCGTCTGGTTGACGCTGATGTAAGCACGACCGTGCTTAGTGGGGTGCATGGCTGTGCTCGGGTCAGAGCTTATATAATCACGTCAGACAGTGAGGGTTACGAGTTAAACCTTCACTTTGGCACTTTAGGCAACCTTAAGTGTGACGACAGCCTCTCCCTCTCTTCCCCTGTTGAACCCAATCAGTTTTTGGGTGTTCTTGCTCTATTTGGGAGAGTCAATCAAGCATTAAGTGCCAAGGCTTGGGACATTCTTCGAGCTGTTCGAGGGAACCGGTTAGAGCTTCGTTGGTTAAAAAGGAAATCTTCATACCAGGTATGGGGTGAAGGAATAGTATGAGTATGTAGGCTTTGGGGAAGCGTAATACGAAGGGTTACCCATGTCCCTATTCTTTGGTAACATGTCTAAATGCATAATTGTTGTCTTAATGTTTAACAGTTTATGATGTTGATGTTGGCATGTTTATTCTTATTGATAAATGTTGTTTGTTACGAACATGTTGATGTGATGATGCCATGAATGAGGGATTCATCATGTTTATGAGATTATGATGTTATTGGCTGTTGATTGATGTTATGAACGCCATGATGACAAATAGTAAAATGTAACAATGCTAAGGGATGTTTCCCGGTTTGCTCATAAAATTAAATGATAGTAATGAGGGTAAGGATTATGCTTAAAAGGTTTAGTTAAAGACACTAGGGATTGATCTATGAGTGTTTAGGGACAATTAAAAGGAAACTAAGAGTAAATGACTAATTCCCCTTTGACAATAAGACATGAAGGTTAAACTGAAAATAACGAATTAATGTTTGAAGACTTAGTAAAAGCCAATTGGTTTAATCCATTAATTACCCCACGGGATTTGGCAAAAGGTTGCTGACCCTTTCTGCCCAGATCAATACGACCCTACTCCAGGTAGCTCAGTCATGCTTAATAAGGAGCACGCTCGTGCTCCAGTTCAAATTTCAAACAGGGTGCGCTGCTTAAGCATACCCGTGGTAGATAGGCAGCACAACCATGCTTGACAAAAAGTCCAGCACGCCCGTGCTGAGGGGGAGCATGCCTATGCTCACCTGACCAGAACAGAACCTAGAATGCTGAATTATAGGTGTTTTACCCCTTAAGGTTTAAAATAACCTAATAAGATACCAAACGAACATGAAGACAAAATACAAGTGATAAGATGTGGTGTCTTGGTAGTTGAGTGGCCAAGGGGGCCTTGATGGATGATGGTCAAGGTGGTAATCTCTAGTGCTCAATAGCTAGAGTGTTAATTAAAGAGGAAGATGTACCTTGGTAGCCTAGTGGCAAGGGGGCCTCGATAGCCGAGTGGTCGAGGTGGTAATCTCTGGTGCAGAACGGCCAAAGTGTTAAAAGACTAAATGATGAAACGATAATGATAATCCTCGATAGTCAAGTGGTCGAGGTGTTGATGGTGATAAAACTTGGGTAGCCTAGTGGCCCAAGCAGAGGTGGTGGTTGTGTTTGTGTGTTGTGTTGATCATGCATTCACGCATCGGAGATGCTAGTGAGGAATGTTCAACATAGGTGAGGTCGTCCGAGATTTAGGTGAATCATGCGCCCCCGCGGTGGCTCATCGGAGAGTAAGGTGTATCGGCTATCCTAGGGGTCCACCCAAGGTAAGGTGGATTGCCCCGGGTTGGTACTTATTGGCCAATGTGGGTATGTAACTCCGAAGTTGACATTCTGAGGTAGATTGGATCCAAGTGCATAAGGGAGTAGTGGAGTAGCATTACATCGCATATCATACGCTAATTTATGATGTTATTTGTTATTTATGTTATATGTTGTTGCTATGATAACATGTTTATTGTAAGGCATGTTCGTCTTGCTAACTGCTTCCTTGCCATTATATTCATATTCATATTTCTTACTCCCCGTTGCTATGTTTTGTGTTTTGTGGCATGTATCTTTTATGCAGAGGACGATGAGCAGCCAGTTGAGGAGTGACTCTGAGGAGCCACAACTCGTAGTTAGGCTTTCCAGTTTTGTTAGTTTGGTTTGTTCAGTTTGCATCCGAGGATATTATTCCGGATTTAGTTATACCAGCTCTGTATGTGACTTCAATGGTTGGGTTTCGCTTTACATGTTATGTTTTCCTTTTGGAACCTATGTTATGCTTATATTGTTTTCCACGTCTGAGACTTGTTACAATTTGGTATTCTCTACCCGTTGTTTTTTATTGTTAAATAAATGGTGCATGTTTTATATTTACCTTATCTTTTATCGCTTGTAAATGTATGTGGGGTAGAGGATGTCACATTTAGTGGTATCAGAGTAGATTTGTCCTATCAGGCAGTGGTATGAGTCTGTAGCGAGTCTTTTGTGTGCTCTTGTTTGAATTATCTATATTTATTATAGATAATGATGCTTAGTGTTAATAAACGTTAGCTTTTCCTGGTGTAAGTTCTCTGTATTTAATGAGGTGTCTTGGTATTTATAGGAACTTATGTCAGGAAGAGGCAGAAACGACCAGCCTATCGCGGACACTTTGCCACTCCTTACCAACGCGATAGGCCAGAATCAGAGCGCCAACAACAACGGGGGACCAACTGAATGTCAGGGTCTTGATAAGTTCTAGTGGAACAATCGGCCGTCCTTCAAGGGAGCTTATGATCCTGAGGGTGTCCTGCTATGGATGAGGGAGATCTAGAAGATCTTCCGAGCTATAGGATGCAACGACCAGCAGAAAGTCATCTTTGGGACCTTTATGCTGACAGAGGAGGCTGAGCACTGGTGGGAGAATTGTCGCCAGTGCATGCAGGCTGAGGGTACTTTGGTTTCATTGAATGTCTTCAAGGATAAGTTTCTAGAGAAGTACTTTCCGGTAGACATCCGCGACAAAAAGAAGATGGAATTCTTGGCACTGAAGCAGGGCAACATGTTAGTGGTAGAATATGCAGCTAGGTTTGAGGAGCTCGCCCGTTACTATACATTGTATCAGTATGTGACGGACGACCGCTCTAAATGCATAAAGTTTGAGGATGGTCTGCGTCCAGAGATTAAGCAGGCTATCAGCTACCAGGAGATCCGAATCTTCCCAGTCTTAGCGAACAAGTGTAAGATCTTTAAAGATGCCTACAAATCTGGAGGATCAGCCTCCAAGGGATCAGACAGTCTGAACAACAAGAAGAGTGATCAAGGGTACAAGTAGAAGCCGCGTCTCACTCCAGCTGGCCGGGACTTCAAGAGGGATGGCAAGAGGCCTCAGTTTTCTTCAGACAGGTCCAGAAATGGGATTCCTCTAATTATAGACCTCTTCGGTGCAGCAAGTGTGGATAGGACCACTTTACTACTCAGTGCAAGGAAATAGACATCATCTGCTTCAAGTGTGGCAAGTATGGCCACATCAGCCGGAACTGTGAAGGAGGAAAGTCAGAGCCACAGAGTGCTAGCAAGAGTCAAAAACCTCGAGCCAACTGCCTGAAGACCACGGGAAGAGTCGTTACTCTCAGTAGAGCCGAGGCCTCCGAGTCTGAAGATTTGATCCAAGGTATATGCCTCATTAATGGTATTCATTTAGTTGTGTTGATTGATTCAGGTGCGACTCACTCGTTCGTATCACATGAATGTGATAAGTGTCTTAAATTGCATGTGACACTTCTTGAGTGTGATTTGATTGTTGCCACACCCACGAATAAACAAGTTCTTACTGCTTATGCATGCAAGAATGTTCTTGTTACCGTAGATGGTAGAGATTTTATTGTTGATCTAGTATGCTTACCTCTAAAGGACCTTGATGTTATTCTTGGCATGGACTGGTTATTTTCCAACCACGTCCTTTTGAATTGTTTTGAAAAAACCATAGTTTTTGGAACACCTGTGGAGTCTAAGGATCCTGGGTTTCTCTCTGCCAATCAAGTTAAGGCTTCGATGAAAGAAGAAGCCCAAGTGTACAAAAAGCTATCTTCCCTGGAAGTAGAGAGCCTTCCTGATGTTGAAAGTGTGCCTGTTGTACGAGAATTCCCTGAAGTGTTTCCAGGGGATGTTTATGAACTACCCTCATAAAGAGATGTGGAGTTTACCATAGATTTAGTGCCCGGCACCGGGCCTATATCCATAGCACCTTATAGGATGTCTCCTCTAGAGCTAGTTGAGTTGAAGAAACAGATAGAGGACCTGATGCAGAAACAGTTCATTAGGCCTAGTGTATCCCCATGGGGAGAGCCAGTGTTGTTGGTGAAGAAGAAGGATGGTAGTATGAGGTTGTGTGTCGACTATCGGCAACTCAACAAAGTGACCGTTAAGAATCGATATCCCCTCCCTAGGATTGATGATCTTATGGACCAGCTGATAGGAGCTTGTGTCTTCTCGAAGATAGATTTGAGGTTTGGGTACCATCAGACTGGGGTTAAGTCTTGAGGTCTGGGCACCATCAGACTAGGGTTAAGTCCGAGGACACCACGAAGACAGCGTTTAGGACACGTTATGGTCACTATGAGTATTTGGTTATGCCCTTTGGTGTGACCAATGCTCCTGCTATGTTCATGGACTACATGAATAAGACCTTTCACCCTTACTTGGATAAGTTTGTGGTGGTTTTCATAGATGACATCTTATGTACTCCAAGACCAAGGAGGAACATGAGGAGCACTTGAGGGTTGTCTTGCGGACCCTTATGGAGAAGCAGTTGTATGCTAAGTTGTCTAAGTGCCAGTTTTGGCTTGAAGAGGTGTGTTTCTCAGGTCACGTCATCTCTAAAGGTGGGATAGCCAGGATCCGGCTAAGGTAGTGACGGTGCTCCACTAGGAAGCACCGAAGTCAGTGACCGAGATTAGGAGTTTTTTGGGTTTAGCAGGGTACTATAGGAGGTTCACAGAACGTTTCTCTAAGATAGCCTTACCCTTGACCCGTCTCACCAAGAAAGACAGCTCTTTGTGTGGGACTCTAAGTGTGAGGAGAGTTTCCAAACCTTAAAGGATAGGTTGATATCGGCACTAGTTTTAGTTTTACCTAATCCTAGTAGACCTTTCGTAGTATACTGTGATGCATCGAAGCAAGGTTTAGGTGGAGTGTTGATGCAAGATGGTAAGGTAGTGGCTTATGCTTCTAGGCAGCTGAAAACCCATGAGAAGAACTACCCTACCAATGACCTAGAGTTAGGAGCTGAGGTGTTTGCCTTAAAGATTTGGAGGCATTACCTTTATGGAGCTAAGTTTGCCTTAAGGACTATGATTTTGAGTTGACCTCTACACCTTTAAGCTTTTGAAGCTCTTTTCTCCTCAAAACTTCTCTTTACTAATAAATCACCTGTAAAAATTAGAAGTAATAACCGTCCCTCCAATTTCAACATTAAAATTCATGTATGTTGCACCCCAATTGTACCGTTGATATCTCATCAATTGCATTAAAAATTAATTTAAACAATAAATAGAAATGAAAAGAAATAAAAATGTTAACAAAAAATTTGTGAAAATAAATAATCATAAAGGTTAACAAATAATGATAAATGATGGTAATAAAAAAAAATAAAACCTTTTAAATTTCAAAACAAATTATTTTAAAATAATATAAAATATTCAACAGAGTTTAACAATAAAAATTGAATACAATATTGTTGGCTATTTTTTTCAACAGCATACGTTGGTGGTAAGGGAGAAAACAGAACGGAGTTTTAGGAGATAAAGAAGACACTTTAGTTGTGGCTTTGCTTTAGTTGTGTCTTCTGACTCCTTTCAAGATGTCGCATATCCCTTCTATGTCTGAATCTGCACATAGGGTCATTGGGGCGCCCTCACTTATCATTTCATGTGGGCATGGAGCTTTGAATTTGGAGCTGTTATGTACGTGTAGGGTTTGGTATTAGACATCTGGGGGTGGTTTGGTTGTAAGTATCGCCTGTATATAGATTTGAGTGTCGTTTATACTCATATCAATATATTTTCTTTGCTTATAAAAACCAAATATTTACCTAGACGTCCCTTCTTGCCAAGTAAAGGTTGCTTGAAAAAATTGTGATTTGAGTCAATTTGTTGAACAATCACTCTAGGTCTGACCTTGATAATGAGGTCAATTAGTCAATTCCTCATGCCAAAAAAAAGATTTGATGCTAGAAAGACTCCCCATTCCGTTCTGTTCTTGCACCTTATGGTCATAGGCATTTGGGACACGATAAAATTCACATATCTTTTTGTTGTCTGTCATGACTTTTAGGATTGGCCCCACATCTTTATGTTGTCTGTCATGACATTTAGGATTGGCCTTCTTCTGGCCCTCATCTGGACATTAGTCATGACACATGACAAAAAGATATAAGAGTGTCGGCCTCTTCTTGAATGATAAGAACATGGAGAAGAATACATGAGGAGATTTATTAAAATTTGAAGTATGGGATAAGAACACAAAGGAGAGTTATTTATAGGAGAAATTGACTTAGGTTTAGGAGCGTTTGTTCAATAGCTATTAAGGCGAAATTGATTATGGACAGTTTTCTATGCACTGAATGTTGAATATCGAGTTTTCTGTGCAGAGATTTTATTGAACTTCCATCAGTTCAATGAACTATGCCAACGCCCAACAACTGCGGGTAGAGAGTTGGTCACCTAGAAAGAGTAGTTTTAATTCGAGGAAAATATAGCCATTTTCCATTCAAGCGCTATGATAGTTACCAATTTCATAGCATTGGTCTAAATAAACACAATTAACATGGTCTATTATGATAGCGCTCACACGGTTACGCACTATTAATGATGTATGGGGTAAAGAACGTTTTTTTTTTAAAATAGGTTATGGAGTAAAGATAGCGTTTTAACGGTGAACCGCTATTAAAGGTTTATAATTTAGTATCGTTGCTATTGATGAGCGCTATTAAAAACTTTGCGCATTTTTTCAGAGTGCCTCTTGCCGAAGCCGCTATTAAGTGTGCGCTTTTAAATCCCACATCTGGCGTAGTGAATCGTGACTAAAGTGAACATAAAAATGCAAGTTTAATTTTAAATGTGAGAAGAAAACTTTGAGTCAAGAAAAAGGAAGGTCCAAGAGAAAACATTGCAAGTATAGGGAGGTACCATCGATAAGGAGAGAGAATGCCTAGAATAGTTAAAAGAGTAAAAGGAGAAATAACTACTTACAAAATGTAAGTGTAGGTAAAAGTGTTAGGAAAAATGCTGGTTAATACGAAAATGGTTTTTGTATTTTCATACAGCTCTAGGAACGTTGATCTAAACTCATCTTCGGATTTTATTTTATGTTTAAGCTTAAAGTTATAATCAATGAATATAAAAGAGATGCCCATTTTCCTATTCGTTGAATTTCGAAGAAGTTGAGTTCATACATTATAGCGTAACTCAAAGTTTTAACATCCTTAAGGAACCTATTTATCTACCAACTATATTTGGTCTTGTTGGTTTGTGGCTTTTTTTGAACAAAGTAACTCATGCCATTTCATTAATAATCAAATCCACAATACAATTGGGAATGTCAACAAAGTCATGTTGGTTAGCCATACATGTAGCCCACCCAGCCAAGGTGTGAGCAGCTACATTAGCCTCCCTCCTAGTGAACTCTACCAAAGAGTTGGAAAAAAAGACAAAAAGAAAGACTTGCAATCTGAAATTATAACTCCAAATTCAGAACAATCCTCACTATTGGAATTGAAATTGTCCACAACATATTTAGCATCCATCTCAAATATAGCTTTATCAAAACCCAACTCATGCACCCATTGAAGCGTAAAAAAGAGCCCCATCACTTCTCCTTCATGGACTTGAATCTGAGGATGGAAGTTGAGAGTTCTAGCCTTGATAAAAAAGCCATGCTCATCTGGTAAACAAAGTCCAACTCCACTATTGTCAATACTTCTCGATTATATTGTTGTGTTGTTTCCATCCTGTTCTCGAGAAAAAAATTATTATTAGGAGAAAGTTTGATTAAATGGAAAAGAAAATTTGAGAATTGGAAAAAGATATTAATATTTGGTATTGAATTAATGATGAGAGAGTATATGAGGTATTTAACTAATACATTAAATTTTATATACTAAAAATTTTATAAGTAAAGTTATATTTTTACCATTAAAAATATTAATTAATTTTTAATTATATATTATATAATTAATATAATATTTTAAAAAGTAAATAGCTTAAACATAATCTTTGTGTGTATCAATACAATAAGAATACTTCTATTAAGATTTACTTATGTTCTATTTAGAAAATTTAATAAGTAAAATATTCAAAGGAAAGTTTGCACTTAAAGGTTACATACATGTTCTGTGTAAGAAACTAAAAATTAAGCAAAGCCAAACATACAACAATTTCTCCTAATACATCCCAACTGCTTCCCCCACCAACCGTTACAGCTATTGACCCCAATATACGCATTAAAATCTCAGATTTTGTTTTCCCCTCAAATGGAAGGTTATTTAAACACTATTGCATTGTAAAATTCCTCCAATTGATATACTGGCAATGCATACTGTATCCAGTTGTATGACTATCAAATCAACTTAACAATATCTCGAATTAGTCTATATAAATAACGTAACAATTGGAGTAAGAAAATCACAAGAAACTCAGGATTCTCTTTTTTCTGTCACGACCATGACTAGAAAGAAGGTGAACCTCACATACATAACGAGTGACTCAAAGAGGAAGGCAACATTCAAGAAAAGGAAAAATGGGATGATCAAGAAGATTAATGAGATCAGCACCCTTTGTGGTATTGAAGCTTGTGCTATAATATATAGTCCCAATGAGCCTCAGCCAGAGGTTTGGCCATCCCATATGGGGGTCCAAAGGGTGGTCTCTAAGTTCAGGAGAATGCCTGAACTGGAACAAACCAAAAAGATGTTCAATCAAGAGAGCTTCTTGAGGCAAAGCATCATGAAGACCCAAGAGCAGCTGAAGAAACAAAAGGGTGACACCAGGAAGAAAGAGATGTCCCTTCGCATGTTTCAATGCCTGAGTACTGGGAACATTGTTGAGAATGTTAACTTAAGTGAATTGGCTGATCTCACATGGTTGATTGATCAGAACCTAAAGGACATTGAAAGGAAGATCACTAGTTTCCAATCCCATGAGGGGACACCAGTGGTTGCAAATGGAGCTGTAGCCATTAATGAAGGTGATCATGTTCAAGGGATGATGGAGACCAACCTGGACACCATGCAAAACCAGCATTGGTCCATGGACTCAGTCAATGGAGTTGGGAATGTTCCTTTTGGACATGTTAATCTCCCAATTAATGGCATTTGGCCTGGAACTTATGGACATCTTATCCCTTGAAGAATCATGTTCTTCATATTCAAGAGTCTCTCTTCTGTACTTTTTATTTTATTTTTTTTATTTAATGTCTTTGGTCTTTGAATGTGTCTATGCTTAGACATAGTAATTGGTCATTGTCCAGTTATTAAGCATGTTTGTGCTATGTTTGAAAAACATAGTTGGTCATTGTCGTTTGAAAATGCTTACTCTAAAATAGTGGGAGTAAGCAGTGGAATAAATTAAGACTCTTGTTCGTGTCCTATCTATTAAGAATTCTTTTTTACCTATGTTTCGACAAACCTCAATGAAATGTCGCTAACAACGTCTTCAAAAAATATGTTTAACAAAAATAAAGAAAAATTTAAAATAATTTCCAGTGGCACTAGACATCAATAAATTAAAAGTTTAATATAAATTTAAATTGGCACAAAAAGTTAAAAAAAGTATTTTTAAAATTTTTTGACAGTGCCTAAAATTGAAATAAAGTTCAATAAATTGGAAAAAAAAACTTAAAAAATATTTTAAAAAAAGCTTTTGTGACCTAGTGCCACAAGAAATAATAATAATAATAATAATAATAATAATTTAGAATTTTCAAGCAGTACTAAGAAGCTGGAAAAGGAGTAACAATGATGCTATTTAGTTCCAAATTTTATAGATGAACTAATGCGCAAAAAAATATAATCAAACGACTCTCATAACGAAAAGTATGAATATACGTTCTAAACTTTTGGTAATGCTCAACAACAATCCTCGGACGCGTAAAAGCCACACTCTAAGCTCTTTGTTTGTAGGTGTTGGTGATAGAGATGTTATAGTGGCTGGGCCTTCACCTCTGGTGTCGAGGTCTCACGTTTTAAGGTTGATGGAATACAAACAGTTGGTTACAACTTTGAGGTGTTTTACAGTTGCTTAATGGAGGTGGAGGCGGACGTTGATTGAGACATCCCAATGTCCCATTAAAGAAAAATCCTAGTTAACTAAGCCTTAATCCGTTATTAACGTTAGCACACTTTATTACAAACTAAAATATTATAATAATAAAAACCGTAAAGATATAAAATGATTAAACATATGCAAACAGTAAATAGAAAACATATATACAATATATACAAACGTCATCAAAGTACGTGAAGTCCCAACAAAGGGACCATAACCCATCAAAAACTATACAGACTCTGCTTAAAGAAAAAGATACACAAACTGGGCATAGAAGTGTACAACAAAGGTCCTACACTACCCAGCCCGCCTCACCAAAAATACGTCAAAATATCAAAATAAGCTCAACCATGCCCACATAGCTCCTAGCCTCGAACCTATCCACCATGTTCCACATATCGTCAGGGAATTCCCTCTGACGGGGTGGATACCACATCTCTAGGACAAGCAAACTCTAGGCAATCCGGTACGAGTCATCCATGTGGAAATAAGGACCTCCTCCAAGACACACATAGAAACTGACAAGGCCGATGTAAGTCATAAGGAACTGTGAGTGGTCGACTTGCCACGCATGGTCATCACGATATACAATCTCAATATCTCCGAGGGTCAGGATCCTGGGAGAGATCCTCTGCAGATAGTGTAGCGGGTGATAATCTAGCTAGGCAGTTGTCCACATCCTGCTGCTGCTGCTCATTTATTGTACTGATACATAAACATAAAGAATACAGAAAGAAGGTAGGTAAGCAACTAATCATCACCATAAAAGGGGTTGGAGCACAATACAATATGTTATCAAACATCATAGATTTACAAACAACAAACATCTCTCAAGTCATCCTTTTACAAACATCCTCAATTGTACATGTAGGATCAATCCTCTAAGGAGTCACACTCCTATTCATGTCGGCCGATCTCTAACACTAGGAATACTAATTCCCTGCACATTCTCTTTCTCTCTCACGGACCTTCCTTGCCCAGAGAATATCAGTTGGTTTGTCTAGGTAATTGTTCTGCTCGCCCTGAACAATAAGTGCTTCCCCCTATGAGCTCAATCTCCAATAGGGGTATCTTGGTCACCGCGGAAGGTCTACCCGCGACTAGAATACTCAGGACCAGACTTCGAGATAGCCAAGCCTCCACGGGGATCACGACATAGTAGGTGCAAATCACCGATCACTGTAGATCGTTCTAGACCGGATTACATCCCCAAGGTTCCCAGAATCGTCCATCTCCATATTCCATACCTACACCCTGGTACACCAACCTCGCATGACTCCCAGTCACGCAGCTCGACACTTTGGCAACTATGCAATGCACAAACAGCCTAAGTTGACACCTGTACCAATCTTACACTTACACGTAACATGATGCCCTAGGCATCCACATTCTCATCTCGGTGCCCATACAATGCTTTCACATCACTTTCACAAATAGTGTACCATCAAGGTGTCAACTAGTGTTCCTAGAATATAACCAATCAACCTCAACAACAGTACATATGCATCTCAAATATCAATCATCAATAGTATTATTATATAATAAAACACATAAACATGTATCACACATCAACCAGCACAATCATCCAGATATATTATCATATAGCAGATAAAACATGCATCCTCGACCATAATTGTCTAACCTAGGGTTTTGCCCTAAAGCAAATAAGCCTACAATAACCAAACCCTAATAGACATTCTAAAACAATTTTCAACAAGGGTTTTGTTATTGTCAACTACTCACATGTAGTAGGGTATGGGGCACCCAACATATACAGCTTAACACACAGTATTATGCTTGCCTCCCCGGCGTGTTAGGTACTTTCTTCCTACCTTACTGATGTGCGCGTTTTCCGGTCTCTAAATGTGTCCGCGCTATCAATACGAATCGACACATTCTCCAACAACTCCGAATCTACCATAAATACCCCAACACGTGGATTGGATCAAAAAAATGTCCTGAGCACACGCACGGGGTTCAAAAACAGGCAGAAACAGAGAAATAATCACAGAATCAGCAACATACCAACATAGAATTCAAAATGATGACCTGAAACAAATTAAACACAAGAAATCAAAGAGGAAACTCACCAACGCGGTCACTGTCCCACGAAGTAAGATTCGTCTGCAAACCCGCAGTCGATTTCTCGATCGACTGATTTGACAGAAAAACCCGTAAACGCTTAAAATGCACTGAAAACGATATCGGGACTAAGAATAGGAGTAGAATAAATTTAAATAGCTTAAAAAGGGTAAATTTAAATGATGTCGACACCGAAATACCTTGATGATATTCATATGTAAAAACGCAGCTACGAAGATGCCGAAGCCACGAGCACGAATACACGATCGGTTTGAAAATCTGGTGACCGAACTACTCACACCGAGCTCCCAATGGACCTTAACAATGGATGCCTTAACTTGAAGAATTCATCTCCTCCAATTATTCTTCTATGCAGCGTGAAGATGAGAAGGTGGAGAAATGTCCAACATGCATTTTTCATTTCATTAGCTTATTAATTAGTTTGCATGTTAGCATTAGGTGTTAAGTTTTAGAGTAGGTTAGGTGTCACATTAGGTGATGGTGGAATCCATGTGTCACTACCTTAGGCTAAGTGAGATGAGTTAATGGAATGCTGATGTGGCGAGACATGTGCCAGTGAATGTTGCCCCATCGGCACAACCGGGTGTTTCTTCTGCATCTTCCTGCGTAACCTACTGCTGATATATTTTTCTGAATTAATTAAGGTTACTATTAAAAACCTATTGTACTCAAGCCCGGACTAATTTTAATATTGTAACTCTCAATTGATTAAGTAATTAATCGCTCGATTTGCATTTCTTTGCGTTCTGGACCCGTTTCAACTCTGGTTCTTCTCAAAATTGAAACACAAGCTCACTAACATCTAAGGAACATGATTAAGCCTTCAAACTTGCTTAATCCTTTCCTCGTACACTAATTGAGAAAATGGGATGTTACATTGATGCAGTTAGAATGGCCCGAGGGTGATGACTGCAATATACGGTGGCTGCAGTTACAAAGGTTGCATCTGGGACTAGAGTGGTGGTTGCGATGTATGGTCGGGAATACAACGGTAGATGGGTGACGTGTTTGTAGGTAAATGGTGTGGGGCTGGTTTTTCTTGATGGGTTTGCCATGGGTTTTTCAATGCAGCGTGAAGATGAGAAGGTGGAGAAATGTCCAACATGCATTTTTTCATTTCATTAGCTTATTAATTAGTTAGCATGTTAGCATTAGGTGTTAAGTTTTTGCATAGGTTAGGTATCACATTAGGTGATGGTGGAATCCACGTGTCACTGCCTTAGGCTAGGTGAGATGAGTTAGTGGAATGGTGACGTGACGAGACACGTGTCACTGCATGTTGCCCCGTCGATCGGCACTTGCATCTTGGATTAAAGTTGTGGTTGTGATGTATGGTCGGAAGTACAACAGTAGATGGCTGACGTGTTTGTAGGTTAATGGTGTGGGGTTGGTTTTTCTTGATGGGTTGCCATGGAGATGTTCTATTTTTTTTTTCATTTATTTAGTGATGAGAGGTGTCTGAAGAAGATTTTGAGATGGGAGTGGATTATTGATTTTGTATGGTGACGGCTTGGTTTTAAGGTGATAGAGATGTGCTTTCGGGATTATTTCACGCAAAACGTCAAAGTTAAAAAAGCATTCGTGAAATTTCATATGATCTTTTTTCATACTATATAGTAATAGTAATACTCATATAAAATTGAGCAAAAAAATGTAAAAAAATGTTTCAATACCACTATTCATACTAAGTTTATGAATTTACCTTCATACCAAGTAAGATTATTCAAAGAGGAAATGGATCCTCCATATATTGGTTTTTCATTTTGTAATGCAGATACATGGACGGGGAAATAAGTATAAAAAGAATTGGGAATTCTTTTATAAAAAATTTCATATAAATTAAATATATTTAAAATTGTTTCTAGCAATAATAAGCTATTTGAAAATAATAATAATTAAATTTTAAAAATTAAGGTTGAAAAAAAAAAAACATAAAGTGCCTCATTCTAGGATGAATCCTTTAGTTGGAAAAGGAATCTATTTGTAATAGGGTGGTCTATGTTGACATCAATGTCCCAGTGAGGGACCTATGGAAGCAACCAGTTTGGAAGCTGGGTGGTCTTGCTTGTACCATCCCTTATGATGACCGAGCTACATGTGAGAAGACTTCCAATATGATAAACTGATAATCTTCTAAATTTTGTAAATAATAAACTGATAAACTTGTTTAATTATAAGAATGAAGAAAAAACCTAAAGGATGGCCAGGGCCACATAAAGCTTTGAAAAGAGGAAAAACAATTAATAGCAAAGGGGTGTGGTCTTTTACTAGAAGGAAGGGTGATGCTTCGGGAATAGGAGAAGCAAAGAGCGAGAGAAAAGGGGAGAGCTGCAGCGAGGAGTGTATCAAAATTTTCTATAAGGTATTGTTTGGTTGGAGGGGAGAGGAGGAGAGGGGAGGGAATATTTTAAATCTTTTGTGTTTGGTTCAAATTTTAGGAGGGGAGGGGAGCAAAATTCCTCCTGGGTCTATTTTAGCTCCCCTCCAATATTGGGGGATTTGGAGGGGAGGGGAGGGATTTTAAAACTTTTCATGTGTATTGACTAAAATATCCCCACTTTTCTATTTTTAAATAAATAATTATAAGGTTTAAAAGTAAAGTTGTTTTAAAATCCCTCCCCTCACTTCCCTTCCCCTCCCCTCCCCTCCAATGAACCAAACACACCCTAAAAATAGAGATTTAATACATATATATATATATATATATATATATATATATATATATATATATATATATGAGCTGTGATATTTGCACACCCGGGTGCGACACCTTGCACTGTAGCGGCACTATAGACACTACAGTGCACTTTTTTTTTTTTACATTTTTTAAATAAATATTTGAAATATTTGGTTGATTTTTTTTTTACACTCATTAACCGTATAATGAATTAAATTAACCAAATATTTACACGTGATTAACCATATATTTACGTGGGTGTGAAAAATGATTGGAAGTTTCAGGAAGACCCATTAACCATATAATGAACTGAATTAACCAAACATTTACACGTGATTAACCATATATTTACATGGGTGTGAAAATCAGATATTTGCACGTGAATAACCATGTATTTACATGGGTGTGAAAAATGATTGTAAGTTTCAAGAAGACCCATTAACCATATATTGAACTGAATTAACCAGATATTTGCACGTGATTAACCATGTATTTACATGAGTGTGAAAAATGATTGTAAGCTTCAGGAAGACCCATTAACCATATAATAAACTGAATTAACCACATATTTGTACGTGATTAACCACATATTTATATGTTGTGGAAAATGATAGTAAGCTTAGGATGACCGATTAACCAAACAAATAACTAAATTAACCAGATATTTACACTTGATTAACCAAATATTTACATAATAAAAAAATAATCTGATATTTTAAATATTTATTAAAAAATGTAAAAAAAAAAAATAAAAAAAAGTGCACTGTAGCCGCTACAGTGCCGCTACAGTGCACGGTGTCGCACCCGGGTGTTCAAATATCATTTTTCATATATATATATATATATATATATATATATATATATCCCTCCGGTCAATATTATAAGCAAAAAACCCTATGTTTTTTGGTTTAAAATATAAGCAAATTTTTAGTACTTCCCTCCCATTTAATGCTATTATTCCCAAAATACCCCCCACTTAATATAAATTATGTTTTCCAATTCTCCTTGATATTATTCCCAATTTAATGCTGAATATAAAGGGTCATCTTCCAATTTAATGCTGACATTATTTCCCAATACTCATTGACATATAAAAGGTCATCTTCCCTCTCATCCTTATTGAAAGTTATATCTATTTAATGCAGATGTATTTTAACGATAAAAATTGAAATTTTAGATGAAGGGTAACTTAGGTAATAAGCCAAATTTTTTAACAAAATTAAATGAGATTTATTAACTTCCTTAATATGTGTGCTTTATTTAATTTTTGCTTATAATAGTGACCGGAGTAGTATATGGGGATGTATCTAGCACCTTTTTAATGCGAGAGTGAGAGGAATAAACTTAGGCCATACAACCATACATGGATCGTCAAGATTAAAAGTTATTTAATGATTTTAAAATATCACATGACCACTTAAAAAATTCACATAACTTTGTGGTTTAATCTTGACCGTTTAAAGTTTGATCCAATAGCTACGATTTAATCCTCTCACTCTCACATAAAAAACAGAGCTGTTATTTGGACAACCCAAATACGGGACAACCTGAACAACTTGCTACTGTAGCGCACTATAGTGCTACTGTAGTTTTTTATTTATTTATTTTTTTTCAAATTTTGACTTTTTTTTTAAAAAATAAATTTATTTTCTCAAAAAGACCCATTAACCAGTTAATGAACGGATTTAACCAGATATTTGTACCTGATTAACCATATATTTGCACATACTTAATCAAAAAAATTTCTCAACAAAACCCATTAACCAGATAATGAACCGAATTCACCAGATATTTGTACCCGATTAACCAGATATTTGCACATACTTAACCAAAAAATTTATTTCTCAAAAAAACCCATTAACCAGATAATGAACCGAATTCACCAAATATTTGTACCTGATTAACCAGATATTTGCACATACTTAACCACAAATTTTATTTCTCAAAAAAACCCATTAACCAGATAATGAACCGAATTCACCAGATATTTGTACCTGATTAATCAGATATTTGCACATTATTAACCAAAATTTTATTTCTTAACAAAACCCATTAACCAGATAATGAACCGAATTCACCAGATATTTGTACCTGATTAATCAGATATTTGCACATACTTAACCACAAATTTTATTTCTCATAAAAACCCATAACCAGATAATGAACCGAATTCACCAGATATTTATACCTGATTACCCAAATATTTGCACATACTTAACCAAAAATATTAGTACTTAAAAAAAATGTTAGTGCAAAAAAAAAATGCAAATTATTAATTTTTTTATTTTCGAAATTTGGAAAAAAAAAAAAGTGAACAGTATAGCGCTACAGTGCCACACAGTGCAGTGCAGTAACGCCACACTGTTCAACTATACGCATTGTCCCGTACAGTGATCAAATTTGGTTGTCTAAAAAACATTTCTGCATAAAAAAGGACACCATATATATACACACACACACATTATAGAGCAATGCTAATAACACTTTCATCAATACATGTTAGGCTGGAGTTCTACCTTCGTAGCTTGTGTCTATGTCCATTGTTCTGATTGTAAATAGCTTACATGGAATCTTTTTTTTTTTTTTTTTTTTGCCTGTAATTAGCTCTCTGGAGGCTATGAGTTGGGGCTTTGTACACGGATTGAGTACTATTAGTACTCTTATAAATATACTTTTGGTTTATAAAAAAAAATTGTTATTAGATAAATTTTATGTGGGACCGTGAATTTTATCTAGGACTCACTCTATTTAGTGAGTCTCATATGACATATTCACTCAATAGTCAATGCTGTGTGGGAGAGAGTGTTAAAAAAATGTGTTGTTAGGACTTCTATGTATACTAATATACAATATGTATCATAATATTCATACATATAGAGTCTATATGTTTTTAATTATTTATTAAATATTTATATTGAATATTAGAAAAAATATTTATTTAAAAATAAAAAATTAAGGAGTATGAAAGTTTTGAAAATTTCTTCATTTACCTTTAATTTTAATTTGAAGTCCAATTTATTGACCCTTTAAAATTATTTCAAACCTATTGTTAGCCCATTTTTTCTTCTTTTATTCTTTTAACATTTTTAAGAAAAAGAACCTTAAAAAAATTGCAAGACTAATTTTGTGATTAATTAGGTTTCAGGGCCTTGTTTAGTGGGCCAAAGAAGTTGGTCTTCTTCTGCTATTGTCTTTGGGTAAATTATAGATAAGCTTCCTATTTTTTTTTTAAAATAAAATAAAAAAATTTGGTATAATTAATTTTATTTAGGCTGAAGTCAGTGCAAGCGACCAAGATCTTTGAGGCACTTTATGTCTCCACCTCGCTCATAAGAATTTGCCACCTAAGAAAAAAAATTGTTAAAATAGTCTTTTTGATCTTGTAACTTATTTCTAGGTTTCCATTAATTCTATTTTGGTCCTCTAAGTTAAAAACGTTAATTAACGTTAGTCTGCCTTGACGTTAAATATGCTATAATGGTGTTAGATTCTCATCTTTAGTGGTCGGAATCTCCTTCCCTTTCTATCTCTCTTCATCCCCACCACCATTCTTTCTCATTCCTCCTTCCCCTCCAAGTTTAACAACATTTCCACATGTGAAAAAAAATTCTCAAAGCATCTTCTTGGATCGTCTTCTTTTCCAATGACTTATGCATCAAATGTATGATCAATGAAAAAAATTGCACAACAAAAAATTTAAATATACAAGCCAGCTCTAATGCAAATAGAAAATACCACGACTAGGAATAATATCTTATCAAAATGGTTTTTGTTCCAAATCACAACATTATGTGGCAATTTTTGGCATGGTAGATGCCCAATACAACATTTATGTTGAAAATTCATTATCAAAATATATTGATGTAAAAAATTGGTAACTTCCTTTTTCACTTGAGAGGCACATTTCAATTTTTAAAACTCTCTTAACCCAATTTATAATATATGAAGTACTGGAGATGCATGATGATCTCACCATATTCTGCGTGGGATTGAAGCATTTGCTAATCATGAGTTTTGGCCATGCTCAATTGAGGCCCGAACTGTGGCTAAGTTGTCAGGAATTTTCCTGCAACGGTGTTGGCAATCTGAGCATGATTGAGTCGATTGAAATGGGAAATCAGATTAGGCAGAAGAAGTATGAAACCATTTCGAGAATGAAGGCACGATACCATGCATTCATCATTAAGAACCAAGAAGCTCAAGTGTCAGTGGTTGATGGAGAAGCTAACCAAGGACAAGAGGCACAAGTGGATGGCGGCCAAATGCTTGATATGGTCAACTTGCTGGTAGACCTGTAGGGCCTGCAATACTGCCATTTGAAGATACCATATTTTTCAATAATGAGTGATATGATTAGATATCATTTGAATCCAGCAAATAGAGGGGGAAACAAGATTTTTAGGAGGGATTATTAATCTTTTTCTAGAGTCTCATTCATTCTTACAATTGTATGAATAAAAATATTATGATAATACTTCTTGATCCCTTTGGCTGGATTTTAGGGATCTCTTAATTAGCCGATGTTTGATTTACATTACCTGCAATGTTTAAAAATTTTAATCAGTTATTGAGCCAGTGAAGGCAATAGTTCACAGTTCATCGATTATCCAACCACAATCTAATTTAGAAGGCTCCCCATTCTATTTTGTTCTTGCACCTTATGGTCGTAGGCATTTGGGAGATGATGGCATTCACATATCTTTTTGTCGTCTGTCATGACATTTAGGGTTGGCCCTCTTCTGGCACTCATCTGGACATTAGTCATGACACACGACAAAAATATATGAGAGTGTCGGCATCGTCTGGAATGATAAGAAGAATACATGAGGAGATCTTATAAAATTTGTAAGTGTGGGATAAGAACACAGAGGAGTGTTATTTATAGGAGAAATTGGCTTAAGGTTAGGAGCATTTTCTCAATAGCTATTAAGGTAAATTGATTACGGACAATTTTCTATGCATTGAATGTTGAATATCGGGTTTTCTATGCCGAGATTTTATTGTACTCCCTCCAGTTTCATGAATTGTGCCAACGGCCAACGACTACGGGCAGATCAGTTGATCACCTAGAAAGTGTAGTTTTAATTCGAGAAAAAGATAGCGTTTTTTCATTCAAGCTCTATGATAGTTACCACTTCCTTAGCAGTTGTCCAAATAAACATTATTAAAATGGTATATTATGATAGCACTTCCACGGTTACACTCTATTAATGATGTATGGGTTTAAGAACGCATTTGTTTCCCCAAAATAGGTTATGGTGGAGTAAAGATAGTGTTTTATCAGTGAACCTCTATTAAAGGTTTATAATTTAGTATCGTTCCTATTGATGAGCGCTATTAAACACGGATGCGTATTTTCAGAGTGCCTCTTGCTGAAGCCGCTATTAGATGTGCGCTATTAAATCCTGAATCTAGCACAATGAATCGTGACTAAAGTGAACATAAAAATGCAAGTTAAATTTTAAATGTGAGAAGAAAACTTTGAGTTAAGAAAAAGTAAGGTCCAAGAGAAAACATTGCAAGTATAGGGAGGTACCATCGATGACGGGTGAGAATGCCTAGAATAGTTAAAAGAGTAAAAAGGAGAAATAACTAGTTACAAAATGTAAGTGTAGTTAAAAGTGTTAGGAAAATGCTGTTGATATGAATATGGTTTTCGTATTCATACAACTCTATGAACGTTGATCTGAACTCATCCTTGGATTTTATTTTATTTTTTAAATTTAAAGTTATAATAATTGAATATAAAGGAAACGCTCATTTGTCTATTTGTCGAATTTCGGAGAAGCATAGTTTGTATAGTATAGCGTAACTCAAAGTTTTAATATCCTTAAGGAACCTATTTAGCTACCAACTGTGACACCCTCTACCCCGCATACATATATAAACGATAAAAAGATAAGGTAGATATAAAAACATGCGTAATTTATTTAGTAATAAAAACAACGTGTAAATGATATCACATTGTAACCAATCTCAAACGCGGAAATAACATAAGTTTTGAAAACGATAGCATAACAGGAAATAAAACCCAACCCCTGATGTCACATACAGAGTTGGTATAACCAACCCGGATAAGTCCTCGGATAAACAAACTAATTAAACTAAAAGCATAAAACTGGAAATCCTAACTACGAGTCGCGGCTCATCAGAGTCACTCCTCAACTGGCTGCTAGTTGTCCTCTGCATAAAAGATACATGCCACAAAACAGAGAAACGGGGAGTAAGAAACATATGTACGAATATAATGGCCTGAAAGCAATTAGCAAGACGAGCATGCATCACAACAATCATGTTATCACAGAAACAACATATAACATAAACAATCATCCTCATCATACAATAAAGTATGCTATGCGATGCAGTGCTACTCCACTACTCCATTATGCGCTTGGATCCATTCGACCACAGGAAGTTAACTTCGGAGTTACATATCCACATTGGCCAATATGCACCAACGTCGGGGCAATCCACTAAACCTTGGGTAGACCCCTTGGATAGCCGAAGTACCTTACTCTCGGATGCACCACCGCGGGGGCACATGATTCACCTAAATCTCGGATGAACCACCGCGGACGGCCAGATCGCCTTACTCTCGAACGACCTCCCTTATGTTGAACATCCCCCTTCTCTTGCAATCAAAAAATCCTTTAGTTTTGCCATTGATCAAAAAAGAGATTTTAGCATAATGAAGAATTGTTTGAATCCAGTTGCAGAATGTATTATTGAAACCCAAGGCTTGAAAATTGAAATAAGGAAGGTCCAATCCAAGGTGTCAAAAGCTTTTTTAATATCAAGATATAAAGCCAAATTGCCTCCAAAAGCTTTGTAGTCCAACAAGTTAGATGCCTCTGATGCAATGCAAATACATTCTTTAATATTTCTCCCCTTGACAAAGCCTCTCTGTTGAGGAGATATGATCTTGGCAGCAATGTTAGCTAATCTATCATCTAGAAATTTAGTAATGATTTTGAATTGAAATTTAGCTAGAGAAATAGGCCTATAGTCTTCAATTCGATCAACATTAGGCATTTTAGGAATCAACACCACTAGGTTGGAATTCATGTTAGGTGAAAGCCAATTTTGAGCAAAAAAACTGAGAGACTGCGTTACAAACATCAACACTGATAATATCCCAATAGGATTGGAAAAAACATCCTCCAAATCAATCAGGACCAGGAGCTCCCTCACTGTTCATAGAAAACACTGCACTCCTTATCTCCTTATTAGATGGCAGCCTAGTTAAAATGTTGTTATCTTCAGCTGTGACAGAATTTGGAACCACTCTACTGATAAGATCATTAACTTGACATTCATTGGGGACAACATAGAGGTTTGAGAAGTAACCAATGACATGCTTAGCAATAGATCCTACATCATCTAAAACCATATCACCATTTTTTAGCATGCTCATGGACTTTGAAGCATATCTGGTTTTTGTAATTCTGTGAAAGAATGAGGTGTTTCTATCTCCTTGACAATGCCAATTTACCCTGGACTTTCCCTCCAGAATACCTCTTCATGGTGAAGATCTTCCTGTAACATAGTTTTAGCCATAACTTCTTGCTCCATAAGATTATCAGAGGCACCAGATATGTTGAATTGCTGTTGTATAGCATCCACAGCAGTAATAGCAGTTTCTACTCTCTGATTAATATTCCCAAAAACAAGTTTGTTCCAAGTCTTCAATTCACTTTTTAAAGACTTTAATTTTTTAGATAAAACAAACATTGGACATCCATAGACAGGTTTGCTCCACACCTCTTTAGTAAGTCTATGACAATCTGGGTGATCAACCCACATCTTATGAAATTTAAAAGACGATGGAAAAGATTGTACCAATTTATTACAGTTCAGCATAATTGGAAAGTGGTCAGACTGACTTCTCACCAATGTGCAACATGAAGAAGTACTCCAAATGTCCAACCAAGCCTCATTACATAAGGTTCTATCTAACCTTTTTTTAGTGTGAGCAGCTCCTCTTCTCCCATTGCTCCAAGTATAGCTTGCTCCCATTGCAGGTAGATGGACTATCTTGCCAATATCAGAGAAGATTTTAAAGTCCTCACAGGCAGATCTGAGAGGTAAAGAAGAGCTTCTAACTTCATGAGAACCCAAAACAACATTGAAATCACCTAGCATGTACCAAGGACCAGGGTTGCTAGATTGTAGATTTATTAGCTCATTCCATAAAGATCTTCTTAAGAGATAGGAAGTACTAGGATATATACCTGCAATGAATAAATCATGCCCATCCACATTGATATAAAAAGAACAATGCTGAGATGAAATTGATTAAGAAGCTGGATTTAAATGGATGTTGCATAACCCCCAAAGGTTTGGAAGATGACTACCTCTATCATTTAGACACAAAAGTTTCAGATTCAACTGTCTCCAAAAAGAAGCTGGAACATCAGCAAAATTGATCCAAGGTTCTGAGATAAATACAAATTCTGGTTTATTAGAAACACAGAAATTCTTGAAAAACTGATCTTGTTCTAAGGTTGCCAAACCCTCTACAATTCCAATATATAAGCTTCATTAGGAAAATTATTGAGGACCACCTCTTAACCCGGCTATATTTCTCTCATTCAATACTGCCTTTCTAGCCTTTTATGTGACACCCTCTACCCCGCATGTATTTACAAAGCATTTAAATAAAAGATATAAAGTATAAACTTGCATTTATTTCATAAACATCAAACCAAGGTAAAAGGCACCACATTGTAACAACATCTCAATGTGGAAAAATAACACAAGTCTAACATAACAAAAACATAGCATAAAAGAAACCCAACATCGATGTCACATTACAGAGCTGGTATAACCAAAATCCGGAAACATCACGGATAACAACATAACTAAGAAAAACTGGAAATCCTAAGCCAAGAGTAGCGACTTCTCAGAGTCACTCCTCAACTGGCTGCTCACCGTCCTCTACATAACAAAAAGGTACATGCAAAGCAATAACAAAGAACAGGGAGTAAGAAACATATATATGAACATAATGGCATGGAAGCAGTTAGTAAGACGAGCATGCATCATTAACATATAGATTAACAAGCATTATAGCATAATAACAAGTCAACATCATTCATATCATTTCAATAAGTATGCTATGCGATGCAGCGCTACTCCACTACTCCATTATGCACTTGGATCCATTCTACCTCAGGAAGTCAACTTCGGAGTTACATATCCACATTGGCCATTAAGCACCAATGCTGGAATTCACCAAACCATAGGTGAACCCCTCAGATAGTCAGTGCTCCTTTCTCTCGGATGCGCCACCAAGGGTGTACATGATTCACTTGAATCGCTGCGGACGACCTCCCCTGTGTTGAACATCCCCTACTAACAACTCCATTGCATGAATGCGTGAGGAACATCAGCACACAGGCAATAACCACCACCTCCGCTTGGGCTACGTGGCTACCCAAGTTTGATCACCATCAACACCTCGACCTCTTGGCTATCGAGGTCCCCTTGGCCATTAGGCTACCAAGGTTCAACGTTATCTTTTAATTAACACTCTGGCCAATAAGCACCAGAGTTCAACACCTTGACCAATAACCATCAAGGCCTCCTTGGCCACTCGGATACCAAGGTACAACATCATTGTTACACTTGAATTTAGTTACACTTGTTAAGTCTTCATTGAGTTATCTAGCTTGTCATCACTGCATTTGGTGTCTTATCATCATCGTTGGACATTTGGGGGTGGAACACCCCTGTTCTGCTTCTGCGTTTCTGTTCTGGACAGATGAGCACGGGCACAACATGGGCGTGCTGAACTTTAAGTTGAGCACATGCGTGCTGCCTAAGGAGCACGGCCATGCTCGTAAGAGCATAGCTGTACTCTTCTAGGTAGAAAGGGTTTAGGAACCCTTAATACGTTTCCTAGGGCATTCGAACATCAAACCTATTGGCTTAAACTACATCATCAAGCTTCAGTTTCATTATCCTTATTTAATTTCATGTCTTACACTTATGGGGAATTAATCCTTTAATCAAAGCTTCATTATAAAGTCACTAAACACTCAAGAATCAATCTTAGGGTCCTTAACTAAGCCTTTGAGCATTTACCTCACTCTTTACTATGGTTTGAATCTTGTGAACAACTGGGAAACATTCATTAATCATTATTAACATTTTCTGCGTCTTATTAATATCTTAAACATTCGATTCACAACATCCACCAAATAGTCAAGTCATGCATTCATGATAACAACATCATCACATTCATGTAAGGCATAATCACCAATAAACAGTTCACAATTCAATTAACAATTAAACATGGCATAGGCAACATCAATCATAAAATACTATCATCATACTAATAACAATCAATTTCATATAGACATAACAAGATAACAATTAACAAACAATAGGGTCATGGGTTAACCCTTCATCTTACGCTACCCCCAATACCTACTTGTTCATACTATCCCTTCTCCCCATACCTGGTATGAAGATCAAAGACCCTTAGCTAAGCATAAACGAAACTGGTGTCGTTTCCTCGAACGGCTCGACGAACTCCTAAAGCCTTGGCCAAGCACAAACAATTAACCAATTAATCTCCAGATAACTTAAAAAGAAAAGGAGATTAATGAGGGAAGACTACGTTACCTTTTGATGACACTAGCACGTGACTTCTCTCCCCAAACTAGAGCAAGAACACCAAGAACTTGGTTGGGTTCAAAGGAAGGGAAGGGGGAAAGGTTTCTGTCACACTAGGATTGCCCAAAGTGCCAAAATAGAGTTTGGCTCGCAACCCTCACGGACTGCTTCTATTTATAGACTCTGTGACCTGAGCACTGTTGTAACACCCCGATTTTTCGGCATTCTAATATCGGTAATAATTATATAATTGATTATATTCTTATCCGAGATTTAGAAAATGACTTTGGATAAACTAAGGTCATTTCCCTGTCATACTTATTTTTATAAGGTTACGGGGAAGTTTTGGGATGAAAATTCAGACGAAAATCGGTCTGCGTTTTCACTTACAGTAAGTTTTTAATGATTAGAAACCCTATTTTCGACTCGGGAACGAAACCATTAGGTTTTATATTTTGCCCCGGACGATTTTCCACATTTCGGAAAAATTCGTTAGGAATGAAATACTATTATTTTATTCGGACATAATCGTTAAGAAAACGCGTAAAACCTAAGTCGGAGGATAAGTCGGGCAAACGATGGAGTCGATTATGGAGCTGAGATATTAGAAGAGGTTGATGTAGCAGAGAGGACAAGGAGTCCGGCCTCAAATTTTATTGATCGGGAATTTTCAATTGAAATGACCAAAATATCCCTATGCTTAACCTAACCGACGTCGAGTTAAATTTTAACCATGGTAAAGGAACCATGGTTAGTTTATGTGGACAATAATCAGCCACACCTCTCATTGAATGTGAGCCACATGACTTTGATCATGGTTAACAACTTGATCCGAGTTAAGTTAATTATTAACTATGGTTAGTCATATATTGATTAAATAATCACAAAACCCATTAATTAACAAGCTAAGAACCAAGCAAGGCCTAAGATCTCCCCTATAAAATCCCCTTGAAACCGCAGTCTCCCTCCCCTTTTGCTCATTTCATCATCTTCCTCTCCAAGCTTCGTCAATTTCTTACATATTCTTAAGCTCCATAAGCTTACTTTGTGAGGCAACTTAGTGATTCTTGCACTTTTCTTCAATTCCAAGAGGTAATCCATGATCCTCATCTTCATTTAACTATATGTTCTTCATATATTTTCATGATTTAAAGGTTTGTTCATAATTTTCAAATTCTAGATCTAGAAACTTTGAAATTCTCTAGAAAATCATAGAAAAATCCTATGATCATGAAACCAATTTCTATGATCTTATAATCATCTATATATTCATAATCCAAGAGATTGAATCAAACCTCCCCACTTTTCACTTCATGGCCGAAACCTTGCTTATTGGGTGGAGGAGATTTTGTTCATTTTCTTTAGCAAGTGAACTTGGATTTCACCTTTCCATATCATGTATATGTTGGATCCAAAGTGTTGTATCAAAATAAATTCTCAAGCCTAATTTTCATGTCATGGCCGAAACCTCACTCTTTGTGGAGTTAGAGGATTTTGTTTCACTTGTTATGTTTTGATTCTTAATCATACATCTCTATTGTTTAGGATCCTTAATCCAAAAGCTTGCAAAATTTTAACATGTCTAGCCAATTTAATTAGAGATGGCCGAACCTCATATATAGGATATAGGTGTCTCTAGTTGTTGGATTTATGATTTATTTGTTGTGATTTGTTGAAGGATAAATCTTAGTGGATTATCCTGAGTTGCGAGGAGGAAACCGGATTCGAATTGGAAAGTCGTTCGTGAAACCAAAGCTCGAATCTTCAAGAGGTAAAGGGAGCTTACCTGAGGGATTTTTCCCAATAACTGTATGTGAATAGTGTGTGGTCTGTATTATTTATCTATGGTTGTAGTGCTAGTTTAATTTGGTTCAAGATGTATTATTTTTATCTGTGTTTATCTGCATTTAATTATTTATTTGTAGTTATATATTATAGTGATTGGATGCATGATCTGCCTGGGATAATTGCTATGATATTGTTGCTGATTGTTGTTTGAGAAGCCTGACATTGGTCAGTGCCCAATCAATTAACAAGATAAAAGCTTTAAGAAGCTTTATAAATTATATTCAATGTTTTTGAGAGAAATGTTGGAATATAATATTGATGGAAAATTTTATTTGGGAAAAATAGGAAATGTTGGAAAATATCATTATTTTAATGATTTATCTGTGTAAGAGTGAACTATGAGTCATAGTGAGGACATAACCGAGAAAATATTTTTGTACTGCTAACTTTTACGTAAGAAATTCTGAAATATTATAAAAAGTTATTTTATGAAATTAATCTTCAAAAATAACTTAATTTTGACTTTAGAAAATTATTTAAGTGGAAAAGGTCAAGAATTGACTTAAATGACTTAAAAAATTTTAAACGACAATGATTTGGAAAAATATTGACGACAAGTAATTCTAAAGCGGCAGTACGTATTTTAAACCAAGAATGAGCCTCTAGTGACTCGCCTTTCTGTAAACTAAATTTTTAGTAACCGATGATTTTATGAAAGAATTTTCCATTTGAAATAATTTTCCGAAATCAAGTTTTATCAACTGTGTTAAAAAGTGTTTTGGAACTTAGTAACCGAGACGTCGAGGTACTAAGGTTCTTACTGTGTTATGGACTTGGTGTCCTTTGGACTTTGAGGTCCTGTAGACGTGGTGTCTACTGTGTTAAAACATTTAAGATGTTTTCTATTACCACGAACATATGACTGGTGCATCGGTCGAGGGGTTTCGTGATTGAGCACTCGGACTTTGAGGTCCTGTGTTATTAATGAAAGTTTGAAGATGTTTAAAACTATGATTGGTCGTAAGCTTTGAGCTTAGGTAAGGAAAGAATGAACACGAAGAAAAATGATGAGAACAAAATGTTTTACATGCATTTTAAGCAGACGTGCCTATTTGTTAATCATTGTATCATGGTGATATTCATGTCATGACGTATCATTGTGCCCTGGTTGGACAATGAAAAACCATATTCGGTGATCATTGCTCCTTAAATTGGACAGTGTGCTATGGTAACCATATTCGGTGATCATTGTGCCTTGTGTTGGACAGTGTGCTATGGTATTTAACGAGTGCCTTATTTGGCAATCGAGCTTGATCAACTCATCACGACGTTGGGATATCTCATGAGATTAAGTATGAAATTTGATGACGTATATGAAGTGTTCATGCATAGTTTTTCAAATGATGATGTTTGGGGTATGAAACCCAGTGATAAAGTATTGGCCTTATTATGAATGCTTATGTTGTTATAAACATGTATCTGTGTATATGTCTTCTTTTGTGTCGTGCATGTAGTTATTATGTCAAATCCATATATTGGCATCTCACCCTTATAAATATATCAGGTTCATTCTAGTTCTACTGTGGTACCTTGGTACACTAGTACGGGCGATGTGAAGGAATTCAATAAGTCACTCGAGGACTTAATCTCTAGATGCTTGAAGAAGCATTTGTTAGTGGGAATGACCACAGGGGTATTTCCAATAAATGTTTTGTAGAACGACCAGCTTAGGAGTCTTGGTTGGGTTGTATATTTAAAAAGGTATTTAACTGTGGTGTTGTAAGTTAGTCTTAGGTATAATTTGCTCTTTTTGAAAATGAGACTCTTTGAGAAAACAGTGTATGTCGTGGTAACCTTGTTATGAATGGGTAGAGATATTCAATATGATCTCACTGCTTTAATGTATGTATCATGTTTCCAGAGTTTTCCGCAGCAGAAAATGTTTACACCCGATTTTTTTGTCTTAAAGTAAATTAATTTTCCGAAAGCAACCAGCAAACTAATTTTTAATTTATTTCTGCACGTATTAAGAAGTAATGCCCAAGGGGGGTGTTACAACGGTCGTGCTCCCAATTAAGCACGGTCGTGCTAAACTTAAGCACGGGGTAGTGCTCAAGTCAGCACGGTCAGACAAAAAGAATGTCACACTTAGCACGTTTCCGGCACGGTCGTGCTCGTGGCTCACTTAGCCACTGAGCACTCCTATGAGCACAGGCATGCTAGTGCATGAGCACGCCATTTTAAGCCAAGGAAATCCCACTTAGCCCCAAAAACATTTCTAAGGCATACATACAACGCATATAACATACTCAAGGCTTTATATGAAAAACGGAGTATTACAATTCCACCCCTATAAAAATTTCGTCCTCGAAATTTGTACTCACGTTGAATGAAGAGGTGCGGGTATGCCTCCATCATCTTGCTCTCAAGCTCCCGTGTAGCACTTTCCTCAGTTGCCCCACTCCAAACGACTTTAACCAAAGGAATCTCCTTGCCTTTTATTTGCTTCACCCTCCGATCCTCAACTCGAAGGGGTTGTACCTCGAAAGTCAAGTTCTCTTTCAACTGAATTGTATCAAGTACTATCACATGGCTTGGGTCATGAATGTATTTTCTAAGTTGTGACACGTGAAAGACATTGTGAAGTTTGGATAAGAAAGGTGGTAACGCGATTTGATAATCAACTTCGCCGACTCTTTTTAGAATTTGGTAAGGGCTAATGAATTTGGGAGTAAGTTTCTTTTCTTTCATCACTCTACTAACCCTAGTTGTTCGAGTAACTCTCAAGAATACATGATCTCCCTCCTGGAATTCGAGAACCTTCCTCATTTTATCATGATAGCTCTTTTGCCTACTTTGTGCCACTCTCATCTTTTCCTGGATCATCCTCACTTTCTCTACTCTTTCTTGCACTATCTCAGGTCCTAACACAACATTCTCACCAGGTTCATTCCAACACAAGGTGTTCTACATCTCCTCCCATACAATGCTTCAAAGGGTGCCATCCCAATACTTGAATGGAAACTGTTATTGTAGGTGAATTGTATTATAGGCAAAAACTTGTCCCAACTACCTGACTGCTCTAGCACACAAGCCCTCAACAAGTCCTCTAAGAACTGGATGGTTCTCTCAGACTGACCATCAGTCTGTGGGTGATAAGCTGAACTTAGTCTAAGCTTGGTTCCTAAAGCATCATGCAAACTATTCCAAAACCCAGAGGTAAATCTAGGGTCTCTATCTGACACTATGCTAGAGGGTACACCATGTAGCCTAACTATCTCTTTGATGCACAGCCTAGTCAACATCTCTAAAGGATATTCCATCTTCATAGGAATAAAATGGGCAGACTTAGTCTACCTGTCCACAACAACCCAGACAGCTTCATAACCAGCTAGAGTCCTAGGGAGTCTAGACGCAAAATCCATGGAGATACTATCCCACTTCCATTCTGGGATACTCAAAGGTTGTAACTTTTCTGAAGGCTTTTGGTTTTCTATCTTAGCCTTTTGGCACACTAAGCACATGTAAACAAACTCGGCCACATCCTTTTTCATCCTAGGCCACCAAAACATACGCTTTAAGTCCCGATTCATCTTAGTGGCACCTGGGTGCACACTCAGTTCACTCCTATGTCCTTCTTCAAGGATCAAATTTCTAAGCTCCAAAACATCTGGTATACATACTCTATCTTGAAACCTCAAGCCTCTATGACTTCCTTCCTTAAAAATAAAGTCTCTACCCTGAGTAAGAAACTCCCTCTGATCTAAGAGATACTTATCTACCTTTTGGCCTTACCTAATCTGATCCATCAAACTGTTGGTAACCTTCAAGGTTCCAAGCCTAATACTCTTCGGGGTCACTTCCTAAGCTAAGCTCAAGTCTCTAAACTCTTCTATCAGATTCATCTCCCTAACCATCAAAGCGGAGACATGCAAGGTCTACTTAAGGCATCTGCCACTACATTGGCTTTTCCTGGGTGGTAGGTTAGATCAAAATCATAATCCTTAAGGAATTTCATCCATCTGCGTTGCCTCATATTGAGCTCTTTTTTGTAAAACAAATATTTCAAGGCAATGCCTCCAAATATTTAAGGCAAACACTACATCTCCTAACTCCAAATCATGGGTAGGGTAGTTCTTCTCATGGGTTTTTCAACTGCCTAGAGGCATAGGCCACTACCTTACTGAGACACCCCATTGTGCCCCGTTGTTTTATTAGACAAAAGCCTTCTTAATTAATTTCTTAATCGCGTGCTTAACTTTAAAATACGTAAAAATTAAAACTTAAGTTAATTAAACATACAACTTCTTACAGTTTAACACATAATAACGTAAATATATCATACATAGACACATTGTCTTATATACTTAATACAAAACACTGTTGAGGGTATCTTCTCAGTAGGATCCCTCACAGGCATATACTTAAAAGAAAGTTATACTTAGTGGAAACACATAAAATACTTCCAAAAGACACACTAGCCATACTATCTATACTCTATCTCCATGGATCACAGCTCGACTTCCAGCTTCTAGTTCATAGGGAGTTCCATCCAACTCTTCCACATCCAGTTCGTTCACCGAGTCTTCACGTGCGATCCCATAATAAAATAAAAGTACCACATATAGAAAAATACAGGGGATAAGAAACAGTTCTATCATCAAAAAGCGGAAAAGAGTCATAGTATATCATACAATAAATGTCGGAGACAAGCAACACACATAACTAACAAATCATCCTCAAATTATGATATTGTCCTCTACCCTCAACTCATGCAATCTAAACCCTTATGCTAACATAACTGTCTCTATTCCTTTCACATTCGTCAATAGTCCATGGCCATCTGATGCAAAGAACTCAGTATAGTACACTTCTATCTTTTGATAGGATAAGACTCGGCATAGTGCACTTCTATCTTTCGATAAGATAAGATCCGGTATAGTGCTCTTCTATCTTTTGAGAAGATAGGATTCAATATAGTGCTCTTCTATCTTTTGATAAGATAGGGTTTGGTTTAGTGCTCTTCTATCTTTTGATAGGTTAGAACTCGATATAGTGCACTTCTATCTTTTGATATGGTAAATCAGATCAACCTGTCATGGATTGAAAAAGTATATGCATCAAAGCCTCTATATGAATCTCACTATCTCGCATCAATAACAACCTAGTGCTTCAAGCTCCCATCACAGCCTCAACTCGCATTCTAGGTCACACCTAATCCATTAAATAATTTAATTAAGCTAGGCACCTCTAAGACACATTCAATTCATACTCTCACCCAAACAAATATCTCCCGAACAACATATATCTTTGCTTAAAGTCCACTAAGCACAATATTAAACCAGGCAGATCATGTATAACACATTAATCAACAGAATATTCAAACAGCAAAAATAATACGTCACATGCAGTGGAATACCTCAACCAGCGTATCACAATCAATTAAATAAACATAAAGTCAGACATCATCAAATACTTAAAATCCACCGAATGTCGATAAACCTACAATCCCTGAATCACCATTGGTTTCACAGAAAAGGTTTCCGATGCAATTTTGGTCTTGTCGATTATTCGACTACTAGTAGGGTTTAGGTCGCCTTACACAATTATTATAAAATATACTACTTACAGATTCCTACGGTAGATTGATTCTTTCCCCCACATGAGTTAGCACCGAAATCCCGAACTCGACGTTCCTTGCTATCACACCACAGCTTAAAAGTTTCACCTTGAACCAAACAACATAACTGTAACTAATCAAACAAACCCATCTGTACTCACTTTATGCTAGATTCGGCCATTCAATTCAAATTAGGGCTAGGATCATATTCTCATTCTAATCTTTTGGATGCTATTTCCTAAGGTATTAGTTAACATAGATAAATTGCTATAATTCAAAAATATCAAACAAAATCATCTAACCCAATAGGTTAGGGTTTCAGCCATGTATAGTGAAATTGGCTAGGATTTTCAAATCAACTTAATCTCTTAGATAAATGACCTTAGAGTATTAAGAATACAAGATAAATTGTCATAATTTTAAGATTGAACCAAAAATTCATCCATTTCTCTTTCCCTAGGGTTTCGGCCTTCAAGACAAATGTTAGGCTAGAAAATTTAGTTGGACTTAAGCTCTTGGATTTAAATCATACATGTGTTAGAGAGTTTAAATCAAGTATTAACTTTCAACAAAAAGAACAAAACATCAAACCTCACTTTCAACTTAGGTTTCGGCCAACAATAGATAATAGGGAAGGAAAATGTTTTTGATTATATGCTCTTGGATAATGAAAGTAGAGATCATAACTAGATCATAGAAATTGATTTCACATTTTTATCATTTTTCTACAATTTTCTAGAATTATTTAAAGTTCTACATCTAGAAATGGAAAACTCATGAAATAGGAAGAAAATCAATTCAAGAAGAGAGGAGATGATCATGGATGATCATGTTACCTCAAGTGTGTGAAGGAAATGAAGAAATGATGATGATCTTGGCAAGTTCTTCAATGGAAGCACTTGAAGCTCTTGAAGAAGAAAATGGATTTTTGTGTGTTTTTTGTGAAGAAAAGAAATGAAAGAGATGAAGAATGAAGATTGGGAGGGGGGCTGCGTCCTTGGGGTATTGATAGGGTTGATCTTATGCTTTGTTTGGTTTTTAGGAATTGAATTAATGGGTTTTATGAATGTTAAATAATATAATAGTTAACTATGGTTAATAATTAACTTAACTAGGGTTATTTTGCTAACTATGGTTAAGAAACATGTGGCTCACATTTTAGGAAGGGTGTGACTGATTCTTGGCCACAAGAATTAGCCATGGTTACTTAAGCATGGTTAGAAATTAACTAAAATTCGGTTAAGTTAAGATTAAGGGCATTTTGGTCATTTCACCTAAATTTACATTTAATGCTTCATAAATGCTTTGGTGAGTCATGGTGGTGACTCATCCCATGACTCAGCTCCTTCGGTGTCCGCTTTTGTCTCTGCACCTTCATTCTTGACTCCGTCAGTTTCCCGATTAGGGTTTTACGCCTGAATAAAAGCATAATATTTCATTTTCGATTGAAAATTTTCAAAACAACCAAACTCGTTGGAAATATGATTTAAACATAACCCATTTCATTCACGAGTCAAAATTAGGTTTTCTAATCATTAAAATCTTACTGTCAGTGAAAACACCGACCGTTTTCCATTCGAACTTTCACCAAATTCGTCTGAATAAACATAATATTTTATTTCTGATTAGAAATTTGGAAAGTAGGATTCCTCATGGATATAATATAAAAAATCTACAAATTTTCAGTTTCGGGTCAAATTAGGGTTTTCTGCCGATATAAAATTATACTGTCAGTAAAAAGGCAGACCGGGTTCCGCCTGAATTTTCAACCCAAACTTTTACCGTAACCTTCTACCATAAGATAGATTATGAATATGATTTTATTTTATTAAAAATCACTTTCTAACTCTCAGATTAAAATATAATTAATTATATTTTAACCGGTTAAACAGCATAATTAAAAACCAGGCTGCTACACTTACCATTCTGCATCAACACACCACCTAAACCTTGCTTTGAAGCATCGTAGTAAACTACAAAAGGTTCACTAGGATCTGGCAAAACTAAAACTGGTGCTGATGTTAACCTACCCTTCAAGGTTTGGAAACTCTCCTCACACTTAGAGTACCACACAAAGAGTTGTCCTTTCTTGGTGAGATGGGTCAAGGGTAAAGCTATCTTAGAGAACCCTCTATGAACCTCCTATAGTACCCTTCTAAACCTAAGAAACTCCTACTCTCGGTCACTGACTTCGGCTCTTCCCAGTGGAGCACCGTCTCTACATTAGTCGGATCCACGACTATTCCACCTTTAGAGATGACGTGTCCTAAGAAACTCACCTCTTCGAGCCAAAACTCGCACTTAGACAACTTAGCATACAACTGCTTCTCCTTAAGGTTCTGCAAGACAACCCTCAAGTGCTCTTCATGTTCCTCTTTGGTCTTGGAGTACACTAAGATGTCATCTAAGAAAACCACCACGAACTTATCCAAGTAAGGGTAAAATGTTTTGTTCATATAATCCATGAACACAGTAGGAGCATTAGTCACACCAAAGGGCATAACCAAATACTCATAGTGACCATAACGCGTTCTAAACGCAGTCTTTGGGATGTCCTCAGACTTAAACCGAATCTGATGGTATCCTGACCTCAAATCTATCTTGGAGAAAACACAATCTCCTATCAATTGGTCCATAAGATCATCAATCCTAGGAAAGGGATACCTATTCTTAATGGTTACTTTGTTGAGTTGTCGAAAGTCGACACTCAACCTCATACTGTCATCTTTCTTCTTCATCAACAACACTGGTGCTCCCCATGGGGACACGCTAGGCCTAATGAACTATTTTTGAATTAGTTCCTCCAATTGTTTCTTCAACTCAGCTAGCTCTAGAAGAGACATCCTATAAGGTGCTATGGATATTGATCCCGTAGGCAGCACTAAATCTATGGTAAACTCAACATCTCTCTCAGGGGGTAGTTCATAAACATCCCCCGGGAACACTTCAGGAAACTCTCTCACTACTGACACATTTCCAACATCAGGCTTGCTCTCTTTTTCCAGGGAAGATAACATCATATAAACTTGGGCCTCTTCTTTAATAGAAGCCTTAACTTGGTTGGCAAAGAGAAATCTCGGATCCTTAGACTCCACTAGAGTTCCAAAAACTATGGTTTTATCAAAATAGTTTAGGAGAACGTGGTTGGAAGATAACTAGTCCATGCCAAGAATAATATCAAGTTCTTTTAAAGGTAGGCATACATGGTCAACAATAAAATTTCTACCATCAATGGTAATAAGAATATTCTTGCATGCATGTGAAGTAAGAACATGTTTATTTTTGGGTGTGGCAACAATTAAATCACTCTCAAGAAGTGTCACAAACTCACAGGCAATTTATCATAGGCAATTTAACACTCTTAACACATTCATGAGATATAAACGAGTGAGTCGCACCCGAATCAAACAATACAGCTAAAGGAGTTCCATCAATGAGGCACATACCTTGGATCAAGTCCTTCGATTCGGAGACTTCAGTTCCACTAAGAGTAAAGACCCTCCCGCTGGTCTTCAGTCGATTGGCTTGGGGTTTCTGACTTTTGCTAGCACTCTGTGTAACAACCTGATTTTTAATTACGATGTTTAACCGGTTAAAATATAATTAATTATATTTTAATCTGAGAGTTAGAAAGTGATTTCTAATAAAATAAAATCATATTCATAGTCTCTCTTATGGAAGAAGGTTACAGTGAAAATTTGGGTTGAAAATTCAGACGGAGCCCGGTCTGCATTTTCACCGATAGTAAGATTTTACTGAGCAGAAACCATAATTTCGACTCGTGAACGAAACCCTTAGGTTTTATATTTTTTTTCCGGATTATTTTCCAAGTTTTGAAAAAATTCGTTAGGAATGAAATTAATATTATTTTATTCGGGCGTAATCTTTAAGAAAACGCGTAAAACCTAAGTCCAGGGATAAGTCGGGTAAACGACGGAGTCGAATAGGGAGCTATGGTATTAGGAGAGGTTAATGTAGCAGAGAGGACAAGGAGTGCAGCCTAAAATTTTAGTAATCGAGAATTTTTAAGTGAAATGACCAAAATACCCCTAAGCTTAACCTAACCGACGTTGAGTTAAATTTTAACCATGGTTAATTCTTGTGGACAAGAAGTAGTCACACCTCTCATTTAATGTGAGCCACATGTTTATTAACCATAGTTAGCAAAGTAACCTTAGTTAAGTTAATTATTAACTATGGTTAATCATATATTAATTATATAATCACAAAACCCATTAATCTAAAAGCTAACAAACCAAACAAGGCCTAAGATTTTCCCTATAAAACCCCCTTGAGGCCCAGCCCCCTCCCCATTTCTTCTCTTCATCTTCTTCATTTTCTTCCTAAAAATACACTAAACTCCATTGTTAATCTTCAAGAGCTCAAGTTCATGCTTTAGGAAAACCTTGCCAAGATCATCAACATTTCTTCATCCTATTCACACTCTTAAGGTAATAGGATCATCCATGATCATCTCCTTCCATTCTTAAGCTTTTGTTCTCATATTTCATGAGTTTCCATTTCTAGATCTAGAACTTTAAATAATTCTAGAAAATTGTAGAAAAATCATAAAAATGTGAAACCAATTTCTATGATCTAGTTATGTTCCCTACTTTCATTATCCAGAAGCATAATAAAAAACATTTTCCTTCCCTATGTTCTATAGATGACCAAAACCCTCTCAAAAACGAGTTTGATGATTTTGTTCAATTTTTAAAGTCTAATACTTGATTAAAGCTCACTAGTACTTGTATGATTTAAATCCAAGAGCTTTAGTCCAACTAAATTTTCTAGCCTAACTTTTTCATGAAGACCGAAACCCTAGGGAAAGAGAAATGGATGATTTTTGTTCAATCTTGAACTTATGACAATTTACCTTGTATACTTAATACTCTAGGATCATTTATCTAAGAGATTAAGTTAATTTGAAAATCCTAGCCAATTTCACTATACATGACCGAAACCCGGTTAGAGGATTTTGTTTCATATTTTTGAATTATAGCAATTTATCTATGTTAGCTAATACCTTAGGAACTAGCATCCAAAAGATTAGAATGAGAAAATGATCCTAGCCCTAATTTGAATTGAATGGCCAAACCTAGCTATTCTAGGATTAAAGGTGATTTTGTTAATTAATTATAGTTATGTTGTTTGGTTGAAGGATAAACTGTTAAACTATGGTGTGATAATGAGAAACGTCAGATTCGGGATTCCGGTGATAACTCAGGTGGGGGGAAGAATCAATCTACCGTCGGAATCGATAAGTAGTATATTTTATAATAATTGTGTAGGGCGACCTAAACCCTACTAGTAGTTGAATAATCGACAAGACCAAAGTCGCATTGGAAACCTTTTCTGTGAAACCAATGGTGATTTGGGGATTGTAGTTTTATCGACATTAGGTGGATTTTAAGTATTTGATGATGTCTGACTTTATGTTTATTTAATTGATTGTGATACGCTAGTTGAGATATTCCACTGCATAGGATGTTTTATTTTTGATGGTTGAATATTCTGTTGATTAATGTGTTATGCATGATCTGCCTGGTTTAATATTGTGCTTAGTGGATGAGACACCCTATAACAGCCTGATTTTTATTACGCTGTTTAATCGATTAAAAATATAATTATTTATATTTTTAATATGAGGGTTATAAAATGATTTTGAATAAAATAAAATCATATTTATAATCTATTTCCATGATAGAAGTTACGATAAAATTTTGGGTTGAAAATTCATACGGAAATCATCTACATTTTCACTGACAGGTTTTACTGTGCAGATACCCTAATTTTGAATCATAAACGAAAAATTGAGAGTTTTTATTTAATTTCTAATAACTTGGATTATTTTGGAATTATTTCACTAAAAAGTGGAATAATAATTTATTTTCGAACGTTTTACTTAATCGGCTAAACGACGAAGTCGTATACGAGATTACTTGGACGGCTAGAGGAAAACTCTCAAGAATTCTAGCAAATTCTCAAGATTGCAAGAGTCAAATTTAGTAGGAGAGTGGGTCCCACAAGTCATAATGATGTTGGGGGTGAAATGACCAAGATGCCCCTGACTTTGTTTTTAATTCCAATTTGATGTAAGCCCAATAGAGACCAACTTGGACCAAGAAGCCATCCAAGGTCTTGGTGGCCCAATGACAAGGGCAAGAGCAAAGAAAGCCCAAGAAGCTCTGATTCAATTAGTGGCATTCTTAATGGACTCAAGCCCAAGTACCAAACAAGAAGACAATGAGCCCAAGTTGGTAACTTGGCTGACTCATGAAGAAAGGATGGCGAGCTCATGAAGGCTAGTGGGGTTTATTAGTTGTTTTTCCATTTTAATTCAATAAGTGTTGTGGAATTATGTAAGTGGGGTCCATCATTTGATGCAGCCACCTTTTATTTTTCTGCACATGTTAAATAGTTTGGATTCCTTTGATGATTAATATGGGGGTTACACTTTTAATGTGAGAAGCAAGTGTAACCACCCATACTCTTTTGTATTGTAGGCGTGTTAATTAGGGGATTGGGGGCTGATTTGATTACTTGTTTAGTGGTCATTAGTGATATCATTAGGCCAATCAAAGTGGGGGTTATGATTGATTTTGGCAACCAAGAGTTGGCAGATCACTCTATGTATTTCGTCCCTTCATTCAGAAATGGTAACTTGGATGTTCATTTGGATTATTTCCATTGAGTGAGAATTGTGTTCTCCTAGGTTCTTGGCTGAACCAAATTTGTTCTTATCAAGAATCCAAGATTCTTGTGGCGAACTTCACAAGGCTTATCAAACAATCTTGTTTGTGGCGCCTACTTCATCCCTAATCTCTTCCATTTTCTTCTTTACTTCTTCATTTTCACTATGTTTCAATTCTGATTTCAAATTGTTGTTTTGTATGCGCCATACTTGTTTAAGAAATTCAACCAAATAGATCTTGTAAAGGCATCCCATCATTTGGAAGTCATCAAGTGGTATCAAAGCTTAGGCTTTGGTTGAATTTGATAATCTTGTGTTCTTCATCTACTTTCTAGTTTTCTTTCTTTTCTTTCAAACCCAAAAATACTACTTTGATTCTGTTTGTGAAGGGAAGTTTTCAAAATTGTGTTAGTGCTCAAACAAAAAAAAAATTTTATTTCGTGTTTTCCAGAAGTGATCACAGGCAGGCCGTGACAACCATCACGCCCGTGACACAAAAGTGTGAATTCCAGAGAGCATCACGGCCAAGCCGTGAGCTACATCACGGCCATGATACCAAGAGGCCTTGATCCAGAGAGGATCACGGGTAGGCCGTGATATACATCACGCCCGTGACCCAATTACTTAAAAAAAAAAAAAATTTGAGCAATTCGTGTACTTGAACCATTTCCCTTCTTCCTTTGCTTCTTTGTTTCCAAAACCTTTCTTTCTAGCCTTTCGTTTTTTTGTTCTTTGTTTGAAAAGTTTTGTGATTTTGTTACTTGAACTTTTGGATTTTTGTGTGTTTGTGTTTGATTCTTCTAAGAACTCAAGGTGAACACTAAGAGGAAAAAGGCAAGAGTGAAATATACATTCTGTGTGGAAAAAGCCAAAAAAAAAGAGTGAAAAAGAAGAAACTTTGTGAGAACAAGTGAGAGAGTGTGGTGAGAAAGTTATCAAATTCTTCTACTCAAGTTATGGGGGATCATGATAGCTCACCCCCTACTCCAAGAACAGCCATTCATCAAGCTAGGGTGAATAATCAAATCCAAGCTCTTACAAGACAAATGGAGGAGATGCAAGCTAACTATGATAGACAACTTGCTCGACTTCAAAACCATGAAGATTCTAGTGGCTATGAAAGTGACAGAGGAAGGCCTAGAGGAGGTAGAAGAGGTAGAAGGCGTGAAAGAGGAGAGAGACTTGAAGGGGTCAAGATCAAAGTCCCTTCCTTTATTGGGAAGAATGATCCCGAAGCATACATGGAGTGGGAGATGAAGATGGAACAAGTTTTTGACTGTAATTCATACAATGAAAGCAAGAAGGTGAAAGTAGCCGCCCTTGAGTTCAAGGAGTATGCCCTAGTATGGTGGGACCAGTTGCAAAAAGAAAGGAGGAGGTATGAAGAGGGACCTATAGAGACGTGGGAAGAGATGAAACATGTGATGAGGAAGAGGTTTGTCCCAAATCACTACCATAGGGACCTATACAACAAATTGCAAAGGTTGACACAAGGCTCTAAAAGTGTTGATGAATATCACAAGGAGATGGAGTTGACCTTGCTTAGGTCTAATTATGATGAAGACAGGGAGGCTACCATGGCTCGGTTTTTACATGGGTTGAACCAAGACATACAAGACATAGTGGAACTTCAACATTATGTGGAGCTTGAAGACTTGGTCCAACAAGCAATGAAGGTGGAGCAACAACTTAAGAGGAAGAAGTCCAAATTCACTTCTTCTTCTTCTTCCAAATTCCAATCCTCAAATTGGAAGGACAAGCAAAAGAAGGAGGGTGCACCATCCAAGGAGGCCGTGAGCACTCCTCAAGGGAAGAAGCCTATGGAAGCAAGTTCTAGGAGTCGTGATGTGAAATGCTTCAAATGCCTAGGTCATGGGCACATTGCATCCCAATGCCCAACAAAGAGGACCATGGTAACAAGAAATGGAGAAGTCTTCTCTCAATCCGAGGCTTCAAGTGAGGAGGAGAGTGAAGAAGAGGAGGTCGTTCCGGAAGGTGATTTGTTCATGGTAAGGAGACTATTGGGGAGTCAACCAAAGGAACATGAAGAAGGCCAAAGAGAAAATATCTTCCACACTAGATGTCTAGTCCAAGGAAAGGTATGCTCTCTAATCATTGATGGAGGTAGCTGTGCCAATGTGGTAAGTTCTAGAATGGTGTCTAAATTGAACCTTGTGACTAAGGCGCATCCTAGGCCTTATAGACTCCAATGGCTAAGTGAGGTTGGAGAAATGGTGGTAAACAAACAGGTTGAAGTCCCTTTTTCTATAGGGAAATATCAAGATTGTGTCCTATGCGATGTAGTGCCTATGGAGGCAAGCCACATGTTGTTGGGGAGACCGTGGCAATATGATAGAAAAGCTACCCATGATGGGTTCTCTAATAAGTACTCATTCTTGTACCAAGACCGGAAGGTCATTCTTTCTCCCCTATCTCCAAAAGAAGTTAGTGAGGATCAAATCAAAATGAGAGAGAAAAGAGAGCAAGAGAGAAAAGAAAAGGAGTATGAGAAAAAGAATGAGAAAAAGAGTGAAGAAAAAGTGAAAAAGAATCATGAGAGAAAAAGTGGGAAAAATAGAGAGGAAAAAGAGGGGAAGGAGAGCTTTCTTGCAACAAAAAGTGAGGTTAAAAGTGCCTTGATTTCGAGGCAGCCCCTCTACATGCTTTATTGTAGGGAATCTTGTTTACATGCTAATACTTCTAATGAACTATCTTTGTCTGGTGGTGTTAAGAATCTTTTGCAGGAGTTTGGTGATGTATTCCCAAAAGAAGTGCCACATGGCCTTCCACCTTTGAGGGGAATTGAGCACCATATTGATCTTATTCCGGGTGCATCCTTGCCTAATAGGCCAGCCTATCGGAGCAACCCTCAAGAGACCAAGGAAATTCAAAAGCAAGTGGAGGAATTGATGACAAAGGGATGGGTGCAAGAAAGTTTAAGCCCATGTGCAGTTCCGGTGATTTTAGTGCCCAAGAAAGATGGAACTTGGAGGATGTGCACGGATTGTAGGGCCGTGAATAACATCACAATCAAGTATAGGCATCCTATCCCTAGACTTGATGATTTATTAGATGCATTGCATGGTGCTTGTATTTTTTTAAAAATTGATTTAAAAAGTGGATACCATCAAATAAGGATAAGGGAGGGTGATGAATGGAAAACTGCTTTCAAAACTAAATATGGTTTATATGAGTGGATGGTCATGCCTTTTGGGTTAACCAATGCACCTAGCACTTTCATGAGATTAATGAACCATGTTTTGAGGGAGTTTTTGGGAAAATTTGTTGTGGTCTATTTTGATGACATCTTGATTTATAGCAAAAACTTAGATGATCATCTTGAGCATTTAAGAAATGTTTTGCTTGTGTTGAGAAAAGAAAAATTGTTTGCAAATCTGGAAAAATGTACCTTTTGTGTGGATCATGTGATCTTTCTTGGCTTTGTGATTAATGATAAAGGGGTTCATGTGGATAAGGAAAAGATTAAGGCCATCCAAGATTGGCCAACCCCCAAAAATGTAAGTGAAGTGAGAAGCTTCCATGGCTTGGCTAGCTTCTATAGGAGGTTTGTTAAGGATTTTAGTACCTTGGCAGCACCTCTTAATGAGATAGTCAAAAAGAATGTGGGGTTTAAATGGGGGGAAAAACAAGAGCATGCTTTTAAAGAACTTAAGGAAAAGCTCACCCATGCACCAATACTTGTTTTGCCTAATTTTGCTAAATCTTTTGAAATTGAATGTGATGCTTCTAATGTTGGTGTTGGGGCTGTTCTGATGCAAGAGGGGCATCCAATTGCTTATTTTAGTGAGAAATTAAGTGGAGCTGCCCTTAATTATCCCACCTATGATAAGGAATTGTATGCCTTGGTAAGAGCCTTGCAAACTTGGCAACACTATCTATTGCCCAAAGAATTTGTGATTCATAGTGACCATGAGTCTTTGAAATATTTGAAAGGGCAAGGAAAGTTGAATAGAAGACATGCCAAGTGGGTTGAGTTCCTTGAGCAGTTTCCATATGTGGTGAAACACAAGAAAGGTAAGGCCAATGTTGTGGCGGATGCTCTTTCAAGGAGATATTCCTTACTTTCTACCCTTGAAACAAAGTTGTTTGGTCTTGAATGTATTAAGGACTTGTATGAGAATGATAATGATTTTTCAAGTATCTATGCTAATTGTGTGCATACAGCACAAAATGGGTACTTTAGGTACCAAGGGTTTTTGTGTAAAGAAAAGAGATTGTGTGTTCCAAAAAGCTCAATAAGAAATTTGCTTGTGAAAGAGGCGCATGAGGGGGGTTTGATGGGGCATTTTGGGGTCCAAAAGACTTTAGACATGTTGCATGAACATTTTCATTGGCCTCATATGAAGCATGAAGTGCAAAAATTTTTGTGAAAGATGTATTGTGTGTAAAAAGTCAAAATCTAAAGTGATGCCTCATGGACTTTATACTCCTTTGCCTATTCCTGATTTTCCTTGGGTTGATATATCTATGGACTTTGTTATGGGACTTCCTAGGACAAGGAATGGTAAAGATTCAATATTTGTTGTGGTGGACAGATTTTCAAAAATGGCACATTTTATACCATGCAAAAAAATTGATGATGCTTGTCATGTTGCTGATTTGTTCTTTAAAGAGGTGGTGAGGATTCATGGCCTCCCAAGGAGTATTGTGAGTGATAGGGACACCAAGTTCCTTAGTCATTTTTGGAGGACATTGTGGGGAAAGCTTGGAACAAAGCTTCTCTTCTCCACTACTTGCCATCCTCAAACGGATGGGCAAACTGAAGTTGTGAATAGGACCCTTTCCTCACTTTTAAGGGCAGTGATTAAAAAGAATATTAAATCTTGGGAGGATTGTTTGCCTCATGTGGAATTTGCTTACAATAGGGCTGTTCATAGTACTACTCAATATTCTCCTTTTGAGGTTGTTTATGGATTTAACCCTTTAACTCCTCTTGATTTATTGCCATTGCCTAGCTCTTCAATTTTAAAGCATAAGGATGGTAAGGCCAAGGCTGAATATGTGAGGAAGTTACATGAGCAGGTGAAGGGCCAAATTGAGAAGAGGACCGAAAGTTATGCAAGACAAGCCAATAAAGGGAGGAGGAAGGTGGTTTTTGAACCAGGAGATTGGGTTTGGGTGCACATGAGAAAATAGAGGTTTCCTTCTCAAAGGAAATCTAAGCTTCATCCAAGGGGTGATGGTCCATTCCAAGTGGTGGCCAAGATCAATGATAATGCATACAAGTTGGATCTCCCAAGTGAACATGGAGGTATTAGTGCAACTTTTAATGTGGCTGATTTATCTCTTTTTGATGTAGGTGATGAAGATTTCAATTCGAGGTCGAATTCACTTAAAGAAGGAGGGGATGATGTAAGCCCAATAGAGACCAACTTGGACCAAGAAGCCATCCAAGGTCTTGGTGGCCCAATGACAAGGGCAAGAGCAAAGAAAGCCCAAGAAGCTCTGATTCAATTAGTGGCATTCTTAATGGACTCAAGCCCAAGTACCAAACAAGAAGACAATGAGCCCAAGTTGGTAACTTGGCTCACTCATGAAGAAAGGATGGCGAGCTCATGAAGGCTAGTGGGGTTTATTAGTTGTTTTTCCATTTTAATTCAATAAGTGTTGTGGAATTATGTAAGTGGGGTCCATCATTTGATGCAGCCACCTTTTATTTTTCTGCACATGTTAAATAGTTTGGATTCCTTTGATGATTAATATGGGGGTTACACTTTTAATGTGAGAAGCAAGTGTAACCACCCATACTCTTTTGTATTGTAGGCATGTTAATTAGGGGATTGGGGGCTGATTTGATTACTTGTTTAGTGGTCATTAGTGATATCATTAGGCCAATCAAAGTGGGGGTTATGATTGATTTTGGCAACCAAGAGTTGGCAGATCACTCTATGTATTTCGTCCCTTCATTCAAAAATGGTAACTTGGATGTTCATTTGGATTATTTCCATTGAGTGAGAATTGTGTTCTCCTAGGTTCTTGGCTGAACCAAATTTGTTCTTATCAAGAATCCAAGATTCTTGTGGCGAACTTCACAAGGCTTATCAAACAATCTTGTTTGTGGCGCCTACTTCATCCCTAATCTCTTCTATTTTCTTCTTTACTTCTTCATTTTCACTATGTTTCAATTCTGATTTCAAATTGTTGTTTTGTATGCGCCATACTTGTTTAAGAAATTCAACCAAATAGATCTTGTAAAGGCATCCCATCATTTGGAAGTCATCACAATTAGGTCCTTAAATGCAATTATTCATATAGCCGTAATGAACAAAATTTTGGACCTTTAAGTCCTAGTAATGCACGACCATATCTCCCCCAAATCAGCCAAAATTCATTCATTCCAACCTTTCATCATCTTCTTCCACTTTCTCTACTTTTCTTCCTTTTTCTCCAAAACCTCCATAATCAAGTTCTTGAAGAAACTAAGTGATTTCTTGCTCATCTTCCATTTTCAAGAGGTAAACCTTGTTCCTCATCAATAATAAACCATATTTTCTTCATTTATTTTCTTGCTTTGAGTTCATATTCATATGGTTCCATTTTAGGGTTCATAACTTTGAAAATCCATAGAAAATTGTAGAAAAATCATTTTAATGTGAAACCAATTTCTATGATCTAGTTATGATCACTATTTTCATCATCTAAGAGAATGTGAGCAAAATCATTTTCCTTCTTATAGATCTAAACAGGGCCGAACCTATGTCTAAATGGACAAAGGAGGTTTTGTTCAATTTTTAACTTAAATGAGGTTAGATCTAAACTATTTAGGGTTTCTATGTTCCTAATCCCCAAATAATCTTAGGTTTCATCAAGTTTTATCTATTTCAAGTCTTAGATCTATTTCTTCACATATTATGTAAAAATGTTTAAAAGTGATGGATGAGTTAAGATTATGGTTTTTATGCTTTTAGATACTTATACTTTTATGATCCAGGGGTTTGAATCCAAATAAATTTTCTAACATATTTTTATGTTCAAGGTCGAAACCCTAACCTTAGAGGTTAGAGGATTTTGTTTCATATTTTCAACTTCTAACAATTTATTCTAGTTATCTAAGACCTAAGCACCTAGAATCCAAAAGATTAGAGTGAGAAAATAATCCTAGCCTCATTTTGAATTAGAGGCCAAACCTAGTATTAAAGTGAACCTAGTGGGAATTGTTTGATTAATTGTCGTTATGTGATGTTGGTTGAAGGATATCGGATATTCGTGGCATAGTTAAGAAGATCGGGAAGTTCGTGAATCCGGTGTTAGCTTAGGTGGGGGGAAGAATCAATCTACCATCGGAATCGATAAGTAGTATATTATATAGTAATTGTGTAGGGCGACCTAAACCCTACTAGTAGTCGAGTAATCGACAAGACCAAAATCTAGTTATTATATTTTATGCAATGATTCTCTTCCGCCTTATGATGATAGAACTGTTTCTTATCCCCTATATGTTGTCTGTTGTATTTTATTTACTAGGTGATCGTACAAGAAGACCCGAGGAGGGAACCAGTTGCTGAGGAATTAGATGGAACTCCGTATGAATCAAATGCGGGAAGACGAGCTACGGATTCCAGCAATGTAATTTAGTGAGGGATATTGTCTATTGTCTAAAATGTATGCCTGTGAGGGATCCTACTGAAAGGAGACCCTCAACAGTGTTTTGTAATATGACTGTAAAACTTATGTGTGTATGATGACCAACTTAACTATGGTGTGCTGTATTAATTAATCAAAGTTTGTATGTTTAATAACTTAGGTTTTAATTTTTACGTATTTCCACGCTAAGGGCGCGATTAGGAAATTAATTAATGAGGTTTAAATCTAATAAAACATCGGGGACACAACGGGGTGTCTCATTTTAGTATCAAAGCAGTTTGATTCTGTTCAGACTGTGAGGTTTAGGAGTTGATACTGGCCGTGTCTAGTTGAATCCACATCAAATTTTAACTATGCTTAGAAGTTGGGTAGTGTGTCTGAACTCGATGCGATAACTTACATTGGTATGGCATATGGTAGAAAGGAGAGCGGATGATTTCTTCTAACAGAATCATGGCTCGCGGAAGAGGACGTCCAACCGATAGTGGTGGCAGAACTCCTGAGGGAATTACTGGAGCTGACAATGGTGAGGTTAATCCTACTGAAAATGGAGGAGGATCATCTGCAACTCCAAATTTAATGGAGACAATAGCTGCTGCTATGCTATTACAGACCCAGCAGAATGCTGAGATGCTGCAGATGAACAAAGAGTAGCTAGAGCTGAAGAATCAGAGGAAGGCTGCAGCAGATGAGGATGCTGGACTGACTAATTTTATGAAAAGGAAACAACCTCAATTCCAAGGAAAGTATGACCCAGAGAGTGTGGAATGGTGGATACAAGAGATTGAAAAGTTATTTGAAACCATACGCTGCAGCGAGGATAGGAAGGTAACTTATGCTGCCTTCATGCTAACTGAAGGAGCAGAGTTCTGGTGGAAGGGCAAGAAAAGGCTGTTGGAAGCCGAGGGCAGAAACATTGACTAGCAGCTATTCACTGATTGTTTCTTTGAAAAATATTTCCCGCGTCTGGTTCGATGCGAGAACGAAAAAGAATTCGCAAACCTCAAACAAGGCAGCATGTCGGTAGGTGAATTATTTGGATTATTTTGGAATTATTTCACTAAAAAGTGGAATAATAATTTATCTTCGAATGTTTTACTTAATAGGGTAAACGACGGAGTCGTATACGAGATTACTTGGACTGCTAGAGGAAAATTCTCAAGAATTCTAGCAAATCCTCAAGATTTCAAGAGTCAAATTTATTAGGAGAGTGGGTCCCGCAAGTCATAATGAGGTTGGGGGTGAAATGACCAAGATGCCCTTGACTTTGTTTTTAATTCCAAATAGGTCCTTAAATGCAATTACTCATATAAACTTAATGAACAAAATTTTGGGCCTTTAAGTCCTAGTAATGCACGACCATATCTCCTCCAAATCAGCCAAACTTCATTCATTCCAACCTTCCATCATCTTCTTCCACTTTCTCCACTTTTCTTCCTTTTTCTCCAAAACCTCCATAACCAAGTTCTTGAAGAAACTAAGTGATTTCTTGCTCATCTTCCTTTTTCAAGAGGTAAACCTTGTTCCTCATCAAGAATAAACCATATTTTCTTCATTTATTTTCCTGATTTGAGTTCATATTCATATGGTTCCATTTTAGGGTTCATAACTTTGAAAATCCATAGAAAATTGTAGAAAAATCATTTTAATGTGAAATCAATTTCTATGATCTAGTTATGATCACTATTTTCATCATATAAGAGCATGTGAGCAAAATAATTTTCCTTCCTATAGATCTAAACAGGGCCGAACCTATGTCTAAATGGACAAAGCAGGTTTTGATCAATTTTTAACTTAAATGAGGTTAGATCTAAACTATTTAGGGTTTCTATGTTCCAAATCCTCAACTAATCTTAAGTTTCATCAAGTTTTATCTATTTCAAGTCTTAGATCTATTTCTTCAAATATTATGTAAAAATGTTTAAAAGTGTTTGATGAGTTAAGATTATGGTTTTTATGCTTTTAGATACTTATACTTTTATGATCCAGGGGTTTGAATCCAAATAAATTTTCTAACCTATTTTTATGTTCAAGGCCGAAACCCTAACCTTAGAGGTTAGAGGATTTTGTTTCATATTATCAACTTCTAACAATTTATTCTAGTTATCTAAGACCTAAGCACCTAGAATCTAAAAGATTAGAGTGAGAAAATAATCCTAGCCTCATTTTCAATTAAAGGCCGAACCTAGTATTAAAGTGAACCTAGTGGGAATTGTTTGATTAATTGTTGTTATGTGTTGTTGGTTAAAGGATATCGGATATTCGTGACGTAGTTACGAAGATCGGGAAGTTCGTGAATCCGGTGTTAGCTTAGGTGGGGGACGAATCAATCTACCATCGGAATCGGTAAGTAGTATATTATATAGTAATTGTGTAGGGCGACCTAAACCCTACTAGTAGTCGAGTAATCGACAAGACCAAAATCTAGTTATTATATTTTATGCTATGATTCTCTTCCGCCTTATGATGATAGAACTCTTTCTTATCCCCTATATGTTTTCTGTTGTATTTTATTTACTATGTGATCATACAAGAAGACCCGAGGAGGGAACCAGTTGCTGAGGATTTAGATGGAACTCCGTATGAATCAAATGCGGAAAGACGAGCTGCGGATTCCAGCAATGTAATTTAGTGTATATGGCCAGTGTGTCTTTTAAAAGTATTTTATACGTTTCCGATACGTATGTCTATTGTCTAAAATGTATGTCTGTGAGGGATCCTACTGAAAGGAAACCCTCAATAGTGTTTTGTAATATGACTATAAAACTTATGTGTGTATGAACAACTTAACTATGGTGTGCTGTATTAATTAATCAAAGTTTGTATGTTTAATAACTTAGGTTTTAATTTTTACGTATTTCCATGCTAAGCATGCGATTAGGAAATTAATTAATGAGGTTTAAATCTAATAAAACATCGGGGCACAACGGGGTGTCTCATTTTTGTATCAAAGTAGTTTGATTCTGTTCAGACTGTGAGGTTTAGGAGGTTGATACTGGCCGTGTCTAGTTGAATCCACATCGGATTTTAACTATGCTTAGAAGTTGGGTAGTGTGTCCAAACTCGATGCGATAACTAACATTGGTATGGCATATGGTACAAAGGAGAGCGATGATTTCTTCTAACAGAAGCATGGCTCGCGGAAGAGGATGTCCAACCGATAGTGGTGGCAAAACTCCTGAGGGAATTACTGGAGATGACAATGGTGATGTTAATCTTACTGAAAATGGAGGAGGATCATCTGCGACTCCAAATCCAATGGAGACAATAACTGCTGCTATGCTATTACAGACCCAGCAGAATGCTGAGATGCTGCAGATGAACAAAGAGTAGCTAGAGCTGAAGAATCAGAGGAAGGCTGCAGCAGATGAGGATGCTGGACTGACTAATTTTCTGAAAAGGAAACAACCTCAATTCCAAGGAAAGTATGACCCGGAGAGGGCGGAATGGTGGATACAAGAGATTGAAAAGATATTTGAAACCATACGCTACAGCGAGGATAGGAAGGTAACTTATGCTGCCTTCATGCTAACTGAAGGAGCAGAGTTCTGGTGGAAGGGCAAGAAGCAGCTGTTGGAAGCCAAGGGCAGAAACATTGACTAGCAGCTATTCACTGATTGTTTCTTTGAAAAATATTTCCCGCGGCTGGTTCGACGCGAGAAGGAAAAAGAATTCGCAAACCTCAAACAAGGCAGCATGTCGGTAGGTGAATATGCATCGCGTTTTGAGGCTCTGATCAAGTTTCCGGAATTCTATCAGAGGTTTCCAAATGAGGAATGGCAATGTAGAAAGTTTGAGGACGAACTTAGAAACAAGTTGCACAGGGCTGTAGTATCCCTCGACATCCAGAGTTTCCCGGAACTGGTTGATGTAACACCCTGTTTTTCGTAAGTTTTTATAAAAGTTGGTTTTATTAAGTTAAAAGTGTTGGTTAAGGGCTAAGTGGGATTTTTGACTTAAAAGTCCCTTTCTGGTACATGAGCACGCCCGTACTCATTAGCCAGCACGCCCGTGCTTAAAGTCAGAAGCGTGTTTCTAATTTTAAGTTGAGCACGACCGTGCTCAATAGTAAGCACGCCAGTGCTCAATGCGACGACCGTGTCTCGGTGACGCTAAGTGCAGCACGACCGTGCTCAAGGGTGAGCACGACCGTGCTCAGGTCCGAGCTATATATGTTTGGCACAGAACTCGAGGGTTAACGTGAAACCCTAAAATTCTAGTTGTGGCAGCCACTGTTACGGCTCAAAGTGTCTCATTCCCTATTTCCTCTCCATTCCTTGCTATAGTGGAGTTTTGGAAGCTATTTGGGAGTCCCCTGTGAGTCTTGTTGGTCTAGAGGTAACGTTCCCTTCCTTTGTGTTTCCTTTACTTGGTTAGAATCGGAAACTGATAATGGTGTTTATGTTGTTCCCAGGCTTGGAGTTGTGAGCCGCTCGAAGGGAAGGAACCAGTGTGTCGTTTGGCAATTGTTGGAGCAACCTTCAATCCAGGTATTGGGAGAAGGGTATTGTAACCATAGGTAGTGGGGGTAGTGTAAGGTAAAGGGGTCCCCCCATGACCCCGGTGTCGTTGTATGTTGTATGATTTACATGTTAAATACCGTTTCTGTCAATAACATGCTCTATTTGGTTATTGTGTTTTTATATGTATGTTATATAGATGTTGCTTATTAGTATGACATGATGATTTGTGTTATCATTGGTTGATGTTATGATTTAATTACATTGTTGTCGTTGTGACTGTTGTGACGAAGGTTTGGTTGATAAAATATGTTAATTGGTTATTTAGGTGTAAAAACGTGTTAAGTTTAAGGGAATTAATCCCTAAAATAATTGGTTGGAAACTGTGTTGAAACCCTGCCCAGAACAGCATTGTCGCGCGATGAGCATGACCGTGCTGAACGGGGAGCCCGACCGTGCTCCCATTTAAATTCTGGAAAATGGCCGCGCTATTTAGCACTGTCGTGCAAGTCAAAAAACACGACCGTACTACTGAGCACGACCGTGCTGAACATGAAGCACGACCGTGCTTCACTTAATAGGGCAGCATGCCCTCACGTGTCCAAGCACGACCGTGCTGGGGTTTAATCATGACCGTGCTCACCCCTCTTGGACAGAAACAGAATTAAAGGACTTAAGGGGTTTCAAACCCCATTTCCCAATGATGATAAGTTGAGATAGCTAATTAAAGAGAAAGATTAGACAACCTAGTTAATAATTATCTAAGATGATTAAGATAATAAGATGTTAAGTCGGTATCCGTTGGGTTACCGCACGTTGATAAGCTGAAGTCTTGGGTGCTTATTTGACCTAAGAACGTTGAGTTGAACCTTGGTGCTTATTGGCCAAGGGAGCCTTGACCCCACGGTTTGGGTCTTAGGTTACGTTGACGTTGATGTTGAAAGTCTTGGGAGCTTCATGGCCTGAGCAAGGAGGTGGTTGAGATTGTTCGTTGTTATGCCATTTGCATATAGCATTGGAGTTGCTGATGGGAGGGGGGGGTTCGACATAGGGGAGATTGGCCAAGAGTACGGTGATTTGGCCATCCACGGTAGGTCACCCGATGATTTGGTGACCGAGGCCCCCCGTGATGAGGCATCCACGGTTTGATGCGTTGGCTATCAATGGGGTTCACCCAAGGTTTGGTGAACTATCGGTGTTGGTGCTTCTATGGCCAATACGGATATGTAACTCCAAAGTCGTTCATCCTGAGTTAGTTTGGATCCACATGCATAGATGGAGTAGTGGAGTAGTTGATGCATCGCACAGCATAGCATACTTTGTTGATATAATATTGTTGGATGTTGATGTATGCTTATGTTGTATGTTTATCTTGCTTACTATTCCCATGTTGTATATGTTTACATGAACCTTACTCCTTGTTATTTGTTTTGTGTTTGGCCTGATCGCATTTTACAGAGGATGACGAGCAGCCCGGAGAGGAGTGACTCTGAGGAGCCGCCACTCATAGTTAGGGCTTGTTTTATGTCTAGTTAGTTTATTTCTGTTGTATTCCGAGGTTATGTTTCCGGAACGTTTATACCAGCTTTGAGTTGTGACATCGGGGTTGGGTTCTTTATTGATTATGTTCTTATTTGTTTTAAACTTGATTTATATTTTCCGCGATTGTGAACTGGTTCATGTGGGACTTTTCTACCCATGGACAATTATTTTTATTTTATTCAGTAAATTTCATGTTTTTCTTTTAATTGTTTTTATATTAATTACCTTATAACATGCGGGGTAGAAAGGTGTCACATTTAGTGGTATCAGAGCTGTTCGATCTTGTTCGGACGTGGTATGAGTCTGTTGTGAGTCTGTTGTGTGACTCTGGTTTGAATTGTCTATACTTGTATAGATAATGATGCTTTAAGTCAGTTTCCTGTAGCTTTTACTAGCTTAAGTTTCTGTATTAAAAGTTGTTTTGGGTATGTACAGGAACTAATGGCCGGTAGAGGACGCAACGATCAGGCAATTGCTGACGCATTGGCACTCCTAGCCAATGCTATTGGTCAGGTCGACCCTAACAACAACGGTGGGCCAGCTGAGTTCCAGGGACTGGATAAGTTCCAGAGGAACAATCCTCTATCGTTCAAGGGAGCGTACGATCCGGAAGGAGCTTTGCTATGGTTGAGAGAGACTGAGAAGATCTTCCGAGCCATGGATTGCAACGATCAGCAGAAGCTCATCTTTGCTACCTTCATGCTGACCGAGGAGGCAGAGCACTGGTGGGATAACTGCAGGCAGAGGATGCAGGCTGAGGGCACGGCGGTTACATGGGCTGTGTTCAGGCAGAGATTCCTGGAGAAATACTTCCCAGCGGATATCAGAGACAAGAAGGAGATGGAATTCTTGTCTTTGAGGCAGGGGTTGCTGTCAGTCGGTGACTATGCGGCCAAGTTTGAGGAGCTGGCGAGGTATTACACTCTTTACCAGCATGAGACAGACGATCGCTCCAAGTGTGTGAAGTTTGAAGTGGGTCTCCGCCCTGAGATCAAACAGGCCATCAGCTACTAGGAGATCAGAGTTTTTCCGATTCTGGTTAACAAGTGTCGGATTTACGAGGATGCTAGTCAGTTCAGAGTTGCCAGTTCCAGAGGATCAGATAGTCAAAGTGGCAAGAGGACTGACCAGAGGGACAAGGGCAAGCAGCGGTATGCTCCGACCGGCAGGAATTTCAAGCAGAGTGGCAAGAAGCCACAGTTTCAGCAGGATGGGTTTAGGGGCGGGTTCTCTAATGTCTCTAGACCTATGAGGTGCGGCAACTGTGGTGCTACGGATCACTATTCCTCTCAGTGCAAGGAGACGCATGTTATCTGCTTTAGATGTGGCAAGCCAGGACACATCAGCCGAGAGTGTGAAGGAGCCAAGGCCGAGCCTCCCAGCGCCAGCAAGAATCAGAAGTCTCAGGCCAACCAACTAAAGACCACTGGAAGAGTCTTTACTCTTAGTGGAGCTGAAGCCTCCGTGTATGATGACTTGATTCAAGGTACATGTTTTATTGATGGGACTCGATTAACTGTGTTGTATGATTCGCATGCTACTCACTCGTTTATATCGCATGATAGGGTCAAGAGTCTTGAATTGCCTGTTACTTTTCTTGAGTTTGATTTGTTGGTTTCTACACCTACAAATAAACCTGTTTCTACTTCTTATGCATGCAAGAACTGTCATATAGTTATAAATGATAAAACCTTCATTGCTGATCTTGTATGCTTGCCTTTGAAAGGCCTGAATATTATTCTGGGTATGGACTGGTTATCTTCCAACCATGTCCTCCTAAATTGTTTTGATAAAACCCTGATTTTTGGAACTCCAAAGGAGTCTAAGAATCCGAACCTTCTCTCTGCCAGCCAAGTTCAAGCTTCGATGAGAGACAAAGCCCAAGTATACATGATGTTAGCTTCCCTGGAAGTAGAGAGCAGCCCTCCTGATGTCACCAGCGTGCCTGTTGTTCGGGAATTTCCTGAAGTGTTTCCTGGGTATGTTTATAACTTACCCCCAGAGAGAGATGTTGAGTTTACCATAGACTTAGTGCCTGGCACCGGGCCAATCTCCATAGCACCCTATAGAATGTCTCCTCTAGAGCTAGCTAAGTTGAAGGAACAGTTGGAGGACCTGATGAAGAAGCAGTTCATTAAGCTGAGTGTGTCTCCGTGGGGAGCACCTGTGTTGTTGGTGAAGAAGAAGGATGGTAGTATGAGGTTATGTGTCGACTTTCGGCAGCTCAACAAGGTGACCATAAAGAATCGGTATCCCCTCACTAGGATTGATGACCTTATGGACTAGTTGATGGGCGCACTAGTGCAGAAAAGGGATTTCACATAGGTTATTTTTGGCTTTTCACAACGGTTTTCAAACTGATGTTGAAACGTCCGATGTGGTTTATTGCCACTTTTCACATCGGTTTTAAAACCGATGTCAAAAATTCAGTTTCAGCATTGACAATGTAACCTGTTCAGCACTTTTCACATCGGTTTCTGTAAAAACCGATGTGGTAACTTGACTTTCCACATCGGTTTCTGTAAAAACCGATGTGATAACCTGACTTTCCACATCGGTTTCTGTAAAAACTGATGTGATAACCTAACTTTCCACATCGGTTATTTTAAAAACCGATGTTAAAAACCATATTTCCACATCGGTTTTGATAATAACCGATGTGGAAAGTTAGGTTATCACATCGGTTTTTATAAAAACCGATGTGGAAAGTACTTTTTTTTTTTAAACCCTCCCTTTACAGTAGTGACATCTTTTCCCCTGTTTCAGTAATCCAGATCAATACTAACATGATTTTGTATTGACTTTGACTTTTAGTTGAATGGTGATCATGGGCTCACACATGTATGTTAATTAATCTACTTTAGTGGTTAAGTTCCATAACAAGGATAAAACAAATATGGGCATATGAGGTTTGTTTCTCCATAAGGAACCATATTATATGGTATTAAAACATGTCAATTTAATTTTTTTTTAAAAAGGTTCATTTCTATAGTCACCTCCACAAAATGGTTACTAAACTTCACAACATACGCCTAAAATATCTTTCTATTTAAAATGAACAGAGCATATGAGAATTACTTGGGAAGCATATGAGATTTAGCTAGCATGCTGAAACTGTATTCATAGCAAAAAATCAGATGTATTTGGCAGCTCTGGCAGCCAAGTAGGCACAGGACAGTCAGGGCTTAAAGAATCCACCATGCAACTCAAACCATTTCTTCAATCTTGAATATATGTATTTGGATCGAAGAGAATCAGCCCAACATATGATACCTCCCCTAATGGAAATCAATATTCAATCCCAACATTTAGAACAAGTGTTGTTTTGGCTTCAAAGACTCAAGAGGGGGGGTGAATTGAGTTTTCAAAAATTCTTCCTTTTCAAAAACTTACTTTTCAAAACAGATTTGCCACAGGATCTTTAACAGATTAAGAAAGGGCTTTTTAAGATTCAGAACAGGTAACACAGGTATTAGATACAGGCCTTAATCAGTCAACAACTGAAGTTACAATATATCAGTTTCAGTTTCAGTTTCAGTGATCAAGAACAGTTTTAATCAACTCAGTTTTGAACAATTAATAACTCAAGATTGATTGCAATAATACTTCTGGTTTCAATTCAAATTAAACAGATCAAGTTCTCAACTTTAACAATCAGGTTTTATAGCATACAATTCAATCTTTAAGAAATAGAAACAGTTTGTATATGATTGAGTTTTAAGCCTTGCAATTCAAGAACATGTTATGCGCAATTCAGTTCAGAGAGTAAGCCTTTAAGATTAGATTTGAACAACACAAATTAGATTGCAGTTTGCACAAATTTCAATCAGGTATTTCAGATCTTTACAGAAACAATATTGAACAATGAATATCAAGAACTCAGTTATATGCGCAATACAGAAATTAAAGAGCTTTGAGTTTAGAAATACCACACAACCAGATTTATCCTGGTTCAGTCACCACCACTGTGACCTACAACCAGTCCCCACTCCACATGTGGGATTTCACACACTAACACAGCAAGCTTTAGCCAGGTAGCTTGAAAAACCTTTACACCACAGAGCACTTATTTCACTTCTAGGATACCACACCTCTTGTGAAAAAGCCTCAATGTTCTTCCTTAGGATTCCTCACCCTAATCACACAGAGAGACTCCCTCTCTCTTACAATCAAATAAAACAGAAAGATTGATTTCTAACTCTCAAAAGTTGAATACACAAATTGAAGCTCTAATGAGAATGAAACACTCTTTTCACAATAAGCTCAAGAAAGATGATGAATGATTTTCACAATTGATCTCTCAAATTGATTTCGTGTGTTTTTGATATGATATCAGTATTCTATTGATCCCACTTTATATAGAACACAAGTTGTAACCGTTTTGGGATCAGTCCAAACAGATTTGGGTCTGATATCAGAATCAGTTAAACTGATTCAAGTTCTTGGACAGGGGTTGAGTACAGGGTTGTATTAACCATTTTTACATACTGAAAGTTTCTGTACATCTGTGTAATACATGGCTATACGAGTTCTTTAAAAACTTGATCTTGGTTAATCCATCAGTACCATCTATACACCTATTCAGTACATCTATGTATTAATGAACATCAGATTTTTCCAGAAACTTGAATACACGAGTACATAGCATATGTACAGGCCTGTATTCAGTTAACCATTTATAACTGATCTGATTTCATGTTATTCATAGGTGTATTACATCTATGTACTGAATATTAAGAACTTTATATTCATTTGACAGTTACAGGAAATGGTATAAATCCATTTAATACATGGCTGTACTGACAAAGAATTTTCTTAAATTCCAAAAATCATTTTAATTAAAACTTATTCCTTTTTAATGCAGGTTATGTAAAATGATTTTCTTCATGCACCATTTCAACAGAGCTATTTGTGAATAAGAGATTTCTTCTCTTACAAATCATCTAAGACTTAAATCTTGATGATTCCTTGATGTTTGTTCTTGCTTGTTGCTCCTTGAGCTCTTCAAGTTCTCCTTTGGATATTTTCCTTTAATTGCTTACAGAACTTGATAGATTCAGCTTGATACCTGTATTTGCAATTTGATACTAAAACACTTGCACACACATTAAATTGTATATTTGTCATATATCAAAATCTCTAAGTCATTGAGTCTTACAAACTCCCCCTTTTTTATTATGACAAACCTTTTAACAAATTCTTAAATCAGAGTGTAAGTATAGCAGAAGCTAAGGGTTTTTGTCAATTCATAAAATCATGGTATCAAAACATTCAATAGCAAATGGTATCAAAGCATATCAGAATATTTATATATGATAACTCCCCCTGAATCATGTAAGCTCCCCCTCAACATATGCATTAATTTGTTTCCTCTCTCTATATTTTTCTCCCCCTTTTGGCATCATCAAAAAGGTAAAGAAATAACAATTCAAATCAGTAGAAAAGAAATTCAACCATAGCATAGCATATTAAAGATGTTCATAACAGAGGGATAGTGCAGGGAAATTAAAAAAAAAACAGAATCCAACAAATCATTACAGACCAAGGCATTTAGCCTTTCAAAACAAATCAAAATAAGTTCTAAGTCCTAAGAACTCCTAGAACTAATTGTCTCCTTGGCCTTGAAGTGATGGTTCAGCAGAGGTGTCTTCATTTTGTTGCTCAGCTTCCTCCACAGCAGCTCTTGCCAGTTCAGCAATGTTGAAGTTTTCTGGTTCAGGTGCAGGAGGTGCAGGGTTAGGAAAGTCAATTCCTAGTGCTTCTTTGATCTGATCAACACTCTTTTCCAGTTTAGTCATCCTCGTGTTCAGACTTGTCAATGCATTCAGTTGCACTGTGTGTCTCTTGATTTGTCTGCATCCATGTTTCTCAGCATAACCAATATCTGTTGAGCAAATTCAGATGCAGCACTTCCTTGTGCATCAGATGGTTCAGCTGTAGTTGCTCCCTTATTTTCAGCTTTCCTTATCCATCTTCCATCTTCCCTTTTCAGTCTCATTTTGCTCACAATTTCTTCACCAAACTTATGAGTTCCTTTTCTTCCTAGTTTCTTTTCTTCTCCATCAAAAGGAACATTAAAGTGAGCTAGGATTTTGCAGACCAGTGCAGGGTATGCAAGCATCATCTTGCTTTTCCTGCATTCTAGCATGTGAGCAGCAACACAATATCCCCAACTTATTTGTTTTTCATTCAGCATTGCCCACATTAGCATTAAATCATAATTCTGCAGTATGGAGTGATTTCCTCCTCTTGGAATCAAAATTTTGCAAACCACATAATGCAGAAGCCTATCCTCTACACTCATCACACTAGTGTAGGTAACTCTACCTTCAGGTTCATCAGAGAGAAGTATGTCTACTCTAGCCATTTCCCTATCATATTCATCATACCATTCAGCTTGTGGACCATTTCCAGCAATACTAGGTCCATAAAAAGCTAAATTTGCAAGGTTGCTAAATTCCTCTAATGACATTTTGATCTTTATTCCTTTAACTTCAGAGCTAATTCCATTAGCATTCATCTCAAAATTTGAGTAAAATATCTTAACCAGAAATGGATAGTAATCAACTTGAGTTTCTAGAAATTCCTTGACCTTTTGACAGATTAATATCTCAGTGAAATTGAAAGAATTATCATCAAAATACTTAAAGTCCATTATCCAAGGTTCTAGGATTCCTCTATCTTTGAAATTTTGTCTAAAGAACTCCTTCTGATTATTAGTGAGGGAATACCTTTGGAGAAGAACATCAGTGTCCATAAAAGATGTTGGAGCACCATTCTCTGCAGTCTCTGTCTCTATGTGAGACTCAACTTCCTTTCCTTTACTCTTCTTTGCAGCTTTGGAAGTTCCTACTTCCTTTTTCTTCTTTTCAGCCTTCTTTGGGGTTTCCATCCCTTTTCTCTTCTTCTCAGGGGTCTTAGAGGTTTCTGCTCCCTTCTTCTTCTCAGCTGATTTCCACATCTCCATTTCTTTTCTCTTCTTTTCAGCAGCTTTTGAGGGTGAAGGACCAGTGTTCTTGGTTCTTTCCATGTTAGGGTTTAGAAAGGGGAAAAGAAATGTCTGAGGTTTAGCTCTGCTAGGGTTACGAATTAGGTGAAGAGAGAGTGGGTTTGAGAGGATTTGAAATTTTGAAATAAAACTTGAATTCAAATATCAGGCTTTATAACGTTCGCGTACAGGGGTGTGATACACCCAAGTATTTAAGATTTGTATTCTGACTTTCTCAGATTTAACATACATGCCTATAGTACACCTCAGTATACTTATGACATTCAGGAATTGTGTTTCAGTGTTTTAATACATCTATGTATCACAGGGATGTATCAGACTAAAACACAGGGGATTCATTCCTGATCCTCTATACAACTATTGATCACACCCATGTATAAAACAAATTTCCAGTTTTTATACATGTACATGGGTTAAGTACATAGATGTACCTGATCAATCTGCTTTTAACTGAAACTCTCTTCTAACCACACACATATAGATCATTTCAGAGACAGATCATACAATCACAAGGGATATTTACACGGAGATTTAAACATACAAACACTTTCAACAGAGATCAGATATAGGATTGGTCAATTATGCCTAATTCTCTTCTAATGAAAAAGAAGCTTTCCTTGTTCAAAGGCTTAGTAAAAATATCAGCAAGTTGCTTTGTTGTATCAACATATTCAATTACAATTTCTCCACTTTGAACATGATCTCTAATGAAATGATGTCTGATTTCTATGTGTTTGGTTCTAGAGTGCATTATGGGATTCTTAGTTAGGTTAATTGCACTTGTGTTGTCACACTTAATAGGAACTTGGTCTAGTTGCACACCATAATCAACTAATTGTTGTTTCATCCATAAAACCTGTGCACAACAACTACCAGCTGCTACATATTCAGCCTCAGCAGTGGATAGAGCCACACTAGATTGATTTTTACTAAACCATGAAACTAATGAATTCCCTAGTAAATGACATGTTCCACTTGTACTCTTTCTATCTAGTTTACAACCAGCAAAATCAGAGTCTGAGTAACCAATTAAAGTGCATGTAGCTCCCTTAGGATACCATAATCCCATGTCTTTTGTTCCTAACAGATATTTAATTATCCTCTTAACTGTTGTTAGGTGTGATTCTTTAGGATTTGCTTGATACCTAGCACACATGCATACACTCAACATGATATCTGGCCTACTAGCAGTAAGATAAAGTAATGAGCATATCATACCTCTGTATTTTGAAATATCAACAGGTTTACCTTGTTCATCCTTGTCCAGATAACAAGCAGTACTCATTGGAGTCGCCATCTCGTTAGCATTTTCTATGCCAAACTTCTTGATCAACTCTTTGCAATACTTGCTTTGGCTAATAAAGATTCCATTTTCTGTTTGCTTTATTTGTAGTCCAAGGAAAAAGTTCAGTTCACCCATCATTGACATCTCAAACTCATTCTGCATAAGACTTGCAACCTCATTGCACAAATGCTCATTAGTAGCACCAAAAATGATGTCATCCACATAAATTTGTACAAGTAAAATGCTGTGTGCCTTTTTCTTAGTGAACAAAGTTGTGTCAACTTTACCTCTTTTGAAACCTTTTTCAATGAGAAAATTACTTAACCTTTCATACCAAGCTCTAGGAGCTTGTTTTAAGCCATACAAAGCTTTAGACAGTTTATAAACATGGTTAGGCAATTCATTATTCTCAAAACCAGGTGGTTGACTAACATATACCTCTTCTTGAATAACTCCATTTAAGAAAGCACTCTTTACATCCATTTGATACAGTTTAAATCCCATTATGCAAGCATAAGCAAGTAGCATTCTTATAGCTTCTAATCTTGCTACTGGTGCATATGTTTCATCATAATCTATGCCTTCCTCTTGATTATACCCTTTGGCTACCAACCTAGCTTTGTTTCTCACAATTATGCCATTTTCATCTAGTTTATTCCTAAAAACCGATTTTGTACCTATTACTTGACTATTCTTGGGTTTAGGCACTAGGTTCCATACTTGATTTCTCTCAAACTGGTTTAATTCATCATGCATGGCCATCATCCAATGTTCATCAGTTATAGCATCATCTATATTCTTAGGTTCTACTTGAGACACAAATGCCATATGATTACATGCATTTCTAAGAGATTGTCTAGTAGTTACCCCCTTTGTAATTTCACCAATGATGTTATCAATTGGATGATTTCTGACAGTCCTCCATTCCTTTGGTAAGTCAAGCTGCTGTTCTGTTTGCTCCTGCTGCAGCATCTCTCCTTTGGAGCTTTCATTTCCTTCATTGCCTTGTTGCTCTTCCAAGACAGTTTTCTCAACTGAATCTGCAAGATCATCAATAATAATATCCTTTCCCAACCTTTTGGGGTTAGACTCATCAAATGTAACATGCACAGATTCCTCAATGGTTTCAGTTCTCTTATTATAGATTCTAAATGCTTTACTAGTTAGAGAATAGCCTAGGAAAATTCCTTCATCAGCCTTTGCATCAAACTTTCCAAGGTTATCCTTTCCATTATTAAGTACAAAGCACTTACAACCAAAGACATGAAGATGTGCAATGTTTGGTTTTCTTCCTCTATAAAGTTCATAAGGGGTTTTCTTTAATATAGGCCTTATCAAAACTCTATTTAACACATAGCAGGCTGTGTTCACAACATCTGCCCAAAATTGTTTTGGTAGGCTAGAGTCATTCAACATAGTTCTAGCAATCTCCTCTAATGATCTATTCTTTCTTTCCACTACTCCATTTTGTTGTGGAGTTCTAGGAGCTGAAAAATTATGTTGAATGCCATGCTCATCACAAAAGTTTTCAAACACTTCATTTTGAAACTCTCCCCCATGATCACTTCTTATAAAGACAATTTTCATGTCTTTTTCATTTTGCACAATTTTGGCCATTCTTTTAAATGCAGCAAATGCATTACTCTTATGAGATAGAAAGTATGTCCATGTGTATCTAGAGTAATCATCTACTATTACTAAGGCATACAAGTTTCCACCAAAGCTTTTGGTTCTTGATGGACCAAATAAATCCATGTGCAAAAGTTGCAAGGGTCTATTTGTTGAAACAATGTTTTTAGGTTTGAAAGAGACCTTAACTTGCTTTCCTTTTTGACATGCATCACATAATCCATCTTTCACAAATTTCAGTTTAGGCAAACCAATTACAAGATCTTTAGAAATTAGTTTATTCAAGTGGTTCATGTGAATGTGTGCAATTCTTCTATGCCAAAGCCAATTCTCTTCTTCTTTTGAAATAAGACAACATGCAGTGTTTGAAGAGATATTATCTAAATCAAGCATGTAGATGTTGTCTGACCTATGTCCAATCAATTTCAGATTTGCATCATTCTGATTTTCTATCAAGCAACTATTGGAATTGAATTTTACCTTAAAGCCTTTGTCACATAGTTGACTTATACTTAGAAGGTTGTGTTTCAGTCCCTCAACATAAAGTACATCCTCAATGATTGTTGTTGAGTCACTTCCAATGTTGCCAATGCCAAGTATCCTTCCATTATTGTTGTCTCCATAGGTAACACTTCCACTTGATTTTGGAGTGAGTGTGATGAACTTGCTTTTGTCTCCTGTCATGTGTTTGGAACAGCCACTATCAAGGTACCATTTCACATTCTTGGCCTTCCAACACACCTCATTCTCTGAGTCACTTTCATTGCTGGCCATCAAGCACAAGTTTCCCTCCTCAGATTCAGATTCATCAGTGGAATCTACATCATTATCATCCCATGCAATATAGGCCTTTCTTGGCTTTCTCCACTTCTTGTCCTTTGAGTCAAACTTTTCATTTTTGTCCTTCTTTTGTAGCTTTGGACAGTCAACCTTTATGTGGCCAGCCTTTCCACATTCATAGCATGTGATGTTGTTGGAAGAGTTGTCACCTTTGCTGAAGTTTCTTTTAGGAAAGGTGGATGACTTTCTTTTGAAGTTGCCTTTCTTCTTTAGGAACTTCTTAAACTTTCTGACCAGCATCCCCATTTCTTCTTCAGATTCTGCATCATGATCTGATTGCTCATAATCACTATCTTGTATCTCTTTAGCTTGTGACTTGAGAGCCAATCCTTTCTTCTTTTTGTCAGTTTCTTCACTTTCATTCAATCTGTTCAGCTCTAGTTCATTTTCTTGCAGCTTGCCAAACAGTGTTGCAATAGTCATTGAAGAAAGATCTCTTGATTCTGAAATTGCAGTGACTTTAGGCTGCCATTCTCTACTTAGGCATCTCATTACTTTGTTGGTTTGATCCTCATTTGATATAGCTTTACTAAGACCAGCAAGTTGATTGACAATATGTGTGAATCTCTTTTGCATTTCACTCATTGGTTCTCCTTGTTTCATTCTGAACAGCTCATACTCATGTGTGAGAGTGTTCATTCTTGCTCTTTTGACATCAGTGGTTCCTTCATGTGTTACTTGCAATGTGTCTCACATCTCCTTTGCTGTCTTGCAATTTGAAACCCTGAAAAACTCATCACGACTCAAAGCAGATGTTATAATGTTCTTAGCACGTGCATTATATTGAATTCTTTTCTTATCATCCTCATTCCATTCAACTTTAGGCTTATTTCTTGGAGCACCATTAGCATCCACAGTAGAGGGGACAAATGGTCCGTTTTCTACTGCATCCCATATGTCAACACCAGCTGCCTCAAGAAAGATTACCATTCTTTCCTTCCAATAGATATACTCAGATCCATTGAAGGCAGGAGGGCGTGCAAGGGAAGCCCCTTCATTTAAGCAGTCATTGGAAGCCATACTCTTAAAGCTGTTAAGCCAAACTTAAGAGTTTAGCTCTGATGCCAATTTTTGTTTTGGCTTCAAAGACTCAAGAGGGGGGGTGAATTGAGTTTTCAAAAATTCTTCCTTTTCAAAAACATACTTTTCAAAACAGATTTGCCACAGGATCTTTAACAGATTAAGAAAAGGCTTTTTAAGATTCAGAACAGGTAACACAGGTATTAGATACAGGCCTTAATCAGTCAACAACTGAAGTTACAATATATCAGTTTCAGTTTCAGTTTCAGTGATCAAGAACAGTTTTAATCAACTCAGTTTTGAACAATTAATAACTCAAGATTGATTGCAATAATACTTCTGGTTTCAATTCAAATTAAACAGATCAAGTTCTCAACTTTAACAATCAGGTTTTATAGCATACAATTCAATCTTTAAGAAACAGAAACAGTTTGTATATGATTGAGTTTTAAGCCTTGCAATTCAAGAACATGTTATGCGCAATTCAGTTCAGAGAGTAAGCCTTTAAGATTAGATTTGAACAACACAGATTAGATTGCAGTTTGCACATAGTTCAATCAGGTATTTCAGATCTTTACAGAAACAATATTGAACAATGAATATCAAGAACTCAGTTATATGCGCAATACAGAAATTAAAGAGCTTTGAGTTTAGAAATACCACACAACCAAATTTATCCTGGTTCAGTCACCACCACTGTGACCTACATCCAGTCCCCACTCCACATGTGGGATTTCACACACTAACACAGCAAGCTTTGGCCAGGTAGCTTGAAAAACCTTTACACCACAGAGCACTTCTTTCACTTCTAGGATACCACACCTCTTGTGAAAAAGCCTCAATTTTCTTCCTTAGGATTCCTCACCCTAATCACACAGAGAGACTTCCTCTCTCTTACAATCAATCAAATAAAACAAAAAGATTGATTTCTAACTCTCAAAAGTTGAATACACAAATTGAAGCTCTAATGAGAATGAAACACTCTTTTCACAATAAGCTCAAGAAAGATGATGAATGATTTTCACAATTGATCTCTCAAATTGATTTCGTGTGTTTCTGATATGATATCAGTATTCTATTGATCCCACTTTATATAGAAAACAAGTTGTAACCGTTTTGGGATCAGTCCAAACAGATTTGGGTCTGATATCAGAATCAGTTAAACTGATTCAAGTTCTTGGACAGGGGTTGAGTACAGGGATTTATTAACCATTTTTACATACTGAAAGTTTCTGTACACCTGTGTAATACATGGCTGTACGAGTTCTTTAAAAATTTGATCTTGGTTAATCCATCAGTACCATCTATACACCTATTCAGTACATCTATGTATTAATGAACATCAGATTTTTCCAGAAACTTGAATACACGAGTACATAGCATATGTACAGGCCTGTATTCAGTTAACCATTTATAACTGATCTGATTTCATGTTATTCATAGGTGTAGTACATCTATGTACTGAATATTAAGAACTTTATATTCATTTGACAGTTACAGGAAATGGTATAAATCCATTTAATACATGGCTGTACTGACAAAGAATTTTCTTAAATTCCAAAAATCATTTTTATTAAAACTTATTCCTTTTTAATGCAGGTTATGTAAAATGATTTTCTTCATGCATCATTTCAACAGAGCTATTTGTGAATAAGAGATTTCTTCTCTTACAAATAATCTAAGACTTAAATCTAGTTCTTCTTTAAGCTCTTGTCTTGATGACCCCTTGATGTTTGTTCTTGCTTGTTGCTCCTTGAGCTCTTCAAGTTCTCCTTTGGATATTTTCCATTAATTGCTTACAGAACTTGAGAGATTCAGCTTGATACCTGTCTTTGCAATTTGATACTAAAACACTTGCACACACATTAAATTGTATATTTGTCATATATCAAAATCTCTAAGTCATTGAGTCTTACAACAAGTACAAAGTTTTGGGAAGTGTACCAAATAATTCACAAGACAAACTGTAAGGTGGAAACCCCATGCCCATGCCCATGACAGCTAACTGTGAGCATCCCATACTTAGACCTACATGTTGGAAGCAATTACATGAAACATTTCTGACCTTGAAGCAAATACAACTGGAAGCATTCCCATCTTACTCATCCCTAAAAGTTGGAAAGCATCACTGCAAATATTAAAAAGGCTTAAATAAGTATGCAGATAGCAGGTAATAACCATTTAAGATTTTAGAACTACAAATTTTCAGTGCATTGACAAAATGAAAAAGGCTACTATAGTAGCCACGATGCAAAGCCAAAACTATCAAATCAACACAATCATCCATTACAACTGAGACTCATCACACGTTATCAGCCAACACAACATAATCTCAAGCATAGCAAAGCTGATAAATGCATAAACACAAGCTATCCAATCAAAGGCATCACCAGCAACAAAATATCCAAATAACTTTTCAAATTTAACTAGCTGACAAAATTTCAGAATTACTTACGACATGTCATGGTTCAACTGAGGTGATAAGCCAAGGGCTTGATGTAGTTTCCTCTAGCTCACCAACAAATCAAATAAAACCAGACATTATTACTCAGAAAGCAAATAACATTTAAAATCTGACATGTAATCAAACACTATATAGGCAATCAATTAAGCATTGAGAAATTCTCATTGAATCACAACAAAACTCAGATTGTATATCAAATATAGATAGAGATGAGAGGAAGAAAACAGAGAGTAGAGAAAAGGGAAGAAGGAGTTCATCCGAATGGAAAGAGGTGGAAACCACCACGGACGGTGGTCAGAAGTCCTTACCTACGGCTGTGACAGCGACACAACGAAGGTGGATGAAAGTATATGGAGGTGGAGGTTGTAAGGGAATCCCACACGGTGCACCCGCACGCACCGGATTACTCCTCGGTGGAGAGGCTCGTCCGTGAATCAATGGCGGTGGTAACGGCGGCGAAGGGGAAAGAAGAAGAAGAAGAAGAAGAAGAAGAAGAAGAAGAAGAAGAAGAAGAAGAGGGAATTAGGGTTTCGGAGAAGGAGCTTCTGAAAGCCATGGCGGATAACCCGCCGGCAATTTTCTCTCACGCCGCAACCGAGTTAGGGCACCGAATCAACCACTTCAACTCGGGATCCTCCGAGGAATCGGTGATCATCGCCGCGAGCCCCGGGACTCCGTTACCCTTCACGGTTCACCCCACGTGCTTCTCTTCATCCTCGTCCTCCTCGATCAAAATCAGCGAGATAGAAATTCAAAACCCTAGCAGCGCAATCTCCGAAGAAGAAAACAAATTGCTAGCGAAATTGACGAGCAACGAGGTTTTTGAGCAAGAACAAGGCTTGATTTCTCTCAGGAGCATCACGAGGAACAGGGAAGAAGCTAGGGTGAGATGCTTTTGGAAGAAGGGAGGGAATGAATTGGAAGCAGATAGAAATTTACACATCGGTTAACATAGAAACCGATGTTTTTTCCTTAACTTTTCCACATCGGTTTTAGAAACTAACCGATGTTAAAACTTTTCCACATCATTTCTACAGAAAACCGATGTTAAAAGTTATATTAGTATTTTTTCTATTTTTTTTATTCAGTTTTCCACGTCGGTTTATAAAAAACCGATGTTAAAACATAAAACTTTTCACATCGGTTATATAAAAAACCGATGTGTTAAAATTACGAATTTTTAAAATTTTATTTTTGGTTCAATTTTCAACATCGGTTTTATAAAAACCGATGTTAAAATGTTTATAACATCGGTTTATTTTAGAACCGATGTTAAAAGTCTTCAATTTAATTTCAAAAATGCCACCGCCTCCTTTTTCACATCGGTTTTTAGTAAACCGATGTTAAAACCCCGATGTTAAAAGCATATTTCGCACTAGTGGCGCTTGCATCTTTTCAAAGATAGATTTGAGGTCAGGGTACCATCAGATTCGGGTTAAGTCAGAGGACATCCCGAAGACAGCGTTTTGGACGCGATATGGTCACTATGAGTACTTGGTTATGCCCTTTGGTGTGACCAATGCTCCTGCGGTCTTCATGGATTACATGAACAAGACCTTTCACCCTTACTTGGATAAGTTTGTGGTGGTGTTTATAGATGACATCTTAGTGTACTCCAAGAGCAAGGAGGAACATAAGGAACACTTAAGGGTTGTCTTGCAGACCCTTAAGAAGAAGCAGTTGTATGCTAAGTTGTCTAAGTGTGAGTTCTGGTTAGAGGAAGTGAGCTTCTTAGGATATGTCATGTCTAAGGGTGGCATAGCAGTGGACCCAGCTAAGGTAGAGACGGTGCTCCAGTAGGAAGCGCCAAAGTCTGTAATCGAGATTAGGAGTTTCTTGGGGTTAGCCGGGTATTATAGGTGGTTTATAGAAGGTTTCTCTAAGATAGCTTTACCCTTAACCCGTCTCACCAAGAAGGTACAGTTGTTTGTGTGGGACTCTAAGTGTGAAGAGAGTTTCCAAACCCTTAAGGATAGGTTGACATCAGCACCAGATTTAGTGTTGCCCGATCCTAGTGAACCCTTCGTAGTTTACTGTGATGCTTCTAAGCAGGGGTTAGGTGGTGTGCTGATGCAGAATGGTAAGGTAGTTGCTTACGCTTCTAGGCAATTAAAAATCCATGAGAAGAACTACCTTACCCATGACCTAGAGCTAGGAGCTGTGGTATTTGCCTTTAAGATCTGGAGGCATTACTTGTATGGAGCGAGGTTTGAGGTTTTTAGTGATTATAAGAGTTTGAAGTACCTCTTTGATCAAAAGGAACTGAATATGAGGCAGCATAGGTGGATGGAGTTCTTAAAGGACTATGACTTCGACCTGACCTATCACCCAGGAAAGGCCAACGTGGTGGCCGATGCCTTGATTAGGAAAACCCTGCATGTCTCTGCTTTGATGGTTAGGGGGATGGATCTGACTGAGGAATTTAGAGACCTTAGTCTAGCTTGTGAGTTTACCCCTAAGAGTATTAGGCTTGGAACCTTGAAGGTTACCAACAACCTCATGGATCAGATTAGAGAGGGTCAGAAGTTAGATAAGTATCTCTTAGACCAGCGAGAGTTGCTCGCTCAGGGTAGAGACCTAAGTTTTAAGGATGGCAATGATGGTATTTTGAGGTTCAAGGATAGAGTTTGTGTGCCTGATGTTCCTGAGCTTAGGAAGTTGATCCTTGAAGAAGGACATAGGAGTGGACTGAGTGCGCACCCAGGTGCCACTAAGATGTATCAGGACCTTAAGAGAATGTTTTGGTAGCCTAGGATGAAAAAGGATGTAGCTGAGTTTGTGTATGCGTGCCTAGTTTGTCAGAAGGCTAAGATAGAGCATCAAAGGCCTTCGGGTAAGTTGCAACCTTTGAGTATCCCAGAATGGAAATGGGATAGCATCTCCATGGATTTTGTGTCTGGACTTCCTAGGATTCCAGCTGGTTGAGGTGATTTGGGTTGTTGTGGATAGACTGACTAAGTCTGCCTATTTCATTCTGATGAAACCATTGGAGAAGTTGGCTAAGCTGTACATCAAAGAGATAGCTTCATGGTGTACCCTCTAGCATAGTTTCAGATAGAGATCCGAGGTTTACCTCGAGGTTTTGGAATAGTTTGCAAGAGGCTTTAGGGACAAAGCTTAGGCTTAGTTCAGCTTACCACCGACAGACTGATGGGCAGTCTGAGCGAACCATCCAGTCCTTAGAGGACTTGTTGAGAGCTTGTGTGTTAGAACAGTCAGGAAGTTGAGACAAGTTTTTGCCCCTGATAGAGTTCACCTATAACAACAGTTTCCATTCCAGCATTGGGATGGCACCTTATGCGGCTCTGTATGGGAGGAGATGTAGGACACCTTTGTGTTGGAGTGAACCTAGTGATAGTGTGGTGCTAGGGCCAGAAATAGTCCAGGAAACAACTGAAAATATTAAGTTGGTTCAGGAAAAGATGAGAGTTGCACAGAGTAGGCAGAAGAGCTATCATGATAAAAGGAGGAAGGCGCTCGAATTCCAGGAAGGCGATCATGTATTCTTGAGAGTTACCCCGACGACTGGGGTTGGTAGAGTGATGAAGGCGAGGGAACTTACTCCGAGGTTCATTGGTCCTTACCAAATCCTCAAAAGAGTCGGCGAAGTCGCCTACCAAATAGCCTTACCACCGTTTTTGTCAAACCTCCACAATGTTTTCCATGTGTCTCAACTCAGAAAGTACATCCATGACCCTAGTCACGTGATAGTTCCCGACACCATACAGTTAAAAGAGAACTTGACATTTGAGGTGTTACCCCTTCGAGTCGAGGATAGGAGGGTGAAGCAGCAAAGAGGTAAAGAGATTCCCTTGGTCAAAGTAGTTTGGAGTGGAGCAACTGAGGAAAGCGCTACCTGGGAGCTCGAGAGCAAGATGATGGAGGCGTACCTGCATCTTTTCGTTTGAGGTACGTAGAAATTTCGAGGACGAAATTTTTATAAGGGGGGTGGAATTGTAACACCCCATTTTTCGTAAGTTTTTATAAAAGTTGATTTTATTAAGTTAAAAGTGTTGGTTAAGGGCTAAGTGGGATTTTTGGCTTAAAAGTTCCTTTCTGGAACATGAGCACGCCCGTGCTCATTAGCCAGCAAGCCCCTGCTTAAAGTCAGAAGCATGTTTTTGATTTTAAGTTGAGCACGACCGTGCTCAATAGTAAGCACGCCCGTGCTCAATGCGACGACCACGTCTCGGTGATGCTAAGTGGAGCACAACCGTGCTCAAGGGTGAGCACGACCGTGCTCAAGGGTGAGCACGACCGTGCTCAAGGGTGAGCACGAACGTGCTTAGGTCCGAGCTATATATGTTTGGCACAGAACCCGAGGGTTAACGTGAAACCCTAAAATTCTAGTTGTGACAGCCACTGTTACGGCTCAAAGTGCCTCATTCCCTATTTCCTCTCCATTCGTTGCTATAGTGGAGTTTTGGAAGCTGTTTGGGAGTTCCCTGTGAGTCTTGTTGGTCTAGAGGTAACGTTCCCTTCCTTTGTGTTTCCTTTACTTAGTTAGAATCGGAAACTGATAATGGTGTTTATGTTGTTCCAAGGCTTGGAGTTGTGAGCCGCTCGAAGGGAAGGAACCAGTGTGTCGTTTGGCAATTGTTGGAGCAACCTTCAATCCAGGTATTGGGAGAAGGGTATTGTAACCATAGGTAGTGGGGGTAGTGTAAGGTAAAGGGGTCCCCCCCATGACCCCGGTGTCGTTGTATGTTGTATGATTTACATGTTAAATACCGTTTCTGTCAATAACATGCTCTATTTGGTTATTGTGTTTTTATATGTATGTTATATACATGTTGGTTATTAGTATGACATGATGATTTGTGTTATCATTTGTTGATGTTATGATTTAATTACGTTGTTGTCATTGTGACTGTTATGACGATGGTTTGGTTGATAAAATATGTTAATTGGTTATTTAGGTGTAAAAACGTGTTAAGTTTAAGGGAATTAATCCCTAAAATAATTGGTTGGAAACTGTGTTGAAACCCTACCCAGAACAGCACTGTCGCGCGATGAGCACGACCGTGCTGAACGGGGAGCACGACCGTGCTCCCATTTGAATTCTGGAAAATGGCCGCGCTGTTTAGCACGGCCGTGCAGGTCAAAAAGCACAACCGTACTATTTAGCACGACCGTGCTGAACATGAAGCATGACCGTGCTTCACTTAAAAGGGCAGTATGCCCTCACGTGTCCAACCACGACCGTGCTGGGGTTTAAGCACGACCGTGCTCACCCCTCTTGGACAGAAACAGAATTAAAGGACTTAAGGAGTTTCAAACCTCATTTCCCATTGATGATAAGTTGAGATAGCTAATCAAAGAGAAAGAATAGACACCCTGGTTAATAATTATCTAAGATGATTAAGATAATAAGATGTTAAGTCGGTATCCGTTGGGTTACCGCACGTTGATAAGCTGAAGTCTTGGGTGCTTATTTGACCCAAGCACGTTGAGTTGAACCTTGGTGCTTAATGGCCAAGGGAGCCTTGACCCCATGGTTTGGGTCTTAGGTTACGTTGACGTTGATGTTGAAAGACGTGGGAGCTTCATGGCCCGAGCAAGGCAGTGGTTGAGATTGTTCGTTGTTGTGCCATTTGCATATAGCATTGGAGTTGTTGATGGGGGAGGTTCGACATAGGGGAGATCGCTCGAGAGTACGATGATCTAGCCATCCACGGTAGGTCACCCGATGGTTTGGTGACCGAGGCCCCCCGTGATGAGGCATCCACGGTTTGATGCGTTGGCTATCCATGGGGTTCACCCAAGGTTTGGTGAACTGCCGGTGTTGGTGCTTCTATGGCCAATACGGATATGTAACTCCAACGTCGTTCATCCTGAGTTAGTTTGGATCCACATGCATAGATGGAGTAGTGGAGTAGTTGATGCATCGCACAGCATAGCATACTTGGTTGATATAATATTGTTGGATGTTGATGTTTGCTTATGTTGTATGTTTATCTTGCTTACTATTCCCATGCTGTATATGTTTACATGAACCTTACTCCTTGTTATTTGTTTTGTGTTTGTCCTGATCGGCATTTTGTAGAGGATGACGAGCAGCCCGGAGAGGAGTGACTCTGAGGAGCCGCCACTCATAGTTAGGGCTCGTTTTATGTCTAATTAGTTTATTTCTGTTGTATTCCGAGGTTATGTTTCTGAAACGTTTATACCAGCTCTAAGTTGTGACATCGGGGTTGGGTTTTATTGATTATGTTCTTATTTGTTTTAAACTTGATTTATATTTTCCGCGATTGTGAACTGGTTCATGTGGGACTTTTCTACCCATACACAGTTATTTTTATTTTATTCAGTAAATTTCATGTGTTTCTTTTAATTGTTTTTATATTAATTGCCTTATAACATGCGGGGAAGAAGGGTGTCATATTTGAGAGATGCAGTGCTATTGAAAATATAGATCTAAGGATGGCCAATGAACAGAAACAACCGAGGAGTGGAGGCCTTATTCAGTCAGATTTTCAGAGGAGAGTGAGTAATGGTTCTCAGTGGAGATGGGAACCATACACCAGACTAGTGCAGACAGTTGCACCAGTATCAGCTTCTACAACACCAATGGTTGGAGTTAGCCAGCAACAGCAAGGCCTAGAATGTTTCAGATGTGGAGGACTGCATTATAAGCGGGATTGCGGGGAAAGACCTGGTTGTTTCCATTGTGGTAAACCAGGTCATTATGCTCGTGATTGTAGACAGAGAGGTATACAACAGACGGTAGCTGTGAATAGAGACGCTGCTGGGAGAGTGTTTACCATAAGAGGAGTTGAACCCTCTCACTCTGCAAATCTCATAGAAGGTATGTGTAATATTGATATAATCTGGAATAATGAAATACGCTCCAAAGATCTAAGATTGTGATTAGATACATTGAGTAAGAAGTTAAGGTAGTATTGAGCTTACTATTAAATTTAGGAAGTAGATATTGAAATAAAGAATTCTGGTGGACTGGTATTAAGAAGGGAAGTATTAGACACACTGGCCAGACAATCTATACTCTAATCACCCCGGATCACATCTCGACCTCCAGTGTCTGGTTCGTAAGGGGTTCCATCCAACTCCTCAGCAACCTCCGTTTCATACAGAGTTTTGTCCAACTCCTCAGCAACATAATCCTCCATCGGGTCTTCTAATGTAAGCAAAGTAACCCATAAAAATACAGAAATATTGGGGATAAGAAGCAGTTCTATCAGCAGTTCTCCATTGGTGTCATTGTTGATAGCTCCGATAATTCTTTCCGGAGTTCTATCACCACTGTTGGTTGGACGTCCTCTTCCTCGAGCCATGATTCTGTAAAAGAAATCATCCGCTCTCATTAGTATGACATATAATACTACATAGGCAAGTATATACATACCATATGCCATACCAATATTAATACAAACATGTTGCCTTGTTTGGGGTTTGTGAATTCTTTTTCCTTCTCGCGTCGAACTAGACGTGGAAAATATTTTTCGAAGAAGCAGTCGGTGAATAACTGCCAGTTAATCATTCTGCCCTGAGCCTCCCATAGTCGTTTCTTTCCCTTCCACCAGAACTCTGCTCCTTCAGTTAGCATGAAGGCAGTATAAGTCACTTTCCTCTCCTCGCTACAGCGCACAGTTTCAAATATCTTCTCAATCTCTTGTATCCACCATTCAACCTTCTCCGAGTCATACTCTCCTCGGAATTGAGATGGCTTCCCTTTCATAAAAGTAGCAATCCTGCATCTTCAGCTGCTGCAGCCCTTCTCTGATTCTTTAGTTCCAGCTGATCTCTATTCATCTGTAGCATCTCAGCATTCTGCTTGGTTTGTAACCTCATAGCAGCAGCTATCATTTCCATAGTATTGGGAGTCGTATATGACCCAACTCCATTGGTGTCATTGTTGATAGCTCTTATAATTCTTTCCGGAGTTCTGTCACCACTGTTGGTTAGACGTCCTCTTCCTCGAGCCATGTTTCTGTAAAAGAAATCATCCGCTCTCATTAGTATGATATAATACTACATAGGCAAGTATATACATACCATATGCCATACCAATATTAATTTTTGCAGTAAAATCGGACACACTACCCAACTTCTAAGCATAGTCAAAATCAGATGTGGATTTAACTAGACACGGCCAGTAACAACGTCCTAGACCTCGCAGTCAGATCAGAATAAACCTGGTTCTGATACCAAATGAGACACCCCGTTGTGCCACGGTGTTTTATTAGATTAATATCCTATTTAATTCATTTCTTAATTGCGCGCTGAGCGTAAAAGGATACGTAAAAATTAAAACTGATTTAATTAACATAAAATTTCTGCAAATTTTTAAAAAAACACCAACGTTAACATATATAAATACACACCTATTTATTCATTACAATACTAAAACACTGTTGAGGGCGTCCTCTCAGTAGGAGCCCTCACAGGCATAAACATAAAAATTCATACGTAGCGGAAACATATAAAATTACTTCTTAGACACACTGGCCAGACTATCTATACCTTAATCACCCTGGATCACATCTCGACCTCCAGCATCTGGTTCGTAAGGGGTTCCATCCAACTCCTCAGCAACCTCCGTTTCATACAGAGTTCTGTCCAGCTCCTCAGCAACATAATCCTCCAACGGGTCTTCTAATGTAAGTAAAGTAACCCACAAAAATACAGAAATATAGGGGATAAGAAGCAGTTCTATCATCAAAAAGCGGAAAAGAGTAAGAGTAAATTATACAGTAATTGTCACAGACAAATCATCATTCAACCCCTAACTAGCACAACATCCTCAAATTCAGGTATCATCCTCTACCCCAATCTCGTACAACTAGACTTTCATACTGACGTGGCCACTACGGATTTCTTTCACACATTCCTCTCGGGGAATGTCAGTCAGATGTTCAAGCAACAGGTTCCAAATTCTCGGTGCACATTCTCTTCCATGGTGAGAACGCTCACACGAAGCATGACACTATAGCTGCAGGATACTCCCAGTGCACACCCCGTCCACTCCCAGGGGTGCTCAATGAAACTCAATGACACTATAGCTGCACAACCTATTTCTAATATGGAACGGTCTAGTTAGAACTCTTGACCTCGTGTATTGTATTACCAATACACGGTTGTGAACAACAACACCGACCTCGTGTATTATATTACCAATACACGTGAATCTCACCAACCCATTTTAACAACATCCTAGTGCCTTAACCTTCTACTAGAACTCAACTCATATTCTAGGTCACCGCACCTCAATAAAAGACATCATCTAGGTTAGGCACCTCTAAGTCACCATTATTCTCACACCCAAAACAAACAACTATCTCTCGAACAACATATATATCTTTGCTTAAAATCCACTAAGCACAATATTAACAACCAGGCAGATCATGCATAACATAACATCAGAAAATATTCAAACACCAAAATAATACGTCACATGCAGGTGGAATACCTCAACCAGTGGATCATAGTAAATTCAATAACAATAATAAATTCAATCAACCTCAGATAAGATAAAATCATCCTAATGTCGATAAGCCTACAATCGCCAAATCACCATTGGTTTTATAGAAAAGGTTTCCAATGTGATTTTGGTCTTGTCGATTACTTGACTACTAGTAGGGTTTAGGTCGCCCTACCCAATTATCATATAATCTACTACTTATCGATTCCGATGATAAGTTGATTCTTTCCCCAACCTAAGTTATCACCGAATTTCCGAATTTGCCTTCCTCGTTATCACGCCACGCGTTATCAAATTCACCTTCATCCATACTGAAGTTGACATAAGCAAACACAAGAAGGGGTTTGAATTGTGTTTGTTAATAATTTTCGAAATCAACCTTTTTCAAAACAATTTTCTCACACAAGGATTGAAAGGCAGAAGCACACACACAGAAAAGGAACTTTTAAAGACTTAACAAAATCAAGTTCAAATCCCAAGAGTTAGTATAAACAAATAAAACTGAAGAGATTAGGGATTAGAAGATTCACGCACGCGTTTTATCCTGGTTCACTCTCTTCCAACCAAGAGCTACGTCCAGTCCCTTCTACTTGAAGGTTTTTCTCCATTATTTTCCAAGTAGATTACAAAACGTATTCAACACCTCTCCAGGCTACAAGTATTTCTTTCTTACCAAGCCTCTTCAGTTTGATCTTCTAACTCACTATGCGTGAGGATATGAAAGTTTAAGATCTGTTGAATATTATCGAAATATTCAAGCTAAGGTATTTCAGACTTTTTCTCTTGAAAGATAAAAGATATAAACAACTATGCCAAAAATGTAAGACAAAAAAAATGCATATGCAGACAAAAGTATACTTTCAAAAACTGACTTTCATATATATATATATATATATATATATATATATATATATATATATATATATATATATATATATATATATATATATATAATTCTCTCTTCCATTCTCCCACTTTTTTGTCATCAGACAAAAAGGTAAGAGGTGGGGACCATCATTGTCAGTAAAGAATAAATTAAAAATAAAAGCTTAAGAAGAGGGTGGAGGTGGAAGAGGAGGATTTGAATTTGGATTAGGTTTGGTGAGGCACAGGAATTTGTGTTGGTAGATTCTGACTTTGTTGAAAGCTCAGCATGATGTTCATCATCTGGTTCATCATTACATTAGTAGGAGCCAGGGCTTCTGCAACTTGTTCCCTCACTTGCTTACAATTCTTCCAATAATTTCTTCAGAGTTTGGAGGCAGTGAGAGTGTTGGTCTTGAACTTTCAGCACTTTCCTGAGTAGGAGCTTGACTTGACAGAGTGTCTAATGTGAATATATGCCTTGACAGGTACTTTAAGTTTTGATGAATGACAAAAGGGAAAGGTCCAGAAGGACTAAATTGCAAAAAGCGGAAAGTTATAAAGCAAGCAAGCACGAGGGGCAAAATGGGCATTTCAGTATTTGTATTGATTGTTTTAGAAAAGTGTGTAAATGGTAAGTAGGGTTCTCAATTTAATATTGGTCTCACACACACACTTTTAACATGTGCCAAAAACATTTTAAACATGTTTATATCTGACAATTAATTGCGCTTAATGAGTAATCAAATATTAATTGTTAAGATTTTCAAATTCAAATATGCTTCGAGCCATAATCGATTATGGGAAACCAATAATCGATTATTATATGTATTAAAAGGCTTTAAATGAGTTTAATGAGTAATTATGTTATTAAAGCCGTTGAGTTTGAATTTTGAAATAGAATAATCGATTATGTGAAATGTATAATCGATTATGTCTTTCTGGCTTTCAACGTACTTCAAACAGAAACCCTGTAATCGATTATGTAATCGATTATGGCTTTTTATATGAAAGTCAGTGGACTCGTAATCGATTAGTATAATCGATTATGCCTATTCTGTCAAAGTGAGCGCTTCCTGAAATTGGTTTAAATAATCGATTATGAGAATGTAATAATCGATTATGACGCGACAAAAATGAATTTTAAGAGGCTTGACCTAATTTCTTTTGAAGCTTCACCTTTCTAATATAAAAGCAAAGTTAGGCAGCCATCAGCAAAGAGAGAACACTGCAATATTTTCTGTGCTAAAACTCTGAAAACCATTTTCTCTATTATCTCTCTTGCACTATCACTTTGACCATATTATATTGAGAGTTCTACACACCATATAGGTGTTATTGTAATTGGGCTTCAATTTGTTTTTATCAGCACTATTAAGAGTGCATATTATTGGTAAGAGTCAGATTGACTCAAACCCTTCTTTCCTACACCAAGTTTACAAGAGAGGTGATATCTCTTGTGGTGTTGTCTTGGATGTGATTTCCAAGTGTTTACAAGGGAGGTGATATTCCTTGTGGTTTACAAGAGAGGTGATATCTGTTAGGTTATTTTCTTGGATATGATTTCCAAGTGTTTACAAGGGAGGTGATATTCCTTGTGGTTGACAAGAGAGGTGATATCTCTTGGGTTATTGTCTTGAGACTCTTTCACTGGGGGAGGTGATATCCCTGGTCTGTGAGGAGTGCTCTACATTGTAAAGGTTCTAGTTTATCCTGTTTAAAAACTAGACTTGATTGAAATCCCTTGGTCGTATTGCCTTGGGGACTGGACGTAGGCCACGTGGGTAGTTTGTGGCCGAACCAGGATATATTGTTGTGTTCATCCTCTTTCCCTATCCTCTTTACATTTCCACATTTTATTTATAGCGCTTTAATTTCAAATGTTTTATTTTTATAAAGCGCCTTAATTTGAAAAGAACCTTTTATCCGCTGCGATTTCTGTTTATATTTTAAAAGGGTTTTTGATTTAACGCAAAAGATTTCATTATTATTTAAAACCCAATTCACCCCCCCTCTTGGGTGATGGTTGCCATGGCCAACATCTAAAGCTCTTGAAGTTTGAGGTTGCTCTGATGGATGAATTATAGACAGAGCCAATGGCTGAGATGATTTCTTCTCAGAAGTGCTTGGCCTAGAATCAAACTCAGCAACTTCTTTATTCTCAGTAACTGGATGAGCAGATTCAATCTCCATAGCAAAATCTTCTACAATAATTTCTTCTTCAGTATGCTCAGAAGGTGGAGAAGGTGGAGGTGAGTCAGTGAGTTGCAGAACAGGTGGGGGCAGCTCTTTAGCCCAGTGGACTGGTTCTTCTTCATAGATAGGACTGATGGTATGAACACCCAAAATGTCCTTGTAAATGAAGTATCTGAAGTTTGAAAGTCCACAATTACCTCTGACTTTGGGAATGAACTTTTTCTATTCTAAAGTTAAACCAGATGAAGAGGCATATCAATAGCCACATCTTCTTGAATATCCTCAACAAGTTGTGCCAACCAGTAATCAATGATATTCTGATCTGTGTCTTTGACATCTTCAGGGTTAATCATGCAAGATTCAGGAAAGGCATCTTTCCAGTATTCCTTTGTTTCTTCCTGTCCTTGTCCTTGTTTAAATCTAACATTGGAAGTCTTTGACATATCATGTAGGGTTTGATTCCAATCTTGGTATCCTTCAAGGAATGTCTCAACCAAGTTGGAGGGACAAAATTAGCAGCCCTTACAACCTTGAATAGCTCAAATTCTGACTTCAGCATGGCATACATAATGTGATCAATGATGTCAGATGCTTTGCCATATTCCCTTGGATGTACAAAGTTTTCCACTTTGTTTTGTCATCCATGATGATGGAAACATGTCTGAAGGATCTAGACCTTTTGTATATGATATCTTGCAGGTCTTTCTTAGCAGGATCCTTAGACCAGTCAGAAATTATGCGTCTCTCTACACCATTAGTGAAGGGTTTGAAGGGAGGGTATTTAACAAGGTTTGGATAAATTTTTCTGTGAGGAAATTTCTTTTGTGGTAGGTGACTGATGAGGGGTCCTAATCTATTGTACATTTTGGATGGTGGAGGGCCACGGGGAATGTCATGATGGGGTTTATACCAGTGTTTGAGAATTGTTTCTGGTTCATACTCATATTCTGGCAAAGGGTACCAGGGTTTGTTTGAAACAGGTTCTGGTTCATGAGTATGATATAGAATTCTCCAATCCCTTTTTACTTTGGCTAATAATTCAAATCTGCCATCATAAAGTTCAAAGGGGGGAGTGTATGGAAAGTGTATCTTTTTCATCTTAGGGAAGGGGGCACCAAGGATAATTCCATCATCTGGTTGGTTGAACCAGGGATCATCCTCATGTATCAGAGGTGGGAATTGTGGTTGTTTTGGTGAGGTTATTTGTGGTTGGTCAGGGGAAGTGATTTGTGGTGAAGGTGGTGTGGGGACATATACATCATCAACAATATCAGGTTGATTTATAGACACATTAGGTGCAGAGACTATATCCACTCTATCTTCTAGGCTAGAAACTAAGGCATCTACTGCTAATTGAACAGGATCATTAGCAGGAAGAGTTACCTCAGAAGTCATAGCCGCCTTGGCTTTCCTTTAAGGTTGTTGTCTTCTTGTTGGAATAGCAGCACCAACAGCCTTTTGTTTCTTCAAAATTGCATTGATGGGAACTCTGTCCTCATCATCTTCATCATCTTCATTATGTGATAGGACCAGGTTTCTTGTCCTCTTCTGAGATTTGGCAGGTTGAGGGGCCTCAGCAGTGGGTTCCCTTATTACAATGCCAGTAGCAAGCTTCTTAGGAACTCTTGTCCTTACAGCAGTGGTTTTTCTTTTGAGAGGTCTCTTCAGCCCTAGAACCTCAGTATTATTCTGCTCAATTTGTTCTTCTTTCACCTTGAGCATTTCTTCTTGCTTGGCTAGGGAAGCAGCAGTATATGTACTCAAATTCATATTGGCAACATTCATTTTACCAAATATAGTAGTTGATATGCCTTTTTCTAGCAGAATTCTTTATTGTTCTTCACTTGGCTTAGAGGAAATAAAATCATAAAGACTTTGAGATTTGAGGATTTTTGATAAAAGATGACAATAGGGGATTCCAGTAATCTTGTTCCTAGAAACCACAACATCATTGAATCTCCAATAGAGAATTCTGGGAAGATTGATTTTTGCCTCGGTGATTAGGTGACAAAGGCAAAACTTGTGTAGGGCAGACAAGTTATCCTTTGACCCTATTTTATGAAGAATCCCCTTCATTTCTGCTGACTTCCAAGAATGAGTTCTAACTTTATCTTGACTCATGAGTAAGGCAGAAATTACTTCTGAGCCACCAAGATCGTTCTCCTAGCTTTCAGTAATGACATTTCCGTCTCGAGCGCAGTTGATTGCCTCAGAAATGGTCTTCTCTGAAATTACTATCCTTTTCCCAAGAATAGTGCTTGAAATTCCATCAGTAGTTACTTGAGGGTTCCTCCAAAATGCCCTAATCAGGTCTGGGTAAATAGAAACTCTCTCTACGAACATACCATCCCAACCAGCGGTAGACATGTTTTTACTTACATCTAGGTTGTATTCCTTCAAAATCCCGAAATCAAAATGATGCTCAATGCCAAGTTTCAATTTTTCCACATTGAAAATCTCATATGAGGAAGCAATTGTTGAAGAAAGCGGGTTAGGGTTTTGCAAGTCAGAAAACAGAGAGATAGCGAGAGTTCAAAGACGAAGTTAACGAAAGGTTTCCTCAGAGGGAAGGGACTTGCTTTAAAGGTTTTGAAATTCAAAGGTTTTTCTTTTGGAAATAAATCAAAAAGTTTGAAAAAGTAAAAAGGTTTAGAAGGGATTGATAGAAATTACTGACTCAGCAAAGAGAATATATGATAAATTTGTCTTTAAGACAAAATAAATGCAGTTATTAAATAGTGTATGTATAGACGGGTTCATCCAAAAAGCAAGTATGGACGCGGCATGCAGTGGACGCGGCACACAAATACAATGGACGTGATATGCAATGGACGCGCACTTAAAAACATGTAAAGAACTTAAAATGCTTTAGACTTACATACATCAATAACAAAATTTCTCAAGGCTGAAAGACATAATCAATCCACACATAGCATGTTGAGATGTTTTCTAATAAAAATAAATCTGTCCTCAGCAAGAGGTTTAGTAAAGATATCTGCCCATTGATGGTCAGTATCTACAAATTGTATGTCAAAAACACCTTTTTGCACATAATCTCTTATAAAATGATGTTTAATCTCTATGTGCTTAGCTTTAGAATGCAATATTGGATTCTTAGACAGGTTAATTGCAGCAGCATTATTACACATAAGTGGAATACTATTTACAAACACATTGTAGTCCTACAATTGATGTTTGATCCATAGAAGTTGTGAGCAGCAATTAGCAACTGAAATATAATCAGCTTCAGCAGTTGATAAAGCAATGGCAGTTTGTCTTTTGCTTGACCATGAGACAAGGTTAGCTCCAATGAAGTGACATCCTCCACTAGTACTTTTTCTTTCAATTATGTCTCCAGCATAGTCAGCATCACAAAAGCCAACTAATCTGTAATCTTCATTTTTTCTTAAAGCACAAACCCAGATTAGTAGTACCTTTTAAGTATCTAAAAATTCTCTTAACTGCTGATCAATGAGATTCTTTAGGATCATATTAAAATCGAGCACATAAGCATACACTGAACATTATATCAGTTCTAGACGCTGTAAGATATAGAAGGGATCCTATCATACCTCAATATACCTTTTGGTCTAACATTTTCTCTTTATCATCTTTGTTCAGTATGGACGTGGGGTGCATAGGGGTATTCATTGGTTTGCAATCATCCATTTTGAACTTCTTTAGTAGTTCCTTTGTATACTTGGTTTGATGGATGTACACCTCATCCATAGCTTGTTTAACTTGAAGTCCAAGAAAGAATTGAGTTCTCCCATCATGCTCATTTCAAATTCTTTCTGCATTAACTTAGAAAACTCTTTGCATAGAGTTCATTAGTAGTACCAAATATGATATCATCAACATGAATTTGTACTACTATAAAGTTGGATTTAATGGACTTTCTAAACAAGGTTGTATCAACATTTCCTCTATTAAAGCCATTTTCCATTAGAAATGAACTTAGCCTATCATACCAAGCTCTAGGGGCTTGCTTTAGGCCGTATAAAGCTTTCTCAAGCTTATATACATGTTCAGGTTGGTTTTCACTTTCAAAACCCAGAGGTTGCATAACATACACTTCTTCATTGATAAAACCATTTAGAAAAGCACTCTTTACATCCATTTGAAAAAGAATTATATTAAGATGTGCAGCAAAGGAAAGTAGAATCCTAATTGCTTCTAATCTAGCAACAGGTGCAAAGGTTTTAGTGTAATCTATACCTTCTTCTTGAGAATAACCTTGTGCAACAAGTCTTGCTTTGTTTCTTACCACTTTACCATCTTCATCAAGTTTGTTTCAGTAAACCCATTTTGTTCCAATACAGATTTGTCCTTAGGCAAGGGTACCAGAGTCCAAACATCACTTCTCTCAAACTGATTCAGTTCTTCTTGCATAGCTAGAATCCAGCCATTATCCAGCAGAGCCTCATCTACTGTTTTTGGTTCCAACTCAGAATAGTGCAGTATCTTCCTGCTCTCTGAAAGTTGATCTGTTTCTTAGCCTATCATTGGGGAGTCCAATGATTTGATCTTGTGGATGATAATTCTTGAAATGCCAAGATCTCTGAAAATTGTCTTGTTGAGAGGTGGATGTTTCTGGTTGTTAAGGAGGGTCTTCCACTTGATCATCAGCTTTTATTTCTGTTGTATCTCCTGAGATATTTAGATCAAGATCTGTAAAAGCTTCATCTAGCTCTGATAATTTCTTACCAGGCTGCTTGTCATGAAACTTGACATGAATACATTCTTCAACTACTAGAGTTCTAGAATTATATACTCTAAGGCTTTTGAAGTTTCAGAAATTCCTAACAGAATTTCATTATCTACTTTAGTAACAAATTTACCAAGTTGATCTTTAGTATTTAGAATATAGAAATAACAGCCAAAAGGATGAGAATAAGAAATGTTGGGTTTTCGTCATTTCCACAATTCATAGGGAGTCTTATTCAAGATTGGTCTAATGTATATTCTGTTCTGAATGTAGCTGGCAATATTAATAGCTTCATCCCAGAAGTGTCTAGGGACATAGTTGTCTTTGAGCATAGTTCTAGCCATCTCTTGAAGAGATCTGTTCTTTCTCTCTACCACACCATTTTGCTGTGGTGTTCTAGGTATTGAGAAATTGTGAAGAATACCACTTTCTTCACAGAACTTGTGAAATAGCTCATTTTCAAACTCTCCCCCATGGTCACTTCTGATTGAAGTGATATACATGCCTTTTTCATTCTGTACAAGTTTACAGAATATAGAAAAGACCTCGAAGGACTCATCCTTGTGAGCTAGGAACATAACCCATGTCCATCTAGTGTAGTCATCTACAATGACTAGACCATATTTCTTACCACTGATAGAAGCAGTCCTTGTTGGACCAAAAAGATCAAGGTGTAGCAATTCTAGTGGTCTATTGGTACAAACAATATTCTTAGAATCAAAAGAACCTTTGACTTGTTTTCCCTTTTGACATACATCACAGAGAGCATCAGATTTGTACTTTAGGATTGGTAGCCCTCTCATGAGGTTATGCTTATTTAATTTTGAGAGATGACCTAGCCTTTTATGCCAAATCCATCGCTCATCTTCAATGGACACTAAACATGAGACACTTTGATTTGAGAGGTCCTCCAAGTCAATTTTATACAAATTATTTTGCCTCTTAGCAGTGAATAAAAGTGATCCATCATATTTCTTGACATTACACATGTTCTTATTAAAAGAAACATCATATCCACTATCACATAATTGACTTATACTTAGCAGATTATGTTTTAAACCATTTACTAAAAGAACATTATCAATGGAGGGAAAAGGGTGTTTACCAATTTTACCTATACCAGTGATCTTCCCTTTCTGGTTTCCTCCAAATGTCACCCAACCACCATCTTTATGTCTTGGGTCTTGGAACATACACCTTTCTCTCGTCATGTGACGTGAGCACCCACTGTCCAAGTACTAAGATGTTTGTTTCTTTCCTGTTGTTAAGCAGATCTGCAACAGGTATTATCTTATCCTTAGGCACCCAAACTGACTTGGGTCCTTTCTTGTTAGTTTTCATTGGACGCAAATGTTTAGCATGCTTATTATGTATGCATCTATATGTAGCATGCCCACTTTTTCCAAACACTTTGCAAAAGGTGTTGGACGGGCTAGGCTTGGCTTTAACATATTTAGCTGGAGCTTTTGAAGCTCTATGTTGTATATGTGGTTTTGACTTATTATGAGATGCCTCATACTTCTCCTTGTCATAACCAAGGCCAGATTTATCATACGGTAACCTAGAGTACCTTAGAATAAGACTAAGCTTATCTGATCCACCTACAAACTTTGATTGAGTGTCTGTCAAATATGTTACATCTTGTTTTAGTTTTGCAACTTCACAAGAATTGTCAGGCTCATATTCTAGTTTGTCAGTTAGAATGATATTCACTAATTTTAGCTTATCATTTTCTTGTGCTAAGTTTTGTTTTTCAATGCAAACTCTACCATACTCTTTTGTTAATTTTGCAAACTTCTTTTTAAAACTTTTGTATTCATGAGACAGTATAGATGATTCATGCAATAATTCATCAAAAGCATTTTTAAGAGTGGACGGGTCAGAATCCATTACCTCATCATTAGTGTATTCATTCTCTGATGATGTGTCAGCCATGAGACAAATATTTGCCTCTTCCTCAGCTTCATCTTCCTCATCAGATGAAGATAGGTCTAAATCCTCCCAAGTTGCCATTAAGCCCTTCTTTTTCTTGAAGAACTTCTTTTTATCTTTCAAATCAGGGCAGTCAGCTTTGAAATGGCCAGGCTTCTTGCATTAAAAGCATAAGGGTGGACCTTTTTCCTTGGAGTCTGGTTTCTCCTTGGAAAACTTTTTGTTGAACTGCTTCCTTCTGAAGTTACCTTTCTTTCTCCACATGTGTTGAATTTTTCTGGAGATGAAAGATAATTCATCTTTATCTGATCCTTCATCACTATCTGATGGTTCAGCATCATCTGAAGATTCAGCAGCTTTGAGGAACAGGCTTTCGATGAACAGGCATTCTTTGCCTTTAAGGCAATAGACTTTCCTTTTCTGGAATTTTCTTCTTCATTCAGTTCAAGTTCATGAACCTTGAGTAGCTCGAGAAGCTCTTCCAGAGAAAGAGTATTCAGATTTTTAGCTTCCTGAATAGCAGTAACCTTGGGTCTCCATTGCTTGGAAAGACTTCTCAAAATCTTTCTAATATGATCTCTATTTTCATAGATTTTTCCAAGAGATCTGAGGCTGTTGGTGATTGTTTGAAATCTTCCAAACATCTGATCTATAGTTTTATGATCAGCCATTTTAAAAAGCTCATACTAGTGAACCAGTATGCTTATTTTTGACTCCTTCACTTGAGATGATCCTTCATGAGCAAGAGCCAGAGTATCCCAGTTTTCTTTAGCTGTATTGCAGCTGTGAACTTTGTCATATTCTGATTTGGTGATAGCACACATCAAATAATGTTTGCTTTGAGATTAAGTTGATGTTTGGCCTTTTGATCTGCAGCCCAATCTGCTCTAGCAATGGCTGCTCCATTTTCTCCTTTAGGCTCAGTATAGTCATTCTCAATCAGTTCCCAGATATCTAGATTTTGTGTATCTAAGAAGGCCATCATCCTCTTCTTCCTGTAATCATAATCAGTTCCATCGAAGAGAGGAGATCTATTGATAGCTTGTCCTTCTGCATCAATGGTTGTTGGATCGTACTCCCTCAGCACTTGTTAGATGCTCAACCCTTTTGAGGCTGAGCTCTGATACCAACTGAAGTTGACACAGGCAAACACAAGAAGGGGGGGTTGAATTGTGTTTGTTAATAATTTTCGAAAACAACCTTTTTCAAAAGAATTTTCTCACATAAGGATTGAAAGGCAGAAGCACACACACAGAAAAGGAACTTTTAAAGACATAACAAAATCAAGTTCAAATCCCCACAGTTAGTATAGACAAATAAAACTGAAGAGATAAGGGATTAGAAGATTCACGCAAGCGTTTTATCCTAGTTCACTCTCTTCCAACCAAAAGCTACGTCCAGTCCCTTCTACTTGAAGGTTTTTCTCCACTATTTTCCAAATAGATTACAACAAGTATTCAATACCTCTCCAGGCTACAAGTATTCCTTTCTTACCAAACCTCTTCAGGCTCTACCTCTAACAAAGAGATTGGTTTCTTTTGATCTTCTAACTCACTATGTGTGAGGATATGAAAGTTTAAGATCTGTTGAATATTATCGAAATATTCAAGCTAAGGTATTACAGACTTTTGCTCTTGAAAGAATAAAAGATATTTTGCTCGTAGAATCACTGTAGTTTTTCTAACAAGGTTTCTGCATTTGCAAAAGTTCTTTCTTCAGAAGTTGAGGTCTTCTATTTATAATGACCTTCCTCTTCACTTGAAATTCTTCAACGGTTGTTTTGAATTTTCCCATTTAGGGATGGAATATAATGCATAATATCCGTTGTGACTCATAGCTTGCTCTTGGCCATTATGAAATGTACTATAGGTTATCATTCTTGCACAAAACGGGCACACCTCTGAGCAATTGCAACTTGAAAACTGTCTTGCCTCCCTTGTACAAATTCCATCTATTCCAGCGATAAAGGTGATAGGGTACAAGGCGTTTTGCATTGTACTATTTTGCTTTTGCATTTTCTTATTTGTACTATGTTCAATAAAACAGTTAAGGCAAATAGCAAGGACCAACATACATATGAAATTAAATATCAATCATTTGAAATAAATACTTTTATGTGGTCGAGGTAGCATTTCTGAGCATATAAAATATTCATAAAGAAAAAGAGCTCGTCTACTTGACAGAATGCGCCTATACGCTCATAGTTAAAACTCTTTTAGCTCGTCTGCTGACGTGGCAAAATTTTCTCGTCTACTATCAACTCTTTGGACTTGCTATATATCAGTGAATTATTTTGATCTCCGTCTACTAACGTGGCACTTAAGCTCCTCTACTTATAGGAGTTAAAGATTCTCGTCTACTGAGACTATTCTATATTCCGTCTACTCAAACATATTTAAATAGATAAATATACCAAAGATTTTGAGCAGCTCATCTATATGGGTGGACGCGGATATTAAGAACCTCTTTCAAGGTTTCCATATCATATCCGAATATTCCTGCAAGACTAGATAGAGCATGTTAGATCTTAATTAACACTTTGCTGTGCAAATTTAATCCTTTTTGTTAACATCAAAACTCAGATTATTTAATCCAAATTACTTTGGTTCCAACACATACAACACAACAACAAGTTAATCAACAAACCCTCCCTTAACCACTTTTAGTTAGGTTCGGCCAAGTATTTCAAATGAGGGTTAGGGTTATGTTCTCATTCTAATCTTTTGGATTCTAGGTGCTTAGGTCTTGGATAACTAGGATAAATTGTTAGAAGTTGAAAATATGAAATATAACCACCAAGGTTAGGGTTTCGGCCATGAGCATAAAAATTGGTGAGAAAATTCTTTTGATTTCAAGTTTTTGGATTTAGAGACCTTAATTCAAGCATTAGATTTCACAATAGAAGCAAAAACACCAAACCGATTTTTCATGACAGTTTCGGCCTAGAATAGTTTTCAGGGATGGAAAATGTTTTTGATTACATGCTCTTGGATAATGAAAGTAGTGATCATAACTAGATCATAGAAATTGGTTTCACATTTTTAGGATTTTTCTACAATTTTCTAGAATTCTTTAAAGTTCTAGATCTAAGAAAATAAAATCATGAAACAAGATGAAAATGACTTCAAGAAGGAGAATAGATGATCAAGGATCATCATATTACCTCAAGTGATGATGGAAATGGAAACAAAATGATGATCTTGATGTACTTCAACAAGGATGTGTAACAGCCTTATTTTTAATTACGTTGTTTAACCGGTTAAAATATAATTAATTATATTTTAATCTGAGAGTTAGGAAGTGATTTTTAATAAAATAAAATCATATTCACAGTCTCTCTTATGGTAGGAAGCTCTAGTTAAAATTTGGGTTTAAAACCCAGATGGAAACCGGTCTGTGTTTTTTTACTGGCAGTATAATTTTATACTGACAGACAACTCTAATTTGACTCGAAAACTGAAATTTGTAAATTTTTTATATTTTTTCCGTGAGGAATTCTACTTTCCAAATTTCTGATCAGAAATAAAATATTATGTGTTTTCGGACGAATTTTGGCGGAAGTTCGAACGGAAAACAGTCGGTGTTTTCACTGACAGTAAGATTTTAATGATCAGAAAACCTAATTTTGACTCGTGAACGAAATGGTTTATAATTAAATCATATTTCCAACGAGTCTGGTTAGTTTGAAAATTTTTTATCTAAAAACAGACAGAAACCCTAATCGGGAAACCGACGGAGTCGAAAACGGAACTGCAGAGACCCGTCAAGAGATCGGGACAACGAGTCACACATGATGTCTCATGGAGGATGAGTCACCAAGCATTTATGAGCATTAAATGCTAGTAATCATGACTTTTAGGTAAAATGACCAAAATACCCCCAAGCTTTCGCGGTTATTAACAAGACATATCTACGCACTTTTAACCACTCATTTTACATGGTTGTAAACCTCCCACATATCTTCAATTTCGTGCATCCACCTCCAATGAACCATACCTATTTAATTTTGCTTTTGTTTCATCATTTTCCTCTCAAAAACCGAAATCAGGTAACTGACGTAGCTACGTACGGGATTTTCGGAAACCGCTAAGGGATTGGATCGATGAGTCATGGATGACTCATTAGATGTGGCCCAAAATCAGTCACACCTACATTAATTGTGAACCACATACTTTTTAACCCTAGTTAGTAACATAACCCTAGTTAAGTTAACTATTAACTATGGTTAAGTATATATTAATTAAATATTCACCAAAACCCATTAAACCAATTCCTTATAACCAAAAAAAGCCTAAATATAGCCTATAAATACTCCTCAAAACCGTGGCCTCCCTCCCCCTTCACTCACTTCTTCATCTCTTCCATTTCTTCTTCACTTTTTCTTCAAAAACTCCATTGTGGTTCTTGTACAACTTGATCATTCTTTCACTTTCTTTTATTATCTTGAGGTAAAACCTCACTTATATGATCTTAGTTATCTTCCTCTTCCCCTTAACTCTCTTTAACAACCACTACTTCAGATTAGAGGAGAAGAATTGAGAGAGAAACCTCAATAGTTGCAAGAAGCCTTTGCTGGAAGCTATGAAACCTAGTTGGAGCAGTTTCTGTGAGGGAGTCGTAAAAGACTATTCAACCGTTGGATCATTCCCAAATTTTATAAGACGGTTCAAGACCTGTGGTCCTTCATATCCAACGGTAATAAATTGGAACAAACCACCAGAGTATGAGTTATGAAGCTCGAACAGTAGGCCTAGATGGTGAGAAACTCAACCCGGATACCATCTAACCTGTCATCATAGAATTGTGATCTGAGGTTAGTTAACCGTTGGATCGGGCTGAAACTTTGTGAGAAGGTTTATGAAGGATATTTATTCATTGTAACCGTTCATTTGTGTAAAAAAAGATCTTTTGATAGATATATGGAGTTCGAACAGTAGCCCTGTTTTGGTAGCTTTTCCCTAGGATTCATGAGCTTATTTTGAATCTGATTTTCCCTATGTCCAGCTCTTGGTCTCGTAATTTTTTCCATTGATTTTGTCTCTTGATTCAAATAGATTTAGTTATTTGAAACCCTATTGTTGATTCGGTTAGTATTTGGTGTTTCCGGTGAATTGTGTTACTCGTAAGTGTAATCGGGATGCAAAGCGGAACGGTGGATGTGTAAGGATGGATGGTGGCAAATTTGTGGATGTTGTCGGACAGTGTGCTGAGGTTCTTGGCAGTACCGAGGACGCATTCGGAGCTTCTACGGGAAAGCGCGCCATCAATCAGGTGGGGGAAAGAACCAATCTACCATCGAAAACGGATAAGTAGTATTTAAATTATAATAATTGTGTAGGATGACCTAAACCCTACTAGTGGTCGAGTAATCGACAAGACCAAAATCACATTGGAATCTTTTTCGTGAAACCAATGATGATTTGGGGATTGTAGGTTTATCGCCGTTAGAATAATCTTATGATATTCGAGGTTGATTGAATTTATTGATTATTGAATTATATTGTGATAAATTGTTTATTATGATGTCCTATGATACTTGAGTAGTTAATGTAGTATGTATGATCTGCCTGGGATGATAAACTGTTTAGCTGATGTGAGGGCATGATATGGGTGATTTAAGAGATGTATTTGGGTGAGTGAATTATTATGAATTAGTGATGCCTAGCCTTAGTGAATAGAAGAGATGAGATATTGAATGAGTATTGAGACTTGTGGTGGAAGGTTGAGGCATTAGGCTATAATGAATGCGGGTTGGTGAGATTCATAAATATAGATGCGTTGTGGTTCATGGCCGTGTGTGATGGAACACACGATGTCGGGATAGTCCTTGAGTCCCTGATGAGTGGCACAACTGCATGGGTTCTATTGCCACACAACGCATGAGTAGTTTGGAACTACTGGGTTCTATCGCCGCACAACGGCATGAGTAGTTTGGAACTACCGTACTGGTGTATGGGCACCAGGGCACTAAGTTAATTGCACTGGACCGATTGGACTACTGACTAATGACAGGAATATAGTGGTTTAAGGTTGATTTGGAGTTTTGAGAGATGTTTGTGTTAATGGTTATTATATTTATATACTATGTCCATTTTTCCACCTTTGATGATAGCAATGTGTCTTATCCCCTTCTATATTTGTATATGTTTTGCTTATATGGATACTAGAAGATTTTAAGGAAGATCCGGGTGACGACTATGTGGAGGAACCAGCTGAGGACTTCACTGAGAATTTCTATGTGGAGGAGTTGGATGGGACTCCTTATGAGCCAGAGGCAGGAGGACGAGCTGTTGATGGTAGTAATAGAATTTAAGTAAACAGGGCCAGTGAGTCTAGAACTATGTGTTTATGTTTCCGCAAATAAGTGTTTGCATAATGAGGTACCTGTTAGGGATATTGCTGAGAGGATGCCCTAGATAGTGTTTTGGTATTATATTTAAGTGTGTATTTAAATATGACTTTGATGTTATCTTTCATTGTTGGTCAAATTTTAATTCCTTCGCATTTTCGAATTATAATCAATGTTAATAACACGAGGAATATAAATAAATAACTAATGGCACAAGGGGCACAACGGGGTGTCTCAGGATGCACTTAGAGCTCTTGAAAATGGAGTTTGTGTAAATATCTAGATATTTTCAAATAAATATCTAGATATTTTCACCAAACATCTAGATATTTGTTTTCACTAAATATCTAGATATTTTTTGTTATCTGTCCCCGGCTCCGTCGATTACCCGATTAACGACCAAAACACCCGAGAATCGTCTAATATCTTATTTTTTTACAAAAAATTCAAAATAACCTATCTTGTTGGAAACGTGATAAAAACCTACATTATTTCGTTCACAAATCAAAATTAGGTTTTATGATCATTAAAATCTTACTATCAGTTAAAACACCAACTGTTTTCCGTTCGGACTTTTACCAACATTCGTCTGAATACACATAATATTTTATTTCTGATCAGAAATTTGGAAAGTAGACTTCCTCACGGACAAAATATAAAAAATCTACAAATTTTAGTTTTCAGGTCAAATTAGGGTTTTCTATCAGTATAAAATTATACTGTCAGTTAAAAACGTAGACAGGCTTCAGTTTGAGTTTTAAACCCAAATTTTAACCAGAGCTTCCTACCATAGAGTAAGTTCAAGATATTATTTTGTTTTCTCCAAAATCATTTCCTAAGTCTCAAATAAAAATATAAATAAATCTATTTTTACTATTAAAACAGTGTAATTAAAAACAGGCTGTTACAGTGGACTTTAAGCAAATATATATGTTGTTCGGGAGATGTTTGTTTGGGTGAGAGAATGAATTGAATGTGTCTTAGAGGTGCCTAGCTTAATTATATTATTTAATGGATTAGGTGTGACCTAGAATGCGAGTTGAGGCTATGATGGGAGCTTGAGGCACTAGGTTGTTATTGATGCGAGATAGTGAGATTCATATAGAGGCTTTGATGCATATACTTTTTCAGTCCATGAAGCGTTGATCTGATTTACCATATCAAAAGATAGAAGTACACTATATCGAGTTCTAACCTATCAAAAGATAGAAGAGCACTAAATCGAACACTATCTTATCAAAAGATAGAAGAGCACTATATAGGATCCTATCTTATCAAAAGATAGAAGTGCACTAAGCCGAGTCTCATCCTATCAAAAGATAGAAGTGTACTATACTGAGTTCATTGCATCATACTGCCATGGACTATTGACGAATGTGAAAGGAATAGAGACAGTTATGTTAGCATAAGGGTTTAGATTGCATGAGTTGAGGGTAGAGGACAATATCATAATTTGAGGATGATTTGTTAGTTATGTGTGTATTTTTCCCCTGTATTTTTCTGTATGTGGTACTTTTATTTTATTATGGGATTGCACGTGAAGACCTGATGAACAAACTGAATGTGGAAGAGTTGGATGGAACTCCCTATGAACCGGAAGCTGGAGGTCGAGCTGTGATCCATGGAGATAGAGTATAGATAGTATGGCCAGTATGTTTTTTAGAAGTATTTTATGTGTTTCCGCTAAGTATAACTTTCTTTTAAGTATATGCCTGTGAGGGATCCTACTGAGAGGATACCGTCAACAATGTTTTTTATTAAGTGTATAAGACATATGTGTGTAAGTATGATATATTTATGTTATGATGTGTTAAACTATAAGAAGTTGTATGTTTAATTAACTTAAGTTTTAATTTTTACGTATTTTAACATTAAGCGCTCAATTAAGAAATTAATTAAGGAGGCCTTAGTCTAATAAAACAACGGGGCACAACTAGGTGTCTCATTTTGGTATCAGAGCAGTTCGATTCTAATCGGATTGTGAGGTCTAGGGTGTTGTTACTGGCCGTGTCTAGTTGAATCCACATCGGATTTTAACTATGCTTAGAAGTGGGTAGTGTGTCCGAACTTGACGCGATAATTAACATTAGTATAGCATATAGTATTTGTATACTTGTCTAAGTAGTATTATATGTCATACTAATGAAAGCAGATGATTTCTTTTACAGAAACATGGTTCGTGGAATAGGACATCTGATCGATAGTGGTGACAGAACTCCAGAAAGAATTGTCGGAGCTGACAATGTGGAAAATAATGATACCGAAAGTGGAGGAGAGTCATCTGAGACTCAAGATACCATGAAAAACATCGCTACTGCTCTGTTACTACAAACACAACAGAATGCTGAGATGCTGCAGAAGAATAAAGAGCAGCTGGAACTAAAGAATCAGAGGAGGGCTGTAGCAGCTGAAGATGCCGGATTGAATACGTTTCTGAAAGGGTAGCCACCTCAATTTCGAGGAGAGTATGACCCAAAGAAGGTTGAATGGTGGGTACAAGAAATAGAGAAGATATTTGCTACTGTACGCTGCAGTAAGGATAGGAAGGTGACTTATGCTGCCTTTATGCTAACTGGAGGAGCAGAGTTCGGGTAGAAAGGAAAGAAAAGACTATTGGAAGCTGAGAACAGAAACATTAACTGGCAGTTATTCACCGGTTGCTTCTTCGAAAAATATTTTCCGCGTCTAGTTCGATGCGAGAAGGAAAAGGAATTCACAAACCTCAAACAAGGCAACATGTCTGTAGGTGATTATGCATCATGCTTTGAGGCACTGATTAAGTTTTCAGAGTACTATCAGAGGTTTCCGAATGAGGACTAGCAATGTAGAAGATTTGAGGAAGGACTCAGAAACGAGCTGTAGAGGGCTGTGGTGTCTCTCGACATTCAGAGTTTTCCAGAACTGGTTGACAGATGTAGCACTATTGAAAGTATAGATGTGAGGATGGCTGCTGAGCAGAAGCAACAAAGGATTGGAGGTCCTATTCGATCAGATGTTCAGAGGAGAATTGATAGTGGTTCTCAGTGGAGACGAGAACCATATAACAGATCAATGCAGACAATTGCACCATCACCAGTTCCTACGGCCCCGGTGGGTGGAGCAGGCCAGCAGCAGCAAAGAGATTTAGGTTGTTACTTATGTGGAGGACTGCATTATCTGCAAGATTGCAAGGAGAGACCTGGTTGTCTCCATTGCGGTAAACCAGGTCATTTCGCTCGTGAGTGTAGACAGAGAAATAGGCAGCAGACTGTAGCTGCTGGTAGAGGAGCTGGTAGTCATAGAGGTGAAGCTGGGAGGAGAGATCCAAGAATAGGGCAACAGATGGCTAGACCTCCAACCACTGGGAGTGTAACATCCAAGTTTTATGGCATAGTTTATATGTTTGATGACTAGGTTTAGGACCTTGGTTTAAGGTTTAATATGCATGTTTAGGTGTTGGGAGCCTTGCATGGAAAGTACGAGATTAACCTGCGTTGAATTGAATGAGAACGTATTTTAGAATTTCCGTTATACCGTTTAGAACGTTTAAGAATGCACAATAGGAAATTTATTTTTGTGGAAGAGATTATGCATTTTTGAGGGCTTGGCTTTATTCCTTAGGAATATAGGAGTCTATGTTTCAAATTTCAGGTCAATCGGATTTCAAACGAGCTCATAATGCGATTAAACGTATGAAACAGGAATGCTGGACAACAACCAGCGCTGAGTGCTGGCTTCCCTGCACTGAGCGTCATTCAGAGGGACATGTGGCGTGATGAGATTGGCCCGGGAAGGTGGTGCAGAAGCACCAGCGCTGAGCGCTGGTGCTGGGCGGTGAGCGCCGGGCGCCAGAAATAAAAAAAAAAAGAGTTTTTAAAAGAGAATTTCGTGGAACCCTTTAGAAAGTGGCAGAAAACTCAGAAAATTTAGAGAGAGAGGGAGAGGAGAGAAAGAAAGAGAGAGAAAAATTCTAGAGCTGATTCCGATCAATCCGTTCGTCCTATTGGAAAACCGGTTATACCGTTGTGATCCTCACAACTTCTACTTCATCATCCTACCTTTATTTTCTTGGTTAGGCTAAGGTAAGTATATGCTTTATGCCGAAATGTTGTCCGTGATAGTATTGAAGTTATCTCTCAACCCGTTTATCGGTTTTCAATTCCGTCTTCAAATTTGAGCTACACATAACATGTACTTCGTGAATATGTGTTCTGGTGAATTTTTGGAGCCCCGGAGGTAGGAGAACCTCACAAGGAAGATTTGAGGAGTTGAGAGCGGGCTCGTTTCGTTGCTCTAAAGCTAGCCTTCACATCTCAGGTGGGGGAAAGAAGCTTCCTATCGTCGGAATTGGCTAAGTAACATATTATTCAATAATGGCGTAGGGCGACCTAAACCCTACTAGTGGGTGAATAATTGACAATGTCAATATCACATTGGTGACTACTTAGTGGTACCAATGATGATATGGAGATTGTAGGTTTATCGCTGTTAGGTTAATTTTATAATATTTGAGGTTGTCTGGTATTATCATATTGGAACTGCTTGCTGTGTGCTGTTTGGGTTAACCTGTTAATTATAGTTTATTATGTTTGTTTGAATAAGTTATTATTATTTTTTTATTATTATGATTTTATTATTATGATTTTATTATTTTATTGATAATATGTATTGAGTGATAATATGCTTTAGCTGCTATGACTTGCTTAGTTGGTTCCTAGGCAATGAGATATGATATTTTAAAGTGATGCATGTTTGGGGAGAGTATGATATGTGACTTAGTTGTGCCTAACCTAAGTAATTAAATATTATATTTATGATGAGATTGATGATACGATGAGAGATATTATATGAGATGGTGATGAAAGGTTGAGGCACTAGGCCATGAACCAATACTAGTCGGTGAGACACATATAGATGAGTGGTGTTAATCACAGCCGTGTGAGTGGAACACACGAGGTCAGTGTATCTGATTACGGATACCGGATATCACGGGTCAGTTTCGTAACAGAAATGGGGGAGACTATTGTGATACTCTTGTAGTCCTTGACGAGTTGCTCTGAGTGCTTATGCACTATTTCTCCATAGGACGCGCTGAGGTCTTTTGGACGCACTGAGGTCTATGGAGAATAGGGGCGCACCATTATGTGCTTATAGCGCTATTCCCAATGGGGGAATAGTGGCGCACCATGCTTATGCACTATTCCCTATTAGAGATGAGGGAATAGGGGCGCATAGAAATATTTGGATACGCACCGCATGGACGACTGACTAATATCCCTAATCAAACGAGGGATGTGTGATAGGATTAGGTGGTGGCCACATCAGCATACATGATTATTTACATGAGTGCGAAGGGTAGAGGAATATTATCTATTTTGAGGATGAGTGTTATATCTATATGTGTTTATTTGGTGATCCATGTATGTGTGCTATTATTGTTGATATGTTATGTAGCCTTTTCCGCTTATGAAGATAGCACGTTTCTTATCCCCTATTTTCTCTATATTGTGTATGTTTATTTATGTGATCGTTATGAGAAGACTCTGCGGAGGAGCCAGCTATTGAGGAGCGTTGAAGGACTTCTTATGATCCAGATGTTAGGTAACGAGCAGTGGATCCTAGCGGTATAGTTTAGATAGAGTCTATGGCCAGTGCGTCTTTTGAGAAGTATCTTCCGTTGCTTTTGTCAGCTTATGCTAGTGTGTATATTTTGGGACCCTGCTGATGGGGTACCCTTTTTAATTTGTTAGCATAGTATGTTTGTATTTATATATATGTGTGGTGTGATGTTTTATTTTTGTTCTTTACTTTTAAGTTTTTAACATTTATATGATTTTCTGTGTATATGTCTAACGCTAATATTACAATTAAGTTTTTGTTAATTTAGGTTTTTCTTTAATGAGACATCGGGGTGTCTCAGGGAGAGTGTTTACCATGAGGGGAGTTGATTCCTCTCACCCTGCAGGTCTCATAGAAGGTATGTGTAATTTTGATATAATCGGAATAGTGGAATACGCCCCAACGATCTAAGATTGTGATTGGATACATTGAGTAGGAAGTTAAGGTAGTATTGATCTTGGTGTTAAATGTAAGAGGTAAATGTGGAAATAATGATTTCTGGTGCTAAATTAAGTTTTGATTATTTCCTTCTAGGGTGATAGATTAAGTTGAAAAGTTAAGGACATGGAACAGAATGTAGTGATGGATAAGTTCGAGGATAATAGAATGATATAATGATGAATTCTGTTACGAAGTTACCGCTGTCACTTAAGGGAAGACAGCGATGAGAAGTACGATGTAGGATCTTTAGATTAAGATACGAATGCAAGATTCTACCCAGTTTTGAGTCAAGAAATTTCGAGGACGGAATTTTTTTCTAAGAGAGGTAGTAATGTAACAGCTTGATTTTTAATTACGCTATTTAACCGGTTAAAATATAATTAATTATATTTTAATCTAAAAGTTAGAAAGTGATTTTTAATAAAATAAAATCATATTCATAGTCTCTCTTATGGTAGAATGTTACGGTGAAATTTTGGGTTGAAAATTCAGACGGAGCCCGGTCTGCGTTTTCACCGACAGTAAGATTTTATTGAGCAGAAACCCTAATTTCGACTCGTGAATGAAACCATTAGGTTTTATATTTTGTTCCGGAGTATTTTCCAAGTTTCGAAAAAAATTGTTAGGAATGAAATTAATATTATTTTATTCGGGCGTAATCTTTAAGAAAACGCGTAAAACCTAAGTCGAGGGATAAGTCGGGTATACGACGGAGTCGATTATAGAGCTGAGGTATTAGGAGAGGTTAATGTAGCAGAGAGGACAAGGATTCCAGCCTGAAATTTTAGTAATCGGGAATTTTCAAGTGAAATGACCAAAATACTCCTAAGCTTAACCTAACCGACGTTGAGTTAAATTTTAACCATGGTTAATTCTTGTGGACAAGAAGCAGCCACACCTCTCATTTAATGTGAGCCATATGTTTATTAACCATAGTTAGTAAAGTAACCTTAGTTAAGTTAATTATTAACTATGGTTAATCATATATTAATAAAATAATCACAAAACTCATTAATGTAAAAGCTAAATAACCAAACAAGGCCTAAGATTTTCCCTATAAAACCCCCTTGAGGCCGCAGTCCCCTCCCCATTTCTTCTCTTCATCTTCTTCATTTTCTTCCTAAAAATACACTAAACTCCATTGTTAATCTTCAAGAGCTCAAATTCATGCTTTATGAAAACATTGCCAAGATCATCAACATTTCTCCATATTCTTCACACTCTTAAGGTAATAAGATCATCCATGATCATCTCCTTCCATTCTTAAGCTTTTGTTCTTCATATTTCATGAGTTTCCATGTCTAGATCTAGAACTTTAAATAATTCTAGAAAATTGTAAAAAAATCATAAAAATATGAAACCAATTTCTATGATCTAGTTATGATCCCTACTTTCATTATCCAAGAGCATGTAATAAAAAACATTTCCCTTCCCTATGTTCTTTTAGATGGCCGAAACCCTCTCAAAAATGAGTTTGATGATTTTTTTCAATTTTTGAAGTCTAATACTTGATTAAAGCTCACTAGTACTTGTATGATTTAAATTTAAGAGCTTAAGTCCAACTAAATTTTCTAGCCTAACTTTTTCATGAAGGCCGAAACCCTAGGGAAAGAGAAATGGATGATTTTTGTTCAATCTTGAACTTATGACAATTTATCTTGTATACTTAATACTCTAGGATAATTTATCTAAGAGATTAAGTTGATTTGAAAATCCTAGCCAATTTCACTATACATGGCCGAAACCCTAACCTATTTAGTTAGAGGATTTGTTTCATATTTTTGAATTATAGCAATTTATCTATGTTACCTAATACCTTAGGAACTAGCATCCAAAATATTAGAATGAGAAAATGATCCTAGCCCTAATTTGAATTGAATGGCCGAACTTAGCTATTCTAGGATTAAGGGTGATTTTGTTAATTAATTATAGTTATGTTGTTTGGTTGAAGGAGAAACTGTTAAACTGTGGTGTGATAAGGAGAAACGTCAGATTCGGGATTTCGGTGATAACGGTGGGGGAAAGAATTATATTTTATAATAATTGTGCAGGGCGATTTAAACCCTACTAGTAGTCGATTAATCGACAAGACCAAAATCGCATTAGAAACCTTTTCTGTGAAACCAATGGTGATTCGGGGATTGTAGGTTTATCGACATTAGGTGGATTTTAAGTATTTGATGATGTCTGACTTTATGTTTATTTAATTGATTGTGATACGCTGGTTGAGGTATTCCACTGCATGTGACGTATTATTTTTTATGTTTGAATATTCTGTTGATTAATGTGTTATGCATGATCTGCCTAGTTTAATATTGTGCTTAGTGGACTTTAAGCAAAGATATATGTTGCTCAGGAGATATTTGTTTGGGTGAGAGAATGAATTGAATGTGTCTTAGAGGTGGCAAGCTTAATTAAATTATTTAATGGATTAGGTGTGACCTAGAATGCGAGTTGAGGCTATGATGGGAGCTTGAAGCACTAGGTTGTTATTGATGCGAGATAGTGAGATTCATATAGTGGCTTTGATGCATATACTTTTTCAATCCATGACGCGTTGATCTGATTTACCCTATCAAAAGATAGAAGTGCACTATATCGAGTTCTAACCTATCAAAAGATAGAAGACCACTAAACCAAACCCTATCTTATCAAAAGATAGAAGAGCACTATACCGGATCCTATCTTATCGAAAGATAGAAGTGCACTATGCCGAGTCTCATCCTATCAAAAGATAGAAGTGTACTATACTGAGTTCTTTGCATCAGACTGCCATGGACTATTGACGAATGTGAAAGGAATAGAGACAGTTATGTTAGCATAAGGGTTTAGATTGCATGAGTTGAGGGTAGAGGACAATATCATAATTTGAGGATGACTTATTAGTTATGTGTGTTGCTTGTCTCTGACATTTATTGTATGATATACGATGACTCTTTTCCACTTTTTGATGATAGAAATGTTTCTTATCCCTTGTATTTTTCTGTATGTAGTACTTTTATTTTATTATGGGATCGCACATGAAGACCCGGTGAATGGACTGAATGTGGAAGAGTTGGAAGGAACTCCCTATGAACCAAAGCTGGAGGTCGAGCTGTGATCCATGGAGATAGAGTATAGATAGTATGGCCAGTGTATCTTTTGGAAGTATTTTATGTGTTTCCGCTAAGTATAACTTTCTTTTAAGTATATGCCTGTTAGGGATCCTACTAAGGGGATACCCTCAACACTGTTTTGTATTAAGTGTATAAGACATATGTGTGTATGTATGATATATTTATGTTATGATGTGTTAAACTATAAGAAGTTGTATGTTTAATTAACTTAATTTTTATTTTTTACGTATTTTAACGTTAAGCGCTCAATTAAGAAATTAATTAAGAAGGCCTTAGTCTAATAAAACAACGGGGCACAACAGGGTGTCTCACTCTGCCGTTCCGACTTTGTTCCTTCGCACTCTCGGCTGATGTGACCAGACTTGCTACACTTGAAGCAGATGATGTCTGTCTCCTTACACTGAGTAGTGAAGTGTTCATGTGTGCCGCACTTGCCATATCTGATGGGCCTAGGAGCGGAAGAATTCCAACTCCTAAACCTGCCTGAAGGTGACTGTGGTTTACTGCCACCACGCTTGAAGTCCCGGCCGACTGGAGCCAGACGCTGCTTCCCTTTGTCCTTCTGATCGTTCTTCCTGTTCCCTTGAGCTTCTGAAATCTTGTAGTTGAACACTCTGGACTTGTAGGCATCCTCGAATATCCTACACTTGTTCACCAAGACCGGAAAGATGCGAATCTCCTGATAACTGATCGCCTGCTTGATTTCTGGGCACAGACCATCCTCGAATTTTACACACTTGGAGCAGTCGTCATTCACATACTGATACAATGTGTAATAATGAACGAGCTCCTCAAACTTTGTGACGTACTCTCCCAAAGACATATTCCCTTGCTTCAGAGCCAAGAAATCCATCTCTTTTTTGTCGCGGATGTCAGCTGGAAAGTACATCTCCAAGAATCTTTCCTTGAAGACGTTCCAAGTAACCACTGTACCCTCAGCTTCCAAACGCTAGCGACAATTCTCCCACTAGTGATCATCTTCCTCCTTAAGCATGAAAGTCCCAAAGATGACTTTCTGAATGTCGTTACATCCCATAGCCCGGAAGATCTTCTTGGTCTCCTTCATCCACAAAAGAGCACCTTCAGGGTCATGAGCTCCGTTGAAGGAAGGTGGATTGTTCAGCTAGAACTTATCGAGACCCTGAAACTCAGCTGGTCCTCCATTGTTGTTGTTCTGGCTCTGTCCTATAGCATTGGCAAGCAGTGCCAACGCATCAGCGATAGCCTGATTGTCCCTACCTCTTCCTGCCATTGGTTCATGCACATGTCCAAGACAACTATTAAAAACAGAGAACCAAGTAGGAAGAACTATACTAAGCATCATTATCTTTAATAAATATAGATAATTCAAACAAAAGCAACACAGAAGACTCATAATAGACTCATACCACGGCCTGATAGGACAAACCTGCTCTGATACCACTAAATGTGACACCCTCTACCCCGCATGTATTTACAAAGCATTTAAATCAAAGCTATAAAGTAAAAACATGCATTTATTTCATAAAAATCAAACCAAGGTAAAAGGCACCACATTGTAATAACGTCTCAATGCATAAAAATAACATAAGCCTACCATAACGAAAACATAGCATAAAAGAAACCCAACCCCGATGTCACATTACATAGCTGGTATAACCAAAATCCGGAAACATCACGGATAACAACATAACTATGAAAAACTTGAAATCCTAAGACAAGAGTAGCGGCTCCTCAGAGACACTCCTCAACCGGCTGCTCACCATCCTCTACTTACCAAAAAGGTACATGCAAAGCAACAACAAAGAACGGGGAGTAAGAAACAAATATATGAACATATAGTATAACAAGCATTATAGCATAACAACAAGTCAACATCATTCATATCATTTCAATAAGTATGCTATGCGATGCAGCGCTACTCCACTACTCCATTATGCACTTGGATCCATTCTACCTCAGGAAGTCAACTTAAGAGTTACATATCCATTAAACACCAACGCCAGAATTCACCAAACCATGGTTGAACCCCACGGATAGCTGACTCACCTTACTCTTGGATGCGTCACCATGGGTGTACATGATTCACTTGAATCGCCACGGACGGCCAGATCGTCGTTCTCTAGGATGACCTCCCCTATGTTGAACATATCCCACTAACAACTCCAATGCATGAATGCGTGAGGAACATCAACACACAAACAACAACCACCACCTCCGCTTGGGCCACTTATCGACCCAAGTTTGATCACCATCAACACCTCGACCACTTGGCTATCGAGGCCCCCTTGGCCATTAGGCTACCAAGGTTCAACGTTATCTTTTAATTAACACTCTGGCCAATAAGCACCAGAGTTCAACACCTTGACCAATAAGCATCAAGGTCCCCTTAGCCATTCGTGTTGGCCGTGGCAACCATACCTAAGAGGGGGGTGAATTGAGTTTTAGATAAAAATGAGAACTTTTTCGATAAATCAAAAACCCTTTTTAAAGTTAAAACAGAATTCGCAGCGGATAAAAGATTATTGTCGAATTGAAGCGCTTGATAAAAATAAACGGTTTGAAACTAAAGCGCTATAAAGTAAAATGCAATAAAGTAAAGAGGATAGGTAAAGAAGATGAACACCACAATATATCTTGGTTCGGCCACAGACTACCCATGTGGCCTACGTCCAGTCCCCAAGGCAATACCACCAAGGGTTTTCAATCAACTCTAGTTTTTAAACAGGATCAACTAGAACCTTTACAATTTAGAGAACCCTTAACACAAATCTCAGGACATACGATCCCTTGTGTAAGAGCCTCAAACACTAGCTTTTAAACAGGCGCAGCTAGAACCTTTATAATGAAGAGAACCCTGAACACAAATCACAGGACATACAATCCCTTGTGTAAGAGCCTCAAAAATATCCCAAGAGATATACCCTCTCTTGTAAGAATAGTAATCAAAAGAAGGTTTGAGTCAATCCGACTCTTACCAATGTAAAGCACTCTAATTAGAGCAGATAAAAACAAATTGAAGCACAAGATATAAGAACACATATATGATGTGTAGAACTCTCAAAATAATATGGTCAAGTGATAGTGTAAGAGAGTAGTATAGAAAATGATTATTAGAGTTTTAGCACATAGAGAAATAGTAGAGTTGTAACTTGTGATGGCTCAAAGTGATTTTTAAATTTGTGCAGATTAAGCTTAGAATATAAACACACACAGATATCACTACTGTCTCGCGTGTGTGTTTTTAGGCTGCAAGTCTCTTTGCCTTTTTAAGAGCCTCAAACACTAGCTTTTAAACAGGCGCAGCTAGAACCTTTATAATGAAGAGAACCCTGAACACAAATCACAGGACATACAATCCCTTGTGTAAGAGCCTCAAAAATATCTCAAGAGATATACCCTCTCTTGTAAGAATAGTAATCAAAAGAAGGTTTGAGTCAATCCGACTCTTACCAATGTAAAGCACTCTAATTAGAGCAGATAAAAACAAATTGAAGCACAAGATATAAGAACACATATATGATGTGTAGAACTCTCAAAATAATATGGTCAAGTGATAGTGTAAGAGAGTAGTATATAAAATGATTATTAGAGTTTTAGCACATAGAGAAATAGTAGAGTTGTAACTTGTGATGGCTCAAAGTGATTTTTAAATTTGTGCAGATTAAGCTTAGAATATAAACACACACAGATATCACTACTGTCTCGCGTGTGTGTTTTTAGGCTGCAAGTCTCTTTGCCTTTTTAAAGCCAAATACTAATGTTGAAGAGAGATAAGGCTATAATGTGAGATATGAAATTCGCATTTAGTAGCAATATTGATATTGCATCAAAGGATAAGGCATTGACGTGAAAGAGCTATAAATGATTTTCATGGAGCACAAATTTATTTTGTCAATTGATTTATGAATGAGAATAATCCAATTTGAATAATTGTTGCACCAAAGCAATGATTGAGTTTTATTCTTTCAATTAAAAACTATATGGCCGTTGAAGTATGAAGTGGGCAAATAAAAAAATGGACCAAGATTTTGTGCTTACAATAAATAAGCAAATCTGTTTGTTATTGGAGAAAGACAATGCCCATAAAAAAACGTGTAATTGCTCAGCTAGCACATGGAATTGATTATGAAAGTTGAGTATCAATTTTGGCAATTTGAAAATCACATGTAATATTAACTGACAGCAAATTCGTTTGAGAATATGCAAGATATGTCCATTTGAAATTCTTGGCAATTGTAACGTTAAAGCATGAATGAATGCTGAAGATTTCAATGCAAATATTCAATGCAAATTTGCCTTGCTTAAAATGATATGAACGTTGAGAATATCTTTGGCTATTAGAGAAAACAATCAGCCTATTAATGTTGAAGATATGAATGAGGCAATAAGATAAATGTCTAAAATCTGATCATTTGAATTTAATGCAAATATGGTCATAAGGAAAACGTGCAAGGCTAAGGCTCAGCAAAGAATTTTATTTCCTTAAGAAAAATATGAATAAACACTTGAGTGAGATACTTTGATGATGCTAGACATTTCAGAAATTGTTTTGATATAATAAATATTATTATTTTTATTTTATTTTATTTTAATTAAAAAATATTTTGCTTTTCATCATTAAATGTCAGATTTTAACACATGTTATAATCTTTTTAAGCATATATTAAATGTGTGTATGTGAGACCAATATTAAATTGAGAGCTCCACTTACCATTTACACACATCTTCTAAAACAAGCAATACAAATACTAAAATTCCCATTTTGCCCATCTTGACTGCTTGTTTGACTTTTTGCCGCATTTTGTACTTAAGTCATTTTCACGCTTTTTGCAATTTGATCCTTTTGTTGAATTTGCATGTTGGTCCTTGGACTTGAAATTACTCTTTTGCTCATCATCAAAACAAAAGTACCTATCAAGGCATATATCCACAATTCGGCTACCAAGGTACAATATCATCTTTACACTTGCATTAAGTTATGCTTGTTAAGTCTTCATTGAGTTATCTAGCTTGTCATCACTGCGTTTGGTGTCTTATCATCATCGTTGGACATTTGGGGTGGAACACCCCTGTTCTGCTTCTGTGTTTCTATTTTGGACAGATGAGCACGGGCGTGCTCACCCTCAGCATGGGCGGACGTGTTGCCTATTGAGCACAGCCGTGCTCGTAAGAGCATAACCGTACTCTTCTGGGAAGAAAGGGTTTAGTAACCCTTACTACGTTTCCTAGGGCATTCGAAGATCAAACCTATTGGCTTAAACTACATCATCAAGCTTCAGTTTCATTATCCTTATTTAATTGCAAGTCTTACACTTATGGGGAATTAATCCTTTAATCATAGCTTCGTTATAAAGTCCCTAAACACTCAAGAATCAATCAAAGGGTCCTTAACTAAGCCTTTGAGCATTTACCTCACTCTTTAATACGGTTTGAATCTTATGAACAACTGGGAAACATCCCTTGGTCATTATTAATGTTTTCAATGTCTTATTAATATCTTCAACATTCGATTCACAACATCCACCAAACAGTCGAGTCATGCATTCATGATAACAACATCATCACATTCATGTAAGGCATAATCACCAATAAACAGTTCATAATTCAATTAACAATTAAACATGGCACAGGCAACATCAATCATAAAATACTATCATCATACTAATAACAATCAATTTCATATAGACATAGCAAGATAGCAATTAATAAACAATAGAGTCATGGGTTAACCCTTCATCTTATGCTACCCCCAATGCTTACATGTTCATACTATCCCTTTTCCCCATACCTGGTATGAAGATCAAAGCCCCTTAGCTAAGTATAAACGAAATTGGTGTCATTCCCTCGAACGACTCGACGAACTCCTAAAGCCTTGGCCAAGCACAAATAATTAACTAAATTAATCTCCAGTTAACTTAAAGAGAAAAGGAGATTAATGAGGGAAGACTACGTTACCTTTTGATGACACTAGCGCGTGACTTCTCTCCCCAAACTAGAGCAAGAACACCAAGAACTTGGTTGGGTTCAAAGGAAGGGAAAGGGGAAAGGTTTCTGACACACTTTGATTGCCCAAAGTGCCAAAATAGGGTTTGGCTCGCAATCCTCATGGACTGCTTCTATTTATAGACTCTGTGACCTGAGCACAGTCGTGCACCCCATTAAGCATAGTCGTGCTCAACTTAAGCACAGGGTAATGCTCAAGTCAGCACGGTCAGACAAAAAGAACGTCACATTGAGTGCGTTTCTGACCGTGCTCCCCTTGAGCATGACCGTGCTCGTGGCTTACTTAGCCACTGAGCACGCCTATGAGCACTAGCATGCTGGTACATGAGCACGGGCGTGCTCATGCACCAGAAATGGATTTTAAGCCAAGGAAATACCACTTAGCCCCAAAAACATTTCTAAGGCAAACAAGGCATACATACAATGCATATAACATACTCAAGGCTTTATATGAAAAATGGGGTGTTACATTTTGTCTCAGTTTCTTCTTTTTAGACTTTGACATCACAGGAGTAAAATCACGTGGATAATCATGAAATTGCTTATCTCATGTGGCTGAATGATCAAACCCTGAAGGACATTGAAAGGAAGAACACTAGAATCCAATCCCATGAGGGGACACCTGTGGTTGCAAATGGATCTGAGCCCATTTATGTAGGTGATCATGTCCAAGGGATGATAGAGAGCAACGTGGACGCCATGCAAAATCAGCATTGGTCCATGGACTCAGTCAATGGAGGTGGGAATGTTCTATTTGGATATGTTAATCTCCCAATTAATGGCATTTGGCCTGGAACTTTTGTCCCTTAGAGAATCATATTCTTCATATTCAAGAGTCTATCTTCTGTACTTGGTCTCTTTAAAGACTTTTGTCTTTGAATGTGTCTATGCTTAGTCACAGTAATTGGTCATGGTCTAGTTTTAATTTAAGCATGTTTGTTGTAACACACCGATTTATTGATTAGGGTTTAAGGAAGAGATTAAGGATAATTAAGCTCTTAATCTTGTTCCTTAGGTGCTAATGAGTCTGTATATCAAATTTGAGGTTAATTGGACTTTGAACGGACTCAGAACGCACCGAAACGCGTGAAATCGGGCAAGCGACAGCAGGCCAGAATGCTTAAGCATGGGGATATGGGCGTTTGAGCGTGTTGGTTGAGTTGACAGGTGGCTTGTTGAACGACGCATGGAGGAGACGTGGTGATGCAGGAGGCCACGCTCAAGTGTGGGAGGATGCATATATGCCTGAGGTTGCTTTGTTATCTGCTGTATGTTCATTATGGATGTTGTGATGTTTGATGTTTGATCTGTGATAACATGCTTAACATGTTGTTTGGTTACTATTAGTAGTGATAATATGTTTATATATGTTCTAGTTGTTGCTGAAGATGATTGTCTGGTTGTGATGTTAGAACCCTAATTGACACCCTAAGGGTACTCTGTTTGGATTGACATTGGAAAACGGTATATGGGTACCGTGTTGAGATGTGGATGTAGTGGCATTGTAAAGCATGTAGGAATGAGTTTGGTACTGAGACTCATGCGAGGTAGGTGTACCCGGGTGCGGGTACGGAATATGGAGAGGGACAGTTCTGGGAACCTTGGGGATGTAGTTCGGTCTGGAATGGTTTTCGAGAGACCAATGATTTGCACCCACTATGTCGAGACCGCCCTGGAGGCTTGGCTATCTCGACGTCTGGCTTATAGTATTCCAGTAGCAGGTGGACCTTCCGAGGCTACCAAGATACCCCTATTGGAGAATGTGCTCATAGGGGGAAGCACCCTTATTGGTCACGGTGAGCGGAGTGGTACCCTGGACAAGCCAACTGACATTCTCTGGGAAAGGGAGGCCTGTGTGATAGAGGAAAAGAGAATGTCCGGGAATCGGAGTTCCTTGTGAGAGTGATCGGCCGACATGCATAGGAGTGTGACTCCTTAAAGGATTTAATCCTACATGTGGATCGAGGATGTTTTGTAAATAGTTGACTTGCGAGATGGTTGCTATATGTAAATCTCTGTTGTATGTTAGCATATTGTATTGTGCCCTGACCCCCTTTTTATGGTGTTATAGTAGCTTATGTCCCTTCCCTATCTCTTTCTATCTTTATGTGTTGTACGATTGATAGATGAGCAGCAGCCGTACAGCAATGGCGATAGGACCGGAGCACCGATCGATGCACTATTTGCAGAGGATCCCACCGAGGGTCCAGATCTTAGGCTACAATGAGATTGTCTACCATGATGACCGCGGGTGGCAGGTGGACCACTCATAGTCTTTCATGTGTTACGTCGGCCCGGTCAGCATCTATATCTGCCTTGGAGGAGGACTTTTTTTTACCCTGCTTGGTTCGTATCGCATCTCTCAGCATCTACTTTTCATGGAGATGTGGTATCCGTCTCAACAGCGTGAGTTCTCGGATGACAGGTGGAACATGATGGACCGATCAGAGGTTCGCGACGGAGTAGGCAGAGTCTATCGAGGCATGAGGAGGAGGAGCGTGCAGACGATGTACCATTACTGTCATCGCCGAGTTATCGTGAGCAGTGACGAGTCGGTATGGGAGCCCAGGATCAGGACCAGAGATGCTACAGATTATTGTTGTACTTTCGGCAAGGGCGAGGGTAGTTCCAGACGCCCATATTGTCTGTGATATGGTTTGTCAGTAGCGTTTGCTAGGAGAGAGCCTTTAAGTGTTATTTTTGATTTTGATGTATTTTGTGTGAGGCAGGGTGGGTAGATGCTGTCTGTATAGATTTTATATCTTTCTCTGATACCAGAACGTCTGTTTCTATTATTTTCTACAGTTTTTATAGTTTCGTAGGGTGATGATCCCTCTGTTAGGATCTACTACGACACACTTAGGAGACTCATGTACATATTATTTACATACGTCATTTCTGTTTTTATTCCCCTGTGCATGGTTTATAAGTTTTACTTTTACCAGCTTCCGGAACTATATTATTTCCGTCTATAATAAGCACGATAACGCTAATAAACCGATTAAGAATTAGTTAAGTAGGATGGTTCTTTAATGGGACATCGGGGTGTCTCATTTGTGCTATGTTTGAAAAACACGGCCATTGTCGTTTAAAAATGTTTACTCTTAAAAAGTTGGAGTAAGCAGTGGAATAAATAGAGACTCTTGTTCAGTTCCTTTCTACTAATTTTTTTTAAGTGCACCAGGGATATCTCTAGCATGCTTGATAAACTCAATTGTATACCAACTATATTGAGGCTGAAGCCTTTGAATCTATTGCCATAGTAGGGGATGCTGTAAAAGATGGCTCTGCTAGGGTTTTACACCATGTAAATTCCTAGGGTTTTTGCATGGTTCTCATGGCTACTCCGATCTGCCCTTGGGGTTTTCTTGCTTCTCCCCTCCCTCTCCTTCACATCCCTCTTCGATTAACAATCATCTCTCTCAACGAAGGACCTTTGCTCAAGCTTTGAGCAATTCTCTTGATGTTTATTTATCTCAACTTCCTCATCCTTGTATCAAAGGAGATGTCGTGTCAATCAAGATAATGGTGGAAGAGTATCATAAAGGCATCAATGCCTGTAAGATGAATCTGCACGGTCGCTTGCTGCTCTCAAAGGGTGATAAACCTATGAAATTCACTAACTTGTGGGACAAGTTAACTGCTCTTTGGAAACCTATTGGGCAATGGCACATGACTTCTCTTGGTAGAGGATACTTTGAATTTAGTTTCTCTACACAAAAGGATCTGAGGAGTGTCTGGTCTGTTGGCACCTGGAATTTGAAACTTGGTTTAATGAGACTGTCATAATGGATTCCTGATTTTAATCCTAAAAACCAGAAGCAAACACATTCACAGTGTTGGATAAGAATTTGTGAATTGCCTCAAGAATACTAGCGTCCAAGAATCCTCTTTGAAATTGCTTTTGCAATTGGTAATCCAATCTCAATTGATGACATGACTAGAAGGAGAATGTATGGTCACTATGCCAGAATATTAGTTGATCGTGATCTAACTTGGACACTTCCCAATCAGATTATGGTGGAAAAAGAGAAATTTTTATTCTATGTGGGAATTGAGTATGAGAAACTTCCAAACTTCTGTGATTTCTATGAAAACATCAGTAATTCTATTGATAAATGCAGTAAGAAAGGAGGGCAATTGGTATCCAAGAATCAATATTTGCCTAGAAAGGTAATCCTTCTGTTTCCCAAATTTATGTTCCTAAGGTTTCTAATCCTGGTGACAAAAATAAGGAGGTTCAAGTGCTACTACTGATAAGGTGATTCCAGTTGAATTTCATGTTGAGAGTGAAAAACAAGATAATTTAGTTAATGGTGATAAGACTATTGCAAATGAGGCAGAAAAATCGATTGATGATCCAATTAGAGAACTGGCTATTGTATATGCATTAGTAGAGGATCAAGGAGATCAGGATGAAGGGAATTCAGATTCTGATTCAGTAGAAACAATCTATGATGAGAATTTGGTTGAGCTCCAGGATAGGGAGAGTGTTGTCCCAGAATCTCCTTTGGACGGTGTTCATACTAATTTGGAAGTGGTAGAGAAGAGTAATGGAAAGGAATTGTCCATTGCCAGTAGTGATTAATCTCCTTTTATGGGAACTCCGTATAACCCTCAAGTAGATCAGGACTTGACAATTGTCTCCAAATTTTGGAGTGCTAGAGTGGAGGAAGAAGAGCTTTCTTCTGCATGCTAGGGAATAGCATATATTGCAAATCAAGTAGATGGCCCCTTTGAATTGGCCTTGTCTAAATCACAGAAGAAGAAGTTAAGGCAGAGACAAAAGAGGAATGGAAATCAGGCTGTGTAGAATACCGATTCAGGGTAGGACCTTCGAAGAACCTTGCCTAATGAAGATTCTTTTTTGGAATGCAAGGGGAATCTCCAACCATCCCACAAGGTTGGTTCTGAAACATCTATGTTTGACTCATAAACCTGACTTCCTATTTACAGCAGAACCATGGATGCTTGTTCATGATTTTCCTGTTCATTTTTGGAGTTCTTTAAACTGAAAGTCTTTGCTATGAATGATAGACAATAGCATAATCCAAAAATATGGTGTATTTTCAAAGATAATTTGGATCCCTCCTTGATTCAAGCTTCCAAACCGCATGTCTCTTTCTCAGTTTTTTTGGGAGAATCAGCAGGTCTATATCTCTACCATTTATGCTTGTACTACTTATGTGCAAAGGAGACTCCTTTGGGCTGAATTGCTCCTATTGCAACAATCTCACTAAGGCCCTTGGTGCTACATTGGTGATTTTAATGCCATATTAGGTGCTCATGAAAAGAACGGTGATAACTTTCCTATGCAAGTTTCTTGTGATGAGGTTAGGAGTTGGTCTGATTGTTATCACTTATGTTTTAACTCGAGGAGCAGATTATACTTGGCCCAATGGTAGAAGGGGAGCTTCCTTCTGTGAAAAAAGGTTGGATCGGGCAGTATGCAATGATTCTTGGTTGGATTTTGGGGACAACACTACTTGTTGCACTCTAACCAGAAGCAGGTCAGATCATCACCCTCTTTTGTTATCCATGAATAAAGGGCAGCATTCTTTCCCTTCTCAATTTAGGTTTATGAGTATGTGGAATGATCATCCGGATTGCTTAAGAGTCATTTCTGATACATGGAGTAAACCTGTTGTGGGCTGTCCAATGTACATTCTATCTCAGAAATTGAAAAACATGAAATGTCAGCTCAAATCTTGGAACATAGAGGTTTTTGGTGATGTTCACCTAATGGTCAAGCAGGCTTAGGTAGAGGTTGATTTAGTTCAGGATCAAATTGATATGAATGGTATGGATGATTGCTGATGGATAAGGATAAAGAGGCTCAACTCCAATTGCAGAAAGCCCTTCATTTTCAAGAAGAATTCTGGAGAGATAAATCTAGAATCAATTGGCATAAGTTTGGTGATAGAAACACTGCTTTTTTTTCTTCCATAAAGTCACCAAGATAAGGAATGTTTCTCAAAGGATGACAATGCTGAAAGTTTGTGATCAAATCTTGGACAATCAAGAGGACATAGAACATGTCCTTCATTTCTACAAATATTTGTTTGCTACAAAAAATAATTGCATTCCTATTAATCTAATTGAATCTGCTATTCCCCCTTTGGTTTCTCCAGGAGATAATGTTATGTTAACAAATTTACCTACAAAAGAGGAAGTGAAGAATGTTGTCTTTTCCATGAATGGCAATGGTGCCCCTGGCCCAGATGGTTTGGTTGGAAATTTCTATCAAAAGTTCTGGCATATCATTGAGCATGATGTCTATAACTCAATGCTTCAAGTCTTTCAACAAAGTTGATTATTGCCTAACATGAATTCCAATATGGTTGTTCTCATTCCCAAGCATCGTGGTGCTAACTCAATTGGTATGTATAGGCCTATTGATTTGGCTAATTATCAATTTAAAATAATTACTAAGGTAATGGCAGACAGGTTAGCTAATATGGCTCCTAAGATCCTCTCTGAAAGCCAAAGAGGCTTTATCAAAGGTAGAAACATCAATGATTGCAAATATATAACTTCTGAGGCAATTAACCTCTTGGACAAAAAAGTGTTTGGTGGTAATGTGGCTCTAAAGGTGGATATCACTAAGGCATTTGACACTATGGATTGGCAATTCCTCTTTACTATTCTCAACTACTTTGGATTTGATCCTAAGTTTTGCAATTAGGTTAAGGTGGTTCTTGAATCTGCCAAACTCTCATTTTCAGTCAATGGCCATTTTGTTGGCTTTTTCAATTGCAAAAGGGGAGTTAGGCAGGGTGATCCTCTTTCTCCCCTTCTGTTTTGTATAGCAGAGGATGTTTTAAGTAGAGCATTGAGCAACCTTGTTATTTATGGTGAGTTACTGCCTATGGCAGGTCCAAGGGGTTTTCAAACTCCTAACCATGTGTTTTATGCAGATGACATCATGATTTTCTGTAGAGGTACTAAAAGGAATATTCAAGCTGTCAATAAGCTTTTCAAAGCTTATGGTGAGGCATTTGGTCAGCTTATTAGTCCAAGCAAATGCAAGTTCTTCTCAGGTTCAGTTTCAACCAGGAGAATTACTAGTATTGTAGCTAATTTGGGATTTTCTGCTGGTCATCTCCCTTTTGTCTACCTTGGTGTCCCTATCTTTAAAGGAAAACCAAGAAGAATTTACCTCCAACCAATTGCAGATACGATCAAAAGCAAGTTAGCTTCTTGGAAGGGGTCTTTACTGTCTATCATGGGGAGAATCCAGTTGGTAAAGTCTGTCCTCCATGGTTTGCTCATTTACAGCTTTCACTGCTATGTCTGCCATGTTTCCCTTTTGAAGTTGGTTGATAAATGGCCGAGGAACTTCATTTGTTCAGGAGATATCAATGTCAAGAAAATTGTCAGTGTCTCTTGGCAAACTGTTTGTACATATAGTTCTATAGGAAGGTTAAGCCTTAGGTCAGTAAGAAAGATTAAAGAATCAGTAGGGAATTGCTTTCCTCTAGCAGTCAATAGGCTAGTTTCTTAAAATCCAGGTTCTTTAAAGGCAAACAGCCAGCTGCTCACTACATTAAGTCTTCTATATGGCCTGCAATCCGTAATGTTGGAACCAAAGTGGTTATGGTTAAAATAATCTCTTAATTTTTTATTTTAACAAAAAGATTAAATTTGTATGGCAAAGTTATGTTGAAAACTAACTTGTCTATTCCAGTATGCAGGACTGTATTTCTTGTCGCTAAACTCGGAAACTAGTCTAAAAGTTTCCTTGGGAAAGTCTAAAAGTATCGCGGGTCCAAGGTTTACTCGCTAGACGAGCTTTCAAAGTAATTTGGTAAAGAACTAATCCAAAAGTATATAGCTAGACGAGTAGTTAGAAATAACTAAGTATAAAAAGCGCTAGACGAGTCCCTAAATATATCAAGTATAAGAAGCGCTAGACGAGGTTTTAAATCCTTCAGGAAAAGAACAAGTCCAAAGCTTGTAGTCTACCTGATAGAAGCTAGACGAGTCACTGACTAGACTACCCGATAAAAACAAAGTTAAGTCACACCAGTCTACCCGATAGAACTACTAGACGAGGTATTAGTGGACTACCTAGTTACTTCTTGATCTACGTTCAGAATACATATCCAAAGACGTATCTGTTTTTCACTCATCCAGACATCGAATTTATTTCAAATGGTTGATTATTTAATTTTGAATGTCCCTGTATCCTTTCCTGTGTTGTTTGAATTGTTTATGACTTTGTTTCTTGGTAAGAGAAACATAGTACCATCGAATACACAAAGTACCATCGAATACACAAAACTTTGTACTCTAACACACACGATGATGTAAAGTTAAATAAAGTACAAAGAAGGAAAGACAGAAAGCTACTTTCAAGTACAAGAGAGAGTTGACAGAACCATTTCCAGCTCTACTGATAACCAAGAGTTCCTTTCTGAAGATCACATATCATGTTATCAGAACTCAACAGATCCTAGCATTTAATGCTATGTCTAAATGGATATTTTTTGAAGACTGTTGAGGAAGAAGAGCTTAAGCTGAAGAACTCTATAAATACTGGATGACCCAATAAAGAAATATATCAAAGCTCTGATATTCAAAAGTGCCAAAACTCTACTCAAACTTATCTCGAATACTCTCATTGTAATTTCAAATGATCTTAAACTTTCATACCCTCACACATAGTGAGCTTGTAGATCAATCCTTATATCTCTTAAGTTAGAGAGAGCCTGAAGAGGCTTGACTGAAAAAGAATACTTGAGTGCCTGGAGAGGTGTTGAATACTTGAGTGATTGTAAGCTTGAAGAGGTGTTTAATACTTGTAAAGCTATTGGATTATAGTGGAGAAAACCTTCAAGTAGAAAGGACTGGACGTAGCTCTTGGTTGGAAGAGAGTGAACCAGGATAAAACACCTTTGTGAATCTTCTATCCCTAACTCTTTATAGTTTTTCTTTATACTAACTGTGGGGACTTGATTTAGAGTTTGTTAACTTCTTTAAAAGTTTTTATTGTGTGTTTACTTCACTGCCTGCTTGCAAAAAGGTTTTAGAAATGGATTTTTCAAAAACTGTTAAGAAACACAATTCAACCCTCTCTCTTGTGTTTCCCTGTGCCAACTTTAGTTGGTATCAGAGCTCAGCCTTGAAAGGGTTGAGCATCTAACAAGTGCTGAGGGAGTACGATCCAGCAAGCATGGATACAAAAGGACAAGCAATCAACAGACCTCCACTCTTTGATGGTAGTGATTATGACTACTGGAAAAAGAGAATGATGGCTTTTCTTGATGCACAAAATGTGGATATCTGGGAGCTGATTGAAACTGGCTATTCTGAGCCAAGAGGTGACAATGGAGTTGCTAGAGCTCAGTGGACTGCTGAACAAAAGACTCAACATCAACTCAATCTAAAGGCCAAGCACTACCTGATGTGTGCTATCACCAGATCTGGGCATGATAAAGTCCATAGTTGTAACACAGCTTAGGAAATATGGGATACTCTAGCCCTAGCTCATGAAGGATCATCCCAAGTGAAAGAGTCAAAGATAAGCATGCTGGTTCATCAGTATGAACTATTCAAAATGGCTGAACATGAAACCATTGATCAAATGTTTGGTAGATTCCAAACTATCACAAATGATCTGAGATCTCTTGGAAAGACTTATGAAAATAGAGATCATGTCAGAAAAATCTTGAGGAGCTTACACAAACAGTGGAGACCTAAGGTCACTGCTATTCAGGAAGCTAAGAATCTCAACACTCTCACTCTAGAAGAGCTTCTTGGATCTCTCAAAGTCCACGAGCTTGAGCTCAATGAAGAAGATAGTACCAGAAAAGGGAAGTCTATTGCCCTAAAATCCAAAAAGGCTAGCTCATCCAAAGTCCTAAAAGCTGAGGAATCCTCAGATGAAGCAGGCCCGTCTGATAGTGATGAGGGATCTGATGATGATGATGAACTGTCTTTCATCTCCAGAAAGATTTCAACACATGTAGAGAAAGAAAGGTGGCTTCAGAAGGAAACAGTTCAAAAAAAACTTCACCAAAGATAAGTCAGACTCCAAGGATAAAGGTCCACCCTTGTGCTTCGAGTGCAAAAAGCCTTGTCATTTCAAAGCAGATTGCCCAGAGCTAAAGGACAAAAAGAAATTCTTCAAAAAGAATAAAGGTCTGATGGCAACATGGGAGGATCTGGATCTGTCATCATCTGATGATGAAGAAGAGCTGTGGAAGAAGCAAATATATGTCTCATGGCTAGCACTTCTTCTGACAGTGAATATACTGATGCTAAGGTAATGGATTCTGACTCATCTACTCTACAAGAAGCATTTGATGAATTATTCTCATCCATACTATCTCATGAATATAAAAACCTTGGAAAGAAATTTTCTAAGTTGACAAAAGAGTATGATAGAGTCTGCAATGAAAATGAAGCTCTTGTTGATGAAAACAAGAAATTACTGTCTAAGAATGTCAGTCTAACTGACAAACTCAAGGTTGAGCCCAATGTTCCTTGTGAAGTTGCAAAACTGAAATAGGATGTGACATATCTGACAGACAACCTGTCTAAGTTTGTAGGTGGCTCAGAAAAGTTAAACTTGATACTGAGGTACTCTAGATCACCTCATGATAAGTCTGGCCTAAGCTATGACAAAGAGAAGCAGGATGCATCTCATAAAGTATTAAAACCTCATGCACAACACAGAGTTCTAAGAACTCATGAACAGCATCATAAAATAAAAATTAGCTCGTCCAATACATACTGTAGAATATGTGGTAAAAGTGGTCATATTACTTTTAAATGCATACATAATAACTATGTTAAGCATGCTCGTCTAGTGACTACTAACAAGAAAGGACCCAAGTCAATCTCGGTACCTAAGAACATGGTCATACCTATTGCAGATTTGCTTAAAAACAGGAAAGAAACATGCATCTTGGTATTTGGACAGTGGATGCTCACGTCACATGACGGAAGAAAAGTGTATGTTCCAAGACCTTAGACATAAAGATGGTGACTGGGTTACCTTTGGAGGAAACCAAAAAGGAAAGATCATAGGAGTAGGTAAAATTGGTAAACATTATTTTCCCTCTATTGATAATGTTTTGTTAGTTGAAGGATTAAAACACAACTTGCTAAGCATAAGTCAATTGTGTGATAATGGGTATTGTAACATCCCTGACTGCTCTATGGATAGACGACTGTCCCCACAAACCAACACGGGTCTTTTTCAACGTGCTTTGTCCTCACTCACATGCTTCCTGTAGAAACTTCCCAGGAGGTCACCTATCCCATAATCGCTCCAAGTCAAGGACGCTTAACTATGGAGTTCATAAGTGATGGGCTCCCGAAAAGAAGATGCAAAATCTTCATTGTCTGTGACATTTTCTCAATTTCATTTAATGGGGAAATTAATTTTCAAAAGATACGGGTTTATTTTTCGTTATTCCTTTTCGCAAATAAGAAATTAGGTAATACTTAACATTTATTAACATTTTCCAACCACTAACAGGCCTAAAACATATACATCCAGAAAATGTAGAATAAGTAGTAATTAATCATACATTCCCTATATGTACATAGTACCTTCATAAATTCTTTCAAAAGATAAAAGTCATGTAAAGACAGAAACAACTACAGGCGAAAATAGCAACAGCATTAAAATAACATGACTAAGAAAAACATAAATAACTTTGGAGACGCATCTCCATAAAAAAATTCTAAACACAATGACTCATCGTGCTGGCCTGTACAAAACAACAACGAGGTGTCATCATTGTACAACAATAACAACTGAGAATGATACTTCGTCACACTGGGGTTGAGCTCTCACATCTTCTATATACTAATCTCTGAAGATGCATCTTCATGACCGATCCGTCTCATATCCCAAGGTTGGTTATGATGGTGAAGCAGTACTACAGTCTTCGTTGCAGAAGATAAAATAAATAGAAGACCAGAAAACACAGAAAATGAGGTGAGATCCCATTCATCATACACATAAAGCAGGCATGTAGTGGTATGACCCACATACATGTTACAACATACATATATCCATATTATTTTCCATTCTCATTCCGTAGCTCAAAACTCCAAGAATATACAATACCAAACTAAATGGTAAGCTTATCAAGCATACCGGACACGGTTTGTCCACCGAGGGATGAGAATAGAGAGAAAACTGACTGAAACCGTATAGTCTCATACCTACGCAGCCTCAAGGAAAATCTGATCCTAACTCCAGAGCTAATTGACATTTTGGAAAGGAATTGGTCAGTACAGGTTTCACATCCGCCCACCTCAGGCACCATGGGTGGCTAGCTGACTAGGCACACAAGGCTTAAATCATAACATACATACAATCATAATCACATGTGATCTCAAACTTTCTGTAAAACATAGTGCTATTTATGAAACCTTTACAACAAGAAAGCTCGGCTTCCTAGGCATAACGGCCTTACCGAACATAGTATCAACTATGTATTTGGGTAAATTGCCGAGATACGTCCAACGTGCCTATCTACCAGATAAACTTTGTGATTCCACCAGAATCCATTTAATGTTAATCTCTGATGGATGATATCCTCGGGTCCGAATTACCTGCCCTTCACTGAACCACAGTTCTCAAGCAGACTTTCCATGTTTGTGTAAAGATGTTTTAAGGCACTTGCTTACAAGTCCTAACACATTATGAAATTGCATCGGCAGTCCCATCATTTATTTCTTTACACTTTTCTAATGGAGCCTTTTGCTTGGCTTCCAACAAATCAAATTATTATGAGTCCATTAAGTCTTATGGATGTATGGATATTGAATTATCCACACTTTATTAAAAATGGTCTTGCTTTACCATAAGTCATAAATCATTAAGTTCATATTTTCACTAAGTCATCTATGACTTAGGTTTTGCACTTTACTGTAAATACTAGTCTTTGAAGACTAAAATCCATTTTGGTTTAAAAGCAAAACCTTTAGCTAAAACCAAATCATTTCAAAGTAAGATTTGAACTTAGTCATATTAGTACCAAACTTCTTAAAATAGTTTCACGAAAATACTTGAAATACTCAAAAGACGGTTTTGCCCCTTTTTATTGTATTTAGAACCGAGACTTCGTATTTTCAAAAGCCTAACTCTTTTTCTCGAATCTTTTACTTTCCTAAGTTACAATACTTATGTTAAGGTACTAAAAATACTGATTTTAACTTCACGTTATGGTTTGCTCAAAAACCCTAAAACTCGACCGAACGATGCTAAGTTCGAAAATCGTGTAATTCCTTTATCAACAATTTTTAAATCTAAGGGTCCGAAACTCATTTTGGAGTCTTAGGTCACATAAATGGACTTCAAAAACAGTTTGGGGCAAAATTGGAACCTTGGTTCATTTTATACGTCCAATTCATTTAGAAATTCCACTTTTAGGTCCGTTAAGATACGATTTTTGTTCTCTTAAGACCTAAACTTAGATTAAAGTCATTTTGGGTCATTAGAACCACCAAAGGCAGATTTCAAACACAGAAAAACAATTTTTCAAACTTTCGTTTTCTTCATGGTTTTATTACTCTTTAAACCTTTAAACAAACTTAGAATTTCATAATTTGTCAAGATCAAGTTGTTCATCACATTTTTTCTCATTCTTGGCCAAAACCAAGACATAACCAAGTGAAGATTTTCACTTCACTAATCAACTCACACTCACATATACTTATTCATTTATCAATATAATAATTCATGGCATGAAACTTTAACATATTAATCATGCGTTTCTACCAAAGTTCAAGTAAGTCAAATCATGTACTTTCTTCAAACAAACATACATCATGCACGCATATAACCCACAAATCACAAGCACATCACATGTACCACACAATAATTACACAAAATCCTCTTAGAGGATTATATGGACTTACACACATAACCCCACATCTAGGTTTCAAGACAACACAAAGACAATATAAACCACACACACACCCACACCCACAATAAGGTAGATGAAGGTTATTCTCCCCCACACCTCTTGTAGTTCACTTGTAGATCAAGCAAAAACAAGCTAAAAGGCCAAGGTAAGATCACGGTTTTGTGCTTGAGAACCTAGCAAAATCACAAAAAAATTACAAAGGGTGATACAACTAGGCTGAGACATAACCAAGGAAGTAAAATCAAGACTTGAATCACTTAACTCAAGCCAAAAGGTTGATGATCAAGTGATTGGTGTTCTTGACCAAGAAATACCCATTTTTGTAGAAGGATCAAAAAGGATTTTTATGTGAGATAGCTTATGTCTAGAATGATGGAAGGATACTATATATGCTCTTAGTTTTCTAATTAAGTGAACGGATGGTGGTTTGGTAAGTGGTGGCCGAATTACTCATTTTTCTAGAGGGCTCCAAATGGATTTTCTTGTGAGATAGGATAGCCTTAGAATGATGAGAGGAGAAAGGATCTAGTCTTGGTTTTCTAAGCAAGCTCTGGGATGATGATTTAGTGATGATGTCCAAAATACACAAGATGAAAAAGGTGATAAGTTGAAAATGAAGTGGAAATGTGTGGAGGTGAGGAGGTTGGTCGAAACATCAAGTGACAAGAGGGCAAAGACAATTTTTCCACCTTAGACTTAATGAACAATATTGGATGATTTACCACTTTTCATTTATGACTTTGGTTATTCACCATATTACATTTATCAGCACTTATGACTATGATGAGTCACTGAAAAGGAGTGATAGATGGATAAGAGGGGGTGGCCTTGTGGTTCACTCATGTGGAAAGTGTAACACCTCCAATCCTCCAAATCATCCTTAGGGTTTATACTCAGGCTTAGATAGAAGTCTTCAAAACATCGGGATGTGGATGCAGGTTGAGCAAGGACTAACGTGAGAAAGTGAAGATGAAGAAATGGAAGATTAGAGTTTTAGGTAGATGCCCAGTGACATGTCAAAGTCTTTAAGTTTATGTATTTTATTATTTGATGTAAAAATGTAATTTATTATAAGAAATAAGTATGTATGAGGAGATTTTATTAAGTTTTTCAAAATCATGTTTTATTTAAAATGATGAGGTTTGTTTATTCTGATACTCATATAATAGTTAGACGTGTATAACTGTTATATGTGATGTAACCAAGTTGAGGTGTTACAGAAAGAGAAGTCAATTTGAAATTGTCTTGGTTATTAACCTTAAGTAGTAACCATGGTTTTTGGTTAGGTTAGAAAATAACTTAAAATGCTTATTTGTCTTCATAACCATCATGATCATCTAGAATGAAGTGAAAGAATGCCTATCTAAGAGGGCTTGGCAAAAATTCCCAAGAACAAGAGGGGAAAAATGAACAATTACACTTAATGGACAAGAAAGGACAATAAGGTGACTTCACATAGGATTTTAGATATTTTGTTCAAAACCCATCATTACAAGGGTGAGTCATGGTGGTGACTCACCATGTGACTCACCACTTGAGGTTAAATGCTTGTCCCATCAATTCCAGTATCCAGTTCTATCTCTGCAGTTCCGAAACCGGCTCCGTCGTTTACCCGATTAGGTTTTTCAATCATTTTTTTGTCAAGATTCGCACGAATAAAATATAATATTTTGTTTCTGAGCAAACAAAATATTATATTTTATTAGGGTTTCTGCCGGTACAAAATTATACTGTCAGCGAAAACGCATACCGGTTTCCGTCTGAACCCAAAATTTAACCATAACTTCCTTTGATATAGGTCTCAACTATGATTTTGTTTTATTCAAGAGAATTTTCTAGATCCCCACTAATAATATAAAATATAATTACCAGTCAAAACACGAGAAAACGGGGTGTTACAACACTACCCCTCTAAAAAGAATATCGTCCCCGAAATTCACTCATCTAAGGAAAACGAACACGGATATCAATCCTCTATATCGTGCTCCATTTGCATAACATTCTCGTTTCTCAAAATATTGCATGAATTACTTCATAGATTAGACTGTCGCTCTGACTTATACTGTATTCACAAAACCACCCAATAAAACAAATCAGGCAAATCCTTTTTAAAACTCTCAAGACTCGAAGCACACTCGAATAATTCAAATATCAATAGAATGAAATACACGAACTTCCGATAGATTTTGAAATTAGAATGATACCCAACTTTGACTTCCATTTCCGGTGGCGATTCTAACACACCAACGATAAATAAGAACTCAGAATTCAAACAAGAAATTTTTAGTGAGAGAAAAATAAATATCTAGACTTTATTCTTACAAGAAAGAATAAAGTAGAATAAATAGAAAGACAAAGAATATTCTCATATGTGAAAAAGTTCTTCAATATATTCCTGAATGTAAAGTGCCTAGCCAGTACAAATTTACAAACATGACTCTAATAAAGTTACTCTTTCCACAAGAACACCCTTCGAAGGAAAATTCTTCGAAGACGGTGATTTTCTTTCTTTCAAAGAGTCTAAGACTCAAGTCAAAATTACTCTTGGTGTTTAAGAAAACCACAGTAAAAGAATTTACGAGTTTCCTCAATTGAAGTAACTCCAACTCGTTTGTCACAACAACAAAATGAATTGACAAAATTTTCATCTGCCAGAAAATTTATAACTCTTTACCCACACAGACTAACTAGATATGATCTACAAGAGATCACTCAATTTCTCAATTATACTCATTTGCGGAAAAAACAGATGGTTGAGTTAACAAGAAACTTTGAAGATAACCATATTAAGGAATAACAAAGGAATGCAAATTTCACTTGCCTCTCATGAAACATAGACAGTACATAGATAAATACACAGAGTATTTTACACGTTCGTAGGAAATCAAAAATGATTTTCCATGTGAATTAACAGTACAGTCCAAAGTCTACTTTCTATGACCTATTTTAGTTAATCATCCGATTGTAACATCCATGGCTGCTCTATGGATAGACGACTATCCCCACAAACCAACACAGGTTTTTTCAGCGTGCTTTGTCCTCACTCACACGCTTCCTGGGAAGTTTTCCCAGGAGGTCACCCATCCCAAAATCGCTCCAAGTCAAGCATGCTTAACTATTGAGTTCTTAAGTTGCGGGCTCCTGAAAAGAATATGCATCTTGTTAGTATAGGTAGTACCAATCAATTCATATAAGCCATCCTTAATTATATAGTCCCATACCTACACAGTCTCAGGATCCCTCTCATTTCGGTGTGTAATCAGTTCATTCATGTGTCCCTCCGCCTAGAAGCCTGCCAGGAGCCGCTCCTTATCTGTGCCTTCTTGCACCGGCGACCACTCCCCCCCCCCCCCTCGTCAGCCCCAAGTGTCACAGGTATATTGTTTCCTTTGACAAAGGCATGTGTAGTGTCAAGAAAATTGATGGAACACTTTTGTTCACTGCTAAGAGGCAAAACAATTGTATAAGATTAAGTTGGAGGACCTCTCAAATCAAAGTGTCTCATGTCTAGTGTCCATTGAAGATGAGCAATGGATTTGGCACAAAAGGCTAGGTCATGCAAGCTTAAAATTAATTTCAAAGCTAAATAAGCATAACCTCGTGAGAGGATTACCAAACCTTAAGTACAACTCTAAGCTTAAATACAAATCTAATGCTCTCTGTGATGCATGTCAAAAGGAAAAACAAGTTAAAGGTTCTTTTGAATCTAAGAACATAGTTAGTAACTCAAGACCACTAGAACTGCTACACTTAGATCTCTTTGGTCCAACAATGATTGCTTCTGTCAGTGGTAAGAAATATGATCTAATCATAGTAGACGACTACACTAGATGGACATGGGTTATGTTCTTAGCTCACAAGGATGACTCATTCAAGGTCTTCTCTAAATTCTGCAAACGTGTACAGAATGAAAAAGGCATGTGTATCATTTTAATCAGAAGTGACCATGGGGGAGAGTTTGAAAATGAGCAGTTTGATAAGTTCTGTGAAGAAAGTGGTATTCTTCATAACTTTTCAATACCTAGAACACCACTGCAAAATGGTGTGGTAGAGAGAAAGAACAGATCTTGGCAAGTTTGATGCAAAAGTAGATAATTGAATACTGTTAGGTTATTCTGAATCATCCAAAAGGTTTAGAGTCTATAATTCTAGAACTCTTATTGTGGAAGTATACATGTTAAGTTTGATGACAAACAGCCTGATAAGAAATTATCAGAGCTAGATGAAGCTTTTGTAGATTTAAATCTCAAAGATTCAGAAAATCCAATGAACATCAAGACTGATGAATCTGTAGACGACCATCAGAATGGTTCAGGAGCTTCAACTTCTCATCAAGACAATTCTCAAAGGTCATCGAACTTTAAGAATTACCATCCTTAAGATCAAATCATTGGAAGTCCTAGTGATTGGTTAAGGACCAGATTAACCTTCAGAGAGCAAGCTGATTCTGCTTTTGTCTCTGAGTTGGAACCAAAGACAGTAGACAAGGCTCTACTAGACGAGGGTTGGATTCTGGTCATTCAAGAGGAGTTGAATCAATTTGAAAAAAGTGAAGTTTGGTCTCTTGTACCTCTTCCTAAGGATAAGTCAGTGATTGGAACCAAATGGGTTTACAGAAATATGCTTGATGAAAATGGTAAAGTAGTAAGGAACAAAGCAAGATTAGTTGCTCAAGGTTATTCTCAAGAAGAATATATTAACTATACTGAAACCTTTGCTCCAGTTGCTAGATTAGAAGCAATTCACATTTTACTGTCATTTGTTGCACATCATAATATAATGCTTTATCAAATGGATGTAAAAAGTGCATCTCTAAGTGGTTTCATTAATGAGGAAGTGTATGTCATGCAAGCTCCAGGTTTTGAATGTCAAACTCATCCTGAACATATATATAAGCTTAAGAAACCTTTATACTGTCTTAAACATGCTCCTAGAGCTTGGTATGAAAGGCTAAGTTCATTTATAATGGACAATGGATTTAGTAGAGGAAAGGTTGATACAACCTTGTTTAGAAAATCCAACAAGTCCAGTTTTATAATTGTACAAATTTATGTTGATGACATAATCTTTGGAGCTACTAATGAATCTCTGTGCAAGGAATTCTCTAAGCTAATGCAAAAGGATTTTGAAATGAGCATGATGGGAGAACTTAAGTTCTTCCTTGGACTTCAAGTAAAACAAACCGTGGACGAGGTGTACATCCATCAAACCAAGTACACAAATGAACTCTTAAAGAAGTTCAAGATGGATGACTGCAAGCCAATGAATACACCAATGCACCCCACTTCCCTACTGAACAAAGATGATAAAGAAAAAAAGGTAGATCAAAAGGTATACAGAGATATGATAGGATCTCTCCTATATCTTACTACATCTAGTGCTGACATTATGTTCAGTGTTTGCTTATGTGCTCGTTTTCAATCTGATCCTAGAGAAACTCATTTATCAGCAGTAAAAAGAATATTTAGATATTTGAAAGGTTTTACTAATCTTGGTTTGTATTTTAAGAAAAATGAAGATCAGATTAGTTGGTTTTTGTGATGCTGACTATGTTGGAGAACGCATAGAAAGGAAAAGCACCAATGGAGGGTGTCAATTCATTGGAGAAAATCTAGTGTTGTTGTCAAGCAAAAGACAAAATACCATTGCCTTGTCAACTGCTGAAGCTGAGTACATATCTGCTGCAAGCTGTTGCTCTACTTCTATAAATCAAACATCAATTAGAGGACTACAATATGATTGTAAGTAGTATCTCATTTATGTGTGATAACACTACTGCAATCAATCAATCTAAAAATCCAATCTTGAATTCAAGAGCTAAGCACATTGAGATTAATTAGAGATTATGTGCAAAAAAGTGTGTTTGATATACAATTTGTGGATACTGACCATCAATGGGCAGATATTTTCACTAGACCTCTAGCCGAGTACATATTTATCTTTATTAGAAAGCATCTTAATATGATTTGTGTTGAATGATATGTCGTCCAGTGAAGGTCGACTACTGTATGTTAAATGCTCGTCTATTATATAACTAGTCCAATGCCTATGTGTATTTGCTATCTGTCTCGTCTATGCTTTTCTATTAATTATTTGCATTTATTATGTCTGAAGACATATTAATTTCAAATTCTCTCTACTGAGTCAGTTATTTTCATCATTTGTACAAATTGCTTTTTACGATTTCAAAAAATCTGCGGCGTGTCAGCATTTAATGTACATCCTCTCACACATCTTGAATTTTATTTTATTTTATTTAAAATTATTCTAAAAAAGAAAGCCTTTCATCTTCAAAACCTTATTAAGTTTCCTTCTCTCTCTGAAAACCTTTCACTTGCTCTAAAACTTAACCCCTCTCTTGCAAAGAACTCTCTGTCTCTCAAATCCCCAAATCTTTAACAATGGCCTCCTCTTCTACTTATGATGTCAACTCGCTAGAAATCGGAATAGTGCATCACTTCGAATTCAGCATTCTGAAAGATTTCAACGTTGATGTAAGCCAATACATCAAAACTGCTGGTTGGGAAGTTTTCTTCATCAAGAAAGTTTTAGTCTTTCCAGACTTAATCATGGCTTTCTGGAAAAACCCCATCGTAATTGATACTGAAGTAAAAGCTTCTGTTTTGGGCACTGAAGTGGCAATATCTGAAGCATCTATAGCAACTGCGGTAAACTGCCCTCAAACAGGATTAACCCTAACAGAGAAATCGAAAGAAGAGTTAGGTGGTGAAGAAACTATTGCTACCATACTGATGAGATTTGATACAATGAGAACTCACTCCTAGAAAGGTGTGGAAATGAAAGATGAAGCTCATATCCTTCATCAAGTTCTGAATAAGGCGATTTTACACAAGGCTAGGTCAAAGCACAATCTCTCTAGCCTCCACAAGTTCTGCTTGTGTCATCTTCTGACTGCATCTGCAATCAACTTGCCTCATATCCTCTTCACAAGATTCAAGGAGTATGTTGTACACAGAGAGAAAGCTACCGCCATACCTTTCTGCCATCTCCTTTCTAAGGTTCGCAAGTCTCATCAAGTCTATACCATGCTGGCAGCTAAAACACCAGAGGAGCAAGCTGTTATTCTCAAGGCTAAGGTAAACTTAGTCATGATGAAACTTGATCCTGTGATTCAAGTGGAGTTAGCTAGGAAAGAAGAGATGATGAAAGTTAAAGAACAGCAGATTGACCTGAATGAAGCTGGCGCTCAAGCCATGCAGAAGAAACCAGCTGGACGACATACCAAATCAATTCGTCTAGCTGCTGCTAGGAAGCCCTCTACTAGGGTAGTCATCAGGAACCAAGGGTTGATGAACCCCAAGTTGCTCAAAAGAATAAAAAATTAGAAATGTCATCCTGTCACACAATGAGGATGATGATCAGCCAATTGGATTGGCTCTGAAAAAGCTGAAGCAAGTTGATGTTGTTGTTGCTGTACCTACAAGAGCTAGGCAAGCTGCTAGGAAGGCTAAGTCCTTTGTGACTTCTGAGGTAACTCCACCCACAGCAGTTGCTATTGAAATTGTTGTTGCTGCCTTGGTAGAAAATGTTAGTGTTAGTGTTCCTATCAACACCACTGCACCATCACAACCATCCAACCAAACTAAATCACCACAATCAGACCAAAATCAACCTCTGTCACCTATCCAAGAACAACAAACATCACACACCTCTGAACCACAACCATCACCCCAACACTTCTCTGATCTTTCACCAATCCACTCTTCCCCACCACGACCACAATTCCCACTAATCATCCCTGCTGATGACCCCTGGTTTAACCAACCAAATAATGGCGTCCCTCTTGGAGCACCCTTTCCCAAGCTACCAAAGGTCCAATTCCCATACACCAATCCCTCTGTTCTCTATGATGGCAAAGCTGAAAGCTGGGCCAAAGTCAAGAGGAACTGGAGAATTTTTTACCACACTCATTCTCCTGCCCCTGAACCCAGACCTTTCTATCCTCTGCCCGAGTATGAATACGAGCCAGAACTCGTCCAATACCCCTGGCATTCACCCATACCCTATGAAGGAGAAGGTCCCTTTCCATCAACTCTCTATAATGCCAATGGACCTCTGCTTACCCATCTTCAGCAAAAGAAATTCCCACCAAGGAAAATATATCCCAACCTTATCAAATTCCCACCTTTTGTCCCTCAAACTGATGGTGTTGATAGGGATATTATTCCTGTGTGGTGGACTGTACCCTCCAAGGTCAAAGAAGACAAAGTGGAGTTTAGAAGGTCTAGAACTCATCAATACAGACGATTCATCCTTGACAAAAAATGTCAAATGGATGAAGTTTGTTCATCTAAGGGAATATGGTGTGTTAGCTGACATCTGTGACTACATCGTGTACAATCATCTAAGCACTGAGATCTCTATGCCAAGGTGCATCCGGGCTGCAAATTTTATTCATCCAACTTGGTTACATCACTCAACCAGAACTACCAGAATAGGCATGCAACCTTCAAGAGTTTATCCCAGATTGTCTATGATAGATCTGAACAAAGATAAGGATGGCAAGTTCGGACCACCAAAGAAAATAATGCATGTGCCTTCCAAATGCATGTTAGAGCCCAATGAGGATGATAAGATTGATCAGACTACATCAACATCCTTCTAGGCCAAGATCAAGAAAATAATTTTATTTTTGAAGCTAAGCAAGCTTCTTCATCAGGACTCACTGCTGCTGAAAAAGAAGAGACTCCCACATTAAGAGGAAGATATGGTTGATATGGTTTTTCTGAGATCAAGTTCTTCATTCATGAAGATACCTTAGGCATTCCACTTAGGAGATCTTACATATATGAAGATGAAGTGCACTGGGTTGCACATGTACTTTCAGTTGAGCCCTCATGCAGATATCTGAAGCTTTATCGGAAGAAATTGAGGAAATACTTGTTGAAGGACCGAGCAAAACTGATCAAGCTTTTCAAACAGAAATTCATGAAAAGGAAATGGCTGAGATTGGAAGCAAACCATAAACATCAAGCAAAAAGGCTTCACAACCTTTGCCATTGACTGTTATACATCCAAATGCACCTCAGTTTTCCCAGACCTTAAGCATTATGCAAAATCAAAGAAATATGGAAGCTACAGCTGAGAGTTCCAGAGCTACTCTTCCTCCAGACCTTGATGAGATCATATCCAGTAAGGTTGAAGCACAAGTTGAGAGGACTGTTCAACAAGCTATCCAGCCTACAAATGCCCTCCTCCAACAAATGTTCCAGTTGCTATCCTCCATGGGATTTCAACAAAATCAAGACCCTCCTGCACCTCCACCTCCTCCTCCTTCAAATCCTTAATCTCTTTCTCTTTTTCCTCTATGTTATTCCCCTCTTATAACTGACAATGATGGTCCACTCCTTTTACCTTTTTGTCTGATGACAAAAAAATGGGGAGAATATATATAAAGAGAGATAAATTCGAAAAAGTTTTGAAAAGCAAAGTTGTCTTTATGCATTGAAATCATATATGTGTTTATCTTATTAATGCACTGATACCTGTTTAAATTTCCTAAGTGTTATATGCTCTGATACTTATCATACTTGCTATGCATATCTGAATGTTTAATTAGACTTGTTAATTGTTGAATGCTTTGTCTTAGGGGGAGCCCTTTTTGGCTCTCTTAGACTTTGTACACTCAAATTTAATAAGTTTTTGTCATCATCAAAAAGGGGGAGATTGTTGGAACCAAAGTGGCTATGGTTAAAATAATCTCTTAAGTTTTGATGTTAACAAAAAGATTAAATTTGTATGGCAAAGTTATGTTGAAAACTAACTTGTCTATTCCAGTATGCAGGACTGTATTTCTTATCGCTAGACGAGGAAACTAGTCTAAAAGTTTCCTTATAAAAGTCTAAAAGCATCACGGGTCCAAGGTTTACTTGCTAGACGAGCTTTCAAAGTAATCTGGTAAAGAACTAATCCAAAAGTCTATCGCTAGACGAGTAGTTAGAAATAACTAAGTTTAAAATGCGCTAGACAAGTCCCTAGGTATATCAAGTATAAGAAGCGCTAGACGAGGTTTTAAATCCTTCAGGAAAAGAACAAGTCCAAAGACTTGTAGTCTACCCGATAGAAGCTAGATGAGAAACGGACTAGACTACCCGATAAAAACAAAGTTAAGTCACACTAGTCTACCCGATATAACTACTAGACGAGGTATCAGTGGACTACCTAGTTACTTCTTGATCTATGTTTAGAATACACGTCCAAAGACGTATCTGTTTTTCACTCGTCCAGACATCGAATTTATTTCAAATGATTGATTATTTAATTTCGAATGTTCCCATATCCTTTCCTGTGTTGTTTGAATTATTTATGACTTTGTTTCTTGGTAAGAGAAACATAGTACCATCGAATACACAAAACTTTGTACTCTGACACACACACTGCTGTAAAGTTAAATAAAGTTTAAAGAAGGAAAGACAGAAAGCTACTTTCGAGTACAAGAGAGTAGTGACAGAACCATTTCCAGCTCTACTGATAACCAAGAGTGCCTTTCTGAAGATCACATATCAAGTTATCAGAACTCAACGGATCCTAGCATTTAATGCTATGTCTAAACGGATATTTTCTGAAGACTGTTGAAGAAGAAAGAGCTCAAGTTGAAGAACTCTATAAATACTGGACAACCCAGTAAAGAAATATATCGAAGCTCTGATATTCATAAGTGCCAAAACTCTACACAAACTTATCTCGAATACTTTCATTGTAATTTCATCCAATCTTAAACTTTCATACCCTCACACATAGTGAGCTTGTAGATCAATTCTTATATCTCTTAAGTTAGAGAGAGCCTGAAGAGGCTTGACTGAAAAAGAATACTTGAGTGCCTGGAAAAGTATTTAATACTTGTAAAGCTATTGGATTATAGTGGAGAAAACCTTCAAGTAGAAGGGATTGGACGTAGCTCTTAGTTGGAAGAGAGTGAACCAGGATAAAATATCTTTGTGAATCTTCTATCCCTAACTCTTTACAGTTTTTCTTTATACTAACTGTGGGGACTTGATTCTGAGTTTGTTAACTTCTTTAAAAGTTTTTATTGTGTGTTTACTTCACTGTCTGCTTGCAAAAAGGTTTTAGAAAATGATTTTTCAAAAACTGTTAAGAAACACAATTCAACCCCCTTCTTGTGTTTCCCTGTGCCAACTTCTCGTAATTGTTAGCAACTGGTTCATGACAATTCTATATGGCAAATTGGAATGGGTGAATCAGACAATTTTTGGTATGATACTTGGTTATCTGACTCAGTGGTGAACCTGCTACACTTACCTACCCATTTGCACTATCTAAAGTCAGTGAATTTATAAGGAACTTCTCTTGGTCCATACCTGATATAATCTCTGATAGAAGTCCTGCCGTGCTCTCAACTATTCAGAATATAACTATTCTTGTAATGCCTTGTCAGGATCAGCTTATTTGGAAATCAAGAGAAGATGGTGTTCTGAGTTTTAAGGAAGCTTATGCCTTCCTTAATTCGGTTCCTCTAGCTCAAATCTGGTGCAAGCTGGTTTGGAATCCCTTCACCCCTCCATCAAAGTCTTTTTTGCTTTGGAGATTGATCCATAACAAGCTTCCAACAGATGATCATCTTATGGCTCGAGGCTGCATTTCAATTTCCATGTGCAGCCTTTGTGGTAATGCTTTGGAAACTTCTGCTCATTTATTCCTATCATGTCCTTTTGCAATTTAATAATAGCTAGAGCAAACAGGTTCTGCACATCGTTATTTCTGCTATCCTTAATCTACTTGGGATGATTTGGCAATGTAGAAACAAACTGAGATTTGACAATAAGGAAGTTTCCAAAAGATCTATCATTAACTCGGTTGCAGTTGCTGGCTCTCTGATTGGGAATTTAACTTCTGGTTGTATGTCTTCATCAATTGCAGAATTCAGAATTTTGAAAGCTTGTGTGGTTAATGGTCATCCAGTTAAAGCTCCTCTGATTAGGGAAGTGATATGGAACCCTCCTAATTGTCATTGGTTCAAATTTAATACTGATGGAGCTTGGAGAGGATCACCTGGATGGTCAGCCTGTGGAGGGGTTTTTAGTGATTATAGGGTAGCCACTTTAGGTTGCTTTTCTGTTAATCTTGGTGTTTCTACTTATCTTCATGCAGAGCTTTGTAGTGCTATGCTAGCTATTGAGCTATCTACTTCCAAGGGATGGAAAAAATTGTGGCTTGAGTGTGATTAACAATTGGTGGTTGCTGCTTTTAATTCAGGCAAAGGCTTACCTTGGAAGTTTAGAAATAGGTGGCTAAATTGTTTACATATTACAAAGAGTAAGAATTTTGTTGTATCACACATTTTTAGAGAAAGCAACTCATGTGCAGATAGACTAGCTAATCATGGCCTTAGTATTCAAGGTTTTGTGTGGTGGAATACAATTCCCCCATTTATTAAGGAAGACTTTTTTAGAAATAGATTAAGGCTTCCTTCTTATAGATTTAAGTAATTCTTGTTTCTTTTCCCCCATGGGTTTTGGTTTATGTTCCCCCATGGTTTTTGTATTCTTTTTTCCTTTTTTGAATAAATTTTGTGATGCCTCTACATGCCTATTTTTGCTTTAAAAAATTTGAGGCTGAAGCCCTTTCTACTTATTTGATTCTATGGACGTTCATTAAAAAAATAATTGCCAATTTTTTTTTCTCTAGAAGACTAAACCAATTGAATCATAAAATTACTTAAAAAATTTGAAAACTAAACCAGTAACCAAGCCCAAGAGTTGCTAGAAACTTGTTTAAGAATTCCTTTTTACCTAAGTTCCGACAAACCTAATGGAATGTCGCCAATAACGTCTTAAAAAATATGGTTAACAAAAATAAAGAAAATTTAAAATAATTTCCAATGACACTAGACATCAATAAATTAAAAGTTTAATATAAAAATTTAAATTGGCGCAAAAAGTTAATAAAATATTTTAAATTTTTTGTGGCAGTACCTAAAATTTAAATAAATTTTAGTAAATAGAAAACAAAACTTCGAAAATATTTAAAAAAAAACTTTTGTGGCCTAGTGCCAGAAGAAATAATAATCTAATAATAATAATTTAAAAATTCCAAGCAGTACTAAGAAGCTGGTAAGGAAAGAAGAGTGATGCTATTTAGTTACAAATTTTATAGATGAAATAATGTGCACAAAAATATAATCAACCAATCAAATCAAAGAAGATCCAAAAATGTTACTGGTTTAAAGATAAAATGGGAAATTCTAATTTCTACAAACGACTCTCAAAATTAAAAGTATGAATGTACGTTCTAAACTTTTTGTAATGCTCGAACAAAAGCCATCGGACATGCAAAAGCCATACTCTAAGATAGCTCTTTGTTCATAGTTGTTGGTGATAGAAATGTGATGGTGGTTGCATCTTCACCTCTGGTGTCGAGGTCTCACGTATGAAGGTTGATGGGATACAAACAGTTGGTTACAACTTTGCGGTATTTTACGGTTGCTTAATGGAGGTGGAGGCAAATGTTGATGCAGTTAGAATGGCCCGAGTGGATGATGACTACAATGTACGGTGACTGCAGTGACATAGGTTACATCTGTGAGTAAAGTAGTGGTTGTGATGTACGGTCGGAAGTACAACGGTGGATGGGCTACGCGTTTGTGGGTTAATGGTGTGGGGTTGGTTTTTCTTGATGGGTTGCAATGGAGAGGTTCTATTATTATTATTTTTTCGTTTATATTGTGATAGTGATGTCTGAAGATGATTTTGAGATGGGAGTAGAGTATTGATTTTGCATGGTGGTGGCTTGGTTTGAAGAAGGTGATAGAGATGTGACTGACGGTGACTTTGAAATTTTTAGTGATGATGATAAAAGGTGTGTGTTATGATGATTAATGCTTTCGAGATTATTTCTCGCAAAATGTCAAAGTTAAAAAAGCATTCGTGAAATTTCATATGGTCTTTTTTCGTACTATATAGTAATGCTCAGATAAAATTGGCCAAAAAAATGTAAAAAAATATCACTCTTCGTACTAAGTGTACGAATTTACCTTCATACCATGGATGGAAGCAACGAGTTTGGCAACTGGGTGGCCTTGCCTATACGATCCCTTGTGATGACCGAGCTACATTTGAGAAGACTTCCAGTATGATAAACTGATAATCTTTTAAACTATGTTAATAATAAACTGATAAACTTGTTTAATAATAAGAATGAAGAAAAAATCTAAAGGAGCGATAGGGCCACATAAAGCTTTGGGGGGGGGGGGGGGGGGGGGGGGGGGGGGGGGGGATATTAATAGCAAACGGGTGTGATCTTTTACTAGATGGAAGGGTGATGCTTCGGGAAGAGGAAGAGCATAGAGCGAGAGAAAAAGGAAGAGCTGAACAGAGGAGTATATCAAATTTTTTCTATAAAAATAGAGATTATATATATATATATATATTGTAGAGCATTGCTAATAACACATGTTAGGCTAGAGTTCTACCTTTGTAGCTTGTGTCTATGTCTATTGGTCTGATTGTAAATAGCTTACATGGCCTCTGGTGATTTATTTTGGGGTTGTAATTGAAATAGACAACTATAAACACGAGAAGGGGGGTTGAATTGTGTTTATCAGAAATTAAAATAAAGTTGAAAACTTTTCGCACACAGAAGCTAGGTTCAGACAGGTGCAAAATAAGTTACATAGACAGGCCACCTGTCTAGTATATTTTCACAGAAAATCACACAATCACACAGATGAAAAATAAGCTTGATATAAACACTTTTAACCCCTTAGTTAGAATGCAAATGATATATAACCAAAACAACTAAAGAGTTTAAGGGAAGAGAGATTAACACAGCTGTTTATCCTGATTCACTCTTTAACACAAAGAGCTACATTCAGTCCTTGGCAGCACCAAGTTTTATCCACTATAACTGATCAGGTTACAGACTCCAAGTATTGTTTGCACACCTAGCCTCTTCAGGCTCCAAGACAAGTATTCTTTGCTCACCTAGCCTCTTCAGGCTCAAACAAGTTTGTTTTAAGAAGTTTGTTTGTAATAAATACAATCAAACAGACAGATCTTTCACTAACACTCAGAGAGTGGATTAAATGTAGACTTAGGAAAGACTGCGTAATAACTTCAAATGATTAAAGAATATAGAAAGAAAGAATGAACAGAGTAATGGCTCTTTAATGCTTTGTAATCTCTGATATGTTCATCTTCAATGACTTCTGTATTTATAGCCTTCAAACATTTAATATCCGTTAGAGACATTCCTTGCAACGATGGCTTCAAGCAGAGCTTCATTAAATGCAATAGAGTTGTTCTGGGCAGTCATTAATGCAATGAAGACGTTGGTTGTACTCTAACATGAAGGATCATGGCTTTATGCATCGTGCAGTAGCCAAATCAGAGTTGTGCAGAATGCTTTTGTACTTTACAGAGCATATTTCCCTTCTTGTGTAATAACCGAGAGTACTAGGGAATAAAGAATGTTGGAAACATTCTTTAACTGGAAGTTTGTCTCTAACTTCCTAGGTTGCTTGAGAGAGTAACCTTCTGAATTTCTTGATAAGCGTGAGAGAGATTCAGAGTCTTCTGCATCAGGGGACAGCTTGCAAAAGCTTCGTGTACTTGAGTTCTTAACAAAGAACCTTAGACGAGTATGAGAGCAGGGCAGAGACAGGTTGAAAGTGATTTGTAGAAACTCAACAATCCTAGTCAGCAGATGGGTTGACTTTTGCTTATCCAGACAGGTTATTGTTCAAGTGGACAGACAGGTGAGTTTTGCTATTTTATTATCTGTACACTAAGTAGACAGGTTAGCAACCACAAAGTATGTTAATTAAATCATTAACCAATGTTTAGTTTTCATCAAAACTTAGGGAAATGCACACAGATATTTTAGAGACTTAACAATAATTAGCTCTCTAAAGGCTGTAAGTTGGGGTTTTAAATGTATACGGATTGAATAATATTAGAACTCTTATAAATATATTTTTGGTTTATTAAAAAAAACAAAACTCTGTTATTAGATAAATTTTATGTGGGACTAATAATTTTATATAGGACTCACTCAATTCAGTGAGTCTCATATCAAATATCCACTCAATAGTCATTAGTGTGTTGGAGAGAGTGTTAAAAAAACGTGTTACTAACGGTTCTATGTATACTAATATACAATATGTATCATAATATTCATATATATAGAGCCTATATGTTTTTAATTATTTATTTAATTTTTACATATTAGAATAACTATAAAATTAATTATTACTATAAATTAATATTTAATAATAAATAATTATAGACAATTCTATATTAAACATTCTATTGAATATTAGAAAATATTTTTATTTAAAAATAAAAAATTGAATAGTATGAAAGTTTTGAAAATTTCTTTCTTTTTTTAAACAAACTGAAATGATATGCAAAAGCATCACTTTAAAGACTAACATCCCAGCTAGGTTGGCACCTTAGCCTTTAACTATCATTTGTAGCATATCATTAAAATTTTATTAATAAAAGAAAAAAGAATACAAAAAGAACAAGGGGGGACTAGGCTAAAACCCAGGCCAAGAAAAAAGAATCATGCAAATATACAAAGAGGAAGATCAAATCTGTTATGATTAAAATCCCCTTAAATAAAATTTGGGGGCAAGTCCCACCAAATATAACTATGATGAACAAGGTCAAACGCGGCTAACTTGTCAGGACATGTGTTGCATTCCCTAAAAACATGGGAACAATAAAATTGCATATGCTTGAGCATGATCTGACAATTTCTCCACCTGTTTAAAAGTTTCCATGAAATGAAATCAACATTTTTGAAACCCTTCACCACTAGCATAGAGTCACATTCTAACCAAAACTTGGCCCATTCTTTCTGAAAAGCTATCTCAACAGCTTTCATACCAACAACAATTTTTGCATAGAATGAATTAGCTATTCCATAGAAATCAGAAAAGCTACCCAAGAAGGCTCCACTAGAGTCTCTAAAAATTGCACCTCCTGAAGACAACCCCGGATTACCCCTTGAAGCACCATCTGAGTTACATTTTATCCAGCCACAAAGGGGTTTATACCAATTTTCTTGAATTATCTTAGCCGATTTAGAAGGATGTCCATTCACAGAAAAGAGTTTCAGCATCAAAAACTCAGAAAGTGAAATGGAACAATGACCTTTTGAGAGGTTACTAGACAGTGAAACCGCAGCCTTGACCATAGATAGCTCTTTCCAAAGCAATTTGATTGTTCTTGAATCTGATATGATTCCTCATGTACCAAATATTCCAGACAATATGAGTGATAGCTGAAACAACAACATCCCTACCATGCGGGCTCCACTGTCTGTCCAGCAAGCATGAAATTGCAGAGATGGAGAAATGGTCAATTCTGAATTGTATGGAACTTAGCCAATTCCACAGCTTGGAAGCCACTTTACATTGAAAAAAGGAGGTGGATAGAAGTCTCTGCTGCAGCATAGCACAAGTTGTACATCGAAACTGCTATACATCCTCTATGTAAAAGCTGCACATTCTGAATTGTATTCTTTTTCCTTTTATTAATAAAATTTTAATGATATGGTGCAAATGATAGTTAAAGGCTAAGGTGCCTACCTAGTTGTGATGTTAGTCTTTAAAGTTATGCTTTTGCATATCATTTCAGTTTGTTTAAAAAAATGATAGTTGTTATGTTAGTTTTTCTCCTTTGTCAGGGTTTGAACCCTGGATCTTGTTAGTTTTTCTCCTTTGCCAGTATTTGAACCTTGAATCTTCAACTCCTTAAACCCGTAACTCAAACCAGTTGTGCTACCTCACCCCTGAACATTTTAATTATGTTATTAATGTTTACACATTATTTTTTTTATCATTAAAATGTCATAGAAATATTAGGACCTGTTTCGTTTGTTTTCAGTATCCTGATTCCATTTCCCGATTTCAAACATAATTATAATAAAAATGATTACAAAATTGTTACTTTCTTTTTATGCTATTTTTTATTTTCAAATATTTGTATAGGAAACAGTGAAAACAAATAAAACATTATTTTCAGTGTTTCCTATACAAATATTTGAAAACAAGAAATAGAATGAAAAAGGGTATCAATTTTATAATCATTTTAATTGTAATTATGTTTGAAATTGGGAAATGGAAACAAGAAGCTGGAAATAAATTGTTCAGACCCTTATTATTTCAGAATTATCATATTAAAATAGTTTATTTTTTTGTAAAAAAAAAAAAAAAAAAAAAAAAGGTATGTAGACGTGGATCCATCGCATTTGGATTGAAAAAAGAAATAAGCCTTGCAAGTTGCGATAGCGAACCTATAGAGCAGTGTTTAAGTTAAAAATTAGAAAAGAATGGGCCTAATAATGCTATGCTAAGTGGAAAGTTGATGAAGCCCACGCGTTTATGGAAGTTGCTGGCCCACGGTTTGAATTGAAGAAAGGAAAGTAAGTTTTAAGTGAAAAAAGACTCAACAAAGAATTTAGAAAAAGTTAAGAAAAAGTGAGGCGGCGCAGGTGTAAAATACTAAAATTTAATAAAATATAGAGGTGTAATCGGGTTGGGTCGGATTTAAGAAGTTTCATCATTCGAACCAATCAAATTGATCGGATCAGATCAATTCGGATTTGGTCACTTTTTACCTATGTATCCGATTCGAACCGATAACAATTAGATCTGTTTAGGTCATCGGATTACCCATAATTTTGTATTGTTTATCTAAATCTCAGAAATTGTTTAAAAATAGAAAAAAATAAATAAAATATATAATTATTAAATATATATATATATATAATTAAAAATAAATATTTTCGTATAAAAAAAATAAATATCTATAGGGTTCAGCTCAGATTGAATTTTTAGGATCAGTGACCTGAATCGACCATTATCCGGATTAGTGTTTTCGGATCTGATCTGATCTGAACCAATCCACCAAAATTGATTTGGATCCATCGGATCCGTGTATCGAATCAGATCCGCTTACATCCCTACTAAAATCTATAAACTGAAGCTGCATCTCAATTGAAGGGGACCGCCAGACGCACAGAAAGACAGAGAGAAAAAGGAACCAGCACCGGAGCGAATTGAAAAAGAGCTAGAATGATTTCCCGTTTATTGGCTTTATAGTAAAATTAATATTTTCATTCTCTACCTAATTCGCTTTATTCAAGTTGATTTTTTAACTTTTACCTGTGTTAAGTGAATCCTTTAATTTTGTAAACATTAGCAACTTTAGCTCAAACGTTAAAATATATATATATATAATGCCATAGAAACCCATTAAAAGTCAATAAAAAATTATTTTTTTATATCTCATCTCCTTTCCTTCTTTTTCCTAAAAGCTATACTCATGGCTTTCTTAAAGTTTCAAGCACTCCATTAATGAGTTCCTTCAAATTTGGAGCGAAGTGTGACGACTAATGGTCTGGGTAGCAGGTTTGGATGGAATTCACAAAGTGGTGGTGGTCTAGGATGGGTGGTCGATGGCTTGGGGCACTGAAAGTGGTGGTCATAGGTACCACGCTTTGAGAGACGCGGTTCTGTGTTGATAGCGTTGCAGTCAGGTGGTTGCTGAACAACAATAATACTGGCTCCACATGTTGGATACGAAATGGTGGTTCAGCTTCAGTTGTAGAAAAAATGGTGAAAGTTGTCGAAAAGAATGGTAGAAGAAAAAGATGGATGAAAAAGAGAGAAGAAATAACTGTTGACAGATTTTTTGAGGGTGTTTTAATGTTTTTAACTATTAGACTAACGTTATTATCATTTACGAAGTTAAAAAGCAATAGGTTGGCTAACTGGTTGGTAAATTTTTTCACATGATTTTGCTTTTGGTATCCATGTTTTACCCCTATGCATTGTGGGGATATTATTTTAAATGATCTTGCTGGGATTTCCTTCCCTTGTAGTATGATTGTTTAGCTTGGGCATTAGCTTAGCCCTCCTACATACGAAAAAAGTTAAAGGACAAACTTGACATAAATAAAAGTTAGAAGACGAACTTAAACAAAGCAAATAAGTTTGAGTTAGGATATATTTGATAATATACTAATAATTAGGGAAATAGAATCTCACAATTGATTATTCTCGCCAAGGTGATCGATTGTAGCCTTTTCGTCATTACTAGTATTAATGACCCGTGCAATCCACGGAGAGAAGAATATTCTAAATTTAGATGAAATGTACATAAGATTTGATGGTTCAAATCATAAATCTGTCACAATTAAATGTTCATATGGAAACAATTAAAGCTCCAACAAATAATTCTGTTATAATAGTTATTGTTATATACTGCAATAAATTATAATAAACTGGCTACTACAAAAAATAGAAATATAGGAATTACAACAATTTCAGATCATATGATATAACTTTTGGACAATCAGATTGCTAACATGCTTCTGATAATGTTGTCATATGCCTATAAATCTGCAATAAAAATTAATAGTATAATATAAGTACAAAATTTTTATATTATATGGTTAATACATGAAAATATTGACAATTAGGAAGTAAGACTTGTGAACTTTACCTAGCCAGTATAAGTGATTGTTATGCAGCATTATAGTTGCACTTTAATTTTGTGCTCATATATGCAGTCTTGGGAAATTTGAATCCATCTCCAAAAAGATCCTGCCCAAATATCTATTGATCATTAACAAAACCTCAACTGACCAGCCTTAAGATAGGCTTAACTATACTAATTTAGCCTTGATACTTCACAAACATACCCTAAAACTAAAACTCCACATGCACTCTAACAGGACGAAAGAAAAATTCAAAATCAAAACTCAAAACTATAAACAAAAAAAACCATTCCAGATTAATGATATCCATTCATAATATCATACAAAATTTATACAGCATAATACATCTTCAATTATTACTAAATGTAACAAAGTAAGCATTCAAACTTTGTCACCCAAAGATCCGCTGACCAAACAAAAACAGTAAAAAAATATTTGTTAATAAGCACCAAAAGGATATAATTATTCATGAAATAAACTAATTAACCGGATACAATAAAAATATAAACAGCCCATTAATTAAGTATAGTTCAACAATACACACAAGTCCCTTTGGATCACTCATTCTCAAATTTGACTTCCAAGAGAACAATGTCTGAAGATGCACAATTGCAGAAACCAAGACCTCATTCAAGCTTTAACTAACATACCTACATAACAAACAGGGGCATTGTTTTGATACCAAATGGCAGGGTCAAGACCAAGGCTAGACCCAATACCATCAAAACCACGAAAAAAAAAAAAAACTCAGACCATAACCAGAAGAACAACTAATAATACAACCACCATGGATTATCAATCATAGATAAAACCACTAAAAAAGATAAATCAACCATACCTGTTTGTGATTTGAAGCATTACCCATGGATTATCACTTGCTTGTCATACTACAACTTCCAAACATTATAAAAAATTGAAGTAAATAAAATAAGAAACTTGTGAAAAGAAATAATAAAGAAAAAATAGTTTTGGTCATTTGTCAAACACCTTGTGTGCACAACAATACAAATATTTATTTAACCATTACACACCTTACATGGCTTCACGGTAAAGGTTGTTGACCCATTTTGCTTTGCATGAAGATACCCGCTTTGCTTTGCTCGTTGAAGATGCTGAACTTAGTTTTTTTCCTACAAAAAGAAATGGGGAGCAATTTCAATTGAAGTTTTGCATGTGTGGAAGAAAAGAGAAAAAATCTCAAGTTTATTAAATTCCCCCGAAGATGAAATGCTAAGTATTTCACCAAAAATCAAGCACATGAAACCCTCAATAATCAACCAAGGAAATTGAAATCAAATTGAAAGAAAAGAATGAAATAGAAACAAACAAAGAAGAAAATGAGGAGAAAAAGAAAAAGAAAAAACTGATCTTACAGTGCCTACCAAAGTTGTTTTCTTCTGTGATTCTGTGAAGAGAATGATGATCGAACGATGGAGAAATGGCGCTCGCTGCACCTATCTCCCAAAGCAGCGAAGCATAACGATGGAAGGAGAAGCTTTGTTTTTTTGTCTGAGAAGGAGAAAACCCCCATTGTTGATAAAGAAAGCCCTGACAGTGGTAATGCATTGAAATGCATCAAAAGGAGACAGAGATGGGAGAAGAGAAGAGAAGAAGAGAGAGCGAGAGAGACGAAGATGTTGAAAAAATGCAGAGAAGAGAGAGATAAAGGGATGAAAAAACCCAACGGTAGATGAAAATGTGCTTGCTAAATGGATCTCTCTCTATAAAGTGGGTTTTTTTTTTCAATGCATTGAAATTGAAAAATGAAGTGGCATTAAAATTTGAAATTTGAAAGTGGCCTGGATTTTCTTACGGGGGAGTGTTGCAAAGTTTTAGGGTGGTGCAAATTAAAATAGACATAAAAAGACATGTATTTACAAAGTTGCCACTCAAGCAATTTGTGAAGCTTTGTGAGAAGGATTAGCCTAGATTACCATTTATGGGTTGTTTTGGTAGAAGATTGTTCAAGAAGCTAATCATTGTAAGAGTGCCATGTGTCCTAAAATTTCCCTAAGTGTGGTTTGCCTTTGTATAATGTTTAGATTCATACGAAAACCGTTCGTACTAAATAGAGCTCTCTTTATTGAAAGATATACCATGAACACATTTACCATTAAATGTTCATGAGATAAATTACATGAATATGATGATATAATATTATTTATGTTAAAATTAATGTTGTTGGATTTTTTTTTTTATATAGGAATCTTGGTGGATTCTGAATCATAGTCAATTTGCAACTAATTGAAACCCAATTTGCAACTATTTATTTAATTATATGTTTTTTAATTTTATAGTCCCTATGCACTTTCTCTTTCTAAGGTGATGAGATGATTGCAATTTTATTTACCCTTTGAACTTGAATTTGAAGTACAAAGAGTAATATTGTCATGCAAAATACACAGGGTTAAAGTTTTCTGTTTGAGTTTCAATATCAATGAGCATGTGTACCTTTTCAAGGTATCATTCATTGTATTGAATCTTGAATTATCCAAGTTGAAAAGTTTATAAACAAGTCTTGCCTTCACTTGCATTATAGTTATTCTTTGGATTCGTGCTTCTTATAGGTGATGTAATTCGGCTCGACACATTTTCTGTTGTTCTCTGGGTGCATATTTGATTGTGATGGATGTAACCGCATTCAATTCGTGTATAACGGAGACCAATGGAAAATGCTGCCGATTGACATTTTTCTATATTACATTTTTTAGTTGTTTATTTGATTTGTGTTGACATTTTGAATCGATCATGTATACATTTTCATCGTTGATGCTACTAGTTTAATTTATTAAATTTAGTTTCTTTATTTATTTTAATTTAATTTAATTATTTATTTAATTAAAATTATGTTTGATGGGTGTAAATTCTAATGGAAGGAATTTAAAATGAAAGAAATAAAATACTGCAATGCCTTCCTTAGCGCTACATTTCAGACTCATTGCGGAAAATAAAACTTTAAAAATGATTGGCTAGTTATTTTCGGAAAATAATAATTGCTAAGTATTTCACTTATGTCATAAAATGGTGGTAAAATTTTTTTTGCTTCTTTATCTATTCATACAAACCACATAATCAAACATACATACATACATACATATATATATATATATATAAGAAACTTTGCACATACTATATCATCATCAGTTTAACACAGGGCCTTTATAAGGACAGGCCATTCTCAAAAGTAAACAAAATAAATAAATAAAACATATCTAAGCACGTAGCGATCGTCTGGAACCACATCTCAAAACCGGAATGGCTCTCAACAGCCAGAATAACAGATTGTCAAGATCACTACCCAAAAATGGAATCAACTCCTACAGTTGGTCTATACTAATGATATCTATTGGGGAGACCATGATAGTCATCCCCACCCGCACTAGGAGTATCTGTTGAAGAAGTCATAACTCCATCTGTACCCTCAAGGGCAACATCGTCATGAAAAGGTTGATACTCAGGCTCCATCTCCAAGTCCTCCTCAGGATCCTGCTCCATCCCCTCATCTACCTCTGGACCAGGTACGACTGGTGCTGGAGGTGCCACAGGTGCTGCCTCCGGTAAATGCTCGACTAATGGAGAATGAAACTTCAAATCCCCTGTATCTACCAGGTACTGTAAGATAAGCCAGAGTCGAGGTAAGGAAACCTCGATAGTCTCCACTGTATGGGTGCGCCTCTGAGGTCCTGTAGCTAACATGCCGACTATACTACGTACGGGGCCTGTATAAGTGGCACTATGTGCCCCAGGATTTATCTCCCAAGCACCACTATTCGCTGCATCCTCAAAAGTCAGGACCGAGTCCCCGAATACGCCAACGGTAGCTCCGGATCCATATATACTCGTATATATGTATATATACCACACAGGAGAGAGACACAACAAGAAACGCGCAAGATTGAGATACCAATATATGGATTTAAACACGATAACTACATGCGCGACACCAAATAAATAGCATATACACAGATATCTACAACATATGAAATTTTCAACATAAACACAATAGTTTATCAAGGGATTTCATATCCGACAGTCATCGTCATTTAAAAATAAATGCATGACACTTCAATATTCAACGTCTAAGGTTTTATACTTAATCTCTGGAGATCCTGTAACATCCCAGATTTTAGGATTTTGTTTTATATAAGAGGAATATGTTTAAGACTTGGATTACATAGTTGAGATGTTGTTTGATGCATAGAGACCTTTGCATGGCAAGTACGCAGTCTTTTCGAGTGAGTTTGAATGTAGGAACAAAGTTAGGGTTTCCCGGTTAGCGTCTTTGAGACATCTGAGTGTGAAATAAGAAATTTGGAGTTAGAGATGACATTAGGCATTTTTGATGGTTGGAGGTTGTTTATTAGGTCCTAATGAGCCTATATCTCAAATTTGAGGTCAATCGGACGTCGAACGGACCCTGAATGTAGAGAGTTGACTTTCTGGTCAAAAAGTCAATGCTCAAGCATGGATGTATCCACGCTCAAGCGCCCAAGTCAACAGACAAGGGCCATGCTTTGACTTGCTACGTGTCAACAGGGCTGACGTGGCAGCCTCTGAGTGGTTGCATGGCGCGGTGGCTTTCCACGCTCAAGCGTGGAAATTCTCACGCTTGAGCGTGGGGACGTGTTTCAGTAAAAATAAAATGACTTAAGTGACTTAAGTCATAACCAAAATAACAGAGAGCAGTAAGCTGAGAAAAGGATGGAGACAGAAGGAGTGAGCAAGAGAGAACTTAGAGAGAGAGGGAGAGAAAGCTAGAGAGAGAGATAGAGAATGGGAGAGGAGAGAACCCTAAACCACCATTGTTGAGAGCTTTGGAGCTGGAACAGCTTCTGTAAGTCCGTCACCACACCTTATTCCATCGTTAGATCGTGTTGAAATTTCATGGAGAGGTTCTAGGTTGGTAGTTCTTTATATCCAACGGTTGTATTTTCTGACAAATCCTCAGAGAGTGAGTTATTTAACTCAGAAGAAGGAGAGCAAATCAACTCGTGTAGCTCCTGACCAGTCACCTTGGGAGGTTCGATCCAGACACTTTCACCGTTGGATCGGGCTGAAATTTTTGGAGAAGGTAAAGGAAAGGAGTTCTTTAAACTCAACGGTCAAAATTTTAAACAGAGGTCTAGATTGTGAGATATAGGGCCAAAACAGTATCGGATTCTGTGGTGTTGTTGCCAATTTTACGTTCGTTACATTGTACCTTTCGTAATGTGATGCTTAAGTGATTTTTCGGAGGCTCAGAGGCTCTGTTCTAGTTGAGGCAGAATCGAGGAGTTCGAGGACGCTTCGTCTTAGTTCGTGTCGTCTCGTTCCGTTTAGCACGCGACTCTCAGGGGGGGAAAGAAACCATTTAACGTCGAAAACGGCGCAGTTACATTTAGTTCGATAATGGCGTAGGGCGACCTAAACCTTACTCGAGAGCGAGTAACGGACAATGTCCATGTCACATTGGGGACTACTTAGTGGTAGCAATAATGATATTGAAATTATGCGTTTATCGTCGTTACGATAAAAATATATTATTTTGTTATTTTATGACTAGCTGTTGTGACTGCTTGGATTGATTGTGTTATTATTATGATTGATGACTGATAATGAGTGTTGGTATTTCTTATTAAAATTATTATTGTCATTATTATTATTATTATTATTATTATTATATTGGAAATGATGCCATGATTAATATGATGACTTGATGACATGATGTTATGATGATATGAGTGTAATGATTATGCGTAGAGATTGAGTAAGTGATGAGATACGATGAGTCATGATGATGTATTGGGGAATCATACATTATGTATTAGTAGTGCCTAACCGAGATGATTGTTGTGATATATTGATGAGATGAGATTTTATTGAGGTTATTTATGAGGTGATGATGAGCGATTAGGGCACTAGGGGGTGACCTGAAACATGGTCGTTATGTGGACCTGAAACATGGTTGTTGGGGTCTATTCCTCGGAGGGAGAATTCCCAGGGTCTAGGCTAACGGCGGACCGTCCCAGACATAATTTCATTTTAGTTGCAGCTATAGTTCATGTGTTGCATGAGCACCCTGGCCGTGGTTCAGAGGTGTGCACCAGATTGTGTAGCTATAGTGCCATTGCTTTGCATGGGCACCCCCCATCCGAGGACGAGGGTGTGCGCCGGGGCCTCTGGGATGTGTCGATTGTTGTGATATCCGGATATGGCCGACTACCTGAGAAGATTCATACAGCATTTGCATTGCATCATGATGGGGGTAGAGGAAAGACCTTAGATGTGGATTGAGGATGTTTGTGTTATATATATATATATATATATATATACTATATTTTGGGAGACGGATGTTTATCTTGCTGTTATAGAATTAAATGTCGCTAAACCCTTTCCATGTTTGATGTTATATGGATTCTTATCCCCGTTTCTCTTGTTGTGTGTTTGTTTTGTATATGCTTGATACCTTAGACCCAGACATAGCAGATGGCGCATTGGGATCATCCTTGGATGACCCAGTATCCAGGGTTCCCCCTCACGGGGACCATTCAGATGGAGTACGCGGATCTCAACGGGAGGTTAGTGGACCCAATCACCCGCTTTTCTGTATATACGGGTCCTACGTCCATTACTTCTAGATTCGGGCAGGGAGCCCCTATGGGTGTTGTAGGCACTTTCTGTGCTGGCATGACTCTTCCCTTACCAATGGGGCAGCCGGAGGACCAGTTACCGCCGATGCCTGGCATGGCCCCCATCCCTTTCATGGTGCCCCTTTCAGGCACTTGTACCAGGTTTCGAGACCGCACCTGCACCAGCACCAGAGCTAGTGTTGGCTTCAGCACACGAGAATGATCCAATGGCACCTGTTCGGGACCAGATACCCATTCCCGAGGTACCCGCACCTCCAGAGGTCCGAGTCACTGCTTCAAAGTCATCTCGTGTTTCTTCCAGACGGTTACCTCCTAGAGACAGTAGGATACACCGACGGATTTTCCAGAGATAGTTGGGCAGGAGCTCTTCCAGTGGGAGCAGAGGAGTGTCTGGACCATCCGGACCACGGGATGCTGGCAAGGGTGGTAGTACATGTTGGCTCAGGCCAGTGCCATCAGTCTAGGTGTGAGTGAGGATTTTCATGTACTTTTGATAGGGGACTGGGTGTGGAGAGTATGTGAGACATCTTCCTGTTGCCATTTGATATATTTTGATTATGTTTTTATTTTGTACTCATTGGGGTCCTACGGATGGGATTCCATTGGCAGTACTGAAATAGGAGACCATGTTTGTATATGCTCATGTATGTATGTTTTTATGTTGTGTATGTTGTTTATATTTTTAAGTTTTTAATTTTTCGCTGTTTTAAGTATAACCGCTTATCGATAATAATACGATTAGGTTTTAATAATTTTGGGTTTTTCTTTAATGGGACGTCGGGGGCGTCTCATTTGGTGGTATCAGAGCAGTTCGATTCTGAAATGGACTGTAAGGACTGTGATTAGGGTGAATTGGCCATTTAGTTGGATCCACATCGGATAACGGCTATGCTTAGAAGTTGGGTAGTGAGTCCGACGCGACATTTCTGTGACATCTAGTATTTATATTCCAGTTTTATGTAGTATTATATGTCATATTGATGTGGGCTAATGATTTCTTTTGATAAGATCATGGCTCGAAGTAGAGGACGAGGAGTGGTAGACGTGGTGGTAAAGCTATAGAAGGTGTCGAGGATGAGCCGCATCAGCCAGAGGCAGGGATTGGAGGTGGAGGAGAGTCCGCCGAGATTCTTCGGACTATCCACGAGTTTGCATCCGTCCTGTTGCAGCAGTCGCAGCAGAATGCTCATAGGGTGCAGAGAGAGGTAGAGATGCAGGAGCGACAGGATAGGAGGAGAGCCGCTGAGGCTGAGGATGCAGGATTGGCTACCTTTCTGAAAGGTAAGCCACCACAGTTTGGAGGAGAGTATGACCCAGAGAGAGAGCTGAGTGGCGGATATGAGAGTTGGAGAAGATCTTTGACACCATGAGATGTAGAGATGACAGGAAGGTGACTTACGTCGCCTTCATGTTGACCGGAGGGGCTGAGTCATGGTGAAGAGGCAAGAGGAGATTGCTTGAGGCTGAGGGCAGAATGATCAGTTGGGAGTTGTTCAGAGAGTGTTTCTCCGAGAAGTACTTCCCGCGGTTAGTCAGACGAGACAAGGAGAGAGAGTTTATGAGTCTTCAGTAGGGAGCCATGTCTGTTGATGACTATGCGGCCAGATTCGAGGTCCTGATTCAGTTTTCCGAGTTCTACCAGAGGTTTCCGGATGAGGACTGGATGTACCGGAGGTTTGAGGAGGGTTTACGGCACGAATTGAGGAGGGCTATAGCACCCTTGAATATTTTGAGCTTTTCAGAGATGGTAGAGAGGGCCAGTGCCATTGAGGGTATTGATCAGAGGCGAGAGATAGAGTTGAGACAACAACGTAGTGGAGGCCCGATCAGATCTAGTGATCAGAGGGGGAAGCAACAGTGGTTCTTATGGGAGGCGAGGACCCTATACCAGACTAGTGCAGGCAGTACAAACATCTGCACCATTACCAGTTTCTACATCAGTTAATGGAGGGGGTCAACAGCAGCCAGGCCCAGTTTGTTTTGGATGCGGGAGACCACATTATATTCGAAATTTCCAGGAGAGTCATGGTTGTTTTGATTGTGGTAAACCAGTTCATCTGGCTTGTGACTGCAGACAGAGAGCTAGGCAACAGCCGGTAGCTGTTGGACGAGGAGCCGGAGCTGGCAGAGATGGAGTTAGTATAAGAGCCCCAGTATCAGGACAGCGTAGTGTTAGACCTCAGGCTACAGAGAGGGTGTTTACTGTGAGGGGAGTTGAATCCTCTCAATCTGCCGACCTTATCCAAGGTATGTGCTTGACCTTTGGTAGATTCTCGTCAGTGTTACTTGAATTAGACGTTGCACATTCAGTTATCTCGCATGAGTGTGTGGATCATTTACAGTCGTGAATTACGGATGGAGGAAGTTTAGTTCTTAGGACATGTAATTAATAGGGAGTAAGATTTGGAATGAGCGTTAGACAAGAAGTTATGGGAAGAATTAGTTCTTGGGAGTAGGAGGCAGTGAACTAGTTGTTTAAAGAAGTTGTTTTTAAGGGAATTGATTTGGCTAAAACCTTGTAGCCTTTTTATTGTTGAGTTGATGGTTAGAGCTGTGGATTTGACTAGGGATATAGGTTTATAATTGGAAATCAGGAAGAGATAAGGATTGTAAGTGTTGTTAGCTTGTTAGTAAGAAAAAGGATGATCATGTCAAGTTTAGGTTGAGGCGGAGTAGTTCTTGGGTATATGAAATTGGTATTTGAGGATAAAGAATATAATTAGGCATGGTGTTCATGTAAAAAGGTGATTTTAGAATTTCACTTCAATGCTATGATTGGAATAGCTTAGTGTATTATTCCAATGGGGTTTGTAGGTTGAGTTTTGATTGGAAGTTTTGATGAATAGGATTAAGTTCAAATGCATTTTCAACATTTAGCTTGTGTTAATTGATTTAGTTATGATTGGGTTTGGAGAATTTGAAGATAACACTTGTATTACATATTATATACATGTTGATTTTCAGATTTATGATGAACTAGAAAGGTTGAAGGTAAGATTGATAGATTTTAAAGAGTTGTAAGATAAGATAGCGTTTGGGAGTAGACTTAAGTTTATGGGATTAATGCTTTGATGTGAAGATGGACTTGTTTTCTAATGATGATAAGTTGGTTTAAAGAAAAGGAAGTTTACGTATATGGTGTTTATAAGAGAAATTGTTTTGAGTGTGGCTTGTCCATGATAGGATTTAAGTCCTTATGTTGAGAATATAATTTTGAGGCCATTGGATATTATTAAGATATTTGATTTATGAAAAGAGTAGTAAATTTGGAATTGGTGAAAGATTTATTATTATAAGCAGTATTGGGTAGGATTTTGAGTATTTTACGGTTAAATCAAGATGGTTTAGAGACTGGATATGTATGCCCGAGGATTTTGAGTTTAGGATGATGATGACATATATATATATATATATATATATATATATATATATTCTGATGGCATAGTATGTAAATAATATATGTGAAGTATGGATCGATAAGTTGGTGTAGGTTTAAGTTGTGATAAATGAAAGTATAAGAATCAGTAAGGTTGTGTTATTAATAATTGTATCAGAGTGCGCAGCGGAGTTGATGTTGCATGTAACCCCTGTAGAAAATTTTGAGGACAAAATTTCTTTTAAGGGGGGTAGTAATGTAACATCCCAGATTTTAGGGTTTTGTTTTATGTAAGAGGAACATGTTTAAGACTTGGATTACATGGTTGAGATGTTGTTTGATGCATAGAGACTTTTGCATGGCAAGTACGCAGTCTTTTCGAGTGAGTTTGAATGTAGGAACAAAGTTAGGATTTCCCGGTTAGCGTCTTTGAGACATCTGAGTCTGAAATAAGAAATTTGGAGTTAGAGATGAGATTAGGCATTTTTGATGGTTGGAGGTTGTTTATTAGGTCCTAATGAGTCTATATCTCAAATTTGAGGTCAATCGGACGTCAAACGGACCCTGAACGTAGAGAGTTGACTTTCTGGTCAAAAAGTCAATGCTCCAGCATGGATGTATCCACGCTCAAGCGCCCAAGTCAACAGACAAGGGCCATGCTTTGACTTGCTACGTGTCAACAGGGCTGACGTGGCAGCCTCTGAGTGGTTGCATGGCACGGTGGCTTTCCACGCTCAAGCGTGGAAATTCTCACGCTCGAGCGTGGGGACGTGCTTCAGCAAAAATAAAATGACTTAAGTGACTTAAGTCATAACCAAAATAATAGAGAGCAGTAAGCTGAGAAAAGGATGGAGACAGAAGAAGTGAGGAAGAGAGAACTTAGAGAGAGAGATAGAGAATGGGAGAGGAGAGAACCCTCAACCACCATTGTTGAGAGCTTTGGAGCTGGAACAGCTTCTGTAGATCCGTCACCACACCTTATTCCACTGTTAGATCGTGTTACAATTTCATAGAGAGGTTCTAGGTTGGTAGTTCTTCATATCCAACGGTTGTATTTTCTGACAAATCCTCAGAGAGTGAGTTATTTAACTCAGAAGAAGGAGAGCAACTCAACTCGTGTAGCTCCTGACCAGTCACCTTGGGAGGTTCGATCCAGACACTTTCACCATTGGATCGGGCTGAAATTTTTGGAGAAGGTAAAGGAAAGGAGTTCTTTAAACTCAACGGTTAAAGTTTTAAACAGAGGTCTAGATTGTGAGATATAGGGCCAAAACAGTATCGGATTTTGTGGTGTTGTTGCCAATTTTACGTTCCTTACATTGTACCTTCCGTAATGTGATGCTTAGGTGATTTTTTGGAGGCTCGGAGGCTCTGTTCTAGCCGAGGCAGAATCGAGGAGTTCGAGGACGCTTCGTTTTAGTTCGTGTCGTCTCGTTTCATTTAGCACGTGACTCTCAGGTGTGGGAAAGAAACCATTTAACGTCGGAAACGGCGCAGTTACATTTAGTTCGATAATGGCGTAGGGCGATCTAAACCCTACTCGAGAGCGAGTAACAGACAATGTCCATGTAACATTGAGGACTACTTAGTGGTACCAATGATGATATTGAAATTGTGCGTTTATCGTCGTTACGATAAAAATATATTATTTTGTTATTTTATGACTGGCTGTTGTGACTGCTTGGATTGATTGTGTTATTATTATGATTGATGATTGATAATGAGTGTTGGTATTTCTTATTAAAATCATTATTGTCATTATTATTATTATTATTATTATTATTATTATTATTATTATTGTTATATTGGAAATGATGCCATGATTAATATGATGACTTGATGACATGATGTTATGATGATATGAGTGTAATGATTATGAGTAGAGATTGAGTAAGTGATGAGATACGATGAGTCATGATGATGTATTGGGGAATCATGTTTTATGTGTTAGTAGTGCCTAACCGAGATGATTGTTGTGATGTGATGATGAGATTGATGAGATGAGATTTTATTGAGGTTATTTATGAGGTGATGATGAGCGGTTAGGGCACTAGGGGTGACCTGAAACATAGTCTGTGATATGTGGACCTGAAACATGGTCGTTATGTGGACCTGAAACATGACGCATGCTTCTTGCCACGTCATCAAGTGAACTTAGTCTTGACTGAGCGTTGACTTGATCTTTGACTGACTTTTAGACGAGTGGAATTTTAGACGAGTCTGAACTGGGCTTCTACTAAAAAATAGACGGGTCATAAAATAGACGAGTGACCTTAAGTCTATTTTCCTGCACACTTATCAAATATGTCAGTAATTTCATTTGGTTCAACATTATCATACTTGAACTATTTGTAATCATCAAAACTTAGAGAATCTACACATTGAATGTGTTTTAGACTTATGAGGTCTGAACAGCAACTACCTTGTTTGAGAGCATCAGAGTTTGAAGCTTCAGCACCATTCAAAAACACATCCGGAAATTCCCTCACAACAGGCCTCGCACTATTTGTGATCGAAAAACATTTTGGTCGCTAAATCCTTAGCGACTTGGGTTTCTGCTACACCTATTATTTGGCCGCTAATTCGGTCGCTACAGTAAATAACGATCGAATTTTGGTGTTTAGCAACCAATTTCTTTGGTCGCTAAACATCTTTATTTTGTAGTGATAATTTCCCATGGGGGCAACATTAGGGACGTCTTTTTCATGGCCTTGTGCTACACATGGCTTAGAGATATGTTGAGAAATCCACTCTTGTTGCGGTTGATTGATTTCACAAGTGCTCTCCTTATAACACATAAGGACTAGTACAATTTTCAACGCTTGATGCATGTGTAATGATGAGAACCTTGAAGCACAATTTATATGGGATGATTTGGGTTCTATGACAAGTGGAGAAAATGGATCCGGGAATGTACTTTTTGTGGGAAATGCTCAGTGCTGGTTAATGGTAGTCTAACTGAAGAAATAGAAATTAAAAAGGGCTTGAAACAAGGGGACCCTTTGGCACCATTTCTTTTTCTTTTGGTGGCTGAGGGTTTGAACGGTCTGATGAATAATGTTGTGTCCCTAGGGAAATTCTCTGGATGCAAAATTGGGACTGAGGGACCACAGATATCATTGTTGCAATATGCAGATGATACTATAGTGGTGAGTGAGGCAAGTTGGGATAACCTTTGGGTGATGAAATCGGTGTTAAGATGTTTTGAGCTGGTGTCGGGTCTTAAAGTAAATTTCAACAAGACTAGGTTGATTGGCATCAATGTTGATGATAGTTTTCTATCCTCGGGAGCACAGTTCCTAAATTGTAAAATCGGGGAGTTGCCTTTTAAGTACACGGGCCTCCCGATTGGGGCGAATCAAAGGAAATTAGAAACTTGGCAGCCAATTATTGGATCCTTGGAGAGGAGATTGGTGGTTTGGAAAGGTAGGCATTTATCATTAGGGGGCAGGATCACTCTGATCAACTCAATGTTGAATATGTTAAGTCTCTAAAATGTCTGTGTGCATTTCCCTAAGTTTTGATGAAAACTAAACATTGGGTAATGATTTAATTAACCTATTTTGTGGTTGCTAACCTGTCTACTTAGTGTACAGATCAGAAGATTACAAAACTCACCTGTCTGTCTACCTAAGTCTCACCTGTCTGTATTAGCCAAGAAGTCAACCTATCTGCTGACTAGGATTGTTGACTATGTGCAAACTGATTTTACAACCTGTCTCTACTCTTCAACTTGTCTAAGGTTCTTCGTTAAAAGAACTCGAAGTACAGGAAGCTTTTGCAAGCTGTCCCCTCATGAAGAATACTCTGAGAACTCTCTCACGCTTATCAAGAAACTCAGAAGTGCTCTCTCTCAAGCAAACTAGGAAGTCAGAGATAAACTTCCAGTTAAAGAACATTTCCAATATGCTTTATTCCCTAGTACTTTCAGTCATTACACAGAAAGGGAAATGTACTCTGCAAAAGTACAAAAGCACTCTGCACAACTCTGAGTTGGCATCTACACGATGCATAAAGCTATTATCCCTCATGTTAGAGTACAACCAACGTCTTCATTGCATTAATGGCTGCCCAGAACGACTATATTGCATTTAATGAAGCTCTGCCTGAAGCCATAGTTGCAAGGAATGTCTCTAACGGATATTAAATGTTTGAAGGCTATAAATACAGAAGTCATTGAAGATGAACATCATCAGAGTTTTACAAAGCATTAAAGAGCCCTTACTCTGTTCATTTATTCATTCTGTATTCTTCAATCATTTGAAGTTATTACGCAGACTTTCCTAAAGCCTTATTTTTAAACCACTCTCTGAGTGTTAGTGAAAGGTCTGTAAGTGTATTTATTACAAACAAAACTCTCAAACAAATCTGAGTGAGCCTGAAGAGGCTAGGTGTGCAAAGAATACTTGTGTTGGAGCCTGAAGAGGCTAGGTGTGCAAACAATACTTGGAGTCTGTAACCTGATCAGTTATAGTGGATAAATCTTGGTGCTGCCAAGGACTGGACGTAGCTCTTTGTGTTAAAGAGTGAACCAGGATAAATCTCTGTGTTAATCTCTCTTCCCTTAATCTCTTTAGTTACTCTGATTATATATATCATCTGCTTTCTAACAAAGGGGTTAAAACTGTTTCTGTCAAGACTGTTTTTCTTATCTCTACGTGTGTTGTTTTTCTGAGAAAACTACAACAGACAGGTCACCTGTCTGTGTATCTTTTTACACCCGTCTGTGCTTAGCTTCTGCATGCAAAAAGTTTTTAACTCTACTTTAAATTCTAATAAACACAATTCAACCCCCCTTCTCGTGTTTATAGTTGTCTATTTCAGAATAGTCTGCCTATTTACTTTCTATCCTTCCTTAGAATTCCAAGAAAGGTCCTCAAGATTTTAATTAGGATTCAGAGAAATTTCCTTTGGGGTGTTGCGCAGAGAGGAGGAAAATACCTTGGGTGTCTTGGGCTGTGGTATGTAAACCACGAGAAGCTGGTGGGTTGGGTATAAAAAACTTGGAGTGGTTCAATCTGGCATTCTTAGCCAAGTAGAGATGGCGTATGCTGAAAGAAGATATGGGGTTATGGCGATAGGTGTTGGAGACTAGATATGGGGTGTTAGTGGAGGGCCTAGGGGGTCTAAATGTTAGTGAAAGGTTGAAAATAGGTTCACATTGGTGGAAGGACATTTGTAGGTTAGGGAGACTTAAATCTTGCCCTGATTGGTTCCAGATGGGTCTGAAAAGGTGCCTTGGGCGGGATAATAAGATAAGGTTTTGGGAAGATATTTGGTTCGGACCGAGTAGCCTGAAGGATATCTTTCCTAGAGTTTACCATTTATTTGTGGATAAAGAAAAAGAAATAGAAAAAGTGGGGGGGGGGGGGGGGGGGGGGGGACTAGATAGAGGGTAGGTAGGTTTGGAACCTTGCGTGGAGAAGAAATCCTTTTGATTGGGAAATTGAGGTCATGACAGAATTCTTAGATACCATTCTTCCTGCAACCCCAGTAAGTGATATGGAGGACATCTGGGAGTGGACTCTTGATGGGTTAGGGAATTTTACCACAAAGTCAGCATATTGCTGGCTTCAAGGTCACTGTCGTACTCTAGATGTGAGAGGTGAAGTGGAAAGCAGGATTTTTAAACAGTTTTGGAAAAGTGTAGCTCCTCCCAAGGTCCTTGCTTTCTCTTGGCAGGCAATTACGAACATGATACCAACAAAATGAATTTGTTTCAGAGACAGATTATTGGGGATACGCAGGAGTTGGTATGTATCTTTTGTAATTCAGGGTTTGAATTCGCGGATCATTTGCTATTAAACTGCAACATGTCAAATTTGGTTTGGCGGAAAGTACATGGCTGGTTCGGTGCTCAAATACCTCTTCCGGTTACTTTTGAGGAACTATATTGGCTTCATAAGGGGTTATTCCCTAAGAAAAAGAGTATGAAGAAAGGTTTGGTGATATGGCATTCGGTTGTTTGGACATTCTGGTTAGAAAGGAATGTAGTGATATTCTCAGGGAAATCCTTTGATATGCTGCGAGTTTTGGACTTGATAAAATACAGGTCATGGTCATGGTTGGCTGCGGATAAAAATTGGAGTTCCTCTTTTGCAGCTTGGTGTACAAATCCATTAGGGTGTCTAAACTAAAAATTGGATGGAAGGTTTGGTAATGGTTTTCAGTGAGGTTTCTAACATGAACTTATTTTCTGGTTGATATCACTATTTTCTTTGTAGGGTTAAGCTTAATACAGGTGTTCCCTCTGTGGTGCTGGAAGGACAAGGGAAATGATGCCTGAGTGAGACTAAATATCTTGTGAGGGAGAGATTTATTGTGAGTGAGTGGAACAAAGGAGTGACAAAAATGAGGGAAACACATGTGTGAGTGGTTCTGAGGATTTTTACCTGTTGCTTTCTAACCTGTTATGTTGGAGTGGTTTGTCTTATTTCCTCTTTCCAGGGTAAACGTGGAGCACTTGGAATTTTGGGTTATATCCTGGAAGACTTGGGATCTGTGAGAGTTATAAATATGGGGGTGAGGGGTTTTCATTTGTTTTTATGGGGTGTGATTTACCAAACTGGTGAGACAGTGAATTACCTCAAATGGGGGTGTGTGTGGAGTCAGAGCCTTTGTCCAGGGCTGAGATCTTTTTGATAATTTCTTTCACTAGCTTCAAGGATGCTTGTGGCTTCTGGAGTGGTGCTCCAAGCTGTTTTACTTGGCAGGTGGAGGTCTTTAGCTTCCTACTCGTGCTGGTGGTGTTATATAGTAAAGAATTGGGATCCAATGGGTCAATTTCTTCACAACTATGGTCATAGGGAGTAGCTTCTCATTTAAATCTCTTGTGTGTCTCTCGAAGTGGCCATGTAAGGTGGGTTTGGGCAGTTCCTCGGGTGTTTCTTCTGGAAGGTGGTTCTGCTATGTCAGTGTTACTGGTGTCCTGTTTCTCTTGTTAAATTTTTTGTGGTCAAGAATGCTGGCGGGAGAGGGGTTGTAGCAGTAGGTTTGTGCAGGGGTTTGTGGGGGGTTTGTTCGGCCTTGTGAATTGTGGCTGGCGGTTTATATAAGTCGGGGTAGCCCTTTTTCATTTACAATGGTTGGGGGAGCATTAGATAAATCTTATTGCCATAATACGTTTCCTTTATCCTTGTTGGTATTAATATGGTCCAGGAGTATGACAATTATCTGATTGATTATGCATTGAATTTGAATTGGTTCTTCTCATCACTGTGTTGGGTGCTGGTAGGCGTCCACATTATGTTGAAGACTCTTGGTGGGGAATATTGTCATGGTATATAGTGGTGCCTTCCAGTTTTTTTTCCTGGGAGTTTTTTAGTGTAGTCTTGTGGTTGATCTTTATGAGGGTGAATTACTGTTGGGCTGTTTATTTTTTGACTTTTGGTGCACTTGGGGTCTTAGGTAGTTTATCAACCTTTTAGTCTATTTCTTAGGGTTGAACGGTTACCTCTCTCCTCTTCTTGCTTCTTCTTGGTTTATCTTGTAATTGGGTTCGGGTATCCCAAGTACCTGTATCAATAAAATTTGCTTATTAAAAAAAAAAAAAAAAATCACCTTGACTAGCACCTTGAAGGAGTGCTAGTACAATATGGTATTATTTTGCATCTTTTTCCTTGCCCCTGTATACTAGTAATTGTCATCCGTACACTTTGTAACTCATGCATGGGGGAAGTCTCACCTACGTGAGGCACCTCAAATTCTAATGTCCATTCCATGATTTAATTATAGCTAAATATCAAGATCGATTAGCAACATGCACATACATTCATATTTCAAGGTAAGAATTTTATTGCAAAATGGGAAGCAGGAGAAAATCGATGATTCTATTTCTCGGTAGAAGCTTATACAATGAAAATGAAAAAGAAGCAAGAAATGTAAAACCAGAAAAAATTATAATAGCATCATAGGCAATTCACAAATGTATTTGGCTCACTTCCATTTCTGGGCAACAATGTCAGCCAAATCCACAACCCTTTGGGAGTAACCCCACTCATTGTCATACCAAGCAATAACCTTCACCATGTCATCTCCCATGACCATTGTCAATGACGAGTCTACAGTTGATGATACATCAGTGCACCTAAAATCTACAGAGACAAGGGGCTCATCACAGACAGAGAGAATGCCCTTAAGCTCATTCTCTGCACTTTCTCTGAAAGCAGCATTCACTTCTTCAGCAAAGGTCTTCTTTGTGACCTGAACAACAAGGTCCACCACTGAAACATTTGGTGTTGGCACACGTAGGGCAATGCCGTTGAGCTTGCCCTTGAGAGTTGGGAGGACAAGGGCAACAGCCTTTGCTGCTCCTGTTGAAGTGGGGACAATGTTGAGAGCAGCAGCTCTGGCACGCCTGAGGTCACGGTGGCTAGCATCAAGAAGCCTTTGGTCGCCGGTGTAGGAGTGAGTTGTTGTCATGGTACCCTTGATAATACCTGTCATATAATTAAGTTTCCATTAGCAAAGTGGAGAAGATAGTTTTTAATTGTGTAAAAAAATTGCCTTAGACCCTTGGTATGAAGCAATTGACGTCAGTTAATAATTCAAATTGGTTTAAAAATCAAACTTCAATTTCCTGCAATCATTTATACTATGATTTAAATAGAAATCGTGCACGGTTTTAAGAAAAAAATATGAAGTGACTGCCAGGTAGAATGACCGTAGGCAATTCGAGTCCTTTGATCTATTGGAATTTGAGCTACACAATTGGGTGATCTTTCATCCCTATCCCATAAATCTGACTCCTTCAATTCTAAAGAAATTTGAACCTGTGCCAGCTTATGTCAAGTTCAAGGGTGCAAGTTTTCACTTTTTCTTGAACTTCATATATGCATTTATAGCTATGATGCCTTTATAATAACTAGACTGTTTTAGTTCTTTTCTTTGCTTTCAGCTAAATACTGCAAAGCTTAAGAGCCGAGGCTTTCAAATTCACCAGAGAAATAAATAGATAATAAACTTGATAGAAAATGTGGTGACTATGTGAATTACCGAATTTCTGATCAAGGACCTTGACAAAGGGTGCAAGACAGTTAGTGGTGCAAGAAGCATTGCTGATGATAGGTTCATCTGGGTTGTAACCATCATCATTGACACCAACCACATAGGTGGGGATGTCTCCTTTGCCAGGGGCTGTAATGAGCACCTTCTTAGCACCTGCCTGAATATGCTTCCCTGCACCTTCTCTGTCCACGAACACCCCAGTTCCTTCAATCACCAAGTCGATCCCCAAGTCCCTGCAACAGTAGACACAAACCTTCATGCATATCCCTCTCTTACTCTATCTAGTAGTTTCTTCAAAACAGAGCAGATTAGTCATGGTAAAATAAAATGGGTTTAGATAGTTTGAAGGAGGTCATGGATCAAAAATACATTTTTGTATTTTTGTATATGTAAATTAAAAATGAATGTAACAGTTTACTTTGGATGGGATGAATTCCGGTCGTGATTGGTAAAGTGAACTACTAACAACTGTATGCATACACTAAAGTCAAAAACTCTTTTCCATCTATTAGGATTAAACTGGAAACAAGTGCCATCTACATATATATGAAATCAATTATGTTTGAACCAAAAATCTAAAAAAAGAATATGAGCTTACTTCCATGGAAGGTTGGCAGGGTTGCGGTTAGAGACAACTTTGATGATCTTTCCATCAACGGATATGCCATTATCACCAACAGGCTTGACATCAGCCTCAAAAATGCCGAGGGTGGAGTCATACTTGAGAAGGTGAGAAGCCTGCTTGACACCTCCAGTGTCATTGATGGCAATAACATCCAAAGGGGAATCCTTACGACCGTGCCAGCACCTCAAGAAGTTCCTGCCAATCCTACCAAATCCGTTTATGGCCACCTTCAGTTTTGCTTCTACTACACCTTTCTTGTATCCTCCACTGCTTCCAACCTTCAGAAGTACATAAACAATGTTAGATTCCATTGTAAAACCAATTGCTATTAAGTGGAGGATGTGGGACTTCCAACAAACTAAAATGTTGTAACTTGTAAAACATTTCATTGGTTTTCTTCTTTACTTCTTTATTTTAGCTTTCATGGATATCATCATCCGTATTGTCTATTTGCCAATTCAATTGTTCACATTTCTGGTGTTTCCTCTTTTGCATATTTATTTACATGGCATAATGCCTAGTTTGAACTCTAATATAGTGGCTCAATAGACATGGCAAAAGGCAGGATTTACAAAGTGATGATCATGTATTTTTGGTGCAGACAAATGGTCTGACATTACTATATGAAATAAATATTTGATGTCTTAAACTATAGGGTGTTGTCTAAGGTGTACCAACCAGATTATCACTTGGAGTTGTTGACTTTTCAACCAAATCATATGGTCAAAGTCCAACTAACCCAAGTGACAACCTGGATGGTTCAGATTTGAGCCACTTGGATTGTGTACTAGTATTATTACACCACTTTGATGAGTGATGCACCATAGCCTTCACAGTCAAACTATCAATCTAAAAGGACATAATTCTAGTGGTGAAAGAATATTAGACAATAACTTTTCTATGCTCCATATATGTATAGCAAATATGGATCTTATTATATAATATTGGAACTATACATTATTGTTCTTCAAAGATCATTCGAAGAGTTTAAGCCAAGCATTTAAACAGTTAGGCCCTGAATTTGGTGAATATAATAATTTATTGTTCGTACATCTTCTCTTCTACTTATCAAGTATCATTATTTTACTATAAATTAGCCACTCATTGCAGGCAATTGTACTTACTGCTGAGGTCTGGAAGGCAATGACCGAATGGAAGTCCTCCGAAGTTTTTCTAGACAAGGGAAGGTAACCTGATGATGAGTTGCGGAGGCCAGAGAACTCAGAGAACCCCTTCCCATTTGCCTGAATATAGAGCAAGGATTAATGGTAAACTCTAGCTTTAACATAAAATTCAACTTCTAATATGGCTTTAATTTCATAATATGTTAGTCAATGGAACATAATGAAAAAAATAACTACTTGAACCTGAAGAGCTGGTTTGGCTACAGAGAGAGTAGCCGAAGCCATTATTTAGCCAATAATGGAGTGTGAATTTTGTGATGCAGCAGGTGGAGAAGTAGTAGTGTAGAGCAAGCAAAACAGTTGAAGGAAAAAATATTTTCAGGTTCAATTTTATGTCTCATTATTTTAATATACACCTATAAAGATGTAACGTTGGATGTGTGGTTGTGACACATGAAACCAGGTGAGGATGAGATTACGGATAGCCTACCATTCAAATGAATGGCTGTGATTGGTTCTTTGTTCTTGTGCTTGTGAGTCCAATCATCTGGCTCTCCAATTTTCCTACTCCTCGATATGGTCTGGCCTGAGCCTCAAATGTTCAGTGGCCCACTTCAGTGGTTTTCACTTCCAGTTGAGTGCATCATAAAATTCTAAGCAAATTCTACAATTATTTGCCCCAAAATCGAGTAATAATTTGTCAATTAAACTACAATCTCCAAGGTTAGCTAGTTGATGTTGATAAATGAAATCGACTTTTTTTTTTCCGACTTGAATAGTAACAATTTGATGGAACTATTTTTATTTATATCATCTTATTCCATACTTAAAAAATAAGTCAGTTAAAAGTTTTGTTTTGAAGACATTAATTTTAATTTTTTTATGAATTAAAATAATTACTCACAAAGCACTAATGCTTTGTTTAGGTAATTAGAGAAGTAGGGAAGAAATAAGTAGGGGGGAGAGAAATAGGAGACAAGAGAAAATAGATAGAGAATGAGTAAATTTTTAGATTGTTTGGATTAAGAGAAAAAAAAAGAAGTAGAAGAGAAAAAAAAATATATTTTAATACAATGACATTTTATCCTCATAACAATAATAATAATTTAATGTCATGGATGAAAATAAAAGGATAAAACTGGTATTATAAATGTTGTGCCTACTTTGTTCAGTTTTCTCTCCATTTTTAAGAGATTTTATTTTGTGTGGGTCCCATTTAACTTTTTCTTTCTCCCCTATTTTCTCTCCACATCCAAATAACATACTTACCTTTTTCTCCCTCACTTCCCTCTATCCCACTTCCCTCTCCCCAAAATCAACCGATCCAAACCATGCATCAAGGATGTAAATCATCTGTCTCCATTTCTTGTCTTGTTGCCTATCACACGAATCAAAATTTGCCACATCGATTAAAAAATTTCATCTAATCCTTAACGTCTTTCCAACCAAGACCTTGACAGCGGAATGCCGTTAACACGTTTCTGAGACGAGGCTGAGTCTCTTCTTCTTCCTCCTGCATATGTCTAACACAATTGGCCACTATCGTTACCCTTCATTGCCTACATCGTGCCAATGCCCATTGCCATCACAACCCCACTGGCAACCTCCAGTGCTCGCCATATCATTATATATACCAAGTTAGATGCACATCATGAAGATTATATATTAATTATTATTAGATGGGGTTCACAGATCAAATAAACAATTTTCTTTCGATAGAAGAGTAAACACTTAATCTGGTTCATAGAATTGTGAAGTAGTATCAACCTAATCTCTAAAATTATCGAAATTTTAAATTAGTCCCTGAAATTTTAATTTTAAGTTTGTAGTTTCGGGGACTTAATTGATATTAAGTTAGTAAAATGACAAACCAAATTGATACCAACTTACCATTCAGGGACGCTTTTGGAATTTTGATAATTTCAAGGACCAAGTTGATACTACTTCACAATTTCAGAAATTGAATTGGGTATTTACTCAGCAAGGAATCTTCACCCGCCCTTTAAAGCTAGCTATGGCTATCTCTCATAAAACAAAAGCAGGGAAAAAAGAACACAGGTCCTTTTTGTTTTGTTTTGTTGAGAATCAGCGATGATGTAGTGATTATGTTAAGTGAATAACTTAATTTGAGGTAGTAGCATCAGTTGAATGAAGATGGTAGAGAAGCAAGTGAGTATATGTAAGCATATTAATATTTCACATATCTATTAGGTTTTTGGATGATTATGATGTACTAAATTTTGAAGTTTTTCCTCCAATTCAAGACATTTGGATAAGGAGAATGTCCATGATTTGTTATCTCCAAGTGAGGACAAAATTGAAAGATTTCAAGAGGAATTTCCTTTTATTTCTAAAATGCGTGTAAAGCTTAGCAAAAGTGTTAAAAGTACCAAAATATTCATATAATTACCCCAAAATTCAGTACATTTTTCTCCCAAACCAAAGAGTGAAAGGGAGCTTCCTTAGAGTTATGCACTCACATACAAGGATCAAATAAATAAAAAGATAGATAATAAAAATATAATTCAAGTAAATACTACATATTTTGTAACAAATCTATTATAATATATTAAAGTTCACCCCAAAAATCTACCCATGACATTTCGCATAACTGTTTACCACATCTCACAACTTGTTCCAAGTCCCCAAATAAGTGTTGGATGTGAAAATGGTTCTAAGTCAAGAAGGGCGGGGGGAATTGACTTTTCAAAAACTTTTTCAAAAACAATATTTAATTTCCCTTTTTCAAGTAGTGTAGCAAGAGAGTAAATTTTCTTTGAAACTCAAGCAAGAACAATTGCAATATCAAATCAATAAAGAACTTTAAAGAAAGATATACAATTGCATAAGCTAAGAGAATGTATCATACAACAATCATGCAATATAGTATCATAAGCATAGAACATAAAGATCATGCATAAGATAATAAAATTTGTAAGAAAGTAAAGAGAGTAGGGACAGAGAAAGTGACACAAGTATTTTATTGGTTCGGCTCACAACCTGAGTGGCCTACGTCTAGTCCCCAAGAATTCTCTTGGAGAAATTCACTATAATAAGTGTTTGTACAAGAGATGTCTCACTCCTTACAAAGCCACTCTCCTCTTGTAGGATACCTCACCCACAAGATCCTCACTCTCAAGAGATACCACACTCTTGAACCTTGTTGGATACCTCACCAACAACACACACAAGAGATACCACACTCTTGAATCTTGTTGGATACCACACCAACAACACACACAAGAGATACCACACTCTTGCAAACCAAGGGATACCTCAGCCTTACTTTGATGGATACCACACCAACAAAGATTTACACCCCTCAAGAAATACCTCACTCTTGAGTAATGATGGGATTCAATCATCCATTACAAAATTCAGAAAAGAATTGAGTAGAAAAGAAAGTTTCTAGCACAACACTTGTGCACAAAAGCTCCCAAAGCTTCAAAGATCACTTTGCAACTAAGAATGAAAAGATGGCTCTCAATTTTGGTGTAATAACTGTATATTTGAGTGTTAGAATTCGTGTCATAAACTCTTAACCAAGCACCCTTTATATAGAATTCAATTGGAGCTCAAAAGGTGAAGGTTTGTTGAATTTCTGAGGTGAGTATTCGAATACTCAACAGGGGTATTCGAATAATCCCCGTAACAGGTCTTCAATTACCCTAACAGACAGGAGTATGCGGATACACAGCAGGGGTATTCGAATACTCTACCCCAAAAAATGCCATTTCGCTTGAGTAATAGCATACACAAGTTGGTATTTGAATACTTTTGATGGAATTTCACAAATTCCTTAAAGTAAACCAATATTCAACTATGTACATAATTACTACATGTAACACCCCGTTTTTCGAATAAAGTCCTTAAGCAATGTTATATATATATATATATATATATATATATATATATATATATATATATATATATATATATATATGCTTAAATGGGGCTAAGTGGAATTTTGAGGCTTAAAATCCCTTTCTGGCACATTAGCACGACTGTTCTCATGTCCAGCACGCCTGTGCTTGTTAAGCATGCTCAATGGTTGCTTGAGCCACGAGCACGGCCGTGTCGGAAAACGCAAGCTTGTGACGGTGATGTTGAGAGTCAGTGCTTAAACAAGCACGGCCGTGCTCGGGGTCTGATGCTTATATAAGAGAGTTTTAGAGAAGGTTACGAGTTAACCTTCATTGTGACACTTTTAGGAATCCTAGTACGACAGAAAACCTTCGTTCACCCCTTTCCTGCGAACTCAACATAGTTCTTGGGTTTCTTGTCATCGTTTAGGAAAGAAAGTGCAAGTTAGTGTCAATAAAGGTAAACTGGTCATCCCTCTCTTTAATCCCCTTTTTCCTTTTTGTGATTTGGGATTAATTGGTTACCCTTTTGTGTTGGCCAAGGCTTGGTAAATTCGTCGAGCCTCGAGGGAAACTGAGTAGAGTCGCTTACGTTGGTGTTAAGGGGAATCTTCATACCAGGTATGGGGAGAAGGGATAGTATGAACATGTAGGCATTGGGGGTAGCGTAAGATGAAGGGTTAACCTACGGCTGGTCATGGCTACGAAATTCGGGTCATGACAATTTTCATAACCGTCACTCCGTTCATCCCTCAATTATTCTTTCATCAGCATTATTGGTTAAAAAAAATATTTACAAATATTTAAATTGTTTAAAGTCATTCACAGCATACATACTAAGGACTAATAAAACAAAACACACCAAAACACTTGGATTAAGATCATATTGGTATCCCTTAGGCCCATCAGCACTCCTTGCGAAACCTAAAGGATGTTCCTCATCTTAAGAAAGCCATAATTTCGTCGGAATCTTAACCCATAAAAAATAAAACAAATATACTAATTCTAAAAATACTAAAAAGGGAAATAAACTTATTAATCTAAAAAACAAAAATAAGGAATGAAACGAAAAACTTACCTTTGGGACGTGCAGAAACATATGTGTTTGACCCATGTACTCTCCCTTCCAAGTAGCGCAAAGACACACAGTTCCCTGTGCTTAAAATAAATAAATAAAAGAAACAAACTAATAAAAAAATATTTTTACTAAAATGCTTAGGCTTTATATTTAAGCCCAGGCTTTAGAAACCAAACTTTTTGAGTCTAATGAAGTCTAATGCGTCTAACTCAAACTTTGGAGATAAGCTTAAAAAGAAAATTACAGAAACTTATAGGCCTAAATTCAGTTAAACAAGTAGGAATATCAACTTTAGGAATATAGGAATAGGCACAATTAAAGTCTCAGCAAGTTTAGGAATAATATCACCAGATAAGAAGGCATTATGAACCAGGGACCAAACATCATTAGTTACCACATGCCAATAAATTTTAAAGAAAATAGGTTGAAAACCATCTGGCCCAGGGGCTTTGTAGGAATCCATAGAAAATAAAGCATCCTTAACCTCCCTTACCGTAACTGGAAGAGATAACGAAACAAATAAAGCATCTGGAACTTGAGGAATGTTGCGCAGAACCAAACTATTTGGATCGCATATATCATTTGCTTGAAATAAATTTTGAAAAAAAGGAATGGCTTCCAATTTTAAAGTCAATTCATCAGTGCACCAATTACCATTTATATTAAGACCCGCTACCTTATTATGTCTTCTCCTTATCACAGTTTGGGTATAGAAAAATTTGGTGTTTTTGTTACCATACTTGACCCACTTTTCCCTAGACTTCTGGAACCAAAAAAGTTCCTCCTGGGCCAAGATCGAATTATACTCTTGTTGGAGAACTTTTTCAAACCAAATGAGATTAGAATCAGTAAAAGAGTCTAACTGACGATGCACCCCTTTAATATGACCACCATTTGGCATGTTTCTTTTTTCACGTAAAAAAATCACCTACTTAATCGAGGTCCATAAAATCACAGTCTATCATCATATTGTTGAGAAAAGATGCATAAGCCATGCAAAACGAACCACCCGAGACCTCTCTAACAAAACGAATCTCATTAAGGTCACCCAATAAAATTCAAGGTCCATGAATATTTCCCCTCAGAGTTCAAATATGATCCCAAAGCAAACACCTAACATAAAAGATTGGAGAAGCATAAAATGTCGAGCAGTACCAAGTCACAGACCCTTTCGTGATAGAAAACATGATAGCTTGAATCATATTATCCACCAATGAAAAAATCAAGTCACTTCTGCATGAGAGAACCCAAATCCCTCCTGAATGGCCATGAGCTTCCTGTATAAAAATAATATTATACCCCAACGAAGACCAAAACTGCTCAACTCTTGAGAACAAGCCATGAGTCTCATACAGGAAAAAAAGAGAAGGATGATGACGATTGATGATTTCTCTAATATGGCACTTTGTACAACGGCCCAAAGCACCACGGATATTACAAGAGATGATAGATATATCATGGAACAAATCCATAAAAAACTCAATGAAAAAGAGGGAGGGTCAACACAAACCCTAAGTGGCCATGGCCTTAGGAAGGGGTTGAGTCTCAAGATCCATGCTACTTACAAACTCCATCTGAGAGAAGTGATTTTGATTCTCAGGGCCATTTCCATCTGAGAGGAATGATTAATAATGACACCATAAGAGGAAGGAGCCTCCTGCCTGACCACCCCTACTTGTGCCGCATTTAGCTCGGAAACATTGTTATCTTTCATCTTAACTTTAGGAACCTCAGCATTGACCAATTCCTTTGTACCCAACACGGCTTCCTAATTGTTAATTTGAGGAGAGGCAGAGCTCCGGGGATCACCAACATTGGCAATCTCCCAAATGGATTTACGAAGAGGCTGCCAACCAACCATATCTGACTCTTTTCTTGGCCTCTTGTTCCTAGCATACACTTTACGTTGCCCTGGATCATTAGAATTATACCTAGATGAACCCAGATCTCCTTACGATTTCTTGGCTTCGGACGAGATTTTCTCTGCATGGGATTTCTTTTTCTTGCCTTTATTAAAAACACCAGATTTAACAGAAGCCTCCTTGCCCTTACTAGCAGACTTGAGGTTCTGTTTCTTACGCTTGACAATTAGGGGTGTTCATGGGTCCGGGTCGATCCACTGAACCCGACGACCCGCACCAAACCGAAGGGTTTGGTTCGGTTTTTTTTCGAGATTCTCGGGTCAACCCGAACCAATCCGGTGAAACCCAGAGATCAATGGTTCGGGTAGCGGGTTCATTGTTTTTGAACCCATAACTTGTAGGCCCGACTCGGTGGTACATATTTATTTAAAAAAAAAAACAAAAAACCTAAAGGGGCTGTATACTAAGGCTAAGTCTAAGTTAGTAAGTGAGGGTGACCATTCTGTTTCACCTATTCCCTAACTGGTAACCCCTTCAACCCATCATCCCCTTCAGCCCACACGTCTGCTGCCGCCGCCTCAAGCTCATTTGCCTCAGCAGTCTAACATCTGACGGCGTTCGAGCTTCGCCTGACAGCCATCGTCGCGACGTATCTGTTCGAGCTCGGCCTCACTCAGACAACTGTCGAAGCTGTTCGTTCTCCGCCGTTCCTTCTCCGTCGCAGCATCTCCGGTTAGGTACGGTGTTCTTCTTTGCTCTTCCTTGTTCTTGCTACTGATTACCCCTTCATCCTTGTTACTGAATGTTCATATTTTATCAGATTTGTTGCTATTTTCATTGATTTTTCAATGATTTGTTCACTGATTTTTCACTCATTTGTCACTGATTTGTTCCTTGTTACTGCATGTTCATATTTTATCAGATTTGTTGTTGATTTTCTTTGATTTTTTTCACTGATTTGTTCATTGATTTATCACTCATTTTTCATTGATTTGTTTTTGTTGATAAGCATACTTTATGCAGATACTTTGGAACTTGGAAGGAGCCTTTCTACTTGCTGCAATTGAACATCATGGCCTATGGAAATGAGTTTTGGACTTTGGAGCAGCTATTTAGTATTATTAGACATAGTTTCATTTGCTAATTTTGCTCACTGATTGGGGCTGCACTTAGTGGACTATTGTATTTAGAATTATTATAGACATAATTTCGTATGGTGTAATATTTCAAAGTATGCTTGGACCATGATCTTATTTTGGGATTTAACATGTTTAGATGACATTATAATTGTAGCATTCTTATGAGTTTTTTTTAATGGATTTTATGGATTTTTAAACTGAGATGAAAACAGGTTTATACATACTGGACCCGATGGACCCAACCTGAACCAACCCGAATTTGACCGGGTTGGTTTGGTTAGGGTTTGATGAGTAAAATTAGAAGAACCCGAACCAACCCAACCCAGAGAGTTTTCATTGGTTCAGGTTCCGGGTTGGGCAAAAACAAACCCAACCCGATCCATGGACACCCCTGTTGACAATCATCCAGTCCCCAAGTAACTGCTCCTCCTTGTCCTCAATCTTTTCACCCACAAGATACGACGGACTTTGATCATTTTTCAAGATAGGAGCCTCTTGCATATGAAATACCCCATCAGGAGAATATATCGGGGTTGGGTTCGGGATTGTTACATTAACAACACCATCCCCTGTCTTTAGGGTTTCCCCATTCTTGGTCATGGCTGAAGGCTGAGGAACAATCTTCTTCTTGCAGTCTCTCGAAAGATGCCCATAACAACCACAATTAGTGCAAATCCTATGCAGTCATTTGTATTCAATACAATATTAATGCCCACAAAGTCCTACTTTACAAATAACTGATTTGTTGAGATCAATCTTAACACAAACCCTTGCATAACTTCCCCGACGAACATTCAACGTATTCATATCCACTCTAATGGGGTTCCTTATAGCCGCAACAAGCGTCATCAAAATACTTTCATCATAAAAGAAAAGATTCAAACCTGGAAATCTGACTCCCACCATTGTTCTTTCAATCTTGGCTGAGGGAGAAAAAAACTCAGGCATCCAAGATTGCACCGAAAGATAGTGATCAAAGACCATCCAAGGTCCACCCTCCATAACCTTCACGCGGTCAATTTCTTCTTCAAACTTGACCATGAAGAAATCATTCCCTATGTCCATGATCTCAAACCCTGCAACCAGTTTCCAGATTCTTGAAAGTCTGTCTTTCATTCTAAGAAATCCAAGGCGCTTATCAAGGAGTTTAACCACCAACGCATCCTGCCATGGCGCACACAGACCCTCAACCACTTATTCATAGAGTTGCACTATGGGCTTCAAGGGATAATCATCCATATAAACAATCTTCGCAAGATTTTTTTTTTTTAGAAGATTCGTTGTAGGGCGAACCACAGGAACCGGTTTCTGACCCATTACCATATCTCTAAAGACTTCTTTTCTTTCTTTTCCGGCATCGTAACACCCCCACCGCCACCACCAAGCGGCCTATTGAGTCTTCTATGATGCACTGATTATTTATAGGAATATTTAACTTTTTTTTTGTTTTTAAAATCTATATACTGAATACATGTACCAAATGACTTTTGGTTAAAATAATGGAGTGTTTGTACTTATATACAACACTTTATCGGTTTCATTATTATACTACTATATAATGTTTTACGCTTTCAGTGTTGTTGACAAATATGCATCATTTGTTTGTAATATGACCATAATGAGATTTTTTTTATACATCAATCGTGATAAATTTCTTTTAAAATAATATATTTAAAATAATAATATTCTTCCTGTATTTTTATTCTCCAAAAGCAAACAATTTATCTACATTTATAAACTTTTTATATTACAAAAATATTGTGATATTACCCATGCAACCCCAAGATATGCAAAGTGGCGCGAAGTGGTACTCAAGGTTAATGTGGAAGATCAGACTACCATATATGCAAAGACCAAAGATATCTAGAGGACTTTTATGAAAGATAATATTGATTTTGTTTTGATTGATCTTTTGTTTATTTTTCAGTTTGTAATGCTCAAGTAAAACTTTATAATTTTGGTATTCAGACATTTATATGTCTGTTTTGTTTGAACTTGATATGACAGGTGTTGCTTTGGCAACAAATTTAATATTTAATATATATAATATATCTTTCGTTGCCTTCTAATTGTATTAATTTTATGCATTATGTCCTCTATCAGTTTTTATTTCCATTATCTAAGTAATATATCCTTTATTTCATATTTCATATGTTAGTTTATGAATTTATAAATTTATAAATGTTAATTAATTAGATACTCAATTAAAATTTTGATTTTGATATTTATATATTTGATATTTAACTTTAAAAACAATATTTTTTATATTAATAAAATATTGTATTATTACAATGCCACCCTCATGCATGGCACAGATAACATACTAGTGTGTAGCATTTTAAATAAAAGTTCTCTAATTTATAGATTTTTTTTTATAATATTATAGTCATCATATAAAAACGCATAATTCGAATAAGATTATAGATTAAGTTATTTCAGTTGTACTTATATTTTGTTTTACTAAATTTATAAATACATATATTTATATCTTATAAGTTTTTAAAGAAGTCTATACACTTCTAAAAAATTTGAATAAGATCATGTCATATAAAATGTTCAACTCTATGGAGGACATGAGAAGGGTTCTTGCTGCGGGTTCTTGGAACCTTAGCCCAGGCGTTCTGAGACTATTTGCCTGGACCAAGGATTTTAATCCTTCAAAGGTTAAACAAACTAATGTGCAGTGTTGGATTAGGATCACAGGTCTTCCTCTTGAATATTGGAGACCTAGAATTCTTTATTCAATTGCAAGAGGAATCGGTTCCCCTTTGTCTCTGGATGATGCTACAAAAACTAGAGCTTTGGGTCATTATGCTAGGATCCTAGTGGATATTGACTTGACTGGACAGTTAAGAGACATGTTACTTGTAGAAAGAAAAGACTTTTCTTTCCCTGTGGGTGTGGAATATGAGTTCTTGCCTGAATTCTGTTCTGGTTGCAAAGTAATTGGCCATGCATTATCAAACTGTAGGAAGAATCCCGATAGGAAGGTGGATAATCAGGAGCCAAGAGTACACAAAGGCAAGGAAAGGAGAATAGTCTCCAAATATGTTGAAAAACCCAAAAATCAGGTGAATTCTCTAGAAGTTGTAAAGGATCTGCTTGATGAAGGCATCATTGGTTCAGAAATGCCAAAAGCTAATAATGGTGATGATGAAGTAGACACCAGTGTTTTGAGATTGGGAGAAGCCAATAATGAAGGCACTAGTGGCATGAAATTGCCAATTTCTGTTCCTTATGTGATCCAGCAAATTGATAATTCAGACAGAAATGATCAGGAACACCTTTATGATTCTGACTCAGTTGAAATTGTCTATGATGAATTTGAGAAATTGAGTCAAGACCCTAAGCTTCAGGAAGGCTATGTGTCTGATTCCTTTCATGGTCAGCCTAGTGCTGAGAATAGAGTTGGGACAGACAACACTCATGTTTCCCCTACTCCAGGAATGCAGAGTGGTACGGTGGCTTCCAGTTCCTATGATATCTCTCCTTTGTTGGAGGAGAGAGTTGAAAGGCATGTCAATCCAGTAGTGCAAAAGGATATGAGGCTGGTTTCTAAGCTTTGGGCAGACACGGCTGAGGAAGAGGAAATTGAATCTCTAAGGGGTGAGAAGCTTATGGAAGAGGCACAAAATTTTTCTGTGGTTCTCTCAAAATCTCAAAAGAAGAAGTTGAAAAAGGAGCAAAAGAAAAAGTCTGAGGCTGAGGCTCCTATAACCCGATCCAGGGCTGTCTCAAGGTATCTTGCCTAATGAAAGTCTTATTTTGGAATGCCAGAGGTCTAGGAAATTCTGAAACTAGACTGGTTTTGAAAAATATGTGTAGGAATCATCAACCTGATTTGGTTTTAATTGCTGAACCTATGATTGAGTTTAGTCATATCAATAATTCTTATTGGAATAGTCTTGGCCTGAAAGCCTTTTTGTTTAATGAAAAGGACTTTGCAGCCCCTTCAATTTGGTGTCTGTGTAAGAGCTATCTCAATCCCTCTATTATTGCTGTTTCTGCTCAGCAATGTTCTTTTGCAGTTACCAATGGTGATCAAAAAATCTGCTTCTCAGCAGTGTATGCTTCTTGTTCTTATTTGGGCGGAAGAAGATTATGGAGTGATCTGTCTGATTTAATGGAAAGTTGCTTGGATCCTTGGATCTGTATTGGAGATTTCAATGCCTTACTTGGTGCTCATGAGCAGAGGGGTGGTAAATTGCCTTTAAAGTTATCCTGTGAGGATTTCCTGTCTTGGTCTGATTGCAATAACTTAGTCCACATTGAAACAAAAGGAGCTTTGTATACTTGGGCAAATGGTCGGGTTAGAGACTTCATAGAAAGGAGGCTAGATAGGGCCATTGTAAATCATCAGTGCTTTTCTGCTTTTTCAAGTGTTTCTTGTATGACTCTCCCTAGAAGCCAATCAGATCACTATCCTCTCTTGTTGTCCCTAGATAAAGGTACAAAACTTAAACCCTCCTCTTTCAAATTCTTTAACATGTGGAAAGAGCATCCAGACTGTGAGAGGTTGGTTAAAGAGACTTGGATGAAGAAGGTTATATGTTGTCCTATGGTCATTCTGGTTCACAAGCTGAAACTATTAAAGGCTGAGTTTAAAGTGTGGAATAAGCAGGTTTTTGGTGATGTTAAAGTCTCTGTTGAAGCAGCTAAAGCAAAGCTTGACTCTGTCCAGCATCAGCAAGTTAATCTAGGTTTTTCTGATGCTCTCTTTGAAGAGGAAAGGCAAGCTCAAATGGAGCTGCAAAAGTGCCTTGCAATTGAAGAAGACTTCTGGAAACAAAAGTCCTGTTTGAATTGGTTCTCAAAGGGGGATAGAAACACTGCTTTCTTCCACAACATGGCCAGGGTCAGGCAGGCTACAAATCAAATCTCTTTGCTGGAAAAAGGTGATAGTATTTTGTCTAACCAATCTGATTTGGAAGCTCATGTTTTGGAATTTTACCATAACCTGTATGCTGTTGAGAATAATTGCATAGACAATGGCTTAGTGGATAGGTTAGTATCTCCTATGGTCTCTGTGGAAGATAACTTGATGCTAACTAAACTACCATCATTTGATGAAGTAAAAAAGGCTGTTTTTAGTATGAATGGTGCTGGCTCCCCTGGTCCAGATGGGTTTGGTGGAGGTTTCTTTCAAGCTTATTGGGAGACAGTTGGTGAGGATGTCTACAACTCAGTGAGGCAGTTTTTCCAGCAGAATTGGATGCTTCCTGGTTTGAACTCGAATGCAGTTGTCCTCATTCCTAAATTTCCTGAAGCTTGCAAAATAGAGGACTATAGGCCAATTGCTTTGGCAAATTTTCAATTCAAGGTAATTACTAAAGTTCTTGCTGATAGGTTGGCCATTGTTGCTCCTAAAGTGGTATCTGAGCAACAAAGAGGCTTTCTTAAAGGCAGGCACATCTCTGAATGTATCTTCACCACTTCTGAGGCTATTAACATGTTGGATAACAAGTCTTTTGGTGGGAATATTGCTCTGAAATTTGACATAAAGAAGGCTTTTGACACTTTAGATTGGGCCTTCCTCTTGAAAGTGTTAAAGGCTTTTGGATTTCACTCCAAATTCTGTGATTGGATATCAACCATTCTTCATTCTGCTAAATTGTCCTTCATTGTTAATGGGAATCCAGTTGGTTACTTCCCTTGCAAGAGAGGGGTGAGGCAAGGTGACCCCCTCTCTCCTTTGCTTTTCTGTCTTGCTGAAGATGTGTTAAGTAGAGGTATTACCTCTTTGGTTAACTCCAATCTGTTGAAGCCTATGTCTGGTTCTAGAGGCTGTCAAACTCCCTCCCATGTCCTCTATGCAGATGATGTGATGGTGTTTTGTAAGGGAACAAAGAGGAACCTGTCCAATTTGCTTGCTCTCTTTTCTGACTATGCAGAAACCTCTGGCCAGTATTTGAGTATTGGCAAATGTAGATTTTATTCTGGCTCCATGTCTGCAACCAGAGTTCAACAATTGAAAAGTTTACTTGGCTTCCCTCCAGGATCTTTGCCTTTCTCTTATTTGGGTGTGCCTATCTTTAAAGGCAAGCCTAAAGCCATTCATCTCCAAGCTGTAGCTGATAAAATAAGGGCCAAATTGAGTGCTTGGAAAGGCTCTTTGCTTTCTATAATGGGGAGAGTCCAACTGGTTAATTCTGTAATAAGTGGAATGTTGTTATATAGTTTTCACATTTATGCTTGGCCTATTTCTTTGATTAAAACTTTAGACAGATGGGTGAAAAACTTCATTTGGTCAGGTGAGGTAAACACCAGGAAAATGGTGACAGTGGCTTGGAATAGAGTGTGTTCTCCTCTTTGTGATGGTGGTCTTGGAATCAGGTCCATCAGACAGATCAATGATGCTGCTCTTCTTAAACTGTCATGGGAATTATTGTCTTCTAGTGACTCTTGGGCTGGTTTCCTAAAATCCAGATTTTTTAGGCAAAACAAGTCAGTTTCAAGATACATCAAATCTTCTATTTGGCCTGGCATTAGGAGTAAGCTCCCCTCAGCCATTTCCAACTCCTCTTGGCTAATTGGAAATGGTAAATCAGTTAACTTCTGGACTGATCAATGGATTTCAATTCCTATAGTTGATATGCTTCATATTCCTCCATCTTGGCATGCTTCCCTTGATGCCAAAGTCAGTGATTTCATTACTGACAACAATTGGAACCTCTCTGTTGAAGTCTTCCACAGGTTTCCAGCTCTGGCCAATGAGATATCCAGCACTGTCCTCCCTATTTCTGCAGAGGATGATCTGCTGGTTTGGAAGCACAGTGACTCGGGTATGCTCAATCTTAAGGATGCTTATGATTACTTCTCTGCTACTGATTCCAATGTTAATTGGCCTAAGCTAATTTGGAGCTCTTGCATCCCTCCTAAATGTTCCTTCTTGATTTGGAGGCTCTTCCACAACAAAGTCCCAACTGATGATAATCTTAGGAAAAGGGGCTGCCATCTTGCCTCAGTCTGTGTTTTGTGTCGCTGCCAGGAAGAATCTTCTGATCATCTCTTCTTTAATTGTGCTTTTGCTGCTGATTTATGGAATTGTATTGGTGATCAGCTAAACTCTTTCATTGACATATCTTCAGTTAGGTCTGTGTTTGATGTGCTTAATAGTGTTAACAGTAGTCAAGCAAAGGATGTGTGTAGGGCTGCTGTCATCCACACCATTTGCACAATCTGGTTCTGCAGAAATCAAGTTAGATTCCATGATAAAAGGGTTCATTTCAGAAGTGCAGTTTGTAGAATCATTACCTCTACTCATCTTTCTGGCTCAATCTCTAAAGGTTTCAATTCTGCCTCCATAGCTGAGTTTGTTATTCTGAAGAACTTTGCAGTGAATGGTCATGTCTGCTCTGCTCCTAAAATTATTCAAGTAGATTGGCAGCCTCCTTTATCTCCTTGGGTAAAATGTAATAGTGATGGTACTGCCAAAGGGTCGCCTGGTATAGCTGCTGCAGGAGGTATTTTTAGAGGCAGTGAAGGTGCTTTTCTTGGTGGTTTCACTGACTTTATTGGCAACTCAACAGCTCTTAATGCTGAACTTCATGCGACTATGATAGCTATTGAAGAAAGCTTCAAAAGAGGCTGGTGGAAGCTCTGGCTTGAATGTGATTCGAAACTAGTGGTGGAAGCATTTGGTTCTATAAAGGTTGTGCCTTGGTCTCTCAGAAATAGATGGAAAAACTGTCTTCAACTACTCTCAAAAATGCATTTTCAAGTATCCCACATTTTTAGGGAAGGGAATGCTTGTGCTGATTCTTTGGCCTCAAAGGGTCTTGTAATTAGACAATTTTACTGGTGGGATCACCTTCCTAGCTTCATTAGGGATGATTTTCATAGAAATAGGATAGGCTTGCCTAACTATAGATTTGCCTAATGTTTCTTTTGGGTTTTGGCTCAATGTCCCCCCATTTCTTTGTATTCTTTTCCTTCTCTTTAATAAATTTTTAGGCTTGCTGCATGTGATTGGTGAAGCTATTGGTGCCAACCTAGTTGGGATGACTAGCTTCATAGTGATGCTCTTGCAAGCCTTAGCCTTTTACCAAAAAAAAAAAAAAGTGTTTAATACAGATGTTATTTTTTCAGTTTTTTTTTTATATATTTGATAACATAACCCATAAAAAATAAAAGAGCTGCATTCTAAGTTCTAACACTATAATTTAAAATCAATACTATACTAAACTTGAGAATGCCATGATATATGAGAATTAGATTGTCTTTTACCCTCCTTAGCCCATCGTCACTCACACCCAACAATCAACATGCCTAAACTTAAAAGAAATAAGCCAAGAACAATATAATAATGTAATAAGAAAAAGAAAAGACGCAAAAGGCATCCAGAAGTTAGCATCCCAAAAGCAAAATCCACAGGTGAGAGATGAGGGTGCAGGTCGCAACTTGCAGGTAAGATTGGTCAACTTGCGGAGGAGAAGGATGCAGGAAAATATAATTTTTTTTATATTAAAATAAATTGGTTACAAATCTCTGGGGGGAGCCACTGCTCCCTCCCGCTGTCCAAGGTCCGCCTCTGGATATTATGATCAAGTGTCTATCGAATACAATTTGACTATTATTATTTATAACATAATAGTCGACTCCTAATTTTAATCAATTATCCAAAAGAGAAGATAAGATTGAAATAAACAACTATAAACACGAGAAGGGGGGTTGAATTGTGTTTATCAGAAATTAAAATAAAGTTGAAAACTTTTCGCACGCAGAAGCTAGGTTCAAACAGGTGTAAAACAACTTACACAGACAGGTCACTTGTCTTGTATATTTTCACAGAAAAGCACACAATCACACAGATGAAAAACAAGCTTGATATGCACACTTTTAGCCCCTTAGTTAGAACGCAAATAATATAACCAAAACAATTAAAGAGTTTAAGAGAAGAGAGATTAACACAGTTGTTTATCCTGGTTCACTCTTTAACACAAAGAGCTACGTCCAGTCCTTGGCAGCACCAAGTTTTATCCACTATAACTGATCAGGTTACAGACTCCAAGTATTGTTTGCACACCTAGCCTCTTCAGGCTCCAAGACAAGTATTCTTTGCTCACTTAGCCTCTTGAGGCTCAAACAGGTTTGTTTTGAGAAGTTTGTTTGTAATAAATACAATCAGACAAACAGTTCTTTCACTAACATTTAGAGAGTGGATTAAATGTAGACTTAGAAAAGACTGCGTAATAACTTCAAATAATTGAATAACACAGATAGAAATAATGAACAGAGTAATGGCTCTTTAATGCTTTGTAATCTCTGATATCTTCATCTTTAATGACTTCTGTATTTATAGCCTTCAAACATTTAATATCCGTTAGAGACATTCCTTGCAACGATGGCTTCAAACAGGGCTTCATTAAATGCAATAGAGTCGTTCTGGGCAGCCATTAATGCAATAGAGACGTTGGTTGTACTCTAACATGAAGGATCATGGCTTTTTGCATCGTGCAGTAGCCAAATCAGAGTTGTGCAGAATGCTTTTGTACTTTGCAGAGTATATTTCCCTTCTTGTGTAATAACCAAGAGTACTAGGGAATAAAGTATGTTGGAAACATTTTTTAACTGGAAGTTGTCTCTGACTTCCTTGGTTGCTTGAGAGAGTGACCTTCTGAAGTTCTCGATAAGCGTGAGAGAGAGATTAATGGTCTTCTGCAAGAGGGGACAGCTTCCAAAAGCTTCGTGTACTCGAGTTCCCATCGAAGAACCTTAGACGAGTATGAGAGCGCATAGTAGAGACAGGTTGAAACTGATTTGTAGAAAGTCAACAATCCTAGTCAGCAAATGGGTTGACTTTTGCTTATCCAGACAGATTGTCATTTCAAGTGGACAGACATGTGAGTTTTGCTATTTTATGATATGTACACTAAGTAGACAGGTTAGCAACCACAAAGTAGGTTAATTAAATCATTAACTAATGTTTAGCTTTCATCAAAACTTAGGGAAATGCACACAGACATTTTAGAGACTTAACAAAGATAAGATAGGAGATAAGATGATATAGTCATCCACTAAATCAATCTGTTTATAACACTACTATACCTTATGAATATTTTCTCGTTAAAACCTTGCTAAGAAAAACCCAGTGGGATAAAAACTTAGCGAAGGAAAAAGGGTATAATATTCATAGTAACTTACTTCCCCTCAAAATACACCAATTATGAAAAATCCCTTAATTGGCTCATTCAAATATTATGTACGTGCTTCTTGAAAATCGAAGTTGGCAATGTCTTTGTAAATAGATCTGATGGGCTGTCACTTTTATGTAACCACCTTTGATTTGAGCAATACATGCTGCATCATCTTCATGCCATATCGTTAGTTTGTTATTTTCTTTCACCAATCCACATGCTCCTCTGATGTGTCATGTAATATTTCTTAACCAAATGCATTCATGACCAACTTCAGGAATATAGCCAATATATCTAAATGCTTTGATAACGTAGCCATGATCGTTTGCTTCACAGACCACCATGAGATAATAGTACTGTCGCATATGAAGATATAACCATCGATATAACAAGAAACACGTTTTGCTTAATTCCAATGCCTTTGAGTTTGTGCAGAGCAAAATCTTCGTAATAAACAGATTGCAAAAGTTATATCGGGTATAGTGCTATTTACAAGACACAAAAATGTTTCAATGACAATAAGGTATGGTACTTCAGGACAAAGGTTCTTTGTTGCCAAATGCTTAAACTATAGGCCGAGATAGAACTTTAACTTCCAAAAACATTTTATATGAAGATATTTCTTTATATCTTCTAAAATTTAGAACAACTTCAAGTCGCTCTAATAATATTCAAATAATCAAAATTCATAGCAATTATATTAAATAAAATACAAAATTTCTTTATGTAGTCATATAAGAGAATAAAATTTTGAAACAAAATCACTCACAATTGCATGATATACCAGTATGTATATGAATCAGGCATTACTTACCAATATAAAATGTTCAATATGATAAACAAAAGAATATAAATCATCTCTGTATATCTAAATCAAGATAGCTATTTTTTTTTTATATACTTCTGTTCCTTCTGGGATTTTCCAAGTATAGCTCATTCTAAGGGACAACCATATGGTGTAATAACATATGTTTGCGTTAACAAAGTTTATACTTTATAATGCTCAGACTCCAGGTCCATTATAACATCCTTTGAGGCTCAAACTATAGGTTCAAAATCCTCACATTTCATAGTACATATGTCAAATTTTTAAATAATACATTTAAGATATCTTAAATTCTTTAAGCATATACTTCAGGCATCTTGAGTTCTTCAGGGATATGTTTTAGGCATCTTAAATCCTTCAGGGATATGCTTCATACATCTTGAGTCCTTTAGGGATATGCTTCATGCATCTTGGGTCCTTCATGGATATGTTTCATGCATCTTCAATCCTTCAGGGATATGCTTCATGCATCTTAAATCCTTCATGGATATGCTTCAGGCATCTTGAATTCTTCAGGGATATTCATATAAATGTCATTATCCAATGACCTATATGAGTTAGTTGTCATTACGTCCATTAGATGTGTGTCAAGTCCTTCAAGGACTGCCAAACTAATCAATCATCTATGAATAATCACATTCATAATAGATATTGACAACTTCAGGTGTCAGGACTACTGGTCCAAATGCTTTATTTTTGGCTAAAAATCTTACTCAACTTGAATTATTTATTTTCATTTTGGCCAATCAATCTAATGTCGACATTCCATTATAATTTGAGCTTCATGCTCATTAAATTAATAATTTAGAAGCAATTGCAATTGCATATGCAAATACATTATTAATAACAACATTATATCTTCCCCTCATATTTCTAGATTGTAGTGAGATCTCATAATTTTTCGGTACCGGAACCACTTCAATGGTTGCTTACATAGAAATATGGGATTGTTGATTTGTATTGTTTTTGACCTCTTCTAGAGTGTCAATGACCTCTTCTGGAGCATCATCTTGTAACTTTATTTTCCTTTTAAGGAACAATATTATTTGCATGAATATGTCTGCAATGCCTCTAGCGTACTTTAGATCCATGAGTTAGCATACTCGTAGGTTGTCCTGCTGGGACAATTAGCCATGCAATAATATTTGTGATTCGTACATGTGACTTAGTGACCTTATGGGTCAATAAAAAAATCTAACAATTAAACTTATATGACAGAGGCAATCATGCCAAAGTATAAAAGCTTTATGATAAGCACTTCTGGTGCATATAATTTGACTCAACTATCATTGCTTTTGTAACATACAATCATAACGAGAAACTTGAAAATTTCTATAACATGAACTTCTGGTCTGAAAATGGTACAGATAGTATGTAGATATTTTGCATCTCCCTCAGTTATGGTTTCAATATGATACGCTTCGCAACATATATCTTTGAAACTTAGTAGATTTCTTCGGGATCTCCTAGAATCAACACATCAAATATATTTTTGTTCCATTTAGAAACCATTATATGGGCTCTTTCAAAACATTTAATTACTTTTGGAAACGTCTAGTTGAAAATTGAAAATAAGTAAACATGTGATCATCTGGCTTCTGGCCTTAATCATTTTGCATTCAAAATGCATAACATATGAAAACTCATTGTATTAAAGAATCTTCTGGTCCTTCAATGGCATCAATATAATCATCAATATTGACTTAAGATAGCGTAATTGGCCATATGTCAAATAACAAAATTATTTAGGCTAGTAAACTTCTGGTTTACAACATTATAATTAACTTTGATTTACAGGTGCATAGCAAATTTCTGGTTTACATTAGCACGTGTTTCAATCGCACTTATATGATATATTCTCATATGAAGATCTTAAACTATCACAATAATGATAATATCTACCACACCAATGATTATAACTACGACCTTTGTCGTACCAAACAATTATAATACATTACATTCACTCACTTCTGGGAATGAAGTTCAATCCATTTGGTTGTCTTTATCATTTTTGCTACTTCAGGAGCATTCTTGAGAGACATACATGTATTTCTATCACTTTCCTTTGTTTTAAAATACACTAAGATCAAGTGATCTTTTGAATTTCATTCGTGGTTCGAAAGTCTAGTTCTTCAGGAATTATACCACAAATCTTCATATAAACTACTACCAAGTGAAATCATTGATTTTGTTCAATCCTTCAGGGATGTTTGAATAGTTAATTCTTTCACAACTTATCAAGAGTAACAAGATAAAATATGATGATTGGGTTAGTTAAAAAAAATTGATATAAAATTTTGTGAATGAAATGCTGAAAGTTTTTCATACTAAAATTAACATGAAAAACAAAGTTATAAATCATAAATTAGATTAACCAAAGAGAATGCGAAGAAGAAGAATTCTTGCAATAGATCCTCTAATAAAGCTCATTAAGCTCATCACTTCCATGATAGAATCTCTTGTTTTTCTGAAACAAAACGCATAGGATTTCGGTACATCGTTAGAGACTTGATCGTGCTGATAACGTGTTAAAAATAGAAAAATAATAGAGAGATGAAGAGGATAGAAATATAGATTCAAATGCTAGTTCTTCCAGAACTAAGATTCAAAGGCTAGTTTTTCGGAAACTAGCTGTCATATTTGTTATTGATATTATGATCAAGTGTCTATCGAATAGAATCTGAATACTATTATTTATAACATAATAGTATACTCCTAATCTTAATCAATTACCTATAAGAGAAGATAAGATAAGATAGGAGACAAGATGATATAGTCATCCACTAAATCAATCTATTTATAACAAAAATGATAATTATTTAATATCATATAATATACAAAATAAATCATTATGCATGATGAGTACAAGAATCTAGTTTCTATTCAAAAACATTGAAATGGTTAAGGCATCAAAAACATTCTCGATTCTACTCTTTAGATATTCACTTTCCCTTCCTTCTATATCTAAGATACTTTCCCTTCCTTCTATATCTAAGATACGGACATCGCGACCGTCCCGTCCAGGCGTCGCGAAGAAGGGTGATAAAAATCAAAGGAGTTGCCACCAATTTTTTTTATTTTTGGGAAAACGTTGGAAAACCCTTTTTATTGAATAGCAAATGGTTTTTTTGGTACAAAGAAAGATAGCGTTCGGGATTCGATTATGTTTAGGGAAGGCATGTGGGTTTAACCCCACGACACCCTAGAGCATCCATCTATATTGATGGTTACCCTTTTGGATTGTGCAAATAATTTTTTTTAACCCCTTTTACTTTTTCTTTTTTTTTTGAATTTTATGATAATGATTCATCAAACCTGAAACTATTTAGTTTCATCTGTTTGTCAAGTATTTTGAAATTTTCGGTCCCGAAATTAAAAATTAGCGAACCCAATTAAAATAATAATGTTTTCACTGGTTCCGCCTAAAATTAACACAAAGAGGCTCAAACAATTATTTTATGATTTATCTTCCTCAGACATATGTTGGGTCATTGAGTTACGATTCACATTGTAAATCCATACCGAGTGTCAAAACACAGTTCGGTTCTTATCTGAGTTTTTAATTCGATTTCAATTGGATTCTCCAGCATAAACGATAAATATTATTTATAATTGTCAACTTGTATTTCTCAAACAATTTATTCACACAAGAAATTGATAACCGATCCAAACCGAACCGCAAACACCCTATTCTACTTTGAAGTTGAAATATACAATTATCTTAATTTCAATCGAATGCTATTGTATTAAATTACAATTTTAAATTTTAGTTATGTAACACTTTTTCCTTGTTCTTTTTGGTCAATCAATACAAACATAGGTACAAATATAGAGAAACTCCGGTCTTTGCTCTCATCCCATCCGTCTAGCGTGCGTCTCCCCTCCGTGAAGTTCTATTCGTTGTCGTCGTCCCCTGTTCGGCGTGCTCTGCTGCAGGCAAGAAACTCTGGTGCGTCTCCAGATAGGGTTTTGTCTTCCTTGCGTTTAAGGTTCCTTGGCCATGGCAATCTTCTCTGATTGCCCATACGATTTCCTCTTTCCTGAATCTGCAGCACGTTTTCCTCCCCCTTCCTCTTCTTCTCCCTCAATTCTTGATCCTAAAATTCTCATTCAATCGAAATCGTTTGTTCAAGCATTACAGAATTCATGCTCAGTTCCTTTTAGCCAACTCCAAGCCGTGCATCAAGAATGATGAATTGTCAATCAAAATTCCAGAAAGCGAGTACTTGGCAGGGTTGGAAGCTTGCAAGAACCATCTTCATAGAAGGCTACTTTTATCAAAAGGGTCTGCTCCATTAAAGGTGGCTGATTTGCGAGGTAAGCTTCTGAAATTATGGAACAAACTTGGGCCATGGGAACTCATTTCTTTGGGGAAAGGTTTTTTCGAGTTTTCTTTTTCCTCTTTGGAGGATTTGCGAAGTGTTCTAGCCATTGGGATGTGGAATCTTGATCTAGGGAATTTGAGAGTCTATTCTTGGACTAAGGATTTCAACCCTTATGCCTTAAAGCAAACCAATGCTCAGGTTTGGGTAAGATTCTATGGATTGCCACAAGAATATTGGCGTCCTAGGATTCTCTTTGCCATTGCTGGTGGATTGGGAGTTCCGATTTGTTTAGATGAAGCTACCAATAAGAAAACCTTTGGTCATTTTGCTAGGGTACTGATCGACTTGGACCTGAAATCTCAATTGAGAAGTAAAATCATGGTTGAGAGGGATGAGTTTGCCTTTTTTGCTTATGTTGAATATGAGAGGCTTCCAGAATTTTGCACTTCATGTCAATTAATTGGACACTCTTTGTCAAACTGTTTTAAATCTAAAGGAAAAGAGATGAAGAATATGCAAGATCCTGTTAAAGGTAGAAAGGTTTATGTCCCAAAAGTTGTGGTTCAAGAAGGTGGAAAGAATGGTGGTGGAGCTTCAGGGAGTCATCATGAGGGTCCAGCCAATCTTGATCAGCATGCTCATGATCAAAGCAAAGTAGATGAGAAAGAAAACTCTGTGTCTGTGCAGCAGGCTGAGGATGTTCCAATGCCTCATGCTAGGATTAGTAATAATAGGGATCAGGCTTTTGATACAGATTTTGGTCCAGATGTGGCTATCAGAGGCATGGATTCTGAAATAGTGCTCAAAACTGCCATTCCTGGTAGAGTGGAGGAGGAGTCAGATGTAGAAACAGTTTATGATGAGACTGAGTCAGAATTGCAAATCAAGACTAACTCTGACTTGGATGTGCAGGAATTTGTCCCTGAATCACTAATTGAAGTTGGTGAGGTTAATTCGGGTAAGCAGCTTTTCACTCCTATGAATTTGTCACTACAAACTCAAAAAGTTTTGGAAGTGGTAGGTAAATTCTGGAGCTCTAAGGTGGATCAGGAATTGGAGACTGAGAATGATGCTGGCAGACAGTAACCAGTAGTTGATGGAAATGCTTCAATTAAAGATTATGTTTCAGATTCCTTAAGGCCTAAAAATAATGCAGATATAGAGTTATCTGCTAATTCTGTTCCGTAGCCTTCAGTTCAGGAGGTTGAAGTTCTAGTCAAGAATAATGCAGAAAAGGTTCATATTTTTTCCTCAGAGGTAAATGTTGAATTCCCTAAACGTGTTCAGGATGATCTGAAAGTTCTATCCAAATTCTGGGAAGGTGATTCCACAGAATTTGCTTTGAATGAGAAAGCTTTGGTTCCGGTTAAAGTTGATTTGGTCACAGACCAAGATTTTACTGTTGTTACAACCAAAGCACAGAAGAAAAAACTCCAACAAAAATTGAAGAAGGGTCAAGCTAGAAATGCAGACTAGTTTTGCTATTTTTGCTTAGCACTTCTTTGTTTTAGTTGGTGGGATACAATCCCTGTTTTTTGAGGATTTCATCTGTAATAGGTATTAGATACCCAATAATAGGTTTTTATAGCTTGATCATTTTACATGGGTTTCGGTTTGGTCCCCCCATGACTTTGTTTTTGTTTTTTTTTTCCCTATTTTTTTTTAATAAAATAAGGTGTGCTCTGCTTTGCACACCTTTAGAAAAGAAAAATTCACACAAGAAATTAATCGACAAATAAATCATTTTTTTCCGGGCGTTAAAGATTTTACTGATAGTAGGAGTTTAAGGACTAAATGAGACAAAATTAATAGTACAAGGTGTGCCTATTTTCAAATGGACTATAAAGTTAGAGGTCATGTGTGTATACACTTTTTCCAAAAGGGACTTGCTAATGAGTGTCCTAAGAGCATTTGTTAAGGAACTACAAAAGAAAATTTTGTTTTGGGAAATTAAATGTAACACCTTTTAAAATGCTAAATATTACATCATTTTCCTATACAAATTTTCTTTCATAGTTCCTTAAAAAATGTCCTAAGGTCACTCGTTAGCATTAATTCATTTTCTAAAATAGAAGACAACAAAAGGTTTCTAATTGCTGCCATGGGACCCACCATCAATGACTCTCGACGTGCCTCACTCACATCTTGAGATTAATCGCACTTAATTGCTGAATTGGATCATTTGTCTCATTTAATGAAGAAGCAATTAAGTTTCTTTTAGTGATTCTTTAAGAGCCTCTTCTTCAATCTGAATTATATTGATTGCAATTAATTCTCTTTAATGTGCTTTGCCTTTTGATCCATCAGTAAGGTTTTTTTTTTTGATCAAGATCCATCAGTAAGGTTTGAATAAGTCTAATTAGTGATTCTTTTGGCTTTATTACTTGGGTGGGTTTTAGCATGAAGTACCAATTTTAGTGGTATATTCATATACCACTAATTTTTTTCATCATAGACAACTTTGAACCATTAGATATAATAATAAAATAATGAATAGTCTGGATTTAGTTGTCCAAAAAAAAAAATTTAACCTTCTCTTGATTGAATAGGTCACCCAACAAAATTGAAAGACAATTATACCCTTATTCATTAACCCATTGACTGTCACCCTTCTCACCCACCAGCCTCCATCGTCCCTCTCTACACAATAATCACAGTTTTCATTCACATTAATGTTTCCTCAAGCAGCAACCTTCCATGGGATTTTGGTTGATTTGCTCTGCCGTGACCACCGCCATCTCCTCCGGAAACGACCACCATCGCTGTCTCGCCGACACGACAGTCAAAGTGGTTAGCAACGGAGAGTTTGGAGACGGCGAGGGAGACGGCGACGTTATAGAGCGGATCTGGTTTATGGGGCGGGGGGGACAACGGAGGTTTGGATCTGCAACTTCTCTTTCGTTCAATGGCGGTGCAGCAGAGGGTGGAGGGTGGGGCTTCCGGTCATCTTCTCCATCGTTCCTCTGCCGGTGATAACCTTGGGGTGGTGCTTCTTCTCCTTGGTTTTCGTTCTGGTGTTTTAGTGAGATTATCATGGTTGCTTCCATTATCAGGGGCAGAGGATAGGGAAGAATTGAAAACAGGAATTTTGATATCAAAGAATCAATTGCTTATGTTAAAGCAAGCAGTGTACTTCTCCCGTCCACCATAAACCAAGGTCATGTTATGGTAATTAGGAATTTTGATATCAAAGAAACTATTTTTGACCAAACACATTTGAGTTCACAAGTAAACTTGGAGAGGCAAGATAGTAGAATAAGTGCCAAATCTACATCAAGTATTCCAACAAGCAGTACACAATTGTGTCATGGAATGAATTCCACTTGTTTGTCCCTGGTAATGTTTTTATGCTTAGTTACGTAATTTGTTAGACTCAAAACTCAGAAGTTCCTGTTTTCATGGCTGTGAAGGATTGAAGAAGAAAGAGGGGAGAGGGAGGACAGAAGGTAGGCTGAAAGAGGGTGGGGTCTGATGGTGGAAGAAGGCAGAAGGCAAGGATGGAGATGGGGTCTATAAGGGGCAAAATGGGTTTTTTAAAATAAAATAAATTAAAAAACCTAAAAAACCTAATATAGCAGTTAATTTAGTGCCTCACCCGTATACCAGTAAAACTGGTACTTCATGCTAGAATCCACCTATTACTTTGTGCTCTTGTAATTGGACCATTTGGAATACTAGGGTCACTGCAACTAGCTTGCCTCAGATATTCCCACCAACATATGCGCCTCTACAGAAACCCTTTAAAAAAACGTTTTTCTTTCAACACCAAGTATGGGCCCTAGGCATTCATTATGTCACCCACTTCAATTTCATTCTTTGTTGATCTCCCTTAAAATTCTTAACTACTCGTTCTACTCAATGACATGGTTTATTTTAGATTTTAAAAGAGTTGACGTTAAAAGTTGATTTTGAAAAGATGGAAAATAAAATTAATTTGTGTTTGATAATATATTTTAAAACTGAGTTTAGAAAAATTTAATTTGTTTTGAAAAAGATAAAGTGAATGGGACACTTTCTGTAAGTATCATGGTTGTACTTTTTTTTTTTTTTAACCCGGGTATCCTTCGATCGGGAGATAAAGATTAATCACTCGAAATACTGAGATCTAATTAAAGGATTGACCTCTCTAAACAAATGTTTTTCCATATACATGAGTCAAGAATCGAATCTCTGATCCCATACTTAAGGGATCCAATTATCTATTAATTGTGTCACATCACGTTGGTATCAAGGTTTTACTTTATACTTTATAGAGAAGGGGCAACACAAAATGGGTGGATTCTACTATGAAGTATGTTGTTTATATACCACTAAATGCCTTGTGTATTTTTTTTTATTTATTTATGGAAAAACACATTTTTACCCTTATCATCAACATCTTCTCCCCACCCTTCACTAGCCCACCGACTGCCACCACCCCGCTGACCACATCACCGACTGCCACCAACCAACGCCTCCCAAATCGTTTTTCTTCCTCTCTCCCTCGACCAAAGAGACCAGCTTCAGATCCATAAATCTTTGAGAAGACCACCCCTGGAGGTTTGGGACGGTGGTGCCCGCGGGTACGCGGTGGTACCGGCTCGACAGGGATGGCTGGGTGGAAATAGTAGATCGCGGCGGGCGACGGTGGTGCCGCGGTGGTCCTCGGAGCGGATGGTGAGGCAAATGGCAGAGGTCGCGATGCTGTGATGCTATGCGTGGATCTGGCCATGGTGTTGGTCCGAGGGAGCTACGGCAGTGGTGGTGGGCTGAGCAGCGGCGGTGGTGACCTGTACGAATGGGACGACGGTGGTGTGCATAGATGGAAGACTGAACTCGATTTTCTGCAACCCGACAAACCGGATTGAAATATGTGCAGTGATGGAAGACTGAACGGTGGCGAATGCTCGCGACGGCGGTGGGGGATGCTCGTGAAGAGGAGGCGAGCGATGGCGGTGGAGACTGGTCGGCGGTGGCGGCGGCTGGTTGGTCGGTGGTGGAAAATAGACAGGGTATATTCCTTTAGGGTTTTTGATGGTAGGGTAGAAGGGGAAGGGTAAAGTAGTATTTTTCAAAAAAAAAAAAAAAAATTTGTTTTGAAATTTTTTTGACCTAATAAATCTGGACCGTTTATTATACAATTATTATATCTAATGGTTCAAAGTTGTCTATGATTGAAAAAATTGGGAGTATATGAGTATACCCATAAACAGCATACTTCATGCTAGAATTCACCCACAAAATGAGTTCGAACTCCTCTCCACCTCTCCACCGACACTCCCGGTCACTGAAGAGAATGGGCCCTAGGTGTACGGTACCCAATAACACCGACTTCAATTTCTTTGCCCCGCCTTTAATGTTGTGTTTGGTTGTAGGAAAGAAAATGAGAGGAAAGAAAGTAAGGGGAAAGAAAGGAAGAGGAAAGAAAAAGAGTGGAAAATGAGATGATTATTTAATTGTTTGGTTGGAGAGAAAATGAGTAGAAAGAAAACTAAATTTTTTCTCTTCTATTGTTTGGTTGAGTATAAAATGAGAGGAAAGAAAAATATATGTTTGTGAAATTACATATACACCCTTATATAATAATTTAATAAAACTAAAAAACCAATCTTTTTTTGTCCTCACTACAAGAAAAACTGGTTTTAGCGACCGAATTTAGCGACCGATTTAATCCGTTGCTATCAGCGACCGAATTTCCGACCGAATTTACCTTTTTCTAGCATTGGTCACATAATATATTCAGCGACCGAATTAGCGACCGATTTAATTAGTCGCAAAATATTCAGTCGCTAAAACAAAGTATGGAGGAGGTAATTTAATTATCCAATTTGCGACCGAATTAGCGACCGATTATTTTTTAAATTTAGCGACCGAATTTTTTTCGGTCGCTGAACATAGAATTAATGATTTGCGACCGAAATTTTTTTCCCCAAATTTTGCAGCCCCTGTACGTGCGATTGCCTTCTTCTTTCCCTCTTTCTTTCTTTTTTTATTTTCTCCTTTCTCCTTCAATTTCCTTCATCAGAACACCACAAACCCCACCCTACTTCTTCTCTCTCCCTCACATCATCTTCTTCCTCCTTCACTCAGTCCAGCCAACTGCCCCACCAACCGCCGCTGTCCCTGTCCGTTGCACGGCCTGCAAGCGTCGCCGTCGCCTGTCCCTCGCGTCGCCTGTCCCTGTCCGTCGTCGCTGTCCCTCGCACCACCGCCGTCCGTGTGCGTCGTCGCTGTCGCGAACACCACTGCAGTTGCAGTGGCTTCGGCCGCCGCTCGAGGAGGACGACCACGCGTCGTTTTCGCGTCCTCCGCCGTGCGAAACACCGTCCTCAGCCACGATTCGCCATTCCCCCGCCGCGGTAAGCTTCTAAGCGGCCATTAATGGTGATTTTCGGACTTTTGAGTTCAAGTTGTTTTGTTCTTCTCCTTGAACTTACACTCCCTTTTGGTTCTTGAATGCTCTAGGAACGAACCGCAGCTGTCCGCCACCGTCGCCGCCATAGCACCACCTTGAGTTCATCTCCTTTGTTGGGTGAGTGGTTTTCCACTTTCCTTTGTTCCTTTTCAAGAAATTTTCTCCAATCTCAAACCCTAAGCCTAGCAATTTGATTTCAGTTTCAAAGTTTGAAATTCGTTATGTTTTTATGCAATTAGGGTAGTGAATTAATGTTTCCCTAGATTAATTTCATTAATCTTTGGTTAGATTAATTTTTCCCCAAATTGCGTTATGAACCCAAAACCCCCAAATCTGTTTTGATTTAAATTAATGTGAGTTTTGAGAGATTAAATATGATTAGTGAGTTATATTTATAGTGTTGATGTTGAGAAATTGATTTGGTGATTTGTCTGGTTGTTTCTATGCTTGAATCGTCTCCCTGGGATATTTTGCATGTTCGTGCTTGCTCTGGGGGAAGCAGGAATTGCTTTCTGGGAAATTATATGGGGGATAGTTATTATATAATTGACCTGTGGTTCTTTAATGTTAAGTTAGTCTTTATCATCATTATTATTTTTATTTGGCTATTTGATTTATTAGTACACATAGTCTGAGTCTTATCAAACTAGAAAGGATGTGCTCAGTTTCAGTTTTAACAACATATGCCCTATCAAACTATGCTTAGTCATAAGGAATTTGGATAGGATGAAACTCAGACATATGGTTGTGGCTGATGATAAAGTATGGGACAATAATATTATGTTAAGTAACTCTCTGCTAAGCATATGTTTAATGTATGAAAAATCAAAATTCGTTCCAACTTAATGCTGTTAATTAAGGATGACAAAAATGGTATTACTTTATTGACAATAAAAGGACCTAGACGTTTAACATGGTTAAAGTCTCTATTGCACTCAGAGTAACATTTATACTATTTTGATTGTTGATGAAGCTGAATTCTTCTTCATAACATGCTTTGTATCTGTTGTTTGATCTGCCCCATACTTTCATTAAATTTATGGCCTTTAGAACCTAATCAACTTAGGGGCCAATGGTATAGTAATGTGTCAGCGCACACCCCAGAGAGGTACTAGCTTTGGTGTTTGCTTAACCTCTTGTAACATTTGTCATTTATAGAATATAGAATAATTAATGATAATGCCTTTTTCAGTATTTCATTTCATGTCAATAAATTTTAGACAATGGAGGAGTACATATCTTGTTATGCAACATCTGCCATTCTGCTTGAGATAGATTCGTGCCTAGTTTGGTAGATAGTATTATGCACTCGCTAAGCTGTTTAAATGGGCTTTCCCTATATATTATGTAATATGTATTGATTGATTGATGGTTGCTTTTCATTGTCGAATGATTTTAAATCCTCATGCCCCTTCCTCTGTTTAAGGGACATTGAAAGGAATGCAGAATGGTGTGAAGTAGAGATCATACTATTTGTGCATGGCTTTCTGTGTTGTTTCTATGGGACTTGCTTCCTTTTTTTATATGGGGATGTTTTTATGATGTTCTTTTGGAGGGGTTTCTGGTTCTTTGTATGGGTGTTGTTCTATTAGTTAGGGTGGTGGATTCATGATATATCTTTGTCCATTTTTGTTAAACTTTGATTTATGAAGTTACACTATTAGTATGTTACAGTGAGTAGCTTCTCTGAAAAAGCAAATCATGGAGAGTGTGGATTGGGCTTTTTTTCCTTTTTAAATGTTCTTACACTCTTTCCTCTTTAAGTATGATTGTATATATTTAAACCCTATTTTCATTTTGTTTTCTTTTTTTTTTTACAGATTCTGGTGTCTTGTTTTGTCAAGACACATTTTGAAGAATATTTGTGTGTTAAGGTAAGAGTACTTCCTTATTTATCTAGAATATGTCTTGTCATGTGATGCTTCCCTCACAGTCATATTTCACAAATGAGAAATAGAACAGCAAAAACATTTGCATGATTTACTTCCTTATATTTATTTGAAGCATCTATCATGTAATTACACTGGTGAACATTGCTTTGAAGATGATGATATTCTTTTAATGTATGTTTCTCCTCAAAACGGTTGTCAAGATGATTGCAGAATCAAGAGTGTATATGATTTGTTAAGTTAACAAAATGCACAATCTTCATTCCCGTAGTAGAATTGACTCGCGTGTTTGTTTTGTATTTTGATGCTCTTTATTCCATTGCATTGATGATTATGCTTGTGATGTGTATGTTTCAGGTTTCTGTATTCTGTCCCACACTTCGAAGTTCGTATTCCCCTTCTTAGCCTTAACTCTCGGTGAGGTAAGTCAATAGTCCCCTTCTTGTTTGTTAGTGGAGAGCAAAGCTCAATAAGTTGTTGGACGTGTGCTGATAAATTTAGTCAATTTCTTGCTATTTGTCTCATTTATGTTTTCTTTGTTAGTGGAGAGCGGAGCTCAATAGGTTTGATATTGTATGAGATGCATGACTGCTTGTGTGCTATTACTTTAAAAACCATGCATGTGTTTGTCAACTTGGTTTGTTGTTTGTTTGTAGAGAGCGGAGCTCAATAGGTTGTGATGTTGTTTGAGATGCATGGCTGGTTGTGTGCTGATAATTTAGAAAAGTTTCATGTGTTTGTCTATTTGATTTGTTGTTTGTTAGTAGAGAGCGGAGCTCAATAGGTTGTGATGTTGTTTGAGATGCATGGCTGGTTGTATGCTGATAATTTAGAAAAGTTTCATGTGTTTGTCTATTTAATTTGTTGTTTGTTAGTAGAGAGCGGAGCTCAATAGGTTGTTTGTCAATATTTAATGTTAATTGTACAGGTCCACTACAATTTTATCTGCCCTGTTAACTTGATTTGTTGTTTGTTAGTAGAGGAGGATAAGGCTAAAGGTTTATTATTGTTAATGTTAATAATTTAGAAAAGCCTTAGTTTCCCGTTTGAGATACAATATCAATGAGCACGTGTACCTTGAAAAGGTACACATGCTCATTGTATTGGATCTTGAATTGTCCAAGTTGGACAGTTTGAGAAAAACATTTTCTTCGCAAAGTTAACAGTTATTCTTTGCATTCTCGTATCTTATACTTGATTGAATTTTGGTCTGTTACGTATCCTATTGTTCTCCGGATGCATCTTTGATCGTGGTGGATGTCATCGCGTTCAATTCGTGTATATCGGAGACCAATGGGAAATGCTGCCGAAATTTCGTCAGGTATGAGGCATGAGAATTAAGGAATAACTCTTAACGGACTGTTGAAAATGTTTGTTCTCGAAAGGGATAGGGCCATATCCTGTGAAAAGAAGAAGACGAGAATTACTCGACTAAGTATTGTTGTTTTAGTTACCAGTCATGGAAGCTCCTGAGCATCGGAGGTGGATGGATGGAAGGAAGGAACAAGGTGGAGTGACAGATAAGTTCATTGAGGGAGTGAATGAATTCATGGAGTTTGCTCGCAACTCTGAGGAATATCTTAGACAAGAAAAACCAAAGATGAGGTGTCCTTGTAAGAGATGTAAGTGCAAACGGTATCATTATGGGGACGACGTGATGGCACATCTCTATGAGAAGGGGTTTATGCCTAATTACTACTACTGGACCAGTCACGGTGAGAGATTGCCCCGGTTTCCGCCAATTGTGGTGGATGATGCATACTATAGGGCTAGTGAGCATAGAGAAGACTACAATCCGTTCGAGCAGATGATTATGGATCATGCTGGCCCCGAAGTTGGTAGGGGCATTCAACTGGACGGTGTGATGGGGTCTCAACACATAGAGGAGGATCCTAACCCAGAGTCACAAAGATTTTTTGACATGTTGAGAGCCGCGCAAGCTCTTTTTTGGGATGGTTGTCAGGATTACTCCGAACTATCGGCTTCGTTGGTTGCTCTTAGCCTCAAGTCCGAAGGTAATATGATTGAACATGATTTCGATCGGTGGGTTCAATTTATGGGTGGGGCAATGCCGAGCGACAATCGAATGCCTAGAAATTTCTATCAAGCTAAGAAATCAGTGGCAAACTTGGGTCTGGGTGTTGAGAAGATTGAGTGTTGCCCGAATGGTTGCATGTTGTATCGTAATGAATATTCGGATGAGAGAGTTGATACTTGTAGATTTTGCGATGCTGATCGTTACAAGATAAGAACTGATAGAAAGGGAGTTATTAAAAAAACCCCCCTAAAAAAGATGTGGTACTTCCCGATTACTCCTAGACTCCAAAGAATGTATTCTTCGATGGCCACTGCAGCTCACATGCGATGGCATCATAACAATCAGAGGGATTCTAGTGTGTTGTGTCATCCATCAGATGGAGAAGCATGGAAACATTTTGATAGGATGTATCCGGAGTTTTCCATAGAATCTCGGAATGTCAGATTGGGGTTATGTACAGATGGATTTAATCTGTTCGGTCAATATGGTAAAGCTTACTCATGTTGGCCAGTTATTCTAACTCCATATAACCTTCCGCCTGGGATGTGCATGAAGAGGGAATTTATGTTCCTTACAATAATAATTCCAGGACCTTCGAATCCGAAAAGAAAGGTTGATGTGTACATGCAACCTCTCATAGAGGAGTTGACGCATTTGTGGAATGTTGGAGTCTTAACATATGATGTGTCATTGAGGTAGAATTTTATACTGAAGGCAGCTTTGATGTGGACAATCAATGACTTTCCAGCGTATGGGATGTTGTCGGGTTGGATGACAGCAGGTAGGATTGGTTGTCCTTGTTGTATGGGGCAATCGAAGGCATTTACTCTTACCCACAGTCGCAAGACTTCTTATTTTGATTGTCATCGTCAATTCCTTCCCCAAGACCATCCTTACAGGAAGAATAGAAATGCATTCAAAAAGGGTAAAATTGAGAAAACTCCTCCACCCCGACATTTAACTGGAGAAGAGATTTGGTAGATGATTAGGACGTTCCCATTCATTCATGAATCTGGAGGAGTACAAATACCTGGTTATGGCACAGAACATAATTGGACAAAAAAAAGTATTTTTTGGAGCTTGCCCTATTGGAAAACACATCTCATCCGGCATAACATTGATGTGATGCACATTGAGCGAAATGTATTTATGAATGTGTTTGACACGGTGATGGATGTCAATGGTAAGACAAAGGATACATATAAGGCTCGATTAGATATAGCGGACATATGTAAAAGAAAAGAGCTTGAGTTGATGGACATTGGTGGTGGTAAGATGCGAAAACCGAAGGCAAAATATGTGTTGAGTAAACCCCAAAGGGTAGCTGTTTGTGAATGGGTTAAACAACTAAAGTTACCAGACGGGTAAGCTTCGAACTTATCAAGATGTGTCAACTCTAAGGAAGGAAAGTTGCATGGAATGAAAAGTCATGACTGTCACGTATTCATGCAACGATTGCTTCCGATTGCATTCTCATCTTTGCCGAATGATATTTGGAAGCCGCTTGTTGATCTCAGTCAGTTTTTCAGAGTCTTGACATCCACAACATTAAAGGTTGATCAACTAAAGGCTATGGAACGTGATATCCCTGTTTTATTATGTAAATTGGAACAAATATTTCCTCCGAGCTTCTTTGATGCGATGGAACATCTTCCCATCCATTTACCATACGAGGCAAAAGTAGGTGGCCCGGTTCAATATCGTTGGATGTATCCATTTGAGAGGTATATATATATATTTTTAAACTATAATCATAATGTTATTTAAATATTTATATATAATCATAAAATCTTGTAACATCTCCTAGGTTCTTACGTTCGTTGAAAGAAAAGGTAAAAAACAAGGCTCGGATAGAAGGTTCTATTTGTGAAGCGTATTTAGTTGAGGAGGCCTCCACGTTTGCTTCTTTTTATTATCCATCTGACATAGAAACAAGGAGGACTAGAATCCCGCGTAATGTCGATAGTGGTGAAGGTTGTTCATATAGTCCTCAACTATCAATTTTTAATTATCCTCGTCGTGCATGTGGTGCATACAAAACATGTTGGTTGGATGAACGTGATGAAAAAGTTGCTGAGTTGTACGTGCTTCAGAATTGTGAAGAGGTCGAGCCATATATAGAGTAAGTCATTTATATATTGCATGACCATATTTTTTTATTAATATATATCCTAATACGTAATTTGATGACATACTTTATTAACCCCATGAATGCAGAATATATAGCAATTTGCCAAGAGAGCTCAATGCCGACATTTCAGAGTTGCAAATTCATCAGGAGATTGCCAACCATTTTCCAAAGTGGTTCAAAAAATACGTAAATTAATTACTAACTTATCAACATTCTAATTTAACTGCATAACATGCTTTTTATATCTGTAATTCTGTGTTATTCATCATGTAGGTTCTAGATCAAGCTAACCAAATTAATGACTCCCTCTTGATAGCTTTGGCATGGGGTCCAAAAAGAAGGGTTCGAACATGCGAAATCTATATTATAAACGGGTATAAGTTCCACACAAGGTCATGGGGTCAAGGGATGAAATCTTCTAACTCTGGTGTTTGTGTGCGTGCGATCAATGGTGGATTAGAGGACGACTTTTATGGAATATTGACTGACATTATTGAATTAGAGTATTATGGTCATCCTCACAAAATGTTAGTGTTGTTCAAATGTGAATGGTTCGATAATACTCCCGATAGGGGTACAAAAGTAGACAACAAATATGGAATTGTTGAGGTCAGGCAGTCACGGAGATATCAAGTGTATGACCCGTTCATCTTTGCACAGCAAGCGGAGCAAGTTTATTACACATCGTATCCCGAGGGACATCAAGATTGGTTGGGTGTTATTAAGATAAAGGCAAGAAGTGCAATCACAGATAATGTAGTTAGTCAGGGAGAGACAGAGACTCCGTATCAAGATATTCATGAAATTAATGGAATTCAGATAAACTTGCAGTTTGAGCCGGAAGATTTTAATGATCTTGCGGATCCTGGGGGTGTTGATGAGGTAGTTGACACTGTATTACTGGATCAATATGAATTGAATGAATCTAGCGAGGATATTGAATATATATCATCTGATGATGAGGAGAGTGAAAGTGAATTTAGTGACCGAGACTCCAGCTAGGTAAGTTGTATATAAAAATAACAGATTTGTGTTATTTGTTATTTGTTGTATAATGCACCATTTAATTAATTGCTATTATTCTTGTTATTGTAAACAGATGACGAACGACACGGGTCGGGGACGTGGCTGTCGTGGTTCTGGCACCTCTCGCGGTGGTCGTGTAAGGGGTCGTGGTGGGAGAGGTGCTTCCACCCGCCCATCAACTTCGGATCAGGAACCGACGAGTATTGTTGGCTCTCATGGGTTACATGCTGATGATATTCCGCCTCCAGCAGCAGCAGCAGCCTCACCAGCTACACAGCCCTCACCCACGAGCCACCCTACATCATCCACACGACCTACACCATCCTCACGAGCCACAGCATCCACGCCCGCCACACCGGCCACACCAGCCACATAGGGGTCTGCTGCCGAGTCCGGGATTCACAGTTGGGCCGGGACAAGAGATCCCACGGATGGGAGGATATGGCTTCGCCCTGCGGCGAAGTTAGAGTAAGTTATTTATTAATTGTTGTTGTTTTCTATCATTATAATTATACTTGTACATATTTATTAAATACATTTATTGATAAAATTTATGCATTATTTGTTGTTAATAGCTTTTACCCTGCATACGGGCCTCAGAAGCAGATCTCTCTGTATCAAGGGAAAGTATAGTGAGGCCTGGCCATCGTGGAAGAAGATTGATAAGGATGTGCGTGATATGTGGTTTAAGGATGACTTCGGGGTAACAAATAAATTTATTATTGTGTTAAGTATATGTCTACAATATTATTATTTATTAATTTTGTTTCTTGATATTTTACTCTTTCTTGTTAGGCACACTATAAGTGGTTTCCAGCGGATGCAGATCAGATACGTAAGGCCTTTGAGTCGAGAGGCGCAAAGCTGGTTAAGTGGGCAATGGGTAGGATTAGGGATGGTTCAGATGATGGGAGTTGGCTTCGACCTGATGTGCTGGAACGCCTCCGTCAATATTGGGCTAGTGATGAGAAGTTCCTGATAAAGAACGAGATCGGAAAGCAGAATCGGGCTTCTGACACTGGCGCTCCACTATACACCGGTGGCTCAATTACCATTCATGAGCATTTTGATAGGATGGTAATAAGTCAACATGAATTTTATTGTTTTTTAATTTAGTGCTTTATATATGTCCTTATTAATAAAAATTGTCTTTTTTTGCTTTTATATATGTAGTCGAAAGAACAGCAGAGAAAACCTACTGCAATTGAGATCCTGCATAAGACCAAGAAGACTAAGCGTGGGGAGTGGGTTAGCCCGAAGGTTCGGGACCTTGTTGTAAGTACTCTTAACTCACCAATTCATTTTCAATATATTAATTACTTTCATTCTTCTTAATATATAATTACAAATGATAATATCTGACATATTTTGCAGGATGAATTCCATCGCCTCAAAGACGATGCCAGTAGTCAGGGGCAGGAGCCGTCTCCCGAGTCTGACAATGCCCTTTACTTAAAGGTGGTTGGCGGGAAAAATAAGAAGGGCCATGTATTTGGCCTCGGTCAGCTTGGGGATCAGTTCGTGGCCATATCAGCGCCATGCGGACATTCTGGCACTGATTCCAACCCAGATGTCAGAGAGGCCATCATGAACATGAATGCTGAACTTGCGGCGAAGGATAACGAGATACATGAGTTGCGGGAGCACGCACGACAGCAAGACAGTCGCATACGAGAGCAGGATAATCGTATGGAGGAGTTGTTTAGGTACTTGGGATTCCGACCCAGCAGTTCCGGATCTGGCGGTGCCCACGTCGAGCCTACTACTGCGGATGTCGCTACTGCTGATGCCGCCGCTGTTACTAATGCTGTTGCTATTGATGACGCTACTGCTGCTGTCAATGCCTCGGATCACTCTGGCATCAGCCCACTCCCTTCACCCCCTCATCACATAGATTAGTTTTCCCATCTTTGTATGACACATATTGACTATTACATTTGTATTTCTCCTGGTCTTTTTATATATTTTGCGTTAATAATATATTATTGAATTATCTGCTTTAATATAATTGATATTTAATTTTATTTGCTTTAAGTTTATGTTTGCTAATTTTAATTTAATTAAATCTTATTTTAATATTTTGTAGATTCAAAAAAAAAAAATCAGCGACTGAATTTTTTTGGTCGCTATTTTAAATATTACCGTCGATTTTAGCGAGCGAATTAGTGACCGATTTATATAAGCGACTGAATTAGCGACCGATTTTTCGGACGCCATAATTAAATATAGCCATTAGCGACCGAATTAGTGACCGATTTCCTTAAATTAGCGACCGAATTAGCGACCGATTTTTCGGACGCGATTTTAAAATATAACCGTTGGTTTACCGACTGAAAATTCGGTCGCAAAATTAAAAAAAATCGGTCGCTAAAATCGGCCATTTTAAATTGTAAACGACCAATCTTAACGACCAATTGATAACTATTTTGCGACCGAAAATTCGGTCGCTAATCAGTGACCGAATTTTTTTCGGTCGCTAAATAATTAGCGACCAAGGTTTTGGCAACCGTTTGTAATTGGTCGCTAATTCGGTCGCTGATCAATTTAGCGACCGAAAATCATTAAATAGCGACCGAATAATTCGGTCGCTAAAACCCTTTTTTTTTGTAGTGCCTTTAGTGCCATGTCCAATGCCCGTATTTGTCCAGCCCCTCTTGTTTCCTTGGTTTGCGTGCATAAGCAAGCTTTCCCCCCAAAATGAGATGGAAAAAAATATGTGGGTCCCACTTCATTTTTTTTCTCTTCCATCCATTTTCCTTTCAAACCAAACAACGGAAAACTCACTTTTCCCTTCTCTTCCTTTCCTCTCTTTTCTTTTCCCTCCTCTTTCTATGATTCCAAACGAAGTGTAAAACTCTTACCTACCTATCCGAAATGTTGTTCACCAATCCCCATCGAATTAATGTTGTTCACCAATCCCCATCGAATTAACTACATCAGCTTCGAAATATGTTGGCTAATATTGCAAATGGCCTATATAACAGTATGGACTTGCAGGTTTCGTTGCCAAAGGGAAATTCACATACAGTTACCTGCAAACCCACAAATGATAAGCATTACTTCTTCTCACACTATCATTCCTTCTGAGGCTACACCAAATGATAGTCTATCATTGACCGAGAGTGAGCAGATCAATGCTCCTACTCATGCATTTACCATCTACATCTACCGTCCAAATCAAAACACCAATCTCAAACCCCTCAACGTGATTGACACAATAAGAGACTCTCTTGCCAAGATCCTAGTGCTTTACTACCCACTAGCTGGGCGCCTACGCTTGAAAGATGATGGAAAGTTGGACGTCAACTGCAATGCAATGGGAGTGAAGCTGTTGGAAGCTGAATCCATAGGAGCATTGGATGATTACGGTGATTTTGAACCAAACGGCACCGTTAAAGGGCTTATTCCAAAAGTTGATTACGGTGAACCTATTGAGGATTTGCCACTGTTGCTGGTGCAATTGACAAGATTAACATGTGGTGGTCTTTCTGTTGGCATTGCCATTTCCAATGTAATTGTTGATGGAATTTCTGGCACTCTTTTTGTGGACTCATGGGCAAAACTAGCTCGGGGAGGCACATTGGAGGAACAAGAGATGCCAATATTTCGTAATAGAATGGCATCTGAGGCATTAGCACCACCACCACGCTTTGACCACCCAGAATTCAAGCCATTGCCACTTGTACTAGGCAACAATGACACCACAGTGGAGCTTAAGAAGGAGACAACACTTGCAATGATGAAACTAACAAGAGAGATGGTGGAGAAGCTGAAGAAGAAAGCAAACGAGTTCGTGGTGAAGCAGCAGCATCGACCTTATAGCAGATATGAAACCATTGCTGCTCATATATGGAGGTCTGCATGCAAAGCTCGCATGAATGGTGATCATCACAAGCAACAAACTGTGGTTTACATTGTTGCTGGTACTCGAAACAGGCTGGAACCATCTCTCCCTCTAAACTATTTTGGAAACGCCACACATCCAACGGTGACACCGACGTGTCTCAGAAAAGACATTGTGTTAAACCCATTGAGCTATGGGGCGCAGAAGATAAGGGAAGCAATTGAAGTTCTCACAGATGAGTGCCTGAAATCTGCTTTTGATTTTATAAGGAGCCAAAAAAATGTAGGGTGGTTAAGGCCTTCCTTTAACAGTGTAGGTTGTGTTGAAGCCCCGTTTCTTGGGAATCCTAACCTTAACATTTGGAGCTGGATGAGTAATATGCCAATTTATGGACCTGACTTTGGGTGGGGAAAGCCAGTGTATATGGGTCCAGGTGTTGTGAGGGGAGATGGGAAGGCAGTAATCATGCCAGGTCCAGCAGGGGATGGATCTCTTACTATAGCCATTTGTTTGCAAACTGCTCATGTAGAAGCTTTCAAGTTCTTCTTCTATGAGGACATCTTCTATGAGGACATATGAGTTTGGTTAGTGAAAAAGGCAAGTTATACAATTGGTTTCAACTAGTGTTGAAAACATTTGATACTTGTTTTGCTGAGTTTGGGAATATATTTAATAAGAATAAGATTTTAGGCTGAGGCATGAGGTTTTTTTTTTTTTTTTTTTTTTTTTTGGAAAAGGCAAAATTATCATTATAAGAGTACAAGGGGTACTCTAGAACCCTTTTACAATATAGTCACAACAAGTCACATAACTGTAGTACAATAAACAATCACTCCTAAGAAACTAGACAAGACATAGGGGCCATAAACCAATCACTAAATGAACAAAAAGTACCACCCATACCCGCAGAAATCCACTTCCAAGACATCACCTTCACCCTTTCCATAACATAAATCATATCAGCCTTGTCATCCCAAATATTATTCCATTGCGCAACTCCCAAATGCACCAAACAACCACATGCCATAACAATAATCGATTGCCTAACTTCACCCTGTTTTGGAATCCTTCACTAAAATGAGTGAGAAGGTTTGGGATTGAATCGAGTATGGCAAAACCAGCCCCTAACCAAGATACAAATCTGCACCAAATGGAGAAGAGAAAGAACAATGTAGAAAAAGATGACTCCCTGTTGCATCATGGCTATTACAAAAAGCACAATGCAAAGAGTCGTTCTCACCTAACACCTTCCTATGATGAAGATTTATCCATGTCGGGATCCTATCCAGAAGCATTTGCCATGAAAAAGCCACCACTTTTAGAGGTGCCTTACTTTTCCATAGTAATTTGAAAACATTTAACTCCACATTCATGAATCTCGTATCTTGTGGCACTTTGGAGATTAGCAATTCGTATGCCGATTTAACAGAAAATTCTCCAAATGGATGAGGCTTCCACACCCACGAATCTGCCTTTTGGAACAAACATACTGAATTTAGCGTATTATAGAATGCCACCAGTAGATTCTCCTCCCAAGCAAAAGCTCTTCGTCTCCACTTAAAATCCCACACCCATACCGATCCCTCCCATCTTCCACAATCTGAGATACTTTCATATTGCAAGGTTGATAATGAGAACAATCGTGGAAAAAGCTCTTCCAATGTAGATCCCCCAAACCAATTATCTTTCCAAAAAAAAAAAAAATAGACCTACCATCACCCAATTTCTTACCTATTTCATTCACAAACCAGTCACCTACCACCCCCTGGACAATCCTACTGCACATAAATCTTTCCACCAAACTGACCAATGCCTAGAACAGCCAACAGACAGTGTATTAGGGTAAGAACACACTCCTTCCCCATATTTAGCTCTAACTACCTTACACCAAAGAGCCTCTTTATCAATCAAGAGTCTCCATCTCCACTTTCCAAGAAGGCTAAGATTAAATAGAGCTAGATTCTTCACTCCTAGACCCCCCATTCCTTTTGGTTTACAAACATCCGACCATTTGACCCAAGAAATCTTCCTCATCCCCGAAGAACCACCCCATAGAAACCCTCTTTGGATCCTAACCACCTCTTTCCATACCTTCGAAGGCATCTCCATAAATGATAGATAGTAGATGGGAATACCCGTAAGAACTGAGTTTAGGAGCACAATATATATATATATATATATATATGGTCTATCTACATGGTGAGAGCTATGAGTCATATTTGGTAAGTATTTTCAGGGTTGTTTATCAAAATAAATAAATGTTAACTATGGATTTGGATTGGACCCGTGCTTCCTCTAGCACGGCCTCCATCCTTCTACGTCAGCCTTTTAAATAAAGATTATCTGACAAAATTTTAATGTTGGCTTAGCCGTTTGAGTAACTGTCTTTCTACACTTCAGTATTTTATTTTTCAAAATGTGTCAATCCTATACATTGTTTCCATCACTGAAGATTTAAAAAAAGTCACTGATGATGAACATTATTACATGAGTTTATGTATTATAAGGACAAGTTTATGATTTAGGTATACGTTACAGGGGTGTAATGAGAGAAATATAATAAACTGTAAACCCATTTAAGGGTGTAACAAGTAGGTTTGGTTCGATTTTAGGTGGAAAAAATCTGGACGAGTCGAAAATGGTTGGTTCAGTTTTAAGCAATTTTCCTACAAAACCAAACCAAGTCATTCAAGAACGAGTTTTTTTCGGTTTGGTTCGGTTCGGACCCGAAAATATTATGAAATATTAAAATATAGGTTTAATTATTGAGTTGGTCCCTGAATTATTTGAAAATTTTCAATTAGGTTCCTGAATTAAAAAATTTCTAATTAGGTCCCTGAATTAAAAAGTTTATAATTGCGTCCCTGAACTTAAATAAAATTTTCAATTAGGTCTCTAAAGTAGAAAGGTGACTATATAAAATATAAAATAATAAAATGATAGATGATGAAATTTAGAAAAATATATATCATTTGACATAATAAAAATGACAAAAGATGAATATGTGAGAAATTAAAAAACTAACTATACAAAATAATAATAATAATAAAAAAATAAATAAATAAATAAATAAATAAAACTTAGTGAGAAAAGTTATTGTTTAGCATAATAATTAAATAAAAATAGATAAATCTGAGAGACAAATTTATTTTTAAAAATGATGGTGACAAAATAATGAGATATGAAACTGTGCTAGAAAATTCATGTTTTACAACAAAATATTAAGAGAAGAAACTGATAAACACCAATTAAAAAAAATATTTTTTAAATAGTAATATATTATTAAATGATGATTTTGAAAAAAAATGTTTCAAACAAAAATAAAATAGTAAAAGAAGAAACTTAGCAGGGAATGTCATTATTTGAAATATTTTATTACAATATTATGACAAGAGATGAAACAAAGTAAAAAAATTGGCTTAATTGCATTTTTAGTCCCCCAAATATTGACGATGTGTGATTTTGGTCCCCCAACTTTTTTGTGTGCACATTTGGCCCCCCTTGTTTTTTAATTGTGCAAATATAATCCTTCCGTCTATTTGCTGTCAAATTGTTAACAGAGTTTTACTGATGTGGCACACAAAGTATATTAATTTATTATTAATTTTTATTTTAATTAATAAATTTTTAAAAAATAAATAAAAGTAAATATGAAATTTTAGTGGGTCAATGACCCTTTGTTACAGAACCCTAAATTGTTCCCAAATCCCTACCCATTCTCTGCGCGCACACCACCTCCAATCCCTACCCATTCTCTGCGCGCACACCATGTAACACCCTGTTTTTCGGTTTAATGTTAATTAAGCTGGTTTTATTAAGTTGGATTTATGCTTCAAGGGCTTAGTGGGATTTTTTGGTTAAAAGTCCCTTTCTGGTACATGAGCACACCCGTGCTCATCAGCCAGCAAGCCCGTGCTTAAAGTCAGAAACGAGTTTCTGATTTTAAGTTGAGCACGACCGTGCTCAACAGTGAGCACGCCCGTGCTCAACGTGTTGACCGCATCTTGTAACGTTAAGTTGAGCACGACCGTGCTCGAGGATGAGGACGACTGTGCTCAAGTCCGGGCCTATATACGTTGAGCAGACTCAGGGTTGCGCCGTACACTTCATCTTTGCTACTAAAAACCCTAGTACGGCTGCAACCTCCATTCTTCCCTTTTTCCTTCATACTCAGTGTGGTTTTGAGTATTGGAGCCGCTGGGGAAACGTGGTTTCGTCTGCACTTCGTGTATAGGTAATGTTTCGTTCCTTTTCTTTAGTTTCCTTTCGTTTTTTGTTGGGAAACTAACACCGTTTTAATCTGTTTGTTTAAGGCTCGCTCGTGCGTGAGCCGCCTAAAGGAGAGGAACCGGTTGCTGTTAGGAAGTCTTAGAGAGCTACCTTCAATCCAGGTATGGGGAGAAGGGTAGTATTTACATAGGTCTGGGGTTAGAGTAAAGTAAAGGGATTCCCATAACCCCGTTTTTAATATTCGTTGTTATATGATTAATGTTTGAAATGACGATGCATGTTGATTGCTACATGATGAGATTGTCATATGTTCTACATTCTGGAAAAGAATGTTTATGTTGAATGTGAGTATGATATTGATGTGTTAATCTTGTTATTAACATGAGATGGTTGTTGATGTTGCTGGCTGCATAGTTGATGCTATGATTATTGAGTTACTGCTGTTTAATCCCTAAAAACGTGTTAAAAGTGACTTAGGACATTTTAAGGATTAAAACCCGGAAAGATTGTTAACTTTCAGCCTCTGTTCCTACCCAGAACAGCACTGTCGTGCCATGAGCACGACCGTGCTGAACAGGGAGCACGACCGTGCTCCCAGTTGAATTCTGGGAAGATGGCCGCGCTGTTGAGCACGGCCGTACAGGACAAAGAGCACGACCGTGCTGCTGAGCACGTTCGTGCTCATTAAGAAGCACGACCGTGCTTAACTTACAGGGGAGCACGCCCTTCACGTGCTTAAGCACGACCGTGCTGGGTTACGAGCACGACCGTGCTCAACCCACTGTGACAGAACAAGATTAAAGGACTTAAGGGGTTTTAAACCCCACTTCCCTATGATGATAACTGATTAGACAACTTGGTAAATGTTACTAAAGCTAACTAAAGATGATGAGATGGTGAGATGTTAAGTCGATACCCTTTTGGGTGCCGCAAGCTGATGAGTTGTGCCTTGGTCCACTTCGACTATAGTATCTTATTTTTTCTTTTCGTAAAATGGTGGATTTTAATTGAAACATTTCGGTAAAATTGCAGAGGTGCAAAAGGGGGGCAAATGTATTGAAACTCAAACTTTAAATGGTCAAGATCAAAACATAAAGTCATGTGAATTTTTTAAGCAGTCGTGTTACATTTTAAAATTATTAAATAACTTTTAATCTTAACCATCCACGTATGGTTGAATGGCTCAGATATAGTACTCCTCTCACTCCCATGTAAAAAAATGTCCTCTCACTATATATATATATATATATATATATATATATATATATATATATATATATATATATATATATATATATATATATATATATAATAAGCTACCGTGACTTTTTTTTTTTTTGGAATAAATAGGGCAATATCCCAAACAAAGAAAAAAGATTATATAGAGACAACTTTGAGAGTAAGAACTCTCGTTATGTCGAATATTATCATATGTGCATCTCGAAAGATTACTGCTTTTGATTGTTAGAGGTTGCATAGAAGACTATAGATCAACCCATCTTATCTGAACTTGGATCAAAGTTCTGCCCAATCTCATCTCCAATTTGTTATTCTCCTCCTTGTACGAGGACGAGGCGATCGAGTGAAGGGGGTGTCTTGTAAAGCACTCTAATTTTCATGTTATAACCAAGGAATAAAAAGGGGAGAGTACATGAAATGAGATAACTGTTGGCCGTGGCAACCATCACCCAAGAAGGGGGGTGAATTGGGTTTTAAATAATAATGAAATCTTTTGCGTTAAATCAAAAACCCTTTTAAAATATAAACAGAAATCGCAGCGGATAAAAGGTTCTTTTCAAATTAAGGCGCTTTATAAAAATAAAACGTTTGAAATTAAAGCGCTATAAATAAAATGTGGAAATGTAAAGAGGATAGGGAAAGAGGATGAACACAATAATATATCCTGGTTCGGCCACAGACTACCCACGTGGCCTACGTCCAGTCCCCAAGGCAATACGACCAAGGGATTTCAATCAACTCTAGTTTTTAACCAGGATAAACTAGAACCTTTACAATGTAGAGCACTCCTCACAGACCAGGGATATCACCTCCCCCAGTGAAAGAGTCTCAAGACAATAACCCAAGAGATATCACCTCTCTTGTCAACCACAAGGAATATCACCTCCCTTGTAAACACTTGGAAATCACATCCAAGAAAATACCACAAGAGATATCACCTCTCTTGTAAACCACAAGGAATATCACCTCCCTTGTAAACACTTGGAAATCACATCCAAGACAACACCACAAGAGATATCACCTCTCTTGTAATAAAGGTGTAGAAAAAGAAGGGTTTGAGTCACACGACTCTTACCAACAAATATGCACTCTTAATAGTGCTGATAAAAACAATTTGAAGCCCAATTACAATAACACCTATATGGTGTGTAGAACTCTCAATATAATATGGTCAAAGTGATAGTGCAAGAGAGATAATAGAGAAAATGGTTTTCAGAGTTTTAGCACAGAAAATATTGCAGTGTTCTCTGTTTGCTGATGGCTGCCTAACTTTGCTTTTATATTAGAAAGGTGAAGCTTCAAAAGAAATTAGGTCAAGCCTCTTAAAATTCATTTTTGTCGCAGCATAATCGATTATTACATTCTCATAATCGATTATTTAAACCAATTTCAGGAAGCGCTCACTTTGACAGAATAGGCATAATCGATTATACTAATCGATTACGAGTCCACTGACTTTCATATAAAATGCCATAATCGATTACATAATCGATTACGGGGTTTCTGTTTGAAGTACGTTGAAAGCCAGAAAGACATAATCGATTATACATTTCACATAATCGATTATTCTATTTCAAAATTCAAACTCAACGGCTTTAATAACATAATTACCCATTAAACTCATTTAAAGCCTTTTAATACATATAATAATCGATTATTGGTTTCCCATAATCGATTATGGCTCGAAGCATATTTGAATTTGAAAATCTTAACAATTAATATTTGATTACTCATTAAGCGCAATTAATTGTCAGATATAAACATGTTTAAAATGTTTTTGGCACATGTTAAAAGTGTGTGTGTGAGACCAATATTAAATTGAGAACCCTACTTACCATTTACACACTTTTCTAAAACACTCAATACAAATACTGAAATGCCCATTTTGCCCCTCGTGCTTGCTTGCTTTATAACTTTCCGCTTTTTGCAATTTAGTCCTTCTGGACCTTTCCCTTTTGTCATTCATCAAAACTTAAAGTACCTGTCAAGGCATATATTCACATTCTCCCCCTTTTTGATGATGACAAACATCTCAGGAGGGATTTGCTAGAAAGATAGGGTTAGAGCAGTTCAAGCAGATATATCAGAGTTCTAAGTTCTAAGCGTAGTTTGCTCTACTCCCCCTCACTCTATGCATACATTCAAATCCACTCCCCCTGAATCATGCATTCAGATAACTCTCCCCCTTTTGGCATTATCAAAACCGGGAAAAATATTGATAAAGCAAGGCATATATTCAGAGTAATAAATATATAAAAGGCATCAGTGTAATTCAAACAAGTGTGCGGAAGCAAGTGCCAAGATAGAAAAATATTATTCCAAGAGAATTTTCCCCCTTTTGCAAGAGTGTGATCTTATATTCGTATTTCCCTTAAGCATGCAAATAATTCTCCCCCTTTCAAAAATAGTTTTTCAAATTAATATTTCAATTTTCTAAGGCATTTGAGAAAAGGATAACCAAGCATTTAATGTCAACCAACATCAGTGATAAAATTAAAAACTAGCTTGATTTGATGCAATGGGAAATTTGAAGCATTACAAGCATGTATCATGATGAAAGGCATTTATCAAAGAAATTCGAAGAGATATTCATGAAAAAGGTTCCAACATGCAAGAGTTATTTCTCATGAGATTTATCAAGATGTACAATAACTAATCATAAGTTGAGTGCATGACCTTTTCCTTTCGCGAAATCAGTTATATAATCGATTATTTTCAAGGTTCTTTGCATAATCGATTATGTAATCGATTTTGACTCTTCTGGAAAACTACCCAGTTGCATAATCGATTATGCTAATCGATTAGAGGCATTCTGACTTTTGTCTTCTGTTCCTCGTCCAAGAGTAATCGATTATGATAATCGATTACAACCTTACTGACTTTTTAATAATCGATTATATCTTGTGCATAATCGATTATCACTCGAAAATTTCAGAACTTTGTCGATCTCTTGGGAGAAAACCTTGTTATGTAGATTCACAAGACTATCCTTTCTTACCCACCTTTGTTTGACCTTAGATCTACCTTTTGTATCATCAATCTTGCCCTTGTTTGAGTTATTCATCAAGCGATCTTTGCTTCTATATGTCGTGATTGCAATATCAGAGTTGTGAAGCATTCTTCTTGATGTCAAATCCTTATGTGAGCTAGATTGTTTCTCAGGCTTTGATTTTTCCTGCAAATTTGAGGAACTAGAGAGACCTTTTGGTACCCATTTCATATTGGGTCCTTGAAGGTTAGTGGACAAATTATTTGTGCCTTTAGACACCCACGCAACTTTATTTCTCATATAAATATTTTTCTTATAATTGCATATGAGAAATATGTCCTATTCTTCCACAATAATTACATGTGACATCCCTTTTATTTTTCATAAAACAATTTTCATATGAAGGTTGAACACATGTGGAATTATTTGCTCTATCAATTTCTTGAAGTAATTCCTCAACTTGATTATCAAGGATTTTGCAATTTTCAAAACATGAAGAGGATTCAAATTTCACACTATTTTCTACATCAAGAAAAGTATACTCATTCTTTAAGTTTTCTATATCAATTTCAATAGATGATATACTCTTCAAACAACTCAAGTTCTTATTTTCTAAACACATCAACTCATCATACAACTCATTGAATGCATGTAACCATTTATCGTGAAATGGATTGAGTTTAGAATCTATTACCTCCAAGTTTCTTTGAGTTGCTTGGAGTGTTGTTTCTATTTTCTTGACCATTAGCTCTTTGCTTTTGTGGTGGTCCTTCTTCTTGGCAAGTTCTTGAGGATATCTTTCCTCCATTGAATTTTGCCCTTTCCTGTAACGACTTTTAATCTCAAAATTGTTAGTAACAAGGTAATAATAATCAAGCACATTCAGAATATCCTTGGCACAATCACAATTTTTAATTTTCTCATAAGCATCATCGCACAAACAATTCCGAAGAATTTGCATAGCTTTGAGATTCAGACAGAAACAATTTTTATCAAACTCAGTCTGATGATCTTTAGGTTTGAGGATGAGTCCATTGACACCAATATCCCATAAGTCGACATCAATTGACTGCATAAAAATTTCTATTCTCTTTTTCCAATAAATGAAATTCTCACCATCAAAGAATGGTGGTTTGTCAATTTCAAAACCATACATTTTTGGAAAACTTAAAAAAAAAAAAAAGGTTGCCAAAAGGATCTTAACTCTAAGCTGTTAAGCTACTAACCAGAGCCGAAGCTCTGATACCACTTGTTGGCCGTGGCAACCATCACCCAAGAGGGGGGGGTGAATTGGGTTTTAAATAATAATGAAATCTTTTGCGTTAAATCAAAAACCCTTTTAAAATATAAACAGAAATCGCAGCGGATAAAAGGTTCTTTTCAAATTAAGGCGCTTTATAAAAATAAAACGTTTGAAATTAAAGCGCTATAAATAAAATGTGGAAATGTAAAGAGGATAGGGAAAGAGGATGAACACAATAATATATCCTGGTTCGGCCACAGACTACCCACGTGGCCTACGTCCAGTCCCCAAGGCAATACGACCAAGGGATTTCAATCAACTCTAGTTTTTAACCAGGATAAACTAGAACCTTTACAATGTAGAGCACTCCTCACAGACCAGGGATATCACCTCCCCCAGTGAAAGAGTCTCAAGACAATAACCCAAGAGATATCACCTCTCTTGTCAACCACAAGGAATATCACCTCCCTTGTAAACACTTGGAAATCACATCCAAGAAAATACCACAAGAGATATCACCTCTCTTGTAAACCACAAGGAATATCACCTCCCTTGTAAACACTTGGAAATCACATCCAAGACAACACCACAAGAGATATCACCTCTCTTGTAATAAAGGTGTAGAAAAAGAAGGGTTTGAGTCACACGACTCTTACCAACAAATATGCACTCTTAATAGTGCTGATAAAAACAATTTGAAGCCCAATTACAATAACACCTATATGGTGTGTAGAACTCTCAATATAATATGGTCAAAGTGATAGTGCAAGAGAGATAATAGAGAAAATGGTTTTCAGAGTTTTAGCACAGAAAATATTGCAGTGTTCTCTGTTTGCTGATGGCTGCCTAACTTTGCTTTTATATTAGAAAGGTGAAGCTTCAAAAGAAATTAGGTCAAGCCTCTTAAAATTCATTTTTGTCGCAGCATAATCGATTATTACATTCTCATAATCGATTATTTAAACCAATTTCAGGAAGCGCTCACTTTGACAGAATAGGCATAATCGATTATACTAATCGATTACGAGTCCACTGACTTTCATATAAAATGCCATAATCGATTACATAATCGATTACGGGGTTTCTGTTTGAAGTACGTTGAAAGCCAGAAAGACATAATCGATTATACATTTCACATAATCGATTATTCTATTTCAAAATTCAAACTCAACGGCTTTAATAACATAATTACCCATTAAACTCATTTAAAGCCTTTTAATACATATAATAATCGATTATTGGTTTCCCATAATCGATTATGGCTCGAAGCATATTTGAATTTGAAAATCTTAACAATTAATATTTGATTACTCATTAAGCGCAATTAATTGTCAGATATAAACATGTTTAAAATGTTTTTGGCACATGTTAAAAGTGTGTGTGTGAGACCAATATTAAATTGAGAACCCTACTTACCATTTACACACTTTTCTAAAACACTCAATACAAATACTGAAATGCCCATTTTGCCCCTCGTGCTTGCTTGCTTTATAACTTTCCGCTTTTTGCAATTTAGTCCTTCTGGACCTTTCCCTTTTGTCATTCATCAAAACTTAAAGTACCTGTCAAGGCATATATTCACATTCTCCCCCTTTTTGATGATGACAAACATCTCAGGAGGGATTTGCTAGAAAGATAGGGTTAGAGCAGTTCAAGCAGATATATCAGAGTTCTAAGTTCTAAGCGTAGTTTGCTCTACTCCCCCTCACTCTATGCATACATTCAAATCCACTCCCCCTGAATCATGCATTCAGATAACTCTCCCCCTTTTGGCATTATCAAAACCGGGAAAAATATTGATAAAGCAAGGCATATATTCAGAGTAATAAATATATAAAAGGCATCAGTGTAATTCAAACAAGTGTGCGGAAGCAAGTGCCAAGATAGAAAAATATTATTCCAAGAGAATTTTCCCCCTTTTGCAAGAGTGTGATCTTATATTCGTATTTCCCTTAAGCATGCAAATAATTCTCCCCCTTTCAAAAATAGTTTTTCAAATTAATATTTCAATTTTCTAAGGCATTTGAGAAAAGGATAACCAAGCATTTAATGTCAACCAACATCAGTGATTAAAAATTAAAAACTAGCTTGATTTGATGCAATGGGAAATTTGAAGCATTACAAGCATGTATCATGATGAAAGGCATTTATCAAAGAAATTCGAAGAGATATTCATGAAAAAGGTTCCAACAAGAGTTATTTCTCATGAGATTTATCAAGATGTACAATAACTAATCATAAGTTGAGTGCATGACCTTTTCCTTTCGCGAAATCAGTTATATAATCGATTATTTTCAAGGTTCTTTGCATAATCGATTATGTAATCGATTTTGACTCTTCTGGAAAACTACCCAGTTGCATAATCGATTATGCTAATCGATTAGAGGCATTCTGACTTTTGTCTTCTGTTCCTCGTCCAAGAGTAATCGATTATGATAATCGATTACAACCTTACTGACTTTTTAATAATCGATTATATCTTGTGCATAATCGATTATCACTCGAAAATTTCAGAACTTTGTCGATCTCTTGGGAGAAAACCTTGTTATGTAGATTCACAAGACTATCCTTTCTTACCCACCTTTGTTTGACCTTAGATCTACCTTTTGTTCATCAATCTTGCCCTTGTTTGAGTTATTCATCAAGCGATCTTTGCTTCTATATGTCGTGATTGCAATATCAGAGTTGTGAAGCATTCTTCTTGATGTCAAATCCTTATGTGAGCTAGATTGTTTCTCAGGCTTTGATTTTTCCTGCAAATTTGAGGAACTAGAGAGACCTTTTGGTACCCATTTCATATTGGGTCCTTGAAGGTTAGTGGACAAATTATTTGTGCCTTTAGACACCCACGCAACTTTATTTCTCATATAAATATTTTTCTTATAATTGCATATGAGAAATATGTCCTATTCTTCCACAATAATTACATGTGACATCCCTTTTATTTTTCATAAAACAATTTTCATATGAAGGTTGAACACATGTGGAATTATTTGCTCTATCAATTTCTTGAAGTAATTCCTCAACTTGATTATCAAGGATTTTGCAATTTTCAAAACATGAAGAGGATTCAAATTTCACACTATTTTCTACATCAAGAAAAGTATACTCATTCTTTAAGTTTTCTATATCAATTTCAATAGATGATATACTCTTCAAACAACTCAAGTTCTTATTTTCTAAACACATCAACTCATCATACAACTCATTGAATGCATGTAACCATTTATCGTGAAATGGATTGAGTTTAGAATCTATTACCTCCAAGTTTCTTTGAGTTGCTTGGAGTGTTGTTTCTATTTTCTTGACCATTAGCTCTTTGCTTTTGTGGTGGTCCTTCTTCTTGGCAAGTTCTTGAGGATATCTTTCCTCCATTGAATTTTGCCCTTTCCTGTAACGACTTTTAATCTCAAAATTGTTAGTAACAAGGTAATAATAATCAAGCACATTCAGAATATCCTTGGCACAATCACAATTTTTAATTTTCTCATAAGCATCATCGCACAAACAATTCCGAAGAATTTGCATAGCTTTGAGATTCAGACAGAAACAATTTTTATCAAACTCAGTCTGATGATCTTTAGGTTTGAGGATGAGTCCATTGACACCAATATCCCATAAGTCGACATCAATTGACTGCATAAAAAATTTCTATTCTCTTTTTCCAATAAATGAAATTCTCACCATCAAAGAATGGTGGTTTGTCAATTTCAAAACCATACATTTTTGGAAAACTTAAAAAAAAAAAAAGGTTGCCAAAAGGATCTTAACTCTAAGCTGTTAAGCTACTAACCAGAGCCGAAGCTCTGATACCACTTGTTGGCCGTGGCAACCATCACCCAAGAGGGGGGGTGAATTGGGTTTTAAATAATAATGAAATCTTTTGCGTTAAATCAAAAACCCTTTTAAAATATAAACAGAAATCGCAGCGGATAAAAGGTTCTTTTCAAATTAAGGCGCTTTATAAAAATAAAACGTTTGAAATTAAAGCGCTATAAATAAAATGTGGAAATGTAAAGAGGATAGGGAAAGAGGATGAACACAATAATATATCCTGGTTCGGCCACAGACTACCCACGTGGCCTACGTCCAGTCCCCAAGGCAATACGACCAAGGGATTTCAATCAACTCTAGTTTTTAACCAGGATAAACTAGAACCTTTACAATGTAGAGCACTCCTCACAGACCAGGGATATCACCTCCCCCAGTGAAAGAGTCTCAAGACAATAACCCAAGAGATATCACCTCTCTTGTCAACCACAAGGAATATCACCTCCCTTGTAAACACTTGGAAATCACATCCAAGAAAATACCACAAGAGATATCACCTCTCTTGTAAACCACAAGGAATATCACCTCCCTTGTAAACACTTGGAAATCACATCCAAGACAACACCACAAGAGATATCACCTCTCTTGTAATAAAGGTGTAGAAAAAGAAGGGTTTGAGTCACACGACTCTTACCAACAAATATGCACTCTTAATAGTGCTGATAAAAACAATTTGAAGCCCAATTACAATAACACCTATATGGTGTGTAGAACTCTCAATATAATATGGTCAAAGTGATAGTGCAAGAGAGATAATAGAGAAAATGGTTTTCAGAGTTTTAGCACAGAAAATATTGCAGTGTTCTCTGTTTGCTGATGGCTGCCTAACTTTGCTTTTATATTAGAAAGGTGAAGCTTCAAAAGAAATTAGGTCAAGCCTCTTAAAATTCATTTTTGTCGCAGCATAATCGATTATTACATTCTCATAATCGATTATTTAAACCAATTTCAGGAAGCGCTCACTTTGACAGAATAGGCATAATCGATTATACTAATCGATTACGAGTCCACTGACTTTCATATAAAATGCCATAATCGATTACATAATCGATTACGGGGTTTCTGTTTGAAGTACGTTGAAAGCCAGAAAGACATAATCGATTATACATTTCACATAATCGATTATTCTATTTCAAAATTCAAACTCAACGGCTTTAATAACATAATTACCCATTAAACTCATTTAAAGCCTTTTAATACATATAATAATCGATTATTGGTTTCCCATAATCGATTATGGCTCGAAGCATATTTGAATTTGAAAATCTTAACAATTAATATTTGATTACTCATTAAGCGCAATTAATTGTCAGATATAAACATGTTTAAAATGTTTTTGGCACATGTTAAAAGTGTGTGTGTGAGACCAATATTAAATTGAGAACCCTACTTACCATTTACACACTTTTCTAAAACACTCAATACAAATACTGAAATGCCCATTTTGCCCCTCGTGCTTGCTTGCTTTATAACTTTCCGCTTTTTGCAATTTAGTCCTTCTGGACCTTTCCCTTTTGTCATTCATCAAAACTTAAAGTACCTGTCAAGGCATATATTCACAATAACTTGATTTCTAGAGTGAAGAGTCTACTATATATGAAGCAAAAATACCCCTGCTAGGGTTTTGGCTTGCATGAGGGACTGGGGTTTTGCATGTAGTTGCACCATGGTAATGCTTGTTCCCGGAATCCTTTGCTCCCCTTATTCCTTCATCGATCCCCTCTCATTCTCATGATCCTTCTTCCTCTCCTTGTAATGATTTGGATGTGCCTTCTCCCTCCCATTCACAACCTCAGCCGCAAAAGAAAACTTTTTCATAGGCATTGAATAGTGCTTGTGATTTACCACTTAGCTAACTTCTGATTCCCTGCTTGAAAGGTGATCAGCTATCTGTGGTAATACAAGAAGAGGAATACTTGGCAGGTTTGGAGGCTTCTAAGAATAACCTCCATGATCGGTTCTTGCTTAAAAAGGGTGACTCTCCTATCCGCATCAATGACTTAATGGTCAAGCTATCGAAACTGTGGAAACCTATTGCACAATGGAAAGTTATTCCACTTGGGAAGGGCTTTTTTGAATTCTATTTCTCTTATGTTGAACATATGAGAAGGGTCTTATCTATTGGTGCTTGGAGTCTTGATCCTGGATTGTTAAGATTATTCTCCTAGGCCCCTGGTTTTAATCCAGATCTTGTTAAACAAACAAGTTCTCAGTGCTGGATCAGGATCTTTGGTTTGCCTCAGGAATATTAGAGACCAAGAATCTTGTTTTCAATAGCAAGAGGTAATGGTATTTCTCTTTCACTTGATGATGCAACAACTAATTAGTCCTTGGGGCATTATTGTTGATTAGTATGAAAGGCTTTTTAGAGGTGACAATATTGAAGAGGTCATCTCTAATGTTGTTTCTGCAGTTGATAATGAAATGCTCACCTATATGCCTTCGGTGGAGGAAATTAGAGAAGCTGTGTTTGCAATGAATACAGATGGCTCCCCTGGTCCAGATGGCTTTGGAGCCTTTTTCTTTTAGCACTATTAGAGCATTGTTGCTCATGATGTAGTATAAGTTGTGCAGCAATTTTTTAGGCATGGTTGGTTGATGCCTGATTTCAATTCTAACCTGGTAATTTTGATCCCTAAGGTCACTGGTGCAGACATTATTGAACAATTCAGACCCATAGCCCTTGCTAACTTTAAGTTCAAAATTATAACCAAAGTTCTTGCAGATAGGCTTGCCAAAATTGCTCCTTCCATCATCTCTGAAAATTAAAGGGGCTTCATTAAGGGAAGACACATTGGAGATTGTATTTGTTTGGCTTCTGAAGCCATTAACATTGCTTTGAAGATAGACATAAAATAAGCATTTGATTCTCTGGATTGGAAGTTTCTTTTGAATGTGCTTCAAACTTTTGGTTTTGCTCCTGTGTTTTGTAGGTGGATTGAGACCATTTTGCACTCAGCTAAGCTATCTATAGCTGTTAATGGTAAAGCTTCAGGGTACTATTCATGCACTAGAGGAGTTAGACAAGGAGATCCTTTGTCTCCTCTCCTTTTCTGCCTTGCAAAAGAAGTTCTTAGCAGAGGTATCTCAAAACTTGTGGCAAATGGAGATCTCAGTCTTATGAAGGGTGCAAGAGGTGTGCAGGTTTCATCTCATATCCTATATGTTGATGATGTTATGGTGTTTTGTAAAGCATCTTAGAAAAATCTTCAAACCCTTATGAAGTTGTTCCGTTCTTATGGTGAGGCTTCTGGTCAAATCATCAATCATTCGAAATCAACCGTCTATGTAGGTTCTTGTCAAGATAGAAGGATTAACAACATTGCTGAGACTCTTGGATTCAAAGTTAGTAAGCTTCCCTTTGTTTATCTAGGCATTCCGATCTTTAGAGGTAAGCCTAAAGGTTGCATCTTATGCCTATTGTGGACAGGATCAGAATTAAGTTAGCTGCTTGGAAGGCATTGCTCCTTTCTATCTCGGGTAGAGTTTTGTTAGTAAACTCTGTTATTCACAGTATGCTAACATACAACTTTTTGATTTATAGTTGGCCTGTGAGTTTAATGAAGCTGATTGATCAATGGTCTAGGAATTTTATTTGGGGTGGAGACATTGAATCTAAAAAGCTAGTGACAGTGGCTTGGCATAAAGTGTGTAAGCATGTGATGAAGGTGGGTTGGGGCTGAGATCCATCAGAAATATCAATAATGCTGCCATGTTAAAAATATGTTGGAATTTGATCACTTCTAATGATCAATGGGCTCAGTTACTTAGAGCAAGGGTCTTTAAGAAGGGCAAACCTATTGCATATCACATTGGATCCTCAATTTGGCTAGGTGCAAAGCCCTATCTGTCTGTTGTTAGGAAAAACTCTTCTTAGCTGGGTGGAAATGGGCAGGACATCAATTTCTTGTCTGATACTTGGTTCCATCAGCCCGTTACTGGTATTCTAAACTGATTCTGGTTCCCTTTCCTTGAATGATGCTTATCTTTTCTTAAATTCGACTGGAAATGTATCTACACTGTTCAAGTCTATTTGGCAGCTATGTATTCCTCGTTCAAAAACCATGCTTCTTTGGAGATTAATGCATAATAAGGTTACAACAGATGATAACCTTAGGCTTAGAGGATGTACTGTGGTTTCCATGTGTAGTCTTTGTAACTCAGCTAAAAAGAATTCTATCCATCTGTTCTTTGATTGTGCATTTGCATCAAATCTTTGGTCTTGGTTGGCTTACAGTATGAATTTGAACTTCAATAGCAGCAACTTGCAGCAGGTTCTTGCTTTCTGTTTTGGCAATTTCTCTATGGAAGCTTTTCATGTCCTGCTGGCAGCAATAACAAATGTCATTTGGTGCATTTGGTTTTGTAGAAATCAAGTAAGATTTGATAACAAAAGGATTCCCATGCAATCTCAATGATAATTGGTAATGTTTGTCTATCTGGTAATTTGTCAACTGGTTGTATGAAGTCTTCAATGGATGAGTTTAATATCTTAAAAGCCTTCAAGGTTTCTGTCAAGCTGATTAAAGCTCCAAAAGTCCTTCAGGTTATATGGAGTCCTCCTCCTTGCTACTGGATTAAGTGTAACACTGATGGATCTGAGAGGAAATCCTGGTTTAGCTGCCTATGGTGGAATTTTTAGGGATCACATGTCTGCTGCCCTTAGTTGTTTTGCTGTGAAAATTGGAAATTCTTTGCGCTTCATGCTGAATTATTTGGAGCAATGATGGGAATTGAATTGGCTTTTGAAAAAGGTTGGCATAACCTTTGGTTAGAGTGTGACTCTCAGCTTGTTCTTAAAGCTTTCTCCTCTTCTAATATTGTTCCTTGGCGATTAAGGAACAGATGGAATAATTGCATTGCCCTCACTAAGAGGATGAATTTCAGGTGCTCGCATATCTTTAGGGAAGGTAATCATTGTGCAGATAAGATTGCTTCTTTTGGTCATAGTATCAAAGACATTTTTTGGTGGAATACAATTCCTTCGTTTATTTGGGAGGATTTTTTCAGGAGTTAGAATAGGATTGCCTTTCTATATATTCAAATAATGAAGCTTCTATTGCTCCGACTAGCATAAGAGCAGCGTAAGTTACTTTCTGTTCCTCTTTATAGTGCATAGCCACAAAGACCTTCTCCACCTCCTGTAACCACTTTTCTGTAGCTACAGGATCATAGTCGCCATGAAATTGAGGTGGGTTACCTTTCATGAAGGCATTCAAACCATTATCAAGGTTTTCCTCTTCCAGCATTGTATTCAATTGGTGCTGCCTTTCTTCCCACTCTTCCTGCCTCTGCATGAACTGTGTATTCTGCTGAGTCTGCTGCAGTATAGCAGTAGACAGCTCCCTCATCACCCTCATAGTATCATTAACATCACCACCATTATTAATCTCTGATGAACTTCTGGGTACATCGGTGGCTCTGTCTCCTCTGGTTCTGCCATCCCTTCCTCTTCTTCCATTACCACGAGCCATTCTAATTTCTTGTAAAAGAAATCATCAAATCTTTTATTCATAAGATATGTAAGGCCATATACACAATATATTACCTTACATGTCTTATAAATAATTAACAGTTATTCTCATACAGTAAGGATAACTTGCGCGTCAAACACTCTACCCAATCAAAGCATAGCTGACATCCAAATGTGGATTCAACTAATTGTGTCGGTACTCATCCAACCACAGAGTCCTCAATCCTCATCGGATTCAGTTCCCCCAGTCCGGTTTAGAGCCGAACTGCTCTGATAAGAAATCCTAATTAACTAAGCCGTAATACGTTTTATTAACGTTAGCATATATATTGCATACCAAAATAAATTACATTACGGAAGCTCGTTTAAAAACATGCACAACAGAATAAAACATACATCAGTTATATATACATAATAAGTATGTCTATCACCCAAGTATGATAAATCCCATCAGAGGGATCCTAGGCTTACGAAAACTATACAGACTGTCAAACTAAAACTGATCATAATACATAAAATGGTCATAGACATGAAAGAAAAGTCCTAGAAATACCCGGCCCGCCTCTCAAACTATCAAAAAGCAAAATAAGCTCACAGAGGCACACAACCTAATAAGCACATCCGACAAAGCCATATCACAAATGATATGGGTGCCTAGAGCTACCCTCTCCCTCTCCATAGATGCCTCGGTAGACTCTACCATAACGAGTCCTCGACTCCTAAACCGACTCATCACTGCTCATGACGACGCGTCGGCGACGATAGTGATACATCTTCTATACACTCCGCTATCTTTGACCCCACTGCACCATACCAACATGGCTCCTTGCCTCTGAGCGGTCTACCGTGCTCCACATGTCATCAGGGAACTCCCTTGACAAAGTGGATACCATATCTCTGAAAAGGATAATCTCTATGAAATCCGGTACGGTCCGTCCAAGTGAAATTAAGGACCATCTCCCATCCGTATATAGAAACTAACTAGGCTGATATACGTCATGAAGAATCGTGAATGGTCGACCTGCCATCCACGATCATCATGGTAGACGATCTCAACATCGCCAAGTATCGGGATCCTGGGAGGGATCCTCTACAGATAGTTCCTCGGCTGGTAACCCAAGTCCACCGTTGTCTTCGTCCTGCTGACGCGGTTCATCTATTGGTTTACATATAGAGAAGCATAGAGAGTAGGAGGGAGATAAGCAACAGAACATAGTCATACAAATGGGGATAGGGACACATAGAACAGTAATCACATATACATATAACACATGCAACAAGTGATAGGCAACCATCTTCCGAATCACACCAACACAGTACATCCTCAAAGTTCACTCTCAGATCAATCCTCTAAGGAGTCTCATTCCTATGCATGTCGGCCGATATCTCTCATCAAGGTCACAGCCCCGAGATATTCCCTTATCAAGCCTATTTGCTTAGGGAATGTTTCCCTTATCAAGCCTCTCCGCTTAGGGAATGTTTCCTTATCAAGCCTCTCCGCTTAGGGAATGTCAGTTAGTTTATCTAGGCAACTTTTCCGCTCGTCGTGACCCATAAGAGTGCATCTCTCTATGAGCTCATCTCCATCAGAGGTATCTGGGTAGCCTCGCATAGTCAACCTTAGACGTGGATACTTAGGGTAAAGATGAGATAACTAGGCTCTACCGGGGTACACGACGCACTAGGCACTCCCTAATGGTCACTGTGAGCCTCCCGAGTCCAGTTTTACATCCCCGAGGTCTTTTCACATACTGGCTCCTCCGTAATCCGTACTCGCACTCGAGTACAACTAACCTCGTATGACTCCCAGTCATACGGCTCGCCACCTTGGCAAAATACAATGCAACAAACATCGCCTTAGTTAATACTGGAACCTTCTTCCACATTCACGCTCTCATCATGGATGCTTATACATCCTCGGCCTCAAAGCCACAATCTCAAGGCATTACCACGATATTAACTCTCAACTCATCCATATAAACATATATTCGTCATAACAACCAGTCAATCATCAATTCTCATATACCAATAGAATAATCATAAAATCATGTTCAACATACCAAGTATAGCAATTATTGTGTATCATCATGTATAATTCAAACAACACATAAGCATGCATTCCAAACAACCTTAATTAACATAAAATCGCTAACTTATAATTTCAGACTTACTGTCAATGAACCTACAACCACTAAATCCAAGACGACATTAAATATTATTTTATTAGGGTTTAGCCATTGTCGATTATTCGACAATCCTAGTAGGGTCTGGGGCACGCACATATAATTATTATTCTACACTTGCCTCCCCGAAGATGTCGGTTACTTTCTCCCCACCTGACAAGATGTGTATGCTTTCCCGTAAAAGTCCTGAGCACAACTCTGTGACCGGTACAACCTCGGCACACTTTTCAACAACACAACCAGACAACGTGACAGCTGGACCTAAGCCAAAACAGATTCAAAAGTGAATTCTCAGCCTAGGGGAAAGGTATTAAAAATGGTTACTGTTTGAACTTAGTAATTCGATCTCCAGATCTTTGCTCACCAATCCAAGCGGTGACAATGAAGAACAAGTCCTGAACCAGCTGACAAAGATTTAGCTCGATAAAATGGTTAACTCTCCGGTGGTGGTTGAACGGTGACAGGTTAGTGGTTATGTTTAATGATTGTTTCACAATTTGGGGCCACGGTACGAGCTAAATATCTCACACTATGGAGCTCGAACAGAAAATTGAACGGTGAGAATGGAGAACCACACGTCTGGAACCTTATCACCAAAGTTGAGCACCATCCAACGGTTGTAGAATTTCCAACAAGGATTCTCCGGCGGCAGTTCAGCCAAGCTTCCAAACTCAACAATGTCAATTTTCTTTAGCTTTTAAGATCCAACTCTTCACTCTCTTCTATGAATGTGAAACACAGAGGAAGATGAAGTTCTTTTCTTTTGATTATCCTTAGACTAAGTTAGATTATTAGGTACATTAGTGGATTGTTAGGTGTCATGGTTTGGCTTATGTGTCATCACTTAGGTCCTCTAAGGATTGAATCATCCTCTCAGACAATCCATCCCTCTGAGGATGATAAGCAGAACTCATCCTCAACTTCATTCCCAAAGCACTATGAAACTGTCTTCATAAATCTAAATGTGAATCTAGGATCTCGATCAGAGATAATGCTTCATCAAACTAATGACTTCCTTAATGTAGATCTGGGTCAATCTCTCCAAACTTTAACTCTCACCAATAGGTAAGAACTGAGCACACTTCGTCAACCTATCGATGATAACCCAAATCGCATCATGCCTCTTCGAAGTCCGTGGAAATCCCACCATAAAATTCATAGCTATGTTATCTCATTTCCACTCTGGGATATCTATGAACTGTAACAAACGAGCAGGTTTCTGATGCCCCATCTTAGCTTTCTGACACACTAGAAAAAATAGAACATACTCTGCCACTTCCTTCTTCATCCTCGGCCACGAAAACATCTTCTTCAAATCATGATACATCTTTGTGGCTTCGGGGTGAAAACTCAACTTATTCTTATGTGCCTCTTTCAAAATCATCTTCCTAAGCTCTAAGTCCTGATCTGGCACACATATTCTGTCTCTAAACCTAAACACGCCATTTGTCCTCTACTAAACTCATACACTTTTACCCTCATCTACCCCTCTATTCACCTCCTGCAGATACTGATCCTGAACTTGTTTATCCTTAAGCTCTCCAAGGAACTCACTACTGATGGTAATCATACCTAATCAAATCCTATCCTTAATCAACTCCATTCCTAGGTTCATATCTCTAAACTGCTCAATCAATTCCATTTCCTTTACATCATACCAGACACATGTAAAGATTTCCTACTTAGAGCATTCGCTACAATATTCGTCTTCCCAGGATGGTATTGTAGATCAAACTCATAATCCTTGATAAACTCCATCCATCTACGCTGTCTCATATTCAGCTCCTTCTGATCAAATAGATACTTCAAGCTCTTATGATCACTATAAACATTGAATTTAGCTCCATACAAATAGTGTCGCCATATCTTCAGTGCGAACACTATAGCTACCAACTCCAGATCATGGGTCGGATGGTTCCTCTCATGAATTCTCAAATGTCGGGAAGCATAAGCCACAACTCTTCCCTCTTGCATCCACACACAGCCTAACCCTTGATATGACGCATCACAATACACATCAAACTATCCTAAAGGATCTGGTAAAGTCAGCACTGGTGATGTGGTCAACTTTTCCTTCAACTTTTGAAAACTCTCCTCACATTTCTCTGTCAAAAAAAATGATGTACCTTTCTCGTTAACTGCATCATAGGCAACACAATCTTCGAGAAAGCCTCGATTAACCTCCGAAAATATCCAGCCAATCCCAAGAAACTCCTCACCTCACTCACTGACTTAGGTCGCTCCCACTTAAGCAACACTTCCACTTTGGTAGGATCTACTGCTATTCCTTCCTTGTTAATCAGATGACCTAAAAACTGAACCTCCTCCAACCAAAACTCGTACTTAGAAAGCTTGGCATACAACTGTCTATCCTTCAACACCTGCAATACTATCCTTAGATGATCGTCATGCCCTTCCTGTGAACGGGAATAGATAAGGATATCATTTATAAACACAACCACAAACTTATCGAGGAGCGATCTAAAGATCCTAGGCAACAAATACTTATTATTGATCGTCACTTTATTCAGATGCCTGTAATCTATGCACAACCTAGCACTTCAATCATTTTTCTTAACAAACAACACTGGAGCTCTCCACGGTGAAACACTGGGTCTGATGAATTCCTTTTTCAAAATATCATCCAATTGTTTCTTTAACTCTGCTAACTCTATGGTTGACATCCGATAGGGTATTATAGATATAGGTCCTGTCCTTGGTATGAAATCTACGGTGAACTCCACTTCCCTCTCTGGTGGCAAATATGGAACATCGGGAGGGAAACTCCCAGGAAATTATCTCACGATAGGCATAAAATCTATACTCGAAGTCTCATTAGCTTCTACAGAGAAAAGTATCACGTACAGCCAAGAATCATCACTCCTCATAGATACTCTTTCATTGGCAGATACTATGCTAGAAGGCTCAAGAAATGACAAGGTCTTGCTGGAACAACCTAACAGTACATGGCTATCCGAAAGCCAATCCATGCCAAGAATAACATCTATTTGTTGCATTGGCAAACAGACAAGGTCTATAAGGAATGTCCTATTCTCAACAACTATATGACACTGTAAACAAACAGACATGGTAGTCAAGGAATCATTGGTTGGGGTAGATACTGTAAGGGTATAAGGTAACTGAGAAACAGGTAACTATAAATGATCCACGCACTCATGTGAAATTAATGAATGTGTAGCACCTGAGTCAAACAACACAGACGAGAGTCTACCAGATATCAAGCACATACCCTGGATGAGATCTGCAGATTGAGAGGATTCAGCTCCCCTCATGGTAAACACTCTCCCTATGGCCTGAGATTTGGCCATCTTCTATCCAGCTGCTGGAACTCCTCTCCCAGCTCCACCTTTCTGAACACTGGCTCCTCTACTAGTAGCTACCGGTGGCTGCATAGCCCGCTGTTTGCAATCTCGAACCATATGACCTGGTTTCCCACAGTGGAAACAACTAGGCCCCTCCATGCAATCTCTAACATAATGCGGACCTCTGCATCTGAAACAAACCGGGCCTCTCTACTGCTAACCCGCTCCAGCAACTGGTGTGTAGAAACTGGTAATGGTGCAGATGTCTGAACACATTGCACTGGTCTTGTATAGGGTCCCCGTCTCAACTAGGATCCACTGCTTACTCTTCTCTGAAAACCTGATCTGATAAGGCCTCCACTCCTCTGCTGTCTCTGCTCAGCAGCCTGCCTCTGATCTGTGCCCTCTATGGCACTGCATCTCTCAACCAGCTCTGGGAAACTCTGAATATCAAGCAACACTATAGCTCTCTGTAGCTCATGCCTCAAGCCCTCCTCGAACCGCCTGCACACCCAATCCTCATTGGGTAACCTCTGATAGAACTTTGAGAACTGCAGTAGAGCCTCGAATCGTGCTGCATAATCCCCGACCAACATGTTATCCAGTCGAAGACTCATAAACTCTTTCTCCTTCTCGCGTCTAACCAAACACGGGAAGTATTTCTCCAGGAAGCACTCTTGGAACAACTGCTAACTAATCAATCTGCCCTCTGCCTCCAGTAATCTCTTCTTGCCTCTCCACCAGGCCTCTACTCCACCAGTCAACAAGAAAGTTGCATAACTCACTCTCTTATCCTCTTATAGTGTCAAAAATCTTCTCCAGCTCCTGTATCCACCACTCTGCCCTCTCTGGGTCGTAGTCACCTCTAAACTGTGGTGGCTTCCCTTTCAGGAAGGTAGCCATCCCGGCATCCTCTGCCTCTACAACTCTCCATTGGTTCTGCTACTCCTGCTGGTCTTTAGTCATATGCAGCATCTGAGCATTCTGCTGTGTTTGTTGTAACATAGCCGTAGCAAGATCTTTAATGGTCTGAAGAGTCTAAGCTGACTCTCCTCCAACTGTCTCTCGACCTCTACTACCACCTCGTCCCCATCATCCTCTACCTTTACCTCGAGCCATGATCCTGTAAAAGAAATCATTAGCTCACATTTATATGACATATAATATTACATAAAACTGGTATATAATTACTATATGCTACACAAATGTTAATTATCGCGTCCGGACTCACTACCCAACTTTTAAGCATAGTCGTTATCCGATGTGGATTCAACTAAAATGGCCAGTACACCCTAACCTCACAGTCTGAATAGAATCAAACTGCTCTGATACCACATCGTGATATTAGCATTAATCATATAAAACAGAAAATCATAAATATTAAAACCTTAAAACATAAAGAACGGTTGTCATGAGTTTCGGTTTATGTCCCCCCATGTTTTTGTATTCTTTATTAATAAATTTTTTGTGTGCTGCAAAAAAAATAAGAATATGAAAGATTGCCTAATTTCTTTTCAGTTGGTAAGGCTATTGGTCATTCCATTGCAAACTGTCAAAGGAAAGGTCAAATATTTCAAGAGGATGATGTTGTTAATCATGCTCAGTCTTTCAAAGCATCAACAAAACCTGTTGTGGCCAAGTATATTCTAGTCAGTAGAATCAATAAGACTCGTGAAGGGTGTGATGATGCTCTCCAATAGGTTAAGGATAATGCTGATGCCTCCAATTTCCTTCAGGCTCCAATCGTGCCAAGGATGATTCAGTCTAGGATCCTGAAGTTGCAGGAAAGGCTGATGCTACTAATAAAGGTAAGGATGTTGTAATTGAGACCCCTGATCTTGTTATTACTTTAAGCTTATTGCATAATTCACAAGAGAAACTTAAATATGTTTCTTGTGCCACAAGAAAGAATGTTGATGTCATTAATGGTAAGGAATCTTTGCCTGAAACTGCGACACCCTCTACCCCGCATACATATAAAGCATTAAAAGATAAGATAATTAAAATAACACATCGTTTATTGAAATCAACACAAGGTAAAAAGTAACACATTATGTCAACCGCGGAAATAAAAACATAACATAACATAAAAGAAAACCCCAACCCGATGTCACATTACAGAGCTGGTATAACCAATCCGGAAAACACCCTCGGATACGAACTAAAAACAACTAACTAAACAATTACTAAAAACTGGAAATCCTAACTAAAGAGTCGCGGCTCCTCGGAGTCACTCCTCAAATGGCCGCTCATCGTCCTCTGCATAAAAGATACATGCCACAACAAGAAACATAGAGATATGGAGTAAGAAACATGAAAATGAATATAATGGTAAGGAAGCAGTTAGCAAGACGAGCATACATCAAACAGTCATGTTATAGCAAACAACAGTATAACACATCAACATCATAATATAACGTGTATGCTTTGCAATGCAACTCTGCCCCACAACTTCGTTATGCACTTGGATCCATCTATCTCAGGAAGCCAACTTCGAGGTTACATTTCTACATTGGCCAATAAGCACCAACTCCAAGGAAATCCAACTTACCTTGGTTGGACCCCTAGGATAGTCCACGCACCTTACTCACGGATGCACCACCGAGGGGGTACCAGGTCCCACGGACGGCCAGATCGTCTTACTCAGGGACAATGTAACACCCTAAAACTGGGGCGTCACATTTGTTACCCGTTGTGGAAAAATAAAATAAAAGAATTAAAATGCTGGTTGCTTCCGGTAAATGATATTTTCTTAATGAGTAAGTATCCTCAAAATGGTGGTATTTTTTTTTTTAAGGACTAAAGAAACAAAGGTAAGTGATGAATACTCAGAACATGAAATGTAAACATCTTATATATATATATATATATATATATAATCTATCCCAGTGGGATTCAGAGTTTAATGCAGAAACTAGGGCCTGATCAGGATGGCTATTAACGACAGAGTTACAGTACATAATGATGACAGTTGAAAACTAAGTAAATCAAAATAGGGGGAGGGTCCGAACCACACATCAAAAGGGTGGCTCTAAGAAGCCAAATACAATCGGACCGAGACAGACTATCCATAAAATCATACACCCCTAAGCTGGTCACTACTAACGGCCAAAAGGAAGAGTCGCCACGAATACTCCCACAAGAAGAGTCCCCAAGTGATGGGTCCACGACATCTCTGCCCTCATCAGGAGATTCGGAATCATCAAAATCCGGATCGTCATCAAGTACGTACTCCGGTAACTAATCAAGATCGTCGTTGTGATCCAAGACATGGTACACAGGCTCCTCCTCAAAGTGCTCCTCGGGGTCCTCCTCGGGGACCTCCTCAATTGGTGAAGTCGGCTCGACTCCAGGTAAGGGTACTCCTAGAGGTGGGTGTACATGTAGCTGTCCATTCATCTGTAGCACGTGTAAGTAGTACCAAGGTGGAGGGAGAGCAATCCTCCTCGTCTCAACTATCTGAATTCTGCGACATGGTTCGACTTCGGCATTCTTCTCCAACGTGGTTATCGATCCATGATAAGTAGCCGATGTAGATCCGGGGTGAATCTGCCATGCCCCCGCATTCCCCGCATCATCGAAGATCTCAGTCTTCGATTCCGACGGTACCAGTGGGATGTTCGGATCCATCTAACCCAAAGATATACCGCGATGCCATAAAAAAACAAATAGAAATAACAAGAAGGTATGCAAGAGTGAGATACCAATATATGGAAAGATTACAATAACCACATGCATGATACATACATCACATCAACATATTAACATTTACCAAATATTAATAGATAAAACAACGAGTATTATATCAAGGGATGTCATACCCATACAATTAGGTTTTATAAATATTATGCATGACACTTCAATATTCCGGCTCTATAAACTTAATCTCATGAGATCCCTTCATCTTTCTAAGAGTTGATCAAACTCAAAGCCCCCACTTGGGCATCACCATCATGACTAAAGTCCCCGTTTGGACATCACCGTCGTGACTTATGTAATAGCCCCTGCTTGGGCATCATCGAAGTGACTCAAAGTCCCTGCTTGGACATCACCGAAGTGACTAATAGCCCCTGCTTGGACATCACCGAAGTGACTAACCTGTGAGGCAAGCCTGCCTAAATACATGAAGGAAACATTCGTTCAGGAGGTTTTCTTTGTGTTCAATCTCATTCGTTGTCGAAGCTCAAAGCTACCGACCATTTATAAATTTTAATCACTTGAAGTTACTCAACATCAACACAGGACGCGTAGTCCGAGTGCTCAATCACAACACCTAAGACCGATGCCTCAGTCAAGGTTTGTGGTCATAAAAAGATTTAGCATCTTATTTCAGCATGATTAGGACTCTCAGTCCACAACATCATGATTAGGACTCTCGGTCCACAATCTTAACACGGATCAAGGATCAACGTGCACATTACAGAATACTAGAAGCGACGTCTCTCGAACTAGATTCGATTTCACCTGTTCTTACTTTTCGTTCAGTGAAAATCAAATACAAAAATAAAACCACGGTAACCCATCCAAATTACCGGAATATTTTCAAAAGTATTTCTTTACAGGAAATCTTTTCATTGGAAAATCATTTATAAACTAATTATAAGAAATCCATTTTTCTCTTGAAATCTTTTTCTTAAAATCCTTTCTATTTAAGTTCAAATATTTTCCAAAGGCTTTTCCTTCCGCAAAAACACATATTTTCTAAATGATTTTCTCTTGCACAAAAACTTAATTCGTAAGAAAATAATTTCCTTTAACTTGAAATTATTTAACACAAGTTCCAAAGCTTTATCCTTCCGGAATAAATACAAGTAAGATCACTTACTTTCCAAACCACATATTTTACTAAAGAACATTTTAAAATGAACACCTTTACTTTCAAAGTTCTCTTTGAAGCTTATTTAGGCTTTTAATCATGTGATTAGTTGAGCACCGACTAACGTCAGGCTTTTCAGACATCAATCAATATCATCATAATCTCAGTCAACAATATAACAGTTAACAATAGTTCATAACATATATGATTCACAACACTTTAAATCAAGTAAGGATCAACTTCAGACAGATATCACAACAGTTCAAGTACACAAGTCATTCAAACTTTGATTTAATATACCAACAATATTCAAGTAAATCCAATAAACCACATACACACATGCACATAGCTATTGAATATCCCTCAGGCTGTCCCCTCGTACCTTTTGTGAAGGTAAAGGTACGTGATGCTTGAGGAAGTGTACTATGAATGTCCTCGTGTACTCCGCAACGAAAGTCTAAGTTTAAGAATACAAAACCATGAGTAATTAAAAGTTAACCAAGAACACTAAACCAAGAAGGTAAAGGTTCGACCATGGCATGAAATAGGGTTAGAGGTTTTCAAACAAGAATACAACTCATGGATTAATGATCCTGAAGTGTTAGGAGTTCATAACCAAGGTTCACTTTACATAGATAGAACAAAATTCCTACTAAATCTATGCTTAGGGTTTCAGCCTCTTTAATATAAGTAGGCTAGAAGTTTCCAACCCTTTTAAGCTCTTAGATTTAGTGTTAAAAGATATCAAGAAGTCTAAATTCATGATCATATTGAAAATGAAACAAAACATCCTTGGTTCACAACCATCATAGGATAAATAGGCTAGACATCTTTAAAGTTGCCAATCTCTTAGACTTAGCATCCAAATGTATTAGGGAGTTCAAGTCCATGATCATATTGGAAAATGAAAACAAAACATCCTAGGTCCTCAACCATCATAGGTTCGGCCATCATAGGATAAATAGGTTAGAAATCTTTAAACTTTCCAATCTCTTAGCCTTAGCATCCAAATGTATTAAGGAGCTCAAGTCCATGATCATATTGGAAAATGAAAACAAAACATCCTAGGTCCTAAACCATCATAGGTTCGGCCATCATAGGATAAATAGGTTAGAAATCTTTAAACTTTCCAATCTCTTAGACTTAGCATCCAAATGTATTAAGGAGGTCAAGTTCATGATCATTTTGGAAAACTGAAAACAAAACATCCTAGGTTCGGCCTTCATAGGATTAGTAGGCTAGAAATCTTTAAACTTTCCAATCTCTTAGACTTACCATCCAAATGTATTAAGGAGCTCAAGTGCATGATCATTTTGGAAAAATGAAAACAAGACATCCTAGGTCCACAACCATCATAGGTTCGGCCTTCATAGGATTAATAGGCTAGAAATGTTTGTTTGATACAAGCTCTTAGAATATGAAAGTAGAGATCAATAGAAGTTCATAGAAATTGGTTTCAACTCAAAAGGAGTTTCCTATGATTTTCTAAAGATTTTAGAAGTTAAAAGCTCAATAAGAACCACATAGTGTAAACTCATGAAATAAAGTAGAGAACTTGAGAAAGAAGAATATGAGAGTATTACCCTTGAAGCTAGAAAGAAAAAGTATGAAGAACTTGAAGCTTGAAAATAAATAAAAATGGAAACTTTAAATGTTAAAACTTGAAGTAAGAATGGAGAAGAAGAAGGAAATGGAAGAGATGAAATGCAGTGGGTATTTATAGAGTGAGGGGGGAGAGTGGCGTGAAGAGAGAGGGAAGAGTGAGCTTGGAGAGCAAGTTTGGAGTTAAGGAGGTGTTTGGTTGGAAAAAGTGTAGAAAATGGGTTTTTTTTTATTTATTAGAATATGATATAATTTGAAAAGTGTAATGATGACACTTTTTGAGTGTGTCATAACACTTGTCAATCACATCCCCTCATGTCACTTCACTCTTTTGGTGCTCCCTAATCTGCTCGATTTCGTATTCGGTTGCACTTCCGATCGTAGTTTTTAGACATTTTTGCCCGAATAAATTATTTTATTTTATTTTCGAACGTAAATTTTCAAAATAACCTAAGTTGAAGGATACATGATAAAAACACTAACCGTTTCGTTCACCGGTCAAAATTAGGTTTTCTGCTCAGTAAACTTTTACTGTCAATGAAAACGCAGACCGGCTTCTGTCTGAGTTTTCAACCGAAACTTTAACCGTGACTTTATATGGTAGGATAACACAAGAAAATGATTCCAGTATATTTAAAATCATTCTCTAGATTTTAATAAAAATAAACATATATAATTATGTATTTACTGATATAGAAAGACACAGAAATCGAGGCATTACAATACCATCCCTCTAAAAAGAATTTCGTCCTCAAAATTACACACCTGGAAACAGTTCAGGATATTGTAACTTCATTTTGTCCTCGACTTCCCGTGTAGCTTCTCCGGTTGTATCGTTGCAGATGACTTTAACCAAAGGAATTTGTTTACCTCTGAGCTGCTTCTTCATCTTATCCACGATTCGTACAAGCAATGTCTCAAAAGACAAGTTCTCTTTTAATTGTACATTATTGGACTCAATTATATGAGATGGATCATGAACATATTTTCGCAGTTGCGAAACATGGAAGACATCGTGAATATTGGAAAGAAAAGGTATCAAGGAAATTTTATAGGCTACTGGACCTACACGACGAAGAATTTGGTTGGGTCCAATGAATTTGGGAGTGAGCTTTCTGGATTTAATTACTCTGCCAATCCCAGTCGTAGGCGCGACTCTCAAAAACACATGCTCGCCTTCCTTAAACTCAAGAGGTCGTCGTCTCCTGTCAGCATAACTTTTCTGTCGACTTTGAGTTGTCCGCATTTTCTCCTGAATCATCTTCACCTTTTCTGTTGTCTGTTGCACAATCTCTGGTCCTAACAACAAACTTTCTCCATCCTGGTACCAACATAGGGGTGTTCTGCACCGTCTACCATATAGAGCTTCGTAAGGCGCCATTCCTATGCTTGAATGAAAACTGTTGTTGTAAGTGAACTCTATCAGTGGTAGGAATTCATCCCAGCTCCCATTGTCTTCCATCACACATGCCCTTAACAAATCTTCCAGCGACTGAATCATCCTTTCTAATTGTCCATCGGTTTGTGGATGATAGGCAGAACTCAGTTTGAGTTTCGTTCCCAATGAGTTTTGTAGCCCTTTCCAGAACTCTGACGTAAACCTTGGATCACTATCCGAAATGATACTCGAAGGTATACCGTGCAATCTGACAATTTCATCAATGTACAACTGAGTCAACCTTTTTATCGGGTACTTCATACTAATAGGTAAAAAGTGAGCTGACTTGGTCAGTCGATCCACTATTACCCATATAGCCTCATGTCCCTTCCAAGTCCTTGGCAAACTGGTCACAAAGTCCATTGAAATACCATCCCATTTCCATTATGGAATGTCTAGAGATTGTAACATCCCTGCTGGCCTTTGGTGTTCAATCTTAGCCTTCTGACATACTAGACATGAAGCAACGTATTCCATTACGTCCCTCTTCATTCCATACCACCAGTATAACTTCTTGAGGTCTTGATACATCTTCGTGGCTCCTGGATGCAAACTCAACTTACTCTTGTGAGCCTCCTCCAGAATCAACTTTCTAAGTTCAGTATCATCTGGCACATAATCCTTTCACCAAACCTCAAAATTCCATCTGTTCCTTCCTTGAAATCTGACAATGTTCCTTGTCGCACTAGTTCTCTTTCCCCTTGTAGGTACTGATCGCTCCCTTGTTTTTCTCTTATTTGATCCATCAATCCATAGGACACCATGATCCTTCCTAAACAAAGCTTTCCTGGAAACATCTTAACTGACAAACTCAGATCCCAAAATTGTCCTAACAATTCCAGCTCTTGACCATCATCATTGACGCAGGGTGATACTGTAGTTGGAAATCGTAGTCCTTCAAGAATTCCAACCAACGCCTCTGCCGCATGTTCAACTCCTTTTGGTCGAACAGATACTTCAAACTTTTTTGATCGCTGAAGATATTGAATGTAGCTCCATACAAATAATGCCTCCAGATTTTCAACGCAAAGACCACTGCCGCTAATTCCAAGTCATGCGTAGGGTAATTCCTTTCATGAATCTTCAACTGTCTCGAAGCATACGCTACAACTTTCTGGTTCTGCATCAGCACACAGCCTAATCCTTGATGGGAAGCATCACAATAAACCTCAATAGGTTCCTTGGGATCAGGTAGTATCAACACAGGTGAAGTTGCCAACCTTTTCTTCAGCTCTTGGAAACTTTCTTCATATGCATCCGTCCAGGTAAACGCTTGATCCTTCGAGTTAACTAGGTAAGGGGTCCTACTATTTTGGAAAAACCTTCAATGAATCTCTTGTAGTATCTAGATAGACACACAAAACTACGGATTTCTGTTGCTGTTGTTGGTCTTTCCCATTCCAAAACAGCTTCCACCTTCGACGGGTCCACTGCAATTCCTTCACGCGATATGACATGACCCAAGAATTGAGCTTGGTTCAACCAAAATTCACACTTTTCCGGTTTCGCGTAAAGTTGCTTCTCTCTCAAAGTCTGAAGAACGATGCTGAGATGTTAAGCATGTTTTTCCTTGTTTGGGGAATAGATTAGAATGTCATCGATGAAGACAACGACAAACTGATCTAAGTAAGGGCGAAAGATTCTATTCATGTAATCCATGAATATTGCAGGAGCATTCGTCACTCCAAACGGCATCACCAGATACTCATAATGCCCATAGCGTGTTCGAAACGTTGTCTTAGGAATATCCTCTGCCTTCACACGGATTTGATGGTAGCCTGACCGCAAATCTATCTTTGAGAAAACGGTTGCTCCACGTAATTGATCCATTAGATCGTCTATCCTTGGAAGCGGATACTTGTTCTTGATTGTTACCTTGTTCAACTGACGGAAATCCACACATAATCGAGAGGTCCCATCCTTTTTTTTCACTAACAAGACTGGGGCTCTCCATGGTGACATACTGGGTCTAATGAATTTCTTTCTCATCAGCTCCTCAAGTTGTTCCTTCAAGGTTTCTAGCTCCGATGGCGACATACAGTATGGTGCCATAGAGATTGGCCCAGTGCCTGGAATCAGATCAATTGCGAACTCGATATCTCGAACAGGCGGTAGTCCAGGTACATCTTCAGGAAAAACTTCTGGAAATTCATTGACGACAGGTATGGACTCTAAGTCTAACTCATTCTTAACGTCTAAGGCATGTATCCTTGTGCTCCCTCTTTCAAAGAAGCCCTTACCTAACTAGCAGATAACAATCCAGAAATCTCATCCCTAAAAACTAAGGTTTTCTGAGCACAATCTATTAAGATATGGTTGGAAGATAGACAATCCATGCCTAAAATTACATCTAACTGAATTAAAGGATAGAACAGTTCAAACACACAGAATTTACAGTAATTGGCTCAGCAGTTGGGGTTGAAACAATCAGGTTATATGGCAAGGAAGAAATAGGCAAACTCAGAAGTTTCACCCGATCCATTGAAATGAAAAAATGTGCTGCACCCGAATCGAAAAGTACAGTTAAAAGATTACCAGCTATGTCACACTTACCCTGCACGAGACCGCTGGAGTTTGATGCCTCAGCTCCACTCATCGTATACACCCTTCCTTTTGTAGTCGGCTTGTTAGCTCTTTGTGTGGTTGATAGCTGGCTCACGCTTTGGTGCTCTGCAGTCTTTAGCCAAGTGACCCAAACGATCACAGTTGAAACACCATGCCCCTCTCATCGGGCAAGTGTCAGCCAGGTGATTAGGATCTCCACACTTAAAATAATTCCTCTCTTGGCCTTGATTTTGGTTCCTCTGGCCTCCAGTCCCAGTCCCAGAAGTACCGGAACGGTGTTGCTGTTGCCTTTGATTGTTGTTAGGTGATTGGTAGTATGGCTTCCTCTGGTTCTGCTTCCATTTCTGGTTCTGCCCTTGAAATTGGCCCTTAGGACGGGAGGGTCCTCTAGCATTCCCTTTGGTGTCTCGTCCTTTTCGCATTATCTCTATTGTCCTGCACTTTTCCACTAAGGCTTGGAAGTTCTTGATTTCCAGTGGTAGCACTGACTCCTTGATTTCGAAGCGCAGTCCGCCTTCGAACCTTTCACACTTCCATTCTTCGCTTGGGTTGTTCTGAAAGAAGCGGAAATATTTGGCAAGTGATTCGAATCTTGCCCCATATTCCCCCACAATCAGGTCTCGCTGACGTAAACTCAGGAACTCTTGCTCCTTCTCAGTCCGGGCACTCTGAGGAAAGTATTTATCCAGAAACTTGTTGCGAAACACTTCCCGGGTGATTGCTTGGTGCTCAGCATCTAACAGTTGCCTAGTGCCTTTCCACCAGTACTCAGCATCTCCTACCAGTTGGAAAATTGCATAGGGCACCTTTGCTTCCTCAGGTGTATGAATTAGCTCAAAGATCTTTTCTAATTCCTGGATCCACAGATCAGCCTTCGTAGGATCCACATCTCCATCAAACTGCGACGGATTCTGACGTCTGAAAGCATTCAGATGCTTTCCCTCAGCAGCTTGTTCAGCCCCCAGCAGCTCCTGTTGGTTCTGGGCAGCCATCATAGCAGTCTGAAGAAGAATTGCTGCAGTCACATCAGCCATTTCCTGGGCAGCTAAGTTCATCCCTCCATTTCCTCTGCCACGACCACCACGTCGGCATGCACGTCCTGGTTCCATACTGACCTGTAAGCCAAAATCAGTGAGATGGTAACCAGAAAAGGAAGAATCTAACCCGACGGTTATTACACATTACTCCTAAGAAGTAATTCAATCAAGTCTTAATCAGAGAACATACAACATCAACCTAACAGACCTATCCCAAAGATTCCCGAAAGACTCGACCAGCTCTGATACCACTAATGTAACACCCTTAAACTGGGGCGTCACATTTGTTACCCGTTGCGGAAAAATAAAATAAAAGAATTAAATTGCTGGTTACTTCCCGTAAATGATATTTTCTTAAAGAGTAAGTATCCTCAAATTGGTGGTATTTTTTTTTTAAAAGGACTAAAGAAACAAAGGTAAGTGATGAATACTCAGAACATGAAATGTAAACATCATATATATATCCCAGTGGGATTCAGAGTTTAATGCAGAAACTAGGGCCTGATCAAGATGGCCATTAACGACAGAGTTATAGTACATAATGATAACAGCTGAAAACTAAGTAAAGAAAAATAGGGGGAGGGTCTGGAACCACACATCAAAAGGGTGGCTCTAAGAAGCCAAATACAGTCAGACCGAGACAGACTACCCACAAAATCATACACCCCTAAGCTGGTCACTACTAACGACTAAAAGGAAGACTCGCCACCAATACTCCCACAAGAAGAGTCCCCAAGTGATGGGTCCACGACATCTCCGCCCTCATCAGGAGACTCGGAATCATCAAAATCCGGATCGTCATCAAGTACATACTCCGGTAACTCATCAAGATCATCGTCGTGATCCAAGACATGGTACACGGGCTCCTCCTCAAAGTGCTCCTCGGGGTCCTCCTGAATCGGTTAAGCCGGCTCGACTCCAGGTAAGGTTACTCCTAGAGGTGGGTGTACATGTAGCTGTCCATTCATCTATAGCACGTGTAAGTAGTACCAAGGTGGTGGGAGAGCGATCCTCCTCGTCTCAAATGTCTGAATTCTGCAACATGGTTCTCGCTCGACATTCTTCTCCAGCGTGGTTATCGGTCCATCATAAGTAGCCGATGTAGATCCGGGGTGAATCTGCCACACCCCGCATTCCCCATATCATCTAAGATCTCAGTCTTCGATTCCGACGGTACCAGTGGGATGTTCGGATCCATCTAACCCATAGATATACAGCGATGCCAAAAAAAAAAAACAGAGAAATAACAAGAAGGTATGCAAGAGTGAGATATCAATATATGGATAGATTACAATAACCACATGCATGATACATACATCACATCAACATATTAACATTTACCAAATATTAATAGATAAAACAACGAGTATTATATCAAGGGATGTCATACCCGTACAATCAGCTTTTTTAAAGATTATGCATGACACTTCAATATTCCGGCTCTATAAACTTAATCTCATGAGATCCCTTCATCTTTCTAAGAGTTGATCAAACTCAAAGCCCCCACTTGGGCATCACCATCGTGACTAAAGTCCCCGTTTGAACATCACCATCGTGACTAATGTAACAGCCCCTGCTTAGGCATCACCGAAGTGACTCAAAGTCCCTGCTTGGACATCACCGAAGTGACTAATAGCCCCTGCTTGGACATCACCGAAGTGACTTACCTGTGAGGCACGTTTGCCTAAATGCATGAAGGAAACATTCTTTTAGGAGGTTTTCTTTATCTTCAATCTCATTCGTTGTCGAAGTTCAAAGCTACCAACCATTTATAAATTTTAATCACTTGAAGTTACTCAACATCAACACAGGACGCGTAGTCCGAGTGCTCAATCACAACACCTAAGACCAATGCCTCAGTCAAGGTTTGTGGTCATAAAAAGATTTAGCATCTTATTTCAGCATGATTAGGACTCTCAGTCCACAACATCATGATTAGGACTCTCGGTCCACAATACTTAACACGGATCAAGGATCAACGTGCGCATTACAGAATACTAGAAGCGACGTCTCGTGAACTAGATTCGATTTCACCTGTTCTTACTTTTTGTTCAGTGAAAATCAAATGCAAAAATAAAACCACGGTAACCCATCCAAGTTACCGGAATATTTTCGAAAGTATTTCTTTACAGGAAATATTTTCATTCGAAAATCATTTATAAACTAATTATAAGAAATCCATTTTTCTCTTGAAATCTTTTTCTTAAAATCATTTCTATTTAAGGTCAAATATTTTCCAAAGGCACTTCCTTCCGCAAAAACACATATTTTATAAATGATTTTCTCTTGCACAAAAACTTAATTCTTAAGAAAATAATTTCTTTTAACTTGAAAATATTTAACACAAGTTCCAAAGCTTTATCCTTTCGGAATAAATACAACTAAGATCACTTACTTTCCAAACCACATATTTTACTAAAGAACATTTTAAATTGAACACCCTTACTTTCAAAGTTCTCTTTGAAGCTTATTTAGGCTTTTAATCATGTGATTAGTTGAGCACCGACTAACATCAGGCTTTTCAGACATCAATCAATATCATCATAATCTCAGTCAACAATATAACAGTTAATAATAATTCTAACATATATGATTCACAACACTTTAAATCAAATAAGGATCAACTTCAGACAGATATCACAACAGTTCAAGTATACAAGTCATTCAAACTTTGATTTAATATACTAATAATATTCAAGTAAATCCAATAAACCACATACACACATGCACATAGCTATTGAATATCCCTCAGGCTGTCCCCTCTTACCTTTTGTGAAGGTAAAGGTACGTGATGCTTGAGGAAGTGTACTATGAATGTCCTCGTCTACTCCGCGACGAAAGTCTAAATTTAAGAATACAAAACCACGAGTTAAAAGTTAACCAAGAACACTAAACCAAGAAGGTAAAGGTTCGGCCATGGCATGAAATAGGGTTAGAGGTTTTCAAACAAGAATACAACTCATGGATTAATGATCCTGAAGTGTTAGGAGTTCATAACCAAGGTTCACTTTACAAAGATAGAACAAAATCCCCACTAAATCTATGCTTAGGATTTCAGCCTCTTTAGTATAAGTAGGCTAGAAATTTCCAACCCTTCTAAGCTCTTCGATTTAGTGTTAAAAGATATCAAGAAGTCTAAATTCATGATCATATTGAAAATGAAACAAAACATCCTAGGTTCACAACCATCATAGGATAAATAGGCTAGACATCTTTAAAATTTCCAATCTCTTAGACTTAGTATCCAAATGTATTAGGGAGTTCAAGTCCATGATCTTATTGGAAAATGAAAACAAAACATCCTAGGTCCTCAACCATCATAGGTTCGGCAATCATAGGATAAATAGGTTAGAAATCTTTAAACTTTCCAATCTCTTAGACTTAGCATCCAAATGTATTAAGGAGCTCAAGTCCCTGATCATATTGGAAACTGAAAACAAAACATCCTAGGCCCTAAACCTTAGGCTAGAAATGTTTGTTTGATACAAGCTCTTATAATATGAAAGTAGAGATCAATAGAAGTTCATAGAAATTGGTTTCAACTCAAAAGGAGTTTCCTATGATTTTCTAAAGATTTTAGAAGTTAAAAGCTCAATAAGAACCACATAGTGTAAACTCATGAAATAAAGTAGAAAACTTGAGAAAGAAGAATATAAGAGTATTACCCTTGAAGCTAGAAAGAAAAAGTATGAAGAACTTGAAGCTTGAAAATAAATAAAAATGGAAACTTTAAATGTTAAAACTTGAAGTAAGAATGGAGAAGAAGAAGAAGGAAATGGAAGAGATGAAATGAAGTGGATATTTATAGAGTGAGGGGGAGAGTGGCGTGAAGAGAGAGGGAAGAGTGAGCTTGGAGAGCAAGTTTGGAGTTAAGGAGGTGTTTGGTTGGAAAAAGTGAAGAACATGGGTTTTTTTATTATTTATTAGAATATGATATAATTTGAAAAGTGTAATGACGGCACTTTTTGAGTGTGTCATAACACTTGTCAATCACATCCCCTCATGTCACTTCACTCCTTTGGTGCTCCCTAATCTGCTTCATTTCGTATCCAATTGCACTTCTGATCGTAGTTTTTAGACGTTTTCACCCGAATAAAATATTTTATTTTATTTTCGAACGTAAATTTTCAAAATAACATAAGTTGAAGGATACATGATAAAAACACTAACCGTTTCGTTCACCGGTCAAAATTAGGTTTTCTACTCAGTAAACTTTTACTGTCAGTGAAAACGCAAACCGGCTTCCGTCTGAGTTTTCAACCGAAACTTTAACCGTGACTTTATATGGTAGGATAACACAAGAAAATGATTCTAGTCTATTTAAAATCATCCTCTGGATTTTAATAAAAATAAATACATATAATTATCTATTTACTGATATAGAAAGACACATAAATCGGGGCATTACAGACAACCTCCCCTATGTTCAACAAAACAAACAAGCACAACCACCACCTCCGCTTGGGCCCAAAGGCTACCCAAGTTTTAACATCATCAACACCTCGGCTATAAGGATTAACGTTATCGTTTGCATTTGTTAATTAAGTACTCTGGTCATTCTGCACTAGAGATTACCACCTTGACTATCAAGCATCAAGGCCTCCTTGGCCACTAGGCTGCCAAGGTACCACATCATCATTAACACTATAGCCATTAAGCACTAGATATTACCACCTTGACCATCATGCATCAAGGCCCCCTTGGCCACTAGGCTACCAAGGTACAACAGTCTTATCACTTGTATTTGATCTTCATGTTTCGTTTGTATTTTATTGAGTCTTTTAGAGCAAATGGGTGAAACCCCTGCTTCTGCACTATTCTGCTTTCTGTTCTGCATAGGTGAGCATGGTCGTGCTGACCTCTCAGCATGGTCATGCTGAACTTACAGTCAAGCACGGTCGTGCTGACTGTTGAACACGAGCGTGCTTAGGCAGCGTGCCCAGTCATGGATTTGAATGGGAACACGGGCGTGCTCTCTATTGAGCACGGGCATGCTCAAGTGCGTGCCCTGCTATTTTGGGCAGAAGGGTCACGACCCTATTGCCACTTGTTTGGGACATTCTCAGATTCAATCATAAGGTTCTTCTAATCCATAACTCATTAGGCTCGTTAATATTGAATTAATGTTCATGTCTTACAAATTAAAAGGAAATTAATCCTTTAGTCTTAACCACTTAATTATCCCTATACACTCATAAGTCAATCCCTAGTGTTTTTTATTAAACCATTGGCATAATCCTCACTCATTACTATCGTTCAGTCTCATGAACAAGGGGGACAACCTCCCTTAACATTGTTAATAGATTAAACGTTTTAACCTTAATGCATCACAACGTCAATCAACAACCAATACATCACAATAACATAATCATGTTAAAAGCATTCAATCATGGCATCATAACATCAATATGAACATAACAGACAATATTCATTAACAATAACAACATGCCAATATCATCATTGCAAACATTTGAACATCAAATAATCAATTAAGCATATAGGCATACAACATGTTATCAAACATAAAGGGTTATGGGAACCTTTCGTCTTACGCTACTCCCAAGCTTACATACTCATACTATTCCTTCTCCCCATACCTGGTATGCAGTTCGCGTTACAAAAGAAGAATGAGGGTCCTCTAGGGTCTCGTCTCTCGAGCACTTGTCTACGACCTCAAGAACAACAAGGAAACACCTTAATTAGACTCTTAGGCAAAGAAATCAAAAGGGGAAAGAACGAGAGGGACAAGGTGTACGAATCTTACCTTGTTTGAAGGTTTAAATAGCGAATACAATGATCACGTCTTCGCAGTGATGTTCTCCCATCAAAGAATGGTGAAGAAAGGTGTAAGGACGGATTACCTTGAGAGAGTTTTCTAGAGACGGCTGATGGGAATTGAGAGAAAAAGAGAAGGGAGGCAGCTCTGAGTGTTGGCACATGATAGAGTAGGGTTTAGATCGTGTTTTAGGGGTTAAAAACGGGTTGGAATACGATTTGGGCTTAACAAGAACCTAAAACACGTTTTCTAGTTCTGCACGTATTCACGGGGCGAACTTCCGTTAGCGGGGCGAGCCAGTGAACCAATTTTTGTTAGCTGGATTCGCGGGGCGAACCCGAAAGCGCAAAGCTGAATTTTAGATTTTTGCGGGGTGACAAATTTGGCCAAAATACATCAAATAAGACTTGTAGATAATTCTCTTAGCTTTCCAACGCCACAAAGATCACCTCGATCGGACATCTAGAACTCAAGATATGGCCAAAACGGTGAAACATGTTACTAGAACTCTAAAACAATTGAACCTTCCTAAGGCTGAACCTTCCCAACATGAACTTAGACATCAAGAACAAGCATAACAAGCATATATAAGCTCAGTCTAACACATTAAAATTTATTAACGTAGGGTGGAATTCAGGGTGTTACAGAAACCACTGGTGTTGTCTTAGTGGAGGAGGAAATTCTTGATAGATCTGTTGTTATTGGTATAAATAATGTGCCTTTTCAAGATTGTGCTAATGTCATAAATCCTATTTTGGGAGCTGCGAATGATGAGGGTAGGAAATCTGGTAAAGATTTGTTGATTAATAACAGGGAATGTCATTCCTCAGCATGGAAGTTCTTTGCAAGTGTCCAATTCTTTAACAGTAAGGGATTCACAGGATGATATTGTGGTCTCGGATTCCTTTATTGATCTAGCAACTCCTCCCCCTTTGGTTAGTGATACAACTATGCCTGTGAGTGTGGCCAATGATATGAGGGTCATAGGCATATTTTGGAGTGATTACGTGCCAGAAGATGATGCTTCCACTGAAAAAGAAGATAATTCAGTAACTGAGGATGATAGTTTCAAGAAGGTTCTCTCATAAAATGAAGATGAAATAGAAAAAGAAGTTTAAACTCAAAGCTGATCAATATAATACCCATTCCAGGGCAAGGTTCAATCAATTTCTTTTTGACATGAATTTCATTTATTGGAACATTAGAGGGGCAGCATCTAGACAAGCTCTTAGAAACTTCTGCAATATTCATAAACCTGACTTCCTTTTTATCTCGGAACCTTGGATTACTATTGATCAGGTGTCTCTTTCTTTTTGGAAGAGTTTAAGGTTAAAACCTTTTATTTTGAATGACAGAGGGTCTCAAATTCCCAATCTTTGGGGTCTCTATACAGACCACTTATCTGTTGATGTCATCTCTCAATCTAAACAACAATTCTCCTTTTCATGGATTGTTAAATCAAAGAATGAATTTTGTTGTTGTTGTTTATGCTGCCATAAGTTATATCATTAGAAGGGATTTATGGATGGAGCTGAAAGATTTAATCCAGAGTAACCAAGGCCTTTGGCTATGCATTGGCGATTTTAATTCAATTTTAGGTGCTCATGAACAAAGACACTAGTGCAAAAGAGCCTTTCTACAATGGTTGAAAAATGCTTTCAACATCGGTTGACCAACCGTTGTAGATATGCTCGATGTAGAAAGTAGGGAGACACAACCGTTGTAGAAAGTGTGATTTCTACATCCAAATTGTGAACTCTGGTGGACTTTCTACATCGATTGTTTTGACCAACCGATGTAGAAAGTGCGCTTCCTGATTACTGTGTGGACTTTCTACATTGGTTAAGGTCATAACCGATGTAGAAAGTCTTGTATTTTTTTTTAAAAAAAAAACTCATTTGCTTCTTCCCTCACTTACTTTCCCTGTTTTCATTCAGTTTTCATTACACATCAATAAAATCAACAACAGCACGAAATCAACATAAACTCAACATTTAACATCCATATATATAATTCAATATCCGTATAATTAACCAGTACTAATTAATCTAGCTATATCAACAACAAAAAAAAACCAATATAAATGTCAAACTAAATACATCTAAGATACAAATGGTTTACTATAATCAAGAAGCAAGTTTGCCCAACACTCCTTGATGTACTCAATTTCATCATAAGAGAATGGTTCCACATTGTTGAAATTCTGCAAGTTCAAATAACATAAGATAAACAATATTAGCAAATAGAGTAAAACAAACATATGATAATTAACTCTTGTATTTAAAAACACTATTAATTACCTCCACCCTTCGATCAGTAATACCGGCGGAGACAATAGTCAACATGTGAACTGACCTTCAAATGGTAATATACTTCCAAACCCATCTTCATGGCTTCCTTGAAAGAGGAAGCTCCCATGGGAAGAATCATAAACTCATGCATATACATAAATATTAGAAACCCATTGCACATTGTCGCTTACACTCTCAAACAAACACAGACAGAAGAAGAAGCGCAGTCTTTGAAAGCATACCCGCATAGCGAGTTTGTTTCCTGTATGTGATCCACCATTAATGACATTGAAAAAGGAACAGGAAAAACCAACTTTGTGTTACCCGCAATATTTGCGATATGCTGCACCAAAAGAATAGCCATAATGAAGTCAGATTTATTTAAATAAATAAAAAACAGAAAAGGCTCACCCAAAGATGCAATTAGAAGTATGACTCTATGATATAAAACCTGTATAAGAGAATATCATTCCCAAGAAGCAAATTTTGATGATATAAGTGTTTATAAAATGTACCAACTAATGTCAAAAAGTACTCCAACTCCCAGTCTTCTAGTTCTTCTACTGCCTTGTTGTTTCTCCTGTAGAGAATGTAAAACATCTCATTATTATAGAGTTTTTGTTTTAAATGGCAATATCTCGTTAATTTGGGTTAGCATCATTGCTGAGAGTAGTGTTACTGTGGTGATAATGAGCAGCTACTATATGCAGTTCATTTGCCTTTGCATCATGATATATTTTACTGCAAAATCATGAACTACTTTGAAGCATTTTTGAAGTTGAACTGGATACTGGTAGGTGTTAAATTGTTACTTTAAGGACTCCTAAACTTTATATGAAAAGCATCTCATCAATGGATTTTGGGTCTTCTAATAAACAAAATCATATACTGCAACCGATACTCGTGTATTAGTCCTGCCCTATAAATGTGCATAAGGCATTTTTTTTTTTTGGTTTCCATTATAATCTCATAGAACTTTTTTCGTATAAGATGCATAGTTCTTTGTGAAAGAATGCATTTTTGAATAAAATTCTTTTGGACATGAGGCATACATAGTTCTCACAATAATGAGATGTTGAAACTAATAATTATATCTACCAAATGATCTACTTCAAGTTCAATTTGCCTTTATGAAGGACAACTGAAGGCAAATTGTCAGTCACCAAAGCATCACCAATTGAAAAATTAGAATTACTAAAGCCCATAATGACAAAGAATGGTCAAAACCCTTCCCATCAAGATAGATTATCTTTCCCTAATTATAACAACAAACCGAACAAAAGTGAACTATGTTTTTTTTGTTGCAAACTTGCAATCTTTCCCTTCTCAAAAACCATATGGGAAACATTCAGTACATAATTGCAAATCCTTACAGAGTATACTTTGTAGTTTCACTATTATGCTTTAAGATTCCTCCAGCAAGAGTGCAAGATAAAAAGTGAATTCACAATTAGTAGTGAGATACGTGTATATAAATCGAATTCAATAGAACGATCACATTCACAAACAACCACAATCTTATAATTTTACAAGAATTATAGATTTGCATAATTTCATTGATAAAAAACTAATGGACTTACAAGCTGTCTATGATGCAAGAATTACTGAATCCTCCTGGCTAGGAAACTGTCTTCTAACCTTAGAGTCGAAACAGCCCATTTATGGAGGAAATCCAGGCAAAGCAATAAGGTACTGGAGCAGTGCTCAGGCTTCACCGCTTCACTAAAATACACCACCAAAACCTTCTTAACCTTGCGATTTTAATCACAAATTGAAACACCAGAATGCAAAATAATAAATAAACAAATCAACCCTATCAAGTTTTGGTACATGTTAGGTTATCTAAACACTGAATAAAAAAATAAAATAAAAAGGAGGGGAACCTTGAAAAAATAGTACTGTCTATTACCTTCCCTGTTGCTGCACTGAACCCAACCTACGTTTCATCCAACAAAACCTCGGAAAGATTAAATTTCCTACTGATAACATTGAGATTTGAATGCATAAACTCAATCCATTGTTTATCTTCAATAACTTAAACTCCTTATCACTGAATGTGAGATTTGAACCAAAAGTAAGAGACCATCACTTTGTGTTAATGGTTGTGGCTTCTACGGTTTTGGAATATTGGGGCATGGACTAGACTCACTTACAGAGAACCCTAACCACAAGAAACCATGAATGGAACCCTAACCACAAGCAGCAAAAGGAATTTACATAGAACACTAGCCTGACGAACTTGACGAACAATGGAGACAGTGTGGCAGAGAACAGAGCTTGGGTAGAGGGCAGAGAACGGCGCGAACGACGGACGAATGGAGCTTAGGAGGAGGGTAGAGAACGGTGCGAAAAAAGGGCAGTCGAATAGAGTTTGGGCGGAGTGCGATCGTATGGTGGAGGCACAAGGGTTTTGGCATAAGGGCCTCTGACTCTTTGAGGGGGATGAATGAAATGCAACAAGGGTTCGGCGCAAGGAGCTAGTTATTTGAAATTAGCTTTTCTACATTGGTTTAAAAAGTAATCATGGTAGAAAGTCTACTTTCTAAAACGGTTGAGAACGTAACCGTGGTAGAAAGTCATTCTAGAAGTTCATTTTATTACAAAAATGCCACCATGTTATTTTCTACAACGATTCCTTTTGCAACCGTTGTAGAAAGCTATTCCCAAAGTCCATTTTATTATAAAAATGCCACCGTACTACTTTCTACAACGGTTTCAATGCAACAGATGTAGAATCCGCGATGCAAAAAGCATATTTTCCACTAGTGAGAGGAGGGGGATCAATTTCCACATTGTCCTATAATGAGTTTAGGGACTGATCTGAATGTTGTGCTCTAACTCACTTGCCTACTCTTGGCTCAGAATTCACTTGGACTAATAACAGAAGTGGCCATGCTTTGACAGAAAGAAGACTAGATATATCTCTATGTAATGAGGCTTGGCTTGATATTTGGTGTTCAACAACATGTACTACCCTGACCAAGATCAAGTCTGATCATCATCCCTTGCTTCTCAAGATGAAGTATGATATTCCAACCTTCCCTAAGACTTTTAAATTCCAAACCATGTGGCTGCAGCATGATGATTGTAAAAGACTTGTTTCTGAAATTTGGAAGACAGAATTTGTTGGTTGTCCAACGTTCATCCTCTCCCAAAAATTGAAAGCTATTAAAACAGCTCTCAAAACAAGGAATAAAGAGGTTTTTGGTGATGTGCATAATTTGGTTAGAACTGCTCAAGTCTGATCAACAACATGTACTACCCTGACCAAGATCAAGTCTGATCATCATCCCTTGCTTCTCAAGATGAAGTATGATATTCCAACCTTCCCTAAGACTTTTAAATTCCAAACCATGTGGCTGCAGCATGATGATTGTAAAAGACTTGTTTCTGAAATTTGGAAGACAGAATTTGTTGGTTGTCCAACGTTCATCCTCTCCCAAAAATTGAAAGCTATTAAAACAGCTCTCAAAACAAGGAATAAAGAGGTTTTTGGTGATGTGCATAATTTGGTTAGAACTGCTCAAGCTGATCTGGATGCGATTCAGAAGAATATTGCTACTTATGGTTATTCTAATGAATTGGTTGGCAAAGAAAAAGAGGCACAATGTCTTTTTCAGAAAGCTTTATCTTTTGAAGAAGAATTCTGGAAGGATAAGGCCAGGATTAAATGGTTTTATTAAGGTGATAGAAATACAACTTTTTTTTGATAAAGTTACCAAGCTAAGACAGGCCTAAAAAAAGGATGGATTTGTTAAAGAATGGTGATCAAATTCCGGATAATTAGCAGGATATAGAGAGTCATGTGCTGACCTATTATGAAGCCTTATATGCTTCTGAAAACAACTGTTCTAATTCAGATTTTGTGCAGAAGGTGATTCCTAAACTTGCATAGTAGATGGATCCTGAGGTTATGTAAGTATGGGACTAGACAGTTGATGATGGCTTATATGAATTGATTGGTACTACCTATACTAACAAGATGCATCTTTTGTTGAAGTTAAAGCAGTTGTCTTTGATATGAATGGATCAGGAGCACCAGGACCTAATGGCTTTGGAGGAGTCTTCTTTCAAACATTTTGGGATATTATTGGTAAGGATGTGTTTAGTTCATTTTTTCAGTTCTTCACATCTGGCTGGATTCTTCCCAACTTGAATTCAAACATTGTTACTCTTATCCCTAAATTTGTTGGTGCTGAGAAAATTGAGGATTTCAGGCCTATTGCTCTTGCAATCTTTCAGTTTAAGATCATAATAAAGGTAATTATTGACAGATTGGCAACCATAGCTCCTAATATTGTTTCTATTCAACAAAAAGGTTTGATAAGAGGCAGAAATATTTCAGAATGTATGTGTTACCTCAGAAGCAATAAACATGTTAGATTACAAGGTTTTTGGTGGAAATGTGGCTCTCAAACTTGATATTTAAAAGGCCTTTGACACAATAGATGGGTCCTTCTTGTTAAAGGTTCTGGATGCATTTGGTTTGAACCACACCTTTTGTTCTTGGATCAAGTCCATTTTAGGCTCATCTAAGCTCTCAATTATGGTTAATGGTCACCTATCTGGATTTTTCTCTTGCAAGAGAGGTGTTAGGCAAGGAGATCCTCTATCTCCATTATTATTTTGCCTGGCTGAAGATGCTTTGAGCAGGGCCATTTCAAACTTAGTCTCTTCAGGCAAGTTAAAGACTATGTCTAGTCCTAGGAAGTGTCCTCCTCCTACACATGTTTTCTATGTTGATGACATAATGTTTTTTGTAAAGGAACCAGGAAAAATCGTAGAATTTTGATGGATCTATTCAAATCATATGGTGCTGAATCAAGGCAGCATCTAATTTTGGAGAAATGCAGGTTTTATACCGGTTCAATGAGTGCGGCTAGAATCTCAGCTTTGAATAAACTTCTTGGCTTTAGATGTGGTAGCCTTCCTTTTACCTATCTTGGAGTTCCAATCTTCCTAGGTAAGCCAAGGAAAACTTATCTTCAGCCTTTAGCTGATAGAATTAAGTCCAAATTGTCTTCTTGGAAGGGCTCTACTTTGTCTTTCATGGGAAGAATGCAGTTAGTCATGTCCATCATTCAAGGTATGTTGGTTTACAACTTCCATGTATATATGTGGCATGTTTTCCTATTGAAAGGTCTGGACAGAAGTAACAAAAACTTCATTTGGACTGGCAGTAAAAGGTAACTGGTTTCAGTTGCTTAGCATAAACTGTGTCAACCTGTCACTTCCGATGGTCTTAGTCTGAGATCTTTGAGATCAATTAATGAAGTTGCCCTTCTAAAATTAAGTTGGGATATAATCTCTTCTAACTCTCATTGGTCTATGTTACTAAAATCTAGATTCATAAGATTGAATAAACCTCTTGGTCACTATGCTAAGTCTTCCATTTGGCCTGGTGCAAGATAGTTTATAAAAACTGCAATTGAGGGAATTGGTTGGAAAATTGGTGATAGAAAGCAAATCAATTTTTGGAGAGATTATTGGCTGGAAGACCCAATATCTGATATGCTACAATTGCATGATACTGTGCTGACTTTTTGAATGCTCCTGTCAATGATTTTATCAATAACAGGACATGGGAGATTCCTACTACTGTGATGCAAGATTTCTCTAGTTTAATTCCTAAGATCTAAGATGTTGTTATTCCTTTTGATCTAGGTCCAGATAGAATGGTTTGGAGGCATTATGCAGATGGTAACCTATCTCTCAAGGAAGCATACTCCTTTCTCTATCCTTGCCTTAATCATGTAAGATGGGGTAAGATTATTTGGAATAACTCCATTCCTCCTTCAGGATCATTTTTACTTTGGAGATTGATCCTGAATAGATTGCCTACTGATGACAATTTAAGGCTAAGAGGTTGTGTTGTGGTGTCAGTTTGCTGTCATTGTAGTAAATCAATGGAATCATCTGAGCACCTGTTCTTTGGTTGTGAGTTTGTTGTCTCACTTTAGAATTGGTTAGGTAACTTGATTCATGTTCCTATTGATCAATCACATGTTCATTTTATCGTCTCTGTACTGGATCAAAATTGGAATGGCCAGGTTAGGGATATGGTGCTTTCTACCATAATTCATATATTCTGGGTGATCTGGTTCTCTAGAAACCAAATCAGGTTTGAAAACAGAAACACTCCTACAGTTAGAGCAATTCAGCTTGTGATAGCAAATGCATCCCTTTCGGGTAACCTTTCCTCAAACAGGGCTTACAATGCAGATTATGAGTTGGAGATCCTCAAGTCTTCTTCTGTCAATGCTCAAAGCTCCAGCTATTATCCAAGTTAATTGGTTGAAGTCCCCTTGTGGTTGGATTAAATGCAACACAGATGGTGCCTCTATAGGAAATCCTGGTCTCTAAACTTGTGGTGCCATTTTTAGAGATTCAAATAGGGCTATAATGGGATGTTTCTCTGATTTTATTGGTGTATCAACCTCTCTTCATGTTGAATTATTGGCACCTATGAAAGCTATTGAAATAGCTTCTCAAAAAGGTTGGTCAAAGTTATAGTTGGAGTGTTGCTCGACCTTGGTTGTTAATGCTTTCAAGTTTTCTGACATTGTGCCTTGGAAGTTAAGGAAAAGATGCTCTAATTGTAAATGGCTAGCAAAAGGAATGCATTTCCATATCTCCCATATATTTTTAGAGAAGGAAATTCTTGTGCGGATAATTTGGCATGCCATGCTTTTATTAGTCATTGCTTTACTTGGTGGAATTTGCCACCTTAGTTTATTCTTAATGATTTTAATTGTAATACGTTTAGCATTCCTTTCTATAGATTTTAATAATTCTTGCTCTTATTCATGGGTTTTGATTTGGCCCCCCATGTGGATAGTATTCTTTCATTATTTTTCTTTTTACTAATAAATTTTATGGATGTGCTGCAAATGATTGGTAAGACTTGAGGTGCCAACCTAGTTGGGATTTCTTGCTTCTTACAGTGATACTTTTGCACTCCATCTTTGTCTAAAAAAAAAAATGTCTACTATATATAAAGAATAAGCAGGCCAGAGGTGCCTTAACCAGTGAGCGAATAAGGAAAGATTCTTCTTCTAGTGTGAGGATTGCATAAGGTCTCGAGAAAATAATCAAGTTACTACACAAGGCACAAAATGGACTAATCCCTGATAATCGGAGATGCAAGCTTATCAGGAGTTTGTGGCACTAATTCACGTCTCCGGGTTTCGGGTTTGCTCCTGTTGGATTATTGTTGATTATCCGACACAAAATAACATCTATTTTATTCTCCATAGTCATGCATGCTACATTATGACCTCCTAATTAAAAGCTTAATTAAAGTGTTCACCTTAGCCAAAATGATTCAAAATGGGTTTGCTCTTATTAGTCATATCTTACTTTTTTTATAAAATAACTTGATGCTTACAAATTTACATCCACTTAGAATTGAGGTGGCTTTCCTCCTTTGCAACAAGTAATAAAGATGTACCTTTGATAGTGAATTCGTTGAAGCTATTGCTAGGTTATATGCAGATTTTGAGAGAGTTAAATTTATTTTGTTGTATGGTATTTTATATCTTAGTCCCATATCGGGTGATTGAAGATCATTATAGTTTCTTTCTCCTATATATAACGTTAACCTAAAATTCTTTAAGCATACAAAACGCTAATAATTCTTGGGCTTATTACTTTATTTTGGGCCTAAGCTCTACATTAGTAAAATAAAAAATATTTATATTCTAGTCCTCTCTATGGGCTCCTCTTTGGGTTCTAGTTCATGAGTGCATATGTTTACACGCAACTACAATTAAGGTAATCCTATTCAATTCTCTCTTCTTATTTTTAGTATTTATTTATTTATTTAAATAATTTTCATTACAGTATGTATTATAATATTTTCATCTATTTATTGGTTTAAATTTCTTTAGTTAATTCATTTAACTTATCAGATATATTTTGTAATTAGCTCTCTAATAATTCATCTAGTCATAGCAATTCTGGATTGCTATAATTATTGTAACATGATAATGGTTTATTTACATGCTAACTTCTCTGTCAACCCAAACTTAGTTGTTCCATATGTTGTAATAAGAGCACACCCCTATAGTAAAGTGGTTCTTGTTTGAGAATCTTAATGTAAAAAGTAAAAGATTTTTTCTGCAAAAATATTTTTATTTGGATATAAAACTAATTAACATTTGTTATATGTAATTATTAAAATGGCATGAACTTCCTTTGACTGGATTTAGATAAAGTAATATTAAAAGACCAAGCTAAATGATTTAATTTACTTTAAAGTTTTAATTAATTTGTGTTTCATTTCATGTAATAGGCAAGAATTTGGCAACCAAGGGAGAAGATTTATTGTGCTAGCTTTTTGAATCATTGAGGATTTCCACCCTCATGCAATGGTTGGAGCATCCACCAGCGCCCCAAATATTGGTTTGCAACCCATCTGCAATAAGGCAATCTAAACTATTGATTTATCCCCATGCATGTAAGTTCAATTGTTTGTTTGTTTGTTTTTTTTTTTTGATACTATAAATTCAATTGTTTTGAAACTTAGTTTATTTTTAAAAAAATGGATTTGGATTAATCTTTTTGTGATATATTTTTAATGCCATAAAAACCATATCAAGTGAAAAGGAACAGCAAAATCTTTTGGTAATTTAGCCTAATGATACCAAAAACTTGTGATGACCTTTTTATAATTTCATAACAATCCATAAGGTGGTGGTGATGTTGTGTTAATTAAAATTATAAAATCATACATGTGTCTTCACTATTCACTAATATTGTTTCACATCAACTCTTATATATTAAATTAAAGTTCTCACTCATTAACGTGAGTTCCCTCTTCTAATTATTTCCTATCACATCTTATTTAAATTATTATCTTTAAAAAAATGATACTACAAAATTTATAATTTTTCATATAATCTTTTTTTAAATAAATTTTAATAAATAAAATAATAGAAACTTATAATATGTTACACATACATATCATGTTAAATTATAATTTATACGAAGCTAAAATATTTAATTAATATTTAATCAATTTAGATGCATTTCATAGTTTTCGTGAAATTCAACTTAAATATATGCTCAAAAAAAAATGTGAAGTTAACTAGATATAACGAAATATGTAGCAATTTTTTAACATTCTACCATTTTATAACAAAACTTAAAAGCGTAACATAAGGTTTATTGGTTTTAAAATTTGAATTAAAGTTGTATGCACTATAAGTGTAAAAAGTTTTACACTAACATCTACTAACATGTTGACATGTGTGATACGCCAAAATATTATTAAATGGGTGCAAGGGGTACCCCAACCCATAAACAATGCAAAATGGTAATACAAATGAAAAAGCCTAGAAAATCAATTAAAAACTGCAATAAGAGAGCAACAAAAGCAAACCCCTGCAACAAAGGCTAGGGCTGGACAACCTCTTGAAACCCGACCTGAAACTGATATACTCAAGCACAGGAATAGGTTATCGGGCGGATTGGGTAGGTTGTAGGGGTGAAAAAAAGGCTTTAAATGGGTAGTATCGGTCGGGTGCGGGTCTTCTAAAAAACTTTTGTCGGTACCCAACTCGACCGATGCAAGGCTTTTTTCCTACCCATCTATCACTTATATATTTCTTTTCTTTAGATCTCAAATCACATATCAGAATATCTCATTTCGCTCCGTTTCCCAGACTCCCACTCGTGCAGACCACTCTTCGGCTCCTCCCCTCGCCGTAACTCATCTCCCATTCTCCCTCTCCTTGTCGTCGCGTCTCCCATTGCTTGTCGTCAAGGCTCCCTCCCTCAACCTTTGCAGCTCCTTCCCTAGCCCTCATGTCTCCCTCCCCTCATTATCCCCACCGGTAATCTTCTACAAAACAGCACCATACGCCGCCCTTAGACCTGCCACCACGTCGCGCGTCTTTCTCTTTGATCTGCCACCATGCCGCTTGGATCATCCTCTGTGCCAAATGTGGTCTGCTGCTTGGTTCTGGTTCTTGTACACCACTTGGTGGTTCCAGATCTGCTTGGTAGTCTTGCTTGCTGTTTCAATTTGGGTTCTTGCTAACTGATGCTTGGAAGTGTGGTTGTAGATCTACCTAGAATATGCGTGTCTTCATGTCCTTTCTTCTTCTTTTCTGGAAGCTTCTTGCTTCTATTCTCCCCTTCTTTTTTCATCCAAAACCATGATGATTCACCAGTCGACCCGCCCAACCCACCACCCGACCAATTTGATGGTACAAACGGGCAAAAATGGGTCTGGTATTTGGTTTGGATCGACCCGTTTGGACCCAAATCTGACCAAACCTGACTATTATTCAACTGTATAAGGCTAACAGCAAAGCAATACTCTGCAAAGGAATAACCTACACATCTACACACCAACAAATCCTACTACAAGTTCAAATAACAAGATCTGATATTTCCAAAGATAATGATATGATAACTTGATAACGTGAAGCTCAAAAGTAAATGGTCAATTGCAGGATCAAATGAGCAAATATAAACATGGGGTTTATTGATTTCACATTTTGTCTAATTAAAAATTTAAATAAAAAATAAGTTATTAATAATGATTATCAATCAATTTATCAAATTACCCTTAAGACAATTTCTGGACACCATACTTTAATATATAAAAATAAAAATACTTACCTAAGCTCAGGTTACTGGCCTGCATAAAATATCACTCTAATCAAATTTTAACCCACAAATTACAAATCTTATCAGTTAAGTTAATATGGCAATGGCAAATAATGATGATAATTATGAGAGTGATGTATTATACCAATAAAAGTGAAAGGTTGCATGAAGCAAGACACCTCATTAACTGTATCAAACAAAGCAAAGCCTTACAAGTCTCAAAGTGAGAACATATAAAAGATTTAAAAAAATAAATTAAGTTAAAGTAAATAAATAAGGAAAATGACAATAAGTGTCCTTAAGGTAGTGGTTAAAGAATCTAACGAAGAAAAATTTCATTGCAAAGTGGTTATTCAAAATTTTGAGAAGTAATATTTTTAATTTTTCAATAAAAATTTACTTTTATTGTAAACTTTAACCAATATCTTTAGAACACTAGTTACCAAGACCCAATAAATAAAAGTATTCATTCTTAATTAAATAAAGTAAGTAAATAATATTCACAAAAACTTATTTTAATTTTTTTTTGGTTATATTTCAACAATAAATTTGAATGAGTGCATTAAACGCCTTCAAAATAGAATTTTGAAACTGCTCAATAGCATTTAGCCTTACCTTTATTTAATATAGATTGTATAAGAAACACTATAAATACAACAACATTTAATAATTTTAAAATATACAATTATTTAATATTTTTACATAAAAAACTACTCAATAGCTTATCTTTTCAAGGCATATAAATGCAAAATGAGCAAGTAGCGTTTCAAAGGGTAAAATCTGGCTAAAAGATTTTATTTCTAATAAATTTCTTTTTAAAAATTCTATTAGTTATTAGCATAAAAAATATGAAATTTTTTTAAGTTTTATGATATTTTATGTTTAAATTTTTATACAACATTTATTATTTTGAGTAATTGAAATAATGTAAAAAATTATTAATAGCATTTAATATTATTCAATCTACCAATTGAGCAAAAATTGTATTTTTGGAAACCACGTCCATAGTCTTCATTCCTTACTTGGTGCTTTCCCATATAAACTCACAAACAAATGATGAAAACGCGTGAAAATTAAAGTCTTTTCAAAACATAAGTAACACTTTTTTTTTCATTTCCTCATTTTCAAAGTATAACGAGTTAATTTAAAACATTACATGAATCAAGCGACACCTTAGAATACTCATTAGCATTTGCCTAGTAAATAAATATTATTGTTGCTCGTGTAAAGGAAAAAATAATGCTGTTCGATAATAAATATATATAATTATTAAATTTAATATATGAAAAACAAAAGAGAAAAGGCGTTAGATAGAGAAAGAGAGAAACTAGCGTCTTTTTCTAGCGTCATCATTTGTGTGTTTCTCAGGTTATTATATGGGTCACTGGGTTGAAAGGTGCTTGAGGGAGCAGGAATGATGGCGAGGCTCAAGAAGCTTGTGAGGCTGCCGAAGCACCAAGTGATGCATCTTCATGGAAAGAGGCTGGCCAGAGTTAAAGCATGCTTGACTTGCCCACTTTGCAAACATTTGTATAAGGAGACCACTTAGCCCAAGAGTCTCTCTTGTCAAAGTTACTCAGCTTAATAACTCACCATAAACATTGAATTTCAACAGTCCAATCATTGAATATTGTCATACTATCCTCACAATAATGCACACTAAATTTCAAAAAAATTAGACATTTATAGCTATGTAATATTATAGCCGGCATTTACTTGTATTTTTAGAAAACATATTATACGTTTAATCGTTTCGGGTGAAAATGTGCTATCTTGATCTCTTAGTGGTCCTGACCATTAACTCATCATTGCTCCTTGTGCTTCACAGTTCACGCCCAACATAAACAAATGAAACAAATTTTAGGCCATGAAGTGCAACGGATTGAGATTGATGGACCTGCAGTTCGGTGTTTTCACTATCGTGGGGCTATGACGAAAATTCAATTCGCTCAGTTATTAAATTGAATTAGGCCAGCTTCAGCTATCTGCCTACTAGAAACTACATAGAACCTTCTCATGTGGAAAGTCTGATCAATCATCTTGCTCATGTTAGGGTTCTTACCACCACAGCCCTATTTCAAGAGGCTTTGATTGCAAGGCTACGTAATGAGGTTTTTCAAGAACTACAATTCAGCTTCGGGAAGCTGAGGGAACTTCAATTGTTCATGGAAGGAGGAATGCTTATCAATCCGTATGGCATTGTTGTGTTTATCAAGAATTGTCCATCCCTAGAGAGGCTGTTCATCGATCTGACTGATTACAATTTTGAGTGTGGTATGATTTGGGACATTCATCATAAGCCCATGCTTGATGCCTTCAATCACTACTTTGATCGGCAAAGAGTTGTCAAGCTAAAGAGTTTCAAGTTTTCGTAGTGTGAACTTGAATTGTTAAAGATCCTTCTACAGAAATCAAGGTTTTTGGAGTACTCTATTTTAACCACACCAAAGAATGGCCGTACAAAGTTATATGCACCTAATACACCCGATTATAGAAAACTTCCTAAAACTTGGCTAGCAACACCACGTGTCAGGGTAGATCTATTTCTGCATTCTAATGACAAAAGTGGCGTATTTCCAACCCATCCAAAATATTGGTACCGATCGATCAAGCAGAATTTTTGGATGGTAACTATGGATATGTTTGTTTGAATACATAAAAAAAGTATAAAGATATATATTTAGCGAAGTTGCTTTTGAAGAGGAAAAAGAGTGTTCATACACAGTTGTCAGCAAAAGAATCTATGCTAATAGAAGGTCTATGATATAGGATTAGAAACAAAGTGTTTGTTCCCTTCGTCTGTGTTTACATGCCTTGTATTTCAGTTTGTGCACAAAAGTAGATTATACAATGATAGTTTCAGATCCTTGTTTCAAATATATATATATATATATATATATATATATATATATATATATATATATATATATATATATATATATGTGTGTGTGTGTATATATGTGTGTGGATCCACTTCAGAGTTACTCCGCTTAATATATATATTATATCCAAAGATGGAGACAAGGGTGCTAATATTTTTATATTATTGATTGTTTATTTCTTTAGATGTACAAACTCTTTTGTAGATATCCACTTTTTTATGTCTATATGTATATATTTATAATTTTCATATTTTCACTTTATGTTTGAAGATGAGGAAATAGAATTTTGTCCAGTATGCGAAAATGATTGGAGCAGTAATCCAGAACAGAAACTGAGGTCAGTTCCCCCCCATCACATATTGCAAAGTCACCCCACTATTGTATATTTTCTTCAAAATTATTAAAGAACAAGTATTTATGTCTGTTTTTAAGAGGATGCTATATTTATAATAGATTTAAAGGAATAAATGTTATCAAATTAGTCGCTGCATTTAGAAAAATTCGATAAGTTGTGTTTATTTTCAACATATATATGTGTCATTTGTAGCCCATCTACAATCAGGCAATTTAAACTATGGATTTTGAGACACCCCGCTGTGCCCCTTGTGCCTTTAATTAGTTATTTAGATTCCTCGTGTGATTAACATTGATTATAAATCGAAAATGCGAAGGAATTAAAATTTGACCAACAATGAAAGATAACATCAAAGTCATATTATAAATACATACCTAATACAATACCAAAACACTGCCTAGGGCATTTTCTCAGTAAGATCCCTAGCAGGTACATTCTTATACAAACCCTTAGTTGCGGAAACATAAACACATAGTTCTAGACTCACTGGCCCTATTTACTTAAACGCTATTACTACCATCTACAGCTCGTCCTCCTGCGTCTGGCTCATAAGGAGTCCCATCCAACTCCTCCACATTAAAGTCCTCGGTGAAGTCCTCAACTGGTTCCTCCACATAGTCATCACCCGGATCTTCCGTAAAATCTTCTCGTATCCATATAAGCAAAACATATACAAATACAGAAATAGGGGATAAGACACATGTCTATCATCAAAGGTGGAAAAATGGACATAGTATCGAAATATAATAATCATTAACACCAACATCTCTCAAAACTCCAAATCAACCTTAAGCCACTATATGGTTCCTCTACCCTTACTCTCATGCAAACTTGGCCATCTATATTCCTGTCATTAGTCAGTAGTCCAATCGGTCCGGTGCCAGTAACTTAGTGCCCTGGTGCCCATACACCAGTACAGTAGTTTCAAACTACTCATGCCGTTGTGCGGCGATAGAACCCAGTAGTTCCCAAACTACTCATGCTATTGCGCAATTAGTGCCATGGTGCCCATACACCATTTTAGTAACCTTTGCGCAACGCGATCCCTCAGGGACTCAAGGACTATCCCGACCTCGTGTGTTTCATCACACACGGCCATGAACCTTAACACATCTAAATTGATGAATCTCACCAACCCGCATTCATTATAGCCTAATGCCTCAACCTTCCACCACAAGTCTCAATACTCATTCAATATCTCATCTCTTCTATACACTAAGGCTAGGCATCACTAATGCATCATAATTCACTCACCCAAATACATCTCTTAAATCACACATCTCGTGCCCTAACATTAACTAAACAGTTTATCATCCCAGGCAGATCATACATACTATATTATCAATCAACTACTCAAGTAACACAAGACATAATAATAAACAATTTATCACAACATAATTCAATAATCAATAAATTCAATCAACCTCGAATATCATAAGATTATCCTAACGGCGATAAACCTACAATCCCCAAATCATCATTGGTTTCACGAAAAAGCTTCCAATGTGATTTTGGTCTTGACGATTACTCGACCACTAGTAGGGTTTAGGTCGCCCTACACAATTATTATAATTTAAATACTACTTATCCGTTTCCGATGGTAGATTGATTCTTTCCCCCACCTGAGCTAACACCGGATTCACGAACTTCCCGATCTTCGTAACTATATCACGAATATCCGATATCCTTCAACCAACATCACACGACAACAATTAATCAAACAATTCTCACTAGGTTCACTTTAATACTAGGTTCGGCCTCTAATTCAAAATGAGGCTAGGATTATTTTCTCACTCTAATCTTTTGGATTCTAGGTGCTTAGGTCTTAGATAACTAGAATAAATTGTTAGAAGTTGAAAATATGAAACAAAATCCTCTAACCTCTAAGGTTAGGGTTTCGGCCTTGAACATAAAAATAGGATAGAAAATTTATTTGGATTCAAACCCTTGGATCATAAAAGTATAAGTATCTAAAAACATAAAAACCATAATCTTAACCCATCAAACACTTTTAAACATTTTTACATAATATTTGAAGAAATAGATCTAAGACTTGAAATAGATAAAACTTGATGAAACTTAAGATTAGTTGAGGATTAGGAACATAGAAACCCTAAATAGTTATAGATCTAACCTCATTTAAGTAAAAAATTGAACAAACTTCCTTTGTCCATTTTGACATAGGTTCGGCCCTGTTTAGATCTATAGGAAGGAAAATGATTTGGCTCACATGCTCTTAGATAATGAAAGTAGGGATCATATCTAGGTCATAGAAATTGGTTTCACATTTTTATGATTTTTCTACCATTTTCTAGAATTATTACAAGTTCTAGATCTAGAAATGGAAAATCATGAAATAGTTGATGAACATGGAGATTGAAGCATGATAAATGAAGCTAAGGTGATTAGGAAGGGATTCCTCACCTTGGAATGAAGAAGTTTGATGAAGGAAATGATGATCAATGATGAACTTGTCAAGAACAAGTATGAAGGTTGTTAGTGTTTTGTGAAGAAAACTTAGGAGAGAAAATGAAATGTTCCAAGTGTGTGTGTGAGGGGTGCTGCACGAAAATGAGAGGAAGAGTGAGTGCAAAATGGTTTTCTTTGAGTGGCTTAATCATAACCATGGTCAAATTATAACTTAAGCTTAGTTAAACAAAATAGTATAATAATCTAACTATGGTTAATTGTCATGATGTCAAAGGACAAGTGTGTGGCCATGAAGTGGGGTGGTGTGGCATCCTAACTCACCACATGTGAGGAGGAGAAAGCCAATTTGGCTTTGTCTTGCCCTTAACCATGGTTAAAAGCTAACTAACCTAGGTTAGGTTAACTAAAATAATTTATTTTTTTACAAAATTTTCAAAATAGCCTAACTTGTTGGAAACATGATAAAAACCTACTTTGTTTCGTTCACGAGTCAAAATTAGGTTTTCTGATCATTAAAATCTTACTATCAATGAAAATACCGACTGTTTTCCGTTCGAACTTTCACCAAAATTCGTCCGAAAACACATAATATTTTATTTCTGATCAAAAATTTGGAAAGTATACTTCCTCACGAACAAAATATAAAAAAATCTACAAATTTCAGTTTTTGGGTCAAATTCGGGTTTTTTGTCAGTATAAAATTATACTGTCAGTAAAAACGCAGACAGGTTTTCGTCTGAGTTTTAAACCCAAATTTTAACCATAGCCTCCTACCATAGAGTAAGTTCTAGATATGATTTTTTTTTCTCCAAAATCATTTCCTAACCCTCAAATAAAAATATAAATAAATATATTTTTACTGTTAAAACAGCGTAATTAAAAACAGGCTGTTACATTACTACCCCTCTTAGAAAAAAAATTCCGTCCTCGGAATTTACGTACCTTAGAAAAGATGTGGATATTGTTGTTGCATATCTGCTTCGCGTTCCCACGTGGCATCTCCAGTAGTTTCATCCCATATGACCTTAACCAAAGGAATTTGTTTACCGCGAAGCTCCTTAATTTCTCTATCTGCGATCCTAACAGGTAGAGCCTCATACTCTAGATTCTCTCGCAATTGTATAGACTCAAACTCAATAACATGAGAAGGATCAGGATAATATTTTCTCAATTGAGAGACATGAAAGACGTCGTGAAGATTAGCAAGATTAGGTGGTAAGGCAATATGATAAGCAACTGAACCAATCAGTCAAAGAATCTGGAAAGGTCCAATGAATCTGGGAGTAAGTTTTCTAGATTTGATAGCCTTGCCAATTCCAGTCTTCGGAGTAACTCTCAAAAACACGTGATCACCCTCCTGGAATTCTAACGGTCTCCTCCTTTTGTTGCTATAGCTCCTCTGTCTATCCTGAGCTTCCTTCATCTTTCCCTTATCTTCCTGACTTGCTCCGTAGTCTGTTGCACCACATCTGGACCCAAAACTTGGTTTTCACCAGTTCATACCAACATAGCGGGGTCCTACATTTCCTTCCATACAAAGCTTCGTATGGAGCCATTCCAATACTACTATGGAAACTGTTGTTGTACGTAAATTCAATCAATGGCAAGAACTCATCCCAACTTCTAGTGTGCTCCAACACACAAGCTCTCAAAAGATCTTCCAATGACTGAATCGTTCTCTCTGACTGTCCATCGGTTTGGGGATGATAAGCAGAACTCATTCTTAACTTCGTCCCCAAAGGACCTTGCAACTGTCTCCAAAATCTAGATGTAAATCTAGGATCTCGGTCTGAGACAATGCTCGATGGCACACCATGCAACCTAACAACTTCTTTGATATAAATTTGAGTCAACTTTTCCAAGCTATAACTTTCACCGATAGGTAAGAAGTGCGCACACTTCGTCAACCTATCAATGATAACCCAAATCGCATCATATCTCTTAGGAGTTCGTGGTAATCCAACCACAAAATCCATAGCTATGCTATCCCATTTCCACTCTGGGAAATCTAATGATTGCAATAAACCTGCCGGTTTCTGATGTTCAATCTTAGCTTTCTGACATACCAGGCAAGATAAAACATACTCTGCTACCTCTTTCTTCATCCTTGTCCACCAAAACATTTTCTTCAAATCCTGATACATCTTAGTGGAACCAGGATGAAAACTCAGCTTACTCTTATGTGCTTCCTCTAAAATCATTTTCCTAAGTTCTAAGTCCTCTGGCACACATATTCTATCTCTAAACCTCAACACACCATCTGTTCCTCGACTAAAATCAGAATTCTTACCCTCATCTATACCTTTACTCATCTCCTGAAGATATCTATCTTCAACCTATTTATCCTTAAGCTCCTTCATAAAATCACTACTAATAGTGATCATACCTAAGCAAAATTTATCATCGACCAACTCTATTCCTAAGTTCAGATCTCTGAACTGTCCAAGTAATTGTAACTCTTTAACCATCATTGCAGACACATGCAATGATTTCTTACTCAAAGCATCCGCTACAACATTCGCCTTCCCAGGATGGTACAATAGATCAAACTCATAGTCTTTGATAAACTCCATCCATCTCCGTTGTCTCATATTCAATTCTTTTTATCGAATAAATACTTCAGACTTTTATGATCACTGTAAACATTAAACTTCGCTCCAAACAGAAAGTGTCGCCATATCTTCAATGCGAACACTATTGCTGCCAATTCCAAATCGTGAGTTGGATAATTCCTCTCATGGATTCTCAATTGTCGGGATGCATAAGCTACAACTCTTCCTTCTTGCATTAGAACACATCCCAAACCTTGGTATGACGCATCACAGTATACGTCAAGCTGTCCTAAAGGATCAGGTAATGTTAACACAGGAGATGTAGTCAACTTGTCTTTCAGCTTTTGAAAACTCTGCTCACACTTGTCTGTCCAAACAAAAACTGTATCTTTCCTCGTCAACTGCATCATAGATAACGCAAGCTTTGAGAAACCCTCTATAAACCTCCGATAATATCCAGCTAATCCTAGAAAACTTCTTACCTCACTTACCGACTTAGGCCGTTCCCACTTCAGAACTGTCTCAACCTTAGCTGGATCTACTGCTATTCCTTCCTTATTGATCACATGTCCAAGAAACTGAACTTCCTCCATCCAAAACTCACATTTAGACATTTTAGCATAAAGCTGCCTATCCTTCAAAACTTGCAGCACTACTCTCAAATGTTCCTCATGATCTTCTCGCGAATGAGAATAGATAAGTATATCATCGATGAACACAACGACAAACTTATCAAGGAATGGTCTAAAAATTCTATCCATGTAATCCATGAACACTGCTGGAGCATTAGTTACCCCAAAAGGCATAACTAAATACTCGTAATGTCCATACCTCGTCCTAAAAGCCGTCTTAATTATATCTTCCTTCCTTACTCTAATCTGATGGTATCCAGACCTCAAATCAATCTTAGAAAATACCGCTGCTCCTTTCAGCTGATCCATCAGATCATCTATCCTAGGCAATGGATATTTGTTCTTAATCGTCACCTTGTTCAACTGTCTGTAATCCGTGCATAACCTAGCACTTCCATCTTTTTTCTTAACAAATAACACCGGCGCTCCCCACGGTGAAACACTCGGTCTGATGAACTCTTTCCCCAACATGTCATCTAATTGTTTCTTTAACTCCGCCAACTCCACTGGTGACATCCTATAGGGCGCTATAGATATAGGTCCTGTCCCTGGTACGAGATCTATGGTGAATTCCACCTCTCTCTCTGGTGGCAAACCTGGAACGTCTGGAGGGAAAACTTCTGGGAACTCTCTCACAATAGGCATAGCATCTATACTAGGAGTCTCATTAGTTTCCACTGCGAACAGCATCACGTACTGCCGAGAATCATCACTCCTAATGGATACTCCTTTATTGGCAGAGACTACACTAGAAGACTCAAGAAATGATAAGGTCTTACTAGAACAATCTAGTACTACATGGTTAGCCGAAAGCCAATCCATGCCAAGAATAACATCTATCTGTTGCATAGGCAAACAGATAAGATCAATGAGAAATGTCCTATTTTCAATAATTACAGGACATTGTAAACAAACATACGTAGTAGTCAAAGGGTTACTAGTTGGAGTAGATATGATAAGTTTATAAGGTAAGCTAGAAACAAGTAATTTCAAATGATCTACACATTCATGAGATATAAAGGAACGCGTAGCACCTGAGTCAAACAAAACTGACGAGAGTCTACCCGATACTAAACACATACCTTGTATAAGATCCGCAGATTGAGAAGATTCAGATCCCCTCATGGTAAATACTCTTCCAGTGGCTTGAGGTTTAGCAACTGGTGGTCTTGCTGATGAAACTCCTCTTCCAGCTCCACCTCGATTGCCTCCAGCTCCTCTACCCGCAGCTACTGGTTGCTGCATACCTCTCTGTCTGCATTCACGAGCAAAATGACCTGGTTTTCCACAGATGAAACAACCAGTTTCACGCTGATTCTCCTTACAATCCCCCAGATAATGAGGTCCTCCACATCTAAAACATACTGGGCCTTGTTGCTATTGACCTGCTCCAACCACTGGTGTATTTGTTTGCACTGGTCTATTGTAGGGTCTCTGTCTCCACTGAGAACCAGTATTTCCTCTTCTCTGAAAACCGGGTCGAATGGGACCTCCACTTCTTTGTTGCTTCGGTTCCGCAGCCTGCCTTTGATCTATACTTTCTATAGCACTGCATCTCTCTACCAACTCCGGAAAACTCTGGATGTCAAGAGACACTATTGCTCTTTGCAACTCATGTCGAAGTCCTTCCTCGAACCTTCTACACTGCCAGTCTTCATCAGGAAATCGTTGGTAAAACTCTGAAAATTGAATCAGAGCTTCAAAACGTGACGCATAATCCCCAATCGTCATTGTGCCTTGTTTCAGGTTCATAAACTCTCTCTCTTTCTCGCGACGAACGAGTCGCGGAAAGGATTTCTCTAGAAAGCATTCACAAAATAACTGCCAGCTCATCAATCTGCCCTCGGCTTCCAATAATCTTCTCTTTCCCCTCCACCAAGACTCTGCTCCTCCAGTCAGCATGAAGGCAGCATACGTCACTTTCCTATCTTCCCTACAATGCATAGTACTGAATATCTTCTCTATCTCTTGCACCCACCACTCAGCCTTCTCCAGGTCATAATCTCCTCGAAATTGAGGTGGTTTCCCTTTCAGAAATGTATTCATCCCAGCATCTTCAGCTTCTGCAGCTTTCCTCTGGTTCTACAGTTCTTGTTGTTCTCTGGTCATCTGCATCATCTCAGCGTTCTGTTGTGTCTGTTGTAGCATTGCAGTGGCCAAATCTCTGATAGTCTGGAGAGTCTCAGCTGACTCTCCTCCACTTCCAGTATGAGTGGTCTCATGGTTAACACTTCCAAGAATTCTTTCAGGAATTCCATCATCACTATTTGTACCGCGTCTTCTGCCTCTTCCTCGAGCCATGATTCTGTGAAAGAAATCATCCGCTCTCATTAGTATGACATATAATACTACATAATCAAGTATATACATACCATATGCCATACCAATATTAATTTTCAATAAAATCGGACACACTACCCAACTTCTAAGCATAGTCATAATCCGATGTGGATTCAACTAGACACGGCTAGTAACAACATTCTAAACCTCAATTGTCCCTATGGATGTAAGTTCAATTTTTTTGAAACTTAGTTTATTTTAATTTGTCTTAATGATGTTTTTGGTCCCTGAAAATATAGGCATTTTTTGTTTTGGCCCCTATCTTTTATTTGCTTTGGTTTCAGTTCTTTTAACTTTATCTTTTATTTGAAATAGGTTGATATGGACATGGATTCACAAAGCAAAGGACCAAGCATTGGAGACTCACATTGATATGGACATGGATTCACAAAGAAAAGGACCAAGCATTGAAGACTCACATGGACCCATGACAAGGTCAAGGCTAAGAAGAGTCCAAAATACTCTAAATAAGAGTCCAAGATACCTAGTTAGGGATAGGGCCTAGGACCTTTGTATATAGTAGATTTCATGTAATAAAGGTAGGGATTAAGACCCTTGTATAGAGTAGAGTTCATGTAATAAAAGTGCTTATTCAAAAAGCACTTAGGAATAGTTTAGGATTTGGGCCTATTGGGCCATTAGGCCAACATGGCATAGGAGTAGGAAACATTAGGCCCAAATCAATGCCCACACTTGGGAATTGATAAAGGGAGGCAATAATTTGGCATTAGGAGGAGAATGAGCACTTTGCTCATCTATAGATTGGCTCCATGTAACTCATTTTACAAGTTTGAATTCATTTGATAGGTTTCTCACACTTGAGATTCTAGAGAGAGTTGAGAGTTCTCCTCTTCTTAGTTCATGAGTTGAACCAAATTGATTCTTATCTTGAATTTCCATATTCAAGTGATGAATCCTCCTTTGCCTTATCAATTTCAATCTTCTTCTCCAAGAAGAATGCCATTGTGGCGCCTCCACTTCATCTTCTTCCTATTCAATTTTATACTTTGTTCTTTAATTCTTGCACTTTAATTCTTGCAATTTACTTTCTAGTCATATATCAATTGTTCTTCTCTTCTACTCCTTTTGTTTTCTCTTGATTCTTCACTTGAAGATCAAGTTTCAATTGTGCTTGAATTGTGTTTGATCTCAACTTTTGAAACAATTAGATCAAAGAAGATCCTAAGATGTTTAATGATCAATCCTTGATCACATCATGTGGTATCATAGAGCTAGATCTTTGATCTTCAATTGATTTGAATTTTTTATCCAAATTTTCAAATTATATGATGATCTTTGAGTTGGAACCAATTTTATGATGAAAATGTCATCCCTAATGGCGCCATCAATCACATGAATTGGATGATGAAAAGTAATTTGAATCCAATTGTGATCCTTGATCTAGAATTTGAAATGAGTTTGAATTGATCTTGCTTGAACTTTTGGTGAAAATTTTTTCCCTCCATATTTTCACTTCAATTTTTGGTGCCATACTTTGCATGTGATTCTTGATCACATGTGATTTCGGTTGCTTCTTTAAAATTCAAGCATAGATCTATTTGCCTTACTTTGTGAATTTGAACAACTACAAAATTCAAATTCAAATTTCAATTCACAATAGTAAGATTGATTCAAATTTTAATCAAAAGTACTTAAATGCTTTCATTTTAGTAGAACCTAATACATCTTCATGAAATTTAAGTTGTGGAAATGATGTGTTTATCATCCACTTGAATGAAAGATCTAGGTCTCTAATTACTTGATTTTTGCTCCTTCACTTGGAAATTATTTTACACTACTTGAATTGTTCATATTTCCAAGTATTACACCAATATTGTTCAAATTTGTTCATGATTGAAGGATCTTATTGTAATTTCGAAAATTAAGTGTAATTGCTGTGAAGTTGTAATTATCAAAAGTCAAATAGCTGCAATTTTAAAAAAAAAAATCTGGTGTAAAAAGAAAAAGTGGACCAAAACCGTAAATATACAAAGTTTTGGGACAAAAGTGGAAATTCTGGAAAATTCCAACAAAAGTAAAAGACTTGCCAGTATTTCACATGCTTGTATTTGTATTAATCGTTCACAAATTGATGTAGCACAATTCACAATGATCATTAATGGTTCACAAACACTTTGATTAAATTTGAATTGAACATTATTGATCTCTTTCAACTTATCTTCACATCAATTTGAGTGTGCAATTCTTCTTGAACCTTTTTCTTGCTTGTCTTTTTTACTCCATTAGTTTTGTATTAGCTGTTTTCCAAATTCTTGACCTCTTTGAATTGATTGACTATTGGTTGATTTGTCACTTGTTTTTGGAGACTAATTATTAAGAATCTTGTTTCAACTTGTAGATCCCTTGAGGAGGAAACTCTTGAGTGGAAAGAGACAAGAGATACATCATCTTGTAAAAGTCTAAATTTAGTGATATATACGAGTGGAAATCATTGAGTGAATGGTGAATGAGTGGTGAGGTCCTTGTCTATTCATTTTTTACTTGTAACTCTTTTCTTTCATTAGATCTGTAAGTGTATTTGTTCCTTGTTGGTTTGTAATAATTCTTTTGATTTTTTGTGGTGTAATCTTCATTTAATTTGTATAATTTTCAATTTACTGGAATTTGTATTGTAATCTCTCAAATTGTAAGTGCACCATGGCTTCACATCATGAAGAAGACAATTAAGATTTTCCTCCATCATCACCAAGAACAAGGAACTTGAATAGGAAGTTGGATAGAATGACAAGGAACATAGAAAGAATGTTTGAAAGATTAGAAGTACTTGAGAATAAGGAAGGATCAAGGAGTGACAACTCACAAAGAGGCTCTTTAAATTCGGAAGACAACCATAAGGATAGACCTAGATTTGATAGATGGAGACCTAGACATGAGCATAGAGGAAGAATGAATGAGAGGGATGACAAGTTGCATAATGTGAAGGTAGAGATCCCTAGCTTCCATTGGAATAGTGATCCCAATGCTTACTTGGAATGGGAGACCAAATTGGAGCACATCTTCTCTTGCTACAATTATAGTGAAGAGAAGAAAGTAGCAAGTCTTGAATTTCATGATTATGCTTTAATTTGGTGGGATCAATTGTGTAAAGAAAGAAGGTATGATGAGCAACCAATTAGTACTTGGAGAGAAGAGGTTTTGAGAAAAAGATATGTGCCTTCAAGCTACACTAGAAACCTACACCATAGGCTTCAAAGGTAGAGACAAGGAAGTATGAGTGTAGAAGAATACTACAAAGAGTTGGAGGTCATATTGATTAGAGCAAACATAGAAGAAGATAGAGAGGCAACTATGTCTAGGTTCTTGGGAGGACTCAACCAAGAAAAATCTAAGATGTGGTAGAGCTTTACAACTATGTTGAATTGGAGGACTTGGTGCACCATGCAATCAAGGTTGAAGCACAAGTGAAAAGAAATAAGTCCTTCAAGAGACCCTTCTTCAACAACAACTCATCTTGGAAGGATAATTCCAAAAAGGAGAGTGACTCCTCAAAACAACTTGAAGTTGTTGGTAAAAGTGGATCAAAGTGTTAAGTCTCTAAAATGTCTGTGTGCATTTCCCTAAGTTTTGATGAAAGCTAAACATTGGTTAATGATTTAATTAACCTACTTTGTGGTTGCTAACCTGTCTACTTAGTGTATAGATCATAAAATAGCAAAAATTATCTGTTTGTCCACATGAATGACAACCTGTCTGGATAAGCAAAAGTCAACCCGTCTGCTGACTAGGATTGTTGACTTTCTACAAATCAGTTTCAACCTGTCTCTGCTATGCTCTCATACTCGTCTAAGGTTCTTCGATAGGAACTCAAGAACACGAAGCTTTTGGAAGCTGTCCCCTCTTGCAGAAGACCATGTATCTCTCTCTCATGCTTATCAAGAAATTCAGAAGGTCACTCTCTCAAGCAACCTAGGAAGTCAGAGACAACTTCCAGTTAAAGAATGTTTCCAACATGCTTTATTCCCTAGTACTCTCGGTTATTACACGAAAAGGGAAATATACTCTGCAAAGTACAAAAGCATTCTGCACAACTCTGATTTGGCTACTGCACGATGCATAAAGCCATGATCCTTTATGTTAGAGTACAACCAAAGTCTCCATTGCATTAATGGCTGCCCAGAACGACTCTATAGAATTTAATGAAGCTCTGCTTGAAGCCATCGTTGCAAGGAATATCTCTAACGGATATTAAATGATTGAAGGGTATAAATACAGAAGTCATTGAAGATGAAGATATCAGAGATTACAAAGCATTAAAGAGCCATTACTCTGTTCATTCTTTCTATCTGTATTCTTCAATCATTTGAAGTTATTACGCAGTCTTTCCTAAGTCTACATTTAATCCACTCTCTGAGTGTTAGTGGAAGATCTGTTTGTCTGATTGTATTTATTACAAACAAACTTCTCTAAACAAACCTGTGTGAGCCTGAAGAGGCTAAGTGAGTAAAGAATACTTGTCTTGGAGCCTGAAGAGGCTAGGTGTGCAAACAATACTTGGAGTCTGTAACCTGATCAATTATAGTGGATAAAACTTGGTGCTGCCAAGGACTGGACGTAGCTCTTTGTGTTAAAGAGTGAACCAGGATAAACAACTGTGTTAATCTCTCTTCCCTTAAACTCTTTAGTTATTTTGGTTATATTATTTGCGTTCTAACTAAGGGGTTAAAAGTGTGCATATCAAGCTTGTTTTTCATCTGTGTGATTGTGTGCATTTCTGTGAAAATATACCAGACAGGCGACCTGTCTGTGTAAGCTGTTTTACACCTATCTGAACCTAGCTTCTGTGTACGAAAAGTTTTCAACTTTATTTTAATTTCTGATAAACACAATTCAGCCCCCCTTCTCGTGTTTATAGTTGTCTATTTCAGTTGGTATCAGAGCTCAGCCTCTGGGTTGAGCATCTAACAGTGTAGAGGTAAAAGGTCCTGAAGAATAGACATGACTGCTGGAGCTAGTGGAAGTCACTAAACTGAAGGAGCTTCCTTAACCAGTCCTCCATTCTTCAATGGAGAAAACTACAACTATTGGAAAGATAGATTTCAATGGTTCATTCTATGTACAAACTCTGATCTCTAGGATGTCATCACAGATGGTCCATTCATTCCTAAAAATGATGACAACACTGAAAAGCCAAAAGCTCAGTGGACCCCTTCAAAAAAGGCAAAATGGGAGCTGAGTCACAAAGCCAGATACAACATCATTTGTGCTCTCAGTCCTGATGAATTTGAAAAGGTTTGTGCCTATGATTCTGCTAAAGAAATATGGGATACTTTAGCTGTCACACATGAAGGAACAACCAAAGTCAAAGAATCAAAAATTGCCATACTTGTTAGAAAGTATGAACTGTTTCTCATGGAGGAAGGAGAATCTGTTGCTCAGATGATAGGAAGATTACAAACTATCATCAATGGCCTAAAGTCTCTTGGCAAAGTTTACTCTAATGCTGAGAAGGTTGGAAAGATACTAAGGAGTCTACCTAAGCAGTGGAGACCTTTGGTAACTGCTATCTCTCAAGCCAAGGATCTTACTTCCTTGATTATGGATGAACTTCTTGGTATACTCACTGTTCATGAGCAAGAACTTGGAGATGAAATCACAACAAAGAAGGGCAAGTCAATTGCTCTGAAGGCTGATCAAAAGTCTTCAAAGGCTTCAAAAGCTCTGAAGGCAGACAAGTCATCCAGTGATGCTGACCTGTCTGAACCCGAGGATTCTGAAAGTGATGAAGAATTATCTCTCCTAACCAGAAAGATAAAACTTCTTTTACAGAAAAAGAAGTTCAGAAAGGATAAGCCATTCAGAAGGTTCAACAAGGACATGAACTTCAAAGAATCCACTTCAACAGACAAGAGTTCAATTGTTTGCTATGAGTGCAAGAAGCCAGGTCACATCAAAGCTGAATGTCCTCAACTCAAGAAAGCCCCTTTTAAGAAGTTCTTCAAAAAAAAGAAGAAAGGGATGATGGCTACTTGGGAAGATCGGGAGTCAACATCTTCTGATGAAGAGACATAGGAAGAAGCTAATCTCTGTCTGATGGCCAACACTGACTCAGATTCAGATAACGAGGTACATTCTGACTATGAGGAATTACTTGATGCCTATGAGAAATTCCTGGAGGAATCCAACTGCTTATCTAAGGCTTTCAAATCCCTCAAGGGAGATTATGTTAAGCTTCTCAGTGAGCATAAACAGAAATTCCAAGAGTGTGAGAAGTTTGCCAAAGAGAAAAGTGAGCTGAAGACTGAAAAGTCTGATGAAGCTAAGATCTCTAGTGATACATCACAATCTGAAGAAGTTGAAAAATTCAACAGAAAGTGGAGGAGCTCACTTCTGATCTTGCCAAATTTGTTAGTGGTAGAGATAATCTGATCAAGCTGCTTGGCGATCAGAGGCACTCCCTTAACAAAGAAGGTATTGGATATGTCCATCAGACACATCATAAAGTATCAACTAAAAACTCTAAAGTGCCTGCTAAATCTACTTTCATTAAATCCATACTTGTCTGTAACTTCTGTGGAAAAACTGGACATATTATGTCTAAGTGTATTCATAAGAAAAGAAAGAAGTCTTCACAGACTCCTAAAACTAACAGAAAAGGACCCAGAAAATTATGGGTACCTAAAGAGCAAATAATCTCTGTTGCAGATGTCCTCAACAGCACAAAGAAAACACCACTGCTGGTACCTGGACAGTGGTTGCTCGCGACACATGACAGGAGAAAGGTCTATGTTCCTAGACCTCCAGCTTAAGAAAGGAGGACATGTGGCATTTGGTGGAAATCAGAAAGGGAAGGTTATAGGCATTGGTACTATTGGTGGTAAACCTCCTCTTCCCTCTATATCTAATGTTCTTATGGTTAAAGGATTAAAACACAATTTGCTTAGCATAAGTCAATTTTGTGACAGTGGATTTGATGTCTCCTTTACCAAGGATTTATGTATAGTTAAAGATCTCAGTGGCAAAACCTTCTTTTCAGCTAAAAGGCAACAAAATCTGTATAAGATTGAACTGACTGACCTCTCAGATCAAAGTGTAACCTGTCTGATGTCTAAAGAGGATGAAAGATGGTTATGGCATAAGAAACTAGGACATGCTAGTATGAAACTAATTTCAAAATTAAAAAGGGATAATCTTGTGAGAGGATTGCCTGATATTAGTTTTAAGAAAGATGTTTTGTGTGATGCATGTCAGAGAGGTAAACAAGTAAAATCAAGTTTCAAATCTAAAAACCAAGTATCAATCTCTAGACTGCTTCAGTTGTTACACATGGATCTGTTTGGACCAGTTAGTATTGTTAGCTTAGCTGGAAGAAAATATGGATTTGTCATAGTTGATGACTATTCTAGATCTACATGGGTACTCTTCTTAACCCACAAGGATGAGTCTTTTAGGCTTTCTCAGTATTCTGTAAAAGAGTACAAAATGAGCAGGGTTTCTGTATTTCTATTCTTAGAAGTGACCATGGGGGAGAATTTGAAAATGAGCAGTTTAGACAGTTCTGTGAGGAGAATGGAATCTCTCACAATTTCTCTGCACCTAGAACTTCTCAACAAAATGGAGTGGTTGAGAGAAAGAACAGATCTCTGCAAGAGATGGCTAGATCTATGCTCAATGAGAATAATCTCCCTAAGTACTTTTGGGCAGAAGCAGTAAACACTGCATGTTATGTACAAAACAGAATACTCATTAGGACTTTTCTTAAGAAGACACCCTATGAATTATGGAAAGGAAAAAGCCCCAACATTTCTTACTTTCATGTATTCGGTTGTGAATGCTTCATTCTAAATACTAAGGATCAACTTGGAAAGTTTGACTCCAAGGCAGGTAAAGGTATCTTTGTAGGCTATTCTGAAATGTCTAAAGCTTTTAGAATTTATAATTCTAGAACATCTATTATTGAAGAATCTGTTCATGTCAAATTTAATGATGGTTTAAAGACTGATAAGGAATTATCAGATCTAGAAGATGGTCTTGCAGGTCTCGACATAAATAAGTCAAAAAATCAACAGCCTGACCTGACCAAGTCAGAGCCTGAAGTTGAACCAGTCAGACAAGTCAAGATCTTCATGTTGATCTTAAAAGGGACTGGAAGTTCAAAACTCATCATCATAAGGATCTTATTATTGGAAATCCCTCAGAAGGAGTGAGAACCAGATCCACTTTAAAAGAATCAAGCAATGTGGCCTTCATGTCAGAAATAGAGCCAAAGCACATTGAAGAAGCTTTTGATGATGAAAGCTGGATTCTTGCTATGCAAGAAGAACTCAACCAGTTCACCAGAAATGATGTCTAGACACTTGTCTCAAAGCCCAAAAACAAGTCTGTCATTGGAACAAGATGGGTCTTCAGAAACAAATTGGTTGAGGATGGCAAGGTTGTCAGAAATAAGGCAAGGTTAGTAGCTCAAGGCTATAACCAACAAGAAGGTATTGACTATACTGAAACCTTTGCACCTGTAGCTAGAATAGAAGCTATTCACATTCTGATGTCATATGCTGCACAACACCAAATCACTCTTTTTCAAATGGATGTGAAAGTGCTTTCCTCAATGGTATAATTGAAGAAGAAGTACATGTTAAACAACCACCTGGTTTTGAAGATACTGATAAACCAGATCATGTTTTTAAACTTAAAAAGGCATTATATGGTTTAAAACAAGCACCTAGAGCATGGTATGATAGATTAAGTTCTTTTCTCATGCATAATGGCTTTACTAGAGGACAAGTAGATACTACTCTGTTTAAGAAAAGTTCTAAAGAGAACTTCATCATAGTCCAAATATACGTTGATGATATTATTTTTGGAGCAACTAATGAAAAGCTATGCAAGGACTTTTCCAAGCTAATGCAAGCAGTATTTGAGATGAGCATGATGGGAGAATTAAAGTTCTTCCTTGGATTACAAATCAAACAGACAAGTGATAGAATCTACATCCATCAACAAAAGTATATCAAGGAGATGCTTAAGAAGTACAAAATGGAAAGTGCTAAACTGATGAAAACTCCCATGGAAACCATTGCAAAACTAAGTAAAGATGATGAAGGTAAAAAGGTAGACCAAACTGTCTACATAGGTATGATTGGATCTCTATTATACTTAACTTCAAGCAGACCTGATATTCAATTTAGTGTCTGTATGTGTGCTAGATTTCAATCTGACCCAAGAGAATCTCATCTTAAAGCTGTTAAACAAATATTTAGATATTTGCTTGGGACTACTAATCTTGGTTTGCTATATTTAAGAACTACAGAATACAGATTAGTCAGATTCTGTGATGCTGACTTTGCTGGAGACAGAATAGAAAGGAAAAGCACCAGTGGAGGATGCCACTTCATTGGAGCAAACTTAGTCTCTTGGTCAAGCAAAAGGCAGACAACTATTGCTCTATCTACTGCTGAAGCAGAATACATCTTAGCTTGGGACTATCTAACTATTGGTCAATCATGGTATGATAGATTAAGTTCTTTTCTCATGCATAATGGCTTTACTAGAGGACAAGTAGATACTACTCTGTTTAAGAAAAGTTCTAAAGAGAACTTCATCATAGTCCAAATATACGTTGATGATATTATTTTTGGAGCAACTAATGAAAAGCTATGCAAGGACTTTTCCAAGCTAATGCAAGCAGTATTTGAGATGAGCATGATGGGAGAATTAAAGTTCTTCCTTGGATTACAAATCAAACAGACAAGTGATAGAATCTACATCCATCAACAAAAGTATATCAAGGAGATGCTTAAGAAGTACAAAATGGAAAGTGCTAAACTGATGAAAACTCCCATGGAAACCATTGCAAAACTAAGTAAAGATGATGAAGGTAAAAAGGTAGACCAAACTGTCTACATAGGTATGATTGGATCTCTATTATACTTAACTTCAAGCAGACCTGATATTCAATTTAATGTCTGTATGTGTGCTAGATTTCAATCTGACCCAAGAGAATCTCATCTTAAAGCTGTTAAACAAATATTTAGATATTTGCTTGGGACTACTAATCTTGGTTTGCTATATTTAAGAACTACAGAATACAGATTAGTCAGATTCTGTGATGCTGACTTTGCTGGAGACAGAATAGAAAGGAAAAGCACCAGTGGAGGATGCCACTTCATTGGAGCAAACTTAGTCTCTTGGTCAAGCAAAAGGCAGACAACTATTGCTCTATCTACTGCTGAAGCAGAATACATCTTAGCTGTTAGTTGTTGCTCTCAACTTTTATGGGTAAAACATCAACTTGAGGATTACTCTATTTTTTAGCATAATATATCTGTATGGTGTGATAATTCCAGTGCTATTTGCTTAACTAAAAATCCAATTCAACATTCTAAGGCTAAGCATATAGAAATCAAGCATCACTTTATAAAAGATTATGTTCAGAAAGGTATCTTTGATATTAAGTTTGTTAAAACTGAAAATCAATGGGCTGATATTTTCACTAAACCCTTAGCAGAAGAAAGATTTTTATTTATTAGAGATAATCTAAACATGCATTGCATTGTTGAATGAAATATCTTAGTTTTGAACTGTCTATGCTACCTGTCTTATGATTTTATATCACCTGTATATGATTACCTGTCTGACTCTGCTGAGTCACTGTGCTGAAACTCAACAGTTTTATTGAAATGGTTATTAATTATTTGATACCATTTATTAATCTGAAGCTAATCATGTGCATGGCTGTTTTTAATCTCGAAAACATGTTTTCATTATGTCTTAAGTGGGTGCTACATTTCCCCACAAAAATCGTGCCGTTTTTAAAATTAAAAATGTTTTCTTTCTCTCTCTTGCCTTTATTGCTATAAAAGGCAAATCTTCAGAAAGGTTCAAACTTTACCTTTTCAAATCCCTAAAGTCGTTCTATCTTCGTCTTTTCTTCTCTCCAACCCTTCTCTCTTCCAAAAAACCCTCGAAACCCCTTCTCTAAAACAACGGCATCTTCAAAGCGTCTCTCTTCAAAAGAAATTGTTGAGAAATACAACATGAAGGTTGCTGAAGTAGAGAAGATCCTACCTGGAAAAACTGTTGATCTTAAACAGCTGAAGAAATGGGGTATGGATGTCACTGAAGAGTTGGAATAGTGGACTTCTTTCTTTGACATCAAGGAGCTTGTTCATCCCAAGAGCTTTAAGGCTCAAATGATAGACAAAACTCTTCTTTTCCCCATCAGCTTTTTGGAGTTAGCTACAAGATGTCCAAGGATTGGAGCTACTTTCAAACCTGACTGGGAAGATCAGGTGGGAGTTGAGAATGTCAACATTGCTGTCTATGGTGTTCCCAACCCTGAGAACAAGAAGCCAATCAGCATGGTGCCAAAGTGCTGATTCTAGCACAAGCTGCTGCTAGAGTGTGTGATGCCAAGGAAAGGATCACGAGACAATGTGACCAAGATGGACAGATTTGCTCTGTACCACTTGAATCACAAAATCAAGGTACACATCAACGATCTCATCTACATGTACCTTGAGTCTCTGATCAAGAGGAACAACATGCAAACCTATCCATATGGAATGTTGTTGACAAGGGTTTTCAGGAACAAGCTGTTTGTTCCAAGTGATGTTCATTTTGTGGACATGTCACTTCCTCTTGACAGGAAGGTTCTGTCTATGATGGGCATTGAAGGAATCCCTCTGAAGGATGAAGAGGAAGATAAGCAGATGAAGAAGAAGAAGACTGCTGCTGAGCAGAAGCAGAAGGAGAAAATGGAGAAACCAGTGGTTTCCACTGATGAATCAGAGGTTCCTATCTCTGAAAGAATCTGGAAGCCTGCTGGAAAGGTGGTCAGACAAGACCAAAAACCTTCAGTTTCTGATGATTCTGCTGAAACAGTTGAGCCTCTAAGGTTCAAACTGAAGAATTCCTCTCCCAAGAGGAAGTCAGATGAAGCTGAAGTTGTTGGTGCATCTGCATAACCCAGCAAAAGGAGAAGACTGGTGAAGACCTTTACCAAGGTCAGACAAGTGGAGTCTGAACCTAGTAAAGATGAAGTATCTGCTCAGGGGGAGCAGACAACTCCACCCTTGGAGGAGCCCAAGGAGAAGAAGCCTCTTGATTTTGGAATCATTCCCAGAAAAAGAAGGTCAGGCTACCCAATGCCATTAGTGGCTCATGCTGGAAGGGAAGAAATCCCTGTAGAAGGACCCTCTGCTGAAGCTGTTGCTGCTGCTGCTGCAACTTCTGCTGACCTGTCTGGTGGGACTCAGACAGTTGTTCAACCTGAAGGTGTCACTTCGTCCCCTTCCAAGAAGAAGCCAAAGCTCTTTGAAGATCAGTTTTTATCTTTTTCTATTCCCTCCGCACCATCCTCTCCCCTTCACCAAGGTATCCCCAACTCTATTGTCTCCTCTCCATCTGCTCTTTTTGTTAAACCGCTTTCTGTTGCCTCTCCTTTTCCCTCACCTGTCTCATCACAGCACACCCAAACATCATTTGATGTTGTGTCTGATATGTGTCAGTACTCAGTTGTTCACAGGGACTCAACTCCCAGAGAACAATCTGGCATATCATCAAGACTGTTTGTGAGTGATCTGCAATCTCTGATGACTGCAAGTGTCTCTCACTTATCTGTCATTCCTTCTCCTCCACCTCACATTCTTAACCCTTGTAGGGAGATTTTCTTCTATCCCCCTATCGTTGTGTTCATTAGAACATTGGAAGGATATCACTATCCTGCCTCTGTTGTAATGTTACCTAATATGTCTAGGTATTTCTTTCTCTTAGTAACAGGGTCTAATTCCTTTTTCTGTCATATAGACTCTCTGTTACATTTACCTCCATCTGTCTTAGCCAATAAACCTCTTCCCCCTCCTATACAAATTAGAGTCACTCGTCTGTCTCTATGTGAGAGACTTTCCTGTGTCTTTCCCTCTCTTGATACTGACTTAGTCAGAATCAAACCTGTGTTTAAGTTAGCTTTTCTCCCTTTCTTTTATTTCAGAACCATTCATCAATATATCCTTCCCCGTGTCTCTTCACCCTTCTCTGTACCCAAGGCACCCCCAGTCTTAGCCTTGCCCTAGTATCCAGACCTGTCTACTGCTTCAACCAGCCTGTCTACAAAAGCCCCCTCTTCTCAGATGGTGGACTTATATAGCTTCAATTTACTTAAAGCTTAGCTAGAAGAAGTCAGAAGACAATTGGATGAAGAAGGGCGTGCTAGGCTGCTTTTAGAAAAGAGAGTTGCCTCTCTGTTTTCACTTTTTAGTCAGTCTAGGTAGCTGTTGCTGTAAAAACTGCCTTATACTTAAAAAGCTTATGATGAATGAAAAATCAGTATTATTTTATCATTTATGCTCTTTATTGTTTTCTGGATGTTCCTTTTTGTTGTTGACAAAAGGGGGAGAATGTATAAGATGATTAAGATTAAGTTAAAGTTAAAATTTAAAATTGAGATGATCTTTTGAACTTGAGCTGCATATTTCTCTGATATTAATGATAATTTGTACCAAAGTGCACCTGTCTGCACATTACTTCTGGTTTAGAAAATTTCGACGTGTCTTAATTCTGTTATCTCTTGTGATGATATTTTCTAAGGTTCATTATCTGAATGTTTGTCATCATCAAAAAGGGGGAGATTGTTAAGTCTCTAAAATGTCTGTGTGCATTTCCTTAAGTTTTGATAAAAGCTAAATATTGGTTAATGATTTAATTAACCTACTTTGTGGTTGCTAACCTATCTACTTAGTGTACAGATCATAAAATAGCAAAAATTACCTGTTTGTCCACATGAATGACAACCTGTCTGGATAAGCAAAAGTCAACCCGTCTGCTGACTAGGATTGTTGACTTTCTACAAATCAGTTTCAACCTGTCTCTGCTATGCTCTCATACTCGTCTAAGGTTCTTCGATAGGAACTCGAGTACACGAAGCTTTTGGAAGCTGTCCCCTCTTGTAGAAGACTATTTATCTCTCTCTCACGCTTATCAAGAAATTCAGAAGGTCACTCTCTCAAGCAACCTAGGAAGTCAGACACAACTTCCAGTTAAATAATGTTTCCAACATGCTTTATTCCCTAGTACTCTCGGTTATTACACGAAAAGGAAAATATACTCTGCAAAGTACAAAAGCATTCTGCACAGCTCTGATTTGGCTACTGCACGATGCATAAAGCCATCATCCTTCATGTTAGAGTACAACCAACATCTCCATTGCATTAATGGCTGCCCAGAACGACTCTATTGCATTTAATGAAGCTCTGCTTGAAGCCATCGTTGCAAGGAATGTCTCTAACGGATATTAAATGATTGAAGGCTATAAATACAGAAGTCATTGAAGATGAAGATATCAGAGATTACAAAGCATTAAAGAGCCATTACTCTGTTCATTCTTTCTATCTGTATTCTTCAAACATTTGAAGTTATTACGCAGTCTTTCCTAAGTCTAGATTTAATCCACTTTCTGAGTGTTAGTGAAAGATCAGTTTGTCTGATTGTATTTATTACAAACAAACTTCTCTAAACACACCTGTGTGAGCCTGAAGAGGCTAAGTGAGCAAAGAATACTTGTCTTGGAGCCTGAAGAGGCTAGGTGTACAAAAAATACTTGGAGTCTGTAACCTGATTAGTTATAGTGGATAAAACTTGGTGCTGCCAAGGACTGGACGTAGCTCTTTGTGTTAAAGAGTGAACCAGGATAAACAACTGTGTTAATCTCTCGTCCCTTAAACTCTCGAGTTATTTTGGTTATATTATTTGCGTTCTAACTAAGGGGTTAAAAGTGTGCATATCAAGCTTGTTTTTCATCTGTGTGATTGTGTGCGTTTCTGTGAAAATATACCAGATTGGTGACCTGTCTGTGTAAGCTGTTTTACACCTGTCTGAACCTAGCTTCTGTATGCGAAAAGTTTTTAACTTTATTTTAATTTCTGATAAACACAATTCAACCCCCCTTCTCGTGTTTATAGTTGTCTATTTGACAAAGGCCACAATTCCTATCAAAGACCACAATTCCTAACTCTAAACCTTCAACTTCTAGCCCTTCTTCAAATACTCTTGTACCCCTCCCTCCTAAAGAAATTGGTGAGGATAAAACAAAAATGAGAGAGAATAGGGAGCTTGAGAGAAAAGCCAAGAGTGAAAAAGAATAAAAATAAAAAAATTCAAAAGAAATGAATGTGCCACAAAAGAATATAGAAAAGGCAATTAGAACAAGTGAGCAAAACTTATGCGAAAACCAAAAGGTTAAAGAACAAGATGGCAAAGAATACATAGTTTTAAACGAAAAAGAAGTAAAGCAAATACCTTTGAAAACCATCCATTGTATTTCCTTTGCTCCAACATTTTTGGTAACAAGCCTCTTCCATCTTTTTCTTTACCTACTACCTTTGGGTTTCTTTTGGATAAACTGCAAGTCCCTCCTCAAGAAACTAAAGAAATTCAAAGGCTTGTAGTAATCTATAATGATGCCATCTTGGTACATAGCAAAATACAAGCAAATCTTCTTGAACATTTAAAATGTGTTTTGTTATTACTTGAGATAGACAAACCTTTTGCTAATCTTGAAAATTACACTTTTTGCACCACCAAAAAGGAATTTTTGGGCTATGATGTAAGTTCTAAAGGTGTGCATATTGATAAGGTTAAAAGTGAGGTAAAGGAAGTTTTCTTAGTAGGAAAACCAATAAATAAATTTAAACATAAAGATGTTTGCTTGCCTACTAATACTTCTACCTTACCTATGTGCATTGAACCTATTTTTCAAATTAAAAGCAAACTAATGCACAGTCATCAGGGTTACCATTCATAGAGAGACCTAAAACACATATTAAATATCTTTCCAAATGTTTCTCTCAATAATGATCAAACATTACCCAACAACCATCAAGAGATTACAACTTATGAAAACTATTCAAAAGGGTGGTTTTTAACCCAGGAGGATGGGTTGCAAATTACCACAATAATAAGGGAGTTGCCTTCCCAAATAAGGGAGTTTCCTTCCAATTTTTTTTTTCTTTTAGGAACTTTATAAAAGAATAAACCTAAATATCTTCTTTTTAATGTAGGATTAAAATTCGAGGACGAATTTCCTCAAGAAGGAAGAGATGGTATGAACATGGATTCACAAAGCAAAGGATCAAGCATTGAAGACTCACATGGACTCATGACAAGGTCAAGGCTAAGAAGAGTCATGGATACCTAGTTAGGGATAGGGCCTAGGACCTTTGTATAGAGTAGAGTTCATGTAATAAAGGTAGGGGGATTAGGACCCTTGTATAGAGTAGAGTTCATGTAATAAAAGTGCTTATTCAAAACACACTTAGGAATAGTTCAGGATTTGGGCCTATTGGGCCATTAGGGCAACATGGCAAAGGAGTAGGAAACATTAGGCCCAAATCAAAGCCCACACTTGGGAATTGATGAAGGGAGGCACTAATTTGGCATTAGGAGGAGGATGAGCACTTTGCTCATCTATAAATAGGTTCTATGTAACTCATTTTACAAGTTTGAATTCATTTGATAAGTTTCTCACACTTGAGATTCTAGAGAGAGTTGAGAGTTCTCCTCTTCTTGGTTCATGAGTTGAACCAAATTGATTCTTATCATGAATTTCCATATTCAAGTGTGAATCCTCCTTTGGCTTATCAATTTCAATCTTCTTCTCCAAGAAGAATGCCATTGCGACGCCTTCCACTTCATCTTCTTCCTATTCAATTTTATACTTTGTTCTTTAATTCTTGCACTTTAATTCTTGCAATTTAATTCCTGCAATTTACTTTCTGGTCATATATCAATTGTTCTTCTCTTCTAATCCTTTTGTTTTCTCTTGATTCTTCACTTAAAGATCAAGTTTCATATCAATTGTGCTTGAATTGTGTTTGATCTCAATTTTTGAAACAATTAGATCAAAGAAGATCCTAAAATGTTTAGTGATCAATCTTTGATCACATCATAGGTCCTTGCTGTGACACCCTGCTACCCTTCATGTTATAAAAGCGATAAAGATAAAGATATATAAAATTATCATGCATTTACTCATTTAAATAAATTGATTATCCATGGGTAGAAAGGTCTCACATGAACAAGTTCACAAAACGTGGAAAATAAACCATGTTTTAAACATATGATAACATAGCAAAACAACCCAATCCGATATCACAACAGAGCTGGTGTAAACGTTCCGGAAAAACCTCGGCATACAACTGAAAGTAAACTAACAAAAGGGGAAATCCTAACTATGAGCGGTGGCTCCTCATGTGAATATATGCCTTGACATGTACTTTAGTTTTGATGAATGACAAAAGGGAAAGGTCCAGAAGGACTAAAGTGCAAAAAGCAGAAAGTTATAAAGAGAGCAAGCACAAGGAGCAAAATGGGCATTTCAAAATTTGTATTGATTATTTTAGAAAAGTGTGTAAATGGTAAGTAGAGTTCTCAATTTAATATTGGTCTCACAGACACATGAGACACCCCAATGTCCCACTAAAGAAATCCTAATTAACTAAGCCTTAATCCGTTGTATTAACGTTAGTGTGACTATACATACGAAAATAAATTACTTTGTGGAAGCGATAAAATTAAATTTGTTTAAAACATGCACAGCGGACTAAAACACACATAAGCTATATATACATAATAAGTACGTCTGTCACCCAAGTACGTAAATGCCAACAGCGGGATCCTAGGCTTACTAACAAACACTATCAAACTTAAACTGAACCTAATACATAAGCTGATCACAGGAAACAGGAGAAAAGTCCAATAGCTACCCAGCCCGCCTCTCAAAATACATCCAAAATACAAAATAACCTCACAGAGGCACACAGCCTAACAGACGCATCCGACATATCCACATCATTAGTGATGTGGGCATCTAGAACTACCCTCGCCTTCGCCGTCACAACATCTATATAATTGTGGTGGGATCTTCTGTAGATAGCATTGTGGCCGGTAGTCCTTCCAAGTTGTCGTTCCCATCTTGGCATTGTTGTTCATCTACTATACCGATAACATACATAGAAAGTAGAGAAAGAAGCGAGATAAGCAACTCTAACATAGTCATAAAAATGGGGATGGGGACACATAGAACAACAATTACATATACATATACACATGCAACAAGTAATAGGCAACCACCTTCCGAATCACACCAACACAAAACATCCTTGAAGTTAACTCTCAGTTCAATCCTCTAAGGAGTCTCACTACTATGCATGTCGGCCGATATCTCTCATCCGGATCTCAGCCCCGAGATATTCCCTTATCAAGCCTCTTTGCTTAGGGAACGTTTCCCTTATCAAGCCTCTCTGCTTAGGAAACGTTTCCTTATCAAGCCTCTTCACTTAGGGAATATCAGTTAGTTTGTCTAGGCAACTTTTCCGCTCGCCGTGACCCACGAGAGTGCATCTCTCTGTGAGCTCAGCTCCATCAGAGGTATCTGGGTCGCCTCAGATAGTCAACCTTAGACGTGGACACTCAGGGTAAAGTCGAGATAACTAGGCTATACCGGGGTACACGACGTATTAGGAGCTAACTAATGGTCATTGTGAGCCTCTCGAGTACAACTAACCTCGTATGACTCCCAATCATACGGCTCGCCACCTTGGCAAAATGCAATGCAACAAACATCGCCTTAGTTAACACCGGAACCTTCTTACACATTCACACTCTCACAGCGGATGCCCATACATCCCCGGCCTCAAAGCCACAGTTTCAAGGCGTTACCACGGTGTTAACTCTCAACTCATCCATACAATGTATATTCGTCATAACAATCAGTCAATCACCAATTCTTATATACCAATAGAATAATCATAAAATCATGTTCAGCATACCAAGTATAGCAAATATCATGTATCATTATGCACAAGTCAAACAACACATAAGCATGCAGTTCAGACAACCTCAATCAACATAAAGTCGCTAACTTAAAGCATCAGGATTACTGTCAATAAATCTACAATCATTAAACCCGAGACAATATTAAAATATTAATTTATTTTGGTTTAGCCATTGTCGATTATTTGACATTCTAGTAGGGTCTGGGGCACCCTACACACATGCATATATAATTATTATTCTACGCTTGCCTCCCCGACGATGTCAGTTACTTTCTCCCCACCTTACTGACGTGCGTACTTTTCCATAACGCTCTGATTGCCTATGTGATATCGGCACGAACCTTGTCACGCTTTCCAAAAACAACCTTAATTCTGATATTGACACCCCCGTTATGTGCATTGGACCAAAAATTACCCTGAGCACACGCACGAGGTCCAAAACAGCCAAAAAGACCAAAACAACCACCGAATCAACAACAGGGCTCCAATCAATGAACCAATTTGAATCAAGGCACAAAATTGAGATAGAAACTTACAAGAACAGGAGCTATACGCTGCAAGGTCAGATTCGCCTGCACTCCCACGGTCAACTCCCAGTTGACTGATTCGGCAGAAAAACGTGTAACGGCCTAAAATGCACCGAAAATGATATCGAGACTAAGAATAGGAGTGGAATGAATTTAAATAACTTAAAAACGACAAATGTCAAAGGCATCAACACTGACTTACCTTGATGAAAATGATATGCAAAGACACAACGTCGAAGATGTCGAAGCCGTGAACACGAATACGCGATCGGTTTGAAAATCCGACAACCGAAACCACCTTAACTCAAGCTTATATATGGCACGAAAATGGCTGCCTTTGGGAGAGTTTCTCTTCACTTTTCCTCTTGTTATGTGCCCAAAAGAAGAGAATAAGATGATGACCATGCATTCATTTGCTTTTATATTACCTAGTTTAGGATTATTTAATTATTATCTTAGTTTTAGTGGAAGACAAGTGCCATTGCATGCTTTACTTAGATAGTTAGTAGAAGACAAGTGTCATTGCATCCTTTACTTAGATAGTTAGTGGAAGACAAGTGTCATTGCATGCTTTACTTAGTTTTAGTGAAAGACAAGTGTCATTTCATGCTTTACTTAGATAGCTAGTGGAAAACAAGTGTCATTGCATGCTTTACTTAGATAGTTAGTGGAAGACAAGTGTCATCATGTGTTGCTCCGTTGGCACAACCGGGTGTTTTCTTCTGTATCTTCCTACTGCTGGAATATTTTCTTAATTATTTTAGGCTACTAAAAAAAATTATTATGCTCAAGCCCAACCTAATTTTAATATTCTAATTCTCAATTAATTAATTAACTGACTAATTAATAGCTCGATTTAGCGTTTGTGTGTGTTTCAGACCCGTTTCAACTCCGATTCTCCTCAAACTTGAAACACAAGCTAACTAACACCAAAGGAACATGATTAAGTCTTTATTCATACTTAATCTCTTCCTTAAACCCTAATCAGGAAATCGGGGTGTTACAACACACACTTTTAACATGTGCCAAAAACATTTTAAACATGTTTTATATCTGACAATTAATTGTGCTTAATGAGTAATCAAAATATTAATTGTTAAGTTTTTCAAATTCAAATGTGCTTCGAGCCATAATCGATTATTGGAAACCAATAATCGATTATGATATGTATTAAAAGGCTTTAAATGAGTTTAATGAGTAATTATGATATTAAAGCCGTTGAGTTTGAATTTTGAATTATAATAATCGATTATGTAAAATGTATAATTGATTATGTCCTTTCTGGCTTTCAACGAGCTTCAAACAGAAACCCCGTAATCGATTATGTAATCGATTATGGCTTTTTGTATGAAAGTCAGTGGACTCGTAATCGATTGGTGAGACGCCCAGCTATGCCTCGGTGTTTTATTAGAAAATAAACCTCGATAAATATATTCCTTTTCGTAACTTAACGTGAAAATATGTAGAAATTAAAACTTAACTTCTTAAGCAAACAGATTCATATAGAACATAATATGAAAACATAATTATATTAAACATACTTAATGCATCAGAGTTATCAAACACTGTTTCAGGGCATCCCGTCAATAGGATCCCTAACAGGTGCATAGTTATACAAAACATAAGCGGAAAAGATAAAGCATCACGACACTGACGCACTGGCCGTAACTAAACTAGACCCTACTCATCAGGGGTCATGGCTCGTCCTCCGGCATCCGGTTCGTAGGGAGTCCCATCCAGCTCCTCTTCGTTCAGCTCAGCCACAAGGTCTTCGAACACGATCCATAAGAGATAAAACAAACATACAGAAGATACAAGGAGATAAGAAACAGTTCTATCATCAAAAGCGGAAAAGAGTCATAGTAAACTATACAGTAATTATCACAGACACAGCATCAGTCAAGTCATCCAACTTCCATAAAATTCTTATATTCACTCATACGCTCACTCCTGTAACTAAACCTTGATACTGAACTGGCTACGGTTTCCCTATCATAGTTATGGCTATCGGTCAGTTGTCCAAGCGACACGTCCCATTCCCTGTGCACATCCTTAGTCATGGTGAGAATGCTCATGCAAAGCAATGACACTATAGCTGCACATTTGTCCCGGTGCACACCCCGGACCGTGGGTGCTCATGCAAAGCAATGACACTATAGCTGCACGATTATCCCGGTGCACACCTTCACCATGGTAAGAACGCTCATGCAAAGCGTGACACTATAGCTGCACGATGATCCCGGTGCACACCTCGTCCACTCCCAGAGGTGCTCATGCAAAGCAATGACACTCATAGCTGCACAAGTTAAGTTTACCCTTTGGACGGTCCCACAAGGACTTCGGGTCTCGTATGTGTCCAACATACGGTCATAGAAACAACACAACTTATGAACCTCACAGACTCCTATGGTCATAACCTAGTGCCTTAACCTCTCGTCAAGACCTCAACACATGCTCTATGTCACAACACCTCTTTAACATAATTCATTTAGGTTAGGCACCTCTAAAAGTCATCATGATCCTCACCCCCAAAACAACTCATCTCTTAGACAACATATATATCTTCGCTTAATCCACTAAGCATAAAGTAAATACCACACAGATCATGCATAACATCAAATCAATCAAAGATATTCCAAAACATTAACATAGCACTAAATCAGTTCAATAAAGGTAATAAAACTCAAATCAACCATCAACATCATAAACATCAACCTAATATGGATAAACCTACAATCCCCGAATCACCATGGATGTTTTATAAAAGCAATTTAAAGTGATTCTGGTCTTGTCGATTATTCGACTTCTAGTAGGGTTTAGGTCGCCCTACTTAATTACTACATAATCTACTACTTATCGATTCCGACGATAGGTTGATTCTTTCCCCCACCTGAGTTATCACTGGAAGCTCGAACTCACAGCTCCTTGTTGTCACACCACAAATTACCAATTCCACCTTCAACCAAATGATATAAATACTTATTAATCAAACAAACTCATCTATGTGTATTTTATGCTAGGTTCGACCAACTCATCAAAATGAGGCTAGGATTCTTTTCTCAATCTAAGCTTTTGGATACATATCATTTTGGTTCTAGGTAGCTTAGATCAATTGTTATAACTTGAAAATATTGAATAAAATCATCTAATCCCTTAGGGTAGGGTTTCGGCCCTATATTACAAAATAGGATAGAAAACTTTGTTGGATTCAAGTTTTTGGATTTAACATCAAAAGGTACTAAAGAGTTCAAATCAATGATCCTACTTTGAAAAAAATAAAACAAAACTTCTTTGTTCCAAAGACTCTAGATTCGGCCTCATTCACCAAAATAGGCTAGAAATCTTTAAACCTTCCAATCTCTTAGATTTAGCATCCAAATGTATTAAGGAGCTCAAATCCATGATCATATTGGAAAAATAGAAACAAGACATCCTAGGTCCATAACCTCATAGGTTCGGCCATCATAGGATTACTAGGTTAGAAACCTTTAAACTTTCCAATCTCTTAGACTTAGCATCCTAATGTCTTAAGGAGCTCAAGTCCATGATCATTTTTGGAAAATGAAAACTCAAACATCCTAGCTCCAAAACATTGAGTTTCGGCATAGCCTAGGAGAATGAAGAAAAGTTCTTTGTTTGATGAAAACTCATAGGCATCACAATGTATTAAGAGTTCTAAACCCATGATCATAGTTGAAAAGTTGAATCAAGCCTCCTAAGCCTCAAAACCTCATGGTTTGGCCATCATAGGACAACAAGCTATCAAACCTTCCAACATTATAGACTTTAAGATCAAGGGGTATCTAGAAGCTCAAACACATGATCATTTAAGAACAAGTTGAAACAAACTTCCTAGGCCACCATGTATAGGTTTCGTCCATCCTTGGAAGAAATGACTAGAAGTTTTTTTTTCAAAACAAGCTCATAGTATGTGAAACTAGAGGTTAATACAAGACTATAGAAAGTAGTTTCAACTCAAAAGGATTTTTCTACAATTTTCTAGAGGTTTTAGAAGTTGGAAACCCATTAAGAACACTTAATGAAAAAGTAGAGTAAACTATAAAATAAAAGGTGAAACTTGCAAAAAGATTGGTATGAGAGTATTACCCTTGATGCAAGGATCAACTCTTGTGAAGAACTTGAAGTGAAAATATAAGTAAAAATGCAAGCTTTATGTGCTTGAAGTTGGGAGAGAAAGAAGAAAATGAAGAAGAAAATGGAGTTTTTAGTTGTAGGAGGAAGAAATGAGAGAAAGGAAGAAGATGAAGTGTTAATATAGAGGAAGAGAGAGGGATTTTCGTGCTTGAGGAGAGAGGAAATGTGCTTGGGCTCCAAGTTTTGGTTGTGGTGTGTTTGGTTGGAAAAAGTGAGGTAAAATGAGTTTTAGGAATAAAAAAAAATTAAATTCAAAAACTGTCATGATTACTACTTTTAGATGTGTCATAAACTTTAGTCCATCAAGTCACATCAACCCTCATCAAGTCACTTCAACTCTTTTATGTTCCCCATTCTGCTCCATTGCATTCCCGGTTCAAGTTCCCGATCGTAATTTCGCCCGAATAAAATATTACATTTTTTTTCCGAACTCAAATTTTTTAAATTAACCAATGTTCAAGGAAACACTATAAAAACACTAATGATTTCGTTCACGGGTCAAATTTAGGTTTTCTGCTCAGTAAAAACGCAGACCGAGCTCCGTCTGAATTTTCAACCCAAATTTTCACCATAGCCTTCTACCATGAGATAGACTACGAATATGATTTTATTTTCATTAAAAAATATATTTTCTAATTTTCATATTAAAATATAATAACTTATTTTTTTAATTGGTTAAACAATATAATGAAAATCAGGCTGTTACAATTGGTATAATCAATTATGTCTTTTCTGTCAAAAATGCGCTTCCTGAAAAATGCTTTAAATAATCGATTATGACTTTGCAATAATCGATTATGACGCGACATAAATGAATTTTAAGAGGCTTGACCTAATTTCTTTTGAACCATCACCTTCCCATATAAAAGCAAGTTTAGGCAGCCTTCAGACAGACACAACACACTACTATCATACTGTGTGCTAAAACTCTGATCAATTTTATTTATACTACTTTTCTCTTGAACTTCACTTGACCATATTATTTTTAGAGTTCTACACACCATATAGGTGTTGTTATTCTTGTTCTTCAATTTGTTTAATCAGCACTATCAAGAGTGCATATTGTTGGTAAGAGTCGGATTGACTCAAGCCTTCTTTTTCTACACCAAGTTTGCAAGAGAGGTGATATCTCTTGGGGTGTTTCTTGGATGTGATTTCCAAGTGTTTACAAGAGAGGTGATACCTCTTGGGGTGTTCTTGGATGTGATTTTCAAGTGTTTACAAGGGAGATGATATTCCTTGTGGTTGACAAGAGAGGTGATATCTCTTGGGTTATTGTCTTGAGACTCTTTCACTGGGGAGGTGATATCCCTGGTCTGTGAAGAGTGCTCTCTATTGTAAAGGTTCTAGTTGATCCTGTTTAAAAACTAGAGTTGATTGAAAACCCTTAGTGGTATTGCCTTGGGGACTGGACGTAGGCCACGTGGGTAGTTTGTGGCCGAACCAGGATATATTGCTGTGTTCTTTTCTCATCTCTTATCTCTTTACTTGCGTAATTGATTTTTGCTTAAACACTTTTATTTGCACCAGACGTTTACAAATTGCTTTACAAAGTATTTTAAAAGGATTATAATTTTAATTTGTTAAAGTTTTTGAAAAATATTGTTCACACACAATTCACCCCCCCCCCCCCTCATGTGTTTGGAGTCAGTTGTCAACAAGTGGCATCAGAGCTTAACTCTTGGATATAAAGGGCGAAACCGCCTCAAGAGGTAACAGGACTTCAAACCGGTTTTGTAATAAGGGAAACTCCGTAAACATACCCCCATCTTTCAATGGTGAAGGGTATGGTTATTGGAAAGAAAGAATGTAAATTTTTTTGGAAGCTTCTGATATTGATATTTGGGATGCTGTGGAAAATGGTCCATTTGTCCCCAAGCACGAAGTTGATGGTGCTTTAGTGGATAAACAGAAAAATCTTTGGACCGACGCAGACAAGAAAAAGGTCCAATACAATTTGAAAACTAGGAATGTTATCACTTCAGCTTTAAGCTATGATGAGTTCTATAGGGTCTCAAATTGCAAGACCGCTAAAGAAATGTGGGACACCCTTCAATTGACCCATGAAGGTACTACCGAGGTCAAAAGGGCTAGGATGAACACATTGACCCATGAGTATGAGCTATTTAGGATGATACATGGTGAAAGCATACAAGATATGCAGAAATGTTTTACCCATATTATAAATCATCTTAGGGCTCTTGGGAAATCTTTTAATAATGAGGATTTGATAAATAAAGTGCTTAGATGTTTGAGTAGAAATTGGCAACCCAAAGTAACTGCTATATCTGAATCTAGAGATTTTTCATCCATGTCTTTGGCTACTTTGTTTGGAAAATTGCAGGAACACGAGCTTGAACTATATCGCCTCATGGAAAGTGAGGAAAATGATAATAAGATAAATAATGGCCATGCACTCAAAGCACGCATGATTGAAAATGATGAAGGGAGTGACGTTGGTGATTATGATAGCCTTGATGAAGACGAGGAGGAGATGAGCCAAATGATCCGCAAGTTTAAGAAATTCTTAAGGCGAAAAGGCAAAGCAAAACAAGTCTCCGATTCTTAAAAGAAAGATGAGGAAGAAGGAACCTCTTTCATCCCAACATGCTACAAGTGCGGCAAAAAGGGTCATATAAAACCCGACTGTCCTAAAGGCCAAAGAAAACATGAGAAATCGGATAAAAGGCCACAAAAGGACCGAAGAGAAAGGAGGGCCTATATTGCTTGGGAAGACAATGATATGGATTCATCCGATGAGTCGGATAATGAAGAGGCAAATTTATGTCTCATGGCAAATCATGAGGAAGTTGAGGTAAACGACCTTGAACTTGAAACTGATTTATCTTATGATGATTTACTTATTGCTTGTGAAGAATTAAATGATGAAACTATTAGACTTCGAAAAATTATTTCCTCATCAAAGAAAACCATCTCTAACCTTGAATCTAAAATCGATGTTTTAAACAAAGAGATGGAAGCCCTTAAGGAAAAACTAGTTGTTTTAAACGAAACTTCATCATGCTTATCTTGTGAAAATAAAAAGAATGAAGTTTATGAATGTGATGAATGCAACGTTTTGAAAATTAAAATTGAGGACTTATATAACACGCTTGCTAAATTCACAATGGGACGGGATAACCTAAATGTTCTTTTGGGAAATCAAAAGGGAATGTATGACAAAGCTGGTTTAGGTTATCACCCAAAATTTCATGAAAAATCTTTTAAGAATTTTTTTGGTCCAAGCAACATGTCCAACAGTCCTTTTGTTAAATGCTTTCATTGTGGTAGGAAAGGCCACACTGCCTCTATTTGTAACATTAAGAAAAACAAAGGCATGAATATTAAAAATGCATGGATTTCAAAGGGCTCATTGCCCAAGACTAATGTTCAAGGACCCAAAATGGTTTGGGTACCAAAGGCCAAAATATGATTTTGTTTCGCAGGAGTGCTTGAAGACCAAGAACTAAAATTGGAATCTTAATAGTGGTCATTCAAAGCACATGACGGGAGACAAACACAAATTCTCCTATCCATCGTCCAAAAATGGCAGTTATGTTTTTCTATTGTGTCAACTGTAAAGGGTATGAGTGTGAAAAATAGGCTACAGGCATTCCCTAAAAGAACTTGACAATATTCTGAAAATTCGAAGAAATAATCGATTATGGACAGACTATAATCGATTACCATAAGTCAGGGAGGTCAGAATCGATTACTAAAATCGATTATACCCAAAACGAGGAGAAAGGATCAATAGTCAGAAAGGCTCTAATCGATTACAATAATCGATTACTCGAAAAGGGAAGAAAGAAGAAAAAAGTCAGAGGGCTTGTAATCAATTACTATAATCGATTACTCGCGAAAGAATTCCAGCAATGTGAAGTGAGAAAACTCAAGGGAAGATATTGCATATTTGAAAGCTTGTTGCAAATAAGAACACAACATTACACTAACTCAATAAGCTTCTTAATCCCCAAATCCCTTATTTATATTGTAGATTATTTGATGCTTGAAAAATGTTGAGATAAAATGTTTTTCTACCCTTGTCTCCAATAAATGATGAAATGCTATCTTGAAAAATTATTTTCGAAAGGGGGAGAAATATCTGCATGCTTAAAGGGAAATAAATATACAAAATCATATACTTTCTAAAGGGGGAAAACTTTTCTTTGAATCCTGGTACTTGCTTCCACACTATGATTGAATTATGCTGATGCCTGCATATAATTTTTTGTCTATATTTCTTGCCTGAATATATGCCTTGATTTATTTGTTTCTTTTCCCGCTTTTTGATAATGCCAAAAGGGGGAGAGTTATCTGATTGCATGACTCAGGGGGAGTGGATTTGAATGTATGCATAAAGTGAGGGGGAGTAGAGCATTGAATTACGCTTAGAACTTTAATGTTTCTTATTTAACTGCTCTAACCCTATTCTTGAGCAAATCCCTCCATGAGATGTTTGTCATCATCAAAAAGGGGGAGAATGTGAATATATGCCTTGACAGGTACTTTAGTTTTGATGAATGACAAAAGGGAAAGGTCCAGAAGGACAAAAGTGCAAAAAGCAGAAGATTATAAAGCAAGCAAGCACAAGGGGCAAAATGGGCATTTCAATATTTGTATTGATTGTTTTAGAAAAGTGTGTAAATGGTAAGTAGAGTTCTCAATTTAATATTGGTCTCACACACACATTTTTAACATGTGCCAAAAACATTTTAAACATGTTTTATATCTGACAATTAATTGTGCTTAATGAGTAATCAAAATATTAAGTGTTAAGTTTTTCAAATTCAAATGTGCTTCGAGCCATAATCGATTATGGGAAACCAATAATCGATTATGATATGTATTAAAAGGCTTTAAATGAGTTTAATGAGTAATTATGATATTAAAGCCGTTGAGTTCGAATTTTGAATTAGAATAATCGATTATATAAAATGTATAATCGATTATGTCCTTTCTGGCTTTCAACGAGCTTCAAACAGAAACCCCGTAATCGATTATGTAATCGATTATGGCTTTTTGTATGAAAGTCAGTGGACTCGTAATCGATTGGTATAATCGATTATGTCTTTTCTATCAAAAATGCGCTTCCTGAAAAATGCTTTAAATAATCGATTATGACTTTGCAATAATCGATTATGACGCGACAGAAATGAATTTTAAGAGGCTTGACCTAATTTCTTTTGAACCATCACCCTTCCCATATAAAAGCAAGTTTAGGCAGCCTTCAAACAGACACAACACACTACTATCATACTCTGTGCTAAAACTCTGACCAATTTTCTTTATATTACTTTTCTCTTGAACTTCACTTGACCATATTATTTTGAGAGTTCTACACACCATATAGGTGTTGTTATTCTTGTTCTTCAATTTGTTTAATCAGCACTATTAAGAGTGCATATTGTTGGTAACAGTTGGATTGACTCAAGCCTTCTTTTTCTACACCAAGTTTGCAAGAGAGGTGATATCTCTTGGGGTGTTTCTTGGATGTGATTTCCAAGTGTTTACAAGAGAGGTGATACCTCTTGGGGTGTTCTTGGATGTGATTTTCAAGTGTTTACAAGGGAGATGATATTCCTTGTGGTTGACAAGAGAGGTGATATCTCTTGGGTTATTGTCTTGAGACTCTTTCACTGGGGAGGTGATATCCCTGGTCTGTGAAGAGTGCTCTCTATTGTAAAGGTTCTAGTTGATCCTGTTTAAAAACTAGAGTTGATTGAAAACCCTTAGTGGTATTGCCTTGGGGACTGGACGTAGGCCACGTGGGTAGTTTGTGGCCGAACCAGGATATATTGCTGTGTTCTTTTCTCATCTCTTATCTCTTTACTTGCGTAATTGATTTTTGCTTAAACACTTTTATTTGCACGAGACGTTTACAAATTGCTTTACAAAGTATTTTAAAAGGATTATAATTTTAATTTGTTAAAGTTTTTGAAAAATATTGTTCACACACAATTCACCCCCCCCCCTCATGTGTTTGGAGTCAGTTGTCAACAAGTGGCATCAGAGCTTAACTCTTGGATATAAAGGGCGAAACCGCCTCAAGAGGTAACAGGACTTCAAACCGGTTTTGTAATAAGGGAAACTCCGTAAACATACCCCCATCTTTCAATGGTGAAGGGTATGGTTATTGGAAAGAAAGAATGTAAATTTTTTTGGAAGCTTCTGATATTGATATTTGGGATGCTGTGGAAAATGGTCCATTTGTCCCCAAGCACGAAGTTGATGGTGCTTTAGTGGATAAACAGAAAAATCTTTGGACCGACGCAGACAAGAAAAAGGTCCAATACAATTTGAAAACTAGGAATGTCATCACTTCAGCTTTAAGCTATGATGAGTTCTATAGGGTCTCAAATTGCAAGACCGCTAAAGAAATGTGGGACACCCTTCAATTGACCCATGAAGGTACTACCGAGGTCAAAAGGGCTAGGATGAACACATTGACCCATGAGTATGAGCTATTTAGGATGATACATGGTGAAAGCATACAAGATATGCAGAAATGTTTTACCCATATTATAAATCATCTTAGGGCTCTTGGGAAATCTTTTAATAATGAGGATTTGATAAATAAAGTGCTTAGATGTTGGAGTAGAAATTGGCAACCCAAAGTAACTGCTATATCTGAATCTAGAGATTTTTCATCCATGTCTTTGGCTACTTTGTTTGGAAAATTGCAGGAACACGAGCTTGAACTATATCGCCTCATGGAAAGTGAGGAAAATGATAATAAGATAAATAATGGCCATGCACTCAAAGCACGCATGATTGAAAATGATGAAGGGAGTGACGTTGGTGATTATGATAGCCTTGATGAAGACGAGGAGGAGATGAGCCAAATGATCCGCAAGTTTAAGAAATTCTTAAGGCGAAAAGGCAAAGCAAAACAAGTCTCCGATTCTTAAAAGAAAGATGAGGAAGAAGGAACCTCTTTCATCCCAACATGCTACAAGTGCGGCAAAAAGGGTCATATAAAACCCGATTGTCCTAAAGGCCAAAGAAAACATGAGAAATCGGATAAAAGGCCACAAAAGGACCGAAGAGAAAGGAGGGCCTATATTGCTTGGGAAGACAATGATATGGATTCATCCGATGAGTCGGATAATGAAGAGGCAAATTTATGTCTCATGGCAAATCATGAGGAAGTTGAGGTAAACGACCTTGAACTTGAAACTGATTTATCTTATGATGATTTACTTATTGCTTGTGAAGAATTAAATGATGAAACTATTAGACTTCGAAAAATTATTTCCTCATCAAAGAAAACCATCTCTAACCTTGAATCTAAAATCGATGTTTTAAACAAAGAGATGGAAGCCCTTAAGGAAAAACTAGTTGTTTTAAACGAAACTTCATCATGCTTATCTTGTGAAAATAAAAAGAATGAAGTTTATGAATGTGATGAATGCAACGTTTTGAAAATTAAAATTGAGGACTTATATAACACGCTTGCTAAATTCACAATGGGACGGGATAACCTAAATGTTCTTTTGGGAAATCAAAAGGGAATGTATGACAAAGCTGGTTTAGGTTATCACCCAAAATTTCATGAAAAATCTTTTAAGAATTTTTTTGGTCCAAGCAACATGTCCAACAGTCCTTTTGTTAAATGCTTTCATTGTGGTAGGAAAGGCCACACTGCCTCTATTTGTAACATTAAGAAAAACAAAGGCATGAATATTAAAAATGCATGGATTTCAAAGGGCTCATTGCCCAAGACTAATGTTCAAGGACCCAAAATGGTTTGGGTACCAAAGGCCAAAATATGATTTTGTTTCGCAGGAGTGCTTGAAGACCAAGAACTAAAATTGGAATCTTAATAGTGGTCATTCAAAGCACATGACGGGAGACAAACACAAATTCTCCTATCCATCGTCCAAAAATGGCAGTTATGTTTTTCTATTGTGTCAACTGTAAAGGGTATGAGTGTGAAAAATAGGCTACAGGCATTCCCTAAAAGAACTTGACAATATTCTGAAAATTCGAAGAAATAATCGATTATGGACAGACTATAATCGATTACCATAAGTCAGGGAGGTCAGAATCGATTACTAAAATCGATTATACCCAAAACGAGGAGAAAGGATCAATAGTCAGAAAGGCTCTAATCGATTACAATAATCGATTACTCGAAAAGGGAAGAAAGAAGAAAAAAGTCAGAGGGCTTGTAATCAATTACTATAATCGATTACTCGCGAAAGAATTCCAGCAATGTGAAGTGAGAAAACTCAAGGGAAGATATTGCATATTTGAAAGCTTGTTGCAAATAAGAACACAACATTACACTAACTCAATAAGCTTCTTAATCCCCAAATCCCTTATTTATATTGTAGATTATTTGATGCTTGAAAAATGTTGAGATAAAATGTTTTTCTACCCTTGTCTCCAATAAATGATGAAATGCTATCTTGAAAAATTATTTTCGAAAGGGGGAGAAATATCTGCATGCTTAAAGGGAAATAAATATACAAAATCATATACTTTCTAAAGGGGGAAAACTTTTCTTTGAATCCTGGTACTTGCTTCCACACTATGATTGAATTATGCTGATGCCTGCATATAATTTTTTGTCTATATTTCTTGCCTGAATATATGCCTTGATTTATTTGTTTCTTTTCCCGCTTTTTGATAATGCCAAAAGGGGGAGAGTTATCTGATTGCATGACTCAGGGGGAGTGGATTTGAATGTATGCATAAAGTGAGGGGGAGTAGAGCATTGAATTACGCTTAGAACTTTAATGTTTCTTATTTAACTGCTCTAACCCTATTCTTGAGCAAATCCCTCCATGAGATGTTTGTCATCATCAAAAAGGGGGAGAATGTGAATATATGCCTTGACAGGTACTTTAGTTTTGATGAATGACAAAAGGGAAAGGTCCAGAAGGACAAAAGTGCAAAAAGCAGAAGATTATAAAGCAAGCAAGCACAAGGGGCAAAATGGGCATTTCAATATTTGTATTGATTGTTTTAGAAAAGTGTGTAAATGGTAAGTAGAGTTCTCAATTTAATATTGGTCTCACACACACATTTTTAACATGTGCCAAAAACATTTTAAACATGTTTTATATCTGACAATTAATTGTGCTTAATGAGTAATCAAAATATTAAGTGTTAAGTTTTTCAAATTCAAATGTGCTTCGAGCCATAATCGATTATGGGAAACCAATAATCGATTATGATATGTATTAAAAGGCTTTAAATGAGTTTAATGAGTAATTATGATATTAAAGCCGTTGAGTTCGAATTTTGAATTAGAATAATCGATTATATAAAATGTATAATCGATTATGTCCTTTCTGGCTTTCAACGAGCTTCAAACAGAAACCCCGTAATCGATTATGTAATCGATTATGGCTTTTTGTATGAAAGTCAGTGGACTCGTAATCGATTGGTATAATCGATTATGTCTTTTCTATCAAAAATGCGCTTCCTGAAAAATGCTTTAAATAATCGATTATGACTTTGCAATAATCGATTATGACGCGACAGAAATGAATTTTAAGAGGCTTGACCTAATTTCTTTTGAACCATCACCCTTCCCATATAAAAGCAAGTTTAGGCAGCCTTCAAACAGACACAACACACTACTATCATACTCTGTGCTAAAACTCTGACCAATTTTCTTTATATTACTTTTCTCTTGAACTTCACTTGACCATATTATTTTGAGAGTTCTACACACCATATAGGTGTTGTTATTCTTGTTCTTCAATTTGTTTAATCAGCACTATTAAGAGTGCATATTGTTGGTAACAGTTGGATTGACTCAAGCCTTCTTTTTCTACACCAAGTTTGCAAGAGAGGTGATATCTCTTGGGGTGTTTCTTGGATGTGATTTCCAAGTGTTTACAAGAGAGGTGATACCTCTTGGGGTGTTCTTGGATGTGATTTTCAAGTGTTTACAAGGGAGATGATATTCCTTGTGGTTGACAAGAGAGGTGATATCTCTTGGGTTATTGTCTTGAGACTCTTTCACTGGGGAGGTGATATCCCTGGTCTGTGAAGAGTGCTCTCTATTGTAAAGGTTCTAGTTGATCCTGTTTAAAAACTAGAGTTGATTGAAAACCCTTAGTGGTATTGCCTTGGGGACTGGACGTAGGCCACGTGGGTAGTTTGTGGCCGAACCAGGATATATTGCTGTGTTCTTTTCTCATCTCTTATCTCTTTACTTGCGTAATTGATTTTTGCTTAAACACTTTTATTTGCACGAGACGTTTACAAATTGCTTTACAAAGTATTTTAAAAGGATTATAATTTTAATTTGTTAAAGTTTTTGAAAAATATTGTTCACACACAATTCACCCCCCCCCCCCTCATGTGTTTGGAGTCAGTTGTCAACAAGTGGCATCAGAGCTTAACTCTTGGATATAAAGGGCGAAACCGCCTCAAGAGGTAACAGGACTTCAAACCGGTTTTGTAATAAGGGAAACTCCGTAAACATACCCCCATCTTTCAATGGTGAAGGGTATGGTTATTGGAAAGAAAGAATGTAAATTTTTTTGGAAGCTTCTGATATTGATATTTGGGATGCTGTGGAAAATGGTCCATTTGTCCCCAAGCACGAAGTTGATGGTGCTTTAGTGGATAAACAGAAAAATCTTTGGACCGACGCAGACAAGAAAAAGGTCCAATACAATTTGAAAACTAGGAATGTCATCACTTCAGCTTTAAGCTATGATGAGTTCTATAGGGTCTCAAATTGCAAGACCGCTAAAGAAATGTGGGACACCCTTCAATTGACCCATGAAGGTACTACCGAGGTCAAAAGGGCTAGGATGAACACATTGACCCATGAGTATGAGCTATTTAGGATGATACATGGTGAAAGCATACAAGATATGCAGAAATGTTTTACCCATATTATAAATCATCTTAGGGCTCTTGGGAAATCTTTTAATAATGAGGATTTGATAAATAAAGTGCTTAGATGTTGGAGTAGAAATTGGCAACCCAAAGTAACTGCTATATCTGAATCTAGAGATTTTTCATCCATGTCTTTGGCTACTTTGTTTGGAAAATTGCAGGAACACGAGCTTGAACTATATCGCCTCATGGAAAGTGAGGAAAATGATAATAAGATAAATAATGGCCATGCACTCAAAGCACGCATGATTGAAAATGATGAAGGGAGTGACGTTGGTGATTATGATAGCCTTGATGAAGACGAGGAGGAGATGAGCCAAATGATCCGCAAGTTTAAGAAATTCTTAAGGCGAAAAGGCAAAGCAAAACAAGTCTCCGATTCTTAAAAGAAAGATGAGGAAGAAGGAACCTCTTTCATCCCAACATGCTACAAGTGCGGCAAAAAGGGTCATATAAAACCCGATTGTCCTAAAGGCCAAAGAAAACATGAGAAATCGGATAAAAGGCCACAAAAGGACCGAAGAGAAAGGAGGGCCTATATTGCTTGGGAAGACAATGATATGGATTCATCCGATGAGTCGGATAATGAAGAGGCAAATTTATGTCTCATGGCAAATCATGAGGAAGTTGAGGTAAACGACCTTGAACTTGAAACTGATTTATCTTATGATGATTTACTTATTGCTTGTGAAGAATTAAATGATGAAACTATTAGACTTCGAAAAATTATTTCCTCATCAAAGAAAACCATCTCTAACCTTGAATCTAAAATCGATGTTTTAAACAAAGAGATGGAAGCCCTTAAGGAAAAACTAGTTGTTTTAAACGAAACTTCATCATGCTTATCTTGTGAAAATAAAAAGAATGAAGTTTATGAATGTGATGAATGCAACGTTTTGAAAATTAAAATTGAGGACTTATATAACACGCTTGCTAAATTCACAATGGGACGGGATAACCTAAATGTTCTTTTGGGAAATCAAAAGGGAATGTATGACAAAGCTGGTTTAGGTTATCACCCAAAATTTCATGAAAAATCTTTTAAGAATTTTTTTGGTCCAAGCAACATGTCCAACAGTCCTTTTGTTAAATGCTTTCATTGTGGTAGGAAAGGCCACACTGCCTCTATTTGTAACATTAAGAAAAACAAAGGCATGAATATTAAAAATGCATGGATTTCAAAGGGCTCATTGCCCAAGACTAATGTTCAAGGACCCAAAATGGTTTGGGTACCAAAGGCCAAAATATGATTTTGTTTCGCAGGAGTGCTTGAAGACCAAGAACTAAAATTGGAATCTTAATAGTGGTCATTCAAAGCACATGACGGGAGACAAACACAAATTCTCCTATCCATCGTCCAAAAATGGCAGTTATGTTTTTCTATTGTGTCAACTGTAAAGGGTATGAGTGTGAAAAATAGGCTACAGGCATTCCCTAAAAGAACTTGACAATATTCTGAAAATTCGAAGAAATAATCGATTATGGACAGACTATAATCGATTACCATAAGTCAGGGAGGTCAGAATCGATTACTAAAATCGATTATACCCAAAACGAGGAGAAAGGATCAATAGTCAGAAAGGCTCTAATCGATTACAATAATCGATTACTCGAAAAGGGAAGAAAGAAGAAAAAAGTCAGAGGGCTTGTAATCAATTACTATAATCGATTACTCGCGAAAGAATTCCAGCAATGTGAAGTGAGAAAACTCAAGGGAAGATATTGCATATTTGAAAGCTTGTTGCAAATAAGAACACAACATTACACTAACTCAATAAGCTTCTTAATCCCCAAATCCCTTATTTATATTGTAGATTATTTGATGCTTGAAAAATGTTGAGATAAAATGTTTTTCTACCCTTGTCTCCAATAAATGATGAAATGCTATCTTGAAAAATTATTTTCGAAAGGGGGAGAAATATCTGCATGCTTAAAGGGAAATAAATATACAAAATCATATACTTTCTAAAGGGGGAAAACTTTTCTTTGAATCCTGGTACTTGCTTCCACACTATGATTGAATTATGCTGATGCCTGCATATAATTTTTTGTCTATATTTCTTGCCTGAATATATGCCTTGATTTATTTGTTTCTTTTCCCGCTTTTTGATAATGCCAAAAGGGGGAGAGTTATCTGATTGCATGACTCAGGGGGAGTGGATTTGAATGTATGCATAAAGTGAGGGGGAGTAGAGCATTGAATTACGCTTAGAACTTTAATGTTTCTTATTTAACTGCTCTAACCCTATTCTTGAGCAAATCCCTCCATGAGATGTTTGTCATCATCAAAAAGGGGGAGAATGTGAATATATGCCTTGACAGGTACTTTAGTTTTGATGAATGACAAAAGGGAAAGGTCCAGAAGGACAAAAGTGCAAAAAGCAGAAGATTATAAAGCAAGCAAGCACAAGGGGCAAAATGGGCATTTCAATATTTGTATTGATTGTTTTAGAAAAGTGTGTAAATGGTAAGTAGAGTTCTCAATTTAATATTGGTCTCACACACACATTTTTAACATGTGCCAAAAACATTTTAAACATGTTTTATATCTGACAATTAATTGTGCTTAATGACTAATCAAAATATTAAGTGTTAAGTTTTTCAAATTCAAATGTGCTTCGAGCCATAATCGATTATGGGAAACCAATAATTGATTATGATATGTATTAAAAGGCTTTAAATGAGTTTAATGAGTAATTATGATATTAAAGCCGTTGAGTTCGAATTTTGAATTAGAATAATCGATTATATAAAATGTATAATCGATTATGTCCTTTCTGGCTTTCAACGAGCTTCAAACAGAAACCCCGTAATCGATTATGTAATCGATTATGGCTTTTTGTATGAAAGTCAGTGGACTCGTAATCGATTGGTATAATCGATTATGTCTTTTCTATCAAAAATGCGCTTCCTGAAAAATGCTTTAAATAATCGATTATGACTTTGCAATAATCGATTATGACGCGACAGAAATGAATTTTAAGAGGCTTGACCTAATTTCTTTTGAACCATCACCCTTCCCATATAAAAGCAAGTTTAGGCAGCCTTCAAACAGACACAACACACTACTATCATACTCTGTGCTAAAACTCTGATCAATTTTCTTTATATTACTTTTCTCTTGAACTTCACTTGACCATATTATTTTGAGAGTTCTACACACCATATAGGTGTTGTTATTCTTGTTCTTCAATTTGTTTAATCAGCACTATTAAGAGTGCATATTGTTGGTAACAGTTGGATTGACTCAAGCCTTCTTTTTCTACACCAAGTTTGCAAGAGAGGTGATATCTCTTGGGGTGTTTCTTGGATGTGATTTCCAAGTGTTTACAAGAGAGGTGATATCTCTTGGGGTGTTCTTGGATGTGATTTCCAAGTATTTACAAGGGAGGTGATATTCCTTGTGGTTGACAAGAGAGGTGATATCTCTTGGGTTATTGTCTTGAGACTCTTTCACTGGGGGAGGTGATATCCCTGGTCTGTGAGGAGTGCTCTCTATTGTAAAGGTTCTAGTTGATCCTGTTTAAAAACTAGAGTTGATTGAAAACCCTTGGTGGTATTGCCTTGGGGACTGGACGTAGGCCACGTGGGTAGTTTGTGGCCGAACCAGGATATATTGTTGTGTTCTTTTCTCATCCCTTATCTCTTTACTTGCGTAATTGATTTTCGCTTAAACGCTTTAATTTGCACGCGACGTTTACAAATTGCTTTATAAAGTATTTTAAAAGGAATATAATTTTAATTTGTTAAAGTTTTTGAAAAACACTGTTCACACACAATTCACCCCCCTCTTGTGTTTGGAGTCACTTGTCAACACCTCAGAGTCACTCCTCTCCGGGCTGCTCGCCATCCTCTGCATAAGGCCAAACATGCCAAACAAGAAAACAGAAGATAGGGGGTAAGAATCATGTAAACACAACGGCCTGGAGATAGGAAGTAAGGTAAACAAACAAGCATGGCAGCATCATAAGCATACATCATCATTTATATCATCATACATCAACATCATAACAACTAAGTATGCTATGTAGTGTAATGCAACACTACTCCGCTACTTCATTATGCATGTGGATTCAACTAACTCAAGATGATGACTTTGGAGTTACATATACGCATTGGCCATAGGAGCACCAACGCCAACATTCCACCAAACCTCGAGTGAACCCATGGATAGCCAACGCACCAAACCTTGGGTGCCTCGTCACAGGGGCGCACGGTCACCGAACCTTGGGTAACCTACCGTGGATGGTCAGATCACCTTACTCTCGGACGACCTCCCCTATGTCAAACATCCCCCAACTAACAACTCTGATGCATGATGCATGGTACAACAACAAACAGGGCAACCGCCTCCTCCGCTTGAGCCAATAAGCACTCAAAACTTAACATCATCATCATCAACACCTTAGACCCATCCAGGGTCAAGGTCCCCTTGGCCAATAAGCACCAAGGTACAACTTATCAATACCTCGACCACTAAGCATCGAAGCCATTTTGGCCAATGAGCACCAAAGCTACAACATGCGGTAACCCATAGGGTACCGGCTTAACCATCTTATCATCATTAATTATCTTCATTAGTCTTTAACCAAGTTATCCAACACTTATCGTTGATTTTTTGTGTTATCACAAACATTATTAGGGATAATCGGGGTTAAAAACCCCTTTAAAGGCTTTAATTTCATTTTTGTTATGGGGGGGAGCACGGGCGTGCTTGATCCGCATCACGGTCATGCTGCCACTTAAGTGGAGCACGGGCGTGCTTCCTTTTTGGCAAGGTCATGTTCATCTGCACAGTCGTGCTCCTCTGCTGCACGGCGGTGCTTACAACGCGGCTATTTTCCAGAATTCAAACTAAGAGCACGGGCGTGCTCCCTTTCAGCACGGTCGTGCTCATCGCGTGACAGTGCTGTTCTGGGCGGAGTTCCAACATAGTTTTCTAGCCAATTATTTTAGGGATTAATTCCATTAATCATTAAGTCGTTTTAATAGCTTAATTAACCAATTAAACTCTTATCATCAGAACTCAACAATAACAACAATCATCATTTCAACCAACACCATATTAACAACAACGATCAACATAGCATCATATTCATAAGATAACCAATCATGAACAGACAAGGACATATTTCATGAACATGAAGCATATAACATATCATACTAAAACAGCCAGAAGCATGTTATCACAAAGTAATCATTTTAGCATATTTAGACATACACATACGTCAACACCGGGGTTATGGGTACCCTTACCTTACGCTATCCCCACAGCCTAATGGTTACATTACCCTTCTCCCCATACCTGGATTAAAGGTTCCAAACGTTAGCTCCCAACATCAAACCAGTTATGTCTCCATGAGCGGCTCAGTCCACAGTCAAGCCTTGGTTAAACAAAACACAAACCAACTCAGTTCCCATTCCAAGATAATGAAAGGAAACCACAACGGGAAAGGAACCTTACCTATGCACGAGCACAGACACAACAGAGCTTCCCAAGGGTCTCCAATACTCAAGAAATGCACTGAGTATGAGGGAAATAGGGAATGGAATAGTAGCAGTCGCACTAGGGTTTACAGCCACCAAAAATAGGGTTAAAAACGCAACCCTCGTTTCTGTGCTGTACATATAAACTACACTCGAAGCACGGCCGTGCACCCTTTAAGCACGGTCGTACTGGACTTAGAGTCAACGGGACATGGTTCGCACTTGAGCACGATCGTGCTCACTATTGAGCACGAGTGTGCTCAACTTAAGACCAGCGAAATGGGCCTGATTTCAAGCACGGGCGTGCTGGTCATGAGCATGGTCGTACTCATGCCCCAGAAAGGGAATTTTTAAGCCAAAAATCCCACCAAGCCCTTAACTAACAACTTCAAACTTAAGTTATAATCTTAGCAACCAAACAAGCATTTAACAAAGCACTTAACGAAAATGGGGTGTTACAGTTCCACCCCCTTATAAAAATTTCATCCTGAAATTTCTACGTACCTCAAGCGAAAAGGTGTGGATACGCTTCCATCATCTTGCTTTCCAACTCCCATGTAGCACTTTCCTCAGTAGTCCCACTCCAGACGACTTTGACCATAGGAATCTCCTTGCCTCTTAGCTGCTTCACCCTCCTATCCTCGACTGGAAGGGGTAACACCTCAAAAGTCAAGTTCTCTTTTAACTGTATCGAGTCGGGAACTATCACGTGACTAGGGTCATGGATGTACTTTCTGAGTTGAGACACATGGAAAACAGTGTCAAGGTTGGACAAGAACGGTATTAAGGCTATCTGGTAGGCGACTTCGCTGACTCTTTTGAGATTCTGGTCAGGACCAATGAATCTCGGAGTAAGTTTCCTCGCCTTCATTACTCTACCAACCCCAGTCGTTGGAGTAACTCTCAAGAATACGTGATCACCTTCCTGGAATTCGAGCGCCTTCCTCTCCTTTTATCATGGTAGCTCTTTTGCCTACTTTGTGCCACTCTCATCTTTTCCTGAATCATCCTCACCTTTTCTGTTGTTTCTTGCACTATCTTGGGTCCTAGCACCACATTATTGTAACACCCCGATTTTTTCTGCTTGTCTATAATCTGTGTTTATGTGGATAATTGAGTGTTTATTATTTTAATTTGTAAAAAAAATTATTTTAATAAACCAAAATTTTATTCTCATAATTTATTTTATTTTATGAGAGTGAATTTAAATTTTCGGTAGAAAATTTAAGACGATCCCGGTCTAGGTTTTCACTGTCAGTAAAGCTGTACTGACCCGAAAAGTAATTTTCGATGTTAAAAATAATATTTTAATTTTCCCTAACTCAATTTTAATCATTTCTATGATTTTAGAAATTATTTCTTTCGATATAGATTTTTCGGGTAGAAAGTTAACGAAAGAAAACACAATTGGTTTTTACAATCGGGAAACAAATGAAACCGGAACGAAGCAGAATCCATTCAAATATATTAGGTGCAGATTTTGGGGGATTTGATGTGAAAAATATGATTGATGAAGGAGTGAATAGTACTTGCATTTAATCCTCAAAATCATTTCAAGCAATCTTTAAATTATTTTAAGTTTCTTTTTAAAATAAATAAATAAATAAAATCCCATTTTTCTTTTCCAATCAGCAGCGTTCCCCCCACCCCACCCTATTTTCACTCTCTATAAATACTTCCCTCTTACACCATCTCTTACTTTCTTCATTTCTCTCTAAAAGCCACACACACACACATTCACTTAGTTGCCCATCTTTTCTTCAATCCTTTTGTTCTTGGAGGCTTGGAGACTTTGTTTATCTTCAACTTCCCAACATCACAAGGGTATACTTCTTTATCTCTAATCTTCATTTTCTCAAATTCTTAATCATTCTTAACATGCATGTTAGTTATTTCAAGTTGCATGTTTATGATTTTTAGCTAAAAATTTTAAGAAAAATCTTTAGAAAAACCTTTTTGACATGAACCCAATTTTTATAAACTCCTACTCATCTCTACTCTCATCTTATTAGTTTGCATGTGGAGAAAAACTTCTCCAACCACAATTTAATAGGGTGGCTGAAGACCTATATGTAGAAAAATGAATGTTTTTGTTAAAAATTGTTACATGCATGAGAAAGATAGAGTGTTTCAATGATTTTCCTTATATTGTATGCTTGCATGTATGTTTTTGAGGGTTTAGGACCCTTACATGTTGGTTTTATGGCTTGTGGATGATGCTAGAGTGAAGATAATAGCTTGGTGTGGATAGACATAGGTAAAATGTGATTCTGGCAGCTTGATATACACTTATTCGTACCCATAAATTTTTATACAAAACATATTTCTGAAAACTAAATACATATCTGGGAAGAAGACTTCTGGGACTTTAATTTGATATATAATATGTAAGTATTTGGATAAGAATTTCTATGTCAAAACCCCTATCAAAGTAGAGTCAAGTTCTGTCTGCTAAAATATGAACATAGTTGGTTGCATGATGATTTTAAATATGATTTTGAAGGTTAAAAACATTTATAAAATTTTCTAGTTAATGCTGAAGTATATCTAAATTTTTGTTGAAGATTTAAGATTTTTACATGTGTATATAAAGAGAAACAATTTTATAAAGTTACATGTTGGTGAACTTGGATTTCTGGAAAGTCCTGAACAATCAGAGGCAGTACTTGATTTTTAAAAAATTAATGCCTTTGAATTTTGACATGGAACCAACTGCAATGTATTTATATATGAGTTGGGTACCTTCAATTAAATTTTCAAAAGCTAAAAGATCATTTGAGTGATCATTCATAATTTAAACCCACTGCTGTTCTGAAAATACTTTATAACAGAGTTCATCATAATTTTTGAGTGTAAAACATGACTTTCAAAATAATATCTTTTAACATGAATCAAGCAAATGGGCTATAAACAAGTGTCAATGTAAAAATATAAAGATATGGGATTAAAGTATATATATGTATACATAAAAGTAAGTCTTGGATCAAATGTAATCCAAGAATTTTTAAAAGATTGGACATCTCTAGCATCATTTTTCTAGCCATGGCCAAATTTATGCATGGATAAATAAGGTGACTTTGTTGTTTTAATTTAAGATATTCGCTTAATTCTTAGACTTGGGGCACACTATGGGCAAAGAAAGTTCGCTCTGGGCAGCACCGGAAAAACAAAGACTCTTACTACCCGTCGAATCAGGTAAGGGGAGAAAGCCTGAGGGATATTTAAATTATGATAACTATATGCTTGATGTGTTTGATTTTATATGGTTGTTGAAGTTGACTTTTGATGTGGCTGTTTTAGTGAAAATCTTGAATTTTATGACCTTGATGATATGTTGGATTGATCTACTTGTTTGTATGATTAATGATGAATTATAAATATGTACATTCTGTTGACCATGATATAATTGTTGTAAGCTGTTTGGTTGTACTTATTTTGTTAGCTTTGTCCTAATCGTTGTCAGTTGTTTGGTTGTTGCATGGAAGCCTAGCCTTTGGTTAGAGCTCAATTATTAATGTAAGATAAAAGCTTTAAGAAAACTTATGAGGGAAGGCACACAATAAAGATTTTTAATTTTGAAGTAACATTTTGATAAAGGAGAAGGAAAAATATTCTTTTAACGTTCGGTGAAGATTTAGGAATTTTAAAATAAATTTTTATGAAGATGAAAAGAAATTATTTTGGGAACTTAAGAAATTTTATTTTAAGAAAAATATGAATTTTTGAGGATAACTCATGGAAAAGGACCACAAGGAAAAGTAAGTTCATTTTCAAGTCCTTTAAAAGGAAATTTTTATTTCCAACACTTTTAGAACAGTTCTCCTCAAAAGGTTTTTTTTTTAAGTTTTAGAAAAAGGTGGTCCTTCTAAAATGAAATGGATTTTTAGAAAAGAAAAAGATTTGCTATAACTTAAGATTTTTTTTAAATAGATTTCAAAAGTAGTTTTTCAAAGGATTTATCCAAATTAAAATTATCCGATAACTTGGATAAGTTACGAAAGTTTTCGTTTTGTATTAGCACTAAACGAAAAAGAACACTGGAAGGTGAATCTAGTAACCGAGACATCGGGATGCTAGTGTTTTGAAAGCACGTGGATCTATGATCCGTGTCATGATGTTGTGGACTATGTGTCCTATGTAAGTTGTTGTGGACTGTGTGTCCTACATATGTTGTTGGGGACTGTGTGTCCTATATACGTTGTTGTGGACTATGTGTCCCATTTACATCGTGATGAACATGGTGAACGTAGTAAAAGGTGAAAGTTGTTTTCTATGACCACAAAGTCCAAGACTAGTGCATCGGCCCAGGACTGTTGTGATTAGACACTCAGACTTAAAGGTCCTGTGTTGATTATAAAAGTTTTAACACGTTGAAATTTTATGGAAGGTTGTGAGTCATGGGCTCCGAAAAAGGGAAGAATGAAACACAAAGAAAAGCTACGAAAATAAATGATTTTCTCATGCATTTTGGCAGACGTGCCCACGTTGTTTTCGTATGAATACCTTGAAGGGTCAGGTACTTTATGCTACGTTGTTTCATTGTGCCTTGATGAACAATGAAGTCCATATGCCTGGGTTGATGTGCCTTGTGTTGGACAGTATGCTATGGACATCCACACACGTTGGTCACTGTGCCAGGAGTTTTGGGCAGTGCTGTGGAAAAACACGTTGTGCCTTATTGGCAATCGAGCCTGATCAGCTCATCTTTCAAAGAAGTTGGGATCTCCGGAGATTAGAATAGAACATTGAAATATAGAAGTGTCATATGTTTTTCAAAAATGACGGTGAATTCTGTGATATTATGCTTTTACTGGAAATTATATGTTGAATATGATTGATTATCTGTAATTGTTGTTTGTGTATTAGGCTTGTAGTTGTCATAATTCATCCATATATTGGTATCTCACCTTTACAATATATCAGGTTCTCCTGGTTCTTTGCTGATGTACTTTAGTACACAAGGGCAAGTGGTGTCGAGATGTTCTAACCTCGCATGGGGACTTTAATCCCGCATCCCTGAAGAGGTTGGTGAAGGTTAAAATGGTGAGAACAACGGAGTTCTTTCCAGTTGATGTCTTTTAGAATCACCAGCTTAGGATTTTCGTTGGGTTATATGTTTTGAAAAAGTCGGTTTATGTGGTCTGAAAACCTTTTTGAAATTCTGTTGTGAATAATGAAGTATTTTTAAGAGAAATCTGTACATTATAGAAGAGTTGTTTTTGAATAAAATCAGTCTATGTATGTTGGTAAATATAATATAGTTCGTACTATAGTGTTGTGCGCCCTTTTCTATTTTTAGTACTCCGCCGAAAAGAAAAAAATTTTACCCCCATTTGGAAACTCTCTTCACACTTGGAGCCCCACACAAACAACTGTCATTTCTTGGTGAGATGAGTTAAGGGTAAAGCTATCTTAGAGAAACCTTCTATAAACCTCCTATAATACCATGCTAAACCCAAGAAACTTCTAATCTCGGTTACCGACTTCGGTGCTTCCCACTGGAGCACCGTCTCAACCTTAGCTTGGTCTATTGCTATGCCACCCTTAGAGATGACATGTCCTAAGAAGCTTACTTCCTCTAACTAGAACTCACACTTAGACAACTTAGCATACAACTGCTTTTCCTTAAGGGTCTGCAAGACAACCCTCAAGTGTTCCTCATGTTCCTCCTTGGTCTTGGAGTACACTAAGATGTCATCTATAAACTCCACCACAAACTTATCCAAGTAAGGGTGAAAGGTCTTATTCATGTAGTCCATGAATACAGCAGGAGCATTGGTCACACCAAATGGCATAACCAAGTACTCATAGTGACCATACCACTTCCTACACGCTATCTTCGGGATGTCCTCAGACTTAACCCGAATCTGATGGTACCCTGACCTCAAATCTATCTTAGAAAAGATGATCAACTGGTCCATTAGATCATCAATCCTATGGAGGGGATACCGATTCTTTATGGTCACCTTGTTGAGCTGTCGATAGTCAACACATAACCTTATACTACCATCTTTCTTTTTCACCAACAACACTGGTGCTACCCATGGAGACATATTAGGCCTAATGAGCTGCTTCTTCATCAGGTCCTCCAACTGTTCCTTCAACTTAGCTAGCTCTAGAGGAGACATTCTATAGGGTGCTATGGAGATTGGCCCGGTGCCAGACACTAAATCTATGGTGAAATCAACATCGCTCTCTGGGGGTAAGTTGTAAACATCCCCCGGGAACACTTCAGGAAATTCCGGCACAACAGGCACGCTGGCAACATCAGGAGGGTTGCTCTCTACTTCCAGGGAAGCTAACATCATGTATACCTGGGCTTCGTCTTTCATCGAAGCTTGAACTTGGTTGGCAGAGAGAAAGTCTGGATTCTTAGACTCCGTTGGAGTGCCAAAAACCAAGGTCTTATCAAAACAGTTTAGAAGGGCATGGTTGGAAGATAACCAGTCCATGCCAAGAATGACATCCAGATATTTCAGGGGTAAGCATACAAGATCAACAATGAAAGTTCTACCATCAATAACAATATGACAGTTCTTGCATGCATAAGAAGTAAGAACATGTTTATTTGTAGGAGTAGAAACAATCAAATCAAACTCAAGGAATGCAGCAGGCAATTTAAGATTCTTGACCCTATCATGCGATATGAATGAGTGAGTAGCACCCAAATCAAACAATACAGTTAAAAGAGTCACATCGATAAAGCACATACCTTGGATCAAGTCATCGGAATCAGAGGCCTCAGCTCCACTAAGAGTAAAGACTCTCCCGGTGGTCTTCAGTTGGTTGGCCTGAGACTGCTGACTCTTGCTAGCACTAGGAGCCTCTGATTTGCTCCTCCACAATCACGACTAATATGGCCAGACTTGCCACACTTGAAGCAGATAACAGCTTGTTCCTTGCACTGAGAAGAGTAATGATCCGATGCGCCGCACTTGCCACACTTCATAGGTCTAGAGGCATTGGAAAACCCGCCCCTGAACCTATCCTGATGAAACTGTGGTTTCTTGCAACTCTGCTTGAAGTCTCTGCCGGCTTGAGCATAGATATCTCTCTGATCAGTCTTCTTGTTGCTCTGGATATATGATCCTCTGGAACTAGCCAAGCTGGACAGATAAGCATCCTAAAAAATCATGCACTTGTTGACCAAGGTTGGGAAGACTCTGATCTCTTGGTAACTGATTGCTTGATTGATCTCTGGGTTGAGTCCAGCCTCGAACTTAACACACTTGGAGCGCTCATCCACAGTATGCTGGTACGGTGTATAATAACTCGCCAGTCCTTCAAACTTTGCAGCATAATCACCAACTGACATGCTTTCTTGTTTCAAACCCAAAAATTCCATCTCCTTTTTATCCCTGATATCCACCGTAAAATACTTCTCTTGGAACCTCTGCCTGAACACAACCCCCCGCTGTGTCCTCAGCCTGCATCCTCTGTCTATAGTTTTCCCACCAATGCTCGGCCTCTTCGGTAAGCATAAATGTAGCAAAGATGAGTTTCTGTTGATCATTACATTCCATCGCTCGGAAGATCTTTTTTGTCTCCCTCAACCATAACAAAGCTTCCTCTGGGTCATAGGCTCCCTTGAACGATGGCGGATTATTCCTCTGAAACTTGTCTAAGCCCAGAAATTCCACCGATCCACCATGGTTGTTGTTGTTGACCTGTCCTATGGCATTGGCAAGGAGTTGGTGTAACACCCTGTTTTTCAGAATAGTTTAATTAAGCTGGTTGTATTAAGTTGGATTTATCGTTTAAGGGCTTAGTGGGATTTTTGGCTAAAAGTCCCTTTCTGGTACATGAGCACACCCGTGCTCATTAGCCAGCAAGCCCGTGCTTAAAGTCAGAAGCGTGTTTCTGATTTTAAGTTGAGCACGACCGTGCTCAACAGGTAGCACGCCCGTGCTCAAGCTGTTGACCGCGTCTCGTAACGTTAAGTTGAGCACGACCTTGCTCAAGGATGAGCACGACCGTGCTCAAGTCCGGACCTATATACGTTGAGCAGACCCCGGGTTGCGCCGTACACTTCCTTTTTGCTACTAAAAACCCTAGTACGGCTGCAACCTCCCTTCTTCCCTCTTTCCTTCATACTCAGTGTGGTTTTGAGTATTGGAGACACTAGGGAAACGTGGTCTCGTCCGCACTCCGTGTATAGGTAATGTTCCGTTCCTTTTCTCTAGTTTCCTTTCGTTTTTGATTGGGAAACAAACATCGTTTTAATCTGTTTGTTTAAGGCTCATTCGTGCGTGAGCCGCCTAAAGGAGAGGAACCGGTTGCTGTTAGGAAGTCTTAGAGAGCTACCTTCAATCCAGGTATGGGGAGAAGGGTAGTAATTACGTAGGTTTGGGTTTAGTGTAAAGTAAAGGGGTTCCCTAACCCCGATATATTTATATTTGTATGTATGAATGACATGCTGAATTAGTTGTTTAATGATGGTATGCTATTGGCTGTTTCGGTATGTTATTAGTATATTATTTGGTTTACTGTTCATGTTCATAATATGTTGTTAATGTTAGTGTTGGTTGCTTTTCTATGAACATGATGTTGTTGGGTTGATGCCGTGGTTGAATGGATTGCTGTTATGATGATGAGTTTAAACCCGAAAACACGTTGATAATTGATGTTAGGAATAATTGAGTAAAAATCTGATGAAATGGTTTAAGTTTCAGCCTCTGTTCCTGCCCAGAACAGCACTGTCGCGCGTTGAGCACGACCGTGCTGAACAGGGAGCACGACCGTGCTCCCAGTTGAATTCTGGGAAGATGACCGCGCTTTGAGCACGGCCGTACAGGACAAAGAGCACGATCGTGCTGCTGAGCACGACCGTGCTCATTAAGAAGCACGACCGTGCTTCACTTACAGGGGAGCACGCCCCTCACGTGCTTAAGCACGACCGTGCTGGGTTACGAGCACGACCGTGCTCAACCCACTGTGACAGAACCAGATTAAAGGACTTAAGGGGTTTTAAACCCCACTTCCCCATGATGATAACTGATTAGACAACTTGGTAAATGTTATTAAAGATAATTAAAGATGATGAGATGGTGAGATGCTAAGTCGATACCTTTTGGGGTGCCGCAAGCTGATGAGTTGCGCCTTGGTGCTTTTTGGCCAAGGAGGCCTTGACCCCACGGTTTGGGTCTAAGGTGTTGTTGTTGTGTACCTTGGTGGCCGAGAGTTTGCCCCAGGTACTGCGGTTGATTCCGCTTAAGTCCTCAGGTAGATTCTGCGAGGCAAGTTGGTGCGGTTGATCCCGCTGTTACCTTCGGTCGATCCCGTTGGAGTTATGGAGGTGGTGTTTGAAATAGACAGCTATAAACACGAGAAGGGGGGTTGAATTGTGTTTATCAGAAATTAAAATAAAGTTAAAAACTTTTGCATGCAGAAGCTAAGCACAGACGGGTGTAAAAGGGTTACACAGACAGGTCACCTGTCTGTTGTAGTTTTTGTAGAAAACAACACACGTATAAAACAGAAACAGTCTTGATAAAAGCAGTTTTAACCCCTTAGTTAGAAAGCAGATGATATATAATCTAAACAACTAAAGAGATTAAGGGAAGAGAGATTAACACGGAGATTTATCCTGGTTCACTCTTCAACACAAAGAGCTACGTCCAGTCCTTGGCAGCACCAAGATTTATCCACTATAACTGATCAGGTTACAGACTCCAAGTATTGTTTGCACACCTAGCCTCTTCAGGCTCCAACACAAGTATTCTTTGCACACCTAGCCTCTTCAGGCTCACTCAGATTTGTTTGAGAGTTTTGTTTGTAATAAATACACTTACAGACCTTTCACTAACACTCAGAGAGTGGTTTAAATATAAGGCTTTAGGAAAGTCTGCGTAATAACTTCAAATGATTGAAGAATACAGAATGAATAAATGAACAGAGTAATGGCTCTTTAATGCTTTGTAAAAACTCTGATGATGTTCATCTTCAATGACTTCTGTATTTATAGCCTTCAAACATTTAATATCCGTTAGAGACATTCCTTGCAACTATGGCTTCAGGCAGAGCTTCATTAAATGCAATATAGTCGTTCTGGGCAGCCATTAATGCAATGAAGACGTTGGTTGTACTCTAACATGAGGGATAATAGCTTTATGTATCGTGTAGACGCCAACTCAGAGTTGTGCAGAGTGCTTTTGTACTTTTGCAGAGTACATTTCCCTTTTTGTGTAATGACTGAAAGTACTAGGGAATAAAGCATGTTGGAAATGTTCTTTAACTGGAAGTTTGTCTCTGACTTCCTTGTTTGCTTGAGAGAGAGCACATCTGAGTTTCTTGATAAGCGTGAGAAAGTACTCAGAGTATTCTTCATGAGGGGACAGCTTGCAAAAGCTTCCTGTACTTCGAGTTCCTTTAACGAAGAACCTTAGACAAGTTGAAGGATAGACAGGTTGTAAAATCAGTTTGCACATAATCAACAATCCTAGTCAGCAGACAGGTTGACTTCTTGGCTACTACAGACAGGTGAGACTTAGGTAGACAGACAGGTGAGTCTTGAAATCTTCTGATCTGTACACTAAGTAGACAGGTTAGCAACCACAAAATAGGTTAATTAAATCATTACCCAATGTTTAGTTTTCATCAAAACTTAGGAAAATGCACGCAGACATTTTAGAGACTTAACAATCTCCCCCTTTTTGATGATGACAAACATTTAGATGATTTAATGAACCTTTGAAAATATCAGAGTACAGAAGTACAGACAGTAGACAAGTTGATATTTTCTATATGTGCAGACAGATGCATTCGAGTTCAAATAAGAGCATCAGAGTAAAATGCAGCAGGTTTAAGTTCATAGTATCAGAGTATATTAGAGAACGAACACTTATCATAACACTTAGCATATATTGTTTAAACATTCATTCATTAAACATGCAGCAGGTTTAAGTTCATAGTATCAGAGTATATTAGAGAACGAACACTTATCATAACACTTAGCATATATTGTTTAAACATTCATTCATTAAACATCTTAACATTTTTCTCCCCCTTTTGTCAGCAACAAAAAGTGTAAAGATATAACAGTGGAGAGAAAAAGAGACAATAATAAAAAAGATAAGGCAAAAAAAGATTTGTATTCATCATAAGCATTTTAAATACATGGCAGTTCCTACAACTACTCATCTAGGCTGATTAAAAAGACGATACAGGGAGTCAACTTTCTGTTCTAACAGCAGCCTAGCATGCCTTTCTACATCCAATTGTCTTCTGACTTCTTCTAGCTCAGTCTTAAGGAGATTGAAGCTCACTGAATCCACCATTTGAGAGGAGGAGACTTCTGCAGACAAGCTGGTTGAAGCAGCAGACAGAGATGGATACCAGGGTAAGGCTAAAACTGGGGGTGCCTTAGGTACAGAGAAGGGTGAGGAGACACGGGGAAAGAAAAGTTGATGGATGGTTCTGAAATAAAATAAAGGAAGAAAAGCTATTTTAAACAGAGGGGTGATTTTGACTAAGTCAAAATCAGGAGAGGGAAAGACACAAGAGAGTTTTTCACAAAGAGACAGTCGAGTGACTCTTATTGGAATAGGAGGGGGAAGAGGTTGTTGAGCTAAGACAGATGGAGGTAGAGGTAGGAGAGAGTCTATGTGGGAAAAGAATGAATTAGACCCTGTGACTAAAAGAAAGAAATATCTAGACCTAGAGGGTAACATTACAACAGAGGCAGGATAGTGAGATCCTTCCAGTGTTCTAATGAACAACACAATAGGGGGATAAAAGAAGATCTCCCTACATGGGTTCAGAATATGAGGTGGTGGAGGAGGGATGACAGATAAGTGAGATATACTTGCAGTCATCAGAGATTGCAAATCACTCACAAACAGTCTAGATGATATGCCAGATTGTTCTCTGGGAGTTGAGTCCCTGTGAACAACTGTGTATTGACATACATCAGACAGGACATCAAAAGATGGTGGAGAGGGGAGAGAGGAGACAGGTGAGTGAAGAGGGGAGGCAACAGATAAGGGGTTGACACAGAGAGCAGAAGGGGAAGAGACAACAGAATCTGGAATACCTAGATGAAGGGGAGAGGATGGTGCAGAAGGAAAGGTGAAGAGTGGTTCTTCAAAAAGCCTTGCTTTCTTCCTTGAAGGAGACAGAGAAGCTTCTTCAAGATGACCAACTGTCTGTGTTCCAGCAGACAGGTCAGTGGAGGGTGCAGAAGCAGTAGCAGCAGCAGGTTCTTCTGCAGGGACAGCTTCCCTTTCAGCAGCAGCCATAACAGGCATAGGGTAGCCTGACCTTCTTTTTCTAGGAATGAAACCCAGATTAAGAGATTTGATCTCCCTAAGCTCTTCTGCAGGTGGAGAAGTCTGCTCCCCCTGAGCAGGTGCTTCCTCTTTACTAGGCACAGACTTCACTTGTCTGTCCTTGGCAAAGGTCTTCACCAGTCTTCTTCTCTTGGTGGGTTGTGCAGAAACCACACCTGATTTGTCAGCCTCACTGGTCTTCCTCTTGGGAGAGGGTTTCTTCAGCTTGAATCTGAGAGGCTCTACTGTCTCAGCAGATGCTTCAGAAGCTGTGGGTTCCTCAGGCCTTTGATCCTGTCTGGCAACCTTTCCAGCAGCTTTCCAAATCCTTTCAGAGATAGGATACTCTGATTCACCAGTGGAATCAGCAGGCTCCTCTGCTATTTGCTTCAGTTTATGCTCAACAGCAGGCTTCTTCTTCTTCTTCTTCTCTTCTTCCTCATCCTCCAGAGGGATTCCTTCAATCCCCATCATAGACAGGACCTTCTTGTCTATGGGCAGAGCCATGTCCACAAAGTGGACATCAGTTGGAACAAATATCTTGTTCCTAAAAACCCTTGTCAGCAGCATTCCATAAGGGTAGGTAGGCATATTCGTCCTTCTGATCAGAGACTCAAGATACATGTAGATGAGGTCATTGATGTCTATCTTGATCTTGTGAATCAAGTGGTACAGAGCAAATCTGTCCAACTTGGTCACATTGTCTCTTGACCCTCTTCTGGGCATCACACACTCCAGAAGCAGCTTGTGCAAGAACCTGCACTTGGGCACCATGCAGACAGGCTTCTTGTTCTCAGGGTTGGGAACACCATAAACAGCAATATTGATATTCTCAGTTCCCACCTGATCTTCCCAGTCAGGTCTGAAAGCAGTTCCAATTCTTGGACATCTGGTTGCCAGTTCCAGAGAGCTTATAGGGAACAGAAGAGTTACATCAGCTGACATTTGAGCTTTGAAGCTCTTGGTTCCATCAACCACATTGGTGATGACCACAGCATTCCTCCAGAAATCCCTGACAAGCTTTGGATGGACCAGCTCCTTGATATCAAAGAAGGCTGTCCACTTAGAGTATTCCAACTCCTCAGTGACATCCATTCCCCATTTCTTCATCTGTTGAAGATCAACAGTCTTTCCAGGTAGAATCTTCTCTACATCAGTTAGTCTCATCTCGTATTTCTCAACAATCTCTTTTGGAGACAGGCGTTTTGAAGATGCCATTTTTTTTTAGAAAAGAGAGAAAGAGAAAGTTTTGGAAGGGAGAAGGGTTTGAACGAGAGGAAGACGAAGACGAAAAGACTTAGGGCTTTTGAGAAGGATAAAGTTTAAAACTTTCTGAAGATTTTCCTTTTAAAGAAGTGAAAGCAGGAGAGAGAAAAAAGACATTTTTAATTAAGAATGGCACGATTTGTGTGGGGAACTGTAGCGCCCACTTAGACATAATGAAAACATGGTTTCGAGGTAGAAACTGCCGTGTTTATGATTACCTTCAGATTAACAAAAGGTATTTAAATAAATGGATAAATAATAACCATTTTTAATAAAAACTGTTGGGTTTCAGCATAGTGACTCAGCAGAGTCAGACAGGTGATCACAGACAGTTTTAAATACTCAGACATGTCATTCAACAATACAATGCATGTTTAAATTATCTCTAATAAATAAAAATCTTTCTTCTGCTAAGGGTTTAGTGAAGATATCAGCCCATTGATTTTCAGTTTTAACAAACTTAATATCAAAAATACCTTTCTGAACATAATCTCTAATGAAATGATGTTTGATTTCTATATGCTTAGCCTTAGAATGCTGAATTGGATTTTTAGTTAAGCAGATAGCACTAGAATTATCACACCATACAGATATATTATGCTCAAAAATAGAGTAATCCTCAAGTTGATATTTTACCCATAAAAGCTGAGAGCAACAACTAGCAGCTGAGATATATTCTGCTTCAGCTGTAGATAGAGCTATAGTTGTTTGTCTTTTGCTTGACCAAGAGATCAAGTTTGCTCCAATGAAGTGGCATCCTCCACTGGTGCTCTTTCTTTCTATTTTGTCTCCAGCAAAGTCAGCATCACAGAATCCCACTAATCTGTATTCATTAGTTCTTAAATATAGCAAACCAAGATTAGTAGTACCAAGCAAATATCTAAATATTCTCTTAACAGCTTTAAGATGAGATTCTCTTGGGTCAGATTGAAATCTAGCACACATACAGACACTAAACTGAATATCAGGTCTGCTTGAAGTTAAGTACAGCAAAGATCCAATCATACCTCTGTAGACCGTTTGGTCTACCTTTTTACCTTCATCATCTTTACTGAGTTTTGCATTGGTTTCCATGGGAGTTTTCATAAGTTTAGCATTTTCCATTTTGTATTTCTTGAGCATTTCCTTGATATACTTTTGTTGATGGATGTAGATTCCATCACTTGTCTGTTTGATTTGTAGACCAAGGAAGAACTTCAGTTCTCCCATCATGCTCATCTCAAATTCTGCTTGCATCATCTTTGAAAAATCCTTGCACAGCTTCTCATTAGTTGCTCCAAAAATAATATCATCAACATATATTTGGACTACAATGAAATTTTCTTTATAGCTTTTCTTAAACAGAGTAGTATCTACTTGACCTCTTGTAAAGCCGTTATGCATGAGAAAAGAGCTTAGTCTATCATACCATGCCCTAGGTGCTTGCTTTAAACCATATAATGCCCTTTTAAGTTTAAAAACATGATCTGGTTTATCAGTATCTTCAAAACCAGGGGGTTGTTTAACATAGACTTCTTCTTCAATTATTCCATTAAGAAAAGCACTTTTCACATCCATTTGAAAAAGAGTGATTTGGTGTTGTGCAGCATATGACATTAGTATGCGAATAGCTTCTATTCTAGCTACAGGTGCAAATGTTTCAGTATAGTCAATACCTTCTTGTTGGTTATAGCCTTGAGCTACTAACCTTGCCTTATTTCTGACAACTTTGCCATCTTCATCTAACTTGTTTCTGAAGACCCATCTTGTTCCTATGACAGACTTGTTTTTGGGCTTGGAGACAAGTGTCCAGACATCATTTCTGATGAACTGGTTGAGTTCTTCTTGCATGGCAAGAATCCAGCTTTCATCATCAAGAGCTTCTTCAATGTGTTTTGGCTCTATTTCTGACAAAAAGGCCACATTGCTTGATTCTCTTAAGGTAGATCTGGTTCTTACTCCTTCTGAGGGATGACCAATGATGAGATCCTTAGGATGATGAGTTTTGAATTTCCAGTCTCTTTCAAGAGGACCTTGACTTGTCTGTGTCTGTTGACTTGTCTGTGTCTGTTGACTTGTCTGTTCCACTGGTCTGTCTGGATCTGCTTCAGGTTCTGGTTTGGTTAAGTCAAGTTGTTGATCTTCTGACTTGTTTATATCAAGACCTGCAAGATCATCTTCTAGATCTGACAATTCCTTATCAGTCTTTAAGTTATCATTAAATTTGACATGAACAGATTCTTCAATAACAGATGTTCTAGAATTGTAAATTCTAAAAGCTTTAGACATTTCAGAGTATCCCAAAAAGATACCTTTGTCAGTCTTAGAGTCAAATTTTCCAAGTTGATCCTTGGTGTTTAATATGTAGCATTCACAACCAAATGCATGAAAGTAAGAGATGTTGGGGCTTTTTCCTTTCCACAGTTCATAGGGAGTCTTCTTTAGAAAAGGCCTAATGAGTATTCTGTTTTGTACATAACAAGCTGTGTTTACTGCTTCTGCCCAGAAGTACTTAGGGAGATTATTTTCATTGAGCATAGATCTAGCCATCTCTTGCAGAGATCTGCTCTTTCTCTCAACCACTCCATTTTGTTGAGGAGTTCTAGGTGCAGAGAAATTGTGAGAGATTCCATTCTCCTCACAGAACTGACTAAACTGCTCATTTTCAAATTCTCCCCCATGGTCACTTCTTAGAGTAGAAATGCAGAAACCCTGCTCATTTTGTACTCTTTTACAGAATACTGAGAAAGCCTTAAAAGACTCATCCTTGTGGGTTAAGAAGAGTACCCATGTAAATCTAGAATAGTCATCAACTATGACAAATCCATATTTCCTTCCACCCAAGCTAGCAACACTAACTGGTCCAAACAGATCCATGTGTAACAACTGAAGAGGTCTAGAGGTTGATATTTGGTTTTTAGATTTGAAACTTGATTTTATCTATTTACCTCTCTGACATGCATCACACAAAATATCTTTCTTAAAACTAATATCAGGCAATCCTCTCACAAGGTTATCCCTTTTTAGTTTTGAAATTAATTTCATACTAGCATGTCCTAGTTTCTTATGCCACAACCATCTTTCATCCTCTTTAGACATCAAACATGTTACACTTTGATCTGAGAGATCAGTCAGTTCAATCTTATACAGATTTTGTTGCCTTTTGGCTGAAAAGAGGGTTTTGCCACTAAGATCTTTAACTATACAGAAATCTTTGGTAAAGGAGACATCAAATCCACTGTCACATAATTGACTTATGCTAAGCAAATTGTGTTTTAATCCTTTAACCATAAGAACGTTTGATATAGAGGGAAGAGGAGGTTTACCACCAATAGTACCAATTCCTATAACCTTCCCTTTCTGATTTCCACCAAATGCCACATGTCCTCCTTTCTTAGGTTGGAGGTCTAGGAACATAGACCTTTCTCCTGTCATGTGTCGCGAGCAGCCAATGTCCAGGTACCAGCAGTGGTGTTTTCTTTGTGCTGTTGAGGACATCTGCAACAGAGATTATTTGATCTTTAGGTACCCATAGTTTTCTGGGTCCTTTTCTGTTAGTTCTAGGAGTCTGTGAAGACTTCCTTCTTTTCTTGTGGAGACACTTAGACATAACATGTCCAGTCTTTCCACAGAAGTTACAGACAGGTATGGATTTAATAGAAATAGATGTAGCAGACACTTTAGAGTGCTTAGTTGATACTTTATGATGTATCTGATGGACATATCCTATACCTTCTTTGTTAAGGGAGTGCCTCTGACAGCCAAGCAGTTTTGTCAGATTATCTCTACCATTAACAAATTTGGCAAGATCAGAAGTGAGCTCTTCCACTTTCTGTTGAAGTTTTTCAACTTCTTCAGACTGTGATGTATCACTAGAGATCTTAGCTTCATTAGACTTTTCAGTCTTCAGCTCACTGTTTTCCTTGGCAAATTTCTCACACTCTAGAGATTTCTGTTTATGCTCACTAAGGAGCTTAACATGATCTCTCTTGAGAGATTTGAGAGCCTTAGACAAACAGTTGGATTCCTCCAACAATTCTTCATAGGCATCAAGTAATTCCTCATAATCATAATTTACCTCATTATCTGAATCAGAGTCAGTGTTAGCCATTAGACAGAGATTTGCTTCTTCCTCTGTCTCCTCATCAGTAGATGTTGACTCTAGATCTTCCCAAGTGGCCATCATTCCTTTCTTCTTCTTCTTGAAGAACTTCTTAAATAGGGCTTTCTTGAGTTGAGGACATTCTGCTTTGATGTGTCCTGGTTTCTTGCACTCATAGCAGACAATTGAGTTTTTGTCTGTTGAGGTGGAATCCTTGAAATTTTTGTCCTTGTTGAATCTTCTGAATGGCTTATCCCTTCTGAACTTCTTTTTCTGTAGGAGAAGCTTTATCTTTCTGGTTAGGAGAGATAGTTCTTCATCACTTTCAGAATCCTCAGATTCAGACAGGTCAGCATCACTGGATGACTCGTCTGCCTTTAAAGCTTTAGAGGCTTTGGAAGACTTTTGATCAGCCTTCAAAGCAATTGACTTGCCTTTCTTTGTTGAGACTTCATCTCCAAGTTCTTGCTCATGAACAGTAAGTGTTCCAAGGAGTTCATCCATAGTCAAAGTGGAAAGATCTTTGGCTTGAGAGATAACAGTTACCAGAGGTCTCCACTGCTTAGGTAGACTCCTAAGTATCTTTCCAACCTTCTCGGCATTGGAGTAAACTTTGCCAAGAGACTTTAGACCATTGATGATAGTTTGAAATCTCCCAATCATTTGAGCAACAGATTCTCCTTCTTCCATGAGAAATAGTTCATACTTTCTGACAAGTATGGCAATTTTTGATTCTTTGACCTTGGCGGTTCCTTCATGTGTGACAGCTAAGGTATCCCATATTTCTTTGGCAGAATCACAGGCACAGACCTTCTCAAACTCATCAGGACTAAGTGCACAGATGATGTTGTATCTGGCTTTGTGATTCAGCTCCCATTTTTCCTTTTCTGCAGGGGTCCACTGAGCTTTTGGTTTGTCAGTGTTGTCATCATTTTTAGGGATGAAAGGACCATCTGTGATGACATCCCAGAGGTCTGAGTTTGTAGATAGAATGAACCATTGAAATCTATCTTTCCAATAGTTGTAGTTTTCTCCATTGAAGAATGGAGGTCTGGTTAAGGAGGCTCCTTCGGTCTGGTTACTTCCACTAGCTCCAGCAGTCATGTCTATTCTTCAGGATCTTTTACCTCAACACTGTTAGATGCTCAACCCAGAGGCTGAGCTTTGATACCAACTGAAATAGACAGTTATAAACACGAGAAGGGGGGGTTGAATTGTGTTTATCAGAAATTAAAATAAAGTTAAAAACTTTTGCATGCAGAAGCTAAGCACAGACGGGTGTAAAAGGGTTACACAGACAGGTCACCTGTCTGTTGTAGTTTTTGTAGAAAACAACACACGTATAAAACAGAAACAGTCTTGATAAAAGCAGTTTTAACCCCTTAGTTAGAAAGCAGATGATATATAATCTAAACAACTAAAGAGATTAAGGGAAGAGAGATTAACACGGAGATTTATCCTGGTTCACTCTTCAACACAAAGAGCTACGTCCAGTCCTTGGCAGCACCAAGATTTATCCACTATAACTGATCAGGTTACAGACTCCAAGTATTGTTTGCACACCTAGCCTCTTCAGGCTCCAACACAAGTATTCTTTGCACACCTAGCCTCTTCAGGCTCACTCAGATTTGTTTGAGAGTTTTGTTTGTAATAAATACACTTACAGACCTTTCACTAACACTCAGAGAGTGGTTTAAATATAAGGCTTTAGGAAAGTCTGCGTAATAACTTCAAATGATTGAAGAATACAGAATGAATAAATGAACAGAGTAATGGCTCTTTAATGCTTTGTAAAAACTCTGATGATGTTCATCTTCAATGACTTCTGTATTTATAGCCTTCAAACATTTAATATCCGTTAGAGACATTCCTTGCAACTATGGCTTCAGGCAGAGCTTCATTAAATGCAATATAGTCGTTCTGGGCAGCCATTAATGCAATGAAGACGTTGGTTGTACTCTAACATGAGGGATAATAGCTTTATGTATCGTGTAGACGCCAACTCAGAGTTGTGCAGAGTGCTTTTGTACTTTTGCAGAGTACATTTCCCTTTTTGTGTAATGACTGAAAGTACTAGGGAATAAAGCATGCTGGAAATGTTCTTTAACTGGAAGTTTGTCTCTGACTTCCTTGTTTGCTTGAGAGAGAGCACATCTGAGTTTCTTGATAAGCGTGAGAAAGTACTCAGAGTATTCTTCATGAGGGGACAGCTTGCAAAAGCTTCCTGTACTTCGAGTTCCTTTAACGAAGAACCTTAGACAAGTTGAAGGATAGACAGGTTGTAAAATCAGTTTGCACATAATCAACAATCCTAGTCAGCAGACAGGTTGACTTCTTGGCTACTACAGACAGGTGAGACTTAGGTAGACAGACAGGTGAGTCTTGAAATCTTCTGATCTGTACACTAAGTAGACAGGTTAGCAACTACAAAATAGGTTAATTAAATCATTACCCAATGTTTAGTTTTCATCAAAACTTAGGAAAATGCACGCAGACATTTTAGAGACTTAACAGTGTTGCCGTTGTTGTTGTGTTGCATACGCATTGCATCGGAGTTGTTGTTTAGGGATGTTCGACATAGGGGAGATCGTCCTAGAGTACGACGATCCGGCCATCCACGGTTGGAGTAGATTCTCCTAGCGCCCCCGTGATGAGGCATTCGTTGGTTTGATGCGTTGGCTATCCAAGGAGTAGATTCTCCGGCGTTGAGTAGATTCTCAATGTGGATATGTAACTCCGAAGTCGTTCATCCCGAGTTTAGTGGATCCACATGCATTGATGGTTTAGCGGAGTAGGACTGCATTGCACTGCATAGCATGATGATGATGTTGATGTTTGATGTGATGCTGCTATGCTTGCTGTTTACTTTACTGCCTATTCCCATGCTATTATGTTTATACGATTCTTACTCCCTATATATGTTTGTTGTTTGTGTTTGGCCTGATTGGCACCTTGCAGAGGATGACGAGCAGCCCGGAGAGGAGTGACTCTGAGGAGCCGCCACTCATCGTAGGGCTAGTTTATGTTTTCGTAGTTGTTAGTTCAGTTGTATTCCGTGGATTTTATTCCGGAACGGTTATACCAGCTCTGTATGTGACATCGGGGTTGGGTTATTTTATTGGTTTGTTATGTTTTCGTTATTTAAAACTTATTTCATTTCCGCGTTGTAAACGGTTCATGTGGGACTTTTCTACCCATGGACAATTGTCTATTTTATTCAGTAATTGCATGTTTTCCTTTAATTGTCTTTAAATTAATTGGCTTTTAACATGCGGGGTAGAAGGGGTTCACATTTAGTGGTATCAGAGCAGTTCGACCTTGTTCGGACGTGGTATGAGTCTGTTGTGAGTCTGTTGTGTGACTCTTGTGTGAATTGTCTATACTTGTTATAGGTAATGATGTTTTAAGTTAGTTGCCTGTAGCTTTTACTCGCTAAGTTTCTGTATTAAAGGCTGTTTTGGGCATGTACAGGAACTAATGGCCGGTAGAGGACGCAACGATCAGGCGATTGCTGACGCATTGGCACTTCTGGCCAATGCTATCGGACAGGTCAACCCTAACAACGGTGGGCCAGCTGAGTTCCAGGGACTGGATAAGTTCCAGAGGAACAACCCTCCGTCGTTCAAGGGAGCGTATGACCCAGAGGGAGCATTGTTGTGGCTGAGGGAGACGGAGAAGATCTTCCGTGCGATGGATTGTAATGATCAGCAGAAGCTCATCTTCGCCACCTTCATGTTGACTGAAGAGGCGGAGCATTGGTGGGATAACTGCAGGCAGAGGATGCAGGCAGAGGGCACAGCGGTGACTTGGGCTGTGTTCAGGCAGAGGTTTCTGGAGAAGTATTTTCCAGCGGATATCAGAGACAAGAAGGAGATGGAATTCTTGTCTTTGGGGCAGGGGTCGCTGTCAGTCGGTGACTATGCGGCTAAGTTTGAAGAGCTGGCGAGGTACTACACTCCTTACCAGCATGAAACGGACGATCGCTCCAAGTGTGTGAAGTTTGAAGCGGGACTCCGGCCTGAGATCAAACAGGCCATCAGCTATCAGGAGATCAGAGTCTTCCCTATTCTGGTCAACAAGTGCAGGATCTATGAGGATGCCAGCCAGTTCAGAGCTGCTAGTTCCAGAGGATCGGACAATCAGAGTGGCAAGAGGGTTGATCAGAGGGATAAGGGCAAGCAGCGGTATGCCCCTTCGGGCAAGGACTTCAAGCAGAGTGGCAGGAAGCCCCAGTTTCAGCAGAGTAGCTTCAGGGGTGGGTTCTCTGATGCCCCTAGAGCTATGAGGTGTGGGAAGTGTGGAGCACAGGACCACTATTCGTCCCAGTGCAAGGAAACACAGGTCATCTGTTTCAAGTGTGGCAAGTCAGGCCACATCAGCCGCGAGTGTGATGGAGCTAAGGCCGAGCCTCCCAGCGCTAGCAAGAATTAGAAGCCCCAGGCCAACAGACTGAAGACCACTGGAAGAGTCTTTACTCTTAGCGGAGCCGAAGCCTCCGAGTCTGATGACTTGATCCAAGGTACGTGTTTAATTGATGGAACTCGATTGACTGTATTGTATGATTCGGGTGCTACTCACTCGTTTATATCGCATGATAGGGTCAAGAGTCTAAAATTGCCTGTTACCTTCCTTGAGTTTGATTTGTTGGTTTCTACGCCTACAAATAAACATGTTTCTACTTCTTATGCATGTAAGAACTGTCATATTGTTATAAATGATAAAACTTTCCTTGCTGATCTTGTATGCTTACCCTTGAAAGACCTGGACATTATTCTGGGTATGGACTGGTTATCTTCCAACCATGTCCTTCTGAATTGTTTCGATAAAACCCTGGTTTTTGGAACTCCAAAGGAGTCTAAGAATCCAGACCTTCTCTCTGCCAGCCAAGTACGAGCTTCGATGAAAGACGAAGCCCAAGTGTACATGATGTTCGCTTCCCTGGATGTAGAGAGCAGCCCTCCTGATGTCGCCAGCTTGCCTGTTGTGCGAGAGTTTCCTGAAGTGTTTCCGGGGGATGTTTATAACTTACCCCCAGAAAGAGATGTTGAGTTTACCATAGACTTAGTGCCTGGCACCGGGCCAATTTCCAAAGCACCCTATAGAATGTCTCCTCTAGAGCTAGCTAAGTTGAAAGAACAGTTGGAGGACCTGATGAAGAAGCAGTTCATTAGGCCAAGTGTGTCTCCGTGGGGAGCACCTGTGTTGTTGGTGAAGAAGAAGGATGGTAGTATGAGGTTGTGTGTCGACTTTCGACAGCTCAACAAAGTGACCATAAAGAATCGGTATCCCCTCCCTAGGATTGATGATCTTATGGACCAGTTGATGGGCGCTTGCGTCTTTTCAAAGATAGATTTGAGGTCAGGGTACCATCAGATTCGGGTTAAGTCTGAGGACATCCCGAAGACAGCGTTTAGGACGCGATATGGTCACTATGAGTACTTGGTTATGCCCTTTGGTGTGACCAACGCTCCTGCGGTCTTCATGGACTACATGAACAAGACCTTTCACCCTTACTTGGATAAGTTCGTGGTGGTGTTTATAGACGACATCTTAGTGTACTCCAAGAGTAAGGAGGAACATGAGGAACACCTGAGGGTTGTCTTGCAGACCCTTAAGGAGAAACAGTTGTATTCTAAGTTGTCTAAGTGTGAGTTCTGGTTAGAGGAAGTGAGCTTCTTAGGACATGTCATCTCTAAGGGTGGCATAGCAGTGGACCCAGCTAAGGTAGAGACGGTGCTCCAGTGGGAAGCGCCAAAGTCTGTAACCGAGATTAGGAGTTTCTTGGGGTTAGCCGGGTACTATAGGCGGTTTATAGAAGGTTTCTCTAAGATAGCTTTACCCTTAACCCGTCTCACCAAGAAGGGACAGTTGTTTGTGTGGGACTCTAAGTGTGAAGAGAGTTTCCAAACCCTTAAGAATAGGTTGACATCAGCACCAGTGTTAGTTTTGCCAGATCCTAGTGCACCCTTTGTAGTTTACTGCGATGCTTCTAAGCGAGGGTTAGGTGGTGTGCTGATGCAGAATGGTAAGGTAGTCGCCTACGCTTCTAGGCAGTTGAAAATCCATGAGAAGAACTACCCTACCCATGACCTAGAGTTAGGAGCTGTGGTATTTGCCTTGAAGATCTGGAGGCATTACCTGTATGGAGCGAGGTTTGAGGTCTTTAGTGATCACAAGAGTTTGAAGTATCTCTTTGATCAAATGGAGTTGAATATGAGGCAGCGTAGGTGGATGGAGTTCTTAAAGGATTATGACTTCGAGCTGACCTATCACCCGGGAAAGGCCAATGTGGTGGCCGATGCCTTGAGTAGGAAAACCCTGCATATCTCCGCTTTGATGGTTAGGGAGATGGACCTGATTGAGGAGTTTAGAGACCTTAGTCTAGCTTGTGAGTTTACCCCTATGAGTATTAGGCTTGGTACCTTGAAGGTTACCAACAGTTTGATGGATCAGATTAGAGAGGGTCAGAAGTTAGATAAGTACCTCTTAGACCAGCGAGAGTTGCTCGCTCAGGGTAGAGACCTAAGTTTTAAGGATGGCAGTGATGGTATCTTGAGGTTTAAGGATAGAGTTTGTGTGCCAGATGTTTCCGAGCTTAGGAAGTTGATCTTAGAAGAAGGTCATAGGAGTGGATTGAGTGTGCACCCAGGTGCCACTAAGATGTATCAGGACCTTAAGAGAATGTTTTGGTGGCCCAGGATGAAAAAGGACGTAGCTGAGTTTGTTTATGCGTGCCTAGTTTGTCAGAAGGCTAAGATTGAACATCAGAGGCCTTCGGGTAAGTTGCAACCCCTAAGTATCCCAGAATGGAAATGGGATAGTATCTCCATGAATTTTGTGTCTGGACTCCCTAGGACTCCAGCTGGTTTTGAGACAATTTGGGTTGTCGTGGATAGACTGACTAAGTCTGCCCATTTCATTCCGATGAACATGGAGTATCCTCTAGAGAAGTTGGCTAAGTTGTACATCAAGGAGATAGTTAGACTTCATGGTGTACCCTCTAGCATAGTTTCGGATAGAGACCCGAGGTTTACCTCTAGGTTTTGGAATAGTTTGCAAGAGGCTTTAGGAACAAAGCTTAGGCTTAGTTCAGCTTACCACCCACAGACTGATGGGCAGTCTGAGCGGACCATCCAGTCCTTAGAGGACTTGTTGAGGGCTTGTGTGTTAGAACAGTCTGGAAGTTGGGACAAGTTTTTGCCCCTAATAGAGTTCACCTACAACAACAGTTTCCATTCCAGCATTGGGATGGCACCTTATGAAGCTCTTTATGGGAGGAGATGTAGGACACCCCTGTGTTGGAGTGAACCTAGTGATAGTGTGGTGCTAGGGCCAGAGATAGTCCAGGAAACAACAGAAAAGATTAAGTTAGTTCAGGAAACGATGAGAGTTGCACAGAGTAGGCAGAAGAGCTACCATGATAAAAGGAGGAAGGCGCTCGAATTCCAGGAAGGCGATCATGTATTCTTGAGAGTTACCCCGACGACTGGGGTTGGTAGAGTGATGAAGGCGAGGAAACTTACTCCGAGGTTCATTGGTCCTTACCAAATCCTCAAAAGAGTCGGCGAAGTCGCCTACCAAATAGCCTTACCCACGTTTTTGTCAAATCTCCACAACGTTTTTCATGTGTCACAACTCAGGAAGTATGTTCATGACCCTAGTCACGTGATAGTACCCGACGCTATACAGTTGAAAGAGAACCTGACGTTTGAGGTGTTACCTCTTCGAGTCGAGGATAGGAGGGTGAAGCAGCTAAGAGGCAAGGAAATTCCTTTGGTTAAAGTGATTTGGAATGAGGCGACTGAGGAAAGTGCTACCTGGGAGCTGGAGAGCAAGATGATGGAAGCGTACCCGCATCTTTTCCCTTGAGGTACGTGTAAATTTCGAGGACGAAATTTTTATAAGGGGGGTGGAATTGTAACACCCTGTTTTTCAGAATAGTTTAATTAAGCTGGTTGTATTAAGTTGGATTTATCGTTTAAGGGCTTAGTGGGATTTTTGGCTAAAAGTCCCTTTCTGGTACATGAGCACACCCGTGCTCATTAGCCAGCAAGCCCGTGCTTAAAGTCAGAAGCGTGTTTCTGATTTTAAGTTGAGCACGACCGTGCTCAACAGGTAGCACGCCCGTGCTCAAGCTGTTGACCGCGTCTCGTAACGTTAAGTTGAGCACGACCTTGCTCAAGGATGAGCACGACCGTGCTCAAGTCCGGACCTATATACGTTGAGCAGACCCCGGGTTGCGCCGTACACTTCCTTTTTGCTACTAAAAACCCTAGTACGGCTGCAACCTCCCTTCTTCCCTCTTTCCTTCATACTCAGTGTGGTTTTGAGTATTGGAGACACTAGGGAAACGTGGTCTCGTCCGCACTCCGTGTATAGGTAATGTTCCGTTCCTTTTCTCTAGTTTCCTTTCGTTTTTGATTGGGAAACTAACATCGTTTTAATCTGTTTGTTTAAGGTTCGTTCGTGCGTGAGCCGCCTAAAGGAGAGGAACCGGTTGTTGTTAGGAAGTCTTAGAGAGCTACCTTCAATCCAGGTATGGGGAGAAGGGTAGTATTTACGTAGGTTTGGGTTTAGTGTAAAGTAAAGGGGTTCCCTAACCCCGATATATTTATATTTGTATGTATGAATGACATTCTGAATTAGTTGTTTAATGATGGTATGCTATTGGCTGTTTCGGTATGTTATTAGTATGTTATTTGGTTTACTGTTCATGTTCATAATATGTTGTTAATGTTAGTGTTGGTTGCTTTTCTATGAACATGATGTTGTTGGGTTGATGCCGTGGTTGAATGGATTGCTGTTATGATGATGAGTTTAAACCCGAAAACACGTTGATAATTGATGTTAGGAATAATTGAGTAAAAATCTGATGAAATGGTTTAAGTTTCAGCCTCTGTTCCTGCCCAGAACAGCACTGTCGCGCGTTGAGCACTACCGTGCTGAACAGGGAGCACGACCGTGCTCCCAGTTGAATTCTGGGAAGATGGCCACGCTTTGAGCACGGCCGTACAGGACAAAGAGCACGATCGTGCTGCTGAGCACGACCGTGCTCATTAAGAAGCACGACCGTGCTTCACTTACAGGGGAGCACGCCCCTCACGTGCTTAAGCACGACCGTGCTGGGTTACGAGCACGACCGTGCTCAACCCACTGTGACAGAACCAGATTAAAGGACTTAAGGGGTTTTAAACCCCACTTCCCCATGATGATAACTGATTAGACAACTTGGTAAATGTTATTAAAGATAATTAAAGATGATGAGATGGTGAGATGCTAAGTCGATACCCTTTGGGGTGCCGCAAGCTGATGAGTTGCGCCTTGGTGCTTTTTGGCCAAGGAGGCCTCGACCCCACGGTTTGGGTCTAAGGTGTTGTTGTTGTGTACCTTGGTGGCCGAGAGTTTGCCCCAGGTACTGCGGTTGATTCCGCTTAAGTCCTCAGGTAGATTCCGCGAGGCAAGTTGGTGCGGTTGATCCCGCTGTTACCTTCCGTCGATCCCGTTGGAGTTATGGAGGTGGTGTTGCCGTTGTTGTTGTGTTGCATACGTATTGCATCAGAGTTGTTGTTTAGGGATGTTTGACATAGGGGAGATCGTCCTAGAGTACGGCGATCCGGCCATCCACGGTTGGAGTAGATTCTCCTAGCGCCCCCGTGATGAGGCATTCGTTGGTTTGATGCGTTGGCTATCCAAGGAGTAGATTCTCCGGCGTTGAGTAGATTCTCAATGTGGATATGTAACTCCGAAGTCGTTCATCCCGAGTTTAGTGGATCCACATGCATTGATGGTTTAGCGGAGTAGGACTGCATTGCACTGCATAGCATGATGATGATGTTGATGTTTGATGTGATGCTGCTATGCTTGCTGTTTACTTTACTGCCTATTCCCATGCTATTATGTTTATACGATTCTTACTCCCTATATATGTTTGTTGTTTGTGTTTGGCCTGATTGGCACCTTGCAGAGGATGACGAGCAGCCCGGAGAGGAGTGACTCTGAGGAGCCGCCACTCATCGTAGGGCTAGTTTATGTTTTCGTAGTTGTTAGTTCAGTTGTATTCCGTGGATTTTATTCCGGAACGGTTATACCAGCTCTGTATGTGACATCGGGGTTGGGTTATTTTATTGGTTTGTTATGTTTTCGTTATTTAAAACTTATTTCATTTCCGCGTTGTAAACGGTTCATGTGGGACTTTTCTACCCATGGACAATTGTCTATTTTATTCAGTAATTGCATGTTTTCCTTTAATTGTCTTTAAATTAATTGGCTTTTAACATGCGGGGTAGAAGGGTGTCACAGTTGGCAATGCATCAGTGATCGCCTGATCATTGCGGCCTCTACCTACCACGAGTTCCTGTACATGTCTAAAAGCAACTCTTAGATACAGAAACTTAAGCGGTAAAAGCTACAGACTTTTAACTTAAAGCATCATCGCCTATAGTAAGTATAGACAATTCAAACAACAGCATACAACAGACTCATAACAGACTCATACCACAGCCTGATAGGACAATCCTGCTCTGATACCACTAAATGTGACACCCTGCTACCATTCATGTTATAAAGGCGATAAAGATAAAGATAAATAAAATTTCATGCATTTACTCATTTAAATAAAATGATCATCCATGGGTAGAAAGGTCCCACACGAACGAGTTCACAAAATGCGGAAAATAAACCATGTTTTAAACAGATGATAACATAACAAAACAACCTAACCCGATGTCACAACAGAGCTTGTAACACCCTACTTTTTATTGTTTTAAATAATAGAAATACATATGAATATGTTTAAATGTTTAATATCGAAAATTATTTTAAATAAACGGAGTTTACCACTCTATTCTACTTGATCGTAGAAAGCTATGATTAAACGACGGAGCCGATTACGGGAGTTTTGAGACTCGATAAGTGGACAAACCCTATGTTCTCATAGGAATAGGTCATCCATGTAAGAGGTTTAATGTGGCTTAGGGTTATGTTAGCAATTTCTAATAATTGCATTTTTATCCCTAAACTTTCTATTATTTGCATTTTGGTCCCTAAACTAATTTCTTTGATACACTAAGTGAAGTGGGCCAAATTCTTTCCATTCAAACCCATTAAGGGCTGCACCCAAAAGTCTCAATTTCATGTCCAAGAATTCATTTCCATGAAGGAATTCTAGTCTTGAATTTCCTATGTCTACATTATGCCTTAAGTTGATTTAAGTGAAAAATAATTGGGCTTGGGCATTTTAGGCCCAAAAGTGGTGCAAGGCCCATGACTTGGGAGGCTTGCACTACAAATTCTAGAGGCAACATGAGAGTTCTAGCTCATTCTACCATCTTCCATACTATTCACTATCTTCTACATTTCTCCTTTCTCTCTCAAACTCCATAGACTTGATTTGTGAAGGAGCTTGGTAATTCTTTGCCCATTTTCACATTCCAAGAGGTGATTCATGTTCCTCATCATCTCTAAACTCTTATTCATTCATTTCATTTCTTGTTTTAGAGACTTTTTCATATGATTCCTCTTTGTTGTTCATAACTTTGAAAAATCATAGTAAATCATAGAAAAATCCTAAAAATGTGAAACCACTTTCTATGTTCTTATTATTATCTCTACTATCATGATCTAAGAGATTGTTTCAAACAAAATTTTATTTCCCTAGTTTCTAGCCTAGGCCGAACCATGAACCAAATTAGGTGTAGGAACTTAATTTCTTGTCATGAAAGTAATCATGTTAATCATCTATTGAACATGTATTAATGATGAATCTAGGTTCTTATGTCAAACTAAGATTCCTAGCCATAATCTAATGTCTTGGCCGAAATTAGGGTTTTGTGAAATTAAAAGTTAATATTCTAATCTTTGTTGTTAAACAAGTGTTACAAAGACTTAAGGATTTTGGATCATTAATCCAAGACTTAAGCAAAGTTAGAATTTTTTTGTCACTAAACCTAGTCTAGGCCATGACCAATTAGGAGTGATTAGGAAGATTTGATTCTTAACTTTGTTGATTAGACATTAATCCATTGTCTTAAGTGATTAGGATCATTAATCCAATGACTTAGGCAATTCTAGAAATATTTAGCCACTAAACCTAAGAGAGGCCGTGACCTATTATAAGGAATTAGGAGATTTTAATTGCTTGATTAGTGATTAGTTGATTCTGGTTGATGAAGGTTTAGCGAGTTCGTTGTGTACGTGAACCGGACTTCCGACAAGTTACGTATTACACCGCAGAGAAATCTTCGAGAGGTAAGAGGGGATTACCTAAGGGGTTTATTCGATGGCTACATGCCAATTTATGTTGTCTGTAATTATTTGTTGGTGGTTGTTTACGTGTTTCAGTCGTTTATTTTTATCTGTGTTGGTTATCTGTTTATAATTGTTTATCTACAATTATTTATTTTAATGCTGTGATGCATGATCTACCTGAACATATTATTATGATATTGTGGTGGATGTTGTTTGAGAAGCCTGACAGTGGTCAGTGCCCAATTAACTAATCAGATAAAAGCTTTGCAAAGCTTCGTAAATTATATTCAATGTTTTAACGGTAAAATATTGGAATATAATATTAATGGAAAATATTTATTTGGGAAAAATAAAGAGTTTTGGAAAATATCATTATTTTAATGATTTATCGCTTGTAAGAGTGATTTATGAGTCACAATGAGGACGAAACCGTGAAAATATTTTTGTACTACTGATTTTTTACGTAATAAATTCCGGAATATTATTAAAAGTTATTTTATGAAATTAATTTTCAAAAATAACTTAATAATGATTTTAGAAAAATATTTAAGTGAAATAAGCTAAAATTTGGCTTAAATGGCTAATTTGACGGCAACTTGGAAAAATACCGACGGCAAGAAATCCTAAAGCGGCAGTACGTAATTTAAACAACTTTGAGCCTCAAGTGACCATCTTTTATAAAAAGTTAAATTTTTAACTTACGATTTATTTTCCATTTGAAATGATTTTCAGAAAAACAAGTTGAACTCAATTGTGTTAAAGTGGTTTTGAACTTAGTAACCGAGACGTCAGGGTACTAAGGTTCGTGTTGTGTTATGGACTTGGGGTCCTTTGAACTTGGAGGTCCTGTAGACTTGGGGTCTACTGAGTTAAAAACATTTAAGATGTTTTCTATTGCCACGAACCCATGACTGGTGCATCGGTCTAGAGGTGTCGTGATTGAGCACTCTGACTTTGAGGTCCTGCGTTATTAATAAAGTTTTAAAGATGTTTAAAACTATGGTTAGTCGTAAGCCATTTTGAGCTTCGGCAAAAGGAGATTGAACACAAAGAAAAGTGTCAAGAACAAAGTGGTTTTGTTGCATGCATTTGGCAGACGTGCCCCGGTTTATGTGTTACCTTGTGGCGTCAGGTGTCTCATGCTACGATTTTCTTCATTGTGCCCAGGTGGACAATGAAACCCCATTTACGTTGTTATCACTTGTGGATATATGCCTTGACAGGTATTTTTGTTTTGATGATGAGCAAAAGGGAAATTTCAAGTCCAAGGACTAACACGCAAATTCAACTAAAGGATCAAATTACAAAAAGCGTGAAAAGGACTTAAGTGCGAAAAGCGGCAAAAATTAAACAAGCAGTCAAGATGGGCAAAATAGGAATTTCAGTATTTGTATTGCTTGTTTTAGAAGATGTGTGTAAATGGTAAGTGGAGTTCTCAATTTAATATTGGTCTCACACACACACTTTTAACATGTGCCAAATACTTTTTAACATGTGTTAAAATCTAACAATTTATTACGTTTAATGAGTAATCAAAATATTAATTGTTAAGATTTTCAAATTCAAATGTGCTTCGAGCCATAATCGATTATGGGAAACCAATAATCGATTATGATATGAATTAAAAGGCTTTAAATGAGTTTAATGAGTATTGATTCTAATTAAAGCTGTTAAGTTTTGAATTTGAAATTGAATAATCGATTATGTACTTTATATAATCGATTATGTCATTACTGCCTTTCAATGATCTTCAAACGGAAAAATCTTAATCGATTATGTAATCGATTATGCCTATTATGTGAAAGTCAGTGGACTCGTAATCGATTAGTATAATCGATTATGCCTATTCTGTCCAAATGCGTACTTCCTGAAAATACTTTAAATAATCGATTATGCCTTTGCAATAATCGATTATGACGCGACAGAAATGAATTTTAAAGAGGCTTGACCTATTTTCTTTAGACCATCACTTCTCACTTATAAAAGAAAAGTCAGGCAGCCATCATAAGCACCGATATACAACTCTACTATTTCTCACTGTGCTAAAACTCTGAAAATCATTTTTCTATACTCTTACACTATCACTTGACCATATTATTTTGAGAGTTCTACACACCATATAGGTGTTGTTATCTTGTGCTTCAATTTGCTTTTTATCTGCACTAATTAGAGTGCTTTATATTGGTAAGAGTCGAATTGACTCAAACCTTCTTTTGATTACTATTCTTACAAGAGAGGGTATATCTCTTGGGATATTTTTGAGGCTCTTACACAAGGGATTGTATGTCCTGTGATTTGTGTTAAGGGTTCTCTTCATTGTAAAGGTTCTAGCTGTGCCCGTTTAAAAGCTAGTGTTTGAGGCTCTTACACAAGGGATCGTATGTCCTGAGATTTGTGTTAAGGGTTCTCTGATTTGTAAAGGTTCTAGTTGATCCTGTTAAAAAAAACTAGAGTTGATTGAAAACCCTTGGTGGTATTGCCTTGGGGACTGGACGTAGGCCACGTGGGTAGTCTGTGGCTGAACCAGGATATATTGTGGTGTTCATCTTCTTTCCCTATCCTCTTTACTTTATTGCATTTTACTTTATAGCGCTTTAGTTTCAAACAGTTTTTTTTTTATTAAGCGCTTCAATTCGACAATAATCTTTTATCCGCTGCGAATTTTGTTTTTAACTTTAAAAAGGGTTTTTGATTTATGCTTCGGCTCTGGTTAGTAGCATAACAGCTTAGAGTTAAGATCATGTTGGCAACCTTTTCAAGTTTTCAAAAAATGTATGGTTTTGAAATTGACAAACCACCATTCTTTGATGGTGAGAATTTCGTTTATTGGAAAATGAGAATTGAAATTTATATGCAGTCAATTGATGTTGATTTATGGGATATTGGAGTCCGTGGATTCATTCTTAAACCCAAACAACATCAGACTGAGTTTGACAAAAATTGTTTTTGCTTGAATCTCAAAGCTATGCAAATTCTTAGGAATTGTTTGTGCGATGATGCTTATGAGAAAATTAAGAATTGTGATTATGCCAAGGAGATTTTGAATGTGCTTGATTATACATACCTTGTCACTAACAATTTTGAGATTGAAAGTAATTACAGGAAAGGGCAAACTTCAATGGAGGAAAAATATCCTCAAGAACATGCCAAGAAGAAAGACCACAAAAGCAAAGAGCTAATGGTCAAGAAAATAGAAACAACACTCCAAGCAAGTCAAAGAAACTTGGAGGTAATAGATTCTAAACTCAATCATTTGAAAGATGAATGGTTATATGCATACAATAATTTGTATGATGAATTCATGAGTTTAGAAAATAAAAATTTGAATTGTTTGAGAAATATTTCTTCCATTGAAAGTGATTTAGAAAAACTGGAAAATGAAAATACTTGTCATAATGAAGAAAGTATTGTGAATTTTGAATCCTCACCACGTTATGAAAACTGTATGATTCTTAATAATCAAGTTGAGGACTTATTTCATGAAATTGAAAAATCAAAAGAGTCCACATGTGTACAACCGTCTTTCGAAAAAGAAGAATTTCATGTCAACTATGATTTGTCTATTGTTAATCACGATACATATGAAGATCACAAATGTTCTATAGTCGGAAATGAAAATTCTCATTTTAGAAATGAAAAGGATGTAACATGTAATTATTGTGGAAAATTAGGACATATTTCTCATATGTGCAATTATAGGAAAAATTATTCTATGAGAAATAAAGTCACTTGGGTGCCCAAAGGCAAAAATTGCTTATGCACTAATCCACAAGGACCCAAAATGAAATGGGTACCAAGAAGTTTCTCTAGTTCTTCAAATATGCAGGAAAAATCAAAGCTTGGGAAACAATCCAGCTCGCATGATGAATTGACATCAAGAAGAATGCTTCACAGAGTCGAAAGTGCAATCACTACCAAAAGAAGCAATGAATTCTTGATGAACAACTTAAACAAGAGCAAGATAGATTATGCAAGAGATACATTCAAGATCAATCAAAAGTGGGTAAGAAAGAACGATATTGTGAATTTACGCAATGAGGTAACTTCATCCTCTATCTCCTATACTTGCTCAAATGTGAAATTTGCTAATTGGAGGTATGTTGTTAAAAATGGCTATATGAAATCAAAGTATATTCCATGTGACAATCTTAATTTGAACATGATTGTTTGATTGTGAAACAATGTGCTAAATGCTATGTATATGCTTGTATAATGATTGATTATTATTTGAAGCATGGTACAATTAATTTGAGTAAGTTTCAAATCTTCCTTGCTAAGAAAAATTGAAAATCGAACACAATAATCGATTACATAATTGATTATGTTTCCTCGAGAAAATAGGGAAGAAAGACAGAATGTTAGTAATCGATTAGGGGGATCGATTATGGGTGAGAGTCTTGCCTTGAAAAGTAACTAGAGGCATCGTAATCGATTACCACCGTGATGATAACCGATTATGAACGTCAGTAAGAAAAGTGTTTGAAATTCAAAATTTCTAATTAACGTTTCTCCATGAAAAGGATATTTGACTTAATTTTCTAATCTTTTTCAAGATATCAAATTCAAATTTGAATTGACATTAAATTATCTTATGACACAAAGTTATTTCGAAAAATCATTATTTTTACTATCTTTCAAAACCTGATTTGAAAATTAATTAGTGATTTAAATCATGATCATACTTTATTGATAATTTATTTTCTAGTCATGAATTAACTAACCACATCTCTTCAATTTGAAAATAATAAAGTTTGTGGTAATAAATACTTGATTGAAAATCTTTTTAAGGATCAAATCTTTTTGAAATGCAAATGATCAAAAAGTGAGTATATCACTTTAATATCTTTTGAATATCATAATAAAGATAATTCATTTTTTTTTTTTTGATATTTTAAATTCAAAATTCAAATTATCTTTGATTATTTTCGAAATTTTAATTTATGAAAATATATTTTGAAATTCAAAATCACTATTTCTTCATTCGTCTATAAAATTAAAATCTGATTGAAAATTATTTTAATATTTAATTAGTGATTAATTCATGATTGCATTTTATTGGAAAATTAATTTCTTGTCATGAATTAATATACCATTGATGTTGACTAATTTGAAAATCGTTTGAGAATTAATTTTGGAAAGTTAAATAATCAACAAAAATTCTGATGACATTTCCCTGAAAAGAAAGATTTCAAATTTCAAATTTTAAATTCAAAATTCAATTTTTCAAAGGGAACATTAATATAGAGTTTTTAAAATTCAAACTTAATAATCGATTATCACAGTTAATAATCGATTATATGCGTTGCACCAAAGGTTGATTTTCAAACAGAGAAACAGTAATCGATTAGCGTAATCGATTATGCTTTTTGTGCGTGTAAACATGTTCAAACAGAGAGGTTGTAATCGATTAGAGTAATCGATTATGACGCGATTAGTTGGACTAGTGGGCTAAACCTATTGCACTCAGACCGAATTACCTCTCCTACAAATAGGGATGTTAAGACAGCCACTCATAACATACTAATCCTCTGTATTGAAACCTCGTTAAAAATCTCCTCTTTACTCTTGTCAAACAATGAGACTCTTGAAATCAACCAGAAGAAAACATCATAGGGTCAATCTCCAATCACTTGATATCTCACAAAGTCGTCTATCAAAAACATCAAATGAAGCTCCTCCAAATACCTCCTATTTGACTTCTAAGACAGCAAATCTCTTCTCAAGTGAAGAACAAAGGAAACATTTTGCCACATACTTCATCTATCGCCCTATCATTTCCCCTAGCTACATCAATCTGGACTCATTCAAGTTCCAAGAGTTTGAACTGTTTCAAACTCTCTCCAAACTTGATCTTCTCAAGTTTTGCTCAATGAATGATAAAATATATCCCTCACTTGTCAAAGCCTTCTACTGCAATCTCCGCTTCAACTCCTCTCTAAAAGCCTTCTCTTCCGAAGTAAAAGGAGTATCCTTCACCACGACCTTCACTTCTTGGGCGTCTGTGTCTTGTCTTCCTAAAGATGGAGACATAATCACCAGCCAAAATCTTAATACCTTATGGGAAGGAAAATTTCAGAGAGATATGGTGTGCAGTACCCTTACACTTCCAAGTACAAATATCAATGGTACTATTCATGACAAACACCTAACTCTGAGAAAGAAACTGATCCACCATGCAATAGTACATTGGCTTCTACCTCGCTTCATGGATCAGTCAAGGGTCTTAGAGGAAGACATAGCCCTAATGTGGACCTTAGAAAAGGTTAAATATATAAATTGGGCTGCTAGCACTCTGATGCACATGGTAAACTCTGGACTTTCCTCTTCAAGTTCTCATCTTCCCTATCCAATGATGATTACCAAAATTCTTAAACACTTCAATATTCCATTGGAAAATGAAGAGGTAATCCCAATAAGGAAGATTGCTGGTCTTGATGAAGATACCTTATACAAGATGGGTTTTGAGCTGGTGAAAAATCAATGGATTCCAGGAAAATAGAACAGCTCTATCTTAACTATTGTATTTCCCTTGCTTTGTTTTCAAATAAAAGGTGTTATGTTTTGATCTCACTCTTACATCTCAAAATTTCTAGACATTGATCTTGTCCAACAAATTGATTATTCAAAATGTTAAAATCAAATTTCAAAATCTGTTTTTAGACATATTAGAAAGATAAAATTTACACTTTCTTAAAATATCCCTCACAAAATCTTTGCAAAATCTGGAAGATTCAGATCAAATCAAATCTTGTCTAAAATATGATTTCAAATCATGAAGATTGTAAAAATAAGCTTCAATCCTCTAATCTTCCAACCTTGAGAAAGTGTTTAAATACACCTTGAAGGATTCATACCAAAACACAAAATAATCGATTTGAAAAAGCTTCCTTTCCTCAACTCTCACTATGGTTTGCAACTCAAGAAAGAATGTTGAAAAGACTCCATCAGAGATTAAGATTCCTCCAAGGATGAAGATGCTCTTATCCTCCAAGACTCAACAAGGGCGAATTTCGGCAATTTGCATGAATAGGCCTATCATCCCTCTCAGCTACATCAACAAGAAGGAGCTCAAAGATTCAACCTTCAACCTTCTGAAAATTCTATCAAATCTCAAACTCACTGCCTTTTGCTCTCGTAAACTGAAGATTTACCCATCCTTGGTAAGGCAATTCTATGAAAATTTCTCCTTTCAATATTCATCAAAAACCATCTCTTCAAAAGTAAAAGGTGTTGAGATCAACATTCCTCTTGAAATATGGGTTAATCTAACCCGCCTACCAAACCAAGACACTGACATCTCTCTTGCAAATCCAAAGTTAGTATGGAAAAATTCTTTCAAGAGAGAAAGAGTTTTAAAGAAATTCATTAATCCAAAAGTCAAGCCATCCAAAGTAATCTCCTTTAAAGCTCTCAACTCTGAAGAACAATTGCTCCACTATGTTCTTGCTAGATGCCTTCTTCCTAGAGGAAATAATGTGACAAGAATTTCGGAGAACGACATAGTTCTCATGTGGGCCATCAACAAGGAGAAGAAGATCAACTGGGCCACTGCAGTTCTTCAACACATGGTAGATTGTGCTTACTCAAAAACTGCTTCTCATCTTCTCTATCCTATGCTAACTACAAAGATCCTCAACCATTATGGCATTCCATTAGAGGGTGAAGAAGAAATAGAGCCTCAATCCAATGATAGCATCAATGAAGCATATCTAGCATCATTAGGGTTTGTGAAGCATAATAATACTTGGCTACCTAAGGAGAATCAAAGCACCAAGTAGAAATTATAGGCCTTTATGCTTCTTGTTTTTGCTATATTTGATATTTTGAATGTTATGTCTTTAAGCTTAATGCAAGTGTGATTGACTTTTTCATATTAGCACTTCATCTTTTTAGACATAAAAATTATTCATCTATTGGAAATCAATGTATGGTATACAATAAAAGACAGAAACGTAATAATCGATTAGAATAATCGATTATATGGAGAAAAGAATGGGAAATCGATTAACCAAGAACGGTAATCGATTATAGAGCGTATAAAATTCAGAATCAACTATGACCATCAAAATCCAAAATTGATTGGCTCTAAAAATACTTGTATGATATTCAATGAGTATTGGATCTACACTATACCATAATATAAAAAGATTCTCACATTTATTAAAAACAAATCTTTAGGTGAAGAATCCTTGATAATAAATGCACATTTTTTTGGGGAGAATTGTTTGTATGAATCCATAAATTCTCTTCAAATGGTTATTACTCCTATACTGTCATTAATCCTGGCACTTTTGCTTCCGTACGTACTTGATAAATATGATAACTCTAAGCTTGCATGCCATGATAATTGTATCATATGCTTGAATTGTTCAATATGATAGTGGATATATGCCAGGATACTATTATTTTGCTTTTCCCGCTTTTTGATAATGACAAAAGGGGGAGAATTACATGAGTGCATGATTAAGGGGGAGATAAGCTAAGCCAAATTGATATATGATTTTAATAAATGCATGCTTAAGGAGTAGAGAAAATTAAATTGGCAAATCCTCTATTGATTGCATGCTGAAGGGGGAGTAGAGCAAAATTATGAAATGATATATATTTTATTGCTCTAACTATATCTTTTAGAAATTCCCTCATGAGATGTTTGTCATCATCAAAAAGGGGGGTCTGTGGATATATGCCTTGACAGGTATTTTTGTTTTGATGATGAGCAAAAGGGAAATTTCAAATCCAAGGACTAACACGCAAATTCAACTAAAGGATCAAATTACAAAAAGCGTGAAAAGGACTTAAGTGCGAAAAGCAGCAAAAATTAAACAAGCAGTCAAGATGGGCAAAATGGGAATTTCAGTATTTGTATTGCTTGTTTTAGAAGATGTGTGTAAATGGTAAGTGGAGTTCTCAATTTAATATTGGTCTCACACACACACTTTTAACATGTGCCAAATACTTTTTAACATGTGTTAAAATCTAACAATTTATTACGCTTAATGAGTAATCAAAATATTAATTGTTAAGATTTTCAAATTCAAATGTGCTTCAAGCCATAATCGATTATGGGAAACCAATAATCGATTATGATATGAATTAAAAGCTTTAAATGAGTTTAATGAGTATTGATTCTAATTAAAGCCGTTAAGTTTTGAATTTGAAATTGAATAATCGATTATGTACTTTATATAATCGATTATGTCATTACTGCCTTTCAATGATCTTCAAACGGAAAAATCTTAATCGATTATGTAATCGATTATGCCTATTATGTGAATGTCAGTGGACTCGTAATCGATTAGTATAATCGATTATGCCTATTCTGTCCAAATGCGTACTTCCTGAAAATACTTTAAATAATCGATTATGCCTTTGCAATAATCGATTATGACACGACAGAAATGAATTTTAAAGAGGCTTGACCTATTTTCTTTAGACCATCACTTCTCACTTATAAAAGAAAAGTCAGGCAGCCATCATAAGCACCGATATACAACTCTACTATTTCTCACTGTGCTAAAACTCTGAAAATCATTTTTCTATACTCTTACACTATCACTTGACCATATTATTTTGAGAGTTCTACACACCATATAGGTGTTGTTATCTTGTGCTTCAATTTGTTTTTTATCTGCACAAATTAGAGTGCTTTATATTGGTAAGAGTCGAATTGACTCAAACCTTCTTTTGATTACTATTCTTACAAGAGAGGGTATATCTCTTGGGATATTTTTGAGGCTCTTACACAAGGGATTGTATGTCCTGTGATTTGTGTTAAGGGTTCTCTTCATTGTAAAGGTTCTAGCTGCGCCTGTTTAAAAGCTAGTGTTTGAGGCTCTTACACAAGGGATCGTATGTCCTGAGATTTGTGTTAAGGGTTCTCTGATTTGTAAAGGTTCTAGTTGATCCTGTTAAAAAAACTAGAGTTGATTGAAAACCCTTGGTGGTATTGCCTTGGGGACTGGACGTAGGCCACGTGGGTAGTCTGTGGCCAAACCAGGATATATTGTGGTGTTCATCTTCTTTCCCTATCCTCTTTACTTTATTGCATTTTCTTTATAGCGCTTTAGTTTCTAACCGTTTATTTTTATCAAGCGCTTCAATTCGACAATAATCTTTTATCCACTGCGAATTTTGTTTTAACTTTAAAAAGGGTTTTTGATTTATCGAAAAAGATTTCATTTTTATTTAAAACCCAATTCACCCCCCCTCTTGGGTATGGTTGCCACGGCCAACATCACTGTGCCTTGGGTTTGGACAGTGTGCAATGGGTTTTGGCTGCGTGCCAATGGCTGCGTGCCTGTTTGCCTAGTGTGGCAATTGAGCTTGATCAACTCACTACGATTGGGATATCTCATGAGATTAAGTGCAAAGTTAGACGATGTATTGAAGTGTTCATGCATTGTTTTTCAACTGATGATGTGTGGGGTATGAAACCCAGTGATAAACTATTAGCTTGATATGAATGCTTATGTTTATATAACATGTATATGTGTATGTGTTATCTGTGGTGTCGTGCATGGAGTTATCGAGTTAAATCCAGATGATTGGTTTTCTCACCCTTGCATGTTTTATTTGTGGTTTCTTTACTTGTGCATATTCTATTTCGTCTGAGATTAGATGGACCCGGATATGCCACTGGCACATTCGAGACTACGTTCGATCATGTTTGATCGAGCACATTACGGTGGTGCCTGGGAGATAAAACCCTGGGGCACTCAGCGCCACCTATTATGGCCCTACTAGAGAGATCGACGGCAATCGTAGAGGCGGGACCGCAGCGGAGGACGCATATGGTGGAGACTGTTGAGGTATCTCTACCTCCGATATGGCTTTACCTACAGTTCCTGGCCGAGCATGGGTTACTCATCGTTCCACCTCAGCCTATTCAGCCTCAGCCTCTTCAGATTGTAGCACCGGTAATACCTCCTGTTGAGGTGGCAGAGGAGCTTGAGATTGAGGAGGACCCTTTGAGTACTTTGAGGACGATCTTGAGTTTCACCCTCCTGCAATTGATGATGATGACTCTTCTGACGATGGAGAGGGAGCAGAGGTATCTTCACCAGATACACCTGCTGGAGGTGGGGTGATCATCATGATCTCCCCAATGGTTTTCATTAGCTTGACCAGCTATAGGTATAGTTTTGAGGTAGCGAGTCTTGTCAAGTTTTGATCTGGCTTTTGAGAGCCATGAGTTTTTGGTATGGTTCTGGACTACTCGTTACTGGTTGTGTATATGTCTTTACTTTCTTTACTTAGTTTGATGGAGAATAGCCTATACTGGTGAGGGTTCTTTTGTACTCTCCTACTTATGTATGTAACTGATGATGCATATACGTATAGATATGTTTGTTTATGTATGGATGTTTTAAAACAAAAAAATTCACCACCATTTTCACGATAAAACTTTACTAAAAGGTTTATTTTCTGAAAGTAACCAGCGATTAAATAATTTTATTTTCCGCGTTTGAGTAACTATGTGATGACCCCAGAAAGGGTGTCACATTTGTGGTATCAGAGCTGGTCGAGTCTTTCGGGAATGTTGGGAAATAGGTCTGTTGTGTAGACGTTGTGTTTTCTCTGAAGTAAGACTTGTTGGAATTACTTCTTAGAAGTAATGTGCTTTACTACCTAAGTTTACGTTTCAGTTTCTGATTTTGGTTTAACTGATTGTGGCTTGTAGGTCAGTTATGGAACCAGTTGTTGAACCAGAAGTGGGACGTGGACGTGGACGTGGCCATGGGAGAGGTCGTAGAGGCGGTCGTGTTGGCGGTCATGGTAACATGAACGAAGAGTATGAAGAAGGAGTGGATTATGCGGCTCAGGCGATGGAAAATGTGGCAGCTGCAATTGCAAATCAAACTGCATCTATGAATGCTCAGAATCTGCAAGCTGCGGAGGGCAAGGCTCTGATTGCGTTTCGAAGCCAGAATCCTTCCCGGTTTGGTGTGGATGCTGATCATGAGAAAGCCGATTTATGGATTCAAGAACTGGAGAAAATCTTTGAGTTGGTGGCTACTCCAGCTGAAGTTAGGGTTACCTATGCTGTTTTCCTACTGATAGGAGATGCGGAGTACTGGTGGAGAGGTGCTCGACAGCTACTGGAAGCTGATCATCAAGGAATTACTTGGGATGTGTTTAAAACCGCATTCCTGAACAAGTATTTTCCAGAGAGTGTGCAGATTGAAAAAGAACAAGAATTTCTGCGATTGTACCAGAGGGATTTGACTGTGGGGAAGTATGCGGCGAAGTTTGAATCGCTTGCCAAATACTTTCGTTTCTTTCAAGCTCAACCAAATGAAAGCTGGAAGTGTGAAAGGTTCGAGGCTGGATTGCGATTTGAAATTAAGGAGTCTGTTTTACCGCTACAACTTCGTAATTTTCAAGCTTTAGTGGAGATGAGTCGTAAGATTGAGCAAATGAGGAAGGGAAGAGATAATAGGGGAAACGTTGGTGGACCCTCTCGTTCCAACAACCAAAGTCAGAATTGGAAAGGGAAGCAGAAGCAGAAGAAACCTTATTCCCATCCATCGGGAAATAACCAGAATCGACAACAGGATCGTTCGAATTTTGCTGCAACCGGATGTGGAGGCCAAAAGAATCAAAATCAAGGCCCATTCAGAAGGTGTTACAACTGTGGAGATACTAGACACATGATAGATAAGTGTCCTACGAGGGGAACTAGGTGTTTCAACTGCAACCAATTGGGGCATTTGGCAAAGGATTGCAATGCACCGAAGCGTGGACCGGCTGTCAATAACACCAGCACAAATAAACCGACGGCTAAGGGGAGAGTTTACACTATGAGTGGAGCTGAGGCTTCAAACTCTGACGATCTCATACAGGGAAAGTGCGACATAAACGGTAATCTTTTAACTGTACTTTTCGATTCGGGTGCGACACATTCTTTTATTTCGATGGATTGTGTGAAACTGCTGAAACTGCCTGTTTCTTCCTTGTCGTGTGATCTTATTGTTTCAACTCCTACTGCTAAGCCAATTTTAGTCACTTCTATTTGCTTGAATTGTCCTATTATTATTCAGGATAAACATTTTCTTGTTAACCTGATCTGTTTGCCTTTAATACAGTTAGATGTAATTTTAGCCATGGATTGGTTGTCTTCCAACCATATCTTAATAGACTGTGCACACAAAACTTTAACTTTTCCTACGGATGAGATTTCTGGATTATTAACTGCTAATCAAGTAAATGCTTCTTTAAAAGAGGGAGCGCAAGGATACATGTTATTATTTTCCTTAGACGTTAAGAGCGAGTTAGACTTGCAGTGTATACCCATTGTCAACGAGTTTCTGGAGGTTTTTCCTAAAGATGTACCTGGACTACCACCTGTTCGGGAGATTGAGTTCGCGATTGATCTGATTCCAGGCACTGGACCAATATCCATAGCATCATATCGAATGTCGCCATCAGAACTTGAGGACTTAAAAGGGCAACTCGTGGAACTGATGAGGAAGGAATTCATTAGACCCAGTGTATCCCCGTGGGGAGCTCCAGTTTTGTTGGTGAAAAAGAAAGACGGAACTTCTCATTTATGCGTAGATTTTCATCAATTGAACAAAGTCATGGTTAAAAATAAATATCCGCTTCCAAGAATAGACGATTTAATGGATCAGTTACGTGAAGCAGCCATTTTCTCGAAGATAGATTTACGTTCGGGCTATCATCAGATTCGCGTGAAGGCGGAGGATGTTCCTAAAATAGCGTTTCGAACACGCTACGGGCATTATGAGTACCTTGTGATGCCATTTGGAGTTACGAATGCTCCTGCGATATTCATGGATTACATGAATAGGATTTTTCGTCCTTACTTAGATCAGTTTGTCGTTGTTTTTATCGATGACATTCTAATCTATTCTCCCAATAACGAAAAACATGCTGAACATCTCAGTGTGGTTCTCCAAATTTTAAAGGAGAAAAAGTTATATGCGAAACCTGAAAAGTGTGAATTTTGGTTAGACCAAGTTCAATTTTTAGGACACGTCATATCAAGTGAAGGAATCGCTGTAGATCCGTCAAAAGTTGAAGCTGTTTTACAGTGGGATAGACCCGAAACTGTAACCGAGATTCGTAGTTTCGTGGGTTTAGCAGGATACTATAGGAGATTCATTGAAGGATTTTCCAAAATAGTAGGACCTCTTACCCAATTAACTCGAAAAGATCAAGCGTTCATATGGACAGAAGCATGTGAAGGAAGTTTTCAAGAATTAAAGAGGAGGTTGACTACTTCACCTATATTGGTACTACCCGATCCTAATGAACTTTTTGAGGTTTATTGTGATGCTTCACATCAAGGGTTAGGATGTGTACTAATGCAAGACCGAAAAGTCGTAGCTTATGCTTCAAGACAGTTGAAGATTCATGAAAGGAACTATCCGACACATGACTTGGAATTAGCAGCAGTGGTATTTTCTTTAAAAATCTGGAGACATTATTTGTATGGAGTGACTTTTAATTTTTTCAGCGACCATAAAAGTTTGAAATACCTGTTCGATCAAAAGGAGCTTAATATGAGGCAAAGACGTTGGTTGGAATTTCTAAAGGATTATGATTTCCAACTACAATATCACCCTAGAAAAGCAAACGTAGTAGCAGATGCTTTGAGCAGGAAATCAGTGCATATATCGGTGATGATGGTCAAAGAGCAAGAATTGTTAGAACAATTCCGAGATATGCGATTGACAATTAAGATGTCGCCAGGAAAATTGTGCTTAGGTATGATTACTGTTTCAAATGAATTGATGGAACAAATTAAAGAGAAGCAAGAAAGTGATCAGTACCTACGAGGAGAAAGAGAATTAGTGCGACAAGGAGCGGTGTCAGAATTTAAAGAAGGAACTGATGGAATTTTAAGATTCGGTGAAAGGATTTGTGTACCAAGCGACGCCGAACTTAGAAAGTTGATTCTTGAAGAAGCTCATCAAAGCAAGTTTACATCTGGGAGCTACTAAGATGTACCACGATCTCAAGAAATTGTATTGGTGGTACGGTATGAAGAGAGACGTAATGAAGTATGTAGCTGCATGTTTAACTTGTCAAAAAGATAAAGTGGAACATCAAAGACCAGCAGGAATGCTACAATCCTTAGACATTCCAGAATGGAAATGGGATGGTATTGCGATGGATTTCGTGTCAAGTTTTCCAAAGACTCGGAAAGGGTATGACGCTATATGGGTAATAATTGATCGACTGACCAAGTCGGCTCACTTTTTGCCAATTAATATGAAATACCCATTGGAGAGATTAACTCAGTTATACATCGATGAAATCGTTAGATTACATAGAGTACCTTTGAGTATTATCTCAGATCGTGATCCGAGATTTATGTCAAGGTTTTGGCAAAGTCTGCAAGATTCGTTAGGAACGAAACTCAGATTGTGTTCGGCTTATCATCCTCAAATAGATGGACAATCGGAGAGGACGATACAATCACTTGAAGATTTACTGAGAGCCTGTGTGCTAGAAAATGCTGGAAGTTGGGATGCATATCTATCATTGATAGAATTCACTTACAATAACAGTTTTCATTCGAGCATAGGAATGGCGCCCATTGAAGCTTTGTATGGTCCACGGTGCAGAACGCCTTTATGTTGGTATCAGGATGGTGAAAGTGTAGTAATAGGACCAGATATCGTGCAACAAACGACAGAAAAGGTGAAAATGATTCAGGAGAAAATGCGGACAACTCGGAGTCGACAGAAAAGTTATGCTGACAAGAGACGACGACCTCTTGAGTTTGAGGAAGGCGAACATGTGTTTTTGAGAGAGTCACGCCAACGACTGGGGTTGGCAGGGTAATTAAATCCAGAAAACTCACTCCTAAATTCATTGGACTTACCAAATTCTTCATCGTGTAGGTCCAGTAGCCTATAAAATTTCTTTACCACCTTTTCTTTCCAATCTTCATGATGTTTTTCATGTTTCACAATTGAGGAAGTATATTCCTGATCCATCTCATGTAATTGAACCCGATTTAGTACAACTAAAAGAAAACTTGTCTTATGAGACTTTACCAGTACGAATCGCGGATAAGACGATTAAGCAACTCAGGGGTAAACAAATTTCCTTGGTCAAGGTTATTTGGGATGATGTAACTGGAGAAGCAACTTGGGAAGTGGAAGACAAAATAAAGTTACAATATCCTAATTTGTTTACAAGTACGTAATTTCGAGGACGAAATTCTTTTTTAGTGGGGTAGTAATGTAACACCCTACTTTTTACTGTTTTAAATAACAGAAATACATATGAATATGTTTAAATGTTTAATTACGTTTTAGAAAATTATTTTAAATAAACGAAGTTTACCACTCTATTCTACTTGATCGTAGAAAGCTATGATTAAAATTTAGGTTGAAAAGTCAGGTGAATCCTGACCTGCGAATTTCACTGACAGTATAAGTATACTGATCAGAAGACCTAATTTTAATTCGTGAACGAAACAATTAGGGTTTTTATTTTATTTCCTACGATTGTGCATTTTTAGAATTATTTCACAAAACGTGAAATAATATAAGTTTTACGGACATTATGTTCAATCGGGTAAACGACGGAGCCGATTACGGGAGTTTTGAGACTCGATAAGTGGACAAACCCTATGTTCTCATAGGAATAGGTCATCCATGTGAGAGGTTTAATGTGGCTTAGGATTATGTTAGCTATTTCTAATAATTGCATTTTTATCCCTAAACTTTCTATTATTTGCATTTTGGTCCCTAAACTAATTTCTTTGATACACTAAGTGAAGTGGGCCAAATTCTTTCCATTCAAACCCATTAAGGGCTGCACCCAAAAGTCTCAATTTCATGTCCAAGAATTCATTTCCATGAAGGAATTCTAGTCTTGAATTTCCTATGTCTACATTATGCCTTAAGTTGATTTAAGTGAAAAATAATTGGGCTTGGGCTTTTTAGGCCCAAAAGTGGCGCAAGGCCCATGACTTGGGAGGCTCGCTCTACAAATTCTAGAGGCGACATGAGAGTTCTAGCTCATTCTACCATCTTCCATACTATTCACTATCTTCTACATTTCTCATTTCTCTCTCAAACTCCATAGACTTAATTTGTGAAGGAGCTTGGTAATTCTTTGCCCATTTTCACATTCCAAGAGGTGATTCATGTTCCTCATCATCTCTAAACTCTTATTCATTCATTTCATTTCTTGTTTTAGAGACTTTTTCATATGATTCCTCTTTGTTGTTCATAACTTTGAAAAATCATAGTAAATCATAGAAAAATCCTAAAAATGTGAAACCACTTTCTATGTTCTTATTATTATCTCTACTATCATGATCTAAGAGATTGTTTCAAACAAAATTTTATTTCCCTAGTTTCTAGCCTAGGCCGAACCATGAACCATATTAGGTGTAGGAACTTAATTTCTTGTCATGAAAGTAATCATGTTAATCATCTATTGAAAATGTATTAATGATGAATCTAGGTTCTTATGTCAAACTAAGATTCCTAGCCATAATCTAATGTCTTGGCCGAAATTAGGGTTTTGTGAAATTAAAAGTTAATGTTCTAATCTTTGTTGTTAAACAAGTGTTACAAAGACTTAAGGATTTTGGATCATTAATCCAAGACTTAAGCAAAGTTAGAATTTTTTTGTCACTAAACCTAGTCTAGGCCGTGACCAATTAGGAGTGATTAGGAAGATTTGATTCTTAACTTTATTGATTAGACATTAATCCATTGTCTTAAGTGATTAGGATCATTAATCCAATGACTTAGGCAATTCTAGAAATTTTTAGCCACTAAACCTAAGAGAGGCTGTGACCTATTATAAGGAATTAGAAGATTTTAATTGCTTGATTAGTGATTAGTTGATTGTGGTTGATGAAGGTTTAGCGAGTTCGTTGTGTACGTGAACCGGACTTCCGACAAGTTACGTATTACACCGCAGAGAAATCTTCGAGAGGTAAGAGGGGATTACCTAAGGGGTTTATTCGATGGCTACATGCCAATTTGTGTTGTCTGTAATTATTTGTTGGTGGTTGTTTACGTGTTTCAGTCGTTTATTTTTATCTGTGTTGGTTATCTGTTTATAATTGTTTATCTGCAATTATTTATTTTAATGCTGTGATGTATGATCTACCTGAACATATTATTATGATATTGTGGTGGATGTTGTTTGAGAAGCCTGACAGTGGTCAGTGCCCAATTAACTAATCAGATAAAGGCTTTGCAAAGCTTCGTAAATTATATTCAATATTTTAACGGTAAAATATTGGAATATAATATTAATGGAAAATATTTATTTGGGAAAAATAAAGAGTTTTGGAAAATATCATTATTTTAATGATTTATCGCTTGTAAGAGTGATTTATGAGTCATAGTGAGGACGAAACCGTGAAAATATTTTTGTACTGCTGATTTTTACGTAATAAATTCCGGAATATTATAAAAAGTTATTTTATGAAATTAATTTTCAAAAATAACTTAATAATGATTTTAGAAAAATATTTATGTGAAATAAGCTAAAATTTGGCTTAAATGGCTAATTTGACGGCAACTTGGAAAAATACCGACGACAAGAAATTCTAAAGCGGCAGTACGTAGTTTAAACAACTTTGAGCCTCAAGTGACCATCTTTTATAAAAAGTTAATTTTTTAACTTACGATTTATTTCCCAGTTGAAATGATTTTCAGAAAAACAAGTTGAACTCAACTGTGTTAAAGTGGTTTTGAACTTAGTAACCAAGACGTCGGGGTACTAAGGTTCGTGTTGTGTTATGAACTTGGGGTCATTTGGACTTGGAGGTCCTATAGACTTGGTGTCTACTGTAGACTTGGTGTCTACTGAGTTAAAAACATTTAAGATGTTTTCTATTACCACGAACCCATGACTGGTGCATCGGTCTAGGGGTGTCGTGATTGAGCACTCGGACTTTGAGGTCCTGTGGTATTAATAAAGTTTTAAAGATGTTTAAAATTATGGTTAGTCGTAAGCCATTTTGAGCTTCGGCAAAAGGAGATTGAACACAAAGAAAAGTGTCAAGAACAAAGTGGTTTTGTTGCATGCATTTGGCAGACGTGCCCCGGTTTATGTGTGAGTACCTTGCGGCGTCAGGTGTCTCATGCTACGATTTTCTTCATTATGCCCAGGTGGACAATGAAACCCCATTTACGTTGTTATCACTGTGCCTTGGGTTTGGACAGTGTGCAATGGGTTTTTGGCTGCGTGCCTGTTTGCCTAGTGTGGAAATTGAGCTTGATCAACTCACTACGGTTGGGATATCTTATGAGATTAAGTGCAAAGTTAGACGATGTAGTGAAGTGTTCATGCATAGTTTTTCAATTGATGATGTGTGGGGTATGAAACCCAGTGATAAACTATTAGCTTGATATGAATGCTTATGTTTATATAACATGTATATGTGTATGTGTTATCTGTGGTGTCGTGCATGGAGTTGTCGAGTTAAATCCAAATGATTGGTTTTCTCACTCTTGCATGTTTTATTTATGGTTTCTCTGCTTGTGCATATTCTATTTCGTCTGAGATTAGATGGACCTTGATATGCCACTGGCACATTCGAGACTACATTCTATCATGTTTGATCGAGCACATTACGGTGGTGCCTGGGAGATAAACCCTGGGGCACTCAGTGCCACCTATTATGGCCCTACTAGAGAGATCGACGGCACCGTAGAGGCAGGACGGCAGCGGAGGACGCTTATGGTGGAGACTGTTGAGGTATCTCTACCTCCGATATGGCTTTACCTACAGCTCCTGACCTAGCATGGGTTACTCATCGTTCCACCTCAGCCTATTCAGCCTCAGCCTCTTCAGATTGTAGCACCGGCAGTACCTCCTGTTGAGGTGGCAGAGGAGCTTGAGATTGAGGAGGACCCTTATGAGTACTTTGAGGACGATCTTGAGTTTCACCCTCCTGCAGTTGATGATGATGACTCTTTTGACGATGGATAGGGGGCAGAGGTATCTTCACCAGATACACCTGCTGGAGGTGGGGGTGATCATCATGATCTCCCCAATGGTTTTCATTAGCTTGACCAGCTATAGGTATAGTTTTGAGGTAGCGAGTCTTGTCAGTTTTTGATCTGGCTACTGAGAGCCATGAGTTTTTGGTATGGTTCTGGACTACTCGTTACTGGTTGTGTATATGTCTTTACTTTCTTTACTTAGTTTGATGGAGAATAGCCTATACTGATGAGGGTTCTTTTGTACTCTCCTATTTATGTATGTAACTGATGATGCATATACGTATAGATATGTTTGTTTATGTATGGATGTTTTAAAACAAAAAAATTCATCACCATTTTCACGATAAAACTTTACTAAAAAGTTTATTTTCCTAAAGTAACCAGCGATTAAATAATTTTATTTTCCGCGTTTGGGTAACTATATGATGACCCCAGAAAGGGTGTCGCAGAGCTGGTATAACCGTTCCGGAAAAACCTCGGGATATAACTGAAACTAAACTAACAAAAGGGGAAATCCTAATTGTAACACCCCGCTTGGGCATTACCTCATGAACACTTGCGGAAATAAATTAAAAAGTTATTTGCTGGTTGCTTTCGGGAAAATTAATTTACTTTAAGTCAGAAAATTCGGGTATAAAAATTTTCTTTCTGAATACATTAGCAAAGTGACACACATATCACAAAAGTAAAATCACATTATACATGACGATACACACAAACAGATTTGGTTCATAAATCAGGCCACCACAACATATAAGTTTTCTTGAAATTATTTTCATACTGAGAAATTTCAACCCATACCAAGGGTTTCAGGATCCTGTAAACCAATTTTCTCAAACTTAAACAACACAAAGAAGAATCCTAAGCTGGTCACTCTATAAAACATCTAGTAGAAGAACTCTGTAGTTCTCACCACTATTACCAACCTCTTCAAGGATCGGAACTAGTATCCTCAATTGAAATTAAGACTTCCTCTGCACCATCTACTATCAGTACCAAGGTACAGTCGTAAAACGAATAAAACCTGACATATTGTAAGGGTGAGACACCAATATATGGATATAAGCACGATAACTACATGCGTGACACACAAAACAGCATAGAGGCATATATAGTCATAACAACATAATCTTCTCAGAAATAACAAGTAATTTACCAATGAGTGTCATACTCGAACAGTCATTGTCATTTACAAAAAGATTAATAACATTTCACAGTTCAACATCTAATTTTTATACCTAGAGTGTGTTTGGGAAAGATGGAAAAAAAAGATTATGCTGATAATCAATTTTTGTATAATCGATTATTGTGATAATCGATTATAATCAGAATCTGTTTTTGTTTGGGACTGTTTGCTGAAAAGCGATTTTAAGATAATCTATTTCGTTTGGATGGTGCAAAAAAAAATCACTTTTATATAATAAATTACGAAAAAGGGTATGGAGTTATTTGTATAATTTAATAATATTTATTTACAAGGTAGTTTTATAGGGGTAAACAGGGAAGAGAGTTTTGAGAATGAAAAATAATCAAATCACAATAATCTTAAGCTAGAAAAAACTAGATGGCATAAAACAGCTTTTTTTCCCTAAAAAAAGCTTTTTTATAAATTTAAGCAAAATGCCAAACATAATAGATTATCTATGAAACAGCTTTTAAGCTAAAAAACAGCTGAAACCAGGGAAAATAATCTTTCCCAAACATACTCCTAATCTCCAGAGATCCCAATACAGTGTAAAATGAGCTGATCAAGCTCTTGAATGGCACAATGTCAACAAAAGAACAATGGTCAACATCATAATGGCACATTGTCCAAACTCTTGGTACAATGGTCAACATCATAATGGCACATCGCCCAAAACTCCCGGCACAATGGTCAACAAAACAAATGGCACATCGCCCAAAAGTCCCGGCACGATGGTCAACAAAACAAATGGCACATCGTCCATTAAGGCACAATGGTCAACGTAAGACATGAATATCGTCAAGATATCATGATTAACAAATAAAGTGTGACATGAATATCATCAAGATATCATGATTAACAAATACATCGTTAAGTAAAACTCGTTTACAGAAAATCCTTTCTATTGTAACTCTTTTATAAAACGTCAAATCATATTGAAATCCATTTTCTTTTGGAAACTCTTTTCCCGAAATAATGTCAAATCTTCGTAAAATCATTCCGTTATAAAATCATCAATTTACTAAGAAACTCATTTTTCTTTTGAAAATTGTTTTCCGAGAAACTCTAGTTCTTGAAAAAGAAGTGATCTAAAAACTAAATCCATTTGTGAATGATTACTGTTGTTTTTTAAGAATGTTTTCTGTAACTATTTACGGAATTAACCGTCGTTTAGCATTTTAAAAACATTTAAGTCGAAATCTAACTTTTCCTCTTAAAAATAATTTTCTAAGATAGAAATTAAGTTATTTTTGAAGATTGTTTTCTCAAAATAACTTTTTATAATATTTTGGAATTTCACACGTAAAAATTAGCAGTACCAAAATAATTTCATGGTTAGGTCCTCACTGTGACTCATAGACAACTCTTACACCATTAAATCATTAAAATAATAGTATTTCAACTATTTCTCATTTTCATCAAATCAAATATTTAAATGATATTATATCCCAATATTTCTCAATTAAATATTGAATATTCTTCATGAAGCTTTTATCTGGTTAATTAAATGAGCATTGACTACTATCAGGCTTCTCAATCAACAATCCACATCATCAAATATTTCACATCAATGCTATAGCAGATAATACAGTTCATATCATGTATTTAAAACATATTATAACGCATAACTGCAGATAATCAAACACAGATAAAATAACAGCTTAGCACAGAATTAAACAATCACCACGAATCTCAACCAAATATTACAAATCATACACTAAATCACACATATAATTATCGGGAAAAATCCCTCAGGTAAGCTCCCTTTACCTCTTGAAGTTACAGTTTTCCTCTCGAAGTTTTCCTTCCGATTCGTTTCCGATTCCACCTCACAACTTAGTACAATCCATAACAATTATCCTTCATAGTAAATTACAACACAATTAACATAGTAAAACAACAAAATCCTCCTAAACACTCATGATGAGGTTTCGGCCTACATGGTTGAATTAGGCTAGAGATGTCAACATTTCACAACCTCTTGGATTAATGATCCTTGAGTACTAGAATGACATAATCCATAATCATAAGTTAATAACTTGAAGAAAATCCATCTAACTCACATGAGTTAGGTTTTGGTCATGACTAGTAAATTTAGCTAGGGATCTCCAAATTTCACATATTCTTAGATTCATGATCTTAGAGTAGTATAGAGTTAAAAACAATGATCATAAGTTGAAAAATAAAACAAAATCATCCAAGTCCTCAAGAACAAGGATTCGGCCTTCACATAGAAAATAGGCTAGGGATTTTATAAATCATCATACTCTTGGATTTAACTATAATAGGTATTCACTAGATCAAAACAAGTGTTATATTTGAAAAGTTGAAACAAAACATTTTTCCCCCTATTATACATAGGTTCGGCCAAGCTTGGAAGAATAGGAAGAAAATTTTGTTTGATCTCATACTTCTAGATATACAGTATATAGATGATTACAAGATCATAGAAATTGGTTTCATTATCATAGGATTTTTCTACAATTTTCTAGAGATTTTCAAACTTTCTAGATCTAAGAATGAAAAATGATGTTCATGGCCTTGAAACATAAAAATTATTGAAGAACATAGAGATGATTGATGATGAGGAGTAAGACATACCTATTGGAATTAAAAAAATAGCAAGAGATCTACTAGTTGCTTCACAAACTTTGCTTATGGAAACTTAAAGAAAATATAGGAAAATGGAAGAAGCTTGGTGAGGAAGATGCTGCAAGCTATTTATAGATGAAATGGCAAGGCTTTTTGGCCTTAGGGCCACAGCCCATTCATGTCTTGGAGAGCAAGAATGGCCCAATTTAAGAACATCATGGAAGGTTACTTTAAGGACCAAAATGAAATTAAGGAAAAGCTTAAGGACCAAAATGCAAATTCAACTTAAATAGTCATCATGAGCTAGTAGGAAATTTGTGGTGGATAGGAGAGGAGAAGTGTGGCTATTTTTGGACCATAAGAATTAATCGTGGTTCCTTAACCATGGTTAAAATTTAACCAAACGTCGGTTCGGTTAAGCTTAGGGGTATTTTGGTCATTTCACTTGAAAATTCATGATTACCCGAAATTAATGCTTGACTCCTTGTCCTCTCTGCTACATTAATTACTTCCAATACCTCATCTCCATAATCGACTTCCTTGTTTACCCAACTAATCTCCCGACTTAGGTTTTTTTCCCGTTTTCCTTAAAGATTACACCAAATAAAATAATTTTTATTTCATTCCTAACGAATTTTTCCGAAATACATAAAATCGATGGGAGCTAAATATAAAACCTAATCGTTTAGTTCCTGAGTCGAAAATACGGTTTCTGATCAGTAAAATCTTACTGCCAGTAAAAACGTAGAAAATACAGATCGGGTTCCGTCTGAATTTTCAACCCAAAACTTCCCCGTAACCTTATAAAAATAAGTATAATAGGGAAATGGCCTTAGTTTATCCAAAGTCATTTTCTAAGTCTCAGATAAGAATATAACCATTTATATAATTATTACCGATATTAGAAAGCCAAAAAATTGGGGTGTTACAGTAACTATGAGCGGTGGCTCCTCAGAGTCACTCCTTTCCGGGCTACTCGCCATCCTCTGTATAAGGCCAAACATGCCAAACAAGAAAACAGAAGACAGGGAGTAAGAATCATATAAACACAACGGCATGGAGATAGGAAGTAAGGTAAACAAACAAGCATGACAGCATCATAAGCATACATCATCATTTATATCATCATACATCAACATCAAAACAACCAAGTATGCTATGCAGTGCAATGCAACACTACTCTTCTACTTCATTATGCATGTGGATCCAACTAACTCAGGATGAACGACTTTGGAACATAGGAGCACCAACGCCAGCAGTCCACCAAACCTCAGGTGAACCCATGGATAGCCAGCGCACCAAACCTTGGGTGCCTCGTCACGGGGGCACACGGTCACCGAACCTTGGGTAACCTACCATGGATGGCCAGATCACCTTACTCTTGGACGACCTCCCCTATGTCAAACATCCCCCAACTAACAACTACGATGCATGATGCACGGTACAACAACAAACAAGGCAACCACCTCCTCCGCTTGAGCCAATAAGCACTCAAGACTTAACACCATCATCATCAACAACTTAGACCCATCTGGGGTCAAGGTCCCATTGGCCAATAAGCACCAAGGTACCACTTATCAACACCTCGACCACTAAGCATCGAAGCCACTTTGGCCATTGAGCACCAAAGTGACAACATACGGTAACCAATAGGGTACCGGCTTAACCATCTTATTTTCATTAATTATCTTCATTAGTCGTTAACCAAGTTATCTAACACTTATCGTTGATTGGTTGTGTTATCACAACGTTATTTGGGATAATCGGGGTTAAAAACCCCTTTAAAGCCTTTAATTTCATTTCTGCTCTAGAGGGGAGCATGGGCGTGCTTGATCCCCAGCACGGTCGTGCTGCCACTTAAGTGGAGCACGAGCGTGCTTCCTTTTTGGAATGGTCGTGCTCATCTGCACAGTCGTGCTTCCTATTATGCATAATCGTGCTCAGCTGCACGGTCGTGCTCCTCTGCTGCACTGTCGTGCTTACAACGTGGCCATTTTCCAGAATTCAATCTAGGAGCACGGACGTGCTCCCTGTTCATCACGGTCGTGCTCATCGCGCGACAGTGCTATTCTAGGTAGAGTTCCAACACAGTTTTCTAGCCAATTATTTTAGGGATTAATTCCATCAATCATTAAGTCGTTTTAATAGCTTAATTAACCAATTAAACTCTTATCATCAGAACTCAACAATAACAACAATCATCATTTCAACCAACACCATATTAACAACAACGATCAACATAGCATCATATTCATAAGATAACCAATCATGAACATACAAGAACATATATCATGAACATGAAGCATATAACTTATCATACTAAAACAGCCAGAAGCATGTTATCACAGAGTAATCATTTTAGCATATTTAGACATACACATACGACAACATCGGGGTTATGGGAACCCCTACCTTATGCTACCCCCACAGCCTAATGGTTACACTACCCTTCTCCCCATACCTGGATTGAAGATTCCAAACGTTAGCTCCCAACAGCAAACCGGTTATGTCTCCATGAGCGGCTCAATCCACAGCCAAGCCTTGGTTAAAGAAAACACAAACCAACTCAGTTCCCATTTCAAGATAATTAAAGGAAACCACAAAGGGAAAGGAACATTACCTATATATGAGCACAGACGCAACAGAGCTTCCCAAGGGTCTCCAATACTCAAGAAATGTACTGAGTATGAGGAAAATAGGGAATGGAACAATAGCAGCCACACTAGGGTTTGCAGGCACCAAAAATAGGGTTAAAAGTGCAACCCTCGGTTTCTGTGCTATATACCTAAACTGCACTCGAAGCACGGCCGTGCACCCTTTAAGCACGATTGTGCTGGACTTAGTGTCAACGAGACGCGGTCCGCACTTGAACACGGTCGTGCTCACTATTCAGCACAGGCGTGCTCAACTTAAAACCAGTGAAACGTGCCTGATTTCAAGCACGGGCATGCTGGTCATGAGCATAGTCGTGCTCATGCACCAGAAAGGGACTTTTTAAGTCAAAAATCTCACCAAGCCCTTAACTAACAACTTCTAACTTAAGTTATAATCTTAGCAACCAAACAAGCCTATAACAAAGCACTTAACGAAAAGCGGGGTGTTACACTTGCCGTTAATTTCTAATGTTGACTGCTGACATGGCAGACAGAAGTCCATGTCAGCAGTGACGCATGTCTTATATTAATTTTTGTATTCCATGTGGCATGACACCTCATAAAATAATTTTTTTATTTAGATAAATATTTATTTCTTTTTATTTTCTTTTCAAAAATAAATTTCCTAGGGCAGGAGAAGAAGAGTGTAAAAGAAGCTGGAAGATGAAGAGTTTATTTGTAGTTCATGTGTTGTAACATCCCAGTTTTCACATATATGTTTATTTATTTTATTAAAGTAATTAATTTTCTCGATGCTTATTTTTGTTTATTTTTATGTGGTTTAGTTTGAGTAATTTTGTTTACTCATTTAAAATTATTTTATTGGATATGTTAACAATGCGTTACTGTAGTGTATAAATGCTTACAAGACAATAATATTATGCTATTGTCACCACCGTCGTGTAGCGCCATCCAACGCTACTGGGAGCAAGAGGACAACTGCGCACATCCACTCATGCGTTCTGTCCTCGCGAGTTCCGCAATGTCGTCTTCACTGTCACGGTTGTTACAGCAAAGGGGTCACGCCGCTGCCGTCACGTCGCTCCGTCAGTCACCACGCCGGACCCCACAGCGCCACCCTGCCATCTTTATTATCTTGGGTGAGTGTTTCACCATATTTTCTTTTGGTTGTGAAAGCCCCTTTTCCTCAAACCCTAACCCAAGCTTTTGATTTTTGTTTTGGATTTTGAAATTGAACCTTGTTTTATGCAATTGGGACTATTAATTAGTGTTTTCCTCAATTAATTTCATTGTTCTTTGATTATAATGAGTTTTCCCCAAATTATGTTATGAACCCTAAAGCCCCAAATTTGTTTCTGTAACACCCTTATCGGGCGCTACATTGTCTGTGACCTTACTATTTACTAAGACCGAGTAAAGCGAAAAATAATTATTTTACCAAAAATACGTGTTTACTTTTTTCTATTCTGTTTCACAAATGATACCATACATCAACATATGCATAAATATTGTACAAACATTTCAAAGTACTAACAGTCATACATATTCAGAAAAAGGCGGAAATAACAATGCCAGTAAATCAACAACTGAAATTATGTTTATAATAATAGTGTCTTTGGAGACGTATCTATGCGAAATAACGACCTAGACACGAGACTGGCCAAATACAAAATAAGGACAAAATGCCCATAACACTAAAGCTATTGAGACTGTGTCCATGTCTCCAGGTCCTCTCAAACTCCAGCTGGGTGTGATGGCGAGACACTGCCGTTGTCATCTTCGCCGATCGTAAAGTAACACAGAACCAGAAAACACAGGAAATGAGGTGAGCTTCACATTCATCTTACACATAAGGCAGATATGCAGTAGCACGACTCTCAAGTACACACAATAATCAATATTCAATGATGTCACCATTCACCTCATCATAATAACATCATACTTAACATGGAAATAATATTTCACAGAAACATGACCACAGGATCACACATTCCTAGATAGAAACATCTAAGACTCGAGGAATGACCTCTGATCCCTATACCATGGTTTTATAAACAGTCGGAGAAAGTGGTTCGGAGGATTGTTCTGGACTATGCCAGCCTTGGGCAATAGAATGCGTCAAGAGTCAGCAACGTGCACATAGGCTTTTTCGGGAACATCCTACACTACCAGAAAACACATAGCGTCTAGTAGAGTATATTGGTGTATTGCTAGATCACCACGGCACAGAGGGAGCTACCAACTGGGCCTATATGAGTATTTCGTACCCCGACATCTCCAAGCATCAATAGATCGCCACTACGGAATTCGCACCCGCATTAAAGTGTTACCTCAATCTCCTAGGCACAATGGCCTTAAAGAATATAGTTTCACTATGTGTTTAGGTAAACTTTGTCGGAAATGCGTTCTTCTCGTCTATCAACCGGATGACATCTTGATTCCATCGATATCCTTTCAACGTACTTTAACAGATGCTAGATGTTTTTAAGTCTGAATACCGGTACTTAACATCAAGCTAAAGTTCTCAAGTAACCTTTCAACTTTGTGCAAAGATTTCTTAAAGTATTTGATTAAAAATCCTAGCACATTATGAGATTGGAACACAAGTCCAATTATTTATTTCTATGTACTTTTCTAATTCAGCCTTTTGCTTTGGCTTCCAAGAAAACAAATCATTCTGAGTCCATTAAATTTTATGGAATATGGATAATAAATTATCCATACTTTATGATATAAGGTCGTGTTCCACCCCACGTCATAAATGGTTACGTTCATATTTTCACTAAGTCATTCTTAACTTAGGTTTTTGCATTTTACTGTAAAAGCGTCCTCACGGACTAAAATCTTTTTCATCTTAAAACAAAAACCTTTGGTTAAAACCAAACCAATTTGAAATATGATTTCCTCAAAGTACCTAAGTACCAAAATCTTCAAAGCATTTTCTCAAAAATCCTTAAAAACACTTAGCGATGATTTCGCGGCTTTTTATTGAATTAAAGCCTAAAAGCCTTAGTTTTGAAAATATGGTTCTTCACCTCAAATATATAACTCTCCTAGGTTATAATTAGAGGTGGCAAAATGGGCTACCCGGCCCGTCGCAGGCTAGCCCTATGCCGGCCAAGGCTTTATAGGGCCGGGCCAAAAAGGCCCGGAATCAATATGGGCTATAAAATAGTTGCCCAAGCCCTGCCCTGTGTGGGCTGCGAACTTATGCGGGCTGGCCCGTCATTTTTAGCTAAAAAAATTTATTTTCAATCATTTTATTTTTAAGTTCCTAAAAGTGACTATATCATTGTGTATACGTGTGGACCAAGACATATTTATTTTCAATCAACCTAATTGTTTGTATTGAAAACGTCAGGATATGAATGAAGATATAATAATCATAATTAATGTTGTAAAAGACAACTTCAGAATTAGTTCCCATACGAAACATAAAAATGCTCCTTAAGTTCATATAGAGATATATTTAAAGTCAAGCTCCTTAAGTTCATATAGAGATATATTTAAAGTCCAATAAGAACATCAAAAAATGAGCAAGTCCAACAATAGGAACAATATAAAAAGTCCAACAAAAATAAACTTCACAAATAACAATGAAAGTCCAACAGTAACAACGATATATTTAAAATCCTATATTTTGGCATCAACATTGGCATTTAAACCTCCTTGAGAAAGCTTTACATCTTCAAAATTGATGGCCTCCCGCTCATCATCATCATCTTCATTATCATAATCTAAAATAAAAAATAGACATTGTTATGAATTTTTATATAACTCAATGACTTGATTTTAAATCCTAAAAATGATAAAGCTTAAAAAAAACTTACCAACAAAACCATGTAACCAACTACGTGTGCACAAGAGAGCTAGAACCGTTTCATCCCGCAAAGAACTTCTATACTTGTTCAAAACTCGAGAGCCAATGCTAAAAGTCGATTCTGATGCCACAGTGGTTATTGGAACGCTCAATATATCACAAGCCATCCTTGCAAGATCGGGACATCTATGACATCTTTCCTTCCAATAAGATAAGATATCAAAACTACCCGATGATGGAATCCTTGGCTCCTCCAAATAGAGATCAAGTTCGGATTTTCCAACAGTGGCAGTTTGTGTGCTTTCATATGCTTCAAAATCCTACAAAATAAATGACCAAATGAATTCAAATATATATATATATATATATATATGAAATATTGATTAAAAAAAAATCTATGCATGAAATAAAATAGTAACAAAATTAAGAATTTACTTCATAGCAACCAATCTTTTCCTTTCCTCCTCCAACTGAAGATTGTACTTGTTGTGAATGACTCACATTGGAAGGGGCACCATCTTTGACATAATCATCTTAAAGCCTATACAAATTCATCTTGACCTTTTACAACTTCCCTTCACAAGTGTTTATTTTTTTATTTTTTAGTTAAATAAAAATTAAAGTATATAAAAGTGACCGGGCTACCCGAGCCCGATACGGGTTCGGGCTTCATCGGGTAGGGCCAAAATGGCCTAGAATTAAAATGGGCTCAAATTTTAATACCCAAGCCCTGTAATTCATAGGGCTTATCTGGCTCGGCCCATTTTGCCGCCTCGAGTTATAATACTCATATTAGGATGTTAAAATACAGATTTTACTGTCTTCTTTCCATGTATACGAAATCACTAAAAACTTGACCGAAAGTCGTTAAGTTTGAAAATCGCGGAATTTCTTTTTCAACGATTTAAAACCCTAATGGTCCAAAACTCATTTTGGAGTCTTAGAACACTTAATTAGGCATTAAAAACAGTTTCTAAATGTCCCATTATCCCAATTTTCGAAAATTGCATTTTAGTCCCTAAACTTTCATTAATTGCAAAAAGGTCATTATTTACTTAAAACCTTATAACTTTTTAATTATAACTTCAAATTACATCAAACCAACTTCTTTAAAAAAAAATTTCAGTTATCATCAAATTTCCAAAAATTTATACTTTTGGCCCCATATTTTTCAATATTTGCCAATAAGTCCTTATTTAATAAAAAGTTCATAACTTTTTATATATTAATCCAAATGATCTTAAACTAATTTCTATGGTTTCATCACACCAAGGACTACAATCAAAACACACAAGAAAATTAATTTCAGGACAGCCACTGAAATTCCCAGAAATTGCATATTAGTCCCAAAGGACTCATAAATTTATATCTTTCGATATACACATCCAAATCAATCCAAACCAATTTCTATATTCTTATATGTTCATTCAATCCTTATAAAAATTACTCAAAAAATTTAAATCAACATGGAACCCCTTAAACCAGTCATGGCCGAATGGCCTTAAATTCATCATGTTAGGCATTTTTTGTTTAACAAAACAATCAAACAATAACCAAGGTTCCAATTAGAGATCAATAACACCAATACCACATATATCACAACCAACATATATCAAACCAAATCCTCCAAGAGAATCGCACCCATATGCAAATAAATATACAAATTTCTTACTTAAACATTACATGACCATATATACACTAAATAACTACCAACATATCTACCCTAAGGTAGGATGATGGCAAACTCCCCCATACCTTTGTTGATTACTTGAAAGTCAAGTAGTATAAGAATGTTGTTCACCTAAGCCTCAAGGTTAAAACCTAGCCATGAACAACTAACAAGAAATCAAGTTAAAGAATGAAGAAAATCATCCTAACCCATTATGGTATAGGTTCGGCCAAGATCAAAAGAAATAACTAGGGATCTCTAAATTTTTAAAGCACTTAGATGATGATCATAGAAGTCATATGGAGATCATAGAAATTGATCTCATATTAAAATGATTTTTCTATGATTTTCTAGAATTATTTGAAATTCTAGATCTAGGAATTTCAAATGAAGATCATGGCATGAAATGGAAAAATGATTGAAAGGAAAGATGATTCATGATCATGGTGATGAGGATTTTACCTCTTGAAGATGAAAAAGATGAAGAAATGAAGTAGTTGGTTCAAAAACTTCAACTTGGAACAATGGAGTTTCTCTTTGTTTTTGAGAGAAAACTTGAAGAAAATGAAGAAAAATGGTTAAGTGTTGGGAGTAAATGAGGGCAGCCACGAAAATTGAGGGATTGAGGGTGTTTATTTGGTCTAAAATTCACTTAAGGACAAAGGAGTAAAATCACTTAAGGACAAAATTGGAAATTCATAAAGTCCAAGGACATTTAGGTCATTCCACACCTAGAGTAATCATGACAAATGTGTGGTGAGGAAGTGTGGTATGTGTGGCTGACTTTTCACCACAAGAAGGATGAAGAAGCCAATTTGAAATTGTCTTGCCTTAACCATGGTTAACTAACATAGATTAGGTTAGGGTATTTTGGACATTTCACCTAAAAACTCATGATTACTTACATTTAATGCTCATAAATGCTTGGTGAGTCATGGTGGTGACTCACTCCTTGACTCAGCTCCTCCGGTGCCCGGTTTTGTCTCTGTACGTCCGTTCTCGACTTCGTCGATTAGCCGAATTAGGTTTTATTCCCGAATAAATTATATTATTTCGTTTCCGAACGAAAAATTTCAAAATAATGAAAATTGTTGCAAACGAGATATAAATCCTAACCATTTCGTTCTCGAGTCGAAATTAAGTTTGCTGATTAGTAAAATTTTACTATCTGTGAAAACACAGACCGGGTTTCGTTTGAATTTTCAACCCAAAATTTAATCGTAACCTTCTACGGTAAAGTAGAGTATGAATATGATTTTGTTTTATTAAAAATCATTTTCTAGGTCTCGGATAAAAATATAAACAAATTTATGTATATATTTACCGATATTAAAGAACAACAAAAATCGGGGTGTTACAGTTTCTCTTGGAATTAGTTTATAATTATGAAATTAACTATGTCTTTATGCAATTGGGACTGTTAATTAATGATTTCTAAGGTTAATTTCATGTCCTATGATCAAAGCTCATTTTCCCCAATTTTGATAATGAATCTGAATTTTCCAAAAATTGTTTTTTTTTTTATTGAAATTGGTTCTATTTTGTAAAATTAAGTATTTAAATCAACTTAGAGTGAGTGTTTGATGATAAATGATTGACTGTTTGATTTGTCTGATTGTTGAAAATGCTTTGACTCCATCTTCAGGATGCTGTCGTGGTTGTGTTTGCTTGGGGAAGCTGGTTTTACATTTTTCAGGAGTTGACAGGTGCTGTTTAGAGGAAACTGGAACGTCGAGTTAGGGTTTAGCCTTGTGCAGTTTCACTTTGAAGGAAGCTTTCTGTTGAAGCATCAATAAAATGACATTCCCTTGTCTACAAGAGGTAAAGGGGGAGTGAACAACATCACACCATATTGGTGGATGTGAAGATGGCTTTATTTATCTAGTTGTCGGAAAATCCTAAATTAAGGATTTTCCACTTTGTTTAATTAGTTCCTTATGGGGACATGATTGTAGTGGTTAATTGTAGTTGATTCATGTTTATTGGTGTGATTGATTAGTTGGAAAATGATTTCTAGCATGTTGAAAACCATCACTTTGATCATTGGATCAAAGTGACGATTTAATAGTTGATTATTATAAATAAACTGATTATTGTGGTTGTTCGATATTACATGATTTGTTGATGCGTATGAATAATTGTGAGATTGTTTAGTGAAGTGTAACATTCACTTTGGTTGTGATTGGTTTTTGGCCAAATGTGAATGGAAATGGGAGTTTAACTCCAATCCTTGAAACTTAAGCGACTTTAATATCCTTAAATGAGAAAATGAATGTTAAATCCATAAAGGAAAAAGGATTAGTTTTGAACAATTATTTTGGAACTTTGATTTTTGGTTAAGGTTTTAGAAATGGTTTGAGAAATATTTTGATCGTACGTTATGTTATACTTTAGAAACTAAAGAAATAAGTGTTTTAAGGATAAATGAAAACAAGAAGAAAGTGTTATTTTTCCAAAACAATTTTTACAGTGTTTAAAACCATCTTAAAGTGTTCAGATGATTAAAAAAACTAACTTTGATAATTGTTTAGTTCATAAAGGAATAAAATCATGTTTCAAGAGGTAATGAAATTGAGTTTTTAAAGAGTTCAAAAGAGTAAAATGGACCAGAAGAAAATAATTCGACCAACAATGTTTTTGAGAGTTGGAAACTGTTTTTGACACTTAACTAAGTGTCCTAATATTCCAAAATAAATTATTAACCTTTAGAATCAAAGAGTTTATAGAAAGGAATTTCCCAATTTTCAAACTTAGAAGCTTTCGGTCAAGTTTTAAGACTTTTGAGTGGAATGTTATTCAAAACCTTAATTTGGTATTGTAATACCTTAAAATGAGTATTAGAACCTAGATAATTGATATTTTGAGTAAATGAAGCTTATCTTGAAAGTTTTGGGGGTTTCGACCCTAAACCAAGTAAAAAGGGGAAAATCGTCTGTCAATAATTTTTACGGGATTTGAAATACTATTTTGAAATATTTGGTATCAATATACCTATTTGTCAAACTTAATTCCTAATGGTTTGGTTTTAACTAATGACTGTTGATTTTGAACCAAAAGGATTTTAGTCGTTACGAGTTACGACTAGTATTTCAAGTTAAATGGAAAACCTAAGTCGATGATGGCTTAGTAAAAATAAAGACTTAATGATTATGACTCATGGTGGAGCAAGACCATATGTCATAAAGTAAGGACGATTCACTCATCCTTACATCCATAGTACTTAATGACAAAGAGTATTTTAAGGTTACTTGCTTGACAAGTAATCCTGTTCGGGAATGGACTTAAAGAGGCATAATTGAGTTGGTAACGAATGACCAACTTCATAATGTACTAAAGTGTTGAAACATGGATAGTCCAGCGAGGGGTGATTCCCAACAGGTTGGTATTGTCTGCTTTGCCTCTAGAATAGCTTTTGGTTTCCGTAAAGAACCCCGAAATTTATCTGGTGCATAAATACGAACGAAATGGCTTTTGGTTTCCGTAAGGAACCCCGAAATTTATCCGGTAGATAAATATGAATGCACACGTCATTAACGGCATTATTGCCTAAACACATAGTTTATACCATGTTCCGTAAGGCCTTTGTGCCTAGGAAGTTGAGTCGACATGCATGTGCGCATGAGGACGTGCTAGTGACGATCTTAAATGGTTTTGGGGATGGTCAGGGTAGGAGGGTCACGAATGGCCAGTTGGTGATTCTTCTTGGTCGTGGCGTTCTATGCAATACACTGACATCAACGACTAGATGCTAGCCGGTCAAGGTTATCGAGAGTGTTTCACAATCAATTATAGTACCACTATGTGCCTGTTACTATTGAACACACAAGATGCCTAAAATTGGCAGTTGTGAAATATGTGCTCTAATCACTCCTTCCGAATGTTCTCTTAGCTCTGAAGTTAAGGTCAAATCTTCCTTGAGGTTGTGTAGGTATGAGACTATGCAGTTTCAATCAGTTACCTCTATTCTCGTGTCTCTATGAACTAACAGTGTCCAGTCATGCTTGATGAGATTATGGTTACATTGATATTGTGTATTGTTGGCATACGTGCACGTGTTATCTGTTACATGTATATACTGGACAGTTCGACTGACATATATGTTTACATGGATATGAATGTATGCTATGTGGTGTCGTGCTATTTTCATATCTGCCATATTCTGTGATGTTTGAGAATCTCACCTCCTTATTTTATATTGCCTATGTCGGCTGGCTATGTGCCTTCTGTGTTCTTTTGAGAAGAATGAGTTGTCAAGGTGTCGTTCGGTTGATTCATCGTAGAGGTTGAGGTTCGAACATGATGATGATAGGTTGGAGTTTCTAGTGGACATCTTCCAACTTTCATATGGTTCAAGATGATGGTCTCTGTGTTTTCTATCATGCCTGACCTTTTTTTTTTTTTCTTGAGACATGCATGATTGTTGTTGGTCTGTAGGCTATGACTTTCTCCTTGGTAAGGGAATGGCTTAGTCTGAGAGCTACTTTTGTAACGGCTCTAGTGATGTCTTTTGTGACGACTTCAATAGTGGACTCAAATAGAGTTTCCGCAGGATCTCGTCAATTGGGTTTGTTCTTCTCACGATGTATGAGAGAGGATGGTCTTTTATATTTTGGTTTAGCCAGCTTGGGATGTCTGGGAGTTAATGTTATCGTTTATGGAGCTGCGACTCCAAGTATCCTATATTTTAGGAGCTTCGTCTCCATAGCTTTATGCTGGGTCTGTGTTTTTTTATGTTTTCTGGTTATGAGTCGGGTTGGGTTTTTATGTAAATGACTTTCGAACTTATAATCTTAATTATGACTACGAAATATTTTATTGAACAGTCACTTGATTCCAAGTATTTATATTGATGTCTTGCGAAAAAGAAAAAAATTACCCCATTATATTACAGGGAATTTAATTAACCTGCTTTTTGGCCATAAAATGTTACGGAAAATGTAGCGCTCGAGAAGGGTGTTACAAGTGTGCCAGGCTTCATTTTAATGATGGGAATGGTTGTTGCAATGGGCTTGTTCTCCTGAGCTTCAACTTCAGCTTTTTGAAAGCCATCGGTGAAGGGTTCCTGATGCGATGTGATTGGTTCTTTCACTTTTGAATTAAGTCACAGCTAGTTTGATTCAACAACAACACAATTGTTAACATTCGTTTTTGAATCTTTTACGTTTTTATAGACCCTAATCCTAATCCTTGTTAAGTCTCTAAAATGTCTGTGTGCATTTCCCTAAGTTTTGATGAAAACTAAACATTGGGTAATGATTTAATTAACCTATTTTGTGGTTGCTAACCTGTCTACTTAGTGTACAGATCAGAAGATTACAAAACTCACCTGTCTGTCTACCTAAGTCTCACCTGTCTGTATTAGCCAAGAAGTCAACCTGTCTGCTGACTAGGATTGTTGACTATGTGCAAACTGATTTTACAACCTGTCTCTACTCTTCAACTTGTCTAAGGTTCTTCGTTAAAAGAACTCGAAGTACAGGAAGCTTTTGCAAGCTGTCCCCTCATGAAGAATACTCTGAGAACTCTCTCACGCTTATCAAGAAACTCAGAAGTGCTCTCTCTCAAGCAAACTAGGAAGTCAGAGATAAACTTCCAGTTAAAGAACATTTCCAATATGCTTTATTCCCTAGTACTTTCAGTCATTACACAGAAAGGGAAATGTACTCTGCAAAAGTACAAAAGCACTCTGCACAACTCTGAGTTGGCGTCTACACGATGCATAAAGCTATTATCCCTCATGTTAGAGTACAACCAACGTCTTCATTGCATTAATGGCTGCCCAGAACGACTATATTGCATTTAATGAAGCTCTGCCTGAAGCCATAGTTGCAAGGAATGTCTCTAACGGATATTAAATGTTTGAAGGCTATAAATACAGAAGTCATTGAAGATGAACATCATCAGAGTTTTACAAAGCATTAAAGAGCCATTACTCTGTTCATTTATTCATTCTGTATTATTCAATCATTTGAAGTTATTACGCAGACTTTCCTAAAGCCTTATATTTAAACCACTCTCTGAGTGTTAGTGAAAGGTCTGTAAGTGTATTTATTACAAACAAAACTCTCAAACAAATCTGAGTGAGCCTGAAGAGGCTAGGTGTGCAAAGAATACTTGTGTTGGAGCCTGAAGAGGCTAGGTGTGCAAACAATACTTGGAGTCTGTAACCTGATCAGTTATAGTGGATAAATCTTGGTGCTGCCAAGGACTGGACGTAGCTATTTGTGTTAAAGAGTGAACCAGGATAAATCTCTGTGTTAATCTCTCTTCCCTTAATCTCTTTAGTTACTCTGATTATATATATCATCTGCTTTCTAACAAAGGGGTTAAAACTGTTTCTGTCAAGACTGTTTTCTTATCTCTACGTGTGTTGTTTTTCTGAGAAAACTACAACAGACAGGTGACCTGTCTGTGTATCTTTTTACACCCGTCTGTGCTTAGCTTCTGCATGCAAAAAGTTTTAAACTTTATTTTAAATTCTAATAAACACAATTCAACCCCCCTTCTCGTGTTTATTGGTATCAGAGCTCAGCCTCTGGGTTGAGCATCTAACAGTGTTGAGGTAAAAGATCCTGAAGAATAGACATGACTGCTGGAGCTAGTGGAAGTAACCAGACCGAAGGAGCCTCCTTAACCAGACCTCCATTCTTCGATGGAGAAAACTACAACTATTGGAAAGATAGATTTCAATGGTTCATTCTATCTACAAACTCTGATCTCTGGGATGTCATCACAGATGGTCCTTTCATCCCTAAGAATGATGACAACACTGACAAACCAAAAGCTCAGTGGACCCCTGCAGAAAAGGCAAAATGGGAGCTGAATCACAAAGCCAGATACAACATTATTTGTGCGCTCAGTCCTGATGAGTTTGAGAAGGTCTGTGCCTGTGACTCTGCCAAAGAAATATGGGACACCTTAGCTGTCACACATGAAGGAACCGCCAAGGTCAAAGAATCAAAAATTGCCATACTTGTCAGAAAGTATGAACTATTTTCTCATGGAAGAAGGAGAATCTGTTGCTCAAATGATTGGGAGATTTCAAACTATCATCAATGGTCTATAGTCTCTTGGCAAAGTTTACTCCAATGCTGAGAAGGTTGGAAAGATACTTAGGAGTCTACCTAAGCAGTGGAGACCTCTGGTAACTGCTATCTCTCAAGCCAAAGATCTTACCACCTTGACTATGGATGAACTCCTTGGAACACTTACTGTTCATGAGCAAGAACTTAGAGATGAAATCTCAACAAAGAAGGACAAGTCAATTGCTTTGAAGGCTGATCAAAAGTCTTCCAAAGCCTCTAAAGCTTTAAAGGCAGACGAGTCATCCAGTGATGCTGACCTGTCTGAATCTGAGGATTCTGAAAGTGATGAAGAACTATCTCTCCTAACCAGAAAGATAAAGCTTCTCCTACAGAAAAAGAAGTTCAGAAGGGATAAGTCATTCAGAAGATTCAACAAGGACAAGAATTTCAAGGATTCCACCTCAACAGACAAAAACTCAATTGTCTGCTATGAGTGCAAGAAACCAGGACACATCAAAGCAGAATGTCCTCAACTCAAGAAAGCCCCATTTAAGAAGTTCTTCAAAAAAAAGAAGAAAGGAATGATGGCCACTTGGGAAGATCTAGAGTCAACATCTACTGATGAGGAGATAGAGGAAGAAGCAAATCTCTGTCTAATGGCTAACACTGACTCTGATTCAGATAATGAGGTAAATTCTGATTATGAGGAATTACTTGATGCCTATGAAGAGTTGTTGGAGGAATCCAACTGTTTGTCTAAGGCTTTCAAATCTCTCAAGAGAGATCATGTTAAGCTCCTCAGTGAGCATAAACAGAAATCTCTAGAGTGTGAGAAATTTGCCAAGGAGAACAGTGAGCTGAAGACTGAAAAGTCTAATGAAGCTAAGATCTCTAGTGATACATCACAGTCTGAAGAAGTTGAAAAACTTCAACAGAAAGTGGAAGAGCTCACTTCTGATCTTGCCAAATTTGTTAATGGTAGAGATAATCTGACAAAGCTGCTTGGCTGTCACAGGCACTCCCTTAACAAAGAAGGTATAGGATATGTCCATCAGATACATCATAAAGTATCAACTAAGCACTCTAAAGTGTCTGCTACATCTACTTCTATTAAATCCATACCTGTCTGTAATTTCTGTGGAAAGACTGGACATGTTATGTCTAAGTGTCTCCATAAGAAAAGAAGGAAGTCTTCACAGACTCCTAGAACTAACAGAAAAGGACCCAGAAAACTATGGGTACCTAAAGATCAAATAATCTCTGTTGCAGATGTCCTCAACAGCACAAAGAAAACACCACTGCTGGTACCTGGACAGTGGCTGCTCGCGACACATGACAGGAGAAAGGTCTATGTTCCTAGACCTCCAACTTAAGAAAGGAGGACATGTGGCATTTGGTGGAAATCAGAAAGGGAAGGTCATAGGAATTGGTACTATTGGTGGTAAACCTCCTCTTCCCTCTATATCAAATGTTCTTATGGTTAAAGGATTAAAACACAATTTGCTTAGCATAAGTCAATTATGTGACAGTGGATTTGATGTCTCCTTTACCAAAGATTTCTGTATAGTTAAAGATCTTAGTGGCAAAACCCTCTTTTCAGCTAAAAGGCAACAAAATCTGTATAAGATTGAACTGACTGATCTCTCAGATCAAAGTGTAACATGTCTGATGTCTAAAGAGGATGAAAGATGGTTGTGGCATAAGAAACTAGGACATGCTAGTATGAAATTAATTTCAAAACTAAAAAGGGATAACCTTGTGAGAGGATTGCCTGATATTAGTTTTAAGAAAGATATTTTGTGTGATGCATGTCAGAGAGGTAAACAGATAAAATCAAGTTTCAAACCTAAAAACCAAATATCAACCTCTAGACCTCTTCAGTTGTTACACATGGATCTGTTTGGACCAGTTAGTGTTGCTAGCTTGGGTGGAAGGAAATATGGATTTGTCATAGTTGATGACTATTCTAGATTTACATGGGTACTCTTCTTATCCCACAAGGATGAGTCTTTTAAGGCTTTCTCAGTATTCTGTAAAAGAGTACAAAATGAGCAGGGTTTCTGCATTTCTACTCTAAGAAGTGACCATGGGGGAGAATTTGAAAATGAGCAGTTTAGTCAGTTCTGTGAGGAGAATGGGATCTCTCACAATTTCTCTGCACCTAGAACTCCTCAACAAAATGGAGTGGTTGAGAGAAAGAACAGATCTCTGCAAGAGATGGCTAGATCTATGCTCAATGAGAATAATCTCCCTAAGTACTTCTGGGCAGAAGCAGTAAACACAGCGTGTTATGTACAAAACAGAATACTCATTAGGCCTTTTCTAAAGAAGACTCCCTATGAACTGTGGAAAGGAAAAAGCCCCAACATCTCTTACTTTCATGCATTTGGTTGTGAATGCTACATATTAAATACCAAGGATCAACTTGGAAAATTTGACTCTAAGACAGACAAAGGTATCTTTTTGGGATACTCTGAAATGTCTAAAGCTTTTAGAATTTACAATTCTAGAACATCTGTTATTGAAGAATCTGTTCATGTCAAATTTAATGATAACTTAAAGACTGATAAGGAATTGTCAGATCTAGAAGATGATCTTGCAGGTCTTGATATAAACAAGTCAGAAGATCAACAACCTGACTTAACCAAACCAGAACCTGAAGCAGAACCAGACAGACCAGTGGAACAGACAAGTCAACAGACACAGACAAGTCAAGGTCCTCTTGAAAGAGACTGGAAATTCAAAACTCATCATCCTAAGGATCTCATCATTGGTCATCCCTCAGAAGGAGTAAGAACCAGATCTACCTTAAGAGAATCAAGCAATGTGGCCTTTTTGTCAGAAATAGAGCCAAGGCACATTGAAGAAGCTCTTGATGATGAAAGCTGGATTCTTGCTATGCAAGAAGAACTCAACCAGTTCATCAAAAATGATGTCTGGACACTTGTCTCCAAGCCCAAAAACAAGTCTGTCATTGGAACAAGATGGGTCTTCAGAAACAAGTTAGATGAAGATGGCAAAGTTGTCAGAAACAAGGCAAGGTTAGTAGCTCAAGGCTATAACCAACAAGAAGGTATTGACTATACTGAAACATTTGCACCTGTAGCTAGAATAGAAGGTATTCGCATACTAATGTCATATGCTGCACAACACCAAATCACTCTTTTTCAAATGGATGTGAAAAGTGCTTTTCTCAATGGAATAATTGAAGAAGAAGTTTATGTTAAACAACCCCCTGGTTTTGAAGATACTGATAAACCAGATCATGTTTTTAAACTTAAAAGGGCATTATATGGTTTAAAGCAAGCACCTAGGGCATGGTATGATAGACTAAGCTCTTTTCTCATGCATAACGGCTTTACAAGAGGTCAAGTAGATACTACTCTGTTTAAGAAAAGCTATAAAGAAAATTTCATTGTAGTCCAAATATATGTTGATGATATTATTTTTGGAGCAACTAATGAAAAGCTGTGCAAGGATTTTTCAAAGATGATGCAAGCAGAATTTGAGATGAGCATGATGGGAGAATTGAAGTTCTTTCTTGGTCTACAAATCAAACAGACAAGTGATGGAATCTACATCCATCAACAAAAGTATATCAAGGAAATGCTCAAGAAATACAAAATGGAAAATGCTAAACTTATGAAAACTCCCATGGAAACTAATGCAAAACTCAGTAAAGATGATGAAGGTAAAAAGGTAGACCAAACTGTCTACAGAGGTATGATTGGATCTTTGCTGTACTTAACTTCAAGCAGACCTGACATTCAGTTTAGTGTCTGTATGTGTGCTAGATTTCAATCTGACCCAAGAGAATCTCATCTTAAAGCTGTTAAGAGAATATTTAGATATTTGCTTGGTACTACTAATCTTGGTTTGCTGTATTTAAGAACTAATGAATACAGATTAGTGGGATTCTGTGATGCTGACTTTGCTGGAGACAGAATAGAAAGAAAGAGCACCAGTGGAGGATGCCACTTCATTGGAGCAAACTTGGTCTCTTGGTCAAGCAAAAGACAGACAACTATAGCTCTATCTACAGCTGAAGCAGAATATATCTCAGCTGCTAGTTGTTGCTCTCAGCTTCTATGGGTAAAACATCAACTTGAGGATTATTCTATTTTTGAGCATAATATATCTGTATGGTGTGATAATTCTAGTGCTATCTGCTTAACTAAAAATCCAATTCAGCATTCTAAGGCTAAGCATATAGAAATCAAACATCACTTCATTAGAGATTATGTTCAGAAAGGTATTTTTGATATTAAGTTTGTTAAAACTGAAAATCAATGGGCTGATATCTTCACTAAGCCCTTAGCAGAAGAAAGATTTTTATTTATTAGAGATAATTTAAACATGCATTGTATTGTTGAATGACATGTCTGAGTCTTTAAAACTGTCTGTGATCACCTGTCTGACTCTGCTGAGTCACTATGCTGAAACCCAACAGTTTTATTAAAATGGTTATTATTTACTCATTTATTTAAATACCATTTGTTAATCTGAAGCTAATCATGAACACGGCAGTTTCTACCTCGAAACCATGTTTTCATTATGTCTAAGTGGGCGCTACAGTTCCCCACACAAATCGTGCCCTTCTTAATTAAAAATGTCTTTTTTTCTCTCTCCTGCTTTCACTTCTTTAAAAGGCAAATCTTCAGAAAGTTTCAAACTTTATCCTTCTCAAAAAGCCCTAAGTCTTTTCGTCTTCGTCTTCCTCTCGTTCAAACCTTTCTCCCTTCCAAAAATTTCACTTTCTCTCTTTTCTGAAAAATGGCATCTTCAAAACGCCTGTCTCCAAAAGAGATTGTTCAGAAATACGAGATGAGACTAACTGATGTAGAGAAGATTCTACCTGGAAAGACTGTTGATCTTCAACAGATGAAGAAATGGGGAATGGATGTCACTGAGGAGTTGGAATACTCTAAGTGGACAGCCTTCTTTGATATCAAGGAGCTGGTCCATCCCAAGCTTGTCAGAGATTTCTGGAGGAATGTTGTGGTCATCACCAATGTGGTTGATGGAACCAAGAGCTTCAAGGCTCAAATGTCAGCTGATGTAACTCTTCTGTTCCCTATAAGCTCTCTGGAACTGGCAACCAGATGTCCAAGGATTGGAACTGCCTTCAGACCTGACTGGGAAGATCAGGTGGGAACTGAAAATATCAATATTGCTGTTTATGGTGTTCCCAACCCTGAGAACAAGAAGCCTGTCTGCATGGTGCCCAAGTGCAGGTTCTTGCACAAGCTGCTTCTGGAGTGTGTGATGCCCAGAAGAGGGTCAAGAGATAATGTGACCAAGTTGGACAGATTTGCTCTGTACCACTTGATTCACAAAATCAAGATAGACATCAATGACCTCATCTATATGTATCTTGAGTCTCTGATCAGAAGGACAAATATGCCTACCTACCCTTATGGAATGTTGCTGACAAGGGTTTTTAGGAACAAGATATTTGTTCCAACTGATGTCCACTTTGTGGACATGGCTCTGCCCATAGACAAGAAGGTCTTGTCTATGATGGGGATTGAAGGAATCCCTCTGGAGGATGAGGAAGAAGAAGAAGAAGAAGAAGAAGAAGCCTGCTGTTGAGCAGAAACTGAAGGAAATAGCAGAGGAGCCTGCTGATTCCACTGGTGAATCAGAGTATCCTATCTCTGAAAGGATTTGGAAAGCTGCTGGAAAGGTTGCCAGACAGGATCAAAGGCTTGAGGAACCCACAGCTTCTGAAGGATCTGCTGAGACAGTAGAGCCTCTCAGATTCAAGCTGAAGAAGCCCTCTCCCAAGAGGAAGACCAGTGAGGCTGGAAAATTAGGTGTGGTTTCTACACAACCCACCAAGAGAAGAAGACTGGTGAAGACCTTTGCCAAGGACAGACAAGTGGAGTCTGTGCCTAGTAAAGAGGAAGCACCTGCTCAGGGGGAGCAGACTTCTCCACCTGCAGAAGAGCCTAGGGAGATCAAATCTCTTGATCTGGGTTTCATTCCCAGAAAAAGAAGGTCAGGCTACCCTATGCCTGTTGTGGCTGCTGCTGAAAGGGAAGCTGTCCCTGCAGAAGAGCCTGCTGCTGCTGCTACTGCTTCTACACCCTCCACTAACCTGTCTGCTGGAACACAGACAGTTGGTCATCTTGAAGAAGCTTCTCTGTCTCCTTCAAGGAAGAAAGCAAGGCTTTTTGAAGAACCACTCTTCACCTTCCCTTCTGCACCATCCTCTCCCCTTCATCAAGGTATTCCAGATTCTGCTGTCTCTTCCCCCTCTGCTCTCTGTGTCAACCCCTTATCTGTTGCCTCCCCTTTTCACTCACCTGTCTCCTCTCACCCCTCTCCACCATCTTTTGATGTCTTGTCTGATGTATGTCAATACACAGTTGTTCACAGGGACTCAACTCCCAGAGAACAATCTGGCATATCATCTAGACTGTTTGTGAGTGATTTGCAATCTCTGATGACTGCAAGTATATCTCACTTATCTGTCATCCCTCCTCCACCACCTCACATTCTGAACCCATGTAGGGAGATCTTCTTTTATCCCCCTATTGTGTTGTTCATTAGAACATTGGAAGGATCTAACTATCCTGCCTCTGTTGTAATGTTACCCTCTAGGTCTAGATTTTTCTTTCTTTTAATCACAGGGTCTAATTCGTTCTTTTCCCACATAGACTCTCTCCTACCCCTACCTCCATCTGTCTTAGCCCAACAACCTCTTCCCCCTCCTACTCCAATAAGAGTCACTCGACTGTCTCTTTGTGAAAGACTCTCTTATGTCTTTCCCTCTCCTGATTTTGACATAGTCAAAATCACCCCTCTGTTTAAAATAGTTTTTCTTCCTTTATTTTATTTCAGAACCATTCATCAACTTTTCTTCCCCCGTGTCTCCTCACCCTTCTCTGTACCTAAGGCACCCCCAGTTTTAGCCTTACCCTGGTATCCATCCCTGTCTGCTGCTTCAACCAGCTTGTCTGCAGAAGTCTCCTCCTCTCAAATGGTGGATTCAGTGAGCTTCAATCTCCTTAAGACTGAGCTAGAAGAAGTCAGAAGACAATTGGATGCAGAGAGGCATGCTAGGCTGCTGTTAGAACAGAAAGTTGACTCCCTGTATCTTCTTTTTAATCAGCCTAGATAAGTAGTTGTAGGAACTGCCCTGTAATCGAAATCCTTATGATGAATACAAATCATTTTTGCTTTATCATCTTCTTTATGTCTCTTTTTCTCTCCACTGTTATATGTTTACTCTTTTTGTTGCTGACAAAAGGGGGAGAAAAATGTTAAGATATTTAATGTTTAAATGTAAACAATATATGCTAAGTGTTATGCTAAGTGTTCGTTCTCTAATATACTCTGATACTATGAACTTAAACCTGCTGCATATTACTCTGATGCTCTTTATTGAACACTAATGCATCTGTCTGCACATATAGAAAATATCAACTTGTCTACTATCTGTACTTCTGTACTCTGATATTTTCAAAGGTTCATTAAATCATCTGAATGTTTGTCATCATCAAAAAGGGGGAGATTGTTAAGTCTCTAAAATGTCTGTGTGCATTTCCCTAAGTTTTGATGAAAACTAAACATTGGGTAATGATTTAATTAACCTATTTTGTGGTTGCTAACCTGTCTACTTAGTAGTGTACAGATCAAAACTCAAACTCACTGTCTGTACCTAAGCCACCTGTCTGTTATTGACTATGTGCTCTGATTAACCTGTCAAACTGCTTTTACAACTCAAACTGACTTGTCTAAGGTTCTAAGAAGAAACTCGAAGTACAGGAAGCTTTGCTGTACCCTCAAGAAATCTTCGAACTCCTCTGAGAGAACTCTCTCTCACAAGAAACTCAGAAGTGCTCTCTCTCAAGCAAACTAGGAAGTCAGAGATAAACTTCCAGTTAAAGAACATTTCCAATATGCTTTATTCCCTAGTACTTTCAGTCATTACACAGAAAGGGAAATGTACTCTGCAAAAGTACAAAAGCACTCTGCACAACTCTGAGTTGGCGTCTACACGATGCATAAAGCTATTATCCCTCATGTTAGAGTACAACCAACATCTTCATTGCATTAATGGCTGCCCAGAACGACTATATTGCATTTAATGAAGCTCTGCCTGAAGCCATAGTTGCAAGGAATGTCTCTAACGGATATTAAATGTTTGAAGGCTATAAATACAGAAGTCATTGAATGAACATCATCAGAGTTTTACAAAGCATTAAAGAGCCATTACTCTGTTCATTTATTCATTCTGTATTCTTCAATCATTTGAAGTTATTACGCAGACTTTCCTAAAGCCTTATATTTAAACCACTCTCTGAGTGTTAGTGAAAGGTCTGTAAGTGTATTTATTACAAACAAAACTCTCAAACAAATCTGAGTGAGCCTGAAGAGGCTAGGTGTGCAAAGAATACTTGTGTTGGAGCCTGAAGAGGCTAGGTGTGCAAACAATACTTGGAGTCTGTAACCTGATCAGTTATAGTGGATAAATCTTGGTGCTGCCAAGGACTGGACGTAGCTCTTTGTGTTAAAGAGTGAACCAGGATAAATCTGTGTTAATCTCTCTTCCCTTAATCTCTTTAGTTACTCTGATTATATATATCATCTGCTTTCTAACAAAGGGGTTAAAACTGTTTCTGTCAAGACTGTTTTCTTATCTCTACGTGTGTTGTTTTTCTGAGAAAACTACAACAGACAGGTGACCTGTCTGTGTATCTTTTTACACCCGTCTGTGCTTAGCTTCTGCATGCAAAAAGTTTTAAACTTTATTTTAAATTCTAATAAACATAATTCAACCCCCCTTCTCGTGTTTATAGTTGTCTATTTCAATCCTATTATTGTAACATCCCAAAAATTGACTACTAGGTAATTTAATTGGAATTGGATTATTAGAATGATTATATTTCAAGTTTAGAAGTGGTTAAAATCTCATAAGTGACTTAAAAGAAGTTAAATATATAGTTTTGAGTGTTTTAGGCCTAATTTCGCACAACAGACCTCCTATGGCCCTACACCAAACTTCATATGGTTATTTCATAACCAAAACAAGCTTTTTTGGAGTTGATGTCTTCATAAGAAATGTAGCTATATCTCTTATATTTCCATAGACACCAAATTAGTCCATATTGGATTCCTGTAGCGCGAGTTATGATCAAATTCGTAAACATTATTCAGGTTTCAAGACCAGCACCGTCTTTCTAAATTCTAGCCCATTTCGGACCCTATAAACGTATGTTTCAGATTTTGTGATCTTCATGAGAGTTGTTGATATTTCTCTTAGATTTCTAAAGATGTAAAGATCATATTTTGATTTTTCATATAATCTTTTTTTAAAAATAAATGTTAATAAATAAAATAGCAGACACTTATAATATGTTACATATACATATCATGTTAAATTATAATTTATACAAATTAAAATATTTAATGAATGGATTGAATTGGTATGCATTGTCAGCATAAATATTTTTTACAGTATCAACCAATCAAAAATTGAAACATCATTAAAAATATTTGATTTTTATCCTAACTACCTTAAAATCATCTATACCTTGATTTTTGAATGATTTACAATAAAAAAAAAATTTACACTAAAAGTGTAAATCAATTAAACTCTTAATCAATTTAGATGCATTTTGCAGTTCTCGTGAAATGCAACTTTAACATATGCTCATAAAAATGTAAAGTTAACTGGATATAACAAAATATATAGCAAATTTTAATATTCTACCATTTTATAACAAAACTTAAAAGTGTAACATGAGGTTTGTTGGTTTAAAATTTGAATTAAAGTAGTATGCATCGTTAGTGTAAAAAGTTTTACACTGACATCTACTAACATGTTGACATGTATGCTTTTATATTTTATTAACTAAGAGAAAGAAATAACAATAATGCTGATTCATCAAGATATTATTGAATGTCAGTGTAAAAATTCTTTACACTTACACTGACAGTGCATAAAAATTAAACTCTAATGAGGATTTAATTGGTATACACTGACAATGTAAAGTTTTTTTGCATGGTCAACCAATCAGAAATTGACACGCCATTAAAAATGTTTGACTCTTATCTAACTTTAAAAGTCATCAATTCCATGATATCTGATTAGTTGTCAATGTCAAAATCTTTATACTGACTATGTATGCAAATTAAACTCTAATAATAATTATCACTCAATTTATCAGATTACCCTTAAGACAATTCATTGACTACCTTACTTTAATATTATAAGGCAAAATTCAACTTTTGGTCCCTTAAGTTATTTGTTTTGTTCAAATTGGTCCCTTAAGTTTATTTTATGACAAATGGGTCTCATAAGTTAGGTTCGGGTAACAATTTTTTCATTTTTGCTCCATTCCTTCAATTCATCTCCTGCGTGGCGTTTCGAACCTAGTTGGCTTGCCAATTAGGCATCCAAACAGAGATCCCAACTAGGTTGGCACCTCTAGCCCCACCTATCATTTGAAGCACACCAAAAGTATTATTCAAAAATAAAGAATTAAATAATACAAAAGAACCATGGGGGACTATACCCAGACCCATGGAGAAAAAAGTGTAACGTCGTTTGAATCTATAAATGGGTAGACTAAATCTATTACGATTTAAGTCATCTAAAATGAAGCTAGGGGCTACATCCCACCAAGTAAAACAATGATTAATAATCCCAAACACAGCTAGCTTATCTGCATAAGTGTTTCCCTCTCTAAATATGAGAGAAACAATAAAATGCATCATGTTCACTAAATACAAGCAGTTTTTCCAATGATTTCTTAGGCTCCAAGGAACAAGATTCAAGGATTTAAAGGCAGCCACCACAAGGGAAGAATCACACTCCAACCAAAGTTTTCTCCAACCATGATGATAAGCAATCTTAATTGACTTCATGGCACCTTGCTGTTCTGCCTCAAAGGAAGTTGAAATACCTATGAAATATGAAAAACATCCTATGAAAGCTCCACTTGAGTCTCTGAAAATACCTCCATAGGAAGCCAATCCGGGATTTCCTTTTGAAGCACCATCCGAATTACACTTCACCCAACCACAAAGAGGCTTGGTCCACTCAACTTCAATGATCGAGTCTGCCTTAGGATAGTGACCCAAGACTGAGAAAAACTTCAGGATTTTAAACTCTTCTATTGGGGAATAGGATTTTGCAGCTGATAAGTTACCCGAGATGGATATATTGGCAGAGATCATGTTAATATCTCTATAGAGAGGAATTTAGCAATTTTCAAATGTAGCTTGGTTTCTAGCATGCCAAATCATCTAGATGATATGTATAACTGCCGAAAGAACTATGTCTTTAACTTGTGCACTCCATCCTTTGCTGCAAACTTTCAAGGTTGTACCAATATGTGCAATATCAATAGGGAGATTTAACAGGTTGCTTAGCCAGCTCCCGAGACCTACATCATACTGGCACTAGAAAAAACAATGATCTTCTGACTCAGAAGCACTTCCACGGATCCTGCATACTGATACAACAACACATCCTCTCAATATCAGTCTATCATCAATAGGAAGCTTCTTGTGAAATAGTCTCCAAATCAAGAAGGATCTGGAAGTAGGAATGGTTGAGTTCAGATAAGTTTGCCCCAGCTAACACAACTCTTAGGTGAATTTAAGAATATAAAAGCATCTTTGAAGCTTAGCAAACCATTAGATGTGCCTTTCCAAATAGGCTTATCTTCTTTCTCTTCAAAGGGGATAATTGTCTGCATGGTTTCTGCATAAATTTTTGGGAAAGCTTGAATGAAATTAGATGGAATTGTCCAAGTTCGGTTCTATATGAAATCCTTGACAGTAGCATTAAGCTTATTATGGACATCCACTGGTATATGGTGTTGATCAACCAAAGAGTCTGAAAGCCAAATATCTCTACAGAAATGTATGCTACTTCCATTGCCCAAAATCCACTTACTGCCTTGTATCACGGTATTTGTATATTGCCTAACTCCTGGCCAAATTGAAGATTTAGCATAGTGACCAAGTGGAGAATTATGCCTCCAAAATCTGGATTTAAGAAGCAAAGCCTTTTGGTTTTGAGATGAGAACATTTCGCACAATAATTTCAACAGTACTGCCTCATTTATAGCTCTAAGAGGTCTAATCCCAAGTCCACCTTCACTAACTAGAGTGCAAAGCTTCTGCCAAGCTACATTTACCAACTTCATCTGGCTAGGATCTCCGGACCAAATAAAGTTCCTGATGCTTTTGTCCAAGGACTTTAGAAGAGAAATTGGCCACATATAGACATGAAAAATATAAACCATCATGCCTTGAATGATGGACTTGACCAATTGGACCCTTCCCATGATTGATAACAAAGAGCCTTTCCAAGATGACAGCTTGCTCTTGATTTTATCTGCTATGGGTTGTAAATGAATTCTTTTTGGCATTCCTTGAAAGATAGGCACTCCCAAATAAGTAAATGGGAGAGAACCATAAGAAAATCCCAGATACTAACTAAGATCAGCCTTCCTTCCAGAGGCCATTGAACCTACAAAAAATTTACACTTTCCAAGGCTGAGATGTTGGCCAGATGCTTTCCCATATTCATGAAACAAAGACATTAAAGCAGCAAGATTTCTCTCTGTTCCTTTCCAAAACACCATATATCATCAGCATAAAGTACAGGTGTTGGAGTTGAACAATTTCTAGGACCAGACATAGGTTTAAGAGCTCCTGAATTAGCAAGGAAAAAGATTCCTCTACTCAAGGCATCTTCTGCCAAGAAAAATAAAAGTGAAGATAAAGGATTCCTTTGCCTAAATCCCCTTTTGCAAGAAAAATAACCAGTTGGATGTCCATTCACAGAGATTGAAATTTTGGCATATTGCAATATAGACTTGATCCAACCACAGAAAGTATCATTGAAACCAAATGCTTTTAGGACATTGAGAAGGAAACTCCAATCAATTGTGTCAAAAGCTTTTTTGATGTCAAATTTCAAAGTAATATTGCCACCAAAATATTTATAATCTAACAGGTTCACAGCTTCAAAAGTTGTGCATATACAGTCTGAGATTTGCCTATCCTTTATGAAACCTCTTTGCTGCATTGAAATTACTTTAGGGGAAATTAATGCAAGCCTGTCAGTAATTACTTTAGTGATCACCTTGAACTAAAAATTTGCTTAAGCTATTGGCCTGTAGTCTTCAATTTTTTCAGCACTTGACAATTTTGGAATAAGAGCTACCATATTTGAATTTATATTCGGAAAGATCCAGCCATATGAAAAGACTTGCAACACAAAATTAAATACATCTGAGCCTACAATGTCCCAATATGCTTGGTAGAAACTTCCCCCAAAACCATCAGGCCCTGGAGCCCCTAATCCATTCATTGCAAAAACAGTAACTTTAACTTCATCTATGGATTGTGAGGAAGGCATTGTCTTCATTACTGACTAACTCAGGTATGACTCTGTCAATAAGGTCAGTGTTTGTGCAGACATTATCTGATGCACAAAGACTTGTATAATAGGATAGAACATGTTGCTCAATGTCATTCCGGTTGTCCAGAATGTTGTCCCCACTTGTAATAACAGACATTTGCTTAGAGGCATGTCTAATCTTGGCCAACTTGTGGAAATATGCAGTGTTTCTGTCCCCTTGAGTAAACCAGTTGATTCTAGCCTTTTCTCTCCAAAAATCTTTGAGACACCCCGACGTCTCATTAAGAAAACCCTAATTAAATAAGTCTTAATTCTTAATTAACGTTAACATGAGTATTACAAAAGAAAATATAATTATTTTGAAACGGTAAAAATTAAAACCACAGTTAAACGTAAACCATGTGCAACGATAAAACATACATACATCATATATACATAATATCTACAAACTGTCTTTCATGTACTGTAAATCCCAATAGAGGGATCATACCTAACGCAAACTATATAAGACTCGGATAACAAGAAAACTGAATAGAAATATATAAACTGGTTCCAGAAAAGGGAAAGTCCGAAAGGTACCCGACACGCCTCTCAAAAGATACATAAAAAAAAACAAAATAAGCTCCTAGAGGCACACAACCTAACAGATGCAACCGACCAATTAATATCACAGAGGATATTGGCGTCTGGAGCTACCCTCACCCTCATCGTAGTGACGACAATAAACTCTGCCATATCGGGCTCTCGGCTTCCAGACGGACTTGTCGCTGCTCATCACGACTCGACGGTGACGATAGTGGTATATGTTAATCAATATGGCACCTCAAGAGGGGGAGGGGGGGTGAATTGAGATTTAATCACTTTCTTGGAAACTTTGGTTTCTTTAAAAAATTGTTCAAGAAACACTATGTATGATGCAAAGAAATTGTGTAGAAGAAGAGAGTGATTATGAATGAATGACCTCAATTAAAAATCAGATAATTAAATCTACCACAATTAACCAAGAACTAGAAGAGTGAGGAAAAGAGAAGATCACACAAGCGATTTTACTGGTTCGATCACAACCTTAGTGATCTACATCCAGATCTCAACAACTCTTGAGAGATTCCACTATTTGAAAATTGTTTACAAGATTACAATTATCAAATACTAAAGGATATCCCACCTTTTACCTTTGATTATTTTGAGATGCCTCACTCAAAATAACCCTTACCTCCTAAGGCTGCCTCACCTTAGATTCAAGGATTCCCCACCTTGAATATGATTTGGATGCCTCACCAAATCCTCAAGGATTCCCCACCTTGGCTTCAAGGATTCCCCACCTTGAAATTGATTTGGATGCCCCACCAAATCAATGAAGCAACTCTCCTATTGCTTACAAGAAAATTGTTTCCAAAAGGAAATACAAAAGAAAACTATAATTGCCTTTCTACAAGATGAAGTATGAAAGCTCTAATGATTTTTGTGGAGGTATTTTGGCAGAGTTTTGTTACTTGAAAACTTGTTAATTTTCGTGCCAAAGTAACCTCTATTTATAGAGAAAAGGTTTAGAAGAGATTTTGAAAATTTGAAGAGTTTTAATTCTGTTTTACCTGAAGTAGTCGACTACTTTATAGTAGTAATCGACTACTTTAGTGTAACAGAACCAAGATTCAAGAATTTCAGCTGAGTAGTCGATTACCAGACCAAAGTAGTCGATTACTTCATAAATTAGTCGATTACTTTGTTCAAAACAGGTTTCTGAATGCTGAAGAACAAAGTAGTTGACTGCTTTAACATGAGTAGTCGACTACTTGACCTAAGTATACTTTGTTTAAAACACGTTTCTGGAATGCTGAAGAGCAAAGTAGTTGACTGCTTATTCCAAGTAGTCGACTACTTGTATTTTTCACATAAAAAATTAATATTTTCTTTTCAATGGCAAGTCCAGAAACTTGTTTTAATGTCTTAAATCAAATTGAAATAATCTTCTAAATATTTTTAACTCTAGAACACTTATTACATCACTTACAACTTATACTTCAATCCTAAAGACAATTTTACAAAATATTCCTTAAGACAAAATAAAGCCTTCAACAATTGGAGTTTCTTCCTTAGTGTGCATTTGGAAAACAATCATCAAAACCATATGTTGAACTTCAGTCTCCCCCTTTTTGATGATGACAAATGCTTTAAACTCTTCATATCATTTATTAACTCCTTTGTTGAATGAAGATATGGAATATTTTTGGAAATACGCTTAATCACAAAAACTTTAATACTCCCCCTGAATTTGTGCGTTATTTCTGAAAAAAAAAATACACAAGACATTTCTCCCCCTATGAAATTATCAGAAAGGAAATATTAAATGCATAGGAGAAAAGTATGAAATAGAAGCGCATAGGGAGTAAAGAGTATAACGTGACAAGCAAAAACGATCATGCATCAAAAGGACATACACCATAAAGATTGTTTAAACATAAATGATGGTTTTGCTCATTCCATTGACATTTAACATTTTGCATCAAACATGATAGTGGATGAGAAAATCATGTAGCATAGATAATGTTCAAAATGGGAAAACAGTACAATAAACATGATAACCACATACAGTCCATAATCATCATAAAAACCTTTCAAAAACATGATTTCAAATTTACCTCCATGGTCACTTCTAATACATGCAATTTTTAGATCCTTTTCATTTTGAATTTGTTTAGCCAATATTCTAAAGGCTTGAAAAGCATTATTTTTATGTGAAAGAAAAATCGTCCATATAAACCTTGAAAAATCATCAACAATAACAAGTGCATAATAATTTCCACCTAAACTCATAGTTCTAGATGGTCCAAATAAGTCCATATGCAAAAGTTACAGTGGTCTATTAGTAGAGACTATATTCTTGGATTTAAAGCTAGTTTTAACTTGCTTCCCTTTTTGGCAAGCATTACATAAGCCTTCTTTATGAAATTTGCTTTTAGGGAGACCTATAACTAAGTCTTTAGAAATTAGTTTGTTAAGGTGTTCCATGTGAATGTGTGCTACCCTTCTATGCCATAACCAAGCCTTATCATTTTTACTCAACAAGCATTGAATATTATTATTGATGTCACCTAGGTCTAGCATATAAATGTTGTTAATTCTTTTTCCAACAAATTTAATTTCATTGTCATGCAAACATTCAACCATGCAATATTTACTATCAAACACAACCCTATAACCTTTATCACAAAGTTGGCTTATGCTAAGTAAATTATGCTTTAAACCATTTACTAAAAGAATATTTTCAATGGTAGTAGACTCATTTCCTATTTTACCAATACCAAGAATTTTACCTCTATTGTTGTCACCATAGGTTACATGACCACTTTGCTTTGGGGAGAGATGAATGAACTTTGATCTGTTTCCCGTCATATGCTTGGAGCACCCGCTATCAAGATACCATTCCTTTCCATGGGTCCTCAAGCAATCCTACAAAGCAAGGTTAGGTTTTTGGTACCCAATCTATTTTGGGTCCTTGATTATTAGTCTTAGGTACCATAATTTTGGGAACCCACATCATCTTGGCCTTTTCAAGACCAATGGCATCTAGGAGAAATATGACCATTGTAACACCCTGTTTTCTCGCGCCTTGACTGATAATTATATTTTATATTTTTAACGGAGATTTAGAAAATAATTTTTAGGAAAACAAAATCATAGTTGAGACCTTCTATATCGAAGGAAGTTACAGTGAAATTTTAGGTTCAAAATTCAGGTGAAACCCGATCTGTGTTTTTCACTGACAGTAAAAGTTTACTGATCAGAAAACCTAATTTTGATCCGTGAACGAAACGGTTTAGGTTTATATTATTTTTCCAGCGATATTGGTTATTTTGAAATTTTTCAAAATAAATAAGTTATTATACTTTATTCGGGCGCATCATCAACAAACGGGTGATCGACGGAGTCGAGAACAGACGTGCAGAGACAAAACTGGACTCCGGATGATGGGACATCTTGCCACCTAGGGTGGTGAGTCACATGGGTGACTCACCTAACATTTATGAAGCCTAATGATGACACCAAAATATCATGATATTTATTCTAGTGAAAAGACCAAAATGCCCTTGGACTTTTAAGTAAAATTCCAAGAGTGTCCCTAAGTGAATTTTTGACCAAAATACCCTCTAAAACTAGTCAATTTCGTGCAGCCCCTCCACTTAACCAAACTTATTTCATTTTGATTTCATTTCATCATTTTCCTCTCAAAAACCGAAATCGGGTGAATGACGGAGCTGCATACGAGATTTCCGGGAACTGCTAATGGATGGGATCAATGAGTCATGGATGACTCATAATATGTGGCCCAAAATCATCCACACCTCCCTTTATTCTCCACCAAGTATTTTAACCAAACCATGATTACAAATTAACTTTAGTTAGGTTATTATAACCATAGTTAAGTTATTATATTATTTTCTAAACTTAACCTATATCAATTAACCTAACATTGGTTCATTTTAACATTAAACAAAGGCATTTTCACTCCCTCACACTCTCATTTTCGTGGCTGCCCTCTCCCACACTTAACCATTTTCTTTTCATCATTCATCATGAACACCAAGAACACTAAGACAAACTCTCCTTACTCACCCGAAAGTTCATCGAAGTTCTGACCTTTTTATGTTCTGAAACTCGTAAAACTTTCTACATGAAAGTTATTCCTATTTCTCTCTTATTTCCAACGAGCTAAATATCATTAAAAACGGATAAGTATTTTGGGAGTTATACCCAAATTACCAAAACAGCTCGAAATCCACAGCATCTCACTAGAACAGCAGAAAGAAGGCCCTTTACGCCCATGTTCTGATCTGAATCAAACCAAACCTTAAACATCAAAGTTGTTCCTCTTCTTCTTAAATTTTTAACAAGCCAAAGTTTGTAATTTTTAGATGAGTGGATTGTGAGATACACTCATAAAACCACCACACCCTCAAAGCTGTCCCAAAAGCTTTTATTTCTACCTAAGCTTGTTTTGATCACTCTCTTCATTTCTTCAATCAACAAGAGGTAAAAAAATCATCTCCTTGATCATCTAAGCTTTCTTCTTCATTGATTTCACTTGTTTCATGCCATGATCATCATGTTTTCATTCTTAGATCTAGATCTTCAAAAGTTCCTAGAAAATCATAGAAAAATCATTTTAATGTGAGATCAATTTCTATGATCTCCATATGACTTCTATTTTCATCATCCAAGATCTTGAAAAATTTAGAGATCCATAGCTAATTCTTTTTGAGTTGGCCGAATCTATATAAAATGGGTTTAGGATGATTTTCTTCAATCTTTAACTTGATTTCTTGTTGGTTGTAGGCTAGGTTTTGTGGGTTCAAAACCTTGTGATTTAGGTGAACAACATCCTTCTCCTACTTGAGTTTCAAGTGATCTACAAGAGGTAAGGGGGGAGATTACTACTATCCTACCTTAATGTAGATATGTATATGGTTTAAAGTATTTGTATGTTGTCTTGTAAATCCTAAGTGTTAGGATTATATATTATTGTTTATGGTTGTGTGATCCTCTTGGAGTATTTGATTGATTCTTGGTTGCGGTATGATATGTCATATGATTGTTTTGGTTCCAATGACCTTAAGTTGAAACCATGATTGTTGTATGATTGATTTGTTAAAATAAATGCTTAACATGATTATTTAAGGCCATTCGGCCATGACTGTTTTAATGGGTTCTATGATGTGTTAAATTGTTTGAATAATTTTTATGAGGATTGAATAAACATATAAGAATATAGAAATTGGTTTGGATTGATTTGGATGTGTATATTAAAAGATATGATTTTATGAGTCCTTAGGGACTAAAATGCAATTTCTGAGAATTTCAGTGGCTGCACTGAAATTCATGTTCTTGTGTGTTAAGATTGTATTCCTTGATGCGACAAAACCATAGAAATTGGTTTGGTGTTAATTGGATTAATACATAAAAAGTAATAAGCTTTTTAGTGAAAAAGGACGTTTTTGCAATTACTGAAAATTATTTGGGGCAGAAACGAAATTTATGGAAGTTTGAGGGCAACTGAAAAATATTTCTAAATAAGTTGGTTTGGTGTGATTTGGAGTTATAAATAAAAAGATATAAGGTTTTAAGTGAATAAGGATCTTTTTGCAATTAATGAAAGTTTAGGGGTTAAATTGAAATTTTAGAAAATACATTTAACTGGACAGTGAGAGACTGTTTTTCATATTCTAAAACTCCAAAATGAGTTTTGGACTATTAGAGTGTAAAATCATTAAAAAAGGATTTACGCAATTTATAAAATAAACGACGTTCGGTCAAATTCTAAGGAATTTTGTATAAAGGGAAATTTTGATGGAAATTAGCATTTCAACAATTTCATAAAAGTAATAGAACCTAGGAGAGTAATATATTTGAGGTGAAGAACCATATTTTCAAAAGTTTGGCTTTTTAAGCCTAAATTCAGTAAAAAGCGGCGAAACGTCGTTAAACGTTTTTAAGGATTTTTGAGAAAATGCTTTGGAGAAATTGATACCTAAGTATCTTTGAGGGGAATTATTCTTGAAAATGGATTTGATTTTATCTAAAGGTTTTAGTTTTAAGCCAAAAGGATTTTTATCTTCAAAGACGAGATTTTACTATAAAATGTAAAAACCTAAGTCAAGAATGACTTAGTGAAAATACGAACGTAATAATTTATGACGTGAGGTGGAACACGACCTTATGTCATAAAGTATGGATAATTCATTATCCATATTCCATAAAATTTAATGGACTTAGAATGATTTGATTTCTTGGAAGCCAAAGAAAAAGGCTCAATTAGAAAAGTGCAGAGAAATAAATAATTGGACTTGTGTTCCAATCTCATAATGCATTAGGACTTCTAATCAAGTGTTTTGAGATATCTTTATACAAAGATGAAAGGTTACTTGAGAACTTCCGCTCGATGTGAGAACATCTAGCATCTGAGAAAGCACGTTGAAAGAATTCTGATGGAATCCAGATGTCATCCGATGGATAGAGAAGAAGAATGCATTTTCCGACAATTTTGCCTAAACACATAGTGAAACTATGTTCTGTAAGGCCGTTGTGCCTAGGAGATGGAGCTAACACTTTAATGCGGGTGTGAATTCCGTAGTGGCGAATCTTGCTTATTCATAGGGGGTGTCGTGGTATGAAATACTCACATAGGCCCAGTTGGTAGCTCCTCTGTGGCGTGGTGATCTTGCAATGCACCGACATACTCGACTAGACACTACGTGTTTTCTGGTAGTGTAGGATGTTCCCGAAAAAGCCTATGACGTGCACGCCCTCTTTTATTGACGCATTCTTTATTACCCAAGGCTGGTAGACTCTGGAACAATCCTCCAAACCACTCTCTCTGACTGTTCGTAAAACCATGGTGTAGGAATTCAGAGGTCATTCCTCAAGTCTTAGATGTCTTCTATCTAGGAAAACGCGGTGCTGTGGTCATGTTTCTGTGAAACATTATTGTTTTGTTATGAGTGTAGATATGATTGATAATTGTTAATTGTACGTACCTGAGAGTCGTACCACTGCATGTCTGCCTTATGTGTAAGATAAATGGAAATCTCACCTCCTTATTTTTATATTGCCTATGTCGACCGGCTATGTGCCTTCTGTATTCTTTTGAGAAGATTGAGACGTCAAGATGTCGCTTGGCTGACGCATCGTACATATTGAGGTTCGAGCTTGCGGATGCTATGGTGGAATTTCTAGTGGACGTCTTTTAATATTGTCGATGGTTCGTAGACCATGTTTTTCCTCTTGGAAGGGAAAAAAGGGCTTAGTTCGAGAGCTACTTTTGTAATGACTCCAGTAGTGTCTTTTTCGACAACGTCGGTAGTGGACTCAAATAGAGTTTCCACTAGACCTTGTCAGTTGAGTTGTCCTTCTCACGGTGTACGAGAAAGGACTGTCTTTTCTATTTTAGATTGGCCAGCTGAGTATGTTTGGGAGTTAATGTAACTATCTATGGAGCTGCGACTCCAAGTATTTTATATTTTAGGAGCTGCGTCTCCACATCTTTATACGGGATACGTATATGGTTATGATTTTTGGTTTATGTGTCGGGTTGGGCATTATATAATTAATTTGCAAACTTATGATCCTAAATGTGATAATGGAATGTTTTATTATCCATTCATTTAAAACAAAGTAGTTATATTTACGACTTGCGAAAAGAAAAAAAATTACCCCATTCTTATATAGCAAATTTTAATTAACCTACTTTCCGGCCTTAAAATGTCACTTACGATGTAGCGCCCGAGAAGGGTGTTACAACCATGTTTACAACAATAATGACATGTTACTCTATTTCTAGCATTTTTACTAGATGGAACAAATATTGTTGAATGTGTTTTCTTCTTATCATAAGAATTATACCCTAAGCCAGTTTTTACAAAAGGAGATTGTTGATTACCAAGCAAATTATTCAAATTCCTTCTACCATTTGTAAATTTAGCAAGAGTATACTTTAAGTCCTTATTCTCCTTTTCAAGATACATGCATTGATCACATTTTGAGGAACTAGGTATATCATTTCTAGAACTAGCATGCTTCAAGGTCATAGAATTAATTTCTAATTTCAAGTCATTTATCTCCTTAGCTAATTTTATTTTATCATTTTCATGCATAGAGATTATTGACTTTTGTTTGGTTACCTTTCTAGCAAGTTCTATAGATTCCTCATGCAATTCTTCAAAGGCTAATTGTAATTCATCATAATTGAAAGATAATGCATATTCATCATCACTTACCTCTTGGTCATTTTTTTGACTTGCCATCAAGCAAAGATTGGAGACTTCATCATCCGTGCTATCACCACTTGATGAACTTAGATCGTTGTCCTCCCATGCTATGTATGCCCTTCTTTTCCTTCTTAGGCCTCTTGCCACCTTTATCTTTCTTTTAGAGAGTATGACATTCGAATTTGATGTGCCCGGACTTTCCACATTCGTAGCATAGAGGTGTTGATGATGGTGCATCTTTCTTGGAAGGTTTCTTGGAATTGTCGAATCTCTTCCACTTATTTTTATTCTTGAGAAACTTCCCAAATCTCCTTACTAGTTGATCGATTTGTTCATCTTCCTTGTCATCTTCACTAGAGTCATTGCTTTCCTTGTCACTTTCATCGCTCTTGGAGGAGGAAGCCATAAGTGCTATTCCTTTGCCCTTTTTATCCACTTCTTCATTCTCCTTGAGTCTTGTCAACTCCAACTCATGCTCCTTGAGCTTTCCAAACAAAGTTGCTAGAGACATTATTGTAAGATCCCTAGACTCCATGATGGCCGTTACCTTGGGTTGCCATTCTCTTCTAAGACACCTAAGTACTTTAGTCACAAGATCTTCATTAGTGAAAGTTTTCTCAAAAGAAAGCAATTGATTTACAATGACTTGAAAACGATTTTGAACCTCATTGATAGATTCACCATTATTCATTCTAAATAATTCATATTGATGCATCAAGGTGTTTATCTTTGATCTTCTAACCTCACTTGTTCCTTCATGGGTCACTTGTAAAGTATCCCAAATTTCTTTTGTACTCTTGAAATTAGAAATGCAAAAGAATTCATCAATTGACAAAGCGGTGGTGAGGAAATTCTTAGCTTCAAAGTCAAGTTGAACTTTTTGCTTTTCATCTCTAGTCAATAGACTTTTGGGTTTATTTATCTCTTCATCTCCAACACCTTGTTTGGGGACGAAGGGACCATTTTCAATAGTATCCCATAAGTCTATGTCTATTCCTTCAATAAAAATTTTCATCCTTGCCTTCCAATAAGGATACCCTTCACCATCAAAAATTGGAGGAGAGGTGGTAGAAATGTGTTTATGTTTCCTACTTGATTCAAGTGCCATTTTCAAAAAATATTGAAAGCTATTAAGCCTAATTCAAGACCCTAGCTCTAGATACCAATTGTTAATCAATATGGCACCTCAAGAGGGGGAGTGAATTGAGATTTAATCACTTTCTTGGAAACTTTGGTTTCTTTAAAAAATTGTTCAAGAAACACTATGTATGATGCAAAGAAATTGTGTAGAAGAAGAGAGTGATTATGAATGAATGACCTCAATTAAAAATCAGAGAATTAAATCCACCACAATTAACCAAATACAATCAAGAACAACAATTAAACAATAATTGCAAGAACTAGATGAGTGAGGGAAAGAGAAGATCACACAAGCGATTTTACTGGTTCGATCACAACCTTAGTGATCTACATCCAGCTCCCAAGAACCCTTGAGAGATTCCATTATTTGAAAATTGTTTACAAGATTACAATTATCAAATACTAAAGGATACCCCCACCTTTTACCTTTGATTATTTTGAGATGCCTCACTCAAAATAACCCTTACCTCCTAAGGATGCCTCACCTTAGATTCAAGGATTCCCCACCTTGAAATTGATTTGGATGCCCCACCAAATCAATGAAGCAACTCTCATATTGCTTACAAGAAAATTGTTTCCAAAAGGAAATACAAAAGAAAACTATAATTGCCTTTCTACAAGATGAAGTATGAAACCTCTAATGATTTTTGTGGAGGTATTTTTGCGGAGTTTTGTTACTTGAAAACTTGTTAATTTTCGTGCCAAAGTAACCTCTATTTATAGAGAAAAGGTTTAGAAGAGATTTTGAAAATTTGAAGAGTTTTAATTCTGTTTTACCTGAAGTAGTTGGCTACTTTATAGTAGTAATCGAATACTTTAGTGTAACAGAACCAAGATTCAAGAATTTTAGCTGAGTAGTCGATTACCAGACCAAAGTAGTCGATTACTTTGTTCAAAACAGGTTTCTGAATGCTGAAGAACAAAGTAGTTGACTGCTTTAACATGAGTAGTCGACTACTTGACCTAAGTAGTCGATTACTTTGTTTAAAACACGTTTCTGGAATGCTAAAGAGCAAAGTAATTGACTGCTTACTCCAAGTAGTCAACTACTTGCCTTTTTCACATAAAAATTTAATATTTTCTTTTCAAAGGCAAGTCCAGAAACTTGTTTTAATGTCTTGAATCAAATTGAAATAATCTTCCAAATATTTTTAACTCTAAAACACTTATTACATCACTTACAACTTATACTTCAATCCTAAAGGCAATTTTACAAAATATTCCTTAAGACAAAATAAAGCCTTCAACAATTGGAGTTTCTTCCTTAGTGTGCATTTGGAAAACAATCATCAAAACCATATGTTGAACTTCAGTATATTATCTAAACAATCCACTGCCTCCAACCCCTTTGAACCATGCCTACATGACTCCTTGCCTGTGATCTGTCCACCATGTTCCACATTTCATCAAGAAACTCCCTCTGACAAGGTGGAAACCACATATCTAAGAAAGGCAATTTTTGGGAAATCCACTACGGGTCGTTCAGATGGAAGTAAGGACCCTCTCCAAGGCATATGTAGAAGCTAACCAAGCCGATATACGTCATGAAGAACTGTGAGTGGTCAACCTACCACCCACGATCATCATGGTAGACTATCTCAACATCTTTGAGGATTGGGATCCTGGGAGGGATCCTCTGCAGGTAGTGCCTTGGGTGATAATCATGTCAAGCTGCCGTCCCCATCCAACTGGAGCTGCTCATCTATCGCATGCACATACACAGAAGAATAGAGGAAAAAGGGAGATAAGCAACTCAAACATAGTCATCAAAAGGGGATAGGGACACAGAGAGCAGGTAATCATATATACATAACACATACAACAATTAGTAAGCAAACGTCTTCTGAGTCACACCAACACAACACATCCTCAAAGTTCACTCTCAGATCAATCTTCTAAGGAGTCTCGCTCCTATGCATGTCGGCCGAGACATTCTCCTTACCGAGCAATAAAGGACTTCGATTTCTGAGCTTGTGACGCTTCAATTCTCCAAACTCTTTTAATCTTAAGACCAGTCTACTTCTCCATGTGACCTTATATTTTCAATCATGTGTCTTCTATCTTGATTGTAAGCTCATGTCTTCTATTCTATTCGTGAAGCGTCCTCGCCTAATCATGTGCACAATTCGATCTGACCTTAGTTGACCATAACTTGAGTCTTTTATTCTTGACTCGTCTGATCTTCACTCTTTGACATGCATTCTTCTAGTCATTGATCATGACTCGATGAATCTTTCCTTCTTCTACTTGTGTGGTCTTTTGGTCTATCTGTGTCGAGTCTTATGTGTTCGTCCGATCTAATTGCTTGTTCTTTCTTGGGCTTGACAAGGACTAGTTTGCTGTAAGTCTCGAGTCTTCTTCATTGTTGCACAAAACTTGCATCTTTTGATCGACAAATTTGATCTTATCTTTTTAACTCTTCAATCACCTTCTTATATGTCTTTAGATATCTTCATTTGTAAGATGATTGTTGTATTAATTTATAATACGTGTTCTCTTTGTTGCTTCAAGCTTCATTCGTCATCTTCTTTCATTGATTCCTATTCTTCTATTTTGAGCGACCTTAATAGGCAATCATCAGTAACACAAATCTCAACACTCGAAATTTACATTGAAAAATTCGTTGTCAATAAAACTTTAAATATGAGGGGTCTTTGACTCAACAGCATCAACACCCACAAAATCACATTCACCATCAACAGGACAACTGCTATCACACCCATAAACAATTGAAGAATTTAATCCAATGTGTTGGTTAAAGTTGTAAATCTTAGAATCAATTGGTGAGGAGTTTAGAAGGAAGATGAGGTAGGAACCATTCAAAAAGTATTTAAAAAAATTCTTAAAAATAAAAAAGTAGTACGATGAATGCTTCGGTTACAGGTTATCATTTTAAAAAAGTGCCAAGACATTGCTTAATAGTGGAACAAGTATTAAAAACAAGCATTTAAGTGTGTTACTAACATTTTTCAAGCTCCCAGTAAGATTGAAGCAAATGACAAATAATGCCGAAGGTCCTAACTGCCCCACATATTCTCGAAGCATGGTGATCAAATACCACTTCCATACACATCAAGATACACAGATAAATAAATAATGGCAAGTTTGATCCTTCACCTGAAAACAAGTTATCATTCTGCGCCACTACACAACAATATAGAAAAAATAACATTTAAATTAATTCAAGCAGGATTACGTTAGCCACTTCCATGTAACCAAGACATCACCTAGATATCACAAGACGTTAAAACATTCATATGTTTAAATTGATTCATGACTTAGGGAAAGTGTCTGGCTGCTCTTTCTTGAGGAATCAACCACAACATAATAGAGTTGCCAAAAGCTTATATTGAGCAACGAAAAAGTAAATGTATAAAGCTTAGGAAATGAAAAAGTGAATAATACATATCTGATGGATCAAAAACCAAAGGGGGCAAAGTCTTAAAATCCAAATGATTTTTGGAGGTCTTAGTCATAGGAGCAACAAAGCTTTCGTCCAGTCATCCAAAACCAGGTAATGGTTCCACACTAACAAACATTTCAATCAGAATCATCGTACACTTCTCCATCATCAGATAACTCATCAAACGATCTGATGTCAAGCTGGTAGCGAAGGATACCACCAATGCCACCAAACCCTCTGCAAAATTGTGATCCTTCTTGAGATTTGTTGGTCACAAATTCCAGTGAGCATCCAAATCGTTTGTACTCATTGGCAAACCACTCGAGCAAGGGCAACTTCTCCTGAACCTCCAACTCCGCATTGGTGGCTTGATCTCGGAAATTGCTTTGATCAGCCTCTTGTTCCTTGTTCAAGTGTTTTATGACTATCTCACCAGTGCTACTATTTTTAAGCACATACCTATTAATATCTAGGTTTTCCCATACGATAAGGATCTCCACAGCACCCATCTCCAGAGCCTTCAATGTGTCATCAATCCCAAACACATATTTCCCAGTATCCTGGCTTATCTCTTCAAAGTATTTCCCTATCAATCGTTTCTCCTGAATGAACTTCACATTTGATAAAATCTCTGCAGATAACTCGATAGCCTGATTAAATCCATTTTCTCCACCATAAGAAACATCTACCACGTTTAATATTTTTGCCTGCAAGCGAGGATCAAACATATCTGACTGGCTCAGTTCAGTCTTGAAGTCAGCTGAACCAGCAAGTATAAGTCCAGAAACATTAGGCTGACTAGTAGCGGGATTGATGAAAAATTGCGTAGCAAGTTCTGCAGTCTTTCTAACATAGTTGTGCCGCTTTTCCATCCGAAGACGAGCAAAACGCAGGGCTGACTGACCTCCTCTACCATGTTTCTTTGGTAGGTCAACAGTAAATTTATGAAGCACTTCACGGGTGTTACCACTTAAAGTCCCAAAAAGGGTGCCATTTCCATCCATAACTATAAAACCAAACTTGTCATCAGATTCTAAAAGTTCATTAAGAGCTTCTGTATGAAACTTGTTGTCACAGAGGTAGAGTGATGCATTGATAGGCTTGAAAGGTTCAAAATCAATCGTCACCTTCTTTTCCTTGCCATCTTCAGTGACGATGGTTCCAGTGTACAGAACCAAACCATTTGGAGGAACCTTATTGTATAGTTTCAACCTTTGCTGAGCAGATGTAATGGCTCCCAACACTGACTGTCGGTTCACCCTACTTTTGATATTTGAAGCAGTTCCAAATTCATCTCCCAACATCTTAGTGACCCGGGATATTTGATCACGTGGAGGCATTATCAGAGAAATCATGCTGGTACCATTACCTCTAGCAGATTCCAATGCTTTGATCAATTTCTTGATCTTCCATATCTCAATATTCTTGTCCGATTCTTGACCATCAGCCATTGTTGGTGATAACAGTAAGACTAGACTACAAGCATAACAACATATATATATATGATAGAAAATTCAGCAAACAGTAATTTAGAACCAGTTGAACATATAGAAAACAGTGTAGAAATGCAAATATTTGAGTACATTTAATCATAAAATTGAGACAACATCAATACAACTATGAAGGAGAATTATGGATGTCTACTACAAATGCATGTATAAAGATGAAGGCAAAGAGAATCAAATACCAATGAATTGGCATCTTCAATTATACCAAGTGGAAAACTTAATATGCAAATATGCATCTTTTCAATGAGTATGATTATACTGTCACAACTGAAGATCAATGAGAAAAGCTAGAATCCAGGAGCAATTAAAATAATGAAATCTTACATCAAGCACTGAGGTTTCATAAAATCAAATATTTTGATTTCATTTTTGCAAGATGGAGGTCAAAGCATAACTAGGAATTGATAATATACAACAGGATGACCTATAATTATATTTCTTATTGGAAGACTCAAAATAACAAAGTCGATTGGTGTTGTTTATGAGTGTCAAATGGATGAATTGGATAGATTTTAGATCAGATAACAATGGATGGGTAAGAAATAGACCATTAATCTATTTAAGGTCCCTTAAAAAATAATAAGAAAAGATCCAATCCATCCACAACTCATTTAATGGATAGGTATCCAACCCATCTATTAAAACATTTTTATGGATGATATCCAACCCATCCGTTTGAAATCATATTATTTTCATTTTCAAACCAACCCCTCTCTTTCTTTCCTTTCTCTTTCTATACACTGAATAAGTTCAGTAACACTACAGTACCCAGGTTGGTCAAGAATGAATAAGCCAATATTTACATACTCATAACAACTCAAATATATAACAGCAAAGTTTAAAAAACATGAAGTGGTGAACTTTTAGGAATAAGGATGAATCATCAATCATGGAAATAGTTGTATATCCCAACCCAAAGGTTTCCTGAGCTTTTGAAAACTCAATCAGCAATGAAGAAGTGTGAAAACCCAAAAAAAAAAAAAAAAAAAAGAAAAGATGAGGAAGGTAATAGATGGTGGAGTGTCACAGAAAAGATGAGGAAGAGCAGCAAGGAGTAACATGGTAACGGTGACAGGAGTAAGGGTGATGAGTTCACAACACCAGGGAAAAGAAAAGGAAGCATTCAGAACTTGGACAATGGCATCTAAGATTAGAGTTTCAAGGAGGCACGGTGAGCGGTTGTTGAACAGATGGATCATAATGGATATATTGGGCAATTCATCACCCATCCAATAGATGGGTATGTGATAACATGAAAAGCATGTTAAAAGCTTAAAGCTTATACCTTATAAATGGCATTTGTGATCTCCACAGGCTACTATGGCACCATATTTGGTAAAGAAAAAAAAATAACAAAGAAAAAGTGGTCCCATAAGGGAAAAAAACTGATCAAAACATGCGAGAGAGATTGATGGAATAAACTGTAAGATCTCAAAGAATTAAGCTCTTACATACAATGGTTCCTAATAGGTGAAAATTTTGAGTATGATGAAAAAACACACAGTAAATTTCTAGGTAGTCAATCTCAGATGGCGACCGACCCCCAAAATGCTATAGCGGTATTACGGGCGGCAGTATGGCCGCTATGCTGAAGTTTAGGAAAACAATACAGGAAATTTATACCATACACATAAAAGCTCAAGAATAGAAGAACACACAAAATTAAAGACATTCTTAATTAATAATCAAAGTTCATTGTTACTACTATTCAAACCCAATATAAAGCAAATAAGTTTTAGCCCCCAAGGCTTAAAATAACGAATCTAAGCATTTAAAATAAATACAAGTAATTCCATTTAAGGAATCACTATTTCCAAGCTCTTCCTCGTCATCATGTTCACTCTCTTGCAGTTTCAGTTGCAGAACAGATAACCACTTTCTGTCACCAGAGAACAAGGAGTGCTGCTGGAAAATCGCACAAAGAGAGAACCACTTTCAGTCATAGTTTCAGTTGAAGAACAGAGCAGCTTTCAGTCGCTGGAGTCCAGCCGAAAAATCACTGGAGGACCACCAGAAAGTCCCACAAAAGGAGAGGAGAAGAAATGGGTTTGGCCGTTTTGGAGGAGAACACAAATGAAAAGAGATGTCCGAAGGTTGAGCCCTAATACGTTGTCTTTCAGAATTTTAGGGCCAACATGACCAAAAAGTTCACAAAGAGAGAGAGAGAGAGAGAGAACAGCTATAAATTGAGGGCAGAATCGGGTTTACACGGGGCTTTCACCATAGCCCCCACTACGGCTGCGATTTGGCCGTTATTAGCGGTGCTACAACCACTCCTCAAAACCGCTGCGCTATGGGGTCTCATGTAGCGGCGGCCCGCTATGCCATGCTACAGCGCGATAGCACCCACTATGGCCGCTATTGACTACATAACTAAATTTCAAGAAAGAACATTTCTTTCATGCAATGTTTCAAGGTGTTTATGCATGCACAAGAACAAGCAAGAGTTCCACATATATCAGCATTTACATGTGTGTTAGGCATTTTTGTCATGTGCTGTGACAGCAAGTCAGTAAACTTGTAATTGTAACCATACACCACTATGGCAGAAATTCAAATATTTAGCCACAGCTCCATGAAATCCCAAACCTTATAATCAGAGGTAGCTCTTAGTTTTTAGCAACTGTATAACAAACTTCTCAATCCAATTATAATTTCAAAATCCAGATTCAAGCACCAAAAATCTGAGCAAATAACAGTTAACGTAACATCAAACAACTTCTTAATAAATTAGCAATGACGAACAGGTAAACCACTCAACCTGACATAGTAGAGGACCATGCATAATCAGTAAGGTGCCAAAATAAGTGAAAATTCCACAGCAATAAAACCAGAAAAAACATGAGATTTAAGGGGAAAAATTTGAATTAAAAAGAATTGCACAAGAAGTTAAACTATTGATTGAATCATTTTAAAGTACCAATAGAAAAAACAACCAATCGCAAAGATGAGTAGCAAGGAAGAAATGAATACGATGACTTTTTTGTTTTAGGCCAAAACCCATGAACTCATCATTCAAAGAGAACCGCACATAACCACCCATAACCGATCGACCAAAGTTCCTTTAAATTTTTTTAATGAATTTCTTCTATAGAAAAACCAAAATCTGTGAGACCCCAAAAGTGTTTAAAAACCAGAAGAAGCAAACAAAGTGTCAATCTAGTCAAACCATGGAAGACCCAAGTCAAATTGCAAATTCTTACATCAACCAACTCAAATATCCCAGATGCGTTTTCTTGCAGCACTACTAACACCACGCATAAACAAATCAAATCAAACCAAGGGAGGGTTTTTTTTTCCAGTAAACAAAATCAAAACCCACTTCAAATTGGATCAAAATCGTCAAAAATAAAACAAAAAAAGGGTAATACATAGGTATACAAATCGGAAAGACATGGTTTCATCCAAGGATTCAGATCCAGGACGTGGGATTCGAGAATTACAAGAGAATAGGATTTGAAGAAAGGAGTGTTACCTCTGTGATGATGGTGATGAGGAGAGGGGTGACAGTCTCTCGGCCTCAAGATTTCTTTGCAATTAGGGTTTTCACGTGTCCTTGCTTCTTCAACCTTTTTTTTTTTTTTTCGTTTTTTAATTTGAATGAAACACCGGCTTGTTGATGAGTGAATGCTGATTGGTGATGATTAATTGATTTACCATTTCACATTTTTATTTTATTTTTTATCCACCATAGAAGGACCAAAAGATTTAAGTCGTGGGAATACTTCGAGAGCTCACTCGACCCCAATGACTAATTAGGGTGAGTACCAAACCAAAAAAAAAGGGCATTAGGCATGTGAGAGAACAATTGTCGGGTAAATTTTGGATTGAAAATATCAATAGATCCTATATAAATAAATATATAAAAATATAGATATCATATTCGAATCAAATGGGTTAATTTGATGCGATAACCAAATTGTTTAATAATGTTTTATTTTTCTAAAATTTAGCTTTGTTGTAAAAGAAGGAATAGAAAGATCAAGTCAATAAGAATATGAAGTCAAAAACTAATTCTAACTTTTCGAGAGCTAGCTATAATATTTGTAGTGAGAATTGGATTGAAGGTGTATAATGTCAAACCTAATAGTCTTATTTATAATAGACTCTTAATATTCAACCAAATCAAGGAATAAAGAAAGGAGTAAATACAAAAATATTATGAGATATACTATCATATTCTAAATTAGGATAGTCATCCATCCCACATTAATGTATGGATATTTACAATACTTTCCCTTGGATAACTATATACTATGAATATGCCTCCTTAAAACCTTGTAAAGAAAAAACTCAGTTGATGAAAACTTAGCTAATGAAAAAGAGTATAATATTCATAGTAATATACTTCCCCAAAAAAATACATCTACCATTTATGTAGCCACCTTTAATTTATGCAATACACGCGATGTTATAAATAGAGCAAATAAAGCGGAAGTATAAGTACAAATGTGGTTCAGCTTTTAGCTTACATCCACATGCAACGGTGACTATATAACTTGATATTAAATATGGTGGAGAATACAAAAGAGTATTTACACACTTCACTCAAACCCAAATCCCAAATACACCCAAATACCTCACAGTATTTACTCATCAGTGTATACAAAGTACAAACTCTCTACCAATATACCAAGAGAAGATACAAAGACAAAACTTCTCTGAGAGTCTCGTAATGCGATGTTACTATCTCACTCTATATCATGGAAATGAAAAACTCTTAATTTATAGGGAATAACTTCCTTTATTAACCAACCAATTACTACGGATTATTAACCAAAATTCTCTCTCTACCATTAGCGACAAACGGATGAGAGAATTTATCTAACTTTGACTTTTCAAAATAGAAGAGAAATTAAAGCCATATATCAACAAATCTCCACCTTGGCTTTAACTTTCCTTCAGCCACAAGCTTCATATGTCGACTTCTCCAAAAATGTCAACTAGGACTAATTCATATTACGAACACCAATTAAGTCCAAGCAATGCTTGAACTTAAATATCGGAATTGGCTTCGTCATCATATCAGCCGGATTATCAGAAGTACCAACCTTTTTCACAACAATGGTACCTTGAGATACGATTTCCCGAATAAAATGATATCTGACATCAATATGATTGGTTCTCTCATGATACATTTGATTTTTGGTCAAATGTATGGCACTTTAGCTATCACAATAAACTACTGCGATATCTTGTTCCAAACCCAAATTGCCTACCAATTCTAAGCCAGATGGCTTCCTTCACTGCTTCTGCTGCTGCCATATATTCAGCTTCTGTGGTTGATAATGTAATAGTAGATTGTAAAGTTGCTTTCCAACTAATTGCACTACCCGAAAGCGTGAAGGCGTAACCTGTCAGAGATCTTCTTTTATCTATATCTCCAGCATAATCAGAGTCAACATAACCAATAATACTACCACCAGTATTATGACTCCTGTCATATACCAAGCCAACATCTGTAGTACCTCGAAGATATCGAAGTATCCATTTTACAGCTTGCCAATGCATCTTACCAGGATGCCCCATATATCTGCTAACAACACTAACAGCTTGTGAAATATCTGGACGAGTGCAAACCATATCATACATGATGCTTCCAACTGCACTAGCATAAGGAACGTGTGACATCTGTTCCTTCTCTTCATCAGACTGTGGTGACATGGCAGCTGATAGTATGAAATGGGATGCAAATGGAGTACTCACAGGCTTTGCATTCTGCATTTGAAAAACGCTCCAATACTTTTTCAATATACTTTTTTTGAGACAAATATAGTTTGCCAGCTTGCCGATCTCTGTGAATTTCCATGCCCAAGATTTTCTTAGCTGAGCCTAAATCTTTCATTTCAAATTCACCACTAAGTTGTGCCTTCAGCATGTTGATTTCAGGCATACTTCTAGCGACAATGAGCATGTCATCAACATAGAGTAATAAATAGACAAACGAGCCATCTGGGATCTTTTTGTAGTATACACAACTATCATAGTCACTTCTTGAGTAACCATGACTCAACATAAAAGTGTCAAATCTTTTATACCACTGGCGAGGAGACTGCTTCAAACCATATAATGATTTCTTTAAAAGTCAAACATGGTCTTCCTTGCCTTCAATAACGAAACCTTGTGGTTGCTGCATATAAATTTGTTCTTCAAGCTCACCATGAAGAAAAGCTGTTTTAACATCGAGCTGCTCAAGCTCTAGATCAAACAGTGCAACCATGGCAAGCAACACCCGGATGGAGCTGTGTTTCACAACGGGAGAGAATACTTCATTAAAGTCTATTCCTTCCCTTTGACTAAAACCTTTAGCAACTAATCGTGCTTTGTATCGAGCCGTTTCAACTCCAGGTGTTCCTTCCTTTTTCTTGAAGACCCATTTGCAACCAACAATCCTCTGACCTTTAGGTCGATTAACTAACTCCCAAGTTTGGTTCTTGTGAAGAGATTCCATGTCTTCACTCATAGCAGCAATCCATTTTGCAGACTCTTCACTCGAAATAGCCTCATGGTATGTCATAGGGTCTTGAGTTTCAATATCCTCTGCTACCGATAATGCAAAAGAGACTATATCTGCATGGGAAAATCTCTGAGGCGGCTTTATTTGTCGTCTTTGTCTATCTCTTGCAAGACTATATTGTTGTTGCTCTTGCAGAATCTCCTCTTGCTCTTCAACAACTACTTGATCTTCTTCCTGAATAGGCTGATCAGAAGTACCTTCTTGTACTTCCATTGGTCGTTCAACTTCAAGCTCCACCTGCTTGCTGATGTCGTGCTCTTTTTCAGCATTGCCAGACTCCTTTGCAGAATGAAGCATGGATGATTCATTAAACTTCACATCTCTGCTGATTATGAATTTGGGTGGCTTAATTTCAGTACACCATAATCTATAACCTTTGACTCCGGATGCATAACCAATAAATATGCATTTTTGTGCCCTTCGCTCAAGCTTTCCATCATTTACATGAGCATATGCGGGACACCCAAAAATTCTTAGATCAGAATAATCAGCTGGAGTATCAGACCATACCTCAACAGGAGTTTGTAACTCAATTGTAGTTGATGGAGACAGATTTACTAAATAACAAGCCATATTAATTACTTCAGCCCAAAATTCTTTTGGCAAGCCAGCATTAGAAAGCATGCAACGAGCTCTCTCTAGAAGAGTTCTATTCATACGTTCTGCCACACCATTTTGTTGTGGTGTCTCTCGCACAGTATGATGTCTTACTATGCCTTCATTCTCACAGAACTCATTAAATTGTCCTCCACAGAACTCCAAACCATTGTCTGTTCGCAGACCTTTGATTTTCTTACCTGTCTGATTTTCTATAAGCGCCTTCCACTTCTTGAAAGTAGAGAAAACATCATTCTTACGCTTAAGAAAATATACCCAAACTTTCCTTGAAAAATCATCAATGAAAGTTAACAGGTATTTGGCACCACCCTTTGACGTGACAGGCGCAGGACCCCATAAGTCAGAGTGAATATAGTCAACCGTTCCTTTAGTCCTGTGAATGGCAGTGCTAAACTTGACTCTAGTTTGCTTCCCATAGACACAATGCTCACAAAAGTCAAGCTTCCCAATTTTATGATCATTTAGCAAGCCACGCTTGCTCAGAATAGACATTTCAGCTTCACTCATATGCCCGAGACGCATATGCCACATACGAGTAGTATCTAAATCTGAGTCAGGGGAAGAAGATACAGATGCAACTCCAACAATGGTACTTCCTTGAAGTAGGTAGAGACCTATTGAGAAAATATTGAATCGTGCAAAGCTTCTTTGCTTTTGTGTATATTTGATTGATTGTCAAATACAAGAGGTGCAGCTCCTTATATAGCTGATAGTTCAGTACAGAGACCTATCTACCAAACTCTAACTAACAAGTCTGTTATAGGCTTATAACAGAAAAACAGAATTGGGAATTTCAATAAGATAGAAGCATGCTCAACTGCTCATCTATACAATGACTAAAAACAACTAATTAACAACATTCCTAATACAAACTAATGGATAAGCAGTGAGATAAAGCAACCATCTTATTACTCCCCCTCAAGATGAAGTGTGAGTACCCTGAACACCAATCTTGAACAGAAGTTCCTGAAACTGTTTTGTCCCCAAAGCTTTAGTGAAAATGTCAGCTTCTTGCTGTCTTGTAGGTAGATGTTCTGTCCTGATGATTCCTCTTTGTATATGTTGCCTAATGAAGTGACAATCCACTTCTATGTGCTTGGTCCTCTCATGATAAACAGGATTAGCAGCTAGATGTATAGCTGCTTGATTGTCACAGAACAGTCTTGTGGGAGAACTACAAGGAACCTGCAAACATTTGAGCAGTCCCTGCAGCCATATTATCTCACTAGTAGCATAGGTCATTGCTCTGTACTCAGCCTCACTAGATGATCTAGAAACTGTGGTTTGTTTCTTGGTCTTCCAAGCTATAGGAGCTGTTCCCAATTTGACAAGATAACCAGTTACTGATCTTCTAGTCAAAGGGCAAGAGGCCCAATCCGAATCACAGTAAGCTGTCAATTGAAGATTGTTGTGTTTTGGCAGCAGAATTCCTTTGTCTGGTGCAGACTTTAGATACTTAAGCACTCTCAAAGCAGCCTCCCAATGCCCTTGTCTAGGAGCCTGCATAAACTGACTTAGAACATGCACAGAATATGTTAGATCTGGTCTAGTAATGGTTAGGTAGATCAATCTACCAATGAGCCTTCTATACTGTGAAGGATTAGAATACAAATCACTTTGGTCTAGAGCTAATTTATGATTCTGTTCTAAAGGAAAAGAAGCAGGTTTGCAAGCTAACATGCCACATTCATTAAGAATGTCCAAAGCATATTTTCTTTGACACAAAAAGCAGACCTGTTTCTCCTCTTGCTAGCTCAATCCCAAGGAAATATTTAAGAATTCCTAGGTCCTTCATGTGAAAGCATGTGCTTAAGTGTTCTTTAAAAACATTACAAGATTCATTATCATTACCAGCTATAACCAAATCATCTACATATACTAAAACAGCTATAAAGATTGTGCCTTGTGTGTAGGTGAACAAACTATGATCTAGTTGAGATTCAAGAAAACCATAAGCAATAAGAGATTTAGAGAGTTTAGAGTACCAATTCCTTGATGCTTGTCTAAGGCCATAGAGAGATTTTCTCAGTCTACAGACTAATCCATCTCTAGGCACTTGATAACCTTGTGGTATATCCATGTATACTTCTTCATCTAGTTCTCCATGTAAAAAGGCATTACTCACATCCATTTGATGGAGTTGCCAACCCTTTGCAACAGCTATGGATAAAAGGCACCTGATTGTGGTCATTTTTGCCACTGGTGCAAATGTCTCATTGAAGTCCTCACCTTCCACTTGAGTGTATCCCTTTGCAACTAACCTAGCCTTGTATTTCTCAATCTCTCCTGTAGATTTGTATTTAAGTTTAAAAAACCCATTTACAACCCACAGCTTTCTTACCTTTAGGGAGTTCCATAAGTTCCCATGTCTCATTTTCTTCTAAGGCTTTAATCTCTTGCTCCATTGCATCACTCCATTCCTTCTTTTGTATGGCTTGAACATAGGACTTAGGTTCTTCATGTGTGACTGATGCAAGGTAGGCTAGATGCTTCTCAGAATAGTGTGAATAATCCAAATAATCAGAGATAGGGTATACAACTCCCTGTTTAGCTGAATCAGTCACTGATTTGTGTGCTGTCTTCTGTGCAGCTGAGTGAAGGTAGTAGTCCTTTAGGTATGCTGGTGGTTGTCTACTCCTGGGCTGTGCAGGAGGCAGTGCCTGATGAAGGATATCATGCTCCCCCTCACTGTAAACTTCATTATCAGCTTCTGCAGATACAATATTTGGCTCTTCTTCTGAATGTTCAGAGTGATTCCTTTCAAGCTGCACAGTTTCACCCTCATCTTGTGATTCTTCTCCATCATGGAAGTGTGATACCTGTTGTTGTTCATGGTATCTACAATGATTTTCTGTGTCTGTCCCTGCACTATCAACAAAAGGAAACATACTTTCATAGAAAATGACATCTCTTGAGACTATGAAGTTCTTGGTTCTTAAGTTATAAACCTTCCATCCCTTTTGTCCAATGGGATAGCCCACAAAAATACATTGTTCTGCCCTTGCATCAAACTTATCTTTATCTTTAGATGCATTTCTAACATAGCAAAGGCAACCAAAAGTCCTCATGTGTTCATATGAAGGTGACTTGTTAAACAACATTTCATAAGGAGTTTTGCCTTTGTTAGCAATAGTAGGTGTTCTATTTCACTAAAGATGGTTGCTTTATCTCACTGCTTATCCATTAGTTTGTATTAGGAATGTTGTTAATTAGTTGTTTTTAGTCATTGTATAGATGAGCAGTTGAGCATGCTTCTATCTTATTGAAATTCCCAATTCTGTTTTTCTGTTATAAGCCTATAACAGACTTGTTAGTTAGAGTTTGGTAGATAGGTCTCTGTACTGAACTATCAGCTATATAAGGAGCTGCACCTCTTGTATTTGACAATCAATCAAATATACACAAAAGCAAAGAAGCTTTGCACGATTCAATATTTTCTCAATATGGTATCAAAGCAGGACAACGATTCTGGGGATGAGAAAGAGCAAACAGAGAAGGAAAGTACCTCTGGTGCAAGAAAAGGCATCGTCAATCCACCCCTAAATCCAGCTTACCTGTTGAACGCCTCTGATAACCCTAGGATTCCCCTAGTTGCTTCAGTTCTCAATGGCGACAACTACAGAACCTGGGCAAGATCGATGAAGACAGCCCTACGAGCTAAAGCCAAATTGGGTTTCATCAATGGATCAATCGTGAAGCCCGATATACAAGCTACGGATTTCTTGAGCTGGGACAAGGCAGATTCCACATTGAGCAGAATACTTACACCCCGGAGAATCAAGAGTACCCAAAGAAATAAGATTTTTCTTCAAGTCTGGTATATGCCGCACATTAGTTAAAGTTCTCACAATTCCATCATGCATCTTGATTCGGACTGTACCAATGCCAGTGTCCTTACAAGACATATTATTTCCCATAAGAACAACACCACCATCAATTGACCGATAAGTGGTAAACCATTCCCGGTTTGGACACATGTGGTAAGAGCAGCCAGATTCAATAATCCATGCATCGCCAACTGAACTAGTTGATACCGTGAGAACATTTTCGGCACCTTCAGCTACACTTGCTGTGTTACTTGAACTACTCTCATTCTTTTCTTTGAGCTTTGGACATTCTGCTTTCCAATGCCCTTCTTTCTTGCAATATCGACATATTCCTTTACGATGTCTAGATTTAGATCTAGACTTGCCTCTTATATAACTACTCGAGCCAACCTCCTTGGATCTCCCTCTAGCAAACAATCCCGCTACTGGATCATCACGTCCATTATTATCATGTTCCATCTTTTCACGACTCAAAAGAGAGGATTTAACCTCATCAATATCTAGACGTTCACGCCATATATAAGCATCTCACGAAAGTGCTTGTAGGAGGGAGGTAAGGAGCAAAGCAACATCATTGCTTGTTGCTCACTTGAGAATGTCTCGTCCATATTTTTTAATTCCATAACGAGTGAAGTGAACTCAGAAATGTATGATCTAATGGATGTCCTGTCATCCATACGAAGCGTGTACAGACGTTGCAATATACCAAGACGATTAGCCACCGTCTTCTTCATGTATAAGGACTCCAATTTGGTCCATAGTGTTGCTGTTGTCTTTTCTGATAGAACTTCTTGTAACACATCATCTGTGATGCATAGCTGAATGGTGGAGAGAGCTTTATCATCAATATCATCCCACTCAGAATCCTTCATCATTTCAGGCTTCTTTTCTTTTCCAGAAAGTGCCACCTTTAAATTCTGTTGTGTCAAAACAGCCATCATATGGACCTTCCACATCCCGAAGTTGATGTGCCCATCAAACTGTTGAATATCAAATTTTGTAGTCACCATTTTTTTTTCACGTATCTGCCCAGAACGTTATACGCGCTCTGATACCAGTTTGTTATAAATAGAGCAAATAAAGCGGAAGTATAAGTACAAATGTGGTTCAGCTTTTAGCTTACATCCACATGCAATGGTGACTATATAACTTGATATTAAATATGGTGGAGAATACAAAAGAGAATTTAAACACTTCACTCAAACCCAAATCCCAAATACAACCAAATACCTCACAGTATTTACTCACAGGTGTATACAAAGTACAAACTCTCTACCAATATACCAAGAGAAGATACAAAGACAAAACTTCTCTGAGAGTCTCGCAATGCGATGTTACTATCTCATTCTATATCATGGAAATGAAAAACTCTTAATTTATAGGGAATAACTTTCTTTATTAACCAACCAATTACTACGGATTATTAACCAAAATTCTCTCTCTACCATTAGCGACAAACGGATGAGAGAATTTATCTAACTTTGACTTTTCAAAATAGAAGAGAAATTAAAGCCATATATCAACACGCGACATTATCTTCATGCAATGTTGTTAGCTGTCAACATCTTCGTTCATTAATCCACATGCTCTTCAAATGTACTTGGTCATAGTTCTTAGTCATATGCACTCACGACTTGCTTCATGAATAGTTAATATCTCCGGATGATTTGATGAGGTAATCGTGATTGTTTGCTAGATAGATCGTCATGAGATAACAGTTTTTCCTCATGTGAAGACATAACCTGTTTGCGTTAGGCTTTATAAGGATCAGAAAGATATCCAATATCAACATATCCTACCAATTCTGATTTTACTCCATTTGGGTAAACAAACCCATATCAGATATACCACGGCGGTAACGAAGAACTTGTTTGACTCTAGTCCAAATTCTACTTGTGAAATGTTCAACTTTAAAACCAAGATAAAATTTTGTCTTTCCAAGATCCTTATTTGAAACTTACTCCATAAGTACTTTGTAATTTTTGGGATCTCTTCTAAGTCCTTTTATATTTACATCATTAGCATAAACTACTACAAATCCAGATTTCATTTTCTTAACAAAGACAAGCATGATTATTCTCATACATATCTTTCAATGAATATTCATTCAAACGAATGTACCACATGTGTCTTGATTGCTTTAACCCATAGAATGAACTTTGCAATTTATCAGAGTACATTTGTCAAGGTTTTGAGTTACATGCTTCATCCATCATGGACTGCCAAACTAATCAATAACGAAGTATATCTTCCCCACATATTTCCATATTTTCAACAACATATTTTAACAAGATCTCACAATTTACTGGTACCAGAACCACTTTTGGGGTTGCTTCCCTTGAAAAATGGGGTTGCTGATTTATAAAGCTTTTGACCTCTTTTGGAGCATTTCACTGAAATTTTATTTTCTTTTGAAGGAACAATATTCTTTGCACCAATATGTCTACAACATTGGTGTAGTACTTTAGATTCACGAGTCACGTACCATTCCTGTAGGGACAATTAATCATGGAATAATATTTGCAATTGGTACATATGACTTAGTGACCTTCTGAGTCTATAAGAATATTTGACAATTGAACTTAGATGGAAGAGGCAATCATGCCAAATTACAAAAGCTTTATGATAAGCACTTTCGGTGCATATAATCTGGCTCAACCATCCCCACTTTTGTAAAATATAATCCTAATGAGAAACTTGAAAATTTCTATAACATGAACTTCTGGTACAAAAATTGCATAAGTAATAAAGAGGTATTTTGCATCTTCTTCATTTATGGTTTCAATATGATACACTTTGTAATGTATATATTTGAAATTTAGAAGATTTCATCGGGATCTACTAAAATACAATGCATAAAAAATATAACTATGTTCCATTTAGGAACTATGATATGGGATCTTTCAAAACATTTAATTACCTTTGCAAACGTTTGGTTGCAAATTGAAAATAAGCAAACATGTGATCATCTGGCTTCTGGCTATAATCATTTTGCATTAAAAAATGCATAACATATGAAAACTCATTATATTAAAGAATCTTCTGGTCCTTCAATGACATCAATATGAAATCATCAATATTGACTTACAACCATATGCCAAAGAACAAAATCATTTAGGCTAGTAAACTTCTGGTTTACAACAATATATTTACTTTTGATTTACATGTGCATAGCAAACTTCCAGTTTAAATGAGCACATGTTTCAATCGCACTCATATATCAGAATTTACAATTGATATAATAAATAAAACTGTAAGAAGCAAATATCTTTTCTTCAATCAATAAAACTCCAAAAAATATACAATACATATTTTATTTATAATATCATAAACCAAAAAAATATTAAATGTCTACATGGCGATTCTAAACCACCTTAAAATATACAACCAAGCAAAAAGTTTAACTATTCAAATCATCAATCAAGTAATAAAACTTGTTTAAATAATGACAATAATTTTAATTAATACATTTTATTAACTTTAAAACATTTAAATTTGAATACAACTTGTCTAATACAAAATCAATTGCACACTTGGTTTCGTTTTACTCCAGGCAAAGGCGATGTGTGGTTTTGTTTTCTCTGCACTGGGCAAAGGCGATGGTGGTGCTAACAATGATCCCCTGACGGCGGTGGAAACAAGCCTTAATCTGAGAACAAAGTCTCTTTAAGATACATGGTACTTGGTCAGAAAGATACTTCAGTTTCCAGGCCAACCGTTGATTTACTGAAGGAAAATCTTGCGAAGATAGAGTATGAGGATGGTAACCCTCTTAAATTGATGGTGCACATTGCAGACTTAGTCTTTGAGGGGCTTTGCACTCCTTGGTAGGATGATCTAGTGGTGCAACTATTAGGCAGAAGTATTGGTTACAATTCCTTCACAGACTCCTAGAACTAACAGAAAAGGACCCAGAAAAATATGGGTACCTAAAGATCAAATAATTCTTGTTGCAGATGTCCTTAATACGACAAAGAAAACACTTTTGTTGTACCTGGACAGTGGCTGCTCACGACACATGATAGGAGAAAGGTCTATGTTCCAAGACCTTCAATTTAAGAAAGTGGATATGTTACCTTTGGAGGCAATCAAAAAGGGAAGGTGATTGGTATTGGTACAATTGGTGGTAAAACCCATCTTCCCTCTATCTCTAATGTTCTTATGATCAAAGGATTAAGACACAATTTACTTAGCATAAGTCAATTATATTATAGTGAATTTGATGTCTCCTTTACCAAGGATGCTTGTATAGTCAAAGACAAGAGTGGCAAGACCCTCTTTTCAGCTAGTAGGCAGCAAAATCTTTATAAGATTGAACTGACTGAACTCTCAGATCATAATATAACCTGTCTGATGTCAAAAAAGGATTAAAGATGGTTATGGCATAAGAAGCTTGGACATGCTAGTATGAAACTAATTTTAAAATTGAAAAAGGATAACCTTGTGAGAGGATTACCTTATATTAGTTTCAAGAAATATATTTTGTGTGATGCATGTCAAAGAGGTAAATAAGTAAAATCACGATTCAAATCTAAAAACCAAGTATCAACCTCTAGACTTGTTCAGTTGTTACACATGGATCAGTTTGGACTAGTTAGTGTTGCTAGCTTGGCTGGAAGGAAATATGGATTTGTCATAGTTGATGACTATTCTAGATTTACATGGGCACTATTCTTAACCCACAAGGATGAGTCTTTTAAGGCTTTCTCTGTATTCTGTAAGAAAGTATAAAATGAGCAAGGTTTCTGTATTTCTACTCTTAGAAGTGATCATGAGCAATTCAGACTATTCTGTGAGGAGAATGAGATCTCTCACAATTTCTCTGCACCTAGAACTCCACAACAAAATGGAATAGTTGAGAGAAAGAACAGATCTCTGCAAGAGATGGCTAGGTCAATGCTTAATGAGAATAATCTCCATAAGTACTTCTGGACAGAAGCAGTAAACAATTCATGTTATGTACATAATAGAATACTTAAAAGGCCTTTTCTAAACAAGACTCCTTATGAACTGTAGAAAGGAAAAGACCCAACGTATCTTACTTCCATGCATTTGGATGTGAGTGCTTCATTTTGAACACTAAAGATCAACTTGAAAAGTTTAATTCCAAAGTGGACAAAGGTATCTTCATTGGTTATTTTGAAATGTCTAAGGCATTTAGAGTTTACAACTCTAGAACCTCTGTTGTTGAGGAATCTATTCATGTGAAGTTCAATGATGGCTTAAAGACTGATAGGGAACTATCAGATCTAGAAGATGATCTTGCAGGACTTGAATTGAACAGACAAGACAGTCAACAGCCTGACGTGTCTAGAGAATTACCTGTTAAAGAGTCTAACAAACAAGTGGAGCAGACAAGTCATCAGATAAGTCAACAGACAAGTCGAGATCAACATGATGATCTCATAAGAGACTGGAAATTCAAATCTCATCATCCTAGGGATCTCATCATTGGAAATCCCTCAGAAGGAGTAAGAACCAGATCAACCTTGAGAGAATCAAGCAATATGGATTTTCTGTCAGAAATTGAACCAAAGCATATTGAAGAAGCTCTCAATGATGAAAGTTAGATTCTTGCTATGCAAGAGGAACTCAATCAGTTAACAAGGAATGATGTCTGGACACTTGTCTCCAAGCCAACAGACAAGTCTGTCATTGGAACAAGATGGGTTTTCAGAAACAAGCTAGATGAAGATGGTAAGGTTGTTAGAAACAAAGCTAGGTTAGTAGCTCAAGGCTATAACCAACAAGTAGGTATTGATTATACTAAAATCTTTGCACCTTTAGCTAGAATAGAAGACATACGAATTCTAATGTTATATGTTGCACACAACAAATCACTCTTTTTCAAATGGATGTAAAAAGTGCTTTTCTTAATGGCATAATTGAAGAAGTGTATGTTAAAAAACCCTTGTTTTGAAGATCCTGATAAGCCAGATCATATTTTCAAACTTAAAAAGGCTTTATATGGCTTGAAACAAGCACCTAGAGCATGGTATGATAGACATAGTACTTTTCTCATGCATAATGGATTTACTAGAGGACAAGTAGACACAACTCTTTTCAAGAAATGCTCAAAAGATAATTTTATAATAGTTCAAATATATGTTAATGATATTGTCTTTAGAGCTACTAATGAAAAGCTGTACAAGGAATTTTCTAAGCTAATGCAAGCAGAATTTGAGATGAGCATGATGGGAGAGTTAAAGTTCTTCCTTGGACTGCAAATCAAGAAGAAAAGTGATGGGATCTACATCCATCAACAAAAATACACCAAGGAGATACTTAAGAAGTACAAAATGGAAAATGCCAAACCTATGAGGACTCCCATGCAACCTAATGCAAAACTAAACAAAGATGGAGAAGGAAAAAAGGTAGACCAAACTGTCTACCGAGGTATGATTGGTTTTCTTTTGTACTTAACTTCAAGCAGACCTAATATTCAATTTAGTGTCTGTGTGAGTGAAAGATTCCAATCTGACCCTAGAGAATCCCATCTTAAGGTTGTTCAAAGAATATTTAGATATCTGCGTGGGACAACTAATCTTGGTTTGTTGTACTTGATAACAAAAGAATGCATGTTAGTTGGATATTGTGATGCTGACTTTACTGGAGACAGAATTGAAAGAACTAGTGGAGGATGCCACTTCATTGGAGCTAGTTTAGTCTGTTGGACAAGCAAAAGACAGACAACAATTTCATTATCAACTGGTGAAGCAGAATACATCTCAGCTGCCAGTTGTTGCTCACAACTCTTATGGGTAAAACAGACCAACTTGAGGATTACTCTTTAATATTTGAGCATAACATATCTGTGAGGTGTGATAACTCCAATGCAATTAGCTTATCTAAAAATCCCATACAACATTCTAAGGCCAAACATATTGAAATTAAACATCATTTTATAAGGGATTATGTTCAAAAAGGCATATTGGATATTAAGTTTGTTAAAACTGAAAATCAATGGGCTGACATTTTCACAAAACCCTTAGCTGAAGATAGGTTTAAATATATTAGAGACAATCTGAACATGCATTGCATTGTTGAATAACATGTTTGATGTTGCATGCTTAACTTGTCTTATGTATTTTATATGACCTGTCTGTGGCACCTGTCTGACTCTACTAAGTCATACTTGTATGAAATCAACAGTTTTTGTTAAAATGGTTATTAATTATTTAATACCATTTAATAATCTGAAGCTAATCATGTACGTGGCGGTTTTTTATTTCTTGAAATCATGTTTTCCATAATGTCTTAGTGGGCGTTGTGGTTTCCCACATATCTCGTGCCGTTTTAGCATTAAAATTGCCTTTTTCTCTCTCCTGACTTTATGTATATAAAAGACAAATGTCTGGAGCTTTTCTCTTTACGTTTTCAAACCCTTTCAAATGTATTTCAAACCTTTTGAATTTCTCTCTCTCTCTCTGAAAAACCTCTAAACCTTCAAAACCCTAAAATCGTCTTTCGCAATGGCACCCAAAACGAATCTCTCTTCTGGAGATTGCTGCAAAATATGGCATGAAGGTTGACAATGTTGAGAAGATACTTGCCGTAAAGGTGGTAGATCTTCAAATGATGAAGAAATGGGGTATGGAAGTCACTGAGGAGTTGGAATACTCCAAGTGGACTTCTTTCTTCGAGATGAAGGAGCATGTTCATCCCAGACTAGTCAGGGACTTCTGGAACAGTGCTACCCTGGTTACCACCCCATTGCTGGCACCAAGGATATCAGAGGACTCGTGCTGAAAACAATCTTCATCTTCAACATAAGCTCTCTGGAGAAGGTTACTGGGTGTCCCAGGTTGGGGTTGGGTTCAGAACTGAGTGGGAAGATGAAGTAGGAGCTGCTGACATCAACATAGCTCTTTAGGTGGCATTTGGTACAAGAGATATTTTTATATTCCTAATAATGTGACTTGGGAATAAAGTTTTCCCATGTTTGGTACAAGAGAAAAAATATATTCCCGAGAATAAAAGATTCCCTGGAATAGAGTTTATGATGGAAGGTGGGAAAAAAATTTTCCCAAGTATAAGGGTGGGGGAAAAGTTTTCCAGAGAGATGCAAAACTTTTGAGAAGTTAAATTACTTTAGGCTAAAATATCATTTTGGTCCCTTAACTTATATTTTAGATTCAATTTGGTCCCCTAACTTTTAAAATGTTCAATTTGGTCCCTTAACTTGTTTTTTAGATTCAATTTGGTCCCTTAACTTTTAAAATGTTCAATTTGGTCCCTTAGTTTGTGTTTGTTGACCTAAGTTAGTCCTCTCCGTCAATGAGTTAGTAACGATGTTAACTTTTTAAGGATCGGGTTGAAACTCGCTAACAATTTGAAGGACCAGTTTGAATCTCATTAACAATTAAAAGGACCAATTTAAAGCAAGTTAACAATTTAAAGGACAAATTTGAAACTCATTTAAAACATAAGGGACCAAATTGAAACTCATTTAACATTGTTACTGACTTTATTGACGGAAAGGGCTAATTTGGGTCAAAAAAGACAAATTAAGGGACCAAATTGAACCTTTTAAAAGTTAAGGGACCAAACTGAATCTGAAAATAAGTTAAGGGACCAAAATGGTATTTTAGCCATTACTTTATTACCCCAATTAATTTCTTTAAAATAGTATCCATCAAATCTCTCTGAATTCTCCCTCTAGTTTTCTCTCTGGCTTGGCATTTTCTCTTCCTCTGTGGTCGTGGGTCTCTCTGTCTTCTCCCTTGTAAGAACACTCTTCTATCTTGATTCTTCTTCACTATGTTATTGATTTTGCTCTTTCTCATTGCATGTTAATGATTTTGCTGGTCTTTCAATTTTTTTTTAAGCTTTATAAATTGCACCTTTTTTCATTACCTTCTTGTCAATTTTCTCGCCCTCCTGGCCATTTTCTAAGCTTTATAAATTGCAATTTTTGCACCCCAATTGATTTTTCATGATTTGGTGGGCATAAACAATTTCTTTGTAAGCTTTTATTGTGTGTGGGTGGTGTATAGCAAGCAATCGATGCTTTACTGTGTGTGGGTGGTATATAGCAAGCTTCTATGTTGATTTTTCTTTTACGCCACCGTTGTTTTTTTATATAGTTTCATTGGCTGTTTTGAATACTCGCTTGGCGTCAAGTATGTGAATATTCTTAATGGGTCTGAGCTATTTTATTATTTATGTGGTAAATGCCCTGGAGTTGTAGCAATCGGTTTAGGATCATTTGGAACAAAGACTAGACAAAATGTTCCTCTTTGCTGTCACGGTGCTGCAGAAATCTGATTTGTGTTTACACTAGGTCCATCAACGGTTTCTTTAGTGTAAAGGATTTGGGTAGTCTTCATGCGGTTTATGGACTTCTGTGGTTGGGTTCCTCTTCACTCTGAAGCCTTTTTCACACTACTTTGGCTCTTTTATGTTTCTCCAAGTTAGAGGATTGTTTCTTACTGTGTGTGGTAATTGAATGTTTGACATTGTCATAACCATTTAAAGGTGGTTTGCAAGAATGAGATAATCTAAATTATAATTGGCTAGCAATGTTCCATGTGTTTGTATATAATTATATTCACATATGCTACTGATGCAACTTTGATTGGCAATGTTCATTGTGGCAAATGACATCAATGAACAAGAGATGAAGATATAAAGCTTGTGGACTGCTTATTGGAGCTTGCAGCTTGTAAAAAGTGGATTGGAGACAATGGCACATTCAAATCTGAATATGCAAAGCAATTAGAGCAATGGCTCCATCAAAAGATGTCGGGTTGTGGCTTGAAGGCCAATCCACATATTGAATCGAGAGTGGAGCATCTTAAGAAGCAATACGGTGCTATAGATGATATGTTAAAAGCAAGTGGATTTGGATGGAATGATCAAGAGAAAATGAAAGTTGTGGAAAATAATGTATTCTATGATTGGGTAAAGGTAATCATACAATTATTTGGCTTATCTTGACATGTTGGCTCCTTTTATTCTATTAGTAATGGATTTCTAGAATGTCGCATTCCATGAATATTTGTGTGATTTCTAATAGACAAAATGATAGCTATTCTGGAGTACAATCACATCCGAATGCTCACAGGTTGTACAAGAAATCATTCCTCATTTTGATGACTTAGCATTGGTTTATGGAAAGGATAAAGCCAATGGTATAGATGCTTAAGATCCTAGTGATGCATTTGAGGCAATAAATAAAGAGACAGAAGATGTTTCATTTATGGGTTATGATGCAAATATGGATGAGGCTCCTATTGATTCTATTGCTGAGACTCAGCTTCCATAATCTCCATGCCATTATTCCACTCACACTGGTATTGGCTTTTAAATAGCCAAAATTTTGCATATAGTGCAAGGGGAAAGAGGAAGAGAACTAGAGGCACTGATTTTGTCATTGAACAACTTGTAGAGACTATGGAAAGTCTAAGAAAAGTGTATGAGAGCACAAAAGACAACATTCGTGACCTTGTTGGTTGTTTCGAGCATGAAAAGGAAGGTGTGGAGAGGAGGATGCAAGTATTTGAAGAATTGAAGAAGATTGAGGGATTGACTGATATGGAAAGGGTAAGAGTTGGTTCTATTGTTACTAAAGATCAAAATGCAGTGGATTTCTTTTTTACTATTGATCATGAGTTTAAAGTTGATCTTCTTGATCTTCGGAGACGGATATTTTTGTTCATTTTTCTGGATGAGTGACCTGATGATTCAGATGATTCTTTTCAGTGATACTTTCCAGACGCTTGGTGATAACTTTCTTCATTATGTTGAATTGAGTAGGCACTTGAGATTACTACTTCATCTTACAAAAAAATTGCTTCTTCTTTAGTTTCACTTTTAGAGGCCTTCTGATATTTGTAGAAACATCTTCAAATAGGTCCTTGTCTAATTGATCTTTGGACTCTTCAGAGTAGCTTTTCTTCATGTTACTTCAAAGTGTACTTGTCTTCGTATGTTGATCATAAGATGTTTATCTTTAGTGCTTCCTTGAAATGATTTATTTTCTCCAAAGTATTTTGATCTTTAGGAACCTGATCTTCATAGACTTCCTTTAGATGATCTGTCAGGATCAGTTCTTTCTTCAATCATCAAGTAATTAGATGCTTGATTTTGTGTCTTGATTTTATTTGAGGTCAAACACTTGATCGTAGCTTAACTTGGTTTTGAAAGATAGATGCTTCTTCTGAGTTGTGTGGTTTTACAAACAATAGTTTTGGCTTTGTTGTATGCTCTTCACAACCCATGAACAGAAGCTTGTAGTCTACTATTTATCTTTGCCACTTGTGATCAAACGCTTGCTTTTCTTCATATAGCCGCTTCAGCTTGAGACACTCCATGATTCGAACACTTCAGTCTTTTAGATATTCCAAGCTTCAGATGCTTTAGTCTTGTTCTTTGGAAGCTTTAAGCTTCAGATGCTTGAGATCTAATCAGAGACTTTGAGAACCTTCAATTTTGATCTTCATACACATCATGAGTCTGATGACTGCATTTACTCTTCAGATATCCTTGAGTAAATTAGGTCTTCTTAATAATATTCACAATAAATTAAATCATTGGCAATATTTATATGGTTCATTTAAATATTTGGATTCATCAAAACATAAGGCCAGACACGTAGCATGACTAGCAGACGCTTTGAGACAAATTAGTCTCATCCACGAATGGCACAGCCAGCGGACGCTTGGAGACCTAACAATTAATGACTTCAGTTCAGCTAATAATTCGATAATTAGATAGTCACTTGAATCTTGACCAGTCTACATTGAAGAATGGGCCAAATAAGGGGAACCTCTACGACTCCCTGACAATAACTCATTAACTCTTCTAAGGGATCATTTATTTCGAAGTCTTAATACTAGTGCCTAGGGTAAATGTAGTTTCAAAGGTGGGAGCGACCTTTGTCCTGACTGAAGACTTCTCCACTTCTTCCCTAATAGGAATATTAGCGGGTGTCGACTCAATCCCTCCTTCTACAGTTTCAACAACCTATGTACGCTCAAAGTTTTGAGAAACAACTTTAGTTGACAGAGAAAGTGGCTCTGATGTTTCTTCTTCAACGTCTTCCATGGGGATTTTGGATTAACACCATCTATTTGGCAATTTGGGCTCTCCATTTCTGAAAAGCAGAAATTGTAAGGGAGATTATAGAATACATAAGTAATTTGAGAGAAAGAAGAGATACATATTTACTTTGATGGGAGGTAAGGTAATTTGTTCTTCTTCACTAACTTCGATAACGATTAGAGAGTTGGGAGAAGTTGCAGGGACTATTGGAACAAGGAGGGGAGGGGAGGGGAGGGATTTTAACTAGCTACTGTGTTTAGTTGGGAGGAGGGGAGGGGAGGGGAAACAACACTTTCATGTTTGGCTGGGGGGGGGGGGGTGGTGGGGATTTTAAAACAAATTTACTCTTAAACCCTTATAATTATTTATTTTAAAATATATATAAGTGGGGATATTTTAGTCAATACATAGGTTAAGGTTATGTTTTAAAATCTCTCCCTTCCCCTCCCCTCCAAATCCCCCTATTATTGGAGGGGAAGCAAAACTCACTTAAGGAGGGATTTTGCTCCCCTCCCCTTTAAAAATTGAACCAAACATAAAAATTTTAAAAAAGGGTGTGAGAAGGGCATATCTTCATAAAGAAAAAAAAGGGAATGCTTATTAATAAGTACCTAGAAATGTCTGTTATAGGAAGTTGATTCTTCAGGTTATGACTGGAGCAACACTTGAGAAGTAGTGGAAGCTCCGGGTAGCGAAGCTGGTTGAGTGTCCCTGGTGACTAAAGCCAATAAAATGTTCCTGGGCCTACTAGGCATTTGTTTGGGATCGGAAATCATCTTTGCTTTGTCTCTAGAACCGAAAGAAATAAAAGACTTTTTAGATCTCATCTTGGGGGATGATTCATCATTTTCTTCATGCTCTTTAGGTTCAAGAGAATCTGCTAAGGACTTTGCTTCAAGCAGTAACGGAAAAGAGATGGGTCAATAATAAGGTTAACAAAAAGCATAGAGTGATTGAATGCCTCATGGCATCTTGACGACAACTTGAGTTTCCCAACAAATTCTTCGTAAGATAGGGCAACTCGACAGGAGAGTTCAATTTGTGTCTCTTTAGAGCCAATGTTAGTCTTAAAGAAATGCATGTAGATGTCATGAGGATTGTCTGCCCTGTCAGGTTTATCAAGAAACTTGTCGGCCAAGCCAAAGTGGGCATATGAAAACAACAGTGATTTGGGAAAAAAAAAAGTTTTTATAAAACTCCAATCGAGTGAATTAACCACTCAGTCTGGATTTAAAAAGGAATTAGCAAGCACCTCCCCTTGTATGATTATTTTAGCTTCGCCAAAACGTCTCTCGGCTTAATGAACAATTAGTCAAGAAAATTTAAAGTCCCACTCAAGTGTATAAAGACTTTCAAAGGATCTGATTTCCTTGATGGACATACCTTTAGCTTTTGTAACTAAATCATGAACTTGCACGGGGACAAGGCCATAAGTGATTTGACTCAAACAATCTTCCAAGATAGCATGATAAGAGGCATAATAATTCTCCCACAATTTAGTGAAGCCTTCAGTGATTGCAAATAGTGGAGTGAATCATTGAAATCCTCTCGTGTTAAAAACTTTCCCATAGGAGAAGTATTCTATCGATGTTTTGCAAAGTGGTGTTGTGATGGTTTGACAGAATCCTTGTTGTTGGGCCACAAAGTTTGGCAAATGGCAGTATTGGGATGCAGCAAAGGGGTAATCCCTTCCTATCTGGCCTAAGATCAGTTATGGCAGCAACATCGTAAATTGTTGGACCATTATACCATAAGGAAAATAAAAGTTGTTGATAGTTCTATTCCAGAAGAAGAACGATGCTCCCAACATGGAGTTTTCTAGTTTAATCTAATACCGAGATAGTTGAATGAAGTCAAAAATACTAATGCCTCTCCAAAAAGTCTCTTTTTCTCCTTGAATCCTATCCAACCAAGAAATGCAGCTAGGAGCGGTTTGGGAAGGTGGAGTTCTAAAAAGCCTTTTAGCCTTTTCAAAATATCTGATGGGAGTAGATTTGAGAAAGGCCACAATGACTTCTTTCTAGGTTTTAGAAGGGAAGAAATCTGATATCTCATATGGTCAAGAACAATTCGAAGTGTGTGTGAGGAGGTAATTTTTCAGGAAAAAGGTACATTTGTAACGAGGATTATTACCTGAAAGCTTTGCTATGACTCTGAGTGGTCAAGAACAAGAACGATCACAATGGGTTGCTTCCCCGAAGTCATCGACTGTTCAGCTTTGAAAGGACACTTTGAAGCAAAAGTCATGAGAGACCTTTGAATCTTAGCAGCGGATAGGTTTTCGAAGAGTTTGAGAAGATGATGAAAAACGAAGAATGAGCAAGTAAAAAGAGGATTTTTCATCTTTTAAGAGTTAAATAATATGAAATGTTGTTTCAGTGGTTAAGAGCACTTATGGCACTCAATCCCTATAATCTAGGGAGCGACTAATTAACAATTTGATCAATTGTTGGGCTCAAGAAATCCGTTTAAAAGACCTTTGAAATATCTTGAAATATTTTAAGGTTGTTTCTTGAATTTCAACAAACTCTTTTGAGTGAAAAAATAAACAAGTTGCAACAAGGTGTCGAATTGTAAAGAGAGCCAAGCGAAAAATTTATCTCTCTCCATTGTCCTCATAAGAAAATTTTGAGGGGCATTTGTTTGGGGAGAATTTCCAATTCGACATAGAAGACTTATAAAATGAATCAATTCCCATAAGTGGCTCAAAAAGGCATGATTAGGTCCTTGACAATGATGTGTGAGGATTCAAAAGCCAAGGAAAACTTTGTCAACACGCGAGCTCGACAGGTTATAATTGGCCGTTTAACAAAGGATATGTGGATTCGACAATCATGGGAAGGTGTTCCTTTGAACGAAGAGTTAAGTTGTGGTCGAATTGGCATGGTGGCAGTTACCAAGTCAAGTCATTTCAAAATTCAAGTTTATGGGTAACTACTCCAAGTGGCTTCAAGATGGGAAGAATGTGGAAATTAATATGGCTTAATCGCCACCTATGTGTCATAAATTTAGGAGATAGTTTTTCTTTATCTTGCCTATAAATAGTAGTTTTTTTTTTGTGATATAAATAGTAGATTTTTTTATGTAACCAAGGTTGACATTAAGTAAATTGACGGATTGAAAGCAAAGTATGCCTTCCACTTTATGTTTCAATTAGGTTAAATTAATGCAAATGTCTTTCAACTCCTTTTAATTTTCCGTTCTTTACTTTTTCACACAATTCTCACTCTATTAAGTTCAAGCATTTTGATTCTCTGTTGCACCTTTAAGTAACGTTTGGTACAAGTTTGAAGAAAATATTCCCAAGAATGTTGGCATGGGAATAAAAGTTTCCTATATTTGTTACAAGTTTTCAAAAAGTATTCACAGACATAAAAGATTCCCGGGAATAAATTAGCTAATGATAGTTATAAACTTGGGAAAACTCTATTCCCGTGTGTTAAGGTGGGAAAGAAACATTTCTCAGAATGTGATTCTCAGGAATGTAGTTTGACTGGAAATAAAACATTCCAGTAACCAAACGCCACCTTACTGCTTTCCATTACGATTTTTTGCACTTTTACTTTCAAGTCTCTTCATTTCTACAAGCTTATTTGTTTCAACAGTCTTTTGTACGGCCAAGTCTATGGTGCACCAAACATGAGTGGGGTGTAACTTACACCCCACCTTTTGACCTGTGATGTAGGTTTATAAGTTCCATTTTATATATTTAATTTTAACTCCCTAAATTTTGTTTATTTGCAACTTAGTCCTTTGTCCAATTTTTTAAAACAGTGACGGCTTAGAACTTAAATTTTTTTTTAACCTTTTACTCAATTTTCATTTTTGTTAGGTTATTAATTGTTTTGATAGACAAAAACACCAGGAACCTATCATCTTCGTGCCTGCCTGAGGAAGAGGAATCCTAACAAAAGCCGCCGTCACCAACACCACCAGCCACCACCCCTGGTGGACGTCGTGGCGAGGAGAGGGCTGGTCAGCAATGGACGCACAGTGGTATGCCAGTGACGAAGGCGCAAGTCATGTGGTGGCGAGGCGAACGACGGCGTCGTGTCTGGTGGCTGGACGGTGGAGCCCTGGACAACAAGCGGAGGTGCAAATCCGGGTTAGAACTTGCGGCTTTTGGCGGATGGAGTCACGAAGGAGGGGCAGCGATTTGCGGTGGTGGTGCTGTGGTCCCGGGGGTTCGCGGCGGCAAGTGTGGCGGACGGCGATGAGGCGACTGGTGGAGGAACATGGAACAAGAATCATATCTAATAAGCATTTAAATCAGATGATACAACTTTTTTTAATAATAATGGATTACCTAAATAAAAAAAATTAAGCTACATGGACTAAGTTGCAAATAATAAAAGCTATATCAGATGACCTGTTGAACACGTCTCAAGTTGTAAGAGTCAATCTAATTTTGACATCCAACGGTCACCATCTAATCTACCCATTAGGAGCCACTTACACCCCATTTAAAGGGGTGCATAGAAGACAGAGCCCTTTTGTACATGATTATCACAACTCGACAACCCACTTTCGACTGATAAACTTGATTATGTTACCGGAAATAGCAAAACCAAAAACACATGTAAACAATATTATGTTACTTAATTAAAATTCTCTCTTTAACTGACTACCTACTACTAACTAAAGGATGATATCACCCGATCAGGTTTATAAAAGCACCCTAAATAATAGACGACATCTGTAACATCCGTTATTTTATGTGTGGTTTACGTATGATGTTTAGGTTTAAGGCTTGGATTATATAACTGAGAGGTGGTTTGAGGTATAGAGACCTTTGCATGTTAAGTACACAGCTTTTCCGTGTGAGTTTGAACGTAGAGACCAATTAGGGTTTCTCGGTTAGTGTCTTTTAGATAATTGAGGGCGGAACCATAAATTGGGAGTTAGAGATGAGATTAGGCATTTTTGATGGTTGGAGATTGTTTATTAGGTCCTAATGAGCCTATATCTCAAATTTGAGGTCAATCGGACGTCGAACGGACCCTGAACGTAGAGAGTTGACTTTCTGGTCAAATGTCAACGCTCAAGCGTGGCAAACCTCACGCTCGAGTGTCCACAATACACTCAAGCGTGGGTGTATCCACGCTCAAGCGCCCAATTCAACCAGACAAGGACCATGCTTTGACTTGCTACGTGTCAACGGGGGCTGGCGTGGCAGCCTCTGAGTGGTTGCATGGCTGCGGTGGTTTCCACGCTTAAGCGTGAATTGTTCCACACTCAAGCATGGCTATGCTCAAGCGTGAAAAGTTCCACGCTTGAGAGTGGCAGCGTGAATCAGAAAAATAAAAATGGCTCAAGTGACATAAGTCACTTAAGCCAACAACAGAAAACAGAAAACATAAGCAGAGAGCAGAGAGCAACTGAGGGAAACAGAGAGGATAGTTTAGAGAGAGAGAGAGAGAGAGAAATCTTAGAGAGAGAAAGGCTTCTAGTGAGGGTTGTGTGAGTTTCGATCGTCCATTCGTGAAACGGAGTACGTGGGTACGATCGTAGTGACGATACCTTCATTTTCCTCTTCCCCGTTTCTTCAAATATGGAAGGTAAATTATCCCATTTATGTCGAAACTCGTTTCTTTATGTTTATCTATGTATCTTTCGTTTCGGTTGTCGGAATTCGATTCCGTCTTCGAGTATGAACTCGTAGTAACGTGTGCTTCGTAATGTGATGCTTAGGTGAATTTTTGGACATTCCGGGGCACTAGAACCGTGCTGGGCAGATTCTAGGGAGTTTGGAAACGTCTCGTTTTGCTTCGTTCCGGACATCGTACGACTCTCCAGGTGGGGGAAAGAAACCATTTAACGTCGGAAACGGCGCAGTTACATTTAATTCGATAATGGCGTAGGGCGACCTAAACCCTACTCGAGAGCGAGTAACGGACAAAGTCCATGTCACATTGGGGACTACTTAGTGGTACCAATGATGATATTGAAATTGTGCGTTTATCGTCGTTACGATAAAAATATATTATTGTATATGACAGGTTGTTGTGATTGCTTGGATTGAATGCGTTATGATGATTGATGACTGATAATGAGTGTTGGTATTTATTATTAAAATTATTATTATTATTATTATTATTATTATTATTATTATTATTATTATTACTATTATTATAATTATTATTGGAAATGATGCCATGATTACTATGATGATTTTATGACATGATGTTATGATGATATGAGTATAATGATTATGAGTAGGGATTGAGTAAGTGATGAGATATGATGAGTCATGATGATGTATTGGGGAAATCATATTTTATGTGTTAGTAGTGCCTAACCAAGACGATTGATGTAACATGATGATGAGATTTTATTGAAGTTATTTATGAGGTGATGATGAGTGGTTAGGGCACTAGGGGGTGACCTGAAACATGGTCTGTGATATGTGGACCTGAAACATGGTCGTTATGTGGACCTGAAACATGGTCGTTGGGGTCTACTCCTCGGAGGGAGAATTCCCGGGGTCTAGGCTAATGGCGGACCGTCCCAGACATGATTTCATTTTAGTTGCAGCTATAGTTCATGCGTTGCATGAGCACCCTGGCCGTGGTCCAGAGGTGTGCACCGGATTGTGTAGCTATAGTGCCATTGCTTTGCATGGGCACCCTCATCCGCGGACGAGGGTGTGCGCCGGGGCCTCTGGGACGTGTCGATTGTTGTGATATCCGGATATGGCCGACTACCTGTGGAGATTCATACAGCATTTGCATTGCATCATGATGGGGGTAGAGGAAAGACCCTAGATGTGGATTGAGGATGTTTGTGTTATATATTAATACATACTATATTTTGGGAGACGGATGTTTATCTTGCTGTTATCGAATTAAATGTCGCTAAACCCTTTTCCACACTTGATGTTATATGGATTCTTATCCCCTTTTCTTTTGTTGTATGTTTGTACGTATATGTTTTGTATATCAGATCCAGATCGTGGAGATGGCGCACTGGGATCATCCGTGGATGACTCAGGACCCGGGGTTCCCCCTCTCGGGGACCTTTGATGTTGAGTGCCTAGATCCGCACGGGTGGCTAGTGGATCCAGTCACTCGTTTTGCAGTATATACAGGTCCCGCCTCCATCACTACGGGGTTCGGGCAGGAAGCGCCCATTGGATTTGTTGGTACTTTTCGTTTTGGCACGACCTTCCCGTTTCCGATAGGACAGCCTGATGGACACATACCACCGATGCCGCCTATGTTTGAGATGGCTCCAGTACCCTTCATGGTACCTCTTGATGCCTTGGTACCAGGACCCATGCCAGCACCTGAGCCCGAGTTGGCACCCATTCTAGAGGAGGAGGACCCAGTTGCCCCTGCCCCGGACCCAGCACCACTTCCAGAGGTGCCTGCACCTCCCGAGGTTCGAGCTACAGTTTCAGAATCTTCACGGGTGTCCTCTCGACCACTAGATCCTCGCGACAGCAGGATTTATAGACTGAGGTTTCAGCGACAGTCGGATAGGACCTCTTCTAGTGAGAGCGGAGGAGTATCCGGACCTGCCGGACCCCAGGATGCAGACTAGGGTGGTAGCATATGATAGCTCGGGCCAGTACCATCACTATAGATGTGAGTGAGGTTCTTATAGTATTTTGAGAGGGGATGGGGTGTGGAGCGCTTCGATGAGATATTTTCTTTTGGACTTTTGATGTATTTTTGTTGGTGACATCAGTTTGTATATATTGGGATCCTACAGATGGGAATCCCTTGACAGCAGTACTGGCATGTATATATCTATATGTTTATCGTTATGTGTTGCATGTATGTATATATATATATGTTGTTTATAGTTTAAGTTTTAATTTTTTCATTGTTTTGAATATACTCGCTTAACGATAATAACGAAATTAGGCTTTAATATTTTGGGTTTTCTTTAATGGGACGTCGGGGTGTCTCATTTGGTGGTATCAGAGCAGTTAGGTTCTGAAACGGACTGTGAGGACTGTGATTAGGGTGAACTGGCCATTTAGTTGGATCCACATCGGATACCGGCTATGCTTAGAAGTTGGGTAGTGAGTTCGACGCGACATCTTTATGGCATATAGTTTTTATATTCCAGTTTTATGTAGTATTATATGTCATGTTGATTTGGCTAATGATTTCTTTTGACAGGATCATGGCTCGAGGCAGAGGTAGAGGACGTGGTAGACGTGGTGGTGGTAGAGCTATCGAGGGTGTTGAGGATGAGTATTAGCCAGCAGCAGGAGTTAGTGGTGGATGGGAGTCATCCGAGACTCTCCAGACTATCCGTGAGTTAGCTTCCGTTCTATTGCAGCAGGCGCAACAGAACGCTCAGAGGATGCAGAGAGAGGCAGAGTTACAGGACCAGCAGGATAGGAGGAGAGCTGCTGAGGCTGAGGATGTGGGGTTGGCTACCTTTCTGAAAGGTAAGCCACCACAGTTTGGAGGAGAGTATGACCCAGAGCGGGCTGAGTGGTGGATACAGGAGCTGGAGAAGATCTTCGACACCATGAGATGTAGAGATAACAAGAAGGTGACTTATGCCGCCTTCATGCTGACTGGAGGAGCCGAGTCATGGTGGAGAGGCAAGAGGAGGTTGCTTGAGACTGAGGGCAGGATGATCAGTTGGGAGCTATTTAGAGAGTGTTTCTTCGAGAAGTACTTCCATCGGTTAGTCAGATGCGAGAAGGAGACAGGTCTGTTGGTGACTATGCGGCCAGATTTGAGGCCCTGATTCAGTTTTCTGAGTTCTACCAGAGATTTCCAGATGAGGATTGGATGAACCGGAGATTTGAGGAGGGTTTACGGCATGAGCTGAGGAGGGCTATAGTGCCCTTGGATATTTTGAGCTTCCCAGAGCTAGTAGAGATGTGCAATGCCATTGAGAGCATGGACCAGAGGCAGGCTGCAGAGTAGATACAGCAGCGGAGTGGGGGTCCTACCAGAGCAGGTCGTCAAAGGAGAGGGGATAGAGGTTCTCAGTGGAGGAGAGGACCATACGCTCGACCCGGGCAGGGTACTCATGCAGATGCACCACCAGCACCAGCGAGTAGAGAGGGCCAACAGCAAAGAGGCCCAGTATGTTTCAGATGCGGAGGTCCGCATTACATCAGAGATTGTACAGATAGATCGGGTTGCTACGTCTGTGGCAAACCCGGTCACCTTGCTAGGGATTGCTAGAGATTGTACAGATAGATCGGGTTGCTACGTCTGTGGCAAACCCGGTCACCTTGCTAGGGCAGCATCAGCCAGCTGCCGGTAGAAGAGCCAGTAGTTCTAGAGGTGGATCTGGGAGAGGAGTTCCAACGGCAGGACGACAGACCGCCAGACCTCAAGACACGGGGAGGGTGTTTACGGTGAGAGGATCTGAGTCCTCTCAATCTGCAGATCTTATTCAAGGTATGTGTTTACTATCTGGCAGACTCTCGTGTGTGTTGTTTGACTCGGCGCTACGCATTCGTTTGTTTCACATGAGTGTGTAGATCATTTACATTTGCCCGTTTTTCAATTACCATATACTTTGACAGTATCTACCCCTACCAGTGATCCTTTGATCACTATGTCTGTTTGCCTACAGTGTCCTATAGTGGTTGAAAATAGAACATTCCTTGTAGGTCTTATCTGTTTGCCTATGCAACAGATAGATGTTATCCTTAGTATGAATTGGCTTTCGGCTAACCATGTAGTGTTGGACTGTGCCCAAAAGACCCTATATTTTCTTGAGCCTTCTAGCATAGTATCTGCCAATGAAGGAGCAACAATGAGGAGTGATGACTCTCAGCAGTATGTGATGCTTTTCTCTTTGGAAGCTAAGGAGACTCCAAGTATAGATTCTATGCCTATCGTGAGAGAGTTTCCCGAGGTTTTCCCTCCTGATGTTCCAGGTTTGCCACCAGAGAGGGAGGTTGAATTCACTATAGATCTCATACCAGGAACAGGACCTATATCAGTAGCTCCTTATCGGATGTCACCCGTGGAGTTGGCAGAGTTAAAGAAACAACTGGATGATATGATGAAAAAGGAATTCATCAGACCGAGTGTATCACCGTGGGGAGCACCAGTCTTGTTTGTGAAGAAAAAGGATGGAAGTGCTAGGTTGTGTACGAATTATAGGCAGTTAAACAAGGTTACAATCAAGAACAAATATCCATAGCCTAGGATAGATGATCTGATGGATCAGTTGAAGGGAGCTTCAGTGTTTTCTAAGATAGATTTAAGATCAGGATACCATCAGATTAGGGTAAAGAAGGAGGATATACCTAAGACTGCTTTCAGGACAAGGTATGGGCACTATGAGTATCTAGTTATGCCTTTTGGTGTAACTAATGCCCCAGCAGTGTTCATGGATTACATGAACAGGATCTTTAGACCGTTCCTCGATAAGTTTGTAGTGGTGTTCATAGATGATATTCTTATCTATTCCCGTAGCCGGGAAGAGCATGAGGAGCATCTGAGAGTGGTGTTACAGGTCTTGAGAGATAGGCAGTTGTACGCTAAGCTATCCAAATGTGAATTTTGGTTAGAAGAAGTACAATTCTTAGGTCATATAATCAATAAGGAAGGGATAGCTGTGGATCCAGTTAAGGTAGAGGCAGTGATTAGGTGGGAGAGGCCTAAGTCAGTAACGGAGGTGAGGAGTTTTCTAGGATTAGCCGGGTATTACAGGAGGTTTATTGAGGGTTTCTTCAAGATTGCATTGCCTATGACGCAGTTGATGAGGAAAGGTACGGCGTTTGTTTGGACAGAAAGATGTGAGGAGAGCTTTCAAAAGCTAAAGGAGAAGTTGACTACATCTCATGTGCTTACATTACCAGATCCATTAGGACAGTTTGACGTGTACTGTGACGTGTCATATCAAGGTTTGGGTTGTGTTTTGATGCAAGAGGGAAGAGTGGTGGCTTATGCTTCCCGACAGTTGAGGGTTCATGAAAGAAATTACTCGACCCATGATCTGGAGTTGGCAGCCATAGTGTTCGCATTGAAAATATGGCGACACTATCTGTATGGAGCTAAGTTCAATGTGTTCAGCGATCATAAGAGTTTAAAGTATCTGTTTGATCAGAAGGAGCTGAACATGAGGCAGCGTAGATGGATGGAATTTATTAAGGATTATGAGTTTGATCTTCAATACCATCCAGGAAAGGCTAATGTTGTGGCGGATGCACTGAGTCGGAAATCTTTGCACGTATCCGCGATGATGGTGAAAGAGATGGAATTGCTAGAACAGTTTAGAGATATGAACCTAGGTATGGATTTTGACTGAGGATAGAATATGCTTAGGTATGATCACCATCAGTAGTGAGTTTTTGAGAGACCTTAGGATTAAACAAGGTCAGATGAATATCTGCAATAGGTAAGTCGAGGCATAGATGAGGGGAAAGTTTCAGAGTTTAGGAAAGGATCCGATGGTGTGTTGAGGTTTAGAGATCGGATATGTGTGCCCGAGGACTTAGAGATTAGGAAGATGATCTTAGAGGAGGCACATAAGAGTAAGCTGAGCTTTCACCCCGGAGCCACCAAGATGTATCAGGATTGGAAGTTGATGTTTTGGTGGCCCAAGATGAAGAAAGAAGTGGCTGAGTATGTTCTATCATGTTTGATATGTCAGAAAGCTAAGATAGAGCATCAAAAGCCCGCAGGGTTGTTGCAGTCCTTGGATATCTCAGAATGGAAGTGGGATAGCATAGCGATGGACTTTGTGGTTGGATTACCACGAACTCCGAAGAGGGTTGATGCGATTTGGGTTATCATTGATAGGTTGACGAAGTGTGCTCACTTCTTACCTATTGGTGAGAGTTATAGTCTTGAGAAGTTGACCCAGATCTACATCAAGGAAGTAGTGAGGTTGCACGGTGTACCATCGAGTATTGTCTCCGACCGGGATCCTAGATTTACATCTAGATTTTGGAGACAGTTACACAATGCTTTGGGAACCAAGTTGAGGATGAGTTCAGCTTAGCATCCTCAGACTGATGGGCAGTCAGAAAGAACAATTCAATCATTGGAGGATCTTTTAAGAGCATGTGTGTTAGAACATGTTGGCAGCTGGGATGAATTCCTACCTTTGATTGAGTTTACATACAATAACAGTTTCCATAGTAGTATCGGAATGGCACCATATGAGGCTCTCTATGGGAGAAAATGCAGAACTCCGTTATGTTGGTATGAGACTGGCGAGAGCCAAGTGTTAGGTCCCGGTACAGTAAACAACGGAGCAAGTCAGGAAGATAAGAGAGAAAATGAGGGAAGCGCAGGATAGGCTGAGGAGTTACAGTAATAAAAGGAGGAGACCCTTAGAGTTCCAAGAAGGTGATCACGTGTTCTTGAGAGTCACTCCGAAGCCCGGAATTGGTAGAGCTATAAAGTCTAGAAAGCTCACTCCCCGATTCATTGGACCATTTCAGATTCTTCGATGAATTGGTCCAGTAGCCTACCAGATAACCTTGCCCCCCTTACCTTTCCAACCTCCACGATGTCTTTCATGTTTCCCAATTGAGAAAATATTTCCCCGATCCTTCTCATGTAATTGAGCCAGAGTCAATACAACTCCGAGAGAATCTTGAATATGAGGCTCTACCATCTAAGATTGCAGATAGAAGGATTAAAGAACTTCGTGGTAAACAGATTCCCCTGGTCAAGGTCATTTGGGATAGTGTTACTGGAGATGCTACTTGGGAGCGTGAGGCAGATATGCAGCAGCAGTACCCCCATTTATTCTCAGGTACGGAATTCCGGGGACGGAATTTCTTTTAAGGGGGTAGAAATGTAACATCCGTTATTTTATGTGTGGTTTACGTATGATGTTTAGGTTTAAGGCTTGGATTATATAACTGAGAGGTGGTTTGATGTATAAAGACCTTTGCATGTTAAGTACACAGCTTTTCCGTGTGAGTTTGAACGTAGAGACCAATTAGGGTTTCTCGGTTAGTGTCTTTTAGATAATTGAGGGCGGAACCATAAATTGGGAGTTAGAGATGAGATTAGGCATTTTTGATGGTTGGAGATTGTTTATTAGGTCCTAATGAGCCTATATCTCAAATTTGAGGTCAATCGGACGTCGAACGGACCCTGAACGTAGAGAGTTGACTTTCTGGTCAAATGTCAACGCTCAAGCGTGGGTGTATCCACGCTCAAGCGCCCAAGTCAACCAGACAAGGACCATGCTTTGACTTGCTACGTGTCAACGGGGGCTGGCATGGCAGCCTCTGAGTGGTTGCATGGCTGCGGTGGTTTCCACGCTTAAGCGTGAATTGTTCCACACTCAAGCATGGCTATGCTCAAGCGTGAAAAGTTCCACGCTCGAGCGTGGCAGCGTGAATCAGAAAAATAAAAATGGCTCAAGTGACATAAGTCACTTAAGCCAACAACAGAAAACAGAAAACATAAGCAGAGAGCAGAGAGCAACTGAGGGAAACAGAGAGGATAGTTTAGAGAGAGAGAGAGAGAGAGAAATCTTAGAGAGAGAAAGGCTTCTAGTGAGGGTTGTGTGAGTTTCGATCGTCCATTCGTGAAACGGAGTACGTGGGTACGATCGTAGTGACGATACCTTCATTTTCCTCTTCCCCGTTTCTTCAAATATGGAAGGTAAATTATCCCATTTATGTCGAAACTCGTTTCTTTATGTTTATCTATGTATCTTTCGTTTCGGTTGTCGGAATTCGATTCCGTCTTCGAGTATGAACTCGTAGTAACGTGTGCTTCGTAATGTGATGCTTAGGTGAATTTTTGGACATTCCGGGGCACTAGAACCGTGCTGGGCAGATTCTAGGGAGTTTGGAAACGTCTCGTTTTGCTTCGTTCCGGACATCGTACGACTCTCCAGGTGGGGGAAAGAAACCATTTAACGTCGGAAACGGCGCAGTTACATTTAATTCGATAATGGCGTTAGGGCGACCTAAACCCTACTCGAGAGCGAGTAACGGACAAAGTCCATGTCACATTGGGGACTACTTAGTGGTACCAATGATGATATTGAAATTGTGCGTTTATCGTCGTTACGATAAAAATATATTATTGTATATGACAGGTTGTTGTGATTGCTTGGATTGAATGCGTTATGATGATTGATGACTGATAATGAGTGTTGGTATTTATTATTAAAATTATTATTATTATTATTATTATTATTATTATTATTATTATTATTATTATTATTACTATTATATTATTATTATTATAATTATTATTGGAAATGATGCCATGATTACTATGATGATTTTATGACATGATGTTATGATGATATGAGTATAATGATTATGAGTAGGGATTGAGTAAGTGATGAGATATGATGAGTCATGATGATGTATTGGGGAAATCATATTTTATGTGTTAGTAGTGCCTAACCAAGACGATTGATGTAACATGATGATGAGATTTTATTGAAGTTATTTATGAGGTGATGATGAGTGGTTAGGGCACTAGGGGGTGACCTGAAACATGGTCTGTGATATGTGGACCTGAAACATGGTCGTTATGTGGACCTGAAACATGGTCGTTGGGGTCTACTCCTCGGAGGGAGAATTCCCGGGGTCTAGGCTAATGGCGGACCGTCCCAGACATGATTTCATTTTAGTTGCAGCTATAGTTCATGCGTTGCATGAGCACCCTGGCCGTGGTCCAGAGGTGTGCACCGGATTGTGTAGCTATAGTGCCATTGCTTTGCATGGGCACCCTCATCCGCGGACGAGGGTGTGCGCCGGGGCCTCTGGGACGTGTCGATTGTTGTGATATCCGGATATGGCCGACTACCTGTGGAGATTCATACAGCATTTGCATTGCATCATGATGGGGGTAGAGGAAAGACCCTAGATGTGGATTGAGGATGTTTGTGTTATATATTAATACATACTATATTTTGGGAGACGGATGTTTATCTTGCTGTTATCGAATTAAATGTCGCTAAACCCTTTTCCACACTTGATGTTATATGGATTCTTATCCCCTTTTCTTTTGTTGTATGTTTGTACGTATATGTTTTGTATATCAGATCCAGATCGTGGAGATGGCGCACTGGGATCATCCGTGGATGACTCAGGACCCGGGGTTCCCCCTCTCGGGGACCTTTGATGTTGAGTGCCTAGATCCGCACGGGTGGCTAGTGGATCCAGTCACTCGTTTTGCAGTATATACAGGTCCTGCCTCCATCACTACGGGGTTCGGGCAGGAAGCGCCCATTGGATTTGTTGGTACTTTTCGTTTTGGCACGACCTTCCCGTTTCCGATAGGACAGCCTGATGGACACATACCACCGATGCCGCCTATGTTTGAGATGGCTCCAGTACCCTTCATGGTACCTCTTGATGCCTTGGTACCAGGACCCATGCCAGCACCTGAGCCCGAGTTGGCACCCATTCTAGAGGAGGAGGACCCAGTTGCCCCTGCCCCGGACCCAGCACCACTTACAGAGGTGCCTGCACCTCCCGAGGTTCGAGCTACAGTTTCAGAATCTTCACGGGTGTCCTCTCGACCACTACATCCTCGCGACAGCAGGCTTTATAGACTGAGGTTTCAGCGACAGTCGGATAGGACCTCTTCTAGTGAGAGCGGAGGAGTATCCGGACCTGCCGGACCCCAGGATGCAGACTAGGGTGGTAGCATATGATAGCTCGGGCCAGTACCATCACTATAGATGTGAGTGAGGTTCTTATAGTATTTTGAGAGGGGATGGGGTGTGGAGCGCTTCGATGAGATATTTTCTTTTGGACTTTTGATGTATTTTTGTTGGTGACATCAGTTTGTATATATTGGGATCCTACAGATGGGAATCCCTTGACAGCAGTACTGGCATGTATATATCTATATGTTTATCGTTATGTGTTGCATGTATGTATATATATATATGTTGTTTATAGTTTAAGTTTTAATTTTTTCATTGTTTTGAATATACTCGCTTAACGATAATAATGAAATTAGGCTTTAATATTTTGGGTTTTCTTTAATGGGACGTCGGGGTGTCTCATTTGGTGGTATCAGAGCAGTTAGGTTCTGAAACGGACTGTGAGGACTGTGATTAGGGTGAACTGGCCATTTAGTTGGATCCACATCGGATACCGGCTATGCTTAGAAGTTGGGTAGTGAGTTCGACGCGACATCTTTATGGCATATAGTTTTTATATTCCAGTTTTATGTAGTATTATATGTCATGTTGATTTGGCTAATGATTTCTTTTGACAGGATCATGGCTCGAGGCAGAGGTAGAGGACGTGGTAGACGTGGTGGTGGTAGAGCTATCGAGGGTGTTGAGGATGAGTATTAGCCAGCAGCAGGAGTTAGTGGTGGATGGGAGTCATCCGAGACTCTCCAGACTATCCGTGAGTTAGCTTCCGTTCTATTGCAGCAGGCGCAACAGAACGCTCAGAGGATGCAGAGAGAGGCAGAGTTACAGGACCAGCAGGATAGGAGGAGAGCTGCTGAGGCTGAGGATGTGGGGTTGGCTACCTTTCTGAAAGGTAAGCCACCACAGTTTGGAGGAGAGTATGACCCAGAGCGGGCTGAGTGGTGGATACAGGAGCTGGAGAAGATCTTCGACACCATGAGATGTAGAGATAACAAGAAGGTGACTTATGCCGCCTTCATGCTGACTGGAGGAGCCGAGTCATGGTGGAGAGGCAAGAGGAGGTTGCTTGAGACTGAGGGCAGGATGATCAGTTGGGAGCTATTTAGAGAGTGTTTCTTCGAGAAGTACTTCCATCGGTTAGTCAGATGCGAGAAGGAGACAGGTCTGTTGGTGACTATGCGGCCAGATTTGAGGCCCTGATTCAGTTTTCTGAGTTCTACCAGAGATTTCCAGATGAGGATTGGATGAACCGGAGATTTGAGGAGGGTTTACGGCATGAGCTGAGGAGGGCTATAGTGCCCTTGGATATTTTGAGCTTCCCAGAGCTAGTAGAGATGTGCAATGCCATTGAGAGCATGGACCAGAGGCAGGCTGCAGAGTAGATACAGCAGCGGAGTGGGGGTCCTACCAGAGCAGGTCATCAAAGGAGAGGGGATAGAGGTTCTCAGTGGAGGAGGAGGACCATACGCTCGACCCGGGCAGGGTACTCATGCAGATGCACCACCAGCACCAGCGAGTAGAGAGGGCCAACAGCAAAGAGGCCCAGTATGTTTCAGATGCGGAGGTCCGCATTACATCAGAGATTGTACAGATAGATCGGGTTGCTACGTCTGTGGCAAACCCGGTCACCTTGCTAGGGATTGCTAGAGATTGTACAGATAGATCGGGTTGCTACGTCTGTGGCAAACCCGGTCACCTTGCTAGGGCAGCATCAGCCAGCTGCCGGTAGAAGAGCCAGTAGTTCTAGAGGTGGATCTGGGAGAGGAGTTCCAACGGCAGGACGACAGACCGCCAGACCTCAAGACACGGGGAGGGTGTTTACGGTGAGAGGATCTGAGTCCTCTCAATCTGCAGATCTTATTCAAGGTATGTGTTTACTATCTGGCAGACTCTCGTGTGTGTTGTTTGACTCGGCGCTACGCATTCGTTTGTTTCACATGAGTGTGTAGATCATTTACATTTGCCCGTTTTTCAATTACCATATACTTTGACAGTGTCTACCCCTACCAGTGATCCTTTGATCACTATGTCTGTTTGCCTACAGTGTCCTATAGTGGTTGAAAATAGAACATTCCTTGTAGGTCTTATCTGTTTGCCTATGCAACAGATAGATGTTATCCTTAGTATGAATTGGCTTTCGGCTAACCATGTAGTGTTGGACTGTGCCCAAAAGACCCTATATTTTCTTGAGCCTTCTAGCATAGTATCTGCCAATGAAGGAGCAACAATGAGGAGTGATGACTCTCAGCAGTATGTGATGCTTTTCTCTTTGGAAGCTAAGGAGACTCCAAGTATAGATTCTATGCCTATCGTGAGAGAGTTTCCCGAGGTTTTCCCTCCTGATGTTCCAGGTTTGCCACCAGAGAGGGAGGTTGAATTCACTATAGATCTCATACCAGGAACAGGACCTATATCAGTAGCTCCTTATCGGATGTCACCCGTGGAGTTGGCAGAGTTAAAGAAACAACTGGATGATATGATGAAAAAGGAATTCATCAGACCGAGTGTATCACCGTGGGGAGCACCAGTCTTGTTTGTGAAGAAAAAGGATGGAAGTGCTAGGTTGTGTACGAATTATAGGCAGTTAAACAAGGTTACAATCAAGAACAAATATCCATAGCCTAGGATAGATGATCTGATGGATCAGTTGAAGGGAGCTTCAGTGTTTTCTAAGATAGATTTAAGATCAGGATACCATCAGATTAGGGTAAAGAAGGAGGATATACCTAAGACTGCTTTCAGGACAAGGTATGGGCACTATGAGTATCTAGTTATGCCTTTTGGTGTAACTAATGCCCCAGCAGTGTTCATGGATTACATGAACAGGATCTTTAGACCGTTCCTCGATAAGTTTGTAGTGGTGTTCATAGATGATATTCTTATCTATTCCCGTAGCCGGGAAGAGCATGAGGAGCATCTGAGAGTGGTGTTACAGGTCTTGAGAGATAGGCAGTTGTACGCTAAGCTATCCAAATGTGAATTTTGGTTAGAAGAAGTACAATTCTTAGGTCATATAATCAATAAGGAAGGGATAGCTGTGGATCCAGTTAAGGTAGAGGCAGTGATTAGGTGGGAGAGGCCTAAGTCAGTAACGGAGGTGAGGAGTTTTCTAGGATTAGCCGGGTATTACAGGAGGTTTATTGAGGGTTTCTTCAAGATTGCATTGCCTATGACGCAGTTGATGAGGAAAGGTACGGCGTTTGTTTGGACAGAAAGATGTGAGGAGAGCTTTCAAAAGCTAAAGGAGAAGTTGACTACATCTCATGTGCTTACATTACCAGATCCATTAGGACAGTTTGACGTGTACTGTGACGTATCATATCAAGGTTTGGGTTGTGTTTTGATGCAAGAGGGAAGAGTGGTGGCTTATGCTTCCCGACAGTTGAGGGTTCATGAAAGAAATTACTCGACCCATGATCTGGAGTTGGCAGCCATAGTGTTCGCATTGAAAATATGGCGACACTATCTGTATGGAGCTAAGTTCAATGTGTTCAGCGATCATAAGAGTTTAAAGTATCTGTTTGATCAGAAGGAGCTGAACATGAGGCAGCGTAGATGGATGGAATTTATTAAGGATTATGAGTTTGATCTTCAATACCATCCAGGAAAGGCTAATGTTGTGGCGGATGCACTGAGTCGGAAATCTTTGCACGTATCCGCGATGATGGTGAAAGAGATGGAATTGCTAGAACAGTTTAGAGATATGAACCTAGGTATGGATTTTGACTGAGGATAGAATATGCTTAGGTATGATCACCATCAGTAGTGAGTTTTTGAGAGACCTTAGGATTAAACAAGGTCAGATGAATATCTGCAATAGGTAAGTCGAGGCATAGATGAGGGGAAAGTTTCAGAGTTTAGGAAAGGATCCGATGGTGTGTTGAGGTTTAGAGATCGGATATGTGTGCCCGAGGACTTAGAGATTAGGAAGATGATCTTAGAGGAGGCACATAAGAGTAAGCTGAGCTTTCACCCCGGAGCCACCAAGATGTATCAGGATTGGAAGTTGATGTTTTGGTGGCCCAAGATGAAGAAAGAAGTGGCTGAGTATGTTCTATCATGTTTGATATGTCAGAAAGCTAAGATAGAGCATCAAAAGCCCGCAGGGTTGTTGCAGTCCTTGGATATCTCAGAATGGAAGTGGGATAGCATAGCGATGGACTTTGTGGTTGGATTACCACGAACTCCGAAGAGGGTTGATGCGATTTGGGTTATCATTGATAGGTTGACGAAGTGTGCTCACTTCTTACCTATTGGTGAGAGTTATAGTCTTGAGAAGTTGACCCAGATCTACATCAAGGAAGTAGTGAGGTTGCACGGTGTACCATCGAGTATTGTCTCCGACCGGGATCCTAGATTTACATCTAGATTTTGGAGACAGTTACACAATGCTTTGGGAACCAAGTTGAGGATGAGTTCAGCTTAGCATCCTCAGACTGATGGGCAGTCAGAAAGAACAATTCAATCATTGGAGGATCTTTTAAGAGCATGTGTGTTAGAACATGTTGGCAGCTGGGATGAATTCCTACCTTTGATTGAGTTTACATACAATAACAGTTTCCATAGTAGTATCGGAATGGCACCATATGAGGCTCTCTATGGGAGAAAATGCAGAACTCCGTTATGTTGGTATGAGACTGGCGAGAGCCAAGTGTTAGGTCCCGGTACAGTAAACAACGGAGCAAGTCAGGAAGATAAGAGAGAAAATGAGGGAAGCGCAGGATAGGCTGAGGAGTTACAGTAATAAAAAGGAGGAGACCCTTAGAGTTCCAAGAAGGTGATCACGTGTTCTTGAGAGTCACTCCGAAGCCCGGAATTGGTAGAGCTATAAAGTCTAGAAAGCTCACTCCCCGATTCATTGGACCATTTCAGATTCTTCGATGAATTGGTCCAGTAGCCTACCAGATAACCTTGCCCCCCTTACCTTTCCAACCTCCACGATGTCTTTCATGTTTCCCAATTGAGAAAATATTTCCCCGATCCTTCTCATGTAATTGAGCCAGAGTCAATACAACTCCGAGAGAATCTTGAATATGAGGCTCTACCATCTAAGATTGCAGATAGAAGGATTAAAGAACTTCGTGGTAAACAGATTCCCCTGGTCAAGGTCATTTGGGATAGTGTTACTGGAGATGCTACTTGGGAGCGTGAGGCAGATATGCAGCAGCAGTACCCCCATTTATTCTCAGGTACGGAATTCCGGGGACGGAATTTCTTTTAAGGGGGTAGAAATGTAACATCCGTTATTTTATGTGTGGTTTACGTATGATGTTTAGGTTTAAGGCTTGGATTATATAACTGAGAGGTGGTTTGATGTATAAAGACCTTTGCATGTTAAGTACACAGCTTTTCCGTGTGAGTTTGAACGTAGAGACCAATTAGGGTTTCTCGGTTAGTGTCTTTTAGATAATTGAGGGCGGAACCATAAATTGGGAGTTAGAGATGAGATTAGGCATTTTGATGGTTGGAGATTGTTTATTAGGTCCTAATGAGCCTATATCTCAAATTTGAGGTCAATCGGACGTCGAACGGACCCTGAACGTAGAGAGTTGACTTTCTGGTCAAAATGTCAACGCTCAAGCGTGGTGTATCCACGCTCAAGCGCCCAAGTCAACCAGACAAGGACCATGCTTTGACTTGCTACGTGTCAACGGGGGCTGGCATGGCAGCCTCTGAGTGGTTGCATGGCTGCGGTGGTTTCCACGCTTAAGCGTGAATTGTTCCACACTCAAGCATGGCTATGCTCAAGCGTGAAAAGTTCCACGCTCGAGCGTGGCAGCGTGAATCAGAAAAATAAAAATGGCTCAAGTGACATAAGTCACTTAAGCCAACAACAGAAAACAGAAAACATAAGCAGAGAGCAGAGAGCAACTGAGGGAAACAGAGAGGATAGTTTAGAGAGAGAGAGAGAGAGAAATCTTAGAGAGAGAAAGGCTTCTAGTGAGGGTTGTGTGAGTTTCGATCGTCCATTCGTGAAACGGAGTACGTGGGTACGATCGTAGTGACGATACCTTCATTTTCCTCTTCCCCGTTTCTTCAAATATGGAAGGTAAATTATCCCATTTATGTCGAAACTCGTTTCTTTATGTTTATCTATGTATCTTTCTTTTCGGTTGTCGGAATTCGATTCCGTCTTCGAGTATGAACTCGTAGTAACGTGTGCTTCGTAATGTGATGCTTAGGTGAATTTTTGGACATTCCGGGGCACTAGAACCGTGCTGGGCAGATTCTAGGGAGTTTGGAAACGTCTCGTTTTGCTTCGTTCCGGACATCGTACGACTCTCCAGGTGGGGGAAAGAAACCATTTAACGTCGGAAACGGCGCAGTTACATTTAATTCGATAATGGCGTAGGGCGACCTAAACCCTACTCGAGAGCGAGTAACGGACAAAGTCCATGTCACATTGGGGACTACTTAGTGGTACCAATGATGATATTGAAATTGTGCGTTTATCGTCGTTACGATAAAAATATATTATTGTATATGACAGGTTGTTGTGATTGCTTGGATTGAATGCGTTATGATGATTGATGACTGATAATGAGTGTTGGTATTTAATTATTAAAATTATTATTATTATTATTATTATTATTATTATTATTATTATTATTATTATTATTATTATTATAATTATTATTGGAAATGATGCCATGATTACTATGATGATTTTATGACATGATGTTATGATGATATGAGTATAATGATTATGAGTAGGGATTGAGTAAGTGATGAGATATGATGAGTCATGATGATGTATTGGGGAAATCATATTTTATGTGTTAGTAGTGCCTAACCAAGACGATTGATGTAACATGATGATGAGATTTTATTGAAGTTATTTATGAGGTGATGATGAGTGGTTAGGGCACTAGGGGGTGACCTGAAACATGGTCTGTGATATGTGGACCTGAAACATGGTCGTTATGTGGACCTGAAACATGGTCGTTGGGGTCTACTCCTCGGAGGGAGAATTCCCGGGGTCTAGGCTAATGGCGGGACCGTCCCAGACATGATTTCATTTTAGTTGCAGCTATAGTTCATGCGTTGCATGAGCACCCTGGCCGTGGTCCAGAGGTGTGCACCGGATTGTGTAGCTATAGTGCCATTGCTTTGCATGGGCACCCTCATCCGCGGACGAGGGTGTGCGCCGGGGCCTCTGGGACGTGTCGATTGTTGTGATATCCGGATATGGCCGACTACCTGTGGAGATTCATACAGCATTTGCATTGCATCATGATGGGGGTAGAGGAAAGACCCTAGATGTGGATTGAGGATGTTTGTGTTATATATTAATACATACTATATTTTGGGAGACGGATGTTTATCTTGATGTTATCGAATTAAATGTCGCTAAACCCTTTTCCACACTGATGTTATATGGATTCTTATCCCCCTTTTCTTTTGTTGTATGTTTGTACGTATATGTTTTGTATATCAGATTCCAGATCGTGGAGATGGCGCACTGGGATCATCCGTGGATGACTCAGGACCCGGGGTTCCCCCTCTCGGGGACCTTTGATGTTGAGTGCCTAGATCCGCACGGGTGGCTAGTGGATCCAGTCACTCGTTTTGCAGTATATACAGGTCCCGCCTCCATCACTACGGGGTTCGGGCAGGAAGCGCCCATTGGATTTGTTGGTACTTTTTCCGTTTTGGCTACGACCTTCCCGTTTCCGATAGGACAGCCTGTATGGACACATACCACCGATGCCGCCTATGTTTGAGATGGCTCCAGTACCCTTCATGGTACCTCTTGATGCCTTGGTACCAGGACCCATGCCAGCACCTGAGCCCGAGTTGGCACCCATTCTAGAGGAGGAGGACCCAGTTGCCCCTGCCCCGGACCCCAGCACCACTTACAGAGGTGCCTGCACCTCCCGAGGTTCGAGCTTACAGTTTCAGAATCTTCACGGGTGTCCTCTCGACACACTACATCCTCGCGACAGCAGGCTTTATAGACTGAGGTTTCAGCGACAGTCGGATAGGACCTCTTCTAGTGAGAGCGGAGGAGTATCCGGACCTGCCGGACCCCAGGATGCAGACTAGGGTGGTAGCATATGATAGCTCGGGCCAGTACCATCACTATAGATGTGAGTGAGGTTTCTTATAGTATTTTGAGAGGGGATGGGGTGTGGAGCGCTTCGATGAGATATTTTCTTTTGGACTTTTGATGTATTTTTGTTGGTGACATCAGTTTGTATATATTGGGATCCTACAGATGGGAAATCCCTTGACAGCAGTACTGGCATGTATATATCTATATGTTTATCGTTATGTGTTGCATGTATGTATATATATATATGTTGTTTATAGTTTAAGTTTTAATTTTTTCATTGTTTTGAATATACTCGCTTAACGATAATAATGAAATTAGGCTTTAATATTTTGGGTTTTCTTTAATGGGACGTCGGGGTGTCTCATTTGGTGGTATCAGAGCAGTTAGGTTCTGAAACGGACTGTGAGGACTGTGATTAGGGTGAAACTGGCCATTTAGTTGGATCCACATCGGATACCGGCTATGCTTAGAAGTTGGGTAGTGAGTTCGACGCGACATCTTTATGGCATATAGTTTTTATATTCCAGTTTTATGTAGTATTATATGTCATGTTGATTTGGCTAATGATTTCTTTTGACAGGATCATGGCTCGAGGCAGAGGTAGAGGACGTGGTAGACGTGGTGGTGGTAGAGCTATCGAGGGTGTTGAGGATGAGTATTAGCCAGCAGCAGGAGTTAGTGGTGGATGGGAGTCATCCGAGACTCTCCAGACTATCCGTGAGTTAGCTTTCCGTTCTATTGCAGCAGGCGCAACAGAACGCTCAGAGGATGCAGAGAGAGGCAGAGTTACAGGACCAGCAGGATAGGAGGAGAGCTGCTGAGGCTGAGGATTGTGGGGTTGGCTACCTTTCTGAAATGGTAAGCCACCACAGTTTGGAGGAGAGTATGACCCAGAGCGGGCTGAGTGGTGGATACAGGAGCTGGAGAAGATCTTCGACACCATGAGATGTAGAGATCTGGAGATGCTACTTGGTGAGCGTGAGGCAGATATGCAAGCAGCAGTACCCCCATTTATTCTCAGGTACGGAATTCCGGGGACGGAATTTCTTTTAAGGGGGTAGAAATGTAACATCCGTTATTTTATGTGTGGTTTACGTATGATGTTTAGGTTTAAGGCTTGGATTATATAACTGAGAGGTGGTTTGATGTATAAAGACCTTTGCATGTTAAGTACACAGCTTTTCCGTGTGAGTTTGAACGTAGAGACCAATTAGGGTTTCTCGGTTAGTGTCTTTTAGATAATTGAGGGCGGAACCATAAATTGGGAGTTAGAGATGAGATTAGGCATTTTTGATGGTTGGAGATTGTTTATTAGGTCCTAATGAGCCTATATCTCAAATTTGAGGTCAATCGGACGTCGAACGGACCCTGAACGTAGAGAGTTGACTTTCTGGTCAAATGTCAAACGTCTCAAGCGTGGGTGTATCCACGCTCAAGCGCCCAAGTCAACCAGACAAGGACCATGCTTTGACTTGCTACGTGTCAACGGGGGCTGGCATGGCAGCCTCTGAGTGGTTGCATGGCTGCGGTGGTTTCCACGCTTAAGCGTGAATTGTTCCACACTCAAGCATGGCTATGCTCAAGCGTGAAAAGTTCCACGCTCGAGCGTGGCAGCGTGAATCAGAAAAATAAAAATGGCTCAAGTGACATAAGTCACTTAAGCCAACAACAGAAAACAGAAAACATAAGCAGAGAGCAGAGAGCAACTGAGGGAAACAGAGAGGATAGTTTAGAGAGAGAGAGAGAGAGAGAAATCTTAGAGAGAGAAAGGCTTCTAGTGAGGGTTGTGTGAGTTTCGATCGTCCATTCGTGAAACGGAGTACGTGGGTACGATCGTAGTGACGATACCTTCATTTTCCTCTTCCCCGTTTCTTCAAATATGGAAGGTAAATTATCCCATTTATGTCGAAACTCGTTTCTTTATGTTTATCTATGTATCTTTCGTTTCGGTTGTCGGAATTCGATTCCGTCTTCGAGTATGAACTCGTAGTAACGTGTGCTTCGTAATGTGATGCTTAGGTGAATTTTTGGACATTCCGGGGCACTAGAACCGTGCTGGGCAGATTCTAGGGAGTTTGGAAACGTCTCGTTTTGCTTCGTTCCGGACATCGTACGACTCTCCAGGTGGGGGAAAGAAACCATTTAACGTCGGAAACGGCGCAGTTACATTTAATTCGATAATGGCGTAGGGCGACCTAAACCCTACTCGAGAGCGAGTAACGGACAAAGTCCATGTCACATTGGGGACTACTTAGTGGTACCAATGATGATATTGAAAATTGTGCGTTTATCGTCGTTACGATAAAAATATATTATTGTATATGACAGGTTGTTGTGATTGCTTGGATTGAATGCGTTATGATGATTGATGACTGATAATGAGTGTTGGTATTTATTATTAAAATTATTATTATTATTATTATTATTATTATTATTATTATTATTATTATTATTATTATTATTATTATAATTATTATTGGAAATGATGCCATGATTACTATGATGATTTTATGACATGATGTTATGATGATATGAGTATAATGATTATGAGTAGGGATTGAGTAAGTGATGAGATATGATGAGTCATGATGATGTATTGGGGAAATCATATTTTATGTGTTAGTAGTGCCTAACCAAGACGATTGATGTAACATGATGATGAGATTTTATTGAAGTTATTTATGAGGTGATGATGAGTGGTTAGGGCACTAGGGGGTGACCTGAAACATGGTCTGTGATATGTGGACCTGAAACATGGTCGTTATGTGGACCTGAAACATGGTCGTTGGGGTCTACTCCTCGGAGGGAGAATTCCCGGGGTCTAGGCTAATGGCGGACCGTCCCAGACATGATTTCATTTTAGTTGCAGCTATAGTTCATGCGTTGCATGAGCACCCTGGCCGTGGTCCAGAGGTGTGCACCGGATTGTGTAGCTATAGTGCCATTGCTTTGCATGGGCACCCTCATCCGCGGACGAGGGTGTGCGCCGGGGCCTCTGGGACGTGTCGATTGTTGTGATATCCGGATATGGCCGACTACCTGTGGAGATTCATACAGCATTTGCATTGCATCATGATGGGGGTAGAGGAAAGACCCTAGATGTGGATTGAGGATGTTTGTGTTATATATTAATACATACTATATTTTGGGAGACGGATGTTTATCTTGCTGTTATCGAATTAAATGTCGCTAAACCCTTTTCCACACTTGATGTTATATGGATTCTTATCCCCTTTTCTTTTGTTGTATGTTTGTACGTATATGTTTTGTATATCAGATCCAGATCGTGGAGATGGCGCACTGGGATCATCCGTGGATGACTCAGGACCCGGGGTTCCCCCTCTCGGGGACCTTTGATGTTGAGTGCCTAGATCCGCACGGGTGGCTAGTGGATCCAGTCACTCGTTTTGCAGTATATACAGGTCCCGCCTCCATCACTACGGGGTTCGGGCAGGAAGCGCCCATTGGATTTGTTGGTACTTTTCGTTTTGGCACGACCTTCCCGTTTCCGATAGGACAGCCTGATGGACACATACCACCGATGCCGCCTATGTTTGAGATGGCTCCAGTACCCTTCATGGTACCTCTTGATGCCTTGGTACCAGGACCCATGCCAGCACCTGAGCCCGAGTTGGCACCCATTCTAGAGGAGGAGGACCCAGTTGCCCCTGCCCCGGACCCAGCACCACTTACAGAGGTGCCTGCACCTCCCGAGGTTCGAGCTACAGTTTCAGAATCTTCACGGGTGTCCTCTCGACCACTACATCCTCGCGACAGCAGGCTTTATAGACTGAGGTTTCAGCGACAGTCGGATAGGACCTCTTCTAGTGAGAGCGGAGGAGTATCCGGACCTGCCGGACCCCAGGATGCAGACTAGGGTGGTAGCATATGATAGCTCGGGCCAGTACCATCACTATAGATGTGAGTGAGGTTCTTATAGTATTTTGAGAGGGGATGGGGTGTGGAGCGCTTCGATGAGATATTTTCTTTTGGACTTTTGATGTATTTTTGTTGGTGACATCAGTTTGTATATATTGGGATCCTACAGATGGGAATCCCTTGACAGCAGTACTGGCATGTATATATCTATATGTTTATCGTTATGTGTTGCATGTATGTATATATATATATGTTGTTTATAGTTTAAGTTTTAATTTTTTCATTGTTTTGAATATACTCGCTTAACGATAATAATGAAATTAGGCTTTAATATTTTGGGTTTTCTTTAATGGGACGTCGGGGTGTCTCATTTGGTGGTATCAGAGCAGTTAGGTTCTGAAACGGACTGTGAGGACTGTGATTAGGGTGAACTGGCCATTTAGTTGGATCCACATCGGATACCGGCTATGCTTAGAAGTTGGGTAGTGAGTTTCGACGCGACATCTTTATGGCATATAGTTTTTATATTCCAGTTTTATGTAGTATTATATGTCATGTTGATTTGGCTAATGATTTCTTTTGACAGGATCATGGCTCGAGGCAGAGGTAGAGGACGTGGTAGACGTGGTGGTGGTAGAGCTATCGAGGGTGTTGAGGATGAGTATTAGCCAGCAGCAGGAGTTAGTGGTGGATGGGAGTCATCCGAGACTCTCCAGACTATCCGTGAGTTAGCTTCCGTTCTATTGCAGCAGGCGCAACAGAACGCTCAGAGGATGCAGAGAGAGGCAGAGTTACAGGACCAGCAGGATAGGAGGAGAGCTGCTGAGGCTGAGGATGTGGGGTTGGCTACCTTTCTGAAAGGTAAGCCACCACAGTTTGGAGGAGAGTATGACCCAGAGCGGGCTGAGTGGTGGATACAGGAGCTGGAGAAGATCTTCGACACCATGAGATGTAGAGATAACAAGAAGGTGACTTATGCCGCCTTCATGCTGACTGGAGGAGCCGAGTCATGGTGGAGAGGCAAGAGGAGGTTGCTTGAGACTGAGGGCAGGATGATCAGTTGGGAGCTATTTAGAGAGTGTTTCTTCGAGAAGTACTTCCATCGGTTAGTCAGATGCGAGAAGGAGACAGGTCTGTTGGTGACTATGCGGCCAGATTTGAGGCCCTGATTCAGTTTTCTGAGTTCTACCAGAGATTTCCAGATGAGGATTGGATGAACCGGAGATTTGAGGAGGGTTTACGGCATGAGCTGAGGAGGGCTATAGTGCCCTTGGATATTTTGAGCTTCCCAGAGCTAGTAGAGATGTGCAATGCCATTGAGAGCATGGACCAGAGGCAGGCTGCAGAGTAGATACAGCAGCGGAGTGGGGGTCCTACCAGAGCAGGTCATCAAAGGAGAGGGGATAGAGGTTCTCAGTGGAGGAGAGGACCATACGCTCGACCCGGGCAGGGTACTCATGCAGATGCACCACCAGCACCAGCGAGTAGAGAGGGCCAACAGCAAAGAGGCCCAGTATGTTTCAGATGCGGAGGTCCGCATTACATCAGAGATTGTACAGATAGATCGGGTTGCTACGTCTGTGGCAAACCCGGTCACCTTGCTAGGGATTGCTAGAGATTGTACAGATAGATCGGGTTGCTACGTCTGTGGCAAACCCGGTCACCTTGCTAGGGCAGCATCAGCCAGCTGCCGGTAGAAGAGCCAGTAGTTCTAGAGGTGGATCTGGGAGAGGAGTTCCAACGGCAGGACGACAGACCGCCAGAACCTCAAGACACGGGGAGGGTGTTTACGGTGAGAGGATCTGAGTCCTCTCAATCTGCAGATCTTATTCAAGGTATGTGTTTACTATCTGGCAGACTCTCGTGTGTGTTGTTTGACTCGGCGCTACGCATTCGTTTGTTTCACATGAGTGTGTAGATCATTTACATTTGCCCGTTTTTCAATTACCATATACTTTGACAGTGTCTACCCCTACCAGTGATCCTTTGATCACTATGTCTGTTTGCCTACAGTGTCCTATAGTGGTTGAAAATAGAACATTCCTTGTAGGTCTTATCTGTTTGCCTATGCAACAGATAGATGTTATCCTTAGTATGAATTGGCTTTCGGCTAACCATGTAGTGTTGGACTGTGCCCAAAAGACCCTATATTTTCTTGAGCCTTCTAGCATAGTATCTGCCAATGAAAGGAGCAACAATGAGGAGTGATGACTCTCAGCAGTATGTGATGCTTTTCTCTTTGGAAGCTAAGGAGACTCCAAGTATAGATTCTATGCCTATCGTGAGAGAGTTTCCCGAGGTTTTCCCTCCTGATGTTCCAGGTTTGCCACCAGAGAGGGAGGTTGAATTCACTATAGATCTCATACCAGGAACAGGACCTATATCAGTAGCTCCTTATCGGATGTCACCCGTGGAGTTGGCAGAGTTAAAGAAACAACTGGATGATATGATGAAAAAGGAATTCATCAGACCGAGTGTATCACCGTGGGGAGCACCAGTCTTGTTTGTGAAGAAAAAGGATGGAAGTGCTAGGTTGTGTACGAATTATAGGCAGTTAAACAAGGTTACAATCAAGAACAAATATCCATAGCCTAGGATAGATGATCTGATGGATCAGTTGAAGGGAGCTTCAGTGTTTTCTAAGATAGATTTAAGATCAGGATACCATCAGATTAGGGTAAAGAAGGAGGATATACCTAAGACTGCTTTCAGGACAAGGTATGGGCACTATGAGTATCTAGTTATGCCTTTTGGTGTAACTAATGCCCCAGCAGTGTTCATGGATTACATGAACAGGATCTTTAGACCGTTCCTCGATAAGTTTGTAGTGGTGTTCATAGATGATATTCTTATCTATTCCCGTAGCCGGGAAGAGCATGAGGAGCATCTGAGAGTGGTGTTACAGGTCTTGAGAGATAGGCAGTTGTACGCTAAGCTATCCAAATGTGAATTTTGGTTAGAAGAAGTACAATTCTTAGGTCATATAATCAATAAGGAAGGGATAGCTGTGGATCCAGTTAAGGTAGAGGCAGTGATTAGGTGGGAGAGGCCTAAGTCAGTAACGGAGGTGAGGAGTTTTCTAGGATTAGCCGGGTATTACAGGAGGTTTATTGAGGGTTTCTTCAAGATTGCATTGCCTATGACGCAGTTGATGAGGAAAGGTACGGCGTTTGTTTGGACAGAAAGATGTGAGGAGAGCTTTCAAAAGCTAAAGGAGAAGTTGACTACATCTCATGTGCTTACATTACCAGATCCATTAGGACAGTTTGACGTGTACTGTGACGTATCATATCAAGGTTTGGGTTGTGTTTTGATGCAAGAGGGAAGAGTGGTGGCTTATGCTTCCCGACAGTTGAGGGTTCATGAAAGAAATTACTCGACCCATGATCTGGAGTTGGCAGCCATAGTGTTCGCATTGAAAATATGGCGACACTATCTGTATGGAGCTAAGTTCAATGTGTTCAGCGATCATAAGAGTTTAAAGTATCTGTTTGATCAGAAGGAGCTGAACATGAGGCAGCGTAGATGGATGGAATTTATTAAGGATTATGAGTTTGATCTTCAATACCATCCAGGAAAGGCTAATGTTGTGGCGGATGCACTGAGTCGGAAATCTTTGCACGTATCCGCGATGATGGTGAAAGAGATGGAATTGCTAGAACAGTTTAGAGATATGAACCTAGGTATGGATTTTGACTGAGGATAGAATATGCTTAGGTATGATCACCATCAGTAGTGAGTTTTTGAGAGACCTTAGGATTAAACAAGGTCAGATGAATATCTGCAATAGGTAAGTCGAGGCATAGATGAGGGGAAAGTTTCAGAGTTTAGGAAAGGATCCGATGGTGTGTTGAGGTTTAGAGATCGGATATGTGTGCCCGAGGACTTAGAGATTAGGAAGATGATCTTAGAGGAGGCACATAAGAGTAAGCTGAGCTTTCACCCCGGAGCCACCAAGATGTATCAGGATTGGAAGTTGATGTTTTGGTGGCCCAAGATGAAGAAAGAAGTGGCTGAGTATGTTCTATCATGTTTGATATGTCAGAAAGCTAAGATAGAGCATCAAAAGCCCGCAGGGTTGTTGCAGTCCTTGGATATCTCAGAATGGAAGTGGGATAGCATAGCGATGGACTTTGTGGTTGGATTACCACGAACTCCGAAGAGGGTTGATGCGATTTGGGTTATCATTGATAGGTTGACGAAGTGTGCTCACTTCTTACCTATTGGTGAGAGTTATAGTCTTGAGAAGTTGACCCAGATCTACATCAAGGAAGTAGTGAGGTTGCACGGTGTACCATCGAGTATTGTCTCCGACCGGGATCCTAGATTTACATCTAGATTTTGGAGACAGTTACACAATGCTTTGGGAACCAAGTTGAGGATGAGTTCAGCTTAGCATCCTCAGACTGATGGGCAGTCAGAAAGAACAATTCAATCATTGGAGGATCTTTTAAGAGCATGTGTGTTAGAACATGTTGGCAGCTGGGATGAATTCCTACCTTTGATTGAGTTTACATACAATAACAGTTTCCATAGTAGTATCGGAATGGCACCATATGAGGCTCTCTATGGGAGAAAATGCAGAACTCCGTTATGTTGGTATGAGACTGGCGAGAGCCAAGTGTTAGGTCCCGGTACAGTAAACAACGGAGCAAGTCAGGAAGATAAGAGAGAAAATGAGGGAAGCGCAGGATAGGCTGAGGAGTTACAGTAATAAAAGGAGGAGACCCTTAGAGTTCCAAGAAGGTGATCACGTGTTCTTGAGAGTCACTCCGAAGCCCGGAATTGGTAGAGCTATAAAGTCTAGAAAGCTCACTCCCCGATTCATTGGACCATTTCAGATTCTTCGATGAATTGGTCCAGTAGCCTACCAGATAACCTTGCCCCCCTTACCTTTCCAACCTCCACGATGTCTTTCATGTTTCCCAATTGAGAAAATATTTCCCCGATCCTTCTCATGTAATTGAGCCAGAGTCAATACAACTCCGAGAGAATCTTGAATATGAGGCTCTACCATCTAAGATTGCAGATAGAAGGATTAAAGAACTTCGTGGTAAACAGATTCCCCTGGTCAAGGTCATTTGGGATAGTGTTACTGGAGATGCTACTTGGGAGCGTGAGGCAGATATGCAGCAGCAGTACCCCCATTTATTCTCAGGTACGGAATTCCGGGGACGGAATTTCTTTTAAGGGGGTAGAAATGTAACATCCGTTATTTTATGTGTGGTTTACGTATGATGTTTAGGTTTAAGGCTTGGATTATATAACTGAGAGGTGGTTTGATGTATAAAGACCTTTGCATGTTAAGTACACAGCTTTTCCGTGTGAGTTTGAACGTAGAGACCAATTAGGGTTTCTCGGTTAGTGTCTTTTAGATAATTGAGGGCGGAACCATAAATTGGGAGTTAGAGATGAGATTAGGCATTTTTGATGGTTGGAGATTGTTTATTAGGTCCTAATGAGCCTATATCTCAAATTTGAGGTCAATCGGACGTCGAACGGACCCTGAACGTAGAGAGTTGACTTTCTGGTCAAATGTCAACGCTCAAGCGTGGGTGTATCCACGCTCAAGCGCCCAAGTCAACCAGACAAGGACCATGCTTTGACTTGCTACGTGTCAACGGGGGCTGGCATGGCAGCCTCTGAGTGGTTGCATGGCTGCGGTGGTTTCCACGCTTAAGCGTGAATTGTTCCACACTCAAGCATGGCTATGCTCAAGCGTGAAAAGTTCCACGCTCGAGCGTGGCAGCGTGAATCAGAAAAATAAAAATGGCTCAAGTGACATAAGTCACTTAAGCCAACAACAGAAAACAGAAAACATAAGCAGAGAGCAGAGAGCAACTGAGGGAAACAGAGAGGATAGTTTAGAGAGAGAGAGAGAGAGAGAAATCTTAGAGAGAGAAAGGCTTCTAGTGAGGGTTTGTGTGAGTTTCGATCGTCCATTCGTGAAACGGAGTACGTGGGTACGATCGTAGTGACGATACCTTCATTTTCCTCTTCCCCGTTTCTTCAAATATGGAAGGTAAATTATCCCATTTATGTCGAAACTCGTTTCTTTATGTTTATCTATGTATCTTTCTTTTCGGTTGTCGGAATTCGATTCCGTCTTCGAGTATGAACTCGTAGTAACGTGTGCTTCGTAATGTGATGCTTAGGTGAATTTTTGGACATTCCGGGGCACTAGAACCGTGCTGGGCAGATTCTAGGGAGTTTGGAAACGTCTCGTTTTGCTTCGTTCCGGACATCGTACGACTCTCCAGGTGGGGGAAAGAAACCATTTAACGTCGGAAACGGCGCAGTTACATTTAATTCGATAATGGCGTAGGGCGACCTAAACCCTACTCGAGAGCGAGTAACGGACAAAGTCCATGTCACATTGGGGACTACTTAGTGGTACCAATGATGATATTGAAATTGTGCGTTTTATCGTCGTTACGATAAAAATATATTATTGTATATGACAGGTTGTTGTGATTGCTTGGATTGAATGCGTTATGATGATTGATGACTGATAATGAGTGTTGGTATTTATTATTAATATTATTATTATTATTATTATTATTATTATTATTATTATTATTATTATTATTATTACTATTATTATTACTATTATTATAATTATTATTGGAAATGATGCCATGATTACTATGATGATTTTATGACATGATGTTATGATGATATGAGTATAATGATTATGAGTAGGGATTGAGTAAGTGATGAGATATGATGAGTCATGATGATGTATTGGGGAAATCATATTTTATGTGTTAGTAGTGCCTAACCAAGACGATTGATGTAACATGATGATGAGATTTTATTGAAGTTATTTATGAGGTGATGATGAGTGGTTAGGGCACTAGGGGGTGACCTGAAACATGGTCTGTGATATGTGGACCTGAAACATGGTCGTTATGTGGACCTGAAACATGGTCGTTGGGGTCTACTCCTCGGAGGGAGAATTCCCGGGGTCTAGGCTAATGGCGGACCGTCCCAGACATGATTTCATTTTAGTTGCAGCTATAGTTCATGCGTTGCATGAGCACCCTGGCCGTGGTCCAGAGGTGTGCACCGGATTGTGTAGCTATAGTGCCATTGCTTTGCATGGGCACCCTCATCCGCGGACGAGGGTGTGCGCCGGGGCCTCTGGGACGTGTCGATTGTTGTGATATCCGGATATGGCCGACTACCTGTGGAGATTCATACAGCATTTGCATTGCATCATGATGGGGGTAGAGGAAAGACCCTAGATGTGGATTGAGGATGTTTGTGTTATATATTAATACATACTATATTTTGGGAGACGGATGTTTATCTTGCTGTTATCGAATTAAATGTCGCTAAACCCTTTTCCACACTTGATGTTATATGGATTCTTATCCCCTTTTCTTTTGTTGTATGTTTGTACGTATATGTTTTGTATATCAGATCCAGATCGTGGAGATGGCGCACTGGGATCATCCGTGGATGACTCAGGACCCGGGGTTCCCCCTCTCGGGGACCTTTGATGTTGAGTGCCTAGATCCGCACGGGTGGCTAGTGGATCCAGTCACTCGTTTTGCAGTATATACAGGTCCCGCCTCCATCACTACGGGGTTCGGGCAGGAAGCGCCCATTGGATTTGTTGGTACTTTTCGTTTTGGCACGACCTTCCCGTTTCCGATAGGACAGCCTGATGGACACATACCACCGATGCCGCCTATGTTTGAGATGGCTCCAGTACCCTTCATGGTACCTCTTGATGCCTTGGTACCAGGACCCATGCCAGCACCTGAGCCCGAGTTGGCACCCATTCTAGAGGAGGAGGACCCAGTTGCCCCTGCCCCGGACCCAGCACCACTTCCAGAGGTGCCTGCACCTCCCGAGGTTCGAGCTACAGTTTCAGAATCTTCACGGGTGTCCTCTCGACCACTACATCCTCGCGACAGCAGGCTTTATAGACTGAGGTTTCAGCGACAGTCGGATAGGACCTCTTCTAGTGAGAGCGGAGGAGTATCCGGACCTGCCGGACCCCAGGATGCAGACTAGGGTGGTAGCATATGATAGCTCGGGCCAGTACCATCACTATAGATGTGAGTGAGGTTCTTATAGTATTTTGAGAGGGGATGGGGTGTGGAGCGCTTCGATGAGATATTTTCTTTTGGACTTTTGATGTATTTTTGTTGGTGACATCAGTTTGTATATATTGGGATCCTACAGATGGGAATCCCTTGACAGCAGTACTGGCATGTATATATCTATATGTTTATCGTTATGTGTTGCATGTATGTATATATATATATGTTGTTTATAGTTTAAGTTTTAATTTTTTCATTGTTTTGAATATACTCGCTTAACGATAATAATGAAATTAGGCTTTAATATTTTGGGTTTTCTTTAATGGGACGTCGGGGTGTCTCATTTGGTGGTATCAGAGCAGTTAGGTTCTGAAACGGACTGTGAGGACTGTGATTAGGGTGAACTGGCCATTTAGTTGGATCCACATCGGATACCGGCTATGCTTAGAAGTTGGGTAGTGAGTTCGACGCGACATCTTTATGGCATATAGTTTTTATATTCCAGTTTTATGTAGTATTATATGTCATGTTGATTTGGCTAATGATTTCTTTTGACAGGATCATGGCTCGAGGCAGAGGTAGAGGACGTGGTAGACGTGGTGGTGGTAGAGCTATCGAGGGTGTTGAGGATGAGTATTAGCCAGCAGCAGGAGTTAGTGGTGGATGGGAGTCATCCGAGACTCTCCAGACTATCCGTGAGTTAGCTTCCGTTCTATTGCAGCAGGCGCAACAGAACGCTCAGAGGATGCAGAGAGAGGCAGAGTTACAGGACCAGCAGGATAGGAGGAGAGCTGCTGAGGCTGAGGATGTGGGGTTGGCTACCTTTCTGAAAGGTAAGCCACCACAGTTTGGAGGAGAGTATGACCCAGAGCGGGCTGAGTGGTGGATACAGGAGCTGGAGAAGATCTTCGACACCATGAGATGTAGAGATAACAAGAAGGTGACTTATGCCGCCTTCATGCTGACTGGAGGAGCCGAGTCATGGTGGAGAGGCAAGAGGAGGTTGCTTGAGACTGAGGGCAGGATGATCAGTTGGGAGCTATTTAGAGAGTGTTTCTTCGAGAAGTACTTCCATCGGTTAGTCAGATGCGAGAAGGAGACAGGTCTGTTGGTGACTATGCGGCCAGATTTGAGGCCCTGATTCAGTTTTCTGAGTTCTACCAGAGATTTCCAGATGAGGATTGGATGAACCGGAGATTTGAGGAGGGTTTACGGCATGAGCTGAGGAGGGCTATAGTGCCCTTGGATATTTTGAGCTTCCCAGAGCTAGTAGAGATGTGCAATGCCATTGAGAGCATGGACCAGAGGCAGGCTGCAGAGTAGATACAGCAGCGGAGTGGGGGTCCTACCAGAGCAGGTCATCAAAGGAGAGGGGATAGAGGTTCTCAGTGGAGGAGAGGACCATACGCTCGACCCGGGCAGGGTACTCATGCAGATGCACCACCAGCACCAGCGAGTAGAGAGGGCCAACAGCAAAGAGGCCCAGTATGTTTCAGATGCGGAGGTCCGCATTACATCAGAGATTGTACAGATAGATCGGGTTGCTACGTCTGTGGCAAACCCGGTCACCTTGCTAGGGATTGCTAGAGATTGTACAGATAGATCGGGTTGCTACGTCTGTGGCAAACCCGGTCACCTTGCTAGGGCAGCATCAGCCAGCTGCCGGTAGAAGAGCCAGTAGTTCTAGAGGTGGATCTGGGAGAGGAGTTCCAACGGCAGGACGACAGACCGCCAGACCTCAAGACACGGGGAGGGTGTTTACGGTGAGAGGATCTGAGTCCTCTCAATCTGCAGATCTTATTCAAGGTATGTGTTTACTATCTGGCAGACTCTCGTGTGTGTTGTTTGACTCGGCGCTACGCATTCGTTTGTTTCACATGAGTGTGTAGATCATTTACATTTGCCCGTTTTTCAATTACCATATACTTTGACAGTGTCTACCCCTACCAGTGATCCTTTGATCACTATGTCTGTTTGCCTACAGTGTCCTATAGTGGTTGAAAATAGAACATTCCTTGTAGGTCTTATCTGTTTGCCTATGCAACAGATAGATGTTATCCTTAGTATGAATTGGCTTTCGGCTAACCATGTAGTGTTGGACTGTGCCCAAAAGACCCTATATTTTCTTGAGCCTTCTAGCATAGTATCTGCCAATGAAGGAGCAACAATGAGGAGTGATGACTCTCAGCAGTATGTGATGCTTTTCTCTTTGGAAGCTAAGGAGACTCCAAGTATAGATTCTATGCCTATCGTGAGAGAGTTTCCCGAGGTTTTCCCTCCTGATGTTCCAGGTTTGCCACCAGAGAGGGAGGTTGAATTCACTATAGATCTCATACCAGGAACAGGACCTATATCAGTAGCTCCTTATCGGATGTCACCCGTGGAGTTGGCAGAGTTAAAGAAACAACTGGATGATATGATGAAAAAGGAATTCATCAGACCGAGTGTATCACCGTGGGGAGCACCAGTCTTGTTTGTGAAGAAAAAGGATGGAAGTGCTAGGTTGTGTACGAATTATAGGCAGTTAAACAAGGTTACAATCAAGAACAAATATCCATAGCCTAGGATAGATGATCTGATGGATCAGTTGAAGGGAGCTTCAGTGTTTTCTAAGATAGATTTAAGATCAGGATACCATCAGATTAGGGTAAAGAAGGAGGATATACCTAAGACTGCTTTCAGGACAAGGTATGGGCACTATGAGTATCTAGTTATGCCTTTTGGTGTAACTAATGCCCCAGCAGTGTTCATGGATTACATGAACAGGATCTTTAGACCGTTCCTCGATAAGTTTGTAGTGGTGTTCATAGATGATATTCTTATCTATTCCCGTAGCCGGGAAGAGCATGAGGAGCATCTGAGAGTGGTGTTACAGGTCTTGAGAGATAGGCAGTTGTACGCTAAGCTATCCAAATGTGAATTTTGGTTAGAAGAAGTACAATTCTTAGGTCATATAATCAATAAGGAAGGGATAGCTGTGGATCCAGTTAAGGTAGAGGCAGTGATTAGGTGGGAGAGGCCTAAGTCAGTAACGGAGGTGAGGAGTTTTCTAGGATTAGCCGGGTATTACAGGAGGTTTATTGAGGGTTTCTTCAAGATTGCATTGCCTATGACGCAGTTGATGAGGAAAGGTACGGCGTTTGTTTGGACAGAAAGATGTGAGGAGAGCTTTCAAAAGCTAAAGGAGAAGTTGACTACATCTCATGTGCTTACATTACCAGATCCATTAGGACAGTTTGACGTGTACTGTGACGTGTCATATCAAGGTTTGGGTTGTGTTTTGATGCAAGAGGGAAGAGTGGTGGCTTATGCTTCCCGACAGTTGAGGGTTCATGAAAGAAATTACTCGACCCATGATCTGGAGTTGGCAGCCATAGTGTTCGCATTGAAAATATGGCGACACTATATGTATGGAGCTAAGTTCAATGTGTTCAGCGATCATAAGAGTTTAAAGTATCTGTTTGATCAGAAGGAGCTGAACATGAGGCAGCGTAGATGGATGGAATTTATTAAGGATTATGAGTTTGATCTTCAATACCATCCAGGAAAGGCTAATGTTGTGGCGGATGCACTGAGTCGGAAATCTTTGCACGTATCCGCGATGATGGTGAAAGAGATGGAATTGCTAGAACAGTTTAGAGATATGAACCTAGGTATGGATTTTGACTGAGGATAGAATATGCTTAGGTATGATCACCATCAGTAGTGAGTTTTTGAGAGACCTTAGGATTAAACAAGGTCAGATGAATATCTGCAATAGGTAAGTCGAGGCATAGATGAGGGGAAAGTTTCAGAGTTTAGGAAAGGATCCGATGGTGTGTTGAGGTTTAGAGATCGGATATGTGTGCCCGAGGACTTAGAGATTAGGAAGATGATCTTAGAGGAGGCACATAAGAGTAAGCTGAGCTTTCACCCCGGAGCCACCAAGATGTATCAGGATTGGAAGTTGATGTTTTGGTGGCCCAAGATGAAGAAAGAAGTGGCTGAGTATGTTCTATCATGTTTGATATGTCAGAAAGCTAAGATAGAGCATCAAAAGCCCGCAGGGTTGTTGCAGTCCTTGGATATCTCAGAATGGAAGTGGGATAGCATAGCGATGGACTTTGTGGTTGGATTACCACGAACTCCGAAGAGGGTTGATGCGATTTGGGTTATCATTGATAGGTTGACGAAGTGTGCTCACTTCTTACCTATTGGTGAGAGTTATAGTCTTGAGAAGTTGACCCAGATCTACATCAAGGAAGTAGTGAGGTTGCACGGTGTACCATCGAGTATTGTCTCCGACCGGGATCCTAGATTTACATCTAGATTTTGGAGACAGTTACACAATGCTTTGGGAACCAAGTTGAGGATGAGTTCAGCTTAGCATCCTCAGACTGATGGGCAGTCAGAAAGAACAATTCAATCATTGGAGGATCTTTTAAGAGCATGTGTGTTAGAACATGTTGGCAGCTGGGATGAATTCCTACCTTTGATTGAGTTTACATACAATAACAGTTTCCATAGTAGTATCGGAATTGCACCATATGAGGCTCTCTATGGGAGAAAATGCAGAACTCCGTTATGTTGGTATGAGACTGGCGAGAGCCAAGTGTTAGGTCCCGGTACAGTAAACAACGGAGCAAGTCAGGAAGATAAGAGAGAAAATGAGGGAAGCGCAGGATAGGCTGAGGAGTTACAGTAATAAAAGGAGGAGACCCTTAGAGTTCCAAGAAGGTGATCACGTGTTCTTGAGAGTCACTCCGAAGCCCGGAATTGGTAGAGCTATAAAGTCTAGAAAGCTCACTCCCCGATTCATTGGACCATTTCAGATTCTTCGATGAATTGGTCCAGTAGCCTACCAGATAACCTTGCCCCCCTTACCTTTCCAACCTCCACGATGTCTTTCATGTTTCCCAATTGAGAAAATATTTCCCCGATCCTTCTCATGTAATTGAGCCAGAGTCAATACAACTCCGAGAGAATCTTGAATATGAGGCTCTACCATCTAAGATTGCAGATAGAAGGATTAAAGAACTTCGTGGTAAACAGATTCCCCTGGTCAAGGTCATTTGGGATAGTGTTACTGGAGATGCTACTTGGGAGCGTGAGGCAGATATGCAGCAGCAGTACCCCCATTTATTCTCAGGTACGTAATTCCGGGGACGGAATTTCTTTTAAGGGGGTAGAAATGTAACATCCGTTATTTTATGTGTGGTTTACGTATGATGTTTAGGTTTAAGGCTTGGATTATATAACTGAGAGGTGGTTTGATGTATAAAGACCTTTGCATGTTAAGTACACAGCTTTTCCGTGTGAGTTTGAACGTAGAGACCAATTAGGGTTTCCCGGTTAGTGTCTTTTAGATAATTGAGGGCGGAACAATAAATTTGGAGTTAGAGATGAGATTAGGCATTTTTTATGGTTGGAGATTGTTTATTAGGTCCTAATGAGCCTATATCTCAAATTTGAGGTCAATCGGACGTCGAACGGACCCTGAACGTAAAGAGTTGACTTTCTGGTCAAAAGTCAAAGCTCAAGCGTGGCAAACCTCACGCTCGAGCGTCCACAATACGCTCAAGCGCCCAAGTCAACCAGACAAGGACCATGCTTTGACTTGCTACGTGTCAACGGGGGCTGGCATGGCAGCCTCTGAATGGTTGCATGGTTGCGGTGGTTTCCACGCTCAAGCGTGAATTCTTCCACGCTCAAGCGTGGCTATGCTCAAGCGTTAAAAGTTCCACGCTCGAGCGTGGCAGCGTGAATCAGAAAAATAAAAATGGCTCAAGTGACATAAGTCACTTCAGCCAACAATAGAAAACAGAAGCAGAGAGCAGAGAGCAACTGAGGGAAACAGAGAGGAGAGTTTAGAGAGAGAGAGAGAGAAATCTTAGAGAGAGAAAGGCTTCTAGTGAGGGTTGTGTGAGTTTCGATCGTCCATTCGTGAAACGGAGTACGTGGGTACGATCGTAGTGACGATACCTTCATTTTCCTCTTCCCCGTTTCTTCAAATATCGAAGGTAAATTATCACCGTTTATGTCGAAACTCGTTTCTTTACGTTTATCTATGTATCTTTCGTTTCGGTTGTCGGAATTCGATTCCGTCTTAGTGTATGAACTCGTAGTAACGTGTGCTTCGTAATGTGATGCTTAGGTGAATTTTTGGACATTTCGGGGCACTAGAACCGCGCTGGGAAGATTCGAGGGAGTTTGGAAACGTCTCGTTTTGCTTCGTTCCGGACATCATACGACTTTCCAGGTGGGGGAAATAAACCATTTAACGTCGGAAACGGTGCAGTTACATTTAATTCGATAATGGCGTAGGGCGACCTAAACCCTACTCGAGAGCGAGTAACGGACAATGTCCATGTCACATTGGGGACTACTTAATGGTACCAATGATGATATTGAAATTGTGCATTTATCGTCGTTACGATAAAAATATATTATTTTATTATTTTATGACTGGTTGTTGTGACTGCTTGGATTGATTGCGTTATTATGATGATTGATGACTGATAATGAGTATTGGTATTTATTATTAAATTATTATTATTATTATTATTATTATTATTTTTATTGGAAATGATGCCATGATTACTATGATGATTTTATGACATGATGTTATGATGATATGAGTGTAATGATTATGAGTAGGAATTGAGTAAGTGATGAGATATGATGAGTCATGATGATGTATTGGGGAAATCATATTTTATGTGTTAGTAGTGCCTAACCAAGACGATTGATGTAACATGATGATGAGATTTTATTGAGGTGATGATGAGCGGTTAGGGCACTAGGGGGTGACCTGAAACATGGTCTGTGATATGTGGACCTGAAACATGGTCGTTATGTGGACCTGAAACATGGTCGTTGGGGTCTATTCCTCGGAGGGAGAATTCCCGAGGTCTAGGCTAACGGCGGACCGTCCCAGACGTGATTTCATTTTAGTTGCAGCTATAGTTCATGCGTTGCATGAGCCCCCTGGCCGTGGTCCAGAGGTGTGCACCGGATTGTGTAGCTATAGTGCCATTGCTTTGCATGGGCACCCTCCATCCGCGGACGAGTGTGTGCGCCGGGGCCTCTGGGACGTGTCGATTGTTGTGATATCCGGATATGGCCAACTACCTGTGGAGATTCATACAGCATTTGCATTGCATCATGATGGAGGTAAAGGAAAGACCCTAGATGTGGATTGAGGATGTTTGTGTTATATATTAATACATACTATATTTTGGGAGACGGATGTTTATCTTCCTGTTATAGAATTAAATGTCGCTAAACCCTTTTCCATGCTTGATGTTATATGGATTCTTATCCCCTTTTCTTTTGTTGTATGTTTGTACGTATATGTTTTGTATATCAGATCCAGATCGAGGAGATGGCGCACTGGGATCATCCATGGATGACTCAGGACCCGGGGTTCCCCCTCTCGGGGACCTTTGATGTTGAGTGCCTAGATCCGCAAGGGTGGCTAGTGGCCCCAGTCACTCGTTTTACGATATATACGGGTCCCGCGTCCATCACTACGGGGTTCGGGCAAGGAGCGCCCATTGGATTTGTTGGTACTTTTCGTTTTGGCACGACCTTTCCTTTTCCGATAGGACAGTCTGATGGACACATACCACCGATGCTGCCTATGTTTGAGATGGCTCCAGTACCCTTCATAGTACCTCTTGATGCCTTGGTATCAGGACCCATGCCAGCACCTGAGCCCGAGTTGGCACCCATTCCAGAGGAGGAGGACCCAGTTGCCCTCGCCCCGGACCCAGCACCACTTCCAGAGGTGCCTGCACCTCCCGAGGTTCGGGCTATAGTTTCAGAATCTTCACGAGTGTCCTCTCGACCACTACATCCTCGCGACAGCAGGCTTTATCGACTGAGGTTTCAGCGACAGTCGAACAGGAGCTCTTCTAGTGAGAGCGGAGGAGTATCCGGACCTGCCGGACCCCAGGATGCAGACTAGGGTGGTAGCATATGATGGCTCGGGCCAGTACCATCACTATAGGTGTGAGTGAGGTTCTTATTGTATTTTGAGAGGGGCTGGGGTGTGGAGCGCTTCGGTGAGATATTTTCTTTTGGACTTTTGATGTATTTTTGTTGGTGACATCAATTTGTATATATTGAGATCCTACAGATGGGAATCCCTTGACAGCAGTACTAGCATGTACATATATATATATATATATGTTTATCGTTATGTGTTGCATGTATGTGTATATATATTTTGTTTATATTTGAAGTTTTAATTTTTTCGCTGTTTTGAATATACTCACTTAACGATAATAACGAAATTAGGCTTTAATATTTTAGGATTTCTTTAATGGGACATCGGGGTGTCTCAACATCCATCCAAAAGTATAAAATAGAATAAAACAAAATAAAATGGAAACGAACTCAATTATTTCTAAAGTTTAATTTCTATGTACTGTCAGTATAAAGAATTTTTACACATACATCAAACAATATATTGACAAATTAGCATTATTATTATTTTTCTCTCTTAGTTATTAAAATAAAAGCACACATGTTAAAATGTTAGTGGATATCAATGTAAAATTTTACACTAACAATTTATACTACCTTATTCCTTATTTTTTAAGGGTTCCTTACATTTTAAGTTACCAATACTGAAATACACTTTATGAGCAATATGCCATTCGGATCTAAGCTAATGATCCATTTGACAATTATAAAGCATTTATGGATAGGCACCCTTTTTTTCTTCTGAAATCATGTTTAGCACTTAACATCTCATTTTCCTCTACTCATATATAGTTTGTTGCTACTATATTTAGAAATACCAAATGTACTCAATTTTGGTAGGTAAGCAAACTATCATATCGCGCACATTACCAAACTGTTCGTCAATCTATCTGCTTGTATGCTGAATGTAACTCTAGTTGGACTTCCCAAAATAAATTTTGCCAAGCTAGGAACCATTTCTTACAATAACCTGTTATTTTCGTTACTTTTGAAGTACTTTCGAACCTTCATAGGAGAATAACCGGACAGCATTTTGGTAACTTAATTCAGCAAGTTCTTCTTTGGTAATCTCTAGCATAGATGCAACGTAATCAAGTACCTGCAAGTCAATTGAATTCAAGAGTATAAATCTGACCAAACGATTTCCTAAACATGCTTGCAATGCTAGGTAAAATTCTATAATAATAACTATGCAATTTATAGCTCAGTAGTTACTGCCTCTTGATTTTTCTTCACAATGTATGTACTGATAGCAAATATCCCTGCTTGTTTTACTCGAGGCTTTCCCATGATTCATCCTTACTAGTACAGTAGAATATTACATTTGCATCCCTCAGGTTTAAGAAAACTATACCCGCTGGTTGAATTCATTTCCAAACACCTCAACCCTCCGTGTAGCGTTCTGTATGAGGGTAATTACACTATTATAGGAGAGATTTCTGTAACTAGAGATGGTTAACATTTAGAAAGCTTAAGGGAGGTCAGTGTGATTTATTCTTGATTATTATATCCAGAAAGCAAGCTTAGACTAAGAATTTTTTATTCTCTATTTAAGATGATTATCATATATCTCTTGATTTTTCTTCACAATGTATGTACTGATAGCAAAATCCCTGCTTGTTTTACTTGAGGCTTTCCCATGATTCATCCTTACTAGTACAGTAGAATATTACATTTGCATCCCTCAGGTTTAAGAAAACTATACCCGCTGGTTGAATTCATTTCCAAACACCTCAACCCTCCGTGTAGCGTTCTGTATGAGGGTAATTACACTATTATAGGAGAGATTTCTGTAACTAGAGATGGTTAACATTTAGAAAGCTTAAGGGAGGTCAGTGTGATTTATTCTTGATTATTATATCCAGAAAGCAAGCTTAGACTAAGAATTTTTTATTCTCTATTTAAGATGATTATCATATATCTCCATAAGAATGATATAGTAAGATATGCTTATTTTGAAAAAGCAAGGTAACAATAAAATAAAGGCATGAGCTACATACGTTATGAATGTTTCCTGGATGGTTGAGTGTTTCCTTTGACAACACCAAAGCATCTGTCGTTTGGGATGAATTACTGAGCGAAGAACTAGAAGTTGAGGATGAAGTTGTTCTTTGACCATGAAGCTCTTCAGGGAGAGAAGGATCCCCTTCAACAAAGTGAAGAGAACCTATGTTTGACATTGGTAGTGCATCAGGTGCATCTGTCTCCAACAAAATCCTATCAGAAGAGACCTAAGTAGAAGTAAAAAAAATAAGAATGTCACTGTTTTGACATACATAAAATGACATTGAACATTAATCATGTAACAGAAGTAATGAAAATCACCATCTTTAGCATTTTCTTTGCCTTATTTGCTTTTAGTGACATAAGAAACCCAGAGAAGGAAAAATAAGCCCCAAGCTTGGAAAACTCAGGAACCATCTCAGCAGAACCTAGATAAGAATGAAGAATGACACCAGCAGGAAAAGGCCCCATAGACCTGGAAATATTGAAATTTTTAAGGAAGACTAATTTTGAAGGTGCCACTTCAGAAGGATCAATAAGAACATTGATATAACACTAATTCCATGGCATTCCATTGGATAACGAGAATCAAACCAAGTATGTTGTCGAAAAAAGGCCAATAATGCACATAACATCAAGAAGTAAGCCTCTGGACCAAATTATTCTTCTATATGAACCTAATGAGCAATCACATCACATCACTTCAGCATTAATACAGTAGTAATTGCAAAGGCAGACAAAACATTGGGATGCAGGAGCAGAAAGCTTCTTGCTATGGTGGTAGTATTTCAGGTCATATATGTTATTTAAGAATGAGTTTTTTTTTTTTTTTAAAGTACCAGAGACTCTTAATAGGTATGGGTTAGTAGTAACTAGTAACTAGTAAGAGCCAAGGATTACATTTTGGAAGTTGTGTTCTTATATCTTGATTTCTAGGAAGTTGTGCCTAGGAAGTTTTCGTTTAATAATTGTAACTGAGAATTCCCAAGAGATGTGGGCTGCAAGTCGTGTATAATTCAGGAGGTCTTAGCTTGCACTATAAAAGCTAAACCTCAGCAGTTGTATGGCAGACCAATTTCCTGAATCTAAAATCCACAAGTATCAGGAAGAATTTTCTTCTTTCCTGGTTTGTTACACCAGAAGAACCAGCCTATTGGCTGTGTTTGACTCATTCTTCTCTCAATTCGTCTTTACTCCTTGGTAGAACCCTATCTAGACTCTTGACCTACATCACAATGTCTTTTTGGAGGCCATAGACAGACAAACATAATCTGGAAAAAACTATATTCCAAATTTAAACCATTCACATTTCACACTACCAAGGTGCAAAGACATTAGAGGAAAATTAAATCATCTTATTTTCAGTAGTTTGATTGTTAGATGAGCATAGTTGCATGCACCAACAAAGTGAACTGAAAATATAACCAAAATTCATGTGCTAATGACGGGTAAGAGAAAAATACAAGCCATAGAAATAGGTAGCTGATTCATTTTATTAGATGATCGCAAGGCTTGGGTAACTGATTTCACTAATAAAAATACGGGTAATTTACCATTTTCGTTATTTGGTAGTGTAAGATAGATGCAGGAGGGAATGTTGAGGATGCTGATTTCCGATTACTAAATTAATGTCAAATCCTACAACAACCGAAATGCACCTGTCCTCCCTACTCCATAGGACCTAAATTTCAAAGCAATTCGAAAGAGTTTATGGAAACAAATTAGGCAAATAAAAGAAATCACGATTCCATTTCTTGAAACATAGAAAGAAAATTTTCCCAATATAATGTAATAATCTAACACACTTGCAAAAGTTTACTGAAACAGGATGCATGCATTGACCTGATTTAATCAATGTTGAAAGCAGAATTGGCAGAATAAATGTTTAAACTTCCAAACTGCTCCATGCAACGAATCTCAGAAGTCAGAAATTTAAACACTGAGATCTAGTAAAAAAAAAAAAAAAAAAGATTGTCACCACCAGCAATAAAATATAGAATATATCCGTATGTCTCTTTTTCAACTACTATGGGAACTGCGAAGTGTCAAGGACTAATAAGAGTTTAAGCTATTAATAGTGTTGAGATCCTACATCGACTAGAGATATGGCCTAAGTAGTGCTTATAAGGCTTGAGCAATCCTCACCATACAAGCCGGTTTTATAGAGTAAAGTTAGGCCTAGAACCCAGATGTCCAGTCCTGAGTGTGAGGGGGTGTGTTGAAATCCCACATCAACTAGAGATATGGCCTAAGTAGTACTTATAAGGCTTGGGCAATCCTCATCTTACAAGCCAGTTTTGTGAGGTTAAGTTAGGCCTAAAGTCCAAATTTTAAGAGAGAGAAAGCTCAAGATCGATTTTATATATTTAACACGCCACCGGCTATTAGGTTCAGGGGATTCCCAAGCACACCAAGCCCATCATTTCCAAAATCCATGTCTCTCCAATGCATTGGCATTCTTCACCAAACTGAGCCACATCTCTCCAATCCACTACTATTCTTCACCAAACTAAGCCACATCTTAACCCCAATTTTGCGGCTAATCACCTGGACGGGCCACTTATAGGGACTGGGTATTATAGGGTGCCTAAGCCCCACATTGAGTAGTATGGGATGCTCGATGGAGTACTTAAGTGGTTTTGTTCTCCCCACTTAACAGCTAGCTTTTAAGGGAGGGTTCCCCAAGTGCTTGGGTGCTTATCATTTGGAATCAGAGCTGGGAACGGTGTCTCGGAAAGGGCTACCTACGGAGGCCGAGTGAAGCGACGTAGAGTGCAGCCGCCGGGACGTTGGCTCTCAGGGGCGGTGCTATGGTGGAGTACTTATGTGGCTTGGTTCTCCCCCTTAACGGCTAGCTTTTAAGGGAGGGTTCCCCAAGTGCTTGGGTGCTTATCAGCCACCTACTAGGCCTACCTTTTTCCAAGAGCCATGTAATGTGTTATTGCTCTTCATCACTCACTGAACCATGTCTCCACACGTCGTTAGTCATCAAGTTGGGCAACCTGCTCATACCGCCCTTTATCAACCATCGTTTCTCTAATACTCATCCAGCCAATCTGAACCACCAACTCTAATATCACTCGTTAAGTTCAGGGGAGTCCCAAAACACTGGAGATCAATTTTAGAGGACTTAACAAAGGAACCACACTAGGGAGGCTGACACTACGTCCAAGTCCAACCCAAAACCTTCAAGCATTAGGTTTGTGGGTCCTTCCACCATATATATAGTCCTCACCTAGTCCGTTCCTATCCAATGTGGGACTCCTTCATTTACACCTCCACTGCCCTCATGCTTGAATTTCGACAACGGTTACAGCTGCCAAGTCACCTAAAAATCTGAACAAAAGCCAAGGAGATAGCTCCCCAAAGCCTAAAACATGATCTTGTAACAATGGTGAGGTTTTACACTCACCTAAAAATCTTGAGATAGCTACCCTTCAAGCTGGATGGATATCACTCTAATACCATGTCAAGCACCAACTCTCCTAAAAGCTTAACTTGTTCGTTGAAAGCTCAAGATTGGCTCTACATCTCTAAAAGAAAGAAAGTTAAAATCTGAAAATTTGCTGACACATCCTCATCATTATTCTTGAACAATCTTCAAGTATCAATTCAAACAAAATAGGGAAGATTAGATATTCATACTTCATCACATCAAGAAGGTCACCAAAAGCACGAACACAGTGTATAGATGCTGGCTTGTTTAACCCTTTTGCAAGTTCAAGTTGCTGTCGCAATACGTCAACCTACACAAACGTATTAATGCACATTAGCAACAACATAGCTAACAACAAGGGGCATCTTCTGTCAACAATATATGATAATTCATTGTTTTTCATATTGAAGTTAAAGATTCACCATGCCATTTCTTTTTGATAGATTCAGGTTCCCACGAAGTCCAAAACTCTATTTGATAATCAAGCAATGAAATTTCATCCTTAATTGTAAGGACATGGGATTTGAACCCTTGCATGTACTAATTTAGAGGTAGTATGTTAGAGGCCCAGAACTTATGAAGTTGTTTTCTTGCTATTGTGTTACTTGGACAGGGGGACAACTTTTCTCCATCGGTAGGATGAGCATTGGCTCTGGGGTGGAAGAACCTTGGGGGCAAATGCAAATCAGCAAATCCTTATTCTGTGTCTGTTTCTTTCTTTTTCTATTCCATTCAATAAATCATACAGCTCCATTATTGGAGTTTGCTTTCTCTGGTTATTGTTTTATCGAGACTGTATCAGTGTCAGAAAACAACAATTTTTATGAAGAGTCACAAACGTATTAATGCACATTGCAACAATCTAGCTAACAAGAAGGGGCATCTTCTGTCAACGATATATGATAATTCATTGTTTTTCATATTGAAGTTAAAGCTTCACCATGCCATTTCTTTTTGATAGATTCAGGTTCCCACAAGTCCAGAACTCTATTTTATAATCAATCAACGAAATTCCATCCTTAATTGTAAGGACATGGGATTTGAACCCTTGCATGTAATAATTTAGAGGTAGTATGTTAGAGGCCCAGAACCTATGAAGTTGTTTTCGTCTGATAGGATTGTGGACCCAACTGCTAAAGTTGGGCCCAAAAAGGCTCTTATGGTTTCCTACCACAGGCCTAAAGGAGGGAACATCAAATAGGAGGGGAAGTTGGTTATAGAAGAGAGAAAATAGATCTCAGAGTTGCTTCAGAGGGAGAGAGAATGATGTAATATTTTACAGTTTTTCAGCTTATAGCTTGGGGCCTAAGGAACTCTCCTTGGCTGGGAGCGATTGTTCTTACTTTTCTGTCATAATTCCAGTTTTCCTTCTTAATTCAACCTCATTCTCTGGATAGGATTCTAATTCCTATCAGCAACTGTAGTCAGCCTCAATTTGAAGCCTAAATGTTATGTCTTATAGTCTTGCAAGAGGCATAAAATCATTCATGTGCCTTCACCTAACAGCTCAAGCTTTGAAAGAATTGGTTCATTAGACGATATTACAGCTTCTATGACCAAGTTGTCATTATGGTCTACAGTTCAATCCTTGCCATCCTTATTCTTGAAATAAAAGTTAAATTTCAACACAAGCTAGGTTGTCCTATGGTCCTATGCATTGTCACGCTTCAAGCCCAAAAGACTCTTGAATGACGGGTCATGTTAGAGATATAGAACCATTCACGTGCCTTCACCTAACAGCTTGAGCTTTTGAGAGAGTTGGTCCATGACCTTTTTTTTTTTTTTAATAAAAAGGTCAGCTTGTCCTTAAGGCAATGATGAAGCCTCAAAGGCAAACACAAATGGCCCCAACCATAAATACTCGAAAGTCAGCATCGTCAATGAAAAACCTTAACTCTCTCAGCAATGACCAACAAGTTCCAAAATTGCCAAAATTCCTCAGTTCTATCCCCACAGCAAATTCAGGTTTCAAACTTATTTTATTGTTTGCTTGATAGACCAAAAAAGTCAAAGTCATTAAATTCAAAGCTAACTTTGCAAAGTTAATAGGACGTTTCTCAATTCATGTTTATTAAGCCAAAAAAAAAAAAAAAAAATCCCAACATCATGTATATACAGAACTTTTGTTTCTCCTACTTCAACTAAAACTGTTAGATGGACACCAAAATCATCCTAGATTTAAGTAATATTCCAGAGAAAGCCAATTATTCTACCAACAATTCCTAGCCACTACTTGGCTCAGCGTTTAAGAATTACTTTTTTTGGTAAGACCGTGAGGTGTCCTCACATACCCTTTGGGTGTGGGACTAATCCCTGCTCATGTGTGGCTTGGGCTGGCTACAAGCTGTTTCCAATGGGTTTCAAACCATTGCACTGCAGTATTTAAGTACTTTGATAAGTAATTGGTTAAGCTTCAAAACACTCGCAACTAGTAGATATTATATCTTAAGAGAAGCTTTATTCAAAGTAAAAGGGAAGAAATGGAAAGAGAATTCTTCTGCATGAGTGATATCTCTTTACAGGATATGGTACCAAACATAATTGAAATTCTTACAATGAGCTCTTAAATGACTCGGCCAAAATCATAAGTTCATAACTCCCCAATGCAATTCGTAGATCTACCAAAAGGCACCTTAAATAACCAAAAGTATATGATAAATATTCTCAAGACCTTATAAATGTGAAATATAGGAGGGGGGTTATGGTACATTATAGCAATTTGTTCATTGTCATATGAAACAACTACATTCATGAATAGCATCAACTGAACACTTAGCCTTGATATACTGTAAAAAAATTCAAAAAGGTAATTTCCTAATACAAACAGAGCATCTGCCCAAAATATCAAGCAAAAGTGCTATTGAAGCATTAATTCACTGTCAAATAGCCATTCTCTTATGATCCATCAAAGTGTAACACTGCTTCTGTATCAATTTAGCAACCTCATCATAACTTTTGTCATTTGGTAGCATTAATCACAGGGTTATTTGATCATGGGAAATAAAGGGAGAGAAAATAAATAGACCAACAACAACAACAACACACATAGACACAGCTTTCCTGAAACTGAATGCAAATTATGTGCATCTAAATATTAGGATATTGCTTTTTATATAGATTCCATTGGGCGCAGATGCAGATGACTTATGAACCTACCTATCGCAGTAATTACATATAAGCAATAGAAAGAGAAACAGATGCATCTACATATTGCTCCAAGAAAAGTGATAAGAGTTTCAAAACCATTAACAGAAAAACACTGTACAGACTAAAAAAAGGGTAGCTAAAACCTGCTCGGAAAAATCAATGTTCCTTCCATGTGATCCCTTGTCCACACCAATCTGAGAAAAAGTCAAAACCCAATTGCATCATATGTTGCGATGCATGCAAACAAGAGCAAAAGCAATTTCAACTATAAAAATATCAAAAAAGTGTCAACATGCATATCTGCATGTAAAAGCATTGAAGCCACTGACATGAACTCTGATACCTACTGAATTTAAGAGTGGAAAACAGAAACTACATATGCACATGAATTAGACACAAGCCAAGGATACCTGAAAACTTTGTTTAAAATGAAACTAGAACATATTCTCTTCCAGATAAAACAAAGCCTGGCAGCTTGGTACTACACAGACTGCTTCACTCATTCTTTTTCATCGTTTCTTCTACTTTCAAATTTCAAGCAAGTAAAGTTATTATTTGTGAATTATCAAGTATCTTTGTCATATGGTGGCTTACAAAATCAATACAAAGAAAACTGCAAAAACATAATGAAATTCCAAAATGAAACCCAGCAAGAAAAATACATTGAATTGGGCAATTAACGAAAGCAAGTCTTTCACTGTCAACAACTGTCAGTACTCGCATACATGAAAATAAAATAAAATAAAAAACACAAAAAAAAAGTAGGTCCTTTTCCTGATCATGAACAAAGATTTTTCATGCAGAAAAATGCTTATTAGTATTACTAATCCCTTTCACACACACACACATCTCTCACATATGTATAGGTGAAAGGAACATAGCATAGGTTTAAAAAACAATGTGAGCCCGGTTGCAATTAGATGGTGAAAACTGTACAAATATAGGTACTACTGTATGTGTATAGCATTGTTGTTTCATGCAACGGTGCAGTAAAACAACAAAGCAGTGCCTGCACCTACCAATAGAACTCTGTAAAATGGAATTCACACAATTATCATGAAAGAATTAATCAATACAGATACCTCTCCAACTGCAGCAGAGGGTGTAGAATCAAGATATTCTTTCAACGTCTTAAACCAATTGGGACTCCTCTCTGCAACGTACCTGCAATTTTCATAAGGCCCAAAACCTTTAAATCAGTCCAATTCAATAAAAGCTTTAAATTGTGGTGCGCAACCATATATTTTGGCCCAATATTACGGATTTGAAAGTCTTCATTCGCATTAGTTGCATTTCAAGTGATCATTCACAATTTTATATGTGTAGGGTAACAGCAACCACAACTTAAGCCACAAAAACAAAAAGAATAAACAAACAGTTGGATAAGAATAAGATGAATTGACCAGGGATGGAGACCAAAGCAAGGAATGACAGAAGGGTAGGTTTGAGCCATGTCCTTAACCAAGTGCCAATCTTGTTCGCAAACTCCATTCACGGCGAAGCGAACAACCCCTGAGTCTTGAGCAGTTTTAATTAGGTGGGGTGCCTTGTTTAAGATTCTTGGGTCCTGCAGATGACAGTGTGCGTCGAACAGTTTCATCATCACTCGCTGCCGCTATCACCCTAACTGTGTATGCCTGTAGGTTGAGATGTCATGATAACGGATGATGAAGGTTCAGGAAAGTTTTGTTAATGAAAAAAGCACTCTTTTTTAAGTAAAAAAATTTATTTTTATGAGTTTGATTGGTTTGTTTAAACTTGTCGTACAAATGATTTTAGTTAAAATGAAAACTTATTTTCATTAGCATTTGAAAATGGTTTATTTATTGAGTTGATCCTTAAGCTATTTGAGAATTTTTAATTAGGATCCTAAATTTAAAAAGAAAAAAATCGTATTTATATTTCCGAACTTTTATAAAGTTTTCAATTGGGTCCCTTATCTAAAAAAATTTTAATTGGATCCTGAACTTATATAAAATTTTCAATTTAATCCTAAAGTTATAAAGTATAAAGATGACTATATAAAATAAGAAATAATAAAATAATAAATGATAAAATTTAAAAATATATATATTGTTTAATATAATAATAAAATGACAAAAATCAACCTGCTTCCGCATCTTCCAGATTGGAGAACGTCCGTAAAGTGCATCAATAGGAAAGCAAATGCTGCCGTGGACATGTTGGCTTTAAAGGGTCATTCGAGAGAACGGATTTAGTGCCTTAGGACGTCTAAAGGCACCGTGCCTTTGATCAATCCGACGGCTCAAAAGCTGACATGTGGCCTTTTTTTTTTTTTTTTAAAGGCAGAAACTTCTCAATTTGAGACACCCGACCCGCACAAACTCCATCTGACTGAACCATCAACCATGGACGCTACACGACCATGGACGCTGCACCTCCACCTCCGCCGTTCAACACTCTCGCCGCGCCGTCGCCCGTGATCATCGCCCCGTTCTCAGATCAGACCCGCGCATCCCTCACCCCAGCTCCAAGCCCCACCTCCACGCATGACCGTCAACAGCCTCGTCGCGTTGTCGAGCCGTTCATCGCCAACCCCGACGCCGTTCGTCGCCCAACACCGCCCGACCACGCCACCGCCGCTCCGTGGAACCATACTGCTGGGTATAAAGAACTCCGCATGCTCCGTTTTTTGCAGGGAATTGGCACATCTCGATTCAATTCAGTCAATTGAGTGTGAATAAAACAAGGGTTCTTCCTCTGCCTACCTACACATACATAATTCCCTTTTAATTATTTAATTCAAGTGTGTGTTGCTCTGCTAGATCAGTTTAGCTGCACTTTGTTTGCTGTCTTTAGAGATTGTAATTGCCTTTATTTTTGGTTTGCAGGGTCTCTTACTTCCACAGAAAAAATTGTCTTCAACTGATGCAAGTGGATGCAAGATTGTCTTGGCTGAATGAAATTAATTTACAGTTGCAGAAACTAAATAATTGACTATAATAAGGAACAAATAGAAATGAATCAATACTTCCCACAATAAGCTTTGATATTAGCTGTGATATAAGTCTATAATATCAACATGTACACCAAAATCAATACACCAAAAATCCTGCCTACAACTTAAGTCTGTGATATTAATATATACCAAAATCAATACACAAAAAATTCTGCCTACAGCTTAAGTCTGTGATATCAATATATACCTGTGATATCAATATATACCAAAATCAATACACCAAAAATCCTACCTACAGCTTAAGTCTGTGATATCAATATATACCAAAATCAATACACAAAAAATGCAGTCCTACAAAATAACAGGGACTGAAACAGCTTCAATTCTTCAAATTTATATCAGGGATTGAAGGCATGATATCCATATCATCAAGGGGTGCCTACATGATAACATAAACTAGTCAGCAATACACCAAGTTAAAAAATAATGAAATCCCATTTTAATAAGTGACATTACCATCAAAAATGCAGTGAAACTAAATTGATTCTCTTGTGTTTGAGGGGGTTCATAAGTTGGAGGTGCTGAACAAGATGCTCCTTCAGGCAAATGACTTGATTCCTTATCCTACAATGTTCATTAAAAATTAAAAGAAATGATATTACATGTAAAATTAAAACAAGTGGATTACACATTGACTTATATACCTGAGATACTTGACTTTGGGGTTGTCCTCTAGGTGGAGCTTTTTGTCTTCTATTGGATTGACGCTCAAGACAACTCTTCAATCGCTTGCCTCTTTTTAAGCCAGGCCTTTGCTTGAATCCCTTCGATTGCATAACATCATGACTCACAAATGCAGGGTTATCACTGTTATGATTGTCATTGTTGCTAGCTTGTAAGCGAAGTTCCATTATTTGCTTACACATGGCATCTATATTGTTATCTACAATCTTATGGAATTCTTCACAAGTTGACACCTCGGCTGCCAATCTAATAAATTTAGATACAAGCTGTCTAAATCTTCGTGTGGTAGCTAATTTTGGATCTCCTTCAACCTCATTTCCCCTCACATCTTTGACAACGCCGCAACGGGCTTCTCTTGTCCACCTTCTTAGAATATACCTCTCAGGAATGACCTTAACATCATTCACTTCAAACACTTTCAGTGCATGTGAACAAAGTATGCCAAATGTCTCAAACTTTCTACAACTACAAGATATGGAGGTTGAACCACGGTCAAATGATACTCTCCAAGATCCATCATGGTTGACCATAGTGATGACATATTGACATAAAGAGTGAGACTCGTTTCTCTCTGATATGCATAAAGCTAAGAATAACTTAAACTCATTCTGAAACAACTCAAATACAGTGTGTGTGTACACTTTTGCCATTTGTATTAGAATTGGTGACAACTCATACCTTAACGTTGCAAGCTTATGAAGGGACTCATACTGACAAGTCAGCTCATTTCCTCTCTTCTCCTCAACAACTCGTTCAAAGTGTTTGAAGAATTGGATAATATCGACATTCGGTTTCATACAAGATTTGAAGTGAGAATTCAAGCTTTCACTTAGTTGGGTACTTCGCATGCCAAGTGTGAATGCTTGCTTCATGTAACACGAAGCCCATTTTTCTTTTTTAGCATAAACTGATTTGATCCAGTTATTTTCTGCTAACTCATAGTGGTTGATCAAGTGGGTCCAAGCTGTCTCAAAATCTGTGACAGAATCAAAGTCATACATGCATTTCTTGAAATCTCTTAAAAAATAACTTCCTCCTTTCATCAAGTTTCCGAGGTGTTTAACTCCATTCTGCAACAAGTGCCAAGTGCATAAACCATGGCGAGTCTCAAGCATCACCTCAGCAAGTGCCCTGGCCATTGCCTGATCTTGGTCAGTAAAGATAGTCATCGGTTTCTTTTGGTTGTGCGCTTGTAAAAATGTGTCAAACAACCATTTAAATGATTCAACCGTCTCGTCATACAATAGTGCTGCACCAAAAATGACTGAACCCCTATAGTGGTTGAACCCAGAAAACAAAGCAAGTGGTCTATTGGCGCGGTTGGTACAATATGTAGTATCCAATGACATAACGTCACCGAAATACCCATAATCCAACACCATATTTGCATCACACCAAAACACATTTGTGATTTGTTCTTCTAAATCCATCTGGTATGCATGAAAGAAAGACGGATTCTCCAATAGTTGCCGCTGAAAATATTGCGAAAGACATCCAGCCTCCCCGTACACCATACTTCTTTGTCTCCTTGCATTGAGGTAATTCTTTACATCCAACCGTGTATATCCAAGATTAGCTCTATGTCCTGCTTGTGTGCTCATAAGTTGAAATGTTGACTTCTGCCTTAATCCAGAGTCATCAGCCAGATCAATCTCATATGCTTGGACTTCAGTTATCTTTCTGTGTGATGCAAGCATGTGTATTGTCTCTGGAGGTTGTAGAGGGTGGTTATGATCTTCTATAAATTCATGGATGACAAACTTTCCATTCTTGAATCGGAGTGAAATCCTTGCTTTGCAACCAGTTCTAGTCTCTGGTCTGGGATTGTTAACAGAAGCATCTTTTCTGTCTTTCTTTCGTTTCCCTTCCTTGCAACAAGTAAACCGACACGATGATATAGCAACATCCTTTTTTTTGCTCTTGTTAGCGTAACGTTTTCTAACTCCAAAACCAACACGAGCACTATAAGCGAGCCAAAATTGATAACTTGCCTCCATATTATCAAATTCCATACCAACCATTGGCTTCCAATCAACATTTGAAGATGTCATGATTGATCAAACACCCCAAATAAAAGGTACCTAACAAGTTCAATGCAAAATTAAATAATATATTCATTTAATAAAAAATGAAACAATTAGAAAGAAGAAAAGAAGCACTTAGAATTAAAGCATTGTAACAATGAAGGATCGAAAGACTCAAAGTTAAAAAAGAAGCAATGAAGGATTGGAAAGGAAATAAAAGAAATATTCTCAAACCCTAAACAAATACATTATGCTAAAAGTTGGTCTACATAGAATATTGTTAGCATGATTTTCAAGCAAAGTATTGGGTTCCTTACCTATTGAAAGTTTGAAACATTAAGCCTATCATCAAAGGACTAAAATATTTAGTCTATCATCAAAGGAATGAAACATTAAGCCTATCAAAAAAAGAATGAAACATAAGGATTCACCAATAAAAAACACAGCAACATACAATATGTGTGGGAGTGAACAATAAAAGAAAAGAAAGGCATTAAAGCATTGAAACAGAGGTGTAGCATTGAAACAGAGGAGTGGGTCAGCTCTTCACTATCAAATTTGGGTTTTTATGATGAGTTATTCACCTTGAGGCAGCTGGAGCGGCGGAGGCAACGACGGCGGGGTGATGAACAGGGGCGGCGGCACCGTGAGACTGTGGACGGCAGACGGTGAGGTGCAGCGTCGATGGTTCGCTGCAGTCTCGCTGAGGCAGAAATGCGCGGGCTCAATATAAGCCCTTTTGAAGTTTCTGCCTTTTTTAAAAAAAAAAAAAAAAAAAAAAAAGGGCCACATGTCAGCTTTTGAGCCATCGGATTGATCCGACGGCTACGGATTGATCAAAGGCACGGTGCCTTTAGACGTCCTAAGGCACTAAATCCGTTCTCGTCATTCGACCGGTTTTGAGGGCCTTGTGTTTAATTTTGGAAAAAACTTATGCACAGTACCATAGGTGTTGTACATACTGTTTTGTACTAAAATATGGATGGTAACCGCTAGAAACTACTTACGAAATTATCCAATCGGTGCATGGTTTCAAATGAATTCTGTGTAATTTATGTTAAGAACAGTATGTACTTTACCTATGGTTTTGTACATAAGTATTATCCTTTAATTTTATGTTTCCACTGTTAGATAGTCTTGTTAGTAAGGATTTAGGAAGTGGCTGTCCACCTATGTAATCCCTTTCCTTATCAAAATAAAATAAAAAATCACAAAAAATGAATATGAAAGAAAAACTTACTATTTAAATTTAAAATAATAATAATAATAGTTTAAAAAAAACTTAGTGGAAAAAACTATTGGTTCACAAAAAAAAAGTGGGAAAACTATTGTTTAACAAAGTATTTAAATAAAAGGCTAAAATGCAGTTTTGGCCCCTCTAGTTTTTCACTTTGGCGAATTTCGTCCCTCTAGTTTTTTTTTGAGCTATTATAGTCCTCGTAGTTTTTTAAATCTGCAAAATTCGTCCTTCCGTTAGTCTGCCATCTAAAAATTAACGGAACATGCCAGGTGTCAAGTTTAATTAAATAATAATATTCTAAACTTTATAATACATTAACAAATAACAAATATAAGGCATCATCTTCTTCTACCTTCGTGGTGTCAAACTCCGAAGAGTGCCTCGAGGTGGACGAGCATGTGTTGGCAGTGTTGCATGATTTGGACTAAAGATTCCATTTGGAATACTATCCTCCATCCTAACCCATGCGACCTCCCCGACTTCCCACTGTTCTGGTGATGCAATGATTCCGTTCACGGTGATGCAGGTCTGGTGGCCGTGGGTTATGGCTTGCGACTGGGAAAGTTTGCAGTGGTCATACGGCGGAGGAGTTGCTCTACGATGGGGGATGGCTGGATAGGTTCACAATGCGGTGGTGGATCTGAGCGCAATGGCGGAAGAGGAGTGCAGCGGTAAGTGGGTCGCTACGGGTCTGGTGGGCGGCGGTGCTATGTTACTGGTGGAGCTAGCCGGATCTGCAGTGGACTGATTCTGCTACACCCACCACCCTTCAATCACACCACCGACTTCACAATTCTCTATGACGTGTAATTAAGCCAAAACCTAGGTTAAACTTCACCAAAACATGGACCATTTAGTTAAAGAACAGCTCCAACCCCGTGATGGTAGATTACATGAATCTACAGGGACGCAACAATTACATAAACAAAGTGATTTGTTATAGGCAGATATCAAACTGAGTCAATTGCATTTTTGAATTCCAACTGCTTCAACCCAATTTGATTCTTTTTCACCAAATCCCACGATTTTAAATAAAGAAACCCCATCTAAACCCATCTCCGTTAAAGCTACATGTCTTGTTTCCCACTATTCAATTATTTATCTTTTGCTTAACCACTGTCCGGTGAACCTCTCACGCGCCCTGAAGAACTGAGGATATGGAGGCGGTAGCGACAGGGTCAACGTCATTTCCATTATATAATTTAAAATATTATTATTGAATAATATTATTTTATTATTTAATTAAATTATTATTGTAATAATATTTTATTATAAGTAACTAAAATTGGACATGACACCTGGCATGTTTAGTTAGTTTTTGGATAGCAGACTAACGGAAGGACGAATTTTGCAGATTTAGAAAACTATGAGGACTATAATAGCTCAAAAAAAAATTAGAGGGACGAAATTCGCCAAAGTGAAAAACTAGAGGGACCAAAACTGTATTTTAGCCTAAATAAAAATAGATAAATTTGAGAGACAAAATTTAGCTCTTGAAATTATAACAACAAAATCATGAAATATGAAATTGTGTTAGAAAATTCATGTTTTATTACAAATTATTAAGAGATTAAATTGAGTCAAATATTTAATATTTGAAATAACATTAAAATTATAATAGACATAGCAAGCAAAAAATATAATTTAAAAAATATTAAAATAATTTAAGATAAACCTCAATTAAAATTAAAAATATTAGAATAAAAATTGTTTCAAATCATGACATTCTCTACTAAATTTCATAACAAATAAATAAAATAAAATAAATATAATATAATTTAACAACAAAGTTATTGTTTGAAATAATAAATAAAATAAAAATATAGTTAAGTAAATAACATGTCTTATTTTGATTGTCAATTTTATTTTGATTTATTTAATTTATTTTATTATTTTTAATTTTAATAGAGGTTTATCTTAAATATTTTAAATATTTTTTAAATAATATTTTTGCTTGCTATGTCTATTATTATTATTTTAATGTTATTTCAAATATTAAATATTTGACTCAGTTTAATCTCTCAATAATTTGTTATAAAACAACTTCTCAAAAAAAAAATTATTATAAAACAAAAAATTTCTAGCATAATTTCGTATTTAATTATTTTGTTATTATCATTTCAAGAAATGAGCTTTTCTCTGAAATTTATCTATTTTTATTTAATTATTATTATGTTACACAATAGTTTTCTCACTAAGCTGTATTATTATTATTAGTATTATTATTATTATTTTAAATAGTGAGTTTTTTCCTCTCATGTTCATCTTTTGTCATTTTATTATTATGTCAAACAATTTTTTTTCCTTCTAAATTTCATCCATTTTATTATTATTTATTTTATTTTATATAGTCATCTTTCAACTTTAGGGACCAAAATTGAAAATTTTATATAAGTTCAGGGGCCCAATTAAATTTTTTTAGTTTAGGGACCGAATTGAAAATTTTATAAAAGTTCGGGGACCAATTATAAATTTTTTAGTTTAGGGACCTAATTGAAAATTCTTAATAGTTCAGGGACCAACTCAACAATTAAATCAAAAATAGATGTATTTTTTAAAAGTACATGTTTTTAAAAGTGCCTGTTGACACCTATTACTCCCTCCAGTCCTTATTATAAGAGGCAAATGACTACTTTTTTTTTGTCCAAAATATAAGAGACATGCTTACATTTTGACAAATATTAAATGCTCATTTCCACTTTTACCCTTATTTATAATAGGGTTTATATTTACGAGACAGTGTAACTTTGAATACAAGTAGGTCTGTTCATTAATTATATAAGGGATAATTTTGTAAATTTATATGAATATTAATTACAAATAGCTTATTTCAATGCATTTCCTTGATACATGTTTAGGGTTTTGTCTCTTATAAAAAGGACCAGAGTGAGTATAACAGGTATTCTTTGAGATATACACCTTTGCCTCCCAAATTCAAGGGGTGCACCATAAAACTGGCCTCCAAACTTTTGTCTTATATTTGGGCTACGGGCCTACGGATACTTTCATATTGGATTCTGATCAAAGGCAGACATCGCATTTTGATTTTAATGATGGGCCTACTATTGGCATCGTGCAAATTGCTATTGGCACCGTGCAGTTTTAAATTAATTTTTTTATTTCCGAAAATACTCTTTTCACTTACTCACTTTGTGCAAGTTTTTACGCAACGTAACTTCCGGAAATTACTTTCCGGAAGCTTCCGGAAAATGAAATCCGGACACTTTACACATCCGGAATTCAAAATCCGGATACTTTTTATACCTCCGGAAAGTAATTTCCGGATGTGTTAAAATTAACACATCCGAAAAATACTTTTCGGACATACAAAAATTAACATCAGCAATAACACATCCGGAAAATAGTTTCCGGATGTACAAATTGTACATCCGGAAAGTAAATTCCGGATGTGTTAATTTTAACACATCCGGAAAATACTTTCCGGACGTGAAATGTTGAATTTAAATTGGACTTCATGATTACATGTTTGTGTGTGTGTGTGTAGCGATATAAAGAATCAGGAGTAATGTATCTCAATGGTTAAACTGGTCTACTTCCCATCCAGAACAGAATGAAAGCAACTTGTACATAAAAAATGGTACCATGAAAGCAGTGAGCCATAATGAGCAACATATGACTCTTTTAAAAACATTATGTTCAAGAAGATATAACTAACAGCATAACCAAGGAAACATTTTCACATTTGTTGTACCTATGTTTCTTCCATTCATTCCTCTAAATCATAAATTGCAAGTCTTCAAGAAGGTAGTGTGTGTGTGATCTGACTGACACAAGAAAAAGAAAAAGCTTGCTTACCTTGTTTCTTGCATGCCCCTCTACAGCATCCTTCAAAGTAATTAAAATACTCATCTTCACTTCTCTCTTATCAGAGTTTCCAAGGATAGAGATAATAATATCAGTAAGCCCTCTAATAGAAATCCAATCTTTGTTAATAGAGTTCTTCTTTGCTGTGAGAGCTTGCATTTGGTTCAGGGATTCTTCCAGCTATAAGTCAAAATTTGATAATAGGTTTTCCCTGATAGACCTTATTATAAGACAGTAATTACGTTCTCTCCACTCTTCAATGGATTGTCTTAGTGGAATGTTAGGCCTGAAGTTAAAACCTTCAAGAACCTCATTGGTTTTCACGTCCGGAAAGTATTTTCCGAATGTGTTAAAATTAACACATCCGGAATTTACTTTCCGGAGGTACAATTTGTACATCCGGAAACTATTTTTTGGATGTGTTATTGCTGATGTTAATTTTTGTATGTCCGGAAAGTATTTTCCGGATGTGTTAATTTTAATACATCCGGAAATTACTTTTCGGAGGTGTAAAAAGTATCCGGATTTTGAATTCCAGATGTATAAAGTGTCCGGATTTCATTTTCCGGAAGCTTCCGGAAAATAATTTCCGGAAGTTACGTTGCGTAAAAACTTGCACAAAATGAGTAAGTGAGAAGGGCATTTTCGGAAATAAAAAAATTAATTTAAAGCTGCACGGTGCCAATAGCAATTTGTACGGTGCCAATAGTAGGACCCTTAATTAAGATCACAAGCCTACCATAGTTATATCACACATTTGTCCAAACAAACTTTTGAATTAGATGTCGTACAAGGTAGCATAACAACTCAACGGTCATGAATTTGTTTATAATAGGGGAGTGAGGGAGACAGGAAATTATATTATATTATTATAGACTAAAACATGAGTCAATTACATTTCAAATTTGCCAAGATAGAAAATAACATGGTCAAGGTAAAATTAACTATAAGTCCATAGAATGCATCCATCATCATCAAAAACAAGAAAAAATATTACAAAACAATAACACCATAGAAACGCAATTAAACGACGATGAGTCGTACAACTCAGAACTGAAGCAACTACTAAGAGGTAGAGTAGAAGAATCAAACATTGAATCTTCAGAGATTCAAGAACTGCTGAAACTGGTAACAATTGGGATAACAATTACAAGAATGAGAATGAGCAAAAGTATGATCCCAATGCACATCCACTTCCTGCTACTCCTCTGGTACTGCTTTGCAGTCTGAAGATTCTTAGTCCCATCCTTAACATAGTGAGAAGAATGAAGCACATGGTGTTCAATATCATCCATTTTCTCACCCTGAGCCTCAACCATCACACAGCCATGTCCAAGAAAACCTGGTGAAGCTCCAACAAACTCTTCTCAATCTCTTTTGCAGCATCATGCCTGTCCTGAATCTCCACCACAGTTTCTAGAACCTTCCCCCTCCCATGTTCCTGAATAGCCTTCCCTAAAAACTCCTCATCCCCATTGGAAATGATCTTCTCAATCACTTCCTCATCTGGGTACTCCCCTGTCACAGTAAAGTACCTTCTCCCAACTGTGTCTTTGTACTCAGTCATCATCTTCTGCCTCAGTACTTGAAACTCCATCATAAGTTCCTTCAGCTTCTTCCTCAACCCATTAGTGACAGCAATTCTGGTTCTGTAGATTGCTGGGGTGCCATCTTTGAGCCCGGAGAGCCTTCTATTAGCAGCATTGGATTTGTCCATTTCTTCTAACTGGTTCCTTATGGCCCTTGCTTTCTTCAGAACTGTTACAATGTCAGCATTGATCTCGTTCCTCAGTGATTTCACTGCTTCGGATTTGTGGAGTGACTTGCTTTCTTCGTTTGCTTGTTGAAGCTTTCCTAGTATGTCACGCAGGTAACCCATCTCTGTTTTCACCTTCTCTGCCTCTTCGAGGAAGAGACCCATGTCGGTGTCTAATTTGGTGGTGGAAGAGGTTAGTTCTACATTTGGGGTTGGACCAGCTTCCAAATCAACTTCGTCTTTCATGGCTGCTTTCTTTAGATCCACGTAATTCGTGAACGATTTGGTCATAAGGTCATTCATTTTCGAACTAAGTGAAAGAAAAAAAATTGAGTTTGGGAAAGTATGTGTTGATGATGAAGAAGAAGAAGAAGAAGAAGAAGAAGAAGAAGAAGAAGAAGAAGAAGAATTTGGGTGGAAGGTAAAAAAGCGAAGCTGATTTCAAAATAGAAAGGAAGTGAAGGTGTTTTTATGAGTTAGGAATGGAATGGACCACGAGGGTAACGGATAGTTTTTATGAGACAGTAGCTGTTACCATTTCCAACGGCTACATTTATTTTTAAACTTGACTGAACTCTTTTCCTTTCCTTTTTTAATTTGTTTTGGGAAGTGGGGTTCTATCGGATAATAAGAGCCCATTAGATCTGGATTGGATCTAGAGGTAAACTAAAATCTGTAAGATCTGTTAACGGATACTTGTGACTTTTCTTTTCTATTTTCTTTTTCCTGTTTTGAATGGTTTTGTATTATTTTTCTCAATTTCTCAATGCTTTGAATTGAATGAATATATATATATTTTTTTTAATGAAAGCAATGTTAGTAATCAGCGTTATTAAATTCGGATAAGTCATTTACTAAATCAAAACAATGGATTAATGGGTCACCAATTCACTTATTAAACCAATTGACTTGCTATACATTAAAAAATTCACTATCAGGGTGTTGGTTAAGTGGAAACAACTTGCCCCGATAAGAAGGAGAACCTGGAGAACCAGTATTCGAATCCTTTTATAGTCACCTACATTGGGAGACTGAGAACTAAAGGTAAAATTCCGCTCAATCAATTGAATCAGATATTAGTTCCATAATAGGCCCAAAGGACATAAGCCGTAGAGATATTCTGATGGACCCACTCGATCCAAAATGCTAATTAGGGTGAGTTACGAACAAGAAAATATTAAAAAATTCCAAAATTTTCTAAATAAGCTAATATAATTAAGCAAATTTTTAAATTCATAGTTTTATCATTAAATTCATATATTGAAAAAACTACGTGAAATTATTTTTATTATATCAATCAGCACAGTAAATTTGAAATTATTTTCACTCATTTATATTTTAAAATCTATTTTTAGTTTTCTTGTTTTCACTCCCTCTCCTTGTTTCACTCCTGCGTGTATTAAAAAATGTCAAGAAACTCAGCGGAGCAGTGATGGCAAGTGTCGAAGTTTCGTCAACGGAGTTCATAAACAACGATTAAGTTCAAAATTGGTGGGTGGCTGATTGGATTGGGTGGCCGATTGGATTCTATAAAGTTTCCCGGTTCACCCATTTTTCCAAAACAGGCTAAATTCCTGTTCGTATCGAGTTTCTTGCACGTCCGATCCGATGAGCCATCAGATCGACCATATGACTAATTTCCATTTTGATCACTAGTCCGAGCCAACTCAGCCAAGTTTGATAACATATTGCTAGTTATATACTAATTTCTAATATACTTTTATTATTTTTTAATTTGTATGCACTACACCGTCAACTGGTTATAAATCGACACATCATTGAAAATGTTTGACACTTATTACAACTACTTAAAAGTCGCCACACATATGATGATTTGTGATTGATAGACAGTGTAAAAAACTTTACATTGACAACACATCAAAAATAAATTATTTTATTATTATTATTTTGACAAAAAATTATTTTATTATTGAGTGAAGTTCATACATGATTACTTTATAGATGTGAATCCATGTGATTTATGAGTTTCACCTTAAATTCACTCAATAATATAAAATTTGTTAACTAGATTGCTAAAAAGTTGCTAGCATATTTCTTTTTTCAAAATGACTTTATAACAAGACCAGTTTTGGTGGTTGGGCTTTTATTTTTTTGAGTAACTAAGAGAAAATATTCCTATATCATATTAAAAGATTAAGTTATTTGTAATCAATCATAGGCTGCTTTTGAGCCCAAAAACCCAATCTATGAAAAAATTTAGGAGAGTAAACTGTGGCTCATTTCTGTCCATTTGGGCCAACGGGTTGGTCGAGTGACGGGTTGGTCGAGTGACAGGTTGGGTCGGGTGGTAGGTTGGCGAGCGGGCTAGTCTGGTTCGTCGTCTTCTTTCTCTTTCCTTTTCCCTTTCTTTGTCTGCAACTGCAGCATTAAGGTAAAGAGAATGCTCCTGGTGATATGTGTCTAGGCAATAGTGGAACTTAGAATTAATTGTTGAATTGGTGAGCTATGGTATAGGGTTTGTCAGCGGTGGAAAAAATTGGGAGTTTGGGTTCATTTCTCATTTCTCACTTCTCTCAAAAAACGAGCTTCATTTCTCACTTCTTAGTTCTCGATCTAGTTTCTCACTTTCTCATCACAATTGTAAAAGGTTTTTAGAAAACGAGCTGGTAAACGGAATAGCCCCATCCTAAGGTCTTTAGCATATGGAGCTGTATGGGTTAGGGTAAAAAAGCCCTACCCTTGGATGGACCGATAAAATAATAGCCCTTATGTAGGGCTGAGTGGGGTTGTCCCATGGACTTTGGCCCTATTTGATAGGTCTACCCTCGACCTCAACAAGGATGATGGTTCAATATTTCCTAATTGATATTAAATAGCAAGAGTCTAATGCTTCAAATTCAATCAATATATTTGGGAGCGCCTAATCACCAAACTTTGAACACATATACAATCTTTCTTTTTTTCTTTTTTTTCAAAGACTATCGTAGAAATGTTACAAATGTTTAAACTTGGCAAAAAGATGAATGAGGAAAAACACATGCACTTAAGTTACCCTAAAGCATCTAATCCTTATCATGTGTGTGGTCCATATTGCGATAAAAGAATGTTAGGTGCTGGTTCAGGTTTCCCTCACTTGGCTGCTAGGGTTTGACAAAATTTTCTAGGTAGGAGATGAAGTGTAAGTTACATGCAAAGTGTGTGACAAATATTTTCATATTTAAATATTTTTTAAATCTTGTTATATTATTCAATAACTATTATATTTTTGAACTGTTTTATGTTATTTGAGTGTCATATGGTTAGATGTATGCTACCTTAGCAATTTCTTTTAAATGGAAGGACTAAAATCGCCAAAGGGGGAAGGGGACAAATTTCACCAAATTAAAAAATATAAGGGACGAAAAGTGTATTTTAGCCTAATATTTTCTAATTTGATATTTTATTTTAAAATTAACTTATTTTATAAATATATAGATCATAGATTAATCCTCAAAACATTTTCTAATGTATAACCTTTTTTTTTTAATAATCAAATGGTGTTAAGTTGATGGTTAGTCGACTCTAAAAATTGGAGGAATATAATTCATATCATGTTTGAGATTTGTTATTAGCTTGATAAAACTCAAGGCGGTGGAGTGGAATTTATTCTATTATTATAATAATTTTTCATGCTTGAAAATCTGATTGTGCCAATTAAAGGAGTTATCACGATGTAGGAAGAAACATTACCTCAAATAGATGAAAGATAATAGACCGAACATGTCCATGTTTATAACTTTAGATTAAATGGTTATTTTTTTTTTCTAATAATAAAAATGTTATTTCTCTATTCTTTTTAAAAACCCAGCTTGGTCTTAACTATTTCTTTACTTGAGTTGTTGGCACGATATACTTTATTATTTATCATTTTTTTTTACCATGTTATAAGTGCGCAATATCCACTGACTTATTTGATGACTAATATTCACCAGAGAACCTAAGTGGTACCTTTAGTGGGATCTCCGTGAAATAGACAAGTGTAAACAAGAGAAGGAGGGTTCAATTGTGTCTACCAAACTTTTAGTAAAAACAAAATATTTTCGCAAGAACAAACACAGAGCACACAGGTAAAAGCTACCAGTCAGACAAGTCACTTGTTTGAATGTTTTCTCAGAGAAGCACACAAACAAATAAAAGAAAACTTGTTTGTTATTCACAGCTTTAACTCCTTTAGTTAGTTGACAAGTTAGACAAAACAAAAATTAAGAGATAAAGGAGAGAGATTAACATAGAAGTTTTATCCTGGTTCATCCCTTAACAATTAGGGCTACGTCTAGTCCTTGGCTTCAACAAGTTTTATCAACCATAACTGATCAGGTTACAGGACGGACAAGTATTGCTTTGCACACCTAGCCTCTCCAGGCTCCTAGACAAGTATTCTTTGCACACCCAGCCTCTTCAGGCTCACTCAGATTTGTTTGAAAGAAAGTGCACAAATACAACTTGCAAGTCATTCACAAACACTCAGAAGAGTGGACTAAATGTGAAGTTGAAAGACTGAGTAATAACTTCAAATGATTGAAGAATGAAAGAATGAAGAATTAATTACGTAGAGTATATTGTGACACCCGGGCTGATGAGGGCGGGGAGTGGTCGCCAGTACAAGAAGGCACAAACAAGGAGCGGCTGTAGGTAGGCTTCTAGGCAGAAGGACACATGAATGAACCAATTACACACCGGAATGAGAGGGATCCTGTGATTGTGTAGGTATGAGACTATATAGTAAAGGATGGCTTATATGAATTGATTAGTACTACCTATACCAACAAGATGCATCTTCTTTTTGGAAGCCCATCACTTAAGAACTCCACAGTTAAGCGTGCTTGACTTGGAGCAATTCTGGGATGGGTGACCTCCTGGAAAGTTTTCCCATGAGGGGTGTGAGAGAGGACAAAGCACGCTGAAAAGACCCGTGTTGGTTTGTGGGGGCAGTCGTCAATGCATAAAGCAGCCAAAGATGTTACAAATGGTATCAGAGCAGTACCTCTCCTAGTACGGTGTGGTTGCCCATCACTTAAGAACTCCACAGTTAAGTGTGCTTGACTTGGAGCAATTCTGGGATGGGTGACCTCTTGGGAAGTTTTCCTAGAAAGCGTGTGAGTGAGAACAAAGCACATTGGAAAGACCTGTGTTGGTTTGTGGGGACAGTCGTCAATCCATAAAGTAGTTATGGATGTTACATAAATGCTCTTGAGTCATTGTTGTGTGTCTTTTTCATCATCATGGTATTCTCTATTTATAACCTTCAATCAATTTTGATCCGTTAGAAACATTCCTTTGAGAATTTTGGCTTCAAGCAAAGCTCCATTAAATGCAATAGAGAGTCGTTCTGGGCAACTATTAATGCTTAGGAACGTTGCTTATACTCTAACAAGAGAAGTTCAGTGCTTTATGCTTTATTCAGCAACCAGATCAGAGTTTTTCATGTTGCTTTTGTACTTTGCTGTGCATATTTCCCTTTTCGTGTAACAGGTAATAAAGCACTTTGCACTTCTTTTCTAAGTTACAAGCTTGCTTTTGAATTTTGGTCTTTTGAGACCTTGATCCTTGGAAAAGAGGTATTCAACATATTCTAACTTGAGATGACAGCTCACGAAAGTCTTTAAGACTTGAATTTGTTCTTTAGAGAGTGTCATTAGACGGGTGAAGATGCTATCATTAGATGGGTTGACTTTACTTTAGAAAGTCAAAGATTTCATAAACTCTCAAGATGAGTGAGACATCTTCACCAGACGGGTCTGCACAGTAAGTAGACAGCTCAATAAACAATAAATAGTTCAATTAAATCATTGAACAAATGCTTAATTTTCATCAAAACTTAGGGCAAATGCACATTAGACATTTAGAGACTCAATACTCCCCTCCCAACTATGTTTTTTCCATCCACAGGAATCGAACCCGACACCTTACTTAAGGGATACCATCCCAGTTCCACTCGGACCAACATAATGTTGATGTATACTTTCTTCATATATAAAGAGCAATAATTATTTATTCATAAAAAAGAACAATAATGTTATTTGGGCATAAAAAATGGACAACAAGAAACAATTGGTTAATGATGTTTAAAATTGTAATTAATGACGTGTTGAACTTGATTAATGAGTATACATGTAATCGATGAGGTAAACTGACAACTTGATTAATGATATACAAAATTTTGATTAATGCAGCTTAGTGAATGATTAATGAGTTGCCCATATTAATATACCCATTAATCAAGTTAAACATGTCATTAACAATAATTTTGAACATCATTGACTAATTGTCAATTGTTGTCCCATTTTTGATGTCCAAATAAAGAACAATATAAAAAATGTTATGTATAAAAGGAAAATATTTTCTTCATTTCTTTGAGTAGTATGCACTGCTAGTACAAAAAGTTTTTCATTGGCATTTACTAACATTTTAACATATGTATTTTTATTTTAATAACAAAGAGATACATATAATAATAATGTTATTTTATCAATATATTATTGAATGTCAATATTAAAATCTTTATTTATTGACATTGTATAAAAATTACAGAAATGATATATGCACACCCAAGTGTGACACCCATACACTAACACCGTATGAAATACACTAGGGATTGGTGGCAATTTCGTAATATTTGGTTTAGGGCACATTTCAACTTTTTTCATTTCCCCCTCTTTGCTCTCTCATTCTGCGCACTTCTCCCTCTCGCTCTCTTATTCTGATGCTTCTTCTCCCTCCTCACTCACAAGTGTTTTCAAGCTATCACCTCTTCTCATATCTCCATTGATGAACCAAGGATAGTGTTACCCATTAACCCTGCACAGAACTCGACAAGACGTGGTGAAGGATGATCCTCCCATCCCTCTCGTGAAGACGACGACGACGACTCTCACATCCTTCTAATCGTGAAGATGCTCCCACCCTTTCTTTAAGCAAAGTAATCTTTCAGATGTTGGTTGAAGTATCTTGGATTCTAAATGCATTTTGTTTTTGTTTGTTTAGGGTTTATTCTATTGTTGTTTGCCCATTCTCATGCTCTTCATTCTTCTCAACTTGTCTGAAATGCTAGCTCTCATCTGGTTGAGTTGCATGAGTATAAAAATAGCTTTAAAGAGTGTCTCTAAAGTGTTTGATTAAATGTCTTAGAGCAAACAAATCCTAGCTCTTCTCTATGCAGAAACTATGATCATGCAGGAATGGATATGTTGTGGCTTGGATTTTTGGTCAACCACGATTCTGGTATTTTTTGCTGCAATACCTGCGTGGGGTGAGATATGTATCTTAGTGAAATGTAAATTAGTGGGTCAAATATTATATGCAGGGGATTGGGTTTTAGTTGCTTAAAAAGCTACAGGTTTTAGACAATGCCCAATATGGATAGCTTGGGGGAAATACAAATCTGTTATGGAAGCATGGTCTGATATAGAGAACTTCATTGCCCCTCATGAAGTCTATTTATTACACTACTGCTTGCTATTTGTAACTTATGATATAGAAAATTGGATAGATAGCATATAAATGCAAGTTAGTAGAAGGTGGCTTTCTATAAACTCATAAACTTGGTGGTGCAAATGACTTTGAAGCAAGCTCATGGTAGAATTATTGGAATGTCTAATATTGGATAAAATGAATTATTGGAATGAACAATAAGGCTAAATACAAATGAAGATGATAATATATTTGAAGAAGCTTCAAAATTAATAGTTATGCTAATTTAATATTGGAGTTTGTCCAATTTAAAAGTGATGGCTGCTTTTTTTTAAGGCTTCTTTATGCTTGTGGTTTTTCAATCAGATTGTTTAGGTACTTATAGACTTTTGTTGGGTGGCTGTTTTAACATACAATGCTGATTTTGCAGGTATTGACAGCATGGCATTGAGAAACGATAAAAATTTAAGGTTGGGACATGCATGTGCACCAAGAAGGTTGCTTCAAATTAACAGAGGCATGACAATTGCACAACAAGACCAAATTAAGAACACCCCATTCCGGTGGGTTATGAATATGCCGGATAATTTGAAAATATATGGTTTACTATTGTGGGAACTAGCTAGTATATGGGATGAGCGTTGTAGGGGATTTATTGTAAGGAGTAGAGTGGTTCATTTTACTCCGAGTGATGTATGCTTTGCCTTAGGACTTCCCGTAGTAGGTGAACATGTGCCGGTTGATGAAAATGAGGAATGTAATACTTTGGCTTTGTTTGAAGGGGGTGAGGTGACCGTTGATAGAATTGCTGATATGCTTCCTTTGTATCAGGGACGATGTTGCTAATTTTTGTAGACTGTATATACTCCTTGCAATTGGAGAGTTTTACTTTCCTAGTTCAGGGAGACTAATATGTACTGGATTAAACTGCTAGATGACATAGAGTCCCTAAATAAGTATAATTGGGGTTTAGCGGTGTATAATTTCTTGGTTGAGAGTTTAAGCAAAGCTTCTTGTGCCATGAGAGGAGGAAAAATCAAAGCCAAACACATATACGTGGATGTGCAGTTGTCTTATAGGTACCTATATCCTGACGTGTTATATCACCATGTTTTTTTCTTTTAACATAACATTGCAGGTATATTAATATTTGTTGCAGATTTGGGCGTTGAACCACCTCTCGGTGGGGGAAACACCCCGCATCCCTAATAGGTTCCCTTTCCCACGCTTCTTAAATTGGAAAGTTCTGCATTTGTTCAGGAAGAAAATAGAAGAAGCATTTGAAAACAATGTGGTATATATCAAAGTTATTTGTATGTATAAGAAGTTGAAAATTTATATACAATGTGTATTTGATGTTTGTCTCGTGTTAGCATATAACTGTACACTTAACAGCGACGCCTGAGGAGCTTGAATTTCAAATGGTCAGGGAGGCATTGCAGCAGGCAGAGCACCAATTTGTGCATATTACTGAATATCAACAATTGGTAGTAGAGAATAAGCAGTTTCAAGAGAGGATTTCCATTCTCGAGGCAGAAATGAAGAAGCTTAAAGAAGCTTTTCATCAACGCCAATCAATGACCGAACCTGAGAATGAGTATGGAGGAGGGTCTCCATCAAGGGTTGATCATGCATCCCAGTGGTGTCCATCTCCTGACACTGATATTGATGCTTGTAACACCCCAATTTTTTCTGCTTGTCTGTAAATTATGTTTATGTGCGTAATTAAGATTTTATTTTTATAAATAGTGATAATTATTTTGATAAGACCAAATTAAGTCATCTTTATTTATTTTATTTTATATTAAAATTTTACAGTTGAATTTTCAGCAGAAAATTTCTGACGTTTACGGTATGAGTTTTCGCCGTCAGTTAAGCCCTACTGACCCGAAAATAATTTTAAAAAATCAAAAAATTAAAATTTTATTATTATAACCCAGTTATAATATTTTTATGATTTTAGAAATTAATTATTTTTTTATGAATTTTTTTTGGGCGAAATTTACGAATAAAAATACGATCGGTTTTTACAGATACGTAACAATCGGTACCAGAAGAAACCACAATAATTCAATGTAAATTTTTCCAGATTTGGAAATATTTTTAGTTGATGTGAATAGTGACCCTTGTCACTATTCAAACACTATTTATGACTATGGTAATTATTGTTTTTCATTTCCTAAAAAAACCATCATTTTTTTTTTAGTTTTAAAAATTTGAATTAAAATTGATAAAAATGAGGAAACTTCCTCGGATTTGAGAGAGGGCAGCGCCCCCCCTCCTATAAATACCCCCTCATTTTCTCATTCATTCATCACTTGTTCATTTTGTAGCCAAACTCTTGCCATTTTTTTTCTTGAAATTTCTTTCATCTTCTACCTTAAGCTTTAAAGCTTGGAAACTAATTATCACTCACACACTCATCTTTTGCTCATCATCATCTTCAGTTTGAGGGTATATGTCCTTAACTCTTACTCTTGTTTAAAGTTCCTTTTATAATCTTTGCATGTTCATGGTTTTTGTTAAAATTCTTTTAATGCATGTTTGTAAACTTAGCTTGTTTAAGCTTATCATCATTTTTACAATTCTTTACAACCTTTGCATGTTGAAACAAAATCTTCCCATGACCTTGATAAGGGGTAGCCGAAACCTCATGGAGGAAGATTGATGATTCTACTAAAATTTTTACATGCATGTTGGTTATTTAGTGTTTATACTATATAGTTATGATTTTAACTTATTATTTTTCAAAGAAAGGAATTATTTTAACACACAAATCAGTTTTAACAAGTCCTAAATTTTCTTCACTTTCATTTTATGAATTTCATATAATCATAAGTTCATCCAACCCTGTGATCTTAAGGTGGTAGAAAAACACCTAGAGGGAAAAAGGGTGAACTTGATTGAAAATCACACATGCAAGACTTGAAACATATTGGTTGTATATTTTCTTTTTATGTGTTTTGTTAATAATATGTTGTCCTTCCTCAATAAGATTTCATGGCTAAGACTCTAAAATTTTAGAGTTAATGAAGCCTAGCTTTTAATCTTTTGGAAGGAGGCATGTTATATAAAATGTATTCTTTGCATGGATGTTGTAATGTGGAGTTGGAAAATTTTAAAGTTCTTAGCCTTATATTTTTTTATGGCCGAAACTCACTTGATGAGTTGATGAGGCTTGAATAATTATTTTTGAAGTTAAAAAATGCCTAACACACTATAGTATTTACATGCATAAAATTTAATTGTTGAAAAGTAATGTTTTTACACTATTTTAGTTAAAGGCCGAAACCTATGGGTAATGATGCCAAGGATTTAAAATTTTATTTTCAAGGTTTTGAACCTATGTTTGTATTTTAAATACTAGTAGAAATTAAATACAAAAGTTTGGTGCATATTTAAAATTTCTAGCTTGGTTTTTCATGACATGGCCGAAACATACATGAGAATTTTAGGATAAGTTGTAAAGATTTTTAACTTAAGTTAAATATGTATTTTGGTTTAGATTTGAAATCGTGACGGTCGTGGAATCGTTTCGTTTTAACTAGTCAATCGGAGCTTTTAAATGCCGGATTTGAGGTAAGGGGAGATAGCCTAAGGGATGATATAATTATGATAACTATATGCTAGTATGTTTGGATTGTTTGATTTTGTTGATTTCTGTTGATGTGTGGAAAAGATAAGTTGTTATATGATTATGTGACTTAAATTATGATATAGTTGTTGTTTTAGTGATTATGTTGAATCGTTTGATTTATGCAGCTTTGATGATGTATTGTATTGAAATATATGCTTAAATATAATATGTTGTTTATGTTGTAAATTGTTGAAGTTTGTGATTGTTGCATAGTAGCTTAGCCATTTGGTTAGAGCCTAACCCTTAAGGAAAGATAAAAGCATTAAGAAAACTATACACAAGTTGAAGATAAATGTATTTAAGTTGAAATATATTTTTGGGAAAAGTAAATAATTTTATTTACTTAAGTGGAAATTTTAAGAGATTGAAAATAAAAGATTTTATTCAGAAAAAGAGAAAAGAGAATTATTTTGGAAATATTAAAATGTTTTCTATAAAAGCTTAAATTTTTGAACTATTTTATAACTTTTGGAATTTTATTGTATGTTTTTCTAAATGAATTTCAAAGGAGAAAAATGTTTTTTTTTTTTAAAAATTCGTTAAAATAAAGTATCTGATGACTTGGATAAGTCACGGAAGTTTTGTTTTTGGATTTTGTATTTTCACCTAGCGAAAAAGAAGAGTAATTGAAAAGTTGAACATAGTGACCGAGACGTCAGGTAACTAGTGTTTTTAGAAGCACGTTGATCTATGATCCGTGTTACGTTGTTGCGGACTATGTTCCAGTGAATGTTGCTATGGACTGCTGTTCCATATGCGTTGAATGGAAATGATAAAAAGGTGAAAACGGTTTTCTACGACCACAAAGTCCAAGGACTGATGCATAAGTCGGGGACTGTTGTGATTCGGCACTCGGACCTAAGGTCCTGTGTTGATAATAAAAGTTGTAAGACATTTAAAACATTGGAAAGTCGTGTGCTCTGAGCCTCGATAAAGCGGAAAATATCAGAACACAAAGAAAAGTTGAAAATAAAATGTTTTACATGCATTGATGTTTTTGGCAGACGTGCCCACGTTGTTCGTATGAATAGCTGGAAGGGTCAGGTATTTCATACTACGTTGCAGTCATTGTGCCTTGATGGACAATGAAGTCTAGTAGCCGTGATTACTGTGCCTTGTGTTGGACAGTATGCTATGGACATTCCACACACATTGCGCACTGTGCCAGGAGGTTTGGACAGTGTAGTGGAAATTACGTTGTGCCTAATATACCTGGCAATCGAGCCTGATCAGCTCCTTTTAAAGAAAGTTGAAAACTCCGGTTGCATTAAAGTTGAAATTTTCATGAAAATCATAGTTTTTCAAAGTTGATTGATGACTTAAGGAGCTGTTATATTGAATTGAATATTTTATATATTGGAATTATGATAATATCTGTTGTATATGATGTTTGTGTTGCAAGTATGTAGTTTATTAAGATTATCCATATGCTGGTATCTCACCCTTGCATTTTGTCGGTTTTATTTCATTGTGGCGTATATTATTGTATCGTAGAGTAGATGATCCCAGACACGCCTCTGCTACACTCCCGGGCGCGAGCCCTCATATTTGAAAATCGTTTTGACCCGGATGCGTGGGATTTTGGACCAGGAACCCACGAGGCCCATTACACAAGTCCAGTTACTACCGTCGAGGGCAGCATTGCGAACGGACCTATGAGGAGTGTTCGTGCCATTGAGACAGTGCAGATCACGTTACCACCTTCAGACCTCTGTCTCCAGCATTGGGCAGCTCATGACTTAGTGGTCCTAGGACAACAACCACCGCAGGATTTGCCACTTGAGGAGGCACCCATTGCCTAGATAGATGCGGATCCACAGGAGCCTATGGAGGAGGATCCTGAGGAGGATCTAGTGGAGGACCCTGCAGAGGAGATAGATGAAGACCCTTAGTATTACCCTCTGGACGAGGATGACGATTCTGATGAGGATAGTATGGTGGAGGATCCCTCCCCGGTTGTGTCTCCACAGGGTGGAGATAAGTTTGGTGGTCTCCCGAACGGACACCACTAGGACTAGACCATCCTTAGAGTTGTCTTCGGTGGTAGTAGTGTTTAAAAGCTGTCTTTGTTTTTTGTATCTGACTATGTCCCTCTAGCTTAAGTTTAACTCTTTTCAAACCTGTTGATAATGGTTTCTGTTGATATGAAGAATTATGTTGTAATCACTCTATGTACTTCTGTCAAGTAGCCTGTCATCAAGAAGGCTTGGTAATTATATGAGAAGTTGTTATGTGTGCCTATGATGTTATTTTATTAGTAATTATATCAAAAATGTTTATGATCAAAAGTTTTATGATATCCCAAGGCGGGTAACATTCAAAATAAATATATATTTTCTGAAAGAAAATCGACACATTATTAATAATCATATTTTCTTAAACAAGTAGTAATTAATGTGACGCTCGGGGAAAGGGTGTCACATATTAGGGTGGTATAAGAGCTGGTCGAGTCTTTCGGGAATCTTTGGGAATAGGCCTGTTGTGTTTAAGTTGTGTGATCTCTGAATAGGCTTGTTCGAATTACTTCTTAGAAGTAATAATTGTTGGAAGTGATTGAAATGCTCTCATCTAGTTGCCATTTAACTGATTTTTATCTTGATGGATCAGTTATGGAGCTAGACGCCGGACGTGGACGTGGCCGTAGGGGAGGCCGTAGAGGTGGTTTCGTTGGTGGACGTGGACCTGATGGTGGGGGAGCAGATTTTGCAGCTCAAGCTATGGCAGATGTTGTTGCTGCCATTGCCCAACAAATCGCTACTATGGCTGCACATCACCAACAGGAACAAGCTCGTGCGGAACAAGCCGCAGAAGGGCGGGCTCTGACAACCTTTCGACGACAGAATCCACCACAGTTTCATGGGGATGATGATCCGGTTAAAGCAGACTTATGGATTCAAGAGATCGAGAAGATTTTCGAGCTGATAAATAGTCCTGAAGCGGTACGAGTGCCGTATGCTGCTTTCTTACTAATGGGAGATGCTGAGTATTGGTGGAGAGGCACCAGATAGATTCTCAAGGCGAATCAACAAGAAATCATTTGGGAGGTTTTCCGTACTGCATTCCTGGACAAGTACTTTCCACAGAGTGTTAGAGGTGAGAAAGAACAGGAATTTCTGCGTCTTCGCCAAGGAGACATGACTGTTGGAGAATATGCGGCTAAGTTCGAGTCATTGGCCAAGTATTTTCGTTTTTTCCAAGACAATCCAGATGAGAGCTGGAAGTGTGAAAGATTTGAAGGAGGATTGAGGTATAAGATCAAGGGGTCAGTATTGCCACTGGAGATCAGGAATTTTTAGGCTCCAGTGGAAAAATGTAGAAAAGTTGAACAGATGCAGAAAGGAAAAGACAATCAAGGGAATGTTGGTGGACCCTCACGATCAAGAAACCAATTCCAAGGCCAGAACCAGAGGGGTAAGCAAGCTCAGAAAAAGCCATACACAAGACCAGCTGGGAACAACCGGAATCAACAACAGTACCATCCCGTGACCTCGGTCTCTATAAGTGTTAACCAGAGGAGTCAAGGGCAAAGTCAAGAGAAGAAATGTTTCAAGTGTGGAAACCCGACCCACTTTGCTGATGTGTGTCCCGTGAGAAGGATGAAATGTTTCAACTGTGATCGAGTAGGGCACCTGGCAAGGGACTGCAAGGCACCAAAGCGGGAACTCACTGTCAACAATACCAGAGTTTCCAAACCAACAGCAAGGGGAAGAGTTTTTACCATGAGTGGTGCTGAAACCTCTAACTCCAAGGACCTTATGAAAGGTAGCGGGGATATTGCCGGTAATCTCTTAACTATGCTTTTCGATTCTGGTGCGACGCACTCATTCATCTCAAATGATTGTGCGAGACTGTTAGCGTTGCCTGTTACTTGTTAGCCGTATGATTTGATTGTCTCAACTCCTACCTCTGAACCTATCACTGTTAACTCAGTATGTTTGAACTGTCCGATTATCATTCAGGATCGACACTTTCTTGTTGATCTGATTTGTTTGCCCTTAGTGCAATTAGATGTGATTTTGGGAATGGATTGGTTGTCTTCCAATCATATTCTTTTAGACTGTACTCGTAGATTATTAATTTTTCTAGACCCCGAGATTTCTGGATTTCTCTCTACCCACCAAGTGAAATCTTTTTCGAAGGAAAAGGATCAGAAGTGTTTACATTTAACAAGTTTAGAAATTGAGGAAGAAGTTATTATAGATACGATACCATTCGTAAGAGACTTTCCGGAGGTGTTTCCTCCCGATGTACCTGGATTACCCCCGGTGAGAGATATCGAATTCTCGATTGATCTTGTTCCAGGAGCCGGTCCGATATCGATTGCTCCGTATCGGATGTCACCAACAGAACTCGTAGAATTAAAAGCCCAGTTGCAAGATCTGTTGTCGAAGCAGTTTATAAGGCCAAGTGTTTTCCCGTGGGGAGCACCTGTTCTTTTAGTACGAAAGAAGGATGGAGGATCGAGACTTTGCGTAGATTATAGGCAACTCAACAAAGTGACGATTAAGAACAAGTATCCGTTGCCGCATATAGATGATTTGATGGACCAACTGCAAGGAGCAGCTGTTTTCTCAAAAATTGACTTGAGGATAGGATACCATCAGATCAGAGTAAAGACTGAAGATATTCCAAAGACTGCTTTCCGAACGCGTTATGGGCATTATGAGTATCTTGTAATGCCGTTTGGAGTAACAAATGCCCCTGCTGTCTTCATGGATTGCATGAACCGAATTTTTCGTCCGTTCTTGGACAAATTCGTTGTTGTGTTCATAGATGATATCCTCATTTATTCCCGGAGCCATGAGGAACATGACGTGCATCTGCAACAAGTCTTACAGACCTTACGGGAGAAGGAACTTTATGCAAAACTCTCTAAGTGTGAGTTTTAGCTTGAGGAGGTGAAGTTCTTAGGGCATGTGATTTCCAAAGAAGGGATTGCTGTTGACCCTGCTAAAGTAGAAACCGTACTCTCTTGGGAAAGACCAAGGACGACAACAGAGATTCGAAGTTTTGTCGGCTTGGCTGGATACTACCGGAGATTTATTGAAGGATTCTCCAAGATGGTAGCACCGTTGACTCAGCTTACATGAAAGGATCAACTTTTTGTGTGGACGGAAAAATGTGAGGAAAGTTTCCAAAAGATAAAAGAACGCTTGACAACTGCACCAGTGTTAATCCTTCCTGATCCCAATGAGCCTTACGAGGTGTACTGCGATGCTTCATATCAAGGCTTAGGCTGTGTATTGATGCAACACCAAAAGGTTGTGGCTTATGCGTCATGCCAGTTAAAGACTCATGAGAAGAACTATCCGACTCATGAGCTAGCCGCTGTGGGTTTTGCACTGAAGATGTGGAGACATCATCTGTATGGAGCCAAGTTTGATGTTTTCAACGATCACAAAAGTCTGAAGTATCTGTTCGATCAGAAGGAACTCAACATGAGGCAAAGAAGATGGATGGAATTTTTGAAGGACTATGATTTCACGTTACAGTAACATCCTGGAAAGGCAAACGTTGTTGCAGATGCGTTAAGCCGGAAGGTCATTCATGTCTCAGCAATGATGGTGAAGGAGCTAGAATTGATCGATAAATTTCACGACCTCGATTTAATGATGGAGATAAGTCCAGAAAAGATCAGTGTGGGAATCATTAAAGATCTCAAGCGGATTGCTGGAAGAAATCAAAGAACAACAAGCTTCTGACATGTACCTCCAAGAAAAGAAAGAACTTATAGAACAAGGAAAAGCACCGGAATTCAGTTTGGGACCAGACAACATTTTGAAGTGTAAGGGACATGTCTGTGTACCTGAAAACCCAGAGATGAGAAAAATGATTCTTGAGGAAGCACACAAGAGTAAATTAAGCATTCACCCAGGAGCAACCAAGATGTATCAGGATTTGAAGCAGAACTTTTTGTGGCCAGGCATGAAGAAACAAGTGGCAGAATTCGTGGCATGTTGCTTAACTTGTCAGAAGGCGAAAGTAGAACATCAACGACTCGGTGGAATGTTAAAGTCTCTGGACGTGCCAGAATGGAAATGGGAAAGTATATCCATGGACTTTGTAGTGGGATTACCAAGGACTTCAAAGGGTTTTGATCCGATTTGGGTAATCGTGGACAGGCTAACAAAGTCAGCTCATTTCTTACCTGTCAAGTCAAATTACAAGGTGGAGAAGCTAACTGAAGTGTATATTAGCGAAGTGATCAGACTCTATGGTGTACCCTCTAGCATCGTTTCAGATCGAGACCCGAAGTTTACTTCGCGTTTCTAGGGAAGTTTACAGGAAGCGCTAGGAACCAAGTTAAGGCTCAATTCGGCGTACCATCCCCAAACTGACGGGCAAACAGAAAGGACAATTCAGTCACTGGAAGACTTACTGAGAGCGTGTATTCTAGACAATCGTGGAAGTTGGGACGACCTTTTGCAACTCATAGAGTTCACGTACAATAATAGTTATCATTCGAGTATAGGGATGGCACCCTATGAGGCTTTGTGTGGAAGGAAGTGCCAAACGCCGCTGTGTTGGTACCAAGATGGAGAAAGCGCCATTTTAGGACCCGAAATTGTGCAACAGACAACGGAGAAGGTGAAGCAGATCCGTGAAAGAATGAGGGCTTCCCAAAGCAGACAGAAGAGTTACGCTGATCGAAGGAGAAGACCTCTGGAATTCAAAGAAGGCGAACATGTATTTCTGAGGGTAAATCCTACAACTGGGGTAGGTAGAGTTATAAAATCCAGAAAGCTCACTCCTAAGTTTATTGGACCATACCAAATTCTTCGTCGTATTGGTCCAGTAGCTTATCAAATCTCTCTGCCACCTTTTCTTTCAAATATCCATGATGTCTTTCATTTCTCCCAATTGAGAAAGTACATTTTCGATCCTTCACACATCAATGAACCTGATGTTTTTCAGTTAAATGAAAATCTATCCTATGAGACTTCACCAGTAAGGATTAAAGATAGAAGGATTAAGCAACTCCAGGGCAAACAGATTCCATTAGTTAAAGTTGTTTGGGATGACACAACTGGAGAAGCAACTTGGGAAGTAGAAGATAAGATGAAATTACAGTATCCTGATTTGTTTTCAGATACTTAATTTCGAGGACGAAATTTCTTTTAGGGGGGTAGTAATGTAACACCCCGATTTTTTCTGCTTGTCTGTAAATTAAGTTTATGTGCGTAATTAAGATTTTATTTTTATAAATAGTGATAATTATTTTGATAAGACAAAATTAAGTCATCTTTATTTATTTTATTTTATATTAAAATTTTACAGTTGAATTTTCAGCAGAAAATTTCTGACGTTTACGGTATGAGTTTTCGCCGTCAGTTAAGCCCTACTGACCCGAAAATAATTTTAAAAATTCGAAAAAATTAAAATTTTATTATTCTAACCCAGTTATATTATTTTTATGATTTTAGAAATTAATTATTATTTTTTTTATGAATTTTTTCGGGCGAAATTTACGAATAATAATACGATCGGTTTTTACCGATATGTAACAATCGGTTTTTACCGATATGTAACAATCGGTACCGGAACGAAACCACAATAATTCAATCTGAATTTTACCAGATTTGGAAAGATTTTTAGTTGATGTGAATAGTGACCCTTGTCACTATTCAAACACTATTTATGACTATGGTAATTATTGTTTTTCATTTCCTAGAAAAACCATCATTTTTTTTTAGTTTTAAAATTTGAATTAAAATTGATAAAAATGAGGAAACTTCCTCAGATTTGAGAGAGGGCAGCGCCCCCCCTCCTATAAATACCCCCTCATTTTCTCATTCATTCATCACTTGTTCATTTTGTAGCCAAACTCTAGCCATTTTCTTGAAATTTCTTTCATCTTCTACCTTAAGCTTTAAAGCTTGGAAACTAATTATCACTCACACACTCATCTTTTACTCATCATCATCTTCAGTTTGAGAATATATGTCCTTAACTCTTGCTCTTGTTTCAAGTTCCTTTTATAATCTTTTCATGTTCATGGTTTTTGTTAAAATTCTTTTAATGCAAGTTGGTAAACTTAGCTTGTTTAAGCTTATCATCATTTTTACAATTCTTTACAACCTTTGCATGTTGAAACAAAATCTTCCCATGACCTTGATAAGGGGTAGCCGAAACCTCATGGAGGAATATTGATGATTCTACTAAAATTTTTACATGCATGTTGGTTATTTAGTGTTTATACTATATAGTTATGATTTTAACTTATTATTTTTCAAAGAAAGGAATTATTTTCAACACAAATTAGTTTTAACAAGTCCTAAATTTTCTTCTCTTTCATTTTATGAATTTCATATAATCATAAGTTCATCCAACCCTATGATCTTAAGGTGGTAGAAAAACACCTAGAGGGAAAAAGGGTGAACTTGGTTGAAAATCACACATGCAAGACTTGAAACATATTGGTTGTATATTTTCTTTTTATGTGTTTTGTTAATAATATGTTGTCCTTCCTCAATAAGATTTCATGGCTAAGACTCTAAAATTTTAGAGTTAATGAAGCCTAGCTTTTAATCTTTTGGAAGGAGGCATGCTAAATGAAATGTATTCTTTGCATGGATGTTGTAATGTGGAGTTGGAAAATTTTAAAGTTCTTAGCCTTATATTTTTTTATGGCCGAAACTCACTTGATGAGTTGATGAGGCTTGATTAATTATTTTTGAAGTTAAATAATGCCTAGCACACTATAGTATTTACATGCATAAAATTTAATTGATGAAAAGTAATGTTTTTATACTATTTTAGTTAAAGGCCGAAACCTATGGGTAATGCGGCCAAGGATTTAAAATTTTATTTTCAAGGTTTTGAACCTATGTTTGTATTTTAAATACTAGTAGAAATTAAATACAAAAGTTTGCGCATATTTAAAATTTCTAGCTTGGTTTTTCATGACATGGCCGAAACATCCATGAGAATTTTAGGATAAGTTGTAAAGATTTTTTAACTTAAGTTAAATATGTATTTTTGTTTAGATTTGAAATCGTGACGGTCGTGGAATCGTTTCGTTTTAACTAGTCAATCGGAGCTTTTAAACGCCGGATTTGAGGTAATGGGAGATAGCCTAAGGGATGATATAATTATGGTAACTATATGCTTGTATGTTTGGATTGTTTGATTTTGTTGATTTCTGTTGATGTGTGGAAAAGATAAATTGTCATATGATTATGTGACTTAAATTATGATATAGTTGTTGTTTTAGTGATTATGTTGAATCGTTTGATTTATGCAGCTTTGATGATGTATTGTATTGAAATATATGCTTAAATATAATATGTTGTTTATGTTGTAAATTGTTGAAGTTTGTGATTGTTGCATAGTAGCTTAACCATTTGGTTAGAGCCTAACCCTTAAGGAAAGATAAAAGCATTAAGAAAACTATACACAAGTTGAAGATAAATGTATTTAAGTTGAAATATATTTTTGGGAAAAATAGATAATTTTATTTACTTAAGTGGAAATTTTAAGAGATTGAAAATAAAAGATTTTATTCAGAAAAAGAGAAACGAGAATTATTTTGGAAATATTAAGATGTTTTCTATAAAAGCTTAAATTTTTGAACTACTTTATAACTTTTGGAATTTTATTGTAAGTTTTTCTAAATGAATTTCAAAGGAGAAAAATGTTTTTTTTTAAAAAAAATTGTTAAAATAAAGTATCTGATGACTTGGATAAGTCATGGAAGTTTTGTTTTTGGATTTTGTATTTTCACCTAGCGAAAAAGAAGAGTAATTGAAAAGTTGAACATAGTGACCGAGACGTCAGGTAACTAGTGTTTTTAGAAGCACGTTGATCTATGATCCGTGTTACGTTGTTGCGGACTATGTTCCAGTGAATGTTGCTATGGACTGTTGTTCCATATGCGTTGAATGGAAATGATAAAAAGGTGAAAACAGTTTTCTACGACCACAAAGTCCAAGGACTGATGCATAAGTCGTGGACTGTTGTGATTCGGCACTCGGACCTAAGGTCCTGTGTTGATAATAAAAGTTGTAAGACATTTAAAACATTGGAAAGACGTGTGCTCTGAGCCTCGATAAAGCGGAAAATATCAGAACACAAAGAAAAGTTGAAAATAAAAAGTTTTACATGCATTGATGTTTTTGGCAGACGTGCCCACGTTGTTCGTATGAATATCTGGAAGGGTCAGGTATTTCATACTACGTTGCAGTCATTGTGCCTTGATGGACAATGAAGTCCAGTAGCCATGATTACTGTGCCTTGTGTTGGACAGTATGCTATGGACATTCCACACACGTTGTGCACTGTGCCAGGAGGTTCAGACAGTGTAGTGGAAATTACGTTGTGCCTAATATACCTGGCAATCGAGCCAGATCAGCTCCTCTTAAAGAAAGTTGAAAACTCAGGAGTCTTGCATTAAAGTTGAAATTTTCATGAAAATCATGGTTTTTCAAAGTTGATTGATGACTTGAGGAGCTGTTATATTGAATTGAATATTTTATATATTGGAATTATGATAATATTTGTTGTATATGATGTTTGTGTTGCAAGTATGTAGTTTATCATGATTATCCATATGCTGGTATCTCACCCTTGCATTTTGTCGGTTTTATTTAATTATGGCGTATATTATTGTATCGGAAAGTAGATGAACCCAGACGCGCCTCTGCTACACTCCCTGGCGCGAGCCCTCATATTTGTAAATCGTTTTGACCCGGATGCGTGGGATTTTGGACCAGGAACCCACGTAGCCCATTACACAGGTCCAGTTACTACCGTCGAGGGCAGCATTGCGAACGGACCTATGAGGAGTGTTCGTACCATTGAGACCGTGCGGATCACGTTACCACCTTTAGACCTCTGTCTCCAGCACTGGGCAGCTCATGGCTTAGTGGTCCTAGGACAACAACCACCGCAGGATTTGCCACTTGAGGAGGCACCCGTTGCCCAGATAGATGCGGATCCACAGGAGCCTATGGAGGAGGATCTAGTGGAGGACCCTGCAGAGGAGATAGATGAAGACCCTCAGTATTACCCTTTGGACGAGGATGACGATTCTGATGAGGGTAGTATGGTGGAGGATCCCTCCCCGGTTGTGTCTCCACAGGGTGGAGATAATTTTGGTGGTCTCCCGAACGGACACCACTAGGACTAGACCAGCCTTAGAGTTGTCTTCGGTGGTAGTAGTGTTTAAAAGCTGTCTTTGTATTTTGTATCTGACTAGGTCCCTTTAGCTTAAGTTTAACTTTTTTCAAACATGTTGATAGCGGTTTCTGTTGATATGGAGAATTATGTTTTAATCACTCTATGTACTTCTGTCAAGTAGCCTGTCATCAAGAAGGCTTGGTAATTATATGAGAAGTTGTTATGCGTGCCTATGATGTTATTTTATTAGTAATTATATCAAAAATGTTTATGATCAAAAGTTTTATGATATCCCAAGGCGGGTAACATTCAAAATAAATATATATTTTCCGAAAGAAAATCGACACATTATTAATAATCATATTTTCTTAAACAAGTAGTAATTAATGTGACGCTCGGGGAAACGGTGTCACAATGCTGAGATAGGCGGTGAGGGTCGTTTGAATGTTGAAAGAGGTGAGTGATTAGTAAACAAGCATTAGTTTATTTTTTCGTTTATTCATGTGTTATTGTAGATTGTCATGATGAAAGCACATTCATGAACTTCTCCATGTAGGTGAATATCTGATAAGTACTCCTATAGAGCATGCAAATGATGAAAATAATGATCCTCCGTCAGACATGGTTGGTGGACTAGAAGAAGTGATCATTGAAGATGGTGTTGGTAACTGTACTCCTCAGAAGCATGCAAATGATGAAAATAATGATCCTCCGTCAGGCATGGTTGGTGGACTAGAGGAAATGAACATTGAAGATGGTGTTGGTAACTGTACTCCTCAGGAGCATGCAAATGATGAAAATAATGATCCCCGTCAAGCATGGTTAGTGGACTAGAAGAAGGCAACATCGAAGATGGTGTTAGTAAGTAATTATTTGTGTATCCATAATTAAAAAATTCACTTGTATGAAGAGCTAAACTAATTAACATCTAACATATGGACCAATGTTTCGTAGGTGAACACAATGTGGAAGGTTTAACAAAACCTACATCCAACATCGTTACAAGAATTAAAGATAACCCAAGGATCCGTATCTAAAGTGTGTCAACTCAAAGTCCATATGTTGTGAAGACATTTGTGAGACAGAAGAAAAGGACAAAACTGAAATAGTTTGTCGATTGGATTTGTATGTGAGATATGGTTGTGGGGCAGAGCAAGGATCATGGTTGTGGGCATGTAAATTTTTTTGGGTTGTTGTGCAGAGCACCAATCATGGTTGAATATACATATTAGATATGCACCACAAAAGTCATGTGGAATTAAGTCATGTGAAACTCTTATTAACATATTTATTAGGTTGTTTTGAAAAGTTGTGCTATAAATGTATGAAAATATTATGCTCATATCTTTATGGTTTATTTGTTCCATTCAAGCTTTGTTAACAGGAGTGAAGCATTATTAGCAAACAATATTTATGGCTACCTGTAAAATGATTTAAGTAGCAGCATAGTAATTAAACAAAGAATACACTGAATTAACCAACTATTTTCAAAGGATTAATCACGTTTTTATGGTATGTTAAAAATTGTTGAAGCATCAGAGTTACCCATTAACCAAAGAATACACTGAATTAACCAACTATTTTCAAAGGATTAACCATGTTTTTAAGGCATGTAAAAAATGGGTGAAGCATCTGAGTTACCCATTAACCAAAGAATACACTAAATTAACTAACCATTTTCAAATGATTAACCATATTTTTAAGGCATTTAAAAAATGGTTGAAGCATCAGAGAAACCCATTAACCAAAGAATACACTGAATTAACCAACCATTTTCAAAGGATTAACTACGTTTTTAAGGCATGTAAAAATCTTATTTGAAGCATCAGAGAAACCCATTAACCAAAGAATACACTGAATTAACCAACTATTTTCAAAGGATTAACCACATTTTTAAGACATGTAAATTTTTTTTTTGAAGCATCAGAGAAACCCATTAACCAAAGAATATACTGAATTAACCAACCATTTTCAAAGGATTAACCACGTTTTTAAGACATGTAAATTTTTTTTTTTGAAGCATCAGAGAAACCCATTAACCAAATAATACACTGAATTAACCAATCATTTTCAAAGGATTAACTACGTTTTTAAGGCATTTAAAAAATGGTTGAAGCATCAGAGAAACACATTAACCAAAGAATACACTGAATTAACCAACCAATTTCAAAGGATTAACCACGTTTTTAAGGCATGTAAAATTCTTATTTGAAGCATCAGAGAAGCCAATTAACCAAAGAATACACTGAATTAACCAACCATTTTTAAAGGATTAACCATGTTTTTAAGGCATTTGAAAAATGGTTGATGCATCAGAGAAACTTATTAACCAAAGAATACACTGAATTAACCAGCCATTTTCAAAGGATTAGCCATATTTTTAAGGCATGTAAAATTCTTATTTGAAGCATCAGAGAAACCCATTAATCAAAGAATACACTGAATTAACCAACCATTTTCAAAGGATTAACCATGATTTTAAGGCATGTAAAAATCTTATTTGAAGCATCAGAGACACCCATTAACCAAAGAATACACTGAATTAACCAACCATTTTCAAAGGATTAACCACGTTTTTAAGGCATTTAAAAAATGGTTGAAGGATCAGAGAAACCCATTAACCAAAGAATACACTGAATTAACCAACCATTTTCAAAGGATTAACCATGTTTTTAAGGCATGTAAAAATCTTATTTGAAGCATCAGAGACACCCATTAACCAAAGAATACACTGAATTAACCAACCATTTTCGAAGGATTAACCAAAGAATACACTGATTAACCCGAAACTTCCTTCTTAACAGAGCATCAATGTTCCCATAAATAAACACATAGGTGATCAGTATATTTTTTTACAAAACCATTTACATAGGGTTGTACATCATTTACATATAGCAAGTCGTTATACAAAATCATTTACATAATAGACCAAGTCTTTGTATCTATCCACACATAATAGGTCTTATGCACACCAAAAACTAACCCTATAGATCTATGTACAAGATAATGGTTGTTTTATGCGGCAACCATGTCATACAAAAAGTGACAGAATTGATTTGCACCTGATCAACCTGCACTATCAATAGATGTTCATTAGTGAAGTGCTGGACACAAAACAATATACCACATTGTCAATGAGCACAACACAAGACTATTAAATAACATACCATCACACAAAAATTGTCTTCTTAATCTTTCATTCCATAAGTTTATGTGACAAGTGACTTAAAATAAACATATGTCACTAGTCAACACAAAAAATTCCACAAAATGCATATGGAAAGGTTTCCTTGAATATCACATTGTCACAAATTTGTACTGAACTGTGATGATCCCATGAAATCTATTTCGGACGTTGTCAAAAGATCCATGAATGATATATTACCTCCAACCTGGACAATACCATATAAGAAACTAAAATAAAAGAACAATGAACCAAGATATGCCAGACAATTTACATGCCTGTGTACATGGATTAATATCATCATTAAATGGAAGCTGTGAGATCTTGAGGAATCCAACCGTTGTCTTCAGTATTGGACTCTGCAGCATTTGTATTGATATAAACACCCGTTGACTGTATAGAGAAATAGTTAACTAATCAAATAAATGTTGAATTTCATGTCATCAATCAGAACATCAATTAACTAACTAGTTATACAAATTCTACACCACACCACACAAATCCAACAAATTATACAATATTAAACCACAACACACAAAACCAACCAATGTTACACACTTAACACAATCTTATAATTCACACAAACCATGACACTTGCATCCAGCAATTCTCTACTGGTCACAACCCTAAGAGATGATTCTACATGTAAGTTGCTTTCGCTCTGATGACCCACTTTTCCAAGATTGCATTCCTACACAATTGGACATGATAAGAAGTAAGATGAAAAAATTATCCACAGATATCTGTACTAAGTTATGGTTAATACTTAAATTATGAAAACAAACCCATACCTCAGTGGTCTGCTTGTCACCATTTTTCTTAGTTCGCTTCCTACACTTTTGCACAACTTTTTCAACTACAGATATTTTTCTCTTTAATGGAGGACGACCTTTACGTGTGACTCGCAATGGACTGCGAATTTGAGTAATATGCAAATCATCCCTTATGGTAATATTGTTTGGAATTGAGACATCATTGGATCTTTTGTCAACATTGAGCCCTGTTGCATCCATGGAGAGCAACTTAGATTTAATTTCACTCAGTCTTTCATGAAGCTCCTTAGATGAATCTTTAGACACGACAGCTACTTCAGCAACCTCATAGAAATGCTTGCACAATTTGTCAAATCTGTCCATTTGTGGCTTCATTTTAGTCACACCATAGCTGCTCTTGATGTATAAATGCTTCCTTTTTATTTTTTTGCTCCATCTAGATAATGCATACTTCATTGGCACATTCGGCACCCTCTCTTGAGTGCACGCACATAGCACATGACAACACAAAATACCCCTAAACTCAAACAACGAGCATTCACAGCTGACATCACGATTAAAGACAACCTTAAAGATACGCTCTTTTGTTCTATCTCCAAATAGAAGCTCCTCTAACACATGATAAGTAGCAAGATAACCCTCCACGGTTTTCAAGGATGTAGCACAATTAATTTTAGCTCTAAATTCAGCTTGAACTTCTTTAAACTTGGCATGCGTGTATTCGCCTTGGAATTTCTTTTCGATTGACGATGATGACCCACAAGGAATTGTTGTGTCCATTGATCAAAAATCAGCTTAAAATTCCTTTTCTGCTCTACTTCTGAGAGCATTATCATATTGTTTCACAAATTGATGCAGACTGATCGATGAGTTGATGTATCCATCAAAGAAAGCATGTATGCTCTCACTTCTCTGTGTTGTTGACATACCTGTCCAAAACTGAATTGAATTAACCAAATGTTCTCAAGTGATTGCTGTGGAAAACTGATTGAAGTTTCAGGATGACTCATCAACCAAATAATGAACTGTATTAACCAAATATTTGAAAGTGATTAACCATATATTATAATGCGAGAGGAAAACGAACGATCAAGTTTCAGAGTTGCCCATTAACCAAATAATTAACTGTATTAACCAAATTTTTGCAAGTGATTAACCATATATTTAAAATGCTGTGGAAAACTGATGTAAGCATCAAGATATCTAATTGACCACATACCTGCCCAAAAATAATTCCGCAGCATGGTTGGTGCCCATCTATGCCGCTCCCTGTACAACCCATTCAGCCAATCATTCTGTCCAAGATCAAATTTGTCAATGAAGGAACACCATTTCTTCTCAAAATCAGCTGCTGTGTATGTATCATAAACTGTTGCTTTCATTGCAGACTTAATCGTCTTATATTCACTATATTCGTTGAGCTTTTCAGGAATTTTTTTCATTATATGCCATTAACACCACCTATAACGAGTTGTAGGGAATACTAACTCAATGGCATTTTGCATAGCCTTACATTGGTCAGTCACAATACCCGCGGGTGCCTTTCCTAGCATACAACGAAGCCAAGATTGGAAAAGCCACGTGTCTTCTGATGAAACCAAACCACATCCAAGTAATGTTGATTGACCATGGTGGTTCACACCAACAAATGCAGCAAAAGACATGTCATATTTCTTGGTCAAATATGTTGTGTCAGAAGTCACAACATCTCCAAAAGATTCATAGGTAGCTCTACTTCTTGTGTCAGCCCAGAACACATTCCTTACATGAAAATCATCATCCAAATCCAACTCATAGAAGAAATTAATATTTTGTTCCCTCATTTGATAAAAGTAGCTTATCAATGCTTTGGCATCACCTTCTTTTCCAATGGTATGCCTTTCCTTGTTAACAAAATTCCTCACATTTCTTTCACAAAATGCTAAATTTTCATGGCCTCCAACATCCTTAACAAGAGATTGGAAAGTCTTATTGATCCTCACTCCTGCATCATCATTGATTTGGGTTGTTTTCTTTACATGCATGTTCATATTCTTGTTAGCCTTGAACAATCTTGATTTCGTAGGGCTGATCTCATGAGAGTGGCTAGGTTCAAACTTTTTAATGTACCATTGTCCATCTTCTGCCAACTTAGTAGTGATCTTTGCAGGACAATTATTTGCTTTAATCGGAAGTGTCTTCAAAGTACATGGAATTCCTGACCCACGAGAGCCTTCTCTTGAGCATGCTAGAATCATGTAATTTATCTCCCCATCCCAACCTTTTTTTGATGTTCGGATCTTCCAGCCAAAACCCTTTTTAGAAGCATACTTTCCAAAAAATGATTTCACCTCATCTGTGAAAAAAAAGACATCCCTGTTGCAGGCTCCCAGCTTGCATGTTCACCATTAAAGCTACCATCCAAGTTGTTTGAACTATCCATCAACTTCCACTTGTGGATGCCACACCAAATCTGCAAAAAATAAAAATAAAAAATATCCCAGTTAGATCCTTCAATAGATTTTTAAAGGTTTGTAAAAAGTAGTTTCAAGTATTGGAGTTACCCATTAACCACACAATACACTGAATTAACCAACCAAATGCAAAGGATTAACCATGTTTTTTAAGGTATGTAAATAGCTTCAAGTATCAGATTTACCCATTAACCACATAGTACACTGAATTAACCAACCATTTTCAAGTCATTAACCATGTTTTTTAATGTTTGTAAAAGAATAGTTTCATGTATTGGAGTTACCCATTAACCATACAATACACTGAATTAACCAACCAAATGCAAAGGATTAACCATGTTTTTTAAGGTATGTAAATAGCTTCAAGTATCAGACTTACCCATTAACAACATAGTACACTGAATTAAACCAGCCATTTCAAGTCATTAACCATGTTTTTTAATGTTTGTAAAAGAATAGCTTGAAGTATTAGAGTTACCAATTAACTACACAATACACTGAATTAACCAACCAAATGCAAATGATTAACCATGTTTTTTAAGGTAAGTAAATAGCTTCAAGTATCAGTGTTACTAATTAACTACATAACGAACTAAATTAACCAACCATTTTCAAAGGATTAACCACGTTTTTAAAGGTTTGTAAATGAATAGCTTGAAGTATTGGAGTTACCCACTAACCTCACAAAAGTGTTATCAACCAACCATTTTTAAGTCATCAACACGTTTTTTAAATTTTTGTAAAAAATAGCTTGAAGTATTGGAGTTACCCATTAACCACAAAATATCAGAGTTACCCATTAACCACACAATACACTGAAATAACCACGATTTGCAAGGGATTAACCATGTTTTTTACTGTTTGAAAAAATCAGCTTTCAGTATAGAGTTACCCATTAATCACACAATATACTGCATTAATCAAACATTTGCAAAGGAAAACATCATCAAACTAATCCCTATTTCTCGTTTAAAATTTCATTAGTTGTCCCAAAGTTATGTGCTTTACCCTATCTCTAAACATATGGACAAACACATAATATTGGAGCTCTTTCTCATTTTGGGAGAGGGTTGAGGAAAGATTATTGTTGAATGATTATTGGTGCTAACAAAAGAAACCAAGCAATACTAACCTCTATCAAAAGTATGCTCGAGCTTCTTCAACTTAACAACAACACAACTTCTTCATAGCGCTGTCACCCTTAAGCTGTGTAGGAGCTGAATTCTTTTAGAGTGGAGGATGAGTGACAAGGTTATGAGGTTGAGTGAGCTGACTGAGAGAACCATTTCCTTCTATCTCCAGCTGAGAGTGATGAAAAGGAGGGAAAACAAGGGAGCAGGAGGGCATAAAGAGAAAAGAAAGAGGGGAATGAAACAAAATGAGTTTTTGCGAAATTGCCACCGGTCCCTAGTGTATTTCATACGGTGTTAATATATAGGTGTCACATTTGGGCATGCATATATCACTTCTGTAAAAATTAAACTATTTATTATGATCTCCAGTTCTCGAGACTTTTTCTTAAAAAAGGTGTCATTGTCGATTGAATTTTTTTTTTTTTTTTTTATAAAAGAAAAGAAACCAACAACGGAGCGTTTTTCAGTCTGCCAACAAGCAAGAGTGCCACCTATCCGCTATCAACATTACCTTAGCACCTCCATCTTCATATCCTCTATTTCTCTGAAACACCAGAGTGAAAGCCCAAACACGCTCATTTCTCATCATCAACTCGTTGCTGTCTTCGTAACCCAGCCACATTCTTCAATTCAACTCGCATCCAAATCCCTCAAAACACAGAGCTGGAGTCACTTCAGAGCCAAAGCAGTTGAAGCTTCCTCCCCTCTCAACCTTAACCGGAAACGGTCAGATCCCCTACCGATCACCGTCCTCCGCCGAACTCCTGGAAGTCACCAACAACAACACCCCGCCGCCGCCGCCGCCGCCGCCGCCAAGCTGGAACTCGAATCCAGCAAAATGCTGAAGCACTCCTGCCGCTCGCAGCAGCAGCAGGAGGAGTCATTCTCCGACAAGATCTTCCAACTGCGAGGGGCATTGCTTGTGGTGGTTATCCCTCTTCTACTCGTCTCGTTAGTTCTCTACTTCATGCCTTCTAATAACGAAGACTACGCCCTCACGCACCGCAAGATTTCCCCCAATTATAGACCCTCTTCCTCTTATGCAGTCGTCTTCGATGCCGGTAGCTCTGGTAGCCGTGTCCATGTTTTCCATTTCGACCAGAATCTCGATCTCGTTCACATTGGCAAAGATCTCGAGCTTTTTGTGCAGGTGACTCAAATTATGGATTTTTTTTTTGGCTTCATAAGAATTTTCAATTATTATGTATAGAATAATACATGCTCACATCAATTTGGTTTATTTAAACAAAAATGTTATTTGGACATAAAAAATGGGACAACAAATGACGTTCAAAATCGTTTGAATTGGTTAATGATTACATGTTTAGTTGATGGTAAACTCGATAATTGACAACTTGGTTAATGATGTATATTAATGAGTTAGTACACGAGAAAAGAAAAACCTCATTTCATTACCTGAGAGTGTAAATACCTAGTCAGATTGGTTTTTCCCCGAGACTAATGACTGATAACAAAAGACAGAAAAGGACCATCTTGAGCGGTTTTTCACACTTCACGCACTAAAATGAGGTTTTTCTTCTCTAGGGACTAATGTGAAGTCAGTTACATCTTTTAAGGACCAATTTGGCTATCCACTTGTTTAAAATATGAAAATTGATTTAGTTCCAATGGTATTCCTGTACATCAATTTAGTCCTAAATTGATGCTTATTTTACAATATGAAGGATGTTCAAAGCTTTTGAAAGACCATCTCTTTTTTGTTTATTTGGTACATGAAAGACTAATTTAGGGTCTGTTTAGTTTACCTCCTGTTTCCTGTTTTCATTTCCTGATTTTAAGAACAATTACAATAAAAGTAAATACAAAATTGTTACTTTGTTTTCATTCCGTTTCCTGTTTCCAAAGATTTGTACAAGAAACACTGGGAACAACTTTTTATTGTAATTGTTAGCTCATGTATTCCAATTTGAGTATTTACTTCATATAAGTTATGTGTATGATTGCTTAAATTATTCAAATTCGATTCGTAAATAAAGGAATTATATTTCAAATGAGAAGTATTTTTATGAACTAAAATGTTAGTTAGTTTACTCATTTGTTTATTTTTTGAATGTTATTATGATTCTCCTTCTAGAGTGAACATAAATTTTTTTGGTGTTGCAGATTAAGCCGGGTTTGAGTGCATATGCACAGAATCCACGAGAGGCAGCTGAATCTCTGAGTTCTCTTTTGGATAAAGCGGAAAGTGTTGTTCCTCGAGAGTTTCGCCCCAAGACGCCCGTTAGAGTTGGGGTGTGTCCATGTCTCTCATCGTGCGCGCGTGTGTGTTCATTTGGATATCTAAACTAGTTGTATGCTAATGTAGGCAACTGCTGGTCTAAGGGCTTTGGGAGGGGATGCTTCTGATAGGATCTTGCAAGCGGTAAATATTGCTTGCTGTTTTTCTTTTTGTTGGTGTTGAATGCTTTTAAGTAGCAACTAGCAATTATCGTCAGCTAACTTTTGTTGCTTTCACATTTTGTTAATTAAGGTCAGGGATTTGCTTAAGCAAAGAAGCACTCTAATATCTGAGCCTGATGCAGTTACTGTGCTGGATGGAACCCAAGAAGGTGCTTTTCAATGGGTATGGTTTATGAATTTATTAGTGATTAGTGATTACTGATTAGTTGTAACTTTTGAATGCATTTAGACTAAAGTAGAATGGACAAGCTTTTAGTGATATTGATTAGAGTTAAAACTTTCTTATTAGCTTTCTTGATAGTTTATGACTTTTTGTTGATTGTGGGGCTTGGGATAGTGTACAAATGGTTTCATTGGGGTATGAAAGACTTGGCAAAATGCACTCTCTTGTATATCAACGAAGGAATGAAAATATTTTCACGAAAGTTAGCTAGAAATAGTATTATTCCTGAAATTTCTCTGTTTATGGCTTTGCCTATTTTTTATTTTAATGTTATTATGGATCTTTACAAACGGAACAGTCCTTGGTCTGCAGATATATCATATACTGCATACTCAACAAGATAAATATGACCGTTGGATTATGTACTATTGTGCATTGGTGCTTGTTGCTGTGTCGAGCTTCTTTTCTTTCCTGCATGCTGTTTACAACCTAGTCTAGTGCTTTCTTTGCTACAGTAGTTACCTTAATAACTTTCATGTTGTTCCTTTTCTCATTAATTGGTCCTTGAAACTTCAAAACTTGAACCGTATTCCCTGTAAGGTACACATTTTTCAAAACAACTGCCAGGATTTCAACGCTTTACTTCTTGAGTTGGTGGCTATATATATATATATATCAATCAGAAAGAGGGAGAGAGAGTGGAACACTGTCGTTTCTGGTGCTTTGTGGATTTTCTATTCCTTTCTCTCTACTTATCATGCTGTCATTTGGGGATATTTGCCCTCTGCTTTCACTCTTTTATTTTGAAAAAGAATCATAAAACAACTTCCTTACTCAGATTTATTCATTTCTTGATGTATAGTGCATATGAATTTGTGTAAGCAAGTTAAACTAAATTTTTTTTTTTGGGCACTTTTGAGCCCTGTAATTTGTTTAGATTTCAATTTGATTCCTGGACTTTCAATTGTGTTTAGTTCTTGTAATTTCTCAGAAGGTTCAATGCGGTTCCTCTATTGGCTGCATTCTACATTGCTAGAAATTAACTGATGTGACATGTTTATTGACTGTGTTGACATTTAAATATGATGAAATTGGGTGTTCCCCAAATACATCCGTGTTTTAATTTATTAAAATTATTATGTTAGATATGGGCCTTAATGGCCTCTGTTATGTTAGTAGGCCTGTTAGTAGTAGTTAATTGTAATGTGTTAGTCATCTATAAATAGAACTAGAGGGAGGGAAATGGATTCATTCAGTTAGACATTTTGAAGGTGGTTAGGGAGAGGGTCAAGCTCTCAAAACCTCAACAGGGCAGTTACATTTTCTTTCTCTCCTTTCTATTCTCTCGTATTTTACCTCTGTTTGGGATCATTTCCCTCAGAGATTCATCAATAATACAGTGTTATTCAGATAATTCCTTAGCAGATTTAACCAGTTCTATCATATTATTAAGAGAAAGAAGACAAATACTTGAAGTAAAAGGAACCCTCCTAGAAGTAAACAAAAAAAGGTAAAAAGGAATGCATTAGGTGAAAAGAGAAATCCAATCTCTTTGAAAATATCTAAGTGAAACACTACTAAACAAACCTTGTGCAGTCACTAATGTATATATTAAAAAGAAAAATCTATACCACAAATGAGAGGGATAAAACTCCAAATACATCCCTAAGTCACTGACAATTTTACTCTTGAAGACTTTCGTTTTAAAAAAGAATAAATTTGTCCATCAATTGGACAAGGCTTTTACAAGACATTTCTTTCTTTTTTTATCTGAGGGGGAGTTGGACTTAATTGCGGAGTTGGTCGATATAGCACTTTGTAGTCAATAGCTATGTAGTCACGGCGGATAGCGTAGCATAGCGGCCGACCCCTAAAACGCAATAGCTGTGTAGCAGGTAGCGGTATGGCCTCTACGCCGAAGTATAGGGAAACTATACAAGAAATTTATACCATACACATATGGAAGCTAAAAAATAGAAGAATACACAAAATTAAAGACATATTCATAACTACTAATTAATGTTCATTGTTACCTAAATGGAATCACTATCTCCAAGGTCTTCATCTTCATGTTCAGTCTCTTCACCACTACTGGACTTCAATTCTTCTACATCCTCCCCAGCTTCTGCCTCTATAGGAGCTTGGTCCCTCTTCCTCATTCTTGTTTGCTGCCTAGTCATTGTTGTTGGCTCACCAACTTCAGCCACATTAGCAACATCCCCCCAAGTCAATATATCATCCCCAAGACCAAGTCATTTTCAGCCCCTTCTCCACCTTCAACCATTTCTCCCGTCAACCACTCATTACAAAGATCAATGTCCTTTAAAGCAATGGGATTAATTAAGTTATGGCTGTCAAAGCGTTCCTTAAGTTTTTGGTTATACTTGACAAAAACCAAATCTTGCAACTTTTGATGCTCAAGCTTGTTTCTTTTCTTGGAATGAATCTATTTTAAAGTTAAAAAAAAGAATGTTAGTTTCTTTCACAACTACTATATCAATGTTTACAACAAATTAATACCATTTCACATTTACTTATGTTAGAAAATCAGAGAAATATCTGATAATATCTTTTCATATCTTAGAATATCCTAGGTGATGTCTTAGGATCTTACTTATATTTATGATTTTATTCTCTATTTGATCAAAACTAGTATTCTACTTTTAGTATAAATAGGACTATTAGGGTTGTCTTTTGTAATTACATCATCACCACATCTAATCAATATTAATCTTATTATTTGTTGGCTTATTTCTCTCTTTTCCTCCTTCCCTACCTAAAACCTTCCAATTCAACATGGTATCAGAGAGGTACCATCCTCCGTGACCTGCCTCGTCACTATTCTGCTGCAAAGTTCCGCTAAGTATGATGGAACTCTAATCATCTACTCAGCCATACAAAAAAAAAATCAACTTCCATTAGTCATCTTTATCTGCAATGTCGTCCGTCTAGCCTCTTTCTCCACCTTCTGGCGTAGTTTTCGACCTACAATCACACCATCCGAGTCAGCCATCGACGATCTGGCTTGCTATCCCGAAATCGCCCCAAGCCGACCGCCGACGCCCCCTCACGCGTTGTCGGCTTTCTTCCCAGTAGCCATAATTCAGATGGATTCGTAGAAAGGTACAAGGCACACTTGGTGGCCAAGGGGTTCACTCAGACCTATGGCATATACTACTTGGAAACTTTTGCTCCTGTGGCAAAATTGAACACTGTCAGGATTCTCTTATCCCTTACTGTCAACTTAGATTGGCCTTTGCACCATCTAGATGTGAATAATGCCTTCCTCAATGGTGATCTAGAAGAAGAGGTATACATGGATGACCCTCCTGGATTTGAAGAAAAATTCGGGTCAAATGTGTGTAAATTGAAGAAGTCACTCTATGGACTCAAACAGTCTCCGAGAGCATGGTTCGAAAGGTTCACCCAGTCCACGAAGAAACAGGGATACAGTCAATGATAAGCCGATCACACCCTATTCACAAAAGTTTCATCTGATGGGAAGATTGCTGCACTAACTGTCTATGTTGATGACATTGTTCTTACTGGGAATGATGTAATAGAGATGAGAAGGCTGAAGAAAAATTTGGCAGCAGAATTTGAAATCAAGGATTTGGGAGCATTGAGATATTTTCTTGGCATGGAGGTTGCTCGACCAAAGAAGGGAATTGTGGTTTCCCAACGAAAAAATATTCTTGACCTTTTGAAAGAAACTGGAATGAGTGGTTGCAGACCAGTCGATACTCCCATGGACCCAAATGTGAAACTTTGGGAGAAAGGAGATGTTTTTGTTGATATTGGGAGATACCGGAGATCTATGTTGCATAGGTACGGGTACGGTACCGGTACCCGGTACGGATACGGGTACGGGGTACAACATTTTTTGAAAAACTAAGGTACGGGTACGTTGGTATATATATATTTTTAAAAAAAATCATATATATATATATATGTCTGTGTGTGTTTGTGTGTGTGTGTGTGTGTATGTGTGTGTGTGTATAAAAGCTAAGAAGATTTATAGGTATCATATAACATAAAAAGGAGCTTAACAACAACAACATAGCATATCACAAAAAGAAACTATGTGTTCAACAACATAAAATCTAAGCATGAATATAAAAATCATGGTCTAACAGTCTCGATATCATTATTTCCTTGCCCATCATCAATAAAAAGAACAGCCTTCAAGTCTGGTTCATCAAGAGAAAGACTAGCAACTTCAAGAATACCTCTACCATGTGCTTGTGTCAGGGACAAATGGCAAACAATAGGAATCATCAAATAAAAAGTAGAACTTGTTTCAGTGTTTCCTACTTGCTAAGAGGCAGACGACAGATCAATAATCATAAAAAAAAAAAAGTATAGAAAGACAAAAAGGAAGGGACGAATGGAACATATCATTGAGGCGTCAAGATTGAAAAATGGAGTCCAAGAAGTCAGAACAATATTTTTAATTTCCAACAGGCGGCACTGTAATGTGTTTTAAGTTTTAACTTTTCATTTATAACTTATATTTATAGGGTTTTTTACCCTAAAGTGAAACGACGGTGTTTTGCTAAAATTTAGTTTCAGTTTAGGTAAATATATGCTATAGCCGTACCCCAACCGTACCCAAACCGTACCCCAACCGTATCCCGCGGAACCCAGCCGTACCAGAGAAGCGTACTCAACCCAAATTTCAAAAACAAAAAAATGGGTACGTACCCCGGCGTACCTGAGCCGTACCCGTACCCGGTACGTACCCACCCAGTACTGGTACTCCTTCAGAAATGGAGTACCCATGTTTCAGAGCCAGAGAATAGTTGATAAGTTAATCTACCTGTCTCATACTAGACCAGATATTGCTTTTTCTTTGAGTGTTGTAAGCCAGTTTATGCACTCCCCATATGAAGAACATCTTGAGGCAGTCTACAGAATTTTGAGGAACTTGAAGACCAATCCTGGGAAAGGACTGTACTTTAGAAAAACCAGTGAGAGGAATGTTGCAATTTTTACTAATGTAGACTGGGCAGGATCAGTCACCAACAGAAAATCAACTTCGGGATATTGTACCTATGTGTGGGGAAATCTAGTAATATGGAGAAGCAATAAACAAGGCGTGGTTGCTAGAAGTAGTGTTGAGGCTGAATTTAGAGCAATGGCCCAAGGAATTTGTGAAGGGTTGTGGATCTACAGAGTCTTGAAGGAACTCAAGATGAAGGTTGATCTTCCATTGAAGCTGTACTGTGACAACAAAGCAGCACTAAGCATAGCTCATAGAACCAAACACATTGAGATTGATCGCCACTTCATAAAAAAAAAATTAGATGCTGGCATTATCTGTCTTCCTTTTGTGACTTCCAACCAACAAACAACTGATATTTTGACCAAGAGTCTAGCAAAACCCTATTTTGAGCATTTGGTAGGCAAGTTGGGCATGATAGATTTCTATGCACCAACTTGGGGTGGGGGTGGGGGGGGGGGGGGGGGCTGTAGGAGAATCAGGAAAATATCCCTGATTTGATCCTCTTTGATCTTATTTTATTTTATCTTTATTATTCTGATTTTATTTTGTTTTATTTCCTTCCTTAATTATAGGAAGAGATTTGCTTTGATTTGATTTGATTTACTTTTATTGTAATCTCTCTATAAAAGAGACTCCTACTATGAATGAAATACACAACAGTTATTCCACTGCCTTCTATAAAATGAGAAGTTGAAAGAGGCTTACTGTATGATTGGGCAGGTTCTCCTTCAGATAGACATTCTACTTCAGGTTACTCTGTCCTTCTTGGAGGAAATCTGGTATCTTGAAAAACAAGAAACAAACTGTAGTTGTTAGGTCAAGTGCAGAAGCTGAGTATTGAGCTATGGCCATTGGAGCTTGTAAACTCATATGGTTAAAACAATCACTTTAGGAGTTGAAGGTTTACGAACCACAACCAATGAAGCTTGTATGTGATAATCAGGCTGCACTACATATATTTTCGAATCTAGTCTTTCATGAGAAAACTATGATTATTGAGATTAATTGCCATTTTGTTCGGGATAATGTTTAGTCTACAGAAATTGCTACTGTTCGAATGACCAGCTTGTTGACATTTTCACTAATGTTCTTAGATGTCCTTTAGTCAACTGTATCTGTGACAAGCTTGGCACCTATGATATATAACTAGCTTGAGGGGAGTGTAAAATATCCGTGCTGATATGGCTGCCTTATTTTGTACATAAGTTAGAATCAATAAAGATAAAATAGGATATATTATTTTATTAGATTAGGATTGCATATATTGTAATTAATGTCAAGTCTATTATATAATGAACCTTGTGTAGTCAGTATAAGACACACAAGTCAGCCCATTTGCCTTATTTTCAAGTGAGCTATTAACGACTTCCAAAAAGCTAGGAAGACAAAAACAGTTAAACATGTAGTACAGTAAAGAAGAAAACAACTCCGTCCACAATCATTGCTTGCACCGGCAGCACCATCCATATTAATAGAACAAACATATTTTTCCACAACTTTCTGTTTTTCTGCATAGTCATTGATTGTTCTTTGAAACATAACCACATATTTTGTTAAAACAATTGCTGTCAGGGTTTTGATGTTTACTTTTTGAATTGATGGATATTCAGAGAGATTGGGTACATTTTCTTTTGATGTATATTGTGGAGGGTTACTTGCTTTACAATTTTTGGGCAATTTAGTGGAGTGCGTATTATTACTTTAATCCTTCTTGAATACTTGTTCCTGAAGCTTGTTGTTTTACATATATTGCAAGCTCCTGCCTGGGGTAAACCTGTTTGAAAATGCAACTATAGATTTTAAAATTTCAAATTCCAATGTGTTGCAGAAAGCAGGTTAAATCTAGTTTCTTGCTATCATGGAAGAAAGTTTCCACCTACTTGGATCTCTTGTTCGGTCGATATTTGAACTTCTGTATTTGTCTATCCTATTTTGCTGGGTGGAAATCTGCGTGAGTTAACATGACATCCTCATTCAAAGTCGTCCTTCATGAATAATCTTAGTTGTTAGTACTTTTTTACCTTGGATTACTGCAAGATTATAGTCACATGGTCTTTCACCCCGCCCCCCCGCACGCGCGCACACACAATATTTTAAGGGCAATATACACCAGTCTACTGTTTTGGATTTATTGTTAAAGAAAGATGTCTATATTTAAATAATAAACAGCCATGCAAAGTATGATATAAAGTTATAAACTATTTAAATAGTTTTCATATGCTTGTGTTCTGAATACATCGGAAAACACAAGTGCAACTGTAGGTATGCATCATCAATATGGATATGTTTTTTTAATTGATTAAAAGAAAATGAACATTTTACCTTATGAAAAAAATCTACTCTTAACCATCATGATCTTCATATTTTCTTTTTTATTTTCTACTTAAATTCTGCTAAACATGCCGAAATCCAAATGACACAGTTATAAAATAGGGATGGTTCTGGAATTCTTGTTCTCTCATTCGTAGCCAAAGATTGGCTTGACTTATAATTCTACCACAATAGGGAAAAGACCAATATATTTTAAAATCATGATTTGATTCTTGGCTTTTGCGTCCCTGAACTCTTAGAACCTTGGGTTCTGCCATGGCTTTCTGTTTGAACAGGTACTCCTTGAATGTAAATAGTTCTCAAGTCTCTGTCCAATGTAAATTTCACCAAATGTTTTTCAGATAAGTTTGCTGGAGTCAGCCTAACACTTAATAGCTCAAGATTCCGTAGCATAAACAAATTTACTTTGTCTATATTTTTTTATTAACATAATTTTATTTCCTTTGTTTGAAGAGGTACAAGCAATGCTTAGAGATGTATCAGATGCATGATTGAAAATTTAAAAAGTTTAAGTGGAAATTTCACTCACCTCTCTAACGATAATTACACATGACACCCTTGCTTTTTGCAATATGACACCATCTTTTAAATTATACGTATGTGGTACACTTTGACCCCTATAGTTGGTGGTCTGTTAAAGAAAATAACCGATCATTTGTACAACACATGGGAAATTGTAGGGGTGAACTAAGGAGGCACGTGAAAACGAGTAGTGGTGGAGGTTATGCCAGTAATGGAATTGGGTGAGAACCACGGGCTTTGGGAAGGGGTGGACTGATGAAGCTGTGGTATGGGTTTAGAAAGGGTTTAATTTGTCATTTAAACTAATTAGATGTAACAATTGAGTCATTAATAGTCATGTGCTACTCACGTGCTAAACTATCTGTTAGTTTCTTGAAAAGATCATCAAGTGCAAGGGGTCATCAAAAGTGTAGCAATACACATAATTTAATGGAGGTTAATGTGATGTTGCAAATACACGAAGTGTCATGTGTAATTAGCATGAACCCCAGCGGAGGTGAGTGTAATTTTCCCAAAAAATTTGGGTTAGAGAATACCTGTCTTCAGAACCCTGGAAAGCTTGTGATCTGACATGTTATTGTCAAGTTATTCCCTAAAATTGGGGTTAAAAGGTCCTTTTCCAGAACCCTGGAAAGCTTGATATCTAACATGTTCTTTTCAAGTTATTGATATAAATAATATATGTTCGGATACCTTTCCTACCAGCAAGCCACATACACTGCAATAAAGCATTTGCATGTTCAAAACTGTACTAAAACTTTTAGTCTAAAAGCTTTAATTAATGCGAAACTAAGATCTTTTGTACTCTCGCCTCTAAGAACAGGTGCACCATTTTGTTTGTCTTACCTTGCCTTTTGTTTTATTTTAGGTGACTATTAACTATCTACTAGGAAACTTGGGAAAAGATTATTCCGAGACTGTTGGTGTAGTTGACCTTGGAGGTGGATCTGTTCAAATGGCATATGCCATTTCAGAGACAGATGCTGCTAAGGCTCCAATAGTACCAGATGGAGAGGATCCATATGTCAAGGAGATGTTCCTAAGGGGAAGGAAATATTACCTCTATGTTCACAGGTTTTTTTTCTTGCTCTTTATATGCCAGTTTGAGTCGTGTTTTACAGGTTCTGGGAGCATCCACTTCTGTAATCTTTACCATGATTTTCAGATAGATATGTATTCTGTATTATTATTCCATCTTCCATTGCTAATAGGTTTTAACATGTTTTCAGTTACTTGCACTATGGTCTACTAGCAGCTCGTGCAGAGATTTTAAAGGTTTCTGATGATTCTGGAAATCCTTGCATTGCAGCTGGCTTTGATGGTAAATATTGCTTCATCTTTCAGCATGCCTGGTTGTATTTTGATGTCAAGTTGCAATTTTGCCCTCTTCTATTTAACCATTAGTCTACAATAGAAGTCTGGATTTCATGTGTCAATTTTCTATATTCTTTTTCTTCCTAGCATGTATTTCCAATCACATGTGGATTATATATTTTTTTTAAAATTCTTAGGATCTTACAAATATGGAGGAAATTCATTTAAAGCCTCATCCCCCCCTTCTGGCTCAAGCTTGAATGAATGCAAAAGCATAGCTCTTAAGGCTCTCAAAGTTAATGAGTCAACATGTACACATATGAAGTGCACTTTTGGTGGGATATGGAATGGTGGAGGGGGCAATGGACAGAAAAACCTTTTTGTTGCCTCGTTTTTCTATGACCGGGCCGCCGAGGTATTTATTGTTTTATTCAGCCTTTGAACCAAATGCTCTGATGTTCATTGCTTCTTTTAGTGCAACAGCATTGCCATGCTAATCACGTTTTATATTCATAGGCTGGTTTTGCCAATCCAAACGCACCTGTTGTGAAATTTCGTCCCATGGATTTTGAGGATGCAGCTAAGCAAGCTTGTCAAACAAAACTTGAGGATATCAAATCCACTTATCAACTTGTTGAGGAGGGGAACCGTCCATATTTATGCATGGATCTTGTATACCAGTATACCTTGCTTCTTGTTGGATTTGGTAGGTTTAGCTCTGTTGGTGGAATAATTGTGCATGATAATGATGATTTCTGCAAAATCTGAGTAAGGGTGTTATCTTCCCGAACTTATTGCTTCCTTTTTTGTCAGGCCTAGATCCATGGCAAGAGATTACATTGGTGAAGAAAGTTAAATATCGTGATGCTTTTGTTGAAGCAGCATGGCCCCTAGGCAGCGCTATTGAAGCTGTATCATCTACACAATGACATATGACACCAGTATAATAATCAGTAGCTATTAGATTATTCATCCGAAATCTTGCGGCACGAGTTCTATCGGATCAATTGAGATATGCTTCGAGAATAATGATAGGAAGATAGCTTCAATTATTTATGTGTTTATTTATTTATTTATTTGTAATCATTTTACAAAAGTGTCTGATTTACATCTCTGGAAGATAAGCTCGCGATTCATTTGGTTCATCTATATTTTTCTCTAGAGACGAACATAGTGGTGATACTGATGTCATCCTATTGTTTGTTTCATCCTTGATAATAGTTAATATTGAAGGTCTTGCATATTTAGGTTTTATTCAAGGCCCAAGAGTCTAATTGCACTAGTTTGTTTATAGGCCCTGTATTGATTGTAGTTTGTTTTAGTTGTTGTATCCATTAGACTCTTTTAGTTAGTTTCTAGTTTGTTAGGATCTGATCCCCTTTCTGTTGGTTAGTTATATCAGTTGCTGTGTATCTAAGGCACTATAAATCAATGTGTCCACTTGTATCAGAATTTAATTGGAAATCAATTCAATTTCATATTCAATACAAATCTATATTCAGTAATTCAATATGGTATCTCAGAGCAGTGACGATGATCTTGAGGACACGAAAAGCTCGCCATAGAAAGGGTCGCCGGAGAAGAAAGAACATACCTCCGGTGAAGGGAAATCTTCGAAGGCTTCCACCCAGAATCCAACTTATTTCTTGAGTTACTCTGATAACCCTGGAATTCCTCTTGTAGCCGCCACGATGAATGGAGTTAATTACAGAACCTGGTCCCGATCCATGAAGACGACATTAAGGGCCAAAACGAAGTTAGGGTTTATTGACGGGAGTATCAGGAAACCGTCATCTCAAGCACCTGATTTCCAACAATGGGATAAAGCAGATTCGATGGTTCTTGCTTGGATCTTGAACTCTGTTGCTCCCAAATTGCATGCAAGTATTTCGCATGCGACTACGGCAAGGGAAATCTGGGAAGACCTTGAAGAAAGGTTTGCTCAAACTAACACCCCAAGAGTTCACCAACTATGGCGAATTCTATGTCTTCTACAACAAGAACCTGGCACAAGTGTGAAGGATTTCTATACTGAGTTCAAGGGTTACCTTGATGAGCTCAGTGAGCTTCAACCATTACCAGAATGTTCTTGCGGAGCATCCAAGGCTTTGATGAAAAGGGAAGAAGAGAATCATGCTCATCTCTTTTTGGGCAGTCTTGATAGTGAGAAGTATGCTCATGTCAAGGCAAATGTCCTTAATACAGAACCACTTCCCTCTTTGAGAACAATATTCAACCATGTTCTAAGGGAAGAATATCGTTTCTTGGCAGAAAAAGATAAGACTAGTAAGGCAGAGAATGGTGCAGCTTTCTACTCAAAAAACAGGCAGAGGAATAGAGATGGCCCCAAGCCAAAGTGTGATCATTGTGGAAAAATAGGACACATAAAGTCAAGATGTTTTGAGCTGGTTGGTTATCCATCAAATTGGGACCTAAGGAGGACAACAAGAAACCCCAATAACAGAAAACCTGGACAGAACACAACAAATTTGGCTTATGCAGATGAAGAACAACTCACTAGTAATGCAGATCAGAATGCAGGAGGACAAGCCTACATGGAATCTTGATGAAGAATCAAAGTGTAGCTGGTAATGTAGGCACTATTAGGGGTCAATTTTGGGTCTTAGATAGTGGTGCTTCATACCACATGACCCACTTACTTACTCTTTTAGAGGAAGTAAAGAGAATTGACAAACCTTTCAGAATAATAGTGCCTACTGGTGATTCTGTTTTAGTTGAAAAAATGGGGAATGTTCATTTAAATAGGAATATAAAACTGCACAATGTGTTATATGTTCCTAATTTCAACTGTAACTTGATTTCAATTTACAAATTAACGCATGACATGAACTGCAAAGTGACTTATAGTGTGAATTCTTGTGATATATAGGACCTAACTTCGAGGAGGATGATTGGCTCGGGTGATCTTAAAGATGGAGTATATGTCATCAAGGTGGAGAATATGCAAACAGAAGGCAGCTGTCTAACAGCAAAGGGAAAGGACTCAACCACCTTGTGGCACTCAAGAATGGGGCATCCATCAAATCAATCCTTACAGTACATGTTTTCTTTACTTTAAAACAATTCTGTTTTTAATAAAATAGCTTGTTGTGATGTATGCCATAGAGCAAAACAATCAAGACTCTCTTTTGATCATAGTAGTAGTAAAGCTGATGAATGTTTTGGTTTAATACATTGTGATCTTTGTGGAAAATATAAGACACCATCTAGCAATGGATCTCATTTCTTCCTCACAATAGTTGATGATTATAGTAGAGGAACATGGGTCTACTTACTTAAAAACAAGAGTGAAACTGCTAACATAATTAAGAACTTTCACAACATGGTTAAAACACAATTCAACAAAAGCATAAAGATTGTTAGGAGTGATAATGGAACTGAATTTGTTAATTCAACCCTTAGAACCTACTTCCAACAAGAAGGTATATTACATGAGACCTCTTGTGTAGGAGTCCCTCAACAGAATGGAAGGGTAGAGAGGAAGCATAGACATATCCTCAATGTAGCTAGAGCTTTGAGGTTTCAAGGAAATCTTCCTATAAAGTTCTGGGGAGAATGTATTTTGGCAGCCACTCACATAATAAACAGAACACCTACTGTAGCAAACAAAGGATCCACACCATATGAGATGCTATTCAATAAACTACCTTCTTATGATCATTTAAGGATTTTTGGTTGCATATGTTATATGAGGATTAGCTCTAAGGACAAATTTGACTCTAGGGCAGAACAGTGTGTGTTTATGGGATACCCTGTAGGTCAAAAAGGTTGGAAGGTTTACAACCTAAGGACAAAAACTTTCCATATATCTAGATATGTTATATTCCATGAAGATATTTTCCCTTTCAATAAAAGCCCTGAAAACACAGAAACTTATAGTACACAATCCCACAGGTCTACACAAATTTACCAATATGAACATGATGAAACAGATTCAGAACCAGAAAACAACAGTGATAATGAACCAGAGAAAGGCACTATGACAGCTGAACAAATGACAGAGCCACAGAGCACTGTCATCACTGAAAACAGTGAGATTGAGATAGATATGCAGAAGCAGGGGGAGAATCAACTTCAAAACATTAGTTTCAATGATTTAGGCACAAGGAATAGACAACCACCTTCCTATTTAAAAGATTATTTCTGTCATTCTGTTTTTAAAAACTCTTCTCATAAGTCCATGAAAGCCTCACAAAAATCACCCACTATTTACCCAATAGAAAAGTATATAAACAATGATCATATCTCAGAGAAACATTTTGCTTTTCTAGCTGCTATAACCCATCAGGAAGAGCCTAAAACCTATATAGATGCTGTCCAGAAGAAGGAATGGAGAGAGGCAATGAATCAAGAGATTCAAGCCTTAGAAGATAATGAAACCTGGGATCTAATGGCTCTTCCAAAAGGAAAGAGGGCAATTGGCTGTAAATGGGTGTATAAACTCAAGTTTAAAGCTTCTGGAGACATAGAGAAATACAAAGCTAGGTTAGTAGCTAAGGGTTATACACAGATAAAGGGTGAGGACTTCAATGAGACTTTTGCTCCGGTAGCAAAAATGACAACGATGAGGTGTTTACTTGTAGTGGCAGTGGCAAAGAAATGGGATCTCCATCAAATGGATGTAAGCAATGCCTTTCTCCATGGAGACCTAGATGAAGAAGTGTATATGCAAGCACCTTTAGGGTACAATATGCCTAAAGAGGGAATGGTTTGTAGGTTAAAGAAGTCTCTATATGGTATTAAACAGGCCTCTAGAAATTGGTATTCAAAATTGTCAAAGTCTTTGTATGATTATGGTTTTGTGGAATCTCAATTTGATCATAGCTTATTCACATATACACATGATGACATTTTCCTTGCTGTTCTAGTGTATGTTGATGACTTGGTTATTGCAGGAAATAATGCTTCAATGTGTAATGATTTTAAACAACACTTATACAAGTGTTTTCATATGAAAGATCTCGGGCAGCTCAAATATTTCTTAGGCATTGAGCTAGACAGAACAGAATCTAGACTGTTCTTAAGTCAAAGAAAATACATTCTAGACATTCTAAATGAATGTGGAATGCTAGGATGTAAACCTGCCCAATTTCCTTTGGAACAGAACCAAAAGCTAGCCTTGGATACAAGTGATTTGCATCATGATGCTTCACAATACAGGAGGCTAGTTGGAAGACTTATTTACCTTACCATTACACGACCTAATTTATGTTTCTCTGTTCAGATATTAAGCCAATTCTTGCAAAGTCCAAGGCAGGGTCACTAGATTACAGCATTGAGAGTTCTTCGATACCTGAAAGGATCAATAGGACAAGGGATCTTCCTACCACAACAAAACTCACTGGAACTTGCTGCTTTTTCAGATTCAGACTGGGCAGCCTGTCCCACAACTAGAAGATCTATAACTGGTTATCTTATGAAGTTAGGAACTGCCCCGGTTTCATGGAAAACAAAGAAACAAGCCACGGTTTCCAGATCTTCAAGTGAAGCAGAATACCGGGCTATGGCACATGCCACAACAGAAGTTATCTGGCTACATAATCTGCTATCTGATTTACATGTATCTTGTACACTGCCTATTATCCTACACTGTGATAATCAGGCAGCTATTCATTTAGCTTCAAACCCTATACATCATGAGCGGACAAAACACATTGAAGTGGATTGTCACTTCATTAGGGAGCACTTGCAAACAGGATTGATCAAACCAGAATACATACCATCTAAAGCACAGCAAGCTGACATTTTTACCAAGGCATTGGGTGCTAAGCCTTTTCAAGAATTATCTAACAAGATAGGTGTTCAAAGTTTTCACACTTTATCTTGAGGGGGAGTATTGAAGGTCTTGCATATTTAGGTTTTATTCAAGGCCCAAGAGTCTAATTGCACTAGTTTGTTTTTAGGCCCTGTATTGATTGTAGTTTGTTTTAGTTGTTGTATCCATTAGACTCTTTTAGTTAGTTTCTAGTTTGTTAGGATCTGATCCCCTTTCTGTTGGTTAGTTATATCAGTTGCTGTGTATCTAAGGCACTATAAATCAGTGCGTCCACTTGTATCAGAATTTAATTGGAAATCAATTCAATTTCATATTCAATACAAATCTATATTCAGTAATTCAATAGTTAATTCTCCTTTCAGTCCTCATTTCATTTTTGACACAAGCTAGCATGCACTTGGAAATGCGAATTGAATCTAACTTGAAGGCTGGCTGCCATAAATCCGAACCAGTGTTATTAAAACCGAACCGGTCATTGACTCGATCAGGACACTAGGTCAAGTATCATTGGTCGAACTGGTGAGTCACTGGTTGAATCGTATGAATCGGTATATATTAATATTAAATATATAAATTTTATACTTAAACTATATATATATATATATATATATATATATATATATATATATATATATATATTATGAACGTATTACAAACAGAAGCATTGTCCCAGTGGTGCAGCTCCTCCTTATCTATGCCTTCCACTCGGGTTTGAGTCCCACATATGACGTTTTGGGTGAATTTTGCCAGCCATAGGCCCGGTTTGCGGTCAGATCGGTCGGGCCGATCCGATTGTAATAACACTGATTTGAATTGCAAGAAAGTGGGATGGGCCTAAGAAGCATCGCACATGCAGGGGTATGGACCAAAAATCAAAATACTAAAATTTGTAGTAACTCTATTATTACCATATATTGTGCTAATAATTAGTTGTTGGGGCCAATATATAAAAGTTGGGTATAGGATATTGTATATAAAATAAATGGCTTTCAAGATTTCAGGGGAGGAATTGATGCTATTAGAAGAAGAAAGTGAAGATGATGAAAAGACATCACCATAGGAATGACTTTGTTTGTTTGTTTGTTTTTTTTTTGGTAAAAGAGGGGGCTACCTAGCCCAAAACATCAAAAATTTATCAAAAAGTACCATGGCAGGGTAAGGTGACCCCAATTACATCATTTAAAAGACAACTAGCTAACTCACCCGAAGGGGATAGCACAATATGAGAGCCTACACTTTTGCTAAGGCTACTATTTGCAAGCCAATCTGTGCAAGTATTTCCTTCCTTAAGAGTAGTGAGTAAATCTTATAGACCAACTCCTTTTCTTCCATTCCAGAATGTGAGAAATAAATCTATTTCTCTTAACAGCCACAAAATCTCCAATAAGCAAATTAATAATGGATGCCGAATCTAACTCTACCACCAACTTTCTTATGCCTTGCTCCCATGCTAACTCAAGACCCTTCAAAATACCCCACAACTCTGCAGAGAAAGCTGTGCAATGGCCTGTATTCATTGAAAAACCAATGATCCATTTGCCCGAGTCATCTCTCAACAGGCCACCACATCCACCCCCGAGTTTCCCTGCCTTTGGATTAGAGATCATTTGCCACCCCACACTACAAGAAAATATCGATTTACCGAGGGACAGTTACCGACGGCCGGATTTCCGATGGAAATTTTTGGCATTACTGACGGAAAAACCCGTCGGAAATCTGGATAACGAATAAACACAGATTTTTCAGACGGAATTGCCGTCGGAAAGGTTTCCGACTTCAATTCCATCAGTAATTCAGTCGGAAAAGCGGCGGGAAATTTGCGCAGGATTTATTACCGACGGAAATTTCCGTCGGTAAATTACCGACGGAAATTTTCGTCGGAAATTCAGGGCGGCAAATAGGTTACCGACTAAAATTTCTTCCGTCGGTAAGGGGCGGCTCGGAAATCGGGGGGTACCGACGAAAATTTCCGTCGGTAAATTACCGACGGATTTTTCTGTATGTCAGGGGCGGCTCGGAAATCGGGGGGGGGGGGGGCATCGACGGAAATTTTCGTCGGTAACGAATGGGCGGGAAAATGGGTACGGTTACCGACGGTGGGTCCGTCGGAAATGCGGATCCCGCCGTCGGTAATTTGAATCGGTCCCTTCATTACCGACGGCGCGATCCGTCGGTAATGCCGCTTCCCCATTAAAAACCGGCGGTTTCTCCCCCCTCCCATATTTCCATGTTTCATTTTCTCCCTACTACTCTCTTCTCCCTCTCTTCACCGCTGACCTCTGTCCCCTCTCCGGTGAGTGCCCCTTTCTTCCTCCTTCCTCTTCTTCTTCCTTTCTGCCTCTCTTCCCTTTCTCTTCTCCTTCTTTCTTCCCCAGTAGAACCTGAACCCGAACGCCCCTAAAGTCCCAGCCCCGCACGCCGCCGCCGACCGCCTCGACCCCGCCGCCCGCCCGCGTGTCGCTGCCGACCACGCCGCCCTCCTGCGCGCGCCGCCGCCTACACCTCATCTTTTACCGCCGCAACCACTACGTTAAGGTAAGCAACCACCTTCTCCTCCAACTCTCTTCTTTGTTTGTGCATTATACTTAATCAATGTTTGTCTTCTCCAGAGAACAACCACCAGTTTGGATCGCCAGCCACCATGCCTGAGGAATTCCGGCCACCAGTTTGGTTGTTTCAGGTGAGTTTCCAATTTTATTTGTTAATATTTTTAGTATATTAATTAAATGTTGTATGGATAGTTGTTAATTATAGGATGTTGTAAATTGTTAGGACAATGATAAAATGTGTTGGATTGTTATGTTGGATTATTTTTTTTAAGTGTGTTAGACAGTTTTGTTGGAGTGTAATTAGGTGGACTGTTATGTTGGATTATTTTTTTTTAAGTGTGTTGAACAGTTTTGTTGGAGTGTAATAAGGTGTACTGTACTGTTATGTTGTATATTGTTAAATGTGTTGGACTATTATGTTGGATCAATTTGGTGTGTTGTACGGTTATGTTGTAATTAGCGGTGTTGTACAGTAATAATTTATGTTTTTTATCATTTGGTATGCTTTATTTCTTTTTAATTAACAAAAAATAACAATATAAATTTATTTTGATTTTGATGTAGAGAAATGCAAAAAGCACCTGAAATTATTCCTTATCTAATCTCGTAATTAAGCTAGATTTTGAGATGTCATAGCCAAACGTTAGTTGTAAATAAATTATATTCTGTGTCTTGGATTTGTTTTTTATTTAAATATGTATCTTATTTATTTTTACTTTTATTCTTAACATAATATTATTAATGCAATGATTAAGTGTATAATATGTGTTTACATTAATAGGTCACATTGTAAAGTTGAAGAAAATTACACTATAAAGACGCGTAAAAGCATTAGAAATGCGGGCAGATAGGTTGCCGCTAGTATTAATAATAGAATTTAAAATAAATTTTAGATTTTAAAATTCAAGTATACAAATTAGCATAATTACTTTACTAAATCAATAAAATGTTTTATTAATTAAATTAAATTGAAAAATAAATGATTTAATAAAACGTAAGACAAATGATTATGGGCTGATATATGTTTATGCTGGTTGCTTAATTATGTGTTATATAGTTTGTTTGTTGTTATCAAACTTTACGCAAATTATGTGTTACTTAAAGTTTCATTTTATCGTAAAGTATATATATTTAATACGTAATTGAGAAAAACCGTAGCTTCCCGTTCAAGGTTCAATATTATTGAGCATGTGTACTCGTGGTCATGGTATCGCTCATTTTATTGAATCTTGAATTGTCCAATTGGGACAGTTTGGGAAAAAAACTTTTTCTCCACTGATATACTAATTACTCATTGATTCTCATCTGTTATATAGTTGATAAAATTTCGGGTCGAAGTATTTGTTAAGTCTCTAAAATGTCTGTGTGCATTTCCCTAAGTTTTGATGAAAACTAAACATTGGGTAATGATTTAATTAACCTATTTTGTGGTTGCTAACCTGTCTACTTAGTGTACAGATCAGAAGATTACAAAACTCACCTGTCTGTATTAGCCAAGAAGTCAACCTGTCTGCTGACTAGGATTGTTGACTATGTGCAAACTGATTTTACAACCTGTCTCTACTCTTCAACTTGTCTAAGGTTCTTCGTTAAAAGAACTCGAAGTACAGGAAGCTTTTGCAAGCTGTCCCCTCATGAAGAATACTCTGAGAACTCTCTCACGGTTACCAAGAAACTCAGAAGTGCTCTCTCTCAAGCAAACTAGGAAGTCAGAGATAAACTTCCAGTTAAAGAACATTTCCAACATGCTTTATTCCCTAGTACTTTCAGTCATTACACGGAAAGGGAAATGTACTCTGCAAAAGTACAAAAGCACTCTGCACAACTCTGAGTTGGCGTCTACACGATGCATAAAGCTATTATCCCTCATGTTAGAGTACAACCAACGTCTTCATTGCATTAATGGCTGCCCAGAACGACTATATTGCAATTAATGAAGCTCTGCTTGAAGCCATAGTTGCAAGGAATGTCTCTAACGGATATTAAATGTTTGAAGGCTATAAATACAGAAGTCATTGAAGATGAACATCATCAGAGTTTTACAAAGCATTAAAGAGCCATTACTCTGTTCATTTATTCATTCTGTATTCTTCAATCATTTGAAGTTATTACGCAGACTTTCCTAAAGCCTTATATTTAAACCACTCTCTGAGTGTTAGTGAAAGGTCTGTAAGTGTATTTATTACAAACAAAACTCTCAAACAAATCTGAGTGAGCCTGAAGAGGCTAGGTGTGCAAAGAATACTTGTGTTGGAGCCTGAAGAGGCTAGGTGTGCAAACAATACTTGGAGTCTGTAACCTGATCAGTTATAGTGGATAAATCTTGGTGCTGCCAAGGACTGGACGTAGCTCTTTGTGTTAAAGAGTGAACCAGGATAAATCTCTGTGTTAATCTCTCTTCCCTAATCTTTTTAGTTACTCTGATTATATATATCATCTGCTTTCTAACAAAGGGGTTAAAACTGTTTCTGTCAAGACTGTTTTTCTTATCTATACGTGTGTTGTTTTTCTGAGAAAACTACAACAGACAGGTGACCTGTCTGTGTATCTTTTTACACCCGTCTGTGCTTAGCTTCTGCATGCAAAAAGTTTTTAACTTTATTTTAAATTCCAATAAACACAATTCAACCCCCCTTCTCGTGTTTATAGTTGTCTATTTCAGTTGGTATCAGAGCTCAGCCTCTGGGTTGAGCATCTAACAGTGTTGAGGTAAAAGATCCTGAAGAATAGACATGACTGCTGGAGCTAGTGGAAGTAACCAGACCGAAGGAGCCTCCTTAACCAGACCTCCATTCTTCAATGGAGAAAACTACAACTATTGGAAAGATAGATTTCAATGGTTCATTCTATCTACAAACTCAGATCTCTGGGATGTCATCACAGATGGTCCTTTCATCCCTAAAAATGATGACAACACTGACAAACCAAAAGCTCAGTGGACCCCTGCAGAAAAGGCAAAATGGGAGCTGAATCACAAAGCCAGATACAACATCATTTGTGCACTCAGTCCTGATGAGTTTGAGAAGGTCTGTGCCTGTGATTCTGCCAAAGAAATATGGGACACCTTAGCTATCACACATGAAGGAACCGCCAAGGTCAAAGAATCAAAAATTGCCATACTTGTCAGAAAGTATGAACTATTTCTCATGGAAGAAGGAGAATCTGTTGCTCAAATGATTGGGAGATTTCAAACTATCATCAATGGTCTAAAGTCTCTTGGCAAAGTTTACTCCAATGCTGAGAAGGTTGGAAAGATACTTAGGAGTCTACCTAAGCAGTGGAGACCTCTGGTAACTGCTATCTCTCAAGCCAAAGATCTTTCCACCTTGACTATGGATGAACTCCTTGGAACACTTACTGTTCATGAGCAAGAACTTGGAGATGAAGTCTCAACAAAGAAGGGCAAGTCAATTGCTTTGAAGGCTGATCAAAAGTCTTCCAAAGCCTCTAAAGCTTTAAAGGCAGACGAGTCATCCAGTGATGCTGACCTGTCTGAATCTGAGGATTCTGAAAGTGATGAAGAACTATCTCTCCTAACCAGAAAGATAAAGCTTCTCCTACAGAAAAAGAAGTTCAGAAGGGATAAGCCATTCAGAAGATTCAACAAGGACAAAAATTTCAAGGATTCCACCTCAACAGACAAAAACTCAATTGTCTGCTATGAGTGCAAGAAACCAGGACACATCAAAGCAGAATGTCCTCAACTCAAGAAAGCCCCATTTAAGAAGTTCTTCAAAAAGAAGAAGAAAGGAATGATGGCCACTTGGGAAGATCTAGAGTCAACATCTACTGATGAGGAGACAGAGGAAGAAGCAAATCTCTGTCTAATGGCTAACACTGACTCTGATTCAGATAATGAGGTAAATTCTGATTATGAGGAATTACTTGATGCCTATGAAGAATTGTTGGAGGAATCCAACTGTTTGTCTAAGGCTCTCAAATCTCTCAAGAGAGATCATGTTAAGCTCCTCAGTGAGCATAAACAGAAATCTCTAGAGTGTGAGAAATTTGCCAAGGAGAACAGTGACCTGAAGACTGAAAAGTCTAATGAAGCTAAGATCTCTAGTGATACATCACAGTCTGAAGAAGTTGAAAAACTTCAACAGAAAGTGGAAGAGCTCACTTCTGATCTTGCCAAATTTGTTAATGGTAGAGATAATCTGACAAAGCTGCTTGGCTGTCAGAGGCACTCCCTTAACAAAGAAGGTATAGGATATGTCCATCAGATACATCATAAAGTATCAACTAAGCACTCTAAAGTGTCTGCTACATCTATTTCTATTAAATCCATACCTGTCTGTAACTTCTGTGGAAAGACTGGACATGTTATGTCTAAGTGTCTCCACAAGAAAAGAAGGAAGTCTTCACAGACTCCTAGAACTAACAGAAAAGGACCCAGAAAACTATGGGTACCTAAAGATCAAATAATCTCTGTTGCAGATGTCCTCAACAGCACAAAGAAAACACCACTGCTGGTACCTGGACAGTGGCTGCTCGCGACACATGACAGGAGAAAGGTCTATGTTCCTAGACCTCCAACTTAAGAAAGGAGGACATGTGGCATTTGGTGGAAATCAGAAAGGGAAGGTTATAGGAATTGGTACTATTGGTGGTAAACCTCCTCTTCCCTCTATATCAAATGTTCTTATGGTTAAAGGATTAAAACACAATTTGCTTAGCATAAGTCAATTATGTGACAGTGGATTTGATGTCTCCTTTACCAAAGATTTCTGTATAGTTAAAGATCTTAGTGGCAAAACCCTCTTTTCAGCTAAAAGGCAACAAAATCTGTATAAGATTGAACTGACTGATCTCTCAGATCAAAGTGTAACATGTCTGATGTCTAAAGAGGATGAAAGATGGTTGTGGCATAAGAAACTAGGACATGCTAGTATGAAATTAATTTCAAAACTGAAAAGGGATAACCTTGTGAGAGGATTGCCTGATATTAGTTTTAAGAAAGATATTTTGTGTGATGCATGTCAGAGAGGTAAACAGATAAAATCAAGTTTCAAATCTAAAAACCAAATATCAACCTCTAGACCTCTTCAGTTGTTACACATGGATCTGTTTGGACCAGTTAGTGTTGCTAGCTTGGGTGGAAGGAAATATGGATTGTCATAGTTGATGACTATTCTAGATTTACATGGGTACTCTTCTTAACCCACAAGGATGAGTCTTTTAAGGCTTTCTCAGTATTCTGTAAAAGAGTACAAAATGAGCAGGGTTTCTGCATTTCTACTCTAAGAAGTGACCATGGGGGAGAATTTGAAAATGAGCAGTTTAGTCAGTTCTGTGAGGAGAATGGGATCTCTCACAATTTCTCTGCACCTAGAACTCCTCAACAAAATGGAGTGGTTGAGAGAAAGAACAGATCTCTGCAAGAGATGGCTAGATCTATGCTCAATGAGAATAATCTCCCTAAGTACTTCTGGGCAGAAGCAGTAAACACAGCTTGTTATGTACAAAACAGAATACTCATTAGGCCTTTTCTAAAGAAGACTCCCTATGAACTGTGGAAAAGAAAAAGCCCCAACATCTCTTACTTTCATGCATTTGGTTGTGAATGCTACATATTAAATACCAAGGATCAACTTGGAAAATTTGACTCTAAGACAGACAAAGGTATCTTTTTGGGATACTCTGAAATGTCTAAAGCTTTTAGAATTTACAATTCTAGAACATCTGTTATTGAAGAATCTGTTCATGTCAAATTTAATGATAACTTAAAGACTGATAAGGAATTGTCAGATCTAGAAGATGATCTTGCAGGTCTTGATATAAACAAGTCAGAAGATCAACAACCTGACTTAACCAAACCAGAACCTGAAGCAGAACCAGACAGACCAGTGGAACAGACAAGTCAACAGACACAGACAAGTCAAGGTCCTCTTGAAAGAGACTGGAAATTCAAAACTCATCATCCTAAGGATCTCATCATTGGTCATCCCTCAGAAGGAGTAAGAACCAGATCTACCTTAAGAGAATCAAGCAATGTGGCCTTTTTGTCAGAAATAGAGCCAAAGCACATTGAAGAAGCTCTTGATGATAAAAGCTGGATTCTTGCTATGCAAGAAGAACTCAACCAGTTCATCAGAAATGATGTCTGGACACTTGTCTCCAAGCCCAAAAACAAGTCTGTCATTGGAACAAGATGGGTCTTCAGAAACAAGTTAGATGAAGATGGCAAAGTTGTCAGAAATAAGGCAAGGTTAGTAGCTCAAGGCTATAACCAACAAGAAGGTATTGACTATACTGAAACATTTGCACCTGTAGCTAGAATAGAAGCTATTCGCATACTATTGTCATATGCTGCACAACACCAAATCACTCTTTTTCAAATGGATGTGAAAAGTGCTTTTCTCAATGGAATAATTGAAGAAGAAGTTTATGTTAAACAACCCCCTGGTTTTGAAGATACTGATAAACCAGATCATGTTTTTAAACTTAAAAGGGCATTATATGGTTTAAAGCAAGCACCTAGGGCATGGTATGATAGACTAAGCTCTTTTCTCATGCATAACGGCTTTACAAGAGGTCAAGTAGATACTACTCTGTTTAAGAAAAGCTATAAAGAAAATTTCATTGTAGTCCAAATATATGTTGATGATATTATTTTTGGAGCAACTAATGAAAAGCTGTGCAAGGATTTTTCAAAGATGATGCAAGCAGAATTTGAGATGAGCATGATGGGAGAATTGAAGTTCTTCCTTGGTCTACAAATCAAACAGACAAGTGATGGAATCTACATCCATCAACAAAAGTATATCAAGGAAATGCTCAAGAAATACAAAATGGAAAATGGTAAACTTATGAAAACTCCCATGGAAACCAATGCAAAACTCAGTAAAGATGATGAAGGTAAAAAGGTAGACCAAACTGTCTACAGAGGTATGATTGGATCTTTGCTGTACTTAACTTCAAGCAGACCTGATATTCAGTTTAGTGTCTGTATGTGTGCTAGATTTCAATCTGACCCAAGAGAATCTCATCTTAAAGCTGTTAAGAGAATATTTAGATATTTGCTTGGTACTACTAATCTTGGTTTGCTATATTTAAGAACTAATGAATACAGATTAGTGGGATTCTGTGATGCTGACTTTGCTGGAGACAGAATAGAAAGAAAGAGCACCAGTGGAGGATGCCACTTCATTGGAGCAAACTTGGTCTCTTGGTCAAGCAAAAGACAGACAACTATAGCTCTATCTACAGCTGAAGCAGAATATATCTCAGCTGCTAGTTGTTGCTCTCAGCTTTTATGGGTAAAATATCAACTTGAGGATTACTCTATTTTTGAGCATAATATATCTGTATGGTGTGATAATTCTAGTGCTATCTGCTTAACTAAAAATCCAATTCAGCATTCTAAGGCTAAGCATATAGAAATCAAACATCACTTCATTAGAGATTATGTTCAGAAAGGTATCTTTGATATTAAGTTTGTTAAAACTGAAAATCAATGGGCTGATATCTTCACTAAGCCCTTAGCAGAAGAAAGATTTTTATTTATTAGAGATAATTTAAACATGCATTGTATTGTTGAATGACATGTCTGAGTCTTTAAAACTGTCTGTGATCACCTGTCTGACTCTGCTGAGTCACCATGCTGAAACCCAACAGTTTTATTAAAATGGTTATTATTTATTCATTTATTTAAATACCATTTGTTAATCTGAAGCTAATCATAAACACGGCAATTTCTACCTCGAAACCATGTTTTCATTATGTCTAAGTGGGCGCTACAGTTCCCCACACAAATCGTGCCACTCTAAATTAAAAATGTTTTTTTTTCTCTCTCCTGCTTTCTCTTCTTTAAAAGGCAAATCTTCAGAAAGTTTCAAACTTTATCCTTCTCAAAAAGCCCTAAGTCTTTTCGTCTTCGTCTTCCTCTCGTTCAAACCCTTCTCCCTTCCAAAACTTTCACTTTCTCTCTTTTCTAAAAAAAAAAAAAATGGCATCTTCAAAACGCCTGTCTCCAAAAGAGATTGCTGAGAAATACGAGATGAGACTAACTGATGTAGAGAAGATTCTACCTGGAAAGACTGTTGATCTTCAACAGACGAAGAAATGGGGAATGGATGTCACTGAGGAGTTGGAATACTCTAAGTGGACAGCCTTCTTTGATATCAAGGAGCTGGTCCATCCCAAGCTTGTCAGAGATTTCTGGAGGAATGCTGTGGTCATCACCAATGTGGTTGATGGAACCAAGAGCTTCAAGGCTCAAATGTCAGCTGATGTAACTCTTCTGTTCCCTATAAGCTCTCTGGAACTGGCAACCAGATGTCCAAGGATTGGAACTGCCTTCAGACCTGACTGGGAAGATCAGGTGGGAACTGAAAATATCAATATTGCTGTTTATGGTGTTCCCAACCCTGAGAACAAGAAGCCTGTCTGCATGGTGTCCAAGTGCAGGTTCTTGCACAAGCTGCTTCTGGAGTGTGTGATGCCCAGAAGAGGGTCAAGAGATAATGTGACCAAGTTGGACAGATTTGCTCTGTACCACTTGATTCACAAAATCAAGATAGACATCAATGACCTCATCTACATGTATCTTGAGTCTCTGATCAGAAGGACAAATATGCCTACCTACCCTTATGGAATGCTGCTGACAAGGGTTTTTAGGAACAAGATATTTGTTCCAACTGATGTCCACTTTGTGGACATGGCTCTGCCCATAGACAAGAAGGTCTTGTCTATGATGGGGATTGAAGGAATCCCTCTGGAGGATGAGGAAGAAGAGAAGAAGAAGAAGAAGAAGCCTGCTGTTGAGCAGAAACTGAAGGAAATAGCAGAGGAGCCTGCTGATTCCACTGGTGAATCAGAGTATCCTATCTCTGAAAGGATTTGGAAAGCTGCTGGAAAAGTTGCCAGACAGGATCAAAGGCCTGAGGAACCCACAGCTTCTGAAGGATCTGCTGAGACAGTAGAGCCTCTCAGATTCAAGCTGAAGAAGCCCTCTCCCAAGAGGAACACCAGTGAGGCTGGAAAATTAGGTGTGGTTTCTACTCAACCCACCAAGAGAAGAAGACTGGTGAAGACCTTTGCCAAGGACAGACAAGTGGAGTCTGTGCCTAGTAAAGAGGAAGCACCTGCTCAGGGGGAGCAAACTTCTCCACCTGCAGAAGAGCCTAGGGAGATCAAATATCTTGATCTGGGTTTCATTCCCAGAAAAAGAAGGTCAGGCTACCCTATGCCTGTTGTGGCTGCTGCTGAAAGGGAAGCTGTCCCTGCAGAAGAGCCTGCTGCTGCTACTGCTTCTGCACCCTCCACTGACCTGTCTGCTGGAACACAGACAGTTGGTCATCTTGAAGAAGCTTCTCTGTCTCCTTCAAGGAAGAAAGCAAGGCTTTTTGAAGAACCACTCTTCACCTTCCCTTCTGCACCATCCTCTCCCCTTCATCTAGGTATTCCAGATTCTGCTGTCTCTTCCCCCTCTGCTCTCTGTGTCAACCCCTTATCTGTTGCCTCCCCTTTTCACTCACCTGTCTCCTCTCTCCCCTCTCCACCATCTTTTGATGTCTTGTCTGATGTATGTCAATACACAGTTGTTCACAGGGACTCAACTCCCAGAGAACAATCTGGCATATCATCTAGACTGTTTGTGAGTGATTTGCAATCTCTGATGACTGCAAGTATATCTCACTTATCTGTCATCCCTCCTCCACCACCTCACATTCTGAACCCATGTAGGGAGATCTTCTTTTATCCCCCTATTGTGTTGTTCATTAGAACACTGGAAGGATCTAACTATCCTGCCTCTGTTGTAATGTTACCCTCTAGGTCTAGATTTTTCTTTCTTTTAATCACAGGGTCTAATTCGTTCTTTTCCCACATAGACTCTCTCCTACCCCTACCTCCATCTGTCTTAGCCCAACAACCTCTTCCCCCTCCTATTCCAATAAGAGTCACTCGACTGTCTCTTTGTGAAAGACTCTCTTATGTCTTTCCCTCTCCTGATTTTGACATAGTCAGAATCACCCCTCTGTTTAAAATAGTTTTTCTTCCTTTATTTTATTTCAGAACCATTCATCAACTTTTCTTTCCCCGTGTCTCCTCACCCTTCTCTGTACCTAAGGCACCCCCAGTTTTAGCCTTACCCTGGTATCCATCCCTGTCTGCTGCTTCAACCAGCTTGTCTGCAGAAGTCTCCTCCTCTCAAATGGTGGATTCAGTGAGCTTCAATCTCCTTAAGACTGAGCTAGAAGAAGTCAGAAGACAATTGGATGCAGAGAGGCAAGCTAGGCTGCTGTTAGAACAGAAAGTTGACTCCCTGTATCTTCTTTTTAATCAGCCTAGATAAGTAGTTGTAGGAACTGCCCTGTAATCGAAATGCTTATGATGAATACAAATCATTTTTTGCTTTATCATTTTCTTTATTGTCTCTTTTTCTCTCCACTGTTATATGTTTACTCTTTTTGTTGCTGACAAAAGGGGGAGAAAAATGTTAAGATGTTTAATGTTTAATGTAAACAATATATGCTAAGTGTTATGATAAGTGTTCGTTCTCTAATATATTCTGATACTATGAACTTAAACCTGCTGCATATTACTCTGATGCTCTTTATTGAACACTAATGCATCTGTCTGCACATATAGAAAATATCAACTTGTCTACTGTCTGTACTTCTGTACTCTGATATTTTCAAAGGTTCATTAAATCATCTGAATGTTTGTCATCATCAAAAAGGGGGATATTGTTAAGTCTCTAAAATGTCTGTGTGCATTTCCCTAAGTTTTGATGAAAACTAAACATTGGGTAATGATTTAATTAACCTATTTTGTGGTTGCTAACCTGTCTACTTAGTGTACAGATCAGAAGATTACAAAACTCACCTGTCTGTATTAGCCAAGAAGTCAACCTGTCTGCTGACTAGGATTGTTGACTATGTGCAAACTGATTTTACAACCTGTCTCTACTCTTCAACTTGTCTAAGGTTCTTCGTTAAAAGAACTCGAAGTACAGGAAGCTTTTGCAAGCTGTCCCCTCATGAAGAATACTCTGAGAACTCTCTCACGCTTACCAAGAAACTCAGAAGTGCTCTCTCTCAAGCAAACTAGGAAGTCAGAGATAAACTTCCAGTTAAAGAACATTTCCAACATGCTTTATTCCCTAGTACTTTCAGTCATTACACGGAAAGGGAAATGTACTCTGCAAAAGTACAAAAGCACTCTGCACAACTCTGAGTTGGCGTCTACACGATGCATAAAGCTATTATCCCTCATGTTAGAGTACAACCAACGTCTTCATTGCATTAATGGCTGCCCAGAACGACTATATTGCAATTAATGAAGCTCTGCTTGAAGCCATAGTTGCAAGGAATGTCTCTAACGGATATTAAATGTTTGAAGGCTATAAATACAGAAGTCATTGAAGATGAACATCATCAGAGTTTTACAAAGCATTAAAGAGCCATTACTCTGTTCATTTATTCATTCTGTATTCTTCAATCATTTGAAGTTATTACGCAGACTTTCCTAAAGCCTTATATTTAAACCAATCTCTGAGTGTTAGTGAAAGGTCTGTAAGTGTATTTATTACAAACAAAACTCTCAAACAAATCTGAGTGAGCCTGAAGAGGCTAGGTGTGCAAAGAATACTTGTGTTGGAGCCTGAAGAGGCTAGGTGTGCAAACAATACTTGGAGTCTGTAACCTGATCAGTTATAGTGGATAAATCTTGGTGCTGCCAAGGACTGGACGTAGCTCTTTGTGTTAAAGAGTGAACCAGGATAAATCTCTGTGTTAATCTCTCTTCCCTAATCTTTTTAGTTACTCTGATTATATATATGCTTTCTAACAAAGGGGTTAAAACTGTTTCTGTCAAGACTGTTTTTCTTATCTATACGTGTGTTGTTTTTCTGAGAAAACTACAACAGACAGGTGACCTGTCTGTGTATCTTTTTACACCCGTCTGTGCTTAGCTTCTGCATGCAAAAAGTTTTTAACTTTATTTTAAATTCCAATAAACACAATTCAACCCCCCTTCTCGTGTTTATAGTTGTCTATTTCAGTATTTCCTTTTGTTCTCCAGGTCCATGCTTGATTGCGGTATCTTACCACGGTCAAGTCATGTACTTGGAGACCAATGGGAAATGCTGTCGAAAATTCGTCAGCTATAAGACATGAGAAGCGATGAGTAACTAGTATAATACAGTGGTGAAAAAGTTTTTCCTCGAATGGGATAGGGCCACACCTTTGAAGGAAAGGGAGCGATTCGAGGTTATAGTATCATGTTTAAAAATACGTCAATTTATTTGGATATGCAGAAGGATGGAATATTATCTCCCGAGCCGTAGTTGGGTATATGATAGGAACGAGTCTGGGAGACGGCTTCTAAAACAATCTTTTGTAGTTGGAATTGAGGAGTTTATATCGAAAGCCAAACAACATTATGATTATGCAGAAGAAGGGGGGATTCGATGTCTGTGCATAAAGTGCAATTGTATGAAAGTTTTGAGTGATGACGACGTGAAGTTACATCTATATCGACGTGGGTTCAAGCCTAATTATTGGATATGGACTGATCATGGTGAGGAGTTGCCGGATATTAATCTGAATGATGTCGGTGTTGACGATCTTCACATGGATGCATCTAGCAGTGGCTTACATGACGACTATGTCGAACAACTCCAGTCAATGCATATGATGGTGGACGATTGTCTTGGGCAACATGGGAACTTCGAGGCAGATGTGTCTGATGACATGGAAGAGCCTCCTAATGAATCAGCGCAGAGATTCTACAATCTATTGTTAGAGACAAATAAGCCGTTGTTTGAAGGGGCGTCGGATTCAAAATTATCAATTTGTGTTAGGCTTCTAGCTTGCAAGTCCAATTGGAATGTGCCCGAGCAGTGTTTGGAGTTTTTTTTGTAAAATGCTTCAAGATGTAACACCCTTCAAAGACTTGTTACCAAAAAGTTATTATGATGCGAAGCGGTTGGTGTCAAAACTAGGGTTGGGGGCTAAAAGAATAGGCTGTTGTCCGAACGGGTGCATGCTATATTATGACAGTGCTTCGGGTACAAATGACAGCATGTTGGAAGGATGTAAATTCTGCCAGACACCCAGGTACCGTGTTCAAAGCAGTGACCGTAGTAAGAACAAACCAGTTCCTGTGAAGTCAATGTTCTATCTGCCAATAATTCCAAGGCTGCAGAGACTGTTTGCATCACCGCAAACTGCGGGACATATGAGATGGCATAATGAAAATAGGAGAAATACGGGCCTTATACGCCACCTTTCTGATGGTGAGGCCTGGAAGCACTTCGATCGGGTACACCCTGACTTTGCAGTAGATCCTCACAATGTACGACTTGGACTATGCTCAGATGGTTTTACCCCGTACATTCAAGCGTCAGCCTCGCCATATTCATGTTGGCCAGTGATTGTTACACCGTACAATCTTCCTCCTGAGATGTGCATGTCAAAACCGTACATGTTTCTGACTTGTCTCATTCTGGGACCATCTAATCCGAAGGCTGGGATAGATGTATATTTGCAGCCTCTAATCGATGATCTGAAGAAGTTGTGGGATGGTGTGTTGACGTATGACGTCTCAAAGAAGCGAAACTTTATGATGAGGGCATCACTGATGTGGACTATCAATGATTTTCCTGCATATGGCATGCTCTCTGGTTGGGGGACACATGGTAAATTGGCGTGCCCATATTGCATGGAACATGGAAAGGCTTTTACCCTAAGATATGGTGGCAAAAGCTCCTGGTTTGATTCTCATCGTCGGTTCTTAGATCCTGACCATCCCTTCCGAAGGAATACCCGAGCATTCAAAAAGAATCAGACAGAAGAGGAAGGTCCACCGCCTTTGTTGACTCCTGAACAAATATGGGGTCGAGTTAGGGATCTTCCTAAAGTCACTGTTGTTGGTGTGTCAAAAATACCGGGGTATGGAGAATGGCATAACTGGACAAAACAAAGCATCTTTTGGGAACTACCGTATTGGAAGGATAATCTATTAAGACATAACCTTGATGTGATGCATATTGAGAAGAATTTCTTTGACAATATCTTTAACACGGTTATGAATGTGTCTGGCAAGACGAAAGATAATGAGAAGGCAAGGATGGACATATCTTTGTACTGTAGATGAAAGGATCTGGAGCTGAAGCCACAACCTAATGGAAAAATGGTCAAACCAAAAGCTTGTTACACTCTAACCGCTGATGAAGGAAAGTCAATTTGTCGGTGGTTAAAAGAACTTAGGATGCCTGATGGTTATTCCTATAATTTGGCACGATGTGCTGATGTAAGAACGGGGAGGCTTCATGGGATGAAAAGTCATGATTGTCATGTATTCATGGAGTGTTTGCTTCCTATTGCTTTCGGCTCGTTGCCCTCGGTCATTTCGAACCCGCTTACAGAAATTAGTCATTTCTTCAAAGATTTATGCTCTGCAACTTAAGTGCGGATGGTCTGAAGAAGATGGAAGAAAAGATTCCAACAATTCTTTGCAAGATGGAGAGGGTATTCCCCCCAGGATTTTTTGACTCAATGGAACATCTCCCTGTGCATCTTGCATACGAAGCGAGGCTTGGTGGCCAGTACAATATAGGTGGATGTATCCGTTTGAAAGGTAATATTTTTATATTTTCACATTGTAACAATTAACGTCCCTTGAATAATGACTTGTGACTAATAGTTGTTATTTCTTAGATTCATGGGCAACTCTAAACGATCAGTGAAAAATAAGGCTAGGGTGGAAGGATCAATCTGCGCGTCCTACTTACACCTTGAGACAACCTATTTTTGTTCCCATTATTTCAACAACTTCATGTTGGCACCACGAAATATTAGGAACGAGGTTGATGCTGATGGTGGAGGGTATCCGTATATGCTATCCGTATTTAATCTTCCTGGCCGTCATGCTGGCAAAGAGCTTATATACTGGTTAAGTGATGAGGAGTATGAGTCAGCTCATGTTCACGTGTTGATAAATTGCATAGAGGTGAAACCATACCATGAGTAAGTTTGAAAGACTCATTTTTTAAATAATGTATCATACGGTATATCATATTCTATTTTAATACATTGTATGGATTTTATTAATTTGTCAGTGTGTTCCTGCAAAGTAATCAAATTGGTGACTAAGATGCTTCTGCTCGTACACATGCAGAGTTTCCTGAATGGTTCAAACAACAAGCAAGTGTCGTATAACCTAGCAAACAATATATTAAGCTTAATTGCTAATTGAAAATGAAAATTTTGTAATATGACTTATAAATTCATAGGTGTATCAGCAACCATTAAGTGTGCTAAATCAACACTTGAGAGATTTGGCGTACGAGCCCTATAGCAGTGTTAGATCATGGCATACATACTTCGTTAATGGGTATAAATTCCACACAGATGAATGGAACGTTGGCAAAAAGACCATTAATAGCAGGGTTGTTGTACAGGGTGAAGGTACTGGTGATTTTTATGGAGTCATAAAACACATATACGGGTTACAATACAATACTACTACTTATCCTAAAAAAGTAGTATTATTTTATTGGAACTAGTTTGATCCATCGAAGACAGGCACAAAGGTGGATCCCAAGTATGGCACTGTGGACATTCACATGGATAGAAGATATCAACAATTTGATCCGTTTATCGTTGCTCACAATGCCAAACAAGTTTACTACGTCCCTTATCCAGCAATGCGAGCGGACAAACGAGGTTGGTGTGTTGCTGTCACTACCAAACCTAGGGGTTGCATAGAAATCAATAATGCAGAGGATGATATACCCTTCCAGGCGGATGAATCGTCACATGCCAATGAAGTAATTGAGGTCGAGCGTATTACTGGCATGTTGGGATCTGCTGATGATGGGGAAGAAGTGGCCATTAGTAATCCATCGGTATCGATTAATGCATCATCAGAGGAAGAAATCCAAAGTGATGACTCAATGCAAGAACAAGAAGAGTCAGACTTACAATCAGATGATGATACCGAGTCTGAATAGGAATTTTACTGCTAAGTTACAGTATCATGTATTTTGTATTTTTTTTATGCATTTAAATGTAAGACTTTTGTAATTTAGTTGTATTTTAAAATTTTGCTTATTAGATTATGCTGTTAAATGTCGATTGATTTATTGTTTTTACATTGACTTATAATTGTGATAAAAAAATAGATATGTCATCATCAGGAGGAGAGCCGCCCCACCCCCCATCGCCTAGCGGTGATAAGGGGAAGGGGAAGGCTAAGCGAGGTCGATACACCATTAAGTCTCAGGTGCTTGCCCGCCTCGGTGCAGGTTCCTCTGCACCCACCGCACCCACTCCAGCTACAGGAGCCTCCCTCGACCGTTCTACACCCTCCCCCGCTCATTCTACACCCTCTCCGACCCATACTACACCATCCCCTGCCCATACCACACCATCCCCGACGCACCCTACACCATCCTCCACATATATTCCACCCACTCGATATGCCCCACGAGGCTCACTAGCCGGCTACTCGCCGCCCCCTACTGGACTTGCACCACACCCACACCCAGCACCACCATCATCAGCTGCATATGCCACACAGGCAGCAGGATTATCATTTATGCCGACTCCTGGTATGTCGGCACAGCCTGACCCGACCATTCCACCCTCATCATCCGGGGCCGCATACCCTCACGGCACGGACATTCCATCCACATCGTCCGGCCAGCACTTGGTCGCATCTGAGAACTTGCCTGAGTGGGCCAGGATTCCCAGACCTGAGGATCGACCATGGGTCACGCCTGTTTCTGGATCGTAAGAAATTTTTAAACTTTGACTATTTCATATTTATCCGATAAGTATATATTTGTTGATATGCATATTGTTGAATTAATAAAATTTTAAATTTTTCAGCTTCATCCCATCGAAAGTGGGATCGAAGAACGTTACCTACGCCCTCAAGGCGCAATATCGTCGCTTCTGGCCATCGTGGGGGAGGATACCGAAGGAAGACTGGGATCGTATCTTCACATGATTCGGGGTAACTTGTTTCATTTTTTCCTATATTTTATATATTTATTTTTCACGCAGTTTATATCTTTTTAATTTTTTGTATAAAATTGATATTTCTTCTTTGTTAACAGGCTCTTGTGCGCTTGTTACCGAAGCATGCTGCACAGATACGCGTCATATTTGACGAAAGAGCGTCTAATCGACTGAGGGTCATGCTCGCGACGACTAGGGAAACTCGGGTGCGCCCAGATTACATAGGCCCCAGAATTTGGCCCCAGCTTTCTGCGTACTGGGACACTCCAGAGTACAAGGTGAAGTGTGAGCAGGCAAAGAGAAATCGGGCTTCCGAGAAGGGTGGGAGCATGCACACTGGTGGCTCGATTAGCCATATGCAGTATGCCATTAACATGGTATGCACATATAAATAGTAGTATATTTTTATTTTTTTTATATGATTTATTTTATAATTAATTGATTATATTTCTTTGTCGGTTGCAGGTAGGAGAGCTTACCCACTCGGTTAATGTCCCTATTGTGTTTGAGCAGACACATATTCGCGCAGACACTGGCGAGTTTGTTGATGAGAGGTCGAGGCAGACAGTGGTGAGCTAATTAAAGTATCTTTTTACATTTAATTTATTTTTCATTATTATAGTCTAATAATATAATTTTTGTAACACAGGCAGAGTACAATGCGAGGTTCAGTCAGGTAGTGTTTGAGGTTGCCTCCTGCTCTGGTGTCTCAGATCCTTCCCAGTTGGACCCCGCCGAGGTCGACCGACTACAGACCCAGGTCTGGATGGAAATGGCGGGTGGGAAGAAGAAGGGTCGCATTTACGGTACCGCGACTATGGCTCGTTCCATCACTCGGGCCTCGATGCCGAGCTTGACCATTCGGGAGCCTACATCCTCCGGCTCACAGGACACGGAGGAGATGCGGCAGTTGAGGCAGGAGATGCAGGAGCAGAGGCAGCATGCAGAGCGCATGCAGCAACAGATGGAGACTTGGTCTACGGTGATGACCTCTCTGCTCGATCTGCTTCCACCAGAGAGGCGCAGCGCTCTAGAGGGGGTCATCCATGCCAGCCAGCCATCCACTACTTCTACCGTGGCACCACCGCAGCCGCATGATGCCGATGTGACTTCTGCGCCGCAGCATGATGGTCTGCTGACGCCGGTGAACTCCCCCCCTACATAATGACGATGATGAGTACTATGATGATGATGATGATGATGATTAGGATAGTTTTATATTTATTTACTTGTGTTTTCTAGACTGACGGATATTGTATGTATAGAATATTAATGTTAATTTAAATTTAATTGTCTTTTTAATTATTTGTGATTTCTTTTTTTGATCTATATAACAAATTATTTATAATAAAAAAAATTATAATTTATTAAAAAAATTGAATTAATAATTAATATTTAAAATATAAAAATTAAATAAAAAATAATAAATTAAAAAAAGTTACCGACGGAATTTTCCGTTGGAAACGTTACCGATGGATTTTTTCCGTTGGTAACGTTTCCGACGGAAATTTCCGTCAGTAAGATTAGCCTGTTGCCGACGGAAATTTCCGTCTGTAATTTTCGACGGATCCGACTCGTCCGTCGGAAATCGTTTCCTACGAGCCGGATATCGACAGAATTTGGTCCGTCGAAAAATCCGTCGGAAACGTGCATTACCGACGGATTTTTTGCGTTTCCGACGTTTTTTGGCCGTCGGTAATCACGCCTTTTTTTTGTAGTGCCAGTTTTAGCACGAAGGCTTCATTCATACTTCTAATTTTCTTGATGCCGAGACCCCCCATTTGCTTTGGGAGACAAAGAGTATCCCAGTTGATAAGGTGAGCCTTACACGAACCATCCTGATCACCCCAAACAAAAGGTCTTTGAACTTTTTCAATATCATTACACACCGAAGATGGGAGCCAAGTATGTTGCATGGTGAAAGAAGAGATGGCACCCAAAACTGACTGAGATAGGGTTAATGTTTCTTGGAGGTTAAAGTTCCAAAATGCTGAAATTTGTACTCTCACTCGTACTCAATCCAACCACCATCCCCTTTGTCTTTATTTGAATGGTATTTCTGCTTCGCATGGGGATATGCTTTTTAGATTTATGGCTGCATGGCTTCGTCATGAAAATTTTCAGCATGTTGAAAATGATTGGCTTAAGGATGGTGATCTCCCTAGTAAGATAAATAATCTGGCTGAGAAGCTCAAAGTATGGAACAGGGAGGTGTTCGGTAATGTTTTTAGGGTTAAGCATAAAATTATGAGGAGACTTGATGGTATTCAGCGGGCTAGTGATTATAGGTGTAACCCCTTTCTGGAGGATCTAGAAAGTAGGTTACGTAGAGAGCTGGAGATTATCCTTGATGCAGAAGAATTAATTTGGCTTCAAAAATCGTGTAAGTCTTGGATTAATGATGGGGATCGTAACTCACGATACTATCATGCTAGGACTATTTCTCGTAGAATGAAAAATAGGATTTTGGATCTTAGGAACTTGAATGGTGACTGGATTCAGGATCATAGTGAGGTTAGGAGTTTGCGAGGAATTATTTTGTCGACCTTTTTAAGGAAGAGACCCCTATTAGTTGTTATTTGTCAATTGTTGCAAATTTTCCAGTTTTACCCGAGGACATCATTCAGGGTCTTAATAGTTGCCTCTCGGACAAGGAGATTAAGGATGCACTCATGCAAATGGGTTCCCTTAAGGCTCCAGGTATAGATGGTTTTCCCGCTATTTTTTTCCATAAACATTGGAGCCATGTAGGTAATGATTTGTGCCATTTTATAAAAGATTCCTGATTTCATAATGACGGAATTAAGAATGTAAATGATACTTTGCTAGTTCTCATTCCAAAAGTTGATAGACCTGAACTTATATCTCAATTTTGACCTATTTCTCTTTGCAACGTTTCTTATAAAATTATCACAAAGGCTATAGCTAATAGCATTAAGCTTTTTTAAGTTCATGCATCTCTCCATGTCAAGCCAGCTTTGTTCCGGGTAGGAGCATTCATGACAATATTATCATTGCCTAGGAGATGGTATTCGATGAGTAAGTTAAGAGGTAACAAAGGTTTTATGTCTATTAAAATTGATTTCGTAAAAGCTTATGATAGGTTGTCTTGGTCTTTTATTAAAAATTGCTTAGAACATATTGATTTTCCTCCTCAATTAGTGAATATTATCATGGCATGTATTACGTCTTCTTTTTCCTTGTTATTTAATGGTGACAAAACTTTTCCTTTCACCCTTTCTAGAGGTATTAAGCAAGGTGATCCCTTATCCCCCTATATTTTTGTTATTTGTATGAAAAGACTAACTCATTTGAATGAAGATGGTGTTAGGGTTAATCTCTGGAAATTTATGAAAGCTGGTAGGAATGGTCCCTCCATTTCTCACCTTTTGTTTGCAGATGATCTTTTGTTTTTTGCAGAAGCTAGTAAAGAGCAAATGTGCAATATTCTTCAGATTATGGAGAACTTTTGTGAGGCTTTGGGTCATAAGATAAATAGACAGAAGACAAGTGTGTTTTTCTCAAGGAATGTTTATCATGTGCCGAGGGAAGCAATTCTAGAAATTTCAGGCTTTCAACCTGCTTCTGGAATTGGGCGTTACTTAGGCTCTCTTCCTCATAATGGTCGGGCCAAAAAGGAGGGGTCCAAGCATATTATAGACAAGATGCAATCTAAGTTGGCTGGATGGAAATCTCAATGACTTTGGTTTTGAGAATCAGAATTGGAAGACATGTTTGCAAGTGAGAAATTCAAGGATTCACAGAATTGAAGCGAGAAGAGGAAGATGATACCAGAAGAAATCAATTGTTAAGAAGGTTCGACTGATTTTATAAGAAAGGTTTGGAATTCAAAAGGGTTGGTTAAGGGACTCAGAATCTTTCTCCTACCAGGGGAGAAGAGGCTGTACACTGCCACCTATTAATTCTTCCCACAAGAACTCTAAAAGAGGGATATGTAGTCGAGAGACATGGTTAGGGAGTGTCCAAACCCGAGATTAAAGAATGGTTATCCAAGAAAAATTTGAATATAGCAAACAGATTAGTGAGTGGTTTTGAAAGTAGGTATCTGGATGGAACTACTTCTTTCTTTTATACAAATTTTCCAAATGAATTAGGCACCCATGAGATGTGGAATGTGTTTCCTAAATGGGGCAAAGTTAGAGTTATTTATATACCAACAAAGAGAGATAAGCAAAGAAGCAGGTTTGGGTTTGTTAGATTCAAAGATGTTAACAATACTAAAGTCTTGCAAGAAAAGCTAGCAGCTATTTCGATTGGTACTTACCACCTAAGAGTTAACCTACCCAGATTCCAACTAGAGATGCTGAAGGTTTGGAAAGAACTCAACAATCATATTTTAAACATGCAGAGGGTGGTCATGTTAGCAGAAAGGGTGTGTCTTATTCAACAGTGGTAAAGGAGGGTCAGGGTTGTAGGAAAAACTTTTTTCTCACCTACCTCGAAATCGAAGGAGAGGTATAAATGCACAAACTACTAATGATTGGAAAGGTTTGCCATTTAATGTACCTGAGGAAGACATGAGGTGGCTTCAAGGGTCCTATGTGGGAAAAGACCCATAATCAAGAATGCACTCTCGGTATCCAAGACAATTTACATAGGAATATGATTTTTTTCGATAAAACCAGTTCCCTTGGGGGGTAATCTCGTATTGTTAATAGCTGTAGGAGAGGTGAATTTACAAATATCACTAAAGGATTATGCTGACAAACTTCTAAAATGGTTTATGGACATTCGACCATGGGAACTAATGATTGTGGTTAGAGAAAGAATGCACTCTAGGCTTGAACCAGCACTGGTTCTTGGCATTACGTTCATCCCTCATTTTATGATTTTGTTCATCTTTACGAATCTCCCAGGTACAATCATGGAGATGTCCTCGATACTCATTCCCAAGTGAGCAGCAGCACGGACGAGTTTCTGTGGGGGTGCTTTGGGTGCCATGGATTTGGGTTTGAGAATAAGAAGATGAAGGGTTCCAAAAAGGGTTTGTTCGCATGAGAGAGAAGGCTTTTTGAAGCAGTAGAGTGTTTCTGAGAGAAGACTTTTGCTTTTTAAGAGAGAGGTTTCAAAAAGAGTAGTTCAGAGTAAAAAAGACAAAAAAGTTTTGAATTAAAAAACATTTTAGATAACTGCAATGTAAAGTCTCAGTCATTAACCCACGTCAGCAGATGCTTTTACTCAGATCAGACACATTCCATCAAACTTTATTCATTTATGAAATGCATGTTCAGATTATCTCTAATATATACGAACCTGTCTTCAGCTAAGGGTTTTGTTACTATGTCAGCCCACTGATTTTCGATTTTAACAAACTTAATGTCGAAAACACCTTTTTGAACATAGTCTCTTATAAAGTGATGTTTAATTTCTATGTGCTTAGCCTTAGAATGCGGTATGGGATTCTTAGATAAATAGATAGCACTAAGATTATCACACTAGACAAAAATATTATGTTCAAAGATAGAATAATCTTCAAGTTGATGTTTTACCCATAAAAGCTGTGAACAACAGCTTGCAGCTGAAATGTATGCTTCTGCAGTAGATAGAGCAATTGTAGTTTGTCTTGTGCATATCCAAGAGACTAAGCTTGCTCCAATGAATTGACATCCTCCACTTGTGCTTTTCCTTTCTACTCTGTCTCCAACATAATAAGCATCACAGAATCCAACTAATCTGTACTTTTGTGTTCTTAAATACAACAAACCAAGATTAGTGGTTCTAAGAAAATATCTAAATATTCTTTTAACCGCCTTGAGATGTGATCCTCTTGGATCAGATTGGAATCTTGCACACATACAGGCACTGAATTGAATATAAGGTCTACTTGAAGTTAAGTACAGAAGAGAACCAATCATACCTCTGTAGATAGTTTGATCTACCGTTTTACCTTCTCCATCCTTACTTAACTTTGCATTTGCTTCCATGAGAGTTTTCATAGGTTTAGCTGTATCTAGCTTGTATTTCTTTAAGATCTCCTTGGTATATTTCTGTTGATGAATGTATATTCCATCATCTGTCTGTTTGATTTGTCGACCAAGGAAGAACTTCAATTCTCCCATCATGCTCATCTTAAATTCATTCTGCATAAGCTTGGAGAATTCTTTGCAGCGCTTTTCATTAGTTGCACCAAATATGATATCATCAACATAGATTTGTACTATAATGAAATCCTTTTTAGAACTTTTTCTAAAGAGAGTTGCATATACTTTTCCTCTAATGAAATTATTTTTCATAAGAAAAGAACTAAGTCTATCATACAAAGCTCTAGGTGCTTGTTTTAATCCATAGAGAGCTTTCTTAAGCTTACAGACTTGATTTGGTTTGTCACTATCCTCAAATCCAGGTGGTTGTTTAACATATACCTCTTCTTCAATAATTCCATTAAGAAATACACTTTTAAAATCCATTTGATATAAGGTGATTTGATGTTGTGCAGCATATGACATAAGTATGTGAATTGCTTCTATTCTAGCTACTGGTGCAAAGGTTTCAGTGTAGTCAATACCTTCTTGATGATTATAGCCTTGAGCTACTAACCTTACTTTGTTTCTGATTACTTTACCGTCTTCATCAAGCTTATTTCTAAATACTCATCATATTCCAATAATTGATTTTCCTTTTTCATTTAGAACTAAGATCCAAACATCATTCCTTTTGAACTGATTTAGCTCTTCTTGCTTAGCTAAAATCCAGGTTTCATCTTCAAGAGCTTCTTTAATGTTCTTTGGTTCAATCTCAGATAGGAATGCAAGTTGTTTGAGTCTCTAAAAGTTGATCTGGTTCTAACTCCTTGAGATGGATTACAAATGATCAATTTTTCAGGATGATGAGTTTTGAACTTCCAATCTCGTCTAGATTCAGCATCAGATGATTGTTGAGCAGGTGGATCAGATGCTTGAATATGAGTTTCTGGATCCTCATTTTTCAAGTTATCTTTTGTCTGATTGTCCTGTCTTCCAAGATCTAAACCTGCAAGATCATCTTCAAGATCTGATAGTTTCCTACCAGTCTTTAAACTATCGTTAAATTCGACATAAATAGATTCCTCAACAACTTCTGTTCTAGAGTTATAAACTCTAAAAGCTTTAGAAGTATCTGAATATACGAGAAATATAGCCTTATCTACTTTTGAATCAAACTTTCGAAGTTGATCTCTAGTATTCAAAATAAAGCATTCACATCCAAAAGCATGGAAATAAGAGATGTTGGGTATTCTACCTTTCCACAATTCATAGGGAGTTTTATTCAAGAAGGGTCTTATCAATATTTTGTTCTGTACATGACAAGCAATGTTTACTGCCTCAGCCCAGAAGTACTTTGGGAGTTTGCTTTCATTGAACATTGTCCGAGCCATCTCTTGTAGAGATCTGTTCTTTCTTTCTACTACTCCATTCTGCTGAGGAGTTCTAGGAGCAGAAAAGTTGTGAGAGATACCATTCTCTTCACAGAATGTGTTGAAGTGCTCATTTTCAAACTCTCCCCCATGGTTACTTCTGATAGCTGAGATACAGAATCCCTGCTCATTCTGAACTTTCTTACAGAATATAGAAAACGTCTTGAATGACTCATCCTTGTGGGTTAAGAAGAGTACCTATGTATATCTAGAATAATCATCGACTAAGACAAAACCATATTTCTTTCCTGCCTTACTAGCAACACTAATTGGACCAAACAGATCCATATGCAATAATTGTAAAGGTCTAGAGGAAGATACCAGATTCTTGGGTTTAAAGCTAGTTTTATCTTGCTTTCCACATTGGTAAGAATCACATAAGACATCCTTTTTGAAACTTATATCAGGTAGAACTTTCACAAGTCTATACTTTTTAAGCTTAGTTATCTATTTCATACATGTATGTCCTAGCTTCTTATGCCATACCCATCTTTCATCTTCCCTTGATGCAAAACAAGTCACATTTTGATCATTCAATTTAGTTAGATCAATCTTATAAAGATTTTGTTGCTTGTTTGCTGAAAAGAGAACTTTGCCATTAGTGTCTTTGACTATGCAAGCATTCTTAGTAAAGGAAACATTATATCAATTATCACATAATTGACTTATGCTTAGTAGATTATGTCTTAATCCTTCAACTAAAAGAACGTTAGAGATAGATGGTAGAGGTGATTTCCCACCAATTTTACCTATCCCGATAACCTTTCCTCTTTGATTTCCACCAAAGGTAACATGTCCACCTTCTTTAGGTTGGAGGTCTAGGAATATAGACTTTTCTCCTGTCATGTGTCATGGGCAGCCACTATCCAGGTACCATGATAGGTGTGATTTTTGTCTTATTAAGGATATCTGCAACAGGAATAATCAAAGCTTTAGGTACCCATATTTTTTTGAGTCATTTCTTGTTAGTTCTTGAAGTTTGTGACATCTTCTTTCTTGTGTGAATACACTTAGACGTGATATGTCCAGCTTTTCCACAGTTTTTACAACTATCCTTGTATGTAATGACCTTATCATAAAGAGCTTTAAGTTTTTGTCCTAAGACTTTGTTAGATACTTTATGATGTGTCTAGTCAATGAATCCTATACCAATTTTATCAATAGAGGTTTCTGACTTCCTAACAATTTAGTCAGATTATCTCTACCATTGACAAAACGAGCAAGATCGAGGTGAGCTATTCTGCCTTCTGTTGAAGTTTGACAACTTCTTCAGATTGTGGTGTCTCAACTATGATCTCAGCTTTAAGCTTACTGTTTTCCTGAGACAGTTTGTCACACTCATGAGTCTTATGTTCATGCTCTTTTAAGAGTTTCACATATTGTCTCTTAAGTGTTATGAACGCCTTAGTTAAACAGTTAGATTCTTCAATCAATTCAACATAGTGTTGACAAGTCACTCTAAACACAAGAGGGGGGTGAATTGTGTGTGAACAGTGTTTTTCAAAAACTTTAACAAATTAAAATTATAATCCTTTTAAGATACTTTGTAAAGCAATTTGTAAACGTCGCGTGCAAATAAAAAGCGTTTAAGCGAAAATCAAATACGAAAGTAAAGAGAGAAGGGATGAGAAAAGAACACAGCAATATATCCTGGTTCGGCCACAAACTACCCACGTGGCCTACGTACAGTCCCCAAGGCAATACCACCAAGGGTTTTCAATTAACTCTAGTTTTTAAACAGGATCAACTAGAACCTTTACAATAGAGAGCACTCCTCACAGACCAGGGATATCACCTCCCCCAGTGAAAGAGTCTCGAGACAATAACCCAAGAGATATCGCCTCTCTTGTCAACCACAAGGAATATCACCTCCCTTGTAAACACTTGGAAATCACATCCAAGAACACCCCAAGAGATATCACCTCTCTTGAAAACTAGGTGTAGAAAAGAAGGGTTTGAGTCACACGGCTCATACCAACAAAATGCACTCTTAATAGTACTGATTAAACAAATTGAAGAACAATTACAATCACACCTATATGGTGTATAAACCTCTCAAGTTTAAAGTGATCAAAGTGTAAGAACAAGAGAGAATAAAAGAGTTTTTGTTCCAGAGAATAAAACACAGTTCAGAGTAAAAATGATTTTCGTGCTTGTGTTTTTGACTAGGTTTCCTTTAAATAGAACCTTGAAAGATTAAGTTAAATTCTCCTCAAAACACATTTTTTGCCGCGCAGTAATCGATTATTTAAATGGCATAATCGATTATTTTGATTCAGTTTGAAAAGCGCATCTTTGAGACAGTTGCATCATAATCGATTATACTAATCGATTACGAGTCCACTGACTTTCAATCAACTCTAGTTTTTAAACAGGATCAACTAGAACCTTTACAATTTAGAGAACCTTTAACACAAATCTCAGGACTTACGATCCCTTGTATAAGAGCCTCAAACACTAGCTTTTAAACAGGCGCAACTAGAACCTTTACAATGGAGAGAACCCTTAACACAAATCTCACGACATACTATCCCTTGTGTAAGAGCCTCAAACAATAAGAGATGGGATCACACCCACTAAACACTTACAAGAGATATACCCTCTCTTGTAAGAATGGTGATCAAGAAATGGTTTGAGTCAATCCGACTCTTACCAATAGTAGGCACTCTTAATAGTGCTGATAAAACAAATTGAAGCCCAATACAAGAACACCTATATGGTGTAAAGCTCTCTCAAGAATATATGGTCAAGTGTGTAAGTATAAGTGAGAGTGATAGAGAATGATTTAGACAGAGTTTCAATACAGTTAGAAAAATGGGAATTGCCACTTTGTTATCAGCCTAAATTTCCTTTATATATAAGAAGTGATTAGCCCAAGGAAATTAGGTCAAGCCCATTTTAAAACTCATTTTTGTCGCGCAGTAATCAATTATTTAAATGTCATAATCGATTATTTTAACTCATTTTAAAAGGCGCATCTTCAAACAGTCAAGCCATAATCGATTAGGATAATCGATTACTTATTCTCTGTGTAAAAATCATTTGACTGTTAAAAGGCATAATCGATTACACTAATCGATTATCTATTCTCTGTCTTGCATTTCAAAAAGTCATAATTGATTTTTCAATCAGCATAATCGATTATATAATTTCGAATTCAAACTTAATGGCTAGAGATAATTAATATTCATTTAAACACATTAATAGCCATTTAAGTTGATTTATAAAACATGATCATAATAGCATAATCGATTACCATAATCGATTATTGCATTTCAAATTCAAATTTTGAAATCGTAGCAGCTCTATAATTAATGACTCATTTAAAGCGTATTTAAGAGCTTGCTAATTGATTATTCATCTAATTAAATTTGAATTTGAAAAACTTAAAGGCTTAAATTGATTGCTCATTTTAGTTCATTTAAAAGCCATTTAAGTTTTAATTAGAAAGCTCATTTATGTGTGTGTGTGACCAGTTTTAATTATGAGAGCTTTACTTACCATTTACATCCTTTTCTAAAACAAACAATACAAGTAAGAAAATTTCCCTTAACCCATCTTGATTGCTTGCCTGTCCTTTTGCCGCTTTTTGCAGTTAGGTCCTTTTCACGCTTTTTGCAATTAGGTCCTTTAGTTGAATTTGCGTGTTGGTCCTTGGACTTGAAATTTCCCTTTTGCTCATCATCAAAACAAAAATACCTGTCAAGGCATATATCCACAAACTCCCCCTTTTTTATGATGACAAACATCTCATGAGGGAATTTCTAAAAGATAGAGTTAGAGCAATAAAATATATCACAAATTTTAGTTTCGCTCTACTGCCCCTCACCTTGTGCAGTTGGAGCAAACAATAAATATATTTCATTTTATAATTTTGCTCTACTCCTCCTTAAGCATGCAATCAATAGAAGATTTGCCAATTTAAATTTCTCTCCCCCTTAAGCATGCATTTATGAAGTTAATTTCTCAATTTAGCTTATTTCCCCCTTAAGCATGCACTCATGTAACTCTCCCCCTTTTGTCATTATAAAAAAAAAAAAAACCAGGAAAAGTATTTTCTAGCTCTAATATGGCATATATCCACTAAAGTGATAGTCAAATTTTAAGTTTGAGATATAAGCCATGACATGCATATATCAGATATGTGAGGAAGCAATAATGCCAGGAGCATCAAGGAGATGAAAAACATTCATATTTTCAAGAAGAGAGTTTTAGAAATATAACACGGTTTAGAAGAAAATTCTCCCTCTTGACAAGTATATAATGTTGTATATTTATATTTCTCTTAAACATGCAAATATTTCTCCCCCTTTCGAAAACAATTTTTCAAAATATCATTTTATTTATAGGAGAAAGCATATAATCACATTTAATTTCAACAAGTATTAAACAATCCGCAAAATTGAATATCATAAGATATTAGGGATTGAGATACTTATTGAATATATTGTGATGCTTTTTATTTGCAACCGGATTATGCACTTGTAGTATCTTCCCTTGAGCTTTTCATTTCATGTTGCCGGAAGAAGATCTTTCAATGCTCGTCTTTATCCAATTCAATGTTTAGTTGCTCATGTGTTTGTGAATCTCTCTATTTAAAATTGCAGCAAGTGTAGATGTTTGATTTGTAGGCTTTAACTTCTACAAGCCAGAAACTTATTCTTATCTCTTGTCATGTGCTTCAATTGACCATTATCAAGATATCAATTTGAGTTCTTGGTCTTTAAGCACACATACAAAAGTCTTGAGAAAGATTCTTTTGGTATCCAATTTATTTTGGATCAATGGGGTTAGCAATTTTATCAAGCTCATATCAAAAGCAACAATAAGTAATTTTGAGCAAGTGTGTAGATGGGAAGGCATAAAACATGTCTTGTAATGATTATCATACGTATAGCACTTAATGGCATTGAGACATGTCTATAAATTTAATATATATTGCAAAAAAAAAAAACATTATGAAGAATAAGGATAGGGATCACCACTTTTATCAAGATAGCTCATTTGGATCTTGGTGTCTGAATCTCCATGAATTGCAATATAATTGATTTTTGGTCTTCATAATCGATTATGAGCTCCGCATAATCGGTTATTGTAATCGATTTTAACTCCTCTGTTTTGTCCATTCTTTGCATCATCAATTATTCGAATCGATTATGACTCCTATAGAAATTTTCAAATTTTGCCCCCATTACGTGTAATCAGTTATCTCAATCGATTATTGACTTACTGACTTGTTGATAATCGATTATCTCCTGTTCGTAATCGATTATTGCTCGAGTTTTCAAAACTTTGCCAATATCATGGGAGAAAACCTGTATAACCTTGTTTCCACACTTCAACGCACATATTAGAAGTAATAAGGTGAAAGTAAAGATGAATACACAAGCATTCATACAATCTGTGATTGATTTAAAATATTTCCTTATTAATTAGAATCACAATAAGTTTTAATTGCTTGTGTAGTGGTTAAAGCATTCCATAAATTGAAGATATAATTTTATTTCAATTAATCATCTGAACTTCAAATTCAATAAATTTAGAAATTAGCCATAGAAAAGATTTTGAATTTTAAATTTTCAAATCTTGGATTAATTTTGGCAGGAGATATTCAAGAGAAAAAAAGATGCTAAATTCATGAACCACAATCTCATTAAACTTTATTTAAGCATTTATGGCATGATCAAAGATTTCCATAAAATATATAATTTCAAATTATATCATCCAGATTTCAAAGTTAATGAGATTTTCGAAATTAATCGTTAAATATTTTATTTGAAATCTTCAATAATTTTTGGCAATAAGAAATATTCAAAGAGAGTATATGCCAAAGTCATTTAAGATCTTTCTTTATTAACCACAAACTTAATAAACTCTCATATATGTACTTGTGGTGTAATAAAAGATTTCCATAAATTTGAAGAATTTTGCATTTTGAAACAATTTTCAAAACAGTCATTGATTCATCATCATAAAGAATTTTTCACCTCAAAATTTCAAAAGTAGTCAACAAAAGGATTTGAATTTTGAATTTGAAGTTTGAGATCTTCATTAAAGAGAGATATTATTAATATTTATGTTGATTATCTTAATTACAAAATCAATCCATTAATAAATTTTCAAATCAATAAACATAGAGGATTTATTACCACAATCTTAATGATTTTCTATTTTAAAAAATATGTAGTATATTAATTCATAAAGAAATTGATTTTTCAATAAAATGCAATCATGAATTAAATACTAATTGAGTCATAAAATATGTAGTTTAATATCTCATGATAATAAATCAATTTTCTAATAAAGTGCAATTATGAATCAATAATTTATCAATCAGATTTTGATTTTTATAGAGAGATAAGGAAATTATGATTTTGAATTTCAAAATAAATTTTCATAATTTAATATTTCGAAAATAATAAAAAATATTTTGAATTTTGAATTTAAAATCTCAAAATTGAATTTTCTTTTTATTATGATATTCAAAAAATATTAAAGTGATATCATAATTTATTTATCATTTACATTTCAAAATTTGATCCTCAATTAATATTACAATCAATCAATATAAGGAATACATTACTATAATCATTATGATTCTCAATTTGAAAAAGCTCTTAACAAATTCATGGCTAGAAATTTTATTTTCATTAAAACATGATCATGAATTAATTACTCATTGTGTATTAAAATAATTTTTCAAACAGCTTTTGATTTTGTAATAAAATGAGGAGATAATGATTTTTGAATTTAAAAAAATATACCACCATTATTAAAAATTTCGAAATTAATAAAAATAATTTGAGATTTTGAATTTAAAACAAGAATAAAATTTTTTTTGATCATTTGAATTTCGAAAATTGATTCTTAATAAATTTTTCAATCAACTTTAACTATGAAATAAATCACTAATTGATTTTCAAATCAGATTTTGAAATAATAGTGAAAGTAAAAATTTCTCAAAAAGATGTTGTATAAAGAATTTTAATGTCAATTCAAATTCGAAAATATTTGAATATGATTAGCAAAATAAATCAGAAATCATATTAGAATGAAACATTTATTAGAAAATTAATTAGGACTTAATTAAAAAAATATTTACAAAAATTCCATATTTTCGTAGCATAGTCGATTATGATAATCGATTACTATGCTTCTGTCTATCTTCCCTAATTTCGAGGATGCATAATCAATTATCTAATCGATTATCCCGTTCGATTTTCAATTTTCATAGTAAGGAAGATTTAGAACTTATTCAAATTATTTATGCCATGCTTCAAATAATAATCAATTATAATACAAACATACATGACATTTAGCACAAAGTTCATCCATCATGAGAGAATTTCACAAACATATAGTCATATTCATGTTGGAATTATTGCATGGAATATTTCTATGTTTCACCTTGATTTAATTCATAGAGACATCTTTATTATCATACTTCCATTTAACAAACGTCACATTTAAGCATGTATATGAGGAGTAGAAGGTAAAGTTACCTCGTTCCATGAATTCACAAGATCGTTCTTTTTTACCCACTTTTGTTTGAGCTTGAATTTAGCTCTTACATGATCTATCTTGTTCTTGTTTGGGTTGTTCATCAAGAGGCCCTTGCTTCTATTGGTACTAATAGCATTTTCGAAATTGTAAAACACTCTTCTTGATGTCCCGTCCTTTTCCAAGATAGTTTGTTTCTCAATTTTGGATTTTTCCTGCACATTAGAAGTACTAGAGAAACTTTTTGGTACCCATTTCATATTGGGTCCTTGACGGTTAGTGGACAAGCTATTTGCACATTTAGGAATCCGAGCAATTTTATTTCTCATAAAATGATTTTTCTTATAGATGCACATATGAGAAATATGTCCTATCTTTCCACAATAATTACATGTTACATCCTTTTTATTTTTCATATAATGATTTTCATACTCAACTATAGAATGATTATGACCTTGATAAGTATCATGTTTAACAATTAACATGTCATAGTTGGCATGAATTTCTTTTTCTATTTCATACGAAGGATGTACACATGTGGATCTTTTTGTTTTATTAATTTCATGAAATAAGTCCTCAATTTGATTATCAAGAATTATGCAATTTTCATAGCATGGAGAGGATTCAAATTTCACAACATTTTCATCACAACGAAAAGTATATTCATTTTTCAATTTGTCCAAATCATTTTCAATCAATGAAATACTTTTCAAGCAGTTTAAATTCTTATTTTCTAAACATACCAATTCATCATACAACTCATTGTATGCATGTAAACATTTATCATTCAATGGATTTAGTTTAGAATCTATTACCTCCAAGTTTCTTTGACTTGTTTGGAGTGTTGTTTCTATTTTCTTGACCATTAGCTCTTTGCTTTTGTGGTCTTTCTGCTTGGCATGTTCTTGAGGATGTTTTTCCTCCATTGAAATTTGCCCTTTCCTGTAATTACTTTCAATCTCAAAATTGTTAATGACAAGGTATGTATAATCAAGTACATTCAAAATATCCTTGGCACAATCACAATTTTTAATCGTCTCATAAGCATCATTGCATAGGCAATTTCGAAGGATTTGCATAGCTTTGAGATTTAAGCAAAAACAATTTTTATCAAACTCAGTCTGATGTTCTTTGGGTTTGAGAATGAGTCCATGAACTCCAATATCCCATAAGTCCACATCAATTGACTGCATATAAATTTCGATTCTCGCTTTCCAATAAATGAAATTCTCACCATCAAAGAATGGTGGTTTGTCAATTTCAAAACCAAACATTTTTGGAAAACTTTTTAAAAGGGTTGCCAACAGGATCTTAACTCTAAGTTGTTAAGCTACTAACCAGAGCCGAAGCTCTGATACCACTTGTTGGCCGTGGCAACCATACCCAAGAGGGGGGTGAATTGGGTTTTAAATAAAAATGAAAACTTTTTCGATAAATCAAAAACCCTTTTTAAAGTTAAAACAGAATTCGCAGCGGATATTAAATTCTTTTCAAATTAAGGCGCTTTATACAATAAATCGTTTGAAATTAAAGCGCGGTAATTAAAATGGCAGAAACGTAAAGAGGATAGGGAAAGAGGATGAACACAACGATATATCCTGGTTCGGCCATAGACTACCCACGTGGCCTACATCCAGTCCCCAAGGCAATACGACCAAGGGTTTTCAATCAACTCTAGTTTTTAAACAGGATCAACTAGAACCTTTACAATTCAGAGAACCCTTAACACAAATCTCAGGACATACGATCCCTTGTGTAAGAGCCTCAAACACTAGCTTTTAAACAGGCGCAGCTAGAACCTTTACAATAGAGAGAACCCTTAACACAAATCTCAGGACATACCATCCCTTGTGCAAGAGCCTCAAACAATAAGAGATGGGATCACACCCACTAAACACTTACAAGAGATATACCCTCTCTTGTAAGAATAGTGATCAAGAAATGGTTTGAGTCAATCCGACTCTTCCCAACAGTAGGCACTCTTAATAGTGCTGATAAAACAAATTGAAGCCCAATACAAGAACACCTATATGGTGTAAAGCTCTCTCAAGAATATATGGTCAAGTGTGTAAGTATAAGTGATAGAGAATGATATAGACAGAGTTTTAGTATAGTTAGAAAAATGGGAAATGGCACTTTGTTATCAGCCTAAATTTCCTTTATACAGAAGAAGTGATTAGCCCAAGGAAATTAGGTCAAGCCCATTTTAAAACTCATTTTTGTCGCACAGTAATCGATTATTTAAATGTCATAATCGATTATTTTAACTCATTTTAAAAGGCGCATCTTCAAACAGTCAAGCCATAATCGATTAGGATAATCGATTACTTGTTCTCTGTGTAAAAATCATTTGACTGTTAAAAGGCATAATCGATTACACTAATCGATTATCTATTTTCTGTCTTGCATTTCAAAAAGTCATAATCGATTTTCAATCAGCATAATCGATTATATAATTTCGAATTCAAACTTAACGGCTAGAGATAATTAATACTCATTTAAACACATTTATAGCCATTTAAGTTGATTTATAAAACATGATCATAATAGCATAATCGATTATACAAATTTGGAAATCATAGCAGCTCTATAATTAATGACTCATTTAAAGCGTATTTAAGAGCTTGCTAATTGATTATTCATCTAATTAAATTTGAATTTGAAAAACTTAAAGGCTTAAATTGATTGCTCATTTTAGTTCATTTAAAAGGCATTTAAGTTTTAATTAGAATGCTCATTTATGTGTGTGTGTGACCAGTTTTAATTATGAGAGCTTTACTTACCATTTACATCCTTTTCTAGAACAAGCAATACAAGTAAGAAAATTTCCCTTAACCCATCTTGATTGCTTGCCTGTCCTTTTGTCGCCTTTTGCAGTTAGGTCCTTTTCACGCTTTTTGTAATTAGGTCCTTTAGTTGAATTTGCGTGTTGGTCCTTGGACTTGAAATTTCCCTTTTGCTCATCATCAAAACAAAAATACCTGTCAAAGCATATATCCACAAGGACATAATCGATTATACATATTACATAATCGATTATTATAATTCAAATTCAAAACTTAACGGCTTAGCTATCATTAATTCTCATTAAAACTCATTAAATCCATTTAAGTTATTAAAAACGTGTTCAGCTAAAGATAATCGATTGTATAATCGATTATAACAATTCAAAATGGCTGATTTAAATTCTTAACAGCTCTATAATTGATTACTCATTAAAGCATGATTAAGAGCATGATAATCGATTATACTAATCGATTATTCCTTGATTCAAATTTGAATTTGAAAAACTTAACAGCTATAAAATTCATTACTCATTTAAGACCAAATATTAGCTGATTAAGTTTGATTCTTGAAAGCTCATTAATGTGTGTGTGACCAATTTTAATCTTGAGAGCATTATTAACCATTTACAATTAATCTAAAACAAGCAATACAATAAATAAAATTCCCTTAACCCATTTGACTGCTTGTTTGACATTTTGCCGCTTTTTGCAATTTAGTCCTTCTGACTTCCCCTTTTGTCATTCATCAAAACTAAAGTACCTGTCAAGGCATATATCCACAAACTCCCTCTTTTTGATGATGACAAATATCTCAGGATGGATTTGCTAGAAAGATAAGGTTAGAGCAGTTCATGCAAATATATCAAAGTTCTAAGTTCTAAGCGCAGTTTGCTCTATTCCCCCTCACTCTATGCATATATTCAAATCCACTCCCCTTGAATCATGCAATCATATAACTCTCCCCCTTTTGGCATTATCAAAAAGCGGGAAAAGTATTGATAAAACAAGGCATATATTCAGAGTAAGAAATATAGTCAAAAAGTATATGCAGGCATCAGTGTAATTCAAACGTGTGTGCGGAAATAAGTGCCAGGATAGTAAAAGAAAAGATTCTCCCTTTAGCAAGTATATGATTATTTCCCTTCGGCAAGCAAATATTTCTCTCCCTTTCGAAAATAATTTTTCATATTAATATTTCATTTTTCTAAGGCATTGGAGGGAAGAATGTATCAGGCATTGGAGGGAAGAATGTATCATGATGAAAGACGCTTTTCAAAGAAATTCGAAGAGATATTCATGAAAAAAAATTCCAACATGCAAGTAGTTATTTCTCATGAGATTTATCAAGATGTACAATAACTAATCATAAGTTGAGTGCATGACCTTTTCCTTTCGTGAAATCGGTTATATAATCGATTGTTTTCTGAGTTCTTTGCATAATCGATTATGTAATCGATTTGGATTCCTCTGGAAAAATACCCGTATGCATAATCGATTATGCTAATCGATTAGAGGCATTCTGATTTTTAGCTTTCTGCTCCTCGTCCAAGCGTAATCGATTATGATAATCGATTACAACCTTACTGACTTTTGAATAATCGATTATTGCTTGTGCATAATCGATTATCACTCGAAAATCTCAGAACTTGGCCAACTTCTTTGGAGAGAACCATTTTTGGGTGATGAAAAAGGAGAATTTGTGTTTGTTCCCCGTCATGTGCTTTGAACGACCATATCTAGATTCCAATTTTTGTTCTTGGTCTTCAAGCACTCCTGCAAAACAGAATTATGTTTTGGCTTTTGATACCCAAACCATTTTGGGTCCTTGTGTAACATCCTATCTTTTGTGAATAAAAATTAGATATTTTATTTAGATAGGAATGAGGGTTAGATAAAAAAAAATATTTAAGAATCCGAATGTATATGCAAGTTTAGAATAAAATTCAAACACCTCAAAATTTTCAATAGGCAAGCACCTCAATTTAAATCCTTAAGTAAGGTGGTTTATCATTAACAAAAATTTAAAGATAATTAGCCATAAATATAGATCTTAGTCATAGCTAATTAATTATGATTAATTTACTCAAAGTTTTACTCATCATGATTAATTAACACTAATCTTAATTAACTATGCTCTAGTTATAAATTTTAACTTAATTAAATTAACTAAGATAATTTTTCTAATCTTATGAGTAGCAGTACACGGCAGTTTTATAATAGATGACACCTCCACCTTCCAAAATTTTGGCTGCATGAAAGCATGCCACCTCCTGCTTGTGACTATTACAAAGTCACGCAAGTTTTTAAGCTTTCTATGATCAAACAATGACCACGTCTCCTGTTGGGTTCACTTAGCGCAAAAGGAAGTTTAATTTTCCTTTCTTCATGCAATTCCATGACACCAAAAAGGCCACGCCTCCTTTCTTCAAATCACGCCAGCATTGAGGCCTAATGAGTCTAGCCTTGAATGAGTCACCATATTATAATCCAAAACATGAAGAACTGGTTTCTTACTTACCAAATTAACGTGAAAGAAAAATAAGTCAGAGAGTGAGTGAGACAGCGTGAGAAATAGAGAGGGGCCGTGAGAGAGAGTGAAACTTCCGGAGCCGATTCCGATCAATCCGTTCGTCCTATTGAGAAACCGATTATACCGTTGTGATCCTCGCGACGTCTACTTCATTACCCTATCTTTATTTTCTTGATTAGGCTAAGGTAAACCTATATCCTTTTTATGCCGACATGCCGTCGGTGATGGTATTGAGGTTATCTTTTTATCCGTTTATCGGTTTCCAATTCCGTCTTCAGATTTGGGTTACACGTAATGTGTGCTTCACAATGATGTGTTCAGGTGAATTTTCGGAGCCCCGGAGGGTGTGAAACTGTACGTGGCAGTTTTGAGCAGTATAGGAGTGGACTCGTTTCGTTGCGTTAAAGCTAGCCTACGACACTTCAGGTGAGAGAAAGAAGCCTTCTATCGTCGGAACGGCTAAGTAACATATTTTACAATAATGGCGTAGGGCGACCTAAACCCTACTAGTGGGCGAATAATTGACAATGTCAATATCACATTGGTGACTACTTAATGGTACCAACGATGATATGGAGATTGTAGGTTTATCGCCGTTAGGTTAATTTTATGATATTTTGAGGTTGTCTGATTTTATCGTATTTGAGCTGCTTGCTGTGTGCTGCTTGGATTCACATGTTAATTATAGTTTATTATGTTTGTTTGAATATGTTATTATTATTTTATTTTTATTATGATTTTATTTTTATAATTTTATTATTATTTTATTTTGATTATGGTTGATAACATATATTGAATGATAATATGCTTTAGCTGCTATGACTTGCATAGTTGGTTCCTAGGTATTGAGATATGATATTGTAAAGATATGCATGTTGGGTAAAATGTGATATTTGATTTAGTAGTGCCTAGCCTAATAAAATATTATTTTATATTGATGTGACCTGAAGTATGAGTTGAGATTGTTAGGGAAGGTTGAGGCACTAGGTTGTGACCCGAGGGAGTCAGTGAAACTCATATAGATGCATTGTGTTGTTCACAGCCGTGTGGGCGGACGCACGAGGTCAGTGTATCTGATTACAGATACCGGATATCATGGGTTAGTTCCCTAACGGAAATTGGGGGAGACTACTGTTGTACTCTTGTAGTCCTTGACGAGCTGCTCTGAGTGCTTATGCACTATTCCTTCATAGGATGCGCTGAGGTCTTTTGGACGCGCTGAGGTCTATGGAGAATAGGGGCGCACCATTATGTGCTTATAGCGCTATTCCCAATGGGGGAATAGTGGCGCACTGTGCTTATGCACTATTCTCTACTAGAGACTAGGGAATAGAGGCGCACAAAGATCTTTGGAAATGCACCTCTTGGACGACTGACTCAATCCCTAATCAAACGAGGGATGTGTGACAGGATTAGGTGGTGGCCACGTCAGCATACATGATTAGTTGCATGAGTGCGAAGGGTAGAGGAATATTATCTATTTCGAGGTTGATTGTTATATCTATATGTGGATATTATGTGATGCATGTCTGTGTGTTATTATTGTTGATATGTTATGTAACCTTTTCCGCTTATGATGATAGCACGTTTCTTATCTCCCTACTTCTTTTCTATGTATGTTTATTCTATGTGATCGTTTTGAGAAGACCCTGCGGAGGAGCCAGCTACAGAGGAGCTAGATGAGACTCCTTATGAGCCAGATGCTGGAGGACGAGCAGTAGACCCTAGCAGTTGAGTTTAGAGTCTATGGCCAGTGCGTCTTTTTGAGACATTTTAGTTTTCGTTGCTTATATCAGTTTGTACTAGTATGTATAATATGGGACCCTACTGATGGGGTACCCTTTACAGTGTATCAGCACATAGACATGTATGGTGCGATGTTTATATTCTACCTTTTTATAGTTTGTTTATTTATGATTTCTTGTATATTCGTAATACGTTAAGATCATAATTTAGTTTTAGTTAATTTAGGTTTTCTTTAATGGGACATCGGGGTGTCTCACCTTGAACATTAGTCTTGGGCAATAAGCCCTTTGAAATCCATGCATTTTTAACATTTATGCCTTTGTTTTTCCTAATGTTGCAAATAGAGGCGGTGTGGCCTTTTCTACCACAATGAAAGCATTTAATAAAAAATGAAAGCATTTAACAAAAGGACTACTTGACTTGTTGCTAGGACCAAAAAACTTCTAAAAGATTTTTCATGAAACCTTGGATGATAACCCAAACCAGCTTTGTCATACATTCCTTTTTGATTTCCTAATAACACATTTAGGTTATCTCTTCCACTAGTGAATTTAGCAAGCGTGTTATATAGGTCCTGAATCTTGATATTCAAAACCTTGCATTCACTACATTTTGAAACTTCTTTCTTTTCATTTTCACAAGATAAGCATGATGAAGTTTTATTTGACAAAGTTTGTTTTTCTTTAATTGCTTCCATTTCTTTGTTTAATAAATCTATTTTTAGCTCAAGAGTAGAAATGGTTTTCTTTGATGAGGAAATACTTTTTCGAAGTCTAATAGTTTCATCATTAATTCTTCACAAGCAGTAAACAAATCATCATAAGATAATCCAGTTTCAAGTTCAAGATCGTTTACCTCATCTTCCTCATGATTTGCCATGAGACATAAATTTGCCTCTTCATTATCTGATTCATCGGATAAGTCCATATCATTGTCTTCCCAAGCTATATAGGCCCTTCTTTCTCTTCGGTCCTTTTGTGGCATTTTCTCCGATTTCTCATGCTTTCTTTGGCCTTTAGGACAGTCGGGTTTTATATGACCCTTTTTGCCACACTTGTAGCATGTTGGGATCAAAGAGGTTCCTTCTTCCTCATCTTTCTTTTGAGGATTGGAGACTTGTTTTGTTTTGCTTTTTTGCCTTAGGAACTTTTTAAATTTGCGTATCATTTTGTTCATATCTTCCTCGTCTTCATCAAGACTATCACAATCATCAAAGTCACTCCCTTCATCATTTTCAATCATGCGTGCTTTGAGTGCATGGCCATTCTTTATCTTATTATCGCTTTCCTCACTTTCCATGAGGCGATATAGTTCAAGCTCGTGTTCCTGCAATTTGCCAAATAAAGTTGCCAAAGACATAGATGATAAATCTCTAGATTCAGATATAGCAGTTACTTTGGGTTGCCAATTTCTACTCAAACATCTAAGCACTTTATTTATCAAATCCTCATTATTAAAGATTTCCCAAGAGCCCTAAGATGATTTATAATATGGGTAAAACGTTTCTGCATATCTTGTATGCTTTCACCCTGTATCATCCTAAATAGCTCATACTCATGGGTCAATGTGTTCATCCTAGCCCTTTTGACCTAGGTAGTACCTTCATGGGTCAATTGAAGGGTGTCCCACATTTCTTTAGCGGTCTTGCAATTTGAGACCCTATAGAACTCATCATTGAAGGGTGTCTCACTTGCAATTTGCCAGTGCGTCGGTCCAAATATTTTTCGGTTTATCCACCGAAGCACCATCAACTTCGTGCTTGGGGACAAATAAACCATTTTCCACAGCATCCCAAATATCAATATCAGAAGCTTCCAAAAAAATTTGCATTCTTTGTTTCCAATAACCATACCCTTAACCATTGAAAGATGGGGGTCTGTTTACGGAGTTTCCCTCGTTACAAAACCGGTTTGAAGTCATGTTACCTCTTGAGGCGGTTTCGCCCTTTATATCCAAGAGTTAAGCTCTGATACCACTTGTTGACAAGTGACTCCAAACGCAAGAGGGGGGTGAATTGTGTGTGAACAGTGTTTTTCAAAAACTTTAACAAATTAAAATTATAATCCTTTTAAGATACTTTGTAAATCAATTTGTAAACGTCGCATGCAAATAAAAAGCGTTTAAGCGAAAATCAATTACAAAAGTAAAGAGATAAGGGATGAGAAAAGAACACAGTAATATATCCTGGTTCGGCCACAAACTACCCACGTGGCCTACGTTCAGTCCCCAAGGCAATACCACCAAGGGTTTTCAATCAACTCTAGTTTTTAAATCAACTCTAGTTTTTAAACAAGATCAACTAGAACCTTTACAATAGAGAGTACTCCTCACAGACCATGGATATCACCTCCCTAGTGAAAGAGTCTCAAGACAATAACCCAAGAGATATCACCTCTCTTGTCAACCACAAGGAATATCACCTCCCTTGTAAACACTTGGAAATCACAGCCAAGAACACCCCAAGAGATATCACCTTTCTTGAAAACTAGGTGTAGAAAAGAAGGGTTTGAGTCACATGACTCTTACCAACAAAATGCACTCTTAATAGTGCTGATTAAACAAATTGAAGAACAATTACAATCACACCTATATGGTGTATAAAGCTCTCAAGTTTAAAGTGATCAAAGTGTAAGAACAAGAGAGAATAAAAAAGTTTTTGTTCCAGAGAATAAAACATAGTTCAGAGTAAAAATGATTTTCGTGCTTGTGTTTTTGACTTGGTTTCCTTTAAATAGAACCTTGAAAGATTAGGTCAAATTCTCCTCAAAACTCATTTTTTGTCTAGCAGTAATCGATTATTTAAATTGCATAATCGATTATTTTGATTCAGTTTGAAAAGTGCATCTTTGAGACAGTTGCATCATAATTGATTATACTAATCGATTGCGAGTCCACTGACTTTCATATAAAAAGCTATAATCGATTACATAATCGATTACAGGGTTTCTGTTTGAAGCTCGTTGAAAGGCAGTAAGGACATAATCGATTATACATATTACATAATCGATTACTATAATTCAAATTCAAAACTTAACGGCTGAGCTATCATTAATTCTCATTAAAACTCATTAAAGCCATTTAAGTTATTAAAAACGTGTTCAGCTAAAGATAATCGATTATATAATCGATTATAACAATTCAAAATGGCTGATTTAAATTCTTAGCAGCTCTATAATTGATTACTCATTAAAGCATGATTAAGAGCATGATAATCGATTATACTAATCGATTATTCCTTGATTCAAATTTGAATTTGAAAAACTTAACAGCTATAAAATTCATTACTCATTTAAGACCAAATATTAGCTTATTAAGTTTGATACTTAAAAGCTCATTAATGTGTGTGTGACCAATTTTAATCTTGAGAGCATTATTAACCATTTACAATTAATCTAAAACAAGCAATACAATAAATAAATTCCCTTAACCCATTTGACTGCTTGTTTGACATTTTGCTGGTTTTTGCAATTTAGTCCTTCTGACTTCCCCTTTTGTCATTCATCAAAACTAAAGTACCTGTCAAGGCATATATCCACACATCGGCATCTTGCAATTCCTTAAGATCAGAAATTACCTCAGAGTCAGAATCAGTATTTGCCATTAGTCATAGATTTGCTTCCTCGCCTTCTGCATCCTCATTTGATGAACTTTCATCAAGATCTTCCCATATTGGCATCATCCCTTTCTTTTGCTTTTTATAGAACTTTTTGAACGGTTTCTTTTGTAACTGAGGACATTTAGATTTGATATGTCCTGATTTCTTACATTCATAGCACATGATAGGACTCTTGTCAGAGCTGTTGTTTTCTTTGAAGCATTTTTCTTTATTGAACTTCTTGAAAGGTTTATCCTTTCTGAAATGCTTCTTTTTCCATAGCTTCCTCATTTTTCTGGTTAATTTCATCATCACTATTTGAGTCTTCTTCAGAAGCGTCAGACTCTAGATCTGATTCTTCAACCATTAAAGCTTTTGAAGAACCTTTCTCTACCTTGAGAGCAATGGATTTTCTTTTCTTATTTGAGTTGTCTTCATTCAGCTCCTGTTCATGTACTTGTAGAGTTCCAAGAAGATCACTCATCTGAAGAGTTATGAGATCTTTGGCTTGAGTTATTGCTGTAACCAGAGGTCTCCACTGTTTGGGCAGACTTCTTAGAATTTTGCCAACTTTCTCAACATTGGTGTAGATTTTTCCCAGTGACTTCAGATTATTTGTGATAGTCTGAAATCTTCCTATCATTTGAGCAATGCTTTCTCCTTCTTCCATAGTTAATAACTCATACTTTCGTACAAGCATATTTATCTTAGTTTCTTTCACCTTTGTTGTTCCTTCATGAGTTACTTCAAGAGTATCCCAGCAGATCCACATGCATGGACCTTCTCAAATTATTCCTGATTAAGAGCACACATTAAGGAATACCTTGCTTTATGATTCAGCTCCGATTTAGTATTTTTTGCAGGAGTCCACTGAGCTTTAGGTTTATCAGTGTCATCATCATTCTTTGGAGTGTAGGGACCATCAGTAATGATGTCCCATAAATATGAATTTGTAGACATGATGAACCATTGAAATACTTCTTTCCAATAGATGGAGTTTTCACCATCAAAGTAGGGAGGTCTGGCCATAGATGCTTCTTCTCCAGTGTTGCTTCCGCTTGTGCTAGCTCCAGCTGTCATGATGTATGTTCAACAGGATCTTTCCTCAACACTGTTAAGTGCTCAACCTAGAGGTTAAGCTCTGGTACCAATTGAAATAAACATATATAAAACACGAGAAGGGGGGTTGAATTGTGTTTTGGTTTACTTTTGCAAAGATCGAAACTTTTAGATAAGAGACACAAAGATGCGTCTGATGAAATAGAAAGCTTTTCACTTTTCCACCCGGTTAGCACAGTTAATATAAAGCATACTAAAAAGATTAAATTAGAGAGAAGACAAAGAGATTTATACTGGTTCACCCCAAACCTTGGACTACGTCCAGTCCTTGGTTTCACAAAGTATTATCACTATAATTGATCAGGTTACAAAAGGTATTATTTGCACACCTAGCCTCCGCAAGCTCAAACAAGTATTGTTTGCACACCTAGTCTCTTCAGGCTCAAACAAGTATTCTTTCAGCAAGCCTCTTCAGGCTCTACAAATGGTAAGAGTTGAATGAAGCCATAGCTTCACATATTACAACTTTGCAGATCTACCAAGTAATACTTCGAGAGTGAATAAGTATTTAAGGTAGATAAGATCGCAATAAAAATTTCTCAATAAATACAAATGATTTGAGCAGAGAAGTATTCTATGAAGAACTTAAGAGAGCTTTGAATGCTTGAGAGTATTGAATGCTCGAGTTAGTTGATTTATGGTGTGTGTCTTCAATAGCCTTCAAAGTCTTCTATTTATACTCAAGAGAGATAAATCCGTTGTAGAGAGTTCTTCAACTGAGTATTCTTTTGTTCTTCATTCATAAATGCCAAAGAGTCGTTCTGATCTTGCATTTTTAATGTTTATGATCGCTGGTGAGCTTCAAGACAAGTTGAACGTATAGGTTGGCATAGCTTTATTAGAGTGCAGTTTGATTCAGAGTAGTGGTTGTTGCTTTACAGACTTGGGCAACGCGACTTTCTTTATTTGTGCTAAGCAGGTCTGCGAGCAAGTAAAGTTCACTTTGCCTTTTGCAACAAAAAGAATCTTCAAATGCGGAATGGTGCTTTGAGCTTTCTGATATCGAATTTCTTTATTCAAAATAATCAGGGAATATTCTTTGTGTTTGAATAATGTTGAAGCGAGGGATATTTAGTCGCCTAAGCAGAATTGGTAGAGACTGAGTCATTGTTCAGATGCATCATTCCACAGACTCATCGTTAAGACTCTGTTTCTTTGTCATGAGACTCTTGCTTTATGATATGCACACTTAATACACATATTAATAGATTTCACAAGGTTCACTTAAAATCATTCTTTGTTTGGATTTATCAAAATCAGAGATGTCAAAAGATGTAGTCTTAACAGTCTCCCTACGAGATGTCCTGCTCCGCTCTTGACTTCTTTCCCTGCTCCTTCGCCTCCCGCCCTGACTTCTTCTCAACTGCTCCACCTGATGTCTTAATTCGCTAACCTCTTGCTCCAACGGTTCGTTCCTCGTTCCTCCTGACCGCCTTTCTGATTCTCTATGAGAACATGTATCTATTCTCCTTCCATCTACACTCCTAGAGCCTACCATTGTTTGGTTCAAAATGGCGATAATGTGACCGGGGAAAGTTTACCTCGGTCCCACGGTGGGCGCCAAATGTTCTTGTTCTGGCAATGTGTATCCGAGAATCACAAGAACAATATCACTAAATCTCACCAACACTTTTAATTAAGGGTGGCAAATGGATGGATCGGATGGATTTTGATTCGGACTGCAATGGATCGGACCAAAATAATCCATCAATCCATTTCGATCCATTAAAAATATATTAAAAAAATCCAATCCGTACATGATCCGTTTAATAAAAAACCATCCAACCCATCTATTAGTCATTTTTATATGGATGGATATCCAACCCATCCATTTAAAAGTATATTTTACACCAAAATTTTATTTTAACAATTTTTACATACTAAATATTTTATCTACTCTACAAAAAAAATATTAAATATTTTTTCTTTCTCTAAAATTTTTAGGACATTAATTAAATACATAAATTTTAGACTAACCTTAAGAAAAAATTAACAAATTTTCGCTACCCCCTCTTTATTCACCTTCCAACGGTTTTCCTTTTGTTACGTTGCAATTCCAATTAGCCAGTAGGATAAAAGACTCCTTGCACGTGGGTCCCTATTTTCACGTTGAACCTCTCTCAAATTTCACTTGAGATTCCAATTCATAATTCACTCTTGATTTTGAATGTCAAATGGCACTTCCTGATGCTATCATTTCTTCATTATTTCCCGCTAAGGTAAACAAGTAGAAAAATTACTAGATTAATAATAAAAATATGAAATTAAACTAACAAAATATAAAACTCTATTAGGAACTCAACTAACTAAACTTAGGGACAAAACTCAAGCAATTACCACAATTAGGAGCAAAAACCCATCAAATAAGCACACATAAATCACATAATCTAGCGGATCATCACCTTGCGTTGTGATTCGTGAAAACCTTTTCAGTTTGGACAAAAAAATAATAATTTTTGAATGGATCATAAATGATCCATTTCCTTTTTTTTTTTTTTTGATCCAATGGATTAAAAAATATATCGGATGGATCATTAACCATCCATTAATAAAAACAATCCAACCCATCCAATCCATTTAGTATTTTTTTTTATTATTGGATGGATTTTACTATGGATGGACCGGATGGATAATTGGTCCATGGATCCTTTTGTTAGGCCTACTTTTAATTCAAATGAACTCGTGTATATTAGAAATTCTCTCTGAATCAGCAGAGTATAGGTTACAAAATAGCTCAAAAACGTCTACCTTATTCCCTTTACATATATACATATATTCGAAGTTTAACTGTTAGAGGTCCCCCCGGGCGGATACTCTCGGCAACTGCTTCTATGACGTTATCATTGCTCCCCATGTTCCCCGTCGTCTGTATAACCGCTATGTATATTTCTTCTTAACTCCTCCTCGGCCACTATCTTACTCGGAAGCCTTGACTCCTGCTCAGACTGCATGTCATTTGGGCTTGGTCTGGCTACGTCTCTCGGCATATTCGGCCATCTCGGCCACATTCGGCCCAACTCCTAACCTTTATACTCTTGACTGTACAATAGTAATGGATATTTCCCTTTTTTCATCTTTTTTCTGAGTTTGATGTGTAATTGTATTAATGGAAAAAGTTTTCTTGAAAAATATTGTATCAATTCCGGTGATCTCTCCAACTCAAAAGGATTAATTTTTTATTACATTTGATTGCGAGACACCCTTAATGCACAAAATATAAATGATAAGAATTTTCATGTATTCGAGAGTTAATAATAATACCTATTCATTTGACAAAAAAAATCGCTATTTGGTATTGTCTTATGTTTGACTCCTCAAGCCAAGTTCTCACATGATTTTTCTTTTTTCTTATTTAAGTGCAACATGATTTTTCCTTTGACGCATTCAGCTTTTACTTAAGGAACTGATAAAATTTTTGAAATTTAACAAAATTTATGACTGTGGCTTACTCTAATGTCTCTAGCTCCACAAACCGAGTCTTCACATGATTTTTATTCTTTTTTTTTTTATGTATAATATGATTTTTCTTTTAACGCGTTCATTTTTTACTCAAGAAACTGATAAAAACTTTGAATTATTTCGGTCAATGAGACCCACTTGCTCACGTGTAGTCAGGGATCTTGGTCCTCTTGCTGTTTTGTTTTTTCTAGGAGGCTTTGTTTATCTTAGGTATGTAGCGATTACAGTTAAATTTGCTGTATCACTCAAGCAAAACTGTTTCTTTTTTCAGGCTTGCATTCTCTTGTTAATTAATGATACAGCCTAAAACCAATGACTTAGCACTTCCAAGAAGAGCATGACATGCTTCCTTCAAGGGTTTTTGTTTATTTTGGTGCAAACTTGCTAACCTGTACTACCTTTTAGAGCTTTAGTTTAGAAATTAAAATAAAATATTTTATAACCCCAATGGATTGGTATAGTGGAACATGACAGTGTCTCGTATCTGACAAATTACGGGTTTGAGCCCCACTAGTCTTCCTGGATGTAGTAAATGTAAATCCCTTTATAAGTGTTCGTAGAGTCTAAAGGTTTTCCTTGCCTTAGACTTAAGCACCATCCCCTCATCCTAAATTTTACAAATCAATAAAAGTAAAATATTTTATATATAAAATTAATATTTAAAATATTGAAAAATTACAAGGTGTAATTTTTAATAATTGAAGCGCTTTCATTGTCAGTTCATAAATAAATGACTCCCGCTTTGTTAAGGATATTCCATGGTATCATGGAATAGTGAAATCAAACTTTTTAAATTATTTGTCAAATTAGAATCCTATTTTACCTATCCCCCACCACGGCCCCAAATTTTTTTTTTCCCAAAACCAAAAACAAAAAAAGGGAAACAGGGGCCTTGCGTGGTTGTATTTAATTACTTGGATGCTTAGTGATAAATTATTTATTACACTTTCGTATGGGCCTGCAGATCATACCTAAATTCTGGTTCAAAACTTCAAAGATGATGAACTTTATCAGATACTTTAATGTTAATTAACTGACTTGAACGATGATTGCATATAAGATCAAATATAAGTAATTTTGCCCAGTTACATCTCTTTCTATTTTTTCTTTATTCTATCTCAACATGATTTGGTCATATGTGTGAATGAGACTTTTTCAAGATTACTTAAACAAATACAAAAACAAAAAACCAGATCTCAATCCCTCTCACGCACGGAGAGATATGAATGACACACTCTCTATGCGTGGCATACCACTTTTAGATACATTAGCCCATTAAAATATGATTCATGGCATTCATTTTTGTATTACCAAACAAGTTCCTTGGCAATTCTGGATTGAACTCAGCTTAAAAAAAGCCTCCAAATGAATTGAACTGAGAACGATATCCAGTTTTGTACTTTTTGGCTTATTATTTTTTATTGTGCACTCAGGACCAGGAGGGATTTTCAGGTACGTAGTAGAGATAGTAACCACCAATTAGGCGCAAATTCATAATTAGGTATGAGTCTAGGTTTGAAGTTTGAATTTTAGCATGCAGCTTATAAATAATTAATTAAGGAGAAAGCCGAGAGGCCTATGCGGAAGTAGTGATGGAAAAGGGTAAGATCTTGGTAGGATAAGTACTAGATCATATTAACCCCATGTCTGTATTTTAGAAGAGAAAAAAAAACTTTTATACTCATTCCAATATATATTCGTGAATAACAACTTTAATGTTCAACCTCATATCCTATGAATACCTATATAATATGTTCTACCTTTAATGTATCTATTTTCTTTACAAATTTGTAAAATAACAATCTCATTTTTAATATTAAAATTAATGATTAAAGCAATGGACAGATGGATTAAAAACTTCATTTGGTCAGGTGAGGTTAACACCAAGAAAATGGTGACAGTGGCTTGGAATAGAGTGTGTTCTCCTCTATGTGATGGTGGTCTTGGAATCAGGTCTATCAGACAAATCAATAATGCTGCTCTTCTTAAGCTGTCCTAGGAATTATTGTCTTCTAGTGATTCTTGGGCTAGATTCCTAAAATCCAGATTTTTCTAGGCAAAACAAACCTGTTTCAAGATACATCAAATCTTCAATTTGGCCTGGCATTAGGGGTAAGCTCTCCACAGCCATTTCCAGCTCCTCTTGATTAATTGGAAATGGTAAATCAGTGAACTTCTGGACTGATTAGTGGATCTCAAGTCCTATAGCTGATATGCTTCATATTCCTTCCTCTTGGCATGCTTCCCTTGATGCTAAAGTCAATGACTTTATTGCTGACAACAATTGGAACCTCTCTGCTGAAGTCTTTCACAGATTTCCGGCTCTGGCCAATGAAATATCCAGAACTGTCCTTCCTATTTCTGCAGAGGATGATCTGCTGGTTTGGAAGCAGAGTGACTCGGGTATGCTCAGTCTCAAGGATGCTTATGATTACTTCTCCACTGCTGCTCCCAATGTCAATTGGCCTAAGTTAATTTGGAGCTCATGTATCCCTCCTAAATGTTCTTTCTTGGTGTGGAGGCTTTTCCATAATAAAGTCCCCACTGATGAAAATCTTAGGAAAAGGGGTTGCTATATTACCTCAGTCTGTGTTCTGTGTGGCTGCCATGAAGAGTCATCAGAGCACCTCTTCTTTAATTGTGAATATGCTGCTGATTTATGGAATTGTATTGGTGATCAGCTGAAATCTTTTATTAACAGATCTTTAGTTAAGTCTGTGTTTGATGTGCTTAACAATGTTAACAATAGTCAAGCAAAGGATGTTTGTAGGGCTGCTGTCATCCACACTATTTGCACAATCTGGTTTTGCAGAAATCAAATGAAATTCCATGATAAAAGGATTCATTTTAGAAGTGCTGTTTGTAGAATCATTGCCTCTACTCATCTTTCTGGCTCAATCTCTAAAGGTTTCAATTCTGCTTCTATAGCTGAGTTTGTAATTCTGAAGAATTTTGCAGTGAATGGTCATGTTTGCTCTGCTCCTAAAATTATTCAAGTTCAATGGCATCCTCCTTTATCTCCTTGGGTAAAATGTAATAGTGATGGTACTGCCAGAGGGTCCCCTGGTATAGCTGCAGCTGGTGGTATTTTCAGAGGAAGTGAAGGTGCTTTTCTTGGTGGTTTCACTGACTTTGTTGGCAACACAATGGCTCTTCATGCTGAGCTTCATGCGGCTATGATAGCAATAGAAGAAAGCTTCAAAAGAGGTTGGTGGAAGCTCTGGCTTGAATGTGATTCGAAGCTAGTGGTGGAAGCTTTTGGTTCAATGACTGTAGTGCCTTGGTCACTTAGAAATAGATGGAAAAACTGTCTTCACTTACTCTCTAACATGCAATTTCATGTATCCCACATATTTAGAGAAGGGAATGCTTGTGCATATTCTTTAGCCTCCAAGGGTCTTGTAATTAGACATTTTTGTTGGTGGGATCACCTACCTAGTTTCATTAGGGATGATTTTCACAGAAATAGGTTAGGCTTGCCTAACTTTAGATTTGTCTAATTGTTTTTTATGGGTTTTGGCTTCATGTCCCCTCATATCTTTGTATTCTTTTCTTTCATTTTAATAAATTTATAGGCTTCCTGCAAATGATTGTTGAAGCTCTTGGTGCCAACCTAGTTGGGATGACTAGCTTCATAGTGATGCTTTTGCAAGCCTTAGCCTATTAGCAAAAAAAAATAAAATTTAATGATAAAAAAATCAATAAAACAGAAGGCTTTCAAATACTATTGATAAAATATATTGATAAAAAAAATACTATTGATAAAATATAACAAATAGAACAATTCAAATCCAACATAATAAAGTAATTAAATACAAAAAATTATGTCACGCTTTGACCCTTGCTCAACAATAATCTTCTGAAGCACCCAATTTATAAATTTGTAAGTCTTGCATTGACACTCTCCAATATTTATATATTGAGATTGACTTCTAATAGCAGAACTATCCACACACATATTTAGATAAAAGCTACTTTTGGATTCCTTTGAAGGAATCGCTTCACCTGGAATTTTCAACAGATATTAGTATAAGATTTAGTATTATAAGTATAAATACACAAGCAAACTATAAGCAGTATTAAGATTATAAATAATAAATTATGCAAAAGGAAAAGAAACCAGCAAAACTGTTTTTTAAAATAACAAGGATAACATAGTGTGCATAACATAACGAGTCTAGCAAAGATCAACTAGATGGACATAGTCGATGTTCTTGAAGTGCAAAGAAATATGGACTAGTCGTTGTAGATAACTATATTAGATGGACATGGGTGATGTTCCTAACCCACATGGATGAGTCCTTCAAGATATTTTGTATATTCTACAAATGTGTCAGAATGTAGAGGGAATTTTTATCAACTCAATCAGGAGTGATCATGGAGGAGAGTTTGGGGATGAGCAGTTTAATAGGTTCTGTGAAGAAAATAGTATTCTTCATGATTTCTCTGCTCCTAGAACACCACATCAAAATGGTGTGGTTTAGAGAAAGAATCGATCTCTTCAAGAAATTGTTAGAACGATGTTCAATGACAACTTTGTCTCTAGACATTTCTGGGTCGATGCTGTAAACATTGCCTGCTATGTATACATTAAGAACATAATATACATTAGATCAATACAAAGAATACACCTTTTGAACCATGGAAAGGACGTAAGCCCAACATATCTTATTTCTATTCTTTTGGATATCATTATTTTATTTTAAATACTAAAGATCAACTTTGTAAATTTGATGCTAAAGTAAATAATGGAATGCTATTAGGATATTCTGAAACATCAAAAGCTTTTAGAGTTTATAACTCACGAACTTTGATTATGGAACAGTCTATCCACGTTAAGTTCAATGACAAAAAGCCTGATAAGGAATTATCAGAGCTGGATGAATTTTTTGCAGATTTCAACTTAAATGATTAAGACCAGAGTCTAACAATGAAAGATGAAGACCCAATGGGAGATTAGAATCGTGAGTCCACTTCACAACAAACGGAGAATTTGCAAAGAAACGGGCACTTCAAGACCTACTATCCTGAAGACCAAATCATTGGAAATCCAAGTGACAGAGTATGGACCAGATCAGCATTCAAAGATCAAACAGACGCAACTTTTATCTTTGAGTTGGAACCAAAGACGATTGATGAAGCTCTATTAGACGAAGGCAGGATCTTAGCCATGTAAGAAGAGCTCAATCAGTTTAAGATAAGGGACGTTTGGAGGCTAGTTCCTATATGAAGAAAAGTCCATCATCAGCACTAAGTGGGTTTTCTGAAAGAAATTGGACGGAGATGGTAAGGTAGTGAGAAATAAGGCAAGGTTAGTTGTCCAATGTTACTCACAAGAGGAAGGTATAGACTATACTAAAACCTTTGCTCATGTTGCTAGGTTAGAAGTTATTCATATCTTACTTTCATTTGTTGCATATCATGACATTAGGCCATATCAAATTGATGTTAAGAGTGCATTCTTAAATGATTTCATCAATGAAGAAATGTATGTAGTGCAACCCCCGAATTTTGAAGCTTAAACCCATCATGAGCATGGCTACAAACTTAAGAAAGCTTAGTATGGACTTAAGCAAGCTCCAAGAGTCTAGTATGAAAGGCTCAATTCATTCTCAATGGATAATAGATTTAGTAGTGGCAAAGTAGATACAACTTTGTTTAGGAAGACTGTGAATTCTTATTTTATTGTGGTTCAAATATATGTTGATGACATAATTTTTGAAGCTACTGACGAAACTCTATACAAGGAATTTTCAAAGTTGATGCAAAAAGAATTTGAGATGAGTATGATGGGAGTGTTGGATTTTCAAGAGATGATCATCATTTAAATTCATATCTCAGGACGGAAGAAAAACATGACCAAGGACCTCGTAATACAAAACATGAATCACATATGGCATTTGCGTTTACATCATGAAGCGGGCTTTAGACTATCAATCACCAATGCCACGAAAGGGGGTGACACTTCTACTCAGTCCACACGAGCAAATGGGAGTCAAACCAATGTGTCTGGTACTAGTTGACGGCTACCGGGAGGCACAGGTAACAAGTCTAGGAAAGAGGGAGAGGACAAGCCTATTTATAAGCCTATTTATAATAGGTTTGTTCCCTTTGACCTAACTGCTTATCCTGTTGGGCTTTGTACGCTACAAACCCAATCCCCGTTAATTTTAATTAAGTCATATTTAAATAAATTAATCGCTCCGATAATTTGCTCTATGTGTGTGACCCAATAGGCTCCCACTAAATTGGCAATAATATAAAATATTAATTATAATACTAAATATTATAAACAATGAGTGGCATCTAGCAATGCATCATTGCTACTGAATTTATGAGAGTATCAACGATCCGACTTTAGCCTTACCACGACAAAATTTAAAATGTCCCTTCGTTCATATGTCTTAGATGAACACAAGGCATAAAACTTTCATCCCTGTTAGTGATGTGATCTAACATAGATAATAAAGTTCTTAGGATCTTTCTTTGATTTAGATTATTGAAAATGCAAGATCAATTACAAATTGTACAAGAACAAAGAGAATTGAACTTGATTCTCAAGTGAGAATCAAGGAAAATAAAACGAATAGAAGAAGCACAAAATATATGAATTGAAATTGCAAGAAACTAAGAATTAAACTACAAGAACTATGAATTGAAATTGCGAGAATTAAAACTAGAATGGAAAAAATGGAAGAGGTAGAAGAGGGGAAAGAAGGTGCCACATTCAACTTGAGGATTCAAGATTGAATGATAAGCCAAGAGAAGATTCACCACTTGAGTTAGGAAACTCAACATAAGAATCAAGGTTCATCTAAAGAACCTCTTAGGAGGAGAAACTTTCTCAACTCTCTAAATTTTCAAGTGTGAGAAACTCAACAAATGATTTGATTTCTTGAAAAAATGAGTACATGAGGTCTTTATATAGGTGTGAGCATCAGCTCATGCACCTTTCTTAGTCTTAATGGGCTTGGAACACTCTTAAGCCCAATTACAAGCCTAACAAAGTCAAAGTCCATCCAGAATTACGTTCTAAACTTGTAGTCCAGTTTTAGGCATGATAAATGTCGAATCAGGTCTTGGATCATGAAATAACATTTGTAGATAATATTCTGAGATTTCCATCGCATCCAATATCATTTCAATTGGAAATCCAGAACTCAAGATATATCCAAAATAGTGAAGCAGGTTTCAAAGTTGACTTGTCCTTTTCATTGGCCTATTATGGTTGTGCTTCCGAGGATCACATCAGTTAGGTTCAATTATTTGTTCCTCGATCTCCGAGTAGATGTGCAATCACAAATGAGTCAATATCACATATTGGCCCATTTCCATATGGCAATGCATATTTCACGTCTTACTCTATCGAGGACCCCAAGACATTGCCCATATTATGTAGGAGGGATGGATCCTATATACATCAATCACACCCCTCAACACGATTCATTGCAGGTCGTGTTACTTCCCGTTTTTCGTATGAAGCTCTTAAGTGTTTGTATGTATGTTCTATGTTTGTTAAGTTTGCCTTAGAAATGTTTATGGGGCTAAGTAGGGCTTTCAAAGTGAAAATCTCATTTCTGGTGCATGAGCATGACCGTGCTCATGTACCAGCATGCCTGTGCTCATAGGCGTGCTCAGTGGCCAAGTGAGCCACGAGCAGGGCCGTGCTCAAGGGGAGCTCGGTCGTGTCGGAAATGAGCGTTCGTGATGCTCTTTCTGCGAGCATGTGCTGACTTAAGCACTACCCCGTGCTTAAGTTAAGCATGTAACACCCCAAAATTCACCCTTATGTTTATATGTGTTAGTTTTGGCATATATATGTTGTTATATGTTTGATATGTTTGATCTTTATGCATATGTGTATGTTACAGGTAGTTTAGCCTTTGGGAGGGTCTTAATAGTGAATTCTGGTCTGTTGGGATTCGCTAGGCACAAGTAGGTTCGCCCGGCTCAAAGAGCAAAAAAACTCACATTCTAAATTTCTGCAGAATCCGTCTGGCCAAACTTTTCTGAGCCCAGCCTAAGCGTCTGTGCCCGACCTAAGTTTTCTGAGCCCGCCCTAAAGTGCAGAAAAATTCACGTTCTGAATTTCTACAGAATCCACCCAGCCTAAGTTTTCTAAGCCCAGCCTAACGACGCTGACAGCATTTTGAGGCTTCTGTTTCGGCCCAGTTGCACCCTAATTCATTTTAAACCTCTAAATCATGCCTTAAAACCTAGTTTACACGACTCTAACACTCAGAAACTGCCTCCCACCTTTCTCTTTAAGTTCTCATCACTTTTCTCTAAAAACTCTATCTCTAAGGACCATTTCGTTCACCGTTTTCCACCGTTCTCCACCGTTCTTCAATTGGGGAACACTGTTGCGAACACATGTTCATTGTGTTTGCTGTTTGGATCCTTAAACTAGGTAGAATTCGTACACTTTGTCATTCCTTTTTGTTAATATCCTTTCTTCTTCTTGAATTGGGGATTAATGGATCCCCTTCTAACGTTTTGACCAAGGCTTGGGGAACTCGTCGAGCCATTCGAGGGATCCACATATAAGATTCGCTCAAGCATAATCGTAGTTAAATCTCCATACTAGGTATGGGGAGAAGGATAGTATGAACATGTAGGCAAGGGGGTAGCATAAGATGAAGGGTTCCCATGACCCTTTTATTTGTTAAATGCCAAATTGATGTCTATCACATGTTCGAATGTATGTTTGTATGTTATTGGCTTGTTTATTCATGAATGCTTTAATGATGTTTATGCCACGATTAATTGTTTGGTTGATATGTTGTTTATGCCATAAATAATGTTGGTTGATGATATTGTTTATGCTATTGTTGAATGCATGCTGGTTTGATGACGAATGCGTTATGTTAATAATACTCTAATTGGTTAAATTAGGACTTGTTAATAATCCTTGAAATTAATGGCTTAATTCCCCAAACGATTTCATAAAACATGGATTTAGTTTGAGAGGTGAGGTATATGCCAAATGGTTTAGTCGAGGACCCTAGGATTGATTATGAGTGTTTTAGGGAGTTTTTGGCTAAGTGCCTTAATCAAATCTGCCCAAACAGTACGGCCAAGCTCCAGTAAGCACGGTCGTGCTTAAAAGGGAGCGCCCCCGTGCTCCCAGAACAAATGTGAATTAAGCGGCAGCATGCTCGTGCTGGGGATAAGCACACCCATGCTCCCCCAAACAGAACAGACGTGAATTAAAGGAATAAAGGGGTGTTTCACCCCAGTTGTCCCTAATGATAAAAGTAAGACACCAAACAAATAAAGACAAGATAGACAAGTTAATTAAAAGACTTAACAAGATAATCATGAATAATAAGTTGGTTAAGCTGGTACCAAATTGGTTACCGTATGTTATGCTTTGGTGCTTATTGGCCAAAGTAGCCTCGATACTTATTGGTCGAGGTGTTGTTAAATTTGAACCTTGGTGCTTATTGGCCAAGGGGGCCTTGATTCTTAAGGATCAAGGTGTTGATGGTGATAAAACTTGGGTGCTTATTGGCCCAAGTGGAGGTGGTGGATACCCGTTGTTTGTTGTTGTGCTCATGCATTCACGCATTGGAGTTGTTAGTGGGGGAAGTTCAACATTGGGGAGGTCGTCCTAGAGTACGGCGGTCTGGCCATCCGCGGTGATTCATTTAGGTGGATCATGCGCCCCTGTGGTGGTGCATCCGAGAGTAAGGTGCTTCGGCTATCAAAGGGCTTCACCCATGGTTTGGTGAACTACAGGCGTTGGTGCTTATTGGTCAATGTGGATATGTAACTCCGAAGTTGCCTTCCTGAGATAGATTGGATCCACATGCATAATGGAGTAATGGAGTAGCGTTGCACCACATAGCATAAATTGGTTGAATTATCATGATGATATAAATATGTTATAAATGTGTGTTGTATGGTATTATATGCTATGTTTATATGATGCACATCTTGCTTCCTATCTCCATGCCGTGATGTTTCATATATATGTTCTTACTCCTCGTTTCTCTGTTGTTGTTTTGGCATGTATCCTTTATGCAGAGGACGGTGAGCAGCCAGTTGAGAAGTGGCTCTGAGGAGCCACAACTCTTAATTAGGATTTCCTAGTTTCAGTTTTAGTGTTAGTTTGTTATCCATGAGGTTTTCCGGATTGGTAATACCAACTCTGTATGTGACATCGGGGTTGGGATGTTTTATTTTATTGTTATGTTTTCTTTTATAAACTTATTTCTTTTTATTTCCGCATTGTTGAGACCTTTGTTCATGTTGTACATTTTCTACCCATGCATCTTTATTATTTCAATAAATGAATGCATGTGTTTTTTTTTTAATTAATTTCTCTTATATGCCTTCTATGCTTTATAAATACATGTGGGGTAGAGGGTGTCACATTTAGTGGTATCAGAGTAGGTCTGTCCTATCAGGCCATGGTATAGTCTATTATAAGTCTTCTGTGTGCTCTGCGGAGGAGCCAGCTACTGAGGATCTGTTTGGAACTCCTTATGAGCCAAATGCTGGAGGGCGAGCTGTGGATTCTAGCGGTAGAGTTTAGTGTGTATGGCCAGTGCGTCTTTTTAAACGTTTTATTTTACGTTGAGTATGACAGTTTGTATTAGTATATACCAGCAAGGTATCCTACTGATAGGATACCCTAGACAGTGTTCTGTACCTTGATGGTTAGACATAGGTGGTGTATGTGTATTATGTCTATGGTGTGGTGGTTTATTTTTCGGAAGTTTATGTTTTATAATTAAGTTTTTAATTTCTTTGTTTTTCTGTATATGCATTTAACGTTAATGTTTCGATTAAGTGTTAATTAATGAGGCTTTAATTTAATGGCACAAGGGGGCACAACGGGGTGCCTCACACGTAAGTGCCTAAACTGAAAAACCATGTTTTACCAACCCGAAAGGAATATGTGAGCTTTGAGTTATTGTTGCTTGAGGACAAGAAAAGTGCCAATTTTGAGGTGGTATATTTGGAAATGAAATTGTTTGGCTGAAGAAGGAAATGAAAAGGAAAAAAAAAAGGAAAAAAGAGAAGATGTATTGGAGATAAGATCAACTCACACAAACTTTAGTCTAAGAAAGGAGAGAATAATTGTGAAGAATGAATCAATAAAACCTTATTCGTCACATTTGTATTTATACTAAGTGCTACACATACACTGCACACTTTACTATTATCTACTAACTACCATTAACAAACTATTAACTATATTAATAGAATAACAACCATTACCAACTGACTCATTGAATTACTCTACAACACGCCCTTTTAATTCAATGTTTCTAATGACACTACATTTAATATTATTCTTAACTCCTTAAACCTCTCAACAGTCATAGGTTTAGTCATAATATCAGCTATATGAGCTTTAGATATGCAGAATCATGATTCAAGTCTTCCTTTGTTTACTTGATGACGCATAAAATGATACTTGGTCTCAATATGCTTGATTCTCCTGCGAACTACATGATTTTAGGCTAAGCAGATTGCAAATTTATTGTCAACCAGCAACTACATAACACCCTTGGATCCAGTTGAATTTATTCTAATAGAGATTGAAGCCATGAGCCTTGATAGACTGCATGACAGTCAGCAATATATTCAACTTCACAAGTAGATAGAGCCACTACCGATTGTTTCTTTGAGCACCAAGAGATTAGTGCACCAATAAATTTAAACACATAGCCCATAATGCTCCTTCTATCAACCTTATCGCCGCACCAATCAGAATCTGAGTATCTCATAAACTCAATCTTGCTTTTATTGACACTCCTAGGAAATAATACACCATGATCTAAAGTTCCCTTCAAGTACCTCAGGATCCTCAATAAATCTGCTGATTAGGCCTACACCGAATGAGATGTCAGGTCTGCTACGGGAACATATTATAGAGAGCCTACCAACTACTTGAATAGAGTGCTGTCAACTGAACTTCCTGCCTCATCTTTTATCAACTGCTAATGGTGTTGATGTTGGATTGTAATTTAGCATGTTGAACCTCCTTAGAACTTCATGTAAATATTTCTTCTAATGTATTATAATCCACTTCTCAGTCTTCACAACTTCTAATATAAGAAAGTATGCTAACTCTCCTAGATCAGTCATATCAAACCTAAATTTCATCCGCTTCTTGAAGTTCTCAATCTCTCTTTGGTTACTGCTTTTGATAAGTAGATCATCAACATATATTCACACCAGTCTTATTATCCACATAGAGTTCATGTTCCACAGGACATTTCACAAATCCCAATCGCAAGAACAAGGAATATATTCTTTTATTCCAAGCTCGGCAAGCTTGTTTTAAGCTAACATGGTTTTTCTAAGCCTGAACACCTTGCTTTCTTCTCCCTGCACTTGAAATCCAGGGGGTTGGCACACATAAACCTCCTCCTCTAGTGGTCCATTGAGTAATGTTGATTTAACATCAAGTTAAAATAGCTGCCACCACTTAGAATTTGCAAGTGCCAATACCAGTCTCACAGTTTCAAGTCTGGCCACAGGTGGAAAAACCTCTAAGTAATTTAAGCTAGCTCTTTAAAAAAAAAAACCCTTTTCCCACCAATCTTGCTTTATACTTAGCAATTGATCAATCAAGTCTATGTTTCACCTTAAACACCCACTTGATATCTATTGGATGATTATTCATTAGAAGCTCAATCAATTCCCAAGTCTGATTTTTCTCAATGGCTTTCAGTTCCTCTTTCATTGATTTTTTTTTCCACATATTTTAATTCAATCATCTTCAAAATTGATAGGTTAAACATCAGTAAATAGTACTTAGTGAACCAGATCCCCTTCAGGAATAACCAAGTTGTCAGGTATCATTTGATAGTCTTTTAACCTTGATGATAAATTTCTGATTCTGTGTGGCCTTAAGTTCTCAGACTGTACAGCACCAGGTTCACTAAATTAATCTTCAATGTGATGATTATCTTCAAACATCACAAATACATAGGGATATGCTCCACTGATTTGAGTTTTCCAATCTAGTTGTCTTTCTCATCTATAAGAATATCCTTTCTAATTACAATCTTCTTTGACAAAGGATTATAAAACCTATATGACCCTGCTAAATGATAGCCAACTGGTATCATCGGCCCACTTTTATCGTCCAATTTCTTTCTTCTTTCGTCATTTATATGCTTAAAACATGAAGACCTGATAACTTTCATGTGATTCACTAAGGGTTTCCTGCTAGACCACACCTCCTATGGAACTTCTGTTGGAAGTCTTTTGGTGGGGAACCTATTCAATACATATGCATCTATAATGACTGCTTCGCCCCAAAAACAATGAGGGAGTTTCTTTCTCTTCAGCATACTTCTCCATGTTGAGTATAGTACTATTTCTCCTCTCAGCCAATCCATTATGCTAGGAAGTACAGGGTGTAGTAACTTCATGTTGAATGCCAATTTCTACACAAAAATTCTCAAACTCTTTAGAAGTATACTCTCCTCCATCACTTGTCCTGAGCACCTTAATTTGCCTATCAGCTTGGTTTTCAACCGTCAGTCGAACCTTTTAATAATAGAGAGCACCTATCCTTTTGATTTGAATAAAAAAATCCATAACATTCTACTGAATTCATCCACAAATGAGACAAAATAACTATTTCTACCAAGCGATGGCACCACAAATGGTGCACACACATCAAAATGAACTACCCCTTGCAAATTGATGGCTCTCATTGGAACATTGGAGCTGGAATTTTCATACATCTTATCAGGAATCATAATCACTGGGAGACCTTTTGAAATTCATGTGACCAAACCTCAAATGTCAAAGCTAAGTCTCATCATTAGTTGCTTCAGCAAATAGGCATTAAGTTTCAGTAGCATGAATCTATACCTGAAATGCTCTGTTTTGTGCAAGAGGAGTCCTCAAAATTCTCCTTTGCATTGGAACCAAATACCTCCAAGTGTTCATGTAGCATATTCGTAGTGAAACCTTTTTTCCAAAAATTGTCCCAAACTCAGAAAATTACTTTACATATTTGGCACGTACAGTATATCAGGAATCAAGGCATGCTTCCCATCTCTTCTTTTAATCATCACATTCCCCAAATCTTCAGCGGGTATTGTTCTATTATCAGCAAATCTGACTTTACTCTTTTTGCTTTCATCAAAGTCAACTAGTAACTCTCTATGACTTGTCATGTGGTTAGAACAACTTGAATCAAGGTACCAAGTGTTAGAGTTACCTAGTTCAGAACTTGTTGTCACCATTAGCAAGACTGGATCACAAGCATAATCATCATCTTGTGCCATGTGAGCTTCATTATCAGGTCTTCTTTATTGATTATTGTCATTGTAGCACTCATTAGAAATATGACCACTTTTATGGTAATTGAAGCACCGCACCTTCTATTTGAATTTCTTTCTTCCACCTTTATTTTGATTCGAACCATTTCTTCTTGATGAGCTTCCAGGCTAATCCTGGTCAATCTTGAATTGATCTTGACCAGAAAAACTGTCACCATTGTTGTTCTTTAGAGCTCATTTCCTTCCATTTGCCTTTCTTTCCTTTCCATTTATCTACACCCCCTTCTTGAAACATTGGCCTGTAAGGCAACTTTTGGGTATAACAAAGAAGTGACAGTTCTACTTTAAGCTTTCTGATAACCAGGAGTGCTTTTCAGAAGAACAAAGACAAGTTATCAGACTCAACGGACCTTAGCATTAAATTTTATTTCTAAATGGATATATCTTGAAGACTGTTGAAGAAAAAGAGTTGAAGCTACACAAATTCTATATATAGTGGAAGACCTCCATTGAAGAGAACATTAATTGAATCTCTGATATTCAAAGTGATAAAACTCTGCTCAAACTTTCTGTCATTCTCTATAAACAAGTGATTAGTTTCTTCGAGTTTAACATTGTAATATCCTCACACATAGTGAGTTGTCTTTAGCTCAAAACATTAAAACTCTTAGTTAGAGTGAGCTTAAAGAGGCTTGAGTGTAAATAATACTTGAATTTCTGGAGAAGTGTTGAATACTTGAGTAATTGTAAGACTGGAGAGGCAAGAGTAAAGAATACTTGTAAGGTATTGTTTATAGTGGGTGGAAGAGAGTGAACCAGGATAACTTCTTTGTGTGATTTTCTCTATCCCTTTCTTTATTTTACACTAACTCTTGAGGATTTGCATTTGAGAGTCTTAACCATATTTTAGAAACTATTTTTAGTGTGAGCTTTTGTTTTTTGTATCACTTGAAAACTATTTTTTGAAAAGTTTTTTTTTTTTCAAAAAGTTAAAAAAACACAATTCAACACCCCCTTCTTGTGTTTCCCTGTGTCAATTTCAAAACTTATGCACACTCACACTCTCACAAACATAGGTCACACACTCAGGTCTCTCTTGGATCGCAAGAGGCTCTTGATACCACTAACACTACTGGAAAATATGTAATAAATGAGCAGGAATAATGTCTGTTAAACAAAACGTGGACGTTAAAATGGATGCGGTGGCAGAATCGTAAATATGAGGTTCATTTAAATCATCTTTTACATCTGTTGTTTAAACAACAGACGTTAAAAGTGATGAATCACACTTTTAACGTCTATTGTTTAAACAACAGACGTAAAAGTGCATATTTTACGTCTGTTATTTAAACAACAGATGTAAAAGACGAACTTTAACGTTTGTTGTTTAAACAACAGACGTTAAAAGTGATTTCCAAATTTTTAAGAAAGTATAAGTTAACCCGTGCGCCTTGCCTTCTTCATCACTTTCACTCTGCCTCTGTGATCACCACCTCCTTCTGCCCTAACCCTTTCTCTCTTAGTGATCACCACTGCGAGCTCCTCTCCACCGCCACCACCACGAGCTCATCTCCACCACCACCGCGAGCTCTTCTCCACCACCACTGCGAGGTACTTACTCTTTCTCTCTCTCTAATCTTCACACTCTCTTTCTAAACATTACGCGCCCTAACTCTCTCTGTCCCTCTCACTCTCAGCAACCATATTGAACGGTGGCCACCACGCGAAAGCCTCTATCACAACTCATTCTCCCATTCGAACCCTTTTCTGTCACAACCGTGAGCCCTATTCTCAGGCAACCACCGCGTGCCCCTTCTGGTGAGTTCTCTTCTCTCTCTCTGGTGAGTTACTCTTTCTTTCTTTATCTTTGTTACTGACACAGAGCGCGTGCCCCTTTCTGTGCAGCTGGAGTGAACCCTAACAGAGAACCCTAACTGAGCCACTCTCCTTCTCCTCCCTGTGAACACAGGTAACCCCCAAATTTCAGTTTTTACAATACCCATTTTTGTTTGTGTTTTCAAATCTTCCTCATTTTCTTGTGAGTATGTTTTCAAATTACAGTAACATGTTCATCTACCCAATGTTCATTGTGAACTCAGATTTTGCTATTTTTGATGTTTCTGTGAGTATGTGTGATAAGTCATAGCTTATCTCTAACATAGGTTATGTAAGCATAAAGGTTGGTCAAGTAAAAGATAAGCATGATTTGTGATGTATGAAAAAATGGGATTTCTATACAAAATAATGGACATTAAAGTCTCGGTTTTGCTTTCTGCCATTTTGCTTTCTGTCATTTGCTTAGTTCATTTTTTAAGTCTGAGAATATATGCAAAATGTTCACTAAAGAGGGATATGAACCTCATTTTTTAGGAGAAAAATGCTAAGCATGTTGGACATCAATGGAATGATGAATATTGTCTCTGGTTTCTTAGAAAGTAGGCAAGTCATTGGAAACACTAGCTATGAGGATATATCATGTCCATTTTAGGTCCACATGGGTATAGTTTTTTGTTGGGGTTGGATTTCTAGTTTACTTGGTAATAGGCTTGTTGTTGGCATTGAAATGATATAATAGGATGATGTTTTAGCCCATTCCTCAATTATGATATATATGGTTGTTAGGTTTTCAAATACTAGTGCGCATTTCCAATCTCCCCTATTGTGCTTATATTGGATATATGTGTGTATATATCTACAGAACCTATCTAGCTATGGATCATAGTTGGATGGTTTGTAAACGCACAAATGATGAGCATCTAAAGGGAGTGGAAGAGTTTATAGAATTTTCTCAAATAAATGTTCATAATAGTAAAGGAATGTTTTGTTGTCCTTGTATCAAATGTTTGAATACAAGGAAATGTGCAGTCAAGGATATTTGTACTCATCTTATTTGTTTTGGGATTTGCTTGAATTATACATGATGGATATGGCATGGTGATATGTTGTTAAATAATAAGCCAAGTGTCTCCCAAAGTGATGACATTGATGTAGATATGGATGATGATCGAGTAGAGGACATGATCCGTGATATTGGACAAGAATATTTTCAGCGAGCACATGTGTATGAAAGATTGTGCAATGATGCAGATAAGCCTTTGTATTCGGGGTGTACTACTCATACACGGTTGTCGGGGTGTTAAAATTGGTTTGTGTGAAGGCGAGAAATGGTTGGAGCGATAAAAGCTTTACCGAATTGCTTGAATTGTTGAAAGACTTGCTTCCAGAGGGCAAAACATTGCCTGATCGTAACCATAAGGCGAAGAAGGTATTGTGTCCGATGGGTATGGAGTATACGAAGATACACCCATGCCCCAATGATTGCATATTGTACACGGATGATTATGAAAAGATGCATGATTGCCCCAAGTGTGGGTTATCACGCTACAAAGTGAAGGATGGTGATCATGGTGATGATCTTGATGATTCTAGTTGTGATGTGAAAAAAAAAAGGTGTCCTCCTGCGAAGGTATTGTAGTATCTTCCAATAATTTTAAGGTTCAAGCGATTGTTCGCTAATGTAAAAGACCCAAAGAACCTTAGATGGTATTGAAAGACTTGGAGTTGGAGATAATTTAGACAAAAGTGTTTGTGAAATGCTTGAATATTTTATTCATCATACTTTGATATATATATATATATATACACACTCAAGAGTAAATACAATTTACAAGGAAATTAATGATAAGCTAATTCCTAGGAACATGGTTAAGTCCACACCGTCCACACCGTCCAACTAATTCTAACACTCCCCCTCAAGCTGGAGCATATAAATCAAATGCTCCAAGCTTGGAACAAATATTTTGAATTCTCGGTCCTCTTAGAGATTTTGTAAAGACGTATGCCAGTTGATCATTAGAGGTATTAGATTTGGTGACGGCTTATTTAGAAAGGACTTTCTCTCGGACAAAATGACAATCGATCTCGATATGTTTAGTTCTCTCATGGAATACTGGATTGGAAGCTATATGGAGGGCTGCCGGGTTATCACAACATAGGTTCATTTGTTGAGTATCTCCAAACTTCAATTCCTGAAGAAGTTGTTTAATCCAAATGAGCTCACATGTGGCTACAACCATAGCTCTATATTCAGCCTCTGCACTAGACCTTGCAACAACATTTTGTTTCTTACTCTTCCACGAGACAAGATTTCCTCCAATAGACACACAATACCCTAAAGTGGAACGCCTATCAATGGGTGATCCTGCCCAATCTGCATCACAAAATCCAACTACTTGAGTGCTTCCTTTGTCTTCATAAAGTAGTCCTTGTCACGGTGCCTTTTTAATGTATCTCAGAATTCGAATTGCCGCATCCCAATGATCATTATGAGGAGATTGCATGAATTGGCTTGCTACCCCAACTGCAAAAGAGATATCCGGCCTTGTAATAGTGAGATAGATGAGTTTGTAACCAATCTTCGATATCTATCAGGATCAGAATACGGCTCCCCCTGACTGGGAAATAATTTTAGATTCGGATCCATGGGACTATCAACTGGTTTACAGTCCAACATACCGGTTTCTTTAAGTATGTCTAATGCATACTTCCTCTGTGAGATGATAATCCCATTCTTTGACTGAGCAACTTCAATTCCAAGAAAATATTTCAACTTCCCCAAGTCCTTGGTCTAAAAATGGCTACATAAATGTTCCTTCAACAGGGAAATTTTCTCCTGGTCATTTCCTGTGATGACTGTATCATCTACATAGACCACCAAGTAAACACATCTATTCCAAGAGGTACGGCAATAAAAGACTGAATGATCTGCTTCACTACGTTTCATTCCAAAAGGTTGAATAACCGAGCTGAATTTCCCAAACCAAGCTCATGGAGACTGTTTCAGCCCATAGAGAGATCGTCGTAGCCTACAACCAAACCAGACTCCCCCTGAGCAACAAATCCAGGAGGTTGTTCCATATAAATATCCTCTTCTAACTTTCCCTGAAGAAATACATTTTTAATATCCAACTGATATAATGGCCAATGACGAATGGCAGCCATTGCAAGAAATAATCGAACAGAAGTGATTTTGGCTACAGGGGAGAAAGTATCTCCATAATCAAGTCCATAAATATGAGAATAACCTTTGGCTACAAGTCGGGCTTTGAGATGATCAATCTGTCCATTGGGCCCAACTTTAATAGCATATAACCATCGACAGTCAACGGGTTTCTTTCCTGGAGGAAAAAGAGTTAAGTCCCAAGTAACATTATGCTCCAAAGCCTGCATTTCATCAATCATGACTTGTCGCCATCCTGGATGATCAATGCCCCATGAACATGCTTAGGAATAGAAACATAAGATAAGGATGACATAAAAGAATAGTAAGAGGGAGAAAGACGATGATAACTTAAAAAATTATAAATAGAATGAGGATTCCAGGTTGATCGAGTACCTTTCCTAAGAGCAATGGACAAGTCAAGGTTTCCTTTAGATAGGTCCATAGTAGGGTCATCCGCTGGAGCAGGATATGATTCAGCTGGTCTTTCAGGGCCTTCCAATTTTGTATTAGTAACATGTGGACGACGACAATATATGATGGGTGACCTTTGAGATTGCTCGAGTGGGGAATTGTCAGGAACATCTGTAGTCGAAATTGATTCCGACAAAGGGGAAGGTGATGGTCCAAGATAAGGAATCGGAAAGAATTCTTGAATAGTATGAGACTCAACTGTGGATGGTGAGAAGTAAAACTTTTCTTCGAAGAACATTACATCTGCAGAAATGTAATCACGATTTTGCACAGGGGAATAATACTTGTAACCCTTCTATAACCTGGAATATCCCCAAAAAACACATTTGATGGCTTGGGCAGCAAGCTTATCAAGACCTGGAAACAAGTCATGAATAAAACAAGTGCATCCAAATATCCGTGGAGCGACATGAAATAGTTGCTCTTTAGGGAATAAAATGGAATGTGGTATTTTATGATCAATAGAGGACGAAGGCATCCGATTAATTAAATAACATGTTGTCAAAACTGCATCACCCCAATGTCGAACAGGTACATTTGCATGAAGTAACAAGGTCCGAGCAGTTTCAACAAGATGTTTATTCTTCCTTTCAGCTATGCCATTCTGTTGAGGGGTATGAGGACAACTGGATTGATGGAGAATGCCCTGTGATGACAAAAAGGAAGAAAAAGCAAAAGAAAAGTATTCCTTTACATTATCACTTCTAAGGATTTTGATTATCTTACCAAATTGGGTTTTGACCTCATTAACAAAAGTGGTGAGAATAGACAAAAGTTCAGATCGTTCTTTCATTAAGAAAACCCAAGTACACCAAGACACATGAATCGATCCCCATATATCTGAATGGATAACTGAAAAGGGAGAATCAACCCGGCTTTCAACTTTGCTGGGAAAGGAAGAGCTAACATGCTTGCCTAGTTGACACGACTCACATTTCAATGATGACATTTTTGCAAGATTCGGAACCATTTGCTTCAATTTTGACAAACTTGGACGGCCTAATCGTTCATGAAGAAGATTTGGAGACTCGACTGCAGTACAACTTACAGAAGGAGCTGATTGGAGGTAATAAAGAGCATGTGATTCATATCCTACGCCAATCATCCGATCCATATCGCATTCCTGTATAGTAAAAGAACTAGCATCAAAAGTAACTGAGCAGTTTAGAGAGCGGGTAAGTTGACTAAGGGAGATCAAATTAAAAGGCCAACCTGGTATAAACAAAACAAATTTTAAAGTTATAGAAGGAGTGAATGAAACATAACCAATTCCTTTGGCGCTGACCTTAGAACCATCCGCAAGAGTAATAAAGTGAGGAAATTTAGGAGAAGATATGGAGGAGAATAAAGAATGATTACCAGCAATATGATCAGAGGCACCTGAATTAATTATCCAAAGATTTTGATTGTTACCAGATTGAGATATGAAGGCTGCGGAGTCATGAACACCAGTGGCAGTAGACCCATGAGATTGATGGACAGCTTTCAATTGAAGATACACTCGGTACTCGGCTTCGGAAATTTTTTTCTTGAACATTTCAGCATTGACTTATTTTTTAGGAAACCCATGAAGAGTGTAACAAGTATTATGAGTGTTACCCATTCGCTTGCAATATGTGCATTGAGAACGACCCATTCGAGCTAAAACAGACAAAGAGGCTGCCTTAACACCTGAGATCGATTGTAAAGAGACCAGCGGTAGCAAGCAACAACCAGAAACAGAAACCAAAAATCAGAGACTAAAGGCAAGAGACCCATTTTCCAAACAACCAAAAAAGTGAATTTTGACCAGCTAGACGGACAGAGGAGGTTGTGGCGAATGGTTCTGGGTGGTCACGGTGGTTTTCCGGCAGCCAGAGCTCGTGGCGGCCGGTGGCACGTTTTCCGGCGATGTCGTTTGGTGGGAAGGCCGATCGGAGACTTCTGAGGCTATTTCCGGTGACGGTGGAGACTGGGTTGGTCGTGACAGTGACTTTTGGTGTGACTTTTGTTCTTGAAAGGTGTTGTTTGGTTGGGACAGTGTTGTTTGAAAAACAGAGGAAGGTTGAAGGACAGATGAACCAGAGGCAGAAGACTTCGTACAAGGATAAACGCTGAAGGTGCAAGGATTCTGCTGGACCAGAGGCAGAAATCTTCAAAGGACAAATGAACCTACTCTTGATACCATATTGAAAGACTTGGAGTTGGAGATGATTTAGACAAAAGTGTTTGTGAAATGCTTGAATATTTTATTCATCGTACTTTGATATATATATATACCACTAACAGACTTCTCACTGTATTAGTAGAAAACAATCACTACTAACAGACTCATTGAATTACTCTGCAACAAGATGAAGGATGTATTTCTCAAAAGAAGAAAAGCGAAATAAATCTAATAAAGAAGAAATAAAAAAAAATGTGAAGGGTATATTCTTCATGTCTCCTCATAATAATGTCATTAGTTAATCAAATCAAGGATAAGAAAACGAAAATATTTGTTACACATCACTTTTAAGTCACATAATTTTACAATATCTTAAGTTGTGGGTGAAGTTATGCAAAAAATGGGATGAGATTAAAATAATCAAATGATAAAAATTATACAAACGTGAAATAATTAATACATAGTTTAATTTTAATGCACTATTAGTGTTATTATTATTTTTTTAATATTAACCAATCATATATTGTCTCACATGTGACTTTAAGATAATTAATATAAGAGTGAAATATTTTTAATATTTTGACAATTTTGATTAATTATCATTAAAAAATTGTGTGCTATCAATCTATTCTAAATTTTAAATCCAATAATAACCTCAAGGGGTTGGCCTAGTGGAGCATGACAGGGTCTCGTATCTAATATGTTGCAGGTTCGAGCCCCACTATTCTCTTTGGGTTGAGGTAAATGTAAATTTCTTTGTAAATGTTTATAGAGCCCAAATGTGTTCTCTACCTTGGATTGGGGCACCATCCCCTCACCCTAATTTTTTTTTTTTTATCAAAAGAAATTTAAATCCAATAATATAAATGTAAATATGTATTATTAACATTACTACAACAAAACTAAGGTTAGATGCCTCGCTTATAAAGGTTAAAAACATCATAATATTTTTTTTAATTTTAAAGTTTTGTTATTGTGTGCCTTAAGTATATATGTTAAGAATTAGAAATTGTACGTATTATTTATTATTTAAAAAATACTTAATGTTTCCAAATTTTAAAATAATATATTACTGTACTTTTTATTCAATAATTTTTATTTTTTAATTCCATATTATATGTCCTATGGATACAAGGGTTAATAAATTTAAAGAAATACCATTGATATGTGATTGGTTCGAGTAGTAACAAGCTCAAATCTTTTAAGTATGTTGTTAGGGGTTCAATTCTTATCTCTTATGTACAAAGAAAACCTGATTAGAATGGAACAACTTAAATGATGTCCAGGTCCCCATACATAAACTAGTCACTATTTACTATCAATGACATGGTAATAATTGTTTTTAAGAAATTCCATAACCATGTGCTCAATGACATCACGAACTTCTCATCCGACGGTGGATTTTTGTTTAGACCCCGCCAATGATTGTATTGTAGATGGCGTGCAACAACCCGGCAGTGTCATAGATGCTCCCTTATATATGCTACTTAGGAACCAAGCATACAACGACCATTCACGCTCCGCGTCACAAAACGTCATCCATTTTTGGATTGTGATGACTACTTATGGACATACCCGTGACTTTCGTTTTGCTTTGCGGTTGAGTTTCATTCAGCAAAAGTCAAATAGTCTTGAGAGCAAGTTAAAGAGTTTCATAAGCCTTCAATTCCAATCCAAATCACCCAATAGGCCACATACCCTTCTTCTCTCTCTCTCTTTCATATTTTGTGGTCATAATATTAAAATCAATGGGGCTTAGGACATGTCTAGGGAGCCCCCATGTCAAGGGCTAAAACTTATGAGGGGTCCAAACGTTTTTATTATTTATATTGGATAAAATTCCAAATTTTGTATTAGCTAAAATGCTATAAGTAGTTTGGTACCAATTAAAGCTTGTGTGGTCGTCAGGATAAGAGAGATAGGATATGATAAGATATCATATCCTGTCTGAAACTATTGTTTGGTGAGCCAGCAGGATAGGATAAGTCAATATTGTCACCTATCTTATCCTGTCCATCTAATTAAAATTCTATCCTGAGGGGGAGCTGGGTTAGAACTCAATAGGATAGGATAGGACGATTTAAAATATAATAAAATAATATTTTAAAATATAATAAAATTTAACATGGTTAAAAAAAACGTTAGTCAAATATAAAATATAAAATATTTAAAATAATAAATATATTTATAATTATTTTTTAAAATTATTTTTATTTTATCACAACGCTAATTTTGTTACTTTATATTATTTTTAAAAACTGAAAAATATTAAAAAAATATTTTAATAATTTAACTATATGTAAATTAAAAACTCAAAATGAATATTTAAAATTATAAAAAAAAATTGAAGTTAGACAATATCTATAAAATTTAAAAAATTATATGTAATTTTATTACAAGGATAATTTTGCCTTTTTATATAATTTTTAAAAAATGAAAATTAAAAAAAAATCTAATAAAATATGAAAATATTTAGAATAAAAACGGAATTTTATAAAATTTATACTAAAATTATAATGTTATCCGGTTGGTTATCTGGTGGACACCAAACATCGAATAGGATAATAGATATCATGCTCATATCATATCCTACTCATTTTCTGTTCTCTTATCCTATCCTGACCACCAAACGAACTCTTATAAAAGCTGATCCAGTACACTTATCCAAAAAAAAAAAAAACTCATCTAGTACTTATGTTGAATAAAATAAAGAAGGCTTCAGCGGATTTTATTCCGAATCATGTGGCGGGGTTTGATTATTGTCTCGCAAATTCGGATGTCATGTGACGTGGCAGCAAGGGCCACCCATTGGAGAGCGCGTGGCTATTTTAATTCTTGCACTTAACCCCCTCTTGGATTTGGATTTGGGCATTATTATTTTACAATTAGATTGTTGCTTTAATTAAACAAACTATTTTCCTCTGTATACACATTAATCTCCAAAAAAATGGCAACACGTGTCATGTCATATATATATATATATATATATATATATGTAAACTTTAGGGCAGGATACAAGGAAAAAAAAATAGTTGATGTGGGATTTACTTTCAAAATTTTAAAAATAAAAAAACATAAAGTTTAACTAAAATTCCACCTCATTAAAACAAAATAAACATATTTTTAGTTATTAAAATAAAATAAACATATTTTTACGTAATTCATGTGATCAAAGGTAATCCCAATAAAAGAAACATATTTTTACAAGTTCTTATATATAGCTCAATAAAACATATTGTCAAAAAAAAAAAAAAAACTCAATAAAGCATGGTTTGGACAAGAAAAACTAGGACGAATTAGTTATGGTATTGTACTGAAACATTGTTGTTATTGAATTTGAACAGTGTTGTTATTGAATTTTTAAAGCTGTTTATATTTTGATGGGAGATATATCAAGTAGTTTTTTGAGTTACAATTTCTGATATTAATTTTTATTATTTTAGTACTCCATATAAATAATATAGACTAAGTTTATAGTAGAAGAGTCATCTCAATCATATGGTTTTCAATGTCAAGCCGAAATGCATACCTTTTCACCCTCATTATTAGTTATTAATGCTAATTAATAATCCGGCGCACATCCTTTTCGCTCCCCCTAACTCTGACTACCAATGCTACAAGCCTACAACTCGTTAGAGCCAACTTGTTCGAGCCACTTTGTAAGAAGCAATGACAGTCGTCACAATGATCTTTCCCTCGTTCAAGATAATTAACTAATGATAATCACATTCTTAATTTCCTTTAATTATTTTGCTGCTTCACCTTAATTAATTGGCCTCCTTTTCCAATTTTCGTGTAGAAATGTTGCAGAGTGTATCATTGTGTCAGCATTTCCTAGTCTATCATATTCGTATTTAACTTACAAGACATGTAGTAAAAATGAATTGAGTTATATTATTTGAACACAAATTTTAGGCATCAGATGTGATATCGTATATATTTATCTCTATCTTTTACTTATTTTTATCTTCATTCTTTATACCTACCAATGATGCTTTGCTCACTAACCAATGAAATCAGCCATCGGTGCATAACAATCATTAAAAACACATGTTTGATTATTTTTTGAGAAGAAGACAATTAAAAAAAAAAAAACATAGGTTTGATTAAATTTTATAATCCTTTTGATTATTATTATTATGTTTCGTAAAATTCATATTTTAATTTAAGACTCTAGTTATAACATCAAAAGGGGAAATATATACTTTTTTTCTCTCTGTAAAATCATGGATATTAACGTTCTCTTGACACATGTTTGTACGTACTATACCTCCGCTTTTTTTTTTTGAGGCACGTACTATACCTCCTTTGTAACTCATTTTCATTGAAATGAAATATACACTTCCTTAACTACAGAGAAAGAACAATAGAGTTGTTATATTATTTTTTTAAGATTTTTATTTATGGTGAAAAACAGTTGTAAAGCTCAATTAAGGAAAAAAGGTCACATTAGGAATAAAAAAATCGCAATTTTAGAGCTCTACATTGCCGGCTAAAATAAAACATTAGAACCCTCGTAGATAATTACAAAACTGTCACCTTATTTTTATTTTGCTTCTTGTTTTTAGAAATTTTTATAGGAAACATTGAAAACAACTTTTTTTTGTTTTCACTATTTCCTATACGAATATTTGAAAACATGAAACAGAATGAAAATAATATGGTAATTTTGCAATTATTTTTTAAAATAAAAAATAAAAACAGAAATATAAAAATAAAGCAAACAACCCTAACACCCCCTTATAATTGCTTCCGCTCTTGACTTATGGGTGTGAGAGCCCCTAGATTGCCCCCAATAGGCAGCGCCTTTTAATCATCTGCATTTGTGTGGGGAATCGTTGCCGTTATTCCCAGGGATGTTCGTGCATTGGATTGGATCGTTTTTAAATTAAAAAGTCATTCTATCCAATCATAAAAATCACGTATAATTTGGATTAGATCGATTTGTTCCTTAAAAAAATCTGATCCAATCCAATATAATCAAATGCGGTTTGGCTTGGATTGGATAATTCAGTTTTTGTCATACTTTTTTTTTTCTTATGTCAAGTTTCTTTTTTACTTATTTAACAGTGGATAAAAAATAATACTACCTCCGGACCTAATTATAAGAAAAAAAAACTAAATTCACACATATTAAGAAAGTTAGTTAAGTTAGTTTAATTATCTTGATTTGTGTAAAAAAGAGAGTTAATTGTCTAGGGAATATGCAATGCTCCTGGAAAAGTAAATGGAGAATTTGTTTGATTGGTTAATTTTCTTGATTTTTGCGATACTAACATTTAATAGTGTTGACTTAATTATTTTTGCTTATATTTAAGTCCAAATAATATAGCTATTTTGTTGCTTATATTTAGGTCCGGAGGGAGTATTCATTTAAGTGAGCTAGTTTAGAGTGCTCACTACTTATTTTAACATCTCTTTATATTAGAACAGTCAAACCTTTACTAAAGATATAAACTATTTGCTCCTCACTAACCATTATTTGATTTGATGACGATTGAGAAAAATTCTAGAGAATTCTTGACAAAATTTTAATTTGGGAGTTTGAGAAAAAATAATTATTGATATTTTTTAACACGTTCTTTTATATTAAATATTCTTTTATGTTAATTCTCTATATCTACTCTCACTTATCCTATTTTTCCCTTGAATCGGCTACAAATAAATTGTAGTTAATTATTTTTCAAATTTACTTAATCGATTTCTTATTTTTTCATGTTTATTCAATCAAGTATATATATGTTACGCATCAAAACTTTTAGTAAAATATAACTTCAAGATAATAATATTTATTCTAAATAGTCTCATATATGTCATTTCAACAAAAATATGAAAGAGAATGATGGATATAAAAGTATGAAAAACAATGCTCAAGTATGAGCAATACTATAATTAAAAAATAATAGTATATATATGTATATAAAATATCGGTTAGATTGAAATGGATTTCACTAGGGGATCCAAAATCCGATCCAATCCAATAAAAAAAGCAGTTTTTTTGGTTTAGGTTTTTTCGGTTTTTGGTTCGGTTTTTGCGGTTTGAATTGGTTTGGATCGGTTGATGAACACCCTTATTCCAATAAAAATTTCCACCATCAAAATTTGATTATGGGTCTTACTAACAAGTGCTCTGAGGCATTGGTTAAGGATTCCAATAAAAGCAATTTTTTTTTTTTGAAAAACTAAAGATAACAACTTATCAAAGTATTGAATGCACCACTTTCCAATAAAAAACTTTCTATTATTTGTTCTTTAATCAATATCTTTAGAATATTCATTAACAGTTATGTATAATGGTGGATTCTAGCATGAAGTACCAGATTTACTGGTATACAAGTATACCACTAAATATTATTGGAAAACTCATTTATACCCTTATCACCTCATTCATCCTTTAGAGTTCCGTCCAACCTCCGCCACTGCCGCCACCGCCACCTGCCACCCTACCATCGCCCTCAACCTATGCAACAACCAACTCTTCCTTCTCTCTCACCTCTGCCGCCTCCCTCTCTTCCCCCACCTCCAAACACGTTGCCATCTGATTCAGAGAAGCCAAGATCTGAAACTGAAACCAAAGAGAAGCCAAGCTCACTAGTTCATCGGAGAGCTCGTGGTTGTGAAGAGGGCGGAAGTCGCGAAGTGGTGGTACGAAGGTTAGAGAGAAAGCAGATCCGTATTGTTGCTCGTCTCAGAGGAGACGACGGCGGCGAGATTAGCTTGGAGGTTAGAGACGACAACAGCGAGGTTAGCTTAGAGGTTAGAGACGATGAAGCTAAGGTCAGAATCGTCAGATCTCCATGCGACGGCCACTGGGCGGCAGCGGCGGGCGGCAAGTCAACGAGCAGTGGGGGGCAAGGTCGCGGCGGGAGGCGTTGAAATTGAGGGGGCAGGGTCGGGGTTGCGGTCGCACGCTGAGAAGAAGTTTGGAAGGGGGAGGAATTTCGACGGGTCCGTGAAGTGAGAAGAAATTGGGTGGTGGCGGCGGCGGTATCCTTGCCGTGGTGGACGGTGGCAGATCTTGGGGGTGGTGGACGGTGGTAGATTTGGGCAATGGATATGGTGGACGGTGATGCATAGGTGATGGGAGAGGGAGATGGGGTGAAGGACAAAAGAGTCTTTTCAATTTCTTGTTATTTTTTTGGACAAAAAAATCTGGACCATTCATTATTATAATAATATATCTGAGGGCTGAAAATCATTCCTGATAAAAAAATTGGTGCCTCACTCATATACCACTAAAACTGGTACATCATGCTAGAATCCAAATTAATACTTGGCTTTATTTTTATTTAATGACGTTAGCAAGCAAATGTGAACTAATATGAAGCAGCTGAGGCTAGGCAGCTACCAACAAAAACTACCACCACCCACCCAAAGCCGCCAGTAGACAAAATCAATTTCAGCAGCAGCAATATCATAACATAAATTAGCACATATTATTTTCAGAGAAAACTCAAAAGAAGGAAGCGAAAAAAAAAAGTGTCCTTAACTTTACTATATATTCATGACACCCACACACGTCTTGACAGGGTAGGAATATAATCGTGATGCAAACAGACAATGATTATCCCCAGTTGTAAAGCTGAGTTGAACCTAGAGGATAGAGTTGTGGCAAATTTTTTTACCCCTGAAAAAAAAAATTGAAAAATGCGCTTTTTTTTTTAACAAAGGAGTAATGCGTTTTGAAGCCAGAATATTTTCTATTTTTTGATTTTATTTTAAATAAAAAACTGCACTGTATTGGATTCGTGACGAAATTTAACGAAACAGTTTTGGTGTTATCCAGCACTGCTAAAAAAAATTGAATAAATCACCATTTTGGTCAATGAAATTATAAGACGGTAGCAAGTTAGTTATTCACATTAAAAAATAAGCAAAACATCCCCTAAATTGAAAATTTTTCGTTAAAATATGATCCCTCAAATTGTAGAACTTCGCCAAATTTTTTTTCGATAATTGATATATCCATTAAATAATGTCTAGCAGCAGCATCACAGTGAAGAACTCTACCCACCTTCTAGGAAGGGTTGCAGAGCCACACTCTATCATTTGCTAAAAAGCTAGACTAAAAAAATAATACACCTGTTCAGATTTACAATTCACCCATAATGTGGCCACTAGCCATCTCTATCACAAAGTAGCTACACCTTTAGCAAAACAAACCAGAAAACAGGAAACATAGACAAAACAGCCCTTGGATGATACATCTTGAAAACAGATCTTCTATTTAATGATTTAAAACCAAAGAAAACAACAAAACCCAAGAAATCATCATCTTCAATCCCTTTGTTAGCAATAGATCAGTCCAGGCTTCCACCTCTTGCCAATCCACTTGAGAACAATGTTGCAGCAAGCTTTAAGACCCCTCACACCTTATGCACAAGGCAAACTAGCACAGCTATATCACCCTGCCATCCATGCATTTGAACCAGTTAAAAGATTCTCAAGAAACAAAACTGCAACAGAATAAAAAAACCATGTTATCAGCTCCTTTCCACTATCTCAACCTCTTAGGCTTTCCACCCTCTATATTTTAACCATTGATAGAACACATTATACAGGCATAAATGTAGACAAAAGACTCCAAAAAAACCAATATGAGATCCAATAACTTCCTCCCATTTGGCTGTAGCAATTTGAGGGCATCTACATTAAATTTCACACCCTAGTTTAAAGTCATGGACATTGACTCCTTTGAGGATGACTGCACGCCCTTTTCAGGCTCCTGTTTCTGCATGATTTTCCATCTAAGTCCATACCAGCCACCTTCCTTCCATGTCAGCCCCTGCCTTTGCTAGAGAATCTGCAAAATGGTTAGCTTCTCTATTAATGTGAATAAAAGTGACTTTTTTCATCACCTGCAGAGTATTAAACAGTTTATTACAGTAAAATCGTAAGTTCCAAGGGCATTCTTCTCTCCTATGAATCCAAGCCAAGGCATTTTTAGAGTCAGATTCTACTATGACTTCCATTTCCTTTAACCACACCTTTTGTAAAGACATCTCAAGGGCAAAAACAATTGCCATAAACTCTGCCTCATTTGAATCTCTTATACCTATTGATGCAGCAAAATATGCTTTCACTTCACCTTTATCATCTCTAAGAATACCCCCAATACCTGCTGGACCCGGTTTCCCCTTGGAAGAGCCGTCAACATTCCATTTGACTATATTAGGTGGGGGAGGGCACCATTCTATGTTTCCACTACCTTGTTTCTCCTTCCTCCAGAGCTTAACACCTTCTAATTTGTGAACAAATTCACCCGGACTATAAGGGCAGTCTGGATTCCAGCCTCTAGCCCAAAAACCCAATCTCAGTTTGACAAGAAAATAGAAATGGTTCCAATCAGTTTGTATATTATCAAAAACAACTCTATTCCTTTGATTCCATATAGACCAAAACACTACAAAAATTAGGGAAATCCACAGCTTTTTCTGAAACCCTCCTGCTTCTATCCCAGCCAACCAGCACTCTAGCCATTGACTAGGTGTTTGAGTAATTGGCATTTGAACTCCCCACCAATCCAGCACATTCATCCATACTTTCCAGGACATGTTACAATGTAAAAACAAATGCTTAATTGTCTCTTTCTCCTCCCTACAGAAAGGACATATATCCTCCTCCTCACTTAGCATATTCAGTCTTCTTAACCTGTTTTTTGTGTTCAGCTTTTCTTGAATCACAAACCATACCAACAATTCAGCCCTATGAGGGGCTACTCCCTTCCAAACTCCACTCACATTGTTAGTTATTTGGCTATGTGACCAGATTTCTCTAGCAAAGGATTTAACAGTAAAGCATCCATTGCTATCGTGTTTCCACCACACTCTATCATTTATTCTATTTGTCAAATTCACATCTTGTAGTGTTCTAAAGAGCTCTTCCAACTGTTGTGCCTCCCATTGGAACAAATTCCTTCTCCAAGTGAGGTTCCATTGCCAAGACATTCCATCCCAAAATCCCATGTTTGCTATCACATCCTCTTTCTGCAATGATATTGAGAAGAGTCTTGGAAATTTCTCTTTCAAAGCCAAGTCACCTATCCACTTATCATTCCAAAATCTAGTTCTACCTCCATCTCCTACTCTCATATACCATCCCTGCTTTATTACATTATTATAGCTCTCCCCCCATCTATCCACTTTCATGATTTTATCCCACACGCCTCCTTGAGCTGCAATCCTTTGCTGTTGTTTTAGAGGAATATTTGCTTCTAGCCTATGAATAGAGCAAATAACCTTCTTCCACAAAGGGTTCCCTTCCACAGAAAATCTCCACCACCATTTAAAAAGTAGTGCGGCATTTTTTATAGTGATATCATCCACCCCTAACCCACCCAATCTTTTTGGCTTTTGAATGACTTCCCATTTCACCAAAGGCAACCCCTTTCTATTCCCAGCCCCTTTCCAAAAGAACTCCCTCTGAATTTTTATTATTTGCTTGACTACATTTTTGGGAACTTGAAATAAGCTCATGTAATACAAGGGCATGCTATTTAGCACTGATTTAATTAGTACAAGCCTCCCTGCCCTAGACAGCAGTTTGGTCTTCCATATTGAAAGTTTCTTTTGAATCCGGTTCAAAACCGGGTGCCAAGTAGATACTTTTTTGGAATCAGCTCCCAAAGGAATTCCCAAGTACACTATGGGCAGGTTCACTACTTGACAACCCAATCTTTGGGCTATTTGCTCCCCCCACGCTCTCTCCTTTCCTAACACAATCAAACCAGATTTTGAGAAGTTGATTCTCAGTCCGGATAGCAGCTGAAAACACTCCAAAATCCTCCTTAAATTGACAACATACTGACTTTTAGCTGGGCAGAAAATCAGTGTATCGTCCGCAAATTGTAGGTGAGAAATTTTTATCTCTTGGGATCCTACCTCCAAGCCCTGAAACAGTCCTCTCTGTGTTGCTTTTTTCATCAACTGATTGAATGCCTCTGTGACTAAAACAAACAGGAATGGGGATAAGGGGTCTCCCTGCCTAAGGCCCCTTTCCATCTTAAATGGTGCAGCTGGGCAGCCATTCACCAAAATGGATATTGAGGCCGGGGATAGGCATTTCATGATCCAACCTCTCCATCTGGTTCCAAAACCCATAATGCCCATCAGCTGGTTCATAAAATTCCAATTCACGGTATCATAAGCCTTCTGAAAATCTAGTTTTAGCAAGACCACCTCCCTTCTATTTTTCCTTGCCCACTGCACAACCTCATTAGCTATTAGGGCCCCATCAAGAATCTGCCTTTGCATAACAAAGGCGGATTGTGTTTCCCCAACCAGATCTGGCATTACTTTTCTTAATCTCAAAGCCAAAACCTTGGCTATAGTTTTATAAATACACCCCACCATGCTAATGGGCCTAAAATCTTTTAGGTCTATTGCTCCTTCAATTTTGGGTATTAGGGTTACCCATGTAGTATTAACAGATCTAGGCAGCTCTCCATTTTCAAAAAACTCAACAATCATACTTACAAAGTCTTCCCCAATTGTCTCCCACATTTTCTTGATGAATCCTAAGTTGAATCCATCATAGCCTGGAGCTTTGGTTGACTCACAGGCCCATACAGCTTTTTTTATCATTGTCCTTAAATTTCAGAGACCAAAATGGTGTGATTTACTAAAAAAAATTGCCCCAAAAATTGAGTTATATGATTTGTACAATATTTTATATTTATATTTTAATATTGTAATAATCAAAACATTTTTTTATATTTTTCTCATTAATCCTAGCTCATTACAAATAAAGATTGTTATCTCTATCCCTTATATAGCGTCCCCTTTATGTAGCATAAAAAAATTTCCAAAAATTCACTAGTGGAGCAAAACAGGGTCCCGTATATAACAGGTTGCAGGTTCGAATCCCCACTAGTTTATTTGGAGTGTGGTAAATATAAATTATTTTGTAAATATTCTTAAAGCCCAAAGGTTTTCCCTGCCTTGAATTAGGACACCATCCCCTCAGCCTAAATTTTTTTATGAAAAAAAATTCCAAATTTTATTAATCTTTTCATGGAATATAGCAAAAATTTTTTTAATGAAAAGAAAAATGATGGGGCATGGAAAATGGGTCCACAAGACTGTACCTTTTTGTTTTTAACGATTTCTTTGATCACATTCGTTTTCAAACGGGTAGATATAGCGAAGAAACCACCCAGATAAGACATGTACATACGAATCAAATACACGTATTTGAAAACAGAAATAAAAAATAAAAAATAATAAAAACCAATATTTGTAGGCTTCCCTTGTAAGTTGTAAGTGCCTTGCTCACCACGGATCTCACAGCTTATGTATGAGCTGTTCCTCTATTTAAGCTCACCATTTTCCATTCTTTTCATTTTCTTAAATTCTCTTCCAATTCTTCTTCTCTCACAATTTTCCCTTCTTTCTTTTGGTTTCTCTCTCAAGTTGCTTAGTTCTTCTGTTTCCTAGAAAATTTTCAGTTTCTTGTTCGTGTAGAAGAAGTTTGTTGATCGAGGCTTTGGTCATGGAAGAGCCGGTTGTGGTGAACAAAGGAGAAGAACCTCTTGATCTGCCTCCAGGTTTCAGGTTCCACCCAACAGATGAGGAAATCATCACTTGCTATCTGACACAGAAAGTGATGAATAGCAGTTTCAGTGCAATTGCTATGGGTGAAGCTGATTTGAACAAGTGTGAGCCTTGGGACTTACCTAGTAAGTCTCTCATGATATATCACCTTTTGCTTTCTTGATTATGACCCTTTTTTCAGTTTGTTGAAATTTGATGATGAATTGATGATTGTTATTATATGTTTTCAATGTCTTTATTAACCATATTAATATAATTATATATGCAGAGAAAGCTAAGATTAATATAATTATATATGCAGAGAAAGCTAAGATGGGAGAGAAAGATTGGTACTTCTTTTACCAAAGAGATAGGAAGTATCCAACAGGAACAAGAACGAATCGTGCTACACAATCTGGGTACTGGAAGGCCACTGGAAAAGATAAGGAGATTTACAAAGGGAAAACTGGTAACTTGGTGGGGATGAAGAAGACCCTTGTATTCTATAGAGGAAGAGCTCCAAAAGGAGAAAAGACCAATTGGGTTATGCATGAATTCAGATTGGATGGCAAATTTGCAAATCACAACCTCCCTAAGGCTGCAAAGGTATACCCTTTTTTTCTTTTTCTTTATTTTTCATCTTTAATTTCTATGGATATTTTTGAGGAAGGAAAGGATTGAGAATATTTAATCATGGATTTTCTCATCAATCTTTATGACTTTTTAGAAAGTGCCTTTGGTGTTGGTTTGAGAGTTTCTTTCATGTGGTGCTTTAATCATAGCTTTTTCTTTAATAATCTAACAGTTATTACTTATTATTGCAGGATGAATGGGTTGTCTCCAGGGTTTTTCACAAGAACACAGAGGTTAGAAAGACTCCAATTCCTGGCCTTTTGAGGATGAACTCAATTGGGGACGATTTACTTGATTTTTCTTCACTCCCACCTCTCATGGATCCTCCTAATAGCCACACCACCAAGCCTTCAGCACATAGTGACCATGACTTAAACTGCACTAACCTACCATCATCATCATCCAAATTGCCATCAAGTGGCTACTATAATCCCAGCTTCTTCATCAACAATAGTCAACACCAGAATATGCTGATGAAGCCAGAAGACCAAAAAACCTTATATGAGATTCCCACCAATAATTATAACTATGCAGCCAACCAAGGGAATTTCATGAGTAATAGTCCAATAATGGGAAGCACAGTTTCTCAGTCTTCCACCTTCCAGCAGAACATGTTCTCTGATTATTATATGCACCAAGGCGAAAACAATGATCATGGTTTTCTAAGAGCATTTGCAGCCAAGAAAGGAAACATATCTGGGTTGAACAAGCAGTGCAAGATGGAGCAATTCTCTTCTAATAACCAGTCTGCGGTCAGTGTTGACACGTGCCTGAGCAACGACAGAAACACTACTGACACATCCTCGGTTGTTTCGAAGCATGACATAGGAAGGAATGGAGCATTGTACGAGGATCTTGAGGGGCCATCATCTGTTGCTCCTCTCTCAGATTTGGAATGCTTGTGGGATGACTACTGATGAAGAGAGAAATTAATCAAGTTTGCTGATTGATGATGCTTTTGTATATTTCATCACATATATTGATTCATACTATATATCTCTTGATTTTTAAGGTATTATTATATTTATATCATGTTATTAGATCTTGATACACTATATTGTATAGATGTATGGTTATCCAGGCTTTTTCAGAGTTAGGTTTTTATTCATATATAGATCATACCAAGGACTTGATCGTGCTCATGTACATTTTTCTTTTGTCATATTTATGGGTTTGTTTTATTCTTTTCTTCTTTAATTTTTTCATGTTGATTTTTACAAGTTCAGCTCATCGCTTCTGTATAATTTTTTTGTTGGTTTGTATAAAATGATGCTGAGTCCTTCAGTTCAATTATTACTATTCATTTATTCTTGATATTCCAAAAGAAGTTAATCATTTCAAGCACTTGTATTCTTCCTGCTGCACACCATATTTTATGCTGTGCAGAATATATCTATGTGACATCCCACCAAGAGTGTGGAGGAGCATTAATTCCCAATGAAATTGTGCATTAGTTTTTTCAACTTTGGAATTTAAAGGTTCTGGCTGGCTTCCTAGCTAGTGCCTCCCACCAAGGAATCAGGATAGCCTCCATCCCTCCATCAAAAAATTAGAGAGGGAGATAAAGATAATGGAGAGAGAAATAAATAAATAATGAAGAGAGAATAGAGTTAAGAGAGAGATAGAGATGATGGAGGGGATGGAGGCAAGAGATTGATGGAGGGAATCCTGATCCCCCACGAAGGCATGACTATATTGTTTCCCAAGATTTCATGTAAATTGCAAGTGTGCGTTTTCAAAATTCAACCAATCCAATTAAAATGGAAAAAATCAAACAAATTGAAAAATCAAAAAATTGTAAATCTAAAGAAAACCAAAAAAATGAATACAAATTCAATTAGATCGGTTTTCGGATCAATTTCAACAATCAATTGTTCCAATCCATTCTATATATAGAGATAGAGATCAGAGAGTATGTGTGTGTGTGTGTTTTTTTTAATTTTGCAAAATAATTATTATGTTACACATATATTTATTTAGAAACATTTTTAGATTTATTGTACCAAAAAAGATAAAAATGTACAAAAAAGATTAATATTTTATTGGAAAATTTACTTTTATACTCAATTTTTTCTATTATTTTATACTTTGGACCTTAGATTTCGACATGTATTATCGGAGTAATTTTAGTTTGGACTTTTATTTTGGAATTTCTTTTTTACAAAAACAAACTTACTTCATTTCAATAGAAATAGTATTGGCAATACAAGAGGGAATAACAGAAAAAAGATGGGGACTAGCTAAGGATTTTGAATTTGAACTTTTTTTTTTTTAATGATTGTACTTTGCTTTTTAATGTATTGTAATTGGTTTAAACTTATATTTGTTTCCAACATGTAGTTGGTCCAAGTGGTAAGGGACTTGGACACCTTAACCTGGTTGTGGTGGGAGAACCCACCTTGTGTGCCCAACATATTCCCTGACGGAGATTAGTCACTGTTAATGGTGGTGGATACTTCATACTTATATCATGGTTACCAAAAAAACTTATATTTGTTATGTTTTGATAATTCTTTATGAGTTTAATTTTGATATATTGTTAATGTAAAAAAATTTACACTTTCAATTAATCACAAATCTTTTTTATATGTATGACTAGTGAGGAATCAATGAGATATGAGTCAAATATTTTTAACAATATAAGATAATTCATGATTAATTGACAATATTTAAAAAAAAAAAACTTTATACATGGATACAAATTAAATCAAATTTTTATTTGTTACTGTTTTTTATTTATTTATGAATTTGTGTATTTTATGAAATTGACTTAAAACAAACTTCTACCTAATTCAAATCATTTAAATTATATTGGATTTAATCAGTTTGAACTTTTAAACAAAACAGATAAGATGATAACATGAACAATCAGATTAGATTGGATCGTTGACTATATTTCTTCAAAATCAATCTAATTTTAATCTGCTTACACCCAGATTTTTTGACAAGATCTGCTTATACTCAGATGAATCTATGCTCATAAATAATCATAGCTAAATATTTATAAAAAAAATGAAATTAGTCACTGTTACAAATTTTAATAGGGTAAGTAAATATATTAAAAAAGAAAAGAAAAGCAATACTTGTATTGCTAATTGAGCCATTAATTTTTAATTATATATCTAATTACTATTATTTTTTATATTTGTAAAAAAGCTAGGCAGGAAATCTTAATTCTAGTAGCGCTTAAGTTATTCCCAAAATGAATTACATTGAATTTTTATTAATTATATCAGTAAAAAATTAATTAAATTGCTTAATATATATACAATTGATCAAGTTGACGAATCACGTGAATAATTCCTTGAATCTGCGCAGAAGATGCCTCTGGGGAGAAAATTTTCAAGAATATTATAAAGATACAGACTACATATATAAGCTCAAACTAATAATTACAAACTGTTACTGTGACATGTACATCAACAATGGTGTGTTTTTTGACTGCCGCTTGAGTCTTCTGTCGAAAGTAACCTAGTCATCAGATGTCTATATATTTGCCCGAGAGAAATATGTTATTTGAATTTGACATGATATTTAGATAATAATATATTCATATTTACCTACAATATATTTTTTTTTCTAATGAGAGGCTTATAGTACGCCTTACATAGAGGATGATGAGGGAAGAGAGGAGAAGAGCATGAAAAAGAAGCGAAACTAATTCGGGAATTTGAATTTGTACACTCATAGTGATGTCCCGTAGTTTAACCAACTGAACTGACTTAACGAGACATAAGATAGGATATATTGATTCTAACTTAATATACAATTTACAAGAATAGTAAGTCATGTTTACATACAAAACATCCTAGGCATATATCATATTTTGGGTGTTAAAAAACATTTTTCATAATGGTATACTACGGTTGAGCTGTTTTGTGTTACAACGGTGTGCTCTCTTGGTTTGTTTCTTTTCCAAACCTGTTTTCTGACATTTGTGCAAAATATTCATGTTTCGTACACATATAGTCATACTCATAATATGCATGTCTTGCGGCTCCGAATGTACCTTGCTCAAGCTATCTATTAGCGACCATATATGCTTTATTTCAATATACGTGTATATAGACGTGTGTCTAATTTTTTCTTTTGCTTTTATTGCCCATTATGTAGGTGTCGCTTAGGCACATAATTGAGCCTAAAGAGATAAGATCATAGGAGGAAACCAATACTAGAAATAAATGTGAGTGTAGAAGAAAGAAAGGGATAAGAGAGATAAATTTGTAAGCAATGATAAAAAGGAGTATATAGACCATAGATGGTATAGAAAATGGGGTATAATGATATATAGCAAGTACGGTGAAGCTGGCCGTGGAATGGGGTAAAGGCATTGGAAGAGAAGAAAGGTTCACCATACTCGTGAGTTTGGAGTTTTCGGGTTCACGATTTGATAAAATGGAAAATATGTTAAGTGCGCATTCCTTTCCATTCAAAGCAAAGCGTTCATTGTGGTTTTATGCTTGCGGGGAACTTTACCGCCCTTTTATATACATGGTTGTGACTTATTTGGCTTATTTTATTTTTTATTTTTATTTTTTGATTTGGAACCCACTCTAATTAATCTTTTAGGTCGAGTAAGTTCATCAGAGTATCCCGAGGACTTGGGTCATTTGGGCTTGCAACGGGTTGACTAATCTCTAGTTGTTGATTGAACAGGATTTTACCCTTGGTTCTCAGTCTCTCAATGAGAGTGACTCTACAAGAATTCAAACCCGGTTTTTTTAGATCTCGGGGCAAATTGCTTCTACTCGATCAATACCTACTTGGTTTGCTTCTTTTATTTTAATAATGCACTATATACTAATTGATCTTGGTGTTTTTCTTTCCCTATCTTTCATGGTGAAAAGGAGTGCAAAAAGGGAAAGGTTGAGAAAGTGATTTATAGGAAGCAAAGATAGAAAGGGAACAATACTTATCCATTTAAAAATTGGTGTAGAGAAAGAGAGAAAAGGGGAAGAAAATGGAAAATGGAAGCAGTACATATGTATTTGCTTGTTTCTGAATCAGAAAACCATGATTTGTTGCATGAAAATGTGGGGAGAAGGGTGATGTGAGGGGCTCACCAACCAATGAGGAGCCTCCATCAAATAATCGATCAAGAGTCCCAATGAAAACGATATCGCTAGCTATAACCTCATCTTATATGTCATCTTTTTCGGAAAATCTCATGTCCATTCATTCCAACATGCTCTTGGGTCATAGATTAACCTTTCTTTTGATGTGTTTTCCCTTTTCTTCTTTTTTGTTTTTTAGTTTTTGTCCATTTCTATAATTATTTTTCTAATTTTTTAATGTGTCCCCTCTTTTTTGTTTTTGAAATTTGTAACGAGGACTTGACCCAAATCAAATGTATTCTAGAATATCTACTGAACTGTATATGAAAGCAACAAAATGAAAATAGGTTCCTTAATTAGTCAGCACACTTTTCGTCAGGGAAAAAAAAACAAAACAAAACCTAGTAAGCACACAGACTCATGGGTAAAATAGATGGCTTGGCCGACAGATTTTGAGTGGGTTTGGTTTTATGTGGGGCTTAATTTTGGCCCAAGGTATGTTTGGGTGCTTCTCACTTATTATAGTCCGGGTATTATGGGGTCCCTTTTTTTTTAAAGGCAAAAATATATATTTATAAGAGTACAATGAGTACTTAAAACTCATTTACAAAAGACCTCTAGAATCATAAAGTAAATAAAAATAAAACAGATGCACAGCTTACATCCGTTCAATACACTTTTTAGGATCTATACATCAATCTGCAAAAGAGCAAGATCCATCATGTAATAATTTTGCAGTAATTTATGGGTCCTTCTTTTATAAAATTTGATGGCATAAAATTTTGTACCAGATTGACGATAAATGAGACTATAGTTTATAACATAAGACATTATTTGTAGGCTTATTTCAGCTTCAGCTCAAGCCTCCGTATTTTTGTAGTCTTCCCATTGACATATACTTCTTCAGTTCAAGAGCATGAAGTGTTCCGATGATATTTGAAATTAAACAAGGTTTGGGTTAAGGTACACCATCCACTTTTTACACCACCTACTATACCACTCATGTGATAAATTTTGGGTCAATCAAATGACCTTATGGGCTGGTCAAAATTTCAAAGTTAGCCCATGTATTTGTATTGTAGGCCAATAATATAAATAGTATATTGTATTATAGTATATACTTTTTGTATTTGCATTTTTTGCCCATAATAAAATTATTGTTTTTTTTTATATATCCAACAAAAAAAAATTATTGTTTTTTGGAAAAAAAAATGATTATTCTGGAAATGGGGGAAGATGGGGAAACATTGGTGGTTGAATAACATTTTCGAGAGTAATCAGTTTTTTTTTATTTAAAAAATAATAATTTTTTCTGTTGGATATATAAAAAAAAAACAATAATTTAATTATGGGCAAAAAATGCAAATACAAAAAATATATATACTATAATACAATATACTGTATTTATATTATTGGTCCACAATACAAATACATGGGCTAACTTTGAAATTTTGACCAGCCCATGTGGCCATTTGATTGGCCCAAAATTTGTCACATGAGTGGTACAGTGGGTGGTGCAAAAAGTGGGTGGTGTACCTTAGCCCAAACCATGAAACAAATATATTGTTAGTATGGTTTGTTTTAGTTTGAGTATTATCAGTATTGTCGCAACCGAGATCGCGGCGGGCACTACGGACCATAGAAGGAGCGGGGGAGAGCCACGTCTCCCCCCAAATTTTTTTCTTTAATTTTTTATATAAAATATTATGTATGACACTCTTAAAATAAATTTTGCAATATATATAACATGAAAAATTTACAAACTATCATATATTTTATGGATTAAAGTCACATACATTATCAGTGTAAAAAAATTTATACTGACATCCATTAACATTTTGACTTGTATTTTTTTTTAATAACCAATAGAGAGAAATAACAATAATGTTATTTGTCACAATATTATTGGATGTCAGTGTAAAAATCTTTTACACTAATATTGTATAGAAATTAAAGTCATATTTTATTTTGTGAACCACTATTATGAGACCCTATTGATTTAAAAATATTCAAATAGTTAAACAAAAATTATATATAACACTCTTAAAATAATTTGTATAATATATATATATATATATATATATATATATTTTGGAGCAATATTATTAGACTCTATTGTTTTAAAATATTCAAATAGCTAAACAATTTCATCAAAACGAGTATTATTTCCAACTCAACACTATTAGGGCACACTATAACTATGTTTCTTCTCTCCGGTGTGCATATGCTTCAAACTTCCTAATCTCCCTTGCGTGCATCACACCATCACAAAATGAGCAAACACTAACTAGGATTTCACAAATTGGAATGTTTACTTACTTTATGTTTTTCAGTGATAAAATTACGTATGAATAATTATAAATTTTTAATGTATTATTTTGACTAGTATCTTGGCTCCCCCCTTTTTTATCTCAAGATCCGCCACTGGCGGTGGGAAGGTGAGCCGAGATTTTAAGAATGTTAGAAGCAAGTAGTCACCACCAAAATTGGGAAAATATTGGGAAACCTATTAATTGAAGGGAAAATGGGTATTTTAAAAAAATGAGATTGAGTTCGGGAATCGATTACAAGTACGAGATGTATTAACCCCCAACATCGTCCGTTCTAAGAATGGTACCTTAAGTTAATTGTGCAAATTCTTTAATAACATCTGTAAATGTTAATTTTCCCCTTTTGAAAATAGAAAATCAAATAAACACAAAAATTTGAAAATTTTTAAGTTTGCCTTGACAGAATGATTGATTCTGCTCCTACATATTATTTCCTTGGTGCGATGGAAAATTCAAAGCAAACAATTATAGATTGATTGATTTTATTACAACCCTCTTTTTGGAGTTGCTTTGTAATTTTTTTTTTTGGTAATATACATTAGTTTATAACAAATACCTTTTTAGGACATATGAGCTGTCACGACTCAAGTATCCTAAAAATTAAGATCGATAAGACGTCACGTCCAATCAACCTCCCCTTTTACATTCTTAAAAAAACAATTATTATTTATTATTATTAAGGGGATTTCAAGATTTATGAGTTGTCACAGGTCACGCGTTCTAAAATTTAAGATTGAGAAGACGTCACTTTTAATCAATCCCTCCCTTTTAAAACATTCTTGAAAACAATCATCATCATCATTATTATTATATTTTTTTAAGCGAATTTCAAGATTTATGTGCTATCACAACTCATACATCTTAAAATTTAAGATTGAGAAGATGTCACGTCTAATTATACCTTCCCTTTTAATTGATAATTGAAAATATTTATTTTAATTTATTTAAATTAGCTCATTGTATACTTATCTTAAAAATTTGATTGTTATTATGAAATATTGTATATATGTTTTTTTTTACAAGGGGAAATTAAGTTACCAAGCTGTCACAACTTGGGTGTCTCAAAAGAGTCAGGGTTAAGAAGATGTCGCGTATAATTAACCCTACTTGATATTCAAATCCAAATATTTGTATTTTTTGAATTAAATTTAGTTAAAAAATAATAATAATATGAGTTTATTTTGAAAATTTGGTCATAAAATAAAACCCAAGATAAAAATGCATGTATAATGCGGTGAGCCCAAAAATGCAATATGAAGAGAGAAATGGGTAAAAATCCACTATGTAATCAATTTTAAAAAATAAAAAAGAGTACATTTAATTAAAAATAAACAAAATGGGTTTGGAGCTCTAAATTACAATCAAAATTTAGAAGATGCTAGAAAGTTAGGATTCGAGGGAGGGTGTGACAGCTTAGAGAAATAAAATACCTAGATTCATGAAGAAATTGCAAGATGAAAACTTCTTCTTATCCCGACCTATCTCTTCCTTTTACTTCCTTCTCATACCCTTTCTTGATGGTAATGGTAGAGAAAACCTTCAAAAGACAGACAGAACCCTATTTGTAACATCCCTCGCTGCAATATGGATTAACGACTGACTCCACAGAACAACACGGGTCTTTTTAGCGTGCTTTGTCCTCACTCACACGCTTCCCGGGAAACTTCCCAGAAGGTCACTCATCCCAGAATTCCCTAATTGCTCCAAGTCAAGCACGCTTAACTGTAGAGTTCTTAAGTGATAGGCTCCCGAAAACAAGATGCATCTTGTTGATATAGGTAGTACCAATCAATTCATATAAGCCATCCTCAACTGTATAGTCCCATATCTACACAGTCTCAGGATCCCTCTCATTCCGGTGTGTAATCGGTTCATTCATGTACCCTTCCGCCTAGAAGCCTGCCAGGAGCCGCTCCTTGTCCGTGCCTTCTTGCACTGGCGACAACTCCCCGCCCTCGTCAGCACCGGGTGTCACATGCCCACCAGTTTCCGCGTGGTTCGTCCTCGAACCACACCGTACGGGGGGAGGTGCTGCTCTGATACCATTTGTAACATCCCTGGCTGTTATATGGATTGAAGATTGACCCCACAGAACAACACAGGTCTTTTCAGCATGCTTTGTCATCACTCACATGCTTCCCGGGAAACTTCTCAGGAGGTCACCCATCCCAGAATTGCTCCAAGTCAAGCACGCTTAACTTTGGAGTTCTTTAGTGATGGGCTCCCGAAAACAAGATGCATCTTCTTTTTGGTAGCCCATCACTTAAGAACTCCATAGTTAAACGTGCTTGACTTGGAGCAATTCTGAGATGGGTGACCTCCTGGGAAATTTTCCTAGGAAGCATGTGAGTGAGGACAAAGCACGCTGAAAAGACCCGTGTTGGTCTGTGGGGTCAGTCGTCAATCCATAGAATAGCCAGGGATGTTACACTATTAGCATAAATTGATAACTCGAATCAAGTTACCACTAGTTATTAGCAGTTTCTTAACTTCTCATATTAACCAATAGGTCCCTTTATTTTTATTAATGTACATATAGGCCCAAAACATTATTTCACATGAGTCACACAGAACCATTTAAATATCATTTTATAACACTCTCCCACGTGAATCATGTGACTTAGTAATACATCAATCTTGATGTGCATCAATGACTTTACGTACATTGGTTCCATCATTAGTCATAATCAAGAATAAAAACTAATAAGTGTGTGTTTGGGAAAGAAGAAATTTTGTCATTTCAGTTTTTTTTCCCCATAAAAGCTGTTTCATATAAAAGCTTTTATGTTTGGGCTTGTAACTTAAACTTTGAAAAAGCTTTTTCTTTGGGAAAAAAGCTGTTTTCAAGCATCTCATTAGGAGGACTGGTAGATTATATTTCTACCAATTATTTTCAGGCAATGCACGAGATTCCGAGAATGCACTTATTGATGGTGCAATTGATTTGCTATTAAAATTTAAAAGACAAATAAATTTGCATAAAAATGAGCACGGTGAAAAGAACTGCAGTAGCGTTAAGGGGAGAATGGGGTGCTTATTTATTTTTTTAATTAATTAATTTTTTGAAATAATTAATTTAAATTTTTAAGCCTTTTAATTTTTAAAAATATACATTTCAAAAAAATTTAATGTTAAAAGAACATCAAATATTATTAAATTATTATACAAATAACTTTATATCTTTTTTCGTAATTTACTATATAAAAGTGATTTTTTTGCACCACCCAAAAGGAATAGATTATCTTAAAATCGTTTTTCAACAAACAGACCCAAACAAAAACAGATTATAATTATAATCGATTATTACAATAATCGATTATACAAAAATTGATTATTAGCATAATCTTTTTTTTCCAGCTTTCCCAAACACACTCTAAGAGTCATGGCGGTTACTTATTGAATCAACATGTTTCCTTCCATGTACTACTATATTAGCCTTTCTCCTCAATATGATCTTAAATAAGAAGTCCATAATGGGTTCAAACACAATGTTATTATCAAGAACATAATTTGTTTCCAACATCATCATTTGCATGCATATATCATAAGTCGAAAACATAAAATTCATAAACTTATACATTAACAAGCTTAGTGTAAAAAATACATCAATAGTGAAATTAAAACTTTACAATTAAACATTCGTTGGCAGACATAATGCCCATATTCTTAACATGGCTAGCATATATTTTGGGCAGTAACCTTTTTGTTAAAAGGATAGTAATCATAAAATTGGTACTCATATGATCAATTGACACTATGTTTCTGAACTTCTTCTTTAACAGCAAAGTATTTCAATTCCATATGCTTAGCACCCTTGGAATACTTGTCATTTTTAGAAAAGATGACAGCTGCAAAGTTGTCATAATAAATTTTCAACGGCCTTGCAGTACGTACTGTCGACTATAGTCCTTAAAGTAAAGTTTTGTAACCAATTATCTTGAATAGTGGCTCAAAGCATGCCACAAACTCAGCCTTCATAGTGGATGTAATAATGGCTAACTGCTTTGCACTCTTCCTAATATTGCCCCTCCACCTAAAAGATATACATAGCCAATTGTGGACTTTCTTGTATCCACACAACCATTAAAGTCTGAATATATATATATATATATATATATATATATATATATCCCTCTGAGTATTTAAGTGCTCTGGTCTTGTGAGTTCTTCAGTTTTTCTTCCTCTTTCTGTTTTCTTTCAACCTTGTAGTTTTCAATCGTTCAATCTTGTAACATTTTCCAATCAATATATACATGGTTTAGAAAATCTCTCTTCTCCCTCCACCGGTCCTGGTGAGGCTCTGCCTCCGCTCCGGTTTCTTTTTAATTTTCCCAGATCTTGGTCGGTTCTACCACCTTTATGGGTTTATGCTTTAAGTTTTATATATTTACTGTTTTAATTTCTACAGTATCTGTTTTTACTGTTTTTTTGTTTTAATTTCCATATTTTAATTATTTTGTTTTATTATATGTAAAACACTTCTGATTCTCCTACTTCTCATCATCCTGCTCTCTTCCCTCTTTCCCTTCCTGTAACCTCATCATCCCTCTGGTATTAGAGCCCGATGGGGAAGTAGGAACTGTAGTATGGATCTAAGATCTGTACCTTGCTGAATAGTAAAAAAAAAAGTTTTTTAGAAGAAATTATTATGCTTAACTGGTTTGGGTACCTCGTAACTGGTAAGTACCTCCGTGTTTATACTTTGGTATGTCTTGTTGAAGCTGTAGCAGTAAGACCTCGTGTGGATGAAGAGGCAGTAAGTCTAATTTGCCGAAGCTTGAAGCAAGACAAATCAAGATATGAATAGCGAGTAGCAGTAAGTCTACTTTGAGGTAGCTTTTGGTTATTTAAGTAAATCCTTTTTCAAAAGGTAAGGTACATCTATGGTTAAGTATGATAAGATCTAATGATTTTGTAAATTCTTGTATAGATGTTATATTTAAAAATTTCATTTAAAGTTTATTCGACAAGGTAAGGCTTAGATCTATGTCTATTGTTATTATGGAACCAAAGGAAGGCAATGATATCAGAATAATGAAAATTATGTTATCTCGTTCTTTTTCAAAGCTTTATTTCCGCTCCTCCCAACCTTCTTCTTGATCTCTTCAGGAATTTGATATTCCTACCAATCCAAGCAGTATTTTCCAAGAGGAAATCTGCTTTGAAAATATCAATCAAGATATTGATAATTGGGTAATCCCAAAGATACCCACAAAAGAACTATACAAACCAGAAGGTAAGTTTTTTACTACTTCTGATTATGTTATCAAAACGGTAGAGAAAAATATTCCTATCAATCCAGAGAGTGAGGAATTTCATCTTCTCTCAATGGATACAATCAAAAATCATAAACAAAAATACAGATACCTACACATAGGATGTGTACAGGTAGCTGTTAAGCCATTAATCCGCGAAAGATTAAATGCATCAATTTTAATGTGCTTAAGACATATTAGGCACAATAAATTTCAGGATTCGTTACTAGGCACGATAGAAACTGGCCTAAGTCAGGGTCCGATTTATTTCAATTGTTATCCAAACAGAACATTGAGTCTACAGGATAGAAATATATTAGACTCTTTGTTTTTAAACATTAAGATCTGTGGCTTAGACATGAAGCCTGGATCAATCCCTGCAGCACTGCTTTACAGGATTCAATACAAGGTTATGAATTCTTGTAATTCCAAAGTTCTTAAAACTAGAACATCGGGAGAGACAACATTGTTTCTTACTAATGTTACTAAAGCAAATGTTATTGTCCCTAAAACAATCCTCTGGAAAGATATAACTCTACCAGAAAGATGGATTTTGGATAAAGTAGCACCAGCTTTACCAAGGGAAACATCAAACTTTAGTAATATTGTCCAAACTCAAACAGGACAAGTTGAGTTAATCTTTGAAAGAAGAAATTCTTCCAGTTCCATCAGATCCTCTAGTCTTAGATCAGAAGACTTTAGATCTGTACCTTCAAGACAATCTTTCTCAACCACATCACAAATTCCAAGTATTAATCTTCAGGGATTAGATACATCATCTACTATCCCTAGACCAATTTATCAAACAGAAGATGATCAACGATTAATTCAGTCTCCAACCTTTTCCTCTCTTAATGAATCTTATAATGATTTGTAAGGTCATTATTGATAAGGAATCCCTTAGAAAGGACTTTTGCTCTGAGAAATGGAAACCTCAAAAAGAATGGTTCTTACAAGAATATAAGGGAACAAACAAAAATAATATTCAAGAAGAATATTATCAATTTCTTAACAATGTTAAGACAAATGTTTTATTTTTTGACTGGTTTCATGCTTATGCAGTCAAATATCAAATTGACTATCCTTGGAAAACAAAGATACATGTTGATAAAACCACTAATGTCATTACAGTATGGCATTTGAAAAATGGTGAGTTAGTTAAAACAGAGTTGCCACCAAATAACTCTTTCCAACTCCCTGGTGTTAAAGATCCTTTCACCAACAAACCAATAATGGCTGGTCCTTTCAAAAATAAAATGCCGATGAAACAGTTTCTGCTCACGACATTAACAAATTAATGGAGCAATCAAACTATACAAATCAATACCTTCAAGTGTTAGGGGAACATATTATCAAAAAAGATGTATCCACTGATGCATCTACTTCAGGAATTAAAAAAGAGATTCCCTTAGCAAAATCCTTGTTTAAACATTTCAAGGTCAATAAGAAGGTCAAAGAAAGTTTACAACTCCTTCTTAACCCTGAGATAAAAAAGGAAAAACAAGAATTATTTGATATGCTAAAACAATTAAGTGTTCCAGAGTCTCCGGCTAATACCCAAGAAGGACGACCCTTAATAAGGGGTAAGGAACCAGCCAAAGATCCAACCATAAATGTCCTAAAGGAAGACTGCTCAGAAACAGAATCTGTGGCCAGTACTTCTAAATGTAACTCAGAGGAAAAACCTCTGATAAAAAAACTTTTGATCAATATAAATCCAGTTTATACACAATCCTGGAAAAAGCCGACAGAACTCTATTATCCTAGAGCAACCCCTCCGGATTTGCTTCTTGAAGAAAAGGCTTCAGCTTTCAAAAGCTTCAATGCCAACAACATCTATGAGTGGAACATAGATGGTCAAATGGAATATCAAATCCTTCAAACAATGCAGCACATGACTATGATGGCTACTGCGAATGATTGCTCAGAAGAAGCCATTTGTAATATTTTGGTTGCTGGATTCACAGGCCAACTGAAAGGTTGGTGGGATTATTCTTTCTCTGATATACAGAAAGAAATTTTTTTTTCAGCAATCAAAACTGACACAGAAGGAAATCCAATCTTTGATAATGATGGTCAAACTATTCTAGATGCCGTCAACACTTTAATCTTCTCAATATGCAATCACTTTATGGGTAGTTCCTCCACTTGGAAGGATAGATCTGCTGATTTATTGTCCAATCTTAAGTGTAGATCTTTATCTAGTTTTAGGTGGTATAAAGATACTTTCCTAACTAGGGTTTACACTAGAGAAGATTGCCAGAATAAATTCTGGAAAGAAAAGTTCATTGCAGGTCTCCCAACTTCTTTAGGTGATCTTGTAAAAGATGAGCTTATAGCCCAATCTCCAGATGGAAATATCCCATATGAGCAATTGAGTTATGGACAACTCATTGCAGCAACTCAAAAATAGGAGCACGACTTTGTAAGGAAGACAAAGTCAGAGATCAATTCAAAAAAGAGAAAGCTGCAAAGAAAGACTTAGGGTCTTTTTGCGAACAATTTGGTATACCGCCTTGTCCAAAAGATAAATCCAAACCTTTCAAAAAATACGAAGGAAAACCCCAAAAGACTAAGTATACCAAGTATACTAAGTATAAGAAAAACAAACGTTTTAACAAACCTAAACCAGAGTACAAATCTAAGTAAGTATCTGGTGATAGGTCTTCCAAGAAAGCGGTTATCTGTTATAACTACGGCAAACCTGGCCATATCAGTAAATACTGTAGGCTAAAGAAAAAGATCAAAGAGTTAAATCTTGAACCATCAGTTGAGGAACAACCGAATAATCTTTTGATCCAATCAGATTCTTCGGAAGAATCAGATGGTGATTTTTATGAAGACCTCAATCACGTTCAACAAGATGATATTGGAAGCCTTAGTTCTGATTCATCTCCTGAAATTAATGTCTAACTAAGGAGCAAGATCTCCTTTTTGAGGTTATTAATTCAATTTCTGATCCAGATGAAAGACAAAAATATCTGGATAAGCTTAGGTCTTCAATGGAATCCTCAACGGAAAAGGATTTCAAAAATAAAGGAAAACTTATTGTCAAAGATCATTTTGACTTTAAACAAATCCTTAAAACACTTGAAGCTACTCAACAAACAAAACCTGTAACAATTCAGGATCTCCAACAAGAGATTAAGAATTTGAAACAAGAGGTTAAAGAGATCAAACAGGAACAATCTGTTCATAAATTAATTCTGTCACAATTAGTAGAAGCCCAATCAGATGAATCTGATTCAGAAGAAAAACCTGAATCAAGTATCATCAAAGATAGTGAACAGAATAATCCCACCAACATTCAAGAAGGCAAAAATCTTGAAGAAGATCAAGCATTCTTGAATTTAGTTAATCAATTAAAGATTCAAAAATTCCATATCAAGATCAAAATTATTATTGGAGAATTTGTTCTTGATACTACAGCTCTTTTTGATACAGGTGCTGATTCCAATTGTATTCAGGAAGGATTAATTCCTACCAAATACTTTGAAAAAACTTTCGAGAAGATAAGTGCAGCTAATGGTTCTAAACTTCGAATCAATTACAAGCTGTCAAAAGCTTTAATAGAAAATCAAGGTCTTCAAGTTGAGACCCTTTTTCTGTTAGTCAGAAATCTCAAGAATGAAGTGATTCTTGGAACTCCGTTCATAAGATAACTTTTTCCTCTTTCCATTACTCATGATGGAATTACAACTCAACATTTGGGAAAAGATATAGTTTTTCCCTTTATTAGAAAGCCAATCATTCGAGATTTGAATTTTCTCGATTGTAAAATTAACCAAATCAATTTCTTGAAAGAAGAAATTTCTTTTAAGAATATTGAGTTACAGTTACAACAACTAAACATCAAAAATAGGATCCAAATCCTATCTGATGAAATTCAAAAATCTATCTGTTCTGATTTGCCAACATCATTTTGGAATAGAAATAAATACGTTGTAGACTTGCCTTATGAACAAGATTTCAATGAAAGGCAAATCCCCACTAAATCTAGACCAATCCAAATGAATCATGAACTTTTCAGGTATTGCTAGAAGGAGATTAATGATTTCTTGAAAAAAGGATTGATTAGGGAAAGCAAATCTCCCTGGTCATGTTCAGCCTTTTATGTTAACAAACAAGCTGAAATTGAGCGTGGTACACCCTGCTTAGTTATCAATTACAAACCTTTAAATCAAGCTCTGAGATGGATAAGATATCCAATTCCTAATAAAAAGGATTTGCTTAGCCGTCTAAATTCGGCTAAAATTTTCTCAAAATTTGACATGAAATCTGGTTGTTATCAGATAGAAGTAAAAAAAAGTGACCGTTACAAAACAACGTTCACTGTTCCTTTTGGGCACTACGAATGGAATGTAATGCCCTTTGGACACAAAAATGCTCCTTCAAAATTCCAGAGAATTATGAATGAGATTTTCAATCTATACTCAGACTTCACACTCGTCTACATTGATGATGTTTTAGTCTTTTCTCAATCCATTGATCAACACTTCAAACATGTCAAAATCTTCATAGGAGTAATCAAAAGAAATGGTTTAGCTGTGTCTAAAACCAAAGTCAGTCTTTTCCAAACAAAAATTAGATTTCTTGGTCATAACATATACCAAGGAACTATTATTCCTATCAATAGAGCAATAGATTTTGCGGACAAGTTTCCTAATCAAATAATTGACAAAACCCAGCTTCAGAGATTTTTAGGATGTCTCAACTATGTTGCTTATTTTGTTCCAAATCTTAGCAATATAATCAAACCTCTACACAATCGTCTAAAGAAGGAACCTTCTCCTTGGACAGACGAACACACAAAAGTTGTTCAAATTATCAAATCTCAGATAAAGAATCTTCCATGTCTTTATCTTCCAAATCCTTCTGCCTACAAAATTTTTGAGACCGATGCCTCTGACATTGGTTATGGCGGTATTTTGAAACAAAGAATTTCAGGAAAAGGGCATATCATTGCATATACTTCTAAACACTGGAATTCTGCTCAGCAAAATTATTCTACTGTCAAAAAAGAGATTTTGGCAATAGTTTTATGTATTTCAAAATTTCAATCTGATTTACTTAATCAAAAGTTTTTGGTTCAGGTAGATTGCAAATCTGCCAAAGATATCTTACAAAAGGATGTTAAAAATTTGGCATCAAAACAAATTTTTGCCAGATGGCAAGCAATTTTAAGTGCTTTTGATTTTCAAATTGAATTTCTCAAAGACTCTTCAAATTCTCTTCCTGACTTTCTTACGCGTGAATATTTACAGGGTAGGTGATAGAGTGAGAGTGGCAGAAATGCCAAAAACAGCAACTTCCTCTGTGAAAAGGAAGGGAAAAGGAGAATTAGTCCTTGCTGGACTCCCGCGCCAAGGTGCGCCAAAAGAATCAGGGTCATCGACCAAATCTGGGTCATCAACCCAGAAAGCAACAATCAAACTTGAGTCATCAACCCAATCTGGGTCATCAACCCAGCAAACCACCAAACAGTCAAAAGAAGACTATGGCATCCCAATTCAAACATTGTTAGCCTTTCAAAATCAAGGCTTAACTAAACTCCCTAAAGGAACTTGGGGAGATAGAGTGGAGCAAGAATCTGGTTCTCCACCCCCTCTCAAAGACCTAATCAAAGAGCTAGCTCAAACAGCTACTCCTTTAAATGTTGTCAAGCCTGATACAAGAATATCAACAGACAACACTCAAACCCAAACTTTTGCAACGCAGTATGTTGCAAAAAACCAAACTCAATTTGTTGTTCAAATGGAACCAGGATTTTGGGATAATAACCCTAACAAAGTTCCAGCCAGAATCTTTCAAAATGGTTCTCATTTCCAACAAACACAATCAAACAAAATCAGAAATTTCTATGAGTTTATATTGATTGACACTGATTCAGTCTCGATTAAACACTATCGAGATCCTAAGGATCAATCAACATACACTCATTCAACTTTTCAGATTTTAAACGTTTTAACACCTGAGCAATTTGGAAAGAACTTGAATCTTTTCAAAAAAAATTTCTCAAACTTTTGATCCCATTGGTTTTAATTACTGGGATTACCAAACAGCTTGGTACAATGTTTTCTGGTACCAAAACAATCAAAATAAACATTCTTGGTTGATTTATTTCAAAAAGAGTGTCAATTGTAAATTTCCCCAGTGGTTTATCCATTGGTGGAGAATTTTTGGTCCGATCAAACAAATCCTTCCACCAGATCTTTTAGAAGGATATCCAACATTTGAAAAATACTTTGATAACAAGGAAAGCCCATTTCCGGTCAATCTAGTATTTTTCTCAAAATTTTCCCTTCCTTGGGTATTCAGTTGGCAATACAAGTATCAGAAGCAAGAGCTGTATCCTGGTATTTTGCCAATTCTGCAAAGATCAACGTATGTCAAATGGTGGGCACAGTTCAACTATGCAGCAGCCACCAGTGACAATGTCAAAATATGGTTCCAACAAATTCCTAAATGGATGAAGGCCACCAATCCAGAAGCTTGTGAGTTTTTGAATAAAAAATCCCAAATTATTTCAGCCTTGGATGGCACCAAATCAAAAGAAAGTTTCCTTAGCAATATGGAGGCTATTTTGAAGTTGGCTAAAGAAGAGTTAGCTTCACCATCAAAAACAGCCAAATCATCTAAACAAAAGCTCCCCCAGTCTGACGAAGAAGACGAAGACCAGGAGGACTTAAGTCAATGTTCCGACCCATTCTATCAAAATGAAGATGATTGTTATGGGATCGACACCACAGTCAATATGAGTGACGATGAATAGTTCCAGTCACTAGTCAAACAAAATAGTTCTGCCGACAGCTACAGTTCAAGTCAAGATACCGGCACTATTCATTACCGGCACTGTTCTTTACCAACAGTCACAGTACCAGTCAAGTTACCGGCACTGTTCTTCAATAGTTGCAATAGTTTAGGTTTCTGTTACTGATACTGTTGTAATAGTAAATTTTCAATCTTCTTTAAATAGGATGCCAGGCTCAGTTGTTAAGCATTCAAAATTTTTACAGAGAGTTTTAGAGAGAGAAGCTCTGAGTATTTAAGAGCTCTGGTCTTGTGAGTTCTTCAGTTCTTCTTTCTCTTTCTCTTTTCTTTCAACCTTGTAGTTTTCAATCGTCCAATCTTGTAACATTTTCCAATCAATAAATACATGGTTTAGAAAATCTCTCTTCTCCCTCCACCGGCCTTGGTGAGGCTCTGCTTCCGCTCCGGTTTCTTTTTTATTTTCCCAGATCTTGGTCGGTTCTACCACCTTTTTGGGTTTATGCTTTAAGTTTTATATATTTACTGTTTTAATTTCTACAGTATCTGTTTTTACTGTTTTCATGTTTTAATTTCCATATTTTAATTATTTTGTTTTATTATATGTAAAACACTTCTGATTCTCCTACTTCTCATCATCTTGCTCTCTTCCCCCTTTCCCTTCCTGTAACCCCGTCATCCCTCTGGTATCAGTGCCCGATGGGGAAGTAGGAACTGTACTATGGATCTTGGATCTTATATATATATATATCCAATTACCTCGAGATGATCATATCTCCTATAAGTAAGCATGTAATCCTTTGTTCTTTGCAAGTATCTTAAAACTTTCTTTGCAGCTTTCCAGTGATGCAATCCTAGATTTCTTTGGTATCTACGTAAGATTTGAGCTGCAAAAATGATATCTGGTCTTGTGCATGTCTGAGCATAAATCAAACTCCCAATAACATATGCATAAGGAATATTTTCCATCTTTTTCCATTCCAAATCATTCTTTGGACATTGCAGGAGACTAAACTTGTCTCCATTTTGAATCTCTCTAAAACTTTATTAATGTATCCTTTCTAAGTCAAACCCAACAATCCAAATGATCTATCCTGAAATATTTCTATTCTAATCACATAGTTTGATGTTGGATGTAAGCCCAAGTGGCCAATCTATTTTATTGGAGTTACATTTGTATCATGACTTTGGTATATATATTTATATATAAATATGAGACATTTCATTTATTATGTTATTGATTTTATTTTAATAACGTACTAAAGTCCTTAGAATATGCAGTTCATTCAATAAAACATTAAATATATGATTTAATCATGAGACCTTTTTGAATAATAGAATGTTATTCTTAAATATTGGTGGTCAAGTATTATTGTCAATAGGAACATCAATAATATGTAGAGACCATTATGTGAGTAGACTGATGATCACATCTCACGGGTCATATATATGCGATATCAAGTTATCACATAGGTATAAATATTTGGAGTAATATTTATACTGGATTGACCCACTATATACTTCATAATAGTTATGTAAGTGTCATAAGTATTCTCATGGCGACCACAGTGAAGTAGTCCTTCGACTTGAAGTCACTATGATTCCTACATGTAGAGTTGTAGGCTTTAATGCTATCAAACGTCACTTGTAACAGGGTGATCATAAAGGTAGTTATTGGGCCTGCAATGAATCATTTGAGGGATGTGAGTGATCTAGACAGGATTTTCCCCCTACATAACAGGGGCAATGTCTTGCATTCCTTTTTGTTGCTTGTCTAATTTATATTTTAAAATTTTCAAAGTATTGAAAGCAAATGACATAGGAAGGCCTATTAAATTATGACCTTTCAGCTACTTTTTATCAATTCAATGGCCTATTCAAATATGGCATTAACATGTGTTTAACTTCCATTTATTTTTGAACTGTTAGATTACATTTTTTTAACATTTTTATTCTCCTTGAGAATTGTTGGCTCAATTGTCCAAAAACAGAACTTTCAAGATTGGAATCCAAGTGGTTGAACACCATTATTTAGCAACTATCAGAGGAGATGATACTTGGGTATGACATGATAGATTTGGGAATTTGAATTTCAAAAACTTATCTCTGATGCAAAGCAAGAATATTGTTGATGGCCTTCCTCCAATTGAGATGCCTAGGCAGCAATGTGCAGCATGCAGTGAGTCCAAGCAGCCAAGAAAATCCTGTAAGGGAACAATTCCATGTAGAGCCAAGGAGAAGCTTGAGGTAATATGCTCAGATGTGCGTGGCCCATTTGAGGTAAAATCCCTTGGAGGTAATAGCTATTTTTTTCTTTCATAGATGAATTTACTAGAAAATTGTGGATTTATCTAATTAAGAAAAGTTCAAGTTGTAGGCATAAAAACAAAGTGGAAAAATGATGTTCTAAATAGATGGAGGTGGTGAGTAAAATTCGAAGGAATTTCAAGATTTATGTGATAAAGAGGGCATTATTCATGAGGTGACAGGCCCCTGCACACCTCAACACAATGGAGTTACTGAAAGAAACAATAGGGCAATCTTGAATATGGCCAGGAGCATGATAAAAGGGAAGGAAATGCCCCATTTCTTTTGGGGTGAGGCAGTATCGACTGCTGCCTATATCCTAAACAGATGTCCCACAAAGAGGCTAGATGGAGTTACCCTTGAGGAAGCATGGTCTGAGAAGAAACAAAGTGTAAGCCATCTTCGAATTTTTGGCTCACCTTGTTTCAAACATGTCCCTGAGCAATTGAGAAGAAATTTGGATGCTTGAGCTAAAAGAATGATTCTCTTGGGCTATCTTCCAAATGGTGCTTACAAGTTGTATGATCCAAGAGAAAGAAAGATTGTATTCAGCAGTGATGTTGTTTTTGATGAAACAAGAGGCTGGATATGGGATCAGAATAGTCCTAATGAAGAAGATAGCAAAAATGGGAATGTACTAGTCAACCTTGAAGATGAACAAAGTGATGAAAAGGAACCTGATATTACAGCTGTGTAGAGGAGGCCAACTAGAGAAAGACACATTCCACAGAGATTGCAGGATTATGTGTAACATCCCATTTTTCGTTAAGTACTTTTGTGTATGTTTGTTTGGTTGCTTAAGCCTTAGGACTTAGCTTAGAGTTGTTGTTGAGGGCTAAGTAGGATTTCTAGGCTTAAAATCCTTTTCTTAGGCTTGTGTCTTGTGAATGTCTGAGTCGCACGCACGGTCTTGCTCATTAGAGAGCACCACCGTGCTCGTTGGTTGAACACGTCTCGCTGACGCTAAGTTGAGGACGCCCGTGCTCAACAGAGAGAACGCCCGTGCTCAAAGGCAGACCGCGCCTCGTAGTCGTTAAGTTGAGCACACCCGTGCTTAACGAGGAGCACGACCGTGCTCGGGTCTGATGCCTTTAAATATAGAACAGTAACTGAGGGTTTCTCATAAACCCTCTTTTGGCATAAATAGAAACACTGTTGCGGCCAAAAGTGTTCTTTTCCCTGTTTCCTCTAAACTCAGTATGTTCTAGGAGTTTTGGAAACCCTTGGGAAGTTCTTGTTCGTTTGTGCCAATCGGTGTAGGTAATAGTTTCTCCCTCTTTTAGTTTCCTTTCTTTTATTAGGAATTGGGAACTAATGGTTGACCTTTTCAGTTTGACAAGGGCTTGGAAAGCTAACTGAGCCCTTCGAGGGATGCGTTGGTTTATCGTTGAGTTGTCATGGTCAGATTCTTCATACCAGGTATGGGGAGAAGGATAGTGTAATCATTAGACGAAGGGGTAGCGTAAGATAAGGGATTCCTATAGCCCCTTAATGTTGTTGTTAATTGTTGTTTATGCCATGTTATATTTGATTATATGACTAATTGCAATAATTTTTATTGGTTATTGAGTATACCTGTTATAATGCCTATTTGGTATGTTTGGCTGAACTGTTTATGATATTGTATGCCAAATATTGTATTGAATGTTATACTTTATGTCATGATGTATATGTTAGTTGAGATGGTATGATATTTATGACATGAATATGTTGGCTGAATGATGTTGTTTAACGTTGAACAGTTCCTAATTGGTTAATAGGACTCTTAATTAACATAATGGTTAAGGGATTAATTCCCTCTAATGTTTCATAAAACATGAACTATTAGTGAGGGGTGAGGTTTGATGCCAACTGGATTAGTCAAAGGACCCTGGGACCTGATTTGAGCACGGCCGTGCAGGACAGTGAGCACGATCGTGCTCCACTTAAATGGTAGCACAACCGTGCTGGGGTGAGCATGCCAATTAAAGGTTTTAAAGGGGTGTTTAACCCCGAATGTCCCTAATAATGTGATAAAACACCAATCAATGAAAAAGAGTTAGATGACTTAATTAAAGATTGATTAAGCTGACTAAGAATAATAAGTTGGTTAAGCCGGTGCCAATGAGTTGCCGCACGTTGATATACTTTTGTGCTTTTTGGCCAAAGTGGCCTCGATGCTTTTTGGATCGAGGTGTTGATAAGTTGAACCTTGGAGCTTTTTGGCCAAGGGGACCTTGACTCTTAAGGGTCAGGGTGTTGATGTTGATGTTGGTGATAAGTCTTGGGTGCTTATTGGCCCAAGCAAAGGAGGTGGTTGCCCTGTTTATTGTTGTGTTCATGCATCACGCATTGACGTTGTTAGTGGTAGAAGATCAACATAGGGGAGGTTGTCCTAGAGTATGGCGATCTGGCCATCCGTGGGTGTTTTACCCAAGGTTTGGTGAACCGTGAGCCCCCGTGGTGGCGCATCCAAGCAAAGGGTTCACCCATGGTTTGGTGGACTGCCTGCGTTCGTGCTTTTTGGCCAATGTGGATTTGTAACTCCGAAGTTGCCTTCCTGAGATAGTTAGGATCCACATGCATAATGTAATACCCCGCTTTTCGTTAAGTGCTTTTTGTATGTCTTGTTTGTTAGGAAGGTTTAGAACGAGCTAACTGGGGTTTTTGTTGGAAAATCCCTTCCTTAGGCTTGTGTCTTGTGACTTTTGGAGTCACAAGCACGACCGTGCTAACAGAGAGCACGACCGTGCTCGTTGGGTTAGCGTGCCTCGCTGACGCCAAGTTGAGCATGCCCGTGCTCAACAGTGAGCACGCTCGTGCTCAAGTGCAAACCGCGCCTCGTAGGCTCTAAGTCAAGCAGGACCGTGCTCAAGGAGAAGCACGACCGTGCTCAAGCCTCTGCCTTTATAATCAGAACAGTAACCGAGGGTTTACGTCTAAACCCTATTTTGGAACTTTTAGGCAACCCTAAGCGTGACGGCAGCCTTTCTTGTTCGTCCCCTTTGAACCCAATTGATGTTATTGTTTCGTTCGTGTTTTAGAGAGTGGAGTCATGCGTTAAATGCCAATCGAAAGGTAATAGTTCTTCCCTTTTAGTTTCCTTTTTCTTGTTCTTGATTTGGGAACTAATTGGTTAACCTTTTCGTGTTAGCCAAAGCTTGGGATCGTTCGTCGAGCCATTCGAGTGAACCAGTTGGGATCACGTTGGTTGTCGTGGTCTACCATTTGACGTTCTACTATCAGATTCTTCATACCAGGTATGTGGAGAAGGATAGTGTAGACATTAGGCAAGGGGGTAGAGTAAGATGAGGGGTTCCCATAACCCCGGTGTTGTTAACTGTTATGAATGTTAATGCTATCTTTGAATATGCCTAACTGTTGTTAATTCCTAAGACATGTTTGACTTAATATTGTTAGTTATTGGTATGCCTGTCACATGCCTATTTGATGTAACTGTTAAACTATTATGATATTGTATGTTTGATGATAATTTTATGCCTTTGGCTCATTGATATTAATGATAATATGAGATGAATGTTGTTGACTGTTGTTATCATCCATGATTTTGGCTGAGTGTTGTTGGTAATGTTGAAAATGCTAATAAGACCCTAATTGGCTAAATTAGGATTCTTAATGAACATGAGAATTAAAGAACTTATTTTCCCCAAACTGTTATAAAACATGAACTGTTAGTGGGTGGTGAGGTTGATGCCATCTGGATTAGTCCAAGGACCCTATGATATGATTTGAGAGTGTTAGGGAGCCAAAAACTCCAAGAACACATAATAAATATGTCCAGAACAGTACGGTTGGCCCAGGAGCACGGTCGTGCTGAACAGGGAGCACGCTCGTGCTCCTAGTTGCATTCAGGAAGGCAGGTCGGCCTTGAGCACGACCGTGCAGGACAGTGAACACGACCGTGCTTCACTTAAGTGACAGCACGACCGTTCTGGGGTGAGCATGCTCGTGCTCCCCTTACTGGTCAGAATCTGGATCAAAGGAATTATGGGGTGTTCCACCCCAAATGTCCCCAATAATGCAATAATACGCCAATCGAATAAGAATAAGTTAGATAGCTTATTAAAGGATTAATTAAGACAATAAGAATAATAAGTTGGTTAAGTCGACGCCCGTTGGGTTACCTGATGACAACCAAATAGAGGGTTGCCTTGGCATGATCATTTTGGTTGAATTCTTAAACATATATGGCGCAAAAACATTTGTAGAACAAAACAAGATGGAGTTCAAAATTGTAACATAATCAACAAGTGAAGAAACAAAAGGAAAATGGAAGAGATTGAGATGGTGATGGTGCCACAAACCAAGGAGGTTTGATAAGCCTTGTGAGGTTCGCCACAAGAATCTTGGATTCTTTGGTTCAACCAAGAACCTAGGAGAACACAAGTCTCACTCAATGGATTCAATCCAAATGAACATCAAAGTTGTATTTCTGATTTGTTTTGGCGCAATACATAGAGAAAGGCAGCCAACCTTTGGTTGCCATACACAAACCAAAACCCCACTTTGAATAGCCTAATTATGTCACTAATAACCCACATTAAACAACTAACTTAACTCAGCTACCATCCCATGATCACGCCTACCATTTCCCCATTATGGGTGGTTACACTTTGCTTCTCAAATTAAAAAGTGTAACCCCCACAATTAACATTACAAAGGAATCTCAACATAAACCCACATGTAGAAATAGGAAAAGGTGGGCTGCCATAAAGGACCCACTTACATAATTCCACACTTATTGAATTAACAAAGAAAATAATTATAAGTCTTGTTGCCCCACACTCATGCTTCTTCATCAAGGATGATCAAAGTCATTAACTTGGGCTCATTATCTCCTTGTGTTGCATTTGGGCTTGAGTCCATTAAGAAACCCACCAATTGAGTTAGAGCTTCTTGGGCTTTCTTTGCTCTTGCTCTTGTCATTGGACCACCAAGACCTTGGATGGCTTCTTGGTCCAAGTTGGTCTCCATTGGGCTTACATCGTTACCGCAGATTGATACACTTTGGTGCTTTTGGCCAAAGTGCCCTCGATGCTTTTTGGTCGAGGCGTTGATGAGTTGAACCTTGATGCTTTTTGACCAAGACATTGATGTTGATGTTGTTGATGATGGTGATAAGTCTTGGGTGCTTATTGGCCCAAGCAAAGGAGGTGGTTGCCTTGTTTGCTGTTGTGTTCATGCATTCATACGTTGAAGTTGTTAGATGGGGAAGTTCAACATAGGGGAGGCCGTCCTAGAGTACGGCGATTTGGCCAAGTCTCGGGTGGTTCACCCAAGGTTTGGTGAACCATGCGCCCCCGCAGTGGCGTACCCTCGTTATGGTACGTCGGCTATCCAACGGGTTCACCCATGGTTTGGTGAACTTCCGGCGTTGGTGGTTTTATGGACAATGTGGATATGTAACTCCAAAGTTGCCTTCCTGAGATAGTTTGGATCCACATGCATAATGGAGTAGCGGAGTAGTGTTGCACCGCATAGCATACGTTGGTTGATTTAATATGTTTGATATAACTATATGTTGATGTTAAATGCTGTATGATGATAAATGCTATGTATATGAGGTATGTTCATCTTGCTTAACTACTTCCATGCCGATGTGTTTACATGTTTTCTTACTCCCCGTTTTCTGTTTCTGTTGTGGCATGTATCTCTTCTTGCAGAGGACGGTGAGCAGCCAGTGGAGGAGTGACTCTGAGGAGTCGCGACTCTAGTTACGATGCTTAGTTTATAGTTGTTAGTTTGTTTAGCTGTTTCATTGTATTCTGAGAATTTTCTTCCGAAACGGTTATACCAGCTCTATATGTGACATTGGGGTTGGGTTATGTTTATGTTTTGTTTATGTTTTATCTTTTTAAAACTATGTTATTTCCGCGTTAATTGTTACAATATGGTACCTTTTATCCAAGTTTTATTTTAATCAAATAAATGCATGCTTTTATAATTCCTCATTCAAATAAATGTTTTATATTATTATGCGGGGTAGAGGGTGTCACACATAATGGAGTAGCGGAGTAATATTGCACTGCATAACATATGTTGGTTGAGATAGCATGTTGATGTGATTATATATATGTTGATGTTATATGTTGTGTATTGCTATGCCATGTTATGATGTATGTTCATCTTGCTTACTACTTCCATGCCGATGTGTTTACATGTTTTCTTACTCCCCGTTTCTCTGTTTCTGTTTTGGCATGTATCTCTTTATGCAGAGGACGGTGAGCAGCCAGTGGAGGAGTGACTCTGAGGAGCCGCGACTCTAGCTAGGATGTTAAGATGTTTTAGTTGTTTAGTTTTGTTGTTTCAGTTGTATTCCGTGGATTTTATTTCGGAACGGTTATACTAGCTCTGTATGTGACATCGGGGTTGGGTTATGTTTATGCTTTTGTTTTATGTTTTATTTTATTTTAAAAACTATGTTTCTTTCCGTGTTGAGATGTTACAATGTGGTACTTTCTATCCAGTTTTTAGTTTACGAAATAAATGCATATTTTTATATCACCTCTTTTATGTAAATGTTTGATAAATAATATGCGGGGTAGAGGGTGTCACATTTAGTAGTATCAGAGCAGGCCTGTCCTATCAGGCCGTGGTATGAGTCTGTTGTGTGCTCTTGTTTGAATTACTTGTATCTATATGGGCATTGATGCTTAGTGTTGCGAGCCATTAGCTTTTCCTGCTTTAAGTTCGCTGTATTCACAAGCTGCTTTGGGCATTTACAGGAACTTTTGGCAGGAAGAGGAGGCAGAAACGATCAGGCAATCGCTGACGTGTTGGCACTCCTTGCCAATGTGATAGGGCAAGTTCAGAACAACAACAACGGAGGACTGGCTGAGTTTCAGGGTCTTGACAAGTTCCAACGGATCAATCCGCCATCTTTCCGAGGAGCTTATGACCCTGAGGTTGCTCTGTTATGGATGAGAGAGATCGAGAAGATTTTCCGAGCCATGGACTGTAATGATCAACAACGGGTTATCTTCGCTATGTTTATGCTCACTGAGGAGGCTGAGCACTGGTGGGAGAACTGTCATCAGAGGATGGTGACTGAGGGTACGATGGTCACATGGGCTGTTTTCAGAGATAGGTTCTTGGAGAAGTATTTTCCTGCGGATGTACGTGACAAGAAAGAGATGGAATTCTTGGCGCTGAAGCAGCGAAATATGTCTGTGGGAGAGTATGCAGCAAAGTTCAAGGAGCTAGCTAGGTATTACACACCTTATCAGGTCATGGTGGATGATCGGTCAAAGTGTGTAAAGTTCGAGGATGGTCTTCGTCTGGAGATCAAGCAGGCGATCAGTTACCAGGAGGTCAGAGTCTTCCTAACCTTGGTGAACAAGTGTAGGATCTTTGAGGATACCTACAAGTCTAGAGTGGCCAGTTTTAGGAATTCAGATAGCCAAGGCAGCAAGAAAACCGAGCAGAAGGACAAGGGCAAGCAGCGTTACGTACCAGCCAGCCAAGATTTCAAACAAAGTGGCAGGAAGCCACAGTTTTCTTATGATAGGTCCAGGGGTGGTAACTCTAATGTCCCTAAGCCAATGAAGTGTGGCAAGTGCGGCGCACCAGATCACTTCACTACCTAGTGCAAGGAATCAGGCGTCTGGCAAGTCTGGCCACATCAGTCGGGATTGTGGAGGAGCGAAGTCAGAACCTCCAAGTGCTAGCAAGAGTCAGCAGTCTCAGGCTAATCGGCTGAAGACCAATGGGAAAGTCTTTACTCTTAGTGGAGCTGAGGCCTCTGAGTCTGATGACTTGATTCAAGGTATGTGCTTAATTGATGGAACTCCTATAACTGTATTGTATGATTCGGGTGCTACACACTCGTTTATATCACATGATAGGGTCAAGAGTCTTAAACTACCTGTTACTTTTCTTGAGTATGATTTGATTGTTTCCACGCCTACAAACAAGCCTGTTCTTACTTCTCATGCATGCAAGAACTGTCATATTACCATTAATGGTAGAACTTTTATTGTAAATATTGTATGCTTACCTTTAAAATAGCTTGATATTATTCTTGGTATGGACTGGTTATCTTCCAACCACGTCTTTTTAAATTGTTTTGATAAAACCATAGTTTTTGGAACTCCAGTGGAATGACGTTGTCTTCCCTGGAATTAGAGAGCCCTCCTGATGTTGGAAGTGTGCCTGTTGTGCGGGAATTTCCTTAAGTTTATAACTTGCCCCCTGAGAGAGATGTTGAGTTCACCATAGATTTAGTGCCTGGCACCGGGCCAATATCCATAACACCCTATAGAATGTCTCCTCTAGAGCTAGCTGAGTTGAAGAAACAGATAGAGGATCTGATCCAGAAGTAGTTTATTAGGCCTAGCATATCCCAATGGGGTGCGCCAATGTTGCTAGTGAAGAAGAAGGATGGCAATATGAGGTTGTGTGTCGACTATCGACAGCTTAACAAGGTGACCATTATGAATCGGTATCCCCTCCCTAGGATTGATGATCTTATGGAGACAAGGTGACCATTATGAATCGGTATCCCCTCCCTAGGATTGATGATCTTATGGATCAGTTGATAGGAGCGTGTCTTCTCTAAGATAGATTTGAGGTCAGGGTACCATCAGATTCGTGTTAAGTCTGAGGACATCCCAAAGATAGGAGTTTAGGACGCGTTATGGTCACTACGAGTACTTGGTTATGCCCTTTGGTGTGACTAATGCTCCTGCTGTGTTCATGGATTACATGAACAAGACCTTTCACCCTTACTTGGATAAGTCTGTGGTGGTTTTCATAGATTATATCTTAGTGTACTCCAAGACCAAGGAGGAACATGAGGAACACTTGAGGGTTGTCTTGGAGATCCTTAAGGAGAAGCAGTTGTATGCTAAGTTGTCTAAGTGTGAGTTTTGGTTAAGGGGGTGAGTTTCTTAGGAAACGTCATCTCTAAAGGTGGGATAGTCGTGGATCCGGCAAAGGTAGAGACGGTGCTCCAGTGGGAAGCGCCGAAGTCAGTGACCTAGATTAGGAGTTTCTTGGGTTTAGCAGGGTATTATAGGAGGTTCATAGAAGGTTTCTCTAAGATAGCTTTACCCTTAACCCGTCTCACCAAGAAGGGATAGTTGTTTGTGAGGGACTGTAAGTGTGAGGAAAGTTTCCAAACCCTTAAAGATAGGTTGACATCAGCACCAGTTTTAGTTTTGCCAGATCCTAGTGAACCTTTCGTAGTTGACTGTGATGCTTCTAAGCAAGGTTTAGGTGGTGTGTTGATGCAAAGTGGTAAGGTAGTGGCTTATGCTTCTAGGCAGATGAAAACTCATGAGAAGAACTACCCTACCCATGACCTAGAGTTGGGAGCTGTGGTGTTTGCCTTAAAGATTTGGAGGCATTACCTTTATGGAGCAAAATTTGAGGTTTTTAGTGATCATAAGAGTTTGAAGTATTTTTTTGATCAAAGGAGTTGAATATGAGGCAGCATAGGTGGATGGAGTTTTTAAAAGATTATGAGTTTGATCTAACATACCACCCCGGAAAAGCCAATGTAGTGGTAGATGCTTTAAGTAGGAAAACTTTGCACATCTCCGCTTTGATGGTTAGGGAGATGGATCTGATTGAGGAATTTAGAGACCTGAGTTTAGCTTGGGAAGTTGCCCCTAAGAGCTTAGACTTGGAACCTTAAAGGTTACCAACAGTTTGATGGATCAAGTTAGAGAGGACCAGAAGTTAGAGCAGTTTCTCTTAGACCAGAGAGAGTTGCTTGCTCAAGGTAGAGACCTTAGCTTTAAGGAAGGAAGTGATGGAGTTTTGAGGTTCAAGGATAGAGTCTGTATACCAGACGTCCCGGAGCTTAGGAAGTTGATCCTTGAAGAAGGACATATGAATGGACTGAGTGTGCACCCATGTGCCACTAAGATGTATCAGGATCTTAAGCGTATGTTTTGGTGGCCTAGGATGAAGAAAGATGTGGCTGAGTTTGTGTATGCTTGTTTAGTGTGCCAAAAGGCAAATATAGAACACCAGAAGCCATCAGGAGTTGCAACCTTTAAGTATCCCAGAATGGAAATGAGATAGTATCTCCATGGATTTTGTGTCTGGACTCCCTAGGACTCCATCTGGTTTTTAGGCTATATGGGTTGTTGTGGATAGATTGACTAAGTCCGCCCATTTCATCACTATGAACATGGAATATCCTTTGGAAAAGTTGGCCAAGTTGTACATCAAAGAGATAGTTAGGCTACATGGTGTACCCTCTAGCATAGTGTCAGTTAGAGACCCGAGGTTTACCTCTAGGTTTTGGAATAGTTTGCAAGAGGCTTTAGGAACCAAGCTTAGGCTAAGTTCAACTTATCACCCACAGACTAATGGTCAGTATGAGAGAACCATCCAGTCCTTAGAGGACTTGCTTAGAGCTTGTGTGCTAGAACAGTCGGGTAGTTGGGACAAGTTTTTGCCTTTAATAGAGTTTACCGATAACAATAGTTTCCATTCCAGTATTAGGATGACACCTTATGAAGCTCTTTATGGGAGGATATGTAGGACACCCTTGTGTTGGAGTGAACCTGGTGATAGGGTAGTGTTAGGACCCGAGATAGTGCAAGAAACCACAGATAAGGTGAGGATGATTCAGGAAAAGATGAAAGTGGCATAGAGTAGGCAAAAGAGCTATCCATGACAAAAGGAGGAAGGCGCTTGAATTCTAGGAAGGTGACCATGTGTTCTTGAGAGTTACCCCGACAATTGGGGTTGGTAGAGTGATGAAAGCAGGAAACTTACTCCTAGATTTAATTGTCCTTACCAAATTCTAAAAAGAGTCGGTGTCGCCTATCAAATAGCCTTACCACCGTTCTTGTCCAACCTTCATAGTGTTTTTCATGTGTCTCAACTCAGAAAGTATATTCATGACCCTAGCCACGTGATAGTACCCGACGCAATACAATTAAAAGAGAACTTGACTTTTGAGGTATTACCTCTTTGAGTCGAGGATAGGAGGGTGAAGCAGCTAAGAGGCAAGGGATTCCTTTGGTCAAAGTCGTTTGGAGTGGGACTACTGAGGAAAGTGCTACATAGGAGCTAGAAAGCAGATGATGGAGTCGTATCTGTACCTTTTCAATCGAGGTGAGTAGAAATTTTGAGGACGAAATTTTTATAAGGGGGGTGGAGTTGTAACACCCCATTTTTCGTTAAGTCCTTTTGTGTTTGTTTGTTTGGTTGCTTAAGCCTTAGGACTTAGCTTAGAGTTGTTGTTGAGGGCTAAATGAGATTTCTAGGCTTAAAATCCCTTTCTTAGGATTGTGTCTTGTGACTGTCTGAGTCGCAAGCACGGCCGTGCTCATTAGATAGCACGACTGTGCTCGTTGGTTGAGCGCGTCTCGCTGACGCTAAGTTGAGCACGCCCGTGCTCAAAGGCAGACTGCGCCTCGTAGGCATTAAGTTGAGCACGCCCGTGCTCAACGAGGAGCACGACCGTGCTTGGGTCTGATGCCTTTAAATATAGAATAGTAACCAAGGGTTTCTCATAAACCCTATTTTGGCTCAAATAGAAACCCTGTTGCGGCCAAGAGTGTTCTTTTCCATGTTTCCTCTAAACTCAGTATGTTCTAAGAGTTTTGGAAACTCTTGGGAAGTTCTTGTTCGTCTGTGCCAATAGGTGTAGGTAATAGTTTCTCCCTCTTTTAGTTTCCTTTCTTTTATTAGGAATTGGGAACTAATGGTTGACCTTTTCTGTTTGACCAAGACTTGGAAAGCTAACTGAGTCGTTCGAGGGACGCGTTGGTTTATCGTTGAGTTGTCGGTTCCGTTTCTTCATACCAGGTATGGGGAGAAGGATAGTGTAATCATTAGGCAAGGGGATAGCCTAAGATGAGGGGTTCTCATAGCCCTTAATGTTGTTGTTAATTGTTGTTTATGCCATGTTATATTTGATTATATGACTAATTACCATAATTGTTATTGGTTATTGAGTATACCTGTTATAATGCCTATTGGTATGTTTGGTTGGACTGTTTATGACATTGTATGCCAACTATTGTATTGAACGTTATACTTTATGTCATGATGTGTTGGTTGAGATGGTATGCTATTTATGACATGAATATGTTGGCTGAATGATGTTGTTTAACGTTGAACAGTTCCTAATTGGTTAATATGACTCTTAATTAACATAATGGTTAAGGGGTTAATTCCCCCTAATGTTTCATAAAACATGAACTGTTAGTGAGGGGTGAGGTTTGATGTCAAATGGATTAGTCAAAGGACCTTAGGACCTGATTTGAGAGTGTTAGGGAGTTTTGGCTCCAAGAACACATGTTGAATCTGCCTAGAACAGTACGACTGGCTCCAGGAGCACGGCAGTGCTGAACAGGGGGCACGCCCGTGCTCCCAGTTTGAATCTGGAAGGTGATCGCGCATTGAGCACGGCCGTGCAGGACAGTGTGCATGACCGTGCTCCACTTAAGTGGCAGCACGACCGTGCTGAGGTGAGCACGACCGTGCTCCCCTTACTGGTCAGAACATGAATTAAAGGTTTTAAAGGGGTGTTTCACCCCGAATGTCCCCCAATAATGTGATAAAACACCAATCAATGAAAAAGAGTTAGATGACTTAATTAAAGACTGGTTAAGCTGATTAAGAATAATAAGTTGGTTAAGCCGGTACCCAATGGGTTGCCACACGTTGATATACTTTGGTGCTTTTTGGCCAAAGTGGTCTCGATGTTTTTTGGGTCGAGGTGTTGATAAGTTGAACCTTGATGCTTTTTGGCCAAGGGGGCCTTGACTCTTAAGGGTTAGGGTGTGGACGTTGATGTTGGTGATAAGTCTTGGGTGCTTATTGGCCCAAGGAAAGGAGGTGGTTGCCCTGTTTGTTGTTGTGTTCATGCATCACACATAGAAGTTGTTAGTGGGGGAAGATCAACATAGGGGAGGTCGTCCTAGAGTATGGCGATTTGGCCGTCCGCGGGTGGTTTACCCAAGGTTTGGTGAACCGTGCGCCCCCGTGGTGGCGCATCCGAGGTATGGTGCGTCGACTATCCAAAGGGTTCACCCATGGTTTGGTGGACTGCCGACGTTGGTGCTTTTTGGCCAATGTGGATATGTAACTCCGAAGTTGCCTTCTGAGATAGTTTGGATCCACATGCATAATGGAGTAGCGGAGTAGTATTGCACCGCATAATATATGTTGGTTGAGATAGCATGTTGATGTGATTATATATATGTTGATGTTATATGTTGTGTATTGCTATGCCATGTTATGATGTATGTTCATCTTGCTTACTACTTCCATGCCGATGTGTTTACATGTTTTCTTACTCCCCGTCTCTCTATTTCTGTTTTGGCATGTATCTCTTTATGGAGATGACGGTGAGCAGCCAGTGGAGGAGTAACTCTGAGGAGCCGCGACTCTAGCTAGGATGTTTAGATGTTTTAGTTGTTTAGTTTAGTTGTTTCGATTGTATTTATTGGGTTATGTTTATGCTTATGTTTTATGTTTAATTTTATTTTAAAAACTATGTTTCTTTCCGTGTTGAGATGTTACAATGTGGTACTTTCTGTCCATATTTTATTTTACGAAATAAATGCATATTTTTATATTACCTCTTTTATGTAAATGTTTTATAAATAATATGTGGGGTAAAGGGTGTCACATTATGAGTTATTTTCTGATTCAACAATTTCATCAGAAGGTGATCTTGTCCACTTTGCACTCCTATCTGAAGCAGAACCAGTGAGCCTTGAGCAGGCTCTTCAAAACACACATTGGAATGCTGTAATGGAAGAAGAGTTGCAAGGAACTGAGAAAAATCAGACATAGGAGCTTACTGTCCTGCCTCAATAGAAGAGACCTATTGATGTGAAGTGGGTCTACAAGGTCAAAGTGAAGCCTATGGGGAGATAGCCAAATACAAGGCTAGATTGGTGACGAAGGATTTATTTATTTATTTATTTTTTACAAAAACCTAGCTTAGACTTCTATGAGATATTTGCTCCAGTTGCAAGAGTTGAGTCAATTAGACTTGTTATTGCACTTGCCAGCTATAAAGGGTGATCCATATATCAACTAGATGTGAAATCATCATTCTTGAATGGTCCACTAGAGGAAGAGATTTATGTAAAGCAGCCACCTGGTTTGGAAGTAAAAGGGCAATAAGAAAAGGTGTGCAGGCTGAGAAAAACTCTCTATGGCCTAAAGCAGGCTCCTCGAGATTGGAACAGGAGGATTTGATCTGTTTCTTATGCAATATAATTTCTGCAAATGCACTGCTGAGCATGGAGTTTATGTTAGAAACACTAAGGACTCAAGCTTGTTGATCACGTGTTTATATGTCGATGACCTGCTGGTGACTGGAGAGAATGAGGAAGAATTAATAGAGTTCAAAAGAAGAATTATGACTGAATTTGAGATGTCTAATCTGGGGGTGCTGTCATACTTTCTTGGCATTGAATTTGTAAAAACCAACAGAGGAATATTCACGCATCAAAGAAACTATGTAGAAGATATTCTAAGAAGGTTCAACATGTGGGGGTGCAATACTGCATCCACACCTGCAGACACTAGAATCAAGTTGCAGAAAGAAGGAGATGAGCCTAATGTTGATGCCACATTGTATAAGCAGATGATAGGGTCCTTGAGGTATCTATGCAATACCAGACTAGACTTAGCTTACGGTGTTAGTTTGATAAGTCATTTTGTGGAAAATCCTAGACTACCTCATCAATTGGCTGTAAAGAGAATACTTAGGTATGTTAGAGGAACACTTGACTTTGGCATTTTGTATCCAAATCCATTGGAAATATTGGAGACAGATGTGAAAGGATATTGTGATTCAGACTGGTGTGGTGATAAGGATGATAGGAAGAGCACAACTGGGTATGTTTTCCTATTTGGAAATGCACCGGTCTCATAGTGCTCAAAGAAACAGAATGGGGTTGCTTTATCATAATGTGAAGCAGAATATGTGGCTGCATCTCTAGCAGCCTGCCAGGCATTGTGGTTAAAGAAACCTTGCTAGAAGAATTGCATTTAAGGAGGGAAGAATCAATGCAAATGTTGATTGATAACAAATCAGCAATTGATTTAGCAAAACATCCGATAGCACATGGAAGAAGTAAGCATATTGAGATCACTAGATATCATTTCCTGAGAGATCAAGTATGGAAAGGAAAACTTGAATTGAAGCACTCCAAGACAAAAGATCAGGTAGCTGATAACCTGACCAAACCATTGAAGATTTCAAGGTTTAATGAACTAAGAAGCAGGCTGGGAATGCAATCATTAGCTAAACTGAATTGGGGGGGGGGGGGGGGGGGGGGGGGGGGGGGGGGGGGGGGGTGGGGGGGTGTTTGGACAGCAATTCAGTTAGCTTGTATTTAGTAGTTAGTGTTAGTTTTGTACCTGAAAAAATATATAGATGACAGTTAGTGTGTTAGTGAATTAGTTGAGAATTGTGATGTATAAATGTAGTAACTCATTTAGAAATAATTGAAAGTGCGAAGCATTATTCAAAGTTACAGTGTGTGTCTATAATTCTTCTATTCGTGCAAGTGAGTGCGTGAGAGAGTTTCTTGAGCCTTTTAGAGCTAACAATTAAGTGTATATTACATATATATAGAGCTAGCTTACAAGCAAATGAGCCAAACTTATAAAAACTCAAGTTCGACTCATTTATTAAACGGGCCCAAATTTCAAGCTCAAGCTCAACTCGTGAACTCGTAAGCCTAACTTATTGTGTTGTTAATGAATCGAGCTTTGAGTAGCTTGTGAGCTAGCTTGATTCATTGCCAACCCTACTTCCGGCAACCCATGATAATCATCAAGTCATTCGCCACTTTCTAAGGTTCCATTTATTTTCAAAATTGTACATTCAAGCATAGTTATAGAAAATATATAATAAAAGTTGGGGATAAGACTGCAAAAGTCCCAATAAAGTTTAATTTGTTCTTATGACATGTATTACATTCAGTGGTAACTGGTACGCATATGCTTGTATGCCATCTTATCAAATCTCATCAATTTATATCGTTCCACTAGATGGTCGGTTGGTAACAAGAATTTCTTTCTTTTTCTTGTTATATATAACGGTAATTTTTTAACTGGATATCATTGCACCATATGGCCAACATGAACTATAATACTGTTAGAAAAGGTAAAGAAGGCATGAGAAGAAACACACAAATGATTCAGTACTTGCTAATACTAGATTTCAGCTACATCACTGTTGTTCCTTATTTCATTTTAGCTTTTGGCGCCGGTAGCCACCGGAAGAATAACTAATGCCAAATTCCCAAAATTAAAAGCAGCAGAAGTGTCCCATTTCCGTCTGGAATGATGGATGATCTGCAAGACCATTGCCAATACAGTTAGATGCCAGTGATCTCAGCCTATTCGTCTCACAATACTGAAAAGCATTGGAAAATAAATAAATTGAATTTAAGTATTATTAGTAGTCCAAAAAGTTTTTTTTTTTTTTAAATGAAAACAATATTTATATTGGAAATCACATAACACAATTTTGGCCTATCGTATTACACAATTGTATAACAACAAGGTACAGAGATTTTAGAACTGAGAACAGGGTATCTGTTTCTCTAATTTGAACTCCCGCATTATTTTGACAGCAGGCTAGAGATAAACACGATGGTACCAAAATAATGACACTGCTCTAATATACCGTGAGGTGTGCTGCCAGGTTCTTTTTCTAATGATGTAATTAAAGGCTAGATCATAGCTTTTTGGGAATACTGGTTTTCAGGTTGTATACGGATGATGGATCGATGGTTGCCCAATTGGCAGTCTTGTAATTGGTTTTGAGTACTACTAACACTCTTTTAATAAACTCTTAATTTATAAAAAGAAAAAAAAATACACCGATCTAGATCAAGTTTAGGCATCGACCTTTTGTTATGTGGCTTATGTTGACTACATTAGGAGTGTCTATTGTATTTCCATTTTGTCTATTACCTGATTTACCTCTATTCTATTAACTTTTTTATTAAATAACTTTTTATTTGTTTTCATCAAATGATTCAATTATCATGAAATAGTGAAATTTGTCTACAAGATCTACTAAGGGAACATGACAAAATAAATGTTATCTTTATGTAAACTTTATGTCATAGGTCTTTACTTTATGTCATAGATGCGCTTTATAAGTGTTTACTTTATTAAAGTTATGGTTGTAATGTAACTTGAAATATTCACCACAAAAATTGTCTTGTAATATCTTTAGTATATTTTGTTTGTATTCTAATGGCTTCCCTATAAATAGATGTCTTTCATGTTGTAAGAACCAAGTTGAAGCAAAGGAATAAAACTTAGAACGTTTTCCACACTTACCTCGAATGAGGATCCCGTGCATCAGAAAGCTCTTAGCGAATGATCCAAGGTAAGAAATGGGTGGGAAGATTGAAGAAGCTAGTAATGTTTCTATAGGGCTAAGAGGCATAGAGACCGTATCTTGTCCATCAAAGTGTTAAGGGCTTTTCGTTTATGATCTCGGGCATACCTGACCTTGGAAATGATTCTAATGACTCTATCTCTTCTCCTCCTTGTAAATAAAATTTTCTTTCTCCTTTAAAAAAAAAAAAGGGGGGATGGAACCCAACCTAATTAAACTATTTGATATACGAGACATTCTAACTTTAGGCTTCAATACTCAAATAAAAAAATATCAGAATTGAAATGCACAAGGATTTATATACCCAAAAAATGTATGGAGATTAGTATAATATTTTAGAAACTATTTTGTTAGGTGCAACAAATTACTCACATAATTTTGAGTTTGAAGTAGTAATTAAATAAAGTTCTTTTGAAAATTATGATTCTAAGATTCAAACATCTAATAATACATGTAATTATAAATTATGGAATACTCAAAACTGTAAAAATATCATACTTGCAAGCTCTTAATTTCTTGATACAGTGTGTTTAAATAACTTTCTCATCTATCATAAGCCGGCAATTTTGGGCCAGCCTAATGGGCCAGCCCGAACAGCCCATGCTTAAGGTCGGGTTGGGCTTCTAAACAGGCAGCCCAAAAAAAACTGGGTCTATTTGGCTCGACCCGATTAACGTGGTTGGTCTGTTAGGTTCGGGCTGAGCTGGCTCGGTGGTCTCTGGGCTGGCCCAATTGCTTGTACAATAAAATTTTTGACCATACTATTCCTAAGGTAAACTCAAAGTCAAATAAGTAAAAAAAAAAAAAAAAATTGCTAATTGTAAAATATAAAATGTGGTCCACTCTACCACTCCACAAGCACATGTCCAATAAAGTCCAATAGTCCAATCCATTTTGAAAGTATGAAATATTGAAACAGTAATATTATTTGTACACCTGGATTCTGGACACCTGGGTGACACCTGCGATATATGGTTAATATAGTTCAAATATGTGGTTAATTATGTTCAGTGGATGATTAATGAGTTGTGGCACCTTGTTACATTCATTAACCATTCACTGAATGTGATTAACCACATATTTGAACTGCATTAACCACGATTTTTCAGATGTTCAAATATATATGGGGTCAATGGTCATGTATATTTGAACACCTGAAAAATCATGGTTAATACAGTTCAAATATGTGGTTAATCATGATCAGTGTATGATTAATGAGTTGTGGCACCTTGTTGCATCCATTAACCATTCACTAAACGTAATTAACCATATATTTGAACTGCATTAACCAGATATCGCAGGTGTCGCCCAGGTGTCCAAAATCCAGGTGTACAAATAACATTACTATATTGAAACAATGAAGGTTTGAAACCTAAAAGTCCTTGTACGTACGCGACGTCAAACTGATACCTCTCTTCCTCTGTATGTAAAATATTTAATGGGCTGTATTTTGTTTTGTGCTTAGGTTATAGTTTTGTTTTTTGTTGCGATATATTCCATTACAATTTTATGAATATTTCCTCTTATTTATCAAACATTTGTTTAAACCAAGAGAGCAAACATAAAAAGCTATATATTTTTTTGTTTATTTATAATTTTATAATTAAGGCTAATTTGGCCCGATAGCACGACGGCTCGCATAAGGCTAGGTTGGGCTAACAAAAGGACAACCCCTTTTGAATCCGAGTTGGCCCAGCCCGACCTGTTTATACACTCTGGCTCGATGGGCTTGGCTAGACTGGGCCGGGCGGGCCGATTTGCCTGCTCTTCATAACCAATGGTTAATTTTCTCTTGAAAAAAATCTATAAAGTTTAAAAAAAAATAAAAATTCCCTTAAGTCTGGTTTGAGATATTTAATGAGGGTAGAATTAGAAATTGTATCTCTTAATTTTAATGTTGAAAACCTCATTTTTTTTGTTTTTCCAGTTTATCCGAGTGCAAATGCGGAGACTAATCCCTCAAGGTACTGAAGGGTTGACCTCTCCCAACCAAATTTTCTCTTGACCACTTGCTTAAGAGGTCCAAGTTCATTACCACTTAAACCAACCACATGTTAGTGTTGGAAACCTCATTTAGAATTGAATTAAAATTGTAATTCCACAAACAAATTGAAAACATCTAACGCAAGCCTTTCTCATCTTAAATTACACCTTTAGAATTACCAAATACAAAATATATAATAAAAGTTGGGGATAAGACTGCAAAAGTCCCACTTAAGTTTAATTTGTTTTTATGACATGCATTACATTCGGTGGCAAGAATATGCTTGTATGCAATCTTAAAAAATCTGATCAATTTAAATCATTCCACTGGACGGTAAGTTGGTAACAAGAATTTCTTTCATTTTTCTTCTTACATATAACGATAATTTTTAATGGCATATCATAGCACCATTTTAGTCAGCAAGAGCTATAAGACAGTTAGAAAGGGAAGAGAAGGCTTGAGAAGAAACACACAAATGATTCAGTACTTGCTAATACTAGATTTCAGCTACATCACTGTTGTTCCTTATTGCGTTTTTGCTTTTGGCGTCTAGCCACTGGAAGAATATCTAATGCCAAATTCCCAAAATGACAGAGATAATGAAAAGCAGCAGAAGTGTCCCATTTCCGCCTGGAATGAATGATGACCTGCAAAACCATTGCAATACGGTTAGATGCCACTGAAGTATATTGGGAAATCAATAAATTGAGTTTAAGTATTACTAGCAGTCCAATAAGGTTTTTTAAAAAATTCAACAAAACGGAAGGGATATAATAGAATATTTATATTGGAAATCTCATAACACAATTTTGGGTTATCATACTACACAATTGTATTACAGAGAAGAGATACAAAGTGGTTAGAACTGAGAACAGATATTTCTCTAATCTGAACTCCCGCGATATTTTGAAAGCAGGCTTGAGATAAACAAGATGGTACCAAAATAATGACACTGCTCTAGATCAAGTTTAGTGATCAACCATATATTATGTAGTTTATTGACTACATTAGAAGGGAGTGTCTATTATATTTCCTTTATGTCTATCACATCTAATCTATTAACACTTTAGCAAATAACTTTGTATTTGTTTTGGTCCAATGATTCAAATTAGCTCATTTTATAAAAAGTTAAAGAAATAGGAGCTGCAACAGACACTCCCCATTAGAATTATAAGTACTTCTTTAGATGAAACATTTATTAGCTTTACTTTGAATCCTTATCCATACCTGATTTTCTTCCTGGATTGGTGAATGTAAGCCATCACAGGAGGAATAATGCCAAAGAGAAAGCAATTGGCATAAACCCCAGCAAAATCAAGAGCTCTTGAAAACGTAGAGCGAAAGAATGAAGCTATCAGCACTGAGAAACCAAGGACTAATAGTGTTACAATGACTTTAAATGGTTCAAAAGTTTGCTCATTTGATCTCATTTTAGATCCTTTAATATTCAAATTTCTTGGACCTCTGAAGCAAACCTTCCCTGAATTACCAATACTAGTCCCTCCTGAGTAAAAGGCCAATCCAACTCTTCCACTGTCATGCTCATTACAAGCTGTGGCTTTTCCAGATACCAACTCCAAAGTGTCAAGAAGCTGTTTGGGAAAGCTTACAGCATATCCTATCAAGCTAGTTGCCATAGCAGAGAAAGCAAAACCTTGAACTGCAGATAAAGCAGATGGATTTACAGAAAGCAAAAGGGATATGGGGTCACCAGAGTTAGCTGCTGTGTTAGCAGTACTAGTCCCTACAAGCCCCAACACAATCAAATTCCATGACAAAACCATGATTAAAGGAACAACCCCACCAATTAGTATTGCTTTCTTAGCTTCATGTACAGTGTTTCCAGCAATCTTACAAATAAAAGGAGTGATGACATGAAACCCCAATGTGAGTACAGCTGAAGGTATAATAGGAGGTGTTGATGAAAGACTCCATGAAGATAAACCAAAGGAGCTTATTATGTTAGCTCTTGCCACTGATAATCCAACAGCAACAAGTGCAGTTATAGAGAAAAGCATAAGGAAGCATAAAAGCCTGTTTGCAACATCAATAGTCTTAAATGGGAAAAGGACAATCAATAAACCAACAAGAAGAGGAAACAAGGCATGAACAATCAAAGTGTTCAACCCTGGAAACAATGGAGAGAAAATGGAACCAATACCAGCAACACAAGCCACCAGCAAGGAAAAACTCAAACTGGTGTAAACCAAAGCAACAAATGCACCAAAATGATTTCCCAATGCCTTTGTTGCAAGGCTGGTATAGCTCACCTCTTCAACCCTATCTTCTTCCATTGCAGCAAAGGTAAGTTCTGCTACCAAAATGATTGAGGAGATGACATAAAGCCAAGAGAGGAGAATGATGATTGTTGATGGAACTGGGCCTGCTTTAATAGTCAAAGCAGGCAAGCCCAGCATTCCAGGCCCAACAGCAGTACCAATGATCAAACCAACAGCACCCCAGAAACTCTTTCCTTTGGTACTTCCATCATGAATCTTAATATCAGGAGATTCTGGACTCTGATTCTTGCTGGGGTTGTTGACAACATCTGCATTAGTGAATGCTATTTCATTACTAGAAGCAAATTTGGTGATGAGGGGAAGATTGGGGCCATTGCTAGTAAAAAAAGGAGAAAGAGTATTCTTGTAATAGATGGGAAGTGCAGTTTGAAGGGAGGTTCTATGAGGAAGAAAATGTACAGTATAGTTGACTTTTGGGCATGTAAGAGACTTGTAGTTGAATGAGTGACAGAGATGAAGCTGTTGCATTTTGGTGGAACAAGAGTATATGAGTTTATGACTCTTGCAACCAGTACTCTTGTTGTGAATAATCAATCCTATACAATATAAAAGGGGATGGTATCGAGATTTTATTAAACCATGAAAATGTGTTGAAAGTAATCTGCAGCACCCTTTTAGATGGTTGTAATGAATTGTGAGAAGAAACTCTGATTAGCAGAATAATGAGAAAGGAATCTTACGGAAGAATGGTTTCACCTCTGTATGAGTCAGAAAGCAACAGAGAAAGAAAGAAGAACGAATTCGTTCTACTAGTTCGGAATGCTGTACGGCTAAACCTAAATTTGATCCTCGATGAACGTTATTGCTCATTGCTCATTACCGTTCCCATGATCTCAAAACCGACAACGTGGATAGAATAGGATAGAAATGGATATGATAAGTTATTATCTTATCCGATATTTTATGTTCATCAGATAACTAATTGGATAGCATTATAATTTTAGTATGAATTTTAAAATTTTTGATTTTATTATAAATGTTTTCATATTTTATTAGATTTTGGTTTTTTTTATAATTTTAATTTTCTTAAATTATATAAAAAGATAAAATTATCATTGCGATAAAATTACGTATAATATTTTAAATTTTTAAAATATTGTTTAACTTAAATTAATTTTTTATAAACCCTAAACCTTAAATTATTAGAATAACTTTCTATATTTTTCAGTTTTTTAAAATAATATAAAATAACAAAATTAGCCTTTTAACAAAATAAAATTAATTTTTAAAATTTTTATTATTTAAAATATCTTATATTTTATTATACCTTTTTTTGGTAATCATATTATATTTTATTACACTTTAATTATTTTATATATATAATATTTTTATATTTTATTATACTTTAAATCACCATATCCTATCATGTTGGGTTCTAACCCAGCTCTCACCTCAGGATAAGATTTTAACTAGATGGACAAGATAAGATAAGTGCAGGATTGTTTTATCCTATCATGTTGGCTCACCAAACAGTGATTTCAAACAGGATCTGATAGTTTATCCTATCATGTCTCTCTTATCCTGACCACCAAACAAGCCCTACGTTTCTACCAAAAAACAACAACCTCTAAGTTTAAAAAAATGGGGAAGGAAAAAAATATAGGGCTGGACACGGACCCGAGGTCTAGCCCAAATCCGAAATAACCGAAAAAAATAGTGTATGGGTGGGTTGGGTCGGTTTCACGGGTGATGGGATACAAACTTTAATTTCATCTGGCTTCATTCGGTCATGCTTAGATCACTTAAAATTTTTTTGTTATCGACCTAATCCGACCGAACGTGATTCACAAATCTCATTTATTAACCTTACAAACGGTGAACCTCATTTAGTGTGTCTCATTCAAATTCTCAATCATATGTCATTTACTCTTCTTGATGTAAGCCCAATGGAAACCAGCTTGGATCAGGAAGCCATCCAAGGTCTTGGTGGCCCAATGACAAGATCTAGAGCAAAGAAAGCCCAAGAAGCTCTCACCCAATTGGTGACCCTTTTAATGGACTCAAGTCAAAATGCAAAACACGGAGACAATAAGCCCAAGTTAATGACTTTGATCATCCTTGATGAAGAAGCATGAGTGTGGGGCGACATCATGAAGAGGAGTTCAAGACTTTTAATTATTTTCTTTGTTAATTTAATAAGTGTGGAATTATGTAAGTGGGTCCTTTATGGCAGCCCACCTTTTCCTATTTCTACATGTGGGTTATTGTAGGATAAGATTCCTTTTGATGTTAATTATGGGGGTTACACTTTTAATGTGAGAAGCAAGTGTAACCACCCATATTCAAGAAGATAATAGGCGTGTGGGAGTGCCAATGATGGCTGATTAGAATAGTTGTTTAATGTGGGTTATTAGTGACATAATTAGGCTATTCAAAGTGGGGGTTTTGGTTTGTGTATGGCAACCAAAGGTTGGCTGCCTATTCTCTATGTATTGACGCCTAAACACATTTGGAATACAACTTTGATGTTCATTTGGATTGAATCCATTGAGTGAGACTTGCGTTCTCCTAGGTTCTTGGTTGAACCAAACTTGTTCTTATCAAGAATCCAAGATTCTTGTGGCGAACCTCACAAGGCTTATCAAACCTCCTTGATTTGTGGTGCCATCACCATCTCAATCTCATCCACTTTCTTTTTCATTTCTTCACTTTTGATTCTGTTACAAATTTTGATCTCAAGTTTTGTTTGTTTTAAAAGGTGTATGCGCTATATGTGTTCTTGAATTCAACCAAAAAGATCATGCCAAGGCAACCCTCAATTTGGTTGTCATCAAGTGGTATCAAAGCTTAGGTTTTGGTTGAATTTGTGATTGTGTTCTTCATCTATTTTCTTGTTCTTTCTTTTCTTCCAAAACCCAAAATCAAAAAAAAAAAAAAATATATTACCTTGATTCTGTTTGTGAAGGGAAAATTTCGAAACTGTGTTTTGCTCAAAAAAAAAAAAGAAAAAAAAAAGAAAGGGTTTTCAAGTGTGAAATTTTCTTTGTGATTTCTAGAAAAGATCACGGGCAAGCCGTCACACCCATCACGGCCGTGACAAAAAAAAGTTGTGAAATCCAGAAGCGATCACGGGCAGGTCGTAACAACCATCACGCCCGTGACACAAAAAAGTGTGAATCCAGAAAGGATCACGGGTAGGCCGTGATATACATCACGCCCGTGACCCAATTAAAAAAAATAAAAAAATTTGAGCAACTTGTGTACTTGAAGTATTTCCCTTCTTCCTTCACTTCTTTGTTTCCAAAAGCTTTTCTTTTCTAGCCTTTCCCTTTTTGTTTCCTTGTTTGATCAGTTTTTGTGATTTTGTTACTTGAATTTTGGAATTTTTGTGTTTTGTGTTTGATTCCTCTAAGAACTCAAGGTGAACATTTGAGAGGAAAAAGGCAAGAGTGAAACATACATTCTGTGTGGAAAAAGTCAAAAGAGTGAAAATTCCCATTGCGTGAACTAGTGAGGGAGTGTTGTGAGGAAATACATATACTCTTCTACTCAATCATGGCCAACAATGAAGATAGTCCACCCTTGACTCCAAGGTCAGCCGCTCTTCACGCTAGGATGGCCAATCAAGTCCAAGCTCTTCAAAGACAAATGGAGCAAATGCAAGCCAATTATGATAGGCAACTTGCCAATCTAAATCATGATGAATCAAGTGGCTATGATAGTGAAAGAGGAAGGCATAGAGGAGGAGGAGGTAGAAAAGGAAGGAGGCGTGGAGATAGGATTGATGGGGTCAAAATCAAAGTTCCTTCCTTTATTGGGAAGAATGATCCAGAGGCTTATTTGGAGTGGGAGCTCAAGATGGAACAAGTCTTTGATTGTAACTCTTACAATGAAAGAAAGAAGGTGAAGGTGGCAGCCCTTGAATTTAAAGAATATGCCCTAGTGTGGTGGGACCAATTACAAAAAGAGAGAAGAAGAATTGGAGCGGAGCCCAATGATACTTAGGAAGAAATGAAGCTTATCATGAGAAGGAGATTTGTCCCAAATCATTATCAAAGGGACATTCATAACAAATTACAAAGGCTTACCCAAGGGACCAAAAGCGTTGATGAGTACTTCAAGGAGATGGAGTTGGCCTTACTTAGGTCAAATTTTCAAGAAGATAGGGAGGCTACCATGGCAAGGTTCTTACATGGATTAAATCAAGATATTCAAGATGTAGTGGAATTACAACATTATGTGGAGATAGAAGATTTGGTCCAACAAGCTATCAAAGTGGAACAACAACTCAAGAGGAGAAAGTACAAATTTCGGTCTCCTTCAAAGTTGTCATCTTCAAGTTGGAAGGAAGATTCCAAGAAGGAGGGTAATTCATCTTCTAGGGAGGTTGTGTCTACATCTCAAGAAAAAAAAAGCCATCGGAAACAAATCCTAGAAGCCATGATGTAAAGTGCTTCAAATGCTTAGGCCATGGACACATTGCATCCCAATGCCCAACAAAGAGAACCATGGTGTCAAGAAACGGAGAAGTGGTATCACAATCCAAGGCTTCAAGTAAGGAGGAAAGCGAGGGAGAAGTGTTCATGCCGGATGGTGATTTACTTATGGTGAGGAGGCTTATGGGAATCAAGTGAAAGATCATGAGGTGAGTCAAAGGGAGAATATCTTTCATTCTAGATGTCTAATTCAAGGGAAGGTATGTTCTGTAATCATTGATGGTGGAAGTTGTGCCAATGTTGTTAGCACTAGATTGGTGTCCAAACTAAATCTTGTAATTAAGGCACATCCAAGACCCTATAGGCTTCAATGGTTGAATGAGAATGGAGAAATAATTGTGAACAAACAAGTGGAGGTCCCATTCTCAATTGGGAAGTATGAAGATTGTGTCCTTTGTGATGTGGTGCCTATGGAGGCAAGCCATATGTTGTTGGGAAGGCCTTGGCAATATGACAAGAAGGCCATCCATGATGGGTTCTCAAATAAGTTCACTTTCATGTATCAAGACCGAAAGGTCATACTTTCTCCTATATCTCCAAAGCAAGTTTGTGATGATCAAGTGAAAATGAGGGAAAAGAGAGAGCAAGAGAGAAAATAAAATGAGAGTGAAAAAGAGATTGAGAAAAAGAATGAAAAAGAAATTGAAAAAAAAGAGTGATGAAAAATTTAAAAAAAAATCATGAGAAAAAAAGTGAGCAAAATAAAGTGGAAAAAGAAGGAAAAGAGAGTTTTCTTGCAACAAAGAGTGAGGTAAAGAGTGCCTTGGTCTCAAGGCAGCCCCTATACATACTTTATTGTAGGGAATTTTGTTTAAATGCTAATACTCCTAATGATCATTCTTTGTCTAGTGGTGTTAAAAATCTTTTGCAGGAATTTGGTGATGTTTTCCCTAAAGAAGTGCCACATGGCCTTCCACCTTTAGGGGAATTGAGCACCATATTGATCTCATTCCGGGTGCATCATTGCCCAATAGGCCAGTCTATAGGAGCAATCCTCAAGAGACCAAAGAGATTCAAAAACAAGTGGAGGAGTTGATGCAAAAAGGATGGGTGCAAGAGAGTTTGAGCCCATGTGCAGTTCCGGTGATTTTAGTGCCAAAAAAAGATGGAACTTGAAGGATGTGCACGGATTGTAGGGCCGTGAACAACATCACAATTAAGTATAGACATCCTATCCCTAGACTTGATGATTTACTTGATGAATTGCATGGTGCATGTATATTTTCTAAAATTGATTTAAAGAGTGGATATCATCAAATTAGGATAAGAGAGGGAGATGAGTGGAAAACTGCTTTCAAAACTAAGGATGGTTTATATGAGTGGTTGGTCATGCCTTTTGGGTTAACCAATGCACCTAGCACTTTTATGAGACTAATGAACCAAGTTTTGAGGGAGTTTTTGGGAAAATTTGTTGTGGTTTACTTTAATGACATCTTAATCTATAGCAAAAACTTAGATGATCACCTTGAGCATTTAAGAACTGTTTTGCTTGTGTTAAGAAAGGAAAAATTGTTTGCAAATTTAGAAAAATGTACCTTTTGTATGGATCATGTAATTTTTCTTGGCTTTGTGATAAATGATAAAGGGGTTCATGTGGATAAGGAAAAGATTAAGGTCATCCAAGATTGGCCAACACCCAAGAATGTAAGTGAAGTGAGAAGCTTCCATGGCTTGGCTAGCTTTTATAGGAGGTTTGTTAAGGATTTTAGCACCTTGGCTGCACCTCTTAATGAAATAGTCAAAAAGAAAGTGGGATTTAAATGGGGAGAGAAACAAGAGCATGCTTTTAAAGAACTTAAGAAAAAGCTCACCCATGCACCAATACTTGTGTTGCCTAATTTTGCTAAATCTTTTGAAATTGAATGTGATGCTTCTAATGTTGGTGTTGGGGCTGTTTTGATGTAAGAAGGGCATCCAATTGCTTATTTTAGTGAGAAATTAAGTGGAGCTGCCCTTAATTATCCCACCTATGATAAGGAATTGTATGCCTTGGTAAGAGCCTTGCAAACTTGGCAACACTATCTTTTGCCCAAAAAATTTGTGATTCATAGTGACCATAAGTCTTTTAAATATTTAAAGGGGCAAGGAAAGTTAAATAGAAGACATGCCAAGTGGGTAGAATTCCTTGAGCAATTTCCATATGTGGTGAAACACAAGAAAGGTAAGGCCAATGTTGTGGCGGATACACTTTCAAGGAGATATTCCTTACTTTCTACCCTTGAAACAAAATTGTTTGGTCTTGAATGCATTAAAGATTTGTATGAACATGATAAGGATTTTTCAAATATCCATGCTAATTGTGTGCATTCATCCCAAAATGGGTACTTTAGGTACCAAGGGTTTTTGTTTAAAGAAAAGAGATTGTGTGTGCCAAAAAGTACAATAAGGGATTTGCTTGTGAAGGAGGCGCATGAAGGGGGTTTAATGGGGCATTTTGGGGTTCAAAAGACTTTAGACATGTTGCATGAACATTTTCATTGGCCTCATATGAATCATGATGTACAAAAATATTGTGAAAAATGCATTGTTTGTAAAAGGTCAAAATCTAAAGTGATGCCTCATGGACTTTATATGTGGATATATGCCTTGATAGGTACTTTTGTTTTGATGATGAGCAAAAGGGAAATTTCAAGTCCAAGGACCAACACACAAATTCAACTAAAGGACCTAATTGTAAAAAGCGTGAAAAGGACCTAACTGCAAAAGCGGCAAAAGGACATGCAAGCAATCAGGATGGGTTAAGGGAAATTTTCTTACTTGTATTGCTTGTTCTAGAAAAGGATGTAAATGGTAAGTAAAGCTCTCATAATTAAAACTGGTCACACACACACACATAAATGAGCTTTCTAATTAAAACTTAAATGGCTTTTAAATGAACTAAAATGAGCAATCAATTTAAGCCTTTAAGTTTTTCAAATTCAAATTTAATTCGAGGAATAATCGATTAGTATAATCGATTATCAAGCTCTTAAACATGCTTTAATGAGTCATTAAATATAGAACTGTTATGATTTCAAAATTTGAATTTGAAATGCAATAATCAATTATGGCAATCGATTATGATATTCTGAACACGTTTTATAATTCAACTTAAATGGCTATTAATGTGTTTAAATGAGTATTAATTATCTCTAGCCGTTAAGTTTGAATTCGAAATTATATAATCGATTATGATGTTTGAAAAATCGATTATGGCTTTTTGAAATGCAAGACAGAGAAAAGATAATCGATTAGTATAATCGATTATGCCTTTTAACAGTCAAATGGATTTTACACAGAGAACAAGTAATCGATTATCCTAATCGATTATACCCTGACTGTTTGAAGATGCGTCTTTTAAAATGAGTTAAAATAATCGATTATGACATTTAAATAATCGATTACTGCGCGATAAAAATGAGTTTTAAAATGAGCTTGACCTAATTTCCTTGGGCTAATCACTTCTTCTATATAAAGGAAATTTAGGCTGATAACAAAGTGCCAATTCCCATTTTTCTAACTATACTGAAACTCTGTCAAAATCATTCTCTATCACTCTCACCTATTCTTACACACTTGACCATATATTCTTGAGAGAGCTTTACACCATATAGGTGTTCTTGTATTGGGCTTCAATTTGTTTTATCAGCATTATTAAGAGTGCCTACTGTTGGTAAGAGTCGAATTGACTCAAACCATTTATTGATCACCATTCTTACAAGAGAGGGTATATCTCTTGTAAGTGTTTAGTGGGTGTGATCCCATCTCTTAGGATTTGAGGCTCTTACACAAGGGATTGTATGTCCTGTGATTTGTGTTAAGGGTTCTCTTCATTATAAAGGTTCTAGCTGTGCCTGTTTAAAAGCTAGGGATTTGAGACTCTATCACTGGGGGATTGTATGTCTCTGATCTGTGAGGAGTTCTCGTTATTGTAAAGGTTCTAGCTGCTCTTGTTTAAAAGCTAGGGATTGAGTGAAAACCCTTGGTGGTATTGCCTTGGGGACTGGATGTAGGCCACGTGGGTAGTCTGTGACCGAACCAAGATATATCGCTGTGTCAATCTTCTTATCCCTATCTCTTTTACTTTTGCTTTCTTATTTGCAAAAACGTTTTTACTTGCACGCGACAACGCTTTATTTTGAAACGAACGATTTATCCGCTACAAATCCCGTTTGGATTTTAAAAGGGTTTTGATTTATTGAAAAAGTTATCATCTTTATTTAAAACCCAATTCACCCCCCTCCCCCCCCCCCCCCCCCCCCTCCCCCTCCTGGGTATGGTTGCCATGGCCAACATTATACTCCTTTGCCTATTCCTGATTTTCCTTGGATTGATTTGTCTATGGATTTTGTTGTGGGATTGCCTAGGTCAAGGAATGGTAAAGATTCAGTTTTTGTTGTGGTGGATAGATTTTCTAAGATGGCTCATTTTATTCCATGTAAGAAAATTGATGATGCTTGTCATGTTGCAGAATTGTTTTTCAAAGAGGTGGTGAGACTTCATGGTCGCCCAAGGAGTATTGTCAGTGATAGGGACACCAAGTTCCTAAGTCACTTTTGGAGGACTTTGTGGGGAAAGCTAGGCACCAAGCTACTTTTCTTTACTACTTGCCATCCTCAAACAGATGGGCAAACTGAAGTTGTGAATAGGACACTTTCTTCCCTTTTAAGGGCTGTAATTAAAAAGAACATTAAGTCTTGGGAGGAGTGTTTGCCTCATGTGGAGTTTGCTTACAATAGGGCAGTTCATAGGACTACTCAATTTTCTCCTTTTGAGGTTGTTTATGGTTTTAATCCTTTAACTCTTGATTTATTGCCATTGCCTAACTCTTCATTTTTAAAGCATAAGGATGTTAAGTCTTGGGAGGAGTGTTTGCCTCATGTGGAGTTTGCTTACAATAGGGCAGTTCATAGGACTACTCAGTTTTCTCCTTTTGAGGTTGTTTATGGTTTTAATCCTTTAACTCTTGATTTATTGCCATTGCCTAACTCTTTCATTTTTAAAGCATAAGGATGGTAAGACCAAGGCTGAATATGTGAAGTTACATGAGCAAGTGAAGGTCCAAATTGAAAAGAGGACCGAAAGCTATGCAAGACAAGCTAACAAAGGGAGGAAGAAGGTGGTATTTGAGCCCAGAGATTGGGTTTGGTTACACATGAGGAAGGAGAGGTTTCCTTCTCAAAGGAAATCTAAACTTCAACCAAGGGGAGATGGACCATTTCAAGTGGTGACCAAGATAAATGACAATGCATACAAGTTGGATCTTCCAAGTGAACATGGAGGTATTAGTGCAACTTTTAATGTGGCTGACTTATCTCTTTTTGATGTAGGTGATGAAGATTTCAATTCGAGGTCGAATTCACTTAAAAAAGGAGGGGATGGTGTAAGCCCAATGGAAACCAACTTGGATCAGGAAGCCATCCAAGGTCTTGGTGGCCCAATGACAAGATCTAGAGCAAAGAAAGCCCAAGAAGCTCTCACCCAATTGGTGACCCTTTTAATGGACTCAAGCCCAAATGCAAAACAAGGAGACAATGAGCCCAAGTTAATGACTTTGATCATCCTTGATAAAGAAGCATGAGTGTGGGGCGACATCATGAAGAGGAGTTCAAGACTTTTAATTATTTTCTTTGTTAATTTAATAAGTGTGGAATTATGTAAGTGGGTCCTTTATGGCAGCCCACCTTTTCCTATTTCTACATGTGGGTTATTGTAGGATAAGATTCCTTTTGATGTTAATTATGGGGGTTACACTTTTAATGTGAGAAGCAAATGTAACCACTAATATTCAAGAAGATAGTAGGCGTGTGGGAGTGCCAATGATGGCTGATTAGAATAGTTGTTTAATGTGGGTTATTAGTGACATAATTAGGCTATTCAAAGTGGAGGTTTTGGTTTGTGTATGGCAACCAAAGGTTGGCTGCCTATTCTCTATGTATTGATGCCTAAACACATTTGGAATACAACTTTGATGTTCATTTGGATTGAATCCATTGAGTGAGACTTGTGTTCTCCTAGGTTCTTGGTTGAACCAAACTTGTTCTTATCAAGAATCCAAGATTCTTGTGGCGAACCTCACAAGGCTTATCAAACCTCCTTGGTTTGTGGCGCCATCACCATCTCAATCTCATCCACTTTCTTTTTCATTTCTTCACTTTTGATTCTGTTACAAATTTTGATCTCAAGTTTTGTTTGTTTTAAAAGGTGTATGCGCTATATGTGTTCTTGAATTCAACCAAAAAGATCATGCCAAGGCAACCCTCAATTTGGTTGTCATCACTTCTCATCCTAGTGAAAGTCTAAAACCCTAATCCTCTCTCTCTCACACATTTACTTGTACCAGTTGCACCGCCACCGGCCAGATCTGAGCTCACCAGATCTTCCCATGCTCGTCTCCGGGAAACTCATTCTGTTCCGACCGGCGCCGCTAACCCACTCTGCCATGTCTCTTCGGCTTCCACTCCACCAAGAAACACATCGTACAGCTCCTCCACCGCGGTTGGTTGGGAGCCGCTATGCCATGCCTCTTCGTCTACATCCTCGAGACGCATCACAACTCTTCAAATCCCACCATTTTCCAACAGTCCCATATCGCAGCAAGCACCCAATCCATCGTGTCGACTGTCTCGGAGTCGAAGTCGGAGTCAGGGTGTGCCCATGACCAGCCACCCAGCCATACCTGTTGCTGCATGTTCAGATCGATCTGCTTCAGATCTGAGAAGGAAGAAGCATAAAACGAAGAAAGGGAGCTTTTCGTTGAAAGTTTTGATGCTCTTCCGTTGAAAGTTTGTTGAAAGTTTGAAAATTTCTCGGTTACTGTTCTTGTTTGCTTCTCTTTTGTTTCTCCTCTTCATATACCTATGTTTTTTGTTCATACGGGTATGCATGTTTTCTATTTTTGGGTTTTGTTGTTCTGTGTTCCACTGTTCTTAGAAAATAAGAAAAAGTAAATTTTTATTTGACCTAAATCGTGGCAACCCACCTGCTCACCCGTCGACCCGCCCAAATCGTCACTCGGCCAAATCGATGGCACAGACAGACGGTGATGGGTTTGATATTCTCATTTTCGATTTTCTTTGGTTTATGATTTTTCAGCCTAAAATGGACCATAACCGACTGTTGTCCACCCCTAAAAAAATAGAGTTGATTGATATTATAGTTACGTGAGTTACGTCAAATACCTTTAACATAAGAGTTTAAGGGGATGTATTGGATTGGATTCTAAAAGATTTTTTTGGTATAAAAAAGTCTTGTGAATTTTTAAAAAAATGTTGAAATGTAATGACTTATAAAACTTTTTTTAAATATTGTTATAATCAAGATTCTCATCCTTGGATTTTAAAATATTTATATCATAAGACTTTATAATATTTGAAAGGACTATATGGATTTATAATTTGAAAGCAACACAAGGATTTTTAGCAAACATTCAAAGTTAGAAGAGTCAATACAAAAAAATAATAAAGAAATGAATAATTTTTTTAATGAAGAAAATACCAAATATCATCTCGATCACATTCCTTAAGGACGCATGACAAAGATTAAACAATTCATTTTCATTTTGAGGGTTAGCACCATGACCTGCAAATAAGTTGAAGTTGACACAGGCAAACACAAGAATGGGAGGGGAGGGGGGGTTGAGTTGTGTTTGTTAATAATTTTCGAAAACAATATTTTTCGAAACAGTTTTCTCAAATGATGATTAAAGGCAGAAGCACACACATAGAGAAAGATCCTTTTTAAAGACTTAACAAAATCAAGTTCAAATCCCCACAGTTAGTATAAACAAATAAAACTGAAGAGATAAGGGATTAGAAGATTCATGCAAGTCGTTTTATCCTGGTTCACTCTCTTCCAACCAAGAGCTATGTCCAGTCCCTTCTACTTGAATGTTCTTCTCCACTATTTTCCAAATAGATTACAACAAATATTCAACACCTCTCCAGGCTACAAGTATTCCTTTCTTACCAAGCCTTTTCAGGCTCTAACTCTAACAAAGAGATTTGGTTTCTTTTGATCTTTTAACTCACTATGTGTGAGGGTATGAAAGTTTAAGATCAGTGGAATATTATAGCAATATTCAAGCTAAGGTATTACAGACTTTTGCTCTTGAATGAATAGATAATATTGAGCTGGTAAATGGCAGATGTTTTTCTAGCAAGATTTCAGTATTTTTGCAAAAGTCGTTTCTTTAATAGATGAGGTCTTCTATTTATAGTGACCTTTCTCTTCACTTGAAATGCTTCAACGGTTGTTTTTGAATTTTTTTCGTTTAGGGATAGAATCAAATGCATAATATCCGTTGTGGTTGCTCGTGGCCATTCTGAAATGTACTATAGGTTATCATTCTTGCACAAAACGGGCACACCTCTGAGCAATTACAACTTGAAAACTGTCTTACCTCCCTTGTATAAATCAAGCTATTCCAGCGTTAAAGGTGACATGGTACAAGGCGTCTTGCATTGTACTATTTTGCTTTTGCATTTCCTCATTTGTACTATGTCTCTATCAATGAAACAAGGCAACAAAACCGTTAAACAAATAAGAAGGACCAACATATACTTGAAATAAATATCAATCATTTGAAATAAATACTTCTATGTAGTCGAGATAGTTTTTCTAATTATATCAATGATTCACAGTGAAGAGGAGCTCGTCTACTCAACATAGTACGTCTATACGCTCATAGTTAAAAAATCTTTTTAGCTCGTCTAGTGACATGGCAAATTCTGCTCGTCTACTATCAAGTCTTTGAACTTGCTATATATCGATGAGTAACTTAGATCTCCGTCTACTGACGTGGCACTCAAGCCCGTCTACTCTTAGCCATTAAACATTCTCGTCTACTAAGACTATTATGTATTCCGTCTATTCAACCATATTAACATAAATAAATATACCATTCATTTTGAGTAGCGCGTCTACCTGGGTGGACGCGGATATTAATAAACTCTTTCGAGGTTTCCATAACTTATTAAATTTCGAATGTCCCTGCAAGACTAGATAGAGCATGTTAGATCTTAACTAACACTTGGCCATACAAATTTAATCCTTTTTGTTAACATCAAAACTCAGAGATTATTTAATCCAAATTGCTTTGGTTCCAACAATCTCCCCCTTTTTGATGATGACAAAAACTAATTAAATTTGAGTGTGCAAAGTCTAAGAAAGCTTACAAAGCTCCCCCTAAGACAAAGCACTCAAACTTGATAGGAATAGAATAATAGAATAAGACATAAACCGAGAAGCATATATCATATATAACTTATCATATCAGTTCAACTACTTATTAGAGAAAAATAAAATGACAAACATGCATATGCAGACAAGAGAATACTTTCAAAAACTGACTTATATATATATTTAATTCTCTCCATTCTCCCCTTTTTTTTGTCATCAGACAAAAAGGTAAGAGAAGTGGACCATCATTGTCAGTAAAAAAAAAAATCAAAAGAAAGAAACTTAAGAAGATGGAGGAGGTGGAGGAGGAGGGTTTGGATTAGGGTTTGGGTTTGGTGGAGGGACAGGGATTTGTGTTGGCAGATTCTAACTTTGTTGGAAGCTCAGCATGATATTCATCATCTGGTTCATCATCATATTAGTTGGAGCCAGGGCTTCTGCAACTTGTTCCCTCACTTGCTCTTTGACCTCAACTTTTACTCTCTCCTCTACAATTCTTCCAATAATTTCTTCAGAGTTTGGAGGCAGTGAGAGTGTTGGTCTTGAACTTTCAGTACTTTCCTGAGCAATAGCTGGACTTGACAAAGTGTCCAAAGCTCTTGAAGTTTGAAGTTGCTCTGATGGATGAAGTATAGTCAAAGCCAGTGGCTGAGATGATTGCTTCTCAGAAGTGCTTGGCCTAGAATCAGACTCAGCAACTTCTTCATTCTCAACAGTTCGATGAGCATATTCAATTTCCATAGCAGAATCTTCTACAATGATTTCTTCTTCAGTGTGCTAAGAAGGTGGAGAAGGTGGAGGTGAGTCAGTGATTTGCAGAATAGGTGGGGGCAGCTCTTTAGCCCAGTGGATTTCTTCTTCTTCATAGATAGGACTGATGGTAGGAACACCCAAAATGTCCTTATAAATAAAGTGTCTGAAATTGGACAGTCCACACTTGCCTCTGACCTTGGGAATAAACTTTTTCTGTTCTGAAGTTAAACCAGATGAAGAGGCTTCTTCTATGCATTTCATAATGTGAGCTTTCCAGATATCAACAGCCACATCTTCCTGAATAAGCTCAATAGGTTGTGCCAACCAAAAGTCTATAATATTCTGATCTGTGTCGCCAACATCATCAGGGTTTATCATGCAGGACTCTAGAAAAGGCATCTTTCCAGTGTTCCTTTGCTTCTTCTTGTCCTTGTCCTTGTTCAGATCTATCATTGGAAGTCTTGGACAAAGCATGTAGGGCTTGATTCCAATCTTTGTGTCCTTCAAGGTATGTCTCAACCATGTTAAAGGCACAAAGTTAGCAGCCCTTACAACCCGGAAGAGCTCAAATTTTGACTTCAGCATGTCATACATAATGTGATCAATGATGTCAGATGCCTTGCCATATTCCCTAGGATGGATGAAGGTTTCCCACTTTGTCTTGTTATCCATAATGATGGGAACGTGTGTGTAGGATCTAGACCTTTTGTATATTACATCTTGCAGTTCTTTCTTAGCTGGATCCTTAGACCAGTTAGAAATTATATGTCTCTCTACACCATCAGTGAAGGGTTTGAAGGGAGGGTATTTAACAAGGTTTGGGTAATTTTTTTTGCGAGGAAATTTTTGTTGTGGTAGGTGAGTAATGAGAGGTCCAAGTCTATTGAAAATTTTGGATGGAGGAGGGCCAGGTGGACTGTTATGGTGAGGTCTATACCAGGGTTTGATAACTGTTTCTGATTCATACTCATATTCAGGAAGGGGGTACCAGGGCCCGTTTGAGATAGGTTCTGGTGCATGAGTATGGTATAAAATTCTCCAATCCCTCTTTACTTTAGCTAATGATTCAGATTTGCCATCATAAAGTTCAGAGGGGGGAGTGTATGGAAATGGTATCTTTTTCATCTTAGGGAAGGGGGCACCAAGGATAATGCCATCATCTGGTTGGTTAAACTAGGGATCATCCTCAGGTATTAAAGGTGGGAATTGTGGTTGTTGTGGTGAGGCTATTTGTGGTTGGTCAAGGTTAGTGTTTTGTGGTGAAGGTGGTGAGGGTACATAAACATCATTAGGTGCAGAGACAATATCCATTCTATCCTCTAGGCTAGAAACCAAGGCATCTACTGCTAATTGAATAGGATCATTAGCAGGAAGAGTTACCTCAGAGGTCATAGTAGCCTTGGCTTTCCTTTGAGGTTGTTGTCTTCTTGTAGGAATGGCAGCACCAGCAGCCTTTTGTTTCTTCAAAATGGCACTTATGGGAACTCTGTCCTCATCATCTTCATCATCTTCATTATGAGATAAGACCAAGTTCCTTGTCCTTTTCTGAGTTCTGGTAGGTTAAGGGACCTCAGCAGTAGGTTCCCTAATAACAATGCCAGCAGCAGGCTTCTTAGAAACTCTTGTCCTAATAGCCACAGTTTTTCCCCTGAAAGTTCTCTTCACACCAAGAACTTCAGCATTGTTCTGCTTAATTTGTTCCTCTTTGACTTTGAGCAATTCTTCTTGCTTGGCTAGGGCAATTGCAGTGTAAGTACTTAAGTTCATGTTGGCAATGTTCATTTTGTCAAAAATAGCAATTGACATGCCCTTCTCTGGCAGAATCCTTTCTTGTTCTTCAGTCGGCTTAGAAGCAATACAATCATAGAGATTTTGTGACTTGAATATTTTTTATAAAAGATGACAATAAGGAATTCCAGAGAGCTTTCTTCTATTTGCCACAGCATCTCTGAATCTTCTATAAAGAATTCTGGGAAGATTGATTTTTGTCTCTGTAATGAGATGGCAAAGGCAAAACTTGTGTAGAGCAGGCAAGTTATCCTTTGACCATGTTTTATGCAAAACAACCTTATTCAACATCTGATGAAGAATGTGGACGTCATCCGTCATTTCTACCGACTTCCATGAATGATTTCTCACGGTGTCTTGTCTCATTAGCAAAGCAGATATCACTTCTGAGCCACCAAGATCCTTCTCCCAAGTTTCAGTAATCACTATTCCTTCTTGAGCTCAAATTATTGCCTCAGAGATGGTCTTTTCAGAGACAACTGTTCTTTTTCCAACAACGGTTCCGAAAATTTCAGCAACTGTTACTTAAGAGTTCCTCCAGAAAGCCCTAATCAGGTCTGGGAAAATAGAAACCCTTTCCATGAACATACCGTCCCAACCAGTGGCGAAGATATTCTTGCTTACATCTAGGTTGAAATCCTTCAATATTCCGAAATCAAAATGATGTTCAATGCCATGCTTCAATTTTTCCACATTGAAATTCTCAGAAGCAGAAGCCATTGTTGATGAAAGAGGGTTAGGGTTTTGCAAGTCAGAAAACAGAGAGTTGAAGTAAGAGTTTGAAGATGAAGGTTAACAAAAAGTATCCTCAGAGGGAAAGAGTTTCGTTTTAAAGGTTTTTAAATTCAAAGGGTTTTTCTTTTGGAAATAAATCAAAAAGAAAAAGTTTGACAATACATGTCATAAAAGATAACACGGCTTTGTTATTTTGAAAAGGAAAAAGAATTTAGATGGAATTACTGACTCAGCAGAAAGAATATATGATAAATTTGTCTTAGAGACAAAATAAATGCAGTTAATAAATAATGTATAGACGAGATCAAGCATAAAGCAAGCATGGACGCGGCATGCAGTGGACGCACATTAAAACCATGTAATAAACTTGTAGTGCTTACATACATCAATAACAAAATTTCTCAAGGCTGAATAACATAATCAATCCACACATAGCATGTTGAGATGTTTTCTAATAAAAATAAATCTGTCCTCAGCAAGAGGTTTAGTAAAGATATTTGCCAATTGATGGTCAGCATCTACAAATTGTATATCAATAACACCTTTTTGTACATAATCTCTTTTAAAATGGTGTTTAATCTCTATATGCTTAGCTCTAGAATGCAGTATTGGATTCTTAGATAAGTTAATTGTAGCAGTATTATCACACATAAGTAGAATACTACTTACAAACACATTGTAGTCCCCCAATTGATGTTTGATCCATAGGAGTTGTGAGTAGCAACTAGCAGCTGAAATATACTCAGCTTCAGCAGTTGATAATGCAATGGTACTTTGTCTTTTGCTTGACCATGAGATAAGATTAGCTCCAATGAAGTGACATCCTCCACTGGTACTTTTTCTTTGAATTCTATCTCCAACATAGTTAGCATCACAAAAGCCAACTAATCTGTAATCTTCATTTTTCTTAAAGCACAAACCCAGATTAGTAGTACCTTTCAAATATCTAAATATTCTTTTAACTGCTGATAAGTGAGATTCTCTAGGATTAGATTAAAATCGAGCACATAAACAAGCACTGAATATTATACCAGGTCTAGACGCCGTAAGATATAGAAGAGATCCTATCATACCTCTGTATACCTTTTGGTCTACATTTTTCTCTTTATCATCTTTGTTCGGTATGGACGTGGGATGCATAGGGGTATTCATTGATTTGCAATCATCCATTTTGAACTTCTGGTTTGATAGATGTACACCTCGTCCATAGTTTGTTTAACTTGAAGTCCAAGAAAGAACTTGAGTTCTCCTATCATGCTCATTTCAAATTCTTTCTGCATTAACTTAGAAAACTCTTTGCATAGAGATTCGTTAGTAGCACCAAATATGATATCATCAACAAATTTGCACTACTATAAAATTGGATTTAATGGACTTTCTAAACAAGTTTGTTACAACCTTTCCTCTATTAAAGCCATTTTCCATTAGAAATGAACTTAACCTATCATACCAAGCTCTAGGGGCTTGTTTTAGGGCATATAAAGCTTTCTTAAACTTATATACATATTCAGGTTGGGTTTCACTTTCAAAACCCGGAGGTTGCATTACATATACTTCTTCATTAATAAAACCATTTAGAAAAACACTTTTTACATCCATTTGAAACAGCATTATATTGTGATGTGCAGCAAAGGAAAGTAAAATCCTAATTGCTTCTAATCTAGTAATAGGTGCAAAAGTTTCAGTGTAATCTATACCTTCTTCTTGAGAATAATCTTGTGCAACCAGTCTTGCTTTGTTTCTTACAACCTTACCATTCTCATCAAACTTGTTTCTGTAGATCCATTTTGTTCCTATAACATATTTGTCTTTAGGTAAGGGTACCAGAGTCTAGACATTACTTCTCTCAAACTGATTTAGTTCTTCTTGTATAGCTAGAATCCAACCATTGTCCAGCAGAGCCTCGTCTACTGTCTTTGGTTCCAACTCAAATACTAGTGCAGTATCTTCATGCTCTCTGAAAGTTGATCTGGTTCTCAGCTTATCATTTGGGTTTCCAATGATTTGATCTGGTGGATGATAATTCTTGAAATGCCAAGATATCTGAACATTGTCTTGTTGAGATGATTCTGGTTGTTGAGGAGGGTCTTCCACTTGATCATCAGCTTTTACCTCTGTTGTCTCTCCTGAGATATTTAAATCATGATCTGCAAAAACTTCATCTAGCTCTGATAATTTCTTATCAGGCTGCTTGTCATCAAACTCAACATGTATACATTCTTCTACTATTAGAGTTCTAGAATTATATACTCTAAAGCCTTTTGATGTTTCAGAATATCCTAATAGGATTCCATTGTCTACTTTTGCATCAAACTTACCAAGTTGATCTTTAGTATTTAGAATATAGCATTTGCAACCAAAAGGATGAAAATATGAAATGGTGGGTTTTTGTCCTTTCCACAATTCATAGGGAGTCTTATTTAGGATTGGTCTAATGTATATTCTGTTCTCAATATAGCAGGGAGTATTAACAGCTTCAACCTAGAAGTGTCTAGGGACAGAGTTGTCATTGAGCATAGTTCTAGCCATCTCTTGAAGAGATATGTTCTTTCTCTCTACCACACCATTTTGCTGTGGTGTTCTAGGTATTGAGAAGTTGTGAAGAATACCACTTTCTTCACAGAACTTATGAAATAGCTCATTTTCAAACTTCCCCCATGGTCACTTCTGATTGAAGTGATACACATGCCTTTTCATTCTATACACGTTTACAGAATATAGAAAAGATCTTGAAGGACTCATCCTTGTGAGCTAGGAACAGAACCCATGTCCACCTAGTGTAGTCATCTACAATGACTAGAGCATATTTCTTACCACTGATAGAAGCAGTTCTTGTTGGACCAAAAAGATCAAGGTGTAGCAGTTCTAGTGGTCTATTGATACTAACAACATTCTTAGATTCAAAAGAACATTTGACTTGTTTTCCCTTTTGACATGCATCACAGAGAGCATCAGATTTGTACTTAAGGTTTGGTAGCCCTCTCACAAGGCTATGCATATTTAGCTTTGAGATTAATCTCAAGCTTGCATGACCTAGCCTTTTATGCCAAATCCATCGCTCATCTTCAATGGACACTAAACATGAAACACTTTGATTTGAGAGGTCCTCCAAGTCAATTTTATACAAATTGTTTTGCCTCTTAGCAGTGAATAAAATTGATCCATCATTTTTCTTGACATTACACATGTTCTTATTAAAAGAAACGTCATATCCACTATTACATAATTGACTTATGCTCAACAGATTATGTTTTAAACTATTCACTAAAAGAACATTATCAATTGAGGGAAAATGATGTTTACCAATTTTACCTATACCAGTGATCTTCCCTTTCTGGTTTCCTCCAAATGTCACCTAGCCACCATCTTTATGTCTTAGGTCTTGGAACATACACCTTTCTCCCGTCATGTGACGTGAGCACCCACTGTCCAAGTACCAGGATGTTTGTTTCTTTCCTGTTGTTAAGCAGATCTGCAACAGGTATTATCTTATCCTTAGGTACCCAAACTGACTTGGGTCCTTTCTTGTTAGTTTTCATTGGACGCGAATGTTTAACATGCTTATTATGTATGCATCTATATGTAGCATGCCTACTTTTTCCACACACTTTGCAGAAGGTGTTGGATGGGCTTGACTTAGCTTTAACATAATTAGTTGGAGGTTTTGAAGCTCTATGTTGTATATGTGGTTTTCACTTATTATGAGACGCCTCATTCTTCTCCTTGTCATAACCAAGGCCAGATTTATCATATGATGACCTAGAGTACCTTAGAATAAGACTGAGCTTATCCGAGCCACCTACAAACTTTGACAGAGTGTCTGTCAAATATGTTACATCTTGTTTCAATTTTGCAACTTCACAAGAATTGTCAGGCTCACATTCTAGTATGTTAGTTAGACTGACATTCTCTGATTTTAGCTTATCATTTTCTTGTGCTAAGTTTTGTTTTTCAATGCAAACTCTATCATACCCTTTAGTTAATTTTGCAAACTTCTTTTTAAGACTTTTGTATTCATGAGACAGTATGGATGATTCATGCAATAATTCATCAAAAGCATTTTTAAGAGTGGACGGGTCAGAATCCATTACCTCATCATCATTGTATTCATTCTCTGATGATGTGTCAGCCATGAGACAGATATTTGCCTCTTCCTCAGCTTCATCTTCCTCATCAGATGAAGATAAGTCTAAATCCTCCCAAGTTGCCATTAAGCCCTTCTTTTTCTTAAAGAACTTCTTCTTCTCTTTTAGGTCAGGGTAGTCAGCTTTGAAATGGCCAGGCTTCTTGCATTCAAAGCATAAGGGTGGACCTTTTTCCTTGGAGTCTGATTTCTCCTTGGAAAACTTCTTGTTGAACTGCTTCCTTCTGAAGTTACCTTTCTTTCTCCACAGGTGTTAAATTTTCCTGGAGATGAAAGATAATTCATCTTCATCTAATCCTTCATCACTATCTGAAGGTTCAACATCATCTGAAGATTCGGCAGCTTTAAGGACTTTTGATGAACTGGCTTTCTTTACCTTTAAGGCAATAGACTTTCCTTTTCTGGAATTGTCTTCTTCATTCAGTTCAAGTTCATGAACCTTGAGTGACCCGAGAAGCTCTTCCAGAGAAAGAGTATTAATATTTTTAGCTTCCTGAATAGCAGTAACCTTTGGTCTCCATTGCTTGGAAAGACTTCTCAAAATCTTTCTAATATGATCTCTATTTTCATAGATTTTTCCAAGAGATCTGAGACTGTTGGTGATTGTTTGAAATCTTCCAAACATTTGATCTATAGTCTCATGATCAGCCATTTTAAAAAGCTCATACTGATGAACCAGCATGCTTATTGTTGACTCCTTCACTTGAGATGAACCTTCATGAGCAAGAGCCACAGTATCCCAGATTTCTTTAGCTGTGTTGCAGCTGTGAACTTTGTCATGTTCTGATCTGGTGATGGAACACATCAAATAATGTTTTGCTTTGAGAATAAGTTGATGTTTAGCCTTTTGATCTGCAGTCCAATCTGCTTTAGCAATGGCTACTCCATTTTCACCTCTTGGCTCAGTATAGCCATTCTCAATCAGTTCCCAGATGTCTAAATTTTGTGCATCCAAGAAGGCCATCATCCTCTTCTTCTAGTAGTCATAACCAGTTCCATCGAAGAGATGAGGTCTGTTGATAGCGTGTCCTTCTGCATCCATGGTTGTTGGATTGTACTCCCTCAGCACTTGTTAGATGCTCAACCCTTTCGAGGCTGAGCTCTGATACCAACTGAAGTTGACACAGGCAAACACAAGAAGGGGGGTTGAATTTTGTTTGTTAATAATTTTAGAAAACAATCTTTTTTAAAACAGTTTTCTCAAATGAGGATTAAAGGCAGAAGCACACACACAAAGAAAGATCCTTTTTAAAGACTTAACAAAATCAAGTTCAAATCCCCATAGTTAGTATAAACAAATAAAACTGAGCAGATAAGGGATTAGAAGATTCACGCAAGTCGTTTTATCCTGGTTCACTCTCTTCCAACCAAGAGCTACGTCCAATCCCTTCTACTTGAAGGTTCATCTCCACTATTTTCCAAATAGATGACAACAAGTATTCAACACCTCTCCAGGCTACAAGTATTCCTTTCTTACCAAGCCTCTTCAGGCTCTAACTCTAACAAAGAGATTTGGTTTCTTTTGATCTTCTAACTCACTATGTGTGAGGGTATGAAAGTTTAAGATCAGTTGAATATTATAGCAATATTCAAGCTAAGGTATTACAGACTTTTGCTCTTGAATGAATAGATAATATTGAGCTCGTAAATGGCAAATGTTTTTCTAGCAAGATTTCAGTATTTGCAAAAGTCATTTCTTCAATAGATGAGGTCTTCTATTTATAGTGACCTTTCTCTTCACTTGAAATGCTTCAATGGTTGTTTTTGAATTTTTTCGTTTAGGGATAGAATCAAATGCATAATATCCGTTGTGACTCATAGCTTGCTCGTGGCCATTTTGAGATGTACTATAGGTTATCATTCTTGCACAAAACGGGTACACCTCTGAGCAATTGCAACTTGAAAATTGTCTTACCTCCCTTGTACAAATTCCAGCTATTCCAGCGTTAAAGGTGACATGGTACAAGGCGTCTTGCATTGTACTATTTTGCTTTTACATTTCCTCATTTGTACTATGTCTCTATCAATGAAACAAGGCAACAAAACCGTTAAACAAATAAGAAGGACCAACATATACTTGAAATAAATATCAATTATTTGAAATAAATACTTCTATGTGGTCGAGATAGTTTTTCTAATTATATCAATGATTCACGGTGAAGAGGAGCTCGTCTACTCAACATAGTGCGTCTATACGCTCATAGTTAAAAACTCTTTTTAGCTCGTCTAGTGACGTAGCAAATTCTGCTCGTCTACTATCAAGTCTTTGGACTTGCTATATATCGATGAGTAACTTAGATCTCCATCTATTGACGTGGCACTCAAGCTCGTCTACTCTTAGTAGTTAAACATTCTCGTCTACTAAGACTATTCTGTATTCCGTCTATTCAACCATATTAACATAAATAAATATACCATTCATTTTGAGTAGCTCGTCTACATGGGTGGACGCGGATATTAATAAACTCTTTCGAGGTTTCCATAACTTATTAAATTTCGAATGTCCCTACAAGACTAGATAGAGCATATTAGATCTTAACTAACACTTTGCCATACAAATTTAATCCATTTTGTTAACATCAAAACCCATAGATTATTTAATCCAAATTGCTTTGGTTCCAACATAAGTGTTGAGAGGGCTTTGCCCCCTTAAATGTTTTTTTCGGGCTATATTCAGATTAATCGGAGTCCAATGTGAACTCTAAATATCAAGGGTCTCATAAAAATCCAAATTAAAAGGTCTGCTTAGTAGAATACACAGAAACAAGAGTGGGAAGTGGGGACAATGAAATTTTTTCTTCTACTTTCTTAAATAGAGAACTGTACAACGTCACCACGCATTCATTGAGAAGCTTTTAGTCAATTAACTTCTATACTGCACTATGGGCTAATGGATCCCCTGTATAAAAGACATGCATAAAACGTGTTTGCTGTAACATACGTGTTTTAGAATCTTAGATTATATGTTTGTTGAGTATGTTTAAGTGTTTGATAGTATGCTTAAGAGTTACAGGATCTTTTGGCTTTGAATCGGACGAACGCGAAAATCGCCATTTCTGACTAGACAGCATGCTCAAGCGTGCCAGGACCCAACGTGCTAGTGTGGGCACGCTCAAGCGTGGCCTCTAGGAACGTTAGAGCGTTCTCTGTGACACACTCTACGAGTAAACGATCTCCTCAGGATCACTCCTCAACAAGCTGTTCATCATCCTCTGCATAATCTAAGTACATGCAAAGAAAAAATAACAAATAGGGAGTAAGAAATCATTTGTATAAACATAAACGACATTAGGATAGTTAGCAAGATGTTCACACAGCAAGTAACATATCATTGTATAACAATAACAATTTATAACATATCATATTTCATCATAACATATAAAATAAAACATGTTATGCAATGCAGTGCGGTCTTATACATACGCGAGGAAGGTAATCAAAAAAGAAAGAAGACAAGTTCTTCTTTCTTTCATCACTTAGGAGCCTTGCGAGATGAAAGTCTCATGAACGGTTTTGAATAAGAGAAAGAAGTGAGAAATCCTCTTTTCGACTCTAACTCTTTCACTCCAGTCATTGCTTTTCTTTCTGTTACTTTGAAAGTAGCTGCTTCAGCTTCAGCCACTCGGATTTTCGATATTCCTTTTTATTTCTCATCAAACGAATGGCATCTTCTTCTGGAAATCCTACTTTAATACTCCATATGCATGTGGATCCACAACTAACTCAGGAAGACGATTTTGGAGTTACATATCCACATTGGCCAGTGGAGAAAACCTTCAGGTAGAAGGGACTGGATGTAGCTCTCGGTTGGAAAAGAGTGAACCAGGATAAATCACTTGTGTGAATCTTCTATCCCTAATCTTTTACAGTATTTATTTATACTAACTGTGGGGACTTGAATATGAGTTTGTTATCTTCTTAAAAATGTTTTCTTGTTTGTGTGTTGCTTATATTGTTTTGCTAGCAAAAAGGTTTGAGAAAAGACTTTTGAGAAAAACTGTTAAGAAACACAATTCAACGCCCCTTCTTGTGTTTCCCCGTGTCAACTTCAGAGGGGTAATTATTACCCCACTCTTAATGGGGTATCAGAGAAGAATGTTGTTTTTTGAATACAGAATAGGTGTTCGACACTGTATATGTATACTAATTTTTATCGGGCCAGGTTTCGAGTGAGAGAGAAAGTCATACGGTATTCGGAATAAGGTGTCGTGAATCTATTCAAAAATCATTTCTGATAAGAGAAATCACCTAAAAATAGAGATAGCAAAACGGGCCAACCCGCATCGCCCCGCCATTGACCCGTCGAAAGCGGGGTGGGTCGGGTTGACCCGCCTTGGTAAAATGGGTTGCATAGCTCAACCCACCATTTAACAATAGTTTGACGGGTTGAACGGAATGAACTATATACAAAGATATATAATCCTAATGGGTGGGTAATTGAAAACTAAAATATAGTAATATACATACAAATAATTAGTGAATTGAGTGGACTAACTAATGACTTTGTAGGTGGGAAAACTTAAAATAATTTAGCATAAAAAATTAATTTTTAAAAACAAGTGGGTTGACAGATCAACCCGCCCCACCTTGTCCTCAACTCATTTTCTTGGTAGGTTACACAGAACGGGTCAAAGTGGGTTGGTAAATTGGGGACCTATACCCAATCCATCAAAAATAACGAGTTAAACGGGTTCTTCCATCGGACCAACCCATTTTGTTATCTTTACCTAAAAAGACCGCCCATAGACACAATATAATACCGTTGTCCAAAAGCATATCCATTTTCTATTTTTTCTTCATCATAATAAGTACATCAAATCTGCTAAATCCGGATCAAAACCATCTAAGATTACGCCACGTCTCGAAAACAGGAAAGTTCACGTGCCTCCCCCATTCGCCACACACAGCTGGGTAAACCTTCTATGCTTTTCCTTTCCATATATCCATTTTCCACCTACCACCTTGCCTCCCAAATCATCCTCAATCACCTCCTCACCGTTCGATACCATCCTCTAACGGATCACCGTCTAGAAAAATCGCAAGAACACCCATTCTCGGTTTCCGTAATGCAGCCTATAACTCCCTTCTATTAATTCATTGCGTTTTTCTAGCCGAAAGTTCAGTTGAGATGACTCAGATGAGGATTTTAGAATTATTCCACTTGGAACCATCTCTTGTGGATAAAGCTTCTCCTTTTTCTTTTTCGCTTTTTTCACTCTTTGGGGTTTCTTTTTTGCTTTTCCTTTCTTCTCTTCTCTTTTCATTCATTGCCGAGTTGAGTTTCCTTATTTTCAATAAAAAATGGCTGAGGTTTTGATCAAAACGAACTTGGTTTCTTCTTGGAATGGCCACAAACAACAGCTTCACCACCATCATGGCAATGTTCCCAAGACTCTTAACTTCGGTTCTGGTGCTTCTTTCACTGTGAAAAGGTTCCCTTCTCTGAAGCTGAAATCTCATGTTCCTAGATCTTCATCGTTTTCATCTGAATTTCATGGCAAAAATCTTGTCTTTCGTGTGACTAAAGGAATACCCAAAAGTGGGAAATCGCTATTTCGAGCTTCAACTACATCTCAGGTTGGTGCAATACCCTAAATTTTTTTTTTAAGCTCTGATTTTTTTTTTTTTTTTTGTAAATTTGAAGACCCTTTTGATTGTTAGAAATTTTCTGAATTTTTCACAATTTTTTAGGAACTTCTTTTGTTATTCCGAGAATTTTGTTGAAAATTGTTGATTTTTTAAATTGTCATAGAGGTCTCTTTTGCGAAAATTAAAACCCTTTTAATCGTTAGAATTTTCTAGTAAACCCTTCTATTTTTCAAAAATAAAAAATGTTGGAAATTGTTGATGTTCTCATTTTCGTAATCTTGCCCCTATTATGGAATTTGCAGATGGGTCTAAGAAGTGGGAAAGCTCAGAAATGGTGGGAAAAGGGGCTTCAACCCAACATGAGAGAGGTGTCTTCAGCGCAAGACCTTGCTGACTCTCTTTTCAACGCAGGGGACAAACTGGTTGTTCTTGATTTTTTCTCTCCTGGTTGTGGAGGCTGCAGAGCCCTTCATCCTAAGGTATTATTAATCTTTACCCTTTTTTTACTATTGACTCACAGATCTACATCATGTCTATGACTCTGCATGATGTCATATTTTTCAATTTTTCAGTGAGAGTCCCGATAATAATATGGCCTGAATAGTAGTTATAAGTGGAGGAAAACCCTCAATTCATGTGTTAGCATTTGGGGTCGACCGTTGAGTTACGCCTAAATCTAAATTCTAAGATTTTTATCCCAAAAGTTAAGATTTTGTTTTGGTTTTTATGGCAGATATGTCAGCTGGCAGAAATGAATCCTGATGTTCAGTTCCTTCAGGTGAACTATGAGGAGCATAAATCTATGTGTTACACGCTTAATGTCCACGTCCTTCCCTTCTTCCGCTTCTATAGAGGGGCTCATGGTCGTTTATGCAGCTTTAGCTGTACCAATGCTACGGTTAGTGTACATGCTATTGCTAATTTGCTATATATGTCAAATATGTCAATTCATCTTTTTATTCAATTGCATGGTTTATCTTAAATGGATTCATATACTATACATGTTTGAAATTTAGGTAGCATAGCTTTTTTTTTTTTTTTCAGGAGATCTGACCTCTTTTACTTAATCACTTTGCTTTATTGGCATTTAACCGATTGTCCATTATACTTATTTTAGCTTTGAAACCAAAGACTCAAACATTTGCTACAATATTTGAGTCATAGATGTTTAAAAGCATTTTTTCCAATATGATTGTTTATGGACTGTTTTCTACTCCTTGTTTTAACAATATTCAATTTGAAAATAACTGATCAAGGTTGATTTAATCACAGATCAAGAAGTTTAAAGATGCATTGGCCAAACACACCCCAGATAGATGCAGCCTGGGCCCAACCAAAGGATTGGAGGAGAAAGAGCTCCTAGCTCTGTCTGCTAACAAAGATCTTTCTTTTACTTACACACCAAAACGAGAACAACCTGTGCATTCCCTTGAACAAGAAGAGTTGGCAGAAGCTGAACCATCTCCTCTAAGTTCAGAGTCCCTTCATTTGCCTCCAATAACCCCAAATTCTTCTGAGGTCTCCAAGGAAAGAACCCTGGTCATCGCCGGGAGATGATGTGGTCGGTTTATTAGCAACCCCATCTCCTGAATTTTCATCCCTTGTACAGTATGTTTTGGGCAACCTTACATTATATAATATGAAGATACCATTAAATGGTAGGTCATATTGTATGTTTTCCTAAAGGTGGATGGATTTTATTTTTATTTTCCATCCATGCTTGTTGATATTGAAGAAATTAGAAGCAGTATCTGAATAATTATTAGTTACTGTTTTTGTGTATTGGAGAATCCCACCCTTTTCTTGTGAAGAAGTTCTAATTTTTGTTCTATTTTTAAGCCGATTATTTCTTCTGCAAGTTTTATTCTTTTTCCCCAGTTTTGAAGAAGCTGAAGTTGTTAGTAATGGCAAGATTCAAAAGTTAGGGGGTTGAGCATTTCCAACCATAGAACCCAATTTGGGTTCTTAACTCTCTTTTAGTGGGTCCTACAATACCACAAAGGATTTAAGAACACTCATTAGTTTTAACTCCAATGGTAGAACTCAACTTGGATTCTTAACATGCTTTTAGTGGGTCCATTTTCTCCTATTTTCTTCCCTTTATTTCCTTTTTCCCTTTTTTAATTATTTTTTAATGGCTAAGAACCAGAACCAGTTCTTCTACAAGAACTGTTTTCCACCCTGGCTGCCAAGTCAGCCAACTCCAATGGCAGAAAATTTAAGAACGAGTTCTTAGCCATAAGAACCTCATGAAGAACTATCCTTAAAGATGGTGTATTTATTGTTATTTTTCTAGTGAACTTAATTGGTGCCAGTGAACTACTTGTTTGGTTAATATCTATATGGAAGGAGGAATGGAATATTCGTATGTGGAACATATTTCTTTATAGATGAACAGAAACAAAATATTGTGGATAAACCTAGCATGGCTAAGATCTAAGATATGCAGGATCCACTTCCAACAGAAAAAGGCAACAGTAATGTTGTCTTCTCCTTCCATGTTATGACCCCACTGCACATAGAAAGTCATATCTGTTTCAAACAATCTAAAAGGGAAAGATAATGGAAACTTAAAGAAATCACGTTTTTATGCTACGCAAAAGATAAAATGAATCTTAGTGTGTTTGGATAAATGATTGATAAAAGTGATGTTGAATTGAATTTATTTTGTAAAATTGACTGGTTACAACGAGTTTGAAATGAAGTAATTTATGTTTGGATGTTTTTATTTTAAAAGCAAGTTTGATGTAAAATTTGGTATAAATTTTTCAACCCAACGCAATAGTTACTTTTTGTTGCATTTAGCCAAAATCATTTTTGAAGGCAAAATCAATTCTACCTGATATTAATCAAACACCTTATTTTTACTAAAATCGTATTTGATGGGGGATAGAATCAATTTTGAAAGTTTCCTACTTGAAACCAAATACAGTAACACTTAGATTAAGTGTTAGTTTGGTTTAGATTTTGAAGTATCCAAAATCACGGCGCAAGTGATTTTGGGATTCTAAAGTTCTATTTGTTATTAATTTAGCGTCCAATAAAATCAATTATGAGTTTGGTAGAACTAATTTTAAGAGAAGTAAAAATTTCTAACTTCTCCGTTGAGAATAATTGATTCTATGTGAGGAATCCACAATATTCCTTATATTTACATTTTAGAAGTGATTTTACTTTATCATTCAAACAAAACCAATTCTTCTAAATTCCCTTTTAAAATATCATTATCAAATATAAATCAATTTTTTTACACTCAATTGTTTAAAATCAACTCTTTTAAAACCGATTCTTTTGAAATTAATTCTATCAAAATCTAAAACAATTCCTTTGACAAAATTACATCCTAGTTGGGTTGGAAATGAATATATATATATATATATATATATATATATATATATATATATATATATATATAAAGACACACACACACATACCAGACTATTTGCTTCCCCAATTAACTACCCATCTACCTCTGTTTTCTTTGTAGGTGGGAAGTTGGGTTCCCCAATACCGACTTCCTAATAGTTTTTTCTTTTTAAGTTGTTATTAAATCATTCAAAAATGAAAAAGAAAATATAAGTGAGAAGTGGGCATTCTTAAAGTCGACTTCTCAACATAATAATAATAATAATAAATCACATTAGGAAGTCAGCACCTTCAAAGCCGACTTCCCACCTAAAGTAAAAAAAAAAAAAGGTGTATTTTGGTATTTAATCTACAAAAATGGTATTTTGGTATTTAATCTAAAAACTCAATAATGAGTCACAAATTGTTACCCGCACCAATAAAAAAATTCAATATAATTCAAAATATGAAAAAACATGGTAGAAAAATGCAAATTTTAAAATATTGAAAAGCTCAAAAAATTGATATGAAATCTTAGCCCGGGCTGACCTTTTACTTGTATCTCTTGTTATTTGTCACCCTTCTTTGATAGTATTGAAGCCGGGGGTTGCCATCTTTTGTTTGGTGTAGGGATGGGAATAGGTTAGGCAGAGCTAGGCCCCAACTGGCCGGAGCTTGGCCTGCATTCCAAAATCGAGGTCTGAGTTTGATCTATTAGCCTGATATAGGCCAATTTTTAAGGTTTGAGTCTGGCCTACTTTAAAGCCTGACCTGGCCTGAAAGCTTATTTAAAAGCCTATTTATCAACAAGGCCTTTAAATATGTCTCCACCTAAAAATAGGTCATAAGCCTTCACTTGTAAATAGGCTCGTATGCCTTTAATGATAAAGAGATTGATAGCCCTATACTGATAAATATGTCAGTAGGCCTTCATCATAAATAAATAGGCAAGTAGGCCACTATAAGGCCAATAGGCCTTTACTTTCAAAGATGATTTTTTTTACAAAAGAAAAGTTAAGCAATTTCATTAATAATGAAGAACGCAATAGATCCGGTAACATCATCACAAATTTGGAGAATAGTAATATATGTAGTCACCCCTAACAAAGAGAGAGCAACTACATGGGCTTTCCTCCTACCAAACTCTACCAAAGAGTTGTTAACAAAAGATGATAAAAAAACTTCTACAATTTGAAATAACAGTCCTATAATTAGCTTGGTCTTTTTGAAGGAGATCTATGTTGGCCGTGGCAATCATACCCAAGAGGGGGGTGAATTGGGTTTTAAATAAAAATGATAACTTTTTCGATAAATAAAAACCTTTTGAAACTTTAAACAGAATTAGCAGCGGATATGAAATTCTTTTCAGATTAAAACGTTATCGCGTGCAAGTAAAAACGTTTTTGCTAATGATAAAGCAAAAGTAAAAGAGATAGGGATAAGAAGATTGACACAGCGATATATCCTGGTTCGGCCACAGACTACCCACGTAGCCTACGTCCAGCCCCAAGGCAATACCACCAAGGATTTTCAATCAACTCTAGTTTTTAACAGGATTAACTAGAACCTTTACAAAACAGAGAACCCTTAACACAAATCTCAGGACATACCATCCCTTGTGTAAGAGCCTCAAACACTAGCTTTTAAACAGGCGCAGCTAGAACCTTTTACAAATCAGAGAACCCTTAACACAAATCTTAGGACATACTATCCCTTGCGTAAGAGCCTCAAACACTAACTTTTAAACAGGCGCAGCTAGAACCTTTACAATGAAGAGAACCCTTAACACAAATCACAGGACATACAATCCCTTGTGTAAGAGCCTCAAAAATATCCCAAGAGATATACCCTCTCTTGTAAGAATAGTAATTAAAAGAAGGTTTGAGTCAAACCGACTCTTACCAATATAAAGCACTCTAATTAGTGCAGATAAAAACAATTTGAAGCACAAGATACAAGAACACCTATATGGTGTGTAGAACTCTCAAAATAATATGGTCAAAGTGATAGTGTAAGAGGAGTAGTATAGAAAAATGATTTTCAGAGTTTTAGCACAGAGAAATAGTAAAGTTGTATCTTATGATGGCTGCCTAACATTTCTTTTATAAGTGAGGAGTGATGGTCTAAAGAAAATAGGTCAAGCCTCTTTAAAATTCATTTCTGTCGCGTCATAATCGATTATTGCAAAGGCATAATCGATTATTTAAAGTATTTTCAGGAAGCGTACATTTGGACAGAATAGGCATAATCGATTATACGAATCGATTACGAGTCCACTGACTTTCACATAAAAGGCATAATCGATTACATAATCGATTAAGAGTTTTCTGTTTGAAGATCATTGAAAGGCAGTAATGACATAATCGATTATACAAAGTATATAATCGATTATTCAATTTCAAATTCAAAACTTAACGGCTTTAATTAAAATCAATACTCATTAAACTCATTTAAAGCCTTTTAATTCATATCATAATCGATTATTGGTTTCCCATAATCGATTACGGCTCGAAGCACATTTGAATTTGAAAATCTTAACAATTAATATTATGATTACTCATTAAGCACAATTAATTGTCAGATATAAAACATGTTTAAAATGTTTTTGGCACATGTTAAAAGTGTGTGTGTGAGACCATTATTAAATTGATAACTCTACTTACCATTTACACACTTTTTCTAAAACAAGCAATACACTTAATGAAATTCCCATTTTGTCCCTTGAGCTTGCTTGATCTTCTGGATACTCTTTTCTTTTGTTTGCAATCTAGTCCTTCTTTGATTTTAGCTTTTCCAGCTCTTGACATCACAGCTTAGCTTATTCCAACCTGAACTTTTCTATTTCACTATGTTCTCATAAACCACATTAGTTCAAGGTATAGAAAATAATATTTCACATTTACTTTCATGTACAAAGCTATGTATAATAATTCATAAGACATATTTTAATATAATATCATATTTAATATTTCTTATGTCTTTAGGCATATAATAATAATTCCAAGTATGTTTCTATGCCAAATTATTATATTGCCAATCACAAACATATATTATATATATAATCAAATATCACATGTGTATTCACTCAATATTATATTAAATATAATTATTTAATACATGTATATTTAACTAATATAAAGTTCATTAAGCACACAATCATTCATTGAGAACCCAATCAAATAGTCACACGGCATTTATATATATTAAGTCCAATATTCTTTTTATTGAATTAATACCATGATACTTTATTTGTCAACATCAAAATCTATATCATATTGATTGGTTCATGGTCTCCCCCTTAATACTATATTTGTCAACATCAAAACCTATATCACCTTTAGGTTCACAACCTAGGACTTGCTCTTTTTGCACCTGGAGTCTAAGAGAGTAAGTATAAAATTTAGCTTTGAAGAAATACCCTCCCTCATCACGTAAATTGTCACCGAAGTCGATGCTTCGAACTACCTGCAAGAAAGGCTCAATGCACAGCTAATTGTCCTCAACTTTATTTGCATAAACTAAAAATTCCAAAATTAAAAATAAAAAGCGATAAAACGCGTCTGAACGAGGTTTTTAAGGGCAGGAACTGCACGTAGTTTATCCAGGCCTCGACCGTTCCAACTAAGGATATTGATGACTCCAACCACCTGAGAAGTAACATTTGAATTCCCAGTCAACCCGTTCACATTGACTTCTATTTGTTTTGCATGGGCATTAACTACCTCCATGTCCCTGTGCCTTTTCTTCTCAGCTTGAGATTTGTCCACATCAAAATTCAGGCCAGCAATCATAGACCATCGGGGAACGGCATTAACAGCAAGAGAATCTCCCATAATTGCATTATGATATGTTGCCCCGGATCTCGGGTTCTTAAAACCAGATCACCACTATTAATGACCACATTTGAATTTGAAGATTGGTAATTAAGAGTGGTTTCAGAATTTGTGTCGTGATCTCCTAGGTCATTGGACTCCATCTCTCTCCTATTCCTCCCTTCCTGCCACAACCACCTGCAAGCCATCCCGTCACCCTGCCTCCTCATCTCAGCTCGTAACTCCACCCCCCATCCTCTACTTCCATCATCATGTTCTATAGCCATAAATTTTTGGCAGTACTGATTTGTGTGCCCAACAAGGTTCTAAATCGCGTTTGCGGTCGCGATTTCTGTCGCGTTGCGGTTTTTGAGATCGCGAGTATTGCGGGCGCTGCAATGCGGATTGAGGTCACTGCGGCGTGAAGTAATCACAACTTTGCACAAAATCATACAAAAATTATCTATTTTACTGTACAATTAATAATAGCTTATAGTTCCAGTAAAAAAAAAATAAATAGCTAATAGTTTATATTGTTTTTCGTTATTATGAGATATCCAAAGTAAAAAAATTAATTAGACTATGTTTAAATATAAATAAATTAGCAACTATCTACTAATATGATGCATGTTAAATTTCATAAACAACTTACTCTAATATGTGTCAAATTAAAAATAGCACAACGAAAAAAATACATCAATAAAAATAAGAGTTAGAAACACATTACAATTTGTTAAAAAAAAGGATTAGAAACAGATTAAAAAAAATACACTAATAATTTACAAATTCAAATATTTAAGTTTTTTTAATTTCCTCTAATTTTTTTAAAAAATTTTATTAACCAGATCATTCAACCCAATTTAAATTAAAATTTTATTAACCTTTTTTTAAATAAAAAATATCAAATCGAATATAGACATAGAAAATACCCAATCTATAGTTCTTCTTCTTCTTCTTCTTCTTCTTCGATTCTTCTCTACTCCCCTATTCTCTGTGAATCTCGAGCCTCCCTCGCCAAACTAAAAGCATTTTTTTCTTTCTTCAAAACACAAAAGGAGAAGAAGTGGAGAAGGAAGCTCCACAACCTAACTCAGCCACTCCAGATCTGGTACGAGGTGGCGGCGTCGGCGAACTCTGTTATGTTGCGACGACGACGACAGATCTGGTACGAGGTGGCAGAGTCGGTGAACTCTGGTGCGTGTTGCGCAATGCTGTTTCAAGTGGCAGAAGCTTCTGATATGCGCAGCAGCAGTAACTCCGACGCGAGCGACGGTGGCGAATGCGAGCGGTGGAGGCGATGGCTCTAGATGGTGAATTGTAGAGTGCTGCGGTTGAAGCGATGACGTATCGTCTGTAACGGCCGCAACACCGTTCCATTGCATCTTCTCTTCGTGATTTCGAGTCACGCCGTGATAACGGCTTGATGTGGTTTCAGCCGCCACCGCTACCGTTTAGTGGCGGCCGCATTGCCTGGTATGGAACAATTTTTGAAACCTTGGTGCCCAATGAGGACACATAGGAAGAAAAAAATCCCAAGCCTCTCATAAACTAAACCACCCTCCACTCTCCACCTGGTTTCTTGATTTCTTTTCTTCTTTGAGAGGCACTCTAACATCCACCTTCACTCTAATCCTCATATAAGCCCTCCACACTCCAGCATTTGTTTTGGTATCATACTCTAAAAATTCCCCAGCAAAGTTTCCAAGATGTATATCAACTGTTCGCGTCATGAAGCCAATGGGAACATCATGGATTTGTACCCACATAGCAACATGAAACAATGGAATTTGTGATGGTATCTCCTCTGCTTGACACCAACATATAGTTATCAAAAGACCAAGGACCCCCATCCAACACACGGTTCATGTCTGCCTTGTGATAGAATTGAAACAAGAACAAACCTGTTTGCACCTCTTTGATCTCCACTTCCCTCACTGGCCTCCACACAGTAGCCAATCACACCTTCATGATAGGGATACGTATGGCTCTATCCGCAACAAACCTTCCCACGAAGCATAAGTTGGGGTCACCCTCTCCATCCTTCTTCTTGTCAACACCAATAACAAACCCTCCATCCTTCTCTTCAGCAAGAGACAAGCCTTCAAGATGCCTCTCCATATGGCAAAAGTCAATAGTACAAGTAGACACAAGATCTCACAAAAGTAACTCTCACACAGAGAGAAAACGAGCTCTCACACATAGAGAAAACTACGTAATCGACATAATAGTTGATCAAAATGTATATTTTACTTTCAAATATGATAAATAATGTAAATAGTAATTATAGTATTATAATATTATATATATATATATATATATATATATATATATATATATATATATGTGTGTGTGTGTGTGTGTGTATGTGTTAAATAGGTCGACCTGATAGACTTTTTTTAAAGTCTTAGGCTTGACCTCTTTAAAGACATATTTATTTCTAATCCCTAATAACAATATACACCATCCAAAATAAAAAGGTAGACATGTAAACTCATTTTTCCCCATCCCTTCCTTCTATTTTGTGATAGGGATACGATTTTATTTCAATGTGGGTCCCAACATAATTTTTTCTCTTCTCACACTTCTTTTTCTAATCAAATAACTAAACTTTCACCTCTCTTACACATGACACATTTCTTCTTTACTTCTTCCTCTCCAAAATCTATCAAAGCAATAAAATAAACAAAGGCTTTCCGCGTGTTTATAATAATTTGGTCATACTTATAGATTTTGAACTTGGTTGTCTAGATTTATTTCCTTGACAGATCTCGTGGTTGTGTATTCTTTTTATTGGTATTTTATTATCTCTTTAAGGGCGTTTTGATTTTAAAATTTTTAGTTTTCCCTCTGCAAGTACATTTGTAGATGGTCGTATCCGGTGGTCTGGTCTTAGAGGTAAGGTATATATTGGTAAGGAGTAAATCTAGATATTGTTGGTTTTTTACTTATTTAGATGGTAGAATAGACTGGAAATTTTTTTTTTTCAATTTTGTGTTATTAGACTTCTATTGTAATGAATTTTCCTCTTTAATAAAGAAATTTATATTCAATCACAGTTATTTGAATGCAAAAAAAATCTACCGATTATTATTATTATTATGAGATACTGAAATAAAATAAGAGGAAATAAATTGGTACAACGACATCTACCTACGTGAGTCGCTTTGAAGTTGTGCAGAAATATTTGGACAAATACACAAAGAAATTGGTGGTTGGAATAATGTGGTTGGAAATTTTGATGTTATACGGGGGAAAATTGCAAAAGAAGATGATAATATTGCGAAGAGTAATGATATTTAGATACAAAAGGGTGTCCAACATCGTATAAAAGTATTATTTCCTATTTCTTTATTGTTTTCTTCTTTCCATCATATATTTCATCACTCTCAAGACACTCATAAGCTCTATAATGTCTATACAAGATGTCCAAATTGTGTGTCTAAACATCCTTACTCTATTGCGAATGTGCATTGTGTGAGGTGTGAACGTGGCCTTTCTTGCATTCCACAGTTTTGCACAATCGAGTAATGGCAGTGTAGTTAATTCAAGAAACATTTTCACGTTTGTGAGTTGTGACCCGTTAGAAGATCATCATCATCATAATCATTTTGGGTCATAGTCCCTTCAGAAGATTTCAATGCTCTCGTTTGCTCATGGGAGTCCCGTGTGTCTTAATGGTAAATCACAAAAAAAAAAAAAACATTTTTATTATTATTTTTTTAGCATTACTTGAGATACTAAATACATCTAAGAGTATGAGTGGATATTAAAATTTAGGCTAAATTATTTTTTATCACTTATCTTATTTTTTTTACAATCATTTTGATCACTCATGTTTAAAAAGATTTAATTTAGTTTTTTAAGTTTGAAATATTATCCAAAATAGTCATTTTCATCCGACATGTTAGTGTAATCGTTAACCTCTCTCCTAGGTGTTAGTTAAGTGATAATGTGGGTAGATGAGATGAAGCATCTACATGGCAACATTTAGTGGTGCCATAATTATAACAATAACAATAATATAAGATCTACAGTAAAAATAATAATAATATAATATTTAATGAATTGTTATTAATCTTTATTCTTTATGGGCTTATAAACATGAAATCCATTGGGCTGGGGTTTGAATTGTTTTTGTTGAAATAAAATGGCACCTCAAGAGGGGGTAAATTGAGGTTATGCAACTTTCTTTGAAAAACTTGGGTTTTTTGAAAAAAAAAATGTTCAAGAAAGAATATATATGTAATGTGTAACATCCCGGGTTTTAGGGTTTTGTTTTATGGAAGATGAACATGTTTAAGACTTGGATTACATAGTTGAGATGTTGTTTGATGCATAGAGACATTTGCATGGCAAGTACGCAGCCTTTTCGAGTGAGTTTGAACGTAGGAACAAAGTTAGGGTTTCCCGGTTAGCGTCTTTGAGACATCTGAGTGTGAAATAAGAATTTTGGAGTTAGAGATGAGATTAGGAATTTTTGAGGGTTGGAGGTTGTTTATTAGGTCCTAATGAGCCTATATCTCAAATTTGAGGTCAATCGGACGTCGAACGGACCTTGAACGTAGAGAGTTGACTTTCTGGTCAAAAAGTCAACGCTTAACCGTGGGTGTATCCACGCTCAAGCGCCCGAGTCAACAGACAGGGCCATGCGTTGACCTGCCACGTGTCACCAGGGCTGACGTGGCACTCCAGGAATGGTTGCATGGCGCGGTGGCTTTCCACGCTCAAGCGTGGAAATTCTCACGCTCGAGCGTGGGGACTTGTTTCAGCAAAAATAAAATGACTTAAGTGACTTAAGTCACTTAAGTCAGTTGAGAGAAAAAACGAGGCAGAGGGCTGAGGTGAGTTCAGAGAACAGAAAGGAGAGTTCTAGAGAGAGAGGGGGAGAATAGAGAGAGAGAGAGAGAGAGAGAGAGAGAGAGAGAGAATGGGAGAGGAGAGAACCCTAAACCACCATTGTTGGGAGTTTTGAAGCTGGAATAGCTTCTGTAAAATCATCACCTCACATTCGTCCACCGTTGGATTGTGTTCAAATTTAATATGGAGGTTCTGGACTCGTAGTTGTTCATATCCAACGGTTGGAATTTCTGTATAATCCTCCAAGTGTGAGTTATGTAACTTAGAAGAAGGAGAGCAACTCAACTCGTGTAACTCCTGACCAGTCACCTTGGGAGGTTCAATCCAGACTCGTTCACCGTTGGATCGGGCTGAAATTTTTGGAGAAGGTAAAGGAAAGGTAGTTCTTTAAACTCAACGGTCAAATTGTTAAACAGAGTGCTATATGTTGAGATATTGAGCCCGAACAGTGGCGGGTTCACCATTGATACTGCAGTTTTTGAGTTACTTACATTGTGCCTTTCGTAATGTGATGCTTAGGTGATTTTTCGGAGGCTCGGAGGCTCTGTTTCTAGTTGAGGCAGAATTGAGGAGTTCGAGGACGTCTCGTTTTAGTTCGTGTCGTCTCGTTCAGTTTAGCGCGTGCGACTCCCAGGTGGGGGAAAGAAACCATTTAACGTCGGAAACGGCGTAGTTACATTTAGTTCGATAATGGCGTAGGGCGACCTAAACCCTACTCGAGAGCGAGTAACGGACAATGTCCATGTCACGTTGGGGACTACTTAGTGGTACCAATGATGATATTGAAATTGTGCGTTTATCGTCGTTACGATAAAAATGTATTATTTTATTATTTTATGACTGGCTGTTGTGACTGCTTGAATTAGTTGCGTTAATATGATGATTGATGACTGATACTGAGTGTTGATATATCTTGTGAAAATTATTATTGTTATTATTATTATATTGGAATTGATGCCATGATTGATATGATGACATGATGCCATGATTAATATGATGATTTGATGGAATAATGTTATGATGCCATGAGTGTAATGATTATGAGTAGAGTTTGAGTAAGTGATGAGATATGATGAGCATTGATGATGTATTGGGGAAATCATACTTTATGTGTTAGTAGTGCCTAACCGAGATGATTGATGTTATATGATGATGAGGTTTTATTGAGGTTATTTATGAGGTGATGATGAGCGGTTAGGGCACTAGGGGATGACCTGAAACATGGTCTGTGATATGTGGACCTGAAACATGGTCGTTTGTGGACCTGAAACATGGTCGTTGGGGTCTATTCCTCGGAGGGAGAATTCCCGGGGTCTAGGCTAACGGCGGACCGTCCAAGACATGATTTCATTTTAGTTACAGCTATAGTTCATGCGTTGCATGAGCACCCTGGCCGTGGTCCAGAGGTGTGCACCGGTTGTGTAGCTATAGTGCCATTGCTTTGCATGGGCACCCTCCAGCCGCGGACGAGGGTGTGCGCCGGGGCCTCTGGGACGTGTCGATTGTTGTGATATCCGGATATGGCCGACTACCTGAGAAGATTCATACACATTTGAATTGCATCATGATGGGGGTAGAGGAAAAGACCCTAGATGTGAATTGAGGATGCTTGTGTTATATATATATAAACGATATTTTGGGAGATGGATGTTCATCGTGCTATTATAGAATTAAATGTCGCTAAACCCTTTCCACGTTTGATGTTATATGGATTCTTATCCCCTTTTTCCTTTGTGGTGTTGGTATATGTATGTATTGTATCTCAGATCCAGACCTAGTAGATGGCGCATTGGGATCATCCTTGGATGACCCAGGACGCGGGGTTTCCCCTCACGGGGAAATTTGAGTTTGAGTTCGTGGACCCTAACGGGTGGCCAGTGGACCCGGCCACTCATTTTGCTATATATACGGGTCCTACGTCCATTACTTCCAGTTTCTAGCAGGGAGCCCCTATGGGTGTTGTAGGCACTTTCTGTGCTGGCGTGACTCTTCCCTTACCGATGGGGCAGCCAGGAGGACCAGTTACCGTCGATGCCTGGTGTGACACCCTTCTACCCCGCATGTTAATATAAAACATTTACTTAAAAGAGGTAATATAAAAACATGCCTTTATTTGATTAAAATAACTACTTGGATAAAAAGGTTTCACATCTCAACAAAGCAACGCGGAAATAACATAGTTTTAAAATAGTAAAACATAAACATGACAGATAAAGAAAACCCAACCCCGATGTCACATACAGAGCTGGTATAACTAAAATCCGGATACATCACGGAGACAAACTGAAATAATTGAAAACAACTAACAACTATAACTAAGCATCCTAACTAGAGTCGCGGCTCCTCAGAGTCACTCCTCCATTGGGTGCTCACTGTCCTCTGCATAAAGAGATACATGCAACAACAGAAACAGGAAAACAGGGAGTAAGAAATCATGTAAACACAACGGCATGGGAATAGGGAATAAGATGAACATACATCAAAGCATGGCATAACAATATAACAACATACAATATTTATACATCATCATATAATACCATAACAACATGTTAATCATCCAACATATGCTATGCAATACAATGCAACCCCTACTCCACTACTCCATCAATGCATGTGGATCCAACTAACTCAAGAAGTCAACTTCGGAGTTACATATCCACATTGGCCATAAAAGCACCAACGCCGGCAGTTCACCAAACCATGGGTGAACCCCTTGGATAGCCGACGTACCATAATGGGGTACGCCACCTCGGGGCGCACGGTTCACCAAACCATAGGTGAACCACCCGAGACTTGGGCCAGATCATCATAACAGGACGACCTCCCCTATGTTGAACATCCCCCACTAATCAACTTCAACGTATGAATGCATGAGCACAACAACACACAAGTCAACCACCTCCTTTGCTTGGGCCAAAAAGCACCCAAGACCTATCACCAACATCAACATCAACACCTTAAACCCAAACCATGGGGTCAAGGACCCTTGGCCAAAAAGCACCAAGGTCCAACTTAACAACACCTCGACCAAAAAGCATCGAGGTTACTTTGGCCCAAAAGCACCAAAGCGTAACAACGTGCGATAACCCATAAGGTACCGACTTAACCATCTTATTGTATTTAAACATCTTAATTAATATAATTAAGTTATCTAATCTTCATCATTTTATTGGTGCATTATCATAACGGTATTGGGGATAATAGGGGTTGGAACCCCTTTAAAACATTAACGTTGGATTCTGTTCAGGAGGGGAAGCACGGGGCGTGCTTACCCTATGCATGGGAGTGCTCCTATTCGGCACGGTCGTGCTTCCTAGAGCATGGCCGCACTAATCTGGGCACGAAGGGTTGGGAACCCTTTGCCAAATCCTTTGGGGGTAAAGCATAGATCAAACTTATTGGCCTTTACTAAGTCCATTAACAGTAAATCTTATCACTTTCGCTTAATCTTTAAGTCTTATGACTTTTGGGGAATTAATCCTTTAATCTGGTTTCTCTCAAACTCTCATGGATCAATCCCTAGGTCTTAACTAAAACATTCGGCATGAAACCTCACCCCTCACTAACGCGGTTCATGTCTTATGAAGCATTTGGGAATAAATCCCTTAATTCCTATATTAACTAAGAGTCCTAATTAAATCAATTAGAGTCTTATTAACATATTCAACATAACGGTAACACCATCATCAACAACATATCCAGTCAATGTGATCAACATAATCCATGTCATAACAACAACATTCATAATCATGGGTATTCATACCAATTCAACCAAAACTCATGGCATAAGACAATTCAATAGGCATACCACATCATGAACAACTCAACAATTATACAAATAGACATACCAATTAATCCAATTAAATATATAAACAATTCAGTCATACAACCAGGCAGATCATGACATCAATAAAATTATAACAACAACAAGCGGGGCTATGGGAACCCCTCATCTTACGCTACTCCCTAGCCTAGTGTATACAATATTCTTCTCCCATACTTGATATGCGGTTCGCGATTCAAAAGAAGAAAGAAGATCCACTAGGGTCTCGTCTCACTAGCGCTTGTCTACGACTTCAAGAACACCAAAGAGACACTTTGGTTCAACTCTGAGATCAAGAAATCAAAAGGAAGAGATCAAGAACTTGAAGGAAAGAATACAAGGGACAAGGTGCACGAATTTTACCTTTTCTAAAGTCCCAAACAGTAAGCACAACGAACCCCTATCTGTAGCGATGTTCTCCTATCAAGAAGCAGTGAAGAACGGTACAATAACGTGTTCCCTAGAGAGAGTTTTAGGGAGAAAAACCATAAGGATTCAAAGAGGAAGGAGGGAGGCAGTTTTCTGAGTGTTGGGGTCGTGTAAACTAGGTTTAGGTCAAGTCTAATGGTATATATATGAGTTTGGGTCATAACGGGTTCCTATTTCAGCCCAAACTGTATACTGTTCGGTATTTTGACCATAACTTGAGCTACAAGTTTCCGATTGAGGCGTTCTAGGCGTCGTTAGAAATCTCAGAGAAATATCTACAAATTAATGTCTAATGATCGAATTCTAAATCGGACTTTAAGATGGTCAAAAGTTCGATGGAAATTTAGCCACAGATTTGGTAGTTATTCCTAGATAGAATCCTCAGGAAATTACGATAAGATCTTAAGATATAAATAAAAAGATGATGATCCTATATTGATAAGGAGTCAAATCTGAATGGTTGAGGGCTAAAATCTAAAAATAACACTATCTCTATTCAAATACTAAATCACACGATATCTTATTATATCATTCTTAGTCGCTTATTATTAATAAAATCACATATCATACATTAGCATATAAAATCATATATCCATATAAGATCAAACATTAAGAGACACCATCTCATATTAATACAAATAATCATATATTAAAACACATATTATCATATGTAATATATGTAATAAAAATACTATAACACTAATAACATCATCAACAACAACAACAACAACAACAACAACAACAACAACAACAACAACAACAACAACAACAACAACAACAACAACAACAACAACAATAATAATAATAATAATAACAATAACAACAACAACTAGGCATCCATAGTAACATAATACCTTATACGAAAATCGGGGTGTTACAATTCCACCCCCCTTATAAAAATTTAGTCCTCGAAATTTCTATTACCTTGATTGGTTAAACTTTCGCCAACTAGGCACATAACGTCGGATCAAGTCCTTGGACTCGGAGAGTCCAACCAAACCAGAAGAACTAAGGGTTCTTAACACTAAAGCATCATTAACTATAATTAATATAGATAATTTAAATGAAAACACACAGAAGACTCGCAACAGACTCATACCACGTCCGGACAGGGCCGAACTGCTCTGATACCACTAAATGTGACACCCTTCTACCCCGCATGTTAATATAAAACATTTACTTAAAAGAGGTAATATAAAAACATGCCTTTATTTGATTAAAATAAATACTTGGATAAAAAGGTTTCACATCTCAACAAAGCAACGCGGAAATAACATAGTTTTAAAATAGTAAAACATAAACATGACAGATAAAGAAAACCCAACCCCGATGTCACATACAGAGCTGGTATAACTAAAATCCGGATACATCACGGAGACAAACTGAAATAATTGAAAACAACTAACAACTATAACTAAGCATCCTAACTAGAGTCGCGGCTCCTCAGAGTCACTCCTCCACTGGGTGCTCACTGTCCTCTGCCTAAAGAGATACATGCAACAACAGAAACAGGAAAACAGGGAGTAATAAATCATGTAAACACAACGGCATGGGAATAGGGAATAAGATGAACATACATCAAAGCATGGCATAACAATATAACAACATACAATATTTATACATCATCATATAATATCATAACAACATGTTAATCATCCAACATATGCTATGCAATACAATGCAACCCCTACTCCACTACTCCATCAATGCATGTGGATCCAACTAACTCAAGAAGTCAACTTCGGAGTTACATATCCACATTGGCCATAAAAGCACCAACGCCGGCAGTTCACCAAACCATGGGTGAACCCCTTGGATAGCCGACGTACCATAACGGGGTACGCCACCTCGGGGCGCACGGTTCACCAAACCATGGGTGAACCACCCGAGACTTGGGCCAGATCATCATAACAGGACGACCTCCCCTATGTTGAACATCTCCCACTAATCAACTTCAACGTATGAATGCATGAGCACAACAACACACAAGTCAACCACCTCCTTTGCTTGGGCCAAAAAGCACCCAAGACCTATCACCAACATCAACATCAACACCTTAGACCCAAACCATGGGGTCAAGGCCCCCTTGGCCAAAAAGCACCAAGGTCCAACTTAACAACACCTCGACCAAAAAGCATCGAGGTTACTTTGGCCCAAAAGCACCAAAGCGTAACGACGTGCGATAACCCATAAGGTACCGACTTAACCATCTTATCGTATTTAAACATCTTAATTAATATAATTAAGTTATCTAATCTTCATCATTTTATTGGTGCATTATCATAACGATATTGGGGATAATAGGGGTTGGAACCCCTTTAAAACATTAACGTTGGATTCTGTTCAGGAGGGGAAGCACGGGCATGCTTACCCTATGCATGGGAGTGCTCCTATTCGGCACGGTCGTGCTTCCTAGAGCATGGCCGCACTAATCTGGGCACGAAGGGTTGGGAACCCTTTGCCAAATCCTTTGGGGGTAAAGCATAGATCAAACTTATTGGCCTTTACTAAGTCCATTAACAGTAAATCTTATCACTTTCGCTTAATCTTTAAGTCTTATGACTTTTGGGGAATTAATCCTTTAATCTGGTTTCTCTCAAACTCTCATGGATCAATCCCTAGGTCTTAACTAAAACATTCGGCATGAAACCTCACCCCTCACTAACGCGGTTCATGTCTTATGAAGCATTTGGGAATAAATCCCTTAATTCCTATGTTAACTAAGAGTCCTAATTAAATCAATTAGAGTCTTATTAACATATTCAACATAACGGTAACACCATCATCAACAACATATCCAGTCAATGTGATCAACATAATCCATGTCATAACAACAACATTCATAATCATGGGTATTCATACCAATTCAACCAAAACTCATGGCATAAGACAATTCAATAGGCATACCACATCATGAACAACTCAACAATTATACAAATAGACATACCAATTAATCCAATTAAATATATAAACAATTCAGTCATACAACCAGGCAGATCATGACATCAATAAAATTATAACAACAACAAGCGGGGCTATGGGAACCCCTCATCTTACGCTACTCCCTAGCCTAGTGTATACAATATTCTTCTCCCATACTTGATATGCGGTTCGCGATTCAAAAGAAGAAAGAAGATCCACTAGGGTCTCGTCTCACTAGCGCTTGTCTACGACTTCAAGAACACCAAAGAGACACTTTGGTTCAACTCTGAGATCAAGAAATCAAAAGGAAGAGATCAAGAACTTGAAGGAAAGAATACAAGGGACAAGGTGCACGAATTTTACCTTTTCTAAAGTCCCAAACAGTAAGCACAACGAACCCCTATCTGTAGCGATGTTCTCCTATCAAGAAGCAGTGAAGAACGGTACAATAACGTGTTCCCTAGAGAGAGTTTTAGGGAGAAAAACCATAAGGATTCAAAGAGGAAGGAGGGAGGCAGTTTTCTGAGTGTTGGGGTCGTGTAAACTAGGTTTAGGTCAAGTCTAATGGTATATATATGAGTTTGGGTCATAACGGGTTCCTATTTCAGCCCAAACTGTATACTGTTCGGTATTTTGACCATAACTTGAGCTACAAGTTTCCGATTGAGGCGTTCTAGGCGTCGTTAGAAATCTCAGAGAAATATCTACAAATTAATGTCTAATGATCGAATTCTAAATCGGACTTTAAGATGGTCAAAAGTTCGATGGAAATTTAGCCACAGATTTGGTAGTTATTCCTAGATAGAATCCTCAGGAAATTACGATAAGATCTTAAGATATAAATAAAAAGATGATGATCCTATATTGATAAGGAGTCAAATCTGAATGGTTGAGGGCTAAAATCTAAAAATAACACTATCTCTATTCAAATACTAAATCACACGATATCTTATTATATCATTCTTAGTCGCTTATTATTAATAAAATCACATATCATACATTAGCATATAAAATCATATATCCATATAAGATCAAACATTAAGAGACACCATCTCATATTAATACAAATAATCATATATTAAAACACATATTATCATATGTAATATATGTAATAAAAATACTATAACACTAATAACATCATCAACAACAACAACAACAACAACAACAACAACAACAACAACAACAACAACAACAACAACAACAACAACAACAACAACAACAACAATAATAATAATAATAATAACAATAACAACAACAACTAGGCATCCATAGTAACATAATACCTTATACGAAAATCGGGGTGTTACAATTCCACCCCCCTTATAAAAATTTAGTCCTCGAAATTTCTATTACCTTGATTGGTTAAACTTTCGCCAACTAGGCACATAACGTCGGATCAAGTCCTTGGACTCGGAGAGTCCAACCAAACCAGAAGAACTAAGGGTTCTTAACACTAAAGCATCATTAACTATAATTAATATAGATAATTTAAATGAAAACACACAGAAGACTCGCAACAGACTCATACCACGTCCGGACAGGGCCGAACTGCTCTGATACCACTAAATGTGACACCCTTCTACCCCGCATGTTAATATAAAACATTTACTTAAAAGAGGTAATATAAAAAACATGCCTTTATTTGATTAAAATAAATACTTGGATAAAAAGGTTTCACATCTCAACAAAGCAACGCGGAAATAACATAGTTTTAAAATAGTAAAACATAAACATGACAGATAAAGAAAACCCAACCCCGATGTCACATACAGAGCTGGTATAACTAAAATCCGGATACATCACGGAGACAAACTGAAATAATTGAAAACAACTAACAACTATAACTAAGCATCCTAACTAGAGTCGCGGCTCCTCAGAGTCACTCCTCCACTGGGTGCTCACTGTCCTCTGCCTAAAGAGATACATGCAACAACAGAAACAGGAAAACAGGGAGTAATAAATCATGTAAACACAACGGCATGGGAATAGGGAATAAGATGAACATACATCAAAGCATGGCATAACAATATAACAACATACAATATTTATACATCATCATATAATATCATAACAACATGTTAATCATCCAACATATGCTATGCAATACAATGCAACCCCTACTCCACTACTCCATCAATGCATGTGGATCCAACTAACTCAAGAAGTCAACTTCGGAGTTACATATCCACATTGGCCATAAAAGCACCAACGCCGGCAGTTCACCAAACCATGGGTGAACCCCTTGGATAGCCGACGTACCATAACGGGGTACGCCACCTCGGGGCGCACGGTTCACCAAACCATGGGTGAACCACCCGAGACTTGGGCCAGATCATCATAACAGGACGACCTCCCCTATGTTGAACATCCCCCACTAATCAACTTCAACGTATGAATGCATGAGCACAACAACACACAAGTCAACCACCTCCTTTGCTTGGGCCAAAAAGCACCCAAGACCTATCACCAACATCAACATCAACACCTTAGACCCAAACCATGGGGTCAAGGCCCCCTTGGCCAAAAAGCACCAAGGTCCAACTTAACAACACCTCGACCAAAAAGCATCGAGGTTACTTTGGCCCAAAAGCACCAAAGCGTAACGACGTGCGATAACCCATAAGGTACCGACTTAACCATCTTATCGTATTTAAACATCTTAATTAATATAATTAAGTTATCTAATCTTCATCATTTTATTGGTGCATTATCATAACGATATTGGGGATAATAGGGGTTGGAACCCCTTTAAAACATTAACGTTGGATTCTGTTCAGGAGGGGAAGCACGGGCATGCTTACCCTATGCATGGGAGTGCTCCTATTCGGCACGGTCGTGCTTCCTAGAGCATGGCCGCACTAATCTGGGCACGAAGGGTTGGGAACCCTTTGCCAAATCCTTTGGGGGTAAAGCATAGATCAAACTTATTGGCCTTTACTAAGTCCATTAACAGTAAATCTTATCACTTTCGCTTAATCTTTAAGTCTTATGACTTTTGGGGAATTAATCCTTTAATCTGGTTTCTCTCAAACTCTCATGGATCAATCCCTAGGTCTTAACTAAAACATTCGGCATGAAACCTCACCCCTCACTAACGCGGTTCATGTCTTATGAAGCATTTGGGAATAAATCCCTTAATTCCTATGTTAACTAAGAGTCCTAATTAAATCAATTAGAGTCTTATTAACATATTCAACATAACGGTAACACCATCATCAACAACATATCCAGTCAATGTGATCAACATAATCCATGTCATAACAACAACATTCATAATCATGGGTATTCATACCAATTCAACCAAAACTCATGGCATAAGACAATTCAATAGGCATACCACATCATGAACAACTCAACAATTATACAAATAGACATACCAATTAATCCAATTAAATATATAAACAATTCAGTCATACAACCAGGCAGATCATGACATCAATAAAATTATAACAACAACAAGCGGGGCTATGGGAACCCCTCATCTTACGCTACTCCCTAGCCTAGTGTATACAATATTCTTCTCCCATACTTGATATGCGGTTCGCGATTCAAAAGAAGAAAGAAGATCCACTAGGGTCTCGTCTCACTAGCGCTTGTCTACGACTTCAAGAACACCAAAGAGACACTTTGGTTCAACTCTGAGATCAAGAAATCAAAAGGAAGAGATCAAGAACTTGAAGGAAAGAATACAAGGGACAAGGTGCACGAATTTTACCTTTTCTAAAGTCCCAAACAGTAAGCACAACGAACCCCTATCTGTAGCGATGTTCTCCTATCAAGAAGCAGTGAAGAACGGTACAATAACGTGTTCCCTAGAGAGAGTTTTAGGGAGAAAAACCATAAGGATTCAAAGAGGAAGGAGGGAGGCAGTTTTCTGAGTGTTGGGGTCGTGTAAACTAGGTTTAGGTCAAGTCTAATGGTATATATATGAGTTTGGGTCATAACGGGTTCCTATTTCAGCCCAAACTGTATACTGTTCGGTATTTTGACCATAACTTGAGCTACAAGTTTTCCGATTGAGGCGTTCTAGGCGTCGTTAGAAATCTCAGAGAAATATCTACAAATTAATGTCTAATGATCGAATTCTAAATCGGACTTTAAGATGGTCAAAAGTTCGATGGAAATTTAGCCACAGATTTGGTAGTTATTCCTAGATAGAATCCTCAGGAAATTACGATAAGATCTTAAGATATAAATAAAAAGATGATGATCCTATATTGATAAGGAGTCAAATCTGAATGGTTGAGGGCTAAAATCTAAAAATAACACTATCTCTATTCAAATACTAAATCACACGATATCTTATTATATCATTCTTAGTCGCTTATTATTAATAAAATCACATATCATACATTAGCATATAAAATCATATATCCATATAAGATCAAACATTAAGAGACACCATCTCATATTAATACAAATAATCATATATTAAAACACATATTATCATATGTAATATATGTAATAAAAATACTATAACACTAATAACATCATCAACAACAACAACAACAACAACAACAACAACAACAACAACAACAACAACAACAACAACAACAACAACAACAATAATAATAATAATAATAATAACAATAACAACAACAACTAGGCATCCATAGTAACATAATACCTTATACGAAAATCGGGGTGTTACAATTCCACCCCCCTTATAAAAATTTAGTCCTCGAAATTTCTATTACCTTGATTGGTTAAACTTTCGCCAACTAGGCACATAACGTCGGATCAAGTCCTTGGACTCGGAGAGTCCAACCAAACCAGAAGAACTAAGGGTTCTTAACACTAAAGCATCATTAACTATAATTAATATAGATAATTTAAATGAAAACACACAGAAGACTCGCAACAGACTCATACCACGTCCGGACAGGGCCGAACTGCTCTGATACCACTAAATGTGACACCCTTCTACCCCGCATGTTAATATAAAACATTTACTTAAAAGAGGTAATATAAAAACATGCCTTTATTTGATTAAAATAAATACTTGGATAAAAAGGTTTCACATCTCAACAAAGCAACGCGGAAATAACATAGTTTTAAAATAGTAAAACATAAACATGACAGATAAAGAAAACCCAACCCCGATGTCACATACAGAGCTGGTATAACTAAAATCCGGATACATCACGGAGACAAACTGAAATAATTGAAAACAACTAACAACTATAACTAAGCATCCTAACTAGAGTCGCGGCTCCTCAGAGTCACTCCTCCACTGGGTGCTCACTGTCCTCTGCCTAAAGAGATACATGCAACAACAGAAACAGGAAAACAGGGAGTAATAAATCATGTAAACACAACGGCATGGGAATAGGGAATAAGATGAACATACATCAAAGCATGGCATAACAATATAACAACATACAATATTTATACATCATCATATAATATCATAACAACATGTTAATCATCCAACATATGCTATGCAATACAATGCAACCCCTACTCCACTACTCCATCAATGCATGTGGATCCAACTAACTCAAGAAGTCAACTTCGGAGTTACATATCCACATTGGCCATAAAAGCACCAACGCCGGCAGTTCACCAAACCATGGGTGAACCCCTTGGATAGCCGACGTACCATAACGGGGTACGCCACCTCGGGGCGCACGGTTCACCAAACCATGGGTGAACCACCCGAGACTTGGGCCAGATCATCATAACAGGACGACCTCCCCTATGTTGAACATCCCCCACTAATCAACTTCAACGTATGAATGCATGAGCACAACAACACACAAGTCAACCACCTCCTTTGCTTGGGCCAAAAAGCACCCAAGACCTATCACCAACATCAACATCAACACCTTAGACCCAAACCATGGGGTCAAGGCCCCCTTGGCCAAAAAGCACCAAGGTCCAACTTAACAACACCTCGACCAAAAAGCATCGAGGTTACTTTGGCCCAAAAGCACCAAAGCGTAACGACGTGCGATAACCCATAAGGTACCGACTTAACCATCTTATCGTATTTAAACATCTTAATTAATATAATTAAGTTATCTAATCTTCATCATTTTATTGGTGCATTATCATAACGATATTGGGGATAATAGGGGTTGGAACCCCTTTAAAACATTAACGTTGGATTCTGTTCAGGAGGGGAAGCACGGGCATGCTTACCCTATGCACGGGAGTGCTCCTATTCGGCACGGTCGTGCTTCCTAGAGCATGGCCGCACTAATCTGGGCACGAAGGGTTGGGAACCCTTTGCCAAATCCTTTGGGGGTAAAGCATAGATCAAACTTATTGGCCTTTACTAAGTCCATTAACAGTAAATCTTATCACTTTCGCTTAATCTTTAAGTCTTATGACTTTTGGGGAATTAATCCTTTAATCTGGTTTCTCTCAAACTCTCAAGGATCAATCCCTAGGTCTTAACTAAAACATTCGGCATGAAACCTCACCCCTCACTAACGCGGTTCATGTCTTATGAAGCATTTGGGAATAAATCCCTTAATTCCTATGTTAACTAAGAGTCCTAATTAAATCAATTAGAGTCTTATTAACATATTCAACATAACGGTAACACCATCATCAACAACATATCCAGGCAATGTGATCAACATAATCCATGTCATAACAACAACATTCATAATCATGGGTATTCATACCAATTCAACCAAAACTCATGGCATAAGACAATTCAATAGGCATACCACATCATGAACAACTCAACAATTATACAAATAGACATACCAATTAATCCAATTAAATATATAAACAATTCAGTCATACAACCAGGCAGATCATGACATCAATAACATTATAACAACAACAAGCGGGGCTATGGGAACCCCTTATCTTACGCTACTCCCTAGCCTAGTGTATACAATATTCTTCTCCCATACCTGATATGCGGTTCGCGATTCAAAAGAAGAAAGAAGATCCACTAGGGTCTCGTCTCACTAGCGCTTGTCTACGACTTCAAGAACACCAAAGAGACACTTTGGTTCAACTCTAAGATCAAGAAATCAAAAGGAAGAGATCAAGAACTTTAAGGAAAGAATACAAGGGACAAGGTGCACGAATTTTACCTTTTCTAAAGTCCCAAACAGCAAGCACAACGAACCCCTATCTGTAGCGATGTTCTCCTATCAAGAAGCAGTGAAGAACGGTGCAAGAACGTGTTCCCTAGAGAGAGTTTTAGGGAGAAAAACCATAAGGATTCAAAGAGGAAGGAGGGGAGCAGTTTTATGAGTGTTGGGGTCGTGTAAACTAGGTTTAGGTCCAGTCTAATAGTATATATATGAGTTTGGGTCATAACGGGTTCCTATTTCAGCCCAAACTGTATACTGTTCGGTATTTTGACCATAACTTGAGCTACAAGTTTCCGATTGAGGCGTTCTAGGCATTGTTAGAAATCTCAGAGAAATATCTACAAATTAATGTCTAATGATCGAATCTTAAATCGGATTCTAAGATGGTCAAAAGTTCGATGGAAATTTAGCCACAGATTTGGTAGTTATTCCTAGATAGAATCCTTAGGAAATTACGATAAGATCTTAAGATATAAACAAAAAGATGATGATCCTATATTGATAAGGAGTCAAATCTGAATGGTTGAGGGCTAAAATCTAAAAATAACACTATCTCTATTCAAATACTAAATCACACGATATCTTATTATATCATTCTTAATCGCTTATTATTAATAAAATCACATATCATACATTAGCATATAAAATCATATATCCATATAAGATCAAACATTAAGAGACACCATCTCATATTAATGCAAATAATCATATATTAAAACACAACAACAACAACAACAACAACAACAACAACAACAACAACAACAATAATATAATAATAATAATAACAACAACAACAACAACAACAACTAGGCATCCATAGTAACATAATACCTTATACGAAAATCGGGGTGTTACACCTGGCATGACCCCCATCCCTTTCATGGTGCCCCCTTTCAGGCACTTGTACCAGGGTTCGAGCCCGCACCTGCACCAGCACCAGATTCAGTGTGGGCTTCAGTACACGAGGATGATCCAATGGCACCTATTTGGGACCAGATACCCATTCCCGAGGTACCCGTACCTCCAGAGGTCCGAGCCACTGCTTCAGAGTCTTCTCGTGTTTCTTCCAGACGGTTACCTCCTAGAGACAGCAGGATATATCGGCGGTTTTTCCAGAGATAGTCGGGCAGGAGCCCTTCCAGTGGGAGCAGAGGAGTGTCTGGGCCATCCGGACCACGGGATGCTGGCGAGGGTGGTAGTACATGATGGTTCAGGCCAGTGCCATCAGTCTAGGTGTGAGTGAGGATTTTCATGTACTTTTGAGAGGGGACTGGGTGTGGAGAGTATGTGAGACATCTTCCTGTTGCCATTTGATGTATTTTGATTATGTTCTTAGTTTGTACTTATTGGGGTCCTACGGATGGGATTCCCTTGACAGTACTGTGACAGGAGAGGATGTATATATTTATATATATATGTGATGTATGTTGTTGTATCTGCATGTTAACTATTTACATCTTAAGTTTTAATTTTCCGCTGTTTTAAGTATAACCGCTTATCGTTAATAACACGATTAAGCTTTAAAAATTTTGGGTTTTTCTTTAATGGGACGTCGGGGCGTCTCATAATGCAAAGAAAGAGAGTAGAAAGATATCACAATTATAAACTAATAAACTCAATCAAAACCAACAACACATTCCATCACTATTTGCATCATACAACATAGAATAATAATTTTCAAGAATTAAGAGCGTAAGGGAAGAAGAGAATCACACATTCAATTTACTGGTTCGATCACAACCTGAGTGATCTACATCCAGCTCTCAAGAAACCTTGAGAGATTCCACTATTTTGAACATTGTTCTTTACAAGATTACAATAATCAAAACCAAAGGATACCACACCTTAACCTTGATTACTTTGAGATACCTCACTCAAAGCAATCCTTACATCTAAGGATACCTCACTTAAAGCAATCCTTACATCTAAGGATACTTCACCTTTGCTCTAAGGATACCTCACCTTAGCCTTGACTTGGATGCCCCACCAAATCAATAGATCAACCACAAATCTCTAAGGATACCTCGTCTTAGCTTGTTTTGATGCCTCACCAAACCAATTCAACAATTACACTATTGCTATTACAAATGAATCTAAAAGAATGTAGCACTGTTTCTTGGTGCACTTTGAATTACAAAGAGAAACTAGAATTGACTTAACAAGAATAAAGCATAAAAGCTCTACTATATTTTAGGATTATTTTGGTAGAGTTTTTTTAGTTTAAAACTTGTTAATTTTCGTGCCAAAGTGGCCACTATTTATAGAGAAAAAGTTTAGAATAAAAGTTGAAATTTTTGAAATTTTTTATTCTTATTTTCTTGAAGTTGTCGACTACTTAATTGTAGTAGTCGACTACTTGGGTCAACCAGAAAACAAGATTCAAGATTTTCACTAAGTGGTCGACTACTTAACACAAGTAGTCGACCACTTTGATTCAAACTCATTTATGGAATTGCTTAGAACAGAGTAGTTGACTACTTCACCAGAGTAGTTGACTACTTTCCTTTTTTCACATAAAAAATTCATTTTTTCTTTAAAAACAAGTCCAGAAACTTATTTTTAACATCTTGAATCAAAGTAATATTAACTTCTAAACATTTTTGTTTTAAAAACACTTATTGTAACACTAAAGCTATATTTCATTCTTAAGGCAATTTTACAAAAATGTTCCTTAAGCTTTATGAATGCCTTCAAATTGGAGTTCCTTCATTGATGCATTTGAAGATCATCATCAAAACCACATAGTCAACTTCAATCCCCCCTTTTTGATGATGACAAATGCTTTATCTTTTCGTATCGTTTGAAAACTCCTTTGTTGAATGTAGATGTGGAATATTTTGAATATACGTTTTGTCACAAAAAATACTTTAATGCTCCCCCTGAATTTATGCATTATATCTGAAACAATATAACAAGACCTTCCCCCCCTTTGGCATTATCAAAAAGGAAATATTAAATGCATTGGAGAAAAGCAATGAAAAGGAAACACATAGGAAGTAAATAAAAACAATATAATGTGACAAGCAAATAACGTTCATTTCTAAACATAAGAACATATATAATAGTAAGCTAATTAAACAACCAAATGAACCTATCATCCCAAAGAGAAAATGCATAAGACAAACTAACACTTTGCATAGCATAATATGATATGATAAGTCCAAAATTATGCATAGGCAACTTCAGCTTGAAAGTTTGAGGCTTTGGCAACTTCGTCCAAAATTCTAAGCAGTTAAAATTTAATTAAAAAAATATTAATTCACATACAAGCCTTGCATTCACCTATAAACAACAATGATCAAATCAAGAAATACATGAATCATCAATAATACTAAGTTCTATTCTATGCATTTGATCTTCAAACAATTATACAAATGTGGGCAAGAAATACCTTTCCTTTTAATTACACAATTAGAAATGTGGGCATGTGTGCAACAATAGTGGCATTTAACATCGGTTCTAACTTGTTAACTTGAGGAAACAAAGTAGGTTTTAGAAGATTCTCTTTTATGATTTGGATTATAACCAAGTCCGGTTTTAACATGTGGCATTAATTGATAACCAAGTAAGGCATTCAAGTTTCTCCTACCATTTGTAAATTTTGCAAGAGAGTTCTTTAGATCAAAATTTTATTTTTCAAGTCTCTTGCAACTTTCACATTTGGAAGAACTAGATGTATCATTCATAGAACAAACATATATCATGGTCATTGTATCAATTTCTAACTTCAAGTCATTTATCTCTTTAGTTAATTTTATCTTTTCATTTTCATGCATAGAGATTAGTGACTTTTGTTTAGTGACCATTCTAGCAAGTCCTATTGATACCACATACAATTCTTTAAAGGCTAATTGTAATTCATCATAATTGTAAGACAATTTAAGTTCATCATCACTAACCTCTTAGTCATCTTGTTGGCTAGCCATTAAGCAAAAATTTGAAAGTCCATCTCCCTTGCTTTTATCACTTGATGAACTAAGATCGTTGTCCTTCCATGCAATGTATGCCCTCCTCCCCTTCTTTTCCTTCTTAAGCCTCTTGTCACCTTTTATCTTTCTTTGGGAGAGTTGGACATTCAAACTTTATGAGGCCGGATTTTCCACACTCATAGCATAATGGAGTTGATGAGATGCATCTTTCTTTGTGTGCTTCTTGGAATTACTGAACTCCTTCCAATTACCTTTGTTTTTGAGGAACTTTCCAAATCTTATTACAAGCAAGTTTATTTTCTCATCTTCTTGGTCTTCATCATTAGAGTCATTGCTTTCTTTGTCACTATCTTCTTTCTTGGAGGAGGAATCCATAAGAGATATCCCTTTGTTCTTCTTATCCGATTTTCATTCTCCTTAAGCCTTGTTAGCTCCAATTCATGTTCCTTGAGCTTTCCAAATAAGGTTGCTAGAGACGTAGTTGAGAGGTCCTTTGACTCCATGATGGCCGTCACCTCTGGTTGCCATTCTCTATTAAGACACCTTAGTACCTTAGTAATAAGATCCTCATTAGTAAAAGTTTTATCAAAGGCAAACAATTGATTGACAATAATTTGGAAATGATTTTGTACATCATTTATGGATTTAGCATGTTTCATTCTAAACAACTCATATTGATGCATCAAGGTGTTAATCCTAGATCTTTTTGTTGATACCTCATAAGTCTGGAACACATTCAATGTGTAAATTCTCTAAGTTTTGATGATTCCTAATATATTAAGTATGGTAATATTGAACCATGTGAAATTACTGATAAGTCTGTTAAGTGTGTAGGAAAATAGACTTAAGGTCATTCGTCTGAATCTGACCCGTCTAAATTTCCTTGATGAGCAGTTTTTCAAACTCGTCTGAAAAACCACCCGTCTGAAAGTTAGACTACTCAATCAAAGACCAAGTCAACTCTCAGTCAAGGTTCTGATCTAGTTGATGATGTGGCAAGGATCAAAAGTCTGAAGAAGCTTTAGTGGATCACCCGTCTAAAAAATGGGTTGCTCACCCGTCTAGTTCTGGACCAATGCACCCGTCTAGTTCTGGATCATTGCACCCATCTAACTGTCAGAAGAAAGTCCAAGTCAACCTTATTTGAAAAAGATGTTTTTCTTAAGGACCTCGAAGACCTCTGGAAAAAGCACCAAGGACAGAGAATAAAGAATTCATTCTTTCAAGTATTCAAGGAATAAACACGCTACCTCTGTACCACGCTAGTGAATTTTAGCTACTTCAAGTACAAAGTAAAAGTACTTTCCCAAAAGTGAACTGAGTATTGCACTGAAATGGAAAGCTCTCTGCTGCAACTACAAGAAGCTTGCTACTGCAACTCTGAAACAACAACTGATCAGAAACAAAATGTACTCTTGGTCGCATATGTCAAAGTCTAACGTCCCTAAACATTTAATTCTTACACAGAACGATTCTTTGGCATTAATGGCATCCTAGAAGCTCAAGTTAAAGGAGCACACTTTCTGAAGCTGTGTTTAATGGATCAAATTGATTGAAGCCTTTAAATACGGCAAACCATGAAGATGAAGCAAGAAGAGACACATTACGCATATTCAAAGAAGCATTTACTCTACTCATTTATTTCTTCATTCCTTCATTGATTATCTCTTCAATAATTTGATATAAATTTCGCAGTCTTTCATTCTTACATTGATTCCACTCTCTGAGTGTTACCAGAAAGACTTGCAAAGCTGTATTAAATACTCAAAACATTTTATCCTTTACTGTTGAGCTTGAAGAGGCTAGGTGTGAAAAGAATACTTGTTTGAGTGTGAGCTTGAAGAGGCTATGTGTGAAAAGAATACTTGAGTGTGAGCCTGGAGAGGCTAGGTGTGAAAAGAATACTCGTACTGTAATCTGATCAGTTATAGTGAGAACCTTGGTGCTGCCAAGAACTGGACGTAGCCATGTTGATTTTTGGATGAATCAGTATAAAACTCTTGAGTGATATTCCTCTTCCCTTTTCTCTTTAATTTATTTAAGAGTTATTTGTTTAAGCTTTTAACTTGTCTTGTGAGTATCAAATCTCGTTTCAATCCTTCTCTATGTGCGTGTGTGTGCTGTCTTAAAATTAGACGAGTCACCCGTCTAATTTTCTGTAGCTTTGTTTTGCTTGCTGTGCCTGCGAAAATATTTTCAAAGTTTCCTAAAAAGTTGGTAAACACAATTCAACCCCCTTTCTTGTGTTAGCTTTGGGTATTTCAGTTGGTATCAGAGCTCAGCCTCTGGGTTGAGCACTTAACAATGTAGAGGAAACGATCTTGGAAATGGCAGTATAAGCCAGCTCAAGCAAAAATCATGCAGGAGAAGGATCCTCAATGTCCAGACCTCCATACTTCAATGGAGAGGACTACACCTACTAGAAAGAAAAGATGAAGTGGTTTCTGCTATCCACTAATTCTGATGTCTGGGATATTATTGAAGAAGGTCCCTACATTCCTAAAGATGACAAAGGAGCAGAAATTCCTAAAGCAAACATGACCTCTGATCAAAGGACAAAATGGCAGTTCAGTGCCAAAGCTAGATATGCAATCATGTGTGCTTTGAGCAGAGAAGAGATTGAAAAAGTATGTGCTTGTGAATCTGCAAAAGAAATGTGGGATTCATAAGCTGTTGCTCATGAAGGAACCGACAAAGTGAAGGAGACCAAAGCCAGCATGTTTGTTAGGAAATATGAACTGTTCAAAATGGAAGAAGGAGAAAATATTGGCCAAATGTATGGGAGATTTCAAAATATAACCAATGGGTTGAAGTCTCTAGGAAATGTAGACAAGACTGAGGAACACATTCACAAAATTCTCAGAAGTCTTCCAAAACAATGGAGACTTCTGGTAACTGTTGTGTCTCAGGTCAAAGATCTGTCAACAATGAAGCTGGATGAGCTTCTTGGTACACGTCAAATCCATGAACAAGAACTGATTGAAGAAAACAATGGAAAGAAGAGCAAATGCATTACTCTTAAGGCTGACAAGAAATCATCCAAGGGATATACATCTAAAGCCCTCAAGGTTGATGACTCTTCAGAAGAATCTGAGGAATCAAATGAGGATCACTCTGATGAAAAAGATGATGAACTTTCTCTTCTTACAAGAAAAATGAAAAAGCTCTGGAAGAAAAGAAATTTCAGAAAGGACAACCTTTCAGGCGCTTCAACAAAGATAAATACAACAAAGATGGTGGATCTAATGACAGAAATGTCACTGTCTGCTATGAATACAAAAACCCAGGACATATCAAGGCAGAATGTCCTCAACCCAAGAAGCAAACTCCTTAGAAGTTCTTCAACAAAAAGAAGAAGGAAATGATGGCCACCTGGGAAGACCTGGATGATAGCTCCACTGAAAGTGAAGAAGAGGAGCTTGAAGCTAATCTTTGTCTCATGGCAAATGCAGATTCAGATTCTGAAACCGAGGTACAATATGAACTTAAGAAATTGAGTGATGCATATGATGAACTATTGGAAGAATCCAATTGTTTATCTAAATCCTTCAAATCCCTTAAGAGACAGTATGTTAAACTCTCAAATGAGTATACACAAAAATCTCAAGAGTGTGAGAAGTTATCTGAAGAACACAGTAGGCTTAAGACTGAAAAGTCTAAAGTTAAGTTCTTAGTTAAAACTCTACATTCTAAAGAAGTAGGTAAACTTCAACAGAAAGTAGAAGAGCTCACATGAGATCTTGTCAAGTTTGTTAATGGTAGAGAGAACCTGACTAAACTTTTGGGAAATCAGAGACACTCCCTTAACAAAGAAGGTATAGGATATTCAAATCAAGATCATCATAATGGATCAACAAAGTTCTCAAAAGTAACTGTCAAATCTGTTTCAGTTAGTTCAAATAAACCTATATTCACAAAAAGATAAAGAAGTCTTCACAAAAAGAGAAAGAAGTCTTCACAGACTCCTCACACTAACAGAAAATGACCCAAGAAAATATGGGTACCTAAGTCCATGATAATTCCTGTTGCAGATGTGCTTAACCAGACAAAACAAGCACCTGTCATGGTACCTGGATAGTGGATGCTCGCGATATATGACAGGAGAAAGGTCTATGTTCCTATAACTCCAACCTAAGAAAGGTGGACATGTAACCTTTGGTGGCAACCTGAAGGGAAAAGTTGTTGGTGTAGGTAAAATTGGTGGTAAACCTCCCTTACCTATCATCTGTGATGTATTATTAGTTAAAGGGTTAAAACATAATCTGTTTAGCATAAGTCAATTGTGTGATAGTGGATTTTTTGTATCTTTTTCTAAGGATGCATACATATTCAATGACAAAAATGGAAAAACCCATTTTTCTGCTAAAAGGTAACACAATCTATATAAGATTGACCTATCTGAACTTTCAGATCAAAGTGTAACATGCTTTATGTCTAAAGAGGATGAGAAGAACTATGGCATAAGAAACTAGGGCATGTTAGTATGAAACAAATTTCTAAATTGAAAAAGCATAACCTTGAGAGAGGATTACCATATATTTCTTTTAATAAAACTGTTTTGTGTGATGCATGTTGAAGTTGACACAGGGAAACACAAGAAGGGGGGTTGAATCGTGTTTCTTAACAGTTTTTCGAAAAAGCATTTTTCTTAAACCTTTTACAAGCAGATCAAAAAGGTCAACACAAAACAAGAAAATCATTTTAAAGAGTTAACAAACTCAGATCTAAAACCCCACAGTTAGTATACCAAAATACTGTAAACGATAAGGGTTAGAGGATTCACACAAGTATTTTATCCTGGTTCACTCTCTTCCAACCAAGAGCTACGTCCAGTCCCTTCTACCTGAAGGTTTTCTCCATTATTCTCCAAATAGATTACAAGTATTCAACACCTCTTCAGGCTACAAGTATTCTTTCTCTACCAAGCCTCTTCAGGCTCTAGCTCTAACAAAGAGATTTAGTTTTGATCTAAGAACTCACTAAGTATGAGAATATGAAAGATGAAGATCAGTAAGGTTTACAAGTAAACTTGTTCAAAGATTTCAGCAGAGTTTCTGCACTTTGATATCAGAGCTTGTCTATCTAATTTGCTGGGGTTCTTCCAGTATTTATAGATGAAAAGCTTTGCTGTCTTGAACTTCTTCAACGGTCTTCAAATTGTATCTGTTTAGATATAGCATTAAATGCTTGGATTCGTTGAGGCTGATAACTTGATATGCTTCATGGAGAAGTGCTCTTGTTTATCATAGAAATGCTCAAAGTAGAGCCGTCACTTCCTTGTTGTATCGAAGGTTACTTTCTGACTTTCATTCTTTGTACTTGGTTTGAACTTTACAGCAATGTAGATGACAGAGTACAAAGGTTTAAGTTCTTGATGGTACTATGTTTCTAATCTCAAGAAACAAAGAATTAACAAATAAAGCATCAAGGGAAATAGACATATATTCTTTTGGATTAAATATACAATCATTTGAAATAAATATGCTTATATTAGATGGGTCCACTTTTAATAGCTAGTAGACGTGCAGGTCTTTGGACGTGCAAGATTAACTTATTAGTAAAGTGGGCTCGTCTATTGATACTGAGTCTATGTGACTCTCGTCTAGTTCCAAGATATTGGACTTGCTATTTTCAATAGCTCGTTTGCTGATGTGGCGTCTAGTAAAACTTCACGTCTATTATCAAGTCTTTGGACTTGGTGTTTTTCTGAGAGTTATTTGTTGGCTCGTCTACTAATCTTTTCTTAGACTTAGATACTCGTCTGGCATCTATTACCTTAGCCAATTATTAAGACCTCGTCTAATAGACTCAGAATTTTACCATTGATTGAAGACTCGTCTAGAGGATCAATTATAGAATCAGAATAGATTCCATAGCAAAGCAAGAAACTTTTTCTAAGTTTCCTTGTCTAGTATCATTCAAACAGTCCTGCAATTTGAATATACAAGTTAGATCTTTGACAATACTTTGGCATACAAATTTAACCTTTTTGTTAACATCAAAACCTAAGAGATTATTTAAGCCAAAACCACTTTGGTTCTAACAATCTCCCCCTTTTTGATGATGACAAAAACTAATTAAATTTGAGTGAGCAAAGTCTAAGAGAGCTACAGAACTCCCCCTAAGACAAAGCATTCAAACTTAAAATATTTAAAACAGATAAGCAGTAGCACATATCATATATATCTTATCATATCAGCATGCATAAACTCAATCATATTCAAGACATAGTATAAAAAAAAAGCATATAGACATATCAGAAACAACAAACATAGTGTCAGAGCATATAAAACAGAAGTAAGCAGCAAAGCAACATTAAGAAAATACATATGCAGACAAATATTTATAACCCAAAAATTGACTTTTGTATATATATAAGAAAATTTAATTCTCAATCCTTTCTCCCCATTTTTTGTCATCAGACAAAAAGGAAACATGCGTGGATCATCATTGTTAGTGAAACGATGAAAGAAAGCTAAGAAGAGGGTAGAGGAGGTTGAGAGGGGTCTTGATTTGGAAGGGGTGGAGGAGGTTGAATAGCAAGATTATGACTCTGTTGAAAACTGGTGAGGAGGTCTAACATCTGGTTGATGAGTACATGGGTTGGAGCCAAGGACTCTTCTAGTTGTTCCTTTACTTGCTCTTTTACCTCTATTTTTACTTGCTCTTTTACTATCTTGCCTATCATTTCCTCTAAATTCGATGGCAATAAAGGTCTTGAGCTTTCAGCAGAATCAAGCAGATATTGTTGACCTTGCAAAGTGCTTAAGGCTTGAGATTGGTCCTTTTATCTTCATCTTCAGTTTCTTTAAATAACTTCAACATTTCTTTATCAACAGAAGGATCAGGACTAGGTTCAAACAAGCAAGAGCCATCAACAAGCATCTTCTCTATTTTTCTTTGAAACTTGGCATCCTTGTCCTGATTCAGATCAATCATGTTAAGCCTTGGACAAATCATGGGGGTCTCACTCCAATTCTGGTTTCCTTGAAGGACTGGAATAGCCAGGTGGGTGGAACAAAATTGGCAGCTCTGATGTACCTTGGCAGCTCAATCTCAGCCTTCAAGTGTGCATACATGATGTGATCTGCCACATCAGTAGCTCTGCCATACTCCCTTGGATGCATAAAGTTCTTCCATTTTGTATTTCTGTCCATGATGAACTTCTCCCTGCCATATGTCCTTGATCTGCGGCATTCAATGTACTTGGATACAGCCTTGAGTGGATTTGACCACCAGACAGGAATGATATGCCTGTCTACACCATCCGTGTGTAGTTTGAAGGGTGGGAATTTAATGAGGTTTGGGTAGATTTTTCTAGGTGGAAATTTCTGTAGTGGAAGGTGAGTGAGGGCAAGTCTAATTTCATTGTATAAAAGAGATGGAAGTGGACCAGTTTGTTCATAAGGAATGGGTGCATGCCATGTGGTGTATGTAGGTTCTGGTTCATATTCATACTCTGGTAAAGGGTAGAAGGGTCTGGTTGATTCTGGTTCTGGTTGGTGAGTGTGGTAAAGTATTCTCCAATCCCTTTTGACTTTGGCCCAACTCTCAGCTTTGCCATCATACAAGGTTGAAGGGTCTGTGTAGGGGAAAGTGACTTTGGGAATTTTAGGAAGGGGGCACCAGGGTTGATTCCTACATCATCTGGTTGATTAAACCAGGGATCATTTGCAGGTATGATTGGCTGAAAATGTGGTCTAGTTGGTGAGGTTTGTATAGGTGAGTGGACATATGAGTTTGTTTGTTGTGGTGAGATTTGTGGTTCAGTTTCATGTTGTGGTGGCAGTGTAAGTACATACATATCAGTGTAAAGTGATGATGGTAATACAGACTGTACAGGTGCACTATCATTCATATTATTTTCAAAACGCTCAACAAGAGCATCTACTGCTAATTGAACAGGATCATTAGTAGGGATGCTTACCTTTGAAGCCACAGAAGACTTGGCTTTTCTCTGAGGTTGCTGTCTCGTCCTTGTTGGGGTAGCAGCAGCAGCAGACAGTTTCTGGTTCTTCAACATAACTCCAATGGGGACATTGTCCTCATCATCCTCATCTTCATTATGAGATACAACAATCTTTCTTGTTCTTTTCTATGTTGGAGCAGGTTGAGGTGCTTCATCATTTTGTTCCTTAATCACAATGCCAGCAACAAGTTTCTTGACAGCAGGTTTCCTTGCCATGGTGGTTTTTCTCCCAAAAGTTTTCCTTTTTAGCCCTAGAGTCTCAGTATTGTTGAGCTCTATTTGCTCTTCCTTAATTTTCAGTTTTTCCTCTTCCTTAGCAAACTCCACCCGAGTAACAGTACTCAGCTCATGTTTGTAAGGTTCGCCTTGCCAAAAATCATGGCAGACAAACCCTTCTCCCTAAGAATCGAGGCTTGTTCCTCAGGGGTTTTAGCCTCCAGATATGCATAAATTTGTAGAGCCTTGAAGACTTTGGACAACAAATGACAGAAAGGAATTGTATTTGACTTCTCTTTGTGGATGACATATTCTCTAAATCTTCCAAAGAGAATGCGTGGAAGATTAACCTTGGTTTCAGTTACCAGATGGCACAAACAAAACTTGTGCAAACCAGAGAAGTTGTCCTTTGACCCAGTTTTGTGAAGGACTGTCTTCTTAAGAATCTGATGAAGGATTCTATTCTCTTCCTTCATTTCAACAGCCTTCAATGAGTGAGTTCTAACCTTGTCAGACCTCATCATAAGTGTAGCAATGACTTCTGGTCCTCCCAAATCTTGTTCCCAAGACTCAGAGATGATCAGCCCTTCTTGGGCACAGTTGATAGCGTCAGAGATGGTTTTCTCAGACACCACCATTCTCCTTCCCAGCACATTAGCATATACCTCAGTGTTTGTAACTCGAGGGTTTTTCCAGAAGGCCCTAATCAGGTGTGGGTACACCGAGACCTTCTCCAAGAAGAGACCGTCCCAGCTAGCAGCATTGATGTACTTGCTTACATCAACATTATACTCATTTAAAATTCCAAACTCGAAATGATACTCGATGCCAATGTTCAGCTTAGTGACATCATAAGTTAAAGCAGCAGTTGAGGAAGCCATTGAAGAAGATTTAAAGGTTAGGGTTTGGAGACATGGGAAACAAATAGCTCTTTTCGCAAGGGATTTCAGAAGCAGGGAATGCAAAAGGTTTTTCAGAGGGAAAGAAATTTACTTAAGAAGGTTTTGAATTTGAAGAGTTTTCCCAAAGAAAATAATAATAAAAAAATAAAAAGAAAACATGTGAAGAGACAAGTAATGAGTACTGAGCAGCGCAGGTTTTTTGAAACTGTAAAAAGCTATTGATGGGATTGATGGAAATAACTGACTTAGCAAGAGAATATAATTAAATATGTCTTGGACATAAATTAAGTGCAAATTTAATTATAGATAACATAGATGAGTGGGATAAGAGCATGCAAATAGTCAATGGACGCGATGCCTATTGGACGCAAATTTAACATATATTGGACGCATTTGAGCAATAGACACACATGCAGTAGACACGACAACCATTAGATGTGCAATCAATCCACACAAATCATGTTGAGATTCTTTCTAATAAAGATGAATCTGTCCTCGGCAAGAGGTTTAGTGAAGATATCTGCCCATTGATGGTTAGTATCTACAAATTATATATCAATAATACCTTTTTGCACATAATCTCTAATAAAATGATGTTTAATCTCTATATGCTTAGATCTGGAATGCAATATTGGATTCTTAGATAGATTTATTGCAGCAGTATTATCACACATGAGTGGAATACTACTTACAAACACATTGCAGTCCTCCAATTGGTGTTTGACCCATAGAAGTTGTGAGCAGCAACTAGCAGCTGAAATATACTCAGCTTCAGCAGTTGATAAGGCAATAGTACTTTGTCTTTTGAGACTAGATTAGCTCCAATGAAGTGGCATCCTCCACTGGTACTTTTCCTTTCAAGTCTATCTGCAGCATAGTCAACATCACAAAAACCAACTAATCTGTAATTATCATTTTTCTTAAAGCACAAACCCAGATTAGTAGTACCTTTCAGATATCTAAATATTCTTTTAACTGCTGATAAGTGAGATTCTTTTGGATCATATTGAAATCGAGCACATAAGCATACACTGAATATAATATCAGGTCTAGACGTAGTAAGATATAGAAGAGATCCTATCATACCTCTATATACCTTTTGGTCTGCCTTTTTATCTTTATCATCTTTGTTCAATATGGACGTGAGATGCATAGGTGTGTTCATTGGTTTGCAATCATTCATCTTGAATTTCTGTAAAAGTTCCTTTGTATACTTAGTTTGATGGATGTACACCTCGTCCACTGTTTGTTTAGCTTGAAGTCCAAGGAAGAATTTGAGTTTTCCCATTATGCTCATTTCAAACTCTTTCTGCATTAGCTTAGAAAACTCTTTGCATAGAGATTCATTAGTAGCACCAAAGATTATGTCGTCAACATATATTTGAACAATAATAAAACTAGACTTATTGGATATTCTAAATAAGGTTGTATCAACCTTTCCTCTACTGAATCCATTGTCCATTAAGAATGAACTTAACCTTTCATACCAAGCTCTAGGAGCTTGCTTAAGGCCAAATAAAGCTTTCTTTAGCTTATATACATGTTCAGGTTGGGTTTCACTTTCAAAACCCGGAGGTTGCATAACATACACATCCTCAATAATGACACCGTTTAGAAATGCACTTTTTACATCTATTTGATATAGCATAATATTATGATGTCCAGCAAAGGATAGTAAAATGCGAATAGTTTCTAGTCTAGCAACTGGTGCAAAAGTTTCAATATAGTCTATACCTTCTTCCTATGAGTAACCTCTGTAACAAGTCTTGCTTTATTTCTACCACTTTACCATTTTCATCAAGCTTGTTTCTGTAAACTCATTTGGTTCCAATAACTGATTTTTCCTTTGGCAAAGGTATAAGAGTCCATACTTCACTTCTTTCAAACTGGTTCAGTTCTTCCTGCATTTCTAGAATCCAGCCCTCGTCCAGTGGAGCCTCTTCTACTATCTTTGGTTCTAACTCAGAGACTAAAGCAGGATCATTTTGCTCTCTGAAGGTAGATCTGGTTCTTAGCCTATCACTGGGATTCCCAATAATTTGATCTTGTGGATGATAATTCTTGAAGTACCAAGATCTTTGAATATTTTCCTGTTGAGAAGTTGAAGTTTCTGACTCATGTTGTTGAGGGTCGTCCACTTGATCATCAGGTTTAACATTTACTGGTTTTCCTGAGATATTGAGATCAAGATCTGCAAAAGCTTCATCAAGCTCTGATAATTTCTTATCAGGCTGCTTGTCATCAAACTTAACATGTATACATTCTTCTACTACTAGAGTTCTAGAATTGTAAACACTAAACCCTTTAGATGATTCAGAATATCCTAACAGAATTTCATTATCTACTTTAGCATCAAACTTACCAAGTTGATCTTTAGTATTTAATATAAAGCATTTATAAACAAAAGGATGAAAGTAAGATATGTTGGGTTTTCGTCCTTTCCACAATTCATAAGAAGTCTTATTCAAGATTGGTCTTATGTATATTCTGTTCTGAATGTAGCAGGCAGTATTAAAAGCTTCAGCCCAGAAATGTCTAGAGACAGAGTTGTCATTGAGGATTGTTCTAGCCATCCCTTGAAGAGATCTGTTCTTTCTCTCTACCACACCATTTTGCTATGGTGTTCTAGGTATTGAGAAGTTGTGAAGAATACCACTTTCTTCACAGAACTTTTGAAATAGCTCATTTTCAAACTCTCCCCCATGGTCACTTCTGATTGAAGTGATACACATGCTTTTTTCATTCTGTACACGTTTGCAGAATACAGAGTAGACCCTGAATGACTCATCCTTGTGAGCTAGGAAGATAACCCATGTCCATATAGTGTAGTCGTCTACTATGACTAGAATATATTTCTTCCCCTGACAGAGGCAGTCATTGTTGGTCCAAACATATCAAGATGTAGCAGCTCTAGTGGTCTATTGGTACTAACAATATTCTTAGATTCAAAGGAACCTTTAACTTGTTTTCCCTTTTGACATGCATCACAGAGAGCACTAGATTTAAACTTAAGGTTTGGTAAGCCTCTTACAAGGTTATGCTTATTTAGCTTTGAAATTAATTTCAAGCTTTTTAAATGCAATACATATATGATAATCATTACAAGACATGTTTTATGCCTTCACATATTCAATGTTATACCTTTCTAGCTATACGTATCTCCTCAAATTTGCTACATATAACGGTCATATAGCTTGGTCATTTTGACACATAGACATGCTTAAACTAAGTTTTTAAACTCAAATGCGTTTATGAAAATTTCATTCCGAATTAAATGACTTGTTGATAATGTGATATATGCTCTACATATTATCTATCAACATATGTCTTGCTCATAGATGTGCTTAAACCATATTTGATGCTAACTTCTATTTTGAGAGCTCTATAAGTGTCAAAATACAACAATCAATGTTTGGAATCACAAGCACACCGGAACAAAAGAAGAACTGTAATGAGCATTGAAATATTTTCTTCCGACAACATGAAGTGGAAGAATTCAAGGGGAGATATTTCAAATGCAAAAGTTGGATGCAAACAAGGAGCACCACATTATATCTAACTCAATAAGTTTCTATACTTTCTCCCATAAATAAAATAATACTTTGAAAAATTGTTTTCGAAAGGGGGACAAATATTTGAATATTTAATGGAAGTATAAGAATACAATTTTATATACTTGTTAAAGTAGGAGAATTTTCTATTAAACTATGTTCTATGTCTTAAATTCTCCTCTTGAAAGTATGTATGGTTCATCTCTTGATGTTAAAATAGATTGAAGTATCAAATAAGTGAGATGTTTCTATGAGTTAAATTGTGATTAACTATATTTTTGGAATAACTATAAGCTTTATATGGAATAAAAATTAATAACAATGGCCAACAAGTGATAACTTTCAATTTTTTTTTGAACAATGGTCATTATATCAAGTGGTTATAACCATTAAATGTTATCTTTGTGCTGCTTTAAATTACCTGAATATATGCCTTGCTTTATTTACTTTTCCCGTGTTTTGATAATGCCAAAAGGGGGAGAGTTATATGAATGCATGATTCAGGGGGAGTGGATTTGATTGTATGCATAAAATGAGGGGGAGTAGAGCATAAAACTGCGATGAGAACTCTGATTTTTCTTATTTATCTGCTCTAACCCTATTCTTGAGCAAATCCCTCCATGAGATGTTCGTCATCATCAAAAAGAGGGAGTTTGTGGATATATGCCTTGACAGGATTAATATGTTTTGATGATTGACAAATGAAGAAGAGCAAGATTGCTCTAAGCCTTGATGAATGACGAAAGGGAAAAGTTCTAGAAGGACTTAATTGCAAAAAGCGGCAAAAGAACTAGCATGCAATCAAGATGGGTTTAAAGGGAATTTTATTATTTGTATTGCTTGTTCTAGAAAAAGATGTAAATGGTAAGTAAAGCTCTCATGATTAAAATTGGTCACACACACACACATAATTGAGCTTTCAAATAAAACTTAAATTGCTTTTAAATGAACTTAAATGAGTAATCGATTTCAGCCTCTAAGTTTTTCAAATTCAAATTTAATTCGAGGAATAATCGATTATCAAGCTCTTAAATATGCTTTAAATGAGTAATTTATCATAGAGTTGTTATGTTTTCGAAATTTGAATTTGAAATGCAACAATCGATTATGTTAATCGAGTATGCCATGATGAGCACGTTTTTAAATTAACTTAATTGGCTTTAATGTGTTTAAATGAGTATTAATTATCTCTAGCCGTTATGTTTGAATTCGAAATTATATAATCGATTATGATGTTTGAAAAATAGATTATGGCCTTTTGAAAATCAAGACGGAGAATAGATAATCGATTAGTATAATCGATTGTGCTTTTTAACAGTCAAATGGTTTTTACATAGAGAACAAGTAATCGATGATCCTAATCGATTATGCACTGACTGTTTAAAGATGCGCCTTTTAAATAAGAGTTAAAATAATCGATTATGCTTTCTAAATAATCGATTACCGCACGAAGAAAATAAGTTTTAAATGGGCTTGACCTAATTTCCTAGGACTAATCACTTATTCTATATAAAGGAAACTTAGGCTGATAACAAAGTACTAATTCCCTATTTTCTAATTGTTCTAAAACTCTGTCATTGTCATCTTCTACTACTCTCACTACTCTTACACTTTGATCACATTTTATTGAGAGAGCTTTACACCATATATGTGTTCTTGTAGTTGCGCTTCAATTTGTTTCTATCAGCACTATTAAGAGTGCATATTGTTGGTAAGAGTCGGATTGACTCAAACCTTTCTTTTTTACACCATTCTTACAAGAGAGGGTATATCTCTTGTAGGTGTTTCTTGGATGTGATTTCCAAGTGTTGTCAAGAGAGGGTTATCCCTGGTCTGTGAGGAGTGCTCTTCATTGTAAAGGTTCTAGTTGCGCCTGTTTAAAAGCTAGGGTTTGAGGTTCTTACACAAGGGATAGTACGTCCTGAGATTTGTGCTAAGGGTTCTCTGTTTTGTAAAGGTTCTAGTTGATCCTGTTTAAAAATTAGAGTTGATTGAAAACCCTTGGTGGTATTGCCTTGGGGACTGGATGTAGGCCACGTGGGTAGTCTATGACCGAACCAAGATATATCGTTGTGTTCATCTTCTTTCCCTATCCTCTTTACTTAATTGCATTTTACTTTATAGCGCTTTAGTTTCAAACCGTTTATTTTTATCAAGCGCTTCAATTCGACAAATATCTTATATCTGCTGCGAATTCTGTTTATATTTTAAAAAGGGTTTTTGATTTATCGAAAAAGATTTCATTTTTATTTAAAACCCAATCCACCCCCCTCTTGGGTGATGGTTGCCATGGCCAACACTATGATCACAACCTCGCTTCTCACACTACATTCATATCTTATGAACAACTAGGAGAAACATCCCTTAATTCTCATGATTATCATTAACGTATTTTAACATCTTAACTTCATCGTTGGCATTAACATCCTCAACAATTAACACTCATAAAGAGTACAACACAAACAACAGCCAATAGCATCATACTCATCATAATCATGGCATCACAATATTAACATATTCATAACAGGCAACATCAATTAATAATAACAGTCGTGCCAATCATAACAGTTAGACATCATACGACAAACAGACATAAAGGCATATAGACATCTTATCAAAGGGAAGGGTCATGGGTAACCCTTCGTCTTACGCTACCCCCAAGCCTACATACTCATACTATTCCTTCTCCCCATACCTGGTATGAAGATTCCCAAATGATGATGTTGGCAAATTAGACACGTTCCCTCGAGCGGCTCCACGGGTTCCCTAAGCCTTGGCCAAACAAGAAGAGGGTAACCAATTAGTCTCTAGATCTAATAATAGAAAGAGACTAAGAGAGAGGGAAGACAACGTTACCTTAAATGATAATAGCATGCTACTTCTCTCCTAAAACTAGAGCAGAACACCAAGAACATCAAGGGGTTCAAGGGAAGGAAGAGAGAAGAGGTCTCTGCCACACTAGGATTGCCCAATGTGCCAAAATAGGGTTCTACATGGTAACCCTCGCGCTACTGTCTCTATTTAAAGACTCAAACCTGAGCACGGTCATGCTCTGTATTGGGCACTGTCATGCTTATGATTCAGACAGTCACAAGACGTGCCTTCCAAGCACGGACACGCTGGATATGAGGATGACCGTCCTCTTGTACCAGGAAGGGATTTTAAACCTAGAAATCCCACTCAGCCTTCAGCAATAGCTCTAAACTAAGTCCTAAGGCTTAAACCAAACAAACAAGCATACATAAAAGCACTTGTATGAAAAACGGGGTTTTACAATTCCACCACCCTTATAAAAATTTCTACCACCTCAACTCGTTAAACTTTAACCAATTAAGCTCGTACCTTGGGTTGAGTCCTTGGACTCGGAGACCCCAGCTCCACAAAGAGAGTAGACCCTCCCAGTAGTCTTCAGCCGATTTACTTGAGGCTTCCGATTCTCGCAAGCACTTTGTGGTTCTGACTTTTCTTCTTCGCAGTTCCGACGGAAGTGGCCACACTTGCTACACTTGAAACAAATGATTTTCGGCTCCTTGCATTGATGGGTATAGTGACCTTCTCCACACTTGCCACCCTGGACTTGTAATGTCTTCGTAGATCCTGCACTTGTTTACTAAAACTGGGAAGGCGCCAATCTCCAGGTAGCTGATAGCCTGCTTGATTTCTGGACGCAGACCAACCTCAAACTTTACACAGTTGGTTGTCCGCCACATACTGATACATTGTATAGTAACGGGCGAGCTCCTCGAACTTAGCCGCATACTTTCCTACTGACATGTTGCCCCGCTTCAGCGTCAGAAATTCCATCTCCTTCTTGTCCTTGATATCCACCAGAAAGTACTTCTCGAGAAACCCGTCCTTGAATACAGTCCATATGATCAGAGTACCCTCGGCCTGGATATGCTGACAACAGTTCTCCCACCAATGTTTAGCCTCTTCAACCAGCATAAAGGTCCCAAATATGACCTTCTGCTATTCGTTGCTTCCCATAGCTCGGAAGATCTTCTCAGTCTCCCACATCCATAACAAGGCTCCCTCCGGGTCGTAAACTCCCTTGAAAGAAGGTGGGTTGTTTCACTGGAACTTGTTCAATTCCTGAAACTCGGCTGGTCCATAATTGTTATTGTTGTTCTGGTTTTGGCCTATGACGTTGGCGAGTAGTGCCAAAGCATCGGCGATAGCCTGGTCGTTCCTACCACTTCCTGCCATTGGTTCCTGCATTTACCCGAGACAACAGTTAAATATAGGGAACCAAGCAGGAAGGTCTAACGGTTCTTACCACTAAAGCATCATTATCTATAATTAATATAGATAATTCAAACAAAAACACACAGAAGACTCGCAACACACTCATACCACGTCCAAACAGGGCCGAATTACTCTGATACCACTAAATGTGACACCCTCTACCCCGCATGTATTCAAAAGCGATAACACATATATAAAAAGGGAAAGAACACATGCAAATATATATAATATCAAAACAGGGCAGAGCTGCCGCATTGTAACATAACACGGAAATAACCAAAACATATTTATAAAGGAAACATAACATGACTGAAACATAAACGAACCCAACCCCGATGTCACACTATAGAGCTGGTATAACCAATCCGATAAAACAACTCAGTTACAACTGGAAAACAAACTAAACAACTACTGAAAGCGGGAAATCCTATCTACGGGTCGCGGCTCCTCAGAGTCACTCCTCAACTGACGGCACATCGACCTCTGCATAAAAGATACGTGCCACAAACAAGAAACATAGAGATAGAGAGTAAGAAACATGTATATAAATATAATGGCAAGGAAGCAGTTTGCAAGACGAGCATACGTCAATAAGCATATTATCACCTACAACAAATATAACATAACATTTATCATCATACAAACGTGTATGCTATGCAATGCAACTCTGCTCCACTACTCAAATATGCATGTTGATCCGAACTATACCAGGAAGTCAACTTCAGACTTATATCTCCACAATGGCCAATAAGCACCAACGCTGGGGCAGTTCACCTTACCACGGGTGGACCCGTAGGACAGCCGACGCACCTTATTCTCAGATGTGCCACCACGGGTGTACATGATCTCCTAAGTCTCGGAAGAATAACCTTGGATGGTCAGATCGTCTTACACACGGACGACCTCCCCTTAACTATCGTACCTTCCCCTAAAACTCCATTCATGATGCATGCATACCACAATCAATTGGCATCCACCACCTCCATCAACACTATTTATTATGGCTTAACCTCTTTGGCCAACAAGCACCAATGATAACATCGTCTTTAATCTTTTAACTTTAAACGTTAAACAACACTCAGGCTAAAAGGCACCAGAGTCTCAACACCTTGACCATTAGGCATCAAGGCCCCCTAGGCCACTCGGATACCAAGGTACATTATTATCTTTAAGTTTTCTAACTTGACTTCACTTAGTTCAGTGTCTTATTTTATTATTATTATTAGGGACAACAGGGGTGAACCACCCCTGTCAAGCTTTCTGCATTCTGGTCAGCACAGGTGAGCACGGGATGCTCACCCTTCAGCACGGGTGTGCTGAGCTCACAGTCAAGCACGGACATGCTGACTGTTGAGCACCGGCATGCTTAGGCAGCGTGTCCTTTTCTGGGATTCAAACTGGAGCACGGGCGTACTCCCTATAAAGCATGGTCGTGCTCAATGGAGCGTGGCCGTATTGATCTGGACAGAAAGGGTCAGAAACCCTTTCCCAAATCCTTGGGACAATTCACAAATTCAACCTATTGGCTTTTACTAATCCATTGATCATTAGCTTCATTAAGCTTAATGTTCTTCATTAATATTCATGTCTTATCATCATGGGGAATTAATCCTTTAATCAAATATTTGTTATTAATGTTCCTAAACACTCACTAACAATCCTAGGGTCTTTAACAAAGCCCTATGATCACAACCTCGCTTCTCACACTACATTTATATCTTATGAAAAACTGGGAGAAACATCCCTTAATTCTCATGATTATCATTAACATATTTTAACGTCTTAACTTCATTGTTGGCATTAACATCCTCAACAAGTAATACTCATAAAGAGTACAACACAAACAACAGCCAATAGCATAATACTTATCATAATCATGGCATCACAACATTAACATATTCATAACAGGCAACATCAATTAATAATAACAGTCATGCCAATCATAACAATTAGACAACATACGACAAACAAACATAAAGGCATATAGACATCTTATCAAAGGGAAGGGTCATGGGTAACCCTTCGTCTTACGCTACCCCCAAGCCTACATACTCCTATTATTCCTTCTCCCTATACCTGGTATGAAGATTCCCAAACGATAACGTAGATAAACTAGTCACGTTCCCTTGAGCGGCTCGACGAGTTCCCCAAGCCTTGGCCAAACAAGAAGAGGGTAACCAATTAGTCTCTAGATCTAATAATAGAAAGAGACTAAGAGAGAGGGAAGACAACGTTACCTTAAATGATAATAGCGTGCTACTTCTCTCCCAAAACTATAGCAGAACACTGAGAACTTCAAGGGGTTCAAGGGAAGGAAGAAAGAAGAGGTTTCTGCCACACTAGGACTGCCCAATCTGCCAAAATAAGGTTCTACACGGTAACCCTGGCGCTACTGCCTCTATTTAAAGACTCAGACCTGAGCACGGTCGTGCTCCCCACTGAGCACAGTCATGCTTTCTTAGCGTTGGCGAGACGCGGTCCTTACTGAGCATGAGCATGCTCCTTATTGAGCACGATCGTGCTCACCTCAGCATTAACGAACGCGGTCATCCATTGAGCATGGTCGTGCTCCCTATTGAGCACGACCGTGCTTGTGACTCAGATAGTCACAAGACGCGCCTTCTAAGCACGGGCGCTGGATATGAGGATGGTCGTGCTGATGTACTAGGAAGGGATTTTAAGCCTAGAAATCCCACTCAGCCCTCAACAACAGCTCTAAACTAAGTCCTAAGGCTTCAACCAAACAAACAAGCATACATAAAAGCACTTGTACGAAAAACAGGGTGTTACAATTCCACCCCCTTATAAAAATTTCGTCCTCGAACTTTCAACCACCTCAACTAGTTAAACTTTCACCAATTAAGCTCGTACCTTGGGTTGAGTCCTTGGACTCGGAGACTCCAGCGCCACTAAAATAGTAGACCCTCCTAGTGGTCTTCAGTCGATTGACTTGAGGCTTCTGATTCCTGCTAGGACTTTGTGGTTCTGACTTTTCTTCTTCGCAGTTCCGACAGAAGTGGCCATACTTGCCACACTTGAAACAAATTATTTCCGGCTCCTTGCATTGATGGGTATAGGGACCTTCTGCACACTTGCCACATCTGATAGGCCCAGAGGAATCCCAGACCTTAGGCCCACCTGCTGAGAATTGCTGCTCCTTTCCCCTCTTCTCGAAGTCCCAACCGATTGGAGCCAGGTGCTGCCTTCCTTCGTCCTTCGGATCATTCTTCTCACTTTCTTGTAAATATGAGTTCTTGCGGCTTACCACCCTGGACTGGTAGGTGTCTTCGTAGATCCTGCACTTGTTTACTAAAACTGGGAAGACGCAGATCTCCTGGTAGCTGATAGCTTGCTTGATTTCTGGATGTAGACCAACCTCAAACTTTACACACTTGGAGCGGTCGTCCGCCATATATTGATATAGTGTATAGTAATGGCGAGCTCCTCGAACTTAGCCGCATACACTCCGACTGATATGTTGCCCTGCTTCAGCGTCAGAAATTCTATCAGAAATTCTATCTCCTTCTTGTGCTTGATGTCCGCCAGAAAGTATTTCTCGAGAAACCTGTCCTTGAATACAGTCCATGTGATCATCGTACCCTTGGCCTAGTTATGCTGATGATAGTTCTCCGACCAATGTTCAGCCTCCTCAGTCAGCATAAAGGTCCCAAAGATGACCTTCTGCTGTTCGTTGCATCTAATAGCTCGGAAGATCTTCTCAGTCTCCCTCATCCACAACAAGGCTCCCTCCGGGTCGTAAGCTCCCTTGAAAAAGGCAGGTTGGTTCGCTGGAACTTGTCCAATCCCTGAAACTCGGCTGGTCCATCATTTTTGTTGTTGTTCTGGTTCTGGCCTATGACGTTGGTGAGCAGTGCCAAAGCATCGACGATCGCCTGGTCGTTCTTACCCCTTCCTGCCATTGGTTCCTGCATTTACCTGAGACAACAGTTAAATACAGGGAACCAAGCAGGAAGGTCTGATGGTTCTTAACACTAAAGCATCATTATCTGTAATTAATATAGATAATTCAAACAAAAACACACAAAAGACTCGCAACAGACTCATACCACGTCCGGAGAGGGCCGAACTGCTCTGATACCACTAAATGTGGCACCCTCTACCCCGCATTTATTCAAAAGCGATAACATAAATATAAAAAGGGAAAGAACACATACAAATATATATAATATCAAAACTGGGCAGAGCCTACTGCATTGTAAAACACGGAAATAACCAAAACATATTTATAAAGGAAACATAACATTACTGAAACATAAACGGACCCAACCCCGATGTCACACTACAGAGCTAGTATAACCAATCCGATAAAGCAACTCGGTTACAACTAGAAAACAAACTAAACAACTACTGAAAGCATGAAATCCTATCTACGGGTCATGGCTTCTCAGAGTCACTCCTCAACTGGCTGCACATCGACCTCTGCATAAAAGATACATGCCACAAACAAGAAACATAGAGATAGGGAGTAAGAAACATGTTTATAAATGTAATGGCAAGGAAGCAGTTAGCAAGACGAGCATACGTCAATAAGCATATTATCACCTACAAGAAATATAACATAAAATTTATCATCATACAAACGTGTATGCTATGCAATGCAACTCTGCTCCACTACTCCATTATGCATGCTGATCCGAACTATACCAGGATGTCAACTTCAGAGTTACATCTCCACAATGGCCAATAAGCACCAACGCTGGGGCAGTTCACCTTACCACGGGTGGACCCCTAGGATAGCCGACGCACTTTATTCTGAGATGTGCCACCACGGGTATACATGATCCCCTAAGTCTCGGAAGAATAACCATGGATGGCCAGATCGTCTTACACGCGGACGACTCCCCTTAACTATCGTACCTTCCCCTAAAACTCCATTCATGAAGCATGCATACAACAATCAGCTGTTATCCACCACCTCCATCAACACCATTTATTATGGCTTAACCTCTTTGGCCAACAAGCACCAATGATAACATCGTCTTTAATCTTTTAACTTTAAACGTTAAACAACACTCTTGCCAAAAAGCACCAGAGCTTCAACACCTTGACCATCATGCATCAAGGTCCCCTAGGCCACTCGGCTACCAAGGTACATTATTATCTTTAAGTTGTCTAACTTGTCTTCACTTTGTTTGATGTCTTATTTTATTATTATTAGGGACAACTGGGGAGAACCACCCCTATCCTACTTTCTGCATTCTGGTTAGCATAGGTGAGCACGGGCGTGCCGACTGTTGAGCTCACAGTCAAGCACAGGCGTGCTGACTGTTGAGTTTGGGCGGGTTGACTGTTGATCACGAACGTCCTTAAGCAGCACGCCCTTTTATGGGATTCAAACTGGAGCACGGGCGTGCTCCCTATTAAGCACGATCGTGCTCAATGGAGCGTGGCAGTACTAATCTGGGCAGAAAGGGTCAGAAACCCTTTCCCAAATCCTTGGGATAATTCACAGATTCAACCTATTGGCTTTTACTAATCCATTGATCATTAGCTTCATTAATCTTAATGTTCTTCATTAATATTCATGTCTTATCGTCATGGGGAATTAATCCTTTAATCATAGATTCATTATTAATGTTCCTAGAACACTCACCAGCAATCCTAGGGTCTTTAACTAAGCCCTATGATCACAGCCTCGCTTCTCACACTACATTCATATCTTATGAACAACTGGGAGAAACACCCTTAATTCTCATGACTATCATTAACGTATTTTAACATCTTAACTTCATCGTTGGCATTAACATCCTCAACAATTAACACTCATAAAGAGTACAACACAAACAACAGCCAATAGCATCATACTCATCATCATCATGGCATCACAACATTAACATATTCATAACAGGCAACACCACTTAATAATAACAGTCGTGCCAATCATAATAGTTAGACATCATACGTCAAACAGACATAAAGGCATATAGATATGTTATCAAAGGGAAGGGTCATGGGTAACACTTCGTCTTACGCTACTCCCAAGCCTCATACTCATAGTATTCCTTCTTCCCATACCTGGTTTGAAGATTCTCAAACAATAACGTTGGCAAACTAGACACGTTCCCTCGAGCTGCTCGACGAGTTCCCCAAGCCTTGGCCAAACAAGAAGAGGGTAACCAATTATTCTCTAGATCTAATAATAGAAAGAGACTAAGAGAGAGGGAAGACAACGTTACCTTAAACGATAATAGCGTGCTACTTCTCTCCCAAGAACTTCAAGGGGTTCAAGTGAAGGAAGAGAGAAGAGGTTTCTGCTAGGATTGCCCAATTTGCCAAAATGGGGTTCTATATGGTTACCCTCACGCTACTATCTCTATTTAAAGACTCAGACCTGAGCACGGTCGTTCTCCCCACTGAGCACGATCGTGCTCTCTTATCGTAGCGAGACGCGGTCACTTACTGCGCATGGTGAGACACCTCGTTGTGCCATTAAATTAAAACCTTATTAATTAATTTCTTAATCACGCGCGTAACTTAAAAATATGTAAAAAATTAAAAGCTTGATTATCAAACATAAAACTCTGGAAAATTAAACACGCCATAATTATATTACATACACACATATGTCTTGCATCAGAGTTATCAAAACATTGTGTAGGGTATCCTATCAGTAAGATCCCGTGCAGGTGTATACTTATACAACATATTATACTTAGCAGAAAATATAAAACGTCTCACAAGACGCACTGGCCTTAACTCTCTAAATTCTACCACTCGAGTCCACAGCTCGTCCTCTAGCTTCTAGCTCATAAGGAATTCCATCCAGCTCCTCAACAACGGGCTCCTCCATAGGGTCTTCTCGTATGATCACATAAGAAATAAAATACAACATACAGAATACAGAAAAATAGGGGATAAGAAACAGTTCTATCATCAAAAGTGGAAAAGAATCATAGTATATAAGACAATCATCACTCATAATCAACCATCATCCTTAATTCACGATATCATCATCTACCCTCAATCTCATGTGACTAAACCTTTATGCTGACATGGCCATCTCTACTCCTGTCACGTTAGTCAGTAGTCCAGAACGGTCTGGGGTCAAAAACTCGCTGTGCCCCAATTCCCTTATCTCTCGTAGGGAATAGTGCATTAAGCACAGTGTGCATCACTATCCCCTATTGGAAATAGCACAATAAGAACAAAATATCTAGTAACTCAGTGCGGCCCTAATCCCTAATCTCTAATAGGAAATAGTGCATTAAGCACGGTGTGCATCACTAATCCCCCATTGGAAATAGCACAATAAGCACAAAGACATGGTAACTCTATCTTCGATAGGATAATCAAAACAACGCGTTAAGGACTAAAAGAGTATTACGGTAGTGTACCTCGGCATCAATATCCGTAGGTCACTCGCCCGCAATATCCGGTATCCAAAATAGGATATCCTGACCTCGTGTTTTCTACTCACATGGCTATGAACAACAATGCATATATATATATATATCACTGACTCGCATCGGTTACAACCTATTGCCTCAACCTTCCATCATAGCCTCAACACATGTTCTATGTCACCTCTCATCTATAAAATAAATAATTTAGGCTAGGAATCTCTAAGTCAATTCATTCTCTCACCCACACGAACATCTCCCGAACAACATATATCTTTACTTAAAAAACAACTAAGCACACTATAAAACCAGGCAGATCATGCATAACACAATCATCATAAAATATTCAAACATCAAAATAAAACATCACAAGCAGTAGAATACCTCAACAAACGCATCACAAACAGTCAATAATAATAAATTCAGACATCCCCAAATATTATAAAATTATCCTAATGTCAATAAACCTATAATTCCCAATTCATCATTGGTATTACGGAAAAGATTCTAATGTGATTTTGGTCTTGTCGATTACTCGACCACTAGTAGAGTTTAGGTCATCGTACACAATTATTATATTATAAACTACTTATCCATTCCGACAATAGGTTGAATATTCCCCCACCTGACTTATCACCAGATTTCTCGAACTTTCCGATCTTCGTTACTAGACCATGATTATCTATTAACCTTCAACCAACACAACATAACAACAATTAATCAAACAAAACTCATCTATGTCCATTTTATGCTAGGTTCGGCCATGATATCAAAAATAGGCTAGGGTTATTTTATCAACTCCATCTTTTGGATTCTAGTTACTATAGTATTAACTAGCATAGATAAATTGTTATAAGTTAAAAATATGAAACAAAATCATCTAACCTCTAGGGTTAGGGTTTCGGCCAAAAGATTAAAATAAGGCTAGGAATTTATTTTGATTTCAAGTTCTTGGATAAGGAAAGTATAGGTATAAGAGAGATGAAAACAAAAGTCATAACTCATCAAACATTTTTCTAAGTATTTTTGCATGATTTTGGAAGAAATGGATCTAAGACTTGAAATGAAGAAAAACTTGATGAAACTTAAAATTAGTTGAGGATTAAGAGTATAAAAACCCTAGATACCTTAGAACCAACCTCAACTAAGTTAAAAATTGAACAAAATCTCATTTGCTCATCCAAGCATAGGTTCGGCCATATTAAGAAAATAAGGGAATAAAATTCTTTGGCTTACATGCTCTTAGATGATGAAATTAGAAGTCATATAAAGATCATAGAAATTGGTTTCACATTAAAATGATTTTTCTACAATTTTCTAGAATTATTTGAAGTTCTAGATCTAAGAATGGAAATAGGTGAAAAACTTGATGAGCATGAAGATTGATGGATGATTAATGAAGCTAAGATGATGAGGAACATGATCCTCACCTTGGAATGAAGAAGTTTGATGAAGAAATTGAAGATGAATGAAGAACTTGTCAAGAACAAATATGGTGTTCTTTAGGTTTTTGTGAAGAACAAGCTTAGATTTGGAAATAGGAAGAAAATGAAATGTTGCTTAGTGTGGGGAGGGCTTGGCTACGCAAGAATGAGAGAATAAGTGAGTGAGGAGTTGTTTAATTGGTTAAAATGAACCATAATTGAGTTTACTTAACCTAGGTTAAGTTAGAAAATAATATAATAACTTAACTATAGTTAATAGTAATCATGATTAGGTTAAAATGTGTGGTGAAGGGTGAAGGGGGGTGTGGCTGAGTTTGACCACAAAATAGGAAGAAGAAGCCAATTTGTACATGACTTGCCTTAACCATGGTTAACATTTAACTAGGATAGGTTAGGTTAGGGGTATTTTGGTCATTTCACCTAAAATTGCATTTAATGCTTCATAAATACTTGGTGAGTCCTGGTGGTGACTCACCCCATGACTCAGCTCCTCTGGTGTCCGGTTCTGTCTCTACAGTTCCGTTTCCGACACCATCGGTTTTTTCCGATTTAGGTTTTACGCCCAAATAAAAACATAATATTTCTTTTCGATAAAAAATTTTCAAAATAACTAAAATCATTGGAAATATGATTTAAATATAAACCGTTTCGTTCACAAGTCAAAATTAGGTTTTCTGATTAGTAAAATTGTAACACCCCGGTTTTTACGATTTTTCAATATCGGTAAAATATATCTATTTACATTATTTTTATTGGAATAATAATTATTTGGACATTAATTTTTAATTATTTTATGACGCTTAATCTTGAGTAATTTTATTTACTCATTTAAAATTATTTTATTGAGTGTGTTATCACTGCTTTATTTCAGTGTAAGTACATTTACTAGACAATAATGTTATGTTATTGTCACTATTGGTATTTGTTTAGAAAAATATTTTAAATGATATGATTGAAAGAAAATTATTTTCATATTTCACTCTATTTATTTTTAGAGTTGAAAATAAATTGGTTTGACATTAATCGGAGATTAAATGTTGGACCGTGGATTTTCTTAGTTGATCAATTCAAGTATCAATCTCTATTTTATTTCAAATTTTGAAAGTATATATATTTGTCACTCATTAATTTTAGATCCAAGGACTTACATTATTTAATTTTTTAGACTCAATCTCAACCACTTATTTTGTACCTACACATTAAGTAAAGGTACAACTAATAAAAGGAAAACCCAATGTCCCCTCCCTTCCCCGTATTCAATACGCGACCCCCCTCCCTTCTTCTTTCTCTTTTTTCTTTCCTTTCCTTCTTCTTCTCCTTCCTCCCTTCAACTCCACTTCCTTCCTCCTTCCCTCCACAACCTCAGCCGCACGCCGCCGCCCCTGAAAGCGCCGTCCGGCCGCTACTCGGTGCAGGAAGGAGGAGACAACACGCCTCACATCCCTGGCCGTTCCGGTTCGCCCTCCGTCGTCGCTGTCGCCGTGGTAAGCTTTCTATGCCGCCATCCATGGTGGTTCCAACCTCTTCTTAGTTGTTTGAACCCTTTTCTCTCATTCTATGAAGCTTACCTTCATTTTTGGTTCATGGGTACTTCAAAAACAGCACTGCCGCCGCCGGAACCACCGTGTCCCGCCGTCGCACGCCACTGTCGGACCACCTCCACCGTCGCACTGCCCTTCTCCTTGTTTGGGTAAGTGAAATTTCACCTAATATGCTCAGATTCAAAAAGCCCCAAATCAATTTCTCAGACCCTAACCTTATCCTTTTGGATTCAGATTTTAATTTTTAAATTGAACACTATTTCTATGCAATTGGGACTGTAAATTAGTGCTTTATTAAGTTAATTTTATTATCCTTTGATCAGATGATTTTTCCCCAAATTATGTTTATGAACCCTAAAGTCCCAATCTGATTTTAATTAAAATTAGTTATGTTTTTGAAATTAAGTGTTTTAAATCAACTTAGAGTAAGTCTTTAGTGATGAATGATCGATTGTTAAATTTGTCTGATTGTTGAAACTACTTTGACTCCCTCTCCGGGATGTTGTTGTGGCTGTGGTTATTTGGGGGAAACAGATTTTATGTTCTTCGGGAGTGGATAGGAGCTGTTTAGAGGAAACTGGAACGTCGAGAATTTCGTGGTAAAAGGAGCTGATTGTTGAAGGTGTCAAGGAGAGGATCCTTTCTGGTCTTCAAAGGTAAAGGGAGTAAGCCTGAGGAGTTCCCAGTAGTTATGTATTTAATATTATGAACTGTTTGGGATGTTTTTATAATATGTTGATTTACTATGGAACACCTATATATATATATATATGTTGTTGTCTGTGTTGTTGAATTATTGAGACTGGTTGAAACATGAAGTTAGTCATGGCTTATGAACGAAAAAGTTTACTAAAAATGTATGAACACAGAAAAACTGAAAAGTGATTTTTTTGGCTTTCTTCGGAAAGTGGAAAATGAAAACAGAAAGGACCTAGTTTTACCGTGCCGAGATTCGGGCAGGATCTGGATTGCCGAAAAATCGGGCTAGATTCGGATTGCCGAGAAGCCGGGCTAGAGTTCCTATTTTTTGAAAGAGAAAAAGGGAAAGGACCTAGATTGCCGAGCTATAAACCCGGGCTGGATTCGGATGACCGAAAACATATTTCGATTGACATTTTATCTTTTTATATCAACTTAGAGTTTCAAAGATATTATCAAAGACTTTTAAATATCTTTCCCAAACGAACACTAGTCCGACGTCTCGGAAATCTAGGTTCTTCGTAGTAGGAACACTAGCCCGGCTTTACCAGCACTCCGAATCCAGCCCGACGCCTGGCAGACGTGCCGTCGAGCTACAGTTCCACACGGGGTGAACTGACAAATTTGATAGTTACGGACCAAAAGCATGTTCTTGAGCTTTTGGGTCTTTAGGGACATTCGGGCTCGAACTCCACGTAATGCTTGGGGCTTTGCAACCTCTTGTCGTGGAAATCGATTACCCTGCACGAATGTACTCAATAGGGAACTATCCAAATATTATTTAGGTGAGATGCGATACCCTAGAACAATTGGGGATCGGACCCAAGAGAGGCCTGCCCAACGCGAAACAATTGTGTTATAGGCATTATCGCGATCCTATCATGCTCGAAGAAGGGAAGTTAGGATCTCCGGAGATTGTGTTAGAAAGTGGGTATTGAAGTGTTAATAGAAAACTTACAAATAAAGTCTTTAATCTGAACAATCTGATGATGTGAACATTATTATATGTATGAGTTTTTACTTTGACAATTTTAATGTTGTTTATGATGTTAAATATATGACTGCTAGGCTAAAACTCATATATTGGTAACTCACCTTTGCATTATTTCTGTTTGGTTTCTTTTGTGGTATCTTGTTGCATGTACAGATGGTGTAGATGGGTTCTTTGCCCCAGTCGGAGGGATTGATCCCGACTTTTGAAGAAAGTTGATTTACTGGAATAACCATGGGGTCTTTTTCCAGTAAGAGTCTCATAGTACGACCAGCTTAGGTTATTAAGTAAATTTTATTTGGAGAAGGTCATAGTTATATGTATTATGACTCTGAGAGTCTTTATTGGATTACTGTTATGCGTAGGATGTTTATGGCTCAGAGAGCCTTTTCTTTTGGGATGAAAATAAAAATATTTTAGCAGGTGTTTTTATTTTGGGGATGTTGGAATTACAGAGGAGACTCTGTCGAAATTTTTGTAAAAATTCTAGATTTTTATTTTAAGTATGCTCTAAAATTGTGGAGTGATCTCCTTAAGATTTTCTTTGGGTCGTGTGCTTTTGCGAAAAATCAATATATGTGATTTTACTCTTGTGAGGTGTTTATCTCTTTTCCGAAATGTTCAGAAAGAAAATTTTTACACCCGAGGTTTTCTAACTTAAAGTAAATCAATTTTCCGAAAGCAAACCAGCATTTCTTTTATTTATTATCCATGTTTTAAGAAATTGAGTTAGTCATGTAATGCCAAGGGGGGTGTTACAAAAATCTTACTGTCAGTGAAAACACAGGCCGGTTTCCGTATGAATTTTCACCAACAGCTCTAAACTAAGTTCTAAGGCTTATACCAAACAAACAAGCATGCACAAAAGCACTTATACGAAAAATGGGGTGTTACATTAAATGCGAAAGGACAAGCCATTATGATGTTGGAAAATATCTAGATATTTATGTTAGTAAAAAGACTAAACTACCCTTGGACTTTCTAGGTAATTCCAATCTTGCCCCTAAGTGTTTTGGACCATTCTGCCCCCCTCACTCCCTCACACACACGACTGCCCACTCCCCCACACTTAGCCAAAACATTCCATTTTCATTCTAAGTCATTTTCTCACCAAAAACACTAAGAACACATTGTTTTTCTTGCTAAATTCTTCAATTTTCTTCAAGTTTTTCATCAAATCTCTTCATTCCAAGGTGAGGATTCTATTCCTCATCCTCATAGCTTCATTGATCCTCAACAAATTTCCATTTTCATCAACTATTTCTCAAATTTCAATTCCTAGATCTAGTTTTTCAAAAATTCATCAAAAATTATAGAAAATTGTTTTAAGTGTTCCTACACTTGATCTTACTCTCTAATACCTCTAGTTGCTAGATCTAGAAGCTTGAGATCAAAAGAAATTCCTAGCTAAATTTTCTTCTCTTGGCCGAGTCTAATCATAAGTAGGCTAGATGAGTTTTCTTCAAATTTTGCTTAGATGATGGTTCTAGGCTATTTAAGGTCTCTAGGTTTTAAATCCAAGAGTATGTGAGAAAAAGAAACTCCTAGCCCTATTTTTCTATGTTGGCCGAACCTAGGTATATATGGGTTAAATGGATTTTGTTCAATTTTTAACTTAGATGATGATGGTTGAAAGTTATCTAAGGTGTCTAGGTTCTAGATCCAAGATTATATGATCAAAAGAAATTTCTAGCCTATTTTACTATGCTTGGCCGAAACCCTAACCCTAGAGGTTATATAATTTTGTTTCAAATTTTTGACTTGTAACACCTGATCTATGTTGGTTAAGACTCTAGTAACTAGGATCCAAAAGATGGATTTGAGAAAACAACCCTAGCCCTATTTTGGTGTCTTGGCCGAATCCTAGCTTAGAGTTATCATAGTTGGATTTTGTTTGATTAACTTGTTTTTATGTTGTTTTGATTGAAGGTTAACTGATAATTCGTGGTGTGGTAACGAGGATATAAAAGTTCATGATTTCGGTGTTAGTTCAGGTGGGAGAAAGAATCAACCTATCATCGGAATGGATAAGTAGTATATATTATAATAATGGTGTAGGGTGACCTAAACCCTACTAGTGGTCGAGTAATCGACAATGCCAAAATCATATTGGAAACTACTCTGTAGTATTAATGATGATTTGTGGATTGTAGGTTTATCGCCGTTAGGATAATTTTAGAATATTCGAGGATGTCTTATTTTATTATTATTGAACTGTTTGTGATGTGTTGGTTGTGGTAATCTATTGTATGCGATGTTTTATTTTGTATAAATATTTTATGATTATTGTGTGATGTATGACCTGTCTGGTTTGATAACATGCTTAGTTGGCTTTTAGGTAAGGATATGTGTTATTCGGGAGATATGCAAGTGGGTGCTAGAATGAAGGTAACTTAGAGGTGCCTAGCCTAATTAAAGTGTTTAATAGATAAGATGTGACATGGAATGTGTGGTTAGAGTGTGATGGAAGGTTGAGGCACTAGGTTGTATCCGATGTCAGTCAATGAGATTCATATATATGCATGTTTGTTCACAGCCGTGTGAGTGGAACACACGAGGTCAGAGAATCCTATTATGATACCGGATATTGCGAGTGAGTGCCCTACGGATATTGAGTTCCGAGGTAGGCTACCGTAATACTCTTTTAGTCTTTGATGCATTGTTCTGATTATCCTGTCAATGATAGAGGTACTATGTATTCTGTGCTTATTGTGCTATTTCCAATGGGGGAATAGTGATGCACACTATGCTGAATGCACTATTCCTTATGAGAGATAAGGGAATAGGAGCGCATCGAGTTATTGGCACCGAACCATCGGGACTACTAACTAACGTGACAGGAGTAGAGATGGCCATGTCTGCATAAAGGCTTAGATGCAGGAGGTTATGGGTAGAGGACTATATCGTAATTTAATGATGAATGTTATTTATATGTGATGAGTGTCTGTGACTATTATTGTATATATGCTATGATTTCTTTTCTGGTTATGCTGATAGAACTGTTTCTTATCTCCCTATTTCTGTATTTTGGTGTATGTTTACTTTATTCCATGAGAAGACTCTATGGAGGAACCAGTTGTTGTGGAGTTGGATGGAACTCCGTATGAACCTGATACGGGAGGAAGAGCTGTGGATTCTAATAATAGAGTTTAGAGTATAAGGCCAGTGCGTCTAGTAAGACATTTTTATTTTCGGCTAACTATAACAGTTTGTATAATTATGTACCTGTGAGGATCCTACTGATAGGATACCCTAGACAATGTTTTATATTATGATGGTCAGAGATATGCGTATATGTATAATATAATTATTGTGTGGTGTGTTACTTTCCAAAGTTGGATGTGTTGTATTCAAGTTTTTAATTTCTTCGTATTTTCGGTTATGTTTAACGTTAAGAACGCGAGTAAGTTTAAATAAATAATTAATGGCACAACGGGGTGTCTCATTTGGTGGTATCAGAGCAGTTCGATTCTAATCGAACTGCGAGGTCTAGGATGTTGTTACTGGCCATGTCTAGTTGAATCCACATCGGATATTGACTATGCTTAGAAGTTGGGTAATGAGTTCGAACGCGATAACTGACATTGGTATGGCATATAGTATTTATATACATGCTTATGTGGTATTATATGTCATACGGATGGCAGCTGATGATTTCTTTACAGGATCATGGCTTGAGATAGAGGACGTGGTACAAGTGGTGGTGATGAAACACCCGAAAGAATTGCTAGAGGTAGCAATGTTGAAAATGACCATACTGGAGGTGGAGGAGAGTCAGCTGAGACTCTCAAAACCATTAGGGATTTAGCTACTGCTATGCTACAGCAGACACAACAGAGCGCAGAGATGCTGCAAATGACCAAGGAGCAGCAAGAGCCGCAGAATCAGAGGAAAGCTGTAGAAGCTGAGGATGAAGGAATGAATACTTTCCTAAGGGGAAGCAACCACAGTTTCGAGGAGATTATGACCCGAAGAAGGCAGAGTGGTGGGTATAGGAGATAGAGAACATATTCAGTACCATATGCTGTAGAGAGGATATGAAGGTGATTTATGCTGCCTTCATACTGACTGGAGGAGCAAAGGCTTGGTGGAGAGGCAAGAGAAGACTATTGGAGTCAGAGGGCAGACTCATAAGTTGGCAGTTGTTCCGTGAATGCTTCCTCGAGAAGTATTTTACGCAATTAGTCCGATGCGAGAAAGAGAGGGAGTTCATGAATCTGAAACAGGGGAGCTTGACTATTGGTGATTATGCGTCACGCTTTGAGGCTCTGATTCTGTTTTCATAGTTCTACCAGATATTTCCAGATGATGAATGGCAGTATAGAAGGTTTGAGGAGGGACTGCGACATGAGCTACGGAGAACAATAGTGTCTCTAGAAATTCAAAGTTTCTCGGAGCTGGTGGAGAGATGCGGTGCCATAGAAAGCATAGATCAGAGGTAGGCTGCTGAGCAGAGAAAACAGAGGAGTGGAGGCCTTATTCGATCCGATTTTCAAAGGAGAGTTGGTAGTGGTTCCCAATGGAGACGAAGACCATATACTAGACCAGTGCAGACAGCTACACCAGCACCAGTTGCCACAGCACCAGTGGCTGGAACGGGCCAACAACAGCAAGGCTTAGTTTGTTTCAGATGCGGAGGACCGCATTATCAGCGGGATTGCAGGGAGAGACTTGGTTGTTTCCACTGCGGTAAACCATGTCATTTTGCTCGTGATTGTAGACAGAGGGGTATGCAGTAGCCGGTAGCTGCGGGTAGAGGAGCTGGAGGCTATAGAGGTGGAGCTGGGAGAGGAGTTCCTGCAGCAGGACGACAGGTGACCGGACCTCAGGCCACTGGAAGAGTGTTTACCGAGAGGGGAGCTGAATCCTCTCAATCTGCGGATCTTATACAAGGTATGTGTTTGATAGCTGGTAGGCTCTCGTCTGTGTTGTTTGACTCATGTGCTACACATTCATTTATTTTGCATGAATGTGTGGATCATTTACAATTATTTGTTTCTAAATTACCTTATACCCTTACCGTATCTACTCCGACAAGTGATTCTTTGACTATCATGTCTGTTTGTTTACAGTGTCCTATAGTTGTTGAGAATAAGATATTTACTGTAGACGACATCCTTATCTATTCCCGTACGTAGGAAGATCATGAGGAACATCTGAGAGTGGTGTTGCAGGTTTTGAAGGATAGGCACCTTTATGCTAAGCTATCCAAATGTGAGCTTTGGATGGAGGAAGTTCAGTTTCTTGGACATGTGATCAACAAAGAAGGAATAGCAGTAGATCCAGCTAAGGTTGAGGCAGTTCTTAAGTGGGAACGGCCTAAGTCAGCAAGTGAGGTACGGAGTTTCCTAAGATTAGCTGGATATTATCAGAGGTTTGTATAGGGTTTCTCGAAGATTGCGTTGCCTAAGACGCAATTGATAAGGAAAGATACAGCTTTTGTATGGACAGACAAGTGTGAGCAAAGTTTTCAAAAGCTGAAGGACAGGTTGACTACATCACCTGTGTTGACTTTACCCGATCCTTTAGGACAATTTGACGTATAATGTGATGGATCAAACCAAGGTTTAGGTTGTGTTCTGCTGCAAGAGGGAAGAGTTGTGGCTTATGCTTCCCGACAACTAAGAGTTCATGAGAGGAACCATCCGACTCATGATTTGGAGTTGGCAGGCATTGTGACACCCTAAACTGGGGCGCCACATTACGTTACCCGTTGCGAAAAAAATAACAATAAAAGAATTAAATTGCTGGTTGCTTCCGGTAAAATGATATTTTCTTAATAAGTAAGTAGCCTCAAAATAGTGGTATTTTTTTTTATAACCTATCCCAGTGGGATTCAAAGTTTAGTACAGGAAATAGGGCCTAATCAGGATGGCCATTAAAGACAGAGTTACAGGACATAAAGTTAACAGCTGTAAAATAAGTAAAGCAAAATAGGGAGAGGGTCCAGAACCACACATCAAAAGGGTGGCTTTAAGAAGCCAAAATACAGTCGAACCGAGACTGACTACTCACAAAATCATACACCCCTAAGCTGGTCACTAATAACAACTAGAAGGAAGACTCGCCATGAATACTCCCACAAGAAGAAACCCCAGGTGTTGGGTCTACGACATCTCCGCCCTCATCAGGAGAGTCGGAATCATCAAAATCCAGATCTTCATAAAGTACGTACTCCGGTAACTCATCAAGATCATCGTCGTGATCCAAAACATGGTATACGGGCTCCTCCTCAAAGTACTCCTCGGGGTCCTCCTCAATCGGTGAAGCCGGCTCGACTCCAGGTAAGGGTACCCTAGAGGCGGGTGAACATGTAGCTGTCCATTCATCTGTAGCACGTGTAAGTAGTACCAAGGTGGTGGGAGAGCAATCCTCCTCATCTCAACTGTCTGAACTCTGCGGTATGGTTCGCCCTCGGCATTCTTCTCCAGCGTGGTTATCGGTCCATGATAGGTAGCCGATGTAGATCCGGGGTGAATCTGCCACATCCCCGCATTCCCCGCATCATCGAAAATCTCAGTCTTCGATTCTGACGGTACCAGTGGGATGTTCGGATCCATCTAAACCATAGATATACAGTGATGCCGAAAAACAAAGAGAAGTTACAAGAAGATATGCAAGAGTGAGATACCAATATATGGATAGATTACAATAACCACATGCATGATACATACATCACGCCAACATATTAACATTTTCCAAATATTAATAGATACATCAAATATTATATCAATGGGTGTCATACCCGTACAATCAGCTTTTATAAAGATTATGCATGATACTTCAGTATTCTGGCTCTATAAACTTAATGTCATGAGATTCCTTCATCTTTCTAAGAGTTGATCAAAACTCAAAGCCCCCACTTGGGCATCACCGTCGTGACTAAAGTCCCTGTTTGGACATCACCGAAGTGACTAAAAAGTTCCTGCTTGGACATCACCGAAGTGACCAATAGCCCCTGCTTGGGCATCACCGAAGTGACTAAACTATGAGGCACGTCTGCCTAAATGTATGACCATTCGTTGTCGAAGCTCAAAGCTAACGACCATTCATAAATTTTCATTACTCAATCATCAACATAGGACACGTAGTCCGAGTGCTCAATCACAACACCTAAGACCGATGCCTCAGTCAAGGTTTGTGGTCATAGAAAAGATTTATCATCTTATTTCAGCATGATTAGAACTCTTAGTCCACCACAACGAAATTAGGACACTTGATCCATAATAACGAGATTAGGACTCTTAGCCCACAACATCATGATTAGGACTCTTGGTCCCCATTACTTAACGCAGATCAAAGATCAACGTGCACATTACAGAATACTAGAAGCGACGTCTCGCGAACTAGATTCGATTTCACTTGTTCTTACTTTTCGCTCAGTGAAAATCAAATATCAAAATAAAACCTCGGTAACCTATCCAAGTTACCGGAACATTTTCGAAAGTATTTCTTTACAGGAAATCTTTTCATTTGGAAATCATTTGTAAACTATTATAAGAAATCCATTTTCTCTTGAAATCTTTTTCTTAAAAGCATCTCTATTCATGGTCAAATATTTTCCAAGGCTTTTCTTTCGGTAAAACACATATTTTTCTAAAGGACATTTTAAAATGAACACCATTACTTTCAAAGTTCTCTTTGAAGCTTATTTAGGCTTTTAATCATATGATTAGTTGAGCGCCGACTAAAGTCAGGCTTTCCAGACATCAATCAATATCATCATAATCTCAGTCAACAATATAACAGTCAATGATAGTTCATAACATATATGATTCACAACACTTTAAATCAAGTAAGGATCAACTTTAAACAGTTATCACAGCAATTCAAGTATACAAATCATTCAAGCTTTGATTTAATATAATAACAATATTCAGATAAAACAAGTAAACCACATAAAACACATGCACATAGCTATTGAATATCCCTCAGGCTATCCCATCTTACCTTTTGTGTAGGTAAAGGTACGTGATGCTTGAGGAAGTGTACTATGAATGTCCTCGTCCACTCCGCGACGAAAGTCTACGTTTATGAATACAAAACCACAAGTTAAAAGTCAACCAAGAACACTAAACCAAGAAAGTAAGGTTTGGCCATGGCATGAAATATGGTTAGAGGTTTTCAAACAAGAATACAACTCATGGATTAATGATCCTTAAGTGTTAGGAGTTCATAACCAAGGTTCACTTTACAAAGATAGAACAAAATTCCCACTACATCTATGCTTAGGGTTTCGGCCTCTTTAGTATAAGTAGGCTAGAAATTTCCAACCCTTCTAAGCTCTTAGATTTAGTGTTAAAAGATATCAAGACGTCTAAATTCATGATCATATTGAAAAATGAAACAAACATCCTAGGTTCACAACCATCATAGGATAAATAGGTTGGAAATATTTAAACTTTCCAATCTCTTAGACTTAGCATCCAAAGGCATTAAGGAGCTCTATTCCATGATCATTTTGGAAAATGAAAACAACACATCCTAGGTCCACAACCAACGTAGGTTCGGCCTTCATAGGATAAGTAGGTTAGAAATCTTTAAACTTTCCAATCTCTTAGACTTAGCATCCAAAGGTATTAAGGAGCTCTAGTCCATGATCATTTTGGAAAAATGAAAACAAAACCATCCTAGGCCACTAATACATAGTTTCGGCCTTCATTGGATAACTAGACTAGAAATCTTTAAGCTTTCCAATCTCTTAGACTTAGCATCCAAAGGTATTAAGGAGCTCAAGTCCATGATCACTTTGGAAAAATAAAAACAAAACCATCCTTGGTTCACAACCAATGTTGGTTCGGCCTTCATAGGATAAGTAGGTTAGAAATCTTTAAACTTTCAAATATCTTAGACTTAGCATCCAAATGTATTAAGGAGCTCAAGTCCATGATCATTTTGGAAAAATGAAAAAAAACCATCCTAGGCCACTAATACATAGTTTCGGCCTTCATTGGATGAATAGGCTAGAAATCTTTAAACTTTCCAATCTCTTAGACTTAGTATCCAAATGTATTAAGGGGCTCAAGTCCATGATCATTTTGGAAAAATGAAAACAAAACATTCTAGGTCCTAAACCATCATAGGTTCGGCCTTCATAGGATTAATATGCTAGAAATCTTTAAACTTTCCAATCTCTTAGACTTAAGTATGAAGAACTTGAAACTTGAAAGTAAATAAAAATGAAAACTTTAAGTGTTAGAACTTGAAGTAAGAATGGAGAAGAAGAAGAAGGAAAATGAAATAGATGAAATGAAGTGGGTATTTATAGAGTGAGGGGGAGAGAGTGGCGTGAAGAGGGGGAGAAGTGAACTTGGAGAGCAAGTTTGGAGTTAAGGAGGTGTTTGGTTGGACAAAGTGAAGAAAAATGAGTTTTTGATAGAATATGATATAATTTGAAAAGTGTAATGATGACACTTTTTGAGTGTGTCATAACCCTTGTCAATCACATCCCTCATGTGACTTCACTCCTTTGGTGCTCCCTAATTTGCTCCATTTCGTATCCGTTTGCACTTCCGATCGTAGTTTTTAGACGTTTTTACCCGAATAAAATATTTTATTTTATTTTCGAACGTAAATTTTCAAAATAATCTAAGTTGAAGAATACATGATAAAAACACTAACCCTTTTGTTCACTGGTCAAAATTAGGTTTTCTGCTCAGTAAACTTTTACTGTCAGTGAAAACGCAGACCGGCTTCCGTTTGAGTTTTCAACCGAAACTTTAACCGTGACTTTATATGGTAGGATAACACAAGAAAATGATTCTAGTCTAATTAAAATCATGCTCTGGATTTTAATAAAAATAAACACATATAATTATGTATTTACTGATATAGAAAGACACAGAAATCGGAGCGTTACAGGCATAGTGTTCGCATTAAAGATATGGCGACACTTTCTGTATGGAGCAAAGGTTAATGTTTATAGTAACCATAAGAGTTTGAAGTATTTGTTTGATATAAAAGAGTTGAATATGACACAGCGGAGATGGATGGAGTTTATTAAAGATTATGAGTTTGATTTACTGTATCATCCTGGGAAGGCAAATGTTGTAGCGGATGCATTGAGTAGGAAGTCATTGCATGTGTCCACGATGATGGTTAAGGAGCTAGAATTGCTGGAACAGTTCAGAGATCTGAACTTAGGGATGGAGTTGGTTGATGATAAAATTTTCTTAGGTATGATCACTATTATTAGTGATTTTATGAGAGAGCTTAAGGATAAATAGATTCAGGATCAATACCTACAAGTGGTAAATAGAGGCATAGATGAGGGTAAAATTTCTGAGTTTAGCCAGGAATAGAGGTGGTGTTGAGGTTTAGAGATAGGATATGTGTGCCATAGGATTTAGAATATAGGAAGATGATCTTGGAAGAAGCACATAAGAGTAGGTTGAGTTTTCATCCTAGATCCACCAAGATGTATCAGGATTTGAAGAAAATGTTTTAGTGGACAAGGATGAAGAAAGAGGTAGCAGAGTATGTTTTATCTTGCCTAGTGTGTCAGAAGGCTAAGATAGAGCATCAGAAGCCGGCAGGTTTATTGCAATCATTGGATATTCCAGAGTGAAAATGGGATAACATAGCTATGGATTTTATGGTTGGATTACCACGAACTCAGAAGAGACATGATGCGATTTGGGTTATCATTGATAGGTTGACGAAGTGTGCTCACTTATTACCTATTGGTGAGAGTTATAGTTTGGAAAAGTTGACCCAGATTTATATTGAGGAAATAGTTCGATTGCATGGTGTGCCATCGAGCATTGTCTCAGACCGAAATCCTAGATTCACATCTAGATTTCAAAGACAGTTGCACAGTGCTTTGGGGACTAAGTTGACGATGAGTTCTGCTTACCATCCCCAGACAGATGGACAGTCAGGAGGATGATTCAGTCATTGGAAGATCTTTTGAGAGCTTGTGTTTTGGAATACACTGGTAGTTGGGTTGAGTTCTTACCATTGATTGAATTTACTTGCAACAATAGTTTTCATAGTAGTATTGGAATGGCACCATACGAGGCTTTGTATGGCAGAAAGTAAAGGACCTCGTTATGTTGGTATGAGATTAGTGAAAACCATGTTTTGGGTCCAGATATGGTGCAGCAGACTACGGAACAAGTTAGGAAGATCTGGGAAAAGATGAAAGAAGCACATGATAGGCAGAGGAGCTACAGTAACAAGCGGAGGAGACCTTTAGAATTCCAAGAGGGTGATCATGTGTTTTTGAGAGTCACTCCGAAGACCGGAATTGGCAGGGCTATTAAGTCTAGAAAACTTACTCCTAGATTCATCAGACCTTTCCAGATTCTTCGAAGGATTGGTCCAGTAGCTTACCATATTGCTTTACCACCTAACCTTGCTAACCTTCATGACATCTTTCACGTTTCTCAGTTGAGAAAATATTATCCTGATTCTTCACATGTTCTTGAGTATGAGTCTATACAACTACAAGAGAATCTAGAGTTGTGAATATATGCCTTGACAGGTACTTTAAGTTTTGATGAATGACAAAAGGGAAAGGTCCAGAAGGACTAAATTGCAAAAAGCGGAAAGTTATAAAGCAAGCAAGCACGAGGGGCAAAATGGGCATTTCAGTATTTGTATTGAGTGTTTTAGAAAAGTGTGTAAATGGTAAGTAGGGTTCTCAATTTAATATTGGTCTCACACACACACTTTTAACATGTGCCAAAAACATTTTAAACATGTTTATATCTGACAATTAATTGCGCTTAATGAGTAATCAAATATTAATTGTTAAGATTTTCAAATTCAAATATGCTTCGAGCCATAATCGATTATGGGAAACCAATAATCGATTATTATATGTATTAAAAGGCTTTAAATGAGTTTAATGGGTAATTATGTTATTAAAGCCGTTAAGTTTGAATTTTGAAATAGAATAATCGATTATGTGAAATGTATAATCGATTATGTCTTTCTGGCTTTCAACGTACTTCAAACAGAAACCCCGTAATCGATTATGTAATCGATTATGGCTTTTTATATGAAAGTCAGTGGACTCGTAATCGATTAGTATAATCGATTATGCCTATTCTGTCAAAGTGAGCGCTTCCTGAAATTGGTTTAAATAATCGATTATGAGAATGTAATAATCGATTATGCTGCGACAAAAATGAATTTTAAGAGGCTTGACCTAATTTCTTTTGAACCTTCACCTTTCTAATATAAAAGCAAAGTTAGGCAGCCATCAGAATAGAGAACACTGCAATATTTTCTGTGCTAAAACTCTGAAAACCATTTTCTCTATTATCTCTCTTGCACTATCACTTTGACCATATTATATTGAGAGTTCTACACACCATATAGGTGTTATTGTAATTGGGCTTCAAATTGTTTTTATCAGCACTATTAAGAGTGCATATTTGTTGGTAAGAGTCGTGTGACTCAAACCCTTCTTTTTCTACACCATTATTACAAGAGAGGTGATATCTCTTGTGGTGTTGTCTTGGATGTGATTTCCAAGTGTTTACAAGGGAGGTGATATTCCTTGTGGTTTACAAGAGAGGTGATATCTCTTGTGGTATTTTCTTGGATGTGATTTCCAAGTGTTTACAAGGGAGGTGATATTCCTTGTGGTTGACAAGAGAGGTGATATCTCTTGGGTTATTGTCTTGAGACTCTTTCACTGGGGGAGGTGATATCCCTGGTCTGTGAGGAGTGCTCTATATTGTAAAGGTTCTAGTTTATCCTGTTTAAAAACTAGAGTTGATTGAAATCCCTTGGTCGTATTGCCTTGGGGACTGGACGTAGGCCACGTGGGTAGTCTGTGGCCGAACCAGGATATATCATTGTGTTCATTCTCTTTCCCTATCCTCTTTACATTTCCTCATTTTATTTATCGCGCTTTAATTTCAAACGATTTATCTTTCAAAGCGCCTTAATTTGAAAACAATTATTTATCCGCTGCGATTTCTGTTTATATTTTAAAAGGGTTTTTGATTTAACGCAAAAGATTTCATTATTATTTAAAACCCAATTCACCCCCCCTCTTGGGTGATGGTTGCCACGGCCAACAAGAGTATGAGGCTTTACCTGTTAGGATTGCAGATAGACGGATTAAGGAGCTTCGCGGTAGACAAATTCCTTTGGTTAAGGTTATATACGATGCGACTACTGGAGATGCTACTTGGGAGTGGGAAATGGATATGCAGCAGCAGTATCCACATCTTGTCTGAGGTACATAAATTCCGATGACTGAATTTTGTTCTAAGTGGGGTAGTAATGTAACACTCTACTTTTTAGCTACGATGTATTACTGGTAACAAGATAATTATTTATATGAATCATAATGTAATATAGGTTTTGATGTTGACAAATATAGTATTAAGGGGGAGAATGTGAACTAAAGATGATATAGGTTTTGATGTGGACAAATAGTGTATCATGGCATTAATTCAATAAAAGAAATATTGGACTTAATATATTATATTGATAAATGCCATGACTATTTTATTGGGTTCTTAATGAATGATTGTGTGCTTAATGAATATTATAAATAATTATGATAAATATAATATTGAGTGAATGCACATGTGATATTTAATAGTATATAATATATGCTTGTGATTGACAAATATAATAATTTGGCATAGAATCATACTTGGAATATTTATTATATGCCTAAAGACATAAGAAATATTAAATATGATATTATCTTAAAATATGTCTTATGAATTATTATATATGGCTTTGTTAAGAAATTAAATGTGAAATATTATTATTATTTTCTATACCTTGAACCAATGCGATCTTTGAGAAAATTGTACACTAGAAAAGTTCAGGTTGGAATAAGCAAAGCTATGATGTCAAGAGCTGGAAAAGCTAAAATCAAAGAAGGACTAGATTGCAAACAAAAGAAAAGAGTATCCAGAAGATCAAGCAAGCTCAAGGGGCAAAATGGGAATTTCATTAAGTGTATTGCTTGTTTTAAAAAAAGTGTGTAAATGGTAAGTAGAGTTATCAATTTAATATTGGTCACACACCCACACTTTTAACATGTGCCAAAAAACATTTTAAACATGTTTTATAGCTGACAATTAATTGTGTTTAATGAGTAATCAAAATATTAATTGTTAAGATTTTCAAATTCAAATGTGCTTCGAGCCATAATCGATTATGGGAAACCAATAATCGATTATGATATGAATTAAAAGGCTTTAAATGAGTTTAATGAGTATTGATTTTAAATAAAGCCGTTAAGTTTTGAATTTGAATAATCGATTATGTCCTTTGTATAATCGATTATGTCATTACTGCCTTTTAATGATCTTCAAACAGAAAACTCTTAATCGATTATGTAATCGATTATGGCCTTTTATGTGAAAGTCAGTGGACTCATAATCGATTTGTATAATCGATTATGCCTATTCTGTCCAAATACGCGCTTCCTGGAAATACTTTAAATAATCAATTATGATAATGTAATAATCAATTATGACGCGACATAAAAGTGTGCATGACCTATTTTCTCTTAACCAACATCTTTCTATTATAAAAGAAAAGTGAGGCAATCATCATAATACACAACTCTACTATTTATCTCTGTGCTAAAAACTCTGATAACCATTTTTCTATACTAGCTACTTCTCTTACACTATTACTTTCACCATATTATCTTGAGAGTTCTACACACCATATAGGTGTTGTTGTACTAAGCTTCAATTTGTTTTTATCTGCACTAATTAGAGTACTTTATATTGGTAAGAGTCGGATTGACTCAAACCTTTTTTTGATTACTAACCTTACAAGAGAGGGTATATCTCTTGTAAGTGTTTAGTGGGTGTGATCTCACTATTTATTGTTTGAGGCTCTTTCACTGGGGGAGCTGATATCCCTGGTTTGTGGGGACTGCTCTTCATTGTAAAGGTTCTAGCTGCGCCTGTTTAAAAGCTAGTGTTTGAGGCCCTTACACAAGGGATAGTATATCCTGAGATTTGTGTTAAGGGTTCTCTGTTTTGTAAAGGTTCTACTTGATCCTGTTAAAAACTAGAGTTGATTGAAAACCCTTGGTGGTATTGCCTTGGAGACTGGATGTAGGCCACGTGGATAGTCTGTGGCCGAACCAGGATATATTGTTGTGTTCATCTTCTTTCCTTATCCTCTTTACTTTATCGCACTTTACTTTATAATGCTTTAGTATCAAACCGTTTATTTTTATCAAGCGCTTATATTCGACAAGAATCTTTTATCCACTGCAAATTCTGTTTTATGTCTTAAAGGGTTTTGACTTTTACCAAAAGATTTCATTTTTATTTAAAACTCAATTCACCCCCCCCCCCCCCCTCCTGGGTGATGGTTGTCACGGCCAACAATTGGTATCAGAGCTTCGGCTCTGGTTAGTAGCTTAACAGCTTAGAGTTAAGATCCTTTTGGCAACCTTTTAAGTTTTTCCAAAATTTATGGTTTTGAAATTGACAAACCACCATTCTTTGATGGTAAGAATTTCATTTATTGGAAAGCGAGAATCGAAATTTATATGCAGTCAATTGATGTCGACTTATGGGATATTGGAGTCAATTGACTTATTCTCAAACCCAAAGAACATCAGACTGAGTTTGATAAAAATTGTTTTTGCTTGAATCTCAAAGCTATGCAAATTCTTCGGAACTGTCTATACGATGATGCTTATGAGAAAATCAAAAATAGTGATTGTGCCAAGGATATTCTGAATGTGCTTGATTATAATTATCTTGTCACTAACACTTTTGAGAATGAAAGTAATTTCAAGAAAGGGCAAAATTCATTGGAGGAAAAATTTCCTCAAGAACATGCCAAGAAAAGGTATCACAAAAGCAAAGAGTCATATGTGCAGAAAATAGAAAATATTCTCAAAGCGACTCAAAGGAATTTGGAGGTAAACGATTCGGAACTCAAATCATCAAATGATGAATGGTTATATGCATACAATAATTTGTATGATGAATTCGTGAGTTTAGAAAATAAAAATTTGAATTGCTTGAAAAGTATTTCATCAATTGAAAGTGATTTGGAAAATCTGAAAAATGAATATACTTTTCATAGTGAAGAAAATTTTATGTAATTTGAATTCTTTTCATGTTATAAAAATTGCATATTTATTGATAATCAAGTTGAGGAATTATTTCATGAAATTGATGGAATAAAAATTTCTACATGTGTACAACCTCCATATGAAATTGTTTTATGAAAAATAGAAGGGATGTAACATGTAATTATTGTGGAAGGATAGGACATATTTCTCATATGTGCTTCTATAGGAAAAATCATCTTATGAGAAATAAATTTGCCTGGGTGCTTAAAGGTGCAAATTGCTTGTCCACTAACCCACAATGACCCAATATGAAATAGGTACCAAAATGTTTTTCTAGTACTTCAAATGTGCAGGAAAATTCCAAAATAGAGAACCAATCTATCTTGGGAAAGGAGATGACATCAAGAATAATTCCTCACGACTTCGGAAATGCAATTATTACCAAAAAGAAGCAAAAATCTCTTGATCACCAACTCAAACAAGATAGAAGGTGTCAAAGCAAACTTCAAGATCAAGCGGAAGTGGGTAAGAAGGAATAGTCTTGAAAATTCATGCAACGAGGTAACTTTATTATCTACTTCCAATACTTGCTCAAATGTTAAATTTGTTAAATGGAAGTATGTTAATAAAGATAACAATTTTATGTCAAGACATATTTCATGTGATAATCCTATCATGAATATATTTGCTTGATTGTGGAAATTTGTGCTAAATGCCAAGAACATGCTTAAAAGATGTTTGATTATTTTTGTGAAGCATGTTATATTTAATATGAGTGAAATTAAAATTCTCTAAGAAAATCTAGGAAAATTCAAAGAATGTCTTAAGGTCTCTTAGAGAAACAATCAAATCTTCCTTGTTAAGAAAAATTGAAAAATCGAACTGGATAATCGATTAGATACTCGATTATAGTTCCTCGAGAAAACAAAGAAGAGAGACAGAAGCTCAGGAATCGATTAGAGAATCGATTATTGATGTGGGTCATTCTTTAGAAAGTAACTAGAGGCATCATAATTGATTACCACTAGGAGGATAATCGATTATGTCTCTGTAACACCCCGATTTTCCGCTGTTTTCTTTTTCGACAATGAATGTGCTACTGTTTATATATTTATTTGAGTTTTAGAAAATTATTTTAAATAAACGGAGGTTACCACTCAATTCTACTTGAATGTAGAAAGCTACAATTAAAATTTAGGTTGAAACGACGGGAGAATCCCGGCCCGCTATTTTCACTGACAGTATATTTATACTGACCAGAAGACCTAATTTTAACTCGTGAACGAAAAACTTAAGAGTTTTATTTTATTTCCTACGATAGTGTATTTTTAGAATTATTTCACTAACGGATAATATCCATGAGCCATGATGACAATTTCTAGGGAAATTGCATTTTGGTCCTTTAACTTTCTCTTAATTGCACTTTGGACCCTAAGTTAGTTTCTATGCTTTTCTAAGTGAATTGGGCTAGAATATTTGCTCCAAGCCCATTAGGGGGGATGCGGCCATGAGCCTAAATTCCATGCTCATGAAATTATTTTCATGATGCCAATTCATTTATATAAGTTTCCTATGACATAGTTTATGTCTTAAGCATTTTCAATGGACAAAATTAAATGGGCTTAAGAGGGCTTCCAAGCCCAAATTTCGCAAGACCCATGGTTGGCTCATAAACTTGGATGAGTCAAGTGTTTCTTGAACATTCTCCAAGCTTCTCACTTCATCCATCATCTTCTCCATTCCTCCTTTTTCCTTCTAACACACACATGAGCTACCATTGATGTCCTAAAACTAGCAGAATTTGCACCGAAAATAAGACCCTCTTATTTTCTGAAACTCGAAAAACTCTCAACATTAAAATTGTTCCTCTTTCTCTCTTCTGTCCAACGAGCTAAAGATCATCAAAAACGGATGAGTATATTGAGAGTTATGACCAAAATACAGAAACTGCCCTGAATCCTCAGTTTCAGCAGAAAGAAGCCTATTTTTACCCCTGTTATAATCCGAACCAAATGAAACCTTCAACATAAAAGTTGTTCCTTTTCTTCTTATCTTTCCAATAAGCCAAAGGTTGCAATTTTTGGATGAGTAGATCATGAGATATACTCACAAAACCAACACACCCTCAAACTGTCCAGATTTTATATAAGTGTTGGTTGATCATTTTCTTCATGTCTTCAATCTTCAAGAGGTAAAAGCTCAACTCCTTGATCATCTAAGCATTCATATTCAATTGTTTCTCATGTTTATACCATGAATCATATTTTCCCATTTCTAGATCTAGAACTTTGAAAATCCATAACAAATTCTAAAAAATCCTATGATGTTGAAACTACTTCCTATGTTCTTATAATCATGTATATTGTCTATATCTAAGAGCATGTGATGATCAAAAATTTCCTTCCTATTTATCTAGTGTTGGCCAAAACTAGGAGGAAAGACATGGATGATGTTTTGTTCTTGTTTTTCTTGTATGATCATGTATTCTATATGACATGTATGATACCATCCTCTAATCCATGTTAGCCAATCAAAATGAAATCTCTAACCCTATGTGTTCATCATGGCCGAACCTAAGAGGAAGAGTTTGATGAAGTCTTGTTAATGATTTTTTATGTATGTTCAGGGCTTTCAACATACATACATGTACACTTGTTAAATCCTAGTTGATTCATGAAAATGAAAACCCTAACCCTTTGATCTTGTCTTGGCCGACCTACCTTTGGAGGGTTAGGATGGTTTTGATTCTAATCTTTGTTGTTTAGTCTTAATCCTTTGTCTTAAGTACCTTAGAATCCTTAATCCATGACTTAAACAATTTGGAGTTTGTTTAGTCATTTGATCCTATTAGGACGTGACCTATATTGGTGTATTTAGTGATGTTTTAATTGTTTGATTAAGGGATTGTTTGGTTGTGTGTTGAACGTTACTTGTTTTACGGCGTACGAGGGTTTCCGACAACCGACAGAGTTCTTTTAATTTCACTGAGGAGCTCCGAGAGGTAAGAGGGGTTACTTGAGGGATCATTCGTATGGCCATATGTAATTTGTTTGTGGTCCATATATGTTTATCTATGTGGCTGTCGTGTTTTCTGGTTTATTTTACTGAGCTATGTGTTTATAGCTATGAGTGGTTTATCTGTGTTTCGGTTGTGTATCTGCTTTTAATTGATTTAATTATCTACAGTTGTATATTATATTGCTGTGATGCATGATTTGCTAGTAATATATTTAAGATGATGATGTTTCATGTTGTTTGTGAGGCCTGACAGTGGTCAGTGCACAACCGATTAATGAGTTAAAAGCTTTAATAAGCTGTGTATATTATGTTCAATGTTTTATGGGAAATATTGGGATATAATGTTTGTGGAAAATATTATTTGGGAGAAATAATAAGTATTTGAGAAATCTTATTATTTTAATGATTTATTTATAAAAAAGTGATTTATGGGTCGTAGAGAGGGCGCAACCGCGAAAATATTTTACTACTGCTAATGTTTACATAAGATATTCCGCAATATTATCAAAAGATATTTTGTGAATTTAATATGCGAAAATAACTCAACCGTGAATTTAGAAAATTGTTTCAGCGGAAACAACTAAGTTTTTCCTTAAAATACTTTAAAATGATTTAACAACGGCAATTTGGAAAACCGACGGCGGCAAGTATTTTAGAAATGCAGCTCATATTTTTGATGAACTTAAAACCTCTGTGACCCTCTTTTCTGAAAATGACATTTTTCGGTAACCGGTGTTTTTAGGATAGAAATCTTCCCACTTAATGTGTTTTCCGAAATCAAGTTTTGACTTGGATGATATATTAAAAGATTTGAACATAATAACCGAGACGTCAGGATATTAAGGTTCGGTGTATGGTAGACTGGATAGCTACCTAAAAGAGATAAAACATTTTAAAATGTTTTCTATTACCACGAACCTAAGGCTGGTGCATCGGTCTAGGGGTTTCGTGATTGGGCACTCGGACTTTGAGGTCCTGTGTTGTTAATGAATGATTTTAAAGATGTTAAAACGATATTTGGTCTAAAGCCGTTTAGCTTTGCCAAGGAAAGATATAACACAAAGAGCAGTGTTGAAAGAAATATGTTTTCGAGCATGCACTTGGCAGACGTGCCACAATACGATATATGATTACCTTGCGGCGTCAGTTATTTCATGCGGTGAAGTTTTCATTGTGCCGGTTGGACGATGGAACCCCATTCATGATGTTATCACTGTGCCACGATGTTGGACAGTGTGCGATGGGTTTCGGACATGGGCCTGTGACTAGAAAAATCCTATGATGTTGAAACCACTTCCTATGTTCTTATAATCATGTATATTGTCTATATCTAAGAGCATGTGATGATCAAAAATTTCCTTCCTATTTATCTAGTGTTGGCCGAAACTAGGAGGAAAGACATGGATGATGTTTTGTTCTTGTTTTTCATGTATGAACATGTATTCTATATGACATGTATGATACCATCCACTAATCCATGTTAGCCAATCAAAATGAAATCTCTAACCCTATGTGTTCATCATGGCCGAACCTAAGAGGAAGATTTGATGAAGTCTTGTTCATGATTTTTTATGTATGTTCATGTCTTTCAACATACATACATGTACACTTGTTAAATCCTAGTTGATTCATGAAAATGAAAACCCTAGCCCTTTGATCTTGTCTTGGCCGACCTTACCTTTGGAGGGTTAGGATGGTTTTGATTCTAATCTTTGTTGTTTAGTCTTAATCCTTTGTCTTAAGTACCTTAGAATCCTTAATCCATGACTAAAACAATTTGGAGTTTGTTTAGTCATTTGATCCTATTAGGCCATGACCTATATAGGTGTATTTAGTGATGTTTTAATTGTTTGATTAAGGGATTGTTTGGTTGTGTGTTGAAGGTTACTTGTTTTACGGCGTACGAGGGTTTCCGACAACCGACAGAGTTCTTTTAATTTCACTGAGGAGCTCCGAGAGGTAAGAGGGGTTACTTGAGGGATCATTCGTATGGCCATATGTAATTTGTTTGTGGTCCATATATGTTTATCTATGTGGCTGTCGTGTTTTCTGGTTTATTTTACTGAGCTATGTGTTTATAGCTATGAGTGGTTTATCTGTGTTTCGGTTGTGTATCTGCTTTTAATTGATTTAATTATCTACAGTTGTATATTATATTGCTGTGATGCATGATTTGCTAGTAATATATTTAAGATGATGATGTTTCATGTTGTTTGTGAGGCCTGACAGTGGTCAGTGCACAACCGATTAATGAGTTAAAAGCTTTAATAAGCTGTGTATATTATATTCAATGTTTTATGGGAAATATTGGGATATAATGTTTGTGGAAAATATTATTTGGGAGAAATAATAAGTATTTGAGAAATCTTATTATTTTAATGATTTATTTATAAAAAAGTGATTTATGGGTCGTAGAGAGGGCGCAACCGTGAAAATATTTTACTACTGCTAATGTTTACATAAGATATTCCGCAATATTATCAAAAGATATTTTGTGAATTTAATATGCGAAAATAACTCAACCGTGAATTTAGAAAATTGTTTCAGCGGAAACAACTAAGTTTTTCCTTAAAATACTTTAAAATGATTTAACAACGGCAATTTGGAAAACCGACGGCGGCAAGTATTTTAGAAATGCAGCTCATATTTTTGATGAACTTAAAACCTCTGTGACCCTCTTTTCTGAAAATGACATTTTTCGGTAACCGGTGTTTTTAGGATAGAAATCTTCCCACTTAATGTGTTTTCCGAAATCAAGTTTTGACTTGGATGATATATTAAAAGATTTGAACATAATAACCGAGACGTCAGGATATTAAGGTTCGGTGTATGGTAGACTGGATAGCTACCTAAAAGAGATAAAACATTTTAAAATGTTTTCTATTACCACGAACCTAAGGCTGGTGCATCGGTCTAGGGGTTTCGTGATTGGGCACTCGGACTTTGAGGTCCTGTGTTGTTAATGAATGATTTTAAAGATGTTAAAACGATATTTGGTCTAAAGCCGTTTAGCTTTGCCAAGGAAAGATATAACACAAAGAGCAGTGTTGAAAGAAATATGTTTTCGAGCATGCACTTGGCAGACGTGCCACAATACGATATATGATTACCTTGCGGCGTCAGTTATTTCATGCGGTGAAGTTTTCATTGTGCCGGTTGGACGATGGAACCCCATTCACGATGTTATCACTGTGCCACGATGTTGGACAGTGTGCGATGGGTTTCGGACATGGGCCTGTGACTAGAAAAATCCTATGATGTTGAAACCACTTCCTATGTTCTTATAATCATGTATATTGTCTATATCTAAGAGCATGTGATGATCAAAAATTTCCTTCCTATTTATCTAGTGTTGGCCGAAACTAGGAGGAAAGACATGGATGATGTTTTGTTCTTGTTTTTCATGTATGAACATGTATTCTATATGACATGTATGATACCATCCACTAATCCATGTTAGCCAATCAAAATGAAATCTCTAACCCTATGTGTTCATCATGGCCGAACCTAAGAGGAAGATTTGATGAAGTCTTGTTCATGATTTTTTATGTATGTTCATGTCTTTCAACATACATACATGTACACTTGTTAAATCCTAGTTGATTCATGAAAATGAAACCCTAGCCCTTTGATCTTGTCTTGGCCGACCTTACCTTTGGAGGGTTAGGATGGTTTTGATTCTAATCTTTGTTGTTTAGTCTTAATCCTTTGTCTTAAGTACCTTAGAATCCTTAATCCATGACTAAAACAATTTGGAGTTTGTTTAGTCATTTGATCCTATTAGGCCATGACCTATATAGGTGTATTTAGTGATGTTTTAATTGTTTGATTAAGGGATTGTTTGGTTGTGTGTTGAAGGTTACTTGTTTTACGGCGTACGAGGGTTTCCGACAACCGACAGAGTTCTTTTAATTTCACTGAGGAGCTCCGAGAGGTAAGAGGGGTTACTTGAGGGATCATTCGTATGGCCATATGTAATTTGTTTGTGGTCCATATATGTTTATCTATGTGGCTGTCGTGTTTTCTGGTTTATTTTACTGAGCTATGTGTTTATAGCTATGAGTGGTTTATCTGTGTTTCGGTTGTGTATCTGCTTTTAATTGATTTAATTATCTACAGTTGTATATTATATTGCTGTGATGCATGATTTGCTAGTAATATATTTAAGATGATGATGTTTCATGTTGTTTGTGAGGCCTGACAGTGGTCAGTGCACAACCGATTAATGAGTTAAAAGCTTTAATAAGCTGTGTATATTATATTCAATGTTTTATGGGAAATATTGGGATATAATGTTTGTGGAAAATATTATTTGGGAGAAATAATAAGTATTTGAGAAATCTTATTATTTTAATGATTTATTTATAAAAAAAGTGATTTATGGGTCGTAGAGAGGGCGCAACCGTGAAAATATTTTACTACTGCTAATGTTTACATAAGATATTCCGCAATATTATCAAAAGATATTTTGTGAATTTAATATGCGAAAATAACTCAACCGTGAATTTAGAAAATTGTTTCAGCGGAAACAACTAAGTTTTTCCTTAAAATACTTTAAAATGATTTAACAACGGCAATTTGGAAAACCGACGGCGGCAAGTATTTTAGAAATGCAGCTCATATTTTTGATGAACTTAAAACCTCTGTGACCCTCTTTTCTGAAAATGACATTTTTCGGTAACCGGTGTTTTTAGGATAGAAATCTTCCCACTTAATGTGTTTTCCGAAATCAAGTTTTGACTTGGATGATATATTAAAAGATTTGAACATAATAACCGAGACGTCAGGATATTAAGGTTCGGTGTATGGTAGACTGGATAGCTACCTAAAAGAGATAAAACATTTTAAAATGTTTTCTATTACCACGAACCTAAGGCTGGTGCATCGGTCTAGGGGTTTCGTGATTGGGCACTCGGACTTTGAGGTCCTGTGTTGTTAATGAATGATTTTAAAGATGTTAAAACGATATTTGGTCTAAAGCCGTTTAGCTTTGCCAAGGAAAGATATAACACAAAGAGCAGTGTTGAAAGAAATATGTTTTCGAGCATGCACTTGGCAGACGTGCCACAATACGATATATGATTACCTTGCGGCGTCAGTTATTTCATGCGGTGAAGTTTTCATTGTGCCGGTTGGACGATGGAACCCCATTCACGATGTTATCACTGTGCCACGATGTTGGACAGTGTGCGATGGGTTTCGGACATGGGCCTGTGACTAGAAAAATCCTATGATGTTGAAACCACTTCCTATGTTCTTATAATCATGTATATTGTCTATATCTAAGAGCATGTGATGATCAAAAATTTCCTTCCTATTTATCTAGTGTTGGCCGAAACTAGGAGGAAAGACATGGATGATGTTTTGTTCTTGTTTTTCATGTATGAACATGTATTCTATATGACATGTATGATACCATCCACTAATCCATGTTAGCCAATCAAAATGAAATCTCTAACCCTATGTGTTCATCATGGCCGAACCTAAGAGGAAGATTTGATGAAGTCTTGTTCATGATTTTTTATGTATGTTCATGTCTTTCAACATACATACATGTACACTTGTTAAATCCTAGTTGATTCATGAAAATGAAAACCCTAGCCCTTTGATCTTGTCTTGGCCGACCTTACCTTTGGAGGGTTAGGATGGTTTTGATTCTAATCTTTGTTGTTTAGTCTTAATCCTTTGTCTTAAGTACCTTAGAATCCTTAATCCATGACTAAAACAATTTGGAGTTTGTTTAGTCATTTGATCCTATTAGGCCATGACCTATATAGGTGTATTTAGTGATGTTTTAATTGTTTGATTAAGGGATTGTTTGGTTGTGTGTTGAAGGTTACTTGTTTTACGGCGTACGAGGGTTTCCGACAACCGACAGAGTTCTTTTAATTTCACTGAGGAGCTCCGAGAGGTAAGAGGGGTTACTTGAGGGATCATTCGTATGGCCATATGTAATTTGTTTGTGGTCCATATATGTTTATCTATGTGGCTGTCGTGTTTTCTGGTTTATTTTACTGAGCTATGTGTTTATAGCTATGAGTGGTTTATCTGTGTTTCGGTTGTGTATCTGCTTTTAATTGATTTAATTATCTACAGTTGTATATTATATTGCTGTGATGCATGATTTGCTAGTAATATATTTAAGATGATGATGTTTCATGTTGTTTGTGAGGCCTGACAGTGGTCAGTGCACAACCGATTAATGAGTTAAAAGCTTTAATAAGCTGTGTATATTATATTCAATGTTTTATGGGAAATATTGGGATATAATGTTTGTGGAAAATATTATTTGGGAGAAATAATAAGTATTTGAGAAATCTTATTATTTTAATGATTTATTTATAAAAAAGTGATTTATGGGTCGTAGAGAGGGCGCAACCGTGAAAATATTTTACTACTGCTAATGTTTACATAAGATATTCCGCAATATTATCAAAAGATATTTTGTGAATTTAATATGCGAAAATAACTCAACCGTGAATTTAGAAAATTGTTTCAGCGGAAACAACTAAGTTTTTCCTTAAAATACTTTAAAATGATTTAACAACGGCAATTTGGAAAACCGACGGCGGCAAGTATTTTAGAAATGCAGCTCATATTTTTGATGAACTTAAAACCTCTGTGACCCTCTTTTCTGAAAATGACATTTTTCGGTAACCGGTGTTTTTAGGATAGAATTCTTCCCACTTAATGTGTTTTCCGAAATCAAGTTTTGACTTGGATGATATATTAAAAGATTTGAACATAATAACCGAGACGTCAGGATATTAAGGTTCGGTGTATGGTAGACTGGATAGCTACCTAAAAGAGATAAAACATTTTAAAATGTTTTCTATTACCACGAACCTAAGGCTGGTGCATCGGTCTAGGGGTTTCGTGATTGGGCACTCGGACTTTGAGGTCCTGTGTTGTTAATGAATGATTTTAAAGATGTTAAAACGATATTTGGTCTAAAGCCGTTGAGCTTTGCCAAGGAAAGATATAGCACAACGAGCAGTGTTGAAAGAAATATGTTTTCGAGCATGCACTTGGCAGACGTGCCACAATACGATATATGATTACCTTGCGGCGTCAGTTATTTCATGCGGTGAAGTTTTCATTGTGCCGGTTGGACGATGGAACCCCATTCACGATGTTATCACTGTGCCACGATGTTGGACAGTGTGCGATGGGTTTCGGACATGGGCCTGTGACTAGAAAAATCCTATGATGTTGAAACCACTTCCTATGTTCTTATAATCATGTATATTGTCTATATCTAAGAGCATGTGATGATCAAAAATTTCCTTCCTATTTATCTAGTGTTGGCCGAAACTAGGAGGAAAGACATGGATGATGTTTTGTTCTTGTTTTTCATGTATGATCATGTATTCTATATGACATGTATGATACCATCCACTAATCCATGTTAGCCAATCAAAATGAAATCTCTAACCCTATGTGTTCATCATGGCCGAACCTAAGAGGAAGATTTGATGAAGTCTTGTTCATGATTTTTTATGTATGTTCATGTCTTTCAACATACATACATGTACACTTGTTAAATCCTAGTTGATTCATGAAAATGAAAACCCTAGCCCTTTGATCTTGTCTTGGCCGACCTTACCTTTGGAGGGTTAGGATGGTTTTGATTCTAATCTTTGTTGTTTAGTCTTAATCCTTTGTCTTAAGTACCTTAGAATCCTTAATCCATGACTAAAACAATTTGGAGTTTGTTTAGTCATTTGATCCTATTAGGCCATGACCTATATAGGTGTATTTAGTGATGTTTTAATTGTTTGATTAAGGGATTGTTTGGTTGTGTGTTGAAGGTTACTTGTTTTACGGCGTACGAGGGTTTCCGACAACCGACAGAGTTCTTTTAATTTCACTGAGGAGCTCCGAGAGGTAAGAGGGGTTACTTGAGGGATCATTCGTATGGCCATATGTAATTTGTTTGTGGTCCATATATGTTTATCTATGTGGCTGTCGTGTTTTCTGGTTTATTTTACTGAGCTATGTGTTTATAGCTATGAGTGGTTTATCTGTGTTTCGGTTGTGTATCTGCTTTTAATTGATTTAATTATCTACAGTTGTATATTATATTGCTGTGATGCATGATTTGCTAGTAATATATTTAAGATGATGATGTTTCATGTTGTTTGTGAGGCCTGACAGTGGTCAGTGCACAACCGATTAATGAGTTAAAAGCTTTAATAAGCTGTGTATATTATATTCAATGTTTTATGGGAAATATTGGGATATAATGTTTGTGGAAAATATTATTTGGGAGAAATAATAAGTATTTGAGAAATCTTATTATTTTAATGATTTATTTATAAAAAAAGTGATTTATGGGTCGTAGAGAGGGCGCAACCGTGAAAATATTTTACTACTGCTAATGTTTACATAAGATATTCCGCAATATTATCAAAAGATATTTTGTGAATTTAATATGCGAAAATAACTCAACCGTGAATTTAGAAAATTGTTTCAGCGGAAACAACTAAGTTTTTCCTTAAAATACTTTAAAATGATTTAACAACGGCAATTTGGAAAACCGACGGCGGCAAGTATTTTAGAAATGCAGCTCATATTTTTGATGAACTTAAAACCTCTGTGACCCTCTTTTCTGAAAATGACATTTTTCGGTAACCGGTGTTTTTAGGATAGAATTCTTCCCACTTAATGTGTTTTCCGAAATCAAGTTTTGACTTGGATGATATATTAAAAGATTTGAACATAATAACCGAGACGTCAGGATATTAAGGTTCGGTGTATGGTAGACTGGATAGCTACCTAAAAGAGATAAAACATTTTAAAATGTTTTCTATTACCACGAACCTAAGGCTGGTGCATCGGTCTAGGGGTTTCGTGATTGGGCACTCGGACTTTGAGGTCCTGTGTTGTTAATGAATGATTTTAAAGATGTTAAAGCGATATTTGGTCTAAAGCCGTTTAGCTTTGCCAAGGAAAGATATAGCACAACGAGCAGTGTTGAAAGAAATATGTTTTCGAGCATGCACTTGGCAGACGTGCCACAATACGATATATGATTACCTTGCGGCGTCAGTTATTTCATGCGGTGAAGTTTTCATTGTGCCGGTTGGACGATGGAACCCCATTCACGATGTTATCACTGTGCCACGATGTTGGACAGTGTGCGATGGGTTTCGGACATGGGCCTGTGACTAGAAAAATCCTATGATGTTGAAACCACTTCCTATGTTCTTATAATCATGTATATTGTCTATATCTAAGAGCATGTGATGATCAAAAATTTCCTTCCTATTTATCTAGTGTTGGCCGAAACTAGGAGGAAAGACATGGATGATGTTTTGTTCTTGTTTTTCATGTATGATCATGTATTCTGTATGACATGTATGATACCATCCACTAATCCATGTTAGCCAATCAAAATGAAATCTCTAACCCTATGTGTTCATCATGGCCGAACCTAAGAGGAAGATTTGATGAAGTCTTGTTCATGATTTTTTATGTATGTTCATGTCTTTCAACATACATACATGTACACTTGTTAAATCCTAGTTGATTCATGAAAATGAAAACCCTAGCCCTTTGATCTTGTCTTGGCCGACCTTACCTTTGGAGGGTTAGGATGGTTTTGATTCTAATCTTTGTTGTTTAGTCTTAATCCTTTGTCTTAAGTACCTTAGAATCCTTAATCCATGACTAAAACAATTTGGAGTTTGTTTAGTCATTTGATCCTATTAGGCCATGACCTATATAGGTGTATTTAGTGATGTTTTAATTGTTTGATTAAGGGATTGTTTGGTTGTGTGTTGAAGGTTACTTGTTTTACGGCGTACGAGGGTTTCCGACAACCGACAGAGTTCTTTTAATTTCACTGAGGAGCTCCGAGAGGTAAGAGGGGTTACTTGAGGGATCATTCGTATGGCCATATGTAATTTGTTTGTGGTCCATATATGTTTATCTATGTGGCTGTCGTGTTTTCTGGTTTATTTTACTGAGCTATGTGTTTATAGCTATGAGTGGTTTATCTGTGTTTCGGTTGTGTATCTGCTTTTAATTGATTTAATTATCTACAGTTGTATATTATATTGCTGTGATGCATGATTTGCTAGTAATATATTTAAGATGATGATGTTTCATGTTGTTTGTGAGGCCTGACAGTGGTCAGTGCACAACCGATTAATGAGTTAAAAGCTTTAATAAGCTGTGTATATTATATTCAATGTTTTATGGGAAATATTGGGATATAATGTTTGTGGAAAATATTATTTGGGAGAAATAATAAGTATTTGAGAAATCTTATTATTTTAATGATTTATTTATAAAAAAGTGATTTATGGGGCGTAGAGAGGGCGCAACCGTGAAAATATTTTACTACTGCTAATGTTTACATAAGATATTCCGCAATATTATCAAAAGATATTTTGTGAATTTAATATGCGAAAATAACTCAACCGTGAATTTAGAAAATTGTTTCAGCGGAAACAACTAAGTTTTTCCTTAAAATACTTTAAAATGATTTAACAACGGCAATTTGGAAAACCGACGGCGGCAAGTATTTTAGAAATGCAGCTCATATTTTTGATGAACTTAAAACCTCTGTGACCCTCTTTTCTGAAAATGACATTTTTCGGTAACCGGTGTTTTTAGGATAGAATTCTTCCCACTTAATGTGTTTTCCGAAATCAAGTTTTGACTTGGATTGTATATTAAAAGATTTGAACATAATAACCGAGACGTCAGGATATTAAGGTTCGGTGTATGGTAGACTGGATAGCTACCTAAAAGAGATAAAACATTTTAAAATGTTTTCTATTACCACGAACCTAAGGCTGGTGCATCGGTCTAGGGGTTTCGTGATTGGGCACTCGGACTTTGAGGTCCTGTGTTGTTAATGAATGATTTTAAAGATGTTAAAACGATATTTGGTCTAAAGCCGTTGAGCTTTGCCAAGGAAAGATATAGCACAACGAGCAGTGTTGAAAGAAATATGTTTTCGAGCATGCACTTGGCAGACGTGCCACAATACGATATATGATTACCTTGCGGCGTCAGTTATTTCATGCGGTGAAGTTTTCATTGTGCCGGTTGGACGATGGATCCCCATTCACGATGTTATCACTATGCCACGATGTTGGACAGTGTGCGATGGGTTTCGGACATGGGCCTGTGACTAGAAAAATCCTATGATGTTGAAACCACTTCCTATGTTCTTATAATCATGTATATTGTCTATATCTAAGAGCATGTGATGATCAAAAATTTCCTTCCTATTTATCTAGTGTTGGCCGAAACTAGGAGGAAAGACATGGATGATGTTTTGTTCTTGTTTTTCATGTATGATCATGTATTCTGTATGACATGTATGATACCATCCACTAATCCATGTTAGCCAATCAAAATGAAATCTCTAACCCTATGTGTTCATCATGGCCGAACCTAAGAGGAAGATTTGATGAAGTCTTGTTCATGATTTTTTATGTATGTTCATGTCTTTCAACATACATACATGTACACTTGTTAAATCCTAGTTGATTCATGAAAATGAAAACCCTAGCCCTTTGATCTTGTCTTGGCCGACCTTACCTTTGGAGGGTTAGGATGGTTTTGATTCTAATCTTTGTTGTTTAGTCTTAATCCTTTGTCTTAAGTACCTTAGAATCCTTAATCCATGACTAAAACAATTTGGAGTTTGTTTAGTCATTTGATCCTATTAGGCCATGACCTATATAGGTGTATTTAGTGATGTTTTAATTGTTTGATTAAGGGATTGTTTGGTTGTGTGTTGAAGGTTACTTGTTTTACGGCGTACGAGGGTTTCCGACAACCGACAGAGTTCTTTTAATTTCACTGAGGAGCTCCGAGAGGTAAGAGGGGTTACTTGAGGGATCATTCGTATGGCCATATGTAATTTGTTTGTGGTCCATATATGTTTATCTATGTGGCTGTCGTGTTTTCTGGTTTATTTTACTGAGCTATGTGTTTATAGCTATGAGTGGTTTATCTGTGTTTCGGTTGTGTATCTGCTTTTAATTGATTTAATTATCTACAGTTGTATATTATATTGCTGTGATGCATGATTTGCTAGTAATATATTTAAGATGATGATGTTTCATGTTGTTTGTGAGGCCTGACAGTGGTCAGTGCACAACCGATTAATGAGTTAAAAGCTTTAATAAGCTGTGTATATTATATTCAATGTTTTATGGGAAATATTGGGATATAATGTTTGTGGAAAATATTATTTGGGAGAAATAATAAGTATTTGAGAAATCTTATTATTTTAATGATTTATTTATAAAAAAGTGATTTATGGGTCGTAGAGAGGGCGCAACCGTGAAAATATTTTACTACTGCTAATGTTTACATAAGATATTCCGCAATATTATCAAAAGATATTTTGTGAATTTAATATGCGAAAATAACTCAACCGTGAATTTAGAAAATTGTTTCAGCGGAAACAACTAAGTTTTTCCTTAAAATACTTTAAAATGATTTAACAACGGCAATTTGGAAAACCGACGGCGGCAAGTATTTTAGAAATGCAGCTCATATTTTTGATGAACTTAAAACCTCTGTGACCCTCTTTTCTGAAAATGACATTTTTCGGTAACCGGTGTTTTTAGGATAGAATTCTTCCCACTTAATGTGTTTTCCGAAATCAAGTTTTGACTTGGATGATATATTAAAAGATTTGAACATAATAACCGAGACGTCAGGATATTAAGGTTCGGTGTATGGTAGACTGGATAGCTACCTAAAAGAGATAAAACATTTTAAAATGTTTTCTATTACCACGAACCTAAGGCTGGTGCATCGGTCTAGGGGTTTCGTGATTGGGCACTCGGACTTTGAGGTCCTGTGTTGTTAATGAATGATTTTAAAGATGTTAAAACGATATTTGGTCTAAAGCCGTTGAGCTTTGCCAAGGAAAGATATAGCACAACGAGCAGTGTTGAAAGAAATATGTTTTCGAGCATGCACTTGGCAGACGTGCCACAATACGATATATGATTACCTTGCGGCGTCAGTTATTTCATGCGGTGAAGTTTTCATTGTGCCGGTTGGACGATGGATCCCCATTCACGATGTTATCACTATGCCACGATGTTGGACAGTGTGCGATGGGTTTCGGACATGGGCCTGTGACTAGAAAAATCCTATGATGTTGAAACCACTTCCTATGTTCTTATAATCATGTATATTGTCTATATCTAAGAGCATGTGATGATCAAAAATTTCCTTCCTATTTATCTAGTGTTGGCCGAAACTAGGAGGAAAGACATGGATGATGTTTTGTTCTTGTTTTTCATGTATGATCATGTATTCTGTATGACATGTATGATACCATCCACTAATCCATGTTAGCCAATCAAAATGAAATCTCTAACCCTATGTGTTCATCATGGCCGAACCTAAGAGGAAGATTTGATGAAGTCTTGTTCATGATTTTTTATGTATGTTCATGTCTTTCAACATACATACATGTACACTTGTTAAATCCTAGTTGATTCATGAAAATGAAAACCCTAGCCCTTTGATCTTGTCTTGGCCGACCTTACCTTTGGAGGGTTAGGATGGTTTTGATTCTAATCTTTGTTGTTTAGTCTTAATCCTTTGTCTTAAGTACCTTAGAATCCTTAATCCATGACTAAAACAATTTGGAGTTTGTTTAGTCATTTGATCCTATTAGGCCATGACCTATATAGGTGTATTTAGTGATGTTTTAATTGTTTGATTAAGGGATTGTTTGGTTGTGTGTTGAAGGTTACTTGTTTTACGGCGTACGAGGGTTTCCGACAACCGACAGAGTTCTTTTAATTTCACTGAGGAGCTCCGAGAGGTAAGAGGGGTTACTTGAGGGATCATTCGTATGGCCATATGTAATTTGTTTGTGGTCCATATATGTTTATCTATGTGGCTGTCGTGTTTTCTGGTTTATTTTACTGAGCTATGTGTTTATAGCTATGAGTGGTTTATCTGTGTTTCGGTTGTGTATCTGCTTTTAATTGATTTAATTATCTACAGTTGTATATTATATTGCTGTGATGCATGATTTGCTAGTAATATATTTAAGATGATGATGTTTCATGTTGTTTGTGAGGCCTGACAGTGGTCAGTGCACAACCGATTAATGAGTTAAAAGCTTTAATAAGCTGTGTATATTATATTCAATGTTTTATGGGAAATATTGGGATATAATGTTTGTGGAAAATATTATTTGGGAGAAATAATAAGTATTTGAGAAATCTTATTATTTTAATGATTTATTTATAAAAAAGTGATTTATGGGTCGTAGAGAGGGCGCAACCGTGAAAATATTTTACTACTGCTAATGTTTACATAAGATATTCCGCAATATTATCAAAAGATATTTTGTGAATTTAATATGCGAAAATAACTCAACCGTGAATTTAGAAAATTGTTTCAGCGGAAACAACTAAGTTTTTCCTTAAAATACTTTAAAATGATTTAACAACGGCAATTTGGAAAACCGACGGCGGCAAGTATTTTAGAAATGCAGCTCATATTTTTGATGAACTTAAAACCTCTGTGACCCTCTTTTCTGAAAATGACATTTTTCGGTAACCGGTGTTTTTAGGATAGAATTCTTCCCACTTAATGTGTTTTCCGAAATCAAGTTTTGACTTGGATGATATATTAAAAGATTTGAACATAATAACCGAGACGTCAGGATATTAAGGTTCGGTGTATGGTAGACTGGATAGCTACCTAAAAGAGATAAAACATTTTAAAATGTTTTCTATTACCACGAACCTAAGGCTGGTGCATCGGTCTAGGGGTTTCGTGATTGGGCACTCGGACTTTGAGGTCCTGTGTTGTTAATGAATGATTTTAAAGATGTTAAAACGATATTTGGTCTAAAGCCGTTGAGCTTTGCCAAGGAAAGATATAGCACAACGAGCAGTGTTGAAAGAAATATGTTTTCGAGCATGCACTTGGCAGACGTGCCACAATACGATATATGATTACCTTGCGGCGTCAGTTATTTCATGCGGTGAAGTTTTCATTGTGCCGGTTGGACGATGGATCCCCATTCACGATGTTATCACTATGCCACGATGTTGGACAGTGTGCGATGGGTTTCGGACATGGGCCTGTGACTAGAAAAATCCTATGATGTTGAAACCACTTCCTATGTTCTTATAATCATGTATATTGTCTATATCTAAGAGCATGTGATGATCAAAAATTTCCTTCCTATTTATCTAGTGTTGGCCGAAACTAGGAGGAAAGACATGGATGATGTTTTGTTCTTGTTTTTCATGTATGATCATGTATTCTGTATGACATGTATGATACCATCCACTAATCCATGTTAGCCAATCAAAATGAAATCTCTAACCCTATGTGTTCATCATGGCCGAACCTAAGAGGAAGATTTGATGAAGTCTTGTTCATGATTTTTTATGTATGTTCATGTCTTTCAACATACATACATGTACACTTGTTAAATCCTAGTTGATTCATGAAAATGAAAACCCTAGCCCTTTGATCTTGTCTTGGCCGACCTTACCTTTGGAGGGTTAGGATGGTTTTGATTCTAATCTTTGTTGTTTAGTCTTAATCCTTTGTCTTAAGTACCTTAGAATCCTTAATCCATGACTAAAACAATTTGGAGTTTGTTTAGTCATTTGATCCTATTAGGCCATGACCTATATAGGTGTATTTAGTGATGTTTTAATTGTTTGATTAAGGGATTGTTTGGTTGTGTGTTGAAGGTTACTTGTTTTACGGCGTACGAGGGTTTCCGACAACCGACAGAGTTCTTTTAATTTCACTGAGGAGCTCCGAGAGGTAAGAGGGGTTACTTGAGGGATCATTCGTATGGCCATATGTAATTTGTTTGTGGTCCATATATGTTTATCTATGTGGCTGTCGTGTTTTCTGGTTTATTTTACTGAGCTATGTGTTTATAGCTATGAGTGGTTTATCTGTGTTTCGGTTGTGTATCTGCTTTTAATTGATTTAATTATCTACAGTTGTATATTATATTGCTGTGATGCATGATTTGCTAGTAATATATTTAAGATGATGATGTTTCATGTTGTTTGTGAGGCCTGACAGTGGTCAGTGCACAACCGATTAATGAGTTAAAAGCTTTAATAAGCTGTGTATATTATATTCAATGTTTTATGGGAAATATTGGGATATAATGTTTGTGGAAAATATTATTTGGGAGAAATAATAAGTATTTGAGAAATCTTATTATTTTAATGATTTATTTATAAAAAAAGTGATTTATGGGGCGTAGAGAGGGCGCAACCGTGAAAATATTTTACTACTGCTAATGTTTACATAAGATATTCCGCAATATTATCAAAAGATATTTTGTGAATTTAATATGCGAAAATAACTCAACCGTGAATTTAGAAAATTGTTTCAGCGGAAACAACTAAGTTTTTCCTTAAAATACTTTAAAATGATTTAACAACGGCAATTTGGAAAACCGACGGCGGCAAGTATTTTAGAAATGCAGCTCATATTTTTGATGAACTTAAAACCTCTGTGACCCTCTTTTCTGAAAATGACATTTTTCGGTAACCGGTGTTTTTAGGATAGAATTCTTCCCACTTAATGTGTTTTCCGAAATCAAGTTTTGACTTGGATGATATATTAAAAGATTTGAACATAATAACCGAGACGTCAGGATATTAAGGTTCGGTGTATGGTAGACTGGATAGCTACCTAAAAGAGATAAAACATTTTAAAATGTTTTCTATTACCACGAACCTAAGGCTGGTGCATCGGTCTAGGGGTTTCGTGATTGGGCACTCGGACTTTGAGGTCCTGTGTTGTTAATGAATGATTTTAAAGATGTTAAAACGATATTTGGTCTAAAGCCGTTGAGCTTTGCCAAGGAAAGATATAGCACAACGAGCAGTGTTGAAAGAAATATGTTTTCGAGCATGCACTTGGCAGACGTGCCACAATACGATATATGATTACCTTGCGGCGTCAGTTATTTCATGCGGTGAAGTTTTCATTGTGCCGGTTGGACGATGGAACCCCATTCACGATGTTATCACTGTGCCACGATGTTGGACAGTGTGCGATGGGTTTCGGACATGGGCCTGTGACTAGAAAAATCCTATGATGTTGAAACCACTTCCTATGTTCTTATAATCATGTATATTGTCTATATCTAAGAGCATGTGATGATCAAAAATTTCCTTCCTATTTATCTAGTGTTGGCCGAAACTAGGAGGAAAGACATGGATGATGTTTTGTTCTTGTTTTTCATGTATGATCATGTATTCTGTATGACATGTATGATACCATCCACTAATCCATGTTAGCCAATCAAAATGAAATCTCTAACCCTATGTGTTCATCATGGCCGAACCTAAGAGGAAGATTTGATGAAGTCTTGTTCATGATTTTTTATGTATGTTCATGTCTTTCAACATACATACATGTACACTTGTTAAATCCTAGTTGATTCATGAAAATGAAAACCCTAGCCCTTTGATCTTGTCTTGGCCGACCTTACCTTTGGAGGGTTAGGATGGTTTTGATTCTAATCTTTGTTGTTTAGTCTTAATCCTTTGTCTTAAGTACCTTAGAATCCTTAATCCATGACTAAAACAATTTGGAGTTTGTTTAGTCATTTGATCCTATTAGGCCATGACCTATATAGGTGTATTTAGTGATGTTTTAATTGTTTGATTAAGGGATTGTTTGGTTGTGTGTTGAAGGTTACTTGTTTTACGGCGTACGAGGGTTTCCGACAACCGACAGAGTTCTTTTAATTTCACTGAGGAGCTCCGAGAGGTAAGAGGGGTTACTTGAGGGATCATTCGTATGGCCATATGTAATTTGTTTGTGGTCCATATATGTTTATCTATGTGGCTGTCGTGTTTTCTGGTTTATTTTACTGAGCTATGTGTTTATAGCTATGAGTGGTTTATCTGTGTTTCGGTTGTGTATCTGCTTTTAATTGATTTAATTATCTACAGTTGTATATTATATTGCTGTGATGCATGATTTGCTAGTAATATATTTAAGATGATGATGTTTCATGTTGTTTGTGAGGCCTGACAGTGGTCAGTGCACAACCGATTAATGAGTTAAAAGCTTTAATAAGCTGTGTATATTATATTCAATGTTTTATGGGAAATATTGGGATATAATGTTTGTGGAAAATATTATTTGGGAGAAATAATAAGTATTTGAGAAATCTTATTATTTTAATGATTTATTTATAAAAAAGTGATTTATGGGTCGTAGAGAGGGCGCAACCGTGAAAATATTTTACTACTGCTAATGTTTACATAAGATATTCCGCAATATTATCAAAAGATATTTTGTGAATTTAATATGCGAAAATAACTCAACCGTGAATTTAGAAAATTGTTTCAGCGGAAACAACTAAGTTTTTCCTTAAAATACTTTAAAATGATTTAACAACGGCAATTTGGAAAACCGACGGCGGCAAGTATTTTAGAAATGCAGCTCATATTTTTGATGAACTTAAAACCTCTGTGACCCTCTTTTCTGAAAATGACATTTTTCGGTAACCGGTGTTTTTAGGATAGAATTCTTCCCACTTAATGTGTTTTCCGAAATCAAGTTTTGACTTGGATGATATATTAAAAGATTTGAACATAATAACCGAGACGTCAGGATATTAAGGTTCGGTGTATGGTAGACTGGATAGCTACCTAAAAGAGATAAAACATTTTAAAATGTTTTCTATTACCACGAACCTAAGGCTGGTGCATCGGTCTAGGGGTTTCGTGATTGGGCACTCGGACTTTGAGGTCCTGTGTTGTTAATGAATGATTTTAAAGATGTTAAAACGATATTTGGTCTAAAGCCGTTGAGCTTTGCCAAGGAAAGATATAGCACAACGAGCAGTGTTGAAAGAAATATGTTTTCGAGCATGCACTTGGCAGACGTGCCACAATACGATATATGATTACCTTGCGGCGTCAGTTATTTCATGCGGTGAAGTTTTCATTGTGCCGGTTGGACGATGGAACCCCATTCACGATGTTATCACTATGCCACGATGTTGGACAGTGTGCGATGGGTTTCGGACATGGGCCTGTGACTAGAAAAATCCTATGATGTTGAAACCACTTCCTATGTTCTTATAATCATGTATATTGTCTATATCTAAGAGCATGTGATGATCAAAAATTTCCTTCCTATTTATCTAGTGTTGGCCGAAACTAGGAGGAAAGACATGGATGATGTTTTGTTCTTGTTTTTCATGTATGATCATGTATTCTGTATGACATGTATGATACCATCCACTAATCCATGTTAGCCAATCAAAATGAAATCTCTAACCCTATGTGTTCATCATGGCCGAACCTAAGAGGAAGATTTGATGAAGTCTTGTTCATGATTTTTTATGTATGTTCATGTCTTTCAACATACATACATGTACACTTGTTAAATCCTAGTTGATTCATGAAAATGAAAACCCTAGCCCTTTGATCTTGTCTTGGCCGACCTTACCTTTGGAGGGTTAGGATGGTTTTGATTCTAATCTTTGTTGTTTAGTCTTAATCCTTTGTCTTAAGTACCTTAGAATCCTTAATCCATGACTAAAACAATTTGGAGTTTGTTTAGTCATTTGATCCTATTAGGCCATGACCTATATAGGTGTATTTAGTGATGTTTTAATTGTTTGATTAAGGGATTGTTTGGTTGTGTGTTGAAGGTTACTTGTTTTACGGCGTACGAGGGTTTCCGACAACCGACAGAGTTCTTTTAATTTCACTGAGGAGCTCCGAGAGGTAAGAGGGGTTACTTGAGGGATCATTCGTATGGCCATATGTAATTTGTTTGTGGTCCATATATGTTTATCTATGTGGCTGTCGTGTTTTCTGGTTTATTTTACTGAGCTATGTGTTTATAGCTATGAGTGGTTTATCTGTGTTTCGGTTGTGTATCTGCTTTTAATTGATTTAATTATCTACAGTTGTATATTATATTGCTGTGATGCATGATTTGCTAGTAATATATTTAAGATGATGATGTTTCATGTTGTTTGTGAGGCCTGACAGTGGTCAGTGCACAACCGATTAATGAGTTAAAAGCTTTAATAAGCTGTGTATATTATATTCAATGTTTTATGGGAAATATTGGGATATAATGTTTGTGGAAAATATTATTTGGGAGAAATAATAAGTATTTGAGAAATCTTATTATTTTAATGATTTATTTATAAAAAAGTGATTTATGGGTCGTAGAGAGGGCGCAACCGTGAAAATATTTTACTACTGCTAATGTTTACATAAGATATTCCGCAATATTATCAAAAGATATTTTGTGAATTTAATATGCGAAAATAACTCAACCGTGAATTTAGAAAATTGTTTCAGCGGAAACAACTAAGTTTTTCCTTAAAATACTTTCAAATGATTTAACAACGGCAATTTGGAAAACCGACGGCGGCAAGTATTTTAGAAATGCAGCTCATATTTTTGATGAACTTAAAACCTCTGTGACCCTCTTTTCTGAAAATGACATTTTTCGGTAACCGGTGTTTTTAGGATAGAATTCTTCCCACTTAATGTGTTTTCCGAAATCAAGTTTTGACTTGGATGATATATTAAAAGATTTGAACATAATAACCGAGACGTCAGGATATTAAGGTTCGGTGTATGGTAGACTGGATAGCTACCTAAAAGAGATAAAACATTTTAAAATGTTTTCTATTACCACGAACCTAAGGCTGGTGCATCGGTCTAGGGGTTTCGTGATTGGGCACTCGGACTTTGAGGTCCTGTGTTGTTAATGAATGATTTTAAAGATGTTAAAACGATATTTGGTCTAAAGCCGTTGAGCTTTGCCAAGGAAAGATATAGCACAACGAGCAGTGTTGAAAGAAATATGTTTTCGAGCATGCACTTGGCAGACGTGCCACAATACGATATATGATTACCTTGCGGCGTCAGTTATTTCATGCGGTGAAGTTTTCATTGTGCCGGTTGGACGATGGAACCCCATTCACGATGTTATCACTATGCCACGATGTTGGACAGTGTGCGATGGGTTTCGGACATGGGCCTGTGACTAGAAAAATCCTATGATGTTGAAACCACTTCCTATGTTCTTATAATCATGTATATTGTCTATATCTAAGAGCATGTGATGATCAAAAATTTCCTTCCTATTTATCTAGTGTTGGCCGAAACTAGGAGGAAAGACATGGATGATGTTTTGTTCTTGTTTTTCATGTATGATCATGTATTCTGTATGACATGTATGATACCATCCACTAATCCATGTTAGCCAATCAAAATGAAATCTCTAACCCTATGTGTTCATCATGGCCGAACCTAAGAGGAAGATTTGATGAAGTCTTGTTCATGATTTTTTATGTATGTTCATGTCTTTCAACATACATACATGTACACTTGTTAAATCCTAGTTGATTCATGAAAATGAAAACCCTAGCCCTTTGATCTTGTCTTGGCCGACCTTACCTTTGGAGGGTTAGGATGGTTTTGATTCTAATCTTTGTTGTTTAGTCTTAATCCTTTGTCTTAAGTACCTTAGAATCCTTAATCCATGACTAAAACAATTTGGAGTTTGTTTAGTCATTTGATCCTATTAGAACATGACCTATATAGGTGTATTTAGTGATGTTTTAATTGTTTGATTAAGGGATTGTTTGGTTGTGTGTTGAAGGTTACTTGTTTTACGGCGTACGAGGGTTTCCGACAACCGACAGAGTTCTTTTAATTTCACTGAGGAGCTCCGAGAGGTAAGAGGGGTTACTTGAGGGATCATTCGTATGGCCATATGTAATTTGTTTGTGGTCCATATATGTTTATCTATGTGGCTGTCGTGTTTTCTGGTTTATTTTACTGAGCTATGTGTTTATAGCTATGAGTGGTTTATCTGTGTTTCGGTTGTGTATCTGCTTTTAATTGATTTAATTATCTACAGTTGTATATTATATTACTGTGATGCATGATTTGCTAGTAATATATTTAAGATGATGATGTTTCATGTTGTTTGTGAGGCCTGACAGTGGTCAGTGCACAACCGATTAATGAGTTAAAAGCTTTAATAAGCTGTGTATATTATATTCAATGTTTTATGGGAAATATTGGGATATAATGTTTGTGGAAAATATTATTTGGGAGAAATAATAAGTATTTGAGAAATCTTATTATTTTAATGATTTATTTATAAAAAAGTGATTTATGGGTCGTAGAGAGGGCGCAACCGTGAAAATATTTTACTACTGCTAATGTTTACATAAGATATTCCGCAATATTATCAAAAGATATTTTGTGAATTTAATATGCGAAAATAACTCAACCGTGAATTTAGAAAATTGTTTCAGCGGAAACAACTAAGTTTTTCCTTAAAATACTTTAAAATGATTTAACAACGGCAATTTGGAAAACCGACGGCGGCAAGTATTTTAGAAATGCAGCTCATATTTTTGATGAACTTAAAACCTCTGTGACCCTCTTTTCTGAAAATGACATTTTTCGGTAACCGGTGTTTTTAGGATAGAAATCTTCCCACTTAATGTGTTTTCCGAAATCAAGTTTTGACTTGGATGATATATGAAAAGATTTGAACTTAATAACCGAGACGTCGGGATATTAAGGTTCGATGTATGGTAGACTGGATAGCTACCTGGTAGACTGGATAGCTTCCTAAAAGAGATAAAACATTTTAAAATGTTTTCTATTACCACGAACCTAAGGCTGGTGCATCGGTCTAGGGGTTTTGTGATTGAGCACTCGGACTTTGAGGTCCTGTGTTGTTAATGAATGATTTTAAAGATGTTAAAACGATATTTGGTCTAAAGCCGTTGAGCTTTGCCAAGGAAAGATATAACACAAAGAGTAGTGTTGAAAGAAATATGTTTTCGAGCATACATTTGGCAGACGTGCCATAATACAATATATGATTACCTTGCGGCGTCAGGTATTTCTTGCCATGAAGTTTTCATTGTGCCGGATGGACGATGGAACCCCATTCACGATGTTATCACTGTGCCACGATGTTGGATAGTGTGCGATGGGTTTCGGACGTGGGCCTGTGACTATATGTCTGTGACTACGTGCCGGGAGTCTGATCAACTCAAACACGAGGTCGGGATATCTCATGAGATCAAGTGAAAACGTTAGATGATGTATATGAAGTGTTCATGCATATTTTCAAAAGATGTTGTTTGGGGTGTGAAACCCATTATGCTTTGATGTTAATGTTTATGAGATCGCAAATATGTATATGGGTACGTATATGTGTTTTTTGTTGTGTCGTGCATGTGGCTATCGCGTTATGTCCAAATGTCGGTTTCTCACTCTTGCATGTTTTATTTGTGGTTTCTTTTCTGGGTTCTATGTGGTGGAATTCAGATGAACCTCTTAAGGACTATGGCGTCTACAAGAAGAAGAATGTTTAGGTCGGGGCATACTGGTGCTGCTTCTTTTGTCGTAGTGGTTGACCAGCTTAGGTTTACGTTAAGTTATGTTTTGGGAGTAATCTTTTCATTATAAATGTTTAAGTGTGAAACATACGAGGCAGTATAGCTGTACGACTTATATATATATATATATCTAAGTGTGATTATGTGAACGTTGTTATGACGATGTTGAAAAGAAAAAATTTTATCACCACATTTTGTTGAAGACAAACATTGAGAAAACATTATTTTCCGAAAGCAACCAGCAAATCTATGATTTTATTTTTCGCAACGGGTAACCATGTAATGACCCAATTTAGGGTGTCACATCTCGAATAGAAACGTTAGTTGAAAAAGCTTTTAAAATTCAAAAATTCTAATTAATGTTTCTTCATGAAAAGATATCTGACTTAATTTTCTAATCTTTTTCAAGGTATCAAATTCAAATTTGAATTGACATTAAATTATTTTAAGATACAAAGTTATTTTGAAAAATCATAATTTTTACTATCTTTCAAAATCTGATTTGAAAATTAATTAGTGATTTAAATCATGATCATACTTTATTGATAATTTATTTTCTAGTCATGAACTAATTAACCACATCTCTTCAATTTGAAAATAATAAAGTTTGTGGCAATAAATACTTGATTGAAAATCTTTTTAAGGATCAAAATGTAAATGATCAATAAGTGATTATAGCACTTTAATATCTTTTGAATATCATAATAACGATAATTTAATTTTTGAGATTTTAAATTCAATATTCAAATTATTTTTTATTATTACTTTTGAAATTTTTAATTATGAATATATATTTTGAAATTCAAAAATCACAATTTCTTCATTTCTCTATATGTAACACCCCGATTTTGTAACACCCCGATTTTCACTGTTTCAAAATAATCGAAATGCGGACGATTATGTTTATATATTTATATGAGTGTTAGAAAATTATTTTAAATAAACGGAGTTCATCACTCAATCCTACTTGAACGTAGGAAGCTACGATTAAAATTTAGGTTTGAAAGTCAGGCGAATCCCGGCCCGCGAATTTCACTGACAGTATATTTATACTGACCAGGAGACCTAATTTTAATTCGTGAACGAAAAACTTAAGGTTTTTATTTTATTTCCTATGATTGTGTGTTTTTAGAATTATTTCATTTACAGTGAAATAATTTAAGTTTTACGGGCGTAACACTCGATCGGGCGAACGACGGAGCTAACAACGGGATATTCGAGACTCGATAAGTGGATAAATTCTAAATTCTCCTAGGACTAAGTCTTCCATGTGAGTGGTTTGATGTGGCTTAGGGTTGTGTTAGCAATTTTTAATAATTGCATTTTTGGTCCTTAAACTTATTCTTAATTGCACTTTGGTCCCTAAACTAGTTTCTATGATACACTAAGTGAAGTGGATCAATTTTTCACTCATCCAAATCATGTTGGACTGCAGTTTTGAGGCCCAAATTTCGTGGCCAAGAGTTATTCCATGAAAACCAATTTCCTACTCTTAATTTCCTAGGTTTTTGATTAAAGTCTTAAGCATTTTTATGTTGCAAAATTTGGTAATGGACTTGGGCTTTTGCCAAGCCCATTTTCGCATGGCCCAAGCCTCCTTGTGGCTGCCATAAGCTCTTGAAGAAGCTAGGAGCTTCTCCATTCTTCCACACTCTTCTTCATCCTCTCCAAACTCTCAAAAACTCCATTTTTTTCTTACTCCAAAAGCTTGAGTTTTCAAAGGAAGTTGGTGATTCCTTCACTTGTTTTCATTTCTAAGAGGTGATTCTTACTCCTTATCATCATTTAATAGCATGTTCTTCATAAATTTTTTCATTTCAAAGCTTTGATCATCTAGTTCATGCATGATTCAAGTCTTAGATCTAGAATTTTGAAAAAATCACCATAAATCATAGAAAACTCCTAAAATAGTGAAACCAATTTCTATGTGCTTATAATCATTCTTGCTATCATAATCCAAGAGATTGTTGAAAACAAAATCTTCCTTCCTATGTTCATGTGGGGGGATGAACCTTTGTTCATTTTTCATGAAAATGATTATGGATGTCCTAAACTGACCGAACTTGCACCGAAACTATGACCATCTTCCTTTCTGAAACTCGGAAAACTCTCAACATGAAAGTTGTTCCCCTTTCTCTCTTATTTCCAACGAGCTAAAGATCATCAAAAACGGATGAGTATATATTGAGAGTTATGACCAAAATATAGAAACTGCCCAGAATCCTCAGATCCATGCGAGACAGCAGAAAGAAGCCTATTTTTACCCATGTTATGATCCGAACCAAATGAAACCTTCAACATCAAAGTTGTTCCTTTTCTTCTTATCTTTCCAATAAGCCAAAGTTTGTAATTTTTGGATGAGTAGATCATGAGATATACTCACAAAACCAACACACCCTCAAACTGTCCAGATTTTATATAAGTGTTGGTTGATCATTTTTTTCATGTCTTTCATCATACATGTATACTTGTTGAATCCTAGTTTGTTCATTAAACTAAAAAACCCTAGCCTCATGACCATGTCTTGGCCGAATCTACCATTTAGAGGGTTAGGATGGTTTTGATTCTTAACTTTGTTGTTTAGCCCTAATCCATTTCCTTAAGTATATTAGAATTATTAATCCATGACTTAAGCAAGTTTAGTGATTTTGAGCCACAAAACCCTAAGGAGGCTGTGACCTATTAAAGAGGATTAGGTGGTTGTTTTGCTTGTTTTGATTGGTTGTTTGGATGTGTTGTTGAAGGTTACGTGTGTCGCCGATTTCTCGAAACAGTGTCAAGACTGAAAATCGGAGGTTCAAGTTCTTCAAGAGGTAAGGGGAGCTTACCTGAGGGATTTTCCCCAATAACTATTAGCTTTAGTGTGGTCTGCATACTTGATATGTGGCTGTGGTGCTTTAAATATGCTGTTTACGTTGTGTTGTTTATTTGTGTACGATGATTTATCTGCTTTTAATTTATTCAATTATCTGCAGTTGTTTATTATATTGCTATGATGCATGATCTGCCTGGTGATATAATTCTGATGATGTTGTTGAGTGTTGTTTGTGAAGCCTGACAGTGGTCAGTGCACAACCGATTTAATCAGATAAAAGCTTTAATAAACCATATACATTATATTCAATGTTTTATGGGAAATGTTGGAATATAATAGTAGTGGAAAATATTATGTGGGAAAAAAAATTGAGTATTGAGAAATATTATTATTTTAATGATTTATTGATAAAAAGTCAACTATGAGTCACAGTGAGGACGTAACCGTGAAAATATTTTAGTGCTGCTAATTTTTACGTGAGAAATTCCGTAATATTATAAAAATTTATTTTATGAAATTAATCTTCAAAAATAACTTAAGTATGATTTTAGAAAAAAATTTTAAGTGGAAAAAGCTAAGTTTTGGCTTAAAAGATGTAATTTGACGGCAAATTAGAAAAGTGTCGACGACAAGTATTTTTAAAGCGGCAGTACGTATTTTAGATAAACTTGAGCCTCACGTGATTCTCTTTTGGAACATAAACGTTATAGAAAAGAATTTCAAGTAATCGATGATTTTATAAAGGAGTTTTTATAAAGGAGTTTTTGTAAAGGAGTTTTTCTAATTGTGTTATTTTCCGTCAACTTGGATAAGTTGCGGAGACTTTGTTTTGGATTTGTTTTTCACAGAACGAAAATGGTGTTTACGTTGAAACGTGAGCCTAGTATCAGAGACGTCGCGATACTAGTGTTCTTTAATTTAAGCACGAAGATCTTTGATCCGTGTTACGTTGAGTATCCATGTTATGGGTTACGTTGTTATGGACTTTGTGTCCTTTTCACGTTGTATATCCACGTGGTGGGTTACGTTGTAAAAGGTAAATGTTGTTTTCTATGACCACAAACCCCAAGGCTGATTGCAAGGTCTAAGGTTTTGTGATTGAGCACTCGGACTTCGTGTCCTGTGTTGACGTTGAAAGATCTAAACACGTTGTTAAGTTAATACGTTGAAAATCACGAGTAGTCGTAAGCCATTTTGAGCTTCGGCAAATAAAGACTGAACACAAAGAAAAATGATGAGAACAAACGTTTTACATGCATTCATTGGCAGACATGCCCACGTTGTGAAGTGTGGTACCTTAATGAGTAAGGTATTCCATGCCACGTTGTTTTGTGTGAATGCCTTGAGGTGTGAGGTATTTCATGCTACGTTGATTCATTGTGCCTTGATGGACAATGAAAAACCATATACGTTGATCACTGTGCCTTGTGTTGGACAGTGTGCTATGGTAAACACGTTGTGCCTAATATACCTGGCAATACCATATACGTTGATCACTGTGCCTTATGTGGACAGTGTGCTATGGTAAATACGTTGTGCCTAATATACCTGGCTACGTTGTGCCTAATATACCTGGCAATCGAGCCTGATCAGCTCATTTACATGTTGTTGGGGATCTCCGGAGATTTAGCGAAATGTAGAGACTATATATTGAAGTGTTCATGCATAGTTTTCAAACGTTGATGTTTGGGGGTATGAAACCCATTAATAAAGTACTTGTTTAGTTATGAGAATGTATGCTGCTATAATTGTATGTGTGTATATGCTGTTTTGTGAGTCGCGCTTTTAGTTATTGTGTTAAATCCATATATTGGCGTCTCACCCTTACAATATAACAGGTTACTCTAGTCTACTGTATTCCTTTGGTATACTAGTATGGACGAAGCGGAGGGATTCACTAAGTCGCTTGAGGACTTAACTCCTAGGGTTTGGAGAAGTATCTGTTAGTGGGAATGACCATAAGGGTATATTCTCAATAACTGTCTGTTAGTTACGACCAGCTTAGGTTCTTTTTATGTGATGTCATGTGTTGAAATAAACGAAATTGATAAAGATCTAAGTGTGAAACTTACGAGGCAGTATAGTTGTATGACTTTTGTATATGCTTATATATCTAAGTATGGTTATGATTATGTCGTTGTTAGGGAGTTAAAAGGAAAAAATTTTATCACCATATTTTGAAGAGATTCACGTTGAGAAATTAATATTTTCCGAAAGCAACCAGCAAATAAAATCTTATTTTTCCTCAAACGAGTAACCATGTGATGACCCGGGAGTAGGGTGTCACAGATTTTTTCTGCTTTCTATTATCAGAAAATTATATAAATATGTTTATATTTTTTTTCCAAGACTTAGAAAATTTATTTAATTAAACCGAAACCTTATTTACACTCTACTTAATAGTAGAGAGTTACGATTAAAATTTAGGTTGAAAAGTCAAGTGAGACCCGATCTGTGAATTTCACTGACAGTATAATTATACTGATCAGAAGACCTAATTTTAATTCGTGAACGAAAAACTTAAGGTTTTTATTTAATTTCCTACGATCGTGGATTTTTAGAATTATTTCATTAAAAGTGAAATAATATATGTTTTACGGGCGTTATATTCAATCAGGTAAACGACGGAACCGATTACGGGAGTTTCGAGACTCGATAAGTGGATAAACCCTATGTTTCTTTAGGAATGAGTCATCCATGTGAGAGGATTAGTGTGGCATAAGGTTATGTTGGCAATTTTTAATAATTGTATTTTGATCCTTAAACTTTCTTTTAATTTCATTTTGGTCCCTAAATTAGTTTCCATGATACACTAATTGAAGTGGATCAATTTTTGGCTCTTCCAAACCATGTTGGGCTGCAGTTTTTGAGGCCCAATATCATGGTCATGAACTCATTTTTCATGAAGCAAATTCTACTCTCAAACTTTCCTATGTCTTCAAAATTGTCTTAAGTGTTTTCATGTTGAAAATCAAGTGTGTGGGCTTGGACTTCTCAAGCTTAATTTTCGCAAGGCCCAAGCCCAAGGCCCATGAGGATTGCTTCATCAATTTAGATGATTCCATCTTCTTCTCCAAGCTTCATTCATCTTCTGACATATTCTCCATTCTTCCATTTTCTCTAACTCCATAAGCTTGAGTTTGTGAAGCAACTTGGAGATTCTTGCACTTTTCTTCAATTCCAAGAGGTAATCCATGATTGTCATCATCATTTAGCTATATGTTCTTCAATAACTTTTCATTTCAAAGCCTTAATCATCTTTTTCAATTCCTAGATCTAGAAAGTTTGAAATTCTCTAGAAAATCATAGAAAAATCCTAAAAATATGAAATCAATTTCTACGAGTTAGTTATCATCTCTACTATCATAATCCAAGAGAATGACTTAAACCAAAATTTCCTTCCTATTTAACCTTTAACCAAAATTTCCTTCCTATTTAACCCTCCAAGGCCGAACCATACTTGTGTGGGTGTAGGAGGTTTTACTTATTTTTCTTAGCAAGTGAACTTGTATGTCATCTTTCTAGCATGTAAGTATGTTGAATCCAAGTTGTTGTGTTCAAATAAAATCCCTAGCTCATGTTTTCATGTATGGCCGAAATTGAGTTTTGGAGGAATTGGAATATTTGATTTCAATTCTTTATGTTAAATTATTAATCCTATGTCTTAAGTACTTAAGGATCACTAATCCAAAGACTTAAGAATTTTAGAAATTTTTAGCCACAAAACCCTCTCATGACCGAAACCCTCATGTAGTAACTAGGTGATTTTAATTGTTTGATTGTAACTGTTTGGTTGTTGTTTGTTGAAGGTTAAGTGTATTAATTATACATTGAATCGTGAAGCTGGAATTTGACGTTTGTTCGACGAACGATATCGGGAAGAAATTCTTCAAGAGATAAGGGGAGAATTGAAGTTGACACAGGCAAACACAAGAAGGGGGGTTGAATTGTGTTTGTTAATAATTTTTGAAAACAACCTTTTTCAAAACAGTTTTCTCAAACAAGGAAAGAAAGGCAGAAGCACACACGCAAGGAAAACCTTTTTAAGAACTTAACAAGAACAAGTTTAGATCCCCACAGTTAGTATAACCAAATAAAACTGAAGAGATAAGGGATAAGAAGATTCACACAAGTCATTTTATCCTGGTTCACTCTCTTCCAACCAAGAGCTACGTCCAGTCCCTTCTACTTGAAGGTTTTTCTCCACTATTTTACAAATAGATTACAATAAGTATTCAACACCTCTCCAAGCTACAAGTATTCCTTTTTTACCAAGCCTCTTTAGGCTCTAACTCTAACAAAGAAATTTGGTTTCTTTTGATCTTCTAACTCACTAAGTGTGAGGGTATGAAAGTTTAAGATCAGTTGAATATAACAATATTCAAGCTAAGGTATTACAGACTTTTGCTTTCTAAAAGAATAAAAGAATTTTTGCTCTTAAGAGTTTTCTTGAGAATTCTTTATATGTGCAAAAGTTCTTGCTTCAGATGAATAGGTCTTCTATTTATAGAGACCCTTCTCTTCTCTTGAAAATCTTCAATGGTTGTTTATGAATTTTCTCGTTTAGGGATAGAATCAAATGTGTAATATCCGTTGTTGTAACACCCCGATTTTTCTGCTTGTCTGTAAATTAAGTTTATGTGTTTAATTAAGATTTTATTTTTATAAATAGTGATAATTATTTTGATAAGACCAAATTAAGTCATCTTTATTTATTTTATTTTATATTAAAATTTTACAGTTGAATTTTCAGCAGAAAATTTCCGACGTTTATGATATGAGTTTTCGCCGTCAGTTAAGCCCTACTGACTCGAAAATAATTTTTAAAATTCGAAAAAAAAAAAATTTTATTATTCTAATCCAGTTATATTATTTTTATGATTTTATAAATTAATTATTTTTTTATGAATTTTTCGGGCCAAATTTACAAATAAAAATACGATCGGTTTTTACCGATACGTAACAATCGGTACCGGAACGAAACCACAATAATTCAATCTGAATTTTTCCAGATTTGGAAAGATTTTTAGTTGATGTGAATAGTGACCCTTGTCACTATTCAAACACTATTTATGACTATGGTAATTATTGTTTTTCATTTCCTAGAAAAACCATCATTTTTTTTTAGTTTTAAAAATTTGAATTAAAATTGATAAAAATGAGGAAACTTCCTCAGATATGAGAGAGGGCAGCGCCCCCACTCCTATAAATACCCCCTCATTTTTCATTCATTCATCACTTGTTCATTTTGTAGCCAAACTCTTGCCATTTTTTTTCTTGAATTTTCTTTCATCTTCCACCTTAAGCTTTAAAGCTTGGAAACTAATTATCACTCACACACTCATCTTTTGCTCATCATCATCTTCAGTTTGAAGGTATATGTCCTTAACTCTTGCTCTTGTTTCAAGTTCCTTTTGTAATCTTTGTATGTTCATGGTTTTTGTTAAAATTCTTTTAATGCATGTTTGTAAACTTAGCTTGTTTAAGCTTATCATCATTTTTACAATTCTTTACAACCTTTGCATGTTGAAACAAAATCTTCCCATGACCTTGATAAGGGGTAGCCGAAACCTCATGGAGGAAGATTGATGATTCTACTAAAATTTTACCTGCATGTTGGTTATTTAGTGTTTATACTATATAGTTATGATTTTAACTTATTATTTTTCAAAGAAAGGAATTATTTTCACACACAAATCAGTTTTAACAAGTCCTAAATTTTCTTCACTTTCATTTTATGAATTTCATATAATCATAAGTTCATCCAACCCTATGATCTTAAGGTGGTAGAAAAACACCTAGAGGGAAAAAGGGTGAACTTGGTTGAAAATCACACATGCAAGACTTGAAACATATTGGTTGTATATTTTCTTTTTATGTGTTTTTTAATAATATGTTGTCCTTCCTCAATAAGATTTCATGGCTAAGACTCTAAAATTTTAGAGTTAATGAAGTCTAGCTTTTAATCTTTTGGAAGGAGGCATGTTAAATAAAATGTATTCTTTGCATGGATGTTGTAATGTGGAGTTGGAAAAATTTTAAAGTTCTTAGCCTTATATTTTTTTTTATGGCCGAAACTCACTTGATGAGCTGATGAGGCTTGATTAATTATTTTTGAAGTTAAATAATGCCTAACACACTATAGTATTTACATGCATAAAATTTAATTGATGAAAAGTAATGTTTTTATACTATTTTAGTTAAAGGCGCGCTGAAACCTATGGGTAATGAGGCCAAGGATTTAAAATTTTATTATCAAGGTTTTGAACCTATGTTTGTATTTTAAATACTAGTAGAAATTAAAGCTTGGTTTTTCATGGCATGGCCGAAACATACATGAGAATTTTAGGATAAGTTGTAAAGATTTTTAACTTAAGTTAAATATGTATTTTTGTTTAGATTTGAAATCATGACAGTCGTGGAATCGTTTCGTTTTAACTAGTCAATCGGAGCTTTTAAACGCCGGATTTGAGGTAAGGGGAGATAGCCTAAGGGATGATATAATTATGGTAACTATATGCTTGTATGTTTGGATTGTTTGATTTTGTTGATTTCTGTTGATGTGTGGAAAAGATAAATTGTTATATGATTATGTGACTCATATTATGATATAGTTGTTGTTTTAGTGATTATGTTGAATCGTTTGATTTATGCAACTTTGATGATGTATTGTATTGAAATATATGCTTAAATATAATATGTTGTTTATGTTGTAAATTGTTGAAGTTTGTGATTGTTGCATAGTAGCCTAACCATTTGGTTAGAGCCCAACCCTTAAGGAAAGATAAAAGCATTAAGAAAGCTATACACAAGTTGAAGATAAATGTATTTAAGTTGAAATATATTTTTGGGAAAAGTAAATAATTTTATTTACTTAAGTGGAAATTTGAAGAGATTGAAAATAAAAGATTTTATTCAGAAAAAGAGAAAAGAGAATTATTTTGGAAATATTAAGATGTTTTCTATAAAAGCTTAAATTTTTGAACTATTTTATGTTGTAAAATTTTTTATTGAAAACAAATGAATTTTGGTTATTTACTAAAGAGATTTTGTTCTCATACATTACACTAAGTTTCCTCTTAAAAATCTCTATTTTTTTTAAGAGGATTTTCTTTCTAAAAGGTGAACTTTTGGAATTTTATTGTAAGTTTTTTTTTTCTAAATGACTTTCAAAGGAGAAGAATGTTTTTCAAAAAATAAAGTATATGATTTTGTTAAAATAAAGTATCTGATGACTTGGATAAGTCACGGAAGTTTTGTTTTTGGATTTTGTATTTTCACCGAGCGAAAAAGAAGAGTAATTGAAAAGTTGAACCTAGTGTCCGAGACGTCGGGTAACTAGTGTTTTTGGAAGCACGTTGATCTATGATCCGTGTTACGTTGTTGTGGACTATGTTCCAGTGAATGTTGCTATTGACTGGTGTTCCATATGCGTTGAATGGAAATGATAAAAAGGTGAAAATGGTTTTCTACGACCACAAAGTCCAAGGACTAATGCATAAGTGGGGGACTGTTGTGATTCGGCACTCAGACCTAAGGTCCTGTGTTGATAATAAAAGTTGTAAGACATTTAAAACATTGGAAAGTCGTGTGCTCTGAGCCTCGACAAAGCGGAAAATATCAGAACACAAAGAAAAGTTGAAAATAAAAGGTTTTACATGCATTGATGTTTTTGGCAGACGTGCCCACGTTGTTCGTATGAATATCTAGAAGGGTCAGGTATTTCATACTACGTTACAGTCATTGTGCCTTGATGGACAATGAAGTCCAGTAGCCGTGATTACTGTGCCTTGTGTTGTACAGTATGCTATGGACATTCCACACACGTTGCGCACTGTGCCAGGAGGTTTGGACAGTGTAGTGGAAATTACGTTGTGCCTAATATACCTGGAAATCGAGCCTGATTAGCTCCTTTTAAAGAAAGTTGAAAACTCTGGAGTCTTGCATTAAAGTTGAAATTTTCATGAAAATCATAGTTTTTCAAAGTTGATTGATGACTTGAAGAGCTGTTATATTGAATTGAATATTTTATATATGGGAATTATGATAATATTTGTTGTATATGATGTTTGTGTTGCAAGTATGTAGTTTATCCTGATTATCCATATGCTAGTATCTCACCCTTGCATTTTGTCGGTTTTATTTCATTGTGGCGTATATTATTGTATCGGAAAGTAGATGAACCCAGACGCGCCTCTGCTACACTCCCGGGCGTGAGCCCTCATATTTGAAAATTGTTTTGACCCGGATGCGTGGGATTTTGGACCGGGAACTCACCTACCCCATTACACTAGTCCAGTTACTACCGTCGAGGGCAGCATTGCGAACGGACCTATGAGGAGTGTTCGTACCATTGAGACAGTGCAGATCACGTTACCACCTTCAGACCTCTGTCTCCAGAACTGGGCAGCTCATGGCTTAGTGGTCCTAGGACAACAACCACCACGGGATTTGCCACTTGAGGAGGCACCTGTTGCCTAGATGGATGCGGATCCACATGAGCCTATGGAGGAGGATCCAGTGGAGGACCCTGTAGAGGAGATAGATGGAGACCCTCAGTATTACCCTCTGGACTAGGATGACGATTCTGATGATGGTAGTATGGTGGAGGATCCCTCCCCAGTTGTGTCTCCACAGGGTGGAGATAAGTTTGGTGGTCTCCCGAACGGACACCACTAGGACTAGACCAGCCTTAGAGTTGTTTTCGGTGGTAGTAGTGTTTAAAAGCTGTCTTTGTATTTTGTATCTGACTAGGTCCCTCTAGCTTAAGTTTAACTCTTTTCAAACCTGTTGATAATGGTTTCTGTTGATATTAAGAATTATGTTGTAATCACTCTATGTACTTCTGTCAAGTAGCCTGTCATCAAGAAGGCTTGGTATTTATATGAGAAGTTGTTATGTGTGCCTATGATGTTATTTTATTAGTAATTATATCAAAAATGTTTATGATCAAAAGTTTTATGATATCCCAAGCCGGGAAGCATTCAAAATAAATATATATGTTCCGAAATAAAATCAACACATTATTATCAATCATATTTTCTTAAACAAGTAGTAATTAATGTGACGCTTGGGGAAAGGGTGTCACAGTTGTGACTCAGCTTGCTCGTGGCCATTGTACTATAGGTGATCCTTGCACAAAACGGGCACACCTCTGAGTAAATGCAACTTGAAAAACTGTCTTGCCTTCCTTGTACAAATTCCAGCTATTCCAGCGATAAAGGTGACAGGGTACAAGTTGTTTTGCATTGTACTATTTTGCTTTTGCAATCCTCATTTGTACTATGTCTCTCTCAAAGAAAACAAGGCAATAAAACCGTTAAAGCAAATATGAATAACCAACATATTCTTGAAATAAATATCAATCATTTGAAATAAATATTTCTATGTGGTCGATATAGTTATTCCGATTATATCAAACTTACAAAGCTCCCCCTAAGACAAAGCATTCAAATTTAACAGGAAAAGAATAATAGAAAAGATATGAACAGAAAAGCATATAACACATATTATTTAACATATCAGTAGAGCTACTTATCAGACAAGCGATAGCCTCAGAACAATTAAATAACTATACAAACATATAAGACAAGTAACACACATACATATGCAGACAAAGGAATATTTTTCAAAAACTGACTTTCATATATATAAAATTTAATTCTCTCTCCATTTCTCCCCTTTTTTTGTCATCAGACAAAAAGGTAGGAAAGTGGACCATCATTGTCAGTGAAAGAAAAAAATATCAAAAGAAAGGCTTAGGAAGATGGAGGTGGCGGAGGAGGTGGGTTTGGATTTGGATTTTGTGGAGGGCAGGGACTTGTGTTGGCAGATTCTGGCTTTGTTGGAAGCTTAGCATAATATGAAATTGACATAGGCAAACACAAGAGGGGGGGGGGGGTGAATTGTGTTTGTTAATATTTTTCGAAAACAACCTTTTCAAGAACAGTTTTCTCACACAAAGATAAAGAGGCAGAAGCAAACACACAAAAACAAACTTTTGAAAGCTTAACAAAATCAAGTTCAAATCCCCACAGTTAGTATGAATAAATAAAACTGAAGATATAAGGGATTAGAAGATTCACGCAAGTTGTTTTATCCTGGTTCACTCTCTTCCAACCAAAAGCTACGTCCAGTCCCTTCTACTTGAAGGATTTTCTCCACTATTCTCCAAATAGATTACAGCAAGTATTCCTTTCTTACCAAGCCTCTTCAGGCTCTACCTCTAACAAAGAGTTTTGGTTTCTTTGATCTTCTAACTCACTATGTGTGAGGATATGAAAGTTTAAGATCACTTGAATATTATAGCAATATTCAAACTAAGATATTATAGACTTTTACTTTCTGAAAGAATAAAAGAATTTTGGCTCGCAAGAGTTTTCTTGTGAATTCTGTATATGTGAAAAAGTTCTTTCTTCAAAAGTCTAGGTCTTCTATTTATAGTGACCTTGCCCTTTTCTTCAAGTTCTTCAACGGTTCAATTTGAATTTTCCCGTTTAGGGATAGAATCAAGAGTGTAATATCCGTTGTGACTCAGCTTGCTCGTGGTCATTATACTATCTGACAACATTCTTGCATGAAACAGGCACACCCTGAGCAAATGCAACTTCAAAAAACTGTCTTGCCTTCCTTGTACAAATTCCAGCTATTCCAGTGTAAAAGGTGACAGGGTACAAGTCGTTTTGCATTGTACTATTTTGCTTTTTGCAATTCCTCATTTGTACTATGTCTCATTCACAGATACAAGACAATAAAACCGTTAATAACAAATATGAAGGACCAACATAAACTTGAAATAAATATCAATCATTTGAAATAAATGTTTCTATGTGGTCGAGATATTAAGTCTGATTATATTAAGTATACATAGTAAGCAAAGAGCTCATCTACTTAAAGAGTGCGTCTACACGCTCATAGCTAAAATTCTATTTTAGCTCGTCCAGTGACGTGGCAAATTGAGCTCGTCCATTATCAAGTCTTTCGACTTGCTACATATCTGTGAGTAGCTTAGATCTGCGTCTGCTGACATGGCACTCAAGCTCGTCTATTGAAATTAGATAAGAACTCGATCGTTTATCCATATTAGTGTAGAGCTCGTCTACTGGTACTATTTTATATTCCGTCTACTTGAGCATATTCTCATAATTAAAATATACCATTGGTTTTGAAAGGCTCGTGTATACGGTTGGACGCTGATATAGACTCTTTAGAGATTTCCTTAACTCATAAAGTTTCGAATACCCTGTAAGACTAGATTAAACTTGTTAGAACTTAACTGACACTTTACCATACAAATTTAATCCTTTTTGTTAACATCAAAACTTAGAGATTATTTAATCCAAAAATACTTTGCTTCCAACAATCTCCCCCTTTTTGATGATGACAAAAACTAATTAAATTTGAGTGAACAAAGTCCGAGAAAGCTTACAAAGCTCCTCCTAAGACAAAGCATTCCAACTTAATAGGAATATAAAAAGGAATAAGATATGAACAGATAAGTATATATCACATATTACTTATCATATCAGTAGAACTACTTATCAAACAAAAGCATCAGAGCATATAAAATAATAACTATGCAATCATATAAGACAAGTAACACATATACATATGCAAACAAAGAATAGATTCAAAAATTGACTTTCATATATATAAAATTTAATCTCTCTTTCTATTCTTCCCCTTTTTTGTCATCAGACAAAAAGGTAGGAAAATGGACTATCATTGTCAGTAAGAAAAACAAAATAAAGGCCTAAGAAGATGGAGGAGGTGGAGGAGGTGGGTTTGGATTTGGATTTTGTGGAGGGATAGGGACTTGAGTTGGCAGGTTCTAGCTTTGTTGAAAACTGAGCATAATGCTCATCATCTGATTCATCATGACATTTGTAGGAGCTAGAGCTACTGCAACTTGTTCTCTTACTTGCTCTTTTTACTTCAATTTTGACTCTTTCCTCTACATTTCTGCCAATGATTTCTTCAAAATTTTTTGCAGTGAGAGAGGCGATCTTGAGCTTTCAACACTTTCTTGAGCTTGAGCTTGACGTGGCATAGTGTCAAGAGCTCTTGAAGTCTGGGGATTTTCTGTATAAATGACGGTGATAGCCAATGGTTGAGATGATGATTTCCCAGAAGTGCTTGGTCTGGGGTCAGATTCAGCAACTTCCTCATTAGCATTGACTGGTGCAATAGTGTCAATCTCCATGCCAGAGCCTTCAACTATGATATCTTCATCAGTATGCTCAGAAGGTGGTGAAGGTGGAGGAGAGTCTGTGATTTGCAGAATTGGTGGTGGCAGCTCTTTAGCCCAGTGGATTTCATCTTCTACATATATTGGACTGATGGTAGGAACACCTAGAATGTCCTTGTAGATGAAGTGTCTAAAGTTAGACAGTCCACATTTGCCTCTCACCTTAGGAATGAACTTCTTTTGCTCAGAGGATAAGCCAGAAGTAGATGCTTCTGCTGTGCACTTCACAATATGTTTTCTCTAGATATCAACAGCTACATCTTTTCTAATATCCTCAATAGGTTGTGCCAGCCAGTAGTCTATGATGTTTTGATTTGTATTCCTAACATCATCTGGCTTGATCAAGCAGGACTCTGGGAAGGGCATTTTTCCCGTGAATCTTTCCTTCTTCCTGTCCTTGTCCTTGTTGAGATCTCTCATTGGCAATCTTGGACAAATCATTCTGGGCTGGACTCCAATCTTGGTTTTATAAGAATGCTTTAACCAAGTTATGGGTACAAAATTGGCAGCCCTTACAACCCTGAAGAGCTCAAATTCAGTCTTCAGCATGACATACATGAGATAATATTTGATGTCAGCTGTCCTGCCATATTCATCTGGATGGACAAAAGTATTCCACTTTGTATTTCTATCCATGATGATGCTGTCTTGTCTATAGGATCTAGACCTTTTGTATATAACATCTTGCAGGTCTTTCTTAGCAGGATCCTTAGACCAGTCAGATATGATGTGTCTCTATACACCACCAGTAAAGGGTTTGAATGGAGGGTATCTGACAAGGTTTTGGTAGATTTTTATGGGTGGAAATTTGTTTTGTGGTAGGTGAGTGACTAAGGGTCCAAGTCTGTTAAACATTTTTTATGGAGGAGGGCCTTTGGGAATGTCAGGGTGGGGTTTATATACCAAGGTTTTACAGTGGCATATGGTTCATACTCATATTCTGGCAATGGATACCAGGGTCTGTTTGAGATTGGTTGTGGTTCATGAGTATGGTAAAGAATCCTCCAGTCCCTCTTAACTTTGGCCAGTGATTCAGACATGCCATTATAAAGTTCAGAAGGAGGAGTATATGGGAATGGAATTCTTTTCATTTTTGGGAAAGGGGCACCAAGGATAATACCATCATCTGGTTGGTGAAACCAGGGATCATCCTCAGAGATCAAAGGTGGGAATTGTGGTTGTTGTGATGAGGCTATTTGTGGTTGAGGTGGTGAGGCTATTTGTGGTGAGGGTGGAGAGGGGCTATATACATCATCTGGTGTAGAGACAAAATCCATTCTCTCATCTAAACTGGAAACTAAGGCATTTACTGCTAATTGAACAGGATCATTAGCTGGGATAGTTACCTCAGTAGCCATGGCAGACTTGGCTCTTCTCTGAGGTTGCTGTCTTTTAGTAGCAATAGCAACACTGACAGCCTTTTGCTTCTTGAGGATAGCATTGATAGGAACTTTATCCTCATCATCTCCATCCTCATCCTCATTGTGAGAAAGGATCAAGTTTCTTGTCCTTTTCTGAGCTCTTGCAGGTTGAGGGACCTCTGCAGTGGGTTCCCTGATGACAATGCCAGCTGCATGCCTTTTAGGAGCTCTTGTCCTAACAGCTACAGTATTCCTTCTGAATGTCCTCTTCAATCCTAGGACTTCAGCATTATTTTGCTCAATCTGCTCCTCTTTAACCTTGAGCAATTCTTCCTGCTTAGCTAGGGCAATAGCTTTGTAGGTGCTCAGATTCATGTTTGCAATGTTCATCTTGCCAAAGATTGCAGTGCACATGCACTTTTGTGCCAGAATCTTTTCTTGCCCCTCAATTGGCTTGGAAGAGATAAGATCATCCAGCTTCTGAGACTTGAAAAGTTTTGATAGCAAGTGGCAGTAAGGAATTCCTGAAATCTTCTTCCTTGTGACTATTGCATCTCTGAATCTTCCATACAGAATCCTTGGAAGGTTGATTTTAGTCTCTGTGATCAAATGACACAAGCAGAATTTGTGTAGGGCAGAGAGATTGTCCTTTGACCCCACTTTATGCAGAATCACCTTATTCAGCATTTGATGAAGAATACGAACCTGATCCTTCATCTCTACAGACTTCCAAGAGTGTTTTCTTATAATGTCTTGTCTCATCAACATGGAGGCTATAACTTCTGAACCTCCAAGGTCCTTCTCCCACGAATCAGTTATAACTTCTCCTTCTTGAGGGCGGTTGATAGCTTCAGCGATGGTCTTCTCAGAGACCACAATTCTTTTCCCAACTACTGTTGCAGTAATTTCAGCGTCTGACGCCTGAGGGTTCCTCCAAAATGCCCTAATCAGGTCTGGATAAATGGGGACCCTTTCAACAAACATGCCGTCCCAGCCAGCGGCAGTAACGAACTTGCTAACATCTAGGTTGTAATCTTTCAGAATCCCGAAGTCGAAATGATGTTCAATGGCAAGATTCAATTTTACAACATCGAAAGTTTCAGTTGAGGAGGCCATGGTTGAAGAAAGAAGGTTAGGGTTTTGCAAGTTAGAAAACAGAAAGTTGAAGTAAGTTTGAAGACGAAGGTTAACGTAAAGTTTCCTCAGAGGGAAGGGTTTCGTTTTTAAAGGTTTTGAATTCTAAAGGGTTTTCTTTTGGAAATAACTTAAACATTAAAAAAAAAAAAAATACTGACTCACCAGAGAGAGAATATAAAATAAATTTGTCTTTAAACAAAATAAATGTGGTTAAAAAATAAAGTGTGTGTAGACAGGCTTAAGCACAAACAAGCATGGACGCGACATGCAGTGGACGCGGTATGCAATGGACGTGCATTTAAAAACATGTAATAAGCTTGTAAGTCATATATCAATAACAGAATTTCTCAAGCATGAATAACACAATTAATCCACAGATAACATGTTAAGATGTTTTTTAATAAAAATAAATCTGTCCTCAGCAAGAGGTTTAGTAAAGATATCTGCCCATTGATGGTTAGTATCTACAAATTGAATATCAAAAACACCTTTTTGCACATAATCTCTTATAAAATGATATTTGATCTCTATGTGCTTAGCTTTAGAATGCAGTATTGGATTCTTAGAGAGATTAATTGCAGCAGTATTATCACACATAAGTGGAATACTACTTACAAACACATTGTAGTCCTCCAATTGGTGTTTGATCCATAGAAGTTGTGAGTAGCAACTTGCAGCTGAAATATACTCAGCTTCAGCAGTTGATAATGCAATGGTACTTTGTCTTTTGCTTGACCATGAGACAAGATTAGCTCCAATGAAGTGACATCCTCCACTGGTACTCTTTCTCTTAATTCTATCTCCAGCATAGTCAGCATCATAAAAGCCAACTAATCTGTAATCTTCACTTTTCTTAAAACACAAACCCAGATTAGTAGTACCTTTTAAATATCTAAATATTTTTTTAATTGCTGATAAGTGAGATTCTCTAGGATCAGACTGAAATCGAGCACATAAGCAAACACTGAACATAATATCAGGTCTGGACGCAGTAAGATATAGAAGAGATCCTATCATACCTCTATATACCTTTTGGTCTACCTTTTTCTCTTTATCATCTTTGTTCAGTAAGGACGTGGGGTGCATAGGGGTGTTCATTGGTTTGCAATCATCCATCTTGAACTTCTTTAGGAGTTCCTTTGCGTACTTGGTTTGATAGATGAACACCTCGTCCATAGTTTGTTTGACTTAAAGTCCAAGAAAGAACTTGAATTCTCCCATCATGCTCATTTCAAATTATTTCTTCTTCTTGAGAGTAACCTTGTGCAGCTAATCTTGCTTTATTTCTGACAACCTTACCATTCTCATCAAGCTTATTTCTGTAGACCCATTTTGTTCCTATAACAGATTTATCTTTAGGTAGGGGTACTAGACCCCAGACATCACTTCTCTCAAAGTGATTTAGTTATCCAACCATTGTCCAGCAGAGCCTCGTCTACTGTCTTTGGTTCCAATTCAGAGACTAATGCAGTATCATCTTGCTCTCTGAAGGTTGATCTGGTTCTAAGCTTATCATTGGGGTTTCCAATGATTTGATCTGGTGGATGATAGTTCTTGAAATGCCAAGACTTCTGAACATTGTCTTGTTGAGAAGTGGATGTTTCTGGTTGTTGAGGAGGGTCTTCAACTTGATCATCAGCTTTAACTTCTGTTGTATCTCCTAAGATGTTTAAATCAAAATCTGCAAAGGCTTCATCTAGCTCAGATAATTTCTTATCAGGCTGCTTGTCATCAAACTTAACATGTATACATTCTTCTACTACTAGAGTTCTAGAATTATACACTCTAAAGCCTTTTGATGTTTCAGAAAATCCTAACAAGATTCCATTGTCTACTCTTGTATCAAACTTACCAAGTTGATCTTTGGTATTAAGAATATAGCATTTACAACCGAAAGGATGAAAATATGAAATGTTCGGTTTTCGTCCCTTCCACAATTCATAAGGAGTCTTATTCAAGATTTGTCTTATGTATATTCTGTTCTGAATGTAACAAGCAGTATTAACAGCTTCAGCCCAGAAGTGTCTAGGGACAGAGTTGTCATTGAGCATAGTTCTAGCCAGCTCTTGAAGAGATCTGTTATTTCTCTCTACCACACCATTTTGCTGTGGTATTCTAGGTATTGAGAAGTTGTGAAGAATACTACCATCTTTATAGAACTTATGAAATAGCTCATTTTCAAACTCTCCCCCATGGTCACTTCTGATTGAAGTGATACACATGCCTTTTTCATTCTGTACACGTTTGCAGAATATAGAAAAGACCTTGAAGGATTCATCCTTGTGAGCTAGGAACATAACCCATGTCCATCTTGTGTAGTCATCTACAATGACTAGACCATATTTCATACCACTGATAGAAGCAGTCCTTGTTGGACCAAAAAGATCAAGGTGTAGCAGTTCTAGTGGTCTCTTGGTACTAACAATATTCTTACATTCAAAAGAACCTTTGAGTTGTTTTTCCTTTTGACATGCATCACAGAGAGCATCAGATTTGAACTTAGGTTTGGTAACCCTCTCACGAGGTTATGCTTATTTAGCTTTGAGATTAATCTCAAGCTTGCATGACCTAGCCTTTTATACCAAATCCATCGCTCATCTTCAATGGACACTAAACATGAGACTCTTTGATTTGAAAGGTCCTCCAAGTCAATTTTATACAAATTGTTTAGCCTCTTAGCAGTGAATAAAATTGATTCATCATTTTCCTTGACATTACACGTGTTCTTATTAAAAGAAACATCATATCCACTATCACATAATTGACTTATGCTCAGCAGATTATGTTTCAAACCTTTCACTAAAAGAACATTATCAATGGAGAGAAAAGGATGTTTACCAATTTTACCTATACCAGTGATCTTCCCTTTTTGGTTTCCTCCAAATGTCACCCAACCATCATCCTTATGTCTTAGGTCTTGGAACATACACCTTTCTCCCGTCATGTGACGTGAGCATCCACTGTCCAAGTACCAGGATGTTTGTTTCTTTCCTGTTGTTAAGCAAATCTGCAATATGTATTATCTTGTCCTTAGGTACCCAAACTAACTTGGGTCCTTTCTTGTTAGTTTTCATTGGAAGTGAATGTTTAACATGCCTATTATGTATGCATCTATTTGTAGCATGCCCACTTTTTCCACACACTTTACAAAAGATGTTGGACGAGCTTGATTTAGCTTTATCATTTTTAGCTGGAGCTTTTGAAGCTCTATATGGTATATGTGGTTTTGACTTATCATGAGATGCCTCATGCTTCTCCTTGTCATAACCAAGGCCAGATTTATCATATGGTGACCTAGAGTATCTTAGAATAAGACTGAGCTTATCTGAGCCACCTACAAATTTTGACAGAGTGTCTGTCAGCTATGTTACATCTTGTTTCAGTTTTGTAACTTCACAAGAATTATCAGGCTCACATTCAAGTCTGTTAGTTAGACTGACATTCTCTGATCTTAGCTTATCATTTTCTTGTGCTAAGCTTTGTTTTTCAATGCAGACTCTATCATACTCTTTTGTTAATTTTGCAAACTTCTTTTTAAGACTTTTGTATTCATGTGATAGTATGGATGAGTCATGCAGTAATTCATCAAAGGCATTTTTGAGAGTGGACGAGTCAGAATCCATTACCTCATCATCATCAGTGTATTCCTTCTCTGATGATGTGTCAGCCATGAGGTAGATGTTTGCCTCTTCCTCAGCTTCATCTTCCTCATCAGATGAAGATAGGTCCAAGTCCTCCCAAGTTGCCATCAAGCCCTTCTTTTTCTTGAAGAACTTCTTTTTAACTTTTAAATCAGGGCAGTCAGCTTTGAAATGGCCGGGCTTCTTGCATTCAAAGCATAAAGGTGGACCTTTTTCCTTGGAGTCTGATTTCTCCTTGGAAAATTTCTTGTTAAACTGCTTCCTTCTAAAGTTACCTTTCTTCCTCCACATATGTTGAATTTTCCTGGAGATAAAAGATAAGTCATCTTCATCTGATCCTTCATCACTGTCTAAAGGTTCAGCATCATCTGAAGATTCAGCAGCTTTGAGGACTTTTGAAGAGCTGACTTTCTTTGCCTTTAAGGCAATAGACTTTCCCTTTCTGAAATTGTCTTCTTCATTCAGTTCAAGCTCATGAACCTTTAGTGACCCGAGAAGCTCTTCCAGAGAAAGAGTATTCAGATTCTTAGTGTGACACCCTTCTACCCCACATGTTATAAGCCATTTAATTTAAAAACAATTAAATAGAAAACATGCATATTAATGAAATAAATAAAACATTTGTCCATGGGTAGAAAAGTCCCACATGAACCAGTTAAAACACGAAAAATAGAATAAGTTAAAAACGTAAAACATATCAACCAATAAATATATCCGAACCCCGATGTCACCTACAGAGCTGGTATAACCGTTCCGGGATAAACATCCACGGAATTACAACTGAAAGCTAACATAACATAAACATAAGCCCTAACTATGAGTGGTGGCTCCTCAGAGTCACTCCTCTCCGGGCCGCTCGTCATCCTCTGCAAGGTGCCAATCAGGCCAAACACAAACAAACAGACATATAGAGGGAGTAAGAATCGTATAAACATATTAGCAAGGAGATAGGCAGTAAAGTAAACAGCAAGCATAACAACATCATATCAAACATCAACATCATCATCACCGTTATGCTATGCAGTGCAATGCAGTCCTACTCTGCTAAACCATCAATGCATATGGATCCACTAAACTCGGGATGGACGACTTCGGAGTTAAATATCCACATTGAGAATCTACTCAATGCCGGAGAATCTACTCCTTGGATAGCCAACACATCAAACCAACGAATGCCTCGTCATTGGGGCGCTAGGAGAATCTACTCCAACCGTGGATGGCCAGATCGCCGTACTCTAGGACGACCTCCCCTATGTCGAACATCCCTAAACAACATCTTTGATGCAATGCGTATGCAACACACAACGACAGCAACACCACCTCCATAACTCCAACGGAATCGACCGAGGGTAACAGCGGAATCTACCGCAACAACTTGCCTCGCGGAATCTACCTGAGGACTTAAGCGGAATCAACCGCGGTACCTGGGGCAAACTCTCGGCCACCAAGATACAACAACAACACCACCTTAGACCCAAACCGCGGGGTCAAGGCCTTCTTGGCCAAAAGCACCAAGGCACAGCTCATCAGCTTGCGGCACCCAAAGGGCATCGACTTATCAAACTTAACACCTCACCATCTCATCATCTATAATTATCTTAAGTAGACATTAGCCAAGTTGTCTAATCGTTTATCATTATAGGGAAGTGGGGTTCGAAACCCCTTAAATCCTTTAATTCTGTTCTGTCCAGGTGGGTTGAGCACGGTCGTGCTCACCCAGCATGGTCGTGTTTAAACACGTGAGGGGCGTGCTCCCCTTTAAGTGAAGCACGGTCGTGCTTCTTTTTGAACACAGTCGTGCTCAACAGCACGGTCGTGCTCTTTGTCCTGCACGGCCATGCTGAACAGCGCGGCCATTTACCCAGAATTCAACTGGGAGCACGGTTGTGCTCCCTGTTCAGCATGGTCGTGCTCATCGCGCGACAGTGCTGTTCTAAGCAGGAACAGAGGCTGAGTTCTTAATCAATTTATAGGTTTTTACACCTATAGTCCTAAGTCCATTAATAGTGCGTTTTAAAGATTAGGAAGCATCATCAACTCTAGAATCACATCAGCCAACAACATCATATAACAACAATCATCAACATCATGCAAACTCATAGAGCAACCAACATAATATTCATGAATACATCAACATATTCATATATCAATCTACCATGCATAACAGCAATAATCATTTCAACATACAAGGCATTTAGGCAATTAACACATGCATAACATGTATCAACCGGGGTTATGGGAACCCCTTTACTTTACCCTAACCCCAAACCTATGTAAATACTACCCTTCTCCCCATACCTGGATTGAAGGTAGCTCTATCAACCAACGTATGCTCCTAACTGCAACCGGTTCCTTCCCAAACGACTTAACCCAAAGAACCTTAGACAAAAGAATGCAAACAGATTAGTTTCCCAATCAAAACAAAGAGGGAAACCAATGGGGAAGAGAAACCATTACCTCCAGACCAATGTAGAACCACTAGGCTCCCTAAACTGCTTCCAATAATCCACAACGAAGGGGAAATAGAGTGGAAACGTGCTCTGGCCGCACACACAGTGGCTACTGCACTCACCAATTAGGGTTACACGTTAAACCCTCGAGTTCTGTTCACGTATATAACATTCGGACTTGAGCACGGGCATGCTCTCCCTTGAGCACGGTTGTGCTCCACTTAGCGTCACCTAGATGCGGTCCACGCATTGAGCACGGGCATGCTCCCTATTGAGCACGGGCATGCTGGCTAATGAGCACGGGCATGCTCATGTACCAGAAAGGGACTTTTAGCCAAAAATCTCACTATGCCCTCGACCGATAAATTCAACTTAGTAAAACCAGCTTAAATAAATTTAATTCCGAAAGACAGGATGTTACACTTAGCTTCTTGAATAGCAGTAACCTTTGGTCTCCATTGCTTGGAGACACTTCTCAAAATTTTTCTGATATGATCTCTATTCTCATAAATTTTTCCAAGAGATCTGAGACTGTTGGTTATTGTTTGAAATCTTCCAAACATCTGATCTATAGTCTCATGATCAGCCATTTTAAAAAGCTCATACTGGTGAACCAGCATGCTTATCTTAGACTCATTCACTTGTGATGAACCTTCATGAGCAAGAGCCAGTGTATCCCAGATTTCTTTTGCTGTGTTACAGCTGTGAACTTTGTCATGTTCTGATCTGGTGATGGCATACATCTAGTAATGTTTGCCTTTAAGATTAAGTTGATGTTTAGCCTTTTGATCTACAGACCAATCTGCTTTAACAATGGCTGCTCCATTTTCACCTCTTGGCCCAATATAGCCATTCTCAATTAGTTCCCAGATGTCCAAGTTTTGTGCATCCAAGAAAGCCATCATTCTCGTCTTCCAATAATCATAATCAGTTCCATCGAAGAGAGGAGGTCTGTTGATAGCTTGTCCTTCTGCATCCATGATTGTTGGATCGTACTTCCTCAGCACTTGTTAGATGCTCAACCCTTTCGAGGCTGAGCTCTGATACCAACTGAAGTTGACACAGGCAAACACAAGAAGGGGGGTTGAATTGTGTTTGTAAATAATTTTTGAAAACAACCTTTTTCAAAACAGTTTTATCAAACAAGGAAAGAAAGGAAGAAGCACACACACATAGAAAACCTTTTTAAGAACTTAACAAGAACAAGTTCAGATCCCCACAGTTAGTATAACCAAATAAAACTGAAGAGATAAGGGATTAGAAGATTCACACAAGTCGTTTTATCCTGGTTCACTCTCTTCCAACCAAGAGCTACGTCCAGTCCCTTCGACTTGAAGGTTTTTCTCCACTATTTTCCAAATAGATTACAACAAGTATTCAACACCTCTCCAGGCTACAAGTATTCCTTTCTTACCAAGCCTCTTCAGGCTCTAACTCTAACAAAGAGATTTGGTTTCTTTTGATCTTCTAACTCACTAAGTGTGAGGGTATGAAAGTTTAAGATCAGTTGAATATAACAATATTCAAGCTAAGGTATTACAGTTTTTTGCTTTCTGAAAGAATAAAATAATTTTTGCTCGTAAGAGTTTTCTTGAGAATTCATTATATGCGCAAAAGTTCTTGCTTCAGATGAATAGGTCTTCTATTTATAGAGACCTTGCTCTTCTCTTGAAAATCTTCAATGGTTGTTTATGAATTTTCCCGTTTAGGGATAGAATCAAATGTGTAATATCCGTTGTGACTTAGCTTGCTCGTGGCCATTGTACTATAGGTGATCCTTGCACAAAACGGGCACACATCTGAGCAAATGCAACTTGAAAAACTATCTTGCCTTCCTTGTACAAATTCCAGCTATTCCAGCGATAAAGGTGACAGGGTACAAGTCGTTTTGCATTGTACTATTTTGCTTTTGCAATCCTCATTTGTACTATGTCTCTCTCAAAGAAAACAAGGCAATAAAACCGTTAAAGCAAATATGAATAACCAACATATTCTTGAAATAAATATCAATCATTTGAAATAAATATTTCTATGTGGTCGAGATAGTTATTCTAATTATATCAAGCATTCATAGTGAAGAGGAGCTTAAAACTAAAAACTCTTTTTAGCTCGTCCAGTGACATGGCAAAATTTTTCTCGTCTACTATCAAGTCTTTGGACTTTCTATATATTGGTGAAAAGCTTAGATCTGCGTCTGCTGACGTGGTACACAAGCTCGTCTACATGCACTGTTCAATATTCCGTCTACATAAACATTTTCACATAAATAAATATACCATTTATTTAAGCAGCTTGTCTACTAAAGTGGACGCGGATATTAACTCTTTAGAGGATTCCATAACTTATAAAATTTCGAATAACCCTGCAAGACTAGATGAAGCATGTTAGATCTTAACTAACACTTTGCCACACAAATTTAATCTTTTATGTTAACATCAAAACTTAGAGATTATTTAATCCAAAAATACTTTGGTTCCAACAAGAATACCTGAGGAGTTTTTCCTATAATCATGTGCTATCTGTTGTTGGTCTGTATATTTATTTGTGGTTGTGGTGTTTGGTTTCGTCTGTTTGAATTGTTTTAAGTTGTGTTATTTTTATCTGTGATGATTTATCTGCATTTAAATTGTTTATCTGCAGTTATATACTATGATGTTGTGATGCATGATCTGCTTGGGAATATTGATATGATGTTGTTGATTGTTGTTTGAGAAGCCTGGCAGTGGTCAGTGCTCAATTAATTAAATGAGACAAAAGCTTTGAGAAGCTTCACGCGTAAGATTCAATATTTAATTGAGAAATATTGGAACATATTATTATTTAAATAATTATTTGAGAAAATAAGAAATTGTCGAAAATATTATTATTTTAATGATTTATCGGTGTAAGAGTGAACTATGAGTCACAGTGAGGACGTAACCGTGAAATTATTTTTGTACTGCTAATTTTTACGTAATAAATTCCGTAAGAAATTATTTTTGTACTGCTAATTTTTACGTAAAAAATTCCGTAATATTATAAAAAGTTATTTTATGAAATTAATCTTCAAAAATAACTTAATTATAATTTTATAAAATTATTTAAATGGAAAAGGTTAAGATTTGGCTTAAATGGCTTTAAAAAGGCTAAACGACGGCAATTTGGAAAAGTATCGACGGCAAGTATTTCTAAAGCGGTAGTGCGTATTTTAATCAAGTTTGAGCCTCAAGTGACTCTCTTTTCTAAAAATTAAATTTTTAGTTACCGATGATTTTTAATTAGAAATGATTTTCTATAAACGAATTTTTACTCAGCGATGTTATTCCGTCAACTTAGATAAGTTGCGGATATTTTGTTTTGAATTTGTGTTTCACAAACAAAAGACGGTGCTCACATTGAAAAATAAACCTAGTATCCGAGACGTCATGATACCAGTGTTCTATAATAAAAATGCGAAGATCTTTGATCCGTGTGACGATGAGAATTTTAAGACGTTGCAAAATGATGAGACGATGAGAATTTTAAGATGTTGAAGACGATGAATAGTCGGAAGCCATTTTGAGCTTCGACAAGAATATAATGAACGAAAAGAAAATGACGAGAACGAAATGTTTTACGGCAGCCGTGCCCGACGTTGTTTAACATGAGACCTTAATGGAAAAGGTATCATGTGTTGGTGTATCATTATGCTTGAATGGATAATGAGACGATGTATATATCATTATGCTTGAATGGATATGCGACACCCCATTCCCAAGGTATCACATTTGCGAAAATCAAACTTAACAAAAACATTAATTTGCTGGTTTCCTTCCGAAAACAAAATAAGTTTACTAATTACTTATTCTTGTCAAAATGGTGATAAAATTTTTTCTTTTTCTTTACTGTACACACACGCAAACACCAGTAACATAATATACATCACTATATATTATACATATGCATCAAAGTTTTACATAAGACCTTTTTCCTACCAGGTAACCATCTACTGTCAAACATATATCACATCAAACTGAAATAACATAACTATATCACAGTGGGAGTCTGAAAAACACTACTAAAAAAGGTTGCTCTTAGTAGCCAATAAGTCAGACTATCTAAAACCCTACTCTACCCAAAAGAACTACATTCCTACAGCTGGCTGCTACTAGTGAAACCCATTGGGGAGTCCAGTATAGACACCCCCACCTCCCGGAGGTGTATCTGGAGAGGATACATCAACCCCCTCTCCAATGTTCGGAACTACACCATCCTCAAGAGGAACGTAGTCCGGATCAACCATCGGATCCTCCTCAGAATCTTCCTCCATCTCCTCCTGTGCATCCTCCAGAATCAAAACTATAGGCCCTGCAGGTGACTCCGGGGCTACCTGCTGTAAAGGCTGCATGTGCGGAGATGGTTGATGCTCTAAGTCCCCGTGGCACACCAAATACTGTAAGATCATCCAAATGGGAGGTAATGAAACCTCGATCGTCTCCCTGGTATGTATGAGTTGCTGTGGTCCATCTGCTACAGTCCCTAGGAAAGTGTAGTTAGCACTCCGAGCCCCTGGATTGATCACCTAGGCGTTCCCTTGATCAGAGTTGTTAAACATCAGGGCTCATACCCCCGAGTAGTTCAGATCCACTACGTCCGGATCCATCTGAACGTAGATATATATAGATTCCACATAGTAGAGGAAACAACAAACAGATATGCAAGGGTGAGTTACCAATATATGAGTTTTGATAAGACAATCCCATGCACAACACACAAACAACACATACCATATATTCACAGTATACAAAATTATCTAAATAGTAGAATAATTTTTATCCAAAGGGTTTCATACCCGACAATCATCATCATTTTATAAAAATGCATGACACTTCAATATTCAGACTCTATTTTGATACCTAATCTCCGGAGATCCCACAACTTTCTGTTTCATTTTGAGCAGATCAAGCTCTTTACATTGCCCATTGTAAAAACGAAATAAAACAATGTCCAAAAGAACACATAACACACCGGGCGCACTCAGTACACCAAGGTTATTGTTCAAAAATGTAACTCATTGGTCCACACAGAACAAAATGGTCACTGCGATCAATGGAGTTTATTGTCCATAACCAATTGCATTACTCGGAACCTCAATAGTTATCGCATAAAGTTGGACACTCAATCTAGTAAAGATACATTGGCTCACTCAGAATCCCAATGATCAAATGGAAACATAGTCCATAACAGATACATTGATCCACTTAGGACTCAATGATCATAACACATGACACGTCTGCCAAAAATGCATGAGAAAAACTTTTATTCTCGTTTCGTTTTCTTTGTCGTAATAATCTTCCCTTGTCGAAGCCCAAAGCTTATGACCATGCTTAATTTTATATTAAGACTTTTCACTTTAAACAAACACAGGACACACAGTCCAAATGTTTTAAACTCAACACAGGACACACAGTCCGAGTGCTCAATCGTAAAGCCCTAAACTGATGCACCAGTCTTAGGCTCGCGATATGGAACTCATATTTTCCACATCAAATTTAGGACACACAGTCCTCAAAACCATTGCAGGACACTCAGTCCAATGACACAGATCCCTGATCTACGTGTCCATAGAACAGTAGAACCCCGACATCTCGGTTCCTAGGTTCGTTTATCCTTTTTACAACATTTCGCTCAGTTAAAAACAAATACAGAACCAAACCCCTGAAAACTTATCCAAGTTTAACAGAATAATTTCAGTGAATAAATTTCTCTTACAGAAATCCTTTTCTGTAGAACGTTGATAACACATGAAAATCATTAATAAATTCTTTTTCTTCCAATTACTTTATTTCTGGAAATCATTCTAAATAAATGTCAGCCCTTTTTTTTTTAAGTCCTTGCTAAATAAAATTTTATAATAATAAAATAAAACCTTTTCTCAAAATTTTTAATAAAACTCTTTTTATAACTTAAATGACTTTTTTGTCATAAGTAATTGTTCTGTCGACTATATTACGTTATTTTCGTAACTTAATCACTTTAAATAACATTTTATAATAAAATTGAATTTATTTTGGAAAAACTAGCGCCTGTGGTAAATTTTCACAGTTCCACCCTTGCTGTCACTTATTGACACATTATCCACAAAATATTATTAAAATAATATTTTCCCACTTTTTCTCAAAATTCCATAAATTAATCACTTTGATTAATTATTCAAGCTTATTAAGCTTTTATCCTCAAATTAAATTGAATACTGACCAATGTCAGGTTTCTGAGTCCATCACTCAATAGCAGATAATTTAATCACAGAATAGCATGACATACATCCAATTCATGGCATGCATCACAATTATAATATAAAAATTTAATTACAATCACGTAAAACAACATATCTCAATTACTCAAGTAAGCATATAATCAATCCAACAATTAACAGTAAACAATTTAAATCACAGGATATTACTACAGACAATTTACAGACAACTCTAACAATTAGCATGTGATTATCTTAAACTCCTCAGGCATACTCCCCTTACCTCTTGGAGATTCGAACTAACGTTTTCAAGAAATCTCCCGATTTGATCCGGTTTCCTTCGACGACTTTAGATTAAACCAACCCGAACGATTCCTTCATAACGAAGTGCAACCAAAATAAATCAAAATCAAACAACAACACACTTATTCAAGAGGGTTAGGGTTTGGCCTCATCTAAAATTCTAGGTTAGGAAAGTTAAAAATTTTCTAACTTATGGATTTATGATCCTTAAGCAACTTAAACATGATTAAGCACTTAATCTAATATCATGAACTAAGAACTTTGAATGAAACTCATCTAGCTCCAAGAACTAGGGTTTCGGCTTCTCAAGATCAATGGGCTAGAAATTTTAAAATTTTCTCAACTCTTGGATTCAACAAACATACATAACATAGAGTTGGATTTAAGTGTCACAAGACAACTTTGAATCAAAAATTCATCCAACAACCACAGTTAGGGTTTCGACCCTTTTGAACAAAATAGGCTAGGGTTTGATTTTTGGTTTTCTAATCACTTATATAAAATAACTATCATGGTATTAAGAAATTAAATCATGAATCATGATTTAAAGTTGAAACAAAATCCATGAACACCTAACCTACATAGGTTCGGCCTAGCTTAGAAAAATAGGTAAGAAATTTCTTTTGATCACATGCTTCTAGATGATGAATATAGACATCAAGATGAGTTCATAGAAATTTGTTTCAAGTCAAAAGGATTTTTCTACAATTTCTTATGAATTTTTGAAGAAAGCTTCATGAACTTTGAAGAAATTGATGAACATGATGATTAAAGACATAAACTCATAAAAGTTGTGAAGAGAAAGAGTTAAGTGATCAAGGAGAGGATAACTCACCCTTGTTGATCAAAGAAAATGATGATATGGATGATGTTCTTCACAAATCAAGCCTAAGTTTCTTATGAACTTTGGAGAGAAAATGATGAACTTTGGAGCAAAGAAGCTTAGAATGAAAATGAACGTTTGCCTAAGGTATGATAATGATGGTGGAGCCGTGGGTTTTGGGGGCAAAAGGGTAAAAATACATGATGGCAAACTAGTTATAATCACGTGAAACTAGGGGTAAAATAGTCTTTTTATACAAAAATATCTAGTGTCATAAATGCGCCATTATGGCCATTATGACTCGGATAGAATCATCATTAATGCTCATCATCTCAGTCACATCAGTCATCTCAGCTCCGTTGCTGACCCCCTGATTCATCTGACTCGGGTTTTCCTAGAGATATCTTGATGTTTTCGCCCGCAGCAAATATAATATTATATTTTTATGCTAAATTTTTCAAAACTTCCAGTATCATAGCAAATATGATAAAAACATTATTCATCTTGTTCACGAATTAAAATTAGGTTTTCTGAGCAGTAAACTTTTACTGTCAGTGAAAATGCAGACCGGGTTCCGTTTGAATTTTCAACCCAAAATTTCATCGTAAGTTTATAATATAAAGCATAACATGGAAATGACGTTGGTTTATCCAAAATCATTTTCTAAGTCTCGGATAAAAATATAATTATTTATATATTTATTATCGATATTAGAAAGTAGTAAAAATCGGGGTGTTACATTACTACCCCACTAAAAAAAATTTCGTCCTTGAAATTACGCACCTATAAAAAGTTCTGGATATTGTAATCTCATCTTTTCCTCGGCTCCCCACATTGCTTCTCCAGTCACCTCATCCCAAATAACCTTGACTAAGGAAATTTGTTTACCCTTGAGTTGCTTAATCAACTTATCTTCGATTCGTACAGGCAAACTCTCATAAGACAAGTTTTCTTTTAATTGTACTTCGTCGGGTTCGATTACGTGTGATGGATTAGGAATATACTTCCTTAATTGTGAGACATGGAATACATCATGAATGTTTGAAAGAAAAGGCGGCAAAGAAATTTGATAAGCTATTGGACCAATACGGCGAAAAATTTGGTAAGGTCCAATGAATTTAGGAGTGAGTTTTCTGGACTTCATAACCCTACCTACCCCAATCGTGGGTGTGACTCTCAGAAATACATGTTCACCTTCTTGAAATTCGAGAGATCGTCTTCTCCTATCCGAATAACTCTTCTGCCTACTTTGTACTGTTTTCATCCTTTCACGGATTTGTTTAACCTTTTCCGTTGTCTGCTGCATGATTTCAGGACCTAAAACCAGGCTTTCTCCATCTTGGTACCAACACAAAGGTGTTTAACACTTCCTTCCATACAAAGCCTCATAAGGAGCCATCCCTATACTTGAATGAAAACTATTGTTATACGTGAATTCGATAAGCGGCAACAGGTCATCCCAACTTCCACGATGGTCTAAAACACATGCTCTCAGTAAATCTCCTCACGAATGAATTGTTCTCTCTGTTTGTCCATCGGTCTGAGGATGATATGCTGAACTTAACCTTAACTTGGTTCCTAAAGCTTGATGCAAGCTTCTCCAGAAACGTGAAGTAAACTTCGTATCTCGATATGACATAATACTCGATGGTACTCCATGTAATCTAATCACTTCCTTGATATAAACATCAGTCAATTTTTCTAAGGTGTAATTGATCTTAACATGTAAGAAATGTGCCGATATAGTTAGCCTGTCAACAATCACCCAAATTGAATCAAAACCTTTGGAATTTCGTGGTAAACTCACCACAAAATCCATTGATATGCTATCCCATTTCCATTCTGGTATATCTAATGATGTAAGCATACCCCCGGGTCTTTGATGTTCCACCTTCGCTTTTTGACATGTCAGACACGATGCAACGTACTCTGCTACTTGCCTTTTCATGCCTAGCCACCAAAATCTTTGTTTTAGTTTGATCCAGGATGAATACTTAACTTACTCTTGTATGATTCATCTAAAATCATCTTTTTCATCTCAGGATTATCAGGAACACACACTCGTCCATTGCACCTCAAGATTTGATCTGGTCCCAAACTAAACTCTGCAACTTTCCTTTGTTTCATTAAATCCTTCTTTTCTTGAAGAAATGCGTCCCTGATTTGTTGTTCTCGGATTTCATCCATTAATCCACTAGAAATTTTGATACTTCCCACACTGATCTTTTCCTTATTTAATTCCATAATCAAATTGGACTTGAATGATTATTCCTAATCCATTCAACATCTACAAATTTCCCAATTAGAGACTTAACCCTTATCTCATAACCAAATCCACTTAACTTCACTTTTCCAAGTTCAGCAAGCTAAAGTTCTATTTAAGATGGCCATGCTTAAATAAAACAGCATATAAACACAGATTAAGAGAAAATGCAGCAGCAAAGTATCACATAACATCAACTAACATTCATTATATGTTCAGCATACCAGTATGCTGCAGGAAACTAGCTCATACTGAGCTTACAAAATCTGGAAATAAAATAAGAAATGGAAGAAGAAGCCATGGGAGCACGAAAATGGAGCAATGGAGAGGAAGAAGATGACCCTTGGCTGCTGCTATGCGTCCTCCTTCTTTGATATGAGTAGCCCCCTTTAAAATAAGAGAATATTCCCCTTTTTAGGGTTTTGGAAGGGCCCTTATTCTCTTTCTTCCTTTTGGGCCATCAAAACAATATTAAAATTAAGACTTGGGCCCATTTCATTAATTGTACCAGCAGAAAACTCCTGCATGTGACTGGGCCACGTCGTCAGCTTTTAAGACAGCCACAAGAGAGAGAATGTGGTCCCGCTTTTTTTCTTTTCTGATAAGGAGTTCGCGTCCATATGCTGCAGCATGGCCAAAGAATTTTCTAGTAGCTTGTCAGGAGTTCGCACTCACATGCTGCAACATGCCCAGAGTATTTCCAGCAGCTTGTCTAAACTTCAATAAAAACCTAACAAAACTCAAGAAACACATTAAGCATATTCCTAGACACTCAAAAACAGAAAATTAAACGAAATTTATACAAAGACACATATTACACTAAACTAACTTAAAACACCTAAAACATCCACATAAAATGCTTAAAGATTACAAAACGCAAGGTAAGAAAGAGTAAATAACTGTCATTTCTAAGAGTTATCAACAGCCCATTCCCAAGGTATCACATTTACATAACATATTGCGAAAATCAAACTTAACAAAAACATTAATTTGCTAGTTTCCTTCGGAAAACGAAATAAGTTTACTAATTACTTATTCTTGTCAAAACGGTGATAAAATTTTTCTTTTTTCTTTACTGTACACACACCCAAACACCAGTAACATAATATACATCACTCTATATTATATATATGCATCAAAGTTTTACATAAGACCTTTTTCCTACCAGGTCACCATCTACTATCAAACATATATCACATCAAACTGAAATAACATAACTATATCACAGTGGGAGTCTGAAAAGCACTACTAAAAAAGTGGCTTTTAGTAGCCAATAATATTGACTATCTAAAATCTCACTCTACCCAAAAGAACTACATTCCTACTGCTGGCCGCTGCTAGTGAAACCCATTGGGGAGTCCAGTATAGATACCCCCACCTCCCGGAGGTGTATCTAAAGAGGACACCTCAACCCCCTCTCCAATGTCCGGACCTACACCATTCTCAAGAGGAGTGTAGTCCGGATCAACCATCGGATCCTCCTCCGGATCTTCCTCCATCTCCTCCTGTGCATCCTCCGGAATCAAAACTATAGGCCCTGGAGGTGACTCCGGGACTACCTGCTGTAAAGGCTACACGTGCGAAGGTGGTTGATGCTCTAAGTCCCCGTGGCGCACCAAATGCTGTAAGATCATCCAAATGGGAGGTAGTGAAACCTCGATCGTCTCCCTGGTATGTATGAGTTGCTGTGGTCCATCTGCTACAGTCCCTCGGAGTGTCCTCATCGTACCAGTGTAGGCAGCACTCCGAGCCCCTAAGTTGATCACCCAGGCGTTCCCTTGATCAGTGTTGTCAAACATCAGGGCTCGGACCCCCTAGTAGTTCAGATCCACTGTGTCCGGATCCATCTGAACATAGATATATATATAGATTCCACATAGTAGAGGAAACAACAAACGGATATGAAAGGGGGAGTTACCAATATATGAGTTTTGATAAGTCAATCCCATGCACGACACACAAATAGCATATACCATATATTCACAGTATACAAAATTATCTAAACAGTAGAATAAATTTTATCTAAAGGGTTTCATACCCGACAGTCATCGTCATTTTATAAAAATGCATGACACTTCAATAAAACAAGCTCTTTACATTGCCCATTGTAAAAACGAAATAAAACAATGTCCAAAAGAACACATAACACACCGGGCGCACTCAGTACACCAAGGTTATTGTTCAAAAATGTAACTCATTGGTCCACACAGAACAAAATGGTCACTGCGATCAATGGAGTTTATTGTCCATAACCAATTGCATTACTCGGAACCTCAATAGTTATCGCATAAAGTTGGACACTCAATCTAGTAAAGATACATTGGCTCACTCAGAATCCCAATGATCAAATGGAAACATAGTCCATAACAGATACATTGATCCACTTAGGACTCAATGATCATAACACATGACACGTCTGCCAAAAATGCATGAGAAAAACTTTTATTCTCGTTTCGTTTTCTTTGTTGTAATAATCTTCCCTTGTCAAAGCCCAAAGCTTACGACCATGCTTAATTTTATATTAAGACTTTTCACTTTAAACAAACACAGGACACACAGTCCAAATGTTTTAAACTCAACACAGGACATACAGTCCGAGTGCTCAATCGCAAAGCCCTAAACTGATGCACCAGTCTTAGGCTCACGGATATGGAATTCACATTTTCCACATCAAATTTAGGACACACAGTCCAAAAAAACCATTGTAGGTCACTCAGTCTAATGACACAGATCCCTGATCTACGTGTCCACGGAACACTAGAACCCCGACGTCTCGGTTCCTAGGTTCGTCTATCCTTTTTACAACATTTCACTCAGTGAAAACAAATACAAAACCAAACCTCTTTAAGCTTATCCAAGTTTAACAAAATAATTTCACTGAATAAAATTCTCTTACAGAAATCCTTTTCTGTTAAAACGTTGATAACACGTGAAAATCATTGATAAATTCTTTTCCTTCCAATTAATTTATTTTTGGAAATCATTCTAAATAAACGTCAACCTTTTTTTTTTAAGTCCTTGCTAAATAAAATTTTATGATAATAAAATAAAACCTTTTTATCAAAATTTTTAATAAAACTCTTTTTATAACTTAAATGACTTTTTTGTCATAAGTAATTGTTCTGACGGCTATATTACGTTATTTTCGTAACTTAATCACTTTAAATAACATTTTATAATAAAATTGAATTTATTTTGGAAAAACTAGCGTCTGTGAAAAATTTTCACAGTTCCACCTTTACTGTCACTTATTGACACATTATCCACAAAATATTATTAAAATAATATTTTTCCACTTTTTCTCAAAATTCCATAAATTAATCACTTTGATTAATTATTCAAGCTTATTAAGCTTTTATCCTCAAATTAAATTGAACACTGACCAATGTTTGGTTTCTCAGTCCATCATTCAACAGCAGATAATTTCATCACAGAATAGCATGACATACATCCAATTCATGGCATGCATCACAATTATAATATAACAATTTAATTACAATCATGTAAAACAACATATCTCAATTACTCAAGTAAGCATATAATCAATCCAACAATTAACAGTAAACAATTTAAATCATAGGATATTACTACAGACAATTTACAGACAACTCTAACAATTAGCATGTGATTATATTAAACTCCTCAGGCATACTCCCCTTACCTCTTGGAGATTTGAACTAAAGTTTTCAAGAAATCTCCCAATTTTATCCGGTTTCCTCCGTCGACTTTAGATTAAACCAACCCGATCGATTCCTTCATAACGAATTGCAACCAAAATAAATCAAAATCAAACAACAACACACTTATTCGAGAGAGTTAGGGTTCGGCCTCTTCTAAAATTCTAGGTTAGGAAAGTTAAAAATTTTCTAACTTATGAATTTATGATCCTTAAGCAACTTAAACATGATTAAGCACTTAATCTAAGATCATGAACTAAGAACTTTGAATGAAACTCATCTAGCTCCAAGAACTAGGGTTTCTACCTTCTCAAGATCAATAGGCTAGAAATTTTAAAATTTTCTCAACTCTTGGATTCAACAAACATACATAACATAGAGTTGGATTTAAGTATCACAAGACAACTTTGAATCAAAAATTCATCCAACAAGCAAAGTTAGGGTTTCGGCCCTTTTGAATAAATTAGGCTAGGGTTTGATTTTTGGTTTTCTAATCACTTATATACAATAGCTATCATGGTATTAAGAAATTAAATCATGAATCATGACTTAAAGTTGAAACAAAATCCATGAACACCAAACCTACATAGGTTCGGCCTAGCTTAGAAAAATATGGAAGAAATTTCTTTCCATCACATGCTTCTAGATGATAAATATAGACATCAAGATGAGTTCATAGAAATTGGTTTCAAGTCAAAAGGATTTTTCTACAATTTCTTATGAATTTTTGAAGAAAGCTTCACGAACTCTGAAGAAATTGATGAACATGATGATTAAAGACATAAACTCATAAAAGTTGTGAAGTGAAAGAGTTAAGTGATCAAGGAGAGAAGAAATCACCTCTTGATGATCCAAGAAAATGATGGTTTGGATAAATGCGCCATTATGGCCATTATGACTCGGATAGAATCGTCATAAATGCTTGTCATCTCAGTCACATCAGTCATCTCAGCTCCGTTGCTGACCCCCTGATTCATCTGACTCGGGTTTTCCTAGAGATATCTCGACATTTTCGCCTGTAACACCCGTTTTCTTGATTGAGGAATCAGACAGTAATTAAGTTGGTGTGAGAGCCTAATTTTGTTCGTCAGGTGTTAATTAGTATGTGTTTCAAATTTGGGGTCAATCGGACTTCAAACGAGTTCAGAACGCGATGAAACGTTTGAATCAGAGTTTCTGGTCAAACTGGTCAACGCGGGTTAGGCCGGGCTCAGGTTTGTTGAGCCGGGCTCAGAAATTAGGCCGGGCGCGGATTTGTTAGGCCGGGTGCAACTCAAAGGCGGTGATCTACGCATTTTGGCCGGGCGCAGAAAACTTGAGCCGGGTGTAAGAGGCTAGGCCGGGCGCAGAAAACTTGAGCCGGGCGTAGTCAATGCTGACTAACCCCCTTAGGCTTTAAAATGCTAGAAGGTTGTAGAAAATTTTAGACTTTTTGAGAGGGACCAGGAGGGAGCTCGAGAGTGAGAGGGAGAGAGTGGGTTTGGAGAGGAAAAATTGATTTTGAGGAAAATCCATCCGTCCGATTGTAATTCCGACTTCGAATCTGTGATCAGCGCAGTGAATACTACGAGTATTAGCTAACGTTTCTTCGATCCAACTGAGGTAATGCTCAAATCCCTAACTTGGCATTGTCATTTACTTCTCTTGTCATTTACTTGATGGATGATTGTTTGTTTGTTGTATGTGATATGTTTATGTGATTGCTATTCTATGTATCCCCATCCCCATTTTTTTGACTATGATCTGTTGCTTATCTCCCTCTTTTCCTCTATTTCCTTGTATGTATATCCATTAGACGAGCAGTATGAGCAGGACCAAGACCACGCCGTCATCGGATCTGGGATACAGACCGAATCATTACCTACAGAGGATCCCTCCCAGGATCCCAATTCTCGGTGATGTGGAGATTGTGTATCACGATGATCGTGGATGGCAGGTCGACCATTCACGATTCTTCATGACGTATATCGGCCTAGTCATTTTGTATATACGTATGGGAGAGGGTCCGTACTTTCATTTGGATGGTCCGTATCGGATTTCACAGAGATTGCCTTTTTCGGAGATGTGGTATCCACCTCGTCAGAGGGAATTTCCTAATGACATGTGGAATATGGTAGATCGTTTAGTAGCGAGGAGCGGAGTTGGCATGGTGCAGAGAGGTCGTAGGCAGAGAAGTATCCAGACGATGTATCACTATCGTCGTCGACGTGTGGTTATGAGCAGCGATGAGTCGGTTTGGGAGCCTAGGACCCGTTATGGCAGGGTCTATCGACGCCATTACGGAGAGGGTGAGGGTAGCTCCAGGCGCCCATATCGTCAGGGATATGGTTATGTCGGTTGTGCCTATTAGGATGAGAGTCTCTGTGAGTTCTTTTTGCTTTTTGATGTATTTTGAGAGACGAGATGGGTAGTATCAGGACCTCTTCTTATGTCTGTTATGTCTGTGACCAGTTTAAGTCTGTTTTCTTTTAGTGTTTGTATAGTTGTAAGGTTAAGGATCCCTCGGTTGGGATCTATGGTACATTGTGAAGACTGGATGTACATATTATGTATATATGATCGATGTATGCTTTAATCCGCTGTGCATGCTTTAAAACGAATTTACTTTTATCCCTTCCATTAAATATTTATTTTCAAATGTAATAAACGCGTTAACGTTAATTACGGATTAAGGTTTATTAATGGGACATCGGGGTGTCTCATTTGGTGGTATCAGAGCAGTTCGATTCTAAACCGGACTATGGGATTAGGTCTGATTAGGAGTGAGGACTGTGGGGTAGGATGAGTACCGACACTATTAGTTGGATCCTCATTGGATGTCAGCTATGCTTAGATTGGGTAGAGTGTCCGATATGCGAATTATTCTTAAAGTATGAGAATGATTCCCTACCGCATTTGTAAGACGTATATTGGATGTAACTGCTTATGTATTGAATTATATGTCTTACAAGTGAGCACTAATACTTTCTTTTGGAAGTTAAAATGGTGTGTGGAAATGGACGTCGTGGAAGGGCCAAGAATTGGCGGAGTCACTGATAACCCAAATACCAACAATCTAGGAAGTTTGTCGGGAACGAACAATGGCGGTGAAACCAACGAGATGATGAGGGTGATGAGAGAGTTGGTCATTGTTGTACTGCAACAAACTCAGCAAAATACCCAGTTTATGCAAAGACAAGAGGAAAGGGATGAAAGATTGCATCAGTTGAATACTGTGCGGGAGGAGGAAAGTCTTGAAAGTGGCCTGAATGCTTTTATGAAAGCCAATCCACCCCAATTTCGTGGTGATTATGACCCTGAAGCTACAGAGAATTGGTTGCAAGAAGTGGAGAAAGTATTTGTAGCCATGCACTGTAGAGAGGAGAGGAAGGTGACATATGCTACTTTTATGTTGGTTGGGGCAGCAGAGGCTTGGTGGAGGAATAAACAGAGACTATTGGAAGCTGAAGAACAAGTGATTACTTGGGAATTGTTCAAAGACTGCTTCTTGGAGAAGTATTTTCCTAAGAGTGTTAGGAATGAGAAGGAGAAAGAATTCTCTAATCTGAAGCAAGGATCTATGTCCGTGGGAGAATATGCTGCCAAGTTTGAGTCATTGTTGAAATTTTCACAGTTTTATCAAGTTCATCCTGATGAGGAGTGGGTGTGTAGGAAGTTTGAGGAAGGACTGAGGCCCGAATTGAAGCGAGCAATGTTACCATTTGAGATAAATCATTTTCCAGCGCTAGTGGAAAAATGTACTGCATTGGAAACACATGATCGTGCTGGAAATGTGCAGCAACAACAGAAGAGCGGCGGACCAATCAGAAGTAATACCCAAAGAGGAAGAGGAGGAAGGTATCAGTTAAGAGCAAAGCCATATAGTCGCCCTACTCAGCAATCAGTGAATACAAGAGGGGAGAGTTCTGGTCAAGCACAACCGAGAGGCTTGATATGTTTCAAATGCGGAGGACCTCATTTCAAGAGAGATTGCCCTCAGTTATTGAATTCCACCTGTTACACTTGTGGAAATGTAGGTCACATGTCATGGAATTGTCCTCAGAATAATGTTGGTAGAGTTCAGAATGTACAACCAATTGGAAAAAGTCAAGGAGCAGGAAGCCAGAATCAAGCCAAAGGTCAGCAAGGTGGGAGACCACAGACTGTGGGGAGAGTCTTCGCCGTGAGAGAATCTGAGTTTTCTCAGTGTCCTGATTTGATACGAGGTAAGTGTCTAATATTCTGAAAGCTCTTATCTGTTTTATTTGATTTGGGTGCTAGTCATTCTTTTATATCGATGGAGTGCATGGATCATTTGCATTTACCTATTTCTTCATTCCCTTATGACCTTACTGTTTCTACTCCTACGGGTGAAACTTTAACCACTATATTTGTTTGTCGGAATTGTCCTATTACTTTTGAAAATAGGCAATTTGATGTAGACCTCGTCTGTTTGCCTATGCAGCAGATTGATATTATCCTAGGCATGGACTGGCTTTCGGCCAATCATGTTATATTAGACTGTTCAAATAAATCCCTTTGTTTTTCGGAGCAATCTGGATTATTGCCTGCCAGTTACAGTAACTCGGAAGATGGACGACTTAGAGATTGCATAGTATTGTTTTCCTTGGAAGTCAAGGAGTCTCCTAAGCTGGATGCACTGCCTATTGTTTGTGAATTTCCAGAAGTTTTTCCGGATGATGTTCCAGGACTGCCACCTAAGAGAGAGATATAGTTCACAATCGATCTTGTACCAGGGACCGGACCAATATCGATAGCACCGTATCGAATGTCCCCAGCAGAGTTAGAAGAGTTGAAGAAGCAGTTGGATGACATGTTAAAGAAGGAGTTCATCCGACCTAGTGTTTCACCATGGGGAGCACCAGTTTTATTTGTGAAAAAGAAAGATGGTAGCTCAAGATTGTGTGTAGATTATCGGCAACTGAATAAGGTAACAATCAAGAATAAGTATCCGTTGCCAAGAATAGATGATCTGATGGATCAGTTGCGGGGAGCAACTGTGTTTTCTAAGATAGGTCTGAGATCAGGATACCATCAGATCAGAGTAACAATGTTAGACGATGAACGTTGAAGTTTCATGCATATTTTTAAAATAACGATGATCGGGTATGAGACCCAGTGATAAACTACTTGTTTAGTTATGAGAATCTTATGTTGTTATGGTTATATCTGTCTATGTGCTAATTTTGTATGTCGTGCATGTGATTATCGTTATAAACTCATATATTGGCATCTCACCCTTACAATATATCAGGTTTTCGGGTTTGGCTTTTGTGTCTTGATACATGAAAGTAGATGGTGCAGAAAAGTTCTTAGCCTCACTCGGGAACATGGGTTCCGATACTTGAAGAGATGTTTGAGTGTGGGAATGACCACGGGGTCTTACCAGTAGAAGTCTTGTAAGGCGACCAGCTTAGGATTTTCTTTGGGTTGCATATTTTTGGGAAAGTTGTTATAAATGGTTTGAAACACCTTGTAAGGTGTATGAAAAACAATTTCAGAAAAGCTTATATGTTGCGATGTTTTTGTTTACGAATAAATTCAGTTTGTATGTAAGTATAATGTAATTATACTATTGTGATGTCTATATCTTTTTCTGAAGTATTTCGCAGAAAGAAAAATTTTACCCCATTTAAGAAAAATTTTACCCCATTTTTGGACTTGTTAAAAATTATAGAGGTTATTTTCCGAAAGCAACCAGCGAATTATAATTTTATTTTCCGTATTTGGGTAACTATGTGATGACCCAAGAAGGGGTGTCGCACTATATAATTAAAAGGCTTAATTGCAGTTTTGGTCCCCCAAGTATTGGTAATGTGCGATTTTGGTCCCCCACTTTTTTTTTTTGAGTGCATTTAGTCCCCTAGTTTTTCAATTGTGCAAATGTAGTCCTTCCATCCATCTTCCGTCAAATTGCTAACAGAGGTTGCTAACATGGATTAAAAAATTAATTAATTTTTAATTTTAATTTTAATTTTAATTTAATAAATTTTAATTTTTTATTTAATTAATCTGTCACAAATGACTAAATGAGGTTCACACTGAACCCTAATTGCATTTCATTCCCATATCCCTACCCATCACTGCTTCCGCCGTTTTGCAACACGTTGTAATAGAAGTGCATCGCCGAACACTTTCTTCTTCCCTTAGTTTGCAATTGCATTCACTTCAACATTACTTTAATGTAAAATGGTGTCTACTAAAGCATGCCCCTGTACGGTGATGGATATTAAGAAATGAATATCAAGTTTTGAGCGGATTACATTCGTGAGTGAATATCAATTAGCAATTAATTCATGATTCCACTATAGTAGAAAATTGATTTCTTGTCATGGATTAATATACTACGTATTTTCAAAATAGAAAATCTCTAAGATTGTAGTAATAAATCTTTTATAATAATTGATTTGAAAATCTATTGAGGATTGATTTTGAAATTAAAATGAACAACAAAAGTTCTGATGATATTTCTCTTTAATGAAAGATTTCAAATTTCAAATTCAAAATTCAAATTGTTTTTTGGCTAATTACGAAAAATTTATTTATGATGACTAAATCAATATTTATTAACAATTGATTTTGAAATTTGTTTCAAAAAAAAAAACTATTGATTTTGAAATTGTTTTAAATTCAAAAGCATTCAGACTAATGAAAATATTTTATTATACCACAAATACACAAATGGAGATATATTAAGATTGTGGTTAATAAAGAAAGTTTTTAAAAGAGTTTGGCATATCTTATTTGAATATTTCTTTTTGCCAAATGAGGATTTCAAATCCAATATTTTATAATTAATTTCAAAAATTTCATTAATTTTGAAATCTGAATGATTATTTGAAATTCAAAAATATATTTTTATAGAAATCTTTAATTACAACACAAGCAATTAAATTGATATTATTGAGATTGTGGGTAATGAATTTGGCATCTTTTTATATTTAAGCATCTCTTGCCAAATAAATCCAAGATTTGAAAATTCAAAATTCAAATATTCTTAAAATTTGAATCTTTTAACTTACTCAAATTTTGAAGGATCGAGACTATATGTAAATTAATAATAAAGATCCTCTAAGTCTAATTGCGAGAAACATATCAATCTTTGTGATAAAGTTTTTTTTTTTAAAATGTTTCCACAGGAAAGGTAGAACCTTTACAAATATGAAATAGATGTTTGAAATTTCAAATAAACGATTTCGTGGTGCTTCTATAATAAGAGGGAAAATATTAAAATATCATAAATGCATAGAAGCTATTGAGTATTAATAAAATATTTGAAATTTTGAAAGAGCTTGTTAGAATGATGGTATTTAATATTACTAAATGTAAAGTGCAATAAAACTCTTATTCCCTTGTGCATTAAATTTAATTTTTTTTTCTAACATAGAAAGGTTCCCACAGTCAATAAAGTTAAATCTTGAGTGGGAGAAACCTTTATAATAAATGCATAGTTTTTATGGAGAGAATTAAATCCTTTTTGCTGTTGTCAAATAGGGGGAGAAATAGCAAATTACCATCTATGTCATACATAGGGGGATAAACACTAAGAGAGAATATCTTTATACATTTGCTATAAGTATTTGTCACCACCAAAAAGGGGGAGAATGTGAATCATAATGTCATATAGGCTTTGATGTTGACAAATATAGTATTAAGGGGGAGAATGTGAACTAAAGGTGATATAGGTTTTGATGTGGACAAATAGTGTATCATGGTATTAATTCAATAAAAGGAATATTGGACTTAATATATTATATTGATAAATGCCATGACTACTTTATTGGGTTCTTAATGAATGATTGTGTGCTTAATGAATATTATATTAATTAAATATACATGTGTTAAATAATTATGATAAATAATATTGAGTGAATGCACATGTGATATTTAATAATATATAATATATGCTTGTGATTGACAAATATAATAATTTGGCATAGAATCATACTTGGGATATTTATTATATGCCTAAAGACATAAGAAATATTAAATATGATATTATCTTAAAATATGTCTTATGAATTATTATATATGGCTTTGTTAAGAAATTAAATGTGAAATATTATTATTATTTTCTATACCTTGAACTAATGCGATCTATGAGAAAATTGTACACTAGAAAAGTTCAGGTTGGAATAAGCAAAGCTATGATGTCAAGAGTTAGAAAAGCTAAAATCAAAGAAGGACTAGATTGGAAACAAAAGAAAAGAGTATCCAGAAGATCAAGCAAGCTCAAGGGGCAAAATGAGAATTTCATTAAGTGTATTGCTTGTTTTAGAAAAAGTGTGTAAATGGTAAGTATAGTTATCAATTTAATATTGGTCTCACACACACACTTTTAACATGTGTCAAAAACATTTTAAACTTGTTTTATATCTGACAATTAATTGTGCTTAATGAGTAATCAAAATATTAATTGTTAAGATTTTCAAATTCAAATGTGCTTCGAGCCATAATCGATTATGGGAAACCAATAATCGATTATGATATGAATTTAAAGGCTTTAAATGAGTTTAATGAGTATTGATTTTAATTAAAGCCGTTAAGTTTTGAATTTGAAATTGAATAATCGATTATGTCCTTTGTATAATCGATTATGTCATTACTGCCTTTCAATGATCTTCAAACAGAAAACTCTTAATCGATTATGTACTCGATTATGGCCTTCTATGTGAAAGTCAGCGGATGTAGGCCACGTGGGTAGTCTGTGGCCGAACCAGGATATATTGTTGTGCTCATCTTCTTTCCTTATCCTCTTTACTTTATCGCACTTTACTTTATAGCGCTTTAGTATCAAATCGTTTATTTTTATCAAGCACTTAAATTCGACAAGAATCTTTTATCCGCTGCAAATTCTGTTTTATATCTTAAAGGGTTTTGATTTTTATCGAAAGATTTCATTTTTATATCAAACCTAATTCACCCCCCCCCCCCCCACCCCCCACCCCCCTCTCGGGTGATGGTTGCCACGGCCAACAATTTATATTTTTTTTTTCTGAGACCAAGAAAATGATTTTGGATAAAACGAAATCATATTCATACTCTACCTTATGGTAGAGGGTTACAGTGAAATTTTGGATTGAAAATTCAGACTGAAACCTGTATGCATTTTTACTAACAGTAAGATTTTACTAATCAGAAAACCTAATTTTGACTGGTGAACGATGTAACACCCTGCTTTTTACTGTTTTCAATAACAGAAATACATATAAATATGTTTAAATAGTTATTTACATTTTAGAAAATTATTTTAAATAAACGGAGTTTACCACTCTATTCTACTTGAACGTAGGAAGCTATGATTAAAATTTAGGTTGAAAAGTCAGGCGAATCCCGGCTTGCGAATTTCACTGACAGTATAATTATACTGATCAGAAGACCTAATTTTAATTCGTGAACGAAACAATTAGGGTTTTTATTTTATTTCCTACGATTGTGCAATTTTAGAATTATTTCACAAAACGTGAAATAATATAAGTTTTACAGACTTTATGTTCAATCGGGTAAACGACGGAGCCGATTACGGGCGTTTTGAGACTCGATAAGTGGACAAAACCTATATGCCCTTAGGAATAGGTCATCCATGTGAGAGGTTTAATGTGGCTTAGGGTTATGTTAGCAATTTTTAACAATTGCATTTTTATCCCTAAACTTTCTATGATTTGCATTTTTGGTTCCTAAACTAATTTCTTTGATACACAAAGTGAAGTGGGCCAAATTCTTGCCATTCAAACCCATTAAGGGCTGCACCCAAAAGTCTCAATTTCATGTCCAAGAATTCATTTCCATGAAGGAATTCTAGTCTTGAATTTCCTATGTCTTCATTTTCCATAAGTTGATTTAAGTGAAAAATAATTGGGCTTGGGCTTTTTGGGCCCAAAAGTGGCGCAAGGCCCATGAGTGGGAGGCTTGCCCTACAAAATTCTAGAGGCAACTTGAGAGCTCTATCTCATTCCACAATCTTCCACACTATTCCTCCATCTTCTCCAATTGTCTTTTCTCTCTTAAACTCCATAAGCTAGATTTGTGAAGGAGCTTGGTGATTCCTTGCCCATTTTCACATTCCAAGAGGTGATTCATGTTCCTTATCATCTCTAAACTATTGTTCTTTCATTTCATTTCTTGTTTTAGAGACTTTTTTCATATTATTCCTCTTAGTTGTTCATAACTTTGAAAAATCATAGTAAATCATAGAAAAATCCTAAAAATGTGAAACCACTTTCTATGTTCTAATTATTATCTCTACTATCATGATCTAAGAGATTGTTGCAAACAAAAATTTTCTTTCCCTTGTTTCTAGCCTAGGCCGAACCATGCAAGAAAATAGGTGTGGGAACTTAATTTCTTGTCATGAAATTAATCATGTTAATCATCTATTGAACATGTATTAAGGATGAATCTAGGTTCTTATGTCAAACTAAGATTCCTAGCCATAATCTAATGTCTTGGCCGAAATTAGGGTTTTGTGAAATTAAAAGTTGATGTTCTAATCTTTGTTGTTAAACAAGTGTTACAAAGACTTAAGGATTTTGGATCATTAATCCAAGAGTTAAACAAAGTTAGAATTTTTGCCACTAAACCTAGTCTAGCCCGTGACCAATTAGGAGTGATTAGGAGGATTTTAATTGTTTGAGTAGTAATTGTTTGATTACATTGTTGAAGGTTAAGCTTAAGCCGAGGTGTACGTGAGTTTTTGACTTCCGACAACGTGATTCGACTAACCGAGAAATCTTCGAGAGGTAAGAGGGGATTACCTAAGGGGTTTATTTGATGGCTACATGCCAATTTGTGTTGTCTGTAATTATTTGTTGGTGGTTGTCTAAGTGTTTAAGTCGTTTATTTTTATCTGTGTTGGTTATCTGTTTATAATTGTTTATTTGCAATTATTTATTTAATGCTGTGATGCATGATCTTCCTGAAAATACTACCGTGATATTGTGGTGGATTGTTGTTTGAGAAGCCTGACAGTGGTCAGTGCCCAATTTACTAATCAGATAAAAGCTTTGAAAAGCTTCGTAAATTATATTCAATGTTTTAACGGTAAAATATTGGAATATAATATTAAGGGAAAATATTTATTTGGGAAAAATAAAGAGTTTTGGAAAATATCATTATTTTAATGATTTATCGCTGTAAGAGTGATTTATGAGTCATAGTGAGGACGAAACCGTGAAAATATTTTTGTACTGCTGATTTTTACGTAATAAACTCTGGAATATTATAAAAAGTTATTTTATGAAATTAATTTTCGAAAATAACTTAATAATATTTTAGAAAAATATTTAAGTGAAATAAGCTAAAATTTGAAATAAGCTAAAATATTTAAGAAAAATATTTCGAGAGATCGCCAGCACAGTAGCTGCGGGACTACAGTGGAGGAAGCGTGTCGTGGAGACTGTCGAGGTATCTTTACCTCCAGTTTGGCTTTATCTACAGTATTTGACTGAGCACGGGTTGCTTAATATTCCACCTCAGCCGATTCAGCCTCTTCAGGTGGCAGTACCAGTAGCACCTCCTGCCGAGGTGGTAGAGGATTCTGAGTTACACCCTCCCGCTGTTGATGATGACGATTCTGCCGACGAGGGGGCGGGAGCAGTGGTAACATCACCGGATCCACCAATTATAGGTGGGGGTGATCATCATGATCTCCCCAATGGTTTTCATTAGCTTGACCAGCTATAGGTATAGTTTTGAGGTAGCGAGTCTTGTCAGTTTTTGAGCTGGCTACTAAGAGCCACGAGTTTTTGGTATGGTTCTAGACTACTCGTTACGTTATATGTATATGTCTTTATTTTTCTGACGTAGTGTTATGGAGAATGGCCTACTTATGAGGGCTCTTTTGTAATCTCCTATTAGTGATGTAGTGTGTATTAACTGATGATGCATATACGTATATATATGTTTGTTATGTCATGGATGTTTTGTTAAAATAAAAAAAAATTATCACCTTTTTCGCGATAAAACATTCACTTAAAAGTTTATTTTCCGAAAGTAACCAGCGATTAATAATTTTATTTTCCACTTTTGGGTAACTATGTGATGACCCCAGAAAGGGTGTCACATTTGTGGTATCAGAGCTGGTCGAGTCTTTCGGGAATATTGGGAAATAGGTCTGTTGTGTAGACGTTGTGTCTTCTCTGAAGTAAGACTTGTTTGAATTACTTCTTAGAAGTAATGTGCTTTACTACCTAAGTTTACGTTTCAGTTTCTGGTTTTGGTTTAACTGATTGTGGCTTGTACGTCAGTTATGGAACCAGTTGTTGAACCAGAAGCTGGACGTGGGTGAGGACGTGGACGTGGCCGTGGAAGAGGTCGTAGAGGCGGTCGTGTTGGCGGTCGTGGTAACATGAACGAAGAGTATGAAGAAGGAGTGGATTATGCGGCTTAGGCAATGGAAAATGTGGCAGCAGCGATTGCAAATCAAACTGCATCGATGAATGCCCAGAATCTGCAAGCTGCGGAGGGCAAGGCTCTGATTGCGTTTCGAAGTCAGAATCCTTCCCAGTTTGGTGTGGATGCGGATCATGAGAAGGCCGATTTATGGATTCAAGAACTGGAGAAAATCTTTGAGTTGGTGGTTACTCCGGCTGAAGTTAGGGTTACTTATGCTGTTTTCCTACTGATAGGAGATGCAGAGTACTGGTGGAGAGGTGCTCGACAGCTGCTGGATGCTGATCATCAAGGAATTACTTGGGATGTGTTTAAAACCGCATTCCTGAACAAGTATTTTCCAGAGAGTGTGCGGATTGAGAAAGAACAAGAGTTTCTGCGACTGTACCAGAGGGATTTGACTGTGGGGGAGTATGCGGCGAAGTTTGAATCACTTGCCAAATACTTCCGTTTCTTTCAAGCCCAACCAAATGAAGGCTGGAAGTGTGAAAGGTTTGAGGCCGGATTGCGATTTGAAATCAAGGAGTCTGTTTTACCGCTACAACTCCGTAATTTTCAAGCTTTAGTGGAGATGAGTCGTAAGATTGAGCAAATGAGGAAGGGAAGAGATAATAGGGGAAACGTTGGTGGACCCTCTCGTTCCAACAGTCAAAATCAGAATTGGAAAGGGAAACAAAAGCAGAAGAAACCTTATTCCCATCCATCGGGAAACAACCAGAATCGACAACAGGATTGTTCGAATTTTGCTGCAACCGGAGGTGGAGGCCAAAAGAATCAAAATCAAGGCCAAATCAGGAGGTGTTACAACTGTGGAGATACTAGACACATGATAGATAAGTGTCCTATGAGGGGAACTAGATGTTTCAACTGTAATCAATTGGGGCATTTGGCGAAGGATTGCAATGCACCGAAGCGTGGACCGGCTGTCAATAACACTAGCACAAATAAACCGATAGCTAAGGGGAGAGTTTACACTATGAGTGGAGGTGAGGCTTCAAACTCTGACGATCTCATACAGGGAAAGTGCGACATAAACGGTAATCTTTTAACTGTACTTTTCGATTCAGGTGCAACACATTCTTTTATTTCGATGGATTGTGTGAAACTGCTGAAACTGCCTGTTTCTTCTTTGTCGTGTGATCTTATTGTTTCAACTCCTACTGCTAAGCCAGTTTTAGTCACTTCTATTTGCTTGAATTGTCCTATCATTATTCAGGATAAACATTTTCTTGTTAACCTGATCTGTTTGCCTTTAATACAGTTAGATGTAATTTTAGGCATAGATTGGTTGTCTTCCAACCATATCTTAATAGACTGTACACACAAAACTTTAATTTTTCCTACGGATGAGATTTCTGGATTATTAACTGCTAATCAAGTAAATGCTTCTTTAAAAGAGGGAGCGCAAGGATACATGTTATTATTTTCCTTAGACGTTAAGAGCGAATTAGACTTGCAGTGTATACCCATTGTCAACGAGTTTCTAGAGGTTTTTCCTGAAGATGTACCTGGACTACCACCTGTTCGGGAGATTGAGTTCGCGATTGATCTGATTCCCGGCACTGGACCAATATCCATAGCACCATATCGAATGTCGCTATCAGAACTTGAGGACCTAAAAGGGCAACTAGTGGAACTGATGAGGAAGGAATTCATTAGACCCAGTGTATCCCCGTGGGGAGCTCCAGTTTTGTTAGTGAAAAAGAAAGACGGAACTTCTCGTTTATACATAGATTTTCGTCAATTGAACAAAGTGACGGTTAAAAATAAGTATCCGCTTCCAAGAATAGACGATTTGATGGATCAATTATGTGGAGCAGCCGTTTTCTCGAAAATAGATTTACGTTCAGGCCATCATCAGATTCGCGTGAAGGCGGAGGATGTTCCTAAAACAGCGTTTCGAACACGCTACGGGCATTATGAGAACCTTGTGATGCCATTTGGAGTTACGAATGCTCCTGCGATATTCATGGATTACATGAATAGTATTTTTCGTCCTTACTTAGATCAGTTTGTCGTTGTTTTTATAGATGATATTCTAATCTATTCTCCCAATAACGAAAAACATGCTGAACATCTCAGTGTGGTTCTCCAAATTTTAAAGGAGAAAAAGTTATATGCGAAACCTAAAAAGTGTGAATTTTGGTTAGACCAAGTTCAATTTTTAGGACACGTCATATCAAGTGAAGGAATTGCTGTGGATCCGTCAAAAGTTGAAGCTATTTTACAGTGGGAACGACCCGAAACTGTAACTGAGATTCGTAGTTTTGTAGGTTTAGCGGGATACTATAGGAGATTTATTGAAGGATTTTCCAAAATAGTAGGACCTCTTACCCAATTAACTCGAAAAGATCAAGCATTCATATGGACAGAAGCATGTGAAGGAAGTTTTCAAGAATTAAAGAGGAGGTTGACTACTTCACCTGTGTTGGTACTACCTGATCCTAATGAACCTTTTGAGGTTTATTGTGATGCTTCACATCAAGGGTTAGGATGTGTACTAATGCAAGACCGAAAAGTCGTAGCTTACGCTTCAAGACAGTTGAAGATTCATGAAAGGAATTATCCTACACATGACTTGGAGTTAGCAGCAGTGGTATTCGCTTTAAAAATCTGGAGACATTATTTGTATGGAGCGACTTTTAATGTTTTCAGCGACCATAAAAGTTTAAAATACCTGTTCGATCAAAAGGAGCTTAACATGAGACAGAGACGTTGATTGGAATTTCTAAAGGATTATGATTTCCATCTACAGTATCATCCTGGAAAAGCAAACGTAGTAGCAGATGCTTTGAGCAGGAAATCAATGCATATATCGGTAATGATGGTCAAAGAGCAAGAATTGTTAGAACAATTCCGAGATATGCGATTGACAATTAAGATGTCGCCAGGAAAATTGTGTTTAGGTATGATTACTGTTTCAAATGAACTGATGGAACAAATTAAAGAGAAGCAAGAAAGTGATCAGTACCTACGAGGAGAATGAGAATTAGTGCGACAAGGAGCGATGTCAAAATTTAAAGAAGGAACTGATGGAATTTTAAGATTCGGTGAAAGGATTTGTGTACCAAACGACGCCGAACTTAGAAAGTTGATTCTCAAAGAAGCTCATCAAAGCAAGTTAAGTTTACATCCGGGAGCTACTAAAATGTACCAAGATCTCAAGAAATTATATTGGTGGTACGGTATGAAGAGAGACGTAATGAAGTACGTAGCTGCATGTTTAACTTGTCAAAAAGTTAAAGTGGAACATCAAAGACCAGCAGGAATGCTACAATCCTTAGACATTCCAGAATGGAAATGGGATGGTATTGCGATGGATTTCGTGTCAAGTTTGCCAAAGACTCGGAAAGGGTATGACGCTATATGGGTAATAATTGATCGACTGACAAAGTCGGCTCACTTTTTGCCAATTAATATGAAATACCCACTGGAGAGATTAACTCAGTTATATATCGATGAAATCGTTAGATTACATGGAGTACCTTTGAGTACTATCTCAGATCGTGATCCGAGATTTACGTCAAGGTTTTGGCAAAGTTTGCAAGATTCATTGGGAACGAAACTCAAGTTGAGTTCGGCTTATCATCCTCAAACAGATGGACAATCGGAGAGGACGATACAATCACTTGAAGATTTATTGAGAGCCTGTGTGCTGGAAAATGCTGGAAGTTGGGATGAATATCTATCATTGATAGAATTCACTTCAATAATAGTTTTCATTCGAGCATAGGAATGGCGCCCTATGAAGCTTTGCATGGTCGACGGTGCAGAACGCCTTTATGTTGGTACCAGGATGGTGAAAGTGTAGTAATAGGACCAGACATCGTGCAACAAACGACGGAAAAGGTGAAAATGATTCAGGAGAAAATGCGGACAACTCAGAGTCGACAGAAAAGTTATGTTGACAAGAGACGATGACCTCTTGAGTTTGAGGAAGGCGAACATATGTTTTTGAGAGTCACGCCAACGACTGGGGTTGGTAGGGTAATTAAATCCAGAAAACTCACTCCCAAATTCATTGGACCTTACCAAATTCTTCGTCGGGTAGGTCCAGTAGCCTATAAAGTTTCTGTACCACCTTTTCTTTCCAATCTTCATGATGTTTTTCATGTTTCACAATTGAGGAAGTATATTCCTGATCCATCTCATGTAATTGAACCCGATTTAGTACAACTAAAAGAAAACTTGTCTTATGAGACTTTACCGGTACGAATCACGGATAAGACGATAAAGCAACTCAGGGGTAAACAAATTTCCTTGGTCAAGGTTATTTGGGATGATGTAACCGGAGAAGCAACTTGGGAAGTGGAAAACAAGATGAAGTTACAGTATCCTAATTTGTTTACAGGTACGTAATTTCGAGGACGAAATTCTTTTTAGTGGGGTAGTAATATAACACCCTGCTTTTTACTGTTTGCAATAACAGAAATACATATAAATATGTTTAAATAGTTATTTACGTTTTAGAAAATTATTTTAAATAAACGGAGTTTACCACTCTATTCTACTTGAACGTAGGAAGCTATGATTAAAATTTAGGTTGAAAAGTCAGGCGAATCCCGGCCTGCGAATTTCACAGACAGTATAATTATACTGATCAGAAGACCTAATTTTAATTCGTGAACGAAACAATTAGGGTTTTTATTTTATTTCCTACGATTGTGCAATTTTAGAATTATTTCACAAAACGTGAAATAATATAAGTTTTACGGACGTTATGTTCAATCGGGTAAACGACGGAGCCGATTACGGGCGTTTTGAGACTCGATAAGTGGACAAAACCTATATGCCCTTAGGAATAGGTCATCCATGTGAGAGGTTTAATGTGGCTTAGGGTTATGTTAGCAATTTTTAACAATTGCATTTTTATCCCTAAACTTTCTATGATTTGCATTTTTGGTCCCTAAACTAATTTCTTTGATACACTAAGTGAAGTGGGCCAAATTCTTGCCATTCAAACCCATTAAGGGCTGCACCCAAAAGTCTCAATTTCATGTCCAAGAATTCATTTCCATGAAGGAATTCTAGTCTTGAATTTCCTATGTCTTCATTTTGCCATAAGTTGATTTAAGTGAAAAATAATTGGGCTTGGGCTTTTTGGGCCCAAAAGTGGCGCAAGGCCCATGAGTGGGAGGCTTGCCCTACAAAATTCTAGAGGCAACTTGAGAGCTCTATCTCATTCCACAATCTTCCACACTATTCCTCCATCTTCTCCAATTGTCTTTTCTCTCTTAAACTCCATAAGCTAGATTTGTGAAGGAGCTTGGTGATTCCTTGCCCATTTTCACATTCCAAGAGGTGATTCATGTTCCTTATCATCTCTAAACTATTGTTCTTTCATTTCATTTCTTGTTTTAGAGACTTTTTTCATATTATTCCTCTTAGTTGTTCATAACTTTGAAAAATCATAGTAAATCATAGAAAAATCCTAAAAATGTGAAACCACTTTCTATGTTCTAATTATTATCTCTACTATCATGATCTAAGAGATTGTTGCAAACAAAATTTTCTTTCCCTTGTTTCTAGCCTAGGCCGAACCATGCAAGAAAATAGGTGTGGGAACTTAATTTCTTGTCATGAAATTAATCATGTTAATCATCTATTGAACATGTATTAAGGATGAATCTAGGTTCTTATGTCAAACTAAGATTCCTAGCCATAATCTAATGTCTTGGCCGAAATTAGGGTTTTGTGAAATTAAAAGTTGATGTTCTAATCTTTGTTGTTAAACAAGTGTTACAAAGACTTAAGGATTTTGGATCATTAATCCAAGAGTTAAGCAAAGTTAGAATTTTTGCCACTAAACCTAGTCTAGCCGGTGACCAATTAGGAGTGATTAGGAGGATTTTAATTGTTTGAGTAGTAATTGTTTGATTACATTGTTGAAGGTTAAGCTTAAGCCGAGGTGTACGTGAGTTTTTGACTTCCGACAACGTGATTCGACTAACCGAGAAATCTTCGAGAGGTAAGAGGGGATTACCTAAGGGGTTTATTCGATGGCTACATGCCAATTTGTGTTGTCTGTAATTATTTGTTGGTGGTTGTTTTAGTGTTTAAGTCGTTTATTTTTATCTGTGTTGGTTATCTGTTTATAATTGTTTATTTGCAATTATTTATTTAATGCTGTGATGAATGATCTGCCTGAAAATACTATTGTGATATTGTGGTGGATTGTTGTTTGAGAAGCCTGACAGTGGTCAGTGCCCAATTAACTAATCAGATAAAAGCTTTGAAAAGCTTCGTAAATTATATTCAATGTTTTAACGGTAAAATATTGGAATATAATATTAAGGGAAAATATTTATTTGGGAAAAATAAAGAGTTTTGGAAAATATCATTATTTTAATGATTTATCGCTGTAAGAGTGATTTATGAGTCACAGTGAGGACGAAACCGTGAAAATATTTTTGTACTGCTGATTTTTACGTAATAAATTCTGGAATATTATAAAATGTTATTTTATGAAATTAATTTTCAAAAATAACTTAATAATGATTTTAGAAAAATATTTAAATGAAATAAGCTAAAATTTGGCTTAAATGGCTAATTTGATGGCAACTTGGAAAAATACCGACGGCAAGAAATCCTAAAGCGGCAGTACGTAGTTTAAACAACTTTGAGCCTCAAGTGACCATCTTTTATAAAATATTAAATTTTTAACTTACGATTTATTTCCCATTTGAAATGATTTTCCGAAAACAAGTTGAACTCAACTGTGTTAAAGTGGTTTTGAACTTAGTAACCGAGACGTCAGAGTACTGAGGTTCGTGTTGTGTTATGGACTTGGTGTCCTTTGGACTTTGAGGTCCCGTAGACTTGGTGTCTACTGAGTTAAAAACATTTAAGATGTTTTCTATTACCACGAACCCATGACTGGTGCATCGGTCTAGGGGTGTCGTGATTGAGCACTCGGACTTTGAGGTCCTGTGTTATTAATAAAGTTTTAAAGATGTTTAAAACTATGGTTAGTCGTAAGCCATTTTGAGCTTCAGCAAAAGGAGATTGAACACAAAGAAAAGTGTCAAGAACAAAGTGTTTTGTTGCATGCATTTGGCAGACGTGCCCCGGTTTACATGTGAGTACCTTGCGGCGTCAGGTATCTCATGCTACGATTTTCTTCATTGTGCCTGGGTGGACAATGAAACCCCATTTACGTTTTTATCACTGTGCCTTGGGTTTGGACAGTGTGCAATGGGTTTTGGCTGCGTGCCAATGGCTGCGTGCCTATTTGCCTTGTGTGGCAATTGAGCTTGATCAACTCACTACGGTTGGGATATCTCATGAGATTAAGTGCAAAGTTAGATGATGTATTGAAGTGTTCATGCATAGTTTTTCAACTGATGATGTGTGGGGTATGAAACCCAATGATAAACTATTAGCTTGATATGAATGCTTATGTTATATAACATGTATATGTGTATGTGTTATCTGTGGTGTCATGCATGTAGTTGTCGAGTTAAATCCAGATGATTGGTTTCTCACTCTTGCATGTTTTATTTGTGGTTTCTCTCCTCTGTGTATATATATTTACATCTGAGATTAGATGGACCCGGACATGCCTCTAGCACATTTGAGACTGCTTTCAATTACGTTTGATCACGCACATCATGCTGGTGCTTGGGAGATTAACCCGGGGGCACTGAGCGCCACGTATTTTGGTCCTAGTCGAGAGATCGCCAGCATAGTAGCTGCGGGACTACAGTGGAGGAAGCATGTCGTGGAGACTGTCGAGGTATCTTTACCTCCAGTTTGGCTTTATCTACAGTATTTGATTGAGCACGGGTTGCTTAATATTCCACCTCAGCCGATTCAGCCTCTTCAGGTGGCAGTACCAGTAGCACCTCTTGCCGAGGTGGTAGAGGATTCTGAGTTACACCCTCCCGCTGTTGACGATGATAATTCTCCCGACGAGGGAGCGGGAGCTGTGGTAACATCAACGGATCCACCTATTATAGGTGGGGGTGATCATCATGATCTCCCCAATGGTTTTCATTAGCTTGACCAGCTATAGGTATAGTTTTGAGGTAGCGAGTCTTGTCAGTTTTTGAGCTGGCAACTGAGAGCCACGAGTTTTTGGTATGGTTCTAGACTACTCGTTACGTTATATGTATATGTCTTTATTTTTCTGACGTAGTGTTATGGAGAATGCCCTACTTATGAGGGCTCTTTTGTAATCTCCTATTAGTGATGTAGTGTGTATTAACTGATGATGCATATACGTATATATATGTTTGTTATGTCATGGATGTTTTGTTAAAATAAAAAAAAATTATCACCTTTTTCGCGATAAAACATTCACTTTAAAGTTTATTTTCCAAAAGTAACCAGCGATTAATAATTTTATTTTCCGCTTTTGGGTAACTATGTGATGACCCCAGAAAGGGTGTCGCAAACGAAACGGTTGAGGTTTAAATCATATTTTCAACGATATTAGTTTTTTTGAAAATTTTCGCGTAAAAATAAGAGATTATATTTTTTTCGGGCGAAATCTTCAAAGGAAAAGTGCGTAAAACCTAAATCGGGTAAACGACGGAGCCGGATACGGAGCTGAGGTGATGGAAGTGATTCATATGACTGAGGGGACAAGCATTAAATGCGAGGGGACAAGCCATTATGATGCTGGAAAATTGTGAATCATAATTTTATATAGATTTTGATCTTGACAAATAGTGTATCATGGTATTAACTCAATAAAAAGAATATTGGACTTAATATATTATGTTGATAAATGCCATGACTATTTGATTGTGTGCTTAACGAATGTTATATTAATTAAATATACATTTGTTAAGTAATTATGATTAATATAATATTGAGTGAAAGCACATGTAATATTTGATTACATATAATATATGCTTGTGATTGACAAATATATTAAATTGGCATAGAGTTATACTTGGAATTATTATTATATGCCTAAAGACATAAGAAATATTAAATATGATATTATCTTAAAATATGTCTTATGAATTATTATACATGGCTTTGTGTATGGAATAAAATGTGAAATATTATTATTATTATTATTATTTCTATACCTTGAACTAATGTGTTTTATGAGAAAATTGTGGAATAGAAAAGTTCAGGTTGGGACAAGCAAAGCTATGATCCCAGAAGGACTAGATTGCAAAATGCGGAAAAGACTATCCAGAAAATCAAGTCTTTCAAGATGGAGACAAGGGAATTTTATTAATTGTATTGTGTGTTTTAGATTCCCTTGTAAATGGTATGTAAAGCCCTCTAATTAAAAATTGGTCACACACACATAAATGAGCTTTCAAAATAAAACTTAAATGGCTTTTAAATGAACTTAAATGAGTAATTATTCTCAGCCATTAAGTTTTCAAATACAAATTTAAAATCGAGAAATAATCAATTATATGGATATGATAATCGATTATGAATATGCTTAATTGGCTTTAAATATGCTTTAATGAGTAATTAATTTTTGAAGCCATTAAGATTTTGAATCAGCTATTTTAAATGATAATAATCGATTAGCATAATCGATTATATTATGCTGAATATGTTTTTAATAAACTTAATTGGCTTTAATGAGTATTAATGAGTAATTATTTCTCTAACTGTTAAGTATTTGAATTTGAGCTTGAAATAATCGATTATACACTTTTTAGAATCGATTATGGTATTTTGAATTTCAAGATAGAGAATTGCTAATCGATTATGATAATCGATTATATCCTTTTCCAGTTCGCAGGATTTTAAACAGAAAACATATAATCGATTAGTCTAATCGATTACACTGCGGCTGCCTTAAACCACCTTTTACAATGAATTAAAATAATCGATTATTGTCTTTAAATAATCGATTATCATGCGCTAAAAATGAGTCTTAAAACGGGCTTGACCTAATTTCCTTGGGCTATTCATTTCTTCTATATAAAGGAAACTTAGGCTGGAAACAAGTGACGAATTTCCCATTTTTAATTGTGTCAAAACTCTGTCAAACTTTTCTCTCTACTACTCTCACTTTTACACTTTGACCATATTATATTGAGAGAGCTTTACACACTATATAGGTTGTGTTTGTATCTTGTGCTTCAATTTGTTTCTATCAGCACAATTAAGACTGCATATTGTTGGTAAGAGTCGGATTGACTGAAACCTTTCTTTTTTACACCATTCTTACAAGAGAGGGTATATCTCTTATAGGTGTTTCTTGGATGTGATTTCCAAGTGTTGTCAAGAGAGGGTATATCTCTTGGGATTTTGTTTGATGTCCTTTCACTGAGGGAGGTAATATCCCTGGTCTGTGAGGAGTGCTCTTCGTTGTAAAGGTTCTAGCTGCACCTGTTTAAAAGCTAGTGTTTGAGGCTCTTACAGAAGGGATAGTATGTCCTGAGATTTGTGTTAAGGGTTCTCTATTTTGTAAAGCTTCTAGTTGATCCTATTTAAAAACTAGAGTTGATTGAAAACCCTTGGTTGTATTGCCTTGGGGACTGGATGTAGGCCACGTGGGTAGTCTGTGGCTGAACCAGGATACATCCTTGTGTTCTTCTTCTTATCCTATCTCTTTAAGTTTCCGCCATCTTAATTATCGTGCTTTAATTTCAAACGATTTATTTTCAAAAATGCCTTAATTTGAAAAGAATTTAACATCCGCTGTAAATTCTATTTTATATTATAAAGGGTTTTTCGATTTATTGAAAAAGAATTCATTTTTACTTAAAACCCAATTCACCCCCCCTTCCCTCCCCTCTTGGGTGATGGTTGCCAAGGCCAACTTGCGGTATCAGAGCTTCGGCTCTGGTTAGTAGCTTAACAGCTTAGAGTTAAGATCCTTTTGGCAACCTTTTAAGTTTTCCAAAACGTATGGTTTTGAAATTGACAAACCGACATTTTTTTATGGTGAGAATTTCACTTATTGGAAAATGAGAATTGAAATTTATATGCAGTCAATTGATGTTGATTTATGGGATATTGGAGTCCATGGATTCATTCTCAAACCCAAACAACATCAGACTGAATTTGATAAAAATTGTTTTTGCTTGAATCTCAAAGCTATGTAAATTCTCCGAAATTGTTTGTGCGATGATGCTTATATGAAAATTAAAAATTGTGATTGTGCCAAGGATATTTTAAATGTTCTTAATTATAATTAGCTTGTCACTAACAATTTGAGATTGAAATCAATTACAGAAAAGGGCAAAATTCATTGGAGGAAAGAAATCCTCAAGAACATGCCAAGAAGAAGGATCACAAAAGCAAAGAGTCATATGTGCAGAAAATACAAAATATTCTGAATGTGACTCAAAGGAATTTGGAGTCAAAACGATTTTGAACTCAAATAATCAAATGATGAATGGTTATATGCATACAATAATTTGTATGATGAATTCATGAGTTTAGAAAATAAAAATTTGAATTGCTTGAAAAGTATTTCTTCAATTGGAAGTGATTTGGAAAATTTGAAAAATGAATACGCTTTTCTTGGTGGAGAAAATATTTTCAAATTTGAATCCTCATTATGCTATAAAAATTGCATAATTCTTGATGATAAAGTTGAGGACTTACTTCATAAAATTGTCAAAACAAAAAGTTCTACATGTATACAATGTTCGTATGAGAAAGAAAAAGTTCATATCAACTATGATTATATACTGCTAAACATGACATACATGAAGGTCAAATTTATTCCATAGTTGAAAATGAAAATTGTCATTTGAAAAATGAAAGACATGTAACATTTAATTATTGTGGAAGGATATGACATATTTCTCATATGTGCATCTATAGGAAAAATCTTTATATGAGAAATAAAAGTGCTTGGATTCCTAAAGGCAAAAATTGCTTGTCCACTAACCCGCAAGGTGTAACACCCTGAATTCCACCATACGTTAATAAATGTTAATGTGTTAAACTTAGTTTATATATGTTTGTATATGCTTTTTATGTTTGTTTTTGATGACTAACTTCATGTTAGGGGAAGTTTAGCCTTAGAAAGGTTCAATTCCTTTTAGAGTCCTAGTAACATGTTTCACCATTTTGGCCATATCTTGAGTTCTAGATGTCCGATTGGGGTGATCTTTGATGCGTTGGAAAGCTAAGAGAATTATCCACAAGTCTTATTTATGGTATTTTTACCCAATTTGACTGTTTCATCCGCGCCCCGCGAGCATTTCCTCGCCCTGTGAACATATAAAATTCAGCTTTGCACTTTTGGGTTCGCCCCGCGAATTCAGTTGACAGAAATTGGTTCTCTGGCTCGCCTCGCGAACGCGATCTCGTCCGCGAATACGTGCAGAAACAAAAAACGCGTTTTAGGTTCTCTTTAAGCCCAAATCGTGTTCCAACCCGTTTTTAACCCCTAAAACATGATCTAAATCCTAGTCTATCACGTCCCAACATTTAGAACTTCCTCCCTTCTCTTTTTCTCTCAAATTCCATCAACCTTCTCTAGAAAACTCTCTCTATGGAACCCGTTCTTGCACCATTCTTCATTACTTCTTGATAAGAGAACATCGATACAAATAGGGGTTCATTGTGCTAGCTGTTTGGGACTTTAGAAAAGGTAAAATTCGTGCACCTAGTCCCTTGTGTTTCTTCCTCTCAAGTTCTTGATCGTTTCCCTTTTGATTTCTTGGCCTAAGAGTCTAATTAAGGTGTTTCTTTGTTGTTCTTGAGGTTGTAGATAAGTGCTCGTGAAACGAGACCCTAGAGGACCCTCTTTCTTTTATTGGATCGTGAACCGCATACCAGGTATAGGGAGAAGGAGTGTAGACATTAGGAAAGGGGTAGCGTAAGATGAGGGTTCCCATAGCCCCATTATATGTTGTTAACTGTTATGATTAATTGTTGAGCATGCCTGTTATGTTTAATTAGTTGCTATAATTGTTAGTTGGTTAATTGGTATGTCTCTTTGTTATAGTTGCTATGATGTTATATGCCAAATAGTGTATATTGATGAATATTTCTATGTTGAATGCCATTGGTTTATTAATGATGATGTGGTAAGAATGATGTTGGCTGTTGTTGTTGATGATGATGTTTGGCTAAGCGTTATTGTGATGTTGAACATGTTAATAAGACTCTAATTGAATTAATAGGGCTCTTAGTTAACATAAGAATTAAGGGATTAATTCCCAAATGTTTCATAAGACATGAACTGTTAGTGAGACATGAGGTTTTATGCCAAATGGATTAGTTAAAAGACCCTAGGATCTGATCTGAGAATGTTAGGGAGCTTTGGCTCCAAGAACACCTAATGAATCTGCCCAGAACAGTACGGCTGGCCCAGGAGTACGGCTGTGGTGAACAGAGAGCACGCTGAGCATGGTCGTGCAAGATAGTGAGCACGACCGTGATCCACTTAAGTGGAAGCACAACCGTGCTGGGGTGAGCATGTCCGTGCTCCCCTTGCAGTCAGAAACATGAATTAAAGTAATTAAAGGGGTGTTTCACCCCAAACGTCCCCAATAATGTAACAATGCACCAATCGATCGATGAAGGGTCAGATAACTTAACTAAAAGGTTAATTAAGATAACAGAGAATGATGAGTTGGTTAATTTACTTTGGTGCTTTTTGGCCAAAGTGCCCTCGATGCTTTTTGGTCGAGGCGTTGATGAGTTGAACCTTGGTGCTTTTTGGCCAAGGCGTTGATTTTGATATTGTTGATAATGGTGATAAGTCTTGGGTGTTTATTGGCCCAAGCAAAGGAAGTGGTTGCCTTGTTTGATGTTGTGTTCATGCACTCATACGTTGAAGTTGTTAGTGGGGGGAAGTTCAACATAGGGAGGCCGTCCTAGAGTTCGACGATCTGGCCAAGTCTCGGGAGGTTCACCCAAGGTTTGGTGAACCGTGCGCCCCCGCGGTGGCATATCCTTGTTATGATACTTCGGCTATCCAAGGGGTTCACCTATGGTTTGGTGGACTGCCGATGTTGGTGCTTTTATGGCCAATGAGGATATGTAACTCCGAAGTTGCCTTCTTGAGATAGTTTGGTTCCACATGCATAATGGAGTAGCGGAGTAGTATTGCACTGCATAGCTTATGTTGGTTGAGATTATATGTTGATTGATTATCTATATGTTAATGTTACATGTTGTGTATTGCTATGCCATGCTATGATGTATGTTCATCTTGCTTAACTACTTCCATGCCGATGTGTTTACATGTTTTCTTACTCCCCGTTTTCTCTGTTTCTGTTGTTGGCATGTATCTCTTTATGCAGAGGACGGTGAGCAGCCAGTGGAGGAGTGACTCTGAGGAGCCGCAACTCTAGTAGGATGTTCAGTAGTTATAGTTGTTTAGTTTGTTTTAGTTTATGTTGTATTCCGTGGATTTTATTACGGAACGTTTATACTAGCTCTGTATATGACATCGGGGTTGGGTTACGTTTATGTTATACGTTGTTTATTTTTATTTTTTTTAAACAAAAAACTATGTTTCTTTCTGTGTTAAGTGTTACAATGTGGTATCTTTCTATCAAGTTTTATTTTAATCAAATAAATGCATATTTTTATATTACCTCTTTTAAGTAAATGGTTTATATTAATATGCGGGGTAGAAAGGTGTCACATTTAGTGTTATCAGAGCAGTTCGGCCCTGTCTGGACGTGGTATGAGTCTGCTGTGTGCTCTCATTTGAATTTTCTATACTTGTTATTGGCAATGATGCTTATAGTTTGAGCCTATCGCCTTACCTGCTTAAGTCCTCTGTATAATGGTTGTTTTGGACATGTATAGGAACTCATGGCAGGTAGGGGCAGAAATGATCAGGTAATCGCTGACGCGTTAGAACTCCTTGCCAATGCATTCCGCCGTCTTTCAGAGGAGCTTACGACCCCGAGGAAGCTTTGTTATGGATGAGGGAGATCGAGAAGATCTTCAGAGCTATGGACTGCAATGATCAGTAGCGGGTTATCTTTGCCACATTTATGCTCACGTAGGAAGCTGAGCACTGGTGGGAGAAATGTCGTCAGAGGATGGTGGCTGAGGGTACTGTAGTCACCAGGGCTGTGTTCAGAGATAGGTTTCTGGAGAAGTATTTTCTTGCAGATGTATGTGACAAGAAGGAAATGGAACTTTTGGGGCTGAAGTGGGGAAATATGTCAGTGGGCGAGTATGCGGCCAAGTTCGTGGAGCTGGCTAGGTACTACACACTTATCAGGTCATGGTTGATGACGGGTAAAAGTGTGTAAAGTTCGAGGATGACCCTCGTCCGGAGGTCAAGCAGGCAATCTGTTACCAGGAGATCAGAGTCTTCCCAACCTTGGTGAACAAGTGTAGGATCTTTGAGGATACCTACAAGTCCAGGGTTGCCAGTTTCAGAAGTTCAGATAGTCATAACGGCAGGAAGACTGAGCAGAAGGATAAGGGCAAGCAGCGTTATGCTCCAGCCGGTCGAGATTTCAAATAGAGTGGCAGGAAGCCACAGTTTTCTCAGGATATGTTCAGAGGTAGTAACTCCAATGCCTCTAGGCCCTGAAGTACGGCGAGTGCGGCGCACCAGATCACTTCACTACCCAGTGCAAGGAATCAGACATCATCTGCTCTAGGTGTGGCAAGCCTGGCCACATTGGTCGGAATTGTGGAGAAACATAGTCAGAGCCTCCAAGTTTTAGTAAGAGTCAGCAGTATCAGGCTAATCGACTGAAGACCACTGGAAGAGTCTTTATTCTTAGTGGAGCTGAGGCCTCCGAGTCTGATGACTTGATTCAAAGTATGTTCTTAATTGATGGAACTCCTTTAACTGTATTGTATGATTCCGGTGTTACACACTCGTTTATATCCCATGATAGGGTCAAGAGTCATAATTTGCCTGTTACTTTTCTTGAGTATGATTTAGTCGTTTCTACACCTACAAATAAACATGTTCTTACTTCTCATGCATGCAAGAATTGTCATATCACCATTAATGGTAGAACCTTTATTGTAAATCTTGTATGCCTACCTTTAAAAGATCTTGATGTCATTCTTGGCATGGACTGGTTGTCTTCCAACTACGTTCTTCTGAATTGCTTCGATAAAACCATAGTTTTTGGAACTCCAGTGGAGTCTAAAAATCCAATCTTTCTCTCTGTCAACCAAGTTAGAGCCTCGATGAAAGATGAGGCTGATCAAGTGTTCATGATGTTGTCTTCCCTGGAAGTAGAGAACACTCCTGATGTCGGAAGTGTGCCTGTTGTGCGGGAGTTTCCTGAAGTGTTCCCGGGGGATGTTTATAACTTACCCCCTGAGAGAGATGTTGAGTTCACCATAGATTTAGTGCCTGGCACCGGGCCAATATCCATAACGCCCTATAGAATGTCTCCTCTAGTGCTAGCTGAGTTGAAGAAACAGTTAGAAGATCTTATCCAAAAGCTGTTTATTAGGCCTAGCGTATCCCCCTAGGAAGAGCCGGTGTTGCTAGTAAAGAAGAAAAATGGCAGTATGAGATTGTGTGTTGACTATCGACAGCTCAACAAGGTGATCATTAAGAATCAGTATCCCCTCCCCAGGATTGATGATCTTATGGATCAGTTGATCAGAGCCTGTGTTTTCTCGAAGATAGATTTGAGGTCAGGGTACCATCAGATTCGGGTTAAGTCTGAGGACATCCTGTAGACAACGTTTAGAACGCGTTATGGTCACTACGAGTACTTGGTTGTGCCCTTTGGTGTGACCAATGCTCCTGTTGTGTTCATGGACTACAAGAACAAGACCTTTCACCCTTACTTGGATAAGTTTGTGGTGGTTTTCATAGATGACATCTTAGTGTACTCCAAGACCAAGGAGGAACATGAGGAACACCTGAGGGTTGTCTTGAAGACCCTTAAAGAGAAGCAGTTGTATGCTAAGTTGTCTAAGTGTGAGTTTTGGTTAGAGGAGGTGACTTTCTTAGGACATGTCATCTCTAAAGGTGGGATAGTCGTTGACCCAGCTAAAGTGGAGACGGTGCTCCAGTGGGAAGCACCAAAGTTAGTAACCGAAATTAGGAGTTTCTTGGGTTTAGCAGGGTACAATAGGAGGTTTATAGAGGTTTCTCTAAGATAACCTTACCCTTAACCCGTCTCACCAAGAAGGGACAGCTCTTTGTGTAGGACTCTAAGTGTGAAGAGAGTTTCCAAACCCTTAAGGATAGGTTGACATCAGCACCAGTTTTAGTTTTCCCAGATCCTAGTGAACCTTTTGTAGTTTACTGTGATGCTTCGAAGCAAGGTTTAGGTGGTGTGTTGATGCAGAATGGTAAGGTAGTGGTTTATACTTCTAGGCAGCTGAAAACCCACGGGAAGATTTGGAGGCATTACCTTTATGGAGCGAAGTTTGAGATCTTTAGTGATCATAAGAGTTTAAAGTATCTCTTTGATCAAAAGGAGTTGAATCTGAAGTAGCGTAGGTAGATGGAGTTTTTCAAGGATTATGAGTTTGATCTAAGCTACCACCCAGGAAAAGCCAATGTAGTGGCAGATGCCTTAAGTAGGAAAACCTTGCACATCTCTGCTTTAATGGTTAGGGAGATTGATCTGATTGCGGAGCTTAGAGACCTAAGTTTAGCTTGGGAAGTTACCTCTAAGAGTATTAGGCTTGGAACCTTGAAGGTTACCAACAGTTTGATAGATCAAGTTAGAGAGGGTCAGAAGATAGATCAGTTTCTCTTAGACCAGCGAGAGTTGCTCGCTCAGGGTAGAAACCTTAGTTTTAAGGATGGAAGTGATGGAGTTTTGAGGTTCAAGATAGAGTCTGTATACCAGACGTCCCAGAGCTTAGAAAGTTGATCCTTGAAGAAGGACATAGGAGTGGACTGAGTGTACACCCAGGTGCAACTAAGATGTATCAGGATCTTAAGTGCATGTTTTGGTGGCCTAGGATGAAGAAAGATGTGGCTGAGTTCGTGTATGCTTGTTTAGTGTGCCAAAAGGCTAAGATAGAACACCAGAAGCCATCAGGAAAGATGCAACCGTTAAGTATCCCAGAATGGAAATGTGATAGTATCTACATGGATTTTGTGACTGGACTCCCAAGGACTCCAGCTGGTTTTGAGGCTATATGGGTAGTTGTGGATAGACTGACTAAGTCCGCCCATTTCATCCCTATGAACATGGAATACCCTTTGGAAATTTTGGCCCAGTTGTACATCAAAGAGATAGTTAGGTTACATGGTCTACCTTCTAGCATAGTATCGGATAGAGACCCGAGGTTTACCTCTAGGTTTTGGAACAGTTTGCAAGAAGCTTTAGGAACCAAGCTTAAGCTAAGTTCAACTTATCACCCACAGACTGATGGCCAGTCTGAGAGAACAATCCAATCCTTAGAGAACTTACTTAGAAATTGTGTGCTAGAACAGTCGGGAAGTTGGGACAAGTTTTTGCCCCTGATAGAGTTTACCTACAACAATAGTTTCCATTCCATTATTGGGATGGCACCTTATGAAGCTCTTTATGGGAGGAGATGTAGGACACCCTTGTGTTGGAGTGAACCGGGTGATAGTGTTGTGTTAGGACCTGAAGTGGTGCAAGAAACCACGGATAAAGTGAGGATGATTCAGGAAAAGATGAAAGTGACACAAAGTAGGCAAAAGAGCTACCATGACAAAAGGAGGAAGGCGCTCGAATTCCAGGAAGGCGACCATGTGTTCTTGAGAGTTACCTTGACAACTGGGGTTGGTAGAGTGATGAAAGCAAGGAAACTTACTCCTAGATTCATTGGTCCTTACCAATTTTAAAAAGAGTCGGCGAAGTCGGTTCCAAATAGCCTTACCACCGTTCTTATTCAATCTTCAAAGTGTCTTTCATGTGTCTCAGCTCTGAAAGTATGTTCAGCCACGTGATAGTCCCCGATACCATACAGTTAAAAGAGAACTTGACTTTTGAGGTATTACCCCTTCGAGCCGAGGATAGGAGGGTGAAGCAGCTAAGAGGCAAGGAGATTCCCTTGGTCAATGTCGTTTGGAGTGGGGCTACTGAGGAAAGTTCTACATGGGAGCTGGAAAGCAAGATGATGGAGTTGCATCAGCACCTTTTCGATCGAGGTGGGTAAAAATTTCGAGGACGAAATTTTTGTAAAGGGGGTGGAATTGTGACACCCTGAATTCCACCATACGTTAATAAATGTTAATGTGTTAGACTTAGTTTATATATTTTTGTATATGCTTGTTATGTTTGTTTTTGAAGACTAAGTTCATGTTAGGGAAAGTTTAGCCTTAGAAAGGTTCAATTCCTTTTAGAGTCCTTGTAATATGTTTCACCGTTTTGGCCATATCTTGAGTTCTAGATGTCCAATTGGGGTGATCTTTGATGCGCTGGAAATCTAAGAGAATTGTCTACAAGTCTTATTTCAGGTATTTTTACCCAATTCGACTGTTTCGTCCTCACCCCGCAAGCATTTCCTCGTCCCGCGAGCATTTCTTTGCCCGCGAACATCTAAAATTCAGCTTTTTACTTTTGGGTTTGCCCCGCTAATTCAGTTGACATAAATTGGTTCTCTGGCTCGCCCCACGAACGGGATCTCGCCCCACAAATACGTGCAGAACAAGAAAACACGTTTTAAGTTCTTTTGAAGCCCAAATTGTGTTCCAACTCGTTTTTAACCCCTAAAACACGATCTAAACTCTAGTCTATCACGTCCCAACACTCAGAACTGCCTCCCTTCTCTTTTTCTCTCAAATTCCATCAACCATCTCTAAAAAACTCTCTCTAGGGAAGCCGTTCTTGTACCGTTCTTCACCGCTTCTTCATAGGAGAACATCGCTACGAATAGGAGTTCGTTGTGCTTGCTGTTTGGGACTTTAGAAAAGGTAAAAATCATGCACCTTGTCCCTTGTGTTTCTTCCTCTCAAGTTCTTGATCTTTTTTCTTTTGATTTCTCTGCCTAAGAGTCTAATTAAGCTGTTTCTTTATTGTTCTTGAGGTCGTAGATAAGTGCTTGTGAGACCAAACCCTAGAAGACCATCTTTCTTCTTTTGGATCGTGAACCGCATACTAGGTATGGGGAGAAGGATAGTGTAGACATTAGGCAAGGCTGTAGCGTAAGATGAGGGGTTCCCATAACCCCGTTATATGTTGTTAACTGTTATGATTAATTGTTGAGCATGCCTGTTATATTTAGTTAGTTGCTATAATTGTTAGTTGGTTAATTGGTATGTCTCTTTGTTATAGTTTTCTATGATGTTATATGACAAATAGTGTATATTTATGAATATTGCTATGTTGAATGCCATTGGTTTATTAATGATGATGTGGTAAGAATGCTGTTGGCTGTTGTGATGTTGAACATGTTAATAAGACTCTTATTGAATTAATAGGGCTCTTAGTTAACATAAGAATTAAGGGATTAATTCCCCAATGTTCCATAAGACATGAACTGTTAGTGAGACGTGAGGTTTTATGCCAAATGGATTAGTTGAAAGACCCTAGGATCTGATCTGAGAATGTTAGGGAGCTTCGGCTCCAAGAACACGTAATGAATCTGCCCAGAACAGTACGACTGGCCCAGGAGTACGGCTGTAGTGAACAGGGAGCACGCTCGTGTTCCCAGTTAAATTCTGGAAAGCAGGCCGCACATTGAGCATGGTCGTGCGGGACAGTGAGCACGACCGTGATCCACTTAAGTGGAAGCACGACCGTGCTGGGGTGAGCATGCCCGTGCTCCCCTTGCTGTCAGAAACGTGAATTAAAGTAATTAAAGGGGTGTTTCACCCCAAACGTCCCCAATAATGTAATAATGCACCAATCGAATGATGAAAGGTTAGAAAACTTAATTAAAAGGTTAATTAAGATAACAGAGAATGATGAGTTAGTTAAATCGGTGCCCAATGGGTTATCGCACGTTGATACACTTTGGTGCTTTTTGGCCAAGGTGCCCTCGATGCTTTTTGGTCGAGGCGTTGATGAGTTGAACCTTGGTGCTTTTTGGCCAATGCGTTGATTTCGATATTGTTGATAATGGTGATAAGTCTTGGGTGCTTATTGGCCCAAGCAAAGGAGGTGGTTGCCTTGTTTGATGTTGTGTTCATGAACTCATACGTTGAAGTTGTTAGTGGGGGAAGTTCAACATAGGGAGGTCGTCCTACAGTTCGACGATCTGGCCAAGTCTCGGGAGGTTCACCCAAGGTTTGATGAACCGTGCGCCCTCGGGGTGGCGTATCCTCATTATTATACGTCGGCTATCTAAGGGGTTCACCCATGGTTTGATGAACTGCCGGCATTGGGGCTTTTATGGCCAATGCGGATATGTAACTCCGGAGTTGCCTTCCTGAGATAGTTTGGATCTACATGCATAATGGAGTAGCGGAGTAGTGTTGCACCGCATAGCATATGTTGGTTGAGATGATATGTTGATTGATTATCTATATGTTAATGTTACATGTTGTGTATTGCTATGACATGCTACGATGTATGTTCATCTTGCTTAATTACTTCCATGCCGATATGTTTACATGTTTTCTTACTCCTCGTTTTCTCTGTTTCTGTTGTTGGCACGTATCTCTTTATGCAGAGGACGGTGAGCAGCCAGTGGAGGAGTGGCTCTGAGGAGCCGCGACTCTAGTAGGATGTGACATCATGGTTGGGTTATGTTTATGTTATATGTTGTTTATATATATATATATTTTTTTTAAAAAAAAAAACTATGTTTCTTTCCACGTTAAGTGTTACAATGTGGTATCTTTCTATCAAGTTTTTTTTTTAAAATCAAATAAAGGCATGTTTTTATCCTACCTCTTTTAAGTAAATGTTTTATATTAATATGCGAGGTAGAAGGGTGTCACATTTAGGGGTATCAGAGTAGTTCAGCCCTGTTCAGACGTGGTATGAGTCTATTGTGAGTCTGTTGTGTGCTCTTGTTTGAATTGTCTATACTTGTTATAGGCAATGATGCTTATAGTTTGAGCCTATCACCTTACCTTCTTAAGTTCTCTATATTTAATGGCTATTTTGGACATGTACAGGAACTCATGGCATGTAGGGGCAGAAACGATCAGGCAATCGCTGACGCGTTAAAATCCTTGCCAATGAAATCGGACAAGTTCAGAATAACAACAACGGAGGACCAGCTGAGTTTCAGGGTCTTGACAAGTTCCAGCAGAACAATCCGTCGTCTTTCAGAGGAGCTTACGACCCCTAGGGAGCTTTGTTGTGGATGATGGAGATCGAGAAGATCTTTAGAGCTATGAACTGCAATGATCAGTAGCGGGTTATCTTCGCCAAGTTTATGCTCATAGAGGAAGTTGAGCACTGGTGGGAGAACTATCGTTAGAGGATGGTGGCTGAGGGTACAACTGTCTCCTGGGCTGTGTTCAGAGATAGGTTTCTAGAGAAGTATTTTCCTGCGGATGTACGTGACAAGAAGGAAATGGAATTCTTGGGGCTGAAGCAGGGAAATATATCAGTGGGTGAGTATGCTACCAAGTTTGAGGAGTTGGCTAGGTACTACACACCTTATCAGGTCATGGTTGATGACCAGTCAAAGTATGTAAAGTTCGAGGACGGCCTTCGTCCGGAGGTCAAGCAGGCAATCTGTTACCAGGAGATCATAGTCTTCCCAGCCTTGGTGAACAAGTGCAGGACATTTAAGGATACCTACAAGTCCAGGGTTGCCAGTTTGGATGAGTTCTTGCCATTGATTGAAATTACTTACAACAATAGTTTTCATAGTAGTATTGGAATGGCACTGTACGAGGCTTTGTATGGCAGGAATTGTAGGACCTCGTTATGTTGGTATAAGATTGGTGAAAACCAAGTTTTGGGTCCAGATATGGTGCAGATGAGATGCCCCGATGTCCTATTAAAGAGAAACCCAAAATAGTTAAGACCTAATCGTGTTATATTAAAACAGCGAAAAAAAAGGCTTAATTACACTTTTGGTCCCTCAGGTATGATATATGTGCGATTTTGGTCCCTCAGGTTTTAATTGCGCCAATTAGGTCCCCCAAGTTTTCCAGAAGTTACAATTAGGTCCTTCCGTCTAGCTTCCATCCATTTTTTAACGTTGACCGTGTTGACCATCTAATCCACCAAGTTTTTATTAAAATATTAATTTATTTAATAAAAATAAAATAAAATAAAACATGTAATCTTCTTGCTACTGCGGTACTACCCTTCTTCGTCACTTTCAAACCCCCAGTACGATCACTCACATTGAAAGAATTTCTTTAACAATAGTTTGAAAATCATCAAATAGTTTCACTTCATCTTTCTTCATCAAATGCCTCGACAACTGAATGAACATGAAAAATGAAGCAAAATGAACAATCCTTGGAAATGGCCATGGCTGTGTTTTTTGTCTACATTTTTTTTGTTTATTGCTTTCAACACCTCCTCCTCCTTGACGGTGCAAGCCCAAGCACTATTAAATCGGTGAACCAGCCACCCACAAAGACCTCCACACGAAGCACTGTCATTTTCAAGTCCTTCTGCGGTTATTCTGCCTGTCAAAGCGTCGTTGTGCGTCTTCCCACCGTGAAACTCACCAGATGTAGAACCGCTAAAGGTCACGCCTTTGACGTGAGCAGCACTACGCGCAGCGCCACAGCCTTAATCGCATCGTGCGCCGTCCTTTGTCCGGTCACCACGTATAGCCGCCGCTCCGCCGTGCCCACTCCTTCGCTGCTTGGTCTCCACTGTTTAGCCTCCCTCTGTTTTAACTGTGGGTGTGTAGACCCTGAATCCAAGGTTATTAGCTGAGAAAATATACAAAAGAATCACCATTAATTTCTGATTTAGAGGCAAAGAAGGAAAGGTTTGATACTTATCTCCCATACTTTCAAACCCCCACAAATCTGAATCTCATCTAAAAAACATTAGCGCCATGGAGAGGTGGGAAAGGAGAGAGAAAGTAAGAAGTAATGGCTCACACATCAAACTTGTGCCTTCCAAGGGAGATAGGAGAAGGGGGGTGGTGGTGGTCGTGCCGGCCGGGGGGGTGGGGGTTGGGGGTGATTGGGGTGTTTGACACTGGTGGGAGAAGATGGGCAGGAGGAGGAAGATTACGTAATTTTTTTTTATTAAATAAATTAATATTTTAATAAAAACTTGGTGGACTAGACGGTCAACACGGTCAACGTTAAAAAATGGATGGAAGCTAGACAGAAGGACCTGATTGTAACTTCTGGAAAACATGGGGGACCTAATTGGCGCAATTAAAACCTGAGGGACCAAAATCGCACATATGTCATACCTGAGGGATCAAAAGTGCAATTAAGCCAAAAAAAAATTAAAACTTAAAACAAGATATAAACATAAACATCACATTCTATATACATATATAAACATAACTATATAGGGTAACCCCTCAGTAGGGTCCCACTGAATACAAACCAAAACAAACTGAAATAAGCAACGGAAGATACAATGTCTCAAAAAGATGCACGGGCCATAGATACTAAACTCTACCGCTAGAATCAACGGCTCATCCTCTAGCATCTAGCTCACAAGGAGTCCCATCCAAATCCTCCATAGTTGGTTCCTCCACAGGGTCTTCTCGTGACGATCAAATAACCAAACATACACAACAGAGAAAATAGGGGATAAGAAACATGCTATCATCATAGGTGGAAAAGGTTACGTAACATATATACAGTAATAGCACACAGACATGCATCGTCAAACAAACACATATCATTATAACAAACATCCTCCGAAATATATCACCATCCTCTACCCTTCGTGCTCATGCAACTGATCATGTATGCTAACGTGGCCATCTCAAATACTATTACATTTAAATTCTTAGTCCAATAAATCTCGGTGCACCCACCAGTTCCCACTAAGGGCTTATTCAGATAATGAAACTATTTCCCCATCCCAGATGGAGAATAATCGCATAGCTTGGCCATTTCAAATACTATCACATGTCAGTCATTAGTCCAATAAATCTCGGTGCACCCACCAGTTCCCGCTAGGGGCTCATTCAGAGAATGAAACTATTTCCCCATCCTCGGTGGAAAATAGTCGCACAGCCAGGCCATCTCAAATACTATCACATGTCAGTCATTAGTCCAATAAATCTCGATGCACCCACCAATTCCAGCTAGGGCTCATTCAAAGAATGAAACTATTTCCCCATTCCCGGTGGAGAATAGTCGCACAACCTGGACTATAATAGATCACGGTAGTCTTCCTCGAACCTCATCGTCCGCAGGGCACTCACATGTGACTCCGCCACGGTAGTCTTCCTCGAGCCTCATCGCCCACAGGGCACTCACCCGTGACTCACACTGACCTCGTGTGTTCCACTCACACGACTGTGATCAACACCACACATCTATATGTGCCTCACCAACTCGTATCGGTTCCTGGCCTAATGCCTCAACCTTTCATCACCATCTCAATTCACAATAATATTCCACATCTCATTTCACATCTCATATAATATCATATTTGGCTAGGCACTTCTAAATCACATATCACACTTTCCCCAACATGCACATCTCCCGATCAACATATATCATTGCCTAGTTACCAACTAAGCATAAAATAATAATTATCCTACCAAGCATGTTATACCCCCATAATAAAATAAATATCACCAAATACACATAAAACATATCATCATTACAATCATCTCCACGTCCAATAATAACATGATACAGTAATAAATTAAATATAATATAATCTATATTCATAATCCAATCAACACAAATCAAATAAACAACCAATAACAGTCAAACCAATCCAATCAGTCAAAGCAGTAGAAAATAGTCAACACCGATAATAAAATAGTATATTTTATACGTAAAGGCGATAAACGTACAATTCCAATGTAATCATCGGTACCACCAAGTAGTCCCCAATGTGATATTGACATTTTCCGTTGCTTGCTCCTCAGTAGGGTTTAGGTCGCCCTACGCCATTATTGTAAAATATGTCACTTAGCCAATTCTGGCGTAAGAGGCTTCTTTCCCCCACCTGGATAGTCGTACGATCACCGAAACATAACGAAACGCACTCTCCTCAACTCCTCTCGAATCTGTCACGTGCAATTCTAAGGCCTCCGAGCCTCCGAAATTCCACCTAAGAATCACATTTTGAAGGACACATTATAAGGAGTTCAAAATCTAAAGGAAAGACCTCAAAATTGCTACTGTTCCGATTCTAGTCAACAAGTGTCGGATTTACGAGGATGCTAGTCAGTTCAGAGTTGGTAGTTCAGAGCTGCCAGTTCTAGAGGATCGGACAATCAGAGTGGCAAGAGGACTGATCAGAGGGATAAGGGCAAGCAGAGGTGTGCCCCGACTGGCAAGGACTTCAAGCAGAGTGGCAGGAAGCCCCAGTTTCAGCAAAGTAGCTTCAGGGGTGGGTTTTCTGATGCCCCTAGAGCTATGAGATGTGGAAAGTGTGGAGCACATGACCATTGTGACACCCTTCTACCCCACATGTTATAAGGCATTTAAATACAAAACAAATAATAAGAAAAACATGCATTTAACTGAATTAAATAAAACAGTTGTCCATGGGTAGAAAAGTCCCACATGAACTCGTTTACAACGCGGAAAAATAACAAAATAAGTTAATCAAATAAAAACATAAACAAATAAATAACCCAACCCCGATGTCACAATTCAGAGCTGGTATAACCGTTCCGGAAACAAATCCTCGGAATACAACTAAAAACAAACTATCTAAACTTAAACAACCCTACTATGAGTGGCGGCTCCTCAGAGTCACTCCTCTCTGGGCTGCTCGTCATCCTCTGCAAATGCCAATCAGGCCAGACACAAACAATACAGGGAGTAAGATTCATGTAATCATATAAACAGCAGAGGAATAGTACGCAAGGTAAACATACACATAAGCATACATCAACATCCATCAGTAACATAACAACCAAGTATGCTATGCTATGCAATGCATCAACTACTCCGCTACTCCAACTATGCATGTGGATCCAACTAACTCAGGATGAACGACTTTGGAGTTACATATCCGTATTGGCCATAAAAGCACCAACACCGGCAGTTCACCAAACCTCGGGTGAACCCCATGGATAGCCAACGCATCAAACCGTGGATGCCTCATCACGGGGGGCCTCGGTCACCAAACCTTGGGTGACCTACCGTGGATGGCCAGATCACCGTACTCTCGGGCGATCTCCCCTTTGTCGAACCTCCCCCATCAACTACTCCAATGCTTTATGCAAATGGCACAACAACAAACAATCTCAACCACCTCCTTGCTTGGACCATGAAGCTCCCAAGACTTTCAACATCAAACTCAACGTAACCTTAGACCCAAACCGTGGGGTCAAGGCTCCCTTGGCCAATAAGCACCAAGGTTCAACTCAACGTGCTTGGGTCTATAAGCACCCAAGACTTCAACTTATCAACGTGCGGTAACCCAACGGATACCGACTTAATATTTGATTATCTAATTATCTTATATAATTAATAACCAGGTTGTCTAATCTTTATCTTTGATTAATTATCTCAACTTATCATCATTGGGAATGGGGTTAAAAACCCCTTAAGTCCTTTAATTTCATCACTGTCCAGGAGGTCAGCACGGTCGTGCTTAGACCTTAGCACGGTCGTGCTTGGACACGTGAGGGCGTGCTGCCCTTTTAAGTGAAGCACGGTCGTGCTTCACACTCAGCACGGTCGTGCTCAGCAGCACGATCATGCTACTTAACCTGCTTGGCCGTGCTGAGCAGCGCGGCCATTTTCCAGAATTTAAATGGGAGCACGGTCGTGCTCCCTGTTCAGCACGGTCGTGCTCAATGCACGACTGCACTGTCCTGGGCAGGGACAGAAGCTAAGTTCTAGTCAACTATGGTAGGGATTAATCCCCATAACTTACACGTTTTACACCTAAATAATCAGTTAACATCATTTCATTAACCTCAACCCATCATAACAGCAATGTCATCAATCAACCAACATCATATTACAACAATAATCAGCATGTCATTCTATCATTAAACAACCAATATGAACATATAATAAATATTATGAATATGTAACCAGAACGATCATTTATCAACCAAATCATCATAACTCATAGACATACAATACCGGGGTCATGGGTAACCCCGTTACCTTACACTAACCCATTGCCTAATGGAAACAATCCACTTCTCCCCATACCTGGATTGAAGGTTGCTCTACTGACGGTCCCCAACGACGAACTAGTCAGGAATCCTCAAGTGGCTCACTCCGGTACTAAGCCTTGATTGATCAGAAATACAAACAGTCAGTATCTCTCATTAAAATGAAAGGGAAACTGACAAAGGAAGAGGGACCATTACCTTAACACCAACCCAAACGCACTAAGCTTCCCAACTAGCTTCCACAAGTCCACTATTGCAATGAACAAAGAGGAAACAGGGAAAAAGGTCTCTCTGGCCGAACTAGTGACGGCTGCCAAAACAGAAATAGGGTTTTTACGTCACCCTCGGGTTCTGCTCACGATTATAAACCTCGGACTTGAGCACGGTCGTGCTTCTCCTTAAGCACGGTCATGCTCCACTTAGCGTCAGCGAGATGCGGTCCACGCATTGAGCACGGGCATGCTTACTATTGAGCACGGTCGTGCTCAACTTAAAATCAGAAACACGCTTCTGACTTTAAGCACGGGCTTGCTGGCTGATGAGCACGAGCGTGCTCATGTACCAGAAAGGGACTTTTAGGCTAAAATCCCACTTAGCCCTTAACCAACATTATTAAAATAATAAAACTAGCTTTATAAAAACATTTTACGAAAAACGGGGTGTTACAACCATTATTCGTCCCAGTGCAAGGAAACACAAGTCATCTGCTTCAAATGTGGCAAGCCAGAACACATCAGCCGTGAGTGTGATGGAGCTAAGGTCGAGCCTACCAGCGCTAGCAAGAATCAGAAGTCCCAGGCCAACAGACTGAAGACCACTGGGAGAGTCTTTACTCTTAGTGGAGCCGAGGCCTCCGAGTCTGATGACTTGATCCAAGGTACGTGTTTAATTGATGGAACTCAATTGACTGTATTGTATGACTCGGATGCTACTCACTCGTTTATATGGCATGATAGGGTCAAGAGTCTTAAATTGCATGTTACTTTCCTTGAGTTTGATTTGTTGGTTTCTACACCTACAAATAAACCTGTTTCCACTTCTTATGCATGCAAGAACTGTCATATTGCTATAAATGATAAAACCTTCATTGCTGATCTTGTATGCTTACCTTTGAAAGACCTGGACATTATTCTGGGTATGGATTGGTTATCTTCCAACCATGTCCTTCTGAACTGTTTTGATAAAACCTTGATTTTTGGAACTCCAAAGGAGTCTAAGAATCCGAATCTTCTCTCTGCCAGCCAAGTTCAAGCTTCGATGAGAGACGAAGTCCAAGTGTACATGATGTTAGCTTCCCTGGATGTAGAGAGCAGCCCTGCTGATGTCGCCAGTGTGCCTGTTGTGCGGGATGTTTATACTTACCCCCAGAGAGAGATGTTGAGTTTACCATAGACCTAGTGCCTAGCACCGGGCCAATCCCCATAGCACCCTATAGGATGTCTCCTCTAGAGCTAGCTAAGTTAAAAGAACAGTTGGAGGACCTGATGAAAAAGCAGTTCATTAGGCCAAGTGTGTCTCCGTGAGGAGCACCTGTGTTGTTGGTGAAGAAGAAGGATGGTAGTATGAGGTTGTGTGTCGACTTTCGACAACTCAACAAGGTGACCATAAAGAATCGGTATCCCCTCCCTAGTATTGATGATCTTATGGACCAGTTGATGGGCGCTTACGTCTTTTCAAAGATAGATTTGAGGTCAGGGTACCATCAGATTCGGGTTAAGTCTGAGGACATCCCGAAGACAGCGTTTAGGACACGATATGGTCACTATGAGTACTTGGTTATGCCCTTCGGTGTGACCAATGCTCCTGCGGTCTTCATGGACTACATGAACAAGATCTTTCACCCTTACTTGGATAAGTTTGTGGTGGTGTTCATAGATGACATCTTAGTGTACTCCAAGAGTAAGGAGGAACATGAGGAACACCTGAGGGATGTCTTGCAAACCCTTAAGGAAAAACAGTTGTACGCTAAGTTGTCTAAGTGTGAGATCTAGTTAGAGGAAGTGAGCTTCTTAGGACATGTCATCTCTAAGGGTGGCATAGCAGTGGATCCAGCAAAAGTAGAGACGGTGCTCCAGTGGGAAGCGCCAAAGTCTGTAACCGAGATTAGGAGTTTCTTGGGGTTAACCGGGTATTATAGGCGGTTTATAGAAGGTTTCTCTAAGATAACGTTACCCTTAACCCGTCTCACCAAGAAGGGACAATTGTTTGTTGAGGACTCTAAGTGTGAAGAGAGTTTCCAAACCCTTAAGAATAGGTTGACATCAGCACCAGTGTTAGTTTTGCCATATCCTAGTGAACCCTTCTTAGTTACTGCGATGCTTCGAAGCAAGGGTTAGGTGGTGTGCTGATGCAGATTGGTAAGGTAGTCGCTTACGCTTCTAGGCAGTTAAAGACCCATTAGAAGAACTACCATACCCATGATCTAGAGTTAGGAGCTGTGGTATTTGCCTTAAAGATCTGGAGGCATTACCTGTATGGAGCGAGGTTTGAGGTTTTTAGTGATCATAAGAGTTTGAAGTATCTCTTTGATCAGAAGGAACTGAATATGAGGCAGCGTAGGTGGATGGAGTGTTTAAAGGACTACGACTTCGAGCTGACCTATCACCCAGGAAAGGCCAATGTGGTGGCCGATGCCTTGAGTAGGAAAACCCTGAATGTCTCCACTTTGATGGTTAGGGAGATGGATTTGATTGAAGAATTTAGAGACCTTAGTCTAGCTTGTGAGTTTACCCCTAAGAGTATTAGGCTTGGTACCTTGAAGGTTACCAACAGTCTGATGGATCAGATTAGAGAGGGTCAGAAGTTAGATAAGTATTTCTTAGACCAGCGAGAGTTGCTCGCTCAGGGTAGAGACCTAAGTTTTAAGGATGGCAGTGATGGTATCTTGATGTTCAAGGATAGAGTTTGTGTGCCAGACGTTCCTGAGTTTAGGAAGTTGACCAGCGAGAGTTGCTCGCTCAGGGTAGAGACCTAAGTTTTAAGGATGGCAGTGATGGTATCTTGAGGTTCAAGGATAGAGTTTGTGTGCCAGACGTTCCTGAGATTAGGAAGTTGATCCTAGAAGAAGGTCATAGAAGTGGACTGAGTGTGCACCCAGGTGCCACTAAGATGTATCAGGACCTTAAGAGGATGTTTTGGTGGACTAGGATGAAAAAGGATGTAGCTGAGTTTGTGTATGCATGCCTAGTTTGTCAGAAGGCTAAGATTGAGCATCAGAGGCCTTCGGGTAAGTTGCAACCTTTGAGTATCCCAGAATGGAAATGGGATAGCATCTCCATGGATTTTGTGTCTGGACTCCCTAAGACTCCAGCTGGTTTTGAGGCAATTTGGGTTGTTGTGGATAGACTGACTAAGTCTGCCCATTTCATTCCGATGAACATGGAGTATCCTTTAGAGAAGTTGGCTAAGTTGTACATCAAAGAGATAGTTAGGCTTCATGGTGTACCCTCTATCATAGTTTCAGATAGAGACCCGAGGTTTACCTCTAGGTTTTGAAATAGTTTACAAGAGGCTTTAGGGACAAAGCTTAAGCTTAGTTCAGCTTACCACCCACAGACTGATGGGCAGTCTGAGCGGACCATCCAGTCCTTAGAGGACTTGTTGAGGGCTTGTGTGTTAGAATAGTCGGGAAGTTAGGACAAGTTTTTGCCCCTGATAGAGTTCACCTACAACAATAGCTTCCATTCCAGCATTGGGATGGCACCTTATGAGGCTCTGTATGGGAGGAGATGTAGGACACCCTTGTGTTGGAGTGAACCTAGTGATAGTGTGATGCTAGGGCCAGAGATAGTCCAGGAAACAACAGAAAAGATTAAGTTAGTTCAGGAAAAGATGAGAGTTGCACAGAGTAGGCAGAAGAGCTACCATGATAAAAGGAGGAAGGAACTCGAATTCCAGGAAGGCGATCATGTATTCTTGAGAGTTACCCCGATGACTGGGGTTGGTAGAGTGATGAAGGCCAGGAAACTTACTCCAAGGTTCATTGGTCCTTACCAAATCCTTAAAAGAGTCAGCGAAGTCGCCTACCAAATAGCCTTACCCCCGTTCTTGTCAAATTTCCACAATGTTTTTCATGTGTCTCAACTCAGGAAGTACATTCATGACCCTAGTCACGTGATAGTACCCGACGCTATACAGTTGAAAGAGAACCTGACTTTTGAGGTGTTACCTCTTCGAGTCGAGGATATGAGGGTGAAACAGCTAAGAGGCAAGGAAATCCCTTTGGTCAAAGTGGTTTGGAGTGGCGCAACTGAGGAAAGTGCTACCTGGGAGCTGGAGAGCCAGATGATGGAGGTGTATCCGCATCTTTTTCCTTGAGGTACGTGTAAATTTTGAGGACAAAATTTTTGTAAGGGGGGTGGAATTGTAACACCCTGTGTTTCGGAATTTAATTTTATTAAGCTGAGTTTATTAAGTTGGATTTATTGGTCGAGGGCTTAGTGGGATTTTTGGCTAAAAGTCCCTTTCTAGTACATGAGCACGCCCGTGCTCATTAGCCAGCACGCCCGTACTTAAAGTCAGGAGCGTGTTTCTGATTTTAAGTTTAGCACGACCGTGCTCAACAGTGAGCACACCCGTGCTTAACGTGTTGACCGCGTCTCTAACGTTAAGTCGAGCACAACCGTGCTCGAGAGTGAGCACGACCGTGCTCAAGTCTTGGCCTATATACATCTAGCAGACTCCAGGGTTGCGCCGTACACTTCACTTTTTGCTACTATAACCCTAGTACGGCTGCAACGTCCCTTTTTCCCTGTTTCCTTCATACTCAGTGTGGTTTTGAGTATTGGAGACTCTAGGGAAACGTGGTTTTGTCTGTGCTTTGTGTATAGGTAACGTTTCGTTCCTTTCTTTAGTTTCCTTTCGTTTTATAGTTGCGAAACTAACATCGTTTATGATCTGTTTGTTTAAGTCTGGTCTGAGTGAACGCCGCCGTAAGGGAAGGAACCGGTTGCTGTTTAGGACGTTGTTAGGGAGCTACCTTCAATCCAGGTATGGGGAGGAGGGTAGTGTATTCATAGGCTTGGGGTTAGTGTAAAGTAAAGGGGTTCCCTAACCCCGATGTGTTTATATATCTATGTATGAATAACATGCTGAACTGGTTGTTTGGTGATAGTATGTTCTTGACTGTTTTGGTATGTTATTGGTATGCTGTTCATGTTCATGATATGTTGTTAATTTTTATGTTGGTTGCCTTGTTATGAACATGATGATGTTGTTGGTTAATGCCACTGTTAAGTTGATGTTGATCATGCTGCTGAGCTAACCCTTAAAAATCAGGTTAATGGATTTAGGATTTAAGGGATTAAAACCATAAAATTATTAGTTAAGTTTCAGTCTCTGTTCCTGCCCAGAACAGCACTGTCGCGCGATGAGCACGACCGTGCTGAACAGGGAGCACGACCATGCTCCCAGTTGAATTCTGGGTAAATGGCCGTGCTATTCAGCACGGCCGTGCAGGACAAAGAGCACGACCGTGCTCAATAAGAAGCACGACTGTGCTTCACTTAAAGGGGAGCACGTCCCTCACGTGTTTAAGCACGACCGTGCTGGGTTACGAGCACGACCGTGCTCAGCCCTCTTGGACAGAACGAAATTAAAGGACTTTAAGGGGTTTCAAACCCCACTTCCCAATGATGATAAACGATTAGACAACTTGGTTAATGTCTACTAAAGATAATTAAAATGATGAGATGGTGAGGTGTTAAGTTGATAAGTCGATGCCCTTTTGGGCACCGCAAGCTGATGAGCTGTGCCTTGGTGCTTTTTGGCCAAGGAGGCCTTGACCCCGCGGTTTGTGTAACAGCCTGATTTTCAGTATGTTGTTGATTAATTAAAATATGAGTAATTATATTTTAATATGAAGTTTAGAAAATGTTTTTAATAAAATAAAAATCATATTCTTGATCTATCTTATGATAATAGCTCACAATAAATTTTTCGGCTGAAAATTCAGACGAAAGCCGGTCTGCATTTTCTCTACCAGTATAATTTTACTGAGCCGGAAACATAATTTTGACTCATGAACGAGATGGTTAGTGTTTTTAGGATGTTTAGTGTGGGTATGGAGATTTTCATAAAATCTCGTTCGGGGCCAAATTCTAAGTTTTACCCGGGCGAAATCGTCGGGAAATACGATCGGGGAAGTCATCTGATACGCGATGGAGCAGAGCACAAAGGAAAGGAAAGGACTAGAAGAGACATGATGTGATGGCAAATAGTAACCACCATCACTCACTTTTTCAAAATCTTACTTTTTCAACCAATTTCTCTCTCCAACCATACCTCCCATACCTCTAAACTTCCTCAACAAGCCTTAAGACCAAACTTGCTCTCCAAGCACCTTCCTTCCTCACAAATTTCGTGCTTCTCTCCCCTCTATCTATATAAACTCACTTCATCTTCATTCACTCACTTTTTCTTCTCCAAAACTCCATTAACACTTACACTTTTCATTTCTTCTTCTTCCTTCTACTAAAGCTCTAATTTTTTTACTTAGCTTTTGCACTTGGTTCCTTCATCAAATTTGTTCATCTTGTTGAGGGTAATACTCCTATGTAGTTTATTTTCAAGTTCTTGTCTTTATTTTCATAGTTATGCTTTATGTTTTCTTTAACCTTTCAAACTTCTAAAATCTCTTAAAAATGGTAGAAAACTCTGTTTGAGTTGAAACCACTTTCTATAGTCTTGTATTAACCTCTATTTTCACATACTATGAGCTTGTGTCAAACAAAAACTTCTACCTCTTCTCTCCAAGGATGGCGGAAACCTAACAAAAGTGGCCTAGGAGGTTTTGTTTCAACTTTTGCTTGTATGAACTTGTATTTTAGCTTCATTTCCAAGATGACCATGACAAAGGCTCCTTTATACTAAAGGGTGTTATGTCTAAGTGATTGGAAAGTTTAAAGCTTTTTACACATTTTTCATGTAAAGGCCAAAACTTTAAGAGTTTAAGGTAAAAATGTTTAGTTGTTTTTCCAAATTGATCATGGATTAAGGCTCCTTGATGTATAAGGATGCTAAATCCAAGAGATTAGAAAGTTTGAAGATTTCTAACCTTTATTTCATACCAAGGCCGAAACTTTAATAGTTTTTGGCAAAAATGGTAAGTTTTATTTTCTTCCAAAATGATCATAGATTAAAGCTCCTTATGATAAAGGATGCTATGTCTAAAGTGATTGGAAAGTTTAAATCTTTTTCATTGAGTTTCCTATGATGGCCGAAACTCATTTGTTTTGGACCTAGGATGTGTTGTTTTTATTTTCCAAGATGATTATGGATTAAAGCTCCTTATGTGAAAGGATGCTATATCTAAGAAGATTGGAACGTTTTAAGTTGTTTCTCGTCCAAAATGATTATAGATTCGAGCTCCTTAATATCAAAGGATGCTATGTCTAAAAGATTGGATGATTTAATTATTTCTAGTTTAAAAATCCTATGATGGCCGAAACCTAAGGTTTATGGACCTAGGATGTTTTGTTTTCATTTTCCGAAATGATCATGGTTTCAAGCTCCTTACTATGTATGGATGCTAGCCTAGAGAGATTGGAAAGTTTAGAAATTTTTAGCCAATTTATTTATGTTGGCCGAAACTTGCACTAAAGAAAATAAAATGTTTTTGATTTGGTTTGTGAAAACTAGTACTTGATTCCTACTCCTTAATACTCTAAGATCCTTGATCTAAGAGATTATGTCGATTTGAAAACCCTAGCCTATTTTTGTCATACAAGGCCGAGTCTAGGCTTTCAAAAATAAGGATGAGTTTGTTTGATTTGGTTATTTTATGTTGTGTGGTTGAAGGTGGTGTTAACACATATCGATCGGATAACGAGGAGCTGCGGGCTCAAACCTTCGGTGATGACTCAGGTGGGGGAAAGAACCAACCTATCGTCGGAATCGATAAGTAGTAAATTATCTAGTAATTATGTAGGGCGACCTAAACCCTACTAGTAGTCGAATAATCGACAAGACCAAAATCACTTTAAATTGCTTTTGAAACTCCCATAGTGATTCGGGGATTGTAAGTTTATCGATATTAGGTTGATATTTATTAACTGTTGATGGATGATCTGTTTTTATTATTTATACTGAATTGGTTGTATGCCATGTTTATGTTTGGAATATCTTGAATTGTTCTATATTATGCATGATCTGTTTGGTGTACTGTATGCTTAGTGGATAAGTGATGATATATGTGATGTTTAAGAGATGAGTTGTTTTGGGTGCGAGGATCATAATGACTGTTAGAGGTGCCTAACCTAATTAATTTGTGATAATGAGGTATTTTGACTTAGAGCTTGTGTTGAGGTTTTGATCTGAGGTTAAGGCACTAGGTTATGACTATAAGAGTCTGTGAGGTTCATGAGTTGGGTTGTTTCTACAACCGAAGTCCTTGTGGGACCGTCCAAGGGTAAACTTAACAAGTGCAGCTATGAGCGTCATTGCTTTGCATGAGCACCTCCGGGAGTGGTTGAGGTGTGCGCCGGGATCATCGTGCAGCTATAGTGTCACGCTTAGCGTGAGCGTTCTTACCATGGTTGAGGTGTGCACCGGGATCACCGTGCAGCTATAGTGTCATGCTTAGCATGAGTACCCACGATCGGGGTATGCACCAGGAGCTTCGTGCCACTAGTAGTGTCATTGCGCAGCATTGAGCATCTCAACATGACTAAGGATGTGCACCGGGATTGGGACGTGTCGCTTGGACGATCGATCAAGAATCACTACTGTGATAAGGAATTCCGTAACCGCTTTGACATCAAGGTTTAGTTTTTGAGTGAGGGTAGAGGTGAATATAAGAACTTTAATGAAGGATGGATGACTTTGATTGATGTTGTGTCTGTGATAATTACTGTTTAGTTTACTATGAATCTTTTCCGCTTTTGATGATAGCATGTTTCTTATCCCCTGTACTTGTCTTTGCTTTGTTCTATCTTTTATGGTTCGTGTTCAAAGATCCTGTTGATGAGCCGAACGAGGAGGAGCTGGACGGAACTCCTTACGAGCCGGATGCCGGAGGACGAGCTGTGACCCATGATGAGTAGGGTCTAGTCCTAGTTATGGCCAGTGCGTCAATGTCACGACACTTTATCTTTTCCGCTTTTACGTTTTGTATAACTTGTACACCTGTTAGGCCTCCTATTGTTGGGATGCCCTAAAACAGTGTTTTGTTTAACTCTGATTGCACTTACATATGTTTAATGTGGTCATGTTTTCTTATTCCTATTCTACATGAATATGTTTACTTCATAATTTAAGTTTTAATTCCGCCATATTTTCATGTTAAGTTTAAGAATAAGAACATAATAATCAAGTTTATTTCCAAATAAAACACCGAGGCACAGCGGGGTGTCTCATTATGGTATCAGAGCAGTTTGATTCTGATCGGACTGCTAAGTTTAGGTGTTGTTGCTGGCCGTGTCTAGTTGAATCCACATCGAATTTAGACTATGTTTAGAAGTGGAGTAGAGTGTCCGAACCTAATGAGAAACAATTAATATTAGTATGGCATATGGTATTTATATACTTGCTTATGTAGTATTATATGTCATACTAATTAGAGTGAATGGTTTCTTTCACTCAGAATCATGGCACGTGGAAGAGGACGACCAATCGACAATGGTGAGAACGTTGAGAATACGAACAATGGAGGAAGATCATCTTCGACTCCAAATACCATGGAAACAATAGCTGTTGCGATGCTATTGCAAACCCAACAGAACGCTGAGATGCTGCGAATGAACAAAGAGCAGCTAGAGATAAAGAATCAGAGAAGGGCAATAGCAGCTGAAGATGCCGGATTGGCAACCTTTATGAACGAAAAGCCACCTCAATTCCGAGGAGAATACGATCCAGAGAAGGCAGAATGGTGGATACAAGAGATTGAGAAGATATTCGATACTGTACGTTGCCGAGAGGATAAAAAGGTGATGTATGCTGCCTTTATGTTGACTGAGGGGGCAGAATTCTGGTGGAAGGGCAAGAGAAGGTTGTTGGAGGCTGAAGGTAGTGTGATTACCTGGAAATTATTCACTGACTGCTTCTTCGAGAAGTATTTTCCGCGAATAGTTAGACGCGAGAAGCAAAAGGAATTCACAAACCTCAAACAAGGAAACATGTCTATTGGTGAGTATGCATCACGGTTTGAGGCTCTGATCAAGTTTTCAGATTACTATCAAAGGTTCCCGGATGAAGACTGGCAATGTAGAAGATTCGAGGAAGGACTCAGAGACGAGCTGCAGAGGGCGGTGGTGTCTCTTGACATACAGTACTTCCCAGAACTGGTCGAGAGATGCAGTGCCATCGAAAGCATCGATCTGAGGATGGCTAATGAGCAGAAACAACTGAGGATTGGAGGTCCTAACCGATCAAGTTTCCAGAGGCATGGAGGAAGTGGTTCTCAGTGGAGACAGAGACCATATGCTAGACCTGCACAAAAACAGGGACCAGCACCAGCAGCTAGAACGGGTCAGCAATCGCAAGGTGTAGTTTGCTTCAGAGTGGGGGACCACATTATGCAAACATCTGCCCTAGTAGACCTAGCTGTTTCAACTGTGGGAAACCAGGTCACATGGCACGAGACTGCAAGCAGCAGGCTTGGCAACAACCCGCAGCTACGGGAAAAGGAACTGGAGATAATAGAGGTGGAGCTGGAAGAGGAGTCCCAGCAACCAGACCTCAAGTCACTGGAAGGGTGTTTACCGTGAGGGGAGCTGAATCCTCCCAATCTGCTGATCTTATACAAGGTATGTGCTTGATAGCTGGTAGACTCTCTAATGTATTGTTTGACTCAGGCGCTACTCATTCTTTTATCTCGCATGAGTGTGTGGATCATTTGAAATTAACTGTTTCCAAATTGCCTTATACCCTTACGGTATCTACTCCAACTAGTAACCCTTTGATTACCATATCTGTTTGCTTAAAGTGTCCTATAGTGATTGAAAACCGAACTTTTGTCAGAGACCTTATCCGTTTGCCTATGCAACAGATAGATGTTATCCTTGGTATGGATTGGCTTTCGGCTAACCATGAGATGCTAGATTGTTCTAGCAAGACCTTATCATTCCTTGAACCTTCTAGCATAGTATCTGCCAATGAAGAAGTACCTCCGAGGAGTGACAACTCTCAGGAGTTTGTGATGCTTTTTGCCATGGAGGCTAATGAGACTCCCAGCATAGATTCTATGCCTATTGTAAGCGAGTTTCCTGAAGTTTTCCCTCCAGACATTCCAGGTTTGCCACCGGAAAGAGAAGTGGAATTCACTATAGATCTCGTACCAGGGACAGGGCCTATATCAATAGCACCTTATCAGATGTCACCGGTTGAGTTGGCTGAGTTGAAGGAGCAATTGGATGACATGTTGGGGAAAGAGTTCATCAGACCGAGTGTTTCGCCTTGGGGAGCGCGGGTGTTGTTTGTTAAGAAAAAGGATGGAAGTGCGAAGTTGTGCACGGATTACAGGTAGTTGAATAAGGTGACAATTAAGAACAAGTATCCGTTGCCTAGGATCGACGGCCTGATGGATCAGCTAAAGGGAGCAACAATATTCTCTAAGGTTGATTTAAGATCTGGGTATCATCAGATTAGGGTAAGGAAGGAAGATATACCCAAGACGGCTTTTAGGACAAGGTATGGACACTATGAGTATTTAGTCATGCCTTTCGGTGTAACTAATGCGCCAGCCGTGTTCATGGATTATATGAATAGGATTTTCAGACCGTTCCTCGATAAGTTTGTTGTTGTGTTTATTGACGATATTCTTATATATTCTCGTACACGAGAGGAGCATGAGGAACATTTGAGATCGGTGTTACGAGTCTTGAAGGATAGGCTGTTGTATGCCAAGCTTTCCAGGTGTGAGTTCTGGCTTGAAGAAGTACAGTTTCTAGGTCATGTGATTAATAAAGAAGGAATAGCCGTAGATCCAGCTAAGGTTGAGGCAGTTCTTAAATGGGAACGACCCAAGACTGTAAGTGAAGTACGGAGTTTCTTAGGACTTGCTGGATATTATCGGAGGTTCATAGAGGGATTCTCTAAGATTGCGTTGTCTATGACACAGTTAACAAGAAAGGATACAGTTTTTGTATGGACAGACAAGTCTGAGCAGAGTTTTCAAAAGCTGAAGGAAAGGTTGACTACATCACCTGTACTGATTTTACCAGACCCTCTAGGACAGTTTGACGTATACTGCGATGCATCCTACCAAGGTTTAGGTTGTGTTCTGATGCAAGTGGGAAGAGTTGTGGCTTATGCTTCACAACAGTTGAGAATTCATGAGAGGAATTATCCGACTCATGATTTGGAGTTAGTAGCAACAGTGTTCGCATTGAAGATATGGTGACACTTCTTGTGTGGAGCAAAGTTTAATGTATTCAGTGACCATAAGAGCATGAAGTACCTGTTTGATCAGAAGGAATTGAATATGAGACAACGAAGATGGATGGAGTTTATCAAGGACTATGATTTTGAGTTACTATACCATCCTGGGAAGGCAAATGTGGTAGCAGATGCTCTAAGTAGGAAATCTTTACATGTATCCGCAATGATGGTTAAGGAGTTAGAGTTGCTTGAACAATTCAGAGATCTGAACTTAGGAATGGAGTTGGGTAAAGATAAAGTTTGCTTAAGTATGATCACTATCAGTAGTGATTTTATGAAGGATCTTAAAGATAAGCAGGTTCAGGATCTATACCTTCAGAAGATAAGTAAAGGAATGGATAAGGGTAAAGTTTCCGAGTTTACTAGAGGAACAGACGGGGTGTTAAGGTTTAGAGATAGAATATGTGTGCCAGAGGATGCAGAGCTTAGGAAGATGATTTTAGAGGAGGCACATAAAAGTAAGTTGAGTTTCCATCCTGGATCCACAAAGATGTATCAGGATTTGAAGAAAATGTTCTGGTGGATGAGGATGAAGAAAGAAATAGCGGAGTATGTCTTATCTTGCCTGGTGTGTTAGAAAGCTAAGATTGAACATCAGAAGCCAGCAGGATTGTTGCAATCTCTAGATATCCCAGAGTGGAAATAGGATAGTATAGCTATGGATTTTGTGGTCGGATTACCACGGACTCCTAAGAAGCATGATGCAATTTGGGTTATCATTGATAGGTTGACGAAGTGTGCTCACTTCTTACCTATTAGGGAAGGTGATAAATTAGAGAGGTTAACCCAGATTTACATCGATGAAGTGGTCAGGTTGCATGGTGTGCCATCAAGCATTGTCTCAGATCGAGATCCTAGATTCACCTCTAAATTCTGGAGACAATTGCAACATGCCTTGGGATCGAAGTTGAGAATGAGTTTCTGCCTATCATCCCCAAACCGATGGGCAATCAGAGAGGACAATTCAATCATTGGAGGATCTATTAAGAGCTTGTGTGTTGAAACACACTAGCAGTTGGGATGAGTTCTTACCTTTGATTGAATTCACTTACAAAAATAGTTTCCACAGTAGTATTGGAATGGCACCATATGAGGCTTTGTATGGGAGAAAGTGTAGGACCCCGTTATGTTGGTATGAGACTGGTGAAAACCAAGTTTTGGGTCCGGATGTGGTACAACAGACTACGGAACAAGTCAGGAAGATAAGGGAAAAGATGAAGGAAGCGCAAGATAGGCAGAGGAGCTACAGTGACAAGAGGAGGAGACCATTAGAATTCCAGGAAGGCGATCACGTATTCTTGAGAGTTACTCGGAAAACTGGAATTGGCAGAGCTATCAAATCCCGAAAACTTACTCCTCATTTCATTGGACCTTTTCAGATTCTTCGACGAATTGGTCCAGTAGCTTACCAAATTGCCTTGCCACCTAATCTTTCCAATGTTCATGACGTCTTTCATGTTTCTCAATTGAGAAAGTACTACCCTGATCCATCTCATGTGATTGAGTCTGAGTCTATACAATTGCGAGAGAACCTGGAGCATGAGGTATTACCTGTAAGGATCGCAGATAGACGGATCAAGGAACTTCGCGGTAGGCAGATTCCTTTGGTTACAGTCTTATGGGATGAAGCTACTGGAGATGCAACTTGGGAACGTGAGGCGGATATGCAACAACAATATCCACATCTTTTTTGAGGTACGTAAATTCCGAGGACGGAATTTTCTTTTAAGAAGGGTAGTAATGTAACAGCCTGATTTTCAGTATGCTGTTGATTAATTAAAATATGAGTAATTATATTTTAATATGAAGTTTAGAAAATGTTTTTAATAAAATAAAAATCATATTCTTGATCTATCTTATGATAATAGCTCACAATAAAATTTCGGCTGAAAATTCAGACGAAAGCCGGTCTGTATTTTCTCTACCAGTATAATTTTACTGAGCCGGAAACATAATTTTGACTCGTGAACGAGATGGTTAGTGTTTTTAGGATGTTTAGTGTGGGTATGGAGATTTTCATAAAATCTCATTCGGGGCCAAATTCTAAGTATTACCCGGGCGAAATCGTCGGGAAATAAGATCGGGGAAGTCATCTGATACGCGATGGAGCAGAGCACAAAGGAAAGGAAAGGACTAGAAGAGACATGATGTGATGGCAAATAGTAACCACCATCACTCACTTTTTCAAAATCTTACTTTTTCAACCAATTTCTCTCTCCAACCATACCTCCCATACCTCTAAACTTCCTCAACAAGCCTTAAGACCAAACTTGCTCTCCAAGCACCTTCCTTCCTCACAAATTTCGTGCTTCTCTCCCCTCTATCTATATAAACTCACTTCATCTTCATTCACTCACTTTTTCTTCTCCAAAACTCCATTAACACTTATACTTTTCATTTCTTCTTCTTCCTTCTACTAAAGCTCTAATTTTTTTACTTAGCTTTTGCACTTGGTTCCTTCATCAAAGTTGTTCATCCTGTTGAGGGTAATACTCCTATGTAGTTTATTTTCAAGTTCTTGTCTTTATTTTCATAGTTATGCTTTATGTTTTCTTTAACCTTTCAAACTTCTAAAATCTCTTAAAAATGGTATAAAACTCTGTTTGAGTTGAAACCACTTTCTATAGGCTTGTATTAACCTCTATTTTCACATACTATGAGCTTGTGTCAAACAAAAATTTCTACCTCTTCTCTCCAAGGATGGCCGAAACCTAACAAAAGTGGCCTAGGAGGTTTTGTTTCAACTTTTGCTTGTATGAACTTGTATTTGAGTTTCATTTCCAAGATGATCATGACAAAGGCTCCTTTATACTAAAGGGTGTTATGTCTAAGTGATTGGAAAGTTTAAAGCTTTTTACACATTTTTCATGTAAAGGCCAAAACTTTAAGAGTTTAAGGTAATAATGTTAGTTGTTTTTCCAAAATGATCATGGATTAAGGCTCCTTGATGTATAAGGATGCTAAATCCAAGAGATTGGAAAGTTTGAAGATTTCTAACCTTTATTTCATACCAAGGCCGAAACTTTAATAGTTTTTGGCAAAAATAGTAAGTTTTATTTTCTTCCAAAATGATCATAGATTAAAGCTCCTTATGATAAAGGATGCTATGTCTAAAGTGATTGGAAAGTTTAAATCTTTTTCATTGAGTTTCCTATGATGGCCGAAACTCATTTGTTTTGGACCTAGGATGTGTTGTTTTTATTTTCCAAGATGATTATGGATTAAAGCTCCTTATGTGAAAGGATGCTATATCTAAGAAGATTGGAAAGTTTTAAGTTGTTTCTCTTCCAAAATGATTATAGATTTGAGCTCCTTAATATCAAAGGATGCTATGTCTAAAAGATTGGATGATTTAAAGATTTCTAGTTTAAAAATCCTATGATGGCCGAAACCTAAGGTTTATGGACCTAGGATGTTTTGTTTTCATTTTCCGAAATGACCATGGTTTCAAGCTCCTTACTATGTATGGATGCTAGCCTAGAGAGATTGGAAAGTTTAGAAATTTTTAGCCAATTTATTTATGTTGGTCGAAACTTGCACTAAAGAAAATAAAATGTTTTTGATTTGGTTTGTGAAAACTAGTACTTGATTCCTACTCCTTAATACTCTAAGATCCTTGATATAAGAGATTGTGTCGATTTGAAAACCCTAGCCTATTTTTTTCATACAAGGCCGAGTCTAGGCTTTCAAAAATAAGGATGAGTTTGTTTGATTTGGTTATTTTATGTTGTGTGGTTGAAGGTGGTGTTAACACATATCGATCGGATAACGAGGAGCTGCGGGCTCAAACCTTCGGTGATCACTCAGGTGGGGGAAAGAACCAACCTATCGTCGGAATCGATAAGTAGTAAATTATCTAGTAATTATGTAGGGCGACCTAAACCCTACTAGTAGTCGAATAATCGACAAGACCAAAATCACTTTAAATTGCTTTTGAAACACCCATTGTGATTCGGGGATTGTAAGTTTATCGATATTAGGTTGATATTTATTAACTGTTGATGGATGATCTATTTTTATTATTTATACTGAATTGGTTGTATGCCATGTTTATGTTTGGAATATCTTGAATTGTTCTATATGATGCATGATCTGTTTGGTGTACTGTATGCTTAGTGGATAAGTGATGATATATGTGATGTTTAAGAGATGAGTTGTTTTGGGTGCGAGGATCATAATGACTGTTAGAGGTGCCTAACCTAAATAATTTGTGATAATGAGGTATTTTGACTTAGAGCTTGTGTTGAGGTTTTGATCTGAGGTTAAGGCACTAGGTTACGACTATAAGAGTCTGTGAGGTTCATGAGTTGGGTTGTTTCTACAACCGAAGTCCTTGTGGGACCGTCCAAGGGTAAACTTAACAAGTGCAGCTATGAGCGTCATTGCTTTGCATGAGCACCTCCGGGAGTGGTTGAGGTGTGCGCCGGGATCATCGTGCAGCTATAGTGTCACGCTTAGTGTGAGCGTTCTTACCATGGTTGAGGTGTGCACCGGGATCATCATGCAGCTATAGTGTCATGCTTAGCATGAGTACCCACGATCGGGGTATGCACCGGGAGCTTCGTGCCACTAGTAGTGTCATTGCGCAGCATTGAGCATCTCAACATGACTAAGGATGTGCACCGGGATTGGGACGTGTCGCTTGGACGATCGGTCAAGAATCACTACTGTGATAAGGAATTCCGTAACCGCTTTGACATCAAGGTTTAGTTTTTGAGTGAGGGTAGAGGTGAATATAAGAACTTTAATGAAGGATGGATGACTTTGATTGATGTTGTGTCTGTGATAATTACTGTTTAGTTTACTATGAATCTTTTCCGCTTTTGATGATAGCATGTTTCTTATCCCCTGTACTTGTCTTTGCTTTGTTCTATCTTTTATGGTTCGTGTTCAAAGATCCTGTTGATGAGCCGAACGAGGAGGAGCTGGACGGAACTCCGTACGAGCCGGATGCCAGAGGACGAGCTGTGACCCTTGATGAGTAGGGTCTAGTCCTAGTTATGGCCAGTGCGTCCGTGTCACGACGCTTTATCTTTTCCGCTTTTACGTTTTGTATAACTTGTACACCTGTTAGGGCTCCTATTGTTGGGATGCCCTAAAACAGTGTTTTGTTTAACTCTGATTGCACTTACATATGTTTAATGTGGTCATGTTTTCTTATTCCTATTCTACATGAATATGTTTACTTCATAATTTACGTTTTAATTCCGCCGTATTTTCATGTTAAGTTTAAGAATAAGAACATAATAATCAAGTTTATTTCCAAATAAAACACCGAGGCACAGCGGGGTGTCTCAGTTTGGGTCTAAGGTGTTATTGTTATTGTATCTTGGTGGCCGAGAGTTTGCCCCAGGTACTGCCGTTGATTCCGCTTAAGTCCTCAGGTAGATTCCGCGAGGCAAGTTGTTGCGGTTGATACCGCTGTTATCTTCGGTTGATTCCGTTGGAGTTATGGATGTGGTGTTGCTGTTGTTGTTGTGTTGTATACGCATTGCATCAGAGATGTTGTTTAGGGATGTTCGACATAAGGGAGGTCGTCCTAGAGTACGGCGATCTGGCCATCCACGGTTGGAGTAAATTCTCCTAGCGCCCCCGTGACGAGGCATTCGTTGGTTTGATGCGTTGGCTATCCAAGGAGTAGATTCTCCGGCGTTGAGTAGATTCTCAATGTGGATATTTATCTCCGAAGTCGTTCATTCCGAGTTTAGTGGATCCACATGCATTGTTGGTTTAGCGGAGTAGGACTGCATTGCAGTGCATAGCATAATGATGATGTTGATGTTTGGTGTAATGTTGCTATGTTCACTGTTTACTTTACTATCTACCTCCTTGCTATTATGTTACATGATTCTTACTCCCTATGTTTGTTTGTGTTTGGCCTGATTGGCACCTTGCAGAGGATGACGAGCAGCCCGGAGAGGAGTGACTCTGAGGAGCCGCCACTCATAGTTAGGGCTTACGTTTATGTTTTGTTAGTTTTTAGTTGTAATTCCGTGGATGTTTATTCCGGAACGGTTATACCAGCTCTGTAGGTGATATCGGGGTTTGGTTATATTTATTGGTTTGTTATGTTTTTACTGTTTTAAACTTATTTCTTTTCTGCGTTGTAAACGGTTCATGTGAGACTTTTCTACCTATGGACAATTGTTTTGTTTATCTCAGAAATATGCATGTTTTCTTTTTAATTGCTTTAATATTAAGTGCTTTATAACATGCGGGGTAGAAGGGTGTCACATGGCCTCTGGTCAGCAACGTTGACCTCGCGCGTTTCTTCGCGTTCTGAGCTCGTTTGAAGTCCGATTGACCTCAAATTTAAGATATGGGCTCATCAAGACCTAATAAACAAACTCAAACCTTCAAAAATGCCTAATCTCAACCCTAAATCCAAATTTCTTGTTTTCCATTCAAATGCCCTAAAGATGATTATCGGGAAAATCCTAAATTTTGCTCACATTCAAACTCATTCCCGATGATTTCTTACTTCCAAAGCAAAAATTTATGGACCTTAACTAGAATCTTACACATGCCCTAAAGATAATTCAAGTCTTAAACATGTTCCTCTTATGTAAAACAAAACCCTAAAAATCGGGATGTACATTACTACCCCCCCCTTAGAAGAAATTTCGTCCTCAAAATTTTGCAGGGGTTATGTGCAACATCAACTCCTTTGCGCACTCTGATACAATTATTAACAACACAACTTTACTGATTCCTATACTTTTATTTATCACAACTTAAACATATACCAACTTATCGATCCATAATTCACACATATTCTTTATATATTATGCCATCAGAATATATACATCATCATCCTAAACTCAAATACCTCGGGCACACATTTCCAATCTCTAAACCTCTTGATTTAATCGTAAAAATACTCAAAATCCTACCCAATACTACTTAGAATAATAAATCTTTCACCAAATCCAAATTTACTACTCTTTTCATAAGTCAAATATCTTAATAACATCCAATGGCCTCAAAATTATATTTTTAACATAAGGACTTAAATCCTATTATGGGCAAGCTACATCAATTTAACTTCTCTTATAAACACCATATACCTAAACTTCCTTTTCTATAAACCCACTTATCATCATTAGAAAATAAGTCCATCTTCGCATCAAAGAATTAATCCCAGAAACTTAAGTTTACTCCCAAACACCATCTTATCATAAAACTCTCTAAAATTTATAAATCTTACCTTCAACATTTCTAATTCATCATAAATCCGAAAATCAACATGCATATAATATGCAATACAAGTCTTATCTTCAAATTCTCCAAACCCAATCATAGCTTCAGGTGAAGTTCTAAAATCACCTTTTTAACAAGGACAACATGCCTAATTATATTCTTTGTCCACAAATTCCAACTTCATATACCCAAGAACTACTCCACCTCAACCTAAACTTGACATGATCATCCTTTTTCTCACTAACAAGCTAACAACACTTACGATTCTTATATCTTACAAATTTCCATTTATAAACCTAAATCCCAAATAAAATCTGCAACTCTAACCATCAACTCAACAATAAAAAGGCTACAAGGTCATTAGTCCAATAAATCTCGGTGCACCTACCAGTTCCCGCTAGGGGCTCATTCAGAGAATGAAACTATTTCCCTATCCCCGGTGGAGAATAGTCGCACAACCTGGACTATAATAGATCACGGTAGTCTTCCTCGAACCTCATCGTTAGCAGGGCACTCACCCGTGACTCTGCCATGGTAGTCTTCCTTGAGCAACATCTCCCACAGGGCAATCATCAGTGACTCACACTGACCTCGTGTGTTCCACTCACATGGCTGTGATCAACACCACACATCTATATGTGCCTCACCGACTCGTATCGGTTCCTAGCCTAATGCCTCAACCTTTCATCACCATGTCAATTCACAATAATATTCCACATCTCATTTCACATCTCATATAAAATCATATTTGGCTAGGCACTACTAAATCACATATCACACTTTTCCCAACATGCACATCTCCCGATCAACATATATCAATGCCTAGTTACCAACTAAGCATAAAATAATAATTATCCTACCAAGCATGTTATACCCCATAATAAAATAAATATCACCAAATACACATAAAACATATCATCATTACAATCATCTCCACATCCAATAATAACATGATACAGTAATAAAATAAATATAATATAATCCATATTCATAATCCAATCAACACAAATCATATAAACAACCAATAACACTCAAACCAGTCCAATCAGTCAAAGTAGTCGAAAATAGTCAACACCGATAATAAAATAGTATATTTTATACGTAAAGGCGATAAATGTCAATTCCAATGTAATCATCGGTACCACCAAGTAGTCTCCAATGTGATATTGACATTGTCCGTTTCTTGCTCCTCAGTAGGGTTTAGGTCGCCCTACGCCAATATTGTAAAATATGTCACTTAGCCAATTCCGACGATAGCAGGTTGTTTCCCCCACCTGGATAGTCCTGCGATCACCGAAACATAACGTAACGCACTCTCCTGAGCTCCTCTTGAATCTGCCACGCCCAATTCTAAGGCCTCCGAGCCTCCGAAATTCCACCTAAGAATCACATTTTGAAGGACACATTATAAGGAGTTCAAAATCTAAAGGAAAGGCCTCAAAATTGCTATTGTTCGGGCTCCATATCTTACAATCTAGACCAGTGTTTAAAAGTTTGAACGGTGAGAATAAAGAACTACCTTTACTTTAGCTTCTCCAAAAATTTCATCTCGATCCAACGATGAACGAGCCTAGGATGAACCTTCCAAGGTGACTGGTCAGAAGCTACACGGGTTGAATTTCTTTCCTTCTTCTGAGTTAAATAACTCACACTCGGAGGATTATATAGAAATTCCAACCATTGGATATAAAGAACTACCAGTCCAGAACCTCCATATCAAATTTGAACACAATCCAACGTTAGAAGAAGCTGTGGTGAGGGATTTACAAAAGCTGCTCCATCCAAGCTTCAAGCTTTCAACAATGGGGGGTTTGGGTTCTTTGGTAGTTTTCTTCCTCCAATCTCTATCTCTCTCTCTAGCTTTCTCTCTTATTCTCTCTAATATTCCCTCTCTGTTTTCTAAACTTTCTGTCTTCTGCTGCTTCTGTTTTCATCAGAGGTAACTTAACTTAAGTTACCTCGTGACATATTTATTTTTTTTCAAAATCCTGGCGCTCACGCTCAGCGTGAGTTTACCTACGCTCATCGTGGGAGCGTCCACCAGCGTGCTTGCATGTTTGCCACATCACCCGCCATGTGTCCTTGTGCATGGCACCACTTTCACACGCTTAGCATGAGCTTCCCCACGCTCAGCATGGCCTCTGGTCAGCAACGTTGACCTCGCGCGTTTCTTCGCGTTCTGAGCTCATTTGATGTCCGATTGACCTCAAATTTGAGATATAGGCTCATCAAGACCTAATAAACAAACTCAAACCTTTAAAAATGCCTAATCACAACCCTAACTCCAAATTTCTTATTTTTCATTCAAATGCCTTAAAGACGATTATCGGGAAAATCCTAAATTTTGCTCACATTCAATCTCATTCCCGATGATTGCTTACTTCCAAAGCAAAAATTTCTGGACCTTAACTAGCATCTTAACAATATAATTCAAGTCTTAAACATGTTCCTCTTATGTAAAACAAAACCCTAAAAATCGGGATGTTACATTACTACCCCCTTAAAAGAAATTTCGTCCTCGAAATTTTGCAGGGGTTATATGCAACATCAACTCCTTTGCACACTCTGATACAATTATTAACAACACAACTTTACTATTCCTATACTTTTATTTATCAAAACTAAAATATACACCAACTTATCGATCCATAATTCACACATATTCTTTACATATTATGCCATCAGAATATATACATCATCATCCTAAACTCAAAATCCTCGGGCACACATATCCAATCTCTAGACCTCTTGATTTAACAGTAAAAATACTCAAAATCCAACCCAATACTACTTAGAATAATAAATCTTTCACCAAATCCAAATTTAATACTATTTTCATAAGTCAAATATCTTAATAACATCCAATGGCCTCAAAATTATATTTTTAACATAAGGACTTAAATCCTATCATGGACAAGTCACACTCAATTTAACTTCTCTTATTGTGACACCTTAATCTGGGGCGCCACATTTGTTACCCGTTGCAAAAAATAAAATAAAAGAATTAAATTGCCGGTTGCTTCCGGTAAATTGATATTTTCTTAATAAGTAGTCTCAAAATGGTGGTATATTTTTTTTTTTTTAAAGGACAAAAGAAACAAAGGTATTTGATGAACACTCAGAACATGAAATGTAAACATCATATATATGTAATCTATCCCAGTGGGATTCAAAGTTTAGTACAGGAAACCCGGGCCTGATCAGGATGGCCATTAAAGATAGATTTACAGAACATAATGTTAACAGCTGTAAAATAAGTAAAGCAAAATAGGGGGAGAGTCCGGAACCACGCATCAAAAGGATGGCTCTGAGAAGCCAAAATACAGTCGGACCGAGACAGACTACTCAGAAAAACATACACCCCTAAGCTGGTCCCTACTAACAACTAGAAGGAAGACTCGCCAGGAATACTCTCACAAGAAGAGACCCCAGGTGATGGGTCCACGACATCTCCGCCCTCATCAGGAGAGTCGGAATCATCAAAATCGGGATCGTCATCAAGAACGTACTCCGGTAACTCATCAAGATCGTCATCATGATCCAAAACATGGTATACGGGCTCCTCCTCAAAGTACTCCTCGAGGTCCTCCTCCGAGTCCTCCTCAATCAGTGAAGCCGGCTTGACTCCAGGTAAGGGTACCCCTAGAGGCGGGTCTACATGTAGCTATCCATTCATCTGTAGCACGTGTAAGTAGTACCAAGGTGGTGGGAGAGCAATCCTCCTCGTCTCAACTGTCTGAACTCTGCAGTATGGTTCGCCCTCGGTATTCTTCTCCAGCGTGGTTATCAGTCCATGATAGGTAGCCGATGTAGATCCGGGGTGAATCTGCTACCCTCCCGCATTCCCCGCATCATCGAAGATCTCAGTCTTCGATTCCGAGGGCACCAATGGGATGTTCGGATCCATCTAAACCATAGATATACAACGATGCCGAAAAACAAAGAGAAGTAACAAGAAGATATGCAAGAGTGAGATACCAATATATGGATAGATTACAATAACCACATGTAGGATACATGCATCACATCAACATATTAACATTTACCAAATATTAATAGATATAACAACAGGTATTATATCAATGGATGACATATCCGCACAATCAGATTTAACAAAGGGTATGCATGACACTTCAATATTCCGGCTCTATAAACTTAATCTCATGAGATCCCTTCATCTTTCTAAGAGTTGATCAAAAGTCAAAGCCCCCACTTGGGCATCATCGTCGTGACTAAAGTCCCTGTTTGGACATCACCGAAGCGACTAAAAAGTCCCTGCTTGGACATCACTGAAGTGACCAATAGCCCCTGGTTAGGCATCACCGAAGTGACTAAACTATGAGGCACGTCTGCCTAAATGCATGAATAAAACATTCGTTCAGGAGGTTTTCTTTGTTTTCAACCTCATACGCTGTCGAAGCTCAAAGCTAACGACCTTTCATAAATTTTCATTACTCAATCATCAACGCAGGACACGTAGTCCGAGTGCTCAATCACAACACCTAAGACCGATGCCTCAGTCAAGGTTTGTGGTCATAGAAAAGATTTATCATCTTATTTCAGCATGATTAGGACTCTTAGTTCATCACAACGAAATTATGACACTTGATCCATAATAACGAGATTAGGACTCTTAGCCCACAACATCGTGATTAGGACTCTTGGTCCACAATACTTAACACGGATCAAAGATCAACGTGCACATTACAGAATATTAGAAGCGACGTCTCGCGAACTAGATTCGATTTCACTTGTTCTTACTTTTCGTTCAATGAAAATCAAATACCAAAATTAAACCTCGGTAACCCATCCAAGTTACCGGAACATTTTCGAAAGTATTTCTTTACAGGAAATATTTTCATTTGGAAAATCATTTGTAAACTATTATAAGAAATCCATTTTCTCTTGAACTATTTTTCTTAAAAGTATCTCTATTCATGGTCAAATATTTTCCAAGACTTTTCCCTCCGTAAAACACATATTTTTATAAAGGACATTTTTAAATGAACACCATTACTTTCAAAGTTCTCTTTGAAGCTTATTTAGGCCTTTAATCACATAGTTAGTTGAGCACCGACTAACATCAGGCTTTTCAGACATCAGTCAATATCATCATAATCTCAGTCAACAATATAACAGTTAGTATCAGTTCATAACATATATGATTCACAACACTTTAAGTCAAGTAAGGATAAACTTCAAATAGTTATCACAACATTTCAAGTATACAAAGCATTCAAACTTTGATTTAATATAATAATGATATTCAAATAAATCGAGTAAACCACATACACACATGCACATAGCTATTGAATATCCCTCAGGCTGTCTCTTCTTACCTTTTGTGAAGGTAAAGGTACGTGATGCTTGAGGAAGTGTACTATGAATGTCCTCGTCCACTCCGCGACGAAAGTCTATGTTTATGAATACAAAACCACAAGTTAAAAGTTAACCAAGAACACTAAACCAAGAAGGTAAGGTTCGTCCATGGCATGAAATATGGTTAAAGGTTTTCAAACAAGAATATAACTCATGGATTAATGATCCTTAAGTGTTAGGAGTTCATAACCAAGGTTCACTTCACAAAGCTAGAACAAAAATCCCACTAATCTATGCTTAGGGTTTCGGCCTCTTTAGTATAAGTAGGCTAGGAATTTCCAACCCTTCTAAGCTCTTAGATTGAGTGTTAAAGGATATCAAGAAGTCTAAATTCATGACCATATTGAAAAATGAAACAAAACATCCTAGGTTCACAACCATCATAGGATAAATAGGTTAGAAATCTTTAAACTTTCCAATCTCTTAGACTTAGCATCCAAAGGTATTAAGGAGCTCTAGTCCATGATCATTTTGGAAAATGAAAACAAAACATCCTAGGTCCACAACGAATGTAGGTTTGGCCTTCATAGGATAAGTAGGTTAGAAATATTTAAACTTTCCAATCTCTTAGACTTAGCATCCAAAGGTATTAAGGAGCTCTAGTCCATGATCATTTTGGAAAAATGAAAACAAAACCATCCTAGGCTACTAATACATAGTTTCGACCCTCATTGTTAGAATAGCTTAGAGATGTTTGTTTGATACAAGCTCTTAGAATATGAAAGTAGAGATTCATAGAAGTTCATAGAAATTGGTTTCAACTCAAACGGAGTTTCCAATGATTTTCTAAAGATTTTAGAAGTTAAAAGCTCAAGAAGAACCACATAGTGAAAACTCATGAAATAAAGTAGAGAACTTGAAAAAGAAGCATATGAAAGTATTACCCTTGAAACTAGAAAGAAAAAAGTATGAAGAACTTGAAACTTGAAAGCAAATAAAAATGAAAACTTTAAGTGTTAGAACTTGAAGTAAGAATGGAGAAGAAGAAAAAGAAGGAAAATGAAATAGATGAAATGAAGTGGGTATTTATAGAGTGAGGGGGGGAGTGTGGCGTGAAGAGAAGGAGAAGTGAGCTTGGAGAGCAAGTTTGGAGTTAAGGAGGTGTTTGGTTGGAAGAAGTGAAGAAAATGGGATTTTGATTAGAATATGATATAATTTGAAAAGTGTAATGATGACACTTTTTGAGTGTGTTATAACCCTTGTCAATCACATCCCTCATGTCACTTTACTCCTTTGATGCTCCCTAATCTGCTCTATTTCGTATCCGGTTGCACTTCCGATCGTAATTTTTTTGACGTTTCGCCCGAATAAAATATTATATTTTATTTACGAACGTAAATTTTCAAAATAACCTAAGTTGAAGAATGCATGATAAAAACACTAACCATCTCGTTCACGGGTCAAAATTAGGTTTTCTGCTCAGTAAACTTTTACTATCAGTGAAAACGCAGAACGGCTTCCGTCTGAGTTTTCAACCGAAATTTTAACAGTGAACTCATATGGTAGGATAACACAAGAAAATGATTCTATTCTATTTAAAATCATCCTCTGCATTTTAATAAAAATAAACACATATAATTATGTATTTACTGATATAGAAAGATACAGAAATCGGGGCGTTACACTTATAAACACCATATACCTAAACTTCCTTTTCTATAAACCCACTTATAATCATTAGAAAATAAGTCCATCTTCGCATCAAAGAATTAATCCCATAAACTTAAGTTTACTCCCAAACACCATCTTTTCATACAACTCTCTAAAATTTATCAATCTTACCTTCAACGTTTCTAATTCATCATAAATCCGAAAATCAACATGAATATAATACGCAATACAAGTCTTAACTTCAAATTCTCCAAACCCAATCATAGCTTCAGGTGAAGTTCTAAAATCACCTTTTTAACAAGGACAACATGCCTGATTATATTTTTTATCCTAAAAATTCCAATTTCATATACCCAAGATCTACTCCACCTTAACCTAAACTTGACATGATCATCCTTTTTCTCACTAACAAGCTAACAACACTTACGATTCTTATATCTTACAAATTTCCATTTATAAACATAAATCTCAAATCAAATCCGTAACTCTAACCATCAACTCAACAATAAAAAGGCTACATGGTCATTAGTCCAATAAATCTCGGTGCACCCACTAGTTCCCACTAGGGGCTCATTCAGAGAATGAAACTATTTCCCCATCCTCGGTGGAGACTAGTCGCACAACCTAGACTATAATAGATCCCGGAAGTCTTCCTCGAACCTCATCGTCAGAAGGGCACTCACCCGTGACTCTGCCACGGTAGTCTTCCTCGAGCATCATCGCCCGCAGGGCACTCATCCGTGACTCACACTGACCTCGTGTGTTCCACTCACACGGCTGTGATCAACACCCCACATCTATATGTGCCTCACCGACTCGTATCGGTTCCTAGCCTAGTGCCTCAACCTTTCATCACCATCTCAATTCACAATAATATTCCATATCTCATTTCACATCTCATATAAAATCATATTTGGCTAAGCACTACTAAATCACATATCACACTTTCCCCAACATGCACATCTCCCGATCAACATATATCATTGCCTGGTTACAACTAAGCATAAAATAATAATTATCCTACCAAGCATGTTATACCCCATAATAAAATAAATATCACCAAATACACATAAAACATATCATCGTTACAATCATCTCCACCTCCAATAATAACATGATACAGTAATAAAATAAATATAATATAATCCATATTCATAATCCAATCAAGACAAATCATATAAACAACCAATAACAGTCAAACCAGTCCAATCAGTCAAAGCAGTCGAAAATAGTCAACACCGATAATAAAATAGTATATTTTATACGTAAAGGCAATAAACGTACAATTCCAATGTAATCATCGGTACCACCTAGTAGTCCCCAATGTGATATTGACATTGTCCGTTGCTTGCTCCTCGATAGGGTTTAGGTCGCCTTACACTATTATTGTAAAATATGTCACTTAGCCAATTCTGACGATAGGAGGCTTCTTTCCCCCACCTGGATAGTCGTACGATCACCGAAACATAACGAAACGCACTCTCCTCAACTCCTCTCGAATCTTCCACGCGCAATTCAAAGGCCTCCGAGCCTCCGAAATTCCACCTAAGAATCACATTTTGAAGGACAAATTATAAGGAGTTCAAAATCTAAAGGAAAGACCTCAAAATTGCTACTGTTCGGGCTCCATATCTCACAATCTAGACCTTTGTTTAAAAGTTTGAACGGTGAGAATAAAGAACTACCTTTAATTTACCTTCTCCAAAATTTCAGCTCGATCCAACGATGAATGAGCCTAGGACGAACCTTGCAAGGTGACTGGTCAGGAGCTACACGGGTTGAGTTTCTTTCCTTCTTCTGAGTTAAATAACTCACACTCGGAGGATTATATAGAAATTCCAACCATTGGATATGAAGAAATACCAGTCCAGAACCTCCATATCAAATTTGAACACAATCCAACGTTGGAAGAAGCTGTGGTGAGGGATTTACAAAAGCTGCTCCATCCAAGCTTCAAGCTTTCAACAATGGGGGGTTTGGGTTCTTTGGTAGTTTTCTTCCTCCAATCTCTATCTCTCTCTCTAGCTTTCTCTCTTTCTCTCTCTAATCTTCCCTCTCTGTTTTCTAAACTATCTGTCTTCTGCTGCTTCTGTTTTCATCAGAGGTAACTTAACTTAAGTTACCTCTTGACATTTTTTTTTTTTTTCAAAATCCTGGCGCTCATGCTCAGCGTGGGTTTACCCACGCTCAGCGTGGGAGTGTCCATCAGCGTGCTTGCATGTTTGCCATGTCACCCGCCATGTGTCCTTGAGCATGGCACCACTTTCCCACACTCAGCATGAGCTTCCCCACGCTCAGCGTGGCCTCTGGTCAGCAACGTTGATCTCGCGCGTTTCTTCGTGTTCTGAGCTCGTTTGAAGTCCGATTGACGTCAAATTTGAGATACAGGCTCATCAAGACCTAATAAACAAACTCAAACTTCAAAAATGCCTAATCTCAACCCTAACCCCAAATTTCTTGTTTTCCATTCAAATACCCTAAAGACGATTATCGGGAAAATCCTAAATTTTGCTCACATTCAAACTCATTCCCGATGATTGCTTACTTCCAAAGCAAAAATTTTTGGACCTTAACTAGCATCTTAACAATATAATTCAAGTCTTAAACATGTTCCTCTTACGTAAAACAAAACCCTAAAAATCGGGATGTTACATTACTACCCCCCTTAAAAGAAATTTCATCTTTGAAATTTTGCAGGGGTTATGTGCAACATCAACTCCTTTGCGCACTCTGATACAATTATTAACAACACAACTTTACTGATTCCTATACTTTTATTTATCACAACTTAAACATACACCAACTTATCGATCCATAATTCACACATATTCTTTACATATTATGCCATGAGAATATATACATCATCATCCTAAATTCAAAATCCTCGGGCACACATTTCCAATCTCTAAACCTCTTGATTTAACCGTAAAAATACTCAAAATCCTACCCAATACTACTAAGAATAATAAATCTTTCACCAAATCCAAATTTACTACTCTTTTCATAAGTCAAATATCTTAATAACATCCAATGGCCTCAAAATTATATTTTTAACATAAGGACTTAAATCCTATCATGGGCAAGCTACACTCAATTTAACTTCTCTTATAAACACCATATACCTAAACTTCCTTTTCTATAAACCCACTTATCATCATTAGAAAATATGTCCATCTTCGCATCAAAGAATTAGTCCCATAAACTTAAGTTTACTCCCAAACACTATCTTATCATACAACTCTCTAAAATTTATAAATCTTACCTTCAACATTTCTAATTCATCATAAATCCGAAAATCAACATGCATATAATATGCAATACAAGTCTTATCTTCAAATTCTCCAAACCCAATCATAGCTTCAGGTGAAGTTCTAAAATCACATTTTTAACAAGGACAACATGCCTAATTATATTCTTTATCCTCAAATTCCAATTTCATATACCCAAGAACTACTCCACCTCAACCTAAACTTGACATGATCATCCTTTTTCTCACTAACAATCTAATAACACTTACGATTCTTATATCTTACAAATTTCCATTTATAAACCTAAATCCCAAATCAAATCCGCAACTCTAACCATCAACTCAACAATAAAAAGGCTACAAGGTCATTAGTCCAATAAATCTCGGTGCACCCACCAGTTCCCACTAGGGGCTCATTCAGAGAACGAGACTATTTCCCCATCCTCGGTGGAGAATAGTCGTACAACCTAGACTATGATAGATCACGGTAGTCTTCCTCGAACCTCATCGTTCGCAGGGCACTCACCCGTGACTCTGCCACGGTAGTCTTCCTCGAGCATCATCTCCCGCAGGGCACTCATCCGTGACTCACACTGACCTCGTGTGTTCCACTCACACGGTTGTGATCAACCCCACACATCTATATGTGCCTCACCAACTCGTATCGGTTCCTAGCCTAATGCCTCAACCTTTCATCACCGTCTCAATTCACAATAATATTCCACATCTCATTTCACATCTCATATAAAATCATATTTGGCTAGGCACTACTAAATCACATATCACACTTTTCCCAACATGCACATCTCCTGATCAACATATATCATTGCCTAGTTATCAACTGAGCATAAAATAATAATTATCCTACCAAGCATGTTATACCCCATAATAAAATAAATATCACCAAATACACGTAAAATATATCATCATTACAATCATCTCCACATCCAATAATAACATGATACAGTAAAAAAAAAATATATATAATCCATATTCATAATCCAATTAACACAAACCATATAAACAACCAATAACCGTCAAACCAGTCCAATTAGTCAATACCGATAATAAAATAGTATATTTTATAGGTAACGGCGATAAACGTACAATTCCAATGTCATCATCGGTACCACCAAGTAGTCCCCAATGTGATATTGACATTGTCCGTTGCTTGCTTCTCAGCAGGGGTTAGGTCGCCCTATGCCATTATTGTAAAATATGTCACTTAGCCAATTCCAACGATAGGAGGCTTCTTTCCCCCCACCTGGATAGTTGTACGATCACCGAAACATAACGAAACGCACTCTCCTCAACTCCTCTCAAATCTGCCTTGTGCAATTCTATGGCCCCCGAGCATCCGAAATTCTACCTAAGAATCACATTTTGAAGGACACATTATAAGGAGTTCAAAATCTAAAGGAAAGACCTCAAAATCGCTACTGTTCGAGCTCCGTATCTCACAATCTAGACCTCTGTTTAAAGGTTTGAACGGTGAGAATAAAGAACTACCTTTAATTTACCTTCTCCAAAAATTTCAGCTCGACCCAACGGTGAACGAGCCTAGGATGAACCTTCCAAGGTGACTGGTCAGGAACTACATGGGTTAAGTTTCTCTCCTTCTGAGTTAAATAACTCACACTCAGAAGATTATACAGAAATTCCAACCGTTGGATATGAATAACTACCAGTCCAGAACCTTCATATCAAAGTTGAACACAATCCAACGGTGGAAGAAGGTGTAGTGAGGGATTTACAGAAGCTGCTCCATCCAAGCTTCAAGCTTTCAACAATGGGGGGTTTGGGTTCTTTGGTAGTTTTCTTCCTCCAATCTCTATCTCTCTCTCTATCTTTCTCTCTTCCTCTCTCTAATCTTCCCTCTCTGTTTTCTAAACTTTCTGTCTTCTGCTACTTTTGTTTTCATCAGAGGTAACTTAAGTTACCTCTTGACATATTTATTTTTTTTCAAAATCCTGGCGCTCACGCTCAGCGTGAGTTTATCCACGCTCAGCTTGGGAGCGTCCAACAGCGTGCTTGCATGTGTGCCATGTCACCTACCACGTGTCCTTGTGCATGGCACCACTTTCCCACGCTCAACGTGGCCTCTGGTCAGCAACGTTGACCTCGCGCGTTTTTTCGCGTTCTAAGCTCGTTTGAAGTCCGATTGACCTCAAAATTGAGATATAGGCTCATCAAGACCTAATAAACAACCTCAAACCTTCAAAAATGCCTAATCTCAACCCTAACTCCAAATTTTTTGTTTCACATTCAAACGCCCTAAAGACAATAATCGGGAAAATCCTAAATTTTGCTTAAATTCAAACTCATTCCCAATGATTGCTTACTTCCTACGCAAAAAATTCAGGACCTTAACTAGCATCTTTACCATATAATTCAAGTCTTAAACATGTTCCTCTTACGTAAAAAAAACCCTAAAAACCGAGATGTTACACAGCAGACTACGGAACGAGTTAGGAAGATTAGGGAAAAGATGAAAGAAGCACGGGATAGGAAGAGGAGCTACAGTAACAAACGGAGGAGACCTTTAGAATTCTAGGAGGGTGATCTTGTGTTTTGGAGAGTCACTCTGAAGACCGGAATTGGCAGGGCTATCAAGTCTACAAAACCTACTCCTAGATTCATCATACCTTTCCAGATTCTTCGAAGGATTGGTCCAGTAGCTTACCATATTGCTTTACCACCTAACCTTGTTAACCTTCATGACGTCTTTCACGTTTCTCAGTTGAGAAAATATTATCCTGATTCTTCACATGTTCTTGAGTCTGAGTCTCTACAACTGCGAGAAAATCTAGAGTATGAGGCTTTACCTGTTAGGATCGCAGATAGACGGATTAAGGAGCTTCGCGGTTTAAAAAATTCCTTTGGTTAAGGTTATATGGGATGCGACTACTGGAGATGCTACTTGGGAGCGAGAAATGGATATGTAGCAGCAGTATCCACATCTTGTCTAAGGTACGTAAATTCCGAGGATGGAATTTTTTTCTAAGTGGGGTAGTAATGTAATACCCTACTTTTTAGCTACGATGTATTACTGGTAACAAGGTAATTATTTATATTTTTATCTGAGACTAAGAAAATGATTTTGGATAAAATGAAATCATATTCATACTCTACCTTATGGTAGAGGGTTACGGTGAAATTTTAGATCGAAAATTCAGACGGAAACCGGTATGCGTTTTTACTGACAATAAGATTTTACTGATCAGAAAACCTAATTTTGACTTGTGAATGAAAAGGTTTAGGTTTAAATAATATTTTCAACGATATTGATTTTTTTGAAAATTTTCGCGTAAAAATAAAAGATTATATTTTATTCGGGTGAAATCTTCAGAGGAAACGCGCGTAAAACCTAAATCGGGTAAACGACGGAGCCGGATATGGAGATGAGGAGATGGAAGTAATTGATGTGACTGAGGGGAAAAACATTAAATGCGAGGGGACAAGCATTAAATACGAGGGGACAAGCCATTATAATGTTGGAAAATTATGAATCATAATGTCATATAGGTTTTGATCTTGACAAATATAGTATTAAGGGGGAGAATGTAAACCTAAAGATGATATAGGTTTTGATGTTGAAAAATAGTGTATCATGGTATTAACTCAATAAAAATAATATTAGACTTAATATATTATGTTGATTAATGCCATGACTATTTGATTGTGTGCTTAATGAATATTATATTATATTAATTAAATATACATGTGTTAAATAATTATGATTAATATAATATTGAGTGAATGCACATGTAATATTTGATTACATATAATATATGCTTGTGATTGACAAATATAATAAATTGGCATAGAGTTATAGTTGGAATTATTATTATATGCCTAAAGACATAAGAAATATTAAATATGATATTATCTTAAAATATGTCTTATGAATTATTATACATGGCTTTGTGTATGGAATAAAATGTGAAATATTATTATTATTTCTATACCTTGAACTAATGTGTTTTATGAGAAAATTGTGGAATATAAAAGTTCAGATTGGAACAACCAAAGCTATGATCCCAGAAGGACTAGATTGCAAAATGCGGAAAAGACTATCCAGAAAATCAAGTCTTTCAAGATGGGGACAAGGTAATTTTATTTATTGTATTGTGTGTTTTAGATTCCCTTGTAAATGGTATGTAAAGCTCTCTAATTAAAAATTGGTCACACACACATAAATGAGCTTTCAAAATAAAACTTAAATGGCTTTTAAATGAACTTAAATGAGTAATTATTCTCAACCATTATGTTTTCAAATTCAAATTTAAAGTCGAGAAATAATCAATTATATAGATAGGATAATCGATTATGAATATGCTTAATTGGCTTTAAATATGCTTTAATGAGTAATTAATTTTGGAGACATTAACATTTTGAATCAGCTATTTTAAATGATAATAATCGATTAGCATAATCGATTATATTATGTTGAATACGTTTTTAATAAACTTAATTGGCTTTAATGAGTATTAATGAGTAATTATTTCTCTAGCTGTTAAGTATTTGAATTTGAACTTGAAATAATCGATTATACACTTTTTAGAATCGATTATGGTATTTTGAATTTCAAGACAGAGAATTGCTAATCGGTTATGATAATCGATTATATCATTTTCCAGTTCGCAGGATTTTAAGCAGAGAACATATAATCGATTAGTCTAATCGATTACACGGCGACTGCTTTAAAGCACCTTTTACAATGAATTAAAATAATCGATTATTGTCTTTAAATATTCTATTATCATGCGCTAAAAATGAGTCTTAAAATGGGCTTGACCTAATTTCTTTGGGCTATTCATTTCTTCTATATAAAGGAAACTTAGGCTGGAAACAAAGTGACAAATTCCCCATTTTTAATTGTGCCAAAACTCTGTCAAACTTTTCTCTCTACTACTCTCACTTTTACACTTTGATCATATTATATTGAGAGAGCTTTACACACCATATAGGTTATGTTTGTATCTTGTGCTTCAATTTGTTTCTATCAGCACTATTATGAGTGCTTATTGTTGGTAAGAGTCGGATTGACTCAAACCTATCTTTTCTACACCATTCTTACAAGAGAGGGTATATCTCTTGTAGGTGTTTCTTGGATGTGATTTCCAAGTGTTGTCAAGAGAGGGTATATCTCTTGGGATTTTGTTTGAGGCTCTTTCACTAGGGGAGGTAATATCCCTGGTCTGTGAGGAGTGCTCTTCGTTGTAAAGGTTCTAGCTGTACCTATTTAAAAGCTAGTGTTTGAGGCTCTTACACAAAGGATAGTATGTCCTGAGATTTGTGTTAAGGGTTCCCTATTTTGTAAAGGTTCTAGTTGATCCTATTTAAAAACTAGAGTTGATTGAAAACCCTTGGTTGTATTGCCTTGGGGACTGGATGTAGGCCATGTGGGTAGTCTGTGGCCGAACCAGGATACATCGTTGTGTTCATCTTCTTATCCTATCTCTTTACGTTTTCGCCATTTTAATTATCGCGCTTTAATTTCAAACGATTTATTTTCTAAAGCGCCTTAATTTGAAAAGAATTTAATATCCGCTGCAAATTTTATTTTATATTATAAAGGGTTTTCGATTTATTGAAAAAGAATTCATTTTTAGTTAAAACCCAATTCACCCCCCTCTTGGGTGATAGTTGCCAAGGCCAACAAAAATATCTAGATATTTATGTTAGTGAAAAGACTAAATTACCCTTGGACTTTCTAGGCAATTCCAACCTTGTCCCTAAGTGTTTTGGACCATTCTACCCCGCTCACTCCCTCACACACACGGCTGCCCACTCCCCCACACTTAGCCAAAACATTCCATTTTCATTCTAAGTCATTTTCTCACCAAACACACTAAGAACACATTGTTGTTCTTGTTAAGTTCTTCAATTTTCTTCAAGTTCTTCATCAAATCTCTTCATTCCAATGTGAGGATTCTATTCCTCATCCTCTTAGCTTCATTAATCCTCAACAAATTTCCATTTTCATCAACTATTTCTCAAATTTCAACTCCTAGATCTAGTTTTTCAAAAATTCATCAAAAATCATAGAAAAATGTTTTAAGTGTTCTGACACTTGATCTTCCTCTCTAATAGCTCTAGTTGCTAGATCTAGAAGTTTGAGATCAAAAGAAATTCCTAGCAAAATTTTCTTCTCTTGGCCGAATCTAATCATAAGTAGGCTAGATTAGTTTTCTTCAAATTTTGCTTAGATGATGATGGTTCTAGGCTATTTAAGGTCTCTAGGTTTAAAATCCAAGAGTAGGTGAGCAAAATAAACTCCTAGCCCTATTTTTCTATGTTGGCCGAACCTAGGTATATATGGGTTAAATGGATTTTGTTCAAATTTTAACTTAGATGATGATAGTTATAAGTTATCTAAGGTGTCTAGGTTCTAGATCCAAGAATCAAAAGAAATTGCTAGCCTATTTTACTATGCTTGGCCGAAACCCTAACCTTAGAGGTTAGATGATTTTGTTTCAAATTTTTGACTTGTAACACTTGATCTATGTTAGTTAAGACTCTAGTAGCTAGGATCCAAAAGATGGAATTGAGAAAATAACCCTAGCCCTGTTTTGGTGTCTTGGCCGATTCCTAGAGTTGTCATAGTTGGATTTTGTTTGATTAACTTGTTTTTATGTTGTATTGGTTGAAGGTTAACTGATAATTCGTGGTGTGGTAACGAGGATCTGAAAGTTCGTGATTCCGGTGTTAGTTCAGGTGGGAGAAAGAATCAACCTGTCGTCAGAATGGATAAGTAGTATATATTATAATATGGTGTAGGGCGACCTAAACCCTACTAGTAGTCGAGTAATCGACAATACTAAAATCGTATTGGAAACTACTCTGTAGTATCAATGACGATTTGGGGATTGTAGCTTTATTGTTGTTAGGATAATTTTAGAATATTCGAGGAAGTCTGATTTTATTATTATTGAACTGTTTGTGATGCGCTGGTTGTGGTAATCTATTGTATGCGACGTTTTATTTTGTCTGAATTTTTTATGATTATTGTGTGATATATGATCTACCTGGTTTGATAACATGCTTAGTTGGCTTTTAGGCAATGATATGTGTTATTCGGGAGATATGCATGTGGGTGCGAGAATGAATGTAACTTAGAGGTGCCTAACCTAATGAAAGTGTTTAATAGATGAGATATGACATGGAATGTGTGTTGAGAGTGTGATGGAAGGTTAAGCCACTAGGTTGTATCCGATGCGAGTCAGTGAGATTCATATATATGCATGTTTGTTCACAGCCGTGTGAGTGGAACACACAAGGTCAGAGTATCCTATTATGGATACCGGATATTGCGGGTGAGTGCCCTACGGATATTGAGTTCCGAGGTAGACTACCGTAATAATCTTTTAGTCCTTGACGCATTGTTCTGATTATCCTATTAATGATAGAGGTACTATGTATTTTGTGCTTATTGTGCTATTTCCAATGGGGGAATAGTGACGCTCATTGTGCTGAATGCACTATTCCTTACAAGAGATAAGGGAATAGGGGAGCACCGAGTTATTAGCACCAAACCATCGGGACTACTGACTAACGTGACAGGAGTAGAGATGGCCATGTCCGCATAAAAGGCTTAGATGCATGAGGTTATGGGTAGAGGACGATATCATAATTTAATGATGAATATTATTTATATGTGATGAGTGTCTCTGACTATTATTGTATATATGCTATGATTTCTTTTCCGCTTATGATGATAGAACTGTTTCTTATCTCCCTATTTTTGTATTTTGGTGTATGTTTACTTTATTCCATGAGAAGACTCCATGGAGGAACCAGTTGCTGAGGAGTTGGACGAAACTCCGTATGAACCTGATGCTGGAGGAAGAGTTGTGGATTCTAATAATAGAGTTTAGAGTATAAGGCCAGTGCGTCTAGTAAGACATTTTTATTTTCCGCTAACTATAACAGTTTGTATAATTATGTTACTTTCTGAAGTTGGATGTGTTGTATTAAAGTTTTTAATATCTTCGTATTTTCGGGTTATGTTTAACGTTAAGAACGCGAGTAAGTTTAAATAAATAATTAATGGCACAACGGGGCACAACGGGGTGTCTCAATCTTGATGGTTGTTGATGGCCCTGATGAGATTGATCTGTAGATAGTCATATTACAAAAGTATAGAATAGGATCCTTTTACTTCTAAGTTGTTTTAAAAAGGTCCTTATAGTTTAACTAAGTTTTCAATTAGGTCCTTACTACTTATCAATTTTTTAATTAGGTCCTTATAGATGGCTGTCAGCTAGTATGGACCTATTTAAAGTTTTTGAAAGTATAGGGACCTTGTTAACAACTTGTACATTATAAGGACCTATTTGAAAATTAAGTGAAACTATAAGGACCTATAGAGTAATTCTGTAACCTATATATGGTTGTTAGGTTTTCAAATACTAGTGCGCTTTTCCAATCTCCCCTATTGTGCTTATATTGGATATATGTGTGTATATCTACAGAACCTATCTAGCTATGGATTGTAGTTGGATGGTTTGTAAACGCACAAGTGATGAGTATCTGAAGGGAGTGGAAGAGTTTATAGAATTTGCTCAAAGAAATGTTCCTAATAATAAAGGATTGTTTGTTGTCCTTGTGTCAAATGTTTGAATACAAGGAAATGTGCAGTCAAGGATATACGTACTCATCTTATTTGTTTTGGGATTTTCTTGAATTATACAAGATGGATATGGCATGGTGATGTGTTGTTAAATAGCAAGCCAAGTGTCTCCTAAAGTGTGGACGTTGACGTAGATATAGAGGATGATCAATATATTTTATTTCAATTTTATATTTTATTTCAATTTTAATATATTATATATATAATTAACATCTACTTATTTCATATCTTAGGTATCTACATCGCCTTCTAATTGACAGGGACTGCAATGTTTATGGATTCTTAGACCCAGTGTCATGCTGCCTAATTTCTTGTTCAATCACAGTAAAGTCAGTGCATACATTGGCGACATAGTGGGAGGAAGTGATCCAAAAGACATATATCTGGCACCCTACTTATGGAATAGACATTGGCAGTTGCTCCTACTTCATCCTTCTAGGCATACTGTCGTATTCTTATGCTCTCTCCACGAGGACCCGCTGAAGGAGGTGGTGGCCTGTATCAATATGTAAGTAATTAATCTTCTATTTAATTTAATTTATAACATTTGCTTTTATTTTATTACATACATGATAAACATATAATTGACATGAATATTTTGTTTATGATAGCACGATGAAGGCATGTAGCATATCTTGCGCCAACGGGAAAAGTATGACTTCAAAGTCAAAAGCAAATCCTGAATTGATTAATCTCAAGGTTGCTAGTTTATTAAATAATAATTAATATTATAATTACTATATATATATATATATATATATATATATATATATATATATATATATATATAACTGACATTAAATTTCATTTCTTTTGTAGTCTCGTTTTCAGACAAATGGTTGGTTGTATGCCTATTATGTGATGCTTCTATATCAATTGATTTCTTTAATGTTTCCATATACACATCTTTTATCCTCTCCATGAGGTTATTAGTGGGGATAATTTTGATGGTTCTAGACTTAATTCTTGTTTTACTATTATTTTTTCCAAATCTTTTGATTTTAATAATTCTTCTAATTCTTTTCTTGTTATGCATTTATTCATTTCTTTATCTTCTAAAAGATTTTCTAATTGTTCAAGAATTTTTCTAATTTTTTTCAATATCTTTTATTTCATCTACTTAATTGTCTTTACTTATATTATTTAGCGTATCTTTTATATTATTTATTTATTTCACTTTGTACTTTTTCTATTCTATTATAAGTATAATTTGTAATTTTATTGATATTTTCTATTTGTTGGATAATATTTTTATTAGTCTCTTTCATTATTTTTTTTATTCCTTCGAATTTTATTACTATTTTTTCGGATAAACCCATTATTTTATTGTTTTATTATTATATTATTGTTTTTGTCTTTTTCTTATTTTGTGTTGTAATGGTATTTTCTTCGTTGACAGTGGTCGAAGGAGTTGTACAAATTTTCTTTCTCTTTTGGACGTTAAGACTGAGACATGGCACATGGAGCTCTGCAACAATGGGTTCTTTCGTATCAATATGCATCCAAGTTGAAAATGACACATATGACCAACTAGCTAGCCAGCCTGTTAATTAAATTGTATAAGAGAAACACTTGTACGTAGTCATCTTCAAACTACAATCATTAATAGCTGAAGATGGACCAGGACAAGAAAAGATCTGACATGTTTTGTCTGATATGATCAAAGTTCTATTATTTGCACAATTTATTTATTTAATTAATACTTATACTATAATCTCATACATCAAGACACATATTTATATATTTTTCTCTCTAATTAATTCATAAGACAAAAGTTGTCCCCATACAATCTCCCCAAAAACACGCAAATATTTTTGAGAAGTGCTAGAGATAGACACATTTGTTTTGAACACGAGAATAGCAAACCAATCTCTACCACATCTTATATATATAAACTACAAATGAAGAAGTGTGGGAGTACGGTTGTAATAAAAACATGCAAGCAGCAACAAATGTTTATTCAATTCGTAAGGATATGGCTCATAATCCATGAGATTGTGAGTTCGAATCCCACTATCAATATACGGACCTCGTAGTACGTAATTTATAAGTATCTCTGTAAGCGCTTTTTGAACCCTAAGGCTTATTCCGACCCTGATGAATCATCGGGACCCAACTCACCTAAACTTTATTTTATCAAAAGAAAAAAACATGCAAGCATATGCATATAATAGAAGTCATGATGACTTAAAACCTTACATAAATTCATCTATTTAACCTCTTCTAGAGATGAAGAAGCATTGGGAACATGACCAGTGTTTGCATTTTCTTTATTGGACTTGCTATCATCCTGGTATTGCTGATACACATATGATATAAAGCCCCAAACAGATAGCACCAAAGAGATGATCTTAATCCCCTGCATTTTGTCTTTAAAGAATATCACAGCTAATATAGGAATAAAAGGCAGACACAAAACCCCAATAGCATTAGAAAATAGGGAAGACACCTCAAAAATCAGTCCCACACAACCGATATTAGTGAGTTGCCAAAGTGTCGCTGTGAAAATCAGATTCAGCAGATAAGATGCCTTTCCCATCTCATACTCCTCCATTTCATTTTTCAAACCCTTCCATTCTCCGCTAGCAAAAAGTCCAACCAGGATAACAAAGGTAGCTACAACCGACTGACCTATTATCATTTCCAAGATCACTTGGAAAGTTTCCCTTTTCAAAACCTTTCTGAAAATTAACTGTGTAAGGGAAAGCACCAGTCCATAACCAGCAGATCCAGCAATTGTGCATATGAATCCAATCACATAATTTTTCTTGGACACGTGTGTGGAACTTGATGATTCATTTTGAAGCACAAGGAGGGTGGAGGAAATGGTTAAAAGGACAAGAGAGTTTATTATGTAAGGTGTGAACTTGAGTGAATTGAGAAAGTAGGAGAAGAAAGCATTAAATGCCAACTGAGATGAGCAAATGAGTGAATAAGTAGAGACTGGGAGGAAACGAAGCCCAACTGAATATAAATAACAATCAAACGCTACCATTAGGCCAATGGAGACATAGACAAAAGCTTTCTTTGAAGCAGATGGCTTATTTGTATCAATGCTATTTGTGGTGACATTATTTTTAGGTGCAGAGATGATGAAATAATAATAAGGCAGCAGAATAGGGAAGCCTACAAGTTGAACAAGTGTCCCCAGCCATTTACTCCTTCCACCTTTCTCGTAGTACAATCTTCCCAAGAGTGTTGCAATTGACTGGCCCAGCAACATCAGTGCGGCATAGAAGGCTATTCGTAACCAGCGACAATATTCTTTTTCCCTTTTGATTACCGATTGATTCACTTGACTGGGAAAACTATCACCCTCCAATGGATTTGTTTCTTTGACTACTCCATCAGATGCTACAAAATCATACCAAATGATCAATTACATCGACTTAGATATATAATGAGTCATTAATTGGACAGAGCTATTATATGCTACTGATTTGTTTTCAAAAGAACTCCTTATAATTATATATATATATATATTTTTTTTTTTTATGAAATTATAATTATATATATTAATTGAGCAATTAGTTCCGATTAACCATAAAAAATAGAACCGGATTTTTCCATCATATACATACAAAACACTTAGACATGCTTTCCATGGAAAGGATTTTAAAACATAATCACAGCTAGACATAAATAGTTGAGGTTATTGTGATGACAAAAGACAGTGTAATAGGAAAGCTAGCATACATATAGACACTAAATTTAAGCATTGTGACTAAGAATTTCATAATAGAACTGATCTTTGTCTTTTTAAATATAGAAGCTGAAAATATGGCTTACACATTATGCGAAGTTGCACTTCTTGAGGTTCTCCCATGTGGAAGGTGAAAGAAGTTTTAGAAAGTAGGCACGGGAAGTAGAGGGAATAGCAGAAAGAGGAAGAGAGCGAGAAGGTGGGGGGCAGGGGTAGCTTTGATCTGTAGAAAATATTGCAATTCAATCATATGTACATATATAATCATCATAAATATATATTAGGGCTCTCTGTTAACAATTTAAAGGATCAATATGAAACTTATTTAAAACATAAGGGACTAGGAGTTAGCATCGTTATTGACTTTATTGACGAGGAGGACTATATTGTGTTAACAGAGACAAGTTAAGGGACCAAATTGAAACTTTTAAAAGTTAAAGGACCAAGTTGAAACTAAAAAATAAGTTTACATTGTAAGTGTAAAGTTTTTTATATTGTCAACTAATCATAAATGATGATATAAGTAACATTAAAGGTGGTCAGGATAAAATTCAAACAATTTTTATGTTGAGTAAATTTTTTATTGATTGACGCTATAAAAAATATTGACGCTAACGGTGCGTACAAATTAAATCCTAAAATAAAGTTTAATATCATATTTATTAATGAATTAATTGATATGAACTATCACTATAAAGATTTTTTTATATTGTCAATCATTCATAAATCATAAATTATCACATCATTGGAAAAGGTTTGAGTCTTATAATTTGTGATGGAAACCCTTAAAAGTCATTCATACTATAATTTGTGATTGATTGATATAAAAAACTATACACTAAAAAAGCACAGCAATTAAACTTTCTTATCAAAATGCTTTAAAAAAAAAAAAAAAACTTTATTGATATGTATGATAGGTTTTTTTTTTTTTTGACACAGATATGTATGATAGTTTAAATAAGTTTAGTAAGTTTTATATTATTATTCATAAACGTTAAATCGATATTATAATGATTTTATATTACAAACGCGTCGGTGTGAAAAAAAGAGCTTAAAAGAAGAAAAAAAAGTTAAAGCAATTTTAAGACTCCATTTATCAATATGTATAGTAATTGAAATAAGATTTATCACTTTAATATTTGGATTAATACTATCAGTATAAAAAGTTTTACACTAACATCCACTAAATTTTGACATACATGCTTTTAAATGATGTTGTGTCTATGTAAAAATCTTTTACACTGAAGATGCATACAAATTAAACTCTTAATATTTTTGTTCTTAAGCTTACAATATCGACGATATAATAATAGGACATTACATATGTTACATATTCTCTAATCACATCTTTGGGACTCGGGCGAAGAACCTTAACTGTGGCTAAGCACCCGAGATGAGATTAGTCTTATAGCGGGTCCAAAGGATCTAAACTTGTGAGATACTCCGTGGACCCATTGGGGAGCCAAAGACCATAATTACAGTGGGTTCCTACCAAAAAATGGATAATATTATGTGCAGAATATTTTTATTATATTAATTCTTGCTTTTTACTCACTTTGCTCAACAACTTTTTAAAAAATATCATGCTTTCAATTATTTTGTCTATATAATATCTAAATTATTATAATAATTTTTTAAAAAAATAAAATAAAAATATTTTTAAAATAGACATATTTAAGCACAAGAATGAAGATAAAATCTTTCTCTATCTTTTTAATGATGATAGAGGTTGGAATTAAAATCTGCATACTTATTAATTGTGATACTCTCTACCCCGCATGTATTCAAAACACGTAAAAGCAATAAAAAGATAAAGATAGAAAACATATACATATTATATCATAATAATAAAAATCAGGCAGAGGCTGCCGCATTGTATAACTTTTCAAACGTGGAAATATAAAACATGTTTTTAAAAGGAAACATAATATAAATGAAAACATAAACGAAACCCAACCCCCGATGTCACATTACAGAGCTAGTATAACCGTATTCCAAACATTCGTATAAACAAACTAAACTAAACGAAACTAAACTACGAGTAGCGGCTCCTCAGAGTCACTCCTCAGCAAGTTGCTCACCGTCCTCTGTATAACCAAAAAATACATGCAAGCAAACAACAGAAAACGGGGAGTAAGACCATATTTATAAACATAACGGCAACAGGATAGTTGGTAAGATGAACATACAACAACCAACACATTATACATCATCATACCAAAACAAAAAATATATATCACAACATATCACATACATCAATTATATAATACAATACGACTCACTACAACGAATGTATGTGGATCCATCTATACCGGCCATATGACTTCGGAGTTACATATCCAATTTAGCCAAAAAGCACCAACATCGGGGCAATCCACCTTACCTTGAGTGGACCCCTAAGACAGTCGACGCACCATATACACCACCATAGGGGGTCGGATCACTTAGATCACCGCGGACAGCCAGATCGCCTTACTCTCGGGCGACCTCCCCTATGTCATACCTCCCCCTAAAACTTCATGCATGATGCATGCATACAAACAAACAACCGTTTGTCCACCACCTCCATCAACACCATTTATTATGGCTTAACGTCTTTGGCCAATAAGCACCAAAGTTAACGTCATCTTTAATCTTTGGGCAGAAGGGTTAAAGAACCCTTGCTAAGTTTCCTAGGGTATTCAAGGATCAAATCTATTGGTCTTAACTACACCTTCTCTCATCAGCTTCATTATGTTAAGCCTCTAAAATGTCTGTGTGCATTTTCCTAAGTTTTGATGAAAACTAAACATTGGTTAATGATTTAATTAACCTACTTTGTGGTTGCTAACCTGTCTACTTAGTGTACAGATCATAAAATAGCAAAACTCGCATGTCTGTCCACTTGAATAACAACTTGTCTGGATAAGCAAAAGTCAACCCGTTTGCTGACTAGGATTGTTGACTTTCTACAAATCAATTTCAACCTGTCTCTACCCTGCTCTCATACTCGTCTAAGGTTCTTTGTTAAGAACTCGAGTACACGAAGCTTTTGGAAGCTGTCCCCTCATGCATAAGACTTTGAATCTCTCTCTCACGCTTATCAAGAAATTCAAAAGGTTACTCTCTCAAGCAACCTAGGAAGTCAGAGACAAACTTCCAGTTAAAGAATGTTTCCAACATACTTTATTCCCTAGTACTCTCGGTTATTACACAAGAAGGTAAATATACTCTCCAAAGTACAAAAGCATTCTGCACAACTCTGATTTGGCTACTACACGATGCATAAAGCCATGATTCTTCATGTTAGAGTACAACCAACGTCTCCATTGCATTAATGGCTGCCCAGAACGACTCTATTGCATTTAATGAAGCTCTTCTTAAAGCCATCGTTGTAAGGAATGTCTCTAACGGATATTAAATGTTTGAAGGCTATAAATACAGAAGTCATTAAAGATGAACACATAAAAGATTACAAAGCATTAAAGATCCATTACTCTGTTCATTCTTTCTATCTGTATTCTTCAATCATTTGAAGTTATTACGCAGTCTTTCCTAAGTCTACATTTAATCCACTCTCTGAGTGTTAGTGAAAGATCTGTTTGTCTGATTGTATTTATTACAAACAAACTTCTTAAAACAAACCTGTTTGAGCCTGAAGAGGCTAGGTGAGCAAAGAATACTTGTCTTTGAGCCTGAAGAGGCTAGGTGAGCAAAGAATACTTGTCTTGGAGCCTGAAGAGGCTAGGTGTGCAAACAATACTTGGAGTCTGTAACCTGATCAGTTATAGTGGATAAAACTTGGTGCTGCCAAGGATTGGACGTAGCTCTTTGTGTTAAAGAGTGAACCAGGATAAACAACTGTGTTAATCTCTCTTCCCTTAAACTCTTTAGTTGTTTTGGTTATATATCATTTGCATTCTAACTAAGGGGTTAAAAATGTGTATATCAAGCTTATTTTTCATCTGCGTGATTGCGTGATTTTCTGTGAAAATATACCAAACAGGTGACCTGTCTATGTAACTTATTTTACACCTGTCTGAACCTAGTTTCTGTGTGCGAAAAGTTTTCAACTTTATTTTAATTTCTGATAAACACAATTCAACCCCCCTTCTCGTGTTTATAGTTGTCTATTTCAGTTGGTATCAGAGCTCAGCCTCTGGGTTGAGCATCTAACAGTGTAGAGGTAAAAGGTCCTGAAGAATAGACATGACTGCTGGAGCTAGTGGGAGTCACCAGACTGACAGAGCTTCCTTAACCAAACCTCCATTCTTCAATGGAGAAAACTACAACTATTGGAAAGATAGATTTCAATGGTTCATTCTATATACAAACTCTGATCTCTGGGATGTCATCACAGATGGTTCATTCATTCCTAAAAATGAAGACAACACTGACAAGCCAAAAGCTCAGTAGACCCCTGCAGAAAAGACAAAGTGAGAGCTGAATCACAAAGCCAGATACAACATTTTTTGTGTTCTCAGTCCTGACGAATTTGAAAAGGTTTGTGCCTGTGATTCTGCCAAAGAAATATGGGACACTTTAGCTGTCACACATGAAGGAATAGCCAAAGTCAAAGAATCAAAAATTGCCATACTTGTCAGAAAGTATGAACTGTTTCTCATGGAGGAAGGAGAATCTGTTGCTCAGATGATAGGAAGATTCCAAACTATCATCAATGGTCTAAAGTCTCTTGGCAAAGTTTACTCTAATGCTGAGAAGGTTGGAAAGATACTAAGGAGTCTACCTAAGTAGTGGAGACCTTTGGTAACTGCTATCTCTCAAGCCAAGGATCTTACTTCCTTGACTATGGATGAACTTCTTGGTACACTCACTGTTCATGAGCAAGAACTTGGAGATGAAATCACAACAAAGAAGGGCAAATCAATTGCTCTAAAGGCTAATCAAAAGTCTTCAAAAGCTTCTAAAGCTCTAAAGGTAGACGAGTCATCCAGTGATGCTGACCTGTCTGAACCCAAGGATTCTGAAAGTGATGAAGAATTATCTCTCCAAACCAGAAAGATAAAGCTTCTCTTACAGAAAAAGAAGTTCAGAAAGGATAAGACATTTAGAAGGTTCAACAAGGACAAGAACTTCAAAGAATCCACTTCAACAGACAAGAACTCAATTGTCTGCTATGAGTGCAAGAAGTCAGGTCACATCAAAGCTGAATGTCCTCAACAACCTGATCTAACCAAGACAGAACCTGAAGTTGAACCAGTCAGACATGTGGAGCAGACAAGTCAACAGATAAGTCAAGATCTTCATGATGACCTTAAAAGAGACTGAAAATTTAAAACTCATCATCCTAAGGATCTTATTATTGGGAATCCCTCAGAAAGAGTGAGAACCAGATCTACTTTAAAAGAATCAAGCAATGTGGCCTTCATGTCAGAAATAGAGCCAAAGCACATTGAAGAAGCTCTTGATGATGAAAGCTAGATTCTTGCTATGCAAGAGGAACTCAACCAGTTCACAAGAAATGATGTTTGGACGCTTGTCTCCAAGCCCAAAAACAAGTCTGTCATTGGAACAAGGTGGGTCTTTAGAAACAAATTGGATGAGGATGGCAAAGTTGTCAGAAATAAGGCAAGGTTAGTAGCTCAAGGCTATAACCAACAAGAAGGTATTGACTATACTGAAACCTTTGCACCTGTAGCTAGAATAGAAGCTATTCGCATTCTAATGTCATATGCTGCGCAACACCAAATCACTCTCTTTCAAATGGATGTGAAAAGTGTTTTTCTCAATGGTATAATTGAAGAAGAAGTATATGTTAAACAACCCCCAGGTTTTGAAGATACTGATAAACCAAATCATGTTTCTAAACTTAAAAAGGCATTATATGGTTTAAAACAAGCACCTAGAGCATGGTATGATAGATTAAGCTCTTTTCTCATGCATAATGGCTTTACTAGAGGACAAGTAGAAACTACTCTGTTTAAGAAAAGTTCTAAAGAGAACTTCATTATAGTCCAAATATATGTTGATGATATTATTTTTGGAGCAACTAATGAAAAGTTGTGCAAGGACTTTCCAAGCTGATGCAAGCAGAATTTGAGATGAGCATGATGGGAGAGTTAAAGTTCTTCCTTGGTTTACAAATCAAACAGACAAGTGATGGAATCTACATCCATCAACAAAAGTATATCAAGGAGATGCTTAAGAAGTACAAAATGGAAAGTGCTAAACTGATGAAAACTCTCATGGAAACCAATGCAAAACTAAGTAAAGATGATGAAGGTAAAAAGGTAGACCAAACTGTCTACAGAGGTATGATTGGATCTCTAAACTTCAAGCAGACCTGATATTCAATTTAGTGTCTGTATGTGTGCTAGATTTCAATCTAACCCAAGAGAATCTCATCTTAAAGCTGTTAAAAGAATATTTAGATATTTGCTTGGGACTACTAATCTTGGTTTGATATATTTAAGAACTAAAGAATACAGATTAGTGGGATTCTGTGATGTTGACTTTGCTGGAGACAGAATAGAAAGGAAAAGTACCAGTGAAGGATGCCACTTCATTGGAGCAAACTTAGTCTCTTGGTCAAGCAAAAGGCAGACAATCTTTCCTCTATCTACTGCTGAAGCAGAATACATCTCAGCTGCTAGTTGTTGCTCTCAACTCTTATGGGTAAAACATCAACTTGAGGATTACTCTATTTTTTAGCATAATATATCTGTATGGTGTGATAATTCCAGTGCTATTTGCTTGACTAAAAATCCAATTCAGCATTCTAAGGCTAAGCATATAGAAATCAAACATCACTTTATAAGAGATTATGTTCAGAAAGGTATCTTTGATATTAAGTTTGTTAAAACTGAAAATCAATGGGCTGATATTTTCACTAAACCCTTAGCAGAAGAAAGGTTTTTGTTTATTAGAGATAATTTAAACATGCATTGCATTGTTGAATAAAATGTCTGAGTTTTTGAACTGCCTATGCTACCTGTCTTATGGTTTTATATCACCTGTCTGTGATTACCTGTCTGACTCTGCTGAGTCACTGTGCTGAAACTCAACAGTTTTATTAAAATGGTTATTATTTATTTAATACAATTTATTAATCTGAAGCTAATCATGTGCACGGCAGTTTTAATCTCGAAACCATGTTTTCATTATGTCTTAAGTGGGCGCTACAGTTCCCCACAAGAATTGTGCCATTTTGAATTAAAAATGTTTTATTTCTCTCTCCTGCCTTTATTGCTATAAAAGGCAAACATTCAGAAAGGTTCAAACTTTACCTTTTCAAATCCCTTAAGCTGTTCTATCTTCGTCTTTGTCTTCTCTTCTCTAAAACCCTTCTCTCTTCCAAATCCTCGTAACCTCTTCTCTGAACAATGGCATCTTCAAAGCGTCTTTCTTCAAAAGAAATTGCTTAGAAATACGAGATGAGAGTGGCTGATGTTGAGAAAATTCTTCCTGGCAAAACAGTTGACCTCCAGCAAATGAAGAAATGGGGTATGGATGTCACTGAAGAGTTGGAATACTCTAAGTGGACTGCTTTCTTTGACATCAAGGAGCTTGTTCATCCCAAGCTTGTCAGAGACTTCTGGAGGAATGCTATGGTCATCACCAGCGTGCTTGATGGAACTAAGAGTTTTAAGGCTCAAATGTCTGACACAATCCTTCTTTCCCTATTGGCTCTTTGGAGTTAGCCACAAGATGTCCAAGGATTGGAACTGCTTTCAAAACTGATTAGGAAGATCAGGTAGGAGCTGAAAATGTAAACATTGCTGTTTATGGTGTTCCAAATCCTGAGAGCAAGAAGCCTATCAGCATGGTACCCAAGTGCAGGTTCCTGCACAAGCTGCTGTTGGAGTGTGTGATGCCAAGGAAAGGATCACGAGACAATGTGACCAAGATGGATAGATTTGATCTGTACCACTTGATTCACAAAATCAAGGTAGACATCAATGATCTCATCTACATGTACCTTGAGTCTCTGATCAAGAGGACCAACATGCAAACCTATCCCTATGGAATGCTGTTGACAAGGGTGTTCAGGAACAAGCTGTTTGTTCCAACTGATGTTCACTTTGTGGACATGTCTCTTCTCATTGACAGGAAGGTCCTGTCTATGATGGGGATTGAAGGAATCGCTCTGAAGAAGAAGAAGAAGAAGAAGAAGAAGAAGAAGAAGAAGAAGAAGAAGCAGCCTACTGCTGAGCAGAAGCAGAAGGGGAAAATAGAAGAGCCAGTGGACTCTACTGGTGAATCAGAAGTTCCCATCTCTGAGAGAATCTGGAAACCTGCTGGAAAAGTAGCTAGACAAGACCAGAGGCCTGAGGAACCTTCAGCTTCTGAAGAATCTGCTGAGACAGTTGAGCCTCTCAGGTTCAAGCTGAAGAAACCCTCTCCCAAGAGGAAGATAAGTGAGGCTGGGAAATCTGTTGGTACTCCTGCACAACCCAGCAAAAAGAGAAAACTGGTGAAGACCTTTACCAAGGTCAGACGAGTGGAGTCTGAACCTAGTAAAGAGGAAGCATCAGCTCAGGGGGAGCAGACAACTCCACCCTTGGAGGAGCCAAAAGAGAAGAAACCTCTTGATTTGGGAATTATTCCCAGAAAAAGAAGGTCAGGCTACCCAATGCCTTTAGTGGCTCAAGCTAGAAGGGAAGAAATCCCTGTAGAAGGACCTGTTGCTGTAATTGCTGCTGCTGCAACTTCTGCTGACCTGTCTGATGGGACTCAGACAGTTGTTCATCCTGAAGCTGCTGCTTTGTTCCCTTCAAGGAAGAAGCCAAGGCTCTTTGAAGATAAGTGTTTCACTTTTCCCTCTGCACCATCCTCTCCCCTTCACCAAGGTATCCCTAATTCTGCTGTCTCCTCCCCATCTGCTCTTTTTGTTAAACCTCTGTCTGTTGCCTCTCCTTTTCCATCACCTGTCTCCTCTCAGCCCACCCAAACATCTTTTGATGTTGTGTCTGATATGTGTCAATACACAGTTGTTCATAAGGACTCAACTCCCATAGAACAATCTGGCATATCATCAAGACTTTTTGTGAGTGATCTGCAATCTATGATGACTGCAAGTGTCTCTCACTTATCTGTCATTCCTTCTCCTCCACCTCACATTCTTAACCCTTGTAGGGAAATTTTCTCCTATCCCCCTATCGTTCTGTTCATTAGAACATTGGAAGGATCTCACTATCCTGCCTCTATTGTAATGTTACCTAATAGGTCTAGGTATTTCTTTCTCTTAGTAACAGGGTCAAATTCGTTTTTGTCATATAGACTCTCTCTTACCCCTACCTCCATCTGTCTTAGCTAACCAACCTCTTCCCCCTCCTATACAAATTAGAGTCACTCGTCTAACTCTATGTGAAAGACTCTCCTGTGTCTTTCCTTCTCTTGATACTGACCTAGTCAGAATCAAACCTTTGTTTAAATTAGCTTTTCTCCCTTTCTTTTATTTCAGAACCATTCATCAGTATATCTTTCCCCGTGTCTCCTCACTCTTCTCTGTACCTAAGGTACCCCCAGTATTAGCCTTACCCTGGTATCCAAACCTGTCTACTGCTTCAACCAGCCTGTCTACAGAAGCCTCCTCTTCTCAGATGGTGGACTTATATAGCTTCAATCTGCTTAAAGCTGAGCTTGAAGAAGTTAGAAGACAATTGGATGAAGAAAGGCATGCGAGGCTGCTTCTAGAAAAGAGAGTTGACTCTCTGTTTTTTCTTTTTAGTCAGTCTAGGTAGCTGTTTCTGTAAAAACTGCCTTGTACATAAGAAGCTTATGATGAATGAAAATCATATTTATGTTATCTTTTCTTCTTTTTACTGTTTTCTGTATGTTTCTTTTTGTTGTTGACAAAAGGGGGAGAAAGTATAAGATGATTAAGATAAAGATTTCTAAGATAAAGTTAAAATTGAACTTTTGATCTTTGATCTTTTGAACTTAGGCTGCATATTTCTCTGATATTAATATTAACTTGTACTCAAGTGCACCTGTCTGCACATTTTATCTGGTGTAGAAAATTTCAACCTGTCTGAATTCTGTTATCTTTTGAGTTGATATTTTCTAAGGTTTATTAAATCATCTGAATGTTTGTCATCATCAAAAAGGTGGAGATTGTTAAGTCTCTAAAATGTCTGTGTGCATTTCCCTAAGTTTTGATGAAAACTAAACATTGGTTAATGATTTAATTAACCTACTTTGTGGTTGCTAACCTGTCTACTTAATGTACAGATCATAAAATAGCAAAACTCACCTGTCTGTCCACTTGAATAACAACCTGTCTGGATAAGCAAAAGTCAACCCTTCTGCTGACTAGGGTTGTTGACTTTCTACAAATCAGTTTCAACCTGTCTCTACCCTGCTCTCATACTCGTCTAAGGTTCTTTGTTAAGAACTCGAGTACACGAAGCTTTTGGAAGCTGTCCCCTCATGCATAAGACTTTGAATCTCTCTCTCACGCTTATCAAGAAATTCAAAAGGTTACTCTCTCAAGCAACCTAGGAAGTCAGAGACAAACTTCCAGTTAAAGAATGTTTCCAACATACTTTATTCCCTAGTACTCTCGGTTATTACACAAGAAGGTAAATATACTCTCCAAAGTACAAAAGCATTCTGCACAACTCTGATTTGGCTACTACACGATGCATAAAGCCATGATTCTTCATGTTAGAGTACAACCAACGTCTCCATTGCATTAATGGCTGCCCAGAACGACTCTATTGCATTTAATGAAGCTCTTCTTAAAGCCATCGTTGTAAGGAATGTCTCTAACGGATATTAAATGTTTGAAGGCTATAAATACAGAAGTCATTAAAGATGAAGACATAAGAGATTACAAAGTATTAAAGAGCCATTACTCTGTTCATTCTTTCTATCTGTATTCTTCAATCATTTGAAGTTATTACGCAGTCTTTCCTAAGTCTACATTTAATCCACTCTTTGAGTGTTAGTGAAAGATCTGTTTGTCTGATTGTATTTATTACAAACAAACTTCTTAAAACAAACATGTTTGAGTCTAAAGAGGCTAGGTGAGCAAAGAATACTTGTCTTTGAGCCTGAAGAGGCTAGGTGAGTAAAGAATACTTGTCTTGGAGCCTGAAGAGGCTAGGTGTGCAAACAATACTTGGAGTCTGTAACCTGATCAATTATAGTGGATAAAACTTGGTGCTGCCAAGGACTGGACGTAGCTCTTTGTGTTAAAGAGTGAACCAGGATAAACAACTGTGTTAATCTCTCTTCCCTTAAACTCTTTAGTTGTTTTGGTTATATATCATTTGCATTCTAACTCAAACTTATTTTTCATCTGTGTGATTGCGTGATTTTCTGTGAAAATATACCAGACAGGTGATCTGTCTGTGTAACTTATTTTACACCTGTCAGAACCTAGCTTCTGTAACACCATGTTTTATTTAAAACGGATTAACTGTATAAAAATGAGGATTTTCAGAAAATTTTCGAAATAACCTCTTTAAAAATGGAGCTTTGCATGACGTCAAAACAACACCTGATAAACAGTTGATAAACTTAAAACTTCCTCAAGTAAAAACTTGCTCACTGGTCTTACATCAACTGCCAGGATAGAAAATGAATAAAATTCCATTTATACACTAGAAACTTAAAATAGATAAATACAACAGTCCCAAATGAATTTTTAAAAGTACATGAAATAACTACATACGATGAGTTTTCGAAAACTAAGTAAGCTTATAAATTTTCTAATGATTGCTAAAATAAAACATAATAACATTTTCCAAATACTTTAAACAGACACAACTCCAAATATATAACATATTACACACGATATCAAAGCTCTGAGTCTTCATTTTTTCTTCTGTCATTCCTTATCTCCTTTAGGCTCACCGGATGAACTAATTGTTGCCAACCAGGAACAAAGAGAAGAAAAGATACAAATAGAAGAGGTAAGATTCTACAATAGGCTAGGAATGTAGATATGGGCATGCAGGAAAACAAACAAGCATTCAAGTGGATAAATATATACATAAACAGATACATTTATAAAATATATATATAATTTCAGAAAAAGGTCGAGACTCGAATGCATGCCTAGGACTAGACCTAACTCTGCTCCATGGAGACTATTGTTGTCATAGTGTTCTGTCAGGATAGCATTCAGGTAATATGCGTAAACAACTCGGTGCACAATTCCCAAATGGAGTACGCTAACAGCCATCTCCGCGGTCCTTTCACACGAGAGTACTTAACATCTGAATAGTATTTAGTTCGGTGGAGTGTCAAGATAGCCCTGCTGTCCAGGTCTCCACCGGTGCAGCGCAGCTGTACACTGAACCATTGGCAGGATCCACGCCTGACTATCCCCAAGGTCTCCGTGGCCCCCACACAGTCCCCCAATATCCTATGAATAGGTGTCTATGCTTCCAGAACGACAACGACTATGATTAGGTTGGAATGTTGTCCGAAGACAAACAAAGCAGGAACTAAAAGTTCCAAAGCGCTGGTATCAATTTAAAAAGAGTTATTGTTAAGAATTAGGCTCGAATAGACCATTAACCAAAATATTATTCCTGACTCAAAATTATTTTGACACTTCAAATTCATTTGAGCATACTTAGGCTAAAATTAAGTATATCATCATATTTAGAATTAACATATGATACTTAAGATCAAAATACAAACCGAAGGATAAAATCATCAAAAGACAAGATTTTGAAAGTCTTTAACTTTCCAACATTTGGTCTATTCCTTTCATTCCAAAATAACATATATCATATTAACTTCGAGGCCAAGACAACAAAACATGAATAAGGATAAACCTTAAGATTGAATTCACAAATTCAATAAATAAGAAATTGATACCAACTAATAATAATATTCCAACACCTCCCGAATCAAGTTCGGAAAACAAATGCACATCACAAAAAGTCCCTAAGCGACTTAACGATTATACTGATAGGCTTACACTTAGAGCCTAATTATAACGAACCTTACCCAAAAATTCGCAAGGGAGACGGCGTCGTAAAAACTAGATAATTACTTTGCTAAAACAATATAGCAAATGGAGGTGTGAAGTCCATTTAAATATGTCATCGGCAAACAATTAAGAGCAAGCAATCATACTAAGAATTCTTTCAATAGAAGATCTTAAGCAATTATACTAAAATCAATCTTCACTTATATGCCATATTTATGAACAACCTTCTTCAACCTTTAAAATACTCAAATATTCCTTAGAACAACTGGAAGTTTTATACTTCATTCTAAATCCGAATTCAACATCATCAAGATACGACCCTAAACTCATCTCCTATCAATTAATTTAGATCAACAACTAAATATCAAACAACTTATTTCCCCTAATATCTCGTATATTGAAAATCCCTTAAAACTACTCTAAGTCACTCTAGAACTTATCCAATTTAATTTAAGGAGCTTAATGTCCTTCAAAATTAGAATGTTACGTCATAACTAATCTAAGCCACATCATATCTCCATCAATCATCATCTTATTGCATAAAGTTATCAAAATTAGAAGCGTCATACGTACCTTACATTATTTCTAAACTTAAGTCCTCATTTAATAATTATATTCTGATTCTTTTTGACAATTCCTTCATCCAAAAATTCATTTTCCACAATGGCATAACTTATCCTCAGTAAACAACTATGACTATTATTCTCCACTTTGCTTTCTGATCATAATGAATATATACCCACTTACAGTCATTCAATCTCTAAAGAGAACTTCCAGCCTTTGAATCCTCCCAAGGGCCCCTATGGTCTCCATCAAATTAATCCTTATTCCAACATTCCCTATTTCTTAAACTATAGGAGACAAAATCAATACCTAAGGCATCCAAGATTTCCACATCAAGAAATTCTTCCATGCTATCAAACTCAAACACCTAACATAATTCCTGCTATATTTCACCTAGTACAATCTAATCCCAACAATTATAATATCGAGAATAAGCACCAACAGCAGAAAATAGATAATCATCATACAATAATCACTCATACAATCAGTCCAGGAATTTATAAGAATTCCTCACACAACATCAGATAATGTCATCATCACACAAACCACATAATTCACACAGGTAATCAACACAATTATAATCAGGTAATATATATATAATAATAATAAACCCCATATAATTTCCTAAACAGATATCTTAAACCCGCATCAAAACCCACACTACACCTAGAGTATTATCTTCCCCCACCTGACATGACGTTCTGGTTTCCTTTGACGCTTCACGGCACGCACATGTAACTCCTGTCAGTTCCCAGAAAGCAATTCTTGCTTCCTTAGAGCAAGCACCAACACGAAAAACATCCCAGAGCGACGATCCAAGCATAGAAACAACCAGACAAATCACCAAATTAATTACGTAGCATCAACACTACAAATATAATTCACTAACATATTTAATTTCTCAAAATCACATTGATTTAAAACAAAACAGATTTGGGGTTTTTAGGTTCATGAAGAAAATTGGGGAAAATTCAAATTAACAAGAGATTGACAAAATTGGTTTAGGGAAACACTTAATCATGCTCCCAATTGCATAAAACATCAATTAATGTCAAGAATTAAAATCTGAAATCAAACCTAGGGTTAGGGTTTGAGGAAAAATTGGGGGTTTTTGAAAATGAACAAAGGAAAGTGAGAAATCGCTCACCCAAAGGAAGGAAGAAGATGACAATGGCAAAGGTGGTTCTGTGAGCTCCGGTGCGGAGGCGGACGGCGGTGACGCGGCTGACAGCGGCAGTTCGGTGTTCTTATAACAACCAAGAGCCAAGAGAGAAAAAGAGTAAGTTCAAGGAAGGAAGAAGAAGCTAAGATGGAGTCACATGGTGGAAAACCACCATAGAAGGCGGTGGCCGGAGCTTACCGCGGTGGAGGCGTGATTTCGCGCGAGAGAACGGCGGTTCCACACAAGACAGGGACGGCACGGTCTGAGCTCGAACCTGACGTGGTGGTCACGCGGCGGTCCGAGCGGTGGATGGGGCGGTGGCACGATTGAACCAGGACGAACCAGACTTGGTGGTCGTCCTCCTCCCTTCGAGTGGCGGCCGGAGACGCTCCTAAGGTGGCGGTGGTCACGGTTGTGTATGGGTGAAGGAGGGAGAAGAAGATGAACTTCGAAGTTTAGAGAGAAATGTGAGATGAAGGAAGGAAGATGGGTCTGCAAATGAAAAAGGAAGAGAAAGAAAGAAGGAAAAAAAAATGAATGGAAAGGAAAGCGTCGACGTGCGTGGCTTCTAAGCCAGAGAAAGAAAGGCAATTTTATTTACTTTTGGTGTGAGTAGAATTTGAGTGATTAAAATTGAATCTAGAAAAATAAAATAAAATTTGGCACTTGCATCTAAAAATAAAGAGGGCTAAATCTAAATCTTCAATATTTTAATTAGAGTAGAGATTGATGGTTGAATTGATCAACCAAGGAAATCGATGATACAAGATTAATCCCCGATTACTTTTAAACTAACATATTTTCAAATCTAAAATTTAATAGAGTAAAATCTAAACATATTTCTTTCAATCATATCATTTAAAATATTTTTCTAAACAGATAATAATAGTGACAATAGGGTAATATTATTGTCTATCAAGCGTGCATACACTACAATAATTAATGCACCAAACAAAAACAGTTTGATAAGTAAATAAAATCAAATAAGTTGAAACACATAAAAATAAATATCTAACTGATTAATAAAACTAGTTATCTAATAAACACATATATAATTTTCGGGATGTTACATTACTACCCCTCTTACAAAATTTCGTCCTCGAAATTTGATATATCTCAAAAGAGATATGGATACTACCCCCACGTTTTCACCTGGATATTCCGCATAGCAAATTCAACGATGATGATCTTAGAAACTTTGACTAAGTAGTCGACTTTCCTTGAAGTTCTTTCACCAGTCGGTCTAATATCTTAACAGGAAAAAGTCTCATAAAACTAATCCCCTTCTAACTGTACTAGGTTATGGTTGATAACCACGAAAGATCACAAAAACATTTCCACATCTAGGAAAAATGGACCATCATAGGCGTTTGAAAAGATGGTGAAATTAGTCAATAAGTGATAAGCCTTATCGATCAAACGATATGACAAGGCATTAGAGATTGAGAAAGAAAACTTGGCAAAAGAAACTTGTAGGCTTTACTTTCACAATAAAGTATAGAAAGGTAAATGAATATCCAATATGCAAAAAGAGTCTTCAATAGGTTCCTGAGTGTAAAAATGTCGTCACACTTTTTACAAACATGACCCTACTAAAGTCCATTCTTCCACAAGGACATCCACTAGATTAGAAAGTCAAAAGATGAATAGATTCTAACACAAGGAGAAATCATTCTTAATACAAGACAGTTATCAAAAGATGATTTAAAGGAGGAACAGTCTGCCTTAAAAAGAAATCAGACTAAGTCACATCTAACAAGAATAGAGGTGACTAGAATAAGTTTACTAAGAAATTCTAGTTTCCAGAAATTTACATACATTACGACCCAAGAAAAATAGTCATAATTGATTTCAAATCAAGATGGAAACAAGTAAATTAACATATAACCATAATATTGGTCATTTCAATTGTATACAATCACAAGAAACAAGTGCATGAGTAATAGCTTGCTAATCGAATGAAAGGAAAATCTAAACAAGCTATAGTAACAAAATGAAACTTTGAAAGTAGAAGTCACTTGTATCAGAAACATAGAAACAGACAAAACCCATGATCTCACGCAATAAAGTGAAATGAAAGAATAATTACCGAATGAAATGGGTATCACAAATAAAGACTTAGTTGTGAGACACTTATCTTGTCTAAGACCTTCAGATTAAGTAATCTCGGTTCCAAAAATTGTATAGCCACAAAGCTACATATATTATGACCAAGAAGATAGTCATAACAGATTTTCAAGGAAAGATGAGAATGATCCAATCAACGGATACTATCAATTCAATTAACTCAAGTGTTTAATACAACAATGAGTATTTGGAAGCAGGAGAGCAAATTCTCACGTATAAGGAATCCATTTGAGCAAGTTAAAATAACAGACTAGCACGACCAATCAAAGGGACATGGTAGATTTCAAATCAAAGGGGAGATAGTCAAATCAACTCGTAATCATAATATTGGACAGTATGATTGTCTAATACAACCATAAGAATTAAAGAAACGATTGTCAAATTACAAGTACTTATAGGGTAGCTCCAAATGAACTAAGCAGAAGAATATAAATCTTGAGGGTATAAAAGAATCAACTTGCATAAGAAATGCAGAAACTGAGAAATTTAATAATCTAGCACGATTGCATGAGGTGAAGGTATGATCAACAAAAGAACTGGATAACAGTACAGTTAAAAGTTTCTTAGTCATGAGACACTCACTAGAGGTCCAAGATTCAGATTGACTTGCCTTGAAGAACACGAGTCCTTCCAAATACGCTTAGTTTGATGTGTTGTTCCTCGGTCGAGATTATTATCATGCCCTCAAGATTTCCCCCAATGAGTCCTTAATTACTATAAGAGCAATTAGTGAAACTCACATCACGAGATAAATCTCATGAACCTATAGCTAGTTAATCTCTAAGATATCAAGCAATTCCAAACAAACTAGGCAAACAATTCACACAAACAGAGATCACACAACGAAAAACACAGTCGGGTCATAACCTCAGATCCGATTAGGCTCGATTGCTCTGATACCACTAAATGTAACACCATGTTTTATTTAAAACGGATTAACTGTATAAAAATGAGGATTTTCAGAAAAATTTCGAAATAACCTCTTTAAAAATGGAGCTTTGCATGACTTCAAAACAACACCTGATAAACAGTTGATAAACTTAAAACTTCCTCAAGTAAAAACTTGCTCACTGGTCTTACATCAACTGCCAGGATAGAAAAGGAATAAAATTCCATTTATACACTAGAAACTTAAAATAGATAAATACAACAGTCCCAAATGAATTTTTAAAAGTACATGAAATAACTACATACGATGAGTTTTCGAAAACTAAGTAAGCTTATAAATTTTCTAATGATTGCTAAAATAAAACATAATAACATTTTCCAAATACTTTAAACAGACACAACTCCAAATATATAACATATTACACACGATATCAAAGCTCTGAGTCTTCATTTTCTCTTCTATCACTTTCTCAGCATCGTTCAGTCATTCCTTATCTCCTTTAGGCTCACCGGATGAACTAATTGTTGCCAACCAGGAACAAAGAGAAGAAAAGATACAAATAGAGGAGGTAAGATTCTACAATAGGCTAGGAATGTAGATATGGGCATGCAGGAAAACAAACAAGCATTCAAGTGGATAAATATATACATAAACGGATACATTTATAAAATATATATATAATTTCAGAAAAAGGTCGAGACTCGAATGCATGCCTAGGACTAGACCTAACTCTGCTCCATGGAGACTATTGTTGTCATAGTGTTCTGTCAGGATAGCATTCAGATAATATGCGTAAACAACTCGGTGCACAAGTCCCAAATGGAGTACGCTAACAGCCATCTCCGCGGTCCTTTCACACGAGAGTACTTAACATCTGAATAATATATAGTTTGGTGGAGTGTCAAGATAGCCCTGCTGTCCAGGTCTCCACCGGTGCAGCGCAGCTGTACACTGAACCATTGGCAGGATCCACGCCTGACTATCCCCAAGGTCTCCGTGGCCCCCACACAGTCCCCCAATATCCTATGAATAGGTGTCTATGCTTCCAGAACGACAACGACTATGATTAGGTTGGAATGTTGTCCGAAGACAAACAAAGCAGGAACTAAAAGTTCCAAAGCGCTGGTATCAATTTAAAAAGAGTTATTGTTAAGAATTAGGCTCGAATAGACCATTAACCAAAATATTATTCCTGACTCAAAATTATTTTGACACTTCAAATTCATTTGAGCATACTTAGGCTAAAATTAAGTATATCATCATATTTAGAATTAACATTTGATACTTAAGATCAAAATACAAACCGAAGGATAAAATCATCAAAAGACAAGATTTTGAAAGTCTTTAACTTTCCAACATTTGGTTTATTCCTTTCATTCCAAAATAACATATATCATATTAACTTCGAGCCCAAGACAACAAAACATGAATAAGGATAAACCTTAAGATTGAATTCACAAATTCAATAAATAAGAAATTGATACCAACTAATAATAATATTCCAACACCTCCCGAATCAAGTTCGGAAAACAAATGCACATCACAAAAAGTCCCTAAGCGACTTAACGATTATACTGATAGGCTTATAATTAGAGCCTAATTATAACGAACCTTACCCAAAAATTCGCAAGGGAGACGGCGTCGTAAAAACAAGATAATTACTTTGCTAAAACAATATAGCAAATGGAGGTGTGAAGTCCATTTAAATATGTCATCGGCAAACAATTAAGAGCAAGCAATCATACTAAGAATTCTTTCAATATAAGATCTTAAGCAATTATACTAAAATCAATCTTCACTTATATGCCATATTTATGAACAACCTTCTTTAACCTTTAAAATACTCAAATATTCCTTAGAACAACTGGAAGTTTTATACTTCATTCTAAATCCGAATTCAACATCATCAAGATACGACCCTAAACTCATCTCCTATCAATTAATTTAGATCAACAACTAAATATCAAACAACTTATTTCCCCTAATATCTCGTATATTGACAATCCCTTAAAACTACTCTAAGTCACTCTAGAACTTATCCAATTTAACTTAAGGAGCTTAATGTCCTTCAAAATTAGAATGTTACGTCATAACTAATCTAAGCCACATCATATCTCCATCAATCATCATCTTATTGCATAAAGTTATCAAAATTAGAAGCGTCATACGTACCTTACATTATTTCTAAACTTAAGTCCTCATTTAATAATTATATTCTGATTCTTTTTGACAATTCCTTCATCCAAAAATTCATTTTTCACAATGGCATAACTTATCCTCAGTAAACAACTATGACTATTATTCTCCACCTTGCTTTCTGATCATAATGAATATATACCCACTTACAGTCATTCAATCTCTAAAGAGAACTTCCAGCCTTTGAATCCTCCCAAGGGCCCCTATGGTCTCCATCAAATTAATCCTTATTCCAACATTCCCTATTTCTTAAACTATAGGAGACAAAATCAATACCTAAGGCATCCAAGATTTCCACATCATGAAATTCTTCCATGCTATCAAACTCAAACACCTAACATAATTCCTGCTATATTTCACCTAGTACAATCTAATCCCAACAATTATAATATCGAGAATAAGCACCAACAGCAGAAAATAGATAATCATCATACAATAATCACTCATACAATCAGTCCAGGAATTCATAAGAATTGCTCACACAACATCAGATAATGTCATCATCACACAAACCACATAATTCACACAGGTAATCAACACAATTATAATTAGGTAATATATATATAATAATAATAAACCCCATATAATTTCCTAAACAGATATCTTAAACCCACATCAAAACCCACACTACACCTAGAGTATTATCTTCCCCCACCTGACATGACGTTCTGGTTTCCTTTGACGCTTCACGGCACGCACATGTAACTCCTGTCAGTTCCCAGAAAGCAATTCTTGCTTCCTTAGAGCAAGCACCAACACGAAAAACATCCCAAAGCGACGATCCAAGCATAGAAACAACCAGACAAATCACCAAATTAATTACGTAGCATCAACACTATAAATATAATTCACTAACATATTTAATTTCTCAAAATCACATTGATTTAAAACAAAACAGATTTGGGGTTTTTAGGTTCATGAAGAAAATTGGGGAAAATTCAAATTAACAAGAGATTGACAAAATTGGTTTAGGGAAACACTTAATCATGCTCCCAATTGCATAAAACATCAATTAATTTCAAGAATTAAAATCTGAAATCAAACCTAGGGTTAGGGTTTGAGGAAAAATTGGGGGTTTTTGAAAATGAACAAAGGAAAGTGAGAAATCGCTCACCCAAAGGAAGGAAGAAGATGACAATGGCAAAGATGGTTCTGTGAGCTCCGGTGCGGAGGCGGACGGCGGTGACGCGGCTGACAGCAGCGGTTCGGTGTTCCTATAACAACCAAGAGCCAAGAGAGAAAAAGAGTAAGTTCAAGGAAGGAAGAAGAAGCTAAGATGGAGTCACATGGTGGAAAACCACCATAGAAGGCGGTGGCCGGAGCTTACCGTGGTGGAGGCGTGATTTCGCGCGAGAGAACGGCGGTTCCACACAAGACAGGGACGGCACGGTCTGAGCTCGAACCTGACGTGGTGGTCACGCGGCGGTCCGAGCGGTGGATGGGGCGGTGGCGCGACTGAACCAGGACGAACCAGACTTGGTGGTCGTCCTCCTCCCTTCGAGTGGCGGCCGGAGTCGCTCCTAAGGTGGCGGTGGTCACGGTTGTGTATGGGTGAAGGAGGGAGAAGAAGATGAACTTCGAAGTTTAGAGAGAAATGTGAGATGAAGGAAGGAAGATGGGTCTGCAAATGAAAAAGGAAGAGAAAGAAAAAAGGAAAAAAAAATGAATGGAAAGGAAAGCGTCGACGTGCGTGGCTTCTAAGCCAGAGAAAGAAAGGCAATTTTATTTACTTTTGGTGTGAGTAGAATTTGAGTGATTAAAATTGAGTCTAGAAAAATAAAATAAAATTTGGCACTTGCATCTAAAAATAAAGAGGGATAAATCTAAATCTTCAATATTTTAATTAGAGTAGAGATTGATGGTTGAATTGATCAACCAAGGAAATCGATGATACAAAATTAATCCCCGATTACTTTTAAACTAACATATTTTCAAATCTAAAATTTAATAGAGTAAAATCTAAACATATTTCTTTCAATCATATCATTTAAAATATTTTTCTAAACAGATAATAATAGTGACAATAGGGTAATATTATTGTCTATCAAGCGTGCATACACTGCAATAACGCAGTGTTAATGCACCAAACAAAAATAGTTTGATAAGTAAATAAAATCAAATAAGTTGAAACACATAAAAATAAATATCTAACTGATTAATAAAACTAGTTATCTAATAAACACATATATAATTTTCGGGATGTTACAGCTTCTGTGTGCGAAAAGTTTTCAACTTTATTTTAATTTCTGATAAACACAATTCAGTCCCCCCTTCTCGTGTTTATAGTTGTCTATTTCACATTATTCTTAACTGTTCTCCATGTCTTATCATAATGGGGAATTAACCCTTTAAATCCAGCTTATTATTAACGTCCCTAAAACACTCTCTAATCAATCCTCTGGTCTTTAACTAAGCCCTATGAGCATATCCTTGCCTCTCATATTATATTCATGTCTTATGAACAACTGGGAATGAGACGCCCCAACGTCCCATTAAAGAAAAACCCAAAATTTTTAAAACCTAATCGTGTTATTAGCGTTAAACGGTTATATTAAAACAATGGGAAAAATTAAAACTTAAAATATAAATAGTTAACATGCAGATACATCAACATACATAAAATAAATACAAATATATACATCCTCTCCTGACACAGTACTGTCAAGGGAATCCCATCAGTAGGATCCCAATAAGTACAAACTAGAAAAATAACAAAATACATCAAAATACTAAAGAAAGTATGCCTCGCTAACTCTCAACACCCAGTCCCCTCTCAAAATACATGAAAAGCCTCACACATGCACCTACGTGAATAGCCCTAGCCTAGGCTATCACAGACTACTACCCCTGATGTAACCCTGAGGTCTCGAGGGGCCCGCCTCGCCTCCACTGCCACTAGAAGATCTCCTATCTGTGGCGGATCTTTGAAACAACCGTCGATACTCCCTGGCATCTCGGGATGATAGTCGTTGGGAGGATACTCGGAAGGACTCTGACATGGTGGCCCTAATCTCGGGTGGTGCTGGGGCCTCAGGGACGGGCAACGGGTCATAGACTGGATCTGCGGGATCCACACCCTCTGTAACTAGGGCAAGTCCAAGCTATGGTGCCGGTGCAGGTGCAGGTATGGGTCCTGGTACCAGGGTGTCAAAAGGTACCATGAAGGGTACTGGGCCATCTCGAACATGGGCGGCATTGGTGGTACATGTCCATCGGGCTGCCCTATCGGGAAAGGAAAGGTCGTGCCGAAACGAAACGTGCCAACAAAACCGATGGCCGCTCCCTGCCCAAGTCTCGTAGTGATGGACATAGGACCCGTATATACCGCGAAACGAGTGACCAGGTGCACAAGCCACCCGTTCGGATCTAACCACTCCACCTTACAGGTCCCCGAGAGGGGTAACCCTGGATCCTGAGTCATCCATGGGCGGTCCCAGTGCGCCATCCGCTCTGTCCAGGTCTGAGGTACAATATATATATATATACAAAACAAACACAACAAAAGAAACGGGGATAAGAAACAATATAACGCCAAACATGGAAAGCGTTTAGCGACATTTAATTCTATAAAAACAAGATAAACATCCGTCTCCCAAAATATAGTATATATATATAACACAACCATCCTCAATCCACATCTAGGGTCTTTCCTCTACCCCCCCATCATGATGCAATGCAAATGCTGTTTGAATCACCACAGGTAGTCGGCCATATCTGGATATCCACATCAATCGACACGTCCCAGAGGCCCTGGCGCACACCCTCGTCCGCGGATGGAGGGTGCCCATGCAAAGAAATGGCACTATAGCTACACAACCCGGTGCACACCTCTGAACCACGGCCAGGGTGCTCATGCAACACATGAACTATAGCTGCAACTAAAATGAAATCATGTCTGGGACGGTCCGCCATTAGCCTAGACCCCGGGAATTCTCCCTCCGAGGAATAGACCCCAACGACCATGTGTCAGGTCCACATAACGACCATGTTTCAGGTCCACATATAACAGACCATGTTTCAGGTCACCCTCTAGTGCCCTAACCGCTCATCATCACCTCATAAATAACCTCAATAAAATCTAATCATCATATTACATCAATGGTCTCGGTTAGGCACTACTAACACATAAGGTATGATTTCCCCAATACATCATCATGACTCATCATATCTCATCACTTACTCAATCTCTACTTATAATCATTACACTCATACCATCATAACATCATGTCATCATGTCAATCGTGGCATCATTTCCAATTATAATAATAATAATAATAATAATAATTTTAATAAGAAATACCAACACTCATCATCAGTCATCAATAATCATAATAATGCAATCAGTCCAAGCAGTCACACAGCAAGTCATAAAATAATAAAATAATATATTTTTATCGTAACGACGATAAACGCACAATTTCAATATCATCTTTGGAACCACTAAGTAGTCCCCAATGTGACATGGACATTGTCCGTTAGTCGCTCTCGAGTAGGGTTTAGGTCGCCCTACGCCATTATCGAACTAAATGTAACCGCGCCGTTTCCGCCGTTAAATGGTTTCTTTCCCCCACCTGAGAGACGTGCGTGCTAAACGGAACGAGACGACACGAACTAAAACGAGACATCCTCGAACTCGTCGATTCTGCCTCGACTAGAAACAGAGCCTCCGAGCCTCCGAAAGGCACATTGCACGGAACGTAAAATTGGCAGCAACACCACAAAATCCGCCACTGTTTTGGCCCTATATCTCCGAATCTAGACCTCTGTTTAAAACTTTGACCGTTGAGTTTAAAGAACTACCTTTCCTTTACCTTCTCCAAACTTTTCAGCCTGATCCAACGTTGAACGAGCTTGGGTCGAACCTCCCAAGGTGACTGGTCAGGAGCTACACGAGTTGAGTTGTTCGCCTTCTTCTGAGTTAAATAACTCACATTAGGAGCGTTATACAGAAATTCCAACCGTTGGATATGAAGAACGACTAGTCCAGAACCGCCATATCAAATTTGAACACAATCCAACGGTTGACGAAGGCGAGGTGATGATTTTACAGAAGCTATTCCAGCTTCAAAACTCTCAAAAATGGTGGTTTAGGGTTCTCTCCTCTCCCATTCTCTATCTCTCTCTCTAGCTTTCTCTCCCTCTCTCTCTAAGTTCTCTCTTGCTCACCCCTTCTGTCTCTATCCTTTTCTGAGCTTGCTGCTCTCTGTTTTGTCTCTTGAACTTAAGTGAACCAAGTTCACTTAAGTCCTTTTATTTTTGCTGAACCACGCTGCCACGCTCGAGCGTGAAAAAGGCCATGCTTGAGAGTGACCACGCTTGAGCATGGAACAATCCACGCTTGAGCGTGGAAAGCCACCGCGCCATGCAACCACTCAGAGGCTACCACGTCAGCCCTGTTGACACATAGCAAGTCAAAGCATGGCCCTTGTCTGTTGACTTGGGCGCTTGAGCGTGGATACATCCACGCTTGAGCTTTGACTTTTTGACCAAAAAGTCAACTCTCTACGTTCTGGGTCTGTTCGACGTCCGATTGACCTTAAATTTGAGATATAGGCTCATTAGGACCTAATAAACAACCTCCAACCATCAAGAATGCCTAATCTCATCTCTTAATCCAATATTCTTATTTCCCACTCAGATGTCTCGAAGATGCTAATCGGGAAACCCTAACTTTGTTCCTACGTTCAAACTCACTCGAAAAGGCTGCGTACTTGCCATGCAAAGGTCTCTATGCATCAAGCAACATCTCAACTATGTAATCCAAGTCTTAAACATGTTCCGCTTACATAGAATCAAAATCCTAAAACCCGGGATGTTACATTACTACCCTCCTTAAAAGAAATTTCGTCCTCGAAATTTTCTGCAGGGGTTACATGCAACATCAACTCCGTTGCGCACTCTGATACCATTATTAATAACACAACCTTACTGATTCTTATACTTTTATTTATCACAACCTAAACATACACCAACTTATTGATCCATACTTCACACATATTATTTACATACTATGCCATCAGAATATATACATCATCATCTTAAACTCAAAATCTTCGGGCATACGTATCCAATCTCTAAACCATCCTGATTTAACCGTAAAATACTCAAAATCCTACCCAATACTACTTAAAAAAATAAATCATTCACCAAATCCAAATTTACTACTATTTTCACAAGTCAAATATCTTAATAACATCCAATGGCCTCAAAATTATATTCTCAGCATAAGGACTTAAATCCCATCATGGACAAGTCACACTCAAATCAACTTCTCTTATAAACACCATATACCTAAACTTCCTTTTCTTTAAACCAACTTATCATCATTAGAAAACAAGTCCATCTTCACATCAAAGCATTAATCCCATAAACTTAAGTCTACTCCCAAACACTATCTTATCTTACAACTCTCTAAAATCTATCAATCTTACCTTCACCCTTTCTAGTTCATCATAAATCCGAAAATCAACATGTATATAATATGTAATACAAGTCTTATCTTCAAATTCACCAAATCCAATCATAACTAAATCAATTAACACAAGCTAAAAGTTGAAGATGCATTTGAACTTAATCCTATTCATCAAAACTTCCAATCAAAATTCAACTTACAAACCCCATTGGAACAATACACTAAGCTATCCCAATCATAGCATTCAAGTGAAGTTTTAAAATCCCCTTTTTAACAAGAACAACATGCCCAATCATATTCTTTATCCTCAAATCCTAATTTCATACCCAAGAACTACTCCACCTCAACCTAAACTTGACGTGATCATCCTTTTTCTTACTAACAAGCTAACAACACTTACAATCCTTATCTCTTCCTAATTTCAAATTACAAACCTATATCCCTAGTCAAATCCACAACTCTAACCATCAACTCAACAATAAAAAGGCTACAAGGTTTTAGCCAAATCAATTCCCTTAATAACAAATTCTTTAAACAACTAGTTCATTGCCTCTTACCCCGAAGAACTAATTCTTCCAATAACTTCTTGTTTAACACTCATTCCAAATCTTACTCCCTATTAATTACATGTCCTAAGAACTAAACTTCCTCCATCGGTAATTCACGACCATAAATGATCCGCACACTCATGCTAGATAACTGAATGTGCAACGTCTAATTCAAACAACAATGACGAGAATCTACCAAATATCAAGCACATACCTTGGATAAGGTCGGTAGATTGAGAGGATTCAACTCCCCTCACAGTAAACACCCTCTCAGTAGCCTGAGGTCTAACACTATGCTGTCCTGATACTAGGGCTCTTATACTAACTCCATCTCCGCCAGCTCTGGCTCCTCGTCCAACAGCTACCGGCTGCTGCCTAGCTCTCTGTCTGCAGTCACAAGCCAGATGAACTGGTTTACTACAATCAAAACAACCATGACTCTCCTGGCAATTTCAATATAATGTGGTCCCCCACATCCAAAACAAACTGGGCCTAGCTACTGCTGACCCCCTCTATTAACTAATGTAGAACTGGTAATGGTGCAGATGTCTGTACTGCCTGCACTAGTCTGGTATAGGGTCCTAACCTCCCCTGAGAACCACTGTCGCTCCCCCTCTGATCAATAGATCTGATCGGGCCTCCACCGCGTTGCTGTCTGAACTCTATCTTTCGCCTCTAATCAATACTCTCAATGGCATTGGCCCTCTCCACCATCTCTGGAAAGCTCAAAATATCCAAGGGCGCTATAGCCCTCCTCAACCCGTGCCGTAAACCCTCCCCAAACCTCCGGCACATCCAGTCCTCATCCGGAAACCTTTGGCAGAACTCGGAAAACTGAATCAGAGCCTCAATTCTGGCTGTATAATCACCCATAGCCCTATCTCCCTGCAGAAGACTCATAAACTCTCTCTCCTTCTCGCGTCTGACTAACCACGGGAAGTACTTCTCGAAGAAACACTCTCTGAACAGCTCCCAACCGATCAATCTACCCTCAGCCTCAAGCAATCTCCTCTTGCCTCTCCACTATGACTCCGCCTCTCCGGTCAACATGAAGGCGGCGTAAGTCACGTCATCTCTGCATCTCATGGTGTCAAAGATCTTCTCAAACTCTTGTATCCACCACTCAGCTCTCTCTGGATCATACTCTCCTCCAAACTATGGTGGCTTTCTGTTAAGAAAGGTAGTCAGTCCTGCATCCTCAGCCTCTGCGGCTCTCCTCCTATCCTGCCGCTCCTGTAACTCTGCTTCTCTCTGCACTCTCTAAGCATTTTGTTGCGCCTGCTGCAACAGAACGAATGCTAACTAGTGGATAATCGGAAGAGTCTCGACGGACTCTCCCCCACCTCCAATCCCTGTCTCTGACTGATGCGGCTCATCCTCGACACCCTCTATAGCTCTACCACTCCGTCTACCACGTCCGCATCCTCTACCTCGAGCCACGATCCTTTTAAAAGAAATCACTAGCCACATCAATATGACATATAATACTACATAAAACTAGAATATAAATACTATATGCCATAGAGATGTCGCGTCGGACTCACTACCCAACTTCTAAGCATAGCCGTTATCCGATGTGGATTCAACTAAATGGCCAGTTCACCCTAATCACATTTCTCACAGTCCGTTTCAGAACCGAACTCCTCTGATACCACCAAATGAGATGCCCCGACGTCCCATCAAAGAAAAACCCAAAATTTTTAAAACCTAATCGTGTTATTAGCATTAAAAGGTTATATTAAAACAACGGGAAAAATTAAAACTTAAAATATAAATAGTTAACATGAAGATACATCAACATACATAAAATAAATACAAATATATACAACCTCTCCTGACACAGTACTGTCAAGGGAATCCCATCAGTAGGATCCCGATAAGTACAAACTAGAAACATAACAAAATACATCAAAATACTAAAGAAAAGATGCCTCGCTAACTCTCAACACCCAGTCCCCTCTCAAAATACATGAAAAGCCTCACACATGCACCTACGTGAATAGCCCTGGCCTAGGCTATCACAGACTACTACCCCTGATGTAACCTTGAGGTCTCGACGGGCCCGCCTCGCCTCCACTGCCACTAGAAGATCTCCTATCCGTGGCGGATCTCTAAAACAACCGTCGGTACTCCCTAGCATCTTTGGATGATAGTCGTTGGGAGGATACTCGAGAGGACTGTGACATGGTGGCCCTAATCTCGGGTGGTGCTGGGGCCTCAGAGATGGGCAACGGGTCATAGACTGGATCTGCGGGATCCACACCCTCCGGAACTGGGGCAAGTCCAAGCTATGGTGCCAATGCAGGTGCAGGTATGGGTCCTGGTACCAAGGCATCAAAAGGTACCATGAAGGGTACTGGGCCATCTCGAACATAGGCGGCATCGGTGGTACATGTCCATCGTGCTGCCCTATCGGGAAAGGAGAGGTCCTGTCGAAACGAAACGTGCCAACAAAACCGATGGGCGCTCCCTGCCCAAGTCCCATAGTGTTGGACATAGGACCCGTAGATACTGCGAAACGAGTGACCGGGTCCACAAGCCACCCGTTCGGATCTAAGCACTCCACCTTACAGGTCCCCGAGAGGGGTAACCCTGGATCCTGAGTCATCCATGGGCGGTCCCAGTGCACCATCCACTCTGTCTAGGTCTGAGGTACAATATATACAAAACAAACACACAACAAAAGAAACGGGGATAAGAAACAATATAGCGCCAAACATGGATAGGGTTTAGCGACATTTAATTCTATAACAACAAGATAAACATCCGTCTCCCAAAAAATAGTATATATATATATATATATATATATATATATATATATAACACAACCATCCTCAATCCATATCTAGGGTCTTTCCTCTACCCCCCATCATGATGCAATTCAAATGTGGTATGAATCGACACATCCCAGAGGCCCCGGCGCACACCCTAGTCCGCGGATGGAGGGTGTCCATGCAAAGCAATGGCACTATAGCTACACAATTCGGTGCACACCTCTGAACCACGGTCAGGGTGCTCATGCAACGCATGAACTATAGCAGCAACTAAAATGAAATCATGTCTAGGACGGTCCGCCTTTAGCCTAGACCCCGGGAATTCTCCCTCCGAGGAATAGACCCCAACGACCATGTTTTAGGTCCACATAACGCCCATGTTTCAGGTCCACATATCACAGACCATGTTTCAGGTCATCCCCTAGTGCCCTAGTCGCTCATCATCACCTCATAAATAACCTCAATAAAATCTAATCATCATATTACATCAATCGTCTCGGTTTGCCACTACTAACACATAAAGTATGATTTCCCCAATACATCATCATGACTCATCATATCTCATCACTTACTCAATCTCTACTCATAATCATTACACTCATATCACCATAACATCATGTCATCAAGTCATCATGTCAATCATGACATCATTTCCAATAATAATAATAATAATAATAATTTTAATAAGAAATACCAACACTCATCACCAGTCATCAATAATCATAATAATGCAATCAGTCCAAGCAGTCACACAGCCAGTCATAAAATAATAAAATAATATATTTTTATCGTAACGACGATAAACGCACAATTTCAATATCATCATTGGAACCACTAAGTTGTCCCCCAATGTGACATGGACATTGTCCGTTACTCGCTCTCGAGTAGGGTTTAGGTCGTCCTACGCCATTATCGAACTAAATGTAACCGCGCCGTTTCCGACGTTAAATGGTTTCTTTCCCCCACCTGAGAGTCGCGCGTTGTAACACCCCGACTTTCCGCTGTTTCCTAATATCAGAAATTTATATAATTACGTTTATATTTTTATCTGAGACTTAGAAAATTATTTTAATTATTCTGAAACCATAGTGATACTCTACTTGATGGTAGAGAGTTACGGTTAAAATTTAGGTTGAAAAGTCAGGCGGAACCCGGTCTGTGAATTTCACTGACAGTATAATTATACTGCTCAGATGACCTAATTTTAATCCGTAAACGAGAAACTTAAGGTTTTTATTTAATTTCCTTCGATTTGGTATTTTTAAAAATATTTCGCTATAAAACGCGAAAATAATATATTCTATCCGGCGTTATATTATCGGGTAAGCGATGGAGCAGAATACGGGATTTCCGGGAGCCGGTATTGGATAATACCAATGAGTCATATGAGATGACTCACCCATGTGAATGCATTTATGGTGCACATGGCTTCATTATTACAATTTCTAAGGAAATTGCATTTAGGTCCTTAGACTTTTTCTATTTTGCAATTTGGTCCTTCAAAGTATTTGCACTTTGGTCCTTATGAAACTAGAATTCCTTGCTCTTTGGTCCCTATTTTCGCAGCCCACACTCCTATAAATACCCTCCATCACACTTCATTTCATTCCTATTGCCTTTTGTTCATAAAACACTTATAAGTTCATAAGTTTTCTAGTATCATTTTGTGAAGCAAGTCTTTGATTCTTCACTTGTTTTGGATCTACAAGAGGTAAACCTTGTTCTCCTTGCTTAATCATCTTCATGTTCTTCAATAAATTTCATGATTCAATGCCTTGTTCATCCATGTTCTTCATTTTCCAATTTCTAGATCTAGAACTTTGAAAAATCACCATAAATCATAGAAAACTCCTAAAATAGTGAAACCAATTTCTATGTGCTTATAATCATTCTTGCTACTATAATCCAAGAGATTGTTTCATGCCTAGGCCGAACCTATGTTCATGTGGGGGGATGAACTTTTGTTCATTTTTCATGAAAATGATTATGGATGTCCTAAACTGACCGAACTTGCACCGAACTTATGACCATATTTCTTTCTGAAACTCGAAAAACTCTCAACATGAAAGTTGTTCCCCTTTCTCTCTTCTTTCCAACGAGCTAAAGATCATCAAAAACGGATGAGTATATTGAGAGTTATGACCAAAATAAAGAAACTGCCCAGAATCCTCAGATCCATGCGAGACAGCAGAAAGAAGCCTATTTTCACCCCTGTTATGATTCGAAACAAATGAAACCTTCAACACCTAAGTTGTTCCTTTTCTCCTTATCTTTCTAAAAACCCCAAATTTTGTGATTTTTGGATGAGTATATTGTGAGATACACTCCCAAAACCACCACACCCTCAAAGCTGTCTCAAAAGCCATCAAGTTTGGATTGATCATTTTATTCATTTCTTCAATCTTCAAGAGGTGATTCATACTTCCCTTCATCATTAAACTAAAAACCCTAGCCTCATGGACATGTCTTGGCCGAATCTACCATTTAGAGGGTTAGGATGGTTTTGATTCTTAACTTTGTTGTTTAGCCCTAATCCATTTCCTTAAGTATATTAGGATCATTAATCCAAGACTTAAGTAAATTTAGGAATTTTAGTCACAAAAACCCCTTGAGGCCGTGACCTAACCTTAGTATTTAGGTGATTGTATTTGCTTGTTTTGATTGGTTGATTGTGGTTTGTTGGAAGGATAAAGAATTGTGTCGTGTACGTGCGTCGACGATTTCCGGATTCGCGACAAAGTTTTTGATCGGAAGCTAAGGTCTTCAAGAGGTAAGAGGGGAATTCCTAAGGGATTTTCGGATGGCTACATGCTATCTGTTGTTGGTCTGTATTTTATCTGTGGTTGTCGTATTTTTGTGTAATTTGTTTTAAGTTGTGTTTATTTATTTGCGGTTAAGTGTTTATTTGCAGTTAAATGTTATAATGTTGTGATGCATGATCTGTTTGGAAATAATTGTTATGATGTTGTTGATTGTGGGTTGAGAAGCCTGACAGTGGTCAGTGCTCAATTAATTAAACGAGATAAAAGTTTTAAGAAGCTTCATGAGTAATATTCAGTATTTAATGGAGAGGTATTGGAATATATTATGATTTAAATAATTATTGGAGAAAATAAAGCATTTTCGAAAATATTATTATTTTAATGATTTATTAGTGAAAAAGTAAACTATGAGTCACAGTAAGGACGTAACCGTGAAATTATTTTTGTACTGCTAATTTTTACGTAAGAAATTCCGTAATATTATAAAAAGTTATTTTATGAAATTAATCTTCGAAAATAACTTAATCATGAATTTAGAAAATTATTTAAGGAGAAAAATATCAAATTTTGACTTAAACGTATTTTAAAACGTTAGACGGCAACTAGTTCTGAAAACACGGTTACAGAAAAGATTTTAGTATCAGATGATTTTATAAAAGGATTTTCCCTTTGAGATGATTTTCCACACACCAGTTTTACGCAAACAGTGTAGACAGTGAGTTTGAACTTAGTACTCGAGATGTAGGAGGAGAAATAGTGTTCCTACGGTGTTTTGGAATTTTGGTTCGGTGTAGTTTTGGACTGCGTGTCCTAATTTCAGAGTAGTTTTGGACTGCGTGTCCTAATTTCGGTGTAGTTTTGGACTGCGTGTCCTAATTTCTGTGTAGTTTTGGACTGCGTGTCCTAATTTCTGTGTAGTTTTGGACTGCGTGTCCTAATTTCGGAGTAAATAATATTATTCAAAGTGAATACTGTTTTCTATTACCACGAACCTAAGCCCGAGGCATCGGTCTAGGGGTTTCGTAATTGAGCACTCGGACTTGAGGTCCTGTGTTATTAATGAAAGTGTTAAGATGTCTAAAATTATGGTTGGTCGTAAGCTTTTGAGCTTCGACAAGGAAAGATTGAACACAAAGAAAAGTGTCAAGAACAAAATGTTTTACATGCATTTTAGGCAGACATGCCTGTTTGTTAATCATGATATCATGGCGATATTCATGAATTGACGTATCATTGTGCCCTGGTTGGACAATGAAAAACCATATTCGGTGATCACTGCTCCTTAAATTGGACAGTGTGCTATGGTAACCATATTCGGTGATCACTGTGCCTTGTGTTGGACAGTGTGCTATGGTTTTGGCTTCGTGCCTTTTTGCCTGCGTGGCTATTGAGTTTGATCAACTCACCTCGAGGTTGGGGATATCTCATGAGATTAGGTAAAAGTTAGACGACGATTATTGAAGTGTACATGCATAGTTTTCAAATGATGATGTTTGGGGTGTGAAACCCATGGATAAACTATTTGCCTTATTATGAATGTTGATGGTGTTATAAACTTGTATTTCTGTATATGTTTTCTTTTGGGTCATGCATGTAGTTATTGCGTTAAATCCATATATTGGTTTCTCACTCTTGCATGTTCTATTTCTGTTTTCTCTCCTTGGGCATATATTTATATTCGAGTCCAGATGAACCGCTCAAGGAATATGACTCCTACAACAAGAAGAAGGCTGTTTAGTTTAGAGCATGCTGATGCTGTTTACTAATTTCATAGTGTCTGTTAGTTCCGACCAGCTTAGGTTTTGAGCTATATTATGTTTTGGAAGAACCTATACTTAGTAAGGTCTTGTTGTGTAAACGATTATGATGCAGTATAGAAGTGTGTTATATTTATATATCTCCATATTTGATGATGTTTACGTTGTTGTTGGATTGGTCGAAAAGAAAAGAAAAAGGAACAAATTTATCACCGTTTTGAGGAATGTTAACAACTTAAGAAAATATTATTTTCCGAAAGCAACCAGCGAACTAAAGTTTTATTTTCCGCAACGGGTAACCATGTAATGACCCAGGGAGGGTGTTACACGCGTGATAAACGGAACAAGACGACACGAACTAAAACGAGACATCCTCGAACTCCTCGATTCTGCCTCGACTAGAAACAGAGCCCCCGATCCTCCGAAAAATCTCCTAAGCATCACATTACGAAAGGCACATTGTAAGGAACGTAAAATTGGCAAAAACCCCACAAAATCCGCCACTATTTTGGCCCTATATCTCACAATCTAGACCTCTGGTTAAAACTTTGGCCGTTGAGTTTAAAGAACTACCTTTCCTTTACCTTCTCCAAAAATTTCAGTCCGATCCAACATTGAACGAGCTTGGATCGAACCTCCCAAGGTGACTGGTCAGGAGCTACACGAGTTGAGTTGCTCTCTTTCTTGAGTTAAATAACTCACATTCGGAGCGTTATACATAAATTCCTACCGTTGGATATGAAGAACGACTAGTCCAGAACCTCCATATCAAATTAGAACACAATCCAACGGCGGACGAAGGCGACGTGATGATTTTACAGAAGCTATCCTAGCTTCAAAACTCTCAAAAATGGTGGTTTAGGGTTCTCTCCTCTCCCTTTCTCTATCTCTCTCTCTAGCTTTCTCTCCCTCTCTCTCTAAGTTCTCTCTTGCTCACGCCTTCTGTCTCTATCCTTTTCTAAGCTTGTTGCTCTCTGTTTTGTCTCTTGGACTTAAGTGAACCAAGTTCACTTAAGTCCTTTTATTTTTGCTGAACCACGCTGCCACGCTCGAGCGTGAAAAAGGCCACGCTTGAGCGTGGAAAGCCACCGCGCCATGCAACCACACAGAGGCTGCCACGTCGGCCCTGTTGACACGTAGCAAGTCAAAGCATGGCCCTTGTCTGTTGACTTGGGGGCTTGAGCGTGGATACATCCATGCTTGAGCGGTGACTTTTTGACCAGAAAGTCAACTCTCTATGTTCAGGGTCCGTTCGACGTCCAATTGACCTTAAATTTGAGATATAGGCTCATTAGGACCTAATAAACAACCTCCAACCATCAAAAATGCCTAATCTCATCTCTAACTCCAATATTCTTATTTCACACTCAGATGTCTCAAAGACGCTAATCAGGAAACCCTAACTTTGTTCCTACGTTCAAACTCACTCGAAAAGGCTGCGTACTTGCCATGCAAAGGTCTCTATGCATCAAGCAACATCTCAACTATGTAATCCAAGTCTTAAACATGTTCCGCTTACATAGAATCAAAACCCTAAAACCCAGGATGTTACATTACTACCCCCCTTAAAAGAAATTTCGTCCTCGAAATTTTCTGCAGGGGTTACATGCAACATCAACTCCGCTGCGCACTCTGATACCATTATTAATAACACAACCTTACTGATTCTTATACTTTTATTTATCACAACTTAAACATACACCAACTTATTGATCCATACTTCACACATATTATTTACATACTATGCCATCAGAATATATACATCATCTTAAACTCAAAATCTTTGAGCATACATATCCAATCTCTAAACCATCTTGATTTAATCGTAAAATACTCAAAATCCTACCCAATACTACTTAAAATAATAAATCTTTCACCAAATCCAAATTTACTACTATTTTCACAAGTCAAATATCTTAATAACCTCCAATGGCCTCAAAATTATATTCTCAGCATAAGGACTTAAATCCCATCATGGACAAGTCACACTCAAATCAACTTCTCTTATAAACACCATATACCTAAACTTCCTTTTCTTCAAACCAACTTATCATCATTAGAAAACAAGTCCATCTTCACATCAAAGCATTAATCCCATAAACTTAAGTCTACTCCCAAACACTATCTTATCTTACAACTCTCTAAAATCTATCAATCTTACCTTCAACCTTTCTAGTTCATCATAAATCCGAAAATCAACATGTATATAATATGTAATACAAGTCTTATCTTCAAATTCACCAAATCCAATCATAACTAAATCAATTAACACAAGCTAAAAGTTGAAGATGCATTTGAACTTAATCCTATTCATCAAAACTTCCAATCAAAACTCAACTTACAAACCCCATTGGAACAATACACTAAGCTATTCCAATCATAGCATTCAAGTGAAGTTCTAAAATCCCCTTGTTAACAAGAACAACATGCCCAATCATATTCTTTATCCTCAAATCCTAATTTCATACCCAAGAACTACTCCACCTCAACCTAAACTTGACGTGATCATCCTTTTTCTTACTAACAAGCTAACAACACTTACAATTCTTATCTCTTCCTAATTTCAAATTATAAACCTATATCCCTAGTCAAATCCACAACTCTAACCATCAACTCAACAATAAAAAGGCTACAAGGTTTTAGCCAAATCAATTCCCTTAATAACAACTTCTTCAAACAACTAGTTCATTGCCTCTTACCCCGAAGAACTAATTCTTCCAATAACTTCTTGTTTAACACTCATTCCAAATCTTACTCCCTATTAATTACATGTCCTAAGAACTAAACTTTCTCCATCCATAATTCACGACTGTAAATGATCCGCACACTCATGCCAGATAACTGAATGTGCAACATCTAATTCAAACAACACTGACGAGAATCTACCAAATATCAAGCACATACCTTGGATAGAGTTGGAAGATTGAGAGGATTCAACTCCCCTCACAGTAAACACCCTCTCTGTAACCTGAGGTCTAACACTATGCTATCCTGATACTGGGGCTCTTATACTAACTCCATCTCCGCCAGCTCCGGCTCCTCGTCCAACAGCTACCGGCTGCTGCCTAGCTCTCTGTCTGCAGTCACAAGCCAGATGAACTGGTTTACCACAATCAAAACAACCATGACTCTCCTGGCAATTTCAATATAATGTGGTCCCCCACATCCAAAACAAACTGGGCCTAGCTACTGCTAACCCCCTCTATTAACTAATGTAGAACTGGTAAGGGTGCAGATGTCTGTACTGCCCTCACTAGTCTGGTATAGGGTCCTAACCTCCCCAGAGAACCACTGTCGCTCCGCCTCTGGTCACTAGATCTGATCGGGCCTCCACCGCATTGCTGTCTCAACTCTATCTTTCGCCTCTAATCAATACTCTCAATGGCACTGGCCCTCTCCACCATCTCTAGAAAGCTCAAAATATCCAAGGGTGCTATAGCCCTCCTCAACTCGTGCCGTAAACCCTCCCCAAACCTCCGGCACATCCAGTCCTCATCCGGAAACCTTTGGTAGAACTCGGAAAACTATATCAGAGCCTCGATTCTGGCTGTATAATCACCCACAGCCCTGTCTCCCTGCTGAAGACTCATAAACTCTCTCTCCTTCTCTCGTCTGACTAACCACGGGAAGTACTTCTCGAAGAAACACTCTCTGAACAGCTCCCAACCGATCAATCTACCCTCAGCCTCAAGCAATCTCCTCTTGCCTCTCCACTATGACTCCGCCTCTCCGGTCAACATGAAGGCGGCGTAAGTCACCTTCCTATCATCTCTGCATCTCATGGTGTCAAAGATCTTCTCAAACTCTTGTATCCACCACTCAGCTCTCTCTGGATCATACTCTCCTCCAAAATGTGGTGGCTTACTATTGAGAAAGGTAGTCAGTCCTGCATCCTCAACCTCCGCGGCTCTCCTCCTATCCTGTCGCTCCTGCAACCTGCCTCTCTCTGCACTCCCTAAGCACTCTGTTGCGCCTGCTGCAACAGAACGGATGCTAACTAGCGGATAATCCGAAGAGTCTTGGCGGACTCTCCTCCACCTCCAATCCCTGTCTCTGGCTGATGCAGCTCATCCTCGACACCCTCTATAGCTCTACCACTCCGTCTACCACGTCCGCATCCTCTACCTCGAGCCATGATCCTTTTAAAAGAAATCATTAGCCCACATCAATATGACATATAATACTACATAAAACTAGAATATAAATACTATATGCCATAGAGATGTCGCGTCGGACTCACTACCCAACTTCTAAGCATAGCCGTTATCCGATGTGGACTCAACTAAATGGCCAGTTAACCCTAATCACAGTTCTCCCAATCCGTTTCAGAACCGAACTGCTCTGATACCACCAAATAAGACGCCCCGACGTCCTATTAAAGAAAAACCCAAAATTTTTAAAACCTAATCGTGTTATTAGCGTTAAACGGTTATATTAAAACAACGGGAAAAATTAAAACTTAAAATATAAATAGTTAACATGAAGATACATCAACATACATAAAATAAATACAAATATATACAACCTCTCCTGACACAGTACTGTCAAGGGAATCCCATCAGTAGGATCCCGATAAGTACAAACTAGAAACATAACAAAATACATCAAAATACTAAAGAAAAGATGCCTCGCTAACTCTCAACACCCAGTCCCCTCTCAAAATACATGAAAAGCCTCACACATGCACCTACGTGAATAGCCCTGGCCTAGGCTATCACAGACTACTTCCCCTGATGTAATGAGGTCTCGACGGGCCCGCCTCGCCTCCACTGCCACTAGAAGATCTCCTATCTATGGCGGATCTCTAAAACAACCGTCGGTACTCCCTGGCATCTTGGGATGATAGTCGTTGGGAGGATACTCGTGAGGACTCTGACATGGTGGGCCTAATCTCGGGTGGTGCTGGGGCCTCAGGGACGGGCAACGGGTCATAAACTGGATCTGCGGGATCTACACCCTCCGGAACTGGGGCAAGTCCATGCTATGGTTCAGTGCAGGTGCAGGTATGGGTCCTGGTATCAGGGCATCAAAAGGTACCATGAAGGGTACTGGGCCATCTCGAACATAGGCGGCATCGATGGTACATGTCCATCGGGCTGCCCTATCGGGAAAGGAAAGGTCCTGCCGAAACGAAACGTGCCAACAAAACCGATGGGCGCTCCCTGCCCAAGTCCCGTAGTGATGGACATAGGACCCGTATATACCACGAAACGAGTGACCGGGTCCACAAGCCACCCTTTCGAATCTAAGCACTCAACCTTACAGGTTCCCGAGAGGGGTAACCCTGGATCTTGAGTCATCCATGGGCGGTCCCAGTGCGCCATCCGCTCTGTCTAGGTCTGAGGTATAATATATATACAAAACAAACACACAACAAAATAAACGGGGATAAGAAACAATATAACGCCAAACGTGGAAAGGGTTTAGCGACATTTAATTCTATAACAACAAGATAAACATCCGTCTCCCAAAATATAGTATGTATATATATATATATATATATAACACAACCATCCTCAATCCACATCTAGGGTCTTTCCTCTACCCCCATCATGATGCAATGCAAATGCGTATGAATCACCACAGGTAGTCGGCCATATCCGGATATCCACATCAATCGACACGTCCCAGAGTCCCCCGGCGCACACCCTAGTTCGTGGATGGAGGGTGCCCATGCAAAGCAATAGCATTATAGCTACACAATCCGGTGCACACCTTTGAACCACGGCCAGGGTGCTCATGCAACGCATGAACTATAACTGCAACTAAAATGAAATCATGTCTAGGACGGTCTGCCATTAGCCTAGATCCCGGGAATTCTCCCTCCGAGGAATAGACCCGAACGACCATGTTTTAGGTCCACATAACGACCATGTTTCAGGTCCACATGTCACAGACCATGTTTCAGGTCATCTCCTAGTGTTCTAACCGCTCATCATCACCTCATAGATAACCTCAATAAAATCTCATCATCATATTACATCAATCGTCTCGGTTAGGCACTACTAACACATAAAGTATGATTTCCCCAATACATCATCATGACTCATCATATCTCATCACTTACTCAATCTCTACTCATAAGCATTACACTCATATCATCATAACATCATGTCATCAAGTCATCATGTCAATCATGGCATCATTTCCAATTATAATAATAATAATAATTTTAATAAGAAATACCAACACTCATCACCAGTCATCAATAATCATAATAATGCAATCAGTCCAAGCAGTCACACAGCCAGTCATAAAATAATAAAATAATATATTTTTATCGTAATGACGATAAACGCACAATTTCAATATCATCATTGGAACCACTAAGTAGTCCCCCACCTGAGAGTCGCGCATGCTAAACCGAACGAGACGGCACAAACTAAAACGAGACATCCTCGAACTCCTCGATTCTGCCTCGACTAGAAACAGAGCCTCCGAGCCTCCAAAAAATCACCAAAGCATCACATTACGAAAGGCACATTGTAAGGAACATAAAATTGGCAACAACACCACAAAATCCGCCACTGTTTTGGCCCTATATCTCACAATATAGACCTCTGTTTAAAAATTTGACCGTTGAGTTTAAAGAAATACTTTCCTTTACCTTCTCCAAAACTTTCAGCCCGATCCAACGGTGAACGAGCTTGGATCGAACCTCCCAAGGTGACTGGTCAGGAGCTACACGAGTTGAGTTACTCGCCTTCTTCTGAGTTACATAACTCACTTTCGGAGAATTATACAGAAATTCCAACCGTTGGATATGAAGAACGACTAGTCCAGAACCTCCATATCAAATTTGAACACAATCCAACGGTGGACGAAGGCGACGTGGTGATTGTACAGAAGCTATTCCAGCTCCAAAACTCTCAAAAATGGTGGTTTATGGTTCTCTCCTCTCCCATTCTCGATCTCTCTCTCTAGCTTTCTCTCCCTCTCTCTTTAAGTTCTCTCTTGCTCACCCCTTCTGTCTCTATCCTTTTCTGAGCTTGCTGCTCTCTGTTTTGTCTCTTGGACTTAAGTGAACCAAGTTCACTTAAGTCCTTTTATTTTTGCTGAACCACGCTGCCACGCTCGAGCGTGAAAAAAGCCACACTTGAGCGTGACCACGTTTGAGGGTGGCAGGTCGGCCCTGTTGACACGTAGCAAGTCAAAGCATGGCCCTTGTCTGTTGACTTGGGTGCTTGAGCGTGGATACATCCACACTTGAGCATTGACTTTTTGACCGAAAAGTCAACTCTCTACGTTCAGGGTTCGTTCGACGTCCGATTGACCTTAAATTTGAGATATAGGCTCACTAGGACCTAATAAACAACCTCCAACCATCAAAAATGCCTAATCTCATCTCTAACTCCAATATTCTTTTTTCACACTCAGATGTCTCAAAGACGCTAATCGGGAAACCCTAACTTTGTTCCTATGTTCAAACTCACTCGAAAAGGCTGCGTACTTGCCATGCAAAGGTCTCTATGCATCTAAAAACATCTCAACTATGTAATCCAAGTCTTAAACATGTTCCTCTTACATAGAATCAAAACCCTAAAACCCGGGATGTTACAGGGAACACATTCCATAATTTTCATTTATCATTGTTAACGTATTTTAACATCTTAAACATCATTATCAAGCCCTATTAATTAATTAAGACTTATTAACATCATTGTTGGCATTAACATCCTCAACAACTCACACTCTTTCAGAGCACAACAAAATCATCATCATAATAGCATCACATCATCATCATCATCATGAACATTCACTCATGGTATTATCAAGCATGTTAGCATCATCAAAACAATGTAATCATGAAATAAACATCAATAACAATAACAGTAAGCATACCAATTATAAAGGAAACAATGCACATTAGCATATAACATCAATTAAACAAATAGCATGCAAACGGGTAATGGGTTAACCCTCATCTTATGCTACTTCATCTTTGCGTTGAAGCCAGCCACCATTTGCGTTCGTCGAAGCCACCATTTGCACTCAGCGAACCATTTGCATTTGTTCGAGCTCGCGCTTGTGGTCTATTCTCGCACCCAGCAAAGCAAGCGAACCAGCACGTCCCTGTTCTCGCACTTGAGGTACTGTACATTGCTATTCCTTCATCCTTGTTCCTTGTTCATTCTTCTTGCATTACTGGTCCTTGTTCATTGCTGTTAGGGTATTTGTTTAGGGTTTTTTTGTTATGGTTTTAATAATGGTCCTTGTTCATAACTCTTACTTTGTTAGGGTTTTAATGGATGAACCGAAATTTGAAGTATAACTTCATCATGGATTTTACAGTATTCCATTACACCATTAGACTTGTATTTTGTCTTTTGCTTTCAATGTATTTTGCTTTGTTGCTTTCAATGTATTTTGCTTATTATTACACATATATAATAACAGGTGGCACACAGGTCTTTGTTAGCATCCATGTCACTCACTCACTCACTAACAGTAGACTAATAGAACCCTAACAGGAGGACCTAATTACAAATGAAATAATAGTTCAGGGACCTAATTACAAATTTTAAAAGTATAGGGACCTATTTGAAAATTTCTAAAAAGTTCAGGGACCTACAGAGTAATTAAACTTAAAAAAAATTAAGTCGCGAGTGATAAGGCAGTTAATACTAGCTACTATTGAAAATTATATGTAATATTGTCTTGAACAACAACTAATTACACAATTAATTATCAATTTCATGAATAAATAACTTTTTTTCTCCGAACGATGAAGACCATGGTAAAAAACAAAAGGTGTTGACTGAGGATTTTCATATCTTCTGAAACATATTGGACTTTGTTTTATTTAGTAAAAAAAAAAAACTTGGTCCTGATCAGAAACTTATTTCAATTAACATATAGAGATTAACTATATCCTTATACAGATAATAATTATAATTGAAATAACCAACCATATCTAATTAAGTGGATCTTCTCATATCTTCATCTCATATATAGCCTTAATCTTTTTGCACTTTAAGACTGAGACATGGCACATGGAGCTCTGCAACAATATGGGTTCTTTCGTATAAATATGCATTCAAGTTGAAAATGACACATATGACCAACTAGCTAGCCGCTAGCCAGTAAAATTGTATAAAAGGCACGTAGTCATCTGTAATCATTAATAGCTGAAGATGGACCAGGACAAGAAAAGATCTAACATTTGTCTGATATGATAAAAGTTCTATTATTTGTACAATCTATTAATTAATACTTGCACTATAATTTCATACATCAAGACACATATTTATATATATTTCATATTTATATATTTTTCTCTCTAATTAATTCATAAGACAAAACTCACAAAAGCTGTCCCCATGCATACAATCTCCCCAAAAATTGTGCAAAAACACTTGCAAATATGATAGAGACGTGCTAGAGATAGACACAATTGTTTTGAACACAAGAGAATAGCAAACCAATCTCTACCACATCTTGCTTATCAAAAAAACAAAAAACAAAAAAAACAAAACAAAAACAAAAAAAGAAAAATCTCTACCACATCTTATATATAAACTATAAATTAAGAAGTATGAGAGTACTGTTGTAATAAAAACATGCAAGCATATGCATATAATACAAGTCTTGATGACTTAAAACCTTACATAAATTCATCGATCTATTTAACCTCTTCTATAGGTGAAGAAGCATTGGGAACATGACGAGTGTCTGCATTTTCTTTATTGAACTTGCTATCATCCTGGTATTGCTGATACACGTATGATATAAAGCCCCAAACAGATAGCACCAAAGAGATGGCCTTAATCCCATGCATTTTGTCTTTAAAGAATATCACAGCTAATATAGGAATAAAAGGCAGACACAGAACTCCTATAGCATTAGAAAATAGGGAAGACACCTCAATAATCAGTCCCACACAACCGATATTAGTGAGTTGCCAAAGTGTGGCCGTGAAAATCAGATTTAACAGATAAGATGCCTTCCCCATCTCGTACTCCTCCATTTCATTTTTCAAACCCTTCCACTCTCCGCTAGCAAAAAGTCCAATTAGGATAACAAAGGTAGCTACAACGCACTGACCTATTATCATTTCCAAGACCACTTTGAAAGTTTCCCTTTTCAAAACCTTTCTGAAAGCTAACTGTGTAAGGGAAAGCACTAGTCCATAACCAGCAGATCCAGCAACTGTGCATATGAATCCAATCACATACATTTTCTTGGACACTTGTGTGGAACTTGATGATTCATTCTGAAGCACAAGGAGGGTGGAGGAAATGGTCAAAAGGACAAGAGAGTTTATTATGTAAGGTGTGAACTTGAGTGAATTGAGAAAGTAGGAGAAGAAAGCAGTAAATGCCAATTGCGATGAGCAAATGAGTGAATAAGTAGAGACAGGGAGGAAACGAAGCCCAACTGAATATAAATAACAATCTAACGCTACAATTAGGCCAATGGAGACATAGACAAAAGCTTTCTTTGAAGCAGATGGCTTATTTGTATCAATGCTATTTGTGGTGACATTATTTTTAGGTGCAGAGATGATGAAATAATAATAAGGCAGCAGAATAGGGAAGCCTACAAGTTGAACAAGTGTCCCCAGCCATTTACTCCTTCCACCTTTCTCATAGTACAATCTTCCCAAGAGTGTTGCAATTGACTGGCCCAGCAACATCAGTGCGGCATAGAAGGCTATTCGGAACCAGCGCCAATATTCTTTTTCCCTTTTGATTACCGATTCATTCACTTGACTGAGAAAACTACTATCCTCCAATGAATTTGTTCCTTTGACTACTCCATCAGATGCTACAAAAACATGCCAAATGATTAATTACATCGACTTGGATATATAATGAATCATTAATTGGACAGAGCTATTATATGCTACTGATTTGTTTTCAAAAGAAAACCTTGGTTTTGTTTAGATTGGGAAATATTTCATACAAGTATTTCATACAAGAAATGGCTTAGATTCTCCTAAGCAAGAAATTCTTTCTCGATAACATTTAAAGTTTGTTAGATTCCAACCTAAAACCAATTGATATTAAGTGGGGTTATCCAACAGATATTTAACACACCACAGGATTTGAGGTAGATGATATGGGACTTCCAACAAAGTGTAGTATCCTCATTTCATCCATATGAGACATCATTGTATCACATCCTTAGGATGGGGAGAGCCCAAAGTATCAGAAGAACGCCTTTCGTGAGTTGTGATATTCTACAATAGACTAAGTCAACAATTGTATAAGTTGGCTTAATATCATATTTTGATCCAAAATCTTAAAATATTTAATTATAAGATTTTTCATTTATATAACCTTCAACTAGTTAACTTATTTTCAATGTGAAATTTCTTTGTCCATATCTTAAGAATTCCAAACACACGCTTTCATATTTATGATGTTATAATTGTGATATCATATAGTAAATGGTTAACAACATTTTCTTCTAAGAGGGTGTTTGGAAAAGCTTAATTTTTTTTATTATAGATGTTTTTATCCCTTTTCAGCTGTTTTGTAAAAAGGCATTTGTGTTTGGATTTCTCGTTGAAAGTAATAAAAAACTTTTTTAGACAATTTAAGCTGTTTTTTAACCATCTTGCCATGAGGACTGTTTTGAAAAAACATAAAATGAGACCTTGAATTACTGTTCAAACAAGGCGACGTGACCCTTGCTGTTCAAACATGACCGTGGGTATCCGAATTACTGTTCAAACATGACCCTTACTGCTATTTGTCGTTCTTCATTCTATCAGCATATATATTTTTATTTTGGGGGTTTCCCTACCCCGTATGGCATTCTCTTAGGCTGTTTGTTTTGGGCGTTGCCCTCCTTATTACCAAAAAAAAAAGGAATATTTTTTTATTTAACTATTGTAAAAATAATATTTTTTAACATATATTTTCCATCGTCGTAAAAAATTGTTATAACATTTATTCAATTTTTTATATGAGAAAAAATTGAAAATAAACAAGTTAATATTAAAAAAGCATTCAATATTATTAATATAAACAAATAATTCTATACCCTTTTTCGTAATTTACTATGTAAAAGTGATTTTTTTTACATCACCCAAACGAAATAGATTATCTTAAAATCGCTTTTCAGCAAACATTACCCAAACAAAAACAGATTCTGATTATAATCGATTATCATAATAATTGATTATTTGAAAACAGATTATCAGCATAATCTTTTTTTTCAGCTTTCCCAAAAACACTACCAGAGTACTTAAAAATTTCATTACATACAGCTCAAGAATAACTGAATAAGGGTGTGTTTGGGAAAGATTATTTTTCCCTATTTCAGCTGTTTTTTAGCTTAAAAGCTGTTTCATAGATAATCTATCATGTTTGACATTTTGCTTAAATTTATAAAAAAGCTTTTTTCAGGGAAAAAAAGCTATTTTATGCCATCTAGTTTTTTCTAGCTTAAGATTATTGTGATTTGATTATTTTTCATTCTAAAAACTATCTTCCATGTTTACCCCTAAAAAACTAACTTCTAAACAAATATTATTAAATTATACAAATAACTTCATACCCTTTTTCGTAATTTATTATATTGAAGTGATTTTTTTTGCACTACCCAAACGAAATAAATTAGCTTAAAATCGCTTTTCAGCAAACATACCCAAACAAAAACAGATTCTGATTATAATCGATTATCACAATAATCGATTATATAAAAATTGATTATCAGCATAATCTTTTTTTTTCCAGCTTTCCCAAACACACTCTAAGAGTACGACCAAAATCTCTGATGCACATACCACCTAGGATATGTTTCCTTGCTCCTCATGTCTTGTCTGGACTCGCCTGGCACCATCCTTAATTATATATAATTGAGCAATTATTCCGACTAATTAACCATATAAAGTAGAAGCAGATATTTAATTTCCATCATATACATACAAAACACTTGGGCCTATTTTTCATGGAAGGATTATTTTAAACCATAATCACAGCTTTACATAAATAGTTGAGGTTAATATTGTGATGACAAAAGGCAATGTAATAGGAAAGCTAGCATACATATAGACATTAAATTTAAGCATTGTGACTAAGAATTTCATAATAGAACGTACTGATCTTTATCTTTTTAAATATAGAAGCTGAAAATTTGGCTTACACATTATGCGAAGTTGCACTTCTTGAGGTTCTCCCATGTGGAAGGTGAAAGAAGTTTCAGAAAGTAGACATGGGAAGAAGAGGGAATAGCAGAAAGAGGAAGAGAGCGAGAAGGTGGGGGGCAGGGGTAGCTTCGATCTGTAGAAAATGCAATTCATGCATATGTACATATATAATCGTCATAAATATAACTATCTACCAAAAAAACCTCAAAAGAGCATGTTTGGGAAAGTTGGAAAAAAAAAATTATACTGATTTTTGTTTTCAAATAATTGATTATTATGATAATCGATTATAATTAGAATCTGTTTTTATTTGGGTATGTCTGCTAAAAAACAATGATAAGATTATCTATTTCGTTTGGATGGTACAAAAATAATCACTATTACATAATAAATTATGAAAAAGAATACGAAGATATTTGTTTATATTAATAATATTTGAAGTTTTTTAACATTATAACTTGTTCATTTTTTTATATCTTGTCATCAATTTTTTTTTATTTATAAAAGTTTGAATAAGATTTGTAACATATTTCATGATAATGAAAAATATATTTATTTATTTTTTTTAATTAAGAAATTCATGATTTGGTTAAAAAAGGGAAATTCATGTTTAGAAAACTTGAAATAAAAAAAAGGAAGCATCAAGAAATTGCATTGTCACGTGAGTTGTTCATAAAAAAGTTTAGAAAATTCATGATTTGCTTCACCCTGTAGCGCAGTTGTCACGTTAGTTTGTAACCAAAAAAAAATTGCTTCACCCCTGCCATGGTACGAGTTCTTTTTGACTGCAGGGCAAGACTGGAAGAAAAGTGTTGAGATGAAAAATAATCTTTCGAGAATAATCAAACTGTTCACTCTAGTAGCTTATACTAAAACAATTTTTTATCACAAAAAAAAAAAGGTTTTTTTTTTAAAATATAAGCTTGACATAAAAACATAACAGATTTTTTGTAAAACAACTTTTTCTAAGAAAACAGCTAAAAGAAGGAATAATCCCTCTTTCCCAAACAAGCTCTAAATATATAACTAGGTTTAAATATGTTTTTATAATATCATCAACTAGATTGATGGACCCGTGCCATGCACGCACGGGGAATATGTTAATTTTTAGGATTTTATTTTTAAATATATAATTCTTGAATTTGGTTTTGATGGAACCGTGCCACATATTAATTACCAATGACAGAAAGATTAGAGTTCCAATAAAGTTGTAAAATGTGAAGAGTGTTATTAATCGCCATTTCAGTAACCTCGAGTATTTGAAAATATCTTAAAATTATTTATTTCTAAAATCTTGTCCGCATTAAGAATGATTTTAAGATATTTTAATAATAATAATAATAATTATTATTATTATTATTATTATTATTATTATTATTATTATTATTATTATTATTATTATTATTATTAGACCCAATCATATGATGCAACTTTTCATATTTCAAATCATATTTATCTATTTGAAATTTTGAATGCAAAATTTCTCAATTAAAGTTTTAATCATATAAAGCTGAAATTTATAATCAAATATATAACTTTTAACCCCGTGCATCATGGAGATTTTTTTAAGTATTACTTCTATAAAAATGTGTTGATAAACAACAATAATGACGTAAAAAGATGATTTCTTGCTAACAATATTTGTTAATTAATATTTACTAATATAGTAAGAGAAAGAGCAAAGGTGTTTTAAAGACTAAAAAAATTCAAACTTAAAATAAAATATATGATTAAAAAATTGAAAAGTCAAAATGATGATTATTATTTTAAGAAGATATACAAATCGTCCAATTATATTGAATTAAGGCTGTAGTTATATTTTTTTTATTAAAAAAAAAACTGTAGTTATATTTCAATCACTAAATTGAAGATAACAAACTATAATTGAAGAATTAGCTTGAATAGTTTCAAAAGTAAATTTTTTTTTATATTCATCATAATTAAAATATAAATTGTGTCAGGATATTAAAGTAATTATAAGTGTGTAAATAAAAAATAATTATAAGTGAAGATATACAAAGAGGTCATAAAATATATTGTATGAAGCAAAGAGCAATTATGATGAATCATAATGCTAGAGACACAAATAGTTAACAATCACATTAAATGATAATTTGCTAATAGGTTGACACATGGAATAACATTCAATGAGGCTATTCCTAAATGTATATAGTACTAGTGTTGTTTACCCGTGCGATACGCACGGGTCATTCCCCACAGCCACATTCCAATTCCAATTATGAATATTCCCCACAGTCACATTTCCCACAGAAATCTATGTTAGCAAATATATTATGATATAATTGATAAGCAAATATAAAGAGGTCATATTGCATGCAAAGTAAGCAACATTGGTAGCAATTTGATTTGAAGTAGGGTAGCTACCATTCAGTTGGTCTTTTTTCTTTTTTTCTCTTCTCAACATGGACCCTATGGTGCCGGTGTTAGTATTAAAATGAATGACATGCTTTGTTCTAAATTTTGTTACTGTATAGAAAAAATGCACCAAAGCTTGTTGGAACAGACTAAAGCTTACGTGAAGATATAAAGCTTACTGAAACTTGTATTAACATGCATTTCCTTTAGTCGTATCATTTACATTTATTTATTTACTACATGTGAATTTTACCCGTGCATTTGTTAGACATATATAGATTACTAAATAAATACCTTCATGTCCAGCTTCAACAAATAAAGGATTCTCTTCATTATGAACTTGAAAATTCATTTATAAAATATCAATAACAATAAACCAATTAAATAAAAAACTGAAATGCAAGTAAAAAAATTATGTAATAATATATACAAATAAAATAACAATTTCTATTACTGATGGATTGTGGAATTAATATTCTTTCCTCTACGTAGTATATCCCCATAACTCACTTGGGTTAGTAGACCATGTAGGGATTTCACCCGACTTAAAAAATCTAAATATATATTTTTTAAAATAAATCAAAAAAATAATAAATATAAACAAAGTATATTAAAATGTTGATTCAGAAACATTAGAACAAAAACCACGTATCAATAATTTATATCATTCGAGTTGACAACAATTTCTCATTACTTCTAAATATTACTATGAATAATATTAAAATCAAATAGAGTTTAATTTTTATACACTGTCAGTGTAAAAGATTTTAACACTCACATTCAATAATATCTTGACAATTATTGTTATTTCTCTTTATATCTTCTTTTCTTCTTTTCTCTAATCAAAGACATTCCTCTTTCCCCCCAAAGAATCGGAACAACCTCTCTTCCCCTTTCTTTCACCACCACTCATTATATCTAATATCGGTAAAAGTTAGATGGAGCTCATTAACAAAACAATATAACAGACATAAGAAACATAACAATTATCATATCAAAATTCACCCACGTACTACAGTTATGTAGTTCCTTTCCTAAAATTCTCATTGTCGAGACCTTCGGGTCATGGTTCTCTTGGTTCAACCGGTTCATCCAACGATTAAACCGATAACTAATATAATAAAAAATTGTACAATATATATATATATATATATATATATATATATATATACACATAAATTACAAAAATGCTACACATAAATTAAATTAAACTCTTAATCTCTTTTTTTTAAAATACTACATATAAATTTTAATATTATAAGAGTAATATTAAATATCAGAAACATTAGTTAGGTATTATTACGATCTCAAAATATGATTTAATTTTTTTTGTTAGTAAATATGATTTAAAATTTGAATGGCAAATATATCTCTTTTTGGGTTTAGAAACAAAAATACATAAACATACTTCCGGGTCATGGTTCAATTGGTTCAACCAAAGGTTAAAATAGATAGCCAAAAACTAAATAAATTATATATATATATATATATATATATATATATATATATATATTAGTTAATAAAAAGGTTAAAGTAATCTTTTGGTCCCTATACGTGACACTGATTTTCAATTTGGTCTTCATCGCTAATTGGTCCCTATATAAGAGGGACCAAATTACAAATTATTATCACATGTAGGGACCAAATTGAAAATAATTGTCACATGTAGGGACCGATTTCATTTTTTTTTTTGTTGAATTGGTCCCTACATGTGACAATAATTTGCAATTTGGTCCTCTTATATAGGGACCAATTAACGGTGAGGACCAAATTGAAAACCAGTGTCACGTATAAGGACTAAATTAATAACGTTTTACATATAGGGACCAAATTAAAAATCAGTGTCATGGACCAAAAGATTACTTTAACCTAATAAAAAACATACATAATGGGCTTAGCCCAAATTAGAATTAACAATCAGAAGAAAAACAAAAAAATAATAATCAGAACTGATTATAATAAATTTAATAAAAACAAATAATGAAAACAAAAAAAAAAGGTTGATTTCAAAAAAATAGAACATGCTATAATATAGAAGGGCCCGGTAGCAATACTTTTATCATAACCAAAACAAATGAAATATGGGCAAAAAAAACAAAAAACAAAAATGGGAGGGGATGGCTGACATTGAAAAAAAGGGGTGTGATAAAGAGAAACATAGGAGAGAGCGAGAGATAGAAATAGGTGGAGAGAGAGATATGGTTGGTGAAAAGGTAACTTCTAATTAATGAGTTTGTTGGTAAAAAAATTTAAAACAATAAAATATATAAATTGTAAAATAATATAAATAATAAAATAATGACAAAATTCAATAGCATGACACATGCCTTTTTACTGTTATATGAACAGTAGGTGCAAAGTCACGGTTGTTCAATTGCTAGGGTAATAACCCGTGCGGTAAACACGGGTGCCTATAAGATATTTTTTCCAAAAGTGATATAATACATATTTATTGAAATATAAATCATATTATATCTATGAGAACCTTTTACTCTTTTATCTATCATATAATTTCAAAATCAATTCTCAACGATGACTATAATTTAATTATCTACCGTTTAGCACAAGGATCAAGAGGTCATGGATCATGTCAATATATAATTAATATTTATATTTAAATATAAATATTTAAATATAATAAATATTAAATATATATATATATATATATGAATACTAAAATATAATAATTAATTCGGTTTCAAAATTCTTGAACATGATAACCGAACCAATGACCATTGGGTTTGGTTCAAACCCGGACAAAAAAAAAAATACAAACCAATATAATTGGATCGATTCATCGAATTATTCGTTCGGGTTTACGCAGCTAAACTTTCTGAAGAACATAAAGACCATTGAGTTTGGTTCAATTCGGAGCCGAACAAAAAAAAAGAACCAATTTAATTGATTGGTTCAGATTTTCAAATTCATCGAATTATTGGTTCGAGTCTTACGACCCTAAACTTTTTCGAAGAAAACGGTAGCTAAAACCAACAAAATATATGTTTAAAAAATAAATGAATAAATTTAAATAATCCAAAATAATCCACCGGTTGACAACTCCTTCTAATGTTACAGGGACAGTAGAAGAAAAGTTGTCCATTGATAAAGTGATATACGTATTAAATATTAAAATATAGTAATAGTAAAAAATTTTAAAAAAAAATTCAAAAAAAAATTAGAAAAAAATAAACGTAAAAAAAAATTTTAAAAGTAAATATTTTTTTTTAAAAGTAAAAAAAAATTAGCAAAAAAATTTAAAAATTAAGGAAAACGTAAAAAAAATTAGAAGTAAACAAAATTTAAAAAAACTGTAAATAAAATAAAAAAAATAAACGTAAAAAAATTTAAATGTAAAAAAGAAAGTTAAATTTTTTTTTTTAAAAAATTTTTAAAAAATAAATTTTTTTAAAAAATTTTTTTTAAAAAATTAATTTTTTTTGAAATTAAAAAATTTTAAAAATGCAAAAATTCTGGGATTGACACGTGTCCGGTTACTGTTCCTATAACAGTAACCGGACCACTCCCTATTGTATATGTGTATTGATAGATTAAAAAAAATTGTAGTTATATTTCAATCACTAAATTGAAGATAACAAACTATAATTGAAGAATTAGCTTGAATAGTTATAAAAGTAAATTTTTTTTTTATATTCATCATAATTAAAATATAAATTGTGTCAGGATATTAAAGTAATTATAAGTGTGTAAATAAAAAATAATTATAAGTGAAGATATAAAAAGAGGTCATAAAATGTATTGTATGAATCAAAGAGCAATTATGATGAATCATAATGCTAGAGACACAAATAGTTAACAGTCACATTAAATGATAATTTGCTAATAGGTTGACACATGGAATAACATTCAATGAGGCTATTCCTAAATGTATATAGTATAGATTATAAATTATCATATCATTAAAAATATTTGACTCTTATCTTAACTATCTTAAACTCAAAGTGAAAATAACATTACTATAGTGCATAGTGCATACCAATTAAACTTAAACTTAAATATAAGAATTTAATATTTTTTTTATCATGATAAGAATTTAATATATAAGAATGAGTAGCAGATATCAAAAAAACTACGTCTCTTTTTTCTTTTTGAACCCGGGTATCCTCTGATCCGGAGCCAGAGACTAATCCCCTTCCATACACATGAGCCAGGAATCGAACCCCTAATCATATGCTTAAGGAGCTCAGTTATCTACCAACTATGCCACGTCATGTTGGTAAAAAACTACGCCTCTTTAATACGAGTATAAAATTATAACAAATTTCTTAGCCGAAAAGTAATTATAACAAATTTTATTATATTGTGAATACATTTGTATTGGACGTTAGCACAAATTTGGAGCGCATTTATGACTCAATTATTTTGTTAATATAAGTAAATGCATTTTGTTTTGTCATTTTTTTTATATATATTTTAAGATTTTTTTAAATATTTCAATATATATATTAATGATGATATTAACATGATAAGAAGGATAATATAATGTGCAAGATTCCTATTCCCTTTCCCCCACCCCATGTTAGGCCTACTACGAGTCTCTCTCCAGACCAAAAAAGAAAAATATATAATATGCAAGATAAAATTTAGGGCTAAAATACCTTTCTGGTCTCAACTTATTTTTTAGTTTCAACTTTTAATTTGTCTCAGTTAACACAAGTTAATCATTTCCGTCAATGAGTTAGTAACAATATTAACTTTTTGAGTTTAATAACATAAATTAAAGGATTGGTTTGAAACCTGTTAACAATTTAAAGGACCAGTTAAAAATCTGTTAATAATTTAAAGGATCAATATGAAATTTATTTAAAACATAAGGGCTAAGAGTTAACATCGTTATTGACTTCATTGACGTGGAGGACTATATTGTGTTAACAGAGACAAATTAAGGGATCAAGTTGAAACATTTAAAAGTTAATAGAGCAAATTGAAACTAAAAAATAAGTTTAATTGTATTCATTGTAAGTGTAAATTTCTTTTTTCACTATCAACTAATCACAAATGATGATATAAGTGACTTTAAAGGTAGTCGGGATGAAAGCCAAACAATTTTGATGTTGAGTACATTTTTTATTGATTGACGGTGTAAAAAATATTTATGTTAACAGTGTATATAAATTAAATCCTAAAATAAATTTTAATATCATATTTATTAATGAATTGATTGATATGAACCATCACTATAAAGTTTTTTTGACACTATCAATTATTCATAAATAATAAATTATCATATTATTGTGATTTGTGATTGATTGATAGTATAAAAAACTATACACTAAGAAAACATAGCAATTAAACTTATCAAAATGCATTAACCAAAAAAAAAAAAAACTTTATTGATATGTATGATAGTTTTTTTTTTTTTGACACAGATATGTATGATAGTTTAAATAAGTTTAGTAAGTTTTAAATTATTATTCATAAACGTTAAATCGATATTATAATGATTTTATATTACAAACTCAAGCGTCAGTGTGAAAAAAAAGAGTTTAAACGAAAAAAAAAAATTAAAGCAATTTTAAAACCAAATTTCTCAACCAATATGGTGTAGCACCATTACTTGATAACTGGGCTCCTTAAGCATGTGGTCAGTGGTTCGATTCACGGCTCATACATATGGAAGAGCATCTGTTGGGAAAGGTCAACCCCTTTATTGGATCTTAGTACTTCGAGAGATTAGTCTCTGGCTCCTGACTGGAGGATATTCAGGTTTACAAAATAAAAACCCTATTTCTTAATATGTATAATAATTGAAATAAGATTTATCACTTTAATATTTGGAATAAAGTACTATACACTATATGTGTAAAAAAATTTACACTAACACCCACTAAATTTTGACATGCATGCTTTTAAACAATGTTGATTTGTCAAGATATTATTGAAAGTGCATACAAATTAAACTCTTAATATTTTTATTCTTGAACTTAAAATATTGACGATATAATAATAGAACATTACAAATGTTACATTTCTTTAATCACATCTTTGGGGAGGTCAGGCGAAGAACCTTAACTGTGACTAAGCACCCGGGCAGAGAGTAGTCCCATAGCGGGATCAAAGGATCTAAACTTGTGGGATACTCCGTGGACACATTTGGGAGTCAAAGGCCCTAATTACTGTGAGTTCTTAAAAAAAAATGGATATCTATTATGTGCAGAATATTTTTACTATATTAATTCTTGCTTTTTACTCACTTTGCTCAACAACTTTTAAAAAAATATCATGCTTTCAATTATTTTGTCTATATAATATCTAAATTATTATAATGATTTTTTATAATAAAGAAAATAAAAATATTGTTAAAATAGACATATTTAAATACAAGAATGAAGATAAATCTTTCTCTATCTTTTTAATGAAGATCGATGTTGGAATTAAAATTCACATCTTATTAATCCTTTATATATAAACTAATAAAAATAACTTTATTAAAAAAAAAAAATATTTTATCTATATATATATTAATTATAATATTATATGAATGCATAGAAAAATATTTTGAAGTAATTAGAGCTTTATTAAGAATCAACTAAATTATAGGCTCAATAAAATGAATAAATCGAATAAACAAGAGTATTATATTTTTGTTGTTGTACAATGAGCATAAAATATATTAATTATTTTTTATATCAAAATAAAAATATATTTATATAACATAAAATTATTGATAAAATTTGTCAAATCATACTCATTTAATTTCTATATCATAATTTGAGAAATTTATATTCAATCTTATACTCAACTATGCTTGTTTAAACACCGTTTTGTCATATTTATCAACAAAAAATATTATAATAAATAATATTACATAGATCAAATATTGCATTTATTTAAAATTTGTTGAGATAAATGACTAAAAAAATAAAAATATAATAATTTTTTTTTTTTTTTTACATAATTGATACATATTTTATATCCATTATTTGTTAGAGGTATATTGAGAAAATATTTATTAAAGCAAAAATAAATATATAATGAAATGTAAAAATAAATACTTAAACGGATTATACTCCTTTTTATAAGATTTTAAATTATATATTTCATTTTTAACTAAAGAATCAACTTTATTTTGTAAAGAATATGATTAATCTTTAAAAAATTTATTATAAATAACTTATTATAAATATTTTTTTATTGTTAAGTAACTTAACAATGTTAAGATAATAATTACTCAACACTAAAAAAAGGATGAATTACAATCTATGATCAAATTTGAGATTTAATGTTATTTTAATTAATCTAAAAGTGATGGAGTGTAATTTATTCTTAATTAAATTAAATTTTGAATTACTGGTTGAGCAAAGCTCCCAGCCTCTCACCGGGCCCAGGACAGGTTGTCCTTGATGGGGGCATGGGTCTGAGATCTAGTACGTGTCTTACTCGTTTATTAATGACTATGACCAAACAAATTGAATTTAATGACCCGTGTTGCGCATGGCGCAGGTGGAGGGAGTAACACTGGGTCAGTCCAACAACCAGCATAAATATTGTATAATCATCACTTAAATCATTGGTCTTGCTATTGAATTGATAAGGAGATATTGGATTCGGAAATTAACACGATGTTTGATTTTTTTTTTTGGGTGGATAACATGATGTATGGTTTGTGAGACTTTAATGAACATTTTTTGCTTGATACAACTTCAATGGAAGGGAAGAGTCTTATTTCCTCTCCCCTCCTTAAAATTCCTCTCTTCGCTTCCCTTTATTTAAACCAAACATAGCAGAGTGTAACACCTTTTAATGTGATAAATACACAAGTTTTTATACAATTTTACGTTTTTTATGTGTGGTTTTTAAGACAGTTGCGATAAGAGCCAAATATTTTTATTAATATGACAATTTATGATGAGTTGATAGTGTGCAAGATTTTTACATTAACAGTACATACCAATTAAATTCTTAATTATTGATACATCCCAAAAATTTAAAAATCTTAAATGAAAGAGTAAATACTATACTGGTTTGATAAGAAGTGGACTTGAAAATATATTTTAAAAAAAAAATTCTAAAAGTTGCATAATACAAGAACTGTCATGTGGCTCACGGAGGAGGAAAAGGGTTACGAAGAGAGTCTCGTATTAAAAAGTGCGTACTCTAATTCAAAATATAGGATTTTTTTTTTTTTAATGAATCAAAATATAGGAGTTGATTAAGAGTAAAAGATCGAAAAGTTATTATTAGATTTTTTGAGATAAATACTATACAATCCTAAAATTAATATTGATAATTAGAAATATTTATCCTAAAAATAAAAAATACAAAGAAATGCATTTGTTAACGCATGTGGCACAATGACAAGGTGAAAAATTGTGAAAAAACAGCTCACATTCGAAGATGATTGCTTTAACCTATGCAATATTGCATAGGATAAGAGTCATTAATTATCCCCAATTAATCTATTATTAATTAATTTTGTCAAGTTTATTAATTATGATTTTTTTTGAAAAAAAGCATTTATCTCTATCCTATTTATTTGTTTTGATTCACCTTCCTATATCAATATATCTTCACACCAAAAGTTGATTACCCAATATCTCTTCCCAACAAAATTAATAAGCATTTTTGGATTTTGATTGAAAATAATTTTTATTGATTTTATAACTAAAGTTTTTTTTTATAAGCCAATCAACTCAAAAGATAATATAAATCAACTTCTCTACAATATAGATAAAATTAAATAAATTATTTTAAGATAAATAGAAAGAAGTAAGGAATAGAGTTGATGAAATAAAACCAAAATTCTACAACGTACCTTTTCTTTGTTGCTGAAAAAAAAATTCTTTGTAGATAAATATAAAGAATTAGGGAATAGTGCCTTTTCTTTGTTGCTCCCAACCTCCCTTTTCTAGTTTTCTTTGTTGCAACAAAAAAAAAAAAATTGTAATTTATGTTAAGGAGGAGTCTTTAGAAGAGAGGGGCACTTAAGCTTAAAAAAATGAAAATACAAATAATTATTAATTTTTGATGGGAAGAAATATTGGGTAATCAACTTTTGGTAGGAATAGTATATATATATATATATATATATTTGCTGAAAGGAAGAGACATTGATATAAGAAGATGAATCAAAATAAATAAATATGAGAGATAAATGATTTTTTTTCAAAAAAAACTTAATTAATGAGCTTAACATAATTAATTAACAATAGGTTGATTGGAGATAATTAATGACACTTATCCTATGCAATATTGTATAGGTTAGAAAAACTGTACTTTAATTTATATATGAGTTAATACTGTATATATTTATTTATAACTTCATTTATTTTTATCTTCAACATCTTTAAAATTCGTAAAAATACATTGGAAAAAACAAGGGATGTGTCACTCTTTCATGGTTGAAGAAACAAATTTCTTAACGTAAGTTGATGATCCTATTGTTATCTGGGGGTTAAGTGTTTCCGTCATCATTTATTACTACGTACTAAGAGTGTGTTTGGGAAAGATTGATTTTCCCCATTTCAGCTGTTTTTTAGCTTAAAAGCTGTTTCATAGATAATCTATCATGTTTGGCATTTTGCTTAAATTTATAAAAAAGCTTTTTTCAGGAGAAAAAAGCTGTTTTATGCCATCTAGTTTTTTCTAGCTTAAGATTGTTGTGATTTGATTATTTTTCATTCTCAAGACTCTCTTCCATGTTTACCCCTACAAAACTAACTTCTAAACAAATATTATTAAATTATACAAATAACTTCATACCCTTTTTCGTAATTTATCATATAAAAGTGATTTTTTTGCACCACCCAAACGAAATAGATTATCTTAAAATTGCTTTTCAACAAACAGACCCAAACAAAAACAGATTCTGATTATAATCGATTATCACAATAATCGATTATACAAAAATTGATTATCAGCATAATCTTTTTTTTCCAGCTTTCCCAAACACACTCTAACTAGTTTATGGCCTGTAGCTTTAATTACAAGTATATATTAAAGTTTCCCTTTTTTTGTTCAACTTAAATTTTCTTTAGATTCGATTATATATTTTTCATCCATTCATGTACCTTTCGTATTGTTTATCACTTGATCTGAACCGAGGTACTATGATTGGACAATAGAATGAATTCATGCCAGGAATGCTACCCTTTATAATATACTAAATCTTAAATCCGTGCAATACATGAGTAAACGGGTTGATTTGGGGTGTACACCGGTGATTTGGTCGAATTTGGCCAAACGCATTACCCGAACCAATGAATTTCATACGCGTTGGGTTGGGTCTGGTGAATACATTTTGTTTTTGCCAGACTCGAACCAAACCAGCCCATCAAAAAAGGGGTTGATTTGGATCGGGACAATCGGGTCACATGCTTGTTAAACTATAAAAAAAAAAAAAAAAAAAGTTGTTGCAAATAAGCCTAAAACGCATCCCAATCCAAGGAGAAAAAATTGAAAACCCTATTTCTAAGGTACAACGCACGCCTGCTCATTTGGTGGTTGTGCCGTTTCTCGTTGTGGTGACTGCAACGTTCTGGTTCACCTTCTTTTTCGTCTCAGTGTCAATCCATCGTCCATGGTGCAGTTGGAGGCTATTGGTGGACGATTCGAGGTGGTTTCGGGTTGCTTGGTTGTGGTGGCCTCATGGTGAGACTCCAGTGACGGGTGGTCCAGGGGGAAGCGTGGTGAGACTCACCAAATATGCTGATGGGTGGTCCGCGACGACACCAACGGAGATGTCGACAGAATGACGGACAGAGGAGTCACAGATAGAGAGACGTGCAGATGACGGTGGACTCTAAAGGATGAGATGATAGAGCCCCTCCATAGAGTGCTAGCAAGAATCACAAATGTAATACCCCGTTTTTTGTTAAGTGCTTTTATGTATGCTCGTTTGCTTGTTTAAGCCTTAGGACTTAGCTTAGAGTTGTCGTTAAGGGACTAAGTGGGATTTCTAGGCTTAAAATCCCTTTCTGGTACATGAGCACGGCCTTGCTCATTTCCAGCACGCCCGTGCTGAGGCTTGTGTCTTGTGACTGTCTGAGTCACAAGCACGACCATGCTCAATAGGGAGCATGATCGTGCTCAAAGGCAGACCGCGCCTCGTAGGCACTAAGTTGAGCACACCCGTGCTCAACGAGGAGCACGACCGTGCTCGGGTCTGATGCCTTTATATATATGCACAGTAACCGAGGGTTTCGTCTTAAACCCTATTTTAGCAGTTTTGGCCACCCTAGTGCGGCTACAAACCCTTTCTTCCCTATTTTCTCTAAACCCATTGCATTGTTGGTGCTTTGGAGACTCTTGGGAACGTTTAGTCGGTCTGTGTCAATCCTTATAGGTAATGGTTCTTCCCTCTTAATGTTCCTTTTCCTTTTATTAGAATTGAGAACTAATTGGTTAACTCTTTTGTTTGACCAAGGCTTGGAAGCTGACTGAGCCGCTTGAGGGAACGAGTTTGGGTTGTCTCGTTTAGCTATCATTGTTGGAATCGTCATACCAGGTATGGGGAGAATGATAGTATAAACATTAGGCAAGGGGGTAGCATAAGATGAGGGGTTCCCATAGCCCCGTTATTGTTGTTAACTTTTATGTTGCCTAATTGCTATTAATGTTTGTTTGATTATGAGTATGCCTGTCATGAATGCCTGTTGTTTATATTTGCTTTGTTGTATGCCAAATTATGTATAATTGGTTAATCTATTTATGACATGATTATTGGTTGAGTTGGTATGTCTGTTATATCATGATTTAATTGGTTAAACTGATATGTGATATATTTCATGAATGTCGTTGTTGATGTTAATGGTTTTTATGTTATTGGTTGAATGATGTTGGTGATGTTGAACGGTTAATAAGACTCTAATTGGTCAAAATAGGACTCTTAATTAACATGAGAATCAATGGCTTAATTCCCCAAAGGATTCATAAAACATGGATTTAATAGTGTAAGGTAAGGTAGATGTTTGATGGTCTTGACTAAACCCTAGAATCTGATTTAAGAGTGTTTAGGGAGTTTTTGGCTTAAATAACACCATGAATCTGCCCAGAACAGTACGGCCAGCTCCAGGAGCACGACCGTGCTTAACAGGGAGCACGCCCATCCTCCTCGTTTGAATCTGGAAGATGGTCGCGCTTTAAGCATGGCCGTGCATAACAGTGAGCACGACCGTGCTCCACTTAAGTGGCAGCCCGACCGTGCTGGGGGCAAGCACGCCCGTGCTCCCCTACTGGTCAGAACGTGAATTAAAGGAATCAAAGGGGTGTTTCACCCCAATTATCCCCAATGATAAGATAAAACACCAATCGAATAAAGAAGAGTTAGCTAACTTAATTAAGACTAATTAAGATAATCAAGAATAAGAAGTTGGTTAAGCCGGTGCCCATGGGTTACCGCACGTTGATATGCTTTGGTGCTTTTTGGTCAAAGTGACCTCGATACTTTTTGGTTAAGGTGTTGATAAGTTGAACCTTGGTGCTTTTCGGTCAAGGGACCTTGACCCATATGGGTTAAGGTGTTGATGTTGATGGTGATAAACTTGGGTGCTTATTGACCCAAGCGAAGGAGGTGGTTGCCCTTTGTTTGTTGTTGTGCCCATGCATTAATGCATTGGAGTTGTTAGTGGGGGAAAATCAACATAGGGGAGGTTGTCCTAGAGTACGGCGATTTGGCCGTCCGCAGGTGGTTCACCCAAGGTTTGGTGAACCGTGCGCCCCCGTGGTGGCGCATCCGAGAGTATGGTGTGTCGGCTATCCAAGGGGTTCACCCATGGTTTGGTGAATTGCCGGCATTGATACTTTTTGTCCAATGTGGATATGTAACTTCGAAGTTGCCTACCTGAGATAGTTTGGATCCACATGTATAATGGATTAGCGGAGTAGTGCTGCACCGCATAGCATATGTTGGTTGAGATAGCATGTTGACGTGATTATGTATATGTTGTTGCCTATATATATATATATATGTTGTATATTGCTATGCCATGCTATGATGTATGTTCATCTTGCTTCCTATCTCCATGCCGATGTGTTTATATGTTTTCTTACTCCCTGTTTTCTCTGTTTCTGTTGTTGGCATGTATCTTTTATGCATAGGACGGCGAGCAGCCAGTGGAGGGGTGACTCTGAGGAGCTACGACTCTTTAGTTAGGATTTCCCAGTTTTCTAGTTATTAGTTGTTTAGTTTGTTTCATTTGTATTCCACGATTGTATCCGGATTTGGTATACCGGCTTTGTATGTGAGATCGGGGTTGGGTTATGTTCCTTGTTTATGTTATGTTTTACGTTTTATTTCTTTTAAAACTATGTTTCTTTTCCGCATTGTGAACTAATTCATGTGGGACCTTCTACCCATGAACCTTTTCATTTCAATTAAATGAATATGCATGTTTTATTTTAAATATCTTCACCTTTTAATGCTTTATATAACATGCGGGGTAGAGGGTGTCACATTTAGTGGTATCAGAGCATGTTTGTCCTATCAGGCCGTGGTATGAGTTTGTTGTGAGTCTGTTGTGTGCTCTTGTTTGAATTGTCTATACATGTTATAGGCAATGATGCTTAAAGTTTGGAGCCTGTAGCTTTTCCTGCTTTAAGTTCGCTGTAATAACAAGCTTCTTTGGGCATTTATAGGAACTTATGGCAGGAAGAGGAAGCAGAAACGATCAGGCAATCACTGATGCGTTGGCACTCCTTGCCAATGCGATAGGGCAAGTTCAGAACAACAACAATGGAGGACCAGCTAAGTTTCAGGGTCTCGACAAGTTCCAGAGGAATAATCCGCCATCTTTTAGAGGAGCTTATTACCCCGAGGGTGCTCTATTGTGGATGAGGGAGATAGAGAAGATCTTCCGAGCCATGGACTGCAATGATCAGCAGCGAGTTATCTTCGCCACTTTTATGCTCACTGAGGAGGCTGAGCACTGGTGGGAGAATTGTCATCAGAGGATGGTGGCTGAGGGCACGACGGTCACGTGGGCTATTTTCAGAGAGAGGTTCTTGGAGAAATATTTTCCTGCAGATATTCGTGACAAGAAAGAAATAGAATTTTTGGCACCGAAGTAGGGGATTATATCAGTAGGAGAGTATGCAGTGAAGTTCGAGGAGTTGGCTAGGTACTACACACCTTATCAGTTGGCGACCGAGGATCGTTCTAAGTGTGTAAGTTTGAGGATGGACTCCGCCTAGAAATCAAGCAGGCAATCGGCTACCGGGAGATCAGAGTCTTCCCAACCTTGGTGAACAAGTGTAGCATCTTTGAGGATGCCTACAAGTCCAGAGTGGCCAATTTCAAGGGTTCAGATAGCCAGGGCAACAGGAAGACCGAACAGAAGGATAAGGGCAAGCAGCGTTACGCTCCAGCCGGCCGAGATTTCAAACAGAGTGGCAGGAAGCCACAGTTTTCTTATGATAGGTCCAGGGGTGGGAACTCTAATACCCCTAGGGCCATGAAGTGTGGCAAGTGCGGCGCACCAGATCATTTCACTACCCAGTGCAAGGAATCAAACGTCATCTGCTTTAGGTGTGGCAAGCCTGGCAACTTTAGTCGGGAGTGTGGAGGAGCGAAGTTAGAGCTTCCAAGTGCTAGCAAGAGTCAGCATTCTCAGAATCCGAGGACTTAATCCAAGATATGTGCTTAATTGATGGAACTCCTTTAACTGTCTTGTATGATTCGGGTGCTACGCATTCGTTTATATCACATGATAGGGTCAAGAGTCTTAAATTGCCTGTTACCTTTCTTGAGTATGATTTGATTGTTTCCATGCCTACAAACAAGCTTGTTCTTACTTCTCATGCATGCAAGAACTGTCATATTACCATTAATGGTAGAACTTTTACTTTGAATCTTGTATGCTTACCTTTAAAACAGCTTGATGTTATTCTTGGCAGGCATGGACTGGTTATCTTCCAACCATGTCCTTTTGAATTGTTTTGATAAAACCTTAGTTTTTGGAACTCCCGTGGAGTCTAAGGATCCTAGATTTCTCTCTGGCAACCAAGTTAAGGCTTCGATAAAAGAAGAAGGCCAAGTGTACATGATGTTATCTTCCTTGGAAGTAGAGTGCCCTCCTGATGTTGGAAGTGTGCCTGTTGTACAGGAATCTCCTGAAGTGTTTCCGGGGGATGTTTATAACTTGCCCCCTGAAAGGGATGTTGAGTTCACCATAGATTTAGTGCTTGGCACTGGGCCTATATCCATAGCACCCTATAGAGTGTCTCCTTTAGAGCTAGCCAAGTTGAAGGAACAGATAGAGGACCAGATACAAAAGCAGTTTAATAGGCCTAGTGTATCCCCATGGGGAGCGCCATTGTTGCTAGTGAAGGAGAAGGATGATAGTATGAGGTTGTGTGTCGACTATCGACAGCTCAACAAGGTGACCATTAAGAATCGGTGAGACACCCCATTGTGCCCCGTTGTGCCATTAATTATTTATTTAAACTTATTGGCATTCTTAACGTTAAACGTAATCCGAAAATACGAAGAAATTAAAATCTTAATTATAAAACATCTAACTCTTGAAAAATAACCCATCACACCAAAGACATAACGCAAATACAGCACATAAGTCTATCTATCAGAGTACAAAACACTGACTAGGGTATCCTATCAGTAGAATCCCTCACAGATACATAATTATACAAACTGTTATACTTAGCGGAAAATAAAAATGTTTAACAAGATGCACTGGCCTTATACACTAAACTATATTACTAGAATCCACTACTCTTCCTTCCGTATCAGGTTCATACAGAGTTCCATCCAACTCCTCAGCAACTAATTCTTCCATATAGTCTTCTCATGGAATAAGATGAACATACACCATATACAGAAATACGGAGATAAGAAACAGTTCTATCATCAAAAGAGGAAAGGAATACATAGCATACAATATAATAACAGTAAAAGACAAGCATCACACATAACTAACAATCATCGTTAAATCACAATATCATCCTCTACCCTTACTCTGATGCAACTAAGACATTATGCTAAAGTGACCACAACAACAAAGTCACACAACCTTATCAAAATATGGATGTTAGTCCTTCGTCCGAACAAGCACTACACTTTATCACACACACACACACACACACACACACACACACAAACAAATATATATATATATATATATATATCCCGATACACCTTTATACACCAATGGTCCGAAACCACAGTAGCCCGAAGCTATAGTAGCCCAAAGCTACACATAACAATAATATCAGTATCACATCAATGGTCTAAAACCACAATAGCCCAAAGCTACACGGAGTCTCTCTGCAAGGATTACGGATATCCACGGATACTCTAACATTATACATTCCACTCACACAGCTATGATCAACATCATGCATCTCTATGGATCTCACCGACATATATCAAGTCATACCCTAGTACCTTAACCTCTCATCACTATCTCAACATACATTCAGTGTCACATCTCATCTATAAAATAATCAATTTAAGCTAGGCACCTCTAAGTCACAATCATTCTCTCACCCACATACACATCTCCCGAACAACACATATCATTGCCTAAAAGCCAACTAAGCATGTTATTAAACCAGACAGATCCTACCCAATACAATAATAATAAAATATTCAGACATCACTAAACATCACATCAAGCAGTTTATCACAACCAGCGAATCACAAACAGTTCAACAGTAATAAAATCAGACATCCTCGAATATTATAAAATTATCCTATCGTTGATAAACCTACAATCCCAAAATCATTATTAGTACTACAAAATAGTCGCCAATGTGATTTTGCTTTTGTCGATTACTCGACCACTAGTAAGGTTTAGGTCACCCTACACCATTATTATAAATTATATACTACTTATCCATTCCGACGACAGGATAAATCTTTCTCCCACCTGAGCTAACACCGAAATCATGAAATTGAAGCTCCTCGTTACTACACCACAATTTACCAATCAACCTTCAACCAAAACAACATAAAAATAAGTTAATCAAATAAAATCTACCTAGAGTAATAAAGACTAGGGTTCGGCCAAGAATTCAAAAGAGGGCTAGGGTTCTTTTCTCATTTTAGTCTTTTGGATACTAGTTACTAAGGTCTTAGATAGTATGGATAAATTGTTAAAAGTCAAAAATTTGAAACAAAACTCCTCCAACCACTTGGTTAGGGTTTCGGCCAACACATGAAAATAGGGCTAGGAATTTCTTTTGATTTCAAGCTCTTGGATAATGAAAGTATAGGTATAAGAGAGATGAAAACAAGAATCATAGCTCATCAAACATTTTTCTAAGTATTTTTGCAAGATTTTTGAAGAAATAGATCTAAGGCTTGATAATAGAGAAAAACTTGATGAAAATGAAAAATAATAGATGATCAATGAAGCTAAAGTGATGAGGAAAAGGATCCTCACTTTGAAATGAAGAAAATTGAAGAAAACTCATTTGACCCATTTTGCTATAGATTTGGCCATGAATAGAAAATTAGGGTTAGGAATTTATTTTGCTCTCATCCTTTTGGATCTAGCATCTAGATACCTTAGAGATTTCATAGAAATTGTTACCACATCAAAATCATTTTTATATGATTTTCTAGGATTAAAAGAAGAAATTACATGCAGTAGGAAGTATGATGAACTTGGCTAGAATGAATGGAATCAAATGATGAGAAGTGTAGCCATGATCATAAGAGATGAGGATCTACCTCTAGATGATGAAGGAATTGAAGAGAGATGATCAAACTAGTAAGCTTTCAAGTATGGAGTGTTATGGTTTTTTGTGAGGAAATGAACTTAGAATGTTGAAGCTTGGTTAGGTTAAGTTAGAAATACAATATTATAAGTTAGCTAGTCTTAGTAATCATCATGGGTAGGAATGAAATGTGTGGTGGATGGGTGTTTGAAGGGTGTGGTCGTGTTGTGCATCACAAAGGAGGAGGAAGAAGAAGCCAATTTGATCATGTCTTGGTTATGACCATAGTTGATGTTAACTAAGCTAGGCTAAGTTAATACATAAATATCTAGGTATTTTAGGTTTTGCATTTATGAGCATTTATGGTGAAGATGAGTCACCACCATGGTTCACCATGGTGACTCATCCCCTCTGAGTCATCATGGAAGACTCGTCGTTCTGTCTCCCGGTGTATCTCTGCACATCCGTATATGGTTCCGTTGTTTACCCGATTACTGTTTTTGAGAGTAAGATGATGAAATGAAAGCAAAATGAGATGGGTTTGGTTGAGTGGAAAGTTGTCATCATGACTTGATGACTCATGAGTCATCATGTTTGACTTGTTGTCCGGACCTCTGGGCGGGTCTCTGCAGTTCTTTTCCAACTCCGTCATTTTACCCGATTAGGGTTTCCGTCCGTTTTTCGCCAAAATTTGCCCAAATAAAATAAAATATTTTATTTTTGAGCAAAAATTTGGAAAATAGACTTCCTCACGAACATAATATAAAAATCTACAATTTTTCAGTTTCGAGTCAAATTAGGGTTTTCTGTCGGTATTATACTGTTAGTAAAAACGCAGACCGGTTTCCGTCTAAGTTTTAAACCCGTAACCCTCTACCATAAGGTAGAGTGTAAATAAGATTTTGTTTTATCCAAAATCACTTCCTAGTTCTCAGATAAAAATATATATATATATAAATATATCTTTACCGGTAATATTGTGTATATGAAAAGCAAGGTGTTACAATCGGTATCCCCTCCCTAAGACTGATGATCTTATGGATCAGCTGATAGGAGCCCGTGTCTTCTCTAAGATAGATTTGAGGTCAGGGTACCATCAGATTCGGGTTAAGTCTGAGGACATCCCGAAGATGGTGTTTAGGATGCGTTATGATCACTATGAGTACTTGGTTATACTCTTTGGTGTGACCAATGCTCCTGCTGTGTTCATGGACTACATGATCAAGACCTTTCACCCTTACTTGGATATGTTTGTAATGGTTTTCATAGATGACATTTTAGTGTACTCCAAGGCCAAGGAGGAACATGAGGAACACTTGAGGGTTGTCTTGCAGACCCTTAAGGAGAAGCAGTTGTATGCTAAGTTGTCTAAGTGCGAGTTTTGGTTAGAGGAGGTGAGTTTCTTAGGACATGTCAACTCTAAAGGTGGGATAACTGTGGATTTGACTAAGGTCGAGACGGTGCTCCAGTGGGAAGCGCCGAAGTCCATAACCGAGATTTGGAGTTTCTTGGGTTTAGCAGGGTACTATAGAAGGTTCATAGAAGGTTTCTCTAAGATAGCCTTACCCTTAACCCGTCTCACCAAGAAGGGACATTTGTTTGTGTGGGACTCTAAGTGTGAGGAAAGTTTCTAAACACCAAAGGAGAGGTTGATATCAGCACCAGTTTTAGTTTTGCCAGATCCTAGTGAACCTTTCATAATTTACTGCGACGCTTCTGAGCAAGGCTTAGGCGGTGTGTTGATGCAGAATGATAAGGTAGTAGCTTATGCTTCAAGGCAGTTGAAAACTAATGAAAAGAACTACGCTACCCATGACCTAGAATTAGGAGCAGTGGTGTTTGCCTTAAAGATTTGGAGGCATTACCTTTATGGAGCAAGGTTTGAGGTCTTTAGTGATCATAAGAGTTTGAAGTATCTCTTTGATCAGAAGGAATTGAATATGAGGCAACGTAGATGGATGGAGTTTTTAAAGGATTACGAGTTTGATCCAACCTACCACCTAGGAAAGGCCAATGTAGTGGCAGATGCTCTAAGTAGGAAAGCCTTGCACGTCTCCCCTTTGATGGTTAGGGAGATGGATCTTATTGAGGAATTTAGAGACCTGAGTTTGGCTTGGGAAGTTACCCTTAAGAGCATTAGGCTTGGAACCTTGAAGGTTACCAACAATTTGATGGACCAGCTTAGAGAGGGTCAGAAGATAGACCAGTTTCTCTTAGACCAGAGAGAGTTGCTTGCTCAGGGGAGAAACCTTAGTTTTAAGGACGGAAGTGATGGAGTTTTGAGGTTCAAAGATAGAGTCTGTATACCAGACGTCTCGGAGCTTAGAAAGTTGATCCTTGAAGAAGGACATAGGAGTGGACTGAGTGTGCACCCAGGTGCCACTAAGATGTATCAGGATCTTAAGCGTATGTTTTGGTGGCCTAGGATGAAGAAAGATGTTGCTGAGTTTGTGTACGCTTGTCTAGTGTGCCAAAAGGCCAAGATAGAACACCAAAAGCCATCAGGAAAGTTGCAACCTTTGAGTATCCCAGAATGGAAATGGGATAGTATCTCCATGGATTTTGTGTCTGGACTCCCTTGTATTGTTTTTGTTGTAGTCACTTGTGGGAGAGCCATCATTTCAGAGGAGCCACACCACTAGGAGCAATTGCCACGTAGGTTTTTTTAGTTTTATTTATTTATTTTGGAAACTATATAAATTAAACTAAAATTGTTTAAAGTTTTTACTGTGTTATGATTGTTGTGTACACATGTGATACTTGTACGTTGTAGGTTATTTTTTGTATATAAAATATAAAATGATCCAATTAAATTCTAATAGATAAAATTAAAATATTGAGATAGTAGATTAATGAATTAAGGAATAATTAGTAAACTCTTAGTGATGAGAGGAAGCGACAAAGGAAGAATGGAGCAACAGACGCTCATTTTATTGAATCTTGAATTGTCCAATTGGGACAGTTTGGGAAAAAACATTTTCTCCATTGCTATAATAGTTACTCGATGATTCTCATATGTTATATAGTTGATGAAATTTCAGTTCGATACATTTCCTTTTGTTCTCTGGGTCCATACTTGATCGTGGTAGATCTGACTGCGGTCAAGTCGTGTACTTGGAGACCGATGGGAAATGCTGCCAAAATTTCGTCAGCTATTAGACATGAGAAGTAATGAGTAACAAGTATAGTACAATGGTGAAGAAGTTTCTTCTCGAATGGCATAGGGACATACCATTTAAATAAAAGGAGTGATTCAGGGTCATAGAATCATGTTTAAAAATATGTCAACTTATCTGAAAATGTAGAAGGATGGAATATTATCCCTTGAGCTGTAGTTAGGTGTATGATTGGAACGAGTTTGGAAGACGGTGTCTGAAACAATCATTTGTGGTTGGAGTTGAGGAGTTTATATCCAAAGCGAAGCAACATTGTGATTATGCCGAAGAGGGGGGATTAGATGTCCGTGCATAAAGTGCAATTGTACAAAGCTTTTGACTGATGATGAAGTGAAGGTACATCTATACCAATGTGGGTTCAAGCCTAATTATTGGATATGGACTGATCATGGTGAGGAGTTGCTGAATATTGATCTAAATGAAGTCGGTGGTGACGATCACGACATTTGTGCATCAGGCAGTGGATTACACGACGACTATGTCGAACAACTCCTATCAATGCAGTGGACGGTGGATGATTGTCTCAGGCAACATGAGACTTTTGAGGCGAATGAGTCTGATGACATGGAAGAGCCTCCTAATGAATCGGTGCAGAGATTCTACAATCTATTGTTAGAGATAAATAAGCCATTGTTTGAAGGAGTGTCATATTCAAAATTATCAATTTGTGTTATGGTTTTAGCTTGCAAGTCCAATTGGAATATCCCCGAGTAGTGTTTGGAAATTTTTTGTAAAATGCTTCAAGATGTGACACCCTTCAAAGAGATGTTGCCAAAAAGTTATTATGATGTGAACCGGTTGATGTTGAAAATGGGGTTGAAGGCTATGAGGATTGATTGTTGTCCAAATGGGTGCATGCATTATTATGACAGTGATTCAGGCACAAATGACAGCGCACTGGAAGAATTTAAATTTTGTCAGACACCCAGGTACCGTGTTCAAAATAGTGACCGTAGTAAGAACAAATCAGTTCTTGCGAAGGCAATGTTCTATCTGCCAATAATTCCATGGTTGTAGAAACTGTTTGCATCAACGCTGTGACCACCCAATTCTGTCCGGTCTATTTTTATTCAATTAATAAAAAGGAATAAAAAAAATTAAATTGATAAAAGAAGAGAAAAATAAATAAAAGGATAATAATGGTTTGGATCATTTTGATTAGAGGTGATAATGATCATTCAAATTGGAGTTTGTTTTCTGAATAAGAGGAGATAATGATTCGGTTTATGATAAGCATAATCAGATTAAGATATTGATTTATTTCATGATAAACATACTAATCCGATTTTGGTTGCTTCAAGTGAGGAATTTTGTTACTCTTGCTTCTATAAATAAAGAACAAATCCAAGGACCCAGGGGGAGGAGAATCTTAAAAAAGGGGCATTCTGAATCAGATTCAGCTCTCATTACTCACACCACTTTCTTCTTCATCTCATCTTCTTGCTCCCTCAAACAGTCCCTTCACCATTACTACTTACAGCAACTCATCTTTTGCTCCTCAATACATGCCTCCTCCCAGAAACAGTTCTCACACAGTCGTTGTGGATTGCCAATATACTCCTTGACTGCCACCATCACTGCACTATACTAGTTCTGCCATGCTCCAACGTTGCTCTGTCTCCTTCGTAGATGATGCAATGTACCTCTTCGCTGTCATAGCTCCACCGTACTGCGCCTCTGTCGCCATCGAACACTCCCTTCGTTGTGCTGCTCTGTCTTCTTCTAGACGACGCAGCGTACTCCATCTCCATCTCCATCTCCATCACATAACACCTCGCTCACCTCCACCCCATCACCACACCAGTCCAGAGCCGTCGTCATTCCTCCCTGAACTGCAACACCGCCATTCTCTGTTCGCCACAAAGTCCCACCGCGGTTCTAACCAACAAGTTCTTAGCAACGGTGCACGGACGTAACAGTTCCAGTTCTTCCTCCGTTGCAACGCGAATCTACTGTCCAATCCTGCCGCTTGAGCCGCCGTGACTGTGAATAGAAGCGTCGCTCCACCGTTCTGATCCAGTAGCGTTAACGTAGCAGTCTTGGTTCCTCCGCCTCCGTCGACCATACATATCTGCCATCCAGGTCTGCCGCTCGCCAGTCAAGTCCGCCCCACCATTGTTCCGTTACGCCTCTGCCATCTCTGTCGCTTCTTCATGTTACAGGTTCCGGGAGGAAGAAGAAGGTCTTCCTTTCATTTTTTTTATCCTTTTACTTTTTTTTTTTCCTTTTTGTTGTTTGGGCAAATAATAATAAAAAAAAATATTTTTTAAATAAAAAATAAAAATGATTTTCATTTCTTTATAAAAAAACCTTTTCAAAAATAAAATTAATAAAATAAACCCTTTTTCAAAAAATTAAAAAATCTAACCAACCAAACATTTTCTAGAAGAACTACGTGGCTTTGAATTTCCCATTGCATCCCGGAATACATAGGAGCAGAATTAATCATTCCATCAAGCTAAAATTAAAATTTTCCTAATTTTGGTGTTTTATTTTCTTTTTACTAGTTGAATCCCCCGTGCTATGCACGGGTGTGTAAAAATATACTAAATTTTGTTTATTAATATGATGATTATATGATTAATATAATAATAACTAAAAATTTTATATCATGATAAAAACTAATTTATTAAATCTGAAAATATGCATTAGACTTTGGTAAAGAAGACATGTAAGACTACATAAAAGAATTTCATGTATCTATACATAAAAGTGCCATATTTTGGTTAAGCACAGTTAACAATTAAGCTATCATATCTTAATGAAACCCAATAAAAGTCTTCCATCCAATAATCAGTTACCCAAAATCAATCAAACTTTAAAAGTCAATATATATGAAAAATCACATAAGCCTAATATTCGTCTTCCAGGGAACTTGAAATAAAGTTTTTCAAGGACTTGTGAGACGAAAATGTCAAGAATGATAATAAAGGTTTTTTTTTTTTTGGTGGATATAAAGCTACTTTTCAAGACCATGCTTTTAACGCCTTTGTTGCTGAATCCAATGCCATTAAGCTCAACTGTGGACTTGTTAAGAAATCTGATAAGGAAGAAATTTGAGGTGGAGAAACTCAGAGGAGCTGAATTAAGCTAATTTGGAGAAAGCTGAAATAACTTGAAAGCTGATTTTGTTTAGGTTGTTGATGATACATATATGTTGCATTACCCTAGTGCTCTCACTAATATATTTTTGCTTATCAAATATATATATATATATATATATATATATATATATATATATATATATGTTGCATCAAACTGCAGAATAATATTGAATGGATCGGAAATAGCAGTGATAAAATAATTATGTGATAATAGTGAAACTTGTAAATAAGTATTGCTCCAGTCGATAACAGTAATGGATGAAGATAAGAAGTTACTATATAATGTGTGGTACCCTTCTTTCAACTATTATCACTCCTCTGCAAAATAAAATATGCAACATTAGAAGAAAGCAAAAAACCACCACAATGTTATTGAGACACATAACACAACTCGACGGAGTATCAAATGTATCAAAGCAATAAATACCCATACTGTTCCAACTCTCAATGCTCGAAGTCAAAGTATTGGCAATGCCTATGACTTTACGTTCTTTGTGAAGACCCCTGCTGCAAGAATGTGTGTTGTTTGCTCTCTAAATTACATCACCAAGGTCCCTATGATCAATAGAGAAATCAAGCACAAAGCAACAAACATAGATATAACTCTCTCCACAACATATACCTTAACAGATTGGCTTACTTGTTGACTTTAAAGAAAACCAATTACTCATGATGATGGTTGCAATTTAGAAAAACCTGATTATTGCCAATTACGGAACTTGGATTTTAAAGAGAATTAGAGAAATGTAGAAATAAAGAAATCAAAAGCTATATGAATGCCCATATTCAATAAAATAAAAAATATGTCGCCTCCCATCAAGCCCTTTTTGTTTATGCTTTCTGTTCTAGACAGACAAAGCCAAGTAAAAATTGAGAGAGAAAAAAGGGAAAAAAAGAAGTTTTGGTGAGAGAAATTTGAGAGAGAAAAGAAAAACCAAATGAGAGAATTGAAAAATGCAAAAAAGAGGAAGCAGTTCAATGGTTGTAATCTTAACAATGAGCCAAATATCGAAAAACACAACATGTAGAACACTGATATGGCAAGAAAATAACCATACGTAATAATCCGATATGGCCATCACCAAGACCATGCACTCTCATCATGATTCTTAGTTTTTGTTCCTTCTCATATACCTCAATTGGTAAACCTCAGTCACCTCAAAATCCTCACTCTCCATAATAGCATGACGGGGACTTATTGCATTAGTTAATTATTAAATCCGTGAATTAGTACAAAATTACAAATGCTCAACGTTTGCACTCTTTAGGTAAAAAAGAACTGGAGCATAGTCCAATACAACAACAGAAAAATGTTTCATACACATCTTAATGCATCACCATAGATCTTATTTGTGGGGTGTGACTGGATTAGAAAATATAGATGGATTTCTATATGGTGAGATTATTGTAATTAGATAATAAAAATTATGTAGATATGAGATGATGTGTATATAAAAACAATAATGATTGCATCAAATTGCATACAGAATTGAATGAAAAAAATGTTATAGTATAAAATTCTTATATGCACTAAATCGAAAATATACTTCACAGTTCAAAAACCAAAATGTAAAAATTCTTACATTTGGATGCTCTTCAAAATTGAATATGCACCGATGCTGGCTTCACAGTCAGAAACGTTGCAGGAAGCATTGAAGAATGGCTGGGCTGACATGAAATGAGAAAAAAAATGGCAAAGAAGTGCATGTGTGTAGTGGGTCTGGTGAGAATGAAAATGGGTGGTGGTTACATAGTAAATTCGTGGGAAGTGGATATGGTATCTGGAGAGAGAAAATTTTGGATATTTTTTGCACCCTTGTATGTAGGAGGGAAGTTACAAGCACGAAGGAAGTTACAATGAGAGAAGGAAAAAAAAAAGCAGCGGGAAAAAAACTGCTTGAAAGACACAGATTTTATATATAGATGATTCTTTTTTTTTTTGGGTAAAATAAATATTTTTTAAAAGTTATTAAAAAATTGCACAATTAACTTAAGGTACCGTCTTAGGACGTACCGTCTTAGGACGGACAGTGTAGGGTGCTAACACATTCCCTACTCGTAATCGACTCCCGGACTCAGATCTCAATTTTTTTTAAAAGACCAGTTTCCTTTAATATTTGGTTTTTCCAAGTTTTCCTAAAATAAAATTTGGTGGCAACTCCTCTTTCTTTTTTTCATCATGGCATCCGGACGGGACGGTCGCAACAAACGCAAACTACGGGACAGATGAGGTGGCATTATGAAAATAGAAGAAGTACGAGAGTTTTACGCCACCCTTTTGATGGTGAAGCCTAGAAGCACTTCGATCGGGTACACCCTGATTTTGCATCAGATCCTTTCAATGTACGACTTGGGTTGTGCTCAGATGGTTTTACCTCGTATATTCAGGCGTCAGCCTCGTCATATTCATGTTGGTCAGTAATTGTTACACCGTACAATCTTCCTCGAGATGTGCATGTCAAAACCATATATGTTTCTGACTTATCTCATATCGGGGCCATCTAATCTGAAGGCTGGGATTGATGTATATTTGCAGCCTATGATCGATGATCTGAAGAAGTTGTGGGCTAGTGTGTTGACGTATGACATTTCAAATAAGTGAAACTTTATGATGGGGGCGGCACTAATGTGGACTATCAATGATTTTCCTGCATATGGTATGCTCTCTGGTTGGGGGACTCACGATAAATTGGCATGCCCATATTGCATGGAACATGGAAAGGCTTTTACCCTAAGATATAGTGGCAAAAGTTCATGGTTTGATTCTCATCGTCGGTTCTTAGATCATGATCATCCCTTTCGAAGGAATATTCGAGCATTCAAAAAGAATCAGACAGAAGAAAAAGGTCCACCGCCTTTGTTGACTCCTGAACAAATTTGGGGTCGGGTCAGCAATCTTCCAAAAGTCACTGATAAGACATAATAAACTTTTTTTTTTAAACTACCATACTGGAAGGATAATCTGTTAAGACATAACCTTGATGTGATGCACATTGAGCAGAATTTCGATGACAACATTTTTAACACGGTTATGAATATGGCTGGCAAGACGAAGGACAATGAGAAGGCAAGGATGGACATAGCTTTGTACTGTAGACGAAACGATTTGGAGATGAAAGCCGCAACCAAATGGAAAAATGGTCAAACCAAAAGCTTGTTACACTCTAACCGTCGATGAAGCAAAGTCTGTTTGTCGATGGTAAAAGGAGCTTAGGATGACCGATCCTCTAATTTGGCACGATATGCTGATGTAAAAATGGGGAGGCTTCATGGAATAAAAGGTCATGATTGTCATGTATTCATAGGTTGTTTGCTTCCTATTGCTTTCAGTTCGCTGCCCTTGCATGTTTTGAACCCGCTTATAGAGATCAGTCATTTCTTCAAAGATCTATGCTCTGCAACTTTAAGGATGGATGGTTTGAGGAGGATGGAAGAAAACATTCTAATAACTCTATGCAAGTTGGAGAGGATATTTCCCTCAGATTTTTTTGATTCAATGGAACATCTCCCTGTCCATCTTGTATATGAAGCAAGGCTTGGTGGGCCAGTATAATATAGGTGGATGTATCCGTTTGAAAGGTAATATTATTATATTTGCACATTTAAATAATTAGTGTCCCTTGAATGATGACTTGTCGCTAATGTTTTTTATTATTTAGATTCATGGGGTGACTATAAACGATCTGTTAAAAACAAGGCTAAGGTTGAAGGATCAATCTATGCGTCTTACTTACTCCGTGAGACAACCCATTTATGTTCCCACTATTTCAATAACTTCATGTTGGCACCAAGAAATATTAGGAACGAGGTAGATACTGATAATGCAGGGTTTCCTTATATGCTATCCGTATTTAACCTTCCTGACTGTCATGCTGGCAAGGAGCTTACTTACTGGTTAAGTGATGAGGAGTATGGATCGACCCATGTTCATGTCTTGATAAATTGCACCGAGGTGAAACCATACCATGAGTAAGTTTCAATGACTTATTTTTGAAATAATCTATCATATGTTAAATCAATTTATCTCTTAACACGTCGTACACATATTATTTGTCACTGTGTTCCTGCAAATTAATCAAATAAGTGGACAAGATGCTTCTGCTCGTACACATGCAGATTTTCCTGAATGGTTCAAGAAACAAGTAAGTGTCATATAACTTAGCAAACATTACCAAGCCTTATTGCTAATTGAAAAGTAATTATTTAATATGACTTACATATTCGTAGGTGTATCAACAACCATTAAGTGTGACAAATCAACACTTGAGAGATTTAACGTACGAGCCCTATAGCCGTGTTAGAACATGGCATACATACTTCGTCAATGGGTACAAATTCCACACTGTTGAATGGAACGTGGGCAAAAAGACAATTAATAGCGGGGTTGTCTTACAGGGTGAAGGTAGTGGTGATTTTTATGGGGTCAAAAAGCACATATACGAGTTACAATACAATACTATTACTTATCCTAAAAAAGTAGTGTTATTTTATTGTAATTGGTTTGGTCCATCGAGGACAGGCACAAAGGTGGATCCCATGTATAGAACTGTGGACATTCGCATGGCAGGAAGATATCAACAGTTTGATCAGTTTATAATTGCTCAGAATGCAAAACAAGTTTATTATGTCCTTTATCGAGCAATGCGAACGGAAAAACGAGGTTGGTGTGTAGCTGTCACAACCAGGCCTAGGGGTCGCATAGAAGTCGATGAAGCAGAGGATGAGATGCCCTTCCAGGTGGATGAATCATCACATGTCAATGAAGTGATTGAGGTCAAGCGTATTACTAGCATGTTGGGCTCTAAAGCTGATGGAGAAGAAGTGGTCTTTGGTAATCTGTCATCGATGCATGGATCATCAGGGGAAGAAATTGAAAGTTATGACTCAATGGAAGAAGATGAAGAGTCGGATTTAGAATCAGATGACGATACCGAGTTTGAATAGGAACTTTACTGTCAAGTACTTCTACCGTATTTTAAATATTTTAAATGTAAGACTTGACAAATTATATGTTAGATATTAATAATTATATATGTGTATTTTGATTATTTGCTAGATATTGTTTGATTTAGTATTTTTGCATTGTTTCATAATTGTCCTATAAAAATAGATATGTTAGCATCAGGAGGACAACCGCCACGCCCCCCACTGCCTAGCGGTGATAAGGGGAAGGGGAAGGCTAAGCGGGGTCGATATATCATCAAGGATCCGCTGCTAGCTTCTGGTTCTTCCGCACCAGCTGCACCTACTCAGACCCCTACAGGCGCCTCCCCCACCCATTCTACACCCTCCCCGACCCACACTACACCATCCTCGACCCATATTGCACCCACTCGCTTCCATCCACGATGCTCAATTGCCGGCTACTCGCCACCCCCTACTACACCCACACCACACCCTCCACCACCACCATCATCTGCTGCGCCGGTCACACAGCCAGCAGGATTGTCATTTATGCCACATCCGGACACGGTCGTTCCATCCTCATCATCCACGCCCCAGTACGATCATGGCACATCATCGTCTATGCAACAGTCAGCCGCGCCGAAGGCCATGCCTGAGTGGGTCAGGATTCCCACATCTGAGGATCGATCATGGGTCCTGCCTGTTGGTTGAGCGTAAGTATTTTTAATTTAATGTTTTATAACAATTACTATTTTAGTTATTATTCAATAAATATGTTTTTTGTCATATTGCTGACTTTTTAAAATTATAAACTTTTCAGGTTTATCCCATCGAAAGTGGGGTCGAGGAACGTTACGCTCTCCATCATGCAATAGTATCGTCGCTTCTTGTAACATCCGTATTTTTATGGCATTGTTTATACTTATGATGACTATGTTTTAGACCTGGATTAGATGTCTAATATGTTTGTTAAGACGTAGGAACCTTTACATGGAAAGTATGCAATCAAACAATTTCGAAACAAATGGAAACATAAACTAGGGTTTCTGTCCAGTGTCACACTCTCAAGCGTGACTGTTTTTGCGCCTGAGCGCAGGCACGCTCAAGCGTGAGGGTCAACCAGACAGCCTCTGTGCTTTGACTCCATGTGGCATTCAGGGATTGGTTGCATGGGGCGGTGGAGCGGTTACCTCACGCTGAAGGAAGCACCACGCTCTAGCGTGGAAGGCCACACGTTCCAGCGTGGGCACGGTCAAGCAAAAATAAAAAGGACTGATGGGATGAAAGTGTAACACTTTCACCCCTCGTCAAAAATAGAGGACAGAGAACTTAAGAGAGCAGAGACAGAGAAGAGAGAGAGCTTCGAGTCTCGATTCCGACTTGATCGATCGTCCTATCGCGATTCCGATTACGCCGTTGAGATCTTGGCATTGATATCTTCTAAACCCTAGCTTCCTTTTCTCTTCTAAGCTAAGGTAATATATGCCCTTATTATGCCGAAATGCCATCGGTGACGGTATTGAGGTTCTTTCAATCCGTCTATCGATTTTCAATTCCGTCTTCAGATTAGGGTTACCCGTAACGTAGGCTTCACAATGATGTGTTCAGGTGAATTTTTGGAGGCCCGAAGACCCTTGTTCCTTGCATGGCAGATTTGGGAGCTTTAGGGGAGTGTTCGTTTCGTTGTTCCTGGGCTAGCTATATTCATCTCAGGTGGGAGAAAGAAGCCATCTAACACCGGAAATGGCTAAGTAGCATTTTATTCAATAATGGCATAGGGCGATCTAAACCCTATTAGTGGGCGAATAATTGACAATGTCAATATCACATTGGGGACTACTTAGTTGTACCAATGATGACATGGAGATTGTAGGTTTATCGCAATTAGGTTAAATTCGTGATATTCGAGGTTGCCTGATTTTACCTATTAAGCTGCTTACTGTGTGCTATTGAGATGAATATGTTATTTTTGAGTTATTCGTAATTACTTTAATATTTTATTATGTTTTATTATTATCATAATATTGTTGAGATGCTTGATATGATAACATGTTTGGTTGCTATAACATGCTTAATTGGTCTCTGGATATTGATATATGATAATTTAGGGTGATACAAGTTGGGGTGTGTATGTTGTATGCTATAGTCGTGCCTAACCTAAATAATTGATAGAAAATTATTTATCATGAGATTTGAGATATTATATGAGATGATGAGTAAAGGTTGAGGCACTAGGTAATGACCTGATACGAGTCAGTCAGGCTCATATATATGCATGTTGTTTATCACAGCCGTGTGTTTGGAACACACAAGGTCAGTGTATCTGGTTATGGATACAGGAATCACGGGTGAGTTTCCTTATACGGAGTGTGAGGGAAACTATCGTAATATATCTGAGGTCCTCGCTAGATCGTCCCAACTTAGGTTTAGATTGTACAGCTATAGTGTCATTGCTATGCATGAGCACCCTCGAGAGAGAACCAGGGTGTGCATCGGAGTAAGATGTGCAGCCATAGTGTCATTGTTTTGCATGAGCACACCCACTGCGGATGAGGGTGTGCACCGGGCTTTGGGGACGCGTCGCTTGGACGGCTGACTAACATCCCTAATCAGACGAGGGATATGTGATAGGATGGTGGTGGTCACGTCAGCATAAGTTGCATGAGTGCGAAGGGTAGAGGATAATAATGAGTCCCGAGGATGACTGTATATATATATATATATTTGTGATGCATGTCTGTGTGCCTTTATTGATTATATGTTACGTAACCTTTTCCATATTTGATGATAAATAGTTTCTTGTCTCCTTTTCTTTTATTCTCTGTATGTCTTTTCTATCTTTTCGCAATCAGACCTAGATGATTACCATGGCGCATCTGTACCATCCATGGATAACCGAGCTGGTAGGATTTCCACTGATGGCAACCATGAAGCTTGAGTTCCTAGATCCCGAGGGGTGGCATGTTGACCCCGTCACTTGTTTCATGGTTTATACGGGTCCAATTTCAGCATCTACGAGGATGGGTGAGGGACCTTATTTTGGTTCCGTCGGCACTTTCTGTTTCGGCCAAACTTTTCCTTTTCCTATCGATTTCACAGAACCGCCTTTTCCACCGATGTCGTCGATGCCTCAGATAATACCAGTCCCAGTGCCTGTGTCGGTACCTATGCCGCCCGCACCCGCACTGGATGATCATGGACTAGACCAGGTGGTACCAGATATTGATCCCGTTCCAGCATCAGAGATTCCAGAGGTCCCGGATGTCCGACGAGGTAGGCAGGAGTCCTCTCGTCAGTATTCCCGACATAGTGCTGTATACCGACATCTTTTTCAGGGACGTTCTGGGAGGAGCACTTCTAGTAGCAGCCGAGGATTGTCAGGACCTTCCAGATCTTACCAGCGACATATGCTCATGGTGACAGTCAAGGTAGCAGCAGTCATCTGTAGTCAGATGGGACAATACGTATCCTGAGTTATATATAGGCGTGTGACAGCACAGTATGTTATGATGTATTATATATATATATATATAGATGTTTATCTATTGCTGTTAGTTTATAGTTAAAGTTTTTATATCTTCGCTGTTTTACCGTTTAACGTTATTATCACAATTAGGTTTTAATTAGTTTAGCTGTTTCTTTAATGGGACATCGGGGTGTCTCACTTCCGGCCATCATGGGGGACGATACCATTGGAGGATAGAGATCGTATCTTTAAACGATTCGGGATAAGTTGTTTATTATTTCCTGTAATTTTATATTTGTTTTTCTTGCATTTTATATATTTAATTGTATAATTTTATTAATATTTTTCCTTGTTAACAGGATCTTGTGAGCTGGCACTCGGAGCATACCTCAGAGATATGTGCGATCTTTGAGGACAGAGCAGGTCATAGGCTGAGGGACATGCCCCGGGAGCGTAGGGAGAGCCGCATACGTCCGGATTACATCGGCTCCAACCCTCTACTACTATCGAGACACCTCATAGCAGCAGGATGGCGGTGTGTCTTCTTAGTCGTTGCCTGATGATCATCTTACGCCGGTGTGTCTTTTTTCGTCGGTTGACGGATTGCTCACATCCATCGGAAAGCTTACCGGTGAGCTCATAACCGACGGATCTGTGTCCCTCGGAAATCCGTCGGTAATGGCCTTTCCGATTGGTAGTCAGTAATAAGGTTTTTTTTTTTTTTGTAGTGGATGTAGTGTAAATTTTTCAATTCATTCATTTGTAATCTTCTCAAATTTACATCAATGAAATCATTGAGCACATTGCTCATATTCATATTTTCTTCTCTAGTTTCCATTCTTGATAGCAGCAGCATCGGGAACACGACGGGTGTTTGCGTTTTCTGTATTGGACTCGCTATCATCCTGGTATTGCTGATACACGTATGATATAATGCCCCAAATAGATAGCACCAAAGAGATGGCCTTAATCCCTTGCATTTTGTCTTTGAAGAATATCACAGCTAATATAGGAATAAAAGGCACACCCAAAACTCCTATAGCATTAGAAAATAGGGAAGACACCTCAAAAATCAGTCCCACACAACCGATATTAGTAAGTTGCAAAATTGCGGCAGTGAAAATCAAATTTAGCAGATAGGATGCCTTCCCCATCTCATACTCCTCCATTTCATTTTTCAAACTCTTCCACTCTCCACTAGCAAAAAGTCCAACTACAATAGCAATGGTAGCTACAAGGGACTGACCTATTATCATTTCCAATATCACTTCAAAAGTTTCCCTTTTCAAAACCTTTCTGAAAGCTAACTGTGTAAGGGAAAGCACTAGTCCATAACCAGCAGATGCCGCAATTGTGCATATGAATCCAATCACATAATTTTTCTTGGAGACTTGTATGGAACTTGATGATTCATTTTGAAGCACAAGGAGGGTGGAGGAAATGGTTAAAAGGACAATAGAGTTTATTATGTAAGGTGTGAACTTGAGTGAATTGAGAAAGTAGGAGAAGAAAGCATTAAATGCCAACTGGGATGAGCAAATAAGTGAATAAGTAGAGACAGGGAGGAAACGAAGCCCAACTGAATATAAATAACCATCAAACGCTACCATTAGGCCAAGGGAGACATAAACAAAAGCTTTCATTGAAGCAGATGGCTTATTTATATGAATGTTATTTGTGGTGACATTTTTAGGTGATGAGATGATTAAATAATAATAAGGCAGCAAAATAGGGAAACCAGCAAGTGTGACAAGTGTCCCCATCCATTTACTCCTTCCACCTTTCTCGTAGTACAATCTTCCCAGAAGTGTTGCAACTGATTGGCCCACCAACATAAATGCGGCATAGAGAATTATTCGAAACCAACGACAACATCTTTTTTCTCTACTGATTATCGATTGATTCACTTGACTGGGAAAACTGTTTTCCTCCAATGAATTTGTTTCTGTGACTACTCCATCTGGAGCTGCTACAAAAACATACCAAATGATATCAATACGTCAACTTAGATATATAGTACATAGGTCATTAATTGGACAGAGCTATTATATATGCTTCTGATTTGTTTCAAAAGAACTCCTTAATTTTGTTTAGTTTTGGAAATATATTTCATACAAGAAATGCTTAGATTCTCCTAAGCAACAAATTCTTTCTCTGTAATATTCATAGTGTACTATCACTATATATCTTATCTCTAGGAGACATCAATGTGTCACATTTAATTAGGATGAGGGAGCCCAAAGCAACTAAGGCTCTGTTTGTTTCCCCCCTCTAACGGAAGAAAGCGGCATCCCAAGGCGTGTTGGCGGCTTCCCGAGGCGTGTTGGTAGAAAGCGGAAATTTTGGGCATTGGCGGAACGGAGGATCCAAACGCTACAGTGCTTATACACAAACAGGCACTAAAGATTTCCCTCCATGATATTTTTTTTATGAGCTAAGTGAGTGATTAGAAAAGTTCGCTCGACATCACAGTTTAACCAAATATCTTAAGACATTGGATTTATAAGACTTTTCTACTAATATAACCTTCAATTAATTAACTTTTTTTTAATGTGAAGCTTCTTCGTCCATATCTTAGGAATTCAAAACTTGGGTAACTCAACTGGTCTGAGCTAAGGGTTTAAGGAGTTGGAGGAGTAGAAGTTTCAGGGTTCAAACTCTGGCAAAGGATAAAAAAAAATTAACATAACTACTAATATTTGCCTCTAAAAAAAATTATGATAACACATATATATAGTAAATGGTTGACAACTTTTTCTTTTTCTAAGAATACTTTAAAAATTTCATTACAGACACCTCAGGAATAACTGAATAAGAGTACGACCAAAATCTCTGTCGCCCCTACACCTAAGTTCAGCCTAGGTGGATCGCCTAACATTAGCTATATAAACTCTTCTTCCACTTAGGATTTGTTTCCTTGCGACTCATTCTTGTCTGGACTCGCCTGGCACCGTCCGATTAACAATATAAAATAGAACCAGATTTTTCCATCATATACATACAAAAGACGATATAATAGGAAAGCTAGCATACATCTACACTAAATTTAAGCTCTTAATTTGTGACGAAGAATTTCATAAACGAACTGATCTTTGTCCTTTTAAATATAGAATCTGAAAATTTGACATACCCATTATGCGAAGTTGCACTTCTTGAGGTTCTCCCATGTGGAAGGGGTGAAAGAAGTTTCAGAAAGTCGATATGGGAAGAAGGAATAGAGCGAGAAGGCTGGGGGCAGGGGGAGCTTCTGTAGAAAACGTAATTCATGCATATGTAAATATATAAACATCATAAATACGGATGGAGATCCTCTGTCCCAATTTTTTGTCACATTCTCTATCCTCCATCAATAATAATTTATCACTTAATAAAATAAAATCATAACTCATTAATAATTATATAAATTCCAAACCTTTGATTGGTAGGGGATAATGAAACACCATTTTTTGGGACAGGAGATTTGTATCCCATAAATACAACTAGATTTAAATATGTTTTCTTTGGATGGAGATTCTATGTCCCACTTTCCTGTCACTCTCTATCCCCACCAATTACAATTTGTCACTTAATAAAATAAAATAACAGTTCATTAATACTTATACACATTCTCTGCTTTTGATTGGTAGGGATACCGACGGACAACTTGGCTATTGGTAATTAAGACATTACCGAGGGAAAAAGCCATCGGAAATGTTGAACATGAAAAGCTTTCAAAGTTACCAACGGAATGACCGTCGGTTAAATTACCGAGGGATATTTCGTCGCTAAATCCTTCGGTGTTGGTGGCGGGAATGGGGAATTTATGGCACGAGAGTTTACCGAAGGAATAGCCGTCGGAAAGTTTATATTACATTACCAACAGAAAATTCCGTCGGTAATTTTGAATTACCGACGGAAAAAGCAGTTGGAAAGTTTAATTGTTCGTTGGAAATTATAAAATATAGCAGCACTGAAACCCTTCCCCCCATTTTTCTTTTGTCTTCTTTCTCTCACTCTTAGAGCTCTTTCTCTTCTCTCAGCCCCCTACCGCACGCCACAGTGACACTTGCCCCCAACCACCGCGACGAGCTACCACTACCACCCCTCCACCATCTTCTCTTCTCTCTCCTTGAGAGGCGCACCGCTCTGCAGGTGGTCCTCCAGACCAGCCAGCCCTCCACTTCTATTGATCCACCTCCGCAGCAGCAGGACGTCGGTATGTCTTCTCAGCCGCAGCCTGGTGGTCATCTTACGCCGATGAACTCCCCCGCCAAGACGACGACGATGGTTATTATGATGAGGGTTATTAGGATAGTTATAGTTGTAGGGTTTTGTAGCTGTAGGGTTATTTTGTACGGATTTATGTATGGATCGATATTGTATTTTTTTATGTTTTAATTTTATTTTAATTTAAATTTAATTAATTTTTAAATTTTATTTATAGTTTAAATTTAAATTTAAATTAATTAAATAATAACATATAAAAATTCTTAAAATTAAATAAAATAAAAATTAATAATTAAATAAAAGTAATTTAATAATTAATAAATAATTAATAATTAAAATAAAAAATAATAATAATAATAATAAGTAAAATAAAATAAAATAAATAATTAAGTAAAAATTTAAATAAAAATAATAATTGATAATTAAAATAAAATTAATGAATTTTAATATAAAAAAATTTAAATTGCGATTACCGACGGACACTTCCATTGGTAAGGTGAGTTTTCTATTACCAACGGAAAATGTCGTTGGCTAGTTGGGTTTCCTATTACCGACAGAAATGTCCGTCGGTAAGTCTTTGAGGGATTTACCGAAGGGCTTTTCCGTCGATAGTTGGGCAACCCCAGACGAGTTACCGACAGCGTTTTTCGTCGGTAATTACCAACGGGTTGCCCACATTCGTCTGAAACGCTTGCCGACGAGCTCATTACCGATGGATCTGTGGCCATCGGAAATCCGTCGGTAACCTACCATTACAGACGGCTTTTTGGCCTTTCCGACGGATTTTGGCAGTCGATAATCAGTGTTTTTTTCCTTTTTTGGTAGTGATTGTTAGTGTAAAGATTTTTTTCTATCGTTAATCGTAAATTATCATATCATTAAAAATAGTTGACTCATATTTTAATCATCTTAAAAATCACTCATATACCATCATTTATGATTGGTTAATAATGTAAACATCTTTACCCTAAATAATGCATACCAATTAGACTCAAACTTATAAGAATTTAAAATATAAGAATGGGAAGCAACTATTAAGAAAACTACGCCCCCCTTTTTTTTGGTGTAAAAAATTACGCCCCTTCAATACGAGTATATACAATTATAACAAATTTCTTAACTGAAATTTCTTAACTGAAAAGTAATTATAACAAATTTTATTATATTGTGAACACATTTTTGTTGGACGTTAGCACAAATTTGGAGCGCATTTATGACTCAATTATTTTGTGAATGTGTGTAAATGCATTTTATTTTGTCACTTTTATATGTTTAAGATTTTTTATTATTTCTTGCTCAAAAAAAAAGGATTTTTTATTATTTCAATATATATTAATGATATTACCAACATGTGGTTGGACCCAGTGGTAATGGGCACGGGTCCCTTAAGCAAGTGATAAGGGTTTTGATCCCTAACTCTTATGTATGAAGAAAACCTGATTGGGAGAGGTCAGTCCTTTAATATCGTCCAATACCTGTACCTCAAATGATTAGTCTCCACAAGTGTCCGCGGTTGTGTGTAGGATATCTTGAAAATCAAAAAAAATATATCACCGATATTAACATGATAAAAGAAAAATATAATGTGCAACATAAATTCCTATTTCCTTTCTCCCCTCCCCCACCCCATGAAAGGTCTACTACGAGTCTTTCCTTATCAAAACAAAAAAATATAATGTGCAAGATAATGTTAAAACAAAGAATTTAATTGGTGTGCATTACGAGTGTGACTTTTTCTTTACACTATCAATCAATCACAAATTATGATATTGGTGATGTTTAAGCTAGATAGGATAAAATTTAAACATTTTTATTGATGTGTAAATTTTTTATTGATTAACAGTGTGAAAAATATTTCAGTGACAATGCATACAAATTAATTCAATCCTAAAATAAATGTTAGTATCATATATATTGATGAATTTGTTAGTATATGTAGTGTTATTGTAAAGATTTTTACACTGTCAGTCAATCATAAATTATTATATCATTAAAAAAAGTTTGAGTTTTTTTTTTTAATAATCAAAATGTATATTAAAAAGAGTACAACGAGTACTCAAATCCGTATATAAAGAGGAATCAAAAGCAACAGACAAAAGTAGAGTCAACACCCAATTTGGTCCTTGAAATTGTGAAGTAGTATCAACCTGGTCCCTGAAATTATCGAAATTCCAAATTAGTCCCTGAAATTGTAAAACGGTGATCAACTTAGTCCCTCCGTTAAAAATCATATGGACTAAGTTGATATTAAGTTTGTAATATCAGGAACTTAATTGATATTAAGTGAGTAAAATGAGGGACCAAATTGATACCAACTTATCATTCAGGGACACTTTTGGAATTTCAATAATTTTAAGAACCAAATTGATATTATTTCATAATTTCAGGGACCAAATTGGTTATTTATTCGACAAAAGTATAAATATAATACTTGCTCGATTACAAAACCAGTATTTGTTTTGCATATGCCTATTCCAAAGGTACATCAGCCAGCTATGAAACAAAACTGGACCACACCCTTTTCTTTTCTGTCTTAAATTCCATGACCGACTGCCACTAACTGAGATCTATCTCTAAGGGATCGGGCACAAGCAGACAAAAACATGAGGCTTAAACCTGACTGTTAGACTTAAATCCAAGGCTGATGTGCAAGTTGTAATCTATCAAACTTAGACCAAAACAGCCATCCATATTGACTTCGAAATGCACAAACTTGATTCTTCATATTTCACAGAGTAAGCCTCCAAATAGTTCCTGATTAAAAAAGTTTGAGTTAACTAACTTAAAAGTTACTCGTGCGTCATAATTTTTATTTATTGATTCACAGTATAAAAATTTTTATAATAATAATATATAGCAAACTCGTTAAACTTTATTATTATTCATAAACATTAAATATTGATTGATATTATAAATATTTTATATTACAAACTCGTGAGTGGGTGTTAAAAAAAAAAAGAGTTTAAAAGGGGGAAAAAGTTAAACCAATTTTAATACTCTATTTCTTAATATGTATAATAATTGAAACAAGAATCATCACCTTAATATTTTTGTTCTTAAACTTAAAATATTGATGATATAATAACAGATCATTACGTATGTTACATATTCATGCATCGCATCATGCTGGGACGCATTAAACCAAGTGTTGCGAGTATCAAAATAAATATTAAATAACGATTTAATTTATATATACTAATAGTGTAAAGTTTTTTTACACTGTCAACCAATCAGAAATTGATATATCATTATAAATGCTTGATTCTTATTCTAACCACCTTAAAAGTTATCAATTCCATGATTTCTAATTGGTTGTCAGTGTAAAAACCTTTATACTGACAGTACATACAAATTAAACTCATTAAATAAACACTCATTAAAAATAATTTCATTTTCTTAATAGAATACATAAATTTATGTAAGATCACATTAAAATTAAATTTATATATAAACAGTTTTTTTGAACTGAACTTTGTATAGAAACAGTTATTACTTTCTTTATACAAATTTATATGCAATCCAATAGTTTTACACACTATTTTCTTTTGTAAAAGAAAAGTAAATATCTAAACTTGTTCTGAAAAGAAAAATGTGTAGTCCAATTTAATTTTAATATGATCTTTAAAAATCTTAAATATGGATCAAAATATATTTAATAGAGATTAATGTGTCCCTAAAATTTTTCTTAAACAATTTTTTATTTTATTGATATGTGAAATTCTAAAGAATTAAATTAGATTTTAATTTTTTAAAATATTAAATTAAGAGATATATATATTTTCTTCAAAACGAAATTGGATACTTACTCTCAAATCTCTTTTTTTTTTTTTTTTGCATTTACATGAAAATGTAGGGGTCAAAATAAAATCTAAAAATTAAATATGAATGACGCAAATTTTTTTTCATATGCTATTTATTATTAAAGAGTAAATTACACTATCACCTTAAACTTTATCAGAATAACAACAAATCTCAAACAAGTTCATAAGTTACACTCCACCCCATATTTAGTGTTTGTTAACCATTGACTTAATATCGTTAAGAAATAAAAAATAAAAAAAGTATATATAAAAAATTATTTGATATTTTTAAATTAAAAAAGGCTTTTAAAGGTTAATCTTAGGCTTTCTAATTTATAAAATAAAGTTGATTTTTAATTTGACTAATAAAGTACAATTTGAAAATATTAAAAAAAAAATTGTATAAATATTTATTTTTCAATCCACTATATATACCTAAGTTGTTCAAATAGACGATTATTTTAGTATAGATTATAATAAATTATAAACATTATATGGATATCTATTATGTGAAATATATTTTTATTATACTAATTCTCGTTTCTTTTTTTAAGAGTTTAATTGGTATGTACTGTCAGTGTAAAGTCTTTTACATTGTCAACCAATCACAAATCATGGTATGAATGACTTTTAAGGTGATTTGAATAAAAATCAAAGATTTTCAATAACGTGGCGATTTATTATTGGCTGATAGTGTAAAAAAAACCTTTACACTGAGAGTGTATAAAAATTAAACTCTTTTTTTAATCATTTAGTTCAACAACTTTTGAAAAAATATCTAATATTTGTTTAGTGTGGATAATAAAAATATTATTTAAATAGACATATTTAAATTCAAGAATGAAGATAAAATCTTTCTCTATCCTTTTAATGATGATAGAGGTTGGAATTAAAATTCACATCATTCTAAATACATAATATAAACTAATTAATAAAAATAAATTTATTGTAAAAACAAACAAATATATTTACTAAGAATCAACTATTTTATAGGCTCAATAAAATAAGCAAATCGAGTAAACATGAGTATTATATATATTTTTTGTTGCATAATGAGCATAAAACATATCAATTATTTTTTAGATTAATATATATATATATATATATATATATATATATATATATATATTATTGATAAAATTTGTCAAATTATGCTCACTGAATTTGTATATCATAAATTGAGAAAGTTATATTCAATCTTATGCTCAACTATGCTTGTTTAAAATACATATTTGTCATATTTATAAACAATTATTATAATAATTCATATTCCATAGATAAAATAACTGAAAACATGATATTTATTTACAAGGTGTTGAGATAAATGACTAAAAAATAAAAATATAATAAAAAGTTTATTTTTTACATAAATGATACATGTTTTATATCTATATATTATTTGTTAGTATATACTGGAAAATATTTATTTGATTAAAATAAATATATAATGGAATGAAAAATAAAATAACTAAATGGATTACACTCATTTCATAAAATTTTAAATTATATATTTAATTTTTTAATTGAAAATCCACTTTATTTTATAAAAGAATAAGATTAGTCTTTAAAAAGAATTATTATAAATATAACTTATTATAAATATTTTAATCAATACTAAAAAGTAGGATGAATTATAATCTATGATCAAATTTGAGATTTACTATTATTTTAATAATTTTAAAGATGATTGAATGTAATTTATTCTTAATTAATTAAATTAAATTTTGAATCACTGGCTGAGCAATCCTCCCATCGGCCCTAGGATAGTTGTCCCTGATGGCATGGGTATCAGATCTAGTACGGGTCTTACTCATTTTTTAATAACTGACCAAACAAAAGTTATTCAATTTAATGACGCGTGTTGCGCATGGCACATTAGGTGTGAAGGGAGTAACACTATGGGCTATGGCTCCGTCCAACAGCCAACATATATAAATAATAAGAAAATTTTGGCTTACTAAAGTTTATGGCCTGTAGCTTTACAGGTGTACTAAAGTTTCTTTATTTCGATTATATTTTTCTCATCCATACATGTCCCTTTCGGGTTGTTTTATCGCTTAATCTGAACCTATGTACTATGATTGGAAAATAGAATGAATTCATGCCAGGATTGCTTCCCTAATTTATAATAATGATTTAATTGGTATACACTGATTTTATAAAAAAATTTTACACTGTCAACCAATCAGAAATTAACATACCATTATAAATGTTTGAATCTTATAATAATATACTAATCTTTGATCGGTGCGAGGCACGGATGAATTATTGATGAGGGGTAATACTTTATAGTTTATTTAATGGTGTGACCCATGCGTTGCACGAGGTATAAAAATGATTGATGACAATATAAAAAATATATAATTTTTATTTTTTTTTCAATTTGAGAATTAAAAAATAAAAACCAAATAATCTACTTTAAAATATAAATATCATTGCTATAAAATTCATATAAAATATAATAAATTTGAATACATTTAAATTAATTATATATAATCATCCTTCATATAAGACAATCTATATAATAGTTAAACCAAATATGAATTCTGAAAAGAAAATAGTACATAAATATTGGGGATGACACCTGTTAAAAGTTCAAGCATATTCATATAAGATTTTTCACCCTGAGTAATATAAATTAGGGTTGGCAACGGGGCAGGGCGGGTTTTGTCTTCCCTAACCCCGCCCCGCTCCCTTTCGGGTTTGGAAAATACATCCTTATCCCCGCCCCCAGCGGGGGTCAGGTTTCCCCGCGGGTCCCCGCCCCCGTCAATGAGTAACCAAATTTTAAATTTATTTTGATTTAATTGAAATTAACAACTCAAAAATTGTACTTCCAGAAAATAAACAAATAAAGCCTTAACACAAATAAAACATCAACCAGAAACTTGAATTAGTTTTCTTTCAGCTACAAATTAAAAAGAAACTAGAGATGTGCAGCCAGAAGACTTGTGGTTGCATTCTGCTGGCTCTGCTTTGCATGCACACCGCTTGTATTTTTGCCTCCCACTCTCTTGCATGACGTGTTCGACAGGTTCGGTGTGCTTGTTCGTTCAACCCCGTGCTTGGCGATTTGTCGCAAGAACAATGGACAAGGAAGATATAACGATTTCTTCTCCTCTTCGGAAGACCTTCGCACAAGCTCTGAGTAATGCCTGTGATATCCCTTTAAGTCAATTGCCACGACCTTGCCTGAAAGGTGATGCTTTATCGATCAAAATTTCCGAGGAAGAATACAAAGCTGGCTTGGACGGATGTAAAAACAATCTTCATGGTAGATTAATCCTCTGAAAAGGTGATTCACCCGTCAAGTATGAAGACTTGCGCTCCAAATTATCTAAGCTTTGGAAACCTCTTGGTCAATGGAAATGGTTCCTCTTGGCAAAGGATTTTATGAGTTCGAATTTGCCTCTATAGAAAAACTGTGTAGCGTTTGGACGGTGGGTTCTTGGAATCTCACACCAGGATTCCTAGGACTGTTTTCTTGGTCTCCTGATTTCAATCCTAATTCTTTAAGGCATACACACGCACAATGTTGGGTTCGCGTACATGGCTACCTCAACAATATTGGAGGCCGAAAATCTTGTTTGAAATTGCAGGGGGTCTTGGTATCCCTATTTCTTTGGATGAAGCAACTAGAAATAGAACTCTGGGCCACTTTGCTAGAATTCTTGTGGATATTGATCTTATTGGGCAATTTCATGACCAAATTCTGGTGGAAAGAGAGGGATATGCTTTCTTTGTGGGAATAGAATATGAATAGTTACCTACTTTCTGTCCTACTTGCAAAACAATTGGTTATTCTTTGGCTAACTGTAAAAAGACCTCTCCTTTTGTTCCTAACTCTGGTAATGATCAAGTGATTCAGAAGGAAAAGCATCTGGCAGGAAAAGCATCTGGTAGCTCGTAAGACTGCTCCTAAACTGGTGAATAAGAATCCACCATTGGTGCAGAAGACTAAGCAAGCTTATGTCCCTAAGGTTCCAGAGCAAAACCAATAGAAGATAATGGGCAGATTGATACATCACTGGGCGAAAATTTGAGTGACAGTGAATTGGTTGAGATCGTCTATGAGGAACCTTTATCCCCTGATCATGTCTCAAATTCCATTCCACAGAACTCACCTTCTGTTGCAACCAATGCTGTCAATGGCTCTACAGAGAAGATTTCAACTTCTGTTGCAACTAATGTTGACTCTACAGTCAAGGATACTCTGGTGCCCGAGCATTTCATAGCTACTTGTGATTTAATAGTTAGTGGTAAGAATCTTCAGACTCTTGAGTCTAGTTCAGCCCCTATGCATCCTAATGTTGCTCATGATATGAGAATACTTGCTAAGTTTTTGCGAAATAGGGATGAGGATGATCTAGAGAATAACTTTCTCTCAGCAAAGAAGTTAACTGTTGAAGTTGATTCTGATTTCACGGTGGTTTTGTCTAAATCTCATAAATATAACCTGAGGAGGAATAGAAAACCTAATGTTAGGTTTAAATGATTTATTTTGCATTGGTTTTGGTTTAAGTCCCCCCCCATGCTTTTCTTCTTTTTTTCAATAAATTATGGTGACATAGGATCACCTTGCCTTAAAAACAAGAAACTAATGTTTTAGAAGCACTTCGTTATGCTTCAAATAGCACTGATAACATTAAAACATCATAATAAAAGGACAGTCAAATGTTCTGTAATTTTACAAAGAAAAAAAAAAACTCCTTTTTTACAGAATGAAACCTTTCAATCAAAACAAATCAATACCATACATAGATATATGAGGATAATATCATAATTACATAAATAACAGGACGGGTTCGGGGTGCGGGAAGGTATCTGTATCCCCATCCCCATCCCCGTCAAAGTCGGGGCGGGTTCGGGTGGGTACCCGCGGGTTCGGGTCTCACTGTCATGCCGTCATGCCTAATATATATATATATATATATATATATATGTATATATACACAAAATATTCAAATATTACATGATTTTTTATAGATAAAAAAAAACATTTTAAGCATATGATCAATTAATTTTATTACAAAAAATTATATAGGTAGACATATACATGCAACAAAACCATTTTACAAACTTTGCCATTATTCCAAATTCACTTAATACTCTCCCAATCGAGATTTTTGTCATTTCCACTCTGTATTTATTTTAAAGATTTTTTCAATGCATTGGAACCATGTTCTAATTCAATACCACGACCTTACCTTCTGTTCGATGTCTTCATTGAATATTTCATTTTTTGAATTTCATTTTAAAAGATTGTTGTACAAGGATTGAACCTCGTCAATACAAAATACTCAAATTTACATAATTGTATATAGATAAAAAAAATCTAGGGTTAAATATGTTTTTAGTCCCTCGTTTTTGACAAAAGTTCAGTTTTAGTCCCTCTTTTGAAAAATGTACTTTTTTAGTCCCCCGTTTTTTAAAATGTGTCGGAAATGGTCCCTGCACCACACTTCCATTTGAAAACCGAGGGACTAAAACCGAACTTTTGTAAAAAATGAGGGACTAAAAATGTATGATTGTCAAAATTGAGGGACTAAAAAATATTGGTGCAGGGACCATTTCCGACATATTTTAAAAAACGGGGGACTAAAAAAGTATATTTTTCAAACGAGGGACTAAAACCGAACTTTTGTCAAAAATGAGGGACTAAAAACATATTTAACCCAAAAATCTATTTTAAGTATATGATGAATTATCAAGGTGATTAACGTGAAGGTTTTGTATTTTCTGTCAGTATCGAATATGAGAAGCTTGTTTTTGTTCTCATTGTAAATCAATTGGGCACTTGGCTCTGACTTATAAATTCAGTAAGAAGAACATGGTGCATAATGATCCGCAATTGGTGCAGAAGACTAAGCAAGCATATGTTCCTAAGGTTCCAGAGCGTAAACCAGTTAATGCCCAGATTGATACATCTCCGGATGGAAATTTGAATGATAATGTTTTGGTTAAGGTTCCAGAGCAAAAGCCAGATGAAGACAATGAGAAGATTGATACATCTTCTGGTGGAAATTTGAATGACAATGATTCAGTTGATACCATTCATGATGATGAGTCTCCTGATCATGTCTCAGATTCCACTTCACAGATCTCAACTCCTGTTGCATCTAATTATGACTCTATAGCCAAGAGTATTTCGATTCCAGTGTCTAATTCCAAGGCTACATGTGATTTAACAATTAGTGGTATGAATCTTGAGACTCTTGAGATTAATTCAACCCCTATGCATCCTAATGTTGCTCATGATATAAAGATACTTGCTAAGTTTTTGGGAAATAGGGATGAGGATGACCTAGAGAATGACTCTCTACCAGCAGAGCAGTCAAATAATAATGATGCTGCTGAAGTTGATTTTGATTTCATGGTGGTTATGTCTAAGTCTCAGAAGTATAATCTGGGGAAGAATAGAAAACGAAATGTTAGATTTAAATGACTTTTGTTTTCTTCGCATGGGTTTTGGTTTATGTCCCCCCATAATTTTGTTTTCTTTTGTTTTTCTTCTCTTTATCAATAAATTATGGTGACATAGGATCACCTTGCTTTAAAAAAACTATGATGAATTAATTGTTACAATAAATTATATATGCAAACGTATACATGTAATGACCACAAAATCATTTTACAAATCTTGTCATTTGATAAAAATCACTTAATGCCCTCCCAACCAAGATTTGTCTCCTTTATATTCTCCGTTTTTATGTTTTCAGCTTTTTTCAATGTATTGGAACAATGTTCTAATTCAATACCTTGACCATTTTACCTTCTGTTTGATATCTTTATTGAATATTTCCATTTTTACAAAATCATTTAAGAAGATTGTTGTAAAGGATTGAATCTTGTGATGACACCTGTCAAAAGCTTAAGCATATTCATGTAAAAGGTTCCTCCCCGTGTAATATAAATATAGATATAAATACAAAATACTTAGATATTGAGCATATGTTCAATTAATTTTATTATAATGTTTTAAATAATAAATTGTATATGTAGACATATTCATGCAATGACCTTAGAACCATTTTACAAATCCTATCATTTTTCCAAATTCACTTAATGGTGTCATAACCAAGAATCGTGCCCTTTTCATTTTGTGTCTTCATTTTCCTACTTTTTGCAATGTATCAGAACAATGTTCTGATTTGATAATCAAGTCTTTTTACTCTCCATTCTTTATCTTGATTGATTATTTTCGTTTTAGGAAACTCATTTAAGAAGATTATTGTAGAATGATTGAACTTGAGGATGACATTTGTTAAAATTTTAAGCATATTCATATAAGATTTTCAACCATGTATAGTATATATTGTAATTTCAAGCACTTCCAACTAGGCTAAGAGCTATAGCTGTTAGTCAAAGTGCAACTGTATTTCCTTAAGCCTTGCAACAGTCAACGCCATGTTTCGATCTAACTACAACCCCACCTAGCCTCGCCACACCTGATTGCGGCCCAACCTGGGCCTTGCCAAGATAGGATGTTGGCCCACCTCCAATAATCCCCTTCCTAGCACTTGTCACGCCTTATCAGGAATCTACGTCGATCTGACTCCGACCACACCTGGGCCTTGCCAAGGCATGATATTGGTCGACTACTAATAATCCCCCTCCCAGTTCCAGTAATGCATTACATGGGAATTGAACCCATGACTTGCTCTGATACCAAGTTGAGGATCAAGCGCTTACTACTAGGCTAAAAACTATAGTTGTTAGTCAGGGCACAACTTTATTTCCTTAAGCCTAGCAGCAGTCAGCCCCATGTTTCGATCTGACTATGGCCCCACCTGGCCTCGCCAAGGCAGGATGATGGCCCACTGCCAAAAAATATAAATATAAATAATTATATATTACATAATTATATATTGATAAAAAATTATTTAAGCATATGATCAATTAATTTTATTACAACAAATAATATAAGTAGACATATACATGCAATGAAGGCCAAACCATTTTATAAATCTTATCATTTTTCCAAATTTACCTAATGATCTTCCAAATAAGATTTATGTCTTGTCCATTCTCTTCCGTCTTTTTTTTTTTTTCTGCTTTATTCGATGCATTAAAACGATGTTGTAATTCAATACCTCATATTTTTACCATCAATTCAATGTCTTCATTGAATATTTCCATTTTAGAAATTCATTTAAGAAGATTGTTGTGGAAGGATTGAACCTGACGATGACACCTGCTAAAGTTTAAACATATTCATGTAAGATTTTCAACCCCGTATAATATAAAAATAAAAATAAAATAATTAAATATTACTATATATAGATATAATAAATATTTTAAGCACATAATTAATTAATTTTATTATAATGAATCATATAGTTAGATATATAGATGCAATGACAGTAAACCATTTTACAAATTTTATCATTTCCTCAAATCCACTTAATGCTCTACCAACCAAGAATTATGTTCTTTCCATTTCGTGTCTTTATTTTTCTGTTTCTTTTATTAGAACAATGTTCTAATTTAATAATTAAGCCTTTTTACTTTACATTCCTTTTTGTCTTTAACCAAATACTTCTTCATCCAATTATGAATTCATATGTATGGTTTAGTGTAAGAGAGACAAAATAGTTACATGGCCAAACAAACCCTTTGTGCGTTCGACGAATTCATAGATTGGGGAGAAACTCAAAAGGAAGAATTGTAAAAAATTTGTAGATGGGAAGGAGAAATAAAATTTTACTATGCTAGATTCGAGATTTAATAATGCATTGGAGTACAAATCCTTGAAGTACAATTCCGACTTAATAGCTATTGAATAAACGTTCCTAAAGCTAAGCCAATTTATTCTATAAATAAACCTCCTCTGTGTTCTTATCCCACACTACAAATTTTATAAAATCTCCTTATGTATTCTTCTCTATTTTCTTATCATTCCAGAAGAGGCCGACAATCTCATATCTTTTTGTCGTGTGTCATGAGTCATGAATAATGTCCATAAGAGGGTCAGAAGAGGGTCTATCCTAAATGTCATGACAGACGACAAGAAGATATATGAATGCCATCGTCTCTCCCACATGAAGCGAGTGGCGCTATGGGAGGCATTGGCGACCTAGAACAGAATGAGGAGCCTTTCAAGCAATAATTCTTTCTTTTGGCATGAAAGACTACAAAAAGTTATGAGAGTGCCCTTGTCTCTCCCTTATGTGGGCTATCAAATGCCCTCATGAAATGAGTGTTGAGACCTCATAAGTCTAAAACACATTCAATGTGTAAATCCTCTAAGTTTTGATGATTCCAAATAGTTCAAGTATGATAATGTTGAACCAAATGAAATTACTGATATATTTGATAAGTGTGCAGGAAAATAGACTTGAGGTCACTCGTCTAATTTTTGACCCGTCTACTTTTTAGTAGAAGCTCAGTACTGACTCGTCTAAGTTTCCACTCGTCTAAAAGTTAGTCAAAGATAGTCAACGCTCAAGAAAGACTAAGTTCACTTGATGACATGGCAAGAAGCATGAGTCTAAGTTTGGCTCAGTTAATCACCCGTCTAACTTTGGAACACGCCAGCACCCATCTAATGTTTGAATGATCATCACCCGTCTAATTTTTGGATGACTTTCACCCGTCTAAAAATTCTTATTACTGACACCAAGTCAGTATGTCAGAAATCAAGTCCAAGTCACCTTATTCAAATTATATGCCATCCTTTAAGGATCTCGAAGACCTCTGGACAATAGCTCAAAGGACAAAGAATAAAGAACGTTGTTTCAAGGTTTTAAGGAATAAAACACTCAATCTCTGCACCACTGCAGTAACCTTTTGCCTATTTTAGTACAAAGTAAAAGTAATTTATGGAAAGTGAACTGATGTTGCACTGAAAGATGAAAGCTCTCTGCAACAAGTACAAGAAGCCTGCTGCCATATACTCTGAAAGAACAGCTGCTCAGTCTAAAGTGTACTCTTGGACACTCTTGTCAAAGCTCAACGTTTTCAAGCATTTAATGAATATTCAGAACGACTCTTTGGCATGAAATGGTGTCTCAAAAAGCTCAAGTCAGAAGTAAACACTTTCTGAAGCTGTGTCAAAACGGATCTCTTGATTGAAGCCTTTAAATAGATCAAACAATGAAGATGAAGCTAAGAAGTTGAATATCAAAAGAACTCTGCACAGAAGCATTTACTCTCCTCATTAACTTCTTCATTCCTTCATTGAATACACATTCAATCATTTGATATAAATTCGCAGTCTTTCATACTTCATATTTATTCCACTCTCTGAGTGTGATCTGAAAGATTTGCAAGTTGTAGTAACTACACAAAACCTTTTATCCTTTACTGTTTTTGAGCCTGAAGAGGCTAGGTGAGAAAAGAATACTTGTTTGAGTGTTGAGCCTGAAGAGGCTAGGTGTGCAAAGAATACCTGTACTGTAATTTACTCAGTTATAGTAGAAACTTGGTGCTGCCAAGAAACTGGACGTAGCCCTGTGGATTTTTGGGGTGAACCAGTATAAATCTCTTGAGTGATATCTCTACTCCCTTTATCTTTTAATTTACTTAAAGTATTATTTCTGTTCTAGCTTTTAACTTGGGGAGTTAACACTGTGATTATCAAATTCTATTTTAAACCTTCTCTGTTTGTGTGTGTGCCATTCTGTTTCAAATATTAGACGTGTCACTCGTCTAACCTTCTCTTATTCAAACCTTGCTTGTTGTGCCTGCGAAAATCTTTTTAAAGTAACCCAAAAAGTTGGTAAACACAATTCAACCCCCCTTCTTGTGTTCACTTTGGTTATTTCAGTTGGTATCAGAGCTCAGCCTCTGGGTTGAGCACTTAACAGTGTAGCGGAAAAGATCTTGGAAATGGCAGGAGAAACCAGTGGAAGCAAGAATCATGCTGGAGAAGGATCCTCAATGTCGAGACCTCCTTTCTTCAATGGAGAGGACTACATCTACTGGAAAGAAAAGATGAAGTGGTTTTTACAATCCACTAATTCTGATCTTTGGGATATCATTGATGAAGGTCCCTTTGTTCCTAAAGATAACAAAGGAGAGGAAATTCCTAAAGCAAACATGACCACTGATCAAAGAACAAAGTGGCAGCTGAATGCCAAAGCTAGATATGCAATCATGTGTGCTTTGAGCAGAGAAGAATTTGAAAAAGTCTGTGCTTGTGAGTCTGCAAAAGAAATGTGGGACTCATTAGCTATTGCTCATGAAGGAACTAGCAAAGTCAAAGAAACCAAAGTCACCATGCTTGTCAGAAAGTATGAGTTGTTTAAAATGGAGGAAGGTGAAACTATTGGCCAAATGTATGGAAGGTTTCAAACCATAATCAATGGATTGAAATCTCTGGGAAAAATTTACAAGACTGAGGAACACATTCAAAAGATTCTCATAAGTCTTCCAAAACAATGGAGACCACTTGTAACTGCTGTGTCTCAGGCCAAGGATTTAACAACAATGAAGCTTGATGAGCTTCTTGGCACTCTTCAGATTCATGAATAAGAACTGATTGAAGAGAACAATGGAAAGAAAAACAAGTCCATTGCACTCAAAGCTGACAAGAAGTCATCTACGGGAGCAAGTTCAAAAGCTCTCAAAGTAGATGAATCCTCAGAAGAATCTGGAGAATCAAATGAGGATGACTCAGATGATGAAGATGATGAACTGTCTCTCTTCACCAGAAAAATGAAGAAGCTGTGGAAGAAAAGAAACTTCAGAAAAGACAAACCCTTCAGGCGCTTCAACAAAGACAAGCACAACAAGGATGATGGATCTAATGACAGAAATGTCATTGTATGTTATGAGTGCAAAAAGCCTGGTCACATCAAGGCAGAATGCCCTCAACTCAAAAAGCAATCTTCCAAGAAATTCTTCAACAAAAAGAAGAAAGGAATGATGGCCACTTGGGACGATCTTGATGAAAGCTCCACTGAAAGTGAAGGAGAGGAGCTTGAAGCAAACCTCTGTCTTATGGCTGATACAGATTCAGAATCAGAAACTGAGGTATATTCTGAACTTGAAAAATTGAATGATGCCTATGATGAACTATTGGAAGAATCCAACTATATATCTAAAGCCTTCAGATCCCTCAAGAGACAGTATGCTAAACTCTCAAATGAGTATACACAGAAATCTCTAGAGTGTGAGAAGTTAGCTGAAGAGAATAGTAAACTTAAGATTGAAAAGTCTGAAGTTGAGATCTTAGTTGAAACTCTACCATCTGAAGAAGTAACTAAACTTCAACAGAAAGTAGAAGAGCTCACCTCAGATCTTGCCAAGTTTGTTAATGGTAGAGATAATCTGACTAAACTCTTAGGAAGTCAGAGGCACTCCCTTAACAAAGAAGGTATAGGATATTCCAATCAAGAAAATCATAAAGGATCAACAAAGTTTTCAAATATAGCTGTTAAATCTATATTAGATAGATCAAATAGATCTATATGTTCCTACTGTGGAAAAGCTGGACATATCATGTCCAAGTGTATTCACAAAAAGAGAAGGAAGTCTTCACAGACTTCTCACACTAACAAAAAAGGACCCAAGAAAATATGGGTACCTAAGGTCATGATCATTCCTGTTGCAGACATTCTCAACAGAACAAAGCAAACACCTATCATGGTATCTGGACGGTGGATGCTCGCGACACATGACAGGCGAAAGGTCTATGTTCCTAGACCTCCAACCTAAGAAAGGTGGACATGTAACTTTTGGTGGCAACCAGAAAGGAAAAGTTGTTGGTTTAGGTAAAATTGGTGGTAAACCTCCCTTACCTATTATTCATGATGTCTTATTTGTGAAAGGATTGAAACATAATCTGCTTAGCATAAGTCAATTATGTGACAGTGGATTTTCTGTATCTTTTTCTAAGGATGCATGCATAGTCAATGACTGTAGTGGAAAAACCCTCCTTTCTGCCAAAAGGCAAAACAATCTGTATAAGATTGACATGACTGAACTTTCAGATCAAAGTGTAACATGCTTTATGTCTAAGGAGGATGAAAAGTGGCTGTGGCATAAGAAATTAGGACATGTTAGTATGAAACAAACTTCTAAATTGAAAAAGCATAACCTTGTGAGAGGATTGCCTGACATTTCTTTTAAGAAAGATATTTTGTGTGATGCATGTCAGAGAGGTAAACAAGTAAAATCAAGTTTCAAATCCAAGAAAGAAGTCATATCCTCTAGACCTTTGCAACTGTTACACATGGATCTGTTTGGACCAGTCAGTGTGGCTAGCCTAGGTGGAAAGAAATATGGTTTTGTCATAGTTGATGACTATTCTAGATTTACATGGGTACTCTTCTTAACCCACAAGGATGAATCTTATAAGGCATTTTCAGTATTCAGTAAAAGAGTACAAAATGAGCAAGGTTTTTGTATCTCTGCTATAAGAAGTGACCATGGAGGAGAATTTGAAAATGAGCAGTTCAAACTGTTCTGTGAGGAAAATGGTATTTCTCACAATTTCTCTGCACCTAGAACTCCACAGCAAAATGGAGTAGTTGAGAGAAAGAACAGATCTCTTCAAGAGATGGGAAGAACTATGCTTAATGAAAATAATCTTCCAAAGTACTTCTGGGCAGAAGCCATTAACACTGCTTGTTATGTACAAAACAGAATACTGATTAGGCCTATTCTAAATAAGACTCCTTATGAATTGTGGAAAGACAGAAAACCCAACATATCATATTTTCATGCATTTGGTTGTGAATGTTATATTCTCAACACAAAAGATCATCTTGGTAAATTTGACTCTAAAGTAGATAAAGGAATATTTATTGGTTATTTTGAAATGTCTAAAGCTTTTAGAATTTTTAATTCTAGAACCTCTATTGTAGAAGAATCAATTCATGTAAAGTTTAATGATGGTTTGAAGACTGATAGGGAACTATCAGATCTAGAGGATGATGTTGCAGGTATTGAACTTAATCCTGCAGTAGAAGAATCTTCAGACAAGTCAAAAGTAGACGTGTCTAAAATACAGACTAATGCTGATAAGTCTGAAACTCAAACTCTGAAGAAATATTGGAAATTCAAGACCTATCATCCAGAAGATCTCATCATTGGAAGTCCATCTCAAGGAGTTAGAACCAGATCTGCTTTCAATGAAAATAACAACATGGCCTTCATATCAGACTTGGAACCTAAAAAGATTGAAGAAGTTCTGCAAGATGAAAGCTGGATTCTAGCCATGCAAGAAGAGCTAAATCAGTTCAAAAGGAATGATGTCTGGACACTAGTTTCTAAACCCAAAGAGAAAACCATTATTGGAACCAGATGGGTGTTTAGAAATACACTAGATGAAGATGGAAAAGTGGTAAGGAACAAGGCTAGACTAGTTGCTCAAGGCTACAATCAGCAGGAAGGTATTGATTTCACTGAAACTTTTGCTCCTGTAGCTAGACTAGAAGCAATTAGGATTCTCATGTCATATGCTGCACAACATGATATAACTCTTTATCAAATGGATGTTAAAAGTACATTTCTAAATGGAATAATTGAGGAGGAAGTTTATGTCAAGCAACCTCCTGGATTTGAGGACTCTGAGAATCCTCATCATGTATATAAGCTTAAGAAAGTCTTGTATGGACTTAAACAAGCTCCTAGAGCCTGGTATGATAGATTAAGCACATATCTAATGGAAAATAACTTCATTAGAGGAAAAGTAGACACTACACTTTTCAAGAAATGCTCAAGAAAAGACTTCATAGTAGTACAGATCTATGTTGATGATATTATATTTGGTGCTACTAATGAAAAGCTCTGCAAAGAGTTCTCTGAGTTGATGCAGAATGAATTTGAGATGAGCATGATGGGAGAATTGAAGTTCTTCCTTGGTCTTCAAATAAAACAGTCAAATGATGGAATCTATATCCATCAACAGAAGTACACCAAGGAGCTTCTGAAAAAGTATAAAATGGAAAATTCAAAGCCTATGAGTACTCCTATGCATCCAACAGTTGTTCTAAACAAGGATGAGGAAGGTAAAAAGGTAGATCAAACTGTCTACCGAGGTATGATTGGATCTCTGCTATATTTAACTGCTAGCAGACCTGATATTCAATTCAGTGTCTGTCTTTGTGCTAGATTTCAATCAGATCCTAAGGAATCTCATTATAAGGCTGTCAAAAGAATTTTCAGATATTTAATTGGAACCACTAACCTTGGTCTATTATATAAGAAATCTGAAGATTTCAGGTTAGCTGGATTTTGTGATGCTGATTTTGCTGGAGACAGAATTGATAGAAAAAGCACCAGTGGAGGATGCCACTTCATTGGAGCAAATATGATCTCTTGGTCAAGCAAAAGGCAAAGCACCATTGCTCTATCAACTGCTGAAGCTGAATATATATCTGCAGCTAGTTGTTGTTCACAACTACTTTGGGTAAAATATCAACTTGAAGATTATTCAATGATTGAGCATAATATACCTATTTGGTGTGATAATACTAGTGCTATTAATCTGTCTAAAAATCCAATACAGCATTCCAGAGCAAAGCATATAGAGATAAAGCATCATTTCATTAGAGATTATGTTCAAAAAGGTGTTTTTGAAATTAAGTTTGTAAACACTAATTATCAGTGGGCAGACATTTTTACTAAACCTTTAAGTGAAGATAGATTTGTTTTTATTAGAAGAAATCTTAACATGCATAATGTATCTGAATAAATGTTTTGCTGATATGTCTGAAAAATTACTTGTCTATTTTTTTCTTTTCTATATTCTATGATTAATTGATTCGTCTATTTTAGCCAAGCGTCTAATGACGTGGCTAAAAGCACTCAGTGCTAAATTCTGACTGAGACACATGTACATTGCATTTTCCCTCCTTTTCTTAAATATTTTATTATCTTTTGTTTGAAATTGATTGATTGTCATTTATGGCAACACTCTCTTTCCTTATTCCCAACGTAAAAAAGTACTCAAGCATTTTTAACAAAAACCCGTGCCTTTTCAAAATCTACCCACTCAAAATTTCTTGCTCACAAATTCTTTCTCTAAGCTCTCTTCGTCTTCACCTTCTCGAGACCTTCTCTGTCAAACCCTAATCCTCTTCTCTCAAAAATCAAATGGCACCCAAAAGCCTTCTTGAGACGCTATTTGAGAAAACTAAGGTATCTGTTGCTGAGTTGAAGAAGGTGCTCCCTGGAAGAGTTCCAAACTTTGATGAACTCAGAACCAAGGGTTTGGACGTGCTTCCAGAGCTTAACCATGCCGGATGGTTACCGTTCTTTCAACTGCAAGAACGTGTTTTCCCTGCTCTAGTTAGGGATTTCTGGACCACAGCAAAAATCACCAAGGATACTACTACCCACATGATTTCTGGGGATGTTGGTGAGGATCACATTTTCATCACTCACGAGTTACTCGCTGAAGTAACAAAATGCCCTAGGGAAGGAGCTGGGCATTATAAAGACTGGATGAAGAATCAAGGGGAAGCCAATGTGAATCTGGTGCTCTATGGGACTGCAAACCTTGGCAACATGGACTCCAAATATCTGACTCCTAAGGCAAGATTTTTGCATGTTTTACTTATAAACTGTGTAATGCCTAGGACAGGGTCTAGAAACCATGTCAACCTGCTAGAAAAGTTTGCCCTGTTTCATCTTGTCCAAAGAATCAAGATAGACATAACTGATCTGATTTTCATTCATATGGAAAAAGCTGTAAAGGGAAAAGATAAGGACTACCCCTTTGGAATGGTTATGACTAGAATCTTTAGGGCATGCAAACTGGATTTAAGAAGGGCTGTATCTGCTGATCTCTGTACTGAGATTACAACAAAGACCCTAGCTTTAATGAAGATGAACTTAACCCCTACTCTGGGTCACAATGCTGAAGCCTCTGCTCAGATGGAAGCAACTGTTTCAATTCCTGGTGTTAAAGCTGAAGTTGTTGAGGAACCAGCTGAGGAAATCAGTGATCAACTTCAGAGGAAGAAGAGGAAAGTCACAAAAACTACTGCTGAAACTTCTGTGACTGAAGATACTACTCAGGTTGTTGAACCTGCTACTGCTTCTGTCTCTGAGGAAGCTGCTGCCTCTGCACCTAAGATTACTAAGGTTTTCAAGAGAAAGAGGACAGTACAAGCTGAGGAGGAGTCTCAATCAGAAGAGACTGTGATCCCTAAAAAGAAGAGGACAACAGTTACAAAGGGGAAACTTGTCTTACCTCCCTCTTCATCACCATCACCATCACCTTCACCTTCACCTCAGAAGGATTCATCCCCTCCATCTCAGGAAACAGAACCTACTACCACAACAGCTCCAACTCCACAACCTTCACCTCAAAGAACACCTACACCACCACAAAGATCACTATCCCCTCAACCATCACCAAAAATTCCAACACCACCTACTTCACCAAAAATCCAAACTCCACCATATACATCACCTAACCATCACTCTTCTAACCCTACTACATCAGAACCTCACATGTCTGATACTCACTCACCTGTACCAATCTCACCACAAATATCTCACCATTCTGATATTCCTCAAACTGAGGATATCAATGACTTTGAGTATTTTGACAATCTTACTCCACCTCCCTCACCAAAATACCAATCCCTGACCATATCACTAACCAGTGCCAAGTGCCTCTGAGAACAGTCTTTCCAGACTTATTCTCTGAAACCAGACATAACCCTATCCCCTTAGCCACTATACCTCCTTACCACCTATCTTCCAGAACCACCCCCTTCTCTGTCACAGATGAATCCTGTCCCTCCTATCTTGATGGCAAGACATTGGACATGATTGCCTCTTTGGAAGCTGAAAGACAGATTGTGAGGCTGGAAAGGTCACAGAAGCCAGTAGGAAAATGGCTATTCAACCCTCACATCTTCATGAAGCCCTCTACTGCTATAAGAGTAATGCCTGACTCCATGGTTCTGAAAGGAAAGCAGAAGACAATATCTTTGCCATTGGATCAGAAGTTCTCTCTTATCAAGAGAAATGATCAGAAGCTGAAATTCAGAGAGAGGATGTTCTCTAAGGGTGGCTCCAGTTCTGGGTTGACAGAAGAAGAGAAGGCAGACATTCCCACCAGAGGTAGCCAAGCCTATGCTCTCTATCCCTTTTCACCCTCCATTCACACACTCCCTCCTTTCTTCATGGTTTTCCCTTTCTTTATTTTAAATTTCCCTGAAACTGCCCCTTTCACACACATAAATCTCATTAGGAGATCTTATGAGTTTCTTCTCTATGTCATAGATTCTCCTCTACATCATGCCAGAATTCATGCTTTTCTAGAGGAATTCTATCCCAATAATGATTTTGTAACCACTCTGTCAACTAACGTCTTTCTAGATCCTCACCCTGAGGATGATATTTCCGTTGAAGAGTTACCTCCTACCCCTCCTCCTTGTCCACCTCCTCCATCAACTTCTGGAACTTCTCTGGCCACTACAAATACTACCTCTCCAGTTGTTGCATATGATCCTGTTGCACATCAGAGACTTGATGAAATGGCTACAAGTTTGCAGACTGTCATTCAAAGACAGGATGAAGCACTTGCTCAACAAACTGCATTTCAAGCTCAGATGCTGGCTCAACAGCAAGCAATGCATCAGATGATGGAAGCTTTCTTCAAAAGCCAAGGAGGCCCTAGTTCTTAGTTCTTAGGAATCTATTTTTCATTTCATTTCTTTTTGAGTCATGTAGTGTACTAAGTCAGTGATGTCTATCACTTGTAACCCTTCTTGACTTTGGTTAAATGAAATGAGTTTTCCTTTTGCATTATTTTGGCAATTTATATTCTTTAATATTTGTATCTTTGATTGATGCCAAAAGGGGGAGAAAATATATTTAAGTTTTCATGATTTTATATTTTAACTATATGTTATTCTCTCTAATATCATGTTGTTCTGATATTTGTCTTTACTTAGTGCATAAACTAAGGGGGAGTATAACATACTCTGATCAACTATATCTGTTTAGAAATTTCTACTGTTTCTTTTTGATGTTCAATAAAATCAGAAAAGATATTTGTCATCATCAAAAAGGGGGAGAATGTTGAGACCTCATAAGTCTAAAACACATTCAATGTGTAAATCCTCTAAGTTTTGATGATTCCAAATAGTTCAAGTATGATAATGTTGAACCAAATGAAATTACTGATATATTTGATAAGTGTGCAGGAAAATAGACTTGAGATCACTCGTCTAATTTTTGACCCGTCTACTTTTTAGTAGAAGCTCAGTACTGACTCGTCTAAGTTTCCACTCGTCTAAAAGTTAGTCAAAGATAGTCAACGCTCAAGAAAGACTAAGTTCACTTGATGACGTGGCAAGAAGCATGCGTCTAAATTTGGCTCAGTTAATCACCCGTCTAACTTTGGAACACGCCAGCACCCATCTAATGTTTGAATGATCATCACCCGTTTAATTTTTGGATGACTTTCACCCGTCAAAAAATTCTCATTACTGACACCAAGTCAGTATGTCAGAAATCAAGTCCAAGTCACCTTATTCAAATTATATGCCATCCTTTAAGGATCTCGAAGACCTCTGGACAATAGCTCAAAGGACAAAGAATAAAGAACGTTGTTTCAAGGTTTTAAGGAATAAAACACGCAATCTCTACACCGCTGCAGTAACCTTTTGCCTATTTTAGTACAAAGTAAAAGTACTTTATGGAAAGTGAACTGATGTTGCACTGAAAGATGAAAGCTCTCTGCAACAAGTACAAGAAGCCTGCTGCCATATACTCTGAAAGAACAGCTGCTCAGTCTAAAGTGTACTCTTGGACACTCTTGTCAAAGCTCAACATTTTCAAGCATTTAATGAATATTCAGAACGACTCTTTGGCATTAAATGGTGTCTCAGAAAGCTCAAGTCAGAAGTAAACACTTTCTGAAGCTGTGTCAAAACGGATTTCTTGATTGAAGCCTTTAAATAGATCAAACAATGAAGATGAAGCTAAGAAGTTGAATATCAAAAGAACTCTGCACAGAAGCATTTACTCTCCTCATTAACTTCTTCATTCCTTCATTGAATACACATTCAATCATTTGATATAAATTCGCAGTCTTTCATACTTCATATTTATTCCACTCTCTGAGTGTGATCTGAAAGATTTGCAAGTTGTAGTAACTACACAAAACCTTTTATGCTTTACTGTTTTTGAGCCTGAAGAGGCTAGGTGAGAAAAGAATACTTGTTTGAGTGTTGAGCCTGAAGAGGCTAGGTGTGCAAAGAATACTTGTACTGTAATTTACTCAGTTATAGTAGAAACTTGGTGCTGCCAAGAAACTGGACGTAGCCCTGTGGATTTTTGGGGTGAACCAGTATAAATCTCTTGAGTGATATCTCTACTCCCTTTATCTTTTAATTTACTTAAAGTATTATTTCTGTTCTAGCTTTTAACTTGGGGAGTTAACACTGTGATTATCAAACTCTATTTTAAACCTTCTATGTTTGTGTGTGTGCCATTCTGTTTCAAATATTAGACGTGTCACTCGTCTAACCTTCTCGTATTCAAACCTTACTTGCTGTGCCTGCGAAAATCTTTTTAAAGTAACCCAAAAAGTTGGTAAACACAATTCAACCCCCCTTCTTGTGTTCACTTTGGTTATTTCAATGAGAAGAGTGGGCGCCTAAGTAACCCTATGTGCATATTCAGAAACAGAAGGTTGATGTGACATCTTGAAGGGAGCCAGAAGACACAATCTAAAGCAAAGTCGTAACTTAAGTGTCTTCTTTTTCTCTTCAAACTTCATTCCATGTATATAGCAGCAAACTTCTTTATTTTCTTCGTTGCATCAACATGTTGTTGAAAAGAATAGCCAATAATATTGTATTCAATTTCTTATTGTCACTGTAAACTCAAACAATGTATTTGAAGTATAATAAAATAGAAATTACATATTCTTTGAAGGTATTTGATCTTAACAAGTGCAATCATTATCCCTTCAACAATTTTTTATTGGCATCACTATGAAGTTGGCCGGGGGGGGGGGGGACTCTAAAACACCATATATATGAATTTTAAACATATGAAATAAAATAGAAATTACACTAACAATACCTATTGGAGATATTATAATTTTGACCATTGTCCATTGATAATGTAACAAACATAATGTTCCGCTTGCATTAGATATTTAAAGGAATGAAACATATTTATTGGAAAACAAATAAAGGAAATAGTTTAAATAGAGCTTATTCAAGAAAGTGCTATTGAAAGGTGAATTATGAATAGTGTTTCATTTAGAAAGCATTATTAAATAATGATCATAATAACGCTTGTTTGAAGATGTAAAGCCCCGTTTTCTTGATTAGTGTTCGAGGAAGGGATTAGGCATGTTTTAAGGCTTAATCTTGTTCATTAGGTGTTAACTATAACACTCTTCTCGAATGCTACATCGTACGTGACATTTTAAGGTCGAAGAGTAGGTTAATTAAAATTGGCTATAAAAGAATTGGGTAATTTTTTTTTTCTTTTTCTTAAGTCATAAATATAACTACTTTGATTTAAAGGATTGTACAATAAAATATCCCATTATAATAATTAAGGTGAGTTCAAAAATCATTTACATAATACCCAACCCGACTCATAAACAGAAATTATAGAAATGTACAGACTCAACATAAAGATATGGGGATGCAGCTCCATAAACGTTAACCTTAACTCCCAAACATACCCAGCTGGCCAAACTAAAATAGAAAAGACAATCCTTTTTCATACGTCGTGAGAAGGATAAACCCAACTGACGAGATCTAGTGGAAACTCTATTTGAGTCCACTACCGACATCGTCGTAAAAGACACTACTGGAGTTATTACAATAGTAACTCTCGAACTAAGCCCTTTCCTATTCCAAGGGGAAAAATATGATCTACGATCCATCAACAATATGGAAGACTTCCACCAGAAATTCTGACATATTGACCACATGCTCGGACCTCAACTTCTACGATGCGGAAGCCAAGCGACATCTTGACGTCTCAATCTTCTCAAAAGAATATAGAAGACACCAGCCGACATAGGCAATATAAAATAAAGAGGTGAGATTTCCATTTATCTAACACATAAGGCAGACATGCAGTGGTACGACTCATAGGTGGTATGACTCATATGTATATAATACAATAGTCATATATTCTTTTTATCTCCCATTTTAATTTTGCAACTCAAAACTCCAAGAATATAATATACCAGACTTGACGGTAAGCTTATCAAGCATACCAGACACGGTTTATCCATCAAAGGACAGGAATACAGAGGAACTGATTGAAACCGTATAGTCCCATACCTACACAGCCTCAAGGAATATCCAATTCTAACATCGGAGCTAATTTGATATTTTGGAAGGAAATGGTCAGTATAGGTTTCACATCCGCCCACCTCTGGCACCATTGTTGCTTTCGTGTTACGCACACAAGGCTTAAATCATAATGTACATACAATCATAATCACATGTGATCTCAAACTCTCTGTAACACATCAGGCTCTTTATGAAACCTCTACAATCGAAACTCAGCTTCCTGGGCACAACGGCCTCACCGAACATAGTATCAACTATGTATCTGGGTAAAATTGCCGGAATACGTCCAGTTGGTCTATCCATTGGATAACCTCGTGATTCCACCAGAATCCACTTGCTGTCAATCTCTGACGGACGATATTCTCGGTTACAAATCACTGGTCCTTCACTGATCCACAGTTCTCAAACAGTCTTGTCATGTTTGTGTAAAGATGTTTTAAGGCACTTTCTTACAAGTCTTAACACATTATGAAATTGGATTGACAGTCCAATCATTTATTTCTTTACACTTTTCTAATAGAGCCTTTCTCTTGGCTTCCAAGAAATCAAATAACTCTTAGTCCGTTAAATCTTATGGAGGTATGGATAATGAATTATCCACACTTTACGACAAATGGTCTTGCTTCACCATAAGTCATAAATCATTAAGTTCATATTTTCACTAAGTCATTAATGACTTAGGTTTTGCTCTTTAATGTAAAAGTTTTTGAAGACCAAAATCCTTTTTTGTCTTAAAACCAAACCTTTGGTCAAAACCAAACCATTTTGAAATCAGATTCCATCAAAATACATAAGTACTAAATTCCTCAAAACAATCTCTTGAAAAACGTCGAAACTCTTAAAATACCGTTTTACTGCTTTTTACTGTATTTCAACTTAAATTCCATATTTTCAAAAATGTAATCATTCTTCTCAAATATTTCACTTTCCTAAGTTACCATACTTATGTTAAAGTATTAAAATACTGATTTCAAACTTTACATCATTGTTTTCTAAAAAATCTTTAAAAATGTTTGACGACGGTTTTACTGCTTCTTACTAGTTTTAGTCCCAAAAGCCATAGTTTTGAAAATATGGTTCTTCACCTCAAATATATTACTTAACAAGGTTATAATACTCATATTAATATGTTGAAACATTGATTTTACAGTTTCCTTTCCATGTATACAAAATTCTTAAAAATTTGACCGAACGTCGTTAAGTTTATAAATTGCGTAAATCCTTTTTCAACGATTTTACACTCTAATAGTCCAAAACTCATTTTGGAGTTTTAGAACAGCTTAATAGGTATGAAAAACAGTCTCTCACTGTCCAGTTAAATATATTTTCGAAAATTGTAATTTAACCCCTAACTTTCATTAATTGCAAAAGATCCTTATTCACTTAAAACCTTAAAACTTTTTATTTATAACTTAAAATCACACCAAACCAACATATATAGAAATATTTTTCTAGTCCTCATAAAATTCCAGAAATTACATTGCTGCCCCATAAGTTATAATATTTGCAAAAAGGTCCTTGTTTACTAAAGCTTATATCTTTTTACGTATTAATCCAATTAACACCAAACCAATTTCTATGGTTTTGTCTCATAAAGGAATACAAACTTAACACACAAGAATATGAATTTCAGTGCAGCCACTAAAATTCCCAGAAATTGCATTTTAGTCCCTAAGGACTCATAAATTCATATCTTTCAATATACACATCCAAATCAATCCAAACCAATTTCTATAATCTTATATATTCATCCAATCCTTATTAAAATTATCCAAACAAATTAAATCATCATGGAACCCCATAAAACAGTCATGGCCGAATGGCCTTAAATGATCATGTTAGCCATTTTTTTTAAACAAATCAATCAAACAACAACCAAGGTTTCAATTAGAAATCATTAGGATCAAAGCCAACATATATCACAACCAAGCATCAACCAAATCCTCCAAGAGAATCATACACATATGCAATAAAATATACAACTTCCATACTTAGGAATTACAGGACTATATAAACCATCAACATATCTACATTAAGGTAGGATAGTAGTAATCTCCCCCATACCTCTTGTAGATCACTTGAAACTCAAGTAGTAGAAGGATGTTGTTCACCTAAATCATAAGATTTTGAACCCACAAAACCTAGCCATGAACAACCAACAAGAAATCAAGTTAAAGATTGAAGAAAATCACCTAAACCCATTTGAGCATAGGTTCGGCCAAGATAGAAAGAAATAGCTAGGGATCTCTAAATTTTTCAAGCTCTTGATGAAAATAGAAGTCATATGGAGATCATAGAAATTGGAATCACATTAAAAGGATTTTTCTATGGTTTTCTAGAGATTTTTGAAGTTCTAGATCTACAAATTTGATCTTGAACAAAACATGGATTTAAGAAGAAAACTTGTGATGAGAAGTGAAGGTATGATCATGGATCATAAGGCTATACCTTTGGAATCTCAAGAAATGATCAAGATCCAAGACATCCTTTGCAAATCAAATTTAAGAACTTAAGTGTTTTTGTGAGAAAGTTGAAGAATATGAAGATGAACACTTGTGAAGGAGCAAAAATGAAATGGAGATGGCCTTTTATAGAGGGGAGGTCGTGGCTTCAAGGGACCAAAGGGTCAAAAATGTTGTCATGGCAAACTTGAAGTTATAATGAAGGATTAAGGGTGTTTTGGACATTGCACACTTAAGCCATCATTACTTGCATGTAATGTAAGGTGACTAACCCCTATGACTCACCACCATGAGTCATCATTGTCTTCATCCATCCATTGTCGGGTGTTGTCTCCCAGTGTATCTCCGCGCATTCGTGTCCGGTTCCGTTGTTTACCCGATTAGGGTTTTTGATAGAAAAATGATGAAATAAAATCAAAATGAAATGAGTTTGGTCTAGTGGAGGGGCTGCACGAAATTGAGTAGGTGAAAGATTATTTTGGTCAAAATTTCACTTAGAGACACTTTTGGAGTTTCACTTAAAGACCAAGGGCATTTTGGTCTTTTACTAGATTAAATATCATGATATTTTGGTGTAATCATTATGATATGAAAATTTTTGTGGTGAAGGTGCTCCTAGGGTGATGTGGCTGTGTTCTACACCACATGAAGGAAGACAAGTCATATTGAAATTGTCTTGTGAACCATGGTTGAATTAACTAAACATAGGTTAGGTTAACTTAGGGGTAAATTGGTCATTTCACTTGAAGTCATCATGATAAATGAGTGGTGATGGTGAGTAGGAGGTGTGGCTGATTTGTGACCATATGTGAGGAAGAAGAAGCAAATTTGATAATGTCTTGCCTTAACCGTGGTTGTCATTTAACTAGGATAGGTTAGGTTAGGGGCATTTTAGTCTTTTCACCTTAACCATCATTACTTGTCATAAATGCTAGGTGAGTCACCCTTATGACTCATCACCCTAGGTGGCAAGATGTCCTATCATCCGGAGTCCAATTTTGTCTCTGCACATTCGTTCTTGACTCCGTCGATTACCCGTTTGTTGATGATGCGCCCGAATGAAGTATAATAACTTATTTATTTTGAAAATTATCAAAATAACCAATATCGTTGAAAAAATAATATAAACCTAAACCGTTTCATTCACGAGTCCAAATTAGGTTTTCTTATCAGTAAACTTTTACTGTCAGTGAAAAATACAGACCGTGTTTCACTTGAATTCTAAACCTAAAATTTCACCGTAACTTCCTTCGATATAGAAGTTCTCAACTATGATTTTGTTTTCTTCAAATCATTTTCTAGATCCTCGGTAATAATATAAAATATAATTACCGGTCAAGACGCGAGAAAACGGGGTGTTACATTAATGAGCCAGTATTTCAAGTTTGAGGTCAATCGAACTTCCAATGGGCTTATAATGCACCGAAATGCGTGAAAATCGGCCACCGGCATCAGGGCAGAACACTCAAACACTGGCTTTGGACGCTTGAGCGTGCAAGGATCTCAGACACGTGGTGCACACGTGTCAATTACATGGACACATGGAGACCAGGGCTCCCGCTCTAGTGTGGAGAGTTCTCACGCTAGAGCGTGCATAGTAGAGACCCAATTTTTTTTTTCTCTTCTTCCTCCTCTCTTCACTTTTTTCATGCGAGTTCAATCCTTTGAGAACTCTAGAGTTTCTAGAAAGAGAAACTTGTGTTTCCAGGAAATCCGTCCATCCGATCTTTGTTCCGACTTCGAATATGTGATTAGGGCAACGTGTACGTCTTACACCTAGCTTTGATTCGTTGATCGGCTGAGGTAATTCTCGAATACCTAACTCGTCGACACATCAACATTGTCATTTTCCTTGTTTCTCAATTCTTGCTTCGATTCTGGCTTTGTTTGTAAAATTGTTGCAAGATTAGGGTTTGTGACAATGTCTAGATGCTGTTTGTGCGTTTAGGCAAATTTCGGGGAGCACCGTAGAGCACGAGGCAGCAGCTGTGTGGTTAAAGGGGGTGCGTATTTCAAGTTTCGAGACGTCAGCAAGCAAGTATACAAGGTTGGGAGAAAGTACCTAACACGCTGGGGAGGCAAGCATGGTACTTTATGTTAGGCTGCATGTGTAGGGTGCCCCCGACCCTACTAGTTGTCGAATAGTCGACAGTAGTTAAACCCTCATTGAAAAATATTTGAAACTGCTCGTTAGGGTTTAATTACTGTAGGCTTATCTGTGACACCCTCTACCTTGCATGTATTCAAAAGCGATAACACAGATATAAAAGGGAAAGAACACATGCAATTATATTAAGGCAGAGGCTACCGCATTGTAACATAACGTGGAAAACGAAAACATGTTTATAAAGAAAACATAACATAAACATATAAACGAAACCCAACCCCGATGTCACATTACAGAGCTGGTATAACCAATCCGATAAACAACTCAGATAACAAACTAAACTAAACATAAACTAACTACTAGAAGTGGCTCCTCAGAGTCACTCCTTAGCAAGCTGCTCACCGTCCTCTGCATAACACAAAAAGGGTATATGCAAAGCAACAATAAAAGATGGGGAGTAAGAACCATATATATAAACATAATGACAATAGGATAGTTGGCAAGATGATCATACAACACATAGAAACATAGCAACATAGCATTTATAACATAGTCATCATACAACCCCAACAACACATCACAGTATAACAATATAATCATCAATCATATAATGCAATGCGAAGCACTACTCCGAATGCATGTGGATCCATCTACAACAGGCGTATAACTTTGAAGTTACATTTCCACATTGGCCAAAAAGCACCAACGCTGGGGCAATCCACCAAACCATTGGTGGACGCCTAGGACAGCCGACGCACCTTATTCTCGGGTGCGCGACCACAAAGGGCCAGATCACTTAGATCACCGCAGATGGCCAGATTGCCTTATACTAGGGCGACCTCCCCTATGTCAATGCCTCCCCCTATTAACTTCATGCATGATGCAAGCATACAAACAAACAACCGTTTAACCACCACCTCCATCAACACCATTTATTATGGCTTAACATGTTTGGCCAACAAGCACCAAAGATAACATCATCTTTAATCTTTTAACTTTAAACGTTAAACAACACTCTGCCCAAAAAGCACCAGGGCCCCAACACCTTGACCATTAAGCACAAAGGCCCCCTTGGCCACTCGGGTACCAAGATACATTATAATCTTTAAGTTATCTAGCTTGTCTTAACTTTGTTTGGTGTCTTCTTGTATTATTATTAGGATACTTGGGGTAAAATACCCCCATTCAACTTTCTGTATTCTATTCTGTAATGGGAAGCACGAGCATGCTTCCCACTCAGCACGGGCGTGCTGAAATCAATAGTCAAGCACGACCGTGCTGACAATTGAGCACGGGCGTGCTTAAGCAGCGCGCCCTTTTTGGATTTCAAACTGGAACACGAGCGTGCTCCCTGTTAAGCACGGTCGTGCTCAGTGGAGCGTGGTCACACTGATCTGGGCAGAAAGGGTTAGAACCCTTTCTCAAATCCTTAGAATAAATCACAGATTCAACCTATTGGCTTTTAACCAAGTCTTTGATCATTAGCTTCATTATCTTTAACTGTTGTTCATCATTACTCATGTCTTATCACTATGGGGAAATTAATCCGTTAATCACAGCTTTGCTATTAATGTTCTTAAAACACTTACTAATCAATCCTAGGGTCTTTAACGAAGCCCTATGTTCAAAAACTCGCTTCTCACACTATGTTCATGTGTTACGTCATTAACAATCCTATTAAAGATTCATTAACATCTTCTAACATCGTTGTTGGCATTAACATCGTCAACAATATACATTCATAAGAGCATAACATCATCATCAAATATCATAACCGTCTCATCATTAAAACAACATCATTATCATGGCATACATCACATCAATAACATCATACACACATAGACATACTATCATCAATTGAAAGCATATCATCATGAACAGATAGCATCATACAATAACATATAATAAAAGTTAGAAAATTAGCATGCAAAACGGGTCATGGGTTAACCCTCATCTTACGCTACCTCATAGCCTACATGTTTATACCAACCCTTCTACACATACCTGGTATGAAGATTCCCAAACAACGTTGACGTGGGCAAACTAGACACGTTCCCTTGAGCGTCTCGACGAGTTCCTCAAGCCTTGGTCAAAAAGAAGAGAAGAGAACAACCAATTAATTCCCAATTCAAAAGAAAGGAAAAATGAGATTAAAGAGGGATAACTACGTTACCTTAAACGATGCTAACACTCGTAACTTCTTCCCAAACTGACTCATAAACTTCAAGGGGTTCAAGGGAAGGGAAACAGAAGAGGTTTCTGTCACACTAGGATTGCCCAAAGTGCCAAAAAGAGGGTTTGGCTCGTAACCTTCCCGGAACTGCTCTATTTATAGACTCTGTCACCTGAGCATGGCCTTGCGGACTATTGAGCACGGCCGTGCCCAATTCCTGAGCACTTGCACTACGAGACCATTTAGACGATCAAATTGGCTAAAACACATAAAATAAGACATGTAGATAATTCTCTTAAATTTCCAACACAACAAAGATCAACTAAATTGGATATCTAGAACACAAGATATTGTCAAAATGGTGAAGCAGGTTACTAGGACTCTAAAAGGATTGAACCTTTCTAAGGCTAAACTTCCCCAAACATAAACTTAGACATATAAAACAAACACAACAAGTATATACCAACATATAAGCTTATTTTCGAAAAAAACGAGGTATTACAATTCCACCCCCTTATAAAAATTTCATCCTCGAAATTTCTATCACCTCAACTTGTTAAACTTCCACGAATTAGGCTCGTACCTTGGGTTGAGTCCTTGGACTCGGAGGCTCCGACCAAGCAGGAAGAACTAAAGGTTCTTAGCACTAAGCATCATTATCAATAGTAAATATAGATAATCCAAACAAGAACACACATAAGACTCATGACAGACTTATACCACGGCCTGATAAGCCAGACCTGCTCTGATACCACTAAATGTGACAACCTCTTCTCCGCATATATTCAAAAGCGATCGCACAGATATAAAAGGGAAAGAACACAAGCAATTATATTAAAAACCAGGCAGAGGCTACAGCATTGTGACATAACGCGGAAAACCAAAACATGTTTATAAAGAAAACATAACATAAACATATAAACGAAACCCAACCCCGATGTCACATTACAGAGCTGATATAACCAATCTGATAAACAACTCGGATAACAAACTAAATTAAACATAAATTAACTACTAGAAGCAGCTCCTCAGAGTCATTCCTCAGCAAGCTGCTCACCGCCCTCTGCATAACACAAAAAGGTACATGCAAAGCAACAACAAAAGACGGGGAGTAAGAACTATGTATATAAACATAACGGCAACTGGATAGTTGGCAAGATGATCATACAACATATAGAAACATAGTAACATAGCATTTATAACATAGTCAACATACCAACCCAACAACACATCACAGTATAACAATACAATCATCAATCATATAATTCAATGCCGAATGCATGTGGATCCATTTACAATAGGCATATAACTTCGGAGTTACATTTCCACATTGGCCAAAAAGCACCAACGCCGGGGCAATCCACCACACCATGGGTGGACCCCTAGGACAGCCGACTCACCTTATTCTCGGGTGCGCCACCACGGAGGGCCATATCACTTAGATCACTGCGGATGGCCAGATCGCCTTATTCTCGGGCGAGCTCCCCTATGTCAATACCTCCCCCTATTAACTTCATGCATGATGCATGCATACAAACAAATAACCGTTTATCCACGACCTCCGTCAACACCTTTTATTATGGCTTAACGTCTTTGGCCAACAAGAACCAAAGATAACATCATCTTTAATCTTTTAAATTAAATGTTAAACATCACTCTGGCCAAAAAGTACCAGAGCCTCAACACCTTGACCATTAAGCATCAAGACCCCCTTGGCCACTAGGCTACCAAGGTACAACATCAAAAACCTTATCTTTTCACTTTAATTATTAACACTCTGGTTCTGCAGTACCAGAGATTACCACCTTGACCATTAAGCATCAAGGCGCCCTTGGCCACTCGACTACCAAGGTACAATATAATCGTTAAGTTATCTAGCTTGTCTTAACTTTGTTTGGTGTCTTCTTGTATTATTATTAGGATACTTGGGTAAAATATCCCCATTCAGATTTCTGTATTCTATTCTGCATAGGGAAGCATGAGCGTGCTTCCCACTCAGCACGGGTGTGTTGAACTCAATAGTCAAGCACGACCATGCTGACTATTGAGCACGGGCGTGCTTAAGCAGTTTACCCTTTCCGGACTTCGAACTGGAGCACGGGCTTGCTCCCAGTTAAGCACGACCGTGCTCAGTGGAGCGTGGCCGTAGTGATCTGGGCAGAAAGAGTCAGAACCCTTTCCCAAACAGATTCAACCTATTGGCTTTTAACTAAGTCTTTGACCATTAGCTTCATTATCTTTAAATGTTCTTCATCATTACTCATGTCTTATCATTATGGGGAAATTAATCCTTTAATCACAGCTTTGTTATTAATGTTCCTAGAAACACTTACTAATCAATCCTAGGGTCTTTAACTAAGCCCTATGATCATAAACTTGCTTCTCACATTACGTTCATGTGTTACGTCATTAACATTCCTATTAAATATTCATTAACATCTTTTAACATCGTTGTTGGCATTAACATCCTCAACAATCAACATTCATAAGAGCACAACATCATCATCATTATCATAACCATCTCATCATCAAAACAACATCATTACCATAGCATACATCACATCAATAATATCATACATACATAGGCATACTATCATCAATTGAAAGCATATCATCATGAAAAGATAACATCATACTATAACATATAACAACAGTTATAAAATTAGCACGCAAAACGGGTCATGGGTTAACCCTCATATTACGCTACCCTATAGCCTAAATGTTCATAGCAACCCTTCTCCACATACCTGGTATGAAGATTCCCAAACAACGTTGATGTGGGCAAACTAGAGACGTTCCCTTGAGCGGCTCAATGAGTTCCTCAAGCCTTGGTCAACAAGAAGGGAAGAGAACAACCAATTAATCCCCAATTCAAAAGAAAGGAAAAATGAGATTAAAGAGGGATAACTACGTTACCTTAAACGATGCTAACAAGCGTACCTTCTCTCCCAAACTGAATCACAAACTTCAAGGGGTTCAAGGGAAGGAAAGGGAAGAGGTTTCGGTTGCACTAGTATTGCCCAAAGTACCAAAAAGAGGGTTTGGCTCACAACCCTCACGGAACTGCTCTATTTATAGACTCTGTGACCTGAGCACGGTTGTGGTCAATTCCCGAGCACTTGCACTACGAGACCATTTAGACGATCAAATTGGCCAAAACACATAAAATAAGACATGTAGATAATTCTCTTAACTTTCCAACACAACATAGAAAAACTCAATCGGACATTTGGAACTCAAGATATTGTCAAAATGGTGAAACAGGTAACTAGGACTCTAAAATGATTGAACCTTCTAAGGCTAAACTTCCCCAAACATAAACTTAGGGTTCGTTTGATTCGCATACAGGACAAAACAGAGAGAACAGTACAGCACAATTAGTTGAGTCACAGCACAACTTTTTATGCTGTACAATGTTTGTTAGTCGACGTACAACACAAGTAATTTTGTGATTTGTATTGTTTGATACGCTTGTGTACTGGACAGGACAATGTAAAATTTACTCATATATCCTTTCTATTATATAATATTGGATTTCATATTTTAAAATATTATATAATAATCTATCAAATATATATATATATTTTATGATAAATTAATAAAAATTTAAAATGGTTAAAGATATGGTGCTTGCTTTACCCCTACCCCTTTTACCCCATCCCAGATCTAGATGCCAGATCTTGAAAAAACCACCCAGAAAAGTCCTAGTAAAGATATGAATACAACTCCTGCCGCCGGAAATGGGCTGCACGCAGTGGAGTGACGACGAAACTGAGCAGGGGACGACGACGTAATGGATATGGGCTGCACATGGCGAAGAGATATGCTTGCGTGATGGTTATGGGCGGAATCCGGTGACGAAACTAAGCGGGACGCGACATCACAGATCTTGGCTACAGGCAGCGGTGGCTGATACCATAGGCGTCGAGTTTGTGACTGATGGAGCATGGAGGAGGCGGTGGCTGCGTGGCTGATGCAAAACAAGTTGGAATTTTTGTTGTTATAGAGGAAGAGGTGTGGTTGGTGTAGAGGATTTTGTTACTTGTGGTGGTTTCTGATATTAGATAGAGAGAAAGAAGACAGGGGAGGAGAAGACGCAGTGAAGGGAGGAATGGAGAGAGTGGGGATGAGAAGGGTATTTTTGTGATTTCATTTCTATTGTACCTAGGACAACTTTTTGTCCCATGGTTAAGTGAGTAACAAAATTTTACAATTTTGTTCTGTCCCTTGCCACTTTACTTGTGCTATCCTACCACCAATTTTAAAATCAAACACAGTACAAGTTGTCTTGTGCTGTGCTGTCCCTCATTTTACTGCAAATCAAACGGACCCTTAGACATATAAAACAAACATAACAAGCATATACAAACATATAAGCTTATTTTCGAAAAAAACGAGGTGTTACAATTCCACCCCCTTATAAAATTTCATCCTCGAAATTTCTATCACCTTAACTGGTTAAACTTCCACCAATTAGGCTCGTACCTTGGGTTGAGTCCTTGTACTTGGAGGCTCCGACCAAGCAGGAAGAACTAAAGGTTCTTAGCACTAAGCATCATTATCTATAATAAATATAGATAATCCCAACAAGAACACACAAAAGACTTATGACAGACTTATACCACGGCCTGATAAGATAGACCTGCTCTAATACCACTAGATGTGAGACCCTCTATCCCGTATGTATTCAAAAGCGATAACACAGATATAAAAGGGAAAGAACACATGAAATTATATTAAAAACCAGGCAGTGGCTGTCGCATTGTAACATAACGTGGAAAACCAAAACATGTTTATAAAGAAAACATAACATAAACATATAAACGAAACCCAACGCCGATGTCACATTTTAGAGCTGATATAACCAATCCGATAAACAACTCGAATAACAAACTAAACAAAACATAAATTAACTACTAGAAGCGGCTCCTCAGAGTTATTCCTCAGCAAGCTGCTCACCGTCCTCTCCCCAGAGTTATTCTTCAGCAAACTGCTCACCGTCCTCTGCATAACACAAAAAGGTACATGCAAAGCAACAACAAAAGACGGGGAGTAAGAACCATATATATAAACATAACGTCAACATAATAGTTGGCAAGATGATCATACAACACATAGAAATATAGCAACATAGCATTTATAACATAGTCATCATACCAACCTAACAACACATCACAGTATAACAATATAATCATCAATCATATAAGGCAATGCGAAACACTACTCTGAATGCATGTGGATCCATCTACAACAGGCGTATAACTTCGGAGTTACATTTCCACATTGGCCAAAAAGCACCAACGCCCGGGCAATCCACCAAACCATGGGTGGAACCCTAGGACAGCCGACGCACCTTATTCTCGGGTCCGCCACCACGGAGGGCCAGATCACTTAGATCACCGCGGATGGCCAGATCGCCTTATTCTCGGGCGAGCTCCCCTATGTCAATACCTCCCCCTATTAACTTCATGCATGATACATGCATACAAACAAATAACCGTTTATCCACCACCTCCATCAACACCATTTATTATGGCTTAACGTCTTTGGCCAACAAGCACCAAAGATAACATCATCTTTAATCTTTTAACTTTAAACGTTAAACAACACTCTGCCCAAAAAGTACCAGGGCCCCAACACCTTGACCATTAAGCACAAAGGCCCCCTTGGCCACTCGGGTACCAAGATACATTATAATCTTTAAGTTATTGAGCTTGTCTTAACTTTGTTTGGTGTCTTCTTGTATTATTAGTAGGATACTTGGGGTGAAATACCCCCATTCAACTTTCTGTATTCTATTCTGCAATGGGAAGCACGCTACCCACTTAGCACGAGAGTGCTGAACTCAATAGTCAAGCATGGCCGTGCGGACAATTGAGCACGGGCGTGCTTAAGCAGCGCGCCCTTTCTGGATTTCAAACTGGAACACGAGCGTGCTCTCTGTTAAGCATGGTCGTGCTCAGTGGAGTGTGGCCGCACTGATCTGGGCAGAAAGGGTTAGAACCCTTTCCCAAATCCTTAGGATAAATCACATATTCAACCTATTGGCTTTTAACTAAGTCTTTGATCATTAGCGTCATTGTCCTTAATTGTTCTTCATCATTACTCATGTCTTATCACTATGGGAAAATTAATCCTTTAATCACAGCTTTGTTATTAATGTTCCTAAATCACTTACTAATCAATCCTAGGGTCTTTAACTATGCCCTATGATCATAAACTCGTTTCTCACACTATGTTCATGTGTTACATTATTAATAATCCTATTAAAGTTCATTAACATCTTCTAACATCGTTGTTGGCATTAACATCATCAACAATATACTTTCATAAGAGCATAATATCATCATCATTATCATAACCATCTCATCATTAAAACAACATCATTATCATGGCATACATCACATCAATAACATCATACACACATAGGCATACTATCATCAATTGAAAGAATATCATCATGAACAGATAGCATCATACAATAACATATAATAAAAGTTAGAAAATTAGCATGCAAAACGGGTCATGGGTTAACCCTCATCTTACGCTACCTCATAGCCTACATGTTTATACCAACCCTTCTACACATACCTGGGATGAAGATTCCCAAACAACGTTGACGTGGGCAAACTAGACACGTTCCCTTGAGCGTCTCGACGAGTTCCTCAAGCATTGGTCAAAAAGAAGAGAAGAGAACAACCAATTAATTCCCAATTCAAAAGAAAGGAAAAATGAGATTAAAGAGGGATAACTACGTTACCTTAAACGATGCTAACACTCGTAACTTCTTCCCAAACTGACTCATAAACTTCAAGGGGTTCAAGGGAAGGGAAACAGAAGAGGTTTCTGTCACACTAGGATTGCCCAAAGTGCCAAAAAGAGGGTTTGGCTCGTAACCTTCCCGGAACTGCTCTATTTATAGACTTTGTGACTTGAGCAAGGCCTTGCTGACTGTTGAGCACGGCCGTGCTCAATTCCTGAGCACTTGCACTACGAGACCATTTAGACGATCAAATTGGCCAAAACACATAAAATAAGACATGTAGATAATTCTCTTAAATTTCCAACACAACAAAGATCAACTCAATCGGACATCTAGAACACAAGATATTGTCAAAATGGTGAAACAGGTTACTAGGACTCTAAAAGGATTGAACCTTTCTAAGGCTAAACTTCCCCAAACATAAACTTAGACATATAAAACAAACATAACAAGCATATACAAACATATAAGCTTATTTTCGAAAAAACAATGTATTACAATTCCACCCCCTTATAAAAATTTCATCCTCGAAATTTCTATCACCTCAACTTGTTAAACTTCCACCAATTAGGTTCGTACCTTGGGTTGAGTCCTTGGACTCGGAGGCTCCGACCAAGCAGGAAGAATTAAAGGTTCTTAGCACTAAGGATCATTATCTATAGTAAATATAGATAATCCAAACAAGAACACACATAAGACCCATGACAGACTTATACCACGTCCTGATAAGACAGACCTGCTCTGATACCACTAAATGTGACAACCTCTTCCCCGCATGTATTCAAAAGCGATCGCACAGATATAAAAGGGAAAGAACACATGCAATTATATTAAAAACCAGGCAGATGCTACCGCATTGTAACATAACGCGGAAAACCAAAACATGTTTATAAAGAAAACATAACATAAACATATAAACGAAACCCAACCCCGATGTCACTTTACAGAGCTAATATAACCAATCCGATAAACAACTTGGATAACAAAATAAACTAAACATAAATTAACTGCTAGAAGCGGCTCCTCAGAGTCACTCTTCAGCAAGCTGCTCACCGTCCTCGGCATAACATAAAAGGTACATGCAAATCAACAACAAAACACGGGGAGTAAGAACCATATATATAAAGATAACGACAACTGGATAGTTGGCAAGATGATCATACAACACATAGAAACATAGTAACATAGCATTTATAACATAGTCATCATACCAACCCAACAACACATCACAGTATAACAATACAATCATCAATCATATAATGCAATGCCGAATGCATGTGGATCCATCTACAACAGGCATATAACTTCGGAGTTACATTTCCACATTGGCCAAAAAGCACCAACGCCGGGGCAATCCACCACACCATGGGTGGACCCCTAGGACAGCCGACTCACTTATTCTCGGGTGCACCACCACGGAGGGCCATATCACTTAGATCACCGCGGATGGCCAGATCGCCTTATTCTCGGGCGAGCTGCCCTATGTCAATACCTCCCCCTATTAACTTCATGCATGATGCATGCATACAAACAAATAACCGTTTATCCATGAAGCACCAAAGATAACATCATATTTAATCTTTTAAATTGAACGTTAAACATCACTCTGGCCAAAAAGCACCAGAGCCTCAACACTTTGACCATTAAGCATCAAGACCCCCTTGGTCACTAGGCTACCAAGGTACAACATCAACAACGTTATCTTTTTACTTTAATTATTAACGCTCTGGTTCTGTAGTACCAGAGATTACCACCTTGACCATTAAGCATCAAGGCGCCCTTGGCCACTCGACTACCAAGGTACAATATAATCGTTAAGTTATCTAGCTTGTCTTAACTTTGTTTGGTGTCTTCTTGTATTATTATTAGGATACTTGGGGTAAAATACCCCCATTCAGATTTCTGTATTCTATTCTGAACAGGGAAGCACGAGCGTGCTTCCCACTCAGCACGGGTGTGTTGAACTCAATAGTCAAGCATGACCATGCTGACTATTGAGCACGGGCGTGCTTAAGCAGTGTGCCCTTTCCGGACTTCGAACTGGAGCACGGGCTTGCTCCCAGTTAAGCACGGCCGTGCTCAGTGGAGCGTGGCCGTAGTGATCTGGGCAGAAAGAGTCAGAACCCTTTCCCAAACAGATTCAACCTATTGGCTTTTAACTAAGTCTTTGACCATTAGCTTCATTATCTTTAAATGTTCTTCATCATTACTCATGTCTTATCATTATGGGGAAATTAATCCTTTAATCACAGCTTTGTTATTAATGTTCCTAGAACACTTACTAATCAATTCTAGGGTCTTTAACTAAGCCCTATGATCATAAACTCGCTTCTCACACTACGTTCATGTGTTACGTCATTAACAGTCCTATTAAAGATTCATTAACATCTTTTAACATAGTTATTGGCATTAACATCCTCAACAATCAACACTCATAAGAGCACAACATCATCATCATTATCATAACCATCTCATCATCAAAACAACATCATTATCATGGCATACATCACATCAATAATATCATTCATACATAGGCATACTATCATCAATTGAAAGCATATCATCATGAAAAGATAACATCATACTATAACATATAACAACCGTTATAAAATTAGCATGCAAAACGGGTCATGGGTTAACCCTAATATTATGCTACCCCATAGCCTACATGTTTATAGCAACCCTTCACCACATACCAGGTATGAAGATTCCCAAACAACTTGATGTGGGCAAACTAGAAACGTTCCCTTGAGCGGCTCGACGAGTTCCTCAAGTCTTGATCAACAAGAAGGGAAGAGAACAACAAATTAATCCCCAATTCAAAAGAAAGGAAAAATGAGATTAAAGAGGAATAACTACGTTACCTTAAACGATGCTAACACGCGTAACTTCTCTCCCAAACTGAATCACAAACTTCAAGGGGTTCAAGGGAAGGGAAAGAGGAAAGGTTTCTGTCGCACTAGGATTGCCCAAAGTGCCAAAAAGAGGGTTTGGCTTGCAACCCTCACGGAACTGCTCTATTTATAGACTCTGTGACCTGAGCACGACCGTGCTCAATTCCCGAGCACTTGCACTACGAGACCATTTAGACGATCAAATTGGCCAAAACACATAAAATAAGACATGTAGATAATTCTCTTAACTTTCCAACACAACACAGATAAACTCAATCGGACATCTAGAACTCAAGATATTACCAAAATGGTGAAACAGGTACTAGCACTCAAATATGATTGAACCTTTCTAAGGCTAAACTTCCCCAAACATAAACTTAGACATATAAAACAAACATAACAAGCATATACAAACATATAAGCTTATTTTCGAAAAAATGAGGTGTTACAATTCCACCCCCTTATAAAAATTTCATCCTCAAAATTACTATCACCTCAACTGGTTAAACTTCCACCAATTAGGCTCATACCTTGGGTTGAGTCCTTGGACTTGGAGGCTCCGACCAAGCAGGAAGAACTAAAGGTTCTTAGCACTAAGCATCATTATCTATAATAAATATAGATTATCCAAACAAGAACACACAGAAGACTCATGACAGACTTATACCACGGCATGATATGACAGACCTGCTTTGATACCACTAAATGTGAGACCCTCTACCCCGCATGTATTCAAAAGCGATAACACAGATATAAAAGGGAAAGAACACATGAAATTATATTAAAAACCAGGCAGCGACTGTCGCATTGTAACATAACGCGGAAAACCAAAACATGTTTATAAAGAAAACATAACATAAACATATAAATGAAACCCAACCCCGATGTCACATTACAGAGCTGATATAACCAATCGGATAAACAACTCAGATAACAAACTAAACTAAACATAAATTAACTACTAGAAGTAGCTCCTCAGAGTCATTCCTCAGCAAGCTGCTCACCGCCCTCTGCATTACACAAAAAGGTACATGCAAAGCAACAACAAAAGACGGGGAGTAAGAACCATGTATATAAACATAATGACAATAGGATAGTTGGCAAGATGATCATACAACACATAGAAACATAGCAACATAGCATTTATAACATAGTCATCATACCAACCCAACAACACATCACATTATAACAATATAATCATCAATCATATAATGCAATGCGAAACACTAGTCTGAATACATGTGGATCCATCTACAACAGGCGTATAACTTCGGAGTTACATTTCCACATTGGTCAAAAAGCACCAACGCCGGGGCAATCTACCAAACCATGGGTGGAACCCTAGGACAGCCGACGCACCTTATTCTCGGGTGTGCCACCAAGGAGGACCAGATCACTTAGATCACCGCGGATGGCCAGATCGCCTTATTGTCGGGCTAGCTCCCCTATGTCAATACCTCCCCCTATTAACATCATGCATGATACATGCATACAAACAAATAACCGTTTATCCACCACCTCCATCAACACCATTTATTATGGCTTAACGTCTCTGGCCAACAAGCATCAAAGATAACATCATCTTTAATCTTTTAAATTAAACGTTAAACAACACTTAGGCCAAAAAGCACCAGAGCCTCAACACCTTGACCATTAAGCATCAATACCCCATTGGCCACTCGGCTACCAAGGTACAACATCAACAAAATTATCTTCTCACTTTAATTATTAACACTCTGGTTCTGCAGTATCAGAGATTGTCACCTTGACCATTAACCATTAAGGCCCCCTTGGCCACTCGACTGCCAAGGTACATTATAATCGTTAAGTTATATAGCTTGTCTTAACTTTGTTTGGTGTCTTCTTGTATTATTATTAGGATACTTGGGGTAAAATACCTCCGTTCAGCTTTCTGTATTCTATTTTGCATAGGGAAGCACGGGTGTGCTTCCCACTCAGCATGGGTGTGCTGAACTCAATAGTCAAGCACGGCCATGCGTACTATTGATCATGGGCGTGCTTACGCAGCGCGCCCTTTCTGGACTTCAAACTGGAGCACGGGCATGCTCCCTGTTAAGCACTACCATGCTCAGTGGAGCATGGCCGTACTGATTTGGTTAGAAAGGGTCTGAACCCTTTCCCAAATCCTTGGGATAAATCATAGATTAAACCTATTGGCTTTTAACTAAGTCTTTGATCATTGTTGTCATTAACATCCTCAACAATCAACATTCATAAGAGCACAACATCATCATCATTATCATAACCGTCTTATCATCAAAACAAGATCATTATCATGGCATACATCACATCAATAACATCATACATACATAGGCATACTATCATCATGAAAAGATAACATCATATAATAACATATAACAACAGTTAGACAATTAGCATGCAAAACAGGTCATGGGTTAACCCTCATCTTACTCTACCCCATAGCCTACATGTTTATACTAACCTTTCTCCCCCATGAAGATTCCCAAACAACGTTGACATGGGCAAACTAGACACATTCCCTTGAGCGGCTCGACGAGTACCTCAAGCCTTGGTCAACAAGAAGGGAAGAGAACAACCAATTAATCCTCAATTCAAAAGAAAGGGAAAAAAGATTAAAGAGGGATAACTATGTTATCATGAACGATGCTAACACGCGTAACTTCTCTCCCAAACGGACTCACAAACTTCAAGGGGTTCAAGGGAAGAGAAAGGGAAGAGATTTCGGTCGCACTACGATTGCCCAAAGTTCCAAAAAGAGGGTTTCGCTCGCAACCCTTACAGAACTGCTCTATTTTTGGACTATGTGACCTGTGCACGACCTTGCTGACTGTTGAGCACGACCGTGCTCAATTCCTAAGCACGGGGCACTCAAAGATTGCACTATGAGACCATCTAAACGATCAAAATGGCCAAAACACATAAAATAAGACTTGTAGATAATTTTCTTAGATTTCTAACGCAACAAAGATCAACTCAATCGGAGATCTAGAACTCAATATATGGCCAAAATGGTGAAATAGGTTACTGCGACTCTAAAAGGATTGAACCTTTCTAAGGCTAAACTTCTCCAAACCTAAACTTAGACATCTAAAACAAACATAACAAGCATATACAAACAAATATATAACATTTATAAATACATTAAGCTTATTTACAAAAAAAGGGGTGTTATAATTCCATCCCCTTATAAAAATTTCGTCCTCGAAATTTCTATCACCTCAACTGGTTAAACTTCCACCAATTAGGCTCGTACCTTGGGTTATGTCCTTTGACTCAGAGGATCCAACCAAGCAGGAAGAACTAAAGGTTCTTAGCACTAAGCATCATCATCTATAGTAAATATAGATAATCCAAACAAGAACACACAGAAGACTCATGACAGACTCATACCACGGCCTGATAGGACAGACCTGCTCTGATACCATTAAATGTGACACCCTCTACCCTGCATGTATTCAAAAGCGATAACACATATAAAAAAGGGAAATAACACATGTAATTATATTAAAAACCAGGCAGAGGCTGCCGCATTGTAACATAACGCGGAAAACCAAAACATGTTTATAAAAAAAACATAACATAATCATATAAACGAAATCCAACCCCGATGTCATATTACAGAGCCGGTATAACCAATCTGATAAACAGCTCGGATAACAAACTAAAATAAACATAAACAAACTACTAGAAGCGGCTCCTAGAGTCACTCCTCAGGAAGCTGCTCACCGTCCTCTGCATAACACAAAATGGGCACATGCAAAGCAACAACAAAAGACGGGGAGTAAGAACCATATATAAAAACATAACGGCAACAGGATAGTTGGCAAGATGATCATACAACACATAGAAACATAGCAACATAGCACTTATAACATAGTCATCATACCAACCCAACAACACATCACAGTATAACAATATAACCATCAATCATATAATGCAATGCGAACCACTACTCCGAATGCATGTAGATCCATCTACCCCAGGCGAATGACTTCGGAGTTACATTTTCACATTGGCCAAAGAGCACCAATGCCGGGGTAATCCAACAAACCATGGGTGGACCCCTAGGACCGCCAATGTACCTTATTCTTGGGTACGCCACCAAGGAGGGCCAGATCACTTAGATCACCGCGGATGGCCAGATCGCCTTATTCTTTAGCGACCTCCCCTATGTCAATCATCCCCCTATTAAGTTCAGGCATGATGCATGCATACAAGTAAACAACCGTTTATCCACCACTTCCAACAACACCATTTATTATGGCTTAACGTCATGGCCAACAAGCACCAAAGTTAACATCATCTTTAATCTTTTAACTTTAAACGTTAAACAACACTCTGGCCAAAAAGCACCAGAGCCTCAACACCTTGACCATTAAGTATCAAGACCCCCTTGGCCACTAGGCTACCAAGGTACAATATCAACAACATTATCTACTCACTTTAATTACTAACACACTGGTTCTGCAGTACCAGAGATTATCACCTTGACCATTAAGCATCAAGGCCCCCTTGGCAACTCGGCTACCAAGGTACATTATAATCTTTAAGTTATCTAGCTTGTCTTAACTTTGTTTGGTGTCTTCTTGTATTATTATTAGGATACTTGGGGTAAAATACCCCCGTTTAGCTTTCTGTATTCTATTCTGCACAGGGAAGCACGGGCGTGTTGAACTCAATAGTCAAGCACGATCGCGCTGACTATTGAGCACGGGCGTGCTTAAGCAGCTCGCCCTTTCTAGATTTCAAACTGGAGCACGGGTGTGCTCCCTGTTAAGCACGACCTTGCTCAGTGGAGCGTGACCGTACTGATCTGGGTAGAAAGGGTCAGAACCCTTTCCCAAATCCTTGGGATAAATCACATATTCAAACAATTGGCTTTTAACTAAGTCTTTGATCATTAGCTTCATTATCTTTAACTGTTCTTCATCATTACTCATGTGTTTTCATTATGGGGAAGTTAATCCTTTAATCACAGCTTTGTTATTAATGTTCCTAGAACACTTACTAATCAATCCTAGGGTCTTTAACTAAGCCCTATGATCATAAACTCGCTTCTCACACTACGTTCATGTGTTACGTCATTAACAGTCCTGTTAAAGATTCATTAACATCTTTTAACATAGTTATTGGTATTAACATCCTCAACAATCAACACTCATAAGAGCACAACATCATCATCATTATCATAACCATCTCATCATCAAAACAACGTCATTATCATGGCATACATCACATCAATAACATCATACATACTTAGGCATACTATCATCAATTGAAAGCATATCATCATGAACAGATAACATCATACAATAACATATAACAACAATTGGACAATTAGCATGCAAAATGGGTCATGGGCTAACCCTCATCCTACGCTACCCCATAGCCTACTTGTTTATACTAACCCTTCTCCCCATACCTGGTATGAAGATTCCCAAATAACGTCGATGTGGGCAAAATAGACACGTTCCCTTGAGTGGCTCGACGAGTTCCTCAAGCCTTAGTCAACCAGAAGGGAAAAGAACAACCAATTAATCCCCAATTCAAAAGAAAGGGAGAAGGAGATTAAAGAGGGATAACTATGTTACCTTAAACGATGCTAACACGCGTAACTTCTCCCCCAAACGGACTCACAAGCTTCAAGGGGTTCAAGGGAAGGTAAAGGGAAAAGGTTTCTGTCGCACTGGGATTGCCTAAAGTGCCAAAAAGAGGGTTTGGATCGCAACCCTCACAGAACTGCTCTATTTATAGACTCTGTGACCTGAGCCTGGCCTTGCTGACTGTTGAGCACGGCCATGCTCATTTCCTGAGCACGGGGTGCTCAACGATTACACTACGAGACCATCTAAATGATCGATTTGGCCATAATACATAAAATAAGACTTGTAGATAATTCTCTTTTCTTTCCAACGCAACAAAGATCAACTCAATCGGACATCTAAAACTCAAGATATGACCAAAATGGGGAAATATGTTACTAGGATTCTAAAAGGATTGAACCTTTCTAAGACTAAACTTCCCCAAACATAAACTTAGACATCTAAAACAAACATAACAAGCATATACAAACATATATTTAACATATATAAATGTATTAAGCTTATTTATGAAAAAACGGGGTGTTACATTATCGGCATTAGGCAAAGTATTAGTTTAAGTAATTCTGATTGATGATTCCTATTGATCTGTTATATGATACTGCTTATGGATGTTTATGTTGTTTGATGTTAGCTGTATGTTATATGATTTATGATATTATTTGATATTAATGTTGGATGATAATATATGCATTGATGCTGCTGTTGAGGTTGTCTGACTGTTATGCTGCTAGAATCCTAGTTGACACCCTGAGAGTACGTTGTTTGAGAAAGTGATGTCTGATAAGCCCCTGACTCATCTAGTTTTATAGCTAGTAAGGCCATGGTTTTTGTGCTAATTGTTCGAGTTTAATCTCGTTTTCGCCCAAATTTGGCTTTAATTTTCCTCGAGCAACACTTTGAGTCTCTTAAGTAGTTTTTAGGATATTTTGATTAATTTTGAGTCAAATAAAGCATTTAATGCTACTTTTATTTTCAGGTTAAAAGTGAAGCTCTAGAAAACTTGGAAAATTGAAGAAAACAAGAAAAAAGGAGAATTTCAAGGTCTCGCCCCGCGAGACAGTGCTCGCCCTACAAGCCAGAGCTGATGCTGAGCAAGGAATTGGAGTCTTTCAGTTTCGCCTCGCGAAAGGCTGCTCGCCTCGCGAGACAGAGGACCAGATTAAGCAGGAGCAGACAGCCATTCAGCCTCGCCTCGCGAGGCAATGCTCGCCTCGCGAGCCAAACACATGAAAATTGAAGACCATTCAGGCTCGCCCCGCGAGCTTTGTCTCGCCTCGCGAAGAACCCAAATTTGAACTGGCACCAAACTAAAGGCTCACCTCACGAGCCCAAGCTGGCCCCGCGAGCGAGCGCAACCCAGTTTGCCTATATATAGCTTGTTAGTGCTAATCCGAAGAAAATAACTTAGGGCATAGCCTTAGGCCTCTTTTCTAATCTTAGTTTCTCTTGGAGCTGCGTCTCCCTTAGTTTTAGGATTGTTTTCTATTTTGTTTTCGATTATTATTTTGTTGATGATGACCGTGATGAGGAGCTAATCCTCTTTTCTGAGGGATCGATGAAGCAGCTCATGATGGCATAGTTTCAATGTGATGTTTTCTTATTCCCTTCTCCTAATTCTTGATTTCTAATTCTGATTTGGTTACGTTAATCATATGCGCGCGTGGTTAACTAGTCAAGCGTGATGAGTCTGACCAGAGATTCGCGCTTTAGGACTTGAATTAAGAACATCGATTGAGTATTGCTAGAGATGGAATAGGAGATTGGTGCAATCATTATAGGGAACCAAGAACTTAATGAATCTTGCATGTTTGTCATCATAGAGATATAGTTGATTTGCATGTTTAGGTATTTTCTCTTGTGCTCAACCGAGACATTAGGATAATTTCGGGTTTCTGGTTAGCATGTAATTGAACTTAGGGATAAGAAATAATCACTTGGATCTATTGCTTAATTGGGTAGGTGAATTCGTGAATTTAGATCTCACTATCATAGTTAACATCTTGATTAATTGATGCTTAGTTTTAGATTTAGATAATTGATAATTGAATTAGATAATTCTTTTTATCCCAACAAACTCTTGTCCTATTGACTTGGTCAAAAACATTAGTTGTTCTCTTCAAATCTAGATAAATTGTGCACCCAATCCTTGTGTTCGATAATCGGTATTTACTTACCATTTTAATTATTACTTGCTTCGATCCGGCACACTTGTCGAAGCCCATCAATGTCAAAGATACGTATGGGGACCGATATGAGATTGTGAATTCCTAGAGCATAGTGATGCATGTAATTGTTAGGCTTGGTACCGGTGTCAACTTAGACTGTTTGTGCATTGTATATTGCCAAAGTGGTGAGCCCGCGTGACTGGGAGTCATGCGAGGTTGGTGTACCCGGGTGCGGGTACTGAATGTGAGAGGGACGGTTCCGGAAACATTAGGGATGTAGCAGGCTTCATATTGATTGACAATGACCAGTGCTTTATTACCATTGAGTTGTGATCTCTGCTGATACTTGACTATCTCAATGTTTGGGCCTTGAGTATTCCATGTCGCAGGTGGACCTTCTGAGATGACCAAGATACCCCCATTGGAGTTGAGCTCATAAGGGGAAGCACCCTTATTAGTAACGGTGAGTGGAACAGTTACCTGGACAAGCCAACTGACATTCTCTGGGTAAAGGGAAACCTGATAGAGAAAGAGAATGTGCAGGGAATTAGTATTCCCAATGTGAGAGATCGGACGACATGCATAGGAGTGTGACTCCTTAGAGGATTGATCCTAATTGGATAATTGAGGATGTTTGTGAAAGAATGACTTGAGGTACGTTTGTTGTTGTGTATGTTTGTTGTATGATAACATGTTGTATTGTATCCCCATCCTTTTATATGGTGTTGCTTAGATGTTTATCCCTCTTTCTTTCTATGTATGCATCTGTATGATAGGTGAGTAGTGCGAGCAAGAAAAAGACGACAAGATTGTAGGATACGTTGAGATCATCTACCAAGATGATCGTGGGTGGCAGGTCGACCACTCACAGTTTTTCATGACTTACATCGGCCTGGTCAGTTTCTACATCAGCCTTGGAGGAGGTCCCTTCTTTCATCTGGATGGCCCGTATAGGATCGCTCAACACCTACCGTTTGCCGAGATGTGGTTTCCACCGCGCCAGAGAGAATTCCCTGACGGTATGTGGAACATGGTGGATAGATCGGAGGCTAGGAGTCATGTCGGGATGGTGCAGAGAGGCAGGAGACAGGAGATAGCGGAGTGAGCAGACTATGTATCACTACCGTCGCCGTAGGGTGGTGATGAGTCCGTGTAGGAGCCAAGAGCAAGAAATGCCAGAGTCTACCGTTGTCGCTTTGGCGAGGGAGGGGTTGGTTCAAGGCACCCATATCGTTTGTGATATGGTTATGCCAGACGCGTCTGCTAGGGAGAGCCTCTTGAGCATATTTTCTATTTTGATGTATATCATCAGAGGAATCCTAAATTATAGCAACACCAGAAACCAAAAAACCTAACATTGATGAGTTTTCCTCTTGCTTTTTCCTAACCAGACACAGATGGAGTCTTTATGTTCAGATCCTTTGAGTTTCAGATCCTTTGTTGTTCTTCTAGTACCATGTGATCCTTTGCATTTCAGATATTCGACCTTCGTTCCACTGCGACGCCATCGTGTTTTAGATCTCTCTGCTTCTTTCTTCTCTGGATATGAAATTCAAGGAACTCCATTTCAGATCTCGTCATGTTTCAATTCCACTACGTCGTCTCCGTTTCGGATCTCCTCTTTGTTACCAACTGGCTTCAATCTCAAGAGGGGGTGAATTGAGATATTAAAATTTTTGTCCCATTTTTAAAATCTAGACTAATTTTTGAGAAAATGTAAAAAAGATAAAGGAAGACATCACATAATCAATTTATACTGGTCCAATCACTCCCTTGAGTGAACTATGTCCAGTCGCCACAATATGTTTGTGAGTATTTTCCACTAAAAACAATTCAAGCTTTATAATACTTGAGCGCTCTCCACTAAGGATCCCCTACCCATGTGCAAGAGCCTCTAAATCAAACCAAGGATACCTCACCCTTGTTACAATCACAAAGTACAGAGATTCCTCACTCACCTTAACCAATAAAATCGAACAATAAGGATTACAAAAGAGAATACCTCAAAAGGTTGAACAATACAAGTTGAAGCACTGTGACTCTTGTGTAGGATTGGCTCAAATCAAGATCTCAAGAGTGAAAGAGTGATTGATGAAGTTAGAGTTGTTGGGAAAGTGATATATGTGTATTAACTTAGGGTTTTTCGAGCTACAGCTGCGTATTTGTAGTGAAGGATGAAAATATGACCGTTCTGGACACACCAGAAAACACTTTTTCTAGAAATATAATCGATTAAAAATCTTCCCATAATCAATTAAACTGGCCAAAATTAATCTGTTATGTCCTGAAAAATAATCTGTGAAGTGCATTCAGCCAAAGTGCAAAATTTCAAAATATAATCGTTAAGTCCATACAAATAATCGATCAAGAGACGTCTGGACAAAAACCTGAGTTTTAGAGAAGTTGTATAATTAATTATGTCAAGAAAAATAATCAATTAAAAGTTGTCTGTTTAGATTTCTGAGTTTTGCAGACACAACATAATCGATTAAGGATTGCCTTTTACCTTAAAATGAAGTTTTTCATACTTAGAAGTAATCTACCATACATGAAAAACTTTTTTGATATTTAGCTCACTTCTAAAACATTTGAAAACACTTTGAAAAACCTTTACGCCCATTTTCAATTTTAAGTTCAATTTTAATTAATTCAATTTTAATGGCCAATCCTACACTTGAATCTTATAATAATCCTAAGACCAAACTTAACTATATACCCGAAGTTCATCTCTTGGCCTTGGATGATATTTCTTTGATCTTGCACTTTCCTTTTCTAAATCCATTGTTTTGCTTTGTTGCTCATCATCAAAATTGAAAGTACATAGAATCCACACTCTTAGTTTCAGATCTCGCTTGAAGCATGGCGACACTTTTGTGTGAGGTGAACACGCTTCTATTCTGGAAGTTACGGATGACCTCGAGGCAGGTGGTGGCGGTGACGGTGTGGTTGCGGCTTTCGACGGAGGAGTCGAGGATGGACTTGGCGGTGACGAGGTTGGCGGAGGAGAGGGAGATGGCGACTTGGAGGAGCTGGAGATTGGTGTTCAGATTTGAAAGGAAAACAAGTGAGAGAGAATCAGAGGCAAGAAATCCTAATTGTGAGAAGCAGAGGCATTGAAACCAAAAGAGAATGAAAATATGAAAATTGTAATGTGAGGAGAAGAAAAGACGAGATAACGCTGTGAGGTGGAAAATAAATCAAAAGACTTGTGCGTTGTGAGGAAATAATGGATGGAATGGGTACATTTCAATTTAATTTTTAGGGAAAGGAATAGATAGTGCTTCCTCAGGGAAGTGCTATCTTAGGTAAGAAATAGATAGTGCTTATAGTGCTTCCTCGAGGAAGCGTTGTCTATTCGTTACCTAAGATAGTGCTTCCTCGAGGGGCTATTAAAAGTCTTCTGCCTCTTTTTCAATAGTGTTTCTAAAATTTAACACCCTTCTCGGGCACTACATTTTTCGTGACATTTTAATGCCGAAAAGAAAACAAATCTGGTAACAAATCTGGTTGAGATTGCCCATAATAGTTTTTAAATATATTTGTCTTTTTGGATCATGCAGAGGATGGAATTTTTCCCTTCAAATCTTAGTTGGATGTATGATAGGATATATCCGGACAGAACGGGTTTGAAGCAATCTTTTTTAGATAGTGTTGAGAATTTGTTACAAAAGCAAGTCAGAAAAATAATTATATTAATGAGGGGGATTAGATGTGCTTGTGTGAAGTACGACTATACAAAGATTAAAAGTGTAGACAATGTGAGGCTCGACTTTTATAAAGTTGGGTTTAGGGCTAATTAATGTATTTGGACAAATCATGGAGAAGAGCTGCCACAATTTGATTTTAGTATTGACAAGAATTGCACTGGTGGTTCAAGCAGTGGTGCAGAAGTGGGATATGGAGATCATTTTGTTTCGATGCAGGAGATGGTATCTGATGCTCTCATGATGCATGGGTCGTTTGAGTCTAAAAATACAAACAAATAATACAGAAGCGTAGAAACTTTATAATCTATTGATAAAGACAAATAAGCCTTTGTGGGAAGGGTCCCATGACTCGAGGTTACCAATCTGTGTTCATCTTTTTATAATCTACTGATAATGGTATGTGGGCTTGAATTTCATTGCAAAAATTGTTTTGGCTGGGACGCCTTTCAAAGGGGGATTACCCAACAATTATTATAATGCGAAGAGGTTAGTGTCCAAGTTAGGATTGGACTGTTGTCAGAATGGGTGCATGATCCTTTACGACAATGAATTCGACAAAAATGATGTCGTGCTGGTTGAGTGCAGAATTTGTCAGGAACCAAGGTATCGTCAGCGCAACACTGGTAAAAGTAATAAGAAACCAGTGCTGATAAAGTCGATGTTCTACTTGTCAGTCATTCCAAGGTTACAGAGGATGTTTAAATCAATACAGACTGGTGGAAAAATGACGTGGCACCATGAGAATAGGAGGAATTCAGGAGTGTTACATCATCCTTCTGATGGCAAAGCATGGAAGCACTTTGATCGGGTGAATTTCAGTTCTCATTACTTCAAACACTTGGTTTTGTCGCCAAGAAATAGTAGATATGAAATGGAAATAGAAAGTGAAATACAAACCGAATTATCAATTTTTTGTCTGCTCGGTTGTCATTCCGTGAAGGACTTGATAAGGAGATAGAGTGGAACTTAGCTCATGTTCATGTGTTGATCAATTGCACCGAGGTTAAACCACACCATGAGTACGTATGTGATAATTTTTTTTTCTTTGGATTGCATATGTTACAATAAAAAAAAACATGCAGATGCCATATAATTTATGTAGAATTATTTCAGTGCATTCTTACTCGCATAGGTTTACAGTGAGGCACCTACTATCATTAATCGACACCTACGAAACTTGTTTGACGGTCCTATGACGTATGTCAAAGAATGGCACAAATACTTCATGAATGGGTACAAATTTTATACTCGACCACGGACAAAAGGCAAACCAACAATAAACAGTGGAGTTTACATAAAGGGTATTACAGAAGGATGTGAAGATGACTTTTATGGTGTGATACAACATATAAATAGGTTGTTGTATATTACTTTAGAATACCCTAAGTGAATAATACTATTTTATTGTAAATGGTTTGATCCATCAAACAGAGGCACTATTGAATCCAAAATAGAATACTTTGGACATCTAATTGAGTAGAAGGTATCACATGTTTGGTCTGTTTATTGTAACAGCCCGATTTTCGGATAAGCTGTATTAACGGTAAATATATATTTATTTATATTTTTATCTGAGACTTAGGAAATGATTCTGGAGAAAACAAAATCATATATAGAACCTACTCTATGGTAGGAAGCTATGGTTAAAACTTGGGTTTAAAACTCAGACGGAAGCCGGTCTGCGTTTTTTTAACTGACAGTATAATTTTATACTGACAGAAAACCCTAATTTGACCCAAAAACTGAAATTTGTAGATTTTTTATATTTTGTCCGTGAGGAAGTCTACTTTCCCAATTTCTGATTAGAAATAAAAAATTAGGTGTATTCGGACGAATTTTGGCGAAAGTTCGAACGAAAAACAGTCGGTGTTTTCACTGACAGTAAGATTTTAATGATCAGAAAACCTAATTTTGACTCGTGAACGAAATGGTTTATAATTAAATCATATTTCCAACGAGTCTGGTTAGTTTGAAAATTTTCGATCGAAAAATAGACAGAAACCCTAATCGGGAAAACCGACGGAGTCGAAAATGGAACTACAGAGACCCGTCAAGAGATCGGGACAACGAGTCACACATGATGACTCATGGAGGATGAGTCACCAAGCATTTATGAGCATTAAATGCTAGTAATCATGACTTTTGGGTAAAATGACCAAAGTACCCCCAAGCTTTCGCGGGTAGTAACAAGACACATCTACGCACTCTTAACCACTCATTTTACATGGTTGTAAACCTCCCACATCTCCTCAATTTCGTGCAGCCATATATACTAAACCATACCTATTTCATTTTGCTTTCGTTTCATCATTTTCCTCTCAAAAACCGAAATCGGGTAACTGACGGAGCTGCGTACAGAATTTCCGGGAACCGCTAACGGATAGGATCAATGACTCATTGGTGAGTCATTATGTGTGGCCCAAAGTCAGCCACATCTACCTTAATTGTGATCCACATATTATTAACCATGATTAGCCAAAATAACCTTAGTTAAGTTAATTATTAACTATGGTTAATCATATATTAATTAAATAATCACAAAACCCATTAATCTAAAAGCTAACAAACCAAACAAAGCCTAAGATCTACCCTATAAATACCCCAAAACCGTGGCCTCCCTCCCCCTTCACTCACTTCCTCATCCCTTCCATTTCTTCTTCACTTTTTCTTCAAAAACTCCATTGTTGTTCTTGCACAACTTGATCATTCTTTCACTTTCTTTTAGAGGTAAACCCTTACTTCTATGATCTTAGTTATCTTCCTCATCTCCTTAACTCTCTTTATCAACCACTACTTCGGATTAGAGGAGAAGAATTGAGAGAGAAATCTCAATAGTTGCAAGAATCCTTTGATGGAAGCTTTGAAACCAAGTTGGAGCAGTTTCAGTGAGGGAGTCTCTAAACACTCTTCAACCGTTGGATCATTCCCAAATTTTAGAATAAGGTTCAATACTTGTGGTTCTTCATATCCAACGGTCATAATTTGGAAACAACCTCCATAGTGTTAGATATGAAGCTCGGACAGTAGGCCTAGGAGGTGAGAAACTCAACCCGGGTACTACCAAACCAGTCACAATATAATTGCGATCTGAGATTCGTTAACCATTGGATCAAGCTGAAACTTTTTGAGATTGTTTCTGAAGGATAGTTATTCAGTCTCACCGTTCAGTTTTATAAATAAAGATCTGTGTCCATAGTAATGAAGCTCGAACAGTAGCCCTGTTTTGGTAGCTTTTCACTAGGATTCATGAGCTTATTTTGAATCCGATTTCTCCTAAGTCCAGCCGTTGTTCTCATAAGTTTTTCCATCGATTTTTTTCTCTTGATTCAAATAGATTTATTTATTTGAAACCCTATTGTTGATTCAGTTGGTATTTGGTGTTTCCGGCGAATTGTGTTACTCGTACGTGTAATCGGGACGGAAAGCGGAACGGTGGATGTGTAAGGATGGATGGCGGCAGATTTGTGGATGTTGTTGGACAGCGTGATGAGGTTCGTGGCAGTAACGTGGACCCATTCGGAGCTTGTACTGGAAAGCGTGCATGTCAATCAGGTGGGGGAAAGAACCAATCTACCGTCGGAAACGATAAGTAGTATATTCTATAATAATTGTGTAGGGCGACCTAAACCCTACTAGTAGTTGAGTAATCGACAAGACCAAAATCACATTGGAAACCTTTTCTGTAAAACCAATGGTGATTTGGGGATTGTAGGTTTATCGGCGGTAGGAGGATTTTATCTTATCTGAGGTTGATTGAATTTATTATTATTATTGAATTGCTTATGTGATATTTTGTGGTATTTGAATATTTATGATAGTCTGTGTTATGCATGATCTGCCTAGTTTTAATATTTGTGCTTAGTGGATTTAAGCGAGGATATATGTTGTTCGGAAGATTTGGTTGGGTGAGAAAGTATCGGTGAATTAGAAGTGCCTAGCTTAAATTGATTATTTTAAAGATGAAAGGTGTCATAGAATGTGAGTGAAGGCTAGGATGGAAGCATGAGGCACTAGGTTGTTATTGATGAAATTCAGTGAGATTCATAAGTTGTATTGTGTTTATAACCGTATGTTTGATACATATGAGGTCCGAGGTCCTTTTGGGACCGTCCAATGATAGATTTAATTAGTGCAACTATAGTGTCAATGCTTTGCTTGAGCACCCTCGAGAGAGAGAACCAGGGTGTGCACCGACTGTATCGTGCAACTATAGTGTCATTGTTATACATGAGCATTCTTACCATGGAGGAGGTTGTGCACCGACTGTACCGTGCAGCTATAGTGTCATTTCTATGCATGAGCACCCTTGATCTAGGGTGTGCACCGACTGTGCCGTGCAGCTATAGTGTCATTGCTTTGCATGAGCATTCTCACCATGAATAAGGGTGTGCACCGGTTTTGGGGATGCGTCACTTGGACGACTGACTAACATCCCTAACGAATATAGGGAATTAGTGGCCACGTCATCATAAAGGTTTAGTTGCGTGAGGTTGAGGGTAGAGGATGATATCTTAATTTCGAGGATGATTTGCTAGTTATATATGTTGATTGTCTGTGAATTTTATTATGTTATATACTATGACTCCTTTCCGCTTTTATGATGATAGATATGTTTCTTATCCCCTATATCTTTCGGTGTGTTGTATTCTGTCTTTTATGGGATTGTATAAGAAGACCCTGTAGCTGAGCTGAATGAGGAGGAGTTGGATGGAACTCCTTACGAACCGGAGGTCGGAGGACGAGTTGTGATCCATGGCGATTAGGGTCTAGTCAGTCATGGCCAGTGCGTCTCGTGAGACGTTTTTTTATATGTTTCCGCTAAGTATAATTCTTGTTTAAGTATATGCCTGTGAGGGATCCTATGGAAAGGATACCCTCAACAGTGTTTTGGTAATGTAATAACTAACCAGGTGTGTATTTATATATTAAAATGTTGATGTGTTTAATTTGCAGAAGTTATATGATATTTAAATAAGTTTTAATTTTTACGTATTTTTCACGCTAAGCACGCGATTAAGAAATGATTTAAGAAAGAATTAATCTAATAAAACACCGGGGCACAGCGGGGTGTCTCATTTATCATGGAACATAATGTGAGACAAGTATACTATGTCCCTTATCTGGTAACTTGAGCGGACAAACGAGGTTGGTGCCGCAATCAAAACAAAACCATGGGGTCACATTGAAACGGATGATCCAAAGGATGATGTGCGATATCAATTGCATGAAATGACACATGAGTTCAAAAGTGCCTAACCGGGATGGTTATTGTGATATGGTGATGAGACTGATGAGATGTGATTATTGTTGAGGTTATCTATGAGATAGTGATGAGAGGTTAAGGGACTAGAGGGTGACCTGAAATATGGTCTGTGATATTTTCATATGGGTGATCTGAAACATGGTCTGTGATATAGTGCAGTGGCACTAGGGGTCTTACTCCTCGTAGGATGTATTCCCGTGGTTTAGACTATTGGCAGGATCGTCCTAAACATTATTATTTATTGTCGTAGCTATAGTTCATGTATTGCATGAGTACCTTGGTCGTGGGATCAGTGGTGTGCACCGACTTGTATTGTGCAGCTATAGTGCCATTGCTTTACATGGCCATTCTCCTTCCGCGGACAAGAATGTGCGCCAAGGACTCTGGAGACGAGTGGTTACAGATATCCGGATATATGGCCAAACCTGAGTATACACATTGCATTGCATTGCATCATGATGGAGGGTAGAGGAAAAAAAATTTAATAGACGTTGTCGAGGATGGTTGTGTTGTATATACATATATAAAGATATATGGAGATGGATGTTCAGAGTGTTGTTATAGATTAAAATGTTACTATACCCTTTCCACGTTTGACGTTAAATAGTTTCTTATCCCCTTTCTTCTTGTTGTTGCGCTTGTTTTATTTATTGTTGTACCTTAAACCCTGAGCATGAGGATGGCACACTGGGATCACCCGTGGATGACTCAGCCGACAGGGTTCCCCCTCAAGGGGATGTTTGAGTTCGAGTTTGTGGATCCCAACGGGTGGCTTGTGGACCTAGTCACCCGATTCGCAGTATATACGAGTCCAGTCTCGGTGACTACCGAGTTCGGACAGGGTGCTCCTTTGGGTTTTATAGGTACGTTCCAAGCCAGTCAGACATTTCCCTTTTCCCATCGGATTTCCGGAAGCGCAGTTACCGCATATGCCGCCGATGCCGGAGATGGTGATGACAATTTCAGCAAGTGTACCGGATCGTTGCAAGTAATAAAAACGGTGAGAACCGGATATCGTCCACAGGGATTAGTTACCAAGTATCAATTCACAAGTTAAACAACTATTTAGACTAAACTTTGGTATGAAGAAAGCTCAAAATAAATAAAATAAAACAAAAGAACAATAAAATATTTTTGGAATTTTTGTTGAGATAAAATAGAAATAAAAACGCTAGGGATTTGATTTCATCTAATTATGAATCCGGATTCCTCATAGACAAAGAATCCTATGAATTACTGAAACTCTAATTATCCTAATTCCAATTGCCATGTTGAAGGACAAATTCCCTTAATTAATTGAAACCTAATTCATTAGTGAATCAATTATACCAAACCTCACTAATTACCCTAATTCATTAGGTCTAACTAACTAGGCATGATGATAAAAGCTCTATGGAATTTGTGAAATGCCCATATTAATCAAGTTATCTATTCCTAGATTAACCCAACTAATAGTGATGATTACAAGAGGCATGTCCACATATCACTATTCCTAACATATAAATGAACCCTCAAAGCACAGGAATGGTAGCTAAGCATTCAAATGTAAGCAAGAACAGTAAACATCACATCAACAATATCAATTGTTCATAAGATAATCAAACTGTCAGATTAAACTTCATCATAAAAGGATTACATCAAAACCCCAATAAAAAGGAATTTAGCTACACATGCTAAATCCTAAAGCAAAATAAAATAGGGATAAAGAGAGAAGAGAAAAGTGCATAAAAATGAAGATGATCCCAGCAGTGTCCAAGTATGGCAGCACCGTTTCCATGCTGCTGTCTCCCACTGCTTCAAGTTCAGCGCTGCTGTTCCTCCCCACGCAGCCCTGTTTTTACGCTGCTGTCTCCGCTTACTGTGCAGCTCTGTTCGGTCCGGCTCTCTGGTGCAAGTCCCTTCTTTATTCACGCCACTGTTTCTCGGGTTCTTTTTTATTTTACGTTACTCATCCTTAATCACCCAAGGCCAACTCCTTTCATTTTCCTTTAAAGTTCCTTTTATGTTTTCTTTCCTTTTTATTAGTGACGCTCCACTTCTAAATTCTTCTCACGTCCAGGACCTTCTTAATTTCCTATAGCCAAGTTACTTCTTCATTTTCAATTACTAACACATGGGCCTGCAGCTTCATTTTTTCTTCAAGTCCATTAGCCCTTCACGTGTAGCTCCTTAGTGCAGCAAGTATCCAAGAATGAATGTGCCATGGGCCCATACCAATTACCAACTTTTCTTCTATAAAAAGAACTCATGCTTGTTTAGCAAAAATCAACGATTGGAATTTGGACTTCTTTTGATTTTCTATTTCATCCTAAATACTTGCTTTATCACTGACTCATCCATCTTTATTATTTTCTACAAATACAAACAAGTAAAAATATCGTTAGATTAACTCTAAAAAACATGAAATTAAAATAAAATATGTAAAACACTATTAAAAACTCAACTAATTAAACTTAGGGACAAAACTCAATCAATTAGCGTAATTAGGAGCAAAAATCCACTCAAAAAGTATATATAAATCACATAATCTAGTAGATTATCACACCCCAAACTTAAGACTTTGCTTGTCCCCAAGCAAAAGAAACCTAAACTAGCACACAAAACACCAAGAAAAATAGACCAAGCTCTCATATGATTAGGGAAAACTAAGAGAGAGCACAATCAGTAAAAATCACTATAAGGCAAAATTGCACAAGACTAATTCCTAAAACAGAAGCATCAACCAGTAGCAAGCTCACATCCAAAAATGTCAGGAAGCAAAAAGCAAAACAACTTTGCAATCTCTATATTCTTAAAAATTAAAAATCATGGCAATTTGGTAAGAAAAGAACCATAGAACCTTAGTCCTCACAGGATGCACACTCATCAAATAATCACGCAAGTATATGGTGGTGAAGTGTTTCCCTCAAAGCACACATTAGAGTCATGGAACCATAGATTTGCTTTTCATCTAATTCCAAAAATCACAAACCACAAGCATGCACAAATCAAAGTGTAACTTGGTTAGAGTGAAAAAACAAGTGAGGAAAGAAACAAACAAAATATGACCAAGAGAATAAGAGAGCAAATACAACAACTCAATTGTTTCAATGCAAAGCACAAATTCCCAGTTGCTATAATTGAAATATCTTTTTTTTCCTTTTTCTTTTTTCATTTCTCCTCTCCTTTCTTTGGAGTTTCTCTCAACTTTATTCTTCAACCTTATTCACCCAATTTTTTTTTTTTGGGTAATCAAATTTTTGTAATTTTCTTTTTTTGGTATCTACTGTTTTTTTTTTTCATATGTTTTCACACTTTTTTTTTTTCAAACCTTCTCACATTATTCCATCACCCTCTTCCCTAAACCAAAATCTTTGCTTGTCCACAAGCAATTCACCAATGCTCTCCTATCCTCAAGTTGGAATAAACATGTTCATTATAATTCAAGAAGCAAGGGTGAGAATAAAATTAATCAAAATAAGCTCAAGGGGATAAGCAAAGGAATTTTTCACGCAAGGTTGGCTTTTTGGCTCAAGTGGCTTATAAAAAAAAATGCCCAAATCATTTTTATGCAACACATGCAATTCATGAACCATAGATAAAAGAATCAAGCAAATCTCAGCACATCAACTCAATGGTGCACACTCAGAAAGAATTAACATTCAAGCCCAATATCTCACCAAGGTCATAACCAAGATCCCAAAAGTTTATTCCAAACCTCATTGCCATGAAATTTAATGAAAAAAAAATATACATGCAAAGAAGTTATGAAAAATGCTATGAACAAATTTGAAAAATGAAGATTATGCTACAAGAAGAACTTCCAAGAAAGGAAAATAGCATGGCAAGTTGCACAAAATAATGACAATGCCAAAAGTAACATCTCAAAACAGCATCCTAAACCTTTAAGTGCTTGGCTTATTTTTATTCTAACACAAACAACTAAAACATGTGAAACACAAAACTAACAAGAAAATGAAAATAAACTAAAGAGAAGGGTTATGAAAAACTCATTGAGAAGCTTTCACCCGGATCCCAATGCTTGTAGCATAAGGGCCAAGAGATGCTCAACATGTAAAGGCTTCCTCCTCCCGGATCCCATGGCTTGTGAAGTGGCAATTGCAAAAGCAATATGAATCTACCCTCGGTTCCTCCTGGCATGGTGAAAACTCCATTAACCTCCTTAAGTACAGTAATGAACTCACTTTCTCCCGGGTCAAATGGTATTTTCACAAAGAAATTTGACAGACAAGTGGAAGGGACCAACTTTGCAGTGTCCACACATGAATGTAAGCCAACATATTTATCCAATGCAGCAATTTCAGGTTTCTTAGCAAGCATGGTGGAGTGAATGTTTTCGAAATGACTTGTCTTCTCAATTGTTCTTTCCCAAGGATTTGTGAAAGGTAATTCCTCTTCTTGTGACTCGTCTACCACCACCACCTCATCTTCATTTTGATCCTTCCCCACAACCATAGTTTGCTCAATTTTTGCTTCATGTGGCTCTTTGGGAATCACTTGTAAACATGGTGGTGGTGGTGGTGGTGGTAAATACAACAAAAGGTTTCTCATTCCTCCTTGGAGCCTCTATATACAAGCTTACCTGTCATACAATCAACTTGTGCTGGAAGATCATGATCTCTCAAATCTATGCAGTCTCCCCAACACAAGTTGTTCTCCAAAGTGTGACTTGAGGCTTCCTCATTGGATGGATAATAATAGTTATCCATGAATTGCATCCACCTTGCACAAACAAAACGCAAAAGAAAAAATCAAATATACAAAAAAATAAAAAAAAAGTCTAAAGTAGCTGCTTCCTTTGTTACTAATGATATTGGTAAAACCAATCCCAGGCAACGGCGCCAAAACTTGTTGACGACCACGGCAAGTATACCGAATCGTTGCAAGTAATAAAAACTGTGAGAACCGGATATCGTCCACATGGATTAGTTACCAAGTATCAATTCATAAGTTAAACAACTATTTAGACTAAACTTTGGTATGAAGAGAGCTCAAAATAAATAAAATAAAACAAAAGAATAATAAAATATTTTTGGAATTTGTGTTGAGATAAAATAGAAATAAAAGCGCTAGGGATTTGATTTCATCCAATTATGAATCTAAATTCCTCATAGACAAAGAATCCTATAAATTACTGAAACTGTAATAATCCTAATTCCAATTGGCATGTTGAAGGTCAAATTCCCTTAATTAATTGAAACCTAATTCCTTAGTGAATCAATTATACCAAAATCTCACTAATTACCCTAATTCCTTAGGTCTAACTAACTAGGCATGATGATAAAAACTTTATGGAATTTGTGAAATGCCCACATTAATCAAGTTATCTATTCCTAGATTAACCCAACTAACAGTGATGATTACAAGAGGCATGTCCATATATCACTATTCCTAGCATATAAATGAATCCTCAAAACATAGGAATGGTAGCTAAGAATTCAAATATAAGCAAGAACAGTAAACATCACATCAACAATATCAATTGTTCATAAGATAATCAAACTGTCGGATAAAACTTCATCATAAAAGAATTACATCAAAACCTCAACAAAAAGGAATTTGGCTACACATGCTAAATCGTAAAACAAAATAAAATAGGAATAAAGAGAGAAGAGAAAACTGCATAAAATGAAGATGATCCCAACAGTGTCCAAGTATGGCAGCACCGTTTCCATGCTGCTGTCTCGCACTGCTTCAAGTTCAGCGCTGCTGTTCCTCCCCACGCAGCCCTATTTTTACGCTGCTGTCTCTGCTTACTGTGCGGCTCTGTTTGGTCCGGCTCTCTGGTGCAAGTCCCTTCTTTATTCACGCCCCTGTTCCTCGGGTTCTTTTTTATTTTACGTTACTCATCCTTAATCACCCAAGGCCAACTCCTTTCATTTTCCTTTAAAGTTCCTTTTACGTTTTCTTTCCGTTTTATTATTGACGCGCCACTTCTAAATTCTTCTCATGTCCAGGACCTTCTTAATTTCCTATGGCTAAGTTACTTCTTCATTTTCAATTACTAACACATGGGCCTGCAGCTTCATAGCTGCATTTTTACTTCAAGCCCATTAGCCCTTCACGTGTAGCTCCTTAGTGCAGCAAGTATCCAAGTATGAATGTGCCATGGGCCCACACCAATTACCAACTTTTCTTCTATAAAAAGAAGGCTAAATTACACTTTTGGTCCCCAAATTGCTATTAAATATTCAATGTGATCCCCAAGTTTTTAAAATGTTCATTTTGGTCCCCTAATTCCTTAAACTTGTTCAAATAGGTCCTTTCGTTAAGTTGACTAAGGGACAACAATGAACATTTTAAAAACTTGAGGACCAAATTGAATATTTTAAAACAATTTGGGGGACCAAAATGAGCATTTTAAAACAATTTGAGGACCAAAATGAATATTAAAATATTAAACTTAATGCCACGTGTCATTAGGTTTGACGTCGCCGTTGGTCAACTTTTCGGAAGGACCTATTTGAACAAGTTTAAGGAATTAGGGGACCAAAATGAACATTTTAAAAACTTGGGGACCAAATTGAACATTTAATAACAATTTGGAGACCACAAGTGTAAATTAGCCTAAAAAGAACTTATGCCTGTTTAGCAAAAATCAACAATTGGAATTTGGACTTCTTTTGATTTTCTATTTCTTCCTAAATACTTGCTTTATCACTGACTCATCTTTATTATTTTCTACAAATGCAAACAAGTAAAAATATCATTAGATTAACTCTAAAAAACATGAAGTTAAAATAAAATATGTAAAACACTATTAAGAACTCAACTAATTAAACTTAGGGACAAAACTCCATCAATTAGCGTAATTAGGAGCAAAAATCCACTCAAAAAGTATATATAAATCACATAATCTAGTAGATTATCAGATGGCACCCGTTCTCTTCCTAGTACCCTTTGAGGTACCCGTACCGGAGCCCGCACCAGCACCAGAACCGGCACCGAAGCTTGTTCTTGCACCAGTTCCAGAGGAGGACCCAATAGCACCAGTTTATGATCCGATGCCTGTTCCGGAGGCACCCGCACCTCCCGAGGTTAGAGCAACAGGGTTGGAGTCTTCCAGAGTGTCCTCCAGGCTGCTATCCAGAGATAGCAGAGTCTACCGATGGATGTTCCAGAGGTCTTCAGATAGGAGCTCTTCTAGTGGTAGCGGAGGAGTAGCAGGACCGTCGAGGGTGTAGTTTGTGATGGCTCAGGCCAGTGCTATCTATATAGGTGTGTGTGAGGTTTTCATGTATTTTGAGAGGGGACTGGGTGTTGAGAGTTGACGAGGTATCTTCTGTTCCATTCTTTTGATGTATTTTTGTTGTAGTCCTCAGTCTATATATATTCAGGATCCTACGGATGGGATTCCCTCTTTACAGTACTTATATGATGATGTATGGATGTATACATATATATATATATATATATATATATATATATGTGTGTGTGTGTGTGTGTGTGTGTGTGTGTGTGTGTGTGTGTGTGTGTGTGTGTGTGTGATGGATGTTTTATATTTAAGTTTTAAATTTTTTCGCTAGCTGTTTTAATATAATCGCGTAACGCTAATATCACGATAAGATTTTAATATTTTCGGGTTTTCTTTAATGAGATGTCAGGGCGTCTCACCTCCAATTTGACATTCAAGTCATTATGACATGATAGAAGATGAAGATGGTGAAAATGATTATGAATATGACAATGACTCTAATTCTGAATAATAACTAATTTATATATTTTAATGATAGTTTTTGTATTGAGTTATATTTTCACAAACATTTATTTATATTTTTTACTATTTGTGATTTTTTTTCCGTAATTTTAAATTATTTATTATTAGTATCATTTTCCACTATATGTGAATTTGTGTTATTCATAAGTTTAAGTTAATTATTATTAGCATCATTTTCCATTATAGCCATGGCATCAGGAGGATATGACTCATCCCCACCCCCACCATCAATTGTTGGTAAGGAAAAGGGGAAGGTACCTACTGGAAGGGCACGCCGTCGCGGCAACCTTGTATCGTGACACAGACTATTGATGACGGATTTGTACCTCTCCCATCTACATTTGCTCCATCTGTATCAGCCCTCTCAATGCACCCACCACCTGCTCCCACACCACGGCCATCGCCCAAACCTACTCCTACACATGACCAGGCACCACCACCTGTAGTTACACCGAGTCCATGGACTGCAGCACCACTACCCCATCCATGTTTTATTGTTAAGGTTCCTTCCATCGAAGGTGGCCTCGAAGACCGTCATGTATGCTATTACGTCACAGTATCATCAGGCCTGGCATCCATGGGGCCAGTTGTTGACCGATGACTGGGATCGATTCTTTGCCGCTTTTATAAATTTAAATTTAGTTCCATTTTCCAGTTAGTTTTAATATTTCTTTAGTTTACTAATATTATAACAAATATTATTCATATTCTCCTAATATATAGGAGATGGTCACATGGAGAGTCGAGGACCATGAGTTGGTGGAGACGATTTTTCATTAAAAAGCGTCCTGCACTCTCTGATTTGCTTAGGAGATATCATAATAAAAGTCGGCATCACGATTGGATTTTCCCTACAATTTGGGAAACCCATTGTACTTATTGGGCTTTCACCTCACTTCAAGAAAATATTAGCCCAGGAAAAGCTCAACAGGGCCTCGGAGATCAGTGGGAGCCTGCACATTGGTGGTTCCATCAATCAGCAGGAGTCGGCCAGTAACTAAAAATCATTTTTTGTGAATCCATTTTTATATGTCTTTATTGTTATAATGTGAAATATTATTTTCATTATTAATTAGAGTAAGTGCTTATGTTGCAGGCCAAGAGGCTTGGTCGCAGCATCAAGCCGAACAAGCTGCATGCCCAAAGCCATACTAAGAAGGGTACTGACGAGTATGTAGATGAGCAATCCAGATGCAATTAGGTGATTTATAGATCCCTTTGCTGGTAATTATTTTTATTTTTGAATAAAGAATTACGGTAATATGTCATGATGTAATAAGAAGGAGGATAAAGGTAAGCTATCTCAAGCTCGGTCTCAAACAACCTCCTCTTCCCCTACCACCATACTGGACCCAGAGGGGGGGCCCGAGTGGAGTTGCAAACATGGGTGGAGGTTGTTGGCGGCAAGAAGAAGGGTCATATTTACGGTGTCGGAGACCTCGCCAGAACTATCGATGCGGAGCCTCTAGCATCTTCACTCAACAGAGTTAAGCATCGTCCAGTAGGAGCCGCTACTCTCAGGAGTCTGCGGAGATTGCGGAGATGAGGCAGAGATTGGTAGTGGCGGAGGAGCATCAAAAGGAGTGGTTGGACGTTGTGGCCGCTAACGCCGAGCGTGAGCATCAGATTATGCAATCGGTGGAGGCTATGGCGGTATAGCAGCGAGAGTTCATGATGTGTTTTGCAACCGATATACCTCAGCTACAGTCGCAGCCTCTGCAAGACCAGCAACAACACCACACCCCTCAACCCCAGCCACAACCACAACCATCGTCTCATCCTGAGGGTAGTCAGCATACAGAGGATGAGGAGGACCCATCCTGTGATGATTTGTTCCGTAGCTATAGAAAGGATTATTAGATTTTTCAGGACTAGATATTATTTTGTATTATGCAGTACTTTTTCCGTAGTCAGTACTCTTGTATTTTGTTTTATTTAGTTATAAATTTTATTTATCATTTGAAATTATTGTTAAAATTATTGTTGATGTATCATATAATAATTATTATTAAAATTATAATTAAAAACTAAATATATAAAATTTATGATTAATTGTTAATTTTATATTAAATATTATTTATTTATTTTAAATTTAATTTAATTATTAATTTAATTAATTTAATAAATAAAAATATACATACACAAAAAAAATTTCGATGGCGTAGCCGCCGATAATAGGAGAACTTTCCGACGGTTAGGCCGTAGCTAATTTTTCCCATTACCAAAAAATTAGCTATGCCCAAACCGTCAGTAATATTGACAACTACATTAAAGAGGCTGTCGGAAACCGTTTGTGACGAGCTACTTACCTATGGATTTTTCTTGTTTCCAACGGCTTTTGGTTGTCGGTAGTAATGACCTTTTTCTTGTAGCAAGCATAACACAAGCAACTAAAAAACTCGTAAATTATGATAGTTTGGAGGTTGACCAAATAAGATTTCATTTGGAGATTTATTAGATAAGACAGGAGAAAGCATCTTTTTTATAAGATAGGTGGCCGCTAGAACACACTCACCCCCAATATTTAATAGGATGATTTGCCTGAAATCTGAGGGATCTGACAACACTAAAAAGCTGTATGTGTTTTCTTTCAACCACCCCTTTTTGTTGTGCTGTGAAAACACAACTTCTCAGATGAAAAATTCCAAGATCATTGAACCAACTTTGAATATCATTAGAAAGAAATTTCTTACCATTATCTTATTGGAAACGTTGCATTTTTTGAAGAAAAAGAACTTTGTTATGATTAGAAATAGTCTTGATTTTCTGATCATCGTAAGTGATAACAAAGTTAAAAAATAATTTTTTTTTACACAAAGTTAAAAAAATATTAAAAGCCTTGATTGTTTCAAATTTAACGTGCATTAAAAATATCCATGTTCAATAATGGTTATGAAATAACAAGCTCCTGAGATAGAAGGATTGATAAAAGGTCCCCAAATATCAACATGGATTAATTGGAAGTAATAAGAAGTAGAAATTGAACTTTTACTGAAAGCAAGACCAGTTTGTTTTGCCCATGGGCATACATCACAATGGAAAGAAAATCAGATCTTATATAATCATAAGATTGACATAGAAAACTAAAACTTTCATCATTAGGGTGACCTAACCTAGAATGTCAAACATCCAATGGCAATTTATTAACTACCAATTTATTGGGAAAACATGAACTAAAACCTAAACTAGAGTCTAGTTGGAGTTCATATTAACCATCCTTTAATTTAGCCTGACCAATCACTGTCTTCCTTGACAGGTCCTGAAAATAACATAATGAACTTGTGAAATATACAACACAAGGAAAAGATTTATCTAAATGAGGTACATAAATCAAGTTGATCTTGAAACTAGGGATGTGATAAACATGAGTAAGCTTATGTCACGACCCAAAACCTAAGCCGTGACCGGCGCACAGGCTTACAATCCTAGCCTGGCAAGCCTATCAATTTAGAACATATTTGATAGAGATCTAGAAAATTTTACAAAAATTTTGACAGAGTCTCCTCTGTAATTCCAACATCCCAAAACAAAAACACCTGCTGAAATATTCATATTTTCATTTCAGAAGTTCAGTCATACAAAATACATCAAGTTTGGTATCTCAGACCATTAATACAACTCAAAAGAATGTAGTACTAGTTCCCTATAGCTGCAGAGTGTAAATAGTGTCAAATACATCAAGGGCCTCCAACAAAAAGAAAGGTGGCCTACCAAAAATGACACTGTCTGGATGTTCTGAAGCTGTCAACAGCCTCTACTTAGCTACCTGGGAATCTGTATGGAAAAATAAGAAGGGTGAGTCACACAGACTCAGTGAGGGCATAACAACCACCATGAACTAGAAGGGAAACATACTAACGCACGAATAATTATTCTTTCAAACTTAGTAGCGTACTAGGATATGCATAATAAAATCTCAATGAAGCATTTATATAAAAATCATCAAACTTGCAAATTTAGCATGTTCCAATAATAACATTTCTTTACACCCAAAACTAGTTAAGAGTTAAAAAAAATATAAATGAATAAGTAAAGTAATAAAACACAAGTTTAAAGAAATTTTTCAATCACAGTGGGGTCACACATGAGAGAACCAAAAAATCAGAGGCGGCTCCATCTCGCTGATAGCCCTCTCCTCCTAAGGGTGGCCTCTCCCCTAGGGGCGGCTCCATCTAACGGATAGCCCTCTCCTCATTCAAGTCACATCAATCATATCTCATCGGGGGCGACTCCATCTCGTTGATAGCCCTTTCCGTGCACTGGCGGCTCCATCTAACGGATAGCCCTCTCCTCCCGGAATATATATATAACTAGGTGCACCTAGACCGTTACCCCCGCTAACGGTTACGGGATTCTAACATGGATTCCCCAAATTAAAATTCTCAAATCATTTCCTTTATCCAGCTCTTCCAAAATAAAAAAATCACATTATCATATTTCAAGTTTGACTGCTATCAAATAATTACTCTTTACAACTCTCAGATATCATCAAAATCATTTAATGAGAAACCACAACCTTAACAATATTTAGGAATGATTAAAATGAACACCAAAGGCATGTTTCCCCAAATATAGTAGTAAAAGTAATTTTAACATAACAAGTTAACTAAAAATAATGAGTATAAAATATCTAAAATATGTCATAGTGATTATCATCCACTCACTGATATGGGAAGACAACAAATCTACTCCCAACAACTGCAAGCGAAGCAGACAGATGCTAACTGACAGATCTCTGAGAGCCTAAATGCACAACTTCATGGGGTGGGTACCTTAGTTTCTCCAGAGAGCTCCACCCCTAACCCAAAAAATATCACCACAACTTAGTTCCCAAAAATCAAAGAGGTAGAGCTTAAAGATTTATACAATAAACTTACAATGTTGCTTGAGATTGGAAGGAAAAAGAAGCAAAAAGGAAGAAGAAAAATGGATCAAGAAGGAATAAGAAAAGATAGAGGGAGATTGAGCATTTGGGGCGATGGGGTTTCATAGGGAATAAGAAAATGAAGGGGAGGGGGGTCGTGAAGCTTCTAGCAGACCCCCTCCTTGATTTATTTAAATTTTTTTTTTTTTAAAACATTAGTTAAACGGTGCGTTTCATTCTTCCCTCCTTATAAAAATTCGTCCTCGAATTTTTTTTTTTTTTTAAGGTCGTTACTAACCTTCTTGGGTTTCAAACAAATGAGGATACTTTGCACGCATTATTGATTCAGGTTCCCAAGTCGTTTCTTCACCAGATGGCCTTCGCCAAACAACTTTTACTGACGCAATATCCTTAGATCGTAATCGCTTCACTCGCTTATCTATGATAGCCACGGGCTGCTCTGTGTAAGACAAATGTTCATCTAACTGTACGTCTTCATGGTGAATTATATGAGAAGGATCATATAAATATTTCCGAAGCATAGATACATGAAAAACTGGGTGAACTCCTGATAGATCTGGAGGAAGAGCCAAACGATAAGCTACGGGTCCAACTTTATCCAAAATCTCAAATGGCCCAATGAATCTAGGACTTAACTTGCCCTTCTTACCAAACCTCAACACTCCCTTCATTGGAGAAACGCGTAAAAACACATGATCACCAACTGCAAACTCTAAAGGGCGTCGCCTTCGATCAGAATAAGACTTTTGTCTACTTTGAGCTGTAACTAAACGGTCTCGGATCAACTTAACCTTCTCCAGTGCATCCTGAATTAGATCTGGGCCCACTAGTTTAGCTTCTCCAACTTCAAACCAACCTATTGGCGATCTACATCGTCTACCATACAAAGCCTCAAATGGTGCCATCTGAATACTAGACTGATAACTGTTATTGTATGCAAACTCCATCAAAGGCAGATATTGATCCCAACTCCCACCAAGATCTAGAACACAAGCACGAAGCATATCTTCTAATATTTGTATAGTCCTTTCAGATTGGCCGTCCGTTTGAGGATGGAAAGCCGTACTAAGATTCAAACGAGTTCCCAAAGCAGTTTGAAAGGACTTCCAAAAATGAGCAGTAAACTGAGCCCCTCGATCCGAGATAATAGACACCGGTACACCATGCAAGGAGACAATCTTATCCAAATAAAGCTTAGCATACTGAGCTGCAGAGTAAGTGGTTTTAACAGGCAAGAAATGAGCAGACTTAGTTAACCGATCTATAATCACCCACACGGAGTCATAACCTTTTGAGGTTCGAGGCAAGCCTGTCACAAAATCCATAGCAATACCTTCCCACTTCCACTCAAGTATCTCAATAGATTGCAGCAATCCTGCTGGTTTTTGGTGCTCAGCCTTCACTTGTTGACACACTAAGCACTTAGAAACAAATTCTGCTACATCTTTCTTCATTCCTTCCCACCAATAAAACTTTCGCAAATCTTGATACATCTTATTAGAACCAGGGTGAATAGTATAAGAAGAATGATGAGCTTCCTCTAAGATTTTATTTCTTAAGTCATCCACATTAGGCACACATAAACGAGCTCCAAGCCGCAGAACACCCTCAGAATCGACTGAGAACTCTGAAACTCCACCATTTTTAACATTCTCTACCATTTTCACCAGCTGTGGGTCCTGACTTTGAGCTTTCTTAATGTCATCAACCAATATAGAATGAATTTCTACATGAGCCAACCATGAACTCGGATGAGTAATTTCAAATTGTATGCCACTTTCAACCAATTCTTGGAATTCTTTAACAATAGGCCTTTTTACCTCTGTTATGTGAGCAAGACTACCCATGGACTTTCTACTTAAAGCATCAGCAACCACATTCGCTTTGCCTGGATGATATAAGATTGTACAATTATAGTCCTTCAGAAGCTCCAACCACCTCCTTTGTCTTAAATTCAAATCCCGCTGCTGGAAAATATATTTAAGGCTCTTGTGATCAGTATAAATCTCACAAGTCTCGCCATAAAGATAATGCCTCCAAATCTTCAAAGCAAACACTACTGCTGCCATTTCTAAATCATGTGTGGGATAATTTTGTTCATGCCTCTTGAGTTGCCTAGATGCATAAGCAATGACTTTGCCATGCTGCATAAGCACACAGCCAAGACCCACTCTAGAAGCATCACAATAAACTGTATAACCTCCACCACTCGAAGGTAAAGCTAAAACTGGTGCCGAAGTCAAGCAATCCTTCAATTTCTGAAAACTCTCCTCACATGCATCACTCCACTGAAACTCTACTTTCTTCTGAGTCAGCCTAGTCAATGGAGAAGCGAGTTTAGAGAAATCCTTCACAAAACGACGATAATAACCAGCCAAGCCAAGGAAACTTCTAATCTCTTTCACTGTAGTGGGTCTAGGCCAATTTTGCACTGCTTCCACCTTTCCTGGATCAACGCTTATCCCATCTTTGGATACAATATGCCCTAGGAAGGCCACACTATCCAACCAAAACTCACATTTGGAGAACTTAGCATATAACTGCTTCTCCCTTAAGGTTTGCAAAACCAACCTTAAGTGTGGTTCATGCTCCTCTTTACTCTTGGAATAAACTAGAATATCATCAATAAACACAATCACAAAATGATCCAAAAATGGTTTAAAAACCCGGTTCATCAAATCCATAAAAGCTGCTGGGGCATTAGTGAGTCCAAAAGACATAACCAAAAATTCATAGTGCCCGTAGCGAGTCCGGAAAGCTGTCTTTGGAATGTCTTCCTTCTTAATCTTCAACTGGTGATACCCAGATCGCAAATCAATCTTAGAAAAACATTGGGATCCCTGCAGCTGATCAAACAACTCATCTATCCGAGGTAAGGGATATTTATTCTTCACTGTCACCTTATTCAACTGTCTATAGTCCACACATAATCGCATAGATCCATCCTTCTTCTTTACAAACAAAACTGGTGCTCCCCAAGGAGAAGAACTTGGGCGAATAAAGCCCTTATCAAGAAGATCTTGCAACTGCTCCCTCAACTCCTTAAGTTCTGCTGGAGCCATACTATAAGGAGGTATAGAGATTGGTTGAGTGCCAGGAATTAAGTCTATAGAAAACTCTATCTCCCTATCGGGTGGTAAACCAGGAAGGTCTTCAGGAAAAACATCAGGGAATTCACACACTACCGGGATTTCTTCTAATTTCACTTCAGCTGTTTGTGTATCTCTTACAAAAGCTAAGTATCCTTCACACCCTTTTCTTAGTAACCTGCTAGCTCCCAAAGCTGAAATTATATTATGTGGTACCCAAGTCCGCTCTCCCTGAAATGAAAAGGCTGATTCTCCTGGTAATTCAAATTTTACTACCTTGTTATAACAGTCCAAGATAGCATAATGTGCAGCTAGCCAATCCATGCCCAAAATCACATCAAAATCAATCATATCCAAAGCAATCAGATCGGCCCAAAATTCTCGACCCTCTATAGATACCTCACAAGAACGGTATACCGTATCAGTTAACAAAAATTCTCCTAGAGGTGTAGCCACAACCAAAGTATCATCTAGACGGGAAGAACATACACCCAATCGAGAAGCAAACCACAAGGAAACAAAAGAGTGTGTAGCTCCAGGATCAAATAAGATACGAGCATCTTGGGAACATACAGAAAGTATACCTGTAACGACTGCATTGGATGCCTGAGCATCCTGGCGTGTCAAAGCAAAAACACGAGCTTGCCCTCTCCCTGCCTGTCCCTGACCTCTGCCGCCAGATCCTCTACCACCCTGCTGTGCTGCTCCAGAACCTCTACCAAAAGAACTCCCAAATTGTCTTGCTGGTGCTATAGGAGCTTGAGAAGATGCTAAAGCTGCTCCTGCTGGTATCGATCCATGACTGGATGATGGCTGTGTCGTAACTACAGGACAATCCTTCTTAATGTGACCCGCCTGACCACAATGATAGCAAACTCTATCTCCAAAACAAACCCCAGAGTGAAATCTCCCACAAGTATGACAACGCATCTGCGCAGTACTATATCGTGATGATCCCAAAGCGTGATCTGTTCTACGACTCTGCACTGAACCAGAAGACTGCACAATAGAACCACTTCTCTGTGTTACTCCCCTCTGCTGCCCCTGATGATCGGGCATAAATCCACTACTACCACCAGGATGACTACTCTGTGATCCTCCAAGTCGCTGTTTCTTATGAGAGTCTCGCACAATACTTCCCTTCTCTTTCTGTCGCTGCTCAATCTGAAGTGCCAAACTTAAAACCTCAGCAAAAGTAGAACAATTAGACCCAACCACTGACCTGAATAAGTACTCCCTCAATCCTCGGGTAAACCTCTTAACTCGCACCTCCTCTGTAATAGGATAGGGAGCATACCTAGAAAGCTGTGTGAAACGAGCACTGTATTCTGAGACTGACATACCCTCAGTTTGCTCCAACCGTTCGAACTCATAAGCTAATCCATCTCTGACACTCTCAGGAAGGAAACGAGCCATGAACAACTGAGAAAATTCACCCCATGCGAACGGAGGTGAACCCACTGGTCTACCACGTGAGACCGTGTCAAACCAATCATATGCCACTCCCTCCAGCTGATATGATGCCAATTCCACCGCTCTAGTCTCTGAACAACCTAAAGCTCTCCAAAGCCTCTCCAAACCATCAATAAATTTCTGCGGATCTTCACTTGCACTGGATGCAGAGAAAGTAGGAGGCTTGAGCTTCAAAAACTCTGCCAATGTGACCTCAATGCCTGTAGCTATTGCTGCTGGTGGTTGCTCTACCTGTTCACCTTCTTGTTGATGGTCGAGGTTTTCTTGCTGTTGAGTTCCCTGTTGCTGCTGCCCAGCAACAATTCCAACAAGTTGTTGCACAACCTGTTGTAACCCCTGTATGCCAGCTGCAACCTCTGCCATTGTTGGATTACCTCGCCTTGCTCTAGGCACCTCAACATTAGTCACTCCAGCACCCAAGCCACGTCCACCAGTAGCTCCTCCATGTCTACCTCTATTGCGGCCTCGATCGCGACCGCGACCGCGACCCCTTTGAGGAGGGTCTTGAGGTTGGGCAGTAGACTCATCAGAAGTTTCCCTTCTAACAGGAATCCTAGTCTTTGGTGGCATCCTCACCTAAAAAGAAACGTTAATCAAATACAAGACAAGGGAACAAAAGGAAATAAGAATTTAAATCATACTTTGGAAGAGATGTTTGGACCATCATAGGGTATTAATAGCTTCTTGCAGGTAAGTTGTGCCCGGGTACACAAATTACTAGCAAGACTCTGTTATCACCCCATGTCTGCAGCTACTAGGACCTACAACCTGGCTCTGATACCAACTTTGTCACGACCCAAAACCTAAGCCGTGACCGGCGCACAGGCTTACAATCCTAGCCTGGCAAGCCTATCAATTTAGAACATATTTGATAGAGATCTAGAAAATTTTACAAAAATTTTGACAGAGTCTCCTCTGTAATTCCAACATCCCAAAACAAAAACACCTGCTGAAATATTCATATTTTCATTTCAGAAGTTCAGTCATACAAAATACATCAAGTTTGGTATCTCAGACCATTAATACAACTCAAAAGAATGTAGTACTAGTTCCCTATAGCTGCAGAGTGTAAATAGTGTCAAATACATCAAGGGCCTCCAACAAAAAGAAAGGTGGCCTACCAAAAATGACACTGTCTGGATGTTCTGAAGCTGTCAACAGCCTCTACTTAGCTACCTGGGAATCTGTATGGAAAAATAAGAAGGGTGAGTCACACAGACTCAGTGAGGGCATAACAACCACCATGAACTAGAAGGGAAACATACTAACGCACGAATAATTATTCTTTCAAACTTAGTAGCGTACTAGGATATGCATAATAAAATCTCAATGAAGCATTTATATAAAAATCATCAAACTTGCAAATTTAGCATGTTCCAATAATAACATTTCTTTACACCCAAAACTAGTTGAAGAGTTAAAAAAAATATAAATGAATAAGTAAAGTAATAAAACACAAGTTTAAAGAAATTTTTCAATGACAGTGGGGTCACACATGAGAGAACCAAAAAATCAGAGGCGGCTCCATCTCGCTGATGCCCTCTCCTCCTAAGGGTGGCCTCTCCCCTAGGGGCGGCTCCATCTAACGGATAGCCCTCTCCTCATTCAAGTCACATCAATCATATCTCATCGGGGGCGGCTCCATCTCGTTGATAGCCCTTTCCGTGCACTGGCGGCTCCATCTAACGGATAGCCCTCTCCTCCCGGAATATATATATAACTAGGTGCACCTAGACCGTTACCCCCGCTAACGGTTACGGGATTCTAACATGGATTCCCCAAATTAAAATTCTCAAATCATTTCCTTTATCCAGCTCTTCCAAAATAAAAAAATCACATTATCATATTTCAAGTTTGACTGCTATCAAATAATTACTCTTTACAACTCTCAGATATCATCAAAATCATTTAATGAGAAACCACAACCTTAACAATATTTAGGAATGATTAAAATGAACACCAAAGGCATGTTTCCCCAAATATAGTAGTAAAAGTAATTTTAACATAACAAGTTAACTAAAAATAATGAGTATAAAATATCTAAAATATGTCATAGTGATTATCATCCACTCACTGATATGGGAAGACAACAAATCTACTCCCAACAACTCCAAGCGAAGCAGACAGATGCTAACTGACAGATCTCTGAGAGCCTAAATGCACAACTTCATGGGGTGGGTACCTTAGTTTCTCCAGAGAGCTCCACCCCTAACCCAAAAAAATCACCACAACTTAGTTCCCAAAAATCAAAGAGGTAGAGCTTAAAGATTTATACAATAAACTTACAATGTTGCTTGAGATTGGAAGGAAAAAGAAGCAAAAAGGAAGAAGAAAAATGGATCAAGAAGGAATAAGAGAAGATAGAGGGAGATTGAGCATTTGGGGCGATGGGGTTTCATAGGGAATAAGAAAATGAAGGGGAGGGGGGTCGTGAAGCTTCTAGCAGACCCCCTCCTTGATTTATTTAAATTTTTTTTTTTTTAAAACATTAGTTAAACGGTGCGTTTCATTCTTCCCTCCTTATAAAAATTCGTCCTCGAATTTTTTTTTTTTTTAAGGTCGTTACTAACCTTCTTGGGTTTCAAACAAATGAGGATACTTTGCACGCATTATTGATTCAGGTTCCCAAGTCGTTTCTTCACCAGATGGCCCTCGCCAAACAACTTTTACTGACGCAATATCCTTAGATCGTAATCGCTTCACTCGCTTATCTATGATAGCCACGGGCTGCTCTGTGTAAGACAAATGTTCATCTAACTGTACGTCTTCATGGTGAATTATATGAGAAGGATCATATAAATATTTCCGAAGCATAGATACATGAAAAACTGGGTGAACTCCTGATAGATCTGGAGGAAGAGCCAAACGATAAGCTACGGGTCCAACTTTATCCAAAATCTCAAATGGCCCAATGAATCTAGGACTTAACTTGCCCTTCTTACCAAACCTCAACACTCCCTTCATTGGAGAAACGCGTAAAAACACATGATCACCAACTGCAAACTCTAAAGGGCGTCGCCTTCGATCAGAATAAGACTTTTGTCTACTTTGAGCTGTAACTAAACGGTCTCGGATCAACTTAACCTTCTCAAGTGCATCCTGAATTAGATCTGGGCCCACTAGTTTAGCTTCTCCAACTTCAAACCAACCTATTGGCGATCTACATCGTCTACCATACAAAGCCTCAAATGGTGCCATCTGAATACTAGACTGATAACTGTTATTGTATGCAAACTCCATCAAAGGCAGATATTGATCCCAACTCCCACCAAGATCTAGAACACAAGCACGAAGCATATCTTCTAATATTTGTATAGTCCTTTCAGATTGGCCGTCCGTTTGAGGATGGAAAGCCGTACTAAGATTCAAACGAGTTCCCAAAGCAGTTTGAAAGGACTTCCAAAAATGAGCAGTAAACTGAGCCCCTCGATCCGAGATAATAGACACCGGTACACCATGCAAGGAGACAATCTTATCCAAATAAAGCTTAGCATACTGAGCTACAGAGTAAGTGGTTTTAACAGGCAAGAAATGAGCAGACTTAGTTAACCGATCTATAATCACCCACACGGAGTCATAACCTTTTGAGGTTCGAGGCAAGCCTGTCACAAAATCCATAGCAATACCTTCCCACTTCCACTCAGGTATCTCAATAGATTGCAGCAATCCTGCTGGTTTTTGGTGCTCAGCCTTCACTTGTTGACACACTAAGCACTTAGAAACAAATTCTGCTACATCTTTCTTCATTCCTTCCCACCAATAAAACTTTCGCAAATCTTGATACATCTTATTAGAACCAGGGTGAATAGTATAAGAAGAATGATGAGCTTCCTCTAAGATTTTATTTCTTAAGTCATCCACATTAGGCACACATAAACGAGCTCCAAGCCGCAGAACACCCTCAGAATCGATTGAGAACTCTGAAACTCCACCATTTTTAACATTCTCTACCATTTTCACCAGCTGTGGGTCCTGACTTTGAGCTTTCTTAATGTCATCAACCAATATAGAATGAATTTCTACATGAGCCAACCATGAACTCGGATGAGTAATTTCAAATTGTATGCCACTTTCAACCAATTCTTGGAATTCTTTAACAATAGGCCTTTTTACCTCTGTTATGTGAGCAAGACTACCCATGGACTTTCTACTTAAAGCATCAGCAACCACATTCGCTTTGCCTGGATGATATAAGATTGTACAATTATAGTCCTTCAGAAGCTCCAACCACCTCCTTTGTCTTAAATTCAAATCCCGCTGCTGGAAAATATATTTAAGGCTCTTGTGATCAGTATAAATCTCACAAGTCTCGCCATAAAGATAATGCCTCCAAATCTTCAAAGCAAACACTACTGCTGCCATTTCTAAATCATGTGTGGGATAATTTTGTTCATGCCTCTTGAGTTGCCTAGATGCATAAGCAATGACTTTGCCATGCTGCATAAGCACACAGCCAAGACCCACTCTAGAAGCATCACAATAAACTGTATAACCTCCACCACTCGAAGGTAAAGCTAAAACTGGTGCCGAAGTCAAGCAATCCTTCAATTTCTGAAAACTCTCCTCACATGCATCACTCCACTGAAACTCTACTTTCTTCTGAGTCAGCCTAGTCAATGGAGAAGCGAGTTTAGAGAAATCCTTCACAAAACGACGATAATAACCAGCCAAGCCAAGGAAACTTCTAATCTCTTTCACTGTAGTGGGTCTAGGCCAATTTTGCACTGCTTCCACCTTTCCTGGATCAACGCTTATCCCATCTTTGGATACAATATGCCCTAGGAAGGCCACACTATCCAACCAAAACTCACATTTGGAGAACTTAGCATATAACTGCTTCTCCCTTAAGGTTTGCAAAACCAACCTTAAGTGTGGTTCATGCTCCTCTTTACTCTTGGAATAAACTAGAATATCATCAATAAACACAATCACAAAATGATCCAAAAATGGTTTAAAAACCCGGTTCATCAAATCCATAAAAGCTGCTGGGGCATTAGTGAGTCCAAAAGACATAACCAAAAATTCATAGTGCCCGTAGCGAGTCCGGAAAGCTGTCTTTGGAATGTCTTCCTTCTTAATCTTCAACTGGTGATACCCAGATCGCAAATCAATCTTAGAAAAACATTGGGATCCCTGCAGCTGATCAAACAACTCATCTATCCGAGGTAAGGGATATTTATTCTTCACTGTCACCTTATTCAACTGTCTATAGTCCACACATAATCGCATAGATCCATCCTTCTTCTTTACAAACAAAACTGGTGCTCCCCAAGGAGAAGAACTTGGGCGAATAAAGCCCTTATCAAGAAGATCTTGCAACTGCTCCCTCAACTCCTTAAGTTCTGCTGGAGCCATACGATAAGGAGGTATAGAGATTGGTTGAGTGCCAGGAATTAAGTCTATAGAAAACTCTATCTCCCTATCGGGTGGTAAACCAGGAAGGTCTTCAGGAAAAACATCAGGGAATTCACACACTACCGGGATTTCTTCTAATTTCACTTCAGCTGTTTGTGTATCTCTTACAAAAGCTAAGTATCCTTCACACCCTTTTCTTAGTAACCTGCTAGCTCCCAAAGCTGAAATTATATTATGTGGTACCCAAGTCCGCTCTCCCTGAAATGAAAAGGCTGATTCTCCTGGTAATTCAAATTTTACTACCTTGTTATAACAGTCCAAGATAGCATAATGTGCAGCTAGCCAATCCATGCCCAAAATCACATCAAAATCAATCATATCCAAAGCAATCAGATCTGCCCAAAATTCTCGACCCTCTATAGATACCTCACAAGAACGGTATACCGTATCAGTTAACAAAAATTCTCCTAGAGGTGTAGCCACAACCAAAGTATCATCTAGACGGGAAGAACATACACCCAATCGAGAAGCAAACCACAAGGAAACAAAAGAGTGTGTAGCTCCAGGATCAAATAAGATACGAGCATCTTGGGAACATACAGAAAGTATACCTGTAACGACTGCATTGGATGCCTGAGCATCCTGGCGTGTCAAAGCAAAAACACGAGCTTGCCCTCTCCCTGCCTGTCCCTGACCTCTGCCGCCAGATCCTCTACCACCCTGCTGTGCTGCTCCAGAACCTCTACCAAAAGAACTCCCAAATTGTCTTGCTGGTGCTATAGGAGCTTGAGAAGATGCTAAAGCTGCTCCTGCTGGTATCGATCCATGACTGGATGATGGCTGTGTCGTAACTACAGGACAATCCTTCTTAATGTGACCCGCCTGACCACAATGATAGCAAACTCTATCTCCAAAACAAACCCCAGAGTGAAATCTCCCACAAGTATGACAACGCATCTGCGCAGTACTATATCGTGATGATCCCAAAGCGTGATCTGATCTACGACTCTGCACTGAACCAGAAGACTGCACACTAGAACCACTTCTCTGTGTTACTCCCCTCTGCTGCCCCTGATGATCGGGCATAAATCCACTACTACCACCAGGATGACTACTCTGTGATCCTCCAAGTCGCTGTTTCTTATGAGAGTCTCGCACAATACTTCCCTTCTCTTTCTGTCGCTGCTCAATCTGAAGTGCCAAACTTAAAACCTCAGCAAAAGTAGAACAATTAGACCCAACCACTGACCTGAATAAGTACTCCCTCAATCCTCGGGTAAACCTCTTAACTCGCACCTCCTCTGTAATAGGATAGGGAGCATACCTAGAAAGCTGTGTGAAACGAGCACTGTATTCTGAGACTGACATACCCTCAGTTTGCTCCAACCGTTCGAACTCATAAGCTAATCCATCTCTGACACTCTCAGGAAGGAAACGAGCCATGAACAACTGAGAAAATTCACCCCATGCGAACGGAGGTGAACCCACTGGTCTACCACGTGAGACCGTGTCAAACCAATCATATGCCACTCCCTCCAGCTGATATGATGCCAATTCCACCGCTCTAGTCTCTGAACAACCTAAAGCTCTCCAAAGCCTCTCCAAACCATCAATAAATTTCTGCGGATCTTCACTTGCACTGGATGCAGAGAAAGTAGGAGGCTTGAGCTTCAAAAACTCTGCCAATGTGACCTCAATGCCTGTAGCTATTGCTGCTGGTGGTTGCTCTACCTGTTCACCTTCTTGTTGATGGTCGAGGTTTTCTTGCTGTTGAGTTCCCTGTTGCTGCTGCCCAGCAACAATTCCAACAAGTTGTTGCACAACCTGTTGTAACCCCTGTATGCCAGCTGCAACCTCTGCCATTGTTGGATTACCTCGCCTTGCTCTAGGCACCTCAACATTAGTCACTCCAGCACCCAAGCCACGTCCACCAGTAGCTCCTCCACGTCTACCTCTATTGCGGCCTCGATCGCGACCGCGACCGCGACCCCTTTGAGGAGGGTCTTGAGGTTGGGCAGTAGACTCATCAGAAGTTTCCCTTCTAACAGGAATCCTAGTCTTTGGTGGCATCCTCACCTAAAAAGAAACGTTAATCAAATACAAGACAAGGGAACAAAAGGAAATAAGAATTTAAATCATACTTTGGAAGAGATGTTTGGACCATCATAGGGTATTAATAGCTTCTTGCAGGTAAGTTGTGCCCGGGTACACAAATTACTAGCAAGACTCTGTTATCACCCCATGTCTGCAGCTACTAGGACCTACAACCTGGCTCTGATACCAACTTTGTCACGACCCAAAACCTAAGCCGTGACCGGCGCACAGGCTTACAATCCTAGCCTGGCAAGCCTATCAATTTAGAACATATTTGATAGAGATCTAGAAAATTTTACAAAAATTTTGACAGAGTCTCCTCTGTAATTCCAACATCCCAAAACAAAAACACCTGCTGAAATATTCATATTTTCATTTCAGAAGTTCAGTCATACAAAATACATCAAGTTTGGTATCTCAGACCATTAATACAACTCAAAAGAATGTAGTACTAGTTCCCTATAGCTGCAGAGTGTAAATAGTGTCAAATACATCAAGGGCCTCCAACAAAAAGAAAGGTGGCCTACCAAAAAATGACACTGTCTGGATGTTCTGAAGCTGTCAACAGCCTCTACTTAGCTACCTGGGAATCTGTATGGAAAAATAAGAAGGGTGAGTCACACAGACTCAGTGAGGGCATAACAACCACCATGAACTAGAAGGGAAACATACTAACGCACGAATAATTATTCTTTCAAACTTAGTAGCGTACTAGGATATGCATAATAAAATCTCAATGAAGCATTTATATAAAAATCATCAAACTTGCAAATTTAGCATGTTCCAATAATAACATTTCTTTACACCCAAAACTAGTTGAAGAGTTAAAAAAAATATAAATGAATAAGTAAAGTAATAAAACACAAGTTTAAAGAAATTTTTCAATGACAGTGGGGTCACACATGAGAGAACCAAAAAATCAGAGGCGGCTCCATCTCGCTGATAGCCCTCTCCTCCTAAGGGTGGCCTCTCCCCTAGGGGCGGCTCCATCTAACGGATAGCCCTCTCCTCATTCAAGTCACATCAATCATATCTCATCGGGGGCGGCTCCATCTCGTTGATAGCCCTTTCCGTGCACTGGCGGCTCCATCTAACGGATAGCCCTCTCCTCCCGGAATATATATATAACTAGGTGCACCTAGACCGTTACCCCCGCTAACGGTTACGGGATTCTAACATGGATTCCCCAAATTAAAATTCTCAAATCATTTCCTTTATCCAGCTCTTCCAAAATAAAAAAAATCACATTATCATATTTCAAGTTTGACTGCTATCAAATAATTACTCTTTACAACTCTCAGATATCATCAAAATCATTTAATGAGAAACCACAACCTTAACAATATTTAGGAATGATTAAAATGAACACCAAAGGCATGTTTCCCCAAATATAGTAGTAAAAGTAATTTTAACATAACAAGTTAACTAAAAATAATGAGTATAAAATATCTAAAATATGTCATAGTGATTATCATCCACTCACTGATATGGGAAGACAACAAATCTACTCCCAACAACTCCAAGCGAAGCAGACAGATGCTAACTGACAGATCTTTGAGAGCCTAAATGCACAACTTCATGGGGTGGGTACCTTAGTTTCTCCAGAGAGCTCCACCCCTAACCCAAAAAAAATCACCACAACTTAGTTCCCAAAAATCAAAGAGGTAGAGCTTAAAGATTTATACAATAAACTTACAATGTTGCTTGAGATTGGAAGGAAAAAGAAGCAAAAAGGAAGAAGAAAAATGGATCAAGAAGGAATAAGAGAAGATAGAGGGAGATTGAGCATTTGGGGCGATGGGGTTTCATAGGGAATAAGAAAATGAAGGGGAGGGGGGTCGTGAAGCTTCTAGCAGACCCCCCCCCCCCTATTTGATCCCATTTTCGTTTTTTTTTTTTTTTTTTTATTAGTGAAACGGTGCGTTTCATTCTTCCCTCCTTATAAAAATTCGTCCTCGAATTTTTTTTTTTTTTTAAGGTCGTTACTAACCTTCTTGGGTTTCAAACAAATGAGGATACTTTGCACGCATTATTGATTCAGGTTCCCAAGTCGTTTCTTCACCAGATGGCCCTCGCCAAACAACTTTTACTGACGCAATATCCTTAGATCGTAATCGCTTCACTCGCTTATCTATGATAGCCACGGGCTGCTCTGTGTAAGACAAATGTTCATCTAACTGTACGTCTTCATGGTGAATTATATGAGAAGGATCATATAAATATTTCCGAAGCATAGATACATGAAAAACAGGGTGAACTCCTGATAGATCTGGAGGAAGAGCCAAACGATAAGCTACGGGTCCAACTTTATCCAAAATCTCAAATGGCCCAATGAATCTAGGACTTAACTTGCCCTTCTTACCAAACCTCAACACTCCCTTCATTGGAGAAACGCGTAAAAACACATGATCACCAACTGCAAACTCTAAAGGGCGTCGCCTTCGATCAGAATAAGACTTTTGTCTACTTTGAGCTGTAACTAAACGGTCTCGGATCAACTTAACCTTCTCAAGTGCATCCTGAATTAGATCTGGGCCCACTAGTTTAGCTTCTCCAACTTCAAACCAACCTATTGGCGATCTACATCGTCTACCATACAAAGCCTCAAATGGTGCCATCTGAATACTAGACTGATAACTGTTATTGTATGCAAACTCCATCAAAGGCAGATATTGATCCCAACTCCCACCAAGATCTAGAACACAAGCACGAAGCATATCTTCTAATATTTGTATAGTCCTTTCAGATTGGCCGTCCGTTTGAGGATGGAAAGCCGTACTAAGATTCAAACGAGTTCCCAAAGCAGTTTGAAAGGACTTCCAAAAATGAGCAGTAAACTGAGCCCCTCGATCCGAGATAATAGACACCGGTACACCATGCAAGGAGACAATCTTATCCAAATAAAGCTTAGCATACTGAGCTGCAGAGTAAGTGGTTTTAACAGGCAAGAAATGAGCAGACTTAGTTAACCGATCTATAATCACCCACACGGAGTCATAACCTTTTGAGGTTCGAGGCAAGCCTGTCACAAAATCCATAGCAATACCTTCCCACTTCCACTCAGGTATCTCAATAGATTGCAGCAATCCTGCTGGTTTTTGGTGCTCAGCCTTCACTTGTTGACACACTAAGCACTTAGAAACAAATTCTGCTACATCTTTCTTCATTCCTTCCCACCAATAAAACTTTCGCAAATCTTGATACATCTTATTAGAACCAGGGTGAATAGTATAAGAAGAATGATGAGCTTCCTCTAAGATTTTATTTCTTAAGTCATCCACATTAGGCACACATAAACGAGCTCCAAGCCGCAGAACACCCTCAGAATCGATTGAGAACTCTGAAACTCCACCATTTTTAACATTCTCTACCATTTTCACCAGCTGTGGGTCCTGACTTTGAGCTTTCTTAATGTCATCAACCAATATAGAATGAATTTCTACATGAGCCAACCATGAACTCGGATGAGTAATTTCAAATTGTATGCCACTTTCAACCAATTCTTGGAATTCTTTAACAATAGGCCTTTTTACCTCTGTTATGTGAGCAAGACTACCCATGGACTTTCTACTTAAAGCATCAGCAACCACATTCGCTTTGCCTGGATGATATAAGATTGTACAATTATAGTCCTTCAGAAGCTCCAACCACCTCCTTTGTCTTAAATTCAAATCCCGCTGCTGGAAAATATATTTAAGGCTCTTGTGATCAGTATAAATCTCACAAGTCTCGCCATAAAGATAATGCCTCCAAATCTTCAAAGCAAACACTACTGCTGCCATTTCTAAATCATGTGTGGGATAATTTTGTTCATGCCTCTTGAGTTGCCTAGATGCATAAGCAATGACTTTGCCATGCTGCATAAGCACACAGCCAAGACCCACTCTAGAAGCATCACAATAAACTGTATAACCTCCACCACTCGAAGGTAAAGCTAAAACTGGTGCCGAAGTCAAGCAATCCTTCAATTTCTGAAAACTCTCCTCACATGCATCACTCCACTGAAACTCTACTTTCTTCTGAGTCAGCCTAGTCAATGGAGAAGCGAGTTTAGAGAAATCCTTCACAAAACGACGATAATAACCAGCCAAGCCAAGGAAACTTCTAATCTCTTTCACTGTAGTGGGTCTAGGCCAATTTTGCACTGCTTCCACCTTTCCTGGATCAACGCTTATCCCATCTTTGGATACAATATGCCCTAGGAAGGCCACACTATCCAACCAAAACTCACATTTGGAGAACTTAGCATATAACTGCTTCTCCCTTAAGGTTTGCAAAACCAACCTTAAGTGTGGTTCATGCTCCTCTTTACTCTTGGAATAAACTAGAATATCATCAATAAACACAATCACAAAATGATCCAAAAATGGTTTAAAAACCCGGTTCATCAAATCCATAAAAGCTGCTGGGGCATTAGTGAGTCCAAAAGACATAACCAAAAATTCATAGTGCCCGTAGCGAGTCCGGAAAGCTGTCTTTGGAATGTCTTCCTTCTTAATCTTCAACTGGTGATACCCAGATCGCAAATCAATCTTAGAAAAACATTGGGATCCCTGCAGCTGATCAAACAACTCATCTATCCGAGGTAAGGGATATTTATTCTTCACTGTCACCTTATTCAACTGTCTATAGTCCACACATAATCGCATAGATCCATCCTTCTTCTTTACAAACAAAACTGGTGCTCCCCAAGGAGAAGAACTTGGGCGAATAAAGCCCTTATCAAGAAGATCTTGCAACTGCTCCCTCAACTCCTTAAGTTCTGCTGGAGCCATACGATAAGGAGGTATAGAGATTGGTTGAGTGCCAGGAATTAAGTCTATAGAAAACTCTATCTCCCTATCGGGTGGTAAACCAGGAAGGTCTTCAGGAAAAACATCAGGGAATTCACACACTACCGGGATTTCTTCTAATTTCACTTCAGCTGTTTGTGTATCTCTTACAAAAGCTAAGTATCCTTCACACCCTTTTCTTAGTAACCTGCTAGCTCCCAAAGCTGAAATTATATTATGTGGTACCCAAGTCCGCTCTCCCTGAAATGAAAAGGCTGATTCTCCTGGTAATTCAAATTTTACTACCTTGTTATAACAGTCCAAGATAGCATAATGTGCAGCTAGCCAATCCATGCCCAAAATCACATCAAAATCAATCATATCCAAAGCAATCAGATCTGCCCAAAATTCTCGACCCTCTATAGATACCTCACAAGAACGGTATACCGTATCAGTTAACAAAAATTCTCCTAGAGGTGTAGCCACAACCAAAGTATCATCTAGACGGGAAGAACATACACCCAATCGAGAAGCAAACCACAAGGAAACAAAAGAGTGTGTAGCTCCAGGATCAAATAAGATACGAGCATCTTGGGAACATACAGAAAGTATACCTGTAACGACTGCATTGGATGCCTGAGCATCCTGGCGTGTCAAAGCAAAAACACGAGCTTGCCCTCTCCCTGCCTGTCCCTGACCTCTGCCGCCAGATCCTCTACCACCCTGCTGTGCTGCTCCAGAACCTCTACCAAAAGAACTCCCAAATTGTCTTGCTGGTGCTATAGGAGCTTGAGAAGATGCTAAAGCTGCTCCTGCTGGTATCGATCCATGACTGGATGATGGCTGTGTCGTAACTACAGGACAATCCTTCTTAATGTGACCCGCCTGACCACAATGATAGCAAACTCTATCTCCAAAACAAACCCCAGAGTGAAATCTCCCACAAGTATGACAACGCATCTGCGCAGTACTATATCGTGATGATCCCAAAGCGTGATCTGATCTACGACTCTGCACTGAACCAGAAGACTGCACACTAGAACCACTTCTCTGTGTTACTCCCCTCTGCTGCCCCTGATGATCGGGCATAAATCCACTACTACCACCAGGATGACTACTCTGTGATCCTCCAAGTCGCTGTTTCTTATGAGAGTCTCGCACAATACTTCCCTTCTCTTTCTGTCGCTGCTCAATCTGAAGTGCCAAACTTAAAACCTCAGCAAAAGTAGAACAATTAGACCCAACCACTGACCTGAATAAGTACTCCCTCAATCCTCGGGTAAACCTCTTAACTCGCACCTCCTCTGTAATAGGATAGGGAGCATACCTAGAAAGCTGTGTGAAACGAGCACTGTATTCTGAGACTGACATACCCTCAGTTTGCTCCAACCGTTCGAACTCATAAGCTAATCCATCTCTGACACTCTCAGGAAGGAAACGAGCCATGAACAACTGAGAAAATTCACCCCATGCGAACGGAGGTGAACCCACTGGTCTACCACGTGAGACCGTGTCAAACCAATCATATGCCACTCCCTCCAGCTGATATGATGCCAATTCCACCGCTCTAGTCTCTGAACAACCTAAAGCTCTCCAAAGCCTCTCCAAACCATCAATAAATTTCTGCGGATCTTCACTTGCACTGGATGCAGAGAAAGTAGGAGGCTTGAGCTTCAAAAACTCTGCCAATGTGACCTCAATGCCTGTAGCTATTGCTGGTGGTGGTTGCTCTACCTGTTCACCTTCTTGTTGATGGTCGAGGTTTTCTTGCTGTTGAGTTCCCTGTTGCTGCTGCCCAGCAACAATTCCAACAAGTTGTTGCACAACCTGTTGTAACCCCTGTATGCCAGCTGCAACCTCTGCCATTGTTGGATTACCTCGCCTTGCTCTAGGCACCTCAACATTAGTCACTCCAGCACCCAAGCCACGTCCACCAGTAGCTCCTCCACGTCTACCTCTATTACGGCCTCGATCGCGACCCCGACCGCGACCCCTTTGAGGAGGGTCTTGAGGTTGGGCAGTAGACTCATCAGAAGTTTCCCTTCTAACAGGAATCCTAGTCTTTGGTGGCATCCTCACCTAAAAAGAAACGTTAATCAAATACAAGACAAGGGAACAAAAGGAAATAAGAATTTAAATCATACTTTGGAAGAGATGTTTGGACCATCATAGGGTATTAATAGCTTCTTGCAGGTAAGTTGTGCCCGGGTACACAAATTACTAGCAAGACTCTGTTATCACCCCATGTCTGCAGCTACTAGGACCTACAACCTGGCTCTGATACCAACTTTGTCACGACCCAAAACCTAAGCCGTGACCGGCGCACAGGCTTACAATCCTAGCCTGGCAAGCCTATCAATTTAGAACATATTTGATAGAGATCTAGAAAATTTTACAAAAATTTTGACAGAGTCTCCTCTGTAATTCCAACATCTCAAAACAAAAACACCTGCTGAAATATTCATATTTTCATTTCAGAAGTTCAGTCATACAAAATACATCAAGTTTGGTATCTCAGACCATTAATACAACTCAAAAGAATGTAGTACTAGTTCCCTATAGCTGCAGAGTGTAAATAGTGTCAAATACATCAAGGGCCTCCAACAAAAAGAAAGGTGGCCTACCAAAAATGACACTGTCTGGATGTTCTGAAGCTGTCAACAGCCTCTACTTAGCTACCTGGGAATCTGTATGGAAAAATAAGAAGGGTGAGTCACACAGACTCAGTGAGGGCATAACAACCACCATGAACTAGAAGGGAAACATACTAACGCACGAATAATTATTCTTTCAAACTTAGTAGCGTACTAGGATATGCATAATAAAATCTCAATGAAGCATTTATATAAAAATCATCAAACTTGCAAATTTAGCATGTTCCAATAATAACATTTCTTTACACCCAAAACTAGTTGAAGAGTTAAAAAAAATATAAATGAATAAGTAAAGTAATAAAACACAAGTTTAAAGAAATTTTTCAATGACAGTGGGGTCACACATGAGAGAACCAAAAAATCAGAGGCGGCTCCATCTCGCTGATGCCCTCTCCTCCTAAGGGTGGCCTCTCCCCTAGGGGCGGCTCCATCTAACGGATAGCCCTCTCCTCATTCAAGTCACATCAATCATATCTCATCGGGGGCGGCTCCATCTCGTTGATAGCCCTTTCCGTGCACTGGCGGCTCCATCTAACGGATAGCCCTCTCCTCCCGGAATATATATATAACTAGGTGCACCTAGACCGTTACCCCCGCTAACGGTTACGGGATTCTAACATGGATTCCCCAAATTAAAATTCTCAAATCATTTCCTTTATCCAGCTCTTCCAAAATAAAAAAATCACATTATCATATTTCAAGTTTGACTGCTATCAAATAATTACTCTTTACAACTCTCAGATATCATCAAAATCATTTAATGAGAAACCACAACCTTAACAATATTTAGGAATGATTAAAATGAACACCAAAGGCATGTTTCCCCAAATATAGTAGTAAAAGTAATTTTAACATAACAAGTTAACTAAAAATAATGAGTATAAAATATCTAAAATATGTCATAGTGATTATCATCCACTCACTGATATGGGAAGACAACAAATCTACTCCCAACAACTCCAAGCGAAGCAGACAGATGCTAACTGACAGATCTCTGAGAGCCTAAATGCACAACTTCATGGGGTGGGTACCTTAGTTTCTCCAGAGAGCTCCACCCCTAACCCAAAAAAAATCACCACAACTTAGTTCCCAAAAATCAAAGAGGTAGAGCTTAAAGATTTATACAATAAACTTACAATGTTGCCTGAGATTGGAAGGAAAAAGAAGCAAAAAGGAAGAAGAAAAATGGATCAAGAAGGAATAAGAGAAGATAGAGGGAGATTGAGCATTTGGGGCGATGGGGTTTCATAGGGAATAAGAAAATGAAGGGGAGGGGGGTCGTGAAGCTTCTAGCAGACCCCCTCCTTGATTTATTTAAATTTTTTTTTTTTTTAAAACATTAGTTAAACGGTGCGTTTCATTCTTCCCTCCTTATAAAAATTCGTCCTCGAATTTTTTTTTTTTAAGGTCGTTACTAACCTTCTTGGGTTTCAAACAAATGAGGATACTTTGCACGCATTATTGATTCAGGTTCCCAAGTCGTTTCTTCACCAGATGGCCCTCGCCAAACAACTTTTACTGACGCAATATCCTTAGATCGTAATCGCTTCACTCGCTTATCTATGATAGCCATGGGCTGCTCTGTGTAAGACAAATGTTCATCTAACTATACGTCTTCATGGTGAATTATATGAGAAGGATCATATAAATATTTTCCGAAGCATAGATACATGAAAAACTGGGTGAACTCCTGATAGATCTGGAGGAAGAGCCAAACGATAAGCTACGGGTCCAACTTTATCCAAAATCTCAAATGGCCCAATGAATCTAGGACTTAACTTGCCCTTCTTACCAAACCTCAACACTCCCTTCATTGGAGAAACGCGTAAAAACACATGATCACCAACTGCAAACTCTAAAGGGCGTCGCCTTCGATCAGAATAAGACTTTTGTCTACTTTGAGCTGTAACTAAACGGTCTCGGATCAACTTAACCTTCTCAAGTGCATCCTGAATTAGATCTGGGCCCACTAGTTTAGCTTCTCCAACTTCAAACCAACCTATTGGCGATCTACATCGTCTACCATACAAAGCCTCAAATGGTGCCATCTGAATACTAGACTGATAACTGTTATTGTATGCAAACTCCATCAAAGGCAGATATTGATCCCAACTCCCACCAAGATCTAGAACACAAGCACGAAGCATATCTTCTAATATTTGTATAGTCCTTTCAGATTGGCCGTCCGTTTGAGGATGGAAAGCCGTACTAAGATTCAAACGAGTTCCCAAAGCAGTTTGAAAGGACTTCCAAAAATGAGCAGTAAACTGAGCCCCTCGATCCGAGATAATAGACACCGGTACACCATGCAAGGAGACAATCTTATCCAAATAAAGCTTAGCATACTGAGCTGCAGAGTAAGTGGTTTTAACAGGCAAGAAATGAGCAGACTTAGTTAACCGATCTATAATCACCCACACGGAGTCATAACCTTTTGAGGTTCGAGGCAAGCCTGTCACAAAATCCATAGCAATACCTTCCCACTTCCACTCAGGTATCTCAATAGATTGCAGCAATCCTGCTGGTTTTTGGTGCTCAGCCTTCACTTGTTGACACACTAAGCACTTAGAAACAAATTCTGCTACATCTTTCTTCATTCCTTCCCACCAATAAAACTTTCGCAAATCTTGATACATCTTATTAGAACCAGGGTGAATAGTATAAGAAGAATGATGAGCTTCCTCTAAGATTTTATTTCTTAAGTCATCCACATTAGGCACACATAAACGAGCTCCAAGCCGCAGAACACCCTCAGAATCGATTGAGAACTCTGAAACTCCACCATTTTTAACATTCTCTACCATTTTCACCAGCTGTGGGTCCTGACTTTGAGCTTTCTTAATGTCATCAACCAATATAGAATGAATTTCTACATGAGCCAACCATGAACTCGGATGAGTAATTTCAAATTGTATGCCACTTTCAACCAATTCTTGGAATTCTTTAACAATAGGCCTTTTTACCTCTGTTATGTGAGCAAGACTACCCATGGACTTTCTACTTAAAGCATCAGCAACCACATTCGCTTTGCCTGGATGATATAAGATTGTACAATTATAGTCCTTCAGAAGCTCCAACCACCTCCTTTGTCTTAAATTCAAATCCCGCTGCTGGAAAATATATTTAAGGCTCTTGTGATCAGTATAAATCTCACAAGTCTCGCCATAAAGATAATGCCTCCAAATCTTCAAAGCAAACACTACTGCTGCCATTTCTAAATCATGTGTGGGATAATTTTGTTCATGCCTCTTGAGTTGCCTAGATGCATAAGCAATGACTTTGCCATGCTGCATAAGCACACAGCCAAGACCCACTCTAGAAGCATCACAATAAACTGTATAACCTCCACCACTCGAAGGTAAAGCTAAAACTGGTGCCGAAGTCAAGCAATCCTTCAATTTCTGAAAACTCTCCTCACATGCATCACTCCACTGAAACTCTACTTTCTTCTGAGTCAGCCTAGTCAATGGAGAAGCGAGTTTAGAGAAATCCTTCACAAAACGACGATAATAACCAGCCAAGCCAAGGAAACTTCTAATCTCTTTCACTGTAGTGGGTCTAGGCCAATTTTGCACTGCTTCCACCTTTCCTGGATCAACGCTTATCCCATCTTTGGATACAATATGCCCTAGGAAGGCCACACTATCCAACCAAAACTCACATTTGGAGAACTTAGCATATAACTGCTTCTCCCTTAAGGTTTGCAAAACCAACCTTAAGTGTGGTTCATGCTCCTCTTTACTCTTGGAATAAACTAGAATATCATCAATAAACACAATCACAAAATGATCCAAAAATGGTTTAAAAACCCGGTTCATCAAATCCATAAAAGCTGCTGGGGCATTAGTGAGTCCAAAAGACATAACCAAAAATTCATAGTGCCCGTAGCGAGTCCGGAAAGCTGTCTTTGGAATGTCTTCCTTCTTAATCTTCAACTGGTGATACCCAGATCGCAAATCAATCTTAGAAAAACATTGGGATCCCTGCAGCTGATCAAACAACTCATCTATCCGAGGTAAGGGATATTTATTCTTCACTGTCACCTTATTCAACTGTCTATAGTCCACACATAATCGCATAGATCCATCCTTCTTCTTTACAAACAAAACTGGTGCTCCCCAAGGAGAAGAACTTGGGCGAATAAAGCCCTTATCAAGAAGATCTTGCAACTGCTCCCTCAACTCCTTAAGTTCTGCTGGAGCCATACGATAAGGAGGTATAGAGATTGGTTGAGTGCCAGGAATTAAGTCTATAGAAAACTCTATCTCCCTATCGGGTGGTAAACCAGGAAGGTCTTCAGGAAAAACATCAGGGAATTCACACACACTACCGGGATTTCTTCTAATTTCACTTCAGCTGTTTGTGTATCTCTTACAAAAGCTAAGTATCCTTCACACCCTTTTCTTAGTAACCTGCTAGCTCCCAAAGCTGAAATTATATTATGTGGTACCCAAGTCCGCTCTCCCTGAAATGAAAAGGCTGATTCTCCTGGTAATTCAAATTTTACTACCTTGTTATAACAGTCCAAGATAGCATAATGTGCAGCTAGCCAATCCATGCCCAAAATCACATCAAAATCAATCATATCCAAAGCAATCAGATCGGCCCAAAATTCTCGACCCTCTATAGATACCTCACAAGAACGGTATACCGTATCAGTTAACAAAAATTCTCCTAGAGGTGTAGCCACAACCAAAGTATCATCTAGACGGGAAGAACATACACCCAATCGAGAAGCAAACCACAAGGAAACAAAAGAGTGTGTAGCTCCAGGATCAAATAAGATACGAGCATCTTGGGAACATACAGAAAGTATACCTGTAACGACTGCATTGGATGCCTGAGCATCCTGGCGTGTCAAAGCAAAAACACGAGCTTGCCCTCTCCCTGCCTGTCCCTGACCTCTGCCGCCAGATCCTCTACCACCCTGCTGTGCTGCTCCAGAACCTCTACCAAAAGAACTCCCAAATTGTCTTGCTGGTGCTATAGGAGCTTGAGAAGATGCTAAAGCTGCTCCTGCTGGTATCGATCCATGACTGGATGATGGCTGTGTCGTAACTACAAGACAATCCTTCTTAATGTGACCCGCCTGACCACAATGATAGCAAACTCTATCTCCAAAACAAACCCCAGAGTGAAATCTCCCACAAGTATGACAACGCATCTGCGCAGTACTATATCGTGATGATCCCAAAGCGTGATCTGATCTACGACTCTGCACTGAACCAGAAGACTGCACACTAGAACCACTTCTCTGTGTTACTCCCCTCTGCTGCCCCTGATGATCGGGCATAAATCCACTACTACCACCAGGATGACTACTCTGTGATCCTCCAAGTCGCTGTTTCTTATGAGAGTCTCGCACAATACTTCCCTTCTCTTTCTGTCGCTGCTCAATCTGAAGTGCCAAACTTAAAACCTCAGCAAAAGTAGAACAATTAGACCCAACCACTGACCTGAATAAGTACTCCCTCAATCCTCGGGTAAACCTCTTAACTCGCACCTCCTCTGTAATAGGATAGGGAGCATACCTAGAAAGCTGTGTGAAACGAGCACTGTATTCTGAGACTGACATACCCTCAGTTTGCTCCAACCGTTCGAACTCATAAGCTAATCCATCTCTGACACTCTCAGGAAGGAAACGAGCCATGAACAACTGAGAAAATTCACCCCATGCGAACGGAGGTGAACCCACTGGTCTACCACGTGAGACCGTGTCAAACCAATCATATGCCACTCCCTCCAGCTGATATGATGCCAATTCCACCGCTCTAGTCTCTGAACAACCTAAAGCTCTCCAAAGCCTCTCCAAACCATCAATAAATTTCTGCGGATCTTCACTTGCACTGGATGCAGAGAAAGTAGGAGGCTTGAGCTTCAAAAACTCTGCCAATGTGACCTCAATGCCTGTAGCTATTGCTGCTGGTGGTTGCTCTACCTGTTCACCTTCTTGTTGATGGTCGAGGTTTTCTTGCTGTTGAGTTCCCTGTTGCTGCTGCCCAGCAACAATTCCAACAAGTTGTTGCACAACCTGTTGTAACCCCTGTATGCCAGCTGCAACCTCTGCCATTGTTGGATTACCTCGCCTTGCTCTAGGCACCTCAACATTAGTCACTCCAGCACCCAAGCCACGTCCACCAGTAGCTCCTCCACGTCTACCTCTATTGCGGCCTCGATCGCGACCGCGACCGCGACCCCTTTGAGGAGGGTCTTGAGGTTGGGCAGTAGACTCATCAGAAGTTTCCCTTCTAACAGGAATCCTAGTCTTTGGTGGCATCCTCACCTAAAAAGAAACGTTAATCAAATACAAGACAAGGGAACAAAAGGAAATAAGAATTTAAATCATACTTTGGAAGAGATGTTTGGACCATCATAGGGTATTAATAGCTTCTTGCAGGTAAGTTGTGCCCGGGTACACAAATTACTAGCAAGACTCTGTTATCACCCCATGTCTGCAGCTACTAGGACCTACAACCTGGCTCTGATACCAACTTTGTCACGACCCAAAACCTAAGCCGTGACCGGCGCACAGGCTTACAATCCTAGCCTGGCAAGCCTATCAATTTAGAACATATTTGATAGAGATCTAGAAAATTTTACAAAAATTTTGACAGAGTCTCCTCTGTAATTCCAACATCCCAAAACAAAAACACCTGCTGAAATATTCATATTTTCATTTCAGAAGTTCAGTCATACAAAATACATCAAGTTTGGTATCTCAGACCATTAATACAACTCAAAAGAATGTAGTACTAGTTCCCTATAGCTGCAGAGTGTAAATAGTGTCAAATACATCAAGGGCCTCCAACAAAAAGAAAGGTGGCCTACCAAAAATGACACTGTCTGGATGTTCTGAAGCTGTCAACAGCCTCTACTTAGCTACCTGGGAATCTGTATGGAAAAATAAGAAGGGTGAGTCACATAGACTCAGTGAGGGCATAACAACCACCATGAACTAGAAGGGAAACATACTAACGCACGAATAATTATTCTTTCAAACTTAGTAGCGTACTAGGATATGCATAATAAAATCTCAATGAAGCATTTATATAAAAATCATCAAACTTGCAAATTTAGCATGTTCCAATAATAACATTTCTTTACACCCAAAACTAGTTGAAGAGTTAAAAAAAATATAAATGAATAAGTAAAGTAATAAAACACAAGTTTAAAGAAATTTTTCAATCACAGTGGGGTCACACATGAGAGAACCAAAAAATCAGAGGCGGCTCCATCTCGCTGATAGCCCTCTCCTCCTAAGGGTGGCCTCTCCCCTAGGGGCGGCTCCATCTAACGGATAGCCCTCTCCTCATTCAAGTCACATCAATCATATCTCATCGGGGGCGGCTCCATCTCGTTGATAGCCCTTTCCGTGCACTGGTGGCTCCATCTAACGGATAGCCCTCTCCTCCCGGAATATATATATAACTAGGTGCACCTAGACCGTTACCCCCGCTAACGGTTACGGGATTCTAACATGGATTCCCCAAATTAAAATTCTCAAATCATTTCCTTTATCCAGCTCTTCCAAAATAAAAAAATCACATTATCATATTTCAAGTTTGACTGCTATCAAATAATTACTCTTTACAACTCTCAGATATCATCAAAATCATTTAATGAGAAACCACAACCTTAACAATATTTAGGAATGATTAAAATGAACACCAAAGGCATGTTTCCCCAAATATAGTAGTAAAAGTAATTTTAACATAACAAGTTAACTAAAAATAATGAGTATAAAATATCTAAAATATGTCATAGTGATTATCATCCACTCACTGATATGGGAAGACAACAAATCTACTCCCAACAACTCCAAGCGAAGCAGACAGATGCTAACTGACAGATCTCTGAGAGCCTAAATGCACAACTTCATGGGGTGGGTACCTTAGTTTCTCCAGAGAGCTCCACCCCTAACCCAAAAAAAATCACCACAACTTAGTTCCCAAAAATCAAAGAGGTAGAGCTTAAAGATTTATACAATAAACTTACAATGTTGCTTGAGATTGGAAGGAAAAAGAAGCAAAAAGGAAGAAGAAAAATGGATCAAGAAGGAATAAGAGAAGATAGAGGGAGATTGAGCATTTGGGGCGATGGGGTTTCATAGGGAATAAGAAAATGAAGGGGAGGGGGGTCGTGAAGCTTCTAGCAGACCCCCTCCTTGATTTATTTAAATTTTTTTTTTTTTAAACATTAGTTAAACGGTGCGTTTCAGCTTAAATGTAGGAGGGAAAGAAACTTCTTCCACATGTTTAACTTGGGCAAAATCGCCATTTCGTAATTGAACATTAACAATTTTTGATAATTGATGATATGAAGAAAAATATTTGAGATTCGAACATAGATGGTGGGTTGCACCACTATCAACAAAACAAATAGGAAAAGATGAAAGATTAGAAGTAGGAGTTGTAGGAGATGAGGGAGGAGAGCTATCAATGGAGTCTAACATGATGAAAATTGTGTAGAAGCCTTTACTAGTTCACAACTGATACCATAATAACTTGAGTGGAATGTTGTTCTCTCACAATTGTGTAGAGAAGAGCTTACAAAAGACACATAAAAAAGAGATAGAAACAAAATATCCTAATCTGGGATTTACAAGATAGAACCTATCTAATCTTATCTAATAATACAAAAATTGAATTTGAAATATCACTAGTGCAATAAGTGTTTTTTACGTCAGTCAAAATTGATTTTACACGTCAGAATAATGTCTGACGTAAATACAGATGACGTTAATAGTTAATATTTTAACGTCAGTTGTTTAAATAACTGACATTAATAGTGTAAAACTAACGTCAGTTGTATTAATAAACTAACGTTAGTAGTGTAAAACTAACGTCAGTTTTATTAAACAACTGACGTTAATAGAGTATCTTTTTTTTTTTAAAAGTCAGTTGTTTGAAACAACTGACGTTAAGAGATTTATTTATTTTTAAAAAATTCGGTTTTAAATTAACACTTTCCCCAGCTGTCCCTGCATTCAGTAAACATCCCAGCAACACAGAATATTGTTACAGAATTGCAAACACTCAACTTTGGCAAAAATAGGGTCTCACAAAGTGTACCCTTAAATTTCAATATTTACTAAAAGAAAAGAAATATACAAAGGAACAATGGGGGGACTTAAAACCAAAACCCATATATAGGAAAAATATAACTATCTACAAGTATATATATATATATATAAATTTTAGCCTCTAATGTCTAAAAACAAAACTACCAATCTAAGTATATATATATGTTAGTCTCTAAAAACCCTAAAAACAAAACTACTCATCTAAGTATTCAGGAGGTATTTTCTCAATTCTTTTTTCAACAGCATACTTGAAGAAGAATCTCTAAACTCATCTTTATGAAGAGGCGATTGGTCGTTAAATGCCTACACACGTTCAAATAATAACAATAACATTAACGCAAGTCATCACCAAAACTATAATATATAATTTAATAAGTTGTTTAAATATTACCTTCTTCCATCCCTCCGTAATAGATGCGGAGACTATGTTTAGCATATGATGCATCACATAATAGCCGCACGATCACCCGTCAATTTGAAATCGAGACTACAAAAGAAATTAAATTCAATGTCAGTTAAATATACATATAAATTACTAATTATAATATTAATTATTTGATAAATAAACTACCAAACCTTGAGGATGATCCATTCAGGATTTCCTTTAGCCTTGGAAGTCCTACTTCCCCCATTGGCGCAACTTATGCTACTCGCCTTCAGCGCGCTATCATAAACAAATAATCATGTCAATTAACAAATTCATCACGTGTGTAATAAAATAAAAGCAACTGATTTTAAAACTTAAATTAAATTGAAGATTAGTTACTTACGTATTAACAGCTTCCATCACCTCCTGTGGCGGGTTTTGGAAGAGAGAGCAAAAGAATATGACAGTATGCCTAGACGGGTGAAGTACGAGCAACTGCCAATGATTATTCATACAGTAGGGAGCCAGATATAATTCTTTCCGATTGTCTCCCATCAAGTCCCTATGTATTTACTTAATTTATCGCCATTGGCAATGAATTGAGGCAGAAGGACTGACAGGTCTAAGAAGCCATATAGTAATTTGGAGCCCTTATCAACCTGAAGACGATTCAGATACCTGAGATATGAAAAAGGTCGACGATGTTAATTCCATAATATATATATTGAAATTAAAATAAATTATAAAATGGATAAATACCAAAATTAAATAAGTTATAAAATTAAAATTAACTTACGTGCACCAGAGACTCACAAGCGTGCTGGCTAGCCACACGTTATCTGTGCAGGCGTGCCCGAGATCATCACCATAGAAGGCAAATATCCTCTCTTGATCTGGGCGTGCCACCCATTCATCATGTTCCAATGGACATTCAAAAACCTCAAATGCATAATCCTCACCAAGTGAGAACAAACGAGTGAAGGGTGACATCGACACCGACGCCGACTTGGCCTTCTATTTAGAAAAATAAAATATACCAGTTGTTGATAATTAAAAAAAATACAAGTAATTAATTGACTAATTTGGACATTAATAATGAATATACCTTCGTTGCCAACTCGAGCTCACGTCGTTTGTTTTCCAACTCAAGCACATGCCTTTGCATTTCCAACTCAAGATCACGGCATTGGACTTCCAACTCCTGCTCCCTAGCTGCCAAGTCATCCTCCTCCACATGTGCCCTACTATAACTCTCTTTTGTGCTCACATGTGAAGGGTTGGCAGGTCCTGCAGTGTCCTATGATGAACCGACGGAGGAAAGCTCCCTAGCAAGCGCCTGCTTGAATTCTGGGTTGGGTAGGAAGCTTTTCATCAGATGTGTAGTAATAGCAGGGTTCGAGATGACCTGCTGTGTCATGGATTCCAAAATTGAGGCCTCATCGACGACCCGCTTTCACGAAGCAGACTTGCCATAATATTCTCTGATGGTCAAGTTCCCAGGAACACCGATAACCCGACCAGGATGGTCTTTCTTGCCTAGAGCAGTCATCAAGACGTCCCGGCATCCAGAAGGGACGAATGAGCCCTGGGAGCATTTTTCTTTAAGATCCATCTACAATGAAGAAATGAAAAAAATGTGTAAGTGAAAAGTGTTAAAAATATCTATACAAATATAAATTGAAATGCAGTTAATTATTTACTTACAATCTTATCTGCCACTTCGCGAGTGGCTTCAGCTTTAAAAGCTCCTGTCTTTGTCATGCGTCCGGCTAACCAGACATCCTCGCGTTCGATGTTTGACGGAGGACTTAATGGTGTGCCCTCGGGCACCTCTCCACTTTCTATCCTCGCAGTGTGCTCCTCCTGCTTCACCCTCAGCCTCTCCGCCATCATCTCCTCGATCCGAGTCTCGTACCCACCCTAAGACAAGGTGTGGCGGTGGACGTTCTTCGCCTGATTCTGCCTACCCTTCTCCGCCTTAGCCTGTTCAAACAAAAACACATAATTAAATACAGTTAAATACCTCCTATGTATGTACTTAAATGATCTATAAGAAGCACACAAAGTTAACTTAATCAACCAACCTGAAATTCTTCATCCTGTCGACTCCTAGCAAACTTATCCCAAGTATCCTTATCAATCCAGGGATAATCCGAGAACATCTTATCAAGCCGCTTCTTCCCAGATACATAGTACCTGGTAAGATCATGCTTGAACCCATTCCAGCGCTTTGATGCCATTTTCATACATTTCGTACGATGATCCCCGTCATTCGGCACGGTCCAAGCTACCTACATATTAAATACATAACAACTGGATGAATTAGAACTCGGATAATTATCTAATAATGTAAATCAAAAGAATGTAAATGTAAAATACTGTAATAGCCTCCCAAATCTAATCCTTAACATTCTGTGGAACGTCATTCCAATGGCTGTAGTTGATGCTAACGTGCTGCTTCGCTTGTAGAAACACCCACTTTTTAAATTCTTTAGAACGGGGTCCCTGGGGCTTTAGATTGGCATCAAAGAACACCTCAAGCTTCTGCCCACTTTGCCTAGCCTTCTCCAACTTCTTCATTGACGTGGCTCCTCTACCCCGTCTCTGAGACTGTGATGTCTGTATGGACAAAAAAATGTTAAATTAGAGGGTTATAACATTATAAACTTACATTAAAAAAAAAGGACTAAAGATAGTATATAACACGTCAACTTACACTAACATCAGGCATAGGCGCCATCGTGTCCTGTGTAGGCCCCACAGTGTCCTCCCGTGCATGTGGGTGATCCGACTGATCCATATGTATGCCTGTTCAGAAACAATATATACTAAATTGGATAAATAAATACATATGGATAAATAAAAATAAATCTATACTAAACTGGATAAATTAAATATTTTCCTTAAAAAAAAAAAACTCACACTATAATCAAGTTTTAACTACCTATATCAATCTCCCTTCGTGATGATCCTCACGAGTGGCATGTACATCGTCCACCTGTGTTTCCTCAATTATAGTAGGCATGTTTGTCGAAAAAGAAGGAGTCTCAGGAATATCAAGATTTGAATCTTGATTTTCATCACTACCATTATACATGCTTTTTCCTTGGAGAACCACGGACAACCTTTTGTTAGAAGGATCAGTGATGTAGAACACTTGTTTTGCTTGGGAAGCCATTATGAAAGGTTCATTTATATGACCTAACTTGTTGAGGTCTACGACTACCAATGTGAACCCCCATTCGTCGGTTTGTACACCACCTTTACTATCAACCCACTTACATTTAAAAACCGGCATCGTAAGCTTAGTGTAATCGAGCACCCAAATCTCTTCAATATATCCCAAGTAAGGTGTCGGTGCTTTAACGGTTTTTGTGTCCTTTGCACTAGAGAAGTGCATTGCTTCGGCCACGATCATAACCCCACTATTTTGCATGGTACTCTTGTTATCTTGTTCCTTTATATAAAAGGAAAAGTTATTGATGTCGTATCCGCTCCAACATATGATGTTCAAGCTAGGCCCACGTGCTAGCCATCTTACGTCATCAGAAGCAGTACTACCATCCTTAACCATTTCTTCCTTGAACCATTGTAAGAAATTCTTGTTATGCTTGTTCAACAACCACCTTTCGCTCATTCGAGGGTTTTCTTGGTTGACTTTTCTTTTATGTTCAAATAAGTAAGGTTGAACAGAATCGATGTTGTTCAATACATACAAATGTACTTGAAGCACTTCCTCCCGACCCTTGCTATTAATTCTTAAACCATGTGTACCCTTACCTTGACATCTTATCTCATCATGCCGAGGCTTAGGAACCCCTATAGGATCCGTGTTATGAAGGTAGTCCGAACAAAACTCAATAGCTTCTTCTGTAACATACCTTTGAACAATAGATGCTTCCGGACGATGTGGATTCTTCACATACCCTTTCAAGATCTTCATGTAGCGCTCAACTGGATACATCCATCTCAGAAAAACAGGCCCACATAATCTAATCTCCCTCACCAAATGAACAATTAAGTGAACCATGATGTCGAAAAAGGAAGGAGGAAAATACATCTCCAGTTGGCACAAGATTGTAGCAGCCTCAACTTCCAAGTCATCCAACATACGGGGGTCAACGACTTTGCTACATATAGAATTGAAGAATGAGCACAACCGAGTAATGGCATGTCTCACATTTTTTGGAGCAATACCACGAATAGCAACAGGCAAAAGTTGTTGCATCAAGATGTGGCAATCATGAGACTTTAAGACAACCAATTTAAGATCACTAGAGACAAGCCTCTTCATATTTGAAGAGTAACCATGTGGAACCTTGATGCCTTGAAGATACCCACAGAAACTTTGTCTCTCTTTTTTAGACAAAGTATGACATGCTGGCGGCAAATAAGTCCGCTTACCATCCTCAACAACTGGAGCTAACTGCTCTCGTATACCCATAGCAACGAGGTCGAGACGAGCATTCACACCATCCTTTGTCTTGCCCTGAATGTTGAGAAGCGTCCCGATCACACTATCACACACATTTTTCTCCACATGCATCACATCAATGCAGTGTCTGACATCAAGCTTGCGCCAGTATGGAAGATCAAAGAATATCAACCTCTTCTTCCATATGTTTTTCTCAGCAGCTTTACCCTTCTTTTTGGACTTGCCGAATATAACATCGATGCCCTTTACTCTCTGATAAACCTACTCTCCATTTAAGGCCGCCGGAGCATCTTCAGTCTCTTGGCATCCATTAAAAGCTTTTTTCATCTTACGATATGGGTGATCACGTCTAAGAAATCTCTGATGCCCAAGGTAAACCGTCTTCTTTCCATGATGCAACTGAGTGTAGCATGTGCCTTCTTCACATATAGGGCATGCTTTATGCCCCTTGACACTGTACCCGGACAAGTTACCGTATGCTGGAAAGTCGTTGATAGTGCAAAATAACATGGCACGAAGCTTGAAAGTCTCGTGAGAATACCCATCAACTACATCAACACCTTCCACCCACAGCGTTTTCAAGTCTTCAATCAAGGGACTTAGATAAACATCTAAGTCATTTCCCGGTTGCTTTGGGCCCGAAATCATCATAGACAACATCATGTGTTTGCGCTTCATGCACAACCAAGGGGGCTGGTTGTAAATTATCAACAGAACAGGCCATGAACTATGAATACTACTCATGTTACATATGGATTCATTCCATCCGTAGCAAGTCCAAGCCTTAGGTTCCTTGGCTCATCGGCGAAATCCGGACAGAATCAGCAGGATGACGAACCTTTCCATCACGTTTCCTCTCATCATTATGCCATCTAAGATTCTTCACATCTTTCACATTGGCAAACAATCGCTTGAACCTTGGAATTATTGGAAGATACAACAACACCTTCGCAGGAGGACCCTTTTTTCTCGCATCACAAATCGAATCATCAAGATCATCACCATCATCACCACCCTTCACTTTGTATCGTGATAACCCACACTTGGGGCAATCGTGATTGTCTTCATGAACACCCGTGTACAATATGCAATCATTGGGGCATGAGTGTATCTTCTTATACTCCATACCCATCGGACACAATACTTTCTTGGCCTCATAGTTACGGTCAGGCAATGTGTTGTCCTCCGGAAGTAAGTCTTTCAACACTTCAAGCAATTCAGTGAAGCTTTTATCGGTCCAACCATTTCTCGCCTTCACACAAACCAATTTTAGCACCGCCAACAACCGTGTATGAGTAGTACACCCTGAATACAAAGCCTTATCTGTATCACCACACAACCTATCATACACATGTGCTCGATGAAAAGATTCTTGTCCAATATCTCGGATCATGTCCTCTACTCGATCATCCTCCATATCTACGTCAACGTCCTCACTTTGGGAGACACTTGCCTTAGTACTCAACAACACATCACCATGCCATATCCATCTTGTATAACTCAAGCAAATCCCTTCACAAATCAAATGCGTACGTATATCCTTCACTGTACATTTCCTCATATTCAAACACTTGACACAAGGACAACAGAACATTCCATTACTATTAGGAACATTCCTTTGAGAAAATTCTATAAACTCTCCCACTCCCTTCAAATACTCAGTACTTGTGCACTTACAAACCATCCAGCTACGATCCATAGCTAGATAGGTTCTGTAGATATACAAACATATATCCAACATAAGCACAATACGGGAGATTGAAAACTAGTTTTTGAAAAATGATAGATGAGAGCATGATACAAGCTCGGTGGTTTATTTCCACAGTAATCTCACATCATTCTTCTCATCAAGCAGGCAACAACACATATTAGGACTATTGCTATATCCAGTACTATAACCACTCAGCCATATGAATCAATCCAGAGAGCATGATACAAGCTAGGTGGTCAAATATTATCTCAAATTTACACCATTTTCAGGTTTCTTAACATGGAAAAGAAAGAAGCAGATTAAGATAAATTATCAAAATAGAATTCCAATGAGCAATTGTTGATGTCACATGCTACAAGCAACTCTAAATTTCTTCCCATTTTGAAATAGGTCATGACAGCAGAAGAAAAATAAGAGAAAACACAAAGCCCTCGACCAGAAATAGAGACATTCCAAACAACTCAAACTCTGAGTTTCAACTACAGAGACTACAGTTTCAACATACACTCAAAACCAAAAAAAAAAATAGTGCCCTAAAGAACTCACCAGAAATAGGTGCTCGCGTGGTGGTGGGGAGGGGAGCTCGAGTGGTGACCAACGTTCGATGTGGTTGCTAAGAGTCAGAGGGACAAGGAGAGTTAGTGCGCTCAATGATCACAAGGCAGAGAGTGAGCGGGAAAGACTGAGTTAGGGTTAAGAGATAGAGAGAGAAAGAGAGTACCTCACGATGGTGGTGGAGAAGCCCTCGCGATGGTGGCGGTGGAGAGGAGCTCGCGATTAGGGCAGAGTGAGAGTGAGAGTGAGAGTGATGAAAAGAGAAGAACAGAGACAGCAAAGTGAAGAAGGCATACAGAGCGCGCGGGTGTAAACGTTATAACCAAAAAACATCTTTAAAACAATATTTTACGTTAGTTGTTACAAAGAACTGACGTTAATTGAACTTTTAACACCAGTTATGTACAACAATTGACGTTAAAAGTTCATTTGTTTAACGTCAGTTGTATTTAACAACTGATGTTAAAAATATATTTTATTATTTTAAAAATAGTTTTAACGTCAGTTATTTAAGACAACTGACGTTAAAGGTTTATCAGTTTCTGCAAAAACATTTATACCTTTGACTACTGTGCTACCTTCCCATGCGCCTTGTAACTTAATCCTCTTAATGAACATTAAGTTTATAGACTCAGTTTTGAAGAAAATCAGGCAGTCTCTTCTCCATATAAAGTACCATTCTTCCTCTATAATACACACACTTCTTCCCCTATATTTCATTTTCTATTTCTTCACAATATGGCTCTGCCATATTTGAGATTTTTATTATTTCTTCCTATACCTAGACTCAAAGGTTTCTGTCTTAATGGTCAAACAACTTCTGAGGTTGAGTAAATCACATAACATGGATGATAAGGTTGGGTAAATCACATAATGCGATTCCCTCACTTTATTTCAAACAACTTCTGAGATTGAGTAAATCACATAATGTGAGTTGCTCACCTTATCATCCTTCAGAAGAATCGATGGCTAGAGTTCCAAAACCTCAGCTTTGGCAGCCAGTGACTGTTCCAGGACCATTGCTGAAACAGATCGAGTGCACCCTTGCTCAGCCGTTCGACTCTCCTCTCTTGCTCACCCGTGAAGGGAACGAAGCCTCAACAAATGTTTAAGATGTTGGCCTCTGATTTCGCAGCAAGTGACTGTGGCCTCAGATGGAGCATCAAGGACTTCAACTGAGGGGTACGAAGGGGATGCAACCGTTGGAGTTTCTGAGGACAGGACTGAGAAGAAACTGATGTTGAATCAGAAACTTTTTTTATATTTTAGGGCTATTTTGCAGAAATTTTTTATCTTTTAATCATGTAATTGTAACTTATGAATCACTTCAATGAGATACGATTTGATTATATATATAACTTGTTTTATATTAAGTGTTTATTTATTTTAATTTGCACATGAATTTTTTTATTAATTCAAGCTAATTAAGATTAGAAATAAAAAGCACTATATATGGAGTTATCTGCGTTAAGAGTGACAACGAGGGAGATGACAACGAAAGAAAGATAGGAATGAGTTTCAAATAGGAATATAGGATTATTTACGTCAGTTTTTTATTTAACTGAGGTAAAAATCACAATTTTAACGTCAGTTGTATAAATAACTGACGTTAAAAGTGTTAATCATTCTTGCATATCACTTTTAACGTCAGTTCATTAAACAACTAACGTAAATAGTGATTTAATATTTACAAAACTGTCACCGCCTCCTTTTTAACGTCAAACATATGGTTAACTGACGTAAATTGTTCCCGTATATTATTATTATTATTATCCCCACGAGTGTATACAACAGAAAAGGACTTAGTCAATGTATAATAATATTCAATAATACTGTCTTTTATTACCAAATCATTTATTGTCAATTTATTTCAAATTTAACACTATAAATTTCTAAAATAAAATTGTAACGTTGCGCGGGTCACAATCTAGTTCTCTATCATTTTCAAGAAAAATATCTTATACTCAAAAGTTAGAGTTCTTGTTTGAACACTGTGGTTTTCGAACAATCTTTTAAGCATTCAAAATCTGTTCTACATACTTGAAACATTTTATTTATTGCTCAGAAAAGTCATTTGAATCAAGTTGGTTTTGAATCTAAAGTTTGTTGCATCCTCAGAAAGATCACCTTTCTGAGTAATCTATTAACCAGTTACTATACATTTTGATTGTCAAGTTTAATCTTTGAGCGGATAATCAGAAACATGCTATTTGTCTAGGTTAGAAGTTTTAAAAGGTCACTATTCAATCTCCTTTCCAGTGACTCTATATCACTTCAATTTATACGGGTGATAGTTTATAATAAAAAATAAAAAAATAAAAAGAAATGCTAACAACACTCTCTAACACTCTCTTTCCAACACACTCTCTTCTATTGGTTGAAATTCATGTAGGTCCTACAAATTTCAAGTGGGACCTATATGAATTAATGTAACATCCCAAAATTTGGCTACTAGGTAATTTAACAGGAATTGGATCATTAGAATAATTATTTTTCAAGTTTAGAAATGGTTAAAAACTACTAAGTGGCATAAAAGAAGTTAAGTAGATAATTTTGAGTGGTTTAGGACAAATTTCGCATAATAGACCTCTTGTGACCTGACACCCAACTTCAAATAGATATTTCATAGTCAAAACTAACTTATTTGGATTCGACATCTGATATGAATTGTAGATCTATCTCTAATCTTTGCATAGACATAAAATCCATCCATATTGGATTCTTGTAGCTTAAGTTATGACCAAATTCGTAAACATTGTTAGGTTCTAGTACCAGCACCATCTTACTAACTTCTAGCCCGATTTTGACCCTGTAAATGTCTGTTTCAGATTCCATTAGCTTCATGAAAGTTATAGGTATTCCTTTTAGCTTTCTAACTATATAAAGATCATGATTTTTTGACATCTATAACTTGAATAAGAGCGAAATACCATGCTGAGCTCTGGATGAGCAGGAAATGAGTGCTCAGGGTTTAAGCACAGGTGTGCTTAGTGAAGCATGGCCGTGCTGGACTCCCAGGCACTGTTGTAAGCAAGTTTACACACCTATAGGGACCATATAAATGAGTTTCTAATACCTCTAAAATGTCGTTTTGAACCCTAATCGCATGTAAGAACTCAGAGAAGACTTGCGGAAGAGAAATTCAAGGTTTTGGAAGAAAGAATTTTGGAAGAAGGAGTATATGAAGAGGAAGATGAGGAGAACTCGTGGTGAACATTAGGATTCACCATAGGAAACACTTGGAGCTACTTGGAGGTCTTCAGAGGTGAGTAAAAATACTCATTTTCACAACTTTTCCATGGTACAAACGATTTGGAACTTTCGATATGAGTTTATCCTATGGTTTTTGGGGTTTTTCAACATAACGATGCATGTTTGGCAAGAAACTATTTTCTAAAATTGAGGGCTTTCAATTAAAACGAAAATTGACTAAATGAAGTATTTATTCTTGTGGTTGATGGTATGAAATACATGATTGATATTTGTATTGGTTGATTGGCATGCTTATTTGAGAAATATGATCGACGATATATGTTGTTTGACATGATTAATTGACCATTATACATGATGAATGACGTGTGAGAAATACCGCCTATGAATAGGGTATCGAAAGTAACATCACCAATGAATTGGGATGTCGAAATTAAGTAATACCACCTTTAATGGGGTATCGAAAGTTACATCCCCACATAATGGAATGTCGAAAAATGAGCAATACCGCCAGTGCACAGGGTTGGTATCAAAAAATGAGTAATGGCATTGAAGAGAAGGTGACATGAAATACCTCTCTGTAGTGGAGGTAGGCAACGGGACGCCTTTGTTTTGTGAAGTTTGACAATCATATGACATATGTTCACATTAGAATTAATTGATGTACATGTGGTTTTGGCATAATTGATTTTTATGATGCATTGATGATGGTGGTTTATTGACAATGAAAATTCATAATATTATTATTTTACAGTACTTATTATTTTTGGAAAATAGCGGGTACCATGGACGGTTTTTCCAGTTACCGCGCCGACTGAAAACAATGCTTTTGCGAAGATATTTTATAACTATATTTTTATTCACTAGGATTATCACCTCATTGTTAGTACTGTTTTCAGAGCTTGAAGATGACATTGTTGAGAATACGGAGACTTGAAGACTATCTTTCTAGTTTAGAGCATGGTTAGTATTGTATGGCATGTGTCAGGAGGACCTATGTTATTTTTTAGTTATTCCCTTTATGAGAGTTGTAGTAGACGCCCAGTTTTTGAGGCTTTTTGAACTTATCATGTTATTTCGATTTATTTTGATGTAAGGATTATTTTACCAATATTTATTTTTAATAATTAAGGTACTTTTATACTTATAAAACAGTTGAAAATCATATTGGGACTTTATGCTTTTAAATGTTTTAAAGAATTTTTATTAATATTTGGATAGGTTACTAATGTGACGAATGATGTAACAATTAATGAGACTCATTCCAAAATAGTGGGACCCACATGAATTTCAACCAATAGGAAGGAGTGTGTTGGAAAGAGAGTACCGTTAGATAGTGTGTTAGTAGCACTCCTAAGGAAATTATACGGGTTATATTAACGCCCATGGTTCTTCATGATGAGGCATGCAGGGGATCAAGTCCTCAAAGACACTTGGGATGTATGCCTCAATTATGTTGCCTGCTGAGTTGGAATTCTGATGGATCTTTAAGTTTGCAACCCAGCCTAAGCTGAGAATGGACATTGAGCTAAAACCCAATCCAAATCACACATGGAGTTAATACAAAAGGTAAGTTTGTATTAGGTGAAATCCAACAAAAACAAATGTTTAAGAAGGTTAAAAAAAAAGGAAAAAAAAAAAGAAAAAAGAAAAGAAAAGTAGAAAGGGCAGCCTAGCAATGTGCCCTTCACACAATCCTCATTTGAACCGGCGGCTTCTTGTCATAAGAAAGTCATTGTCAAGACATTATTACTTATGTAACACCCTAAATTGGGGCGTCACATTTGTTACCCGTTGTGGAACAATAAAATAAAAGAATTAAATTGCTGGTTGCTTCCGGTAAATGATATTTTCTTAATGAGTAAGTATCCTCAAAATGGTGGTATTTTTTTCTCTTTTAAAAAGGACAAAAGGAACAAAGGTAAGTGATGAACACTCAGAATATGAAATGTAAACATCATATATATAATCTATCCCAGTGGGATTCAGAGTTTAATACAGAAACTAGGGCCTGATCAGGATGGCCATAAACGACAGAGTTATAGTACATAATGATAACAGCTGAAAACTAAGTAAAGCAAAATAGGGGGAGGGTCCGGAACCACACATCAAAAGGGTGGCTCTAAGAAGCCAAATACAGTCGGACCGAGACAGACTATCCACAAAATCATACACCCCTAAGCTGATAGGTCCACGACATCTCCGCCCTCATCAGGAGAGTCGGAATCATCAAAATCGGGATCGTCATCAAGCATGTACCCCGGTACCTCATCAAGATCGTCGTCGTGGTCCAAGATATGGTATACGGGCTCCTCCTCCAGGTACTCCTCCGGGTCCTCCTCAATCGGTGAACCCGGCTCGACTCCAGGTAAGGGTACCCCTAGAGGTGGGTGTACATGTAGCTGTTCATTCATCTGTAGCAAGTGCAAGTAGTACCAAGGTGGTGGGAGAGCAATCCTCCTCGTCTCAACTGCCTAAATTCTGCGACACGATTCACTCTCGGCATTCTTCTCCAGCGTGGTTATCGCTCCATGATAAGTAGCCGATGTAGATCCGGGGTGAATCTGCCACGCCCCCGCATTCCCCGCATCATCGAAGATCTCAGTCTTCGATTCCAACGGTACCAATGGAATGTTCGGATCCATCTAATCCATAGAAATACAGCGATGCCGAAAAGCAAAGAGAAACAACAAGAAGGTATGCAAGAGTGAGATACCAATATATGGATAGATTACAATAACCACATGCATGATACATGCATCACATCAACATATTAGCATTTACCAAATATTAATAGATAAGACAACAGGTATTATATCAATGGATGTCATACCCGTACAATCAGCTTTTATAAAGATTATGCATGACACTTCAATATTCCGACTCTATGAACTTAATCTCATGAGATCCCTTCATCTTTTTAAGAGTTGATCAAACTCAAAGCCCCCACTTGGGCATCACCGTCGTGAATAAAGTCCCCGTTTGGACATCACCGTCGTGACTTATGTAACAGCCCTGGCTTGGGCATCACCGAAGTGACTAACCTATGAGGCACGTCTGCCTAAATGTATGAAGGAAACATTCGTTCAGGAGGTTTTCTTTGTGTTCAATCTCATTCGTTGTCGAAGCTCAAAGCTGCCGACCATTCATAAATTTTAGTCACTTGAAGTTACTCAATATCAACACAGGACACGTAGTCCGAGTGCTCAATCACAACACCTAAGACCAATGCCTCAGTCAAGGTTTGTGGTCATAGAAAGATCTAACATCTTATTTCAGCATGATTAGGACTCTCAGTCCACAACATCATGATTAGGACTCTTGGTCCACAATACTTAACATGGATCAAAGATCAACGTGCACATTACAGAATACTAGAAGCGTCGTCTCGCGAACTAGATTCGATTTCACCTGTTCTTACTTTTCGTTCAGTGAAAATCAAATACCAAAATAAAACCTCGGTAACCCATCCAAGTTACCGAAATATTTTCGAAAGTATTTATTTACAGGAAATCTTTTCATTGGAAAATCATTTGTAAACTATTATAAGAAATCCATTTTTATCATGAAATCTTTTTCTTAAAATCATCTCTATTTAAGGTCAAATATTTTCCAAGGCTTTCCCCTCTGTAAAACACAGATTTTCTAAATGATTTTCTCTTGTACAAAAACTTAGTTCGTAAGAAAATAATTTCCTTTAACTTGAAATTATTTAATACAAGTCCCAAAGTTTTATCCTTCCGGAATAAATACAAGTAAGATCACTAACTTTCCAAACCACATATTTTACTAAAGAACATTTTAAAATGAACACCATTACTTTCAAAGTTCTCTTTGAAGCTTATTTTGGCTTTTAATCATATGATTAGTTGAGCACCGACTAACGTCAGGCTTTTCAGACATCAGTCAATATCATCATAATCTCAGTCAACAATATAACAGTTAATAATAGTTCATAACATATATGATTCACAACACTTTAAATCAAGTAAGGATCAACTTTAAACAAATATCACACCAGTTCAAGTATACAAATCATCCAAACTTTGATTTAATATAATAACAATATTCAAGTAAATCCAGTAAACCACATACACACATGCACATAGCTATTGAATATCCCTCAGGCTGTCCCCTCTTACCTTTTGTGAAGGTAAAGGTACGTGATGCTTGAGGAAATGTACTACGAATGTCCTCGTCTACTCCGCGACGAAAGTCTAAGTTTAAGAATACAAAACCACAAGTTAAAAGTTAACCAAGAACACTAAACCAAGAAGCTAAAGGTTCGGCCATGGCATGAAATAGGATTAGAGGTTCTCAAAAAGAATATATCTCATGGATTAATGATCCTTAAGTGTTAGGAGTTCATAACCAAGGTTCACTTTACAAAGATAGAACAAAATTCCCACTAAATCTATGCTTAGGGTTTCGGCCTCTTTAGTATAAGTAGGCTAGAAATTTCCAACCCTTCTAAGCTCTTAGATTTAGTGTTAAAAGATATCAAGAAGTCTAAATCCATGATCATATTGAAAAATGAAACAAAACATCCTAGGTTCACAACCATCATAGGTTCGACCATCATAGGATAAATAGGCTAAACATCTTTAAACTTTCCAATCTCTTAGACTTAGCATCCAAATGTATTAAGGAGCTCAAGACCATGATCATATTGGAAAATGAAAACAAAACATCCTAGGTCCACAACCATCATAGGTTCGGCCTTCATAGGATAAGTAGGTTAGAAATCTTTAAACTTTCCAATCTCTTAGACTTAGCATCCAAATGTATTAAGGAGCTCAAGTCCATGATCATATTGGAGAATGAAAACAAAACATCCTAGTTCCACAACCAACATAGGTTCGACCTTCATAGGATAAGTAGGTTAGAAATCTTTAAACTTTCCAATCTCTTAGACTTAGCTTCCAAATGTATTAAGGAGCTCAAGTCCATGATCATATTGGAGAAGGAAAACAAAACACCCTAGGTCCACAACCAATATAGGTTCGGCATTCATAGGATAAGTAGGTTAGAAATCTTTAAACTTTCCAATTTCTTAGACTTAGCATCCAAATGTATTAAGGATCTCAAGTCCATGATCATATTGGAGAATGAAAACAAAACATTCTAGGTCCACAACCAATATAGGTTCAGCCTTCATAGGATAAGTAGGTTAGAAATCTTTAAACTTTCCAATCTCTTAGACTTACCATCCAAATGTATCAAGGAGCTCAAGTCCATGATCATTTTGGAAAAATGAAAACAAAACATCCTAGGTCCACAACCAATATAGGTTCGGCCTTCATAGGATAAGTAGGTTAGAAATCTTTAACCTTTCCAATCTCTTAGACTTAGCATCCAAATGTATTAAGGAGCTCAAGTCCATGATCATTTTGTAAAAATGAAAACAAAACATCCTAGGCCACTAATACATAGTTTCGGCCATCCTTGGAAAAATAGGTTAGAGATGTTTGTTTGATACAAGCTCTTACAATATGAAAGTAGAGATTAATAGAAGTTCATAGAAATTGGTTTCAACTCAAAAGGAGTTTCCTATGATTTTCTAAGGATTTTAGAAGTTAAAAGCTCAATAAGAACTGTAACACCCGTTTTCTTGATTAAGGAATCAGACAACAATTAAGTTGGCATGAGAGCTTAATTTTGTTCGTTAGGTGTTAATTAGTATGTGTTTAAAATTTGGGGTCAATCGGACTTCAAACGAGTTCAAAACGCGACGAAACGTGTGAATCAGAGTTTCTGGTCAAACTGGTCAACGCGAGTTAGGCCGGGCTCAGAAATTAGGCCGGGCGCAGGTTTGTTAGGCCGGGCGCAACTCAAAGGCGGTGATCTATGCATTTGGGCCGGGCACAGAAAACATGAGCCGGGCGTAATTGGCTGAGCCGGGCGCAGAAAACTTAGGCCGGGCGTAATCAGTGCTGACTCACCCCCTTTAGCTTTTAAAATGCTAGAAACTTGGAGAAAACTCTCAAATTTTCGAGAGAAAACAAGAGAGATGAAGGGGAGCTCGAAAATGAGAGAGAGAAAGAGGGTTAGAGAGAGAAAGTTAAGCCCGAGGGAAATCCGTCCGTCAGATCACGATTCCGACTTCAAATCTGTGATCAGGGCAACGAGTACTACACATATAGGCTAGTGTTTCTTTGTTACAATTGAGGTAATGCTCAAATCCTTAACTTAGCATTTGTCAATCATTTTCTTGGGTTCTAGCTTGAATCTGAGCTCTTTTTTAGAATCTATAGTAAGATTAGAGTTTATGACATTGCCGGGACTCTGTCCATCTGTTAGGGCAAATTTTGGGAGCATTGAGGGTCCCCTGGGAAGTGAGACAGCAGCTGTATAGCTTAGAGGAGGCGTGTAGAGAGCTTGGAAAATTGTACCGGATAAGCCAAGGTGGGGAGAAAGTAACCGACATCGTCGGGGAGGCAAGCATAGAGTCACAGTTATATATATATATATATATATTATATATATATATATATATGCATGTATGTAGGGTGCCCCAGACCCTACTAGGATATTGAGTAATCAACAATGGCTAAACCCCACTAAAATAATATTTTAATAATGTCTTGGGTTTAGTTATTGTAGATTTGTCAATATTCGGTTTGAAACTCTAGGTTAGAGAACTGATAATGATTGGGGTTGTTTGCTATGTCTGTTACTGTGATGACTGCTATAACATGCTTGGTTGTGATGATTGATGTGATGGCATGATATTTTATTACTATAATATATTGTTGATGGGAATGACTGATAGTGTGATCTGGTTATATTAAGAGTTGACACCGTGGTAATGCCTTGAGACTGTGGCTTTAAGGCCGGGGATGTATTGCCATCCAATCTGAGACTGTGATTTTGAGATTTGGATTGTGAGAGAAGGTTCCGGTGTTAACTTAAGGATGGTTGTTGCATTGCATATTGCCAAGGTGGCGAGCCGTATGACAGGGGATCATACGAGGTTAGTTGTACTCGAGTGCGAGTACGGATTACAGAAGGGTCGGTCTAGGGAGAGACCTTGGGGATGTACGAACTGGACTCGGGAGGCTCACAGTGACCATTAGGTAGCTCCTAGTGCGTCGTGTACCCCGGTAGAGCCTAGTTGTCCCGACTTTGCCCTGAGTATCCACGTCTAAGGTTGACTATCCGAGGCGACCCAGATACCTCTGATGGAGCTGAGCTCACAGAGAGATGCACTCTTATGGGTCACGGCGAGCGGAAAAGTTACCTAGACAAACTAACTGACATTCCTTAAGCAGAGAGGCTTGATAAAGGAATGTCTTGGGGTTGAGACCCGGATGAGATATATCGGCCGACATGCATAGGAGTGAGACTCCTTAGAGGAATGATCTGAGAGTGTGACTCTTGAAGATGATTGTGTAGGTGTGACTGAATGAATGATATATGTGACTGTTGATCTATGTGTCCCCATCCCCATTTTGATGACTATGTTCTGTTGCTTATCTCCCTTCTTCCTTTATCTTTCTTGTATGTTATCGGTATGGTAGATAAACAACAATGGCAAGATGGGAACGACAACTTGGAAAGATTACCGGCCACAACGGTATCTACAGAAGATTCCACCACGGGTATAAGTGCGCCGTTAAGGCGAAGGCAAGGGTAGTTCTAGACGCCCACATCACTGATGATGTGGATATGTCAGATGCGTCTGTAGGCGGTGAGACTCTTCGAGATTGTTTTGTATTTTGATGTATTTTGAGAGGTGGGCCGAGTATCTCTAGGACTTCTTCTGTGTCCCTTTGGTTAGTCTGTATATGTTTATACTTTGAGTAGGTATAGATGGTTGTAAGTTGTAATGGTCCCATGGAGGGGACTTGGCGCTCTGATAGATGTGCTGTATATATTGTATATATGTGTGGATGACGTCGCTTGCGTAGGTTTAAACTGTTTTAAAATAATTACAATTTTTATTTTACATATATTTTCGAATGTATTAAACGCGTTAACGTTAATTACGTATCAAGGTTTAATTAATTAGGGTTTTCTTAATGGGACATCGGGGTGTCTCATTTGGTGGTATCAGAGCAGTTCGATTCTAAACCGGACTGTGGGATTAGGTCTGATTACGAGTGAGGACTGTGGGGTAGGATGAGTACCGCCACTATTAGTTGGATCCTCATTGGATGTCAGCTATGCTTAGATTGGGTAGAGTGTCCGATACACGAATTATTCTTAAAGTATGAGAATGATTACGTACCGCATTTGTAAGACATATATTGGATGTAACTGCTTATATATTGAATTATATGTCTTACAAGTGAGCACTAATACTTTCTTTTGGAAGTTAAAATGGTGTGTGGAAATGGACGCCGTGGAAGGGCAAGAATTGGCGGAGTCACCGATAACCCAAATACCAACAATCTAGGAAGTTCGTCGAGAATGAACAATGGCGGTGAAACCAACGAGATGATGAGGGTGATAAGAGAGTTGGTAATCTGGTAATTGCTATACTGCAACAAACTCAGGAGAATACCCAGTTCATCAGAAAGCAAGAAGAGAAAGATGAGAGGCAGCAACAACGACCTCAAGGATGCTCCCGATGCCGAGGGCTGCATCAAGTTAAGGATTTCTCAGAAAAGGACGACCGTTGGTGTTTCCAATGTGGCAAGATGGGCCACATATCTCGAGATTGCACACTGAAATTTCAACTCCAACAACGAAGCGGTGGACCGATGAGGAGTAACATTCAGAGAGGAAGAGGGGGCAAATTTCAGACAAGGGCAAAGCCATACAGTCGCCCCGTTTAGAAGTTAGCAAATGTTAGAGGGGAGAGTTCTGGTCAAGCACAACATAAAGATTTGATATGTTTTAAGTACGGAGGACCTCATTTCAAGGGAGACTGTGACACCCTACTCCCGGGTCATCACATGGTTAACCGTTTGCTGAAAATAAGATTTTATTTGCTGGTTGCTTTCGGAAAATATTAATTTCTCAACGTGAATCTCTTCAAAAATATGGTGATAAAATTTTTTCCTTTTAATAGATAAGCATATGCAGAAGTCATACAACTATACTGCCTCGTAAGTTTCACACTTAGGTCTTTATCAACTTAGTTCATTTCAACACATGACATCACATAAAAAGAACCTAAGCTAGTCGAAACTAACAGACATTATTGGAAAGACCCCCATGGTCTTTTCCCACAAACAGATACTTCTTCAAGCATCTAACATCTAAGTCCGCAAGTGACTCAAAGAACTCCTCCGCTTCATCTGTACCAGTATCCTAGGATACAACGGCAATTACCAGTAGAACTTGATATATTTGTAAGGGTGAGATGCCAATATATGGATTTAACACAATAACTAAAAGCACGACTCACAAAACAGCATATACACACATACAATTATAGCAGCATACATTCTCATAACTAAACAAGTACTTTATCAATGGGTTTCATACCCCAAACATCAACGTTTGAAAACTATGCATGAACACTTCAATATATAGTCTCTACATTTCGCTAAATCTCCGGAGATCCCCAACAACGTGTAAATGAGCTGATCAGGCTCGATTGCCAGGTATATTAGGCACAACGTAGCCAAGTATATTAGGCACAACGTATTTACCATAGCACACTGTCCAACACAAGGCACAGTGATCAACGTATATGGTTTTTCATTGTCCATCAAGGCACAATGAATCAACGTAGCATGAAATACCTCACACCCAAGGCATTCACACAAAACAACGTGGCATGGAATACCTTACTCATTAAGGTACCACACTTCACAACGTGGGCACGTCTGCCAATGAATGCATGTAAAACGTTTGTTCTCATCATTTTTCTTTGTGTTCAGTCTTTATTTGCCGAAGCTCAAAATGGCTTACGACTACTCGTGATTTTTAACGTATTAACTTAACAACGTGTTTAGATCTTTCAACGTCAACACAGGACACGAAGTCCGAGTGCTCCATCACAAAACCTTAGACCTTGCAATCAGCCTTGGGGTTTGTGGTCGTAGAAAACAACATTTACCTTTTACAACGTAACCCACCATGTGGATATACAACGTGAAAAGGACACAAAGTCCATAACAACGTAATCTCATAACATGGATACTCCATGTAACACGGATCAAAGATCTTTATGCTTAAATTAAAGAACACTAGTATCGCGACGTCTCTGATACTAGGCTCACGTTTCAACGTAAACACCATTTTCGTTATGTGAAAAACAAATCCAAAACAAAGTCTCCGCAACTTATTCAAGTTGACGGAAAATAACAAGGTTAGAAAAACTCCTTTACAAAAACTCCTTTATAAAATCATCGATTACTTGAAATTCTTTTCTATAACGTTTATGTTCCAAAAAGAGAATCATGTGAGGCTCAAGTTTATCTAAAACACGTACTGCCGCTTTAAAAATACTTGTCGTCGACACTTTCCAATTTGCCGTCAAATTACATCTTTTAAGCCAATTAAGCCAAAACTTAGCTTTTCCCCTTAAACAATTTTCTAAAATCATACTTAAGTTATTTTTGAAGATTAATTTCATAAAATAACTTTTTATAATATTACGTAATTTCTCACGTAAAAATTAGCAGTGCTAAAATATTTTCACGGTTACGTCCTCACTGTGACTCATAGTTGACTTTTTATCAATAAATCATTAAAATAATAATATTTCTCAATACTCATTATTTTTCCCAAATAATATTTTTCACTACTATTATATTCCAACATTTCCCATAAAACATTGAATATAATGTATATAGCTTATTAAAGCTTTTATCTGATTAAATCGGTTGTGCACTGACCACTGTCAGGCTTCACAACAACACTCAACAACATCATCAGAATTATATCACCAGGCAGATCATGCATCATAGTAATATAATAAACAACAACTGCAGATAATTAAATAAATTAAAAGCAGATAAATCATCTAACACAGATAAACAACACAATGTAAACAGTAAAATCAAAGCACCACAGCCACATATCAAGTATACAGACCACACTAAAGCTAATAGTTATTGGGAAAAATCCCTCAGGTAAGCTCCCCTTACCTCTTGAAGAACTTAGCCTCGATTAAGAAAGTTGACACGGCTCCGAATAACTTTGACACAACTCCGAATAATCGGTACATTCAAACAACCAATCAAAACAAGCAAAACAAACACCTAATCCTCTTTAATAGGTCACGGCCTCCTTAGGGTTTTGTGGCTCAAAATCACTAAACTTGCTTAAGTCATGGATTAACGATTCTAATATACTTAAGGAAATGGATTAGGGCTAAACAACAAAGTTAAGAATCAAAACCATCCTAACCCTCTAAATGGTAGATTCGGCCAAGACATGTTCATGAGGCTAGGGTTTTTAGTTTAATGAACAAACTAGGATTCAACAAGTATACATGATTATAAGAACTTAGGAAGTGGTTTCAACATCATAGGATTTTTCTAGAATTTGTTATGGATTTTCAAAGTTCTAGATCTAGAAATGGGAAAATATGATTCATGGCATAAACATGAGAAACAATTGAATATGAAAGCTTAGATGATCAAGGAGTTGAGCTTTTACCTCTTGAAGATTGAAGAAATGAAAAAAATGATCAACCAACACTTATATAAAATCTGGACAATTTGAGGGTGTGTTGGTTTTGTGAGTATATCTCATGATATACTCATCCGAAAATTACAAACTTTGGCTTATTGGAAAGATAAGAAGAAAAGGAACAACTTTTATGTTGAAGGTTTTATTTGGTTCGGATCATAACATGGGTGAAAAGGGCCTTCTTTCTGCTGTCTCGCATGGATCTGAGGATTCTGGGCAGTTTCTGTATTTTGGTCATAACGCTCAATATACTCATCCGTTTTTTATGATCTTTAGCTCGTTGGAAATAAGAGAGAAATAGGAACAACTTTCATGTTGAGAGTTTTTCTAGTTTCAGAACATAAAAGGGTCAGAATTTCGGTGGAATTTCTGCTATCATGAACACCAAAGTGTGTTCTTAGAGGAAGAAGATGAAGTTGGAGAAGATGAAGAAGATTGTGGAAGAATGGAGAAGGATGTGGAGACTTCTTGCACTTATGGCAGCCAAGGAAAGGCTTGGGCCTTGTGCAAATGGGCTTCATGAAAATTGGATCCATTCAATCTTGGTCCATTAAAGCTTAAGGCATAAAACTATACCTAGGAAACTTATAAGTGTTTTATGAACAAAAGGCAATAGGAATGAAATGAAGTGTGATGGAGGGTATTTATAGGAGTGCGGGCTGCGAAAATAGGGACCAAAGAGCAAGGAATTCTAGTTTCATAAGGACCAAAGTGCAAATACTTTGAAGGACCAAATTGCAAAATAGAAAAAGTCTAAGGACCTAAATGCAATTTCCTTAGAAATTGTAATAATGAAGCCATGTGCACCATAAATGCATTCACATGGGTGAGTCATCTCATATGACTCATTAGAATTATCCAATAGCGGCTCCCGGAAATCCCGTATTCTGCTCTACCGTTTACCCGATTAAATACGACGCCCGAATAAAATATAATATTTCACTTTTTAGTGAAATATTTCAAAATAACCAAAATCGTAGGAAATTAAATAAAAATCTTAAATGTTTCGTTCACGAGTTAAAATTAGGTCTTCTGAGCAGTATAAATATACTGTCAGTGAAATTCGCAGACCGGGTTTCGCCTGACTTTTCAACCTAAATTTTTATCATAACTCTCTACGGTCAAGTAGAGTGTAACTATGGTTTCAGATTAATTAAAATAATTTTCTAAGTCTCAGATAAATATATAAACGTCTTTATATAAATTTCCGATATTAGAAAACAGCGAAATGTTGGGGTGTTACAGAGACTGCCCTTTGTTGTTGAATGTTACATAATACAAGTGTGGTAATGTGGGCTACATGTCTTGGAATTGTCCTCAAAGCAATGTCGGGAGAATTCAGAATGCACAACCAGTTCGGAAGAATCAAGGAGCAGGAAGACAAACTCAAACCAAAGGTCAGCAAGGTGGAAGACCTCATGCTATTGGAAAAGTCTTCACCGTGAGAGAATCTGAGTTTTCTCAGTGTCCTGATTTGATACAAGGTAAGCGCTTAATGTTTGGAAAGCTCTTATCTGTTTTATTTGATTTGGGTGCTAGTTATATTGATGGAGTGCATGGATCATTTGCATTTACCTATTTCTTCATTACCTTATGACCTTACTGTTTCTACCCCTACGGGAGAAACTTTGACTATTATTTCGTTTGTCGGAATTGTCCTATTACTTTAGAAATTAGGCAATTTGATGTAGACCTCGTCTGTTTGCCTATGCAGCAGATTGATCTTATCCTAGGCATGGACTGGCTTTCGGCCAATCATGTTATATTAGACTGTTCAAATAAAACCCTTTGTTTTTCGGAGCAATCTGGATTATTGCCTGCCAGTTACAGTAACTCGGAAGATGGACGACTTAGAGATTGCATGGTATTGTTTTCCTTGGAAGCCAAGGAGTCCCTAAGCTGGATGCACGGATGCACTGCCTGTTGTTTGTGAATTTCCAGAAGTTCTTCCGGATCATGTTCCAGGGCTGCCACCTAAGAGAGAGATAGAGTTCATAATGGATCTTGTACCAGCACCAGTTTTATTTGTGAAAAAGAAAGATGGTAGCTCAAGATTGTGTGTAGATTATCGGCAACAAATAAGGTAACAATCAAGAATAAGTATCCGTTGCCAAGAATAGATGATCTGATGGATCAGTTGTGGGGAGCAACTGTGTTTTGTAAGATAGATCTGAGATTAGGATACCATCATATCAGAGTAAAAGAAAAAGATATACCGAATACTGCATTCAGGAGTCGGTATGGTCATTATGAGTATCTGGTTATGCCTTTTGGCGTAACTAATGCGCCTGTTGTATTCATGGATTACATGAATCATCTTCAGACCATATCTTGACAAATTTGCCGTGGTGTTTATTGACGACTTTCTGATCTACTCTCCGAGTAGAGAAGAACATGCAGAGCATCTTCGGATTGTACTTCAAATACTTAAGGACAGACAACTTTATGCCAAGTTGTCTAAGTGTGAATTTTGGTTGGACGAAGTACAATTTCTTGGGCATGTTATAAATAAGGATGGAATAGCTGTAGATCCTGCTAAAGTTTCAGCAGTGGTGAATTGGGAACGCCCTAAGACAGTGAGTGAAGTGAGGAGTTTCCTTAAGTTGCCAGGTTACTACAGAAGGTTTATAGAGGGATTATCGAAGATTGCGTTACCTCTAACGTAATTAATGAGAAAAGGAAAAGTTGAGTGGACAAATGTGTGCGAGGCTAGGTCTCAGGAGAGGATAAGAGTGTGTCTGTTATATGCCATGTAAACTAGTACTTTGTAATAGGATACTGAGCTTGGCCACCTCAGTGTGTTATTGAACTGTACTAGAGACATGGTAGCTGACAGACGAGGACATGGAAATCAAAGGTAGATTCCCTCGGAAGAGGAGTTAATAGTGAAAAGATGGAGGAAGTTGAAATTGAATAAGAGGGATGGAAAGGAATAGTTAAAAGTGAACATAAAAGTTTAAAGTATTTGTTCGATTAGAAAAAGCTTAATATGAGACAACAGAGATGGATAGAATTCATAAAGGATTATGAATTTGATCTTCCATATCATCCTGGGAAAACTAATGTTGTAGCAGATACTTTAAGTTGGAAATCTTTACAAGTATCTGCTATGATGGTTAAAGAATTGGAATTGATCGAACAATTCAGAGACACGACTCTTGGGATAATGGAATTATTCCAGGATAAGATGAGTTTGGAATGGTTACTATTACCAGTGAATTCCTAGACTTATTCTGGAAAAAGCAAGCAGAAGATCAATATCTCCAACAGGTTAATCAGAAAATAGAAGCAGGTGAACCCTTAGAGTTTAAGAGAGGTACTGATGGAATCATAGAGTTTGGAGATAGAATCTATGTGCCAAATGATAGAGAAGTTAAGAATTTAATTTGAGAAGAAGCATACAAAAGCAAATTAAGTTTTCATCCAGGTGCTACGAAGATGTATCCAGATTTGAGGAAAATGTTTTGGTGGCTTGGAATGAAAAAGGAAGTTGCAAAGTATGTCCAATCCTATTTGGTATGTCAAAAGGCAAAGATTGAACATAAAAAGCCAGCAGGATTATTGCAATCTCTGGATGTCCCAGAATGGAAATGGGATAGTATTGCAATGAATTTTGTGTCTGGTTTGCCTAAGACACAAAAGAAGCATGATGCAATCTGGGTAATTATTGATAGATTAACGAAATGTGCTCATTTCTTGCCTATCAATCAAAACAAAAACAAAAAATCTCAATGGAAAGATTAACCTAGTTATATGTTAAGGAAGTAATTAGACTGCATGGAGTGCCAGCAAGTATAGTTTCGGATAAGGATCCGAGATTCACATCAAGATTTTGGCAAAGCTGACACAGTGCATTGGGAACGAAGTTAAGAATGAGTTCAGCTTATCATCCTCAGACTGATGGTCAGTCGGAAAGGACAATTCAGTCACTGGAAGATTTATTAAGAGCATGTGTGTTGGAACATACAGGTAGTTGGGACGAATTTCTTCCATTGATTGAGTTTACATATAACAACAGTTTCCACTCAAGTATTGCATGGAAGAAAATGTAGAACACCTCTCTGTTGGTATGAAACAGGAGAAAATCAATTGATTGGACCCGAGGTGGTACAGTAAACAACGGAAGAAGTTCGGAAGATTCGGGAGAAAATGAAAGCAACAATAGATAGGCAGAAGAGCTACAATGACAAAAGGAGAAGATCTTTGGAATTCCTGGAAGGCGATCATGTTTTTATGAGAGTCACACCGAGGACTGGAATTGGTAGGGCAATAAAATCCAGAGAGCTTACACCTCGTTTTATCGGACCATTTCAAATTCTTCACCGAATTGGTCCAGTTGTCTATCAGATAGCCTTACCACCTAATCTTTCAAATCTTCATGATGTTTTTCATGTATCCCAACTCCGAAAATATTATTCTGATCCATCGCACATCATAGAACCTGAATCAATACAGTTATGAGAAAACTTAGAATATGAGGCATTACCTGTACGAATTGAGGACCGAAGGATAAAAGAATTTCGCGGGAACCAAATTCCTATAGTCAAGGTCATCTAGGATGCAGTTACTGGAGATGCAACGTGGGAGAGACAAGCTGATATGCAACAACAATATCCGCATCTGTTTACAAGAGGTAATTTAATTTAAATTTCGAGGACGAAATTTATTTTAAGGAGGGTAGTAATGTAACACCCGTTTTCTTGATTAAGGAATCAGACAACAATTAAGTTGGCATGAGAGCTTAATTTTGTTCGTTAGGTGTTAATTAGTATGTGTTTAAAATTTGGGGTCAACCGGACTTCAAACGAGTTCAAAACGCGACGAAACGTGTGAATCAGAGTTTCTGGTCAGACTGGTCAACGCGAGTTAGGCCGGGCTCAGGTTTGTTGAGCCGGGCTCAGAAATTAGGCCGGGCGCAACTCAAAGGCGGTGATCTACGCATTTGGGCCGGGCGCAGAAAACATGAGCCGGGCGTAATTGGCTGAGCCGGGCGCAGAAAACTTAGGCCGGGCGTAATCAGTGCTGACTCACCCCCTTTAGCTTTTAAAATGCTAGAAACTTGGAGAAAACTCTCAAATTTTCGAGAGAAAATGAGAGAGATGAAGGGGAGCTCGAAAATGAGAGAGAGAAAGAGGGTTAGAGAGAGAAAGTTAAGCCCAAGGGAAATCCGTCCGTCAGATCACGATTCCGACTTCAAATCTGTGATCAGGGCAACGAGTACTACACATATTGGCTAGTGTTTCTTTGTTACAATTGAGGTAATGCTCAAATCCTTAACTTAGCATTTGTCAATCATTTTCTTGGGTTCTAGCTTGAATCTGAGCTCTTTTTTAGAATCTATAGTAAGATTAGAGTTTATGACATTGCCGGGACTCTGTCCATCTGTTAGGGCAAATTTTGGGAGCATTGAGGGTCCCCTGGGAAGCAAGACAACAGCTGTATAGCTTAGAGGAGGCGTGTAGAGAGCTTGGAAAATTGTACCGGATAAGCCAAGGTGGGGAGAAAGTAACCGACATCGTCGGGGAGGCAAGCATAGAGTCACAGTTATATATATATATATATATATATATATATATATATATATATATATATATATATATATATATATATATATATATATATATATATATATATATATGCATGTATGTAGGGTGCCCCAGACCCTACTAGGATATTGAGTAATCAACAATGGCTAAACCCCACTAAAATAATATTTTAATAATGTCTTGGGTTTAGTTATTGTAGATTTGTCAATATTCGGTTTGAAACTCTAGGTTAGAGAACTGATAATGATTGGGGTTGTTTGCTATGTCTGTTACTGTGATGACTGTTATAACATGCTTGGTTGTGATGATTGATGTGATGGCATGATATTTTATTACTATAATATATTGTTGATGGGAATGACTGATAGTGTGATCTGGTTATATTAAGAGTTGACACCGTGGTAATGCCTTGAGACTGTGGCTTTAAGGCCGGGGATATATTGCCATCCAATCTGAGACTGTGATTTTGAGATTTGGATTGTGAGAGAAGGTTCCGGTGTTAACTTAAGGATGGTTGTTGCATTGCATATTGCCAAGGTGGCGAGCCATATGACAGGAGGTCATACGAGGTTAGTTGTACTCGAGTGCGAGTACGGATTACAGAAGGGTCGGTCTAGGGAGAGACCTTGGGGATGTACGAACTGGACTCGGGAGGCTCACAGTGACCATTAGGTAGCTCCTAGTGCGTCATGTACCCCGGTAGAGCCTAGTTGTCCCGACTTTGCCCTGAGTATCCACGTCTAAGGTTGACTATCCGAGGCGACCCAGATACCTCTGATGGAGCTGAGCTCACAGAGAGATGCACTCTTATGGGTCACGGCGAGCGGAAAAGTTACCTAGACAAACTAACTGACATTCCTTAAGCAGAGAGGCTTGATAAAGGAATGTCTTGGGGTTGAGACCCGGATGAGATATATCGGCCGACATGCATAGGAGTGAGACTCCTTAGAGGAATGATCTGAGTGTGTGACTCTTGAAGATGATTGTGTAGGTGTGACTGAATGAATGATATATGTGACTGTTGATCTATGTGTCCCCATCCCCATTTTGATGACTATGTTATGTTGCTTATCTCCTTTCTTCCTCTATCTTTCTTGTATGTTATCGGTATGGTAGATAAACAACAATGGCAAGATGGGAGCGACAACTTGAAAAGATTACCGGCCACAACGGTATCTACAGAAGATTCCACCACGGGTATAAGTGCGCCGTTAAGGCGAAGGCAAGGGTAGTTCTAGACGCCCACATCACTGATGATGTGGATATGTCGGATGCGTCTGTAGGCGGTGAGACTCTGCGAGATTGTTTTGTATTTTGATGTATTTTGAGAGGTGGGCCGGGTATCTCTAGGACTTCTTCTGTGTCCCTTTGGTTAGTCTGTATATGTTTATACTTTGAGTCTGTATAGATGGTTGTAAGTTGTAATGGTCCCATGGAGGGGACTTGGCGTACTCTGATAGATGTGCTGTATATATTGTATTTATGTGTGGATGACGTCGCTTGCGTAGGTTTAAACTGTTTTAAAATAATTAAAATTTTTATTTTACATATATTTTCGAATGTATTAAACGCGTTAACGTTAATTACGTATCAAGGTTTAATTAATTAGGGTTTTCTTAATGGGACATCGGGGTGTCTCAAGAACCACATAGTGTAAACTCATGAAATAAAGTAGAGAACTTGAAAAAGAAGAATATGAGATTATTACCCTTGAAGCTAGAAATAAAAAGTATGAAGAACTTGAAGCTTGAAAATAAATAAAAATGGAAACTTTAAGTGTTAAAAGTTTGAAGTAAGAATGGAGAAGAAGAAGAAGAAGAAGAAGAAGAAGAAGAAGAAGAAGAAGAAGAAGAAGAGAAGAAGAAGAAGAAGAAGAAGAAGAAGAAGGAAATGGAAGAGATGAAATGAAGTGGGTATTTATAGAGTGAGGGGGGAGAGTGGCGTGAAGAGAGAGGGAAGAGTGAGCTTGGAGAGCAAGTTTGGAGTTAAGGTGTTTGGTTGGAAAAAGTGAAGAAAATGGGTTTTTGATTAGAATATGATATAATTTGAAAAAGTCTAATGATGGCACTTTTTGAGTGTGTTATAACCCTTGTCAATCATATCCCCTCATGTCACTTCACTCCTTTGGTGCTCCCTAATCTGTTCCATTTCGTATTCGGTTGCACTTCCGATCGTAGTTTTTAGACGTTTTCACCCGAACAAAATATTATATTATATTTTCGAATGAAAATTTTCAAAATAACCTAAGTTGGATAATACATGATAAAAACACTAATCGTTTCGTTCACCGATCAAAATTAGGTTTTCTGCTCAGTAAACTTTTACTGTCAATGAAAACGCAGACCAGCTTCCGTCTGAGTTTTCAACCGAAACTTTAACCGTGACTTCATATGGTAGGATAACACAAGAAAATGATTCTAGTCTACTTAAAATCATCCTCTGGATTTTAATAAAAATAAACACATATAATTATGTATTTACTGATAGAAAGACACAGAAATCGGTGCTTGAATTCCAGGAAGGTGATCATGTGTCCTTGAGAGTTACTCCAACGACTGCGGTTGGTAGAGTGATGAAAGCAAGAAAGACATCTATTATCAGGAGATCCGAGTCTTTTCTACCTTGGTGAACAAGTGCAGAATCTTCAATGATGCTTACAGGGCCAGGATCGCAAGCCACGAAACTTCAGAGGTTCAAAGCAGTAAGGATGAAGACCAGAAGGACGAGGCGAGACAATGTTTAACTCCAGTCGGCATGGACTTCAAGCAAAATGGCAAGGGATCACAGTTCTCAGCAGGTGAGCCTAAGGACCGGGATTCTCTTAGACATGTCAGGATGTGGAAAATGTGGAGAAGGTCACTATACCCATCAATGCAAGAAGCCGGGCATCATCTGTTTCAAGGGTGGCAAGTATGGCCACTTCGGATGGAACTGTGAAGGAGGAAAGTCAGAACCACAGAGTGTCAGCAGGAATCAGAATGAGCAGAGGAAGCATGGTGGAGCTGGACCTCTGAGTCCGAGGACTCAACCCAAGGTATGCGCTTAATTGGTGAAAGTTTAACCAGTTAAGTTGATAGAAATTTCGAGGACGAAATTTTTATAAGAGGGGTGGAATTGTAACACACCATTTTTCATAATAAGCTTAATGCATTTATATATGTTATATATATGTTTACATATGCTTTGTTTTTGATGCCTAAGTTCATGTTTGGGAAAGTTTAGCCTGAGAAAGGTTCAACCCTTTTAGACTCCTCGTAACCTGTTTCACCGTTTTGCCTATATCTTGAGTTCTAGATGTCCGATCGAGGTGGTCTTTATGGCCTTGGAAAGCTAAGAGAATTATCTACAAGTTTTATTTTAAGTGTTTTTCCAAAATGGGTCATATAATGGGTCTCGAAAGGCCATCTTTGAGCGCCCCGTGCTCAGAAGTTGAGCACGGCCGTGCTCAACAGGGAGCAAGGCCGTGCTCAGGCATCAGAGTCTATAAATAGAGCAGTTTCATGATGGTTAGGAGCCAAACCCTATTTTGGCACTTTGGACAGTTTTTGTGGGGCAAAAACCTCTTCTCTCTTCCTCCCCTTAAGCCCCTTTAATGCCTTGGTGTTCTTGCTCTATTTTTAGGAGGTCTTGGTTGATCTGTGCCATTCATAGAAGGTAATGGTTCTTTCCCCTTTGGTTTCCTTTTCTTGTTTATGAATTGGGAACTAATTGGTTAACCTTTTGTTTGACCAAGGCTTGGAAAGCTAGTCAAGCTGCTTGAGGGAAACACATTGGTCCTTCGTTTGGGTTGCCAGTTGGCTTTCGTTGGTTGGAATCTTCATACCAGGTATGGGGAGAAGGATAGTGTATATCATAGGCATTGGGGATAGTGTAAGGTAAAGGGGTTCCCATAACCCCTGTTTGTTATGTTTGATGATATGATTAATATGTTAGTTGATTTGCTACGATAATAGGTTTGATTGTTAATATGTTGTCTTACATGCTCATGTTCATAATATGTTCTTGATGGTTATGTTGTTATTGTTAATATGAACATGATGTTGTGTTGTTGGTTATTGGCATGATTATGTTGGATGATTGTTGAGATATGACTGTTGAATATTGGTTGATTCCCGAGGTTGTCGATTATGTTGGTTGAATGGTTGATGCCATGACGGTGACGATGTTATGATTGAGTTGATGAGGATGTGGGATCTGGAAAATATGTTGTTAAAACGGATTAGGATTAATGGACTTAATCATTGAAATAATTGGTTAAAACTTAAGTTAGAACTCTGCCCAGAACAGTACTGTCGTGCACTGAGCATGACCGTGCTGAACAGGGAGCACGACCGTGCTCCCAGTTGAATTCTGGAGAATGGCCGCGCTGTTTAGCACGGCCGTGCAGATGACCACGACCGTACTGAATAGGAAGCACGATCGTGCTTCACTTAAAGGGCAGCACGCCCTTCACGTGTTCAAGCACGACCATGCTGGGGTCTAAGCACGACCGTGCTCACCCCTCCTGGACTGAAACAGAATTAGAGGACTTAAGGGGTTTCAAACCCCATTTCCCCAATGATGATAGATGATACAACTAATCAATGTTATGGATTAGATAACTCGGTTATAATTAATAAAGATGATTAAGAAGATGAGATGGTGAGATAATAAGATGCAAGTCGGTATCCGTTAGGTTACCGCACGTTGAGAAGTTGTACCTTGGTCCTTAAAGGGCCAAAGGGGCCTTGACACCACAGTTTGTGTCTAAGGTGTTGTTAATGTTAAAGTCTTGGGTGCTTATTGGCCCAAGCATGTTGAGTTGAACCTTGGTGCTTATTGGCCAAGGGAGCCTTGACCCCACGGTTTGGGTCTTAGGTTACGTTGACGTTGATGTTGAAAGTCTTGGGAGCTTCATGGCCCGAGCAAGGAGGTGGTTGAGATTGTTTGTTGTTGTGCCATTTGCATATAGCATTGGAGTTGTTGATGGGGGAGGTTCGACATAGGGGAGATCGCCCGAGAATACGGTGATCTGGCCATCCACGGTAGGCTACCCAAGGTTCGGTGACCAAGGTCCCCCGTGATGAGGCATCTACGGTTTGATGCGTTGGCTATCCATGAGGTTCACCCAAGGTTTGGTGAACTGTCGGTGTTGGTGCTTCTATGGCCAATACAGATATGTAACTCCAAAGTCGTTCATCCTGAGTTAGTTGGATCCACATGCATAGATGGAGTAGTGGAGTAGTTGATGCATTGCACCGCATAGCATACTTGGTTGATATAATATTGTGGATGTTGATATATGTTTTGGATGCAAGCTTATGATGATGCCATATTGTATGTTTACCTTATTTCCTATTTCCATGTCGTATATGTTTACATGATTCTTACTCCCTGTTGTTTGTTTGTTTGTTTGGCCTGATTGGCACCTTGCAGAGAATGGCTAGCAGTCAAGAGAGGAGTGACTCTGAGGAGCCACCACTCATAGTTAGGGTTTTTCCCTTTCAGTTAGTTTGTTAGTTTCAGTTGTATTCCAAGGATTTTATTCCGGAACGGTTATACCAGCTCTGCATGTGACATCGGGGTTGGGTTGTGTTGTTTATCTTTGTTATGTTTTAATTGTTTTAAACATGTTTTAATTTCCGCGTTGTGGACTAGTGCATGTGGGACCTTTCTACCCATGAACCTTTTTATTAAAGGACGTATGTTTTATGTTTTATCTTTATCTTTTATGCTTTATAACATGCGGGGTAGTTGGGTGTCACATTTAGTGGTATTAGAGCAGTTCGGCCCTGTCCGGACGTGGTATGAGTTTGTTGTGAGTCTGTTGTGTGCTCTTGTTTGAATTGTCTATATTTATATAGACAATGTTACATGATACTAAGTGCCTATAGTTCCGTTTTGGCTCGACTTACTGCATTTGGTGGTTTGTCTTGAACGATCCAAGAAGCCTGCAAGTGCTTCTTGTGCTTAGGAAGGCGGTTCAATTTCCTTTTGATAATAAGAACTCTATAGCTGATCTTGTGCGCTTACCTTTTAAAAACTGCTCGATGTTATCCTTTGAATGAACTGGTTATCTTCCAACCATGTTCCCTTCGATTGCTTCGATAAAACCATAGTTCTTGGAACTCCTGTGGAATCTAAAGATCCGAGATTTCCCTCTGCCGATCAAGTTAAGGCTCTTAGGAAAGAAAAGGCCCAAGTCTACATAATGTTGTCTTCCCTGGAAGTAGAGAGCAACCTGATGTTGGAAATGTTCCAATAGTAAGAGAATTCCCTGAAGTTTTCCTGTGGATGTTCTTGAGTTGCACCCTGAGAAGATGATGAGTTACCATAGACTTAGTGACAGAACAGGACCCGTATCCATAACACCTTATAAAATATCTCCTCTAGAACAAGCTGAGTTGAGGGAACAGTTGGAGGAACTGGTTCAGGAACAGTTCTTTAGGGCCTAGCGTGTCCCCATGAGAGCGCCAGTGTTGTCGGGAATAAGAAGGATGGTAGCATGAGGTTGTGTGTCAACTATCGGCAGCTCAACAAGGTGACCATAAAGAATCGGTATTCCCCTAGGATTGATGATCTCATGGACCAGTTGATGGGTGCTTGCGTCTTTTCTAAGATAGATTTGAGGTCAGGGTACCCTCAGATTCGGGTTAAGTCTGAGGACATATCGAAGACATCCTTTAGAACGTGATATGGTCACTATGAGTACTTGGTTATGCCCTTTGGCGTGACCAATGCTCCTGCAGTCTTCATGGACTACATGAACAAGACCCTCCACCCTTACTTGGATAAGTTTGTGGTGGTGTTCATAGATGACATCTTAGTGTACTCCAAGAGCAAGGAGGAACATGAGGAACACCTGCGGGTTGTCTTGCAGACCCTTAAGGAAAAGCAGTTATATGCTAAGTTGTCTAAGTGTGAGTTCTGGTTAGAGGAAGTGAGCTTTTAAGGTCATGTCATCTCTAAGGGTGGCATAGCAGTGGACCCAGCTAAGGTAGAGACGGTGCTCCAGTGGGAAGCGCCGAAGTCTGTAACCAATAATAGGAGTTTCTTGGTGGTTGCAGTAAGAGGGATCTTTAATAGAGACGAGAGGGCAATTATGTTGCGTGGACATAGTTGCACTCGAGCCCTTGTCGAAGACCCTAGTAGAGAGAGATTGACTCATGGAATTATTATTGCTTATGTCACTGTGCTGGACAAGTAGGAGGGACTGATCACCCCAATTACTCGTCACCGGTAGGTGAAGTAATGATAATCGTTGTAAACTTTATGACAGTGAGGTTAGTGGCCTTAGTCGCTTAGACACGAACCGAGTAGAGACTAGTCGCTTAGAAAGTAGACTTATAGTGGCCGATGCCTTAAGTAGGAAACCTTGCATGTCTCCGCTTTGATGGTTAGGGAGATAGATCTGATTAAGGAGTTTAGAGACCTTAGCCTAGCTTGTGAGTTTACCCCTAAGAGTACTAGGCTTGGAACCTTGAAGGTTACCAACAACTTGATGGATAAGATTGGAGGGGACCAGAAGTTAGATGAGTTTCTCTTAGACCAGAGCGTTGCTTGCTCATGGTTGAAACCTTAGTTTAAGGAAGGAAGTGTGGGTCTATGAGGTTTAAAGATAGGGTTTGTGTACCGGATGTTCCTGAGCTTAGGAAGTTGATCCTTGAGGCAGGACATAGAAGTGGGTTGTTGTGGATAGATTGACTAAGTCTGCCTATTTCATTCCGATGAATATGGAATATCCATTGGAGAAGTTAGCCAAGCTATACATCAAAGAGATAGTCAGACTTCATGGTGTACCCTCTAGCATAGTATCGGATAGAGACCCAAGGTTTGCCTCTAGGTTCTGGGAGAGTTTGCAACAGGTTTTAAGGACAAAACTTAGGCTTAGTTCATCTTACCACCCACAGACTGATGGGCAGTCTGAGAGGACCATCCAGTCCTTAGAGGACTTATTGAGAGCTTGTGTGCTTAAACAGTCTGGTAGTTGGGACAAGTTTTTGCCCCTGCTAGAGTTCACCTACAACAACAACTTCCATTCCAGTATTGGGATGACACCTTATGAGACTCTGGATGGGAGGAGATGTAGGACGCCCTTGTGTTAGAATGAACCTGGTGACAGTGTGGTGCTAGGATCTGAGGTAGTGCAAGAAACAACAGAAAAGTGCGGATGATTCAGGGAAAGTTGAAAGTGGCACAAAGTGAGCAAAAGAGCTACCATGACAAAAGGAGGAAGGCGCTCGAATTCCAGGAAGGTGATCATGTGTCCTTGAGAGTTACTCCAACGACTGCGGTTGGTAGAGTGATGAAAGCAAGAAAGACATCTATTATTAGGAGATCCAAGTCTTTTCTACCTTGGTGAACAAGTGCAGAAGCTTCAATGATGCTTATAGGGCCAGGATCGCAAGCCACGAAACTTCAGAGGTTCAAAGCAGTAAGGATGAAGACTAGAAGGACGAGGCGAGACAATGTCTAACTCCAGTCGGCATGGACTTCAAGCAAAATGGCAAGGGATCACAGTTCTCAGTAGGTGAGCCAAAGGACCGGGATTCTCTTAGACATGTCAAGATGTGGAAAATGTGGAGAAGGTCACTATACACATCAATGCAAGAAGCCGGACATCATCTGTTTCAAGGGTGGCAAGTATGGCCACTTCGGATGGAACTGTGAAGGAGGAAAGTCAGAACCATAGAGTGCCAGCAGGAATCAAAATGTGCAGAGGAAGCATGGTGGAGCTGGACCTCCGAGTTTGTGGACTCAACCCAAGGTATGCGCTTAATTGGTGAAAGTTTAACCAGTTAAGGTGATAGAAATTTCGAGGACGAAATTTTTATAAGGGGGGTGGAATTGTAACACCCCATTTTTCATAATAAGCTTAATGAATTTATATATGTTATATATATGCTTACATATGCTTGTTAGGTTTGTTTTTGATGCCTAAGTTCATGTTTGGGAAAGTTTAGCCTGAGAAAGGTTCAACCCTTTTAGACTGCTCGTAACCTGTTTCATCGTTTTGGCTATATCTTGAGTTCTAGATGTCCATCGAGGTGATCTTTATGGCGTTGGAAAGCTAAGAGAATTATATACAAGTTTTATTTTAAGTGTTTTTCCAAAATCAGTCATATAGGGGGGGTCTCGAAAGGCCATCTTGTAGGGGCCCGTGTTCAGAAGTTGAGCACGGCCGTGCTCAACAGGGAGCAAGGCCGTGCTCAGGCATCAGAGTCTATAAATAGAGCAGTTTCGTGAGGGTTACGAGCCAAACCCTATTTTGGCACTTTGGGCAGCTTTTTTGGGGCAAAAACCTCTTCTCTCTTCCTCCCCTTAAGCCCCCTTGATGCCTTGGTGTTCTTGCTCTATTTTTGGTAGGTCTTGGTTGATCTGTGCCATTCATAGAAGGTAATGGTTCTTCCCCCTTTGGTTTCCTTTTCTTGTTTATGAATTGGGAACTAATTGGTTAACCTTTTATTTGACCAAGGCTTGGAAAGCTAGTCAAGCTGCTTGAGGGAAACACATTGGTCCTTCGTTTGGGTTGCTAGTTGGCTTTCGTTGGTTGGAATCTTCATACCAGGTATGGGAAGAAGGGTACTGTATATCATAGGCATTGGGGATAGTGTAAGGTAAAGGGGTTCCCATAACCCCTGTTTGTTATGTTTGATGATATGATTAATATGTTGGTTGATTTGCTATGATAATAGGTTTCATTGTTAATATGTTGTTTTACATGCTCATGTTCAAAATATGTTCTTGATGGTTATGTTGTTATTGTTAATATGAACATGATGTTGTGTTGTTGGTTATTGGCATGATTATGTTGGATGATTATTGAGATATGACTGTTGAATATTGGTTGATTCCTGAGGTTGTCGATTATGTTGGTTGAATGGTTGATGCCATGACTATGACGATGTTATGATTGAGTTGATGAGGATGTGGGATCTGGAAAATATGTTGTTAAAATGGATTAGGATTAATGGACTTAATCATTGAAATAATTGGTTAAAACTTAAGTTAGAACTCTGCCCAGAACAGTATTGCCGTGCATTGAGCACGACCGTGCTGAACAGGGAGCACGACCGTGCTCCCAGTTGAATTCTAGAGAATGGCCGCGCTGTTTAGCACGGCCGTGCAGGGCAAAGAAAACGACCGTGCAGATGAGCACGACCGTGCTGAATAGGAAGCACGACCGTGCTTCACTTAAAGGGCAGCACGCCCTTCACGTGTTCAAGCACGACCATGCTGGGGTCTAAGCACGACCGTGCTCACCCCTCCTGGACTGAAACAGAATTAAAGGACTTAAGGGGTTTCAAACCACATTTCCCCAATGATGATAGATGATACAACTAATCAATGTTATGGATTAGATAACTCGGTTATAATTAATAAAGATGATTAAGAAGATGAGATGGTGAGATAATAAGATGCAAGTCGGTATCCTTTAGGTTACCGCACGTTGACAAGTTGTACCTTGGTCCTTAAAGGGCCAAGGGGGCCTTGACACAGCAGTTTGGGTCTAAGGTGTTGTTAATGTTAAAGTCTTGGGTGCTTATTGGCCCAAGCATGTTGAATTGAACCTTGGTGCTTATTGGCCAAGGGAGCCTTGACCCCACGGTTTGGGTCTTAGGTTACGTTGACGTTGATGTTGAAAGTCTTGGGAGCTTCATGGCCCGAGCAAGGAGGTGGTTGTGATTGTTTGTTGTTGTGCCATTTGCATATAGCATTGGTGTTGTTGATGGGGGAGGTTCGACATAGGGGAGATCGCCCGAGAGTTCGGTGATCTGGTCATCCACGGTAGGTCACCCAAGGTTTGGTGACCGAGGCCCCCAGTGATGAGGCATCCACGGTTTGATGCGTTGGCTATCCATGGGGTTCACCCAAGGTTTGATGAACTGCCGGTGTTGGTGCTTCTATGGCTAATACGAATATGTAACTCCAAAGTCGTTCATCCTGAGTTAGTTGGATCCACATGCATAGATGGAGTAGTGGAGTAGTTGATGCATTGCACCGCATAGCATATTTGGTTGATATAATATTGTGGATGTTGATGTATGTTGTGGATGCAAGCTTATGATGATGCCATGTTGTATGTTTACCTTATTTCCTATTTCCATGCCGTATATGTTTACATGATTCTTACTCCCTGTTGTTTGTTTGTTTGTTTGGCCTGATCGTACCTTGCAGAGAATGGCTAGCAGTCAGGAAAGGAGTGACTCTGAGGAGCCACCACTCATAGTTAGGGTTTTTCCCTTTCAATTAGTTTGTTAGTTTCAGTTGTATTCCGAGGATTTTATTCCGGAACGGTTATACCAGCTCTGTATGTGACATCGGGGTTGGGTTGTGTTGTTTATCTTTGTTATGTTTTAATTGTTTTAAACATGTTTTAATTTCCGCGTTGTGAACTAGTTCATGTGGGACCTTTCTGCCCATGAACCTTTTTATTAAAGGACGTATGTTTTATATTTTATCTTTATCTTTTATGCTTTATAACATGTGGGGGGGTAGTTGGGTGTCACATGTTACAACTTACACCCTCTATTCTTTTTCTTTGGTGTTTTAAAATTTTACACTTAAATAAAAAATCATTAATTTGTTTACATTTGTATCAAAATACCCTTATTTCTATCATTAATTATTTACAAATTTCAACTATATTTACTCTATACTCCACTAGCGATTTATGTACCTTGAAAAGAAGGTGCACATTTTATTTTGTCAAAAAACGGTGCATCGGGTAAATGTGTCACTTTTGTTTTGGAACATGCAGCATTTATGACTTAATTTAAGTAGGAAAGATTTTGTGTATTTTCAAGGCATTTCAATTTAATTCTATTATAGGAGTATATATGGGGGGGAAAATTGTCAAATATATCTTGGGTTTATAAAACACCCATTGTTTTGAAACAAAAACAAATAGCTAAAATTACCAAACAAAAATAACGAAGTGAGTACTATTTACCAGCAGCAGTTTCTGTTAGATGACAATTCTATCTAGGATTTAATCAATCATAATCCTATAGTACTTATTATTATAGGGTAAAATTACATCCCTTTTTGGTCGATAACGGTCGTTGATGACAGGGAAAAAAAATACTTTCATAGTATATATATTTAGAAGTAAAGTTGCATGAAACTTACAATTTAAACAAAAAAAATTCATCTGCAAAAAAATATAAAAGTTTAAACTTTAGGAGATATAATTTATTAAAAATTTGAAGTTAGAAAAGATAAATTGTACTTAGTGTACTCATGATTTTATTTCGATACCACCACTCTACAAAGAAAAATAATCAAAATAATGCTAGAAGATTTCTGTGACACCCTTCTATCCCATACGTTATAAGGCATTTAATATAAAACAAATAAATGAAAAACATTCATTTACTGAATAATATAGAATATTGTCCATGGGTAGAAAAGTCTCACATGAACCAGTTCACAACGTGGAATTAAAATAAGTTTTAAACCATTTAAACATAACAAAGAATTAAACATATCCCAACCCCGATGTCACATACAGAGCTGGTATAACTGTTCCGGAATAAAATTCACGGAATTACAACTGAAAACTACAAACTAACTGAACAAGAAACTAGCCCTAACTATTGAGTGGCAGCTCCTCAGAGTCACTCCTCTCCGGGCTGCTCGTCATCCTCTGCAAGGTGCCAATCAGGCCAAACACAAACAAACAAACAGATATAGGGAGTAAGAATCATGTAAACATAATAGCAAGGAAGTAGGAAATAAAGTAAACAACAAGCATAGCAATATCTCATCAACATCAACATCATCATCATCATTATGCTATGCAGTGCAATTCAGTCCTACTCCGCTAAACCAACAATGCATGTGGATCCACTAAACTCGGGATGGACGACTTCAGAGTTAAATATCCACATTGAGAATTTACTCAACGTCGGAGAATCTACTCCTTGGATAGCCAACGCATCAAACCAACGAATGCCTCATCACGGGGGCGCTAGGAGAATCTACTCCAAGCGTGGCTGGCCAGATCGCCGTACTCTAAGACGACCTCCCTTATGTCAAACATCCCTAAACAACAACTCCGATACAATGCATATGCAACACAACAACAACGGCAACGCCACCTCCATAACTCCAACGGAATCAACCGAAGATAACAGTGGAATCGACCGCAACAACTTACCTCGCGGAATCTACCTGAGGACTTTAGCGGAATCAACTGCAGCACCTGGGGCAGACTCTTGGCCACCAAGGTACAAAAACAACACCTTAGACCCAAACCACGGGATCAAGGCTTCCTTGGCCAAGAAGCACCAAGACACAGCTCACCAACTTGCGGTACCTAATGGGTACCGACTTATCAACTCGACACCTCACCATCTCATCAACTTAGTCATCTTTGGTGAACATTAGCCAAGTTATCTAATCTTTATCATTAATCAACTCATCATTATTGGGGAATGGGGTTTGAAACCCCTTAAGTTCTTTAATTTTAATTCTGTCCAGTAGGGGTGAGCACAGTCGTGCTTAAACCCCAGCACGGTCGTGCTTAAGCACGTGAGGGCGTGCTGCCCTTTAAGTGAAGCACGGTCATGCTTCCTATTGAGCACGGTCATGCTCTTCGTCCTGCACGGCCCTGCTGAACAGCACGACCATTTTCCAGAATTCAACTGAGAGCACGGTCGTGCTCCTTGTTCAACACAGTCGTGCTCATCGCGCGACAGTGCTGTTCTGGGCAGGAATAGTAACCAATTTTAGCCAAAATTAGGGATTCATCCAATTAAAATCCTAAGTCAGTTCTTAATACATTTTAAGGATTAAACATCAACATTATTACCAGCATCAATTCAACATTGGCATCAACTCAATAATATCATCCTGTTCATGGCCATCACAACAACATAAACACAAACCAAACCTTACGAACATAGGCATAACATATTAAAATCATTAACATGTTATCAGGATAATTAACAATCAATCATATAAACGAATATTCAAACAAGCTGGGGTTATGGGAACCCTTTTACTTTACTCTAACCCCGAGCCTATGATTACACTACCCTTCTCCCCATACCTGGATTGAAGGTAACTCTCTAACAGCGTCCTAAACAGCAACCGGTTCCTCCCCTAAGGCGGCTCAACCTCAAAAAATACCTTAAACAGTTGAAATACAATTTTATTAGTTTCCCAATCACAAAAATGAAAGGAAACCAACGAAAAGGGACGGAACATTACCTATATATGAAGTACAGACGAAACCACGTTTCCCTCGGGTCTCCAATACTCATGAACCACACTGAATATGAAGGAAAAATGGAAAAAGACGTAGCAGCCGCACTAGGGTTTTAGCCACCAAAATATAGAGTGTACGGTGCAACCCTCGAGTCTGCACAACATATATAAGCTGCGCTCAGAGCACGGTTGTGCTCCTCACCAAGAACAGTCGTGTTGGACTTAGCGTCAGCGAGACGTGGTCCGCACTTGAGCACGGACGTGCTCACTGTTGAGCACGGTCATGCTCAACTTAAACTTGGTAACACGCTTCAGACGTTGAGCATGGGTGTGCTGGCTAATGAGCACGGGCGTGCTCATGTACCAAAAAGGGACTTTTAAGCCAAAAATCTCACGAAGCCCTCAACCAAAACAGCTTTGTAAAACACTTCCGAAAAACAGGGTGTTACAATTTCTAGTTGCTTATTAATAATATAAGGGCCTATTAGTCCTACAATTTATTACTCAAGCTCTAATGACTTTATACTACAAGAAGTTACATTATAAATTGGTTCTTGCTAATTAGTATTCTTAAAATCTTTATTGGAAAATGTAGCTTTTAAATGTTCAATGATTTTTTTTTTGTTATCATGTTATAGATGTGAAGCATCCATTGGTCTCGTCGATGATTAATTTCTGTCGGGTACTTGACTGGCCACCTTTAATGGGATCTCTCCTCTTAACCATATTTTTTTTTCCATTCACAAAGCTCACACCCGAGACATTGCTTAAGAGATCTAAGCCCAATACCACTCGGATCAACATAATGTTGGTAAATGTTCGATTTGAACACCCCACTTATTAACATAATTTTTCTATATTTAATTCCTTAACCACAACAATTAAGACACTAGTTAGTTTTGTCAAAAAAAAAAAAAAAACAGTAGTTAGCCTTGTAAATTCGAGTGGTTTATTATATTCACTTTATTTATTGGTCACATAGCCTGTTTTAAGAGCATATTCTCTTTAAACCATCTAAAGTTGATCGTCCATATTTATTCGTTTCCAGACAAATAAATAAATTGCTTGGATTTCAAGCAAACACTAATTTGTCGAACAAGTTTTCTAGCATCTAGACCTGGCAGCGTACCTATAAATTCCTTGTGTATCATAAAGTTCTTCTCATACAAAACCCTTCCAAGATCTATTTTTTCTGAAGTTCTTGGTTTTCATACTGTGTCATCATCAATGGACAAGGTGCTAGGTGGAGCTATTGGGGGGAAGAGGCTGAGGCCCAAGACCAAGATAGTTTGCACGTTAGGACCATCAAGTAGGTCAGTGGAGATGCTGGAGAAGCTTCTGAAGGCAGGGATGAACGTGGCTCGCTTCAACTTCTCTCATGGTTCTCATTCTTACCACCAGGAGACCCTTGATAATCTCAGGACTGCAATGAATAACACTGGCATTCTATGTGCTGTCATGTTGGATACCAAGGTAAGGTTTAGATTTTGCATCACTCACTTCCTTATGTCCCTTTTTATTTTTATAGTAAGGGGGTGCTTGTTTAACCTTTATTTATAAAAAAAAAAAAATCTTAATTTAAAAAATCATTTCTGACTTGCAAAAAATAGATTATATCAATAATCGATTATATGTATAATTGATTATTGTGAATCGATTATAATTCTATTTTTGTTTGGATATGTTTACTGAAAAACGATTTTAAGATAATCTATTTCATTTTGATGCTGTAAAAAAATTACTTATATATAGTAATTTTTTTAAAAAGGTATGAAATTGTTTGTATAGAATAATAATATATGTTTGATAGTTAATTATATAGAGATAAAATGGAAAAATATGATTGGTTTTAAAATAATCAAAAATCTTTTTTTGAACAAGTTTCAAACTTTTATATTTTGTATAAGTCACTTTTTTTTTATTAAAAAAAAAAAAAGCTTTTTGATACTTTAAGTTAATTTATCAAATATATAAGATTAATTTCAAAACATTTTTACGAAAACCATCTATTCCAAACATTGCCAAAACACTTCTAAAAAGTTGAAAAACACTTATATGAAAAGTTATAACTTTTCTAAAGAAAGCTCCTAATTTACTTAAAACACGACTTTTACTAAAAAGTGTTTTCTATAATACAAAATGAATTCTGATTCATCTAAAAGTTATACAACAAAAATCACATTTTTCACTTTTTTTAAAGCTAAAACGATCCCTTAGTCGCGTTGGTTAATCAAATTCTTTCTCTTTTTAATGCTATTTTCAAGATATCTTCTTGTGGGTATGCGTCTTGTACACCTCATGTTCCTACAATTTATGGTTTACTCTGTTGTCTATCTTTTGGCATGAATTTTAATTGGGTTTTTAGTTTAATTACTCACTAATGATATACTTCAAAAAAGAAAGGACTTTAGAATATGATTTTGTATTGTATACACTTGTCCAATGTCTATCATCTTCTCAATATGCATAGTTAACAAATAGTGAACGTCTCTTTCCTTGGAGACCCTTCAATTGGAAGTGTTTGATGCTACTAGTGATGCTTATTTGAGAATGATAGATATGCATAGTTCACAAAATAGTGAACTTTTCTTTCCTTGGAGACTCTTGAATTGAAAGTGTTTGATGCTACTAGTGATGCTTATTTGAGAATGATAGATATGTATAGTTCACAAATTAGTGAACTTTTCTTTCCTTGGAAACTCTTGAATTGAAAGTGTTTGATGCTACTAGTGTTTATGTTGGAAATATTACAGGGTCCAGAGATCAGAACAGGGTTTCTGAAAGATGGGAAGCCCATACAAATCCACAGAGGACAAGAAATTACAATAACAACTGATTATAGCATAAAAGGGGATGAGAACATGATCAGTATGAGCTACAAAAAACTGGCTCACCATTTGAATCCAAGGAGTAGTGTTCTGTGTGCTGATGGGACAATTAGTTTCACTGTCCTGGAATGTGACAAGAAAAATAGCTTGGTTCGATGTCGATGTGAAAACTCTGCAGTTCTGGGTGAGAGAAAGAATGTTAACCTTCCTGGTGTTGTTGTTGATCTTCCAACCTTGACAGACAAGGACAAAGAGGACATTATGGAGTGGGGTATTCCAAATAACATTGACATGATTGCTCTATCTTTTGTTAGAAAAGGTTCAGACCTTGTGGAGGTCAGAAACCTACTTGGGAAGCATGCAAAAAGTATACTTCTCATGTCCAAGGTATCCTTATTGTCAAGTATTTAAACAAAATTTCAAATTTTATTCTTTAGAGTTGCAAAATAAATGCTACATTGATTAATACCCTGGCTTGTACTTATTTGTCTTCGGATGAAGATTTGCTACTCATTTTGGTGTATCACAACCCTGTCTCCACCAATAATATTTGTATTTGTCTTCTTGTTATTGCCAGGTTGAAAATCAAGAGGGCATTGTCAATTTTGATGAAATACTTGCAAATTCAGATGCATTTATGGTGGCAAGAGGTGACTTGGGAATGGAAATCCCAATTGAAAAGATCTTTCTTGCTCAGAAAGTTATGATACTCAAGTCAAATATACAAGGAAAGCCTGTGGTGACTGCCACCCAGATGTTGGAGTCCATGATCAAATCTCCCCGGCCTACTCGTGCCGAAGCCACCGATGTTGCCAATGCAGTTCTTGATGGCACAGACTGTGTGATGCTTAGTGGGGAAACTGCTGCAGGAGCTTATCCAGACATTGCTGTTCAAACCATGGCTAGAATATGTGTTCAAGCAGAGAGTTTTATTAACTATGGTGAATTATTCAAAAGAAAGATGGAAACGGCTCCAACTCCAATGAGTCCATTAGAGAGTATGGCTTCTACTGCGGTTAGGACCGCGAATTGCATCAATGCTGCTCTAATCTTAGTTCTAACTAGAGGTGGAACCACAGCAAAGCTGGTGTCAAAGTATAGACCCAGCATTCCAATTCTGTCTGTGATAGTCCCTGAGATAACCACAGATTCTTTTGAATGGTCCTGCAGTGAGGAGACCCCAGCAAGGCATAGCCTTATTTTCCGTGGCCTAATACCTGTTTTGAGCACAGGGTCATATGGAGCTTCCCAGATTGAATCAACAGAAGAAACCGTAGAGTTTGCTCTTGGTTATGCAAAGAAAATTGAACTGTGCAAGCCTGGAGACTGTGTTGTGGCATTGCACCGAGTTGAATCTGGTACTGTGATCAAGATATTGGATGTTAACTGAAGACACAAGACTAGGACCAATGCCTTGTTTTCTTTTCGAATTTTGCATCTTCTAGTTTTTAGGCTTTTTTTTACCCTTTTGCTCACTCAAGCTTTATTAAAAAATGTTTGTCCTATTTCTGACTTGATTAAAGATGATCCCTTATGGGAATTAAATACTGGTACCATTTTCATTTTTTCATAGGTTGGAAATTAAAAAGACTGCACACAATTTGAGTAGCTCAAAATTAGTTCTGGATTTTTATAAATATTAAAAAATATATACATATTTTTTTCTTAGGTTACAAAAGATGTTTACATATTTGAATGGAAAAAGAAAGTCAGACTATGCAATCTAAAACATATATACAAATGTACAATTTGGGGTGATAGGTTTAGATTTAGCTGTTGGTCCTGGTGAGGCTGAGAGACACTAAAATTCCAACAAAGTATTGATCAAGGAGAAGGAAGAAAATTATTAAATGACTGCAGCCTTGGGAACCAAGTTCTTCTTCTATTTCTTGTTCTCTCTTCTCTAGCTCTGACTAGCTCACTGCTCTGATTGACTTCATTTCCAATTTCCAGATTGGCTTCAACAGTTGAATCCTCGGATGGCATCTGAAACCTGCAAACCGGACAAGTACTATGGAGTTTTAGCCATGAGATAATGCAGTCAGTGTGGAATTTATGCTGACATGGCATCTCCTTGGCTTCACTCCCAACCTCAAGATCCTCCAAACACACTGTGCACTGCAACTTTTCCTCACTAGTCACACAAGGCAATGCTTCAATTGCTGCTTTCTGTGCTGGAGGGTTTACACTTGCATATCCACTGGGGCTATTCTGTGCCAAATGCTGCAGTAACAAATCCAAACCAGATCCTACCAGAAAGTCACTTAAGGAGCCAACACCAACAGCATTCTCATTTGGGCTACTTGTGTGGTTCAAGTTAGGACCTCTCAGAATCAAGGCACTTTCATTGAATGGATCAATAACAAGGATACTTCTATCTATGTTCCTATTGTTTTCTGGGTTCTCTGATTCAGACACCATCCTAAAATGGAGGCCCCGGAAGAGATGCGTCGCGAAAGTTGAGGTTCTTCTCCTTCTCCGGGAAAGTACAAGTTCATTCTCCCTCTCTTGTTCAACCTCTTCCTCCCTTATTGAGCTGCTGCTTTCTTGGGAAGAAATGCTTGCTAGAGAAGGTATCATAGCACCCATCAAGCCTAGAAAGATTGGAGCATAAAGTGAGAACACCCAGGTTGACCTTAAGTCATTACCATCATTCTGGTCCCTTAGGCTGTCCATTACCTCAGCAAACTGTGTCTCACAAATTGGACATTTGTTCTCAGCTTCAGTCATTGGGTTCACCATTTTAGAGCATATGTTGCACCAGTACACACCCTCCATATCATTCTCCATCTCCCTTTTTGAACATTACTTCTTGAAATCCTACTTTTTTTTGTCTATTTAAATGGGAAACAATAATAGAAAATCAACAGAATTTCAAAACCTTAGGAAAGAAATCTCATTAAGCAGATTTTGTAACGTTCTCTAACTACCATAAATTATTTTCAGAAACCCCGTTATAGCAAAGTTAGAGCATAATCCAATGAACAGAAAAACAAACCATCATTGCAACCGGAGGTCATGTAGCATGTAGAGCAGGAGAATCTGAAAGGTACATGTTAAGAAAAAAGAAATTATCAAATTTTGAGTTAAGATTGTATGTGATAGCCCAATAGCTCATACTAGCTATAGAAAGAGAAGTAGCATCACAATCAAAAGAGAATTGGCTATCAAAATATAAATATAACGTTGATTCATACCATTTTGAATAGTGCAAGTGGATAGAGAAAAAACATTCAATGCTCTAACACCCTCTTATATACCTCCTGCAAATGTTCTTTTATAGTTTTGGTTTTTTTTTGGCTTGTAGGTTTCCACCAATCACTTTATGCTCTATTATGGCTTTCAAAGGTTAAATTTGAATGCAGCTTTTGCTTCCTTTGCTTTTATTACGTAAATGAATGGTAAATTGCAACATACTCATTTTAGCTAAGATTACAACACCAGATAAAGCCTCAACAAATTTAATTTCCATCGCAACATATTGATCCGAATTTGGAGTTTTCTAAAGTTATGACAACGAATTTTGGATAAAATTTCATCCACGTGTGTGGCACCCCAGTCAGGGTTCATACGAAGGATTGATTTTTAATATCCTAAACCGCTTATAAAAAAAAAAAAAAAAAAAAATCCTAAACCCTATTTCGACGGATTTAGAAAATCTACCGTAGTAACGGGGTATATGCATTTTTTTTAAGGCTTAGGATCTAGATTGTGGGACAAAGAGGAGCCACCTAATGGGGGTAGCAGGAGAAGGGTGATGAACGAGAGAAAGGAAATTGTGACCAGGGAGGGCAATGTGTAAGGTCCAGGAAGGGTGTTATACTACATGTCCTAATATCCACATTTTAAAAAAAAAAAAAATTTGCCCCTAACAACTTTAATACTTGTACCATGAGATACCCTAATGTCCCATTAAAGAAAACTCTAATTAACTAAACTTTAATATGTTATTAATGTTAACACGTTTTATTGCAGACAAAAATATTATAATAAAACTGTAAAGAAATAAAACCTTTAAAACATGCACTACAGTAAATACCTAGATATACACATAATATATACATAAATCTATCCAAGAGCGTTTGGATGAGATGTCATGAATCTCTTCCAGCTTAACCAAAGGTCTTGAGTTCGAATCATGACCCTGGGAATGCAACATCGTTAAACTCTTGAGGGAGAGCTTTGCCGCCCTTGTGGTCCTAACCGGCTCGAGAGATTAGTCATCGCAGTTGCGCGCGGAGGATGCCCTGGAAACTAAAAAAAAATAATATATACATAAATCCGTCAGAGTACGCAGTGTAACACCCCGCTTTTTGTTAAGTGCTTTTCTAAAGGCTTCTTTGGTTGTTTAAGCTGTTTTGGTTAAGGGCTAAGTGGATTTTGGCTTAAAAGTCCCTTTCTAGCGCATGAGCACGCCCATGCTCATTAGCCAGCACGCCCGTGCTTAAAGTCAGCAGCGTGTTTCTGATTTTAAGTTGAGCACGCCCGTGCTCAACAGTGAGCACGCCCGTGCTCAACAGTGAGCACGCCCGTGCTCAATGTGCGGACCGCGTCTCGCTGACGCTAAGTCCAGCACGACCGTGCTCAAGGGGGAGCACGACCGTGCTCAAGTTCAGACTATTTATGTTTGCACAGAGACGGAGGGTTTACGTGAAAAACCCTATTTTAGTAGTTGCTGCCACCCTAGTGCGGCTGCTACTGCTTCATTCCCTAACTCTCTCATATTCAGTGCATTCGTTGAGTATTGGAGACCTTTGCGAACTGTTCTTTCATCTATGCCAATCAAGTTTAGGTAACGGTCCTTTTCCCTCTTTGGTTTCCTTTCGTTTTTGGTTGGGAAACAGATCTGTTGTGTTTCTGTTTGACCAAGGCTTGGAGGATTGACTGAGCCGCTTTGGGAACCGTGACCAGTTTGATCGTTAGAGCAACCTTCAATCCAGGTATGGGGAGAAGGGTAGTGTTTACATGAGGCACTGGGGGTAGTGTAAGGTAAAGGGGTTCCCATAACCCGGTATTGTCAATTTGCATGCCTATATGATAATTGATGACTATATGGTAATTTGTTCTAGCCGTTTGGTGTTTATGTTGTATGCTTCATGCTCATGTTCATGATATGTTCTTGATGTTTATGATGGTTGCCTTATGAGTATGATAGTATGATGATCATTGTTGTTAACATGATGTTGATTGGCTGATGTGGATGTTGAGTTATGATGATGTGTTTTAAACCTAAAATATGCTGATAACTGACCTAGGAATTAATGGAGTTTAAACCCTAATACTTGGTTAAGAAACTGTGTTTGAACTCTAACCAAAACAGTACTTTCGTGCATTGAGCACGGCCGTGCTGAACAAGGAGCATGCCCGTGCTCCCAGTTCGAATTCTGGAAAACGGTCGCGCATTAAGCACGACCGTGCAGCAGAGGAGCACGATCATGCAGCTGAGCACGACCGTGCTAAAAAGGAAGCACGACCGTGCTTCACTTATGTGACAGCACGATCATGCAAGGGAATAAGCACGACCATGCTCCTCTCCAGGACAGAAACATAATTAAAGGACTTTAAGGGGTTTCAAACCCCATTTCCCCAATGATGATAGATGATACAACTATTCAATGTTATGGATTAGATAACTCGGTTTATAATTAATAAAGATGATTAAGAAGATGAGATGGTGAGATGTTAAGATAGTTAAGCCGGTATCCGTTGGATTACCGCATGTTGTTACGTTGTACCTTGGTGCTTATTGGCCAAGGGGGCCTTGACCCCGCGGTTTAGGTCGAAGGCGTTGATGATGTTAAGTCTTGGGTGCTTATTGGCCCAAGCACGATGATGTTGATGTTGAAGTCTTGGGAGCTTTTTGGCCCGAGCAAAGGAGGTGGTTTTTGTTGTTTGTTGTTGTGTCATGCATAGAGCATTGGAGCTTATGGTTGAGGGGGAGGTTCGACATAGGGGAGATCACCCGAGAGTACGGTGATCTGGCCATCCACGGTAGGTCACCCAAGGTTTGGTGACCGCGGCCCCCGTGATGAGGCATCCACGGTTTGATGCGTTGGCTATCCATGGGGTTCACCCGAGGTTCGGTGAACTGCCGGTGTTGGTGCTTCTATGGCCAATATGGATATGTAACTCCAAGTAGTTCATCCTAAGTTAGTTGGGATCCACATGCATAATAGAGCAGCGGAGTAGTGTTGCATTGCACTGCATAGCATACCTAATTGATGATGTTGATGTATGAGGTTTTATATATGCTGATGTATGTTATGATGTTGCCATGTTTGTTTGTTTACATTTCTTCCTATTCCCTTACCGAATATGTTTACATGATTCTTACTCCCCTCTTTCTGTTGTTTGTTTGGCCTGATTGGCTTTTTGTAGAGAATGGCGAGCAGCCCGGAGAGGAGTGACTCTGAGGAGCCACCAATCATAGTTAGGGCTTTTACCTTTTGTCTAGTTAGTTTCGTTCAGTTGTATTCCGAGGATATTTTCCAGAACGGTTGTACCAGCTCTGAATTATGACATCGGGGTTGGGTTGTTTATGTTTTATGTTTATCGTTGTTTTAACTTGGTTTTATATTTTCCGCATTTTAGTGAACTCGTTCATGTGGGACTTTTCTACCCATGGACAAAGGTTTTAATTTATTCAGTAAATACATGTTTTTATTTATTATATCTATCTTTTTATGTTGTATAACATGCGGGGTAGAAGGGTGTCACATTTTGGTATCAGAGCCAGGTTTGTCCCCGTGGTATGAGTCTGTTGTGAGTCTATTGCGTGCTCTTATTTGAATAGTCTATACTTGTTATAGACAATGATGCTCTAAGTTAAGTTGCCTATCGCTTTTACCCGCTTAAGTTTCTGTATTAAGAGTTGTTTTGGACATGTACAGGAACTCATGGCAGGTAGAGGACGTAACGATCAGGCAATTGTGGACGTGTTGGCACTCCTTGCCAATGCTACCGGTCAGGTTAACAACCCCAACAACAATGGTGGGCCAGCTAAGTTTCAAGGCCTGGATAAGTTTCAGAGGAACAATCCTCTGTCGTTCAAGGGAGCCTATGATCCGGAAGGACGTTGCTATGGTTGAGGGAGACTGATAAGATCTTCCGAGCTATGGATTGTAACGATCAGCATAAGCTCATCTTTGCTACCTTCATGCTGACTGAGGAGGCTGAGCATTGGTGGGAAAACTGTAGGCAGAGGATGCAGACTGAGAGCACAGCGGTTACATGGGTTGAGTTCAGGTAGAGGTTTCTGGAGAACTACTTTCCAGCAGACATCAAGGATAAGAAATAGATGGAGTTCTTGGCTTTGAGGCAGGGTTGGATGTCAGTTGGTGACTATGCTGCCAAGTTTGAGGAGCTGGCAAGGTATTACACTCCGTACCAGCATACAACGGATGAGCGTTCCATGTGTGTTAAGTTCGAGGTCGGACTTAACCCCTTGATCAAGAAGGCGATCAGCTACCACACTATTATAATAAAACTGTAAAGAAATAAAACCGTTAAAAATTGCACTACAGTAAATACCTAGATATACACATAATATATACATAAATCTATCCAAGAGCGTTTGGATGAGATGCCACGGATCTCTTCCAGCTTAACCAAAGGTCTTGAGTTCGAATCATGACCCTGGGAATGCAGCATCGTTAAACTCTTGAGGGAGAGCTTTGCCGCCCTTGTGGTCCTACCCCGCTCGAGAGATTAGTCATCGCAGTTGCGCGCGGAGGATGCCCTGGAAACTAAAAAAAAATAATATATACATAAATCCGTCAGAGTACGCAGTGTAACACCCCGCTTTTTGTTAAGTACTTTTCTAAAGGCTTCTTTGGTTGTTTAAGCTATTTTGGTTAAGGGCTAAGTGGATTTTGGCTTAAAAGTCCCTTTCTAGCGCATGAGCACGCCCATGCTCATTAGCCAACACGTCCGTGCTTAAAGTCAGCAGCGTGTTTCTGATTTTAAGTTTAGCACGCCCGTGCTCAATGTGCGGACCGCGTCTCGCTGACGCTAAGTCCAGCACGACCGTGCTCAAGGGGGAGCACGACCGTGCTCAAGTTCAGACTATTTATGTTTGCACAGAGACGGAGGGTTTACGTGAAAAACCCTATTTTAGTAGTTGCTGCCACCCTAGTGCGGCTGCTACTGCTTCATTCCCTAACTCTCTCATATTCAGTGCATTCGTTGAGTATTGGAGACCTTTGCGAACTGTTCTTTCATCTATGCCAATCAAGTTTAGGTAACGGTCCTTTTCCCTCTTTGGTTTCCTTTCGTTTTTGGTTGGGAAACAGATCTGTTGTGTTTCTGTTTGACCAAGGCTTGGAGGATTGACTGAGCCGCTTTGGGAACCGTGACCAGTTTGATCGTTAGAGCAACCTTCAATCCAGGTATGGGGAGAAGGGTAGTGTTTACATGAGGCACTGGGGGTAGTGTAAGGTAAAGGGGTTCCCATAACCCGGTATTGTCAATTTGCATGCCTATATGATAATTGATGACTATATGGTAATTTGTTCTAGCCGTTTGGTGTTTATGTTGTATGCTTCATGCTCATGTTCATGATATGTTCTTGATGTTTATGATGGTTGCCTTATGAGTATGATAGTATGATGATCATTGTTGTTAACATGATGTTGATTGGCTGATGTGGATGTTGAGTTATGATGATGTGTTTTAAACCTAAAATATGCTGATAACTGACCTAGGAATTAATGGAGTTTAAACCCTAATACTTGGTTAAGAAACTGTGTTTGAACTCTAACCAAAACAGTACTTTCGTGCATTGAGCACGGCCGTGCTGAACAAGGAGCATGCCCGTGCTCCCAGTTCGAATTCTGGAAAACGGTCGCGCATTAAGCACGACCGTGCAGCAGAGGAGCACGGTCGTGCAGCTGAGCACGACCGTGCTAAAAAGGAATCACGACCGTGCTTCACTTATGTGACAGCATGATCATGCAAGGGAATAAGCACGACCATGCTCCTCTCCAGGACAGAAACATAATTAAAGGACTTTAAGGGGTTTCAAACCCCATTTCCCCAATGATGATAGATGATACAACTATTCAATGTTATGGATTAGATAACTCGGTTTATAATTAATAAAGATGATTAAGAAGATGAGATGGTGAGATGTTAAGATGGTTAAGCCGGTATCCGTTGGATTACCGCATGTTGTTACGTTGTACCTTGGTGCTTATTGGCCAAGGGGGCCTTGACCCCGCGGTTTAGGTCGAAGGCGTTGATGATGTTAAGTCTTGGGTGCTTATTGGCCCAAGCATGATGATGTTGATGTTGAAGTCTTGGGAGCTTTTTGGCCCGAGCAAAGGAGGTGGTTTTTGTTGTTTGTTGTTGTGTCATGCATAGAGCATTGGAGCTTATGGTTGAGGGGGAGGTTCGACATAGGGGAGATCACCCGAGAGTACGGTGATCTGGCCATCCACGGTAGGTCACCCAAGGTTTGGTGACCGCGGCCCCCGTGATGAGGCATCCACGGTTTGATGCGTTGGCTATCCATGGGGTTCACCCGAGGTTCGGTGAACTGCCGGTGTTGGTGCTTCTATGGCCAATATGGATATGTAACTCCAAGTAGTTCATCCTAAGTTAGTTGGGATCCACATGCATAATAGAGCAGCGGAGTAGTGTTGCATTGCACCGCATAGCATACCTAATTGATGATGTTGATGTATGAGGTTTTATATATGCTGATGTATGTTATGATGTTGCCATGTTTGTTTGTTTACCTTTCTTCCTATTCCCTTGCCGAATATGTTTACATGATTCTTACTCCCCTCTTTCTGTTGTTTGTTTGGCCTGATTGGCTTTATGCAGAGAATGGCGAGCAGCCCGGAGAGGAGTGACTCTGAGGAGCCACCAATCATAGTTAGGGCTTTTACCTTTTGTCTAGTTAGTTTCGTTCAGTTGTATTCCGAGGATATTTTCCAGAACGGTTGTACCAGCTCTGAATTATGACATCGGGGTTGGGTTGTTTATGTTTTATGTTTATCGTTGTTTTAACTTGGTTTTATATTTTCCGCGTTTTTGTGAACTCGTTCATGTGGGACTTTTCTACCTATGGACAAAGGTTTTAATTTATTCAGTAAATACATGTTTTTATTTATTATATCTATCTTTTTATGTTGTATAACATGCGGGGTAGAAGGGTGTCACATTTAGTGGTATCAGAGCCAGGTTTGTCCTATCAGGCCGTGGTATAAGTCTGTTGTGAGTCTATTGCGTGCTCTTATTTGAATAGTCTATACTTGTTATAGACAATGATGCTCTAAGTTAAGTTGCCTATCGCTTTTACCCGCTTAAGTTTCTGTATTAAGAGTTGTTTTGGACATGTACAGGAACTCATGGCAGGTAGAGGACGTAACGGTCAGGCAATTGTGGACGTGTTGGCACTTCTTGCCAATGCTATCGGTCAGGTTAACAACCCCAACAACAATGGTGGGCCAGCTAAGTTTCAAGGCCTGGATAAGTTTCAGAGGAACAATCCTCTGTCGTTCAAGGGAGCCTATGATCCGGAAGGATGTTGCTATGGTTGAGGGAGACTGAGAAGATCTTCCGAGCTATGGATTGTAACGATCAGCATAAGCTCATCTTTGCTACCTTCATGCTGACTGAGGAGGCTGAGCATTGGTGGGAAAACTGTAGGCAGAGGATGCAGACTGAGAGCACAGCGGTTACATGGGTTGAGTTCAGGCAGAGGTTTCTGGAGAAATACTTTCCAGCAGACATCAAGGATAAGAAATAGATGGAGTTCTTGGCTTTGAGGCAGGGTTGGATGTCAGTTGGTGACTATGCTGCCAAGTTTGAGGAGCTGGCAAGGTATTACACTCCGTACCAGCATACTACTGATGAGCGTTCCATGTGTGTTAAGTTCGAGATCGGACTTAACCCCGAGATCTATGAGGATGCTAGTCAGTTTAAAGTTGCCAGTTCCAGAGGATCGGATAGTCAGAGCGGCAAGAGGACTGATCAGAGAGACAAGAGTAAACAGCGCTACGCTCCGACTGGCAGAGACTTCAAGTAGAGTGGCAAGAATCCACAGTTTCAGCAGGATAGGTTTGGGGGCGGGTTTTCCAACGCCTCTAGACCCATGAGGTGTGGCAAGTGCGGCAAACCGGATCATTACTCTTCTCAATGCAAGGAACCAGCTGTGATTTGCTTCAGATGTGGCAAGTCGGGTCACATCAGCCGTGAATGTGAGGGTGCCAAGGCAGAGCCTCCCAGCGCTAGCAAGAGTCAGAAGTCTCAGGCCAACCGACTGAAGACCACTGGGAGAGTCTTTACTCTTAGTGGAGCTGAAGCCTCCGAGTCCGATGAATTGATTCAAGGTACATGTTTTATTGATGGAACTCAATTGATTGTACTGTATGATTCGGGTGCTACTCACTCATTTATATTGCATGATAGGGTCAAGAGTCCTAAATTGACCGTTTCCTTTCTTGGGTATGATATGCTTGTATCTACACCCACAAATAAACCTGCTTCCACTTCTTATGCATGCAAGAACTATCATATTGTCATAAATGGTAACACCTTTGTTGCTGATCTTACATGCTTGCCTCTGAAAGCCTTTATATCATTCTTGGCATGGACTGTTTATCTTCCAACCATGTCCTTCTGAACTGTTTTGATAAAATCTTGGTTTTTGGAACTCCAAAGGAGTTTAAGAATCCGGACCTTCTCTCTGCCAGCCAAGTTCAAGCTTCGATGAGAGACGAAGCCCAAGTATACATGATGATAGCTTCCCTGGACAGCTAAGGTGTCCCATATTTCTTTGGCAGAATCACAGGCACAGACCTTCTCAAACTCATCAGGACTGAGCGCACAAATAATGTTGTATCTGGCTTTGTGATTCAGCTCCCATTTTGCCTTTTCTGCAGGGGTCCACTGAGCTTTTGGCTTGTCAGTGTTGTCATCATTTTTAGGGATGAAAGGACCATCTGTGATGACATCCCAGAGATCAGAGTTTGTAGATAGAATGAACCATTGAAATCTATCTTTCCAATAGTTGTAGTTTTCTCCATTGAAGAATGGAGGTCTGGTTAAGGAGGCTCCTTCAGTCTGGTTACTTCCACTAGCTCCAGCAGTCATGTCTATTCTTCAGGATCTTTTACCTCAACACTGTTAGATGCTCAACCCAGAGGCTGAGCTCTGATACCAACTGAAATAGACAACTATAAACACGAGAAGGGGGGTTGAATTGTGTTTATTAGAATTTAAAATAAAGTTAAAAACTTTTTGCATGCAAAAGCTAAGCACAGACGGGTGTAAAAAGATACACAGAAAGGTCACCTGTCTGTTGTAGTTTTCTCAGAAAAACAACACACGTAGAGATAAGAAAACAGACTTGACAAAAACAGTTTTAACCCCTTTGTTAGAAAGCAGATGATATATATAATCAAAACAACTAAAGAGATTAAGGGAAGAGAGATTAACACAGATTTATCCTGGTTCACTCTTTAACACAAAGAGGTACGTCCAGTCCTTGGCAGCACCAAGATTTATCCACTATAACTGATCAGGTTACAGACTCCAAGTATTGTTTGCACACCTAGCCTCTTCAGGCTCCAACACAAGTATTATTTGCACACCTAGCCTCTTCAGGCTCACTCAGATTTGTTTGAGAGTTTGGTTTGTAATAAATACACTTACAGACCTTTCACTAACACTCAGAGAGTGGTTTAAATATAAAGCTTAGGAAAGTCTGCGTAATAACTTCAAATGATTGAAGAATACAGAATGAATAAATGAACAGAGTAATGGCTCTTTAATGCTTTGTAAAACTCTGATATGTTCATCTTCAATGACTTCTGTATTTATAGCCTTCAAACATTTAATATCCGTTAGAGACATTCCTTGCAGCTATGGCTTCAAGCAGAGCTTCATTAAATGCAATATAGTCATTCTGGGCAGCCATTAATGCAATGAAGACGTTGGTTGTACTCTAACATGAGGGATAATAGCTTTATGCATCGTGTAGAAATTAACTCAGAGTTGTGCAGAGTGCTTTTGTACTTTAGCAGAGTACATTTCCCTTTCTGTGTAATAACTAAAAGTACTAGGGAATAAAGCATGTTGGAAACATTCTTTAACTGGAAGTTTATCTCTGACTTCCTAGGTTGCTTGAGAGAGAGCACTTCTAAGTTTCTTGATAAGCGTGAGAGAGTTCTTAGAGTATTCTTCATGAGGGGACAGCTTGCAAAAGCTTCCTGTACTTCGAGTTCTTTAACGAAGAACCTTAGACAAGTTGAAGAGTAGAGACAGGTTGTAAAACCAGTTTGCATATAGTCAACAATCCTAGTCAGCAGACAGGTTGACTTCTTGGCTTATACGGACAGGTGAGACTTAGGTAGACAGACAGGTGAGTTTTGTAATTTTCTGATCTGTACACTAAGTAGACAGGTTAGCAACCACAAAATAGGTTAATTAAATCATTACCCAATGTTTAGTTTTCATCAAAACTTAGGGAAATGCACACAGACATTTTAGAGACTTAACAATCTCCCCCCTTTTGATGATGACAAACATTCAGATGATTTAATGAACCTTTGAAAATATCAGAGTACAAAATGACAGACAGTAGACAAGTTGATATTTTCTATATGTGCAGACAGATGCATTAGTGTTCAATAAAGAGCATCAAAGTAATATGCAGCAGGTTTAAGTTCATAGAATCAGAGTATATCAGAGAATGAACACTTAGCATATATTGTTTACATTAAACATCTTAACATTTTTCTCCCCCTTTTGTCAGCAACAAAAAGAGTTAAATAGATAACAGTGGAGAGAAAAAAAACAGAAAAATAATAAAGTAAAATTTGATTTGTATTCATCATAAACAATTCAATTACAAGGCAGTTCCTACAACTACTTATTTAGGCTGATTAAACATAAGATACAGGGAATCAACTTTATGTTCTAACAGCAGCCTAGCATGCCTCTCTGCATCCAATTGTCTTTTGACTTCTTCTAGCTCAGTCTTAAGGAGATTGAAGCTCACTGAATCCACCATCTGAGAGGAGGAGACTTCTGTAGACAGGCTGGTTGAAGCATCAGACAGGGATGGATACCAGGGTAAGGCTAAAACTGGGGGTGCCTTAGGTACAGAGAAAGGTGAGGAGACACGGGGAAAGAAAAGTTGATGAATGGTTCTGAAATAAAATAAAGGAAGAAAAACTATTTTAAACAGAGGGGTGATTCTGACTATGTCAAAATCAGGAGAGGGAAAGACATAAGAGAGTCTTTCACAAAGAGACAGTCGAGTGACTCTTATTGGAATAGGAGGGGGAAGAGGTTGATTGGCTAAGACAGATGGAGGTAGGGGTAGGAGAGAGTCTATGTGGGAAAAGAATGAATTAGACCCTGTGACTAAAAGAAAAAAGTATCTAGACCTAGAGGGTAACATTACAACAGAGGCAGGATAGTTAGATCCTTCCAATGTTCTAATGAACAACACAATAGGGGGATAAAAGAAGATCTCCCTACATGGGTTCAGAATGTGAGGTGGTGGAGAAGGGATGACAGATAAGTGAGATATACTTGCAGTCATCAGAGATTGCAAATCACTCACAAACAGTCTAGATGATATGCCAGATTGTTCTCTGGGAGTTGAGTCCCTGTGAACAACTGTGTATTGACATACATCAGACACGACATCAAAAGATGGTTGAGAGGGGTGAGAGGAGACAGGTGAGTGAAAAGGGGAGGCAACAGATAAAGGGTTGACACAGAGAGCAGAGGGGGAAGAAACAACAGAATCTGGAATACCTAGATGAAGGGGAGAGGATGGTGCAGAAGGGAAGGTGAAGAGCGGTTCTTCAAAAAGCCTTGCTTTCTTCCTTGAAGGGGACAGAGAAGCTTCTTCATGATGACCAACTGTCTGTGTTCCAGCAGACAAGTCAGTATAGGGTGCAGTAGCAGTAGCAGCAGCAGGCTCTTCTGCAGGGACTGCTTCCCTTTCAGCAACAGCCACTACAGGCATAAGGTAGCCTGACCTTCTTTTTCTGGGAATGAAACCCAGATCAAGAGATTTGATATCCCTAGGCTCTTCTGCAGGTGGAGATGTCTGCTCCCCCTGAGCAAGTGCTTCCTCTTTACTAGGCACAGACTTCACTTGTCTGTCCTTAGTAAAGGTCTTCACCAGTCTTCTTCTCTTGGTGGGTTGTGTAGAAACCACACCTGATTTTCCAGCCTCACTGGTCTTCCTCTTGGGAGAGGGCTTCTTCAGCTTGAATCTGAGAGGCTCTACTGTCTCAGCAGATCCTTCAGAAGCTGTGGGTTCCTCAGGCCTTTGATCCTGTCTGGCAACCTTTCCAGCAGCTTTCCAAATCCTTTCAAAGATAGGATACTCTGATTCACCAGTGGAATCAGCAGGCTCCTCTGCTATTTCCTTCAGTTTCTACTCAACAGTAGGCTTCTTCTTCTTCTTCTTCTTCTTCTTCTTCTTCTTCTTCTTCTTCTTCTCTTCTTCCTCATCCTCCAGAGGGATTCCTTCAATCCCCATCATAGACAAGACCTTCTTGTCTATGGGCAGAGCCATGTCCACAAAGTGGACATCAGTTGGAACAAATATCTTGTTCCTAAAAACCCTTGTCAGCAACATTCCATAAGGGTAGGTAGGCATATTTGTCCTTCTGATCAGAGACTCAAGATACATGTAGATGAGATCATTGATGTCTATCTTGATTTTGTGAATCAAGTGGTACAGAGCAAATCTGTCCAACTTGGTCACATTGTCTCTTGACCCTCTTCTGGGCATCACACACTCCAGAAGCAGCTTGTGCAAGAACCTGCACTTGGGCACCATGCAGACAGGCTTCTTGTTCACAGGGTTGGGAACTCCATAAATAGCAATATTGATACTTTCAGTTCCCACCTGATCTTCCCAGTCAGGTCTGAAGGCAGTTCCAATCCTTGGACATCTGGTTGCCAGTTCCAGAGAGCTTATAGGAAACTGAAGAGTCACATCAGCTGACATTTGAGCCTTGAAGCTCTTGGTTCCATCAACCACATTGGTGATGACCACAGCATTCCTCCAGAAATCTCTGACAAGCTTGGGATGGACCAGCTCCTTGATATCAAATAAGGCTGTCCACTTAGAGTATTCCAACTCCTCAGTGACATCCATTCCCCATTTTTTCATCTGTTGAAGATCAACAGTCTTCCCAGGTAGAATCTTCTCTACATCAGTTAATCTCATCTCGTATTTCTCAGCAATCTCTTTTGGAGACAGGCGCTTTGAAGATGCCATTTTTCAGAAAAGAGAGAAAGTGAAAGTTTTGGAAGAGAGAAGGGTTTGAACGAGAGGAAGACGAAGACGAAAAGACTTAGGGCTTTTTGAGAAGGATAAAGTTTGAAACTTTCTGAAGATTTGCCTTTTAAAGAAGTAAAAGCAGGAGAGAGAAAAAAGATATTTTTAATTAAGAGTGACACGATTTATGTGGGGAACTGTAGCGCCCACTTAGACATAATGAAAACATGGTTTCGAGGTAAAAACTGCCGTGTTCATGATTAGCTTCAGATTAACAAATGGTATTAAGTAAATAAATAAATAATAACCATTTCAATAAAACTGTTGGGTTTCAGCATAGTGACTCAGCAGAGTCAGACAGATGATCACAGACAGTTTTAAAAACTCAGACATGTCATTCAACAACACAATGCATGTTTAAATTATCTCTAATAAATAAAAATCTTTCTTCTGCTAAAGGCTTAGTGAAGATATCAGCCCATTGATTTTCAGTTTTAACAAACTTAATATCAAAGATACCTTTCTGAACATAATTTCTAATGAAGTGATGTTTGATTTCTATATGCTTAGCCTTAGAATGCTGAATTGGATTTTTAGTTAAGCAGATAGCACTAGAATTATCACACCATACAGATATATTATGCTCAAAAATAGAGTAATCCTCAAGTTGATGTTTTACCCATAAAAGCTGAGAGCAACAACTAGCAGCTGAGATATATTCTGCTTCAGCTGTAGATAGAGCTATAGTTGTCTGTCTTTTGCTTGACCAAGAGACCAAGTTTGCTCCAATGAAGTGGCATCCTCCACTGGTGTTTTTTCTTTCTATTCTGTCTCCAGCAAAGTCAGCATCACAGAATCCCACTAATCTGTATTCATTAGTTCTTAAATACAGCAAACCAAGATTAGTAGTACCAAGCAAATATCTAAATATTCTCTTAACAGCTTTAAGATGAGATTCTCTTAGGTCAGATTGAAATCTAGCACACATACAGACACTAAACTGAATATCAGGTCTGCTTGAAGTTAAGTACAGCAAAGATCCAATCATACCTCTGTAGACAGTTTGGTCTACCTTTTTACCTTCATCATCTTTACTGAGTTTTGCATTGGTTTCCATGGGAGTTTTCATAAGTTTAGCATTTTCCATTTTGTATTTCTTGAGCATTTCCTTGATATACTTTTGTTGATGGATGTAGATTCCATCACTTGTCTGTTTGATTTGTAGACCAAGGAAGAACTTCAATTCTCCCATCATGCTCATCTCAAATTCTGCTTGCATCATCTTTGAAAAAACCTTGCACGGCTTTTCATTAGTTTCTCCAAAAATAATATCATCAACATATATTTGGACTACAATGAAATTTTCTTTATAGCTTTTCTTAAACAGAGTAGTATCTACTTGACCTCTTGTAAAGCTGTTATGCATGAGAAAAGAGCTTAGTCTATCATACCATGCCCTAGGTGCTTGCTTTAAACCATATAATGCCCTTTTAAGTTTAAAAACATGATCTGGTTTATCAGTATCTTCAAAACCAGGGGGTTGTTTAACATAAACTTCTTCTTCAATTATTCCATTGAGAAAAGCACTTTTCACATCCATTTGAAAAAGAGTGATTTGGTGTTGTGCAGCATATGACATTAGTATGCGAATAGCTTCTATTCTAGCTACAGGTGCAAATGTTTCAGTATAGTCAATACCTTCTTGTTGGTTATAGCCTTGAGCTACTAACCTTGCCTTGTTTCTGACAACTTTGCCATCTTCATCTAACTTGTTTCTGAAGACCCATCTTGTTCCAATGACAGACTTGTTTTTGGGCTTGGAGATAAGTGTCCAGACATCATTTCTGGTGAACTGGTTGAGTTCTTCTTGCATAGCAAGAATCCAGCTTTCATCATCAAGAGCTTCTTCAATGTGCTTTGGCTCTATTTCTGACAAAAAGGCCACATTGCTTGATTCTCTTAAGGTAGATATGGTTCTTACTCCTTCTGAGGGATGACCAATGATGAGATCCTTAGGATGATGAGTTTTGAATTTCCAGTCTCTTTCAAGAGGACCTTGACTTGTCTGTGTCTGTTGACTTGTCTGTTCCACTGGTCTGTCTGGTTCTGCTTCAGGTTCTGGTTTGGTTAAGTCAGGTTGTTGATCTTCTGACTTGTTTATATCAAGACCTGCAAGATCATCTTCTAGATCTGTCTTAGAGTCAAATTTTCCAAGTTGATCCTTGGTATTTAATATGTAGCATTCACAACCAAATGCATGAAAGTAAGAAATGTTGGGGCTTTTTCCTTTCCACAGTTCATAGGGAGTTTTCTTTAGAAAAGGCCTAATGAGTATTCTGTTTTGTACATAACAAGCTGTGTTTACTGCTTCTGCCCAGAAGTACTTAGGGAGATTATTCTCATTGAGCATAGATCTAGCCATCTCTTGCAGAGATCTGTTCTTTCTCTCAACCACTCCATTTTGTTGAGGAGTTCTAGGTGCAGAGAAATTGTGAGAGATCCCATTCTCCTCACAGAACTGACTAAACTGCTCATTTTCAAATTCTCCCCCATGGTCACTTCTAAGAGTAGAAATGCAGAAACCCTGCTCATTTTGTACTCTTTTACAGAATACTGAGAAAGCCTTAAAAGACTCATCCTTGTGGGTTAAGAAGAGTACCCATGTATATCTAGAATAGTCATCAACTATGACAAATCCATATTTCCTTCCAACCAAGCTAGCAACACTAACTGGTCCAAACAGATCCATGTGTAACAACTGAAGAGGTCTAGAGGTTGATATTTGGTTTTTAGATTTGAAACTTGATTTTATCTGTTTACCTCTCTGACATGCATCACACAAAACATCTTTCTTAAAACTAATATCAGGCAATCCTCTCACAAGGTTATCCCTTTTTAGTTTTGAAATTAATTTCATACTAGCATGTCCTAGTTTCTTATGCCACAACCATCTTTCATCCTCTTTAGACATCAGACATGTTACACTTTGATCTGAGAGATCAGTCAGTTCAATCTTATACAGATTTTGTTGCCTTTTAGCTGAAAAGAGGGTTTTGCCACTAAGATCTTTAACTATACAGAAATCTTTGGTAAAGGAGACATCAAATCCACTGTCACATAATTGACTTATGCTAAGCAAATTGTGTTTTAATCCTTTAACCATAAGAACATTTGATATAGAGGGAAGAGGAGGTTTACCACCAATAGTACCAATTCCTATAACCTTCCCTTTCTGATTTCCACCAAATGCCACATGTCCTCCTTTCTTAAGTTGGAGGTCTAGGAACATAGACCTTTCTCCTGTCATGTGTCGCGAGCAGCCACTGTCCAGGTACCAGCAGTGGTGTTTTCTTTGTGCTGTTTGAGGACATCTGCAACAGAGATTATTTGATCTTTAGGTACCCATAGTTTTCTGGGTCCTTTTCTGTTAGTTCTAGGAGTCTGTGAAGACTTCCTTCTTTTCTTATGGAGACACTTAGACATAACATGTCCAGTCTTTCCACAGAAATTACAGACAGGTATGGATTTAATAGAAGTAGATGTAGCAGACACTTTAGAGTGCTTAGTTGATACTTTATGATGTATCTGATGGACATATCCTATACCTTCTTTGTTAAGGGAGTGCCTCTGACAGCCAAGCAGTTTTGTCAGATTATCTCTACCATTAACAAATTTGGCAAGATCAGAAGTGAGCTCTTCCACTTTCTGTTGAAGTTTTTCAACTTCTTCAGACTGTGATGTATCACTAGAGATCTTAGCTTCATTAGACTTTTCAGTCTTCAGCTCACTGTTCTCCTTGGCAAATTTCTCACACTCTAGAGATTTCTGTTTATGCTCACTGAGGAGCTTAACATGATCTCTCTTGAGAGATTTGAAAGCCTTAGACAAACAGTTGGATTCCTCCAACAATTCTTCATAGGCATCAAGTAATTCCTCATAATCAGAATTTACCTCATTATCTGAATCAGAGTCAGTGTTAGCTATTAGACAGAGATTTGCTTCTTCCTCTGTCTCCTCATCAGTAGATGTTGACTCTAGATCTTCCCAAGTAGCCATCATTCCTTTCTTCTTCTTTTTGAAGAACTTCTTAAATGGGGCTTTCTTGAGTTGAGGACATTCTGCTTTGATGTGTCCTGGTTTCTTGCACTCATAGCAGACAATTGAGTTTTTGTCTGTTGAAGTGGAATCCTTGAAATTCTTGTCCTTGTTGAATCTTCTGAATGGCTTATCCTTTCTGAACTTCTTTTTCTGTAGGAGAAGCTTTATCTTTCTGGTTAGGAGAGATAGTTCTTCATCACTTTCAGAATCCTCAGATTCAGATAGGTCAGCATCACTGGATGACTCGTCTGCCTTCAAAGCTTTAGAGGCTTTGGAAGACTTTTGATCAGCCTTCAGAGCAATTGACTTGCCCTTCTTTGTTGAGACTTCATCTCCAAGTTCTTGCTCATGAACAGTAAGTGTTCCAAGGAGTTCATCCATAGTCAAGGTGGTAAGATCTTTGGCTTGAGAGATAGCAGTTACCAGAGGTCTCCACTGCTTAGGTAGGCTCCTAAGTATCTTTCCAACCTTCTCAGCATTGGAGTAAACTTTGCCAAGAGACTTTAGACCATTGATGATAGTTTGAAATCTCCCAATCATTTGAGCAACAGATTCTCCTTCTTCCATGAGAAATAGTTCATACTTTCTGACAAGTATGGCAATTTTTGATTCTTTGACTTTGGTGGTTCCTTCATGTGTGACAGCTAAGGTGTCCCATATTTCTTTGGCAGAATCACAGGCACAGACCTTCTCAAACTCATCAGGACTGAGCGCACAAATAATGTTGTATCTGGCTTTGTGTTTCAGCTCCCATTTTGCCTTTTCTGCAGGGGTCCACTGAGCTTTTGGCTTGTCAGTGTTGTCATCATTTTTAGGGATGAAAGGACCATCTGTGATGACATCCCAGAGATCAGAGTTTGTAGATAGAATGAACCATTGAAATCTATCTTTCCAATAGTTGTAGTTTTCTCCATTGAAGAATGGAGGTCTGGTTAAGGAGGCTCCTTCAGTCTGGTTACTTCCACTAACTCCAACAGTCATGTCTATTCTTCAGGATCTTTTACCTCAACACTGTTAGATGCTCAACCCAGAGGCTGAGCTCTGATACCAACTGAAATAGACAACTATAAACACGAAAAGGGGGGTTGAATTGTGTTTATTAGAATTTAAAATAAAGTTAAAAACTTTTTGCATGCAGAAGCTAAGCACAGACGGGTGTAAAAAGATACACAAACCTGTCTGTTGTAGTTTTCTCAGAAAAACAACACACGTAGAGATAAGAAAAAAGACTTGACAAAAACAGTTTTAACCCCTTTGTTAGAAAGCAGATGATATATATAATCAAAACAACTAAAGAGATTAAGGGAAGAGAGATTAACACAGAGATTTATCCTGGTTCACTCTTTAACACAAAGAGCTACGTCCAGTCCTTGGCAGCACCAAGATTTATCCACTATAACTGATCAGGTTACAGACTCCAAGTATTGTTTGCACACCTAGCCTCTTCAGGCTCCAACACAAGTATTATTTGCACACCTAGCCTCTTCAGGCTCACTCAGATTTGTTTGAGAGTTTGGTTTGTAATAAATACACTTACAGACCTTTCACTAACACTCAGAGAGTGGTTTAAATATAAAGCTTAGGAAAGTCTGCGTAATAACTTCAAATGATTGAAGAATACAGAATGAATAAATGAACAGAGTAATGGCTCTTTAATGCTTTGTAAAACTCTGATATGTTCATCTTCAATGACTTCTGTATTTATAGCCTTCAAACATTTAATATCCGTTAGAGACATTCCTTGCAGCTATGGCTTCAAGCAGAGCTTCATTAAATGCAATATAGTCATTCTGGGCAGCCATTAATGCAATGAAGACGTTGGTTGTACTCTAACATGAGGGATAATAGCTTTATGCATCGTGTAGAAATTAACTCAGAGTTGTGCAGAGTGCTTTTGTACTTTTGCAGAGTACATTTCCCTTTCTGTGTAATAACTAAAAGTACTAGGGAATAAAGCATGTTGGAAACATTCTTTAACTGGAAGTTTATCTCTGACTTCCTAGGTTGCTTGAGAGAGAGCACTTCTGAGTTTCTTGATAAGCGTGAGAGAGTTCTCAGAGTATTCTTCATGAGGGGACAGCTTGCAAAAGCTTCCTGTACTTCGAGTTCTTTAACGAAGAACCTTAGACAAGTTGAAGAGTAGAGACAGGTTGTAAAACCAGTTTGCATATAGTCAACAATCCTAGTCAGCAGACAGGTTGACTTCTTGGCTTATGTGAATATATGCCTTGACAGGTACTTTAAGTTTTGATGAATGACAAAAGGGAAAGGTCCAGAAGGACTAAATTGCAAAAAGCGGAAAGTTATAAAGCAAGCAAGCACGAGGGGCAAAATGGGCATTTCAGTATTTGTATTGAGTGTTTTAGAAAAGTGTGTAAATGGTAAGTAGGGTTCTCAATTTAATATTGGTCTCACACACACACTTTTAACATGTGCCAAAAACATTTTAAACATGTTTATATCTGACAATTAATTGCGCTTAATGAGTAATCAAATATTAATTGTTAAGATTTTCAAATTCAAATATGCTTCGAGCCATAATCGATTATGGGAAACCAATAATCGATTATGATATGTATTAAAAGGCTTTAAATGAGTTTAATGAGTAATTATGTTATTAAAGCCGTTGAATTTGAATTTTCAAATAGAATAATCGATTATGTGAAATGTATAATCGATTATGTCTGTCTGGCTTTCAACGTACTTCAAACAGAAACCCCGTAATCGATTATGTAATCGATTATGGCTTTTTATATGAAAGTCAGTGGACTCGTAATCGATTAGTATATCGATTATGCCTATTCTGTCAAAGTGAGCGCTTCCTGAAATTGGTTTAAATAATCGATTATGAGAATGTAATAATCGATTATGCTGCGACAAAAATGAATTTTAAGAGGCTTGACCTAATTTCTTTTGAACCTTCACCTTTCTAATATAAAAGCAAAGTTAGGCAGCCATCAGAATAGAGAACACTGCAATATTTTCTGTGCTAAAACTCTGAAAACCATTTTCTCTATTATCTCTCTTGCACTATCACTTTGACCATATTATATTGAGAGTTCTACACACCATATAGGTGTTATTGTAATTGGGCTTCAAATTGTTTTTATCAGCACTATTAAGAGTGCATATTTGTTGGTAAGAGTCGTGTGACTCAAACCCTTCTTTTTCTACACCATTATTACAAGAGAGGTGATATCTCTTGTGGTGTTGTCTTGGATGTGATTTCCAAGTGTTTACAAGGGAGGTGATATTCCTTGTGGTTTACAAGAGAGGTGATATCTCTTGTGGTATTTTCTTGGATGTGATTTCCAAGTGTTTACAAGGGAGGTGATATTCCTTGTGGTTGACAAGAGAGGTGATATCTCTTGGGTTATTGTCTTGAGACTCTTTCACTGGGGGAGGTGATATCCCTGGTCTATGAGGAGTGCTCTATATTGTAAAGGTTCTAGTTTATCCTGTTTAAAAACTAGAGTTGATTGAAATCCCTTGGTCGTATTGCCTTGGGGACTGGACGTAGGCCACGTGGGTAGTCTGTGGCCGAACCAGGATATATCATTGTGTTCATTCTCTTTCCCTATCCTCTTTACATTTCCTCATTTTATTTATCATGCTTTAATTTCAAACGATTTATCTTTCAAAGCGCCTTAATTTGAAAACAATTATTTATCCGCTGCGATTTCTGTTTATATTTTAAAAGGGTTTTTGATTTAACGCAAAAGATTTCATTATTATTTAAAACCCAATTCACCCCCCCTCTTGGGTGATGGTTGCCACGGCCAACAAGTGGTATCAGAGCTTCGGCTCTGGTTAGTAGCTTAACAGCTTAGAGTTAAGATCCTTTTGGCAACCTAAGTTTTTCCAAAATGTATGGTTTTGAAATTGACAAACCACCATTCTTTGATGGTGAGAATTACATTTATTGGAAAATGAGAACTGAAATTTTTATACAGTCAATTGATGTCGACTTATGGGATATTGGAGTTCATGGACTCATTCTCAAACCCAAAGAACATCAGACTGAGTTTGATAAAAACTGTTTTTGTTTGAATCTCAAAGCTATGCAAATTCTTCGGAATTGTTTGTGCGATGATGCTTATGAGAAAATTAAAAATTGTGATTGTGCCAAGGATATTCTGAATGTGCTTGATTATAATTACCTTGTCACTAACACTTTTGAGATTGAAAGTAATTACAGGAAAGGGCAAAACTCATTAGAGGAAAGAAATCCTCAAGAACATGCCAATAAGAAGGACCACAAAAGCAAAGAGCTCATGGTCAAGAAAATAGAAACAACTCTCCAAGCATCTCAAAGAAACTTGGAGGTAATAGATTCTAAACTCAATCCTTTGAAAGATGAATGGTCACATACATACAATAATTTGTGTGATGAATTGATGAGTTTAGAAAATAAGAGCTTGAATTACTTGAAAAATATTGCATCTATTGAAAGTGATTTGGAAAACGTGAAAAATGAATATACTTGTTTTAGTGAAGAAAGTATTGTGAAATTTGAATCCTCACCATGTTATGAAAATTGTATGATTCTTGATAATCAAGTTGAGGACTTATTTCATGAAATTGAAAAATCAAAAGAATCCACATGTGTACAATCATCTTTCGAAAAAGAAGAAGTTCATGTCAACTATGATTTGTCTACTGTTAATCATGATACATATGAAGATCACAAATGTTCCATAGTTGGAAATGAAAATTCTCATCTTAGAAATGAAAAGGATGTAACATGTAATTATTGTGGAAAATTAGGACATATTTCTCATATGTGCAAGTATAGGAAAAACTATTCCATGAGAAATAAAGTTGCTTGGGTGCCTAAAGGCAAAAATAATTTGTCCACTAACCTTCAAGGACCCAATATGAAATGGGTACCAAAAGGTCTCTCTAGTTCCTCAAATTTGCAGGAAAAATCAAAGCTTGAGAAACATTCTACCTCGCATAAGGAATTGACATCAAGAAGAATGCTTCACAACTCTGATATTGCAATCACGACATATAAAAGCAAAGATCGCTTGATGAATAACTCAAACAAGGGCAAGATCGATGATGCAAAAGGTAGATCCAAGATCAAACAAAAGTGGGTAAGAAAGGATAGTCTTGTGAATCTACATAACAAGGTTTTCTCCCAAGAGATCGACAAAGTTCTGAAATTTTCGAGTGATAATCGATTATGCACAAGATATAATCGATTATTAAAAAGTCAGTAAGGTTGTAATCGATTATCATAATCGATTACTCTTGGACGAGGAACGGAAGACAAAAGTCAGAATGCCTCTAATCGATTAGCATAATCGATTATGCAACTGGGTAGTTTTCCAGAAGAATCAAAATCGATTACATAATCGATTATGCAAAGAATCTTGAAAATAATTGACTATATAACTGATTTCGCGAAAGGAAAAGGTCATGCACTCAACTTATGATTAGTTATTGTACATCTTCATAATCTCATGAGAAATAACTATTTGCATGTTAGAACCTTTTACATGATTAACTCTTCAAAATTCTTTGAAAATGATCCTTCATCATGATACATGCTCGTCATACATAAAATTTTCCATTGCATTAAATCAAGCTAGTTTTTAATTTTATCACTGATGTTGGTTGACATTAAATGCTTGGTTATCCTTTTCTCAAATGCCTTAGAAAAATGAAACATTAATTTGAAAAACTATTTTTGAAAGGGGGAGAATTATTTGCATGCTTAAGGGAAATACGAATACAAAATCATACTCTTGCAAAAGGGGGAAAATTCTCTTGGAATAATATTTTTCTATCTTGGCACTTGCTTTCGCACACATGTTTGAATTACACTGATGCCTGCATATATATATTTTTGACTATATTTATTACTCTGAATATATGCCTTGCTTTATTTGCTTTTCCCGCTTTTTAATAATGCCAAAAGGGGGAAATCTGAATGCATGATTCAGGGGGAGTGGATTTGAATGTATGCATAGAGTGAGGGGGAGTAGAGCAAACTGTGCTTAGAACTTAGAATGCTGATATATTTGCTTGAACTGCTCTAACCCTATCTTTCTAGCAAATCCCTCCTGAGATGTTTGTCATCATCAAAAAGGGGGAGAATGTGAATATATGCCTTGACAGGTACTTTAAGTTTTGATGAATGACAAAAGGGAAAGGTCCAGAAGGACTAAATTGCAAAAAGCGGAAAGTTATAAAGCAAGCAAGCACGAGGGGCAAAATGGGCATTTCAGTATTTGTATTGAGTGTTTTAGAAAAGTGTGTAAATGGTAAGTAGGGTTCTCAATTTAATATTGGTCTCACACACACACTTTTAACATGTGCCAAAAACATTTTAAACATGTTTATATCTGACAATTAATTGCGCTTAATGAGTAATCAAATATTAATTGTTAAGATTTTCAAATTCAAATATGCTTCGAGCCATAATCGATTATGGGAAACCAATAATCGATTATGATATGTATTAAAAGGCTTTAAATGAGTTTAATGAGTAATTATGTTATTAAAGCCGTTGAATTTGAATTTTCAAATAGAATAATCGATTATGTGAAATGTATAATCGATTATGTCTGTCTGGCTTTCAACGTACTTCAAACAGAAACCCCGTAATCGATTATGTAATCGATTATGGCTTTTTATATGAAAGTCAGTGGACTCGTAATCGATTAGTATAATCGATTATGCCTATTCTGTCAAAGTGAGCGCTTCCTGAAATTGGTTTAAATAATCGATTATGAGAATGTAATAATCGATTATGCTGCGACAAAAATGAATTTTAAGAGGCTTGACCTAATTTCTTTTGAACCTTCACCTTTCTAATATAAAAGCAAAGTTAGGCAGCCATCAGAATAGAGAACACTGCAATATTTTCTGTGCTAAAACTCTGAAAACCATTTTCTCTATTATCTCTCTTGCACTATCACTTTGACCATATTATATTGAGAGTTCTACACACCATATAGGTGTTATTGTAATTGGGCTTCAAATTGTTTTTATCAGCACTATTAAGAGTGCATATTTGTTGGTAAGAGTCGTGTGACTCAAACCCTTCTTTTTCTACACCATTATTACAAGAGAGGTGATATCTCTTGTGGTGTTGTCTTGGATGTGATTTCCAAGTGTTTACAAGGGAGGTGATATTCCTTGTGGTTTACAAGAGAGGTGATATCTCTTGTGGTATTTTCTTGGATGTGATTTCCAAGTGTTTACAAGGGAGGTGATATTCCTTGTGGTTGACAAGAGAGGTGATATCTCTTGGGTTATTGTCTTGAGACTCTTTCACTGGGGGAGGTGATATCCCTGGTCTGTGAGGAGTGCTCTACATTGTAAAGGTTCTAGTTTATCCTGTTTAAAAACTAGAGTTGATTGAAATCCCTTGGTCGTATTGCCTTGGGGACTGGACGTAGGCCACGTGGGTAGTCTGTGGCCGAACCAGGATATATCATTGTGTTCATCCTCTTTCCCTATCCTCTTTACATTTCCACATTTTATTTATAGCGCTTTAATTTCAAACGTTTTATTTTTATAAAGCGCCTTAATTTGAAAAGAACCTTTTATCCGCTGCGATTTCTGTTTATATTTTAAAAGGGTTTTTGATTTAACGCAAAAGATTTCATTATTATTTAAAACCCAATTCACCCCCCCTCTTGGGTGATGGTTGCCACGGCCAACAGCTTATACAGACAGGTGAGACTTAGGTAGACAGACAGGTGAGTTTTGTAATTTTCTGATCTGTACACTAAGTAGACAGGTTAGCAACCACAAAATAGGTTAATTAAATCATTACCCAATGTTTAGTTTTCATCAAAACTTAGGGAAATGCACACAGACATTTTAGAGACTTAACATCACCCTTACTTGGATAAGTTTCTGGTGGTATTCATGGATGACATCTTAGTGTACTCCAAGAGCAAGGAGGAACATGAGGAACACCTGAGGGTTGTCTTGCAGACCCTTACGGAAAAGCAGTTGTACGCTAAGTTGTCTAAGTGTGATTTCTGGTAAGAGGAAGTGAGCTTCTTAGGGCATGTCATCTCTAGGGTGGCATAGCAGTGGACCCAGCTAAGGTAGAGACGGTGCTCCAGTGGGAAGCGCCGAAATCTGTAACTAAGATTAGGAGTTTCTTGGGGTTAGCCGGGTATTATAGACGGTTCATAGAAGGTTTCTCTAAGATAGCTTTACCATTAACCCGTCTCACCAAGAAAGGACAGTCGTTTGTGTGGGACTCTAAGTGTGAAGAGAGTTTCCAAACCCTTAAGGATAGGTTGACATCAGCACCGGTGTTAGTTTTGCCATATCCTAGTGAACCCTTCCTTCGTAGTTTACTGTGATGCTTCTAAGCAAGGGTTATGTGGTGTGTTAATGTAGAATGGTAAGGTAGTTGCTTACGCTTCTAGGCAGTTGAAGACCCATGAGAAGAACTACCCTACCCATGACCTAGAGCTAGGAGCTGTGGTATTTGCCTTAAAGATCTAGAGGCATTACCTGTATGGAGCGAGATTTGAGGTTTTTAGTGATCATAAGAGTTTGAAATATCTTTTTGATCAAAAGGAGCTGAATATGAGGCAGTGTAGGTGGCTGGAGTTCTTAAAGGATTATGACTTTGAGCTGACCTATCACCCAGGAAAGGCCAATGTGGTGGCTGATGCCTTAAGTAGGAAAACCTTACACATCTCCGCCTTGATGGTTAGGGAGATGGATCTGATTGAGGAGTTTAGAGACCTCAGTCTAGCTTGTGAGTTTACCCCTAAGAGTATTAGGCTTGGAACCTTGAAGGTTACCAACAGGTTGATGGACCAGATTAGAGAGGGTCAGAAATTAGACGAGTTTCTCTTAGAATAGCGAGAGTTGCTTGCTCAGGGTAGAGACCTTAGTTTTAAGGATGGAAGTGATGGGGTCTTGAGGTTTAAAGATAGACTTTGCATACCAGATGTCCCGGAGCTTAGAAAGTTGATCCTTGAAGAAGGACATAGGAGTGGACTGAGTGTGCACCCAGGTGCCACCAAGATGTATCAGGACCTTAAGAGGATGTTTTGGTGGCCTAGGATGAAAAAGGATGCGGCTGAGTTTGTGTATGTGTGCCTAGTTTGTCAGAAGGCCAAGATTGAACACCAAAAGCCTTCAGGTAAGTTGTAACCTCTGAGTATCCTAGAATGGAAATGGGATAGCATATCCATGGATTTTGTGTCTGGACTCCCTAGGACTCCAGCTAGTTTTGAGGCTATATGGGTTGTCGTGGATAGACTGACTAAGTCTGCCAACTTTATCCCGATGAATATGGAATATCCATTAGAGAAGTTGGCTAAGCTGTACATCAAAGAGATAGTTAGGCTTCCTGGTGTACCCTCTAGCACAGTATCAGATAGAGACCAGAGGTTTACCTCTAGGTTTTGGAATAGTTTGCAAGAGGCGTTAAGGACAAAGCTTAGGCTTAGTTCAGCTTACCACCCACAGACTGATGGGCAGTCTGAGAGGACCATCCAGTCCTTAGAGGACTTGTTGAGGGTTTGTGTGCTAGAGCAGTCTGGTAGTTGGGACAAGTTTTTGCCCCTGATAGAGTTCACCTACAACAACAGCTTCCATCCCAGCATTGGGATGGCACCGTATGAGGCTCTTTATGGGTGGACATGTAGGACACCCTTGTGTTGGAATGAACCTGGTGATAATGTGGTGCTAGGGCCTGAGATAGTGCAAGAAACAACAGAGAAAATGAGACTGATTCAGGAAAAGATGAGAGTTGCACAGAGTAGGCAAAAGAGCTACCATGACAAAAGGAGGAAGGCGCTCGAATTCTAGGAAGGTGATCATGTATTCTTGAGAGTTACTCCAACGACTGGGGTTGGGAGAGTGATGAAGGCGAAGAAACTTACTCCGAGATCCATTGGTCCTTACCAGATCCTTAAAAGAGCCGGTGAATGCGCCTATCAGATAGCCTTACCACCGTTCTTGTCCAACTTCCATAATGTTTTTCATGTGTCTCAACTCAGAAAGTATATCCATGACCCTAGTCACGTGATAGTACCTGATGCTATACAGTTGAAAGAGAACTTGACGTTTGAGGTGTTACCCCTTCGAGTCGAGGATAGGCGGGTGAAGCAGCAAAGAGGCAAGGAGATTCCTCTGGTCAAAGTCATTTGGAGCGGGGCTACTAAGGAAAATGCTACCTGGGAGCTGGAAAGCAAGATGATGGAAGCGTACCCGTCCCTTTCTGGTGCATGAGCACGCCCGTGCTTAAGGTCAGGCGCGCGTTGCCAAGTTTAAGTTGAGCACGCCCGTGATCAACAGTGAACACGCCCGTGCTCAATGTGCGGACCGCGAATCGCTTATGCTAAGTCCAGCACGACCGTGCTCAAGGGGGAGCAAGACCGTGCTCAAGTTCAGTCTATATATGTTTGCACAGAAACTGAGGGTTTACGTGAAACCCTATTTTTAGTAGCAGCAGCCACCATATTGCGGCTACCTGTGCCTTTTTCCCTATTTCCTAGTTATCCATTGCTACAGTGGAGTTTTGTAAACCTTTTGGGAAGCTTGGGTTATCTGTGTCAGGTTTAGAGATAAAGGTAACATTTCTTTTTCTGTTTCCTTTCTTTTGTGGATTGGGAACTGATTAGTTTATGTTTTTGGTTAACCAAGGGGTAGAATCGGACTGAGCCGCTCGTGGGGACGTGACCTGTGACACCCTTCTACCCCGCATGTTATAAGGCATTTAAATATAAAACAATTAATAAGAAAAACATGCATTTAACTGAATTAAATAAAACAGTTGTCCATGAGTAGAAAAGTCCCACATGAACTCGTTTACAACGCGGAAAATAACAATAGTTTAATCAAATAAAAACATCATCAAAAGAATAACCCAACCCCGATGTCACAATTCAGAGCTGGTATAACCGTTCCGGAAATAAATCCTCGGAATACAACTGGAAACAAACTATCTAAACGTAAAACAACCCTACTATGAGTGGCGGCTCCTCAGAGTCACTCCTCTCCGGGCTGCTCGTCATCCTCTGCAAATGCCAATCAGGCCAAACACAAACAATACAGCGAGTAAGATTCATGTAATCATATAAACAGCAGAGGAATAGTACGCAAGGTAAACATACACATAAGCATACATCAACATCCATCAGTAACATAACAACCAAGTATGCTATGCTATGCAATGCATCAACTACTCCGCTACTCCAACTATGCATGTGGATCCAACTAACTCAGGATGAACGACTTTGGAGTTACATATCCGTATTGGCCATAAAAGCACCAACACCGGTAGTTCACCAAACCTTGGGTGAACCCCGTGGATAGCCAACGCATCAAACCGTGGATGCCTCATCACGGGGGGCCTCGGTCACCAAACCTTGGGTGACCTACCGTGGATGGCCAGATCACCGTACTCTCGGGCGATCTCCCCTTTGTCGAACCTCCCCCATCAACTACCCCAATGCTTTATGCAAATGGCACAACAACAAACAATCTCAACCACCTCCTTGCTTGGGCCTTGAAGCTCCCAAGACTTTCAACATCAAACTCAACGTAACCTTAGACCCAAACCGTGGGGTCAAGGCTCCCTTGGCCAATAAGCACCAAGGTTCAACTCAACGTGCTTGGGTCAATAAGCACCCAAGACTTAACTTAGCAACATGCGGTAACCCAACGGATACCGACTTAACACCTTGTTGTCTTAATTATCTTAAATAATTAATCAAGTTGTCTAATCTTTATCTTTGATTATTTATCTCAACTTAACATCATAGGGGAATGGGGTTTAAAAACCCCTTAAGTCCTTTAATTGCATTACTGTCCAGGGGGGTCAGCACGGTCGTGCTTAGACCCTAGCACGGTCGTGCTTGGACACGTGAGGGCATGCTGCCCTTTTAAGTGAAGCACGGTCGTGCTTCACACTCAGCACGGTCATGCTCAGCAGCACGATCGTGCTATTTAACCTACTTGGCCGTGCTGAGCAGCGCGGCCATTTTCCAGAATATAAATGGGAGCACGGTCGTGCTCCCTGTTCAGCACGGTCGTGCTCAATGCACAACTGCACTGTTCTGGGCAGGGACAGAAACCAAGTTCAACCATACCATTAGGGATTAAAAACCTAACTTAACACGTTTGTTAAACCTAACTATTCAATTTAACAGTTTTATCAACATACTCATAATCATAGCCACAACATCAATCAATCAATCATCAGATTAATACCAATCCTCATTGTGAACACCTATTTTTGTCCGGGTATCTTTTCTTTTAATTAATATTTTGAAAACAAAAATAAAAAATGAAAATAAAAAATTAAAAATTGTTGTTTTTGTTCTTGGCCCATTATAGGATTAGTTGTAGCCCAATTTTATTTTTGTTGTTGCAAGCCCATGATCCAAATCCAAAACAAAAAAATAATAAAAAAAAAATAATAAAAAAAAGTAAAAAAAAAAAAAAAGGAACCAGAAAAGGATGTTTGAAAATAAATTTTAAATATTTGTCATTTTCTCCCCTCTCCAATGTTGCAATCTGTCCTCCTCCACTCCACTTCAGGTAAACCAGCTTTCTCTTTTATTTCCCCACTTTTGTTTTCTTTCACTTTTTTCCAAAACAGAAGGGGCACAACCCCTGCACCTGCTGCAACCTTCAGAGAGTAGTGGGAGCACCACCATTTGTACAATTCCATCGTCCTTATTCCTCAGCAGGCCAATATCAAGTTTTGGCATGATCTTCAGTGGTTTGGCTATATATTCGGCACCCAATAGCATCAGAAAAGGGAGGAGGAAACATAACAAAGAGCATCAGAAAAATTAGAGATCCTCCCCCACAGCATTGCCATTCCCCTCTCCATTCCACCATCATTCTTTTCCAAGCCTTCCATCATCAATCTCCTTTTCTTCAACATTCAACATTCTGTTTTCTCCATCTGCCATCAACTCATTTTCTGGAAATAAAAGAAAAAACCAGAACAGAAAGCCACCCACACCCATCTCCATCATCTTCAGCTTTATTTCAAACACCCTCTCATCATCTTCAAACAAAGAAATAACAACACAAAAACAGAACAGAGAAACACACAAACTCTAGCCACCGTCACGTTAGCTCAGCCACTGACCGCCGTCGCCGTAGCTTCGCCCGCCTCCGCCACGCACCAGTTTCGCACACATCCGCGTCAGATCTGCACACAGGCCGCCTCCTCCGCCTTCAGTCACGACTCGCCGGCCTTTTCTGCACCGCCCAGCGCCGCTCACCGCCATCCGCATCCCCAGCTTCGCTGCGCCGTCGCCGTCACGGACGTGAGCCGCCCCTCGCCGCCTCTGTCGTTGCTCAAGGGCTTTGCACAGCTCCAATCTCTTTTGGTTCGTGAAATAAAAGACCAGAGTACTAATCTGGTTCTTTTGTTTTTCTTAACATTCCCTTTTCTTTTTATTTTCCATTTTTGTTCTTTTATTTTTGTTATCTTTGGGCTGGACTTGGGTCAACTTGGGTTAATGGGTTGTAGATAATCTTTGGGTTGAGTTTCTGATTTGAACTAAGCAAAAAGGGAAACAAAGAAAAAAACAATTTAATCTCTTTTTGAAAAAGAATATTTTTAATCTTTGTTTTAAATAAAAATTGTGCTAAAAATATTTTGAAATAAAAAAAACAAATCCTTTTGAATTCACGCAACAATCTATGACGTTGATGTATGAATTTTCATCCTCAAGTGTCATATGAATTGTAAGGGTTTATCGTATAGCTTGGCTATCTTTAACCCTGTGCAAAGGTGAATTCAATCGTGTTAAAAATAATAAAATGTTTTCAATTTCTTTTACAAGATTTTATCATGTTTATAAAATAAAAATAAAAATTAAATCTTTTTTAATTCACGCAACAATCTACGACGTTGATGTATGATTTTTCATCCTCAAGTGGCGTATGCATTGTAAGGGTTTATCGTATAGCACTGCTATCTTGAACTCTGTGCAAAAGTGAATTATTTTTGAAATAAAATCCCTTTTCAAAATCATTTACAAAAATCAAATCTTTCTCCAATTAAAGTCAATCAACCAATCAAATCTTTTTCAACAAGAACTACGTGGCTTTGAGTTTCCCATCGCACCCGGGAATACGTAGGAGCAGAATCAATCATTCTGTCAAGCCAAAATTTTGTTTTCTCTTTAAATGTGTTTATTTTAATTTATTTTTTATAGTGGGGTAAAAATAAATATTTTCAAAAGGTTATTAAAATTATGTTGCACAATTAACTTGAGGTACCGTTTTTTAAACGGGCGATGTAGGGTGCTAACACCTTCCCTACTCGTAACCGACTCCCGGACTCAAATCTCTCTTTTTATATAGACCAGTTTACCTTAAAATAAATGGTTTTTCCAATGTTTTTCCCAAATAAATATTGGTGGCGACTCCTCTGTTTTTACTATCTTTTCGCGGCTCCCGGACGGGACGGTCGCGACAGCTGGCGACTCCACTGGGGATTTTTTGAGAGTCAGGCCTATCATAGTTGGTTGTGCAATTTTTTTTTAATAGTTTTGAAAATATTGGTTTTACCCCTTTTGTTTTATTTGTTTTGTAAATAGTTTTATATGCTTTAATAAATGCCTTTGTATATTCTTGCAACCCTAGGGTAGAGAATTATTGTGCTGTTGGTTGTTCTTTTTGCAAGTGAGGTGTAGCTTGTGTTAATTTGGTTTTGTGCAATTTTGTATGCTCCCAACACACACATCACCATCACATATTTCACACACTTTTGGGCTCTATACCCGAGTCTTGGAATGCCATAGGATTAGAAGGGGCTTCAGTGGTGTTATTGTGATGCTTTCGAATCCCTGACAGTCACTGGTTCTCCCGCTCATATTGTTACCGGTACCATGGACAGCCATATTGTGACACATTTGTCCCTATGGTAAGTTCATGGACCCGGGTCCTTATCTTCTAGGTAAGGGCAATCTGTGGACCATAAATTTTATGAGTTTAGATCAATCCCAAATTCCACTTTTAAAGCAAACTTAGTGGCCAACCTGTTTAGAGTCATAACTTTAGGTATGCCCAACAATAAGTCTTAACCGTTTTAGGACACAAAGGGAGCATGTTTCTTCTTTTAATAAAAAAATAAATCTTTTTCATATCCTGTGATTCATGCATTTTTGTAAATAATAAAAAGAGACTCATGCATGCATTCATATTTTTTTGTAGAAGACTAAAAATTCATTCAACTTTTTGCATGCATCCCATGCATTATTTTGGGTCAAAAAAATTTTGTTTTCATGCATCTCATGCATTAATTACTTTTTATGTCAATCTCATCGAAAAAAATTAAGAAAAATCATTCATTTCATGCATTCATAAAAAAAATTCATTTACATCGAGCATTCATAAAAAAAAAAGGAAAATAAGAAGCCATGCATCTCCCTCATTTCATGCATGCATCAGTAAAAAATTTTGGACCCAAAAAATTCATACATTTCATGCATCAATACCTCCTTGGGTCAAAATATAAAAATCATTGATCTCATGCATTCATAAAAAATTATTCATCTTAAAAAATAAGAAGTTTATCTCATTCATTGCCATTCATACATCACATGCATAAAAAATTTTGAGCCAATATAAACAATTCTTTTTCATACATCTCATGCATTAATACCTTTTTGGGTCAAAAAAAAAAAAAAAACCTTTTTTCATGCAACTCATATACTAATTTCTTTTAAGTTGAAAGTTTATTGAAAAAAATACAAATAAAAAATTCATTCCATGCATTGTGCTCCTTGGAGAAAAGGAACCACCGCGCTTTCAAAGAATGCCAATTAAACCATGGATCATGAGGTGAAGCTGGAAATAAGACTTGCTCAGGTGGCCGGAAAGTGTGGTCACAACCTTTTGCCTAATCATGGAGATTTAGATGTCAATGCCGCAAGAGGGGTTTCAAGTTGTCCTGCAAAAGTCCTGTGACACACGTTCAGGCTCTTATGAGGTGATCTTCTAAGAAAAGTCAACACTTTGCGATCTCCATCTTGAGAATTTCTAAGCAGCCCAGGCTAGATTGGTTCATTAGTGGTTTACCATGAAATGGTGGTTACATGGTATTTTATCATGTGATACTTGAATCATGTTCACTTTCTTGAAGCATTAATGTAATGAATTTGCATACATACCTTGTCTCATCCATTCTTTACATCTTCTTTCACATCATAATGTTTCTCTTGCCATTCTCGTATCCCATCTTCCCTTTTTCTTGCCCTAGTACATTCTTTGTTTGGTTAATAGGGTATACTTTCTTGGAAATATTTTTTTGTAGACATCCATGAAGCCCACATATGCTCAGCCCCTTTTTTTTAAAAAAAAAAAAAAGAGAAAAAAAAAGGAGCAAATAGATAAACACTTGATGAACACCATCTTTTTGTCTTTCAAATAAAGTTTTCAAAATAAAGCAATCATAATTTGAAATGAAATTTGGCCATCTTTCTCTATCCTTAACAAAATATCATCATTACCCCTAGTTACCCCTTTTGAGCCTGAAATTTTTCTTCAAAGAACCTTAGACAAGGATCACCCCTAAACAAGGGGCAACCAAGAAGGAAATGGTGATCATGAAGCATAAAGTTAAAAAAAAAAAAAAAAGAGAAGAGAAGGAAAAAATAAAGACAGAGAAAGACAGGGGGAAATGAGGTTGAAGAACTTTATGATAAGGTGAAAAAAAAAAAAGGAGGAAGAAAAAGTAAGCAGAAAGCAAATGTTCTCGGAAACTCTGAAAAGTGCATGGATCCTTGGTCCTCTTCAACCTTAAATTACTTGTTTGAGCCTTATACCCTTCCTTTCATGACCCTCAACCATTGGCCACGTTACAAGCTTGAAAAGTCCATTCTGATCAATGAATGATTGCTTTTTGTCAACATTAATTTTGAGACAAAAGGTTTGTGCTCTTCCGAGTTTTTAATATTTGCTCCTTAAAAAAAAATATTACAAAAAGAAAAAATAAAAAAGAAAAAGAAAGCTCGTTAGGCTGAAAACCATCAAAGACAGCCTAAGCAAAAGTTAGGGCCAGATCTACATAGGGCAAAACTTTGCTTTCAAGGGCCTTATTCCATAGTATTTCCATTATTGGATGCCCTACACTGGGGCAAGTGCATTGTCAAGTTTTCTTTATCAAGTGCCCTACACTGGGGTGGTCTCATTCTTGGGACCCAACACTGGGGCAGCACCATTGTCAAGTTTTCCTTATCAAGTGCCTTAACTGGGGCAGCTTCATTCTGGGAACCCTATGCTAGGGCCACTCAATTCTCAAGGGACTTGTTCTGAGGCAAATTTGTTCCCAAGCAACATATGTTGAGCCGATCGGCATGATCAAATCAATCCAAACTGGGGCAACACCCTTCTGATCTTCATATCACCTCTAGTGCATCTTGCTTCATTTCTGTCCTTTTGAATACCATTTGAGTTGTCAAACTTCCAACACCAATCGAGAAGTTGTTTAGGCAATAATGTCCCTTCCTGTCATACTTGTGAATCCATGCATGTTTGTTACATGATGTTTCAGGTAAGGTAAACATGAGTTCAACGGTACAATTTAACCATCTAATGGTGATTCTTTGATGAACAACTCTGGTCAGAGGAATTCGGAATACAACGAGGAAAGCAACATCCTCAATTGGCAAATCAAGCAAGAGCAGTGATCCTCACAAATAAGGGTGACGAAAATTGTCCACTTCCCCAAAAAAAAGAGAGGAAGAAAATCAAAATAAAAAAGGTGAAAAAATATAGAAAGAAAATGTGAGAAAAATGGCTTGCTAGACTGAAAACCCAAAAAGTCAGTCTAGGCAAAAGATAGAGTGATCGGTAGGTTGAAAACTCGCAAAGAGCGACCTACGCAAAAATCAGGGTCAAATACAAGCAAAGTACTTGAAGTCTCCGCAAACTGACAAACTGGGGCAGTTTAAGAGGACAAGTCATGAAAGATTCCCAATAAATAAAGGCTGGGGCAAGTCACATCCTTGAAAGTTGATCAGACAATCTCATCCATTGGGATAATCATCACAAAGAAGCGTATCTCAGGCAAGAAGTAAAACATCAGTTCAGCAAGCAAGTGATGATCAAAATCAATGAGTCTCACTCTAGCTCATCCTCAATTTCGGTTGTAATCAAAACTCTAAGGAGCCAAGGATCAAAGAGTGGTTTGCAAAAATAAAAATAAAAATCAATCAATCAAGGTTTTCATCAAAAGCATTTCTTGATTCATGCATAAAAAATAATCATGGTTTTCATCAATCATCAAAAGCATCTCATGCATCATGCATTAAAAAGCAAAAATAATAATCAAAGTTTTCATCCATCACAAAAAAGCATCTCACATCATGCATTGTCTCATCATTTCATGCATCGACAAAGTCAACATCTTTGCATTGCATATGTTTTGCTTTAGCGGGTTCAAGGCCCCAAAAGTCATATCTTTGTTAGCTTTAGCAGGCACAAGACCTCGTCGGTTCCGTTCTGTCTTTGTTCGGCTTTAACGGGTACAGGGCCCATAAGCTGTTGTCTTTGGTTAGGTTTAGCAGGCATAGGGCCTCGCAAGCTTTTTACCTTTCTTTTTATGCTGCGGCGGGTACCAAACCCCGTAAGCTCTTATCTGTCTTTTCAAGCTACGGTGGGTACCAAACCCCGTAAGCTCTTTTTGTCTTCAAGCTTCAGCGGGTACCAGACCCTGTAAGCTACTTTTTGTCAAGCTACGGTGGGTACCAGACCCCGTAAGCTCCTTTTGTTTTCAAGCTTCAGCGGGTACCAGACCCTGTAAGCTATGTTTTGTTGTCAAGCTACGGTGGGTACCAAACCTCGTAAGCTCTTTTATCTTTCTTTTCGAGCTTCTGACGGGCAATCCACCCCGTAAGCTCTTTTTATCTTTCTGTTCGAGCTTCTGACGGGCAATCCAACCCGTAAGCTCATTTTATTTCTGTTCGAGCTTCTGACGGGCAATCCACCCCGTAAGCTCTTTTATTTTTCTTTTCGAGCTTCTGACGGGCAATCCAACCCGTAAGCTCTTTTATATTCCTGTTCGAGCTTCTGACGGGCAATCCACCCCGTAAGCTCTTTTTATTTTTTATGTTCGAGCTTCTGACGGGCAATCCACCCCGTAAGCTCTTTTATTTTTCTTTTCGAGCTTCTGACGGGCAATCCTGACGGGCAATCCACCCCGTAAGCTCTTTTATTTTTCTTTTCGAGCTTCTGACGGGCAATCCAACCCGTAAGCTCTTTTTATATTCCTTTTAGAGCTTCTGACGGGCAATCCACCCCGTAAGCTCTTTTTATTTTTTCTTTTCGAGCTTCTGACGGGCAATCCACCCCGTAAGCTCATTTTATCTCTTTTCGAGCTTCTGACGGGCAATCCACCCCGTAAGCTCTTTTTATCTTTCTGTTCGAGCTTCTGACGGGCAATCCACCCCGTAAGCTCTTTTTATTTTTTATGTTCAAGCTTCTGACGGGCAATCCAACCCGTATGCTCATTTTTCTTTCTGTTCGGGCTTCTGACGGGCAATCCACCCCGTAAGCCCTTTTATCTTTCTGTTCGAGCTTTATCTTTCTGTTCAAGCTTCTGACGGGCAATCCAACCCGTAAGCTCATTTTTATTTCTGTTCGGGCTTCTAACGGGCAATCCACCCCGTAAGCCCTTTTATCTTTCTTTTCGAGCTTCTGACGGGCAATCCAACCCGTAAGCTCTTTTTATCTTTCTGTTCGAGCTTCTAACGGGCAATCCACCCCGTAAGCTCTTTTATTTTTTATGTTCGAGCTTCTGACGGGCAATCCACCCCGTAAGCTCTTTTTATCTTTCTTTTCGAGCTTCTGACGGGCAATCCACCCCGTAAACTCTTTTACCTTTCTGTTGGACCTTCTGATGGGCAATCCACCCCGTAAGCTCATTTATCTTTCAGTTCGAGCTTCTGACGGGCAATCCACCCCGTAAGCTCCTTTTATTTTTGTGTTCGAGCTTCTAACGGGCAACCCCGTAAGCTCTTTATCATTGTTTTTAAGCTCAGCAGACAATCCACCCTGCAAGCTTTTCATGTGTAGACCTCAGTGGGCAATCCAACCCGCTAGTTCTTTACAGGAAAGCTCTTTGAATCATGAATCCTTTTGCTTGTTTGTGTATCCCGGCCAAAATTGGAGTTCATGTCTTTACTCGTTTCTTATAACGATAATAGGTTAACTACGGTTACACCTACTATCTAATAAGAAACAAGTAAAGAGGGGCAGCTGTGAACACCTATTTTTGTCCGGGTATCTTTTCTTTTAATTAATATTTTGAAAACAAAAATAAAAAATGAAAATAAAAAATTAAAAATTGTTGTTTTTGTTCTTGGCCCATTATAGGATTAGTTGTAGCCCAATTTTATTTTTGTTGTTGCAAGCCCATGATCCAAATCCAAAACAAAAAAATAATAAATAAAAAATAATAATAAAAAGTAAAAAAAAAAAAAAAAAGGAACCAGAAAAGGATGTTTGAAAATAAATTTTAAATATTTGTCATTTTCTCCCCTCTCCAATGTTGCAATCTGTCCTCCTCCACTCCACTTCAGGTAAACCAGCTTTCTCTTTTATTTCCCCACTTTTGTTTTCTTTCACTTTTTTCCAAAACAGAAGGGGCACAACCCCTGCACCTGCTGCAACCTTCAGAGAGTAGTGGGAGCACCACCATTTGTACAATTCCATCGTCCTTATTCCTCAGCAGGCCAATATCGAGTTTTGGCATGATCTTCAGTGGTTTGGCTATATATTCGGCACCCAATAGCATCAGAAAAGGGAGGAGGAAACATAACAAAGAGCATCAGAAAAATTAGAGATCCTCCCCCACAGCATTGCCATTCCCCTCTCCATTCCACCATCATTCTTTTCCAAGCCTTCCATCATCAATCTCCTTTTCTTCAACATTCAACATTCTGTTTTCTCCATCTGCCATCAACTCATTTTCTGGAAATAAAAGAAAAAACCAGAACAGAAAGCCACCCACACCCATCTCCATCATCTTCAGCTTTATTTCAAACACCCTCTCATCATCTTCAAACAAAGAAATAACAACACAAAAACAGAACAGAGAAACACACAAACTCTAGCCACCGTCACGTTAGCTCAGCCACTGACCGCCGTCGCCGTAGCTTCGCCCGCCTCCGCCACGCACCAGTTTCGCACACATCCGCGTCAGATCTGCACACAGGCCGCCTCCTCCGCCTTCAGTCACGACTCGCCGGCCTTTTCTGCACCGCCCAGCGCCGCTCACCGCCATCCGCATCCCCAGCTTCGCTGCGCCGTCGCCGTCACGGACGTGAGCCGCCCCTCGCCGCCTCTGTCGTTGCTCAAGGGCTTTGCACAGCTCCAATCTCTTTTGGTTCGTGAAATAAAAGACCAGAGTACTAATCTGGTTCTTTTGTTTTTCTTAACATTCCCTTTTCTTTTTATTTTCCATTTTTGTTCTTTTATTTTTGTTATCTTTGGGCTGGACTTGGGTCAACTTGGGTTAATGGGTTGTAGATAATCTTTGGGTTGAGTTTCTGATTTGAACTAAGCAAAAAGGGAAACAAAGAAAAAAACAATTTAATCTCTTTTTGAAAAAGAATATTTTTAATCTTTGTTTTAAATAAAAATTGTGCTAAAAATATTTTGAAATAAAAAAAACAAATCCTTTTGAATTCACGCAACAATCTATGACGTTGATGTATGAATTTTCATCCTCAAGTGTCATATGAATTGTAAGGGTTTATCGTATAGCTTGGCTATCTTTAACCCTGTGCAAAGGTGAATTCAATCGTGTTAAAAATAATAAAATGTTTTCAATTTCTTTTACAAGATTTTATCATGTTTATAAAATAAAAATAAAAATTAAATCTTTTTTAATTCACGCAACAATCTACGACGTTGATGTATGATTTTTCATCCTCAAGTGGCGTATGCATTGTAAGGGTTTATCGTATAGCACTGCTATCTTGAACTCTGTGCAAAAGTGAATTATTTTTGAAATAAAATCCCTTTTCAAAATCATTTACAAAAATCAAATCTTTCTCCAATTAAAGTCAATCAACCAATCAAATCTTTTTCAACAAGAACTACGTGGCTTTGAGTTTCCCATCGCACCCGGGAATACGTAGGAGCAGAATCAATCATTCTGTCAAGCCAAAATTTTGTTTTCTCTTTAAATGTGTTTATTTTAATTTATTTTTTATAGTGGGGTAAAAATAAATATTTTCAAAAGGTTATTAAAATTATGTTGCACAATTAACTTGAGGTACCGTTTTTTAAACGGGCGATGTAGGGTGCTAACACCTTCCCTACTCGTAACCGACTCCCGGACTCAAATCTCTCTTTTTATATAGACCAGTTTACCTTAAAATAAATGGTTTTTCCAATGTTTTTCCCAAATAAATATTGGTGGCGACTCCTCTGTTTTTACTATCTTTTCGCGGCTCCCGGACGGGACGGTCGCGACAGCTGGCGACTCCACTGGGGATTTTTTGAGAGTCAGGCCTATCATAGTTGGTTGTGCAATTTTTTTTTAATAGTTTTGAAAATATTGGTTTTACCCCTTTTGTTTTATTTGTTTTGTAAATAGTTTTATATGCTTTAATAAATGCCTTTGTATATTCTTGCAACCCTAGGGTAGAGAATTATTGTGCTGTTGGTTGTTCTTTTTGCAAGTGAGGTGTAGCTTGTGTTAATTTGGTTTTGTGCAATTTTGTATGCTCCCAACACACACATCACCATCACATATTTCACACACTTTTGGGCTCTATACCCGAGTCTTGGAATGCCATAGGATTAGAAGGGGCTTCAGTGGTGTTATTGTGATGCTTTCGCATCCCTGACAGTCACTGGTTCTCCCACTCATATTGTTACCGGTACCATGGACAGCCATATTGTGACACATTTGTCCCTATGGTAAGTTCATGGACCCGGGTCCTTATCTTCTAGGTAAGGGCAATCTGTGGACCATAAATTTTATGAGTTTAGATCAATCCCAAATTCCACTTTTAAAGCAAACTTAGTGGCCAACCTGTTTAGAGTCATAACTTTAGGTATGCCCAACAATAAGTCTTAACCGTTTTAGGACACAAAGGGAGCATGTTTCTTCTTTTAATAAAAAAATAAATCTTTTTCATATCCTGTGATTCATGCATTTTTGTAAATAATAAAAAGAGACTCATGCATGCATTCATATTTTTTTGTAGAAGACTAAAAATTCATTCAACTTTTTGCATGCATCCCATGCATTATTTTGGGTCAAAAAAATTTTGTTTTCATGCATCTCATGCATTAATTACTTTTTATGTCAATCTCATCGAAAAAAATTAAGAAAAATCATTCATTTCATGCATTCATAAAAAAAATTCATTTACATCGAGCATTCATAAAAAAAAAAAAGGAAAATAAGAAGCCATGCATCTCCCTCATTTCATGCATGCATCAGTAAAAAATTTTGGACCCAAAAAATTCATACATTTCATGCATCAATACCTCCTTGGGTCAAAATATAAAAATCATTGATCTCATGCATTCATAAAAAATTATTCATCTTAAAAAATAAGAAGTTTATCTCATTCATTGCCATTCATACATCACATGCATAAAAAATTTTGAGCCAATATAAACAATTCTTTTTCATACATCTCATGCATTAATACCTTTTTGGGTCAAAAAAAAAAAAAACCTTTTTTCATGCAACTCATATACTAATTTCTTTTAAGTTGAAAGTTTATTGAAAAAAATACAAATAAAAAATTCATTCCATGCATTGTGCTCCTTGGAGAAAAGGAACCACCGCGCTTTCAAAGAATGCCAATTAAACCATGGATCATGAGGTGAAGCTGGAAATAAGACTTGCTCAGGTGGCCGGAAAGTGTGGTCACAACCTTTTGCCTAATCATGGAGATTTAGATGTCAATGCCGCAAGAGGGGTTTCAAGTTGTCCTGCAAAAGTCCTGTGACACACGTTCAGGCTCTTATGAGGTGATCTTCTAAGAAAAGTCAACACTTTGCGATCTCCATCTTGAGAATTTCTAAGCAGCCCAGGCTAGATTGGTTCATTAGTGGTTTACCATGAAATGGTGGTTACATGGTATTTTATCATGTGATACTTGAATCATGTTCACTTTCTTGAAGCATTAATGTAATGAATTTGCATACATACCTTGTCTCATCCATTCTTTACATCTTCTTTCACATCATAATGTTTCTCTTGCCATTCTCGTATCCCATCTTCCCTTTTTCTTGCCCTAGTACATTCTTTGTTTGGTTAATAGGGTATACTTTCTTGGAAATATTTTTTTGTAGACATCCATGAAGCCCACATATGCTCAGCCCCTTTTTTTTTTTTAAAAAAAAAAAGAGAAAAAAAAAGGAGCAAATAGATAAACACTTGATGAATGCTCAGCCCCTTCTTTTATTTTTGTTATCTTTGGGCTGGACTTGGGTCAACTTGGGTTAATGGGTTGTAGATAATCTTTGGGTTGAGTTTCTGATTTGAACTAAGCAAAAAGGGAAACAAAGAAAAAAACAATTTAATCTCTTTTTGAAAAAGAATATTTTTAATCTTTGTTTTAAAAAAAAATTGTGCTAAAAATATTTTGAAATAAAAAAAACAAATCCTTTTGAATTCACGCAACAATCTATGACGTTGATGTATGAATTTTCATCCTCAAGTGTCATATGAATTGTAAGGGTTTATCGTATAGCTTGGCTATCTTTAACCCTGTGCAAAGGTGAATTCAATCGTGTTAAAAATAATAAAATGTTTTCAATTTCTTTTACAAGATTTTATCATGTTTATAAAATAAAAATAAAAATTAAATCTTTTTTAATTCACGCAACAATCTACGACGTTGATGTATGATTTTTCATCCTCAAGTGGCGTATGCATTGTAAGGGTTTATCGTATAGCACTGCTATCTTGAACTCTGTGCAAAAGTGAATTATTTTTGAAATAAAATCCCTTTTCAAAATCATTTACAAAAATCAAATCTTTCTCCAATTAAAGTCAATCAACCAATCAAATCTTTTTCAACAAGAACTACGTGGCTTTGAGTTTCCCATCGCACCCGGGAATACGTAGGAGCAGAATCAATCATTCTGTCAAGCCAAAATTTTGTTTTCTCTTTAAATGTGTTTATTTTAATTTATTTTTTATAGTGGGTTAAAAATAAATATTTTCAAAAGGTTATTAAAATTATGTTGCACAATTAACTTGAGGTACCGTTTTTTAAACGGGCGATGTAGGGTGCTAACACCTTCCCTACTCGTAACCGACTCCCGGACTCAAATCTCTCTTTTTATATAGACCAGTTTACCTTAAAATAAATAGTTTTTCCAATGTTTTTCCCAAATAAATATTGGTGGCGACTCCTCTGTTTTTACCATCTTTTCGCGGCTCCCGGACGGGACGGTCGCGACACTCATCATATCATCATGCTCATTAAACAACCAACATGTTCATAGGCATATAACACTACAATAACCAGAAACATATTATCACCGATTAAATGCCATATTACAACGAACATACATACAACAACACCGGGGTCATAGGGAACCCCGTTACCTTACACTACCCACTGCCTAATGAATACAATCCCACTTCTCCCCATACCTGGATTGAAGGTAGCTCTATCAACCAACGTGTGCTCCTAACTGCAACCGGTTCCTTCCCAACGGCTTAACCCAAAGAACCTTAAACAAAAGAACACAACCAGATTAGTTCCCTACTCAAAATAAAGAAGGAAACCACAAGGGGAAGGGAAACCATTACCTCCAGACCAAGGTAGAACCACTAATCTCCCTAAACTACTTCTAAAACTCCCAACAATGCAGAACGAAGAGGGAGCAGTGTGGAAACGTGCTCTGGCCGCAACTACGGTTACTGCAACTCACAAAAGTAGGGTTTTACGTAACCCTCGGGTTCTGCTTACCTTTATATCATCCGGACCTGAGCACGATCGTGCTTAGCATTGAGCACGGTCGTGCTCCACTTAACGTCAGCGAGACGCGGTCCACGCATTGAGCACGGGCGTGCTTACTATTGAGCACGGTCGTGCTCAACTTAAAATCAGAAACACGCTTCTGACTTTAAGCACGGGCTTGCTGGCTGATGAGCACGAGCGTGCTCATGTACCAGAAAGGGACTTTTAGGCTAAAATCCCACTTAGCCCTTAACCAACATTTTTAAATAAATAAAACTAACTTTATAAAACATTTTATGAAAAACAGGGTGTTACAATTCCACCCTCCTTATAAAAATTTCGTCCCCGAAATTTCTACGTACCTCAAACGAAAAGATGCGGATACGCCTCCATCATCTGACTCTCGAGCTCCCAGGTAGCGCTTTCCTCAGTTGCCCCGCTCCAAACTACTTTAACCAAGGGAATCTCTTTGCCTCTTAGCTGCTTCACCCTCCTATCCTCGACTCGAAGGGGTAACACCTCAAATGTCAAGTTCTCTTTTAACTGTATTGTATCAGGAACTATCACGTGACTAGGGTCATGAATGTACTTCCTGAGTTGAGACACATGAAAAACATTGTGGAGATTCGACAAGAACGGTGGCAAGGCTATTTGATAGGCGACTTCGCCGACTCTTTTAAGGATTTGGTAAGGACCAATGAACCTCGGAGTAAGTTTCCTCGCCTTCATCACTCTACCAACCCCAGTCGTCGGGGTAACTCTCAAGAATACATGATCACCTTCCTGGAATTCGAGCGCCTTCCTCCTTTTATCATGGTAGCTCTTCTGCCTACTCTGTGCAACTCTCATCTTTTCCTGAACTAACCTGATCTTTTCTGTTGTTTCCTGGACTATCTTTGGCCCTAGCACCACACTATCACTAGGTTCACTCCAACACAAGGGTGTCCTACATCTCCTCCCATAAAGAGCTTCATAAGGTGCCATCCCAATGCTGGAATGGAAACTGTTGTTGTAGGTGAACTCTATCAGGGGCAAAAACTTGTCCCAACTTCCTGACTGTTCTAACACACAAGCCCTCAACAAGTCCTCTAAGGACTGGATTGTCCGCTCAGACTGCCCATCAGTCTGTGGGTGGTAAGCTGAACTAAGCCTAAGCTTTGTCCCTAAAGCCTCTTGTAAACTATTCCAAAACCTAGAGGTAAACCTCGGGTCTCTATCTGAAACTATGCTAGAGGGTACACCATGAAGCCTAACTATCTCCTTGATGTACAGCTTAGCTAACCTCTCCAATGGATACTCCATGTTCATCGGAATGAAATGAGCAGACTTAGTCAGTCTATCCACAACAACCCATATAGCCTCAAAACCAGCTGGAGTCCTAGGGAGTCCAGACACAAAATCCATGGAGATGCTATCCCATTTCCACTCTGGGATACTCAAAGGTTGCAACTTACCTGAAGGCCTTTGATGCTCTATCTTAGCCTTTTGACAAACTAGGCACGCATACACAAACTCAGCTACATCCTTTTTCATCCTAGGCCACCAAAACATCCTCTTAAGGTCCTGATACATCTTAGTGGCACCTGGGTGCACACTCAATCCACTCCTATGACCTTCTTCTAAGATCAATTTCCTAAGCTCGGGAACATCTGGCACGCAAACTCTATCCTTAAACCTCAAGATGCCATCACTGCCATCCTTAAAACTTAGGTCTCTACCCTGAGCGAGCAAATCTCGCTGGTCTAAGAGAAACTTGTCTAACTTCTGACCCTCTCTAATCTCATCCATCAAACTGTTGGTAACCTTCAAGGTACAAAGCCTAATACTCTTCGGGGTAAACTCACAAGCTAGACTAAGGTCTCTAAACTCCTCAATCAAATCCATCTCCCTAACCATCAAAGCGGAGATATGCAAGGTTTTCATACTCAAGGCATCGGCCACCACATTGGCCTTTCCTGGGTGATAGGTCAGCTCGAAGTCATAATCCTTTAAGAACTCCATCCACCTACGCTGCCTCATATTCAACTCCTTTTGATCAAAGAGGTACTTCAAACTCTTATGATCGCTAAAAACCTCAAACCTCGCTCCATAAAGGTAATGCCTCCAGATCTTTAAGGCAAATACCACAGCTCCTAATTCTAGGTCATGGGTAGGGTAGTTCTTCTCGTGGGTTTTCAACTGCCTAGAAGCGTAAGCAACTACCTTACCATCCTGCATCAGCACACCACCTAACCCTTGCTTAGAAGCATCGCAGTAAACTACGAAGGGTTCACTAGGATCTGGCAAAACTAATACTGGTGCTGATATCAACCTATTCTTAAGGGTTTGGAAACTCTCTTCACACTTAGAGTCCCACACAAACAACTGACCCTTCTTGGTGAGACGGGTTAAGGGTAAAGCTATCTTAGAGAAACCTTCTATAAACCGCCTATAGTACCCGGCTAACCCCAAGAAACTCCTAATCTCGGTTACAGACTTTGGTGCTTCCCACTGGAGCACCGTCTCTACCTTAGCTGGGTCCACTGCTATGCCACCCTTAGAGATGACATGTCCTAAGAAGCTCACTTCCTCTAACCAGAACTCACACTTAGACAACTTAGCATACAACTGCTTTTCCTTAAGGGACTGCAAGACAACCCTCAGGTGTTCCTCATGTTCCTCCTTACTCTTGGAGTACACTAAAATGTCATCTATGAACACTACCACAAACTTATCCAAGTAAGGGTGAAAGGTCTTGTTCATGTAATCCATGAAGACCGCAGGAGCATTGGTCACACCGAAAGGCATAACCAAGTACTCATAGTGACCATATCGCGTCCTAAACGCTGTCTTCGGGATGTCCTCAGACTTAACCCGAATCTGATGGTACCCTGATCTCAAGTCTATCTTTGAAAAGACGCAAGCGCCCATCAACTGGTCCATAAGATCATCAATCCTAGGGAGGGGATACCGATTCTTTATGGTCACCTTGTTGAGCTGCCGAAAGTCGACACACAACCTCATACTACCATCCTTCTTCTTCACCAACAACGCAGGTGCTCCCCACAGAGACACACTCGGCCTAATGAACTGCTTCTTCATCAGGTCCTCTAACTGTTCTTTCAACTTAGCTAGCTCTAGAGGAGACATTCTATAGGGTGCTATGGAGATTGGCCCGGTGCCAGGCACTAAGTCTATGGTAAACTCAACATCTCTCTCTGGGGGTAAGTGATAAACATCCCCCGGAAACACTTCAGGAAATTCCCGCACAACAGGCAAGCTGGCGACATCAGGAGGGCTGCTCTCTACTTCCAGGGAAGCTAACATCATGTACACTTGGGCTTCGTATTTCATCGAAGCTTGAACTTGGCTGGCAGAGAGAAGGTCCGGATTCTTAGACTCCTTTGGAGTTCCAAAAATCAGGGTTTTATCGAAACAGTTCAGGAGGACATGGTTGGAAGATAACCAGTCCATACCCAGAATAATATCTAGGTCTTTCAAAGGCAAGCATACAAGATCAGCAATGAATGTCCTATCATTTATAACTATATGACAGTTCTTGCATGCATAAGAAGTAGAAACAGGTTTATTTGTAGGTGTAGAAACCAACAAATCATACTCAAAGAAAGCAACAGGCAATTCAAGACTCTTGACCCTATCATGCGATATAAATGAGTGAGTAGCACCCGAATCATACAACACAGTTAATCGAGTTCCATCTATAAAACATGTACCTTGAATCAAGTCATCAGACTCGGAGGCTTCAGCTCCACTAAGAGTAAAGACTCTTCCAGTGGTCTTCAGTCGATTGACCTGGGACTTCTGATTCTTGCCGGCACTGGGAGGCTCGGCTTTGGCTCCTTCACACTCTCGGCTGATGTGTCCTGGCTTGCCACACCTGAAGCAGATAACCTGCGTCTCCTTGCACTGAGACGAGTAGTGATCTGTAGCACCACACTTGCCACACCTCATGGGCCTAGAGACGTTAGAGAACCCGCCTCTAAACCCATCCTGCTGAAACTGTGGCTTCTTACCATTCTGCTTGAAATCTCTGCCGGTCGGAGCATACCTCTGCTTACCCTTTTCCCTCTGATCAGTCCTCTTGCCACTCTGGCTATCTGACCCTTTGGAACTAGCAACCCTGAATTGGCTGGCATCTTCATAGATCCTGCACTTGTTGACCAGAATAGGGAAGACTCTGATCTCCTGGTAGCTGATGGCCTGCTTGATCTCAGGTCGGAGTCCAGCCTCAAACTTCACACACTTCGAACGGTCATCCGTCTCATGCTGGTAGGGAGTGTAGTACCTAGCCAGATCCTCAAACTTTGCCGCATAGTCACCAACTGACAGCGACCCTTGCCTCAAAGACAAGAATTCCATCTCCTTCTTGTCTCTGATATCCGCTGGAAAGTACTTCTCCAGGAACCTCTGCCTGAACACAGCCCATGTAACCGCTGTGCCCTCAGCCTGCATCCTCTGCCTACAGTTATCCCACCAATGCTCAGCCTCCTCGGTCAGCATGAAGGTATCAAAGATGAGCTTCTGCTGATCGTTGCAATCCATGGCTCGGAAGATCTTCTCTGTCTCCCTCAGCCACAACAAAGCTCCTTCCGGATCGTACGCTCCCTTGAACGACGGAGGGTTGTTCCTCTGGAACTTATCCAGTCCCTGGAACTCAGCTGGCCCACCGTTGTTAGGGTTAACCTGCCCGATAGCATTGGCCAGAAGTGCCAATGCGTCCGCGATCGCCTCATCGTTGCGTCCTCTACCGGCCATTAGTTCCTGTACAAGTCCAACACAACACTTAATACATAAACTTAAGCGAGTAAAAGCTACAGGCAACTAACTTAAAACATCATTATCTATACAAGTATAGACAATTCACACAAGAGTCACACAACAGACTCATACCACGTCCGAACAAGGTCGAACTGCTCTGATACCACTAAATGTGACACCCTTCTACCCCGCATGTTATAAGGCATTTAAATATAAAACAATTAATAAGAAAAACATGCATTTAACTGAATTAAATAAAACAGTTGTCCATGGGTAGAAAAGTCCCACATGAACTCGTTTACAACGCGGAAAATAACAATAGTTTAATCAAATAAAAACATCATCAAAAGAATAACCCAACCCCGATGTCACAATTCAGAGCTGGTATAACCGTTCCGGAAATAAATCCTCGGAATACAACTGGAAACAAACTATCTAAACGTAAAACAACCCTACTATGAGTGGCGGCTCCTCAGAGTCACTCCTCTCCGGGCTGCTCGTCATCCTCTATAAATGCCAATCAGGCCAAACACAAACAATACAGGGAGTAAGATTCATGTAATCATATAAACAGAAGAGGAATAGTACGCAAGGTAAACATACACATAAGCATACATCAACATCCATCAGTAACATAACAACCAAGTATGCTATGCTATGCAATGCATCAACTACTCCGCTACTCCAACTATGCATGTGGATCCAACTAACTCAGGATGAACGACTTTGGAGTTACATATCCGTATTGGCCATAAAAGCACCAACACCGGCAGTTCACCAAACCTTGGGTGAACCCCGTGGATAGCCAACGCATCAAACCGTGGATGCCTCATCACGGGGGTCCTCGGTCACCAAACTTTGGGTGACCTACCGTGGATGGCCAGATCACCGTACTCTCGGGCGATCTCCCCTTTGTCGAACCTCCCCCATCAACTACCCCAATGCTTTATGCAAATGGCACAACAACAAACAATCTCAACCACCTCCTTGCTTGGGCCATGAAGCTCCCAAGACTTTCAACATCAAACTCAACGTAACCTTAGACCCAAACCGTGGGGTCAAGGCTCCCTTGGCCAATAAGCACCAAGGTTCAACTCAACGTGCTTGGGTCAATAAGCACCCAAGACTTAACTTAGAAACATGCGGTAACCCAACGGATACCGACTTAACACCTTGTTATCTTAATTATCTTATATAATTAATCAAGTTGTCTAATCTTTATCTTTGATTATTTATCTCAACTTAACATCATAGGGGAATGGGGTTTAAAAACCCCTTAAGTCCTTTAATTGCATTACTGTCCAGGGGGGTCAGCACGGTCGTGCTTAGACCCTAGCACGGTCGTGCTTGGACACGTGAGGGCGTGCTGCCCTTTTAAGTGAAGCACGGTCGTGCTTCACACTCAGCACGGTCGTGCTCAGCAGCACGATCGTGCTATTTAACCTACTTGGCCGTGCTGAGCAGCGCGGCCATTTTCCAGAATTTAAATGGGAGCACGGTCGTGCTCCCTGTTCAGCACGGTCGTGCTCAATGCACGACTGCACTGTTCTGGGCAGGGACAGAAACCAAGTTCAACCATACCATTAGGGATTAAAAACCTAACTTAACACGTTTGTTAAACCTAACTATTCAATTTAACAGTTTTTCAACATACTCATAATCATAGCGACAACATCAATCAATCAATCATCAGATTAATACCAATCCTCATCATATCATCATGCTCATTAAACAACCAACATGTTCATAGGCATATAACACTACAATAACCAGAAACATGTTATCACCGATTAAATGCCATATTACAACGAACATACATACAACAACACCGGGGTCATAGGGAACCCTGTTACCTTACACTACCCACTGCCTAATGAATACAATCCCACTTCTCCCCATACCTGGATTGAAGGTAGCTCTATCAACCAACGTGTGCTCCTAACTGCAACCGGTTCCGTCCCAACGGCTTAACCCAAAGAACCTTAAACAAAAGAACACAACCAGATTAGTTCCCTACTCAAAATAAAGAAGGAAACCACAAGGGGAAGGGAAACCATTACCTCCAGACCAAGGTAGAACCACTAATCTCCCTAAACTGCTTCTAAAACTCCCAACAATGCAGAACGAAGAGGGAGCAGTGTGGAAACGTGCTCTGGCCGCAACTACGGCTGCTGCAACTCACAAAAGTAGGGTTTTACGTAACCCTCGGGTTCTGCTTACGTTTATATCATCCGGACCTGAGCACGGTCGTGCTTAGCATTGAGCACGGTCGTGCTCCACTTAACGTCAGCGAGACGCGGTCCACGCATTGAGCACGGGCGTGCTTACTATTGAGCACGGTCGTGCTCAACTTAAAATCAGAAACACGCTTCTGACTTTAAGCACGGGCTTGCTGGCTGATGAGCACGAGCGTGCTCATGTACCAGAAAGGGACTTTTAGGCTAAAATCCCACTTAGCCCTTAACCAACATTTTTAAATAAATAAAACTAACTTTATAAAACATTTTATGAAAAACAGGGTGTTACATGACCAGTTGCTGTTAGGAGCTAACGTTTAGAACCTTCAATCCAGGTATGGGGAGTAAGGTAGTGTATTCATTAGGCAGTGGGGGTAGTGTAAGGTAAAGGGGTTCCCATGACCCCGGTTTTGTGAATCATATTGTCATATAGGTTTTGATGTTGACAAATATAGTATTAAGAGGAGAACATAAGCAAATCAATATGATATAAGTTTTGTTGTTGACAAATAGAATATCATGGTATTAATTCAATAAAAGGAATATTGGGCTTAATATGTATTATGTTGATAAATGCCATGTGACTATAATATTTGATCATATATGATATATGCTTGTGATTGACAAATATAATAATTTGGCATAGAATCATAGTTGAAATATTTATTATATGCCTAAAGACATAAGAAATATTAAATATGATATTATCTTAAAATATGTCTTATACATGGTTTTGTGTATGAAATTAAATGTGAAATACTACTACTATTTTCTATACCTTGAACTAATACAATCATGTATGAGAAATTATGAAATACATAAGTTCAGGTTGGAAACAAGCAAAGCTATGATGTCAAGAACTTGAAGAGTTAAAGTCTCAAGAGATCAAGTCTTTCAAGATGGGTGAAGGGAATTTTATTAATTGTATTGTATGTTTTAGATTCCCTTGTAAATGGTAAGTAAAGCTCTCTAATTAAAATTGGTCACACACACACATAAATGAGCTTTCAAAACAAAACTTAAATGGCTTTTAATGAACTTAAAAGAGGTATTAATTTCAGCCATTAAGTTTTCAAATTCAAATTTATAAAACGAGTAATAATCGATTATGATAATCGATTATCAATAGTATTAATGGCTCTAAATATGCCTTAATGAGTAATCAATTTTAGAGTTGTTAAAGAATTTGAATGAGCTGATTTTGAAATGACATAATCGATTATAGTAATCGATTATTTATAGCTGAACACGTTTTTATTAACTTAATTGGCTTTAATGAGTATTAATGAGTAATTACTTTTCTAGCTGTTAAGTATTTGAATTTGAAGTTGAAATAATCGATTATACATCTCTTAGAATCGATTATGATATTTTGAATTACAAGACAGAGAAGTGCTAATCGATTATATCCTTTTTCAGCTCGCAGGTTTTTAAACAGAGAATATATAATCGATTAGTGTAATCGATTATGTTGCGATTGCCTTAAAGCACCTTTTACAATGGATTAAAATAATCGATTATTGATTTTTAAATAATCGACTATCATGCGAAGAAAATGAGTTTTAAAATGGGCTTGACCTAATTTCCTTGAGCTAATCACTTCTTCTATATAAAGGAAACTTAGGCTGATAACAAAGTGCTAATTCCCCATTTCTAATTGTTCTAAAACTCTGTCATTGTCATCTTCTATTACTCTCACTACTCTTACACTTTGATCACATTTTATTGAGAGGGCTTTACACCATATAGGTGTTTCTTTGTATCTTGTGCTTCAATTTGTTTTTATCTGCACTAATTAGAGTGCTTTATATTGGTAAGAGTCGGATTGACTCAAACCTTCTTTTGATTACTATTCTTACAAGAGAGGGTATATCTCTTGGGATATTTTTGAGGCTCTTACACAAGGGATTGTATGTCCTGTGATTTGTGTTAAGGGTTCTCTTCATTGTAAAAGGTTCTAGCTGCGCCTGTTTAAAAGCTAGTGTTTGAGGCTCTTACACAAAGGATCGTATGTCCTGAGATTTGTGTTAAGGGTTCTCTGAATTGTAAAGGTTCTAGTTGATCCTGTTTAAAAACTAGAGTTGATTGAAAACCCTTGGTCGTATTGCCTTAGAGACTGGACGTAGGCCACGTGAGTAGTTTGTGGCCGAACCAGGATATATTGTGGTGTTCATCTTCTTTCCTTATCATCTTTACTTTATCGCACTTTATTTTATAGCGCTTTAGTTTCAAACAGTTTATTTTTATCAAGCGCTTAAATTCGACAAGAAGCTTTTATCCGCTGCAAATTCTGTTTTATATCTTAAAGGGTTTTGATTTTTACCAAAATATTTCATTTTTATTTAAAACCCAATTCACCCCCCCTCTTGGGTATGGTTGCCACGGCCAACAAGTGGTATCAGAGTTTCGGCTTTGGTTAGTAGCTTAACAGCTTAGAGTTAAGATCCTTTTGGCAAACTTTTTAAGTTTTCCAAAATGTATGGTTTTGAAATTGATAAACCACCATTCTTTAATGGTGAGAATTTCATTTATTGGAAAGCTAGAATAGAAATTTTTATGCAGTCAATTGATGTTAATTTATGGGATATTGGAGTCCATGGATTCATTCCCAAACCCAAACAACATCAGACTGAGTTTGATTAAAAATGTTTTTACTTGAATCTCAAAGCTATGCAAATTCTCCGGAATTGTTTGTGCGATGATGCTTATGAGAAAATTAAGAATTGTGATTGTGCCAAGGATATTTTAAATGTGCTTAATTATAATTACCTTGTCACTAACAATTTTGAGAGTGAAAGAAATTACAGGAAAGGACAAAACTCATTGGAGGAAAGAAATCCTCAAGAATATGCTAAGAAGAAGGACCACAAAAGCAAAGAGTCATATGTGCAGAAAATAGAACATATTCTCAAAGTGACTCAAAGGAATTTGGAGGTAAACGATACTGAACTCAAATCATCAAATGATGAATGGTCACATACATACAATAATTTGTATGATGAATTGTTGAGTTTAGAAAATAAGAATTTAAATTCCTTGAAAAGTATTTCAACAATTGAAAATGATTTGGAAAAATTGAAAAATGAATATACTTTTCATTGTGAAGAAAATTTTATGAAATTTGAATCCTCTTCATGTTTAGAAAATTTTAAAATTCTTGATAATCAAGTTGAAGAGTTACTTCATGAAATTGAAAGTACAAAATGTTCTACATGTGTACAACCTTCATATGAAAATTGTTTTACAAAAATTAAAAGGGATGTAACATGTAATTTCTGTGGAAAGTTAGGACACATTTCTCATATGTCCAATTATAAGAAAAACTATTCTATGAGAAATAAATTTGTTTGGGTGCCTAAAGGCACAAATATATTGTCCACTAACCAACAAGGACCCAATATGAAATGGGTACCAAAAAGTTTCTCTAGTACTTCTAATGTGCAGGAAAAATCCAAAATTGAGAAACCATCTAGCTTAGTAAATGAGATGACATCAAGAGCAATGCTTCACAAATTCGAAAATGCATTTGCTACCAAAAGAAGGAAATGTCTCTTGATGAACAACTCAAAGAACAAGATAGATGATGCAAGAGCAAAATTCAAGCTCAAGCAAAAGTGGGTAAGAAAGAACGATCTTGTGAATTCATGGAACGAGGTAACTTTACTTTCTACTCCTCATACATGCTTAAATGTGACGTTTGTTAAATGGAAGTATGATAATAAAGATGTCTCTATGAATTCAATCAAGTTGAAACAATATTCCATGCAATAATTCCAACATGAATATGACTATATGTTTGTGAAATTCTTTCATGATGGATGAACTTTGTGCTAAATGCAATGTATGTTGTATGATAATTGATTATTATTTGAAACATGGTAAAATTAATTTGAGCATGTTACAAATCTTCCTTATTATGAAAAGTTGAAAATATTATGGAAAAATCGATTAGATAATCGATTATAGTTCCTTGAGAAAACAGGGAAGAGGGACAATAACTTAATAATCGATTAGAGGAATCGATTATGAGTGTGGGTCGTTATTTGGAAAGTAACCAGAGGCATCGTATTAGATTACCACCATGACGATAATCGATTATGAATGTTTGTAAGAAAAGTGTTTGAAATTCAAATTTTCTAATTAATGTTTCTTTATGAAAAGATATCTGATTTAATTTTCTAATATTTTTTTCAAGATATCAAATTCAAATGATTTCAAAATTTGAATGCACCTTGACATTAATTTCTTTTTTGATAGAAAATTATTTTTGAAAAATTATTACTTTCCACTATTTCCTAGAAATCTGATTTCAGAATTAATTATTTAATTTATTATTATACTTTATTGAAAACTTATTTTCTATTCATGAATTAATTGACCACATCTTTTCAATTTTGAAAATTACCAAGTTTGTGGCAATAAATCATTGATATTGAATGACACACAAATTTATTGAGAATCAACTTTTGAAATTTAAATGATCAATAAGTGATTATATCACTTTAATATCTTTTGAATATCATAATAAAGAGAATTAAATTTCTTGAGATTTTAAATTCAAAATTCAAAATATTTTTTGTTATTTTCGAAATTTTAAATTAGGAAAATATATTTTGAAATTCAAAAATCATCATTTCATCATAAAATCAAAATCTGATTCAAAAAGTATTAATTAATTCATGATTGCACTTTATTGGAAAATTTACTTCTTATCATGAGTTAATAAACCACATATTTTCAAATTAGAAAATTTATAAAGATTGTGGTGATAAATCTTTAATGTTAAAATTTATTAAGAATCATTTTTGAAATTTAAATGATCAACATCTTTTTCAAATCTTTTTCGTTATTTTCGAAAATATAAGGTGACATAATTTGAAATTTAAAAACCATCTATTTTATGGAAATCCTTAATCACACCATAAATGTTTAGATGAAATTCATTTCATTTATGGTTAAGAAGGAAAGAATTCAAATGAATTTGACATAATTTTTTTTAGATATTTCTTCATTCCAAAAATCATTTAAGTTTTCAAATTCAAATCTGAAATTCACTTATGGTGCTATTTTTGAAAATTCATTTGATTATTTGAAATTTAAATATCCTTATGGAAAGCTTCAATTTTACCACAAGTAACTAAATTGATATTTATTGAAATTGTGATAAATTAAGAAAATTGAAGAGATTGGCATATTCTCTAATTGAACCTTTCTTTCTGCCTAAAATTATCCAAGATTTCAAAATTCAAATTTTCAAGGGAACATTAATATTAAGTTTTCAAATTTTAAAGTTAATAAACGATTATCACAATTAAATAATCGATTATATGTTTTGCGCCAAAGGTTGCTTTTCAAACAGAGAGGTTGTAATCGATTATGATGCGATTAGTTTCTCTAGTGGGCTAAACCTATTTTACACAGGCTTAATAATTTTTTCCTACAAATAGGGATGTTAAGACAGCCACTCAGAACATATCAATCATTTGTATTGAAACCTTGTTAAAAGACTCCCCATTACTCTTGTCAAACAATGAGACTCTTGAAATCAACTAGAAGAAAACATCATAGGGTCAATCTCCAGTCATTTGATGTTTCTCCAAACCGTAGATCAATAGCATCAAATGAAGTCTCTCCAAACATCTCTCTCATGTCCCCTAAGACAGCAAAGCTTTTCTCAAATGAAAATCAAAGAAGTCACTTTGTCACCTACTTCATTTATCGCCCTATCATCTCTCCTAGTTATATCAACCTAGACTCTTTCAAATCTGTAGAGATTGAGCTATTTCAAACTCTCTTTCAACTTGATCTCCACAAGTTATGTTCCATGAACGATTTGGTATATCCTTCACTTGTCAAAGCATTCTATTGCAATCTTCGCTTTCATTCCTCATTAAAAGCCTTCTCATCTGAAGTAAAAGGAGTGTCCTTCACCATGACCTTATCCTCTTGGGCTTCGTTGACTTGCCTTCCCATAGATGGAGAAATTATCCCTAGTCAAAATTTTGATACCCTATGGAAGGGAGAATTTCAAAGAAACATGGTGTGTAGTACCTTTGTGCATCCTGATACAAATATTAATGACACTATTCTTGACAAGCAGCTAACACTGGGAAAGAAATTAATCCACCATGCAATAGTGCAATGGCTCTTACCTCGCTTCATCGATCAATCAAAAGTTTCAGAGGGAGACATAGCTCTGATGTGGGCCTTAGCTAAGTGAAAGTGCATAAATTGGGCTGCTAGTACTCTGCTGCACATGGTAAATTCTGCACTTTGCACTTCAAGCTCTCACCTTCCCTATCCAATGATGATTACCAAAATTCTTAGACACTTTAATATTCCATTGGAAAATGAAGAGGTAATCCCAATAAGGAAGAATGCTGGTCTTAATGAAGATACCTTATACAAGATGGGCTTCGAGTTGGTGGGAAACCAGTGGATTCCAGGAGCATCAGTTCGCTCACATAATTAATATTGATTTCTTGTCTTTTCATTAGGTTTTCCTCTTCTTCATATGTCATTTTTTTTAATTTAATGAAAAGTGTGTCTTGATTTTTGAATCATATTAGCACTTCATCTTATTAGACATTATTCATCATGTGGTATAAAATACTATAACAAGAAGAAGAAGAAGAAGAAGAAGAAAAGTCAGAAGGGACATAATCGGTTAGAGTAATCGATTATGGGAAAAGAAAAGACAAAAATCGATTAAGAAGAAATAATAATCGATTATGTGACGTTTAAAATAAAAGATCCAGTGTCAACAGTGACTTTATCTCTGATCTCTTAACATTAAAATTGATATTCCTTAACTGTAAAAAGAAATTAAATGAAAATCCCTTGTGCTTTAGATCTTGAATGTTTCTATAATAAAAAGGTTCTCATAGTCAATAAAGTCAAATCTTAAAGGGGAGAAACCTTTAAATTAAATGCACAGTTTTAGGGGGAGATTTAAATCCTTTTTGCTGTTGTCAAATAGGGGGAGAAAAATAGCAAATATCCTTAGAAAATAGCAAATAATATTTGGAGAGAAAAATAGCAATGTACCAACTATGTCGTACATAGGGGAAGAAAAACTAAAAGGAGAGAATATCTTTATACATTTGCTATAGGTATTTATCACCATCAAAAAGGGGGAGAATGTGAATCACATTGTCATATAGGTTTTGATATTGACAAATATAGTATTAAGGGGAGAACATAAGCAAATCAATATGATATAAGTTTTGTTGTTGACAAATAGAATATCATGGTATTAATTCAATAAAAGGAATATTGGGCTTAATATGTATTATGTTGATAAATGCCATGTGACTATAATATTTGATCATATATGATATATGCTTGTGATTGACAAATATAATAATTTGGCATAGAATCATAGTTGAAATATTTATTATATGCCTAAAGACATAAGAAATATTAAATATGATATTATCTTAAAATATGTCTTATGAATTATTATACATGGTTTTGTATATGAAATTAAATGTGAAATACTACTACTATTTTCTATACATTGAACTAATACAATCATGTATGAGAAATTGTGAAATACATAAGTTCAGGTTGGAAACAAGCAAAGCTATGATGTCAAGAACTTGAAGAGTTAAAGTCTCAAGAGATCAAGTCTTTCAAGACGGGTGAAGGGAATTTTATTAATTGTATTGTATGTTTTAGATTCCCTTGTAAATGGTAAGTAAAGCTCTCTAATTAAAATTGGTCACACACACACATAAATGAGCTTTCAAAACAAAACTTAAATGGCTTTTAATGAACTTAAAAGAGGTATTAATTTCAACCATTAAGTTTTCAAATTCAAATTTATAAAACGAGTAATAATCGATTATGATAATCGATTATCAATAGTATTAATGGCTCTACATATGCCTTAATGAGTAATCAATTTTAGAGTTGTTAAAGAATTTGAATCAGCTGATTTTGAAATGACATAATCGATTATAGTAATCGATTATTTATAGTTGAACACGTTTTTATTAACTTAATTGGCTTTAATGAGTATTAATGAGTAATTACTTTTCTAGCCGTTAAGTATTTGAATTTGAAGTTGAAATAATCGATTATACATCTCTTAGAATCGATTATGATATTTTGAATTACAAGACAGAGAAGTGCTAATCGATTATAATAATCGATTATATCCTTTTTCAGTTCGCAGGTTTTTAAACAGAGAACATATAATCGATTAGTGTAATCGATTACATTGCGACTGCCTTATAACACCTTTTACAATGGATTAAAATAATCGATTATTGATTTTTAAATAATCGATTATCATGCGAAGACAATGAGTTTTAAAATGGGCTTGACCTAATTTCCTTGAGCTAATCACTTCTTCTATATAAAGGAAACTTAGGCTGATAACAAAGTGCTAATTCCCCATTTTCTAATTGTTCTAAAACTCTTTCATTGTCATCTTCTATTACTTTCACTACTCTTACACTTTGATCACATTTTATTGAGAGAGCTTTACACCATATAGGTGTTTCTTTGTATCTTGTGCTTCAATTTGTTTTTATCTGCACTAATTAGAGTGCTTTATATTGGTAAGAGTCGGATTGACTCAAACCTTCTTTTGATTACTATTCTTACAAGAGAGGGTATATCTCTTGGGATATTTTTGAGGCTCTTACACAAGGGATTGTATGTCCTGTGATTTGTGTTAAGGGTTCTCTTCATTGTAAAAGGTTCTAGCTGCGCCTGTTTAAAAGCTAGTGTTTGAGGCTCTTACACAAAGGATCATATGTCCTGAGATTTGTGTTAAGGGTTCTCTGAATTGTAAAGGTTCTAGTTGATCCTGTTTAAAAACTAGAGTTGATTGAAAACCCTTGGTCGTATTGCCTTGGGGACTGGACGTAGGCCACGTGGGTAGTCTGTGGCCGAACCAGGATATATTGTGGTGTTCATCTTCTTTCCTTATCTTCTTTACTTTATCGCACTTTATTTTGTAGCGCTTTAGTTTCAAACAGTTTATTTTTATCAAGCGCTTAAATTCGACAAGAAGCTTTTATCCGCTGCAAATTCTGTTTTATATCTTAAAGGGTTTTGATTTTTACCAAAATATTTCATTTTTATTTAAAACCCAATTCACCCCCCCCCCCCCTCTTGGGTATGGTTGCCACGGCCAACAGGTTTGTTATACATGAATGTGTGATTTAATATACTAAATTGGTTGTTCGTTGATAACATGATCTGTTTGGTTTTAGGTTATGTATGATATATGATTACGCTATGAGAAATTGTTGTTTCTGGTTTATATGTTCATAATATGCATTTTATGTTCATGTTGGTTATATCATGTTTATGATGCTATGAGGTTAATTGTTGTTGGTATTATGTTGGTTGAATGTTCGATGCTAATGATTGATTTTGATGAAGATGATTACGTTGATAAAATATTTAATTGATTAGGCTCTTAAAATGACTTAGAACCTTAGAGATTTAATCCAGGAAAATTGGTTAAAATCGATGTTTGAACTCTGCCCAGAACAGTGTAGTCGTGCATTGAGCACGACCGTGCTGAACAGGGAGCACGCCCGTGCTCCTAGTTCGAATTCTGGAAAATGGCCGCGCATTAAGCACGATCGTGCAGCAGAGGAGCACGACCATGCAACTGAGCACGACCGTGCTAAAAAGGAAGCACGATCGTGCTTCACTTATGTGACAGCATGATCGTGAATAAGCACGCCCGTGCTCCCCTCTTCGACAGAAACAGAATTAAAGGACTTAAAGGAGTTTCAATCTCCAATCTTCCCCAATGGTATGACGATAACACAACTAATCACTGATAAATGTTAGACAACTCGGGTAATGGTTAATGAAGAAGACTAAAGATGGTTAAGCCGGTATCCATTGGATCACCGTACGTTGTACCTTGGTGCTTATTGGCCAAGGGGACCTTGACCCCGTAGTTTGGGTCTAAGGTGTTGATGATGTTAAGTCTTGGGTGCTTATTGGCCCAAGCACGATGATGTTGATGTTGAAGTCTTGGGAGCTTTTTGGCCCGAGTAAAGGAGGTGGTTGTTGTTGTTTATTGTTGTGTCATGCATAGAGCATTGGAGTTGATGGTTGAGGGGGAGGTTCGACATAGGGGAGATTGCCTGAGAGTACGGTGATCTGGCCATCCACGGTAGGTCACCCAAGATTTGGTGACCACGGCCCCCCGTGATGAGGCTTCCACGATTTGATGCGTTGGCTATCCATGGGGTTCACCCGAGGTTCGATGAACTACCGGTGTTGGTATTTCTATGGCCAATACGGATATGTAACTCCAAAGTCATTCATCCTGAGTTAGTTTGGATCCACATGCATCATGGAGTAGCGGAGTAGTGTTGCATTGCACCGCATAGCATACCTGATTTTGATGATGTTGATGTATGACGACGTGTATACGTTGATGTATGCTAGATGATGCCATGCATGTTTGTTTACCTTACTTCCTATCTCCATGCCGTTATTGTTTACATGATTCTTCCCCGTTTTTCTATTTATTGTTTGGCATGATTGGCTTCTTGTAGAGGATGACGAGCAGCCCGGAGAGGAGTGACTCCGAGGAGCCACCACTCATAGTTAGGGCCTTTCTTTTGGTAGTTAGTTTTTCAGTTGTACTCCGAATTGTACGGAATGGTTATACCAGCTCTGTTGTGACATCAGGTGGGGTTTTGTTTTGATATTGTTTATTAGTTTAAAACATGTTTTATTCCTCATTTGAGGACTCGTTCATGTGGGACTTTTCTACCCATGGACAAATGTTTTTTTATTTTATTCAGTAAATGCATGTTTTTATTTTATTATTTATATTTTTTTTAAATGTTGTATAACATGCGGGGTAGAAGGGTGTCACAGTCAAGGTGTTGTTGTTGATAAACCTTGATACTTATTGGTCAAAGTGGAGGTGGTGGTTATGACTGTTTGTTTGTTCGTTGATACACATGCATTCACGCATAGGAGATGTTAATGGGGGAAACTGCAACATAGGGGAGGTTGTCCGACAGTAAGGCGATCTGGCCATCCTCGGTGATTCATCCGACACATGGTTTAGTAAACTGCCGACGTTGGTGCTTATTGGCCAATGTGGATATGTAACTCCGAAGTTGTCTTCCTGAGATGGTTATGGATCCACATGCATAACGGAGTAGTGGAGTAGCATTGCATCGCATAGCATGAGTTGTTTATATGATATGATGTAATTTGATATGTTGTGTGTTTATGTGTGTATGTTGGATAGTATGCTAAGGTTATGTAATTATGTATGCATGCTGTTTTGGTTACTACCTCTTCTCTTCATATGGTTTGAACATGATCTCTCACCCATGCAACATTTTTATTCTTGTGATAGAGAATGAGTAATCTACAGGAATATACGTGTAGTGGAGGGAGACCTTCTATGGAGTGTCGTGATGTAACAGTTGGACACGATTGGATTGCACGATGTCTTAGTGCTTTATGTTTTCAATTTTGAAACTTGGTTATTTATATTGTATGGGAATTGTAAAGCTCTGATATATGTGACATCGGTCAGGGGATTAATTTACTATCATTATGTTTCCATACAAACTTCATGATATTTTATAATGTTTTTATTTACTTCTTTAGTTAAATTCGAGTTTTATGATGTGATGCTCTCAACTATGTTTTGTGAAAAAGGTTTTCAAGAATCCATGCTTTTATTCTGCAAAAACATAATCTTTTTTATTTATTATTTATATAATACACTTTTCGGGGTAGAGAGTGTCACACCAAGCCCAGTTCGTACATCCCCAAGGTCTCTTCATAGACTGGCCCCTTCGTAATCCGTACTCGCACCCCAGTACAACTAACCTCGTAATACTCCAATCATACGACTCACCACTTGGAAAAATGCAACAAACATCCTTGAGTTAACACCAGAATCTTCTCACAAAATCACAGTCGCACAACGGATGCACATACATCCCCGACCTCAAAGCCACAATCTCAAGGCATTATCACGATGTTAACTCTCAACTCATCCATACAATTAGATAAATCATCCAATCACCAACCAGTCATCAACATCATATTATAATAATAATAATAATAATAATAATAATAATAATAATAATAATAATAATAACATAACAATATACCAAGCATCACAATATCAATATGTTATAACAACCATCACAGCAACAGGTAAATCAGACAACCCCAAACAGCACAATTTCTCTAACCTAGGATTTCAGACCTATAGTCGATAAACCACAACAACTAAACCCGAGACAACATTAAAATATTATTTAAATAGGGTTTAGCCATTGTCAATTATTCGACGTCCTAGTAGGGTTTAGGGCACCCTTCACATATGCATTTATAATTATTACTCTGCGCTTGCCTCTCCGACGATGTCGTTACTTTTTCCCCACCTTGAAGGTTTGCGTAGTCTTCCTCGACACCTCGAACCGCGTTCCCTTTACTCCTAGCTTGTTGCCACGTACACTCTGGGGTTCCTCGAAGCTCCGAAATTTGCCCTAACACAAAGACAAATCGATGCAAGAAATAGTCAGAGAAATAGGGAAAATGACAAGGAACACTAATGTCGACAATGTCGACATGACGCCATGTCACCATGTTAGGGATTTGGGCATTACCTCACTTGTATCAGAGAATCGAAGGTAGACACTTGTAGTACTCGCTGCCTTGATCATAGTGGTGTAATCGGAATTGCGATTGCTCACACTCAAGCTCTCTCTCCCTAACCTCCCTTTGCTCTCTCTTGTTGGAACCAAAGTGGTTATGGTTAAATAATATCTTAAGTTTTGATGCTAACAAAAAGATTAAATTTGTATGACAAAGTTAAGTCAAAGGACTAACTCGTCTTCTCATGAGTGCAAGACTGTTTTAGTATTGCTAGATAAGGGAACTAAGTTAAAGTTCCTTAGATTAGCTTATAAAGTATATCAGGTCCAAGTCTTACTCGCTAGACGAGCCCTCAAAAGAATATGGTAATAAACTAGTCCATGAGGTTTGTTAAGACTACATCTTTTAACACCTCTGATTTTGATGAATCCAAACAAAGAATGATTTTAAGTGAACATTGTGAAATCTACTAATGTGTGTATTTAGTGTGCAGATCATGAAGCAAGAAGTCTCATGACAAAGAAACAAAGTCATAATGATGCATCTGTGTATGATGAATCTGAACGATGACTCGGTCTCTACTAATTCTGATTAAGGCGACCGAAAGTCCCTCGCTTCAAGTATATTCAAATACGAAGAATATGCCCTAATAATTTTGAATAAAGAAATTCGATCTCAGAAAGCTCAAAGCACCATTCCGCGCATGAAGATTCTTTTTGTTGCAAAAGGCAAAGTGAACTTTACTTGCTCGCAGACCCGCTTAGCACAAAAATGGAAAGTAGTGCTGCCTAAGTCTGAAAAGCAACAAACTCTGCTATGAGTCAAACTACACTCTGATAAAGCTATGCCAACCTATACATTCAACTTGTCTTGAAGCTCACCAACGATTATAAACATTAAATGCAAGATCAGAACGACTCTTTGGCATTTATGAATGAAGAACAAAAAGAATACTCTGCTGAAGAACTCTCCTCAACAGATTTATCTCTCTTGAGTATAAATAGAAGACTTTGAAGGCTATTGAAGATACACACCAGGAACTATTAACTCAAGCATTTAATACTCTCTTCGCACTCAAAGCTCTTTTAAGTTCTTCATAGAACACTTCTCTGCTCAAATCATTTGTATTTATTGAGAAGTCTTTATTGCGATCTTACCTACCTTAAATACTTATTCACTCACGGAAGTGTTACTTGGTAGATCTGAAAAGTTGTAACCAGTGAAGCTGCTGCTCCATTCAACTCTTACTATTTGTAGAGCCTGAAGAGGCTTGCTGAAAGAATACTTGTTTGAGCCTGGAGAGGCTAGGTGTGCAAACAATACTTGTTTGAGCCTACAGAGGCTAGGTGTGCAAATAAGACCTTCTATAACCTGATCAGTTATAGTATAATACTTAGTGAAACCAAGGGCTGGACATAGCCCAAGGTTTGGGGTGAACCAGTATAAATCTTTGTGTCTCCCTTCTCTAACTTAATCTTTTCAGCTTGCTTTATATTAACGGTGCTAACTGGGTTGAAAAGTGAAAGTTTTTCTATTTCCTCAAACACATCTTTGTGTCTCTTAGTTTTTCTATTTCCTCAGACACATCTTTATGTCTCTTATCTAAAATTTCGATCTTTGCTAAATGTTAACTAAAACACAATTCAACCCCCCTTCTCGTGTTTTATATCTGTTCATTTCAGTTGGTACCAAAGCTTAGCCTCTAGGTTGAGCACTTAACAGTGTTAGGAAAGATCATGTTGAACAGAAATCATGACAGCTGGAGCTAGCACAAGCGGAAGCAACTCTGGAGAAGGAGCATCTATGTCAAGACCACCCTTTTTTGATGGAGAAAACTACATCTATTGGAAAGAAAGATTTCAGTGGTTCATCATGTCAACAAACTCCGATTTTTGGGATATCATTACCGACGGTCCCTACACTCCAAAGAATGATGATGACACTGATAAACCTAAAGCTCAGTGGACTGCTGCAGAAAAGACTAAATGGGAGCTAAATCATAAAGCAAGGTATTCCTTGATGTGCGCCCTAAGTCAGCAAGAATTTGAAAAGGTCCATGCATGTGGATCTGCTAAGGAAATCTGGGATACTCTTGAAGTAACTCATGAAGGAATGACAAAGGTGAAAGAAACTAAGATAAATATGTTTGTACGAAAGTATGAGTTATTCATCATGGAAGACGGAGAAAGCATTGCTCAAATGATAGGAAAATTTCAGACTATCACAAACAATCTGAAGTCACTGGGAAAAATCTACACCAATGCTGAGAAAGTTGGCAAAATTCTAAGAAGTCTGCCCAAACAGTGGAGACCTCTGGTTACTACAATAACTCAAGCCAAAGATCTCACAACTCTTCAAATGAGTGATCTTCTTGGAACCTTACAAGTTCATGAGCAGGAGCTAAATGAAGATAGCTTAACAAATAAAGGAAAGTCCATTGCTCTCAAAGTAGAAAAGACTACTTCAAAGGCTCTCAAAGTTGAAGAATTAGATCCAGAATTAGACGCTTTTGAAGAAGACTCAGACAACAGTTCTGACAAAAGTCTTATTGTATGCTATGAATGTAAGAAACCAGGACATATTAAATCTGAATGTCCTCAGTTATAAAAGCAACCCTTCAAGAAGTTCTATAAAAAGAAAAAGAAAGGGATGATGGCAACATGGGAAGATCTCATGGTTGAGACACCACAATCTGAAGAAGTTGTCAAACTTCAACAGAAGGTTGAAGAGCTCACCTCTAATCTTGCTCGTTTTGTCAATGGTAGAGACAATCTGACTAAACTATTAGGAAGTCAGAATCCCTCTCTTGATAAAACTGGTATAGGATTCATTGACCAGACATATCATAAAGTATCTAACAAAGTCTTAGGACAAAAACCAAAAAATCGTTATGATAAGGTCATTACATACAAGGGTAGTTGTAAAATCTGTGGAAGAACTGGACATATGATGTCCAAGTGCATTCACACAAGAAAGAAGTTGTCACAAACTTCAAGAACTAACCAGAAAGGACCCAAAAGAATATGGGTACCTAAAGCTTTGATTATTCCTGTTGCAGATATCCTTAATAGGACAAAAAGCACACCTATCATGGTACCTGGACAGTGGCTGCTCATTACACATGAAAGGAGAAAAGTCTATGTTCCTAGATCTCCAACCTAAAGAAGGCGGCCATGTTACCTTTGGTGGAAATCAAAGAGTAAAAGTTATCGGTATAGGTAAAATTCCTCTACCATCTATCTCTAACGTTCTTTTAGTTGAAGGATTAAAACATAATCTGCTAAGTATAAGTCAATTATGTGATAATGGATATAATGTTTCCTTTACTAAGAATGCATGCATAGTCAAAGACACCAATGGCAAAGTTCTCTTTTCAGCAAACAGGCAACAAAATCTTTATAAGATTGATCTAATGGAACTGACTGATCAAAATGTGACTTGTTTTGTGTCAAGGGAAGATGAAAGATGGCTATGGTACAAGAAACTAGGACATACAAGTATGAAACAAATAACTAAGCTTCAGAAGTATAGACTTGTGAAAGGTCTACCTGATATAAGTTTCAAAAAGGATGTCTTATGTGATTCTTGCCAATATGGAAAGCAAGTTAAATCTAGCTTTAAACCCAAGAATCTGGTATCTTCTTCTAGACCTTTACAATTGTTGCATATGGATCTATTTGGTCCAGTAAGTGTTGCTAGTAAGGTAAGAAAGAAATATGGTTTTGTCTTAGTCGATGATTATTCTAGATATATATGGGTACTCCTCTTAACCCACAAGGATGAGTCATTCAAAGTGTTTTCTATATTCTGTAAGAAAGTTCAGAATGAGCAGGGATTTTGTATCTCAGCTATCGGAAGTGACCATGAGGGAGAGTTTGAAAGTGAGCACTTCAATACATTCTGTGAAGAGAATGGTTTCTCTCACAACTTCTCTACTCCTAGAACTCTTCAGCAGAATGGAGTAGTAGAAAAGAAGAACAGATCTCTACAAGAGATGGCTCGAACGATGCTCAATGAAAGTAAACTCCCAAAGTACTTCTGAGCTGAGTTAGTAAACACTGCTTGTTACATAACAGAATATTGATAAGACCCTTCTTGAATAAAACTCCCTATGAATTGTGGAAAGGAATAAAACCCAACATTTCTTATTTCCACCAAGCTTTTGGATGTGAATGTTTTATCTTAAATACTAGAGATCAATTTGGAAAGTTTGATTTAAAAGTAGATAAGGCTATATTTCTTGGTTATTCAGACACTTCTAAATATTTCAGAGTTTATAACTCTAGAACAGAAGTTGTTGAGGAATCTATTCATGTCAAATTTAATGATGGTTTAAAGACTGATAGGAAACTATCAGATCTTGAAGATGATCTTACAGGTTTAGATCTTGGAAGGCAAGACAATTAGACAGAAGATAACTTAAAGAACGAGGATTCAGAAGTACCTACTCAAGCGTCTAATCCACCTGCTCAACAAACGTCTGACTCTGAACCCAGACGAGACTGGAAGTTCAAAACTCATCATCCTGAAAAACTGATCATTAGTAATCCCTCTCAAGGAATTAGAACCAGATCAACTTTCAGATATTCAAACAATATGGAATTCCTATCTGAGATCGAACCAAAGAATATCAAAGAAGATCTTGAAGATGAAAGCTGGATTCTTGCTATCCAAGAAGAGCTAAAACAGTTCAAAAGGAATGATGTTTGGTTCTTAGTTTCAAATGAAAAAGGAAAATCAATCATTGGAACAAGATGGGTGTTCAGAAACAAGCTTGATAAGGATGGTAAGGTAGCCAGAAACAAAGCAAGGTTAGTAGCTCAAGGATTTAACCAACAAGAAGGTATTGACTACACTGAAACTTTTACACCATTAGCTAGAATAGAAGCAATTTGCATGCTTATGTCATATGCTGCATAACATCAAATCACTTTATTTCAAATGGATGTTAAAAGTGCATTTCTTAATGGAATAATTGAAGAAGAAATATATGTTAAACAACCACCTGGTTTTGAAGATAGTGACAAACCAAATCATGTTTATAAGCTTAAGAAAGTCCTTTATGGATTAAAGCAAGCACCTAGAGCATGGTATGATAGACTTAGTTCTTTTCTTATGAAAAACGGTTTCATTAGAGGAAAAGTAGATACAACTCTCTTTAGAAAAAGCTCTAAAAAGGATTTCATTAAAGTACAAATCTATGTTGATGATATCATATGTGGTGCTACTAATGAAAAGCTCTGAAAAGAGTTCTCCAAGCTTATGCAGAATGAATTTGAGATGAGCATGATGGGAAAATCAAAATTCTTCCTTGGTCTACAAATCAAATAGACACATGATGGAATATACATCCATCAACAAAAATATACCATGGAGATCTTAAGGAAGTACAAACTAGATACAGCTAAGCATATGAAAACTCCAATGGAAGCTAATGCAAAATTGAAGAAGGATAGAGAAGGTAAAAACGTAGATCAAACTATCTGCAGATGTATGATTGGTTATCTCTTGTACTTAACTTCAAGTAGACCTGATATTTAAATCAGTGTCTATATGTGTGCGAGATTCCAATCTGATCCAAGAGAATCACATCTCAAGGCTGTTAAAAGAATATTTAGATATTTGCTTGGGACCACTAATCTCGGTTTGATGTATTTAAGAACACAAGAATACATATTAGTTGAATTCTGTGATGCTGATAATGCTGGAGATAGAGTAGAAAGAAAAAGCACAAGTTGAGGATGTCAATTCATTGGAGCAAGTTTAGTCTCCTGGAGAAGTGTTGTGAATCCGGCAAGTGTACCGGTTCGTTGCAAGTAATAAAAACACGGTAAGAAATACAGAGGTCGAACACAAGGAATGGAAGACCAATTTAACCAAATTTTTAAAAGGAAATTCAAATCGTTTGACCAAGTCAATAACAATTGTTGAGAAGAGAGAAAAAGATCAAGTAACAAGATTTTATCTAAACAATTATCTAAAATCGCTAACAGTAACAACTAGATTCAAATAGATGATTAAAGCTTCTGGGGTCACGAATCCGCCTACCCAATCATGCAAGCTACCCAAGTGATGATCTTCTGTTTCCTATGTTCAATTTCATTGTCAACCGGGACCCCCAAATTCTCCTAAAGACACTACCAATGCTCTAAAGGACGTATCTAAACTGTAAATTAATTACCTACCAAGTCTCATAACCTACTGTTAGATTATATTAAGTTATTGTTCCCTATGTGGTTGCACCAATCTCCTACCCACTACCAATGCAATATTCAACTGGTGTTCCTAATTCAAGTCCTAAGCGTGAATTACCTACCAAGTCTCATTAACCTGACAAATTAACTAAGGGCCCTTTTGATTAACACAATAAACGCAGAATTAAGAAACAAGAATTGGTTAAGGAAAATAATACATCACATTGAAATTTGCTATGCCATCAAGGGTGGCTTCATCGTTCCCCTAGAAAAGGGATTAGTTCCTCATAGCAACCGAAATCAAATCAAAGGAGAAGAAAGAATTCATAACAACTGTAACAACCCTAATAAAACTAGCAGTTACACAACTCTAAGAGAAATAAGATAATAGGTCAAAATTCAGATCCCTAATATGTTCCAAAACAAGCTATTTATAATTTTCTAAGTCTGTGCGGGCTCACGGGGAGAGCAGAGGCTCGCGACGCGAATCTTAAGTTTGGCACCAGTTCAAATTTGGGTGCTCGATAAGCGAGCATAGGCTCGCGAGGCGAGCCTGAGTGGCCTTCAATTCTACTACTTCTGGCTGGCTAGACGAGCACTGCCTTCGGAACGCGATGCTGAATGATGCCTATTCCTGCTGATTCTGCTTCTCAGACTCGCGAGGCGAGCAACTTCTCGCGAGGTGAATCTGCCTTTGTGCTTGTTTTCTTCAATTTCCTAACTTCCTCGAGCTTCACTTTTAACCTGAAATGTTAAAATAGCATTTTAATGCTTTATTGACTCCAAAATAACCAAAAATTCCTAAAAACTCTCTAAGAGACTAAAAATGTTGCTCAGGGACAAAAGAAGCCAAATTCGGGTGATTAGCGAGGTTAAATCCCTCAATTAGCATAAAAAATCTTAGCCTTTCTAGCCATAAAACTAGATAACCTAGAGGCTTATCAAAATACCCCAAACTTAAACTTTGCTTGTCCCCAAGGAAACTAAAGATCAAAAAGACTCAGGACAAGGTAAGTTGATGGGCTCAATCAAATTTAACCAAGCTTCATGCACTTGTTAACAATTTCTTTTTCAAATTGATGTCCCCCCCATTATTCATTATAGTAACCCCCACATGCATCTACTTTGAAACAAAAGAGAAATTCATTATCGTGCAATCATTACTCTAAGCAAGGGATCCACATACACACAAAAGGAAGATCACCAATTCAATCAACTGCCTTCCTCACAAAGGGTATCGAGTAATTCACTCTTCTGCTCAAATTGTCTGGGTTATAGAATTTTTCACTCTTTAAACAGTTAAGTGCACTTTCCTTAGATTTGATTTTCATCTCAACATAGTTCCCACAAAAACATGCAAGCAATCATCAAGAGGACTTTCCAAGGTTGTAATGTGGCCTGGCTCAAGGTGAGATATTCAAAGGATCAAGACTAAGTCACTAAGATTTATGAAAGCATGAAATTTACACTCAAACACTTTATTCTCACTCTCATTTATTCTTCCTTTTTCTTCTTTGGTGGCTACAACCTTTTTCCTTTTGCCCTTTTTTGGCATTTTTGCAATCTTTTTCATTCTTTCTCATTTTCAAGCCTTTGGCTTCAATTCCTTTGCTTTTTCTTTTTCTCAACTATGATTCATGACACTTTGTAGCCACCCAAAACTTAGTTTTTAAACACACTTACAAGGCTAAAGATTCCATGGTCTCCTAAATCCTAGGATAGGGAAATCATGGTTTTTCCAGATTTATGGCTTGTGATGTAAGGTTATTAAGAACAATAGGCTTTAAGGCTCAATGTGGCTAACTAGGGATCATGCATCAAGGTTGGTTCATTTAAGCTAAGTAGCTAATCAAAGAAAAATGCCTCAATCATATAATACAAACACGTAGATATGCAAACCATGAAGAGATTCAAGCAAATCCGGGAAGAATGCGACTTAACGTGATTCACTCAATTAAAACAATGATGGAGGCTAAAATTCTCACCTGCTTATTTTCGCAAGTTATTTGTTCGAGATACAATTCCTAGAATGTGCACCCCATCACCCCCAAACTTATTATAAATCATGCGATCATAATAAAAATCCTCTAAGTTCTTATTTTCAATTATCACATGGGGATTTCACTTTCAAAATATCGAGGGGGCTTCATCAATATTATTTTCAACAAAACTTATGCATTCAAATTAAGTTTCATTCAATTCAATCCACAAACTTACCAACTAAACTCGATGATACTATTTATGTATAAGACCAATTAGCAAAAAGACAAGTAAAAGAAAAGAAAAGGAGTAAGGTTTAGGAATTGTTATCTCAAGGGGTCCGAGTTGACCCCAAACTTTCGTTGATGCCCCTCCTCTCATCATTCTCTTCCGACTCACTAGTCTTTGTGGCCTCTTCCTTTTGAGTTTCATACCACCTGAAAATCATCAAACTTTGCCTCGGACTTGCCCCCCCTGGATGAGGATCCTGGTCTCCAGGATTAGCAAGCCAGACGAACCGAGGCAACAAAAACAATTATCACTTTTTTTTAACATTCGCAAGGTGAGATGCGCCTTACGAGGACAATATGGGATTTTCATTATTTCATTTTTGCCCAGAATCGCGAAGCGAGCCAGTGCTCGCAACACGAGATAGAAAGAGGTGGAAACCTCTGAGATTATGTCCTTCGGACTCGCGAGGCGAATAGTGGTTCGAGAGGCGAGTCAGCCAAAACTGGCTTTCCTATATTTCCAGGCTCGCAAGGCAAGGTCTGGATTTGTGAGGCGAGCCAGAGACAAAGAATTTGACATCCCTCTGGGTCGCGGGGTGAATTCCTGCTCTCGTGGCGAGCCAGAGAAGAATTATGCCCCTCTATTCCTAAATGCATCTAAGTCCTACATGCTTTCCTAATGCAATTTCCTAACTAGAGACCCTATATGAAGACTCTTTTTAAGTTTTTATGACTCTATAAATGCAACAAAGGATATCAAGCTTGGGTTGCCTCCCAAGTAGCGCTTGTTTAACGTCCCGAGCCTGATGAAAACTGCCCCCTTTAGGGCTAAGGCATTGCGAACTCATCATGATGGCTATCAACTTCTTCCACAAAAAGCTTTAACCTTTGGCCATTAGCATCAAATGTGTCACTGGAGTCCTGGCAATCTTTCTTAAAGGCACCACTGGAGTCAGTTGTTTTCTTCCTAACTTTCACTCGCCAATAAGACTTCACTTGGTCTGGAAATAACTTCATTCTAGGGACAAATGGATCATCAACCCAAACCTTGGGTGGACCCTTTTTGCCACGATCTTTCTCATAAGCTCTCAAGCTGATTTCATTGAGCTTAATTGGACCTAGCATCCTTTTTGCACTAGCACCCTTAGTCAATGAATCATGTTGCTCTTGCGGCTTCTTCTTAATGGATCTAGGCAACTCATCTTTATGCCCCAAGAGTGTCGGCTCATCCTTTTCCATGCCATCCTCAAAAGTGTGGGATTTTATTTGAACCATTTGTTTCATGAGCAGGAGATAACTTGACAAGGGATTCTATCACATTCACACTATAGCACTTAACTCTCTTAACAGGTTGCTTCTTAGCTTCTAAGACCTCAAATTCCACTTTTTCATCTTGCACTCGAAGTGTGAGTTTGCCTAGTTGCACATCAATCAATGCACGCCCGGTAGCCAAGAAAGGCCTACCTAACATGAGAGGGATCTCGGCATCTTCATCCATGTCTAGCACCACAAAATTTGTCAGAAAGATGAACTTGTCAACCTTCACCAACAAGTCTTCCACCACCCCATAAGGGTATTTAATAGAATGATCCGCTAGTTGGAGTTGCATCATCATCTCCTTGACCTCTTAAATGCCAAGCTTCCTCATCATAGATAGGGGCATCAAGTTGATACTTCCCCCTAAGTCACAAAGTGCCTTCCACATGTCATCTTCCCAATGGTGCATGGTATACTAAATGATCCCGGATCCTTCAACTTTGGAGGTAGCTTTTGTACAAGGATTGCACTACACTCCTTGGTTAAAGCAACCGTTTCATCATCAACAATCTTCCGCTTCTTGGAGAGAAGCTCCTTCATGAACTTGGCATAGGACGGCATTTGTTCCAAGGCTTCTGCAAATGGGATGTTGATTTGAAGCTTATGGAAAACATCAAGAAACTTAGAGAATTGCTTGTCTTGTACCGGCTTCTTCAAACGCTCTGGATATGGTACCTTCATGTAAGGAGGGAGATCTTGGGGCTCAACCCACTTCTTATTTCGGAATTCTTCATCCACTAATTTCAACTTCCTTGGCTTGCTCTGCTTCCACATGTGGCACCTCATCTTCCTTGGCTTGCTCTGCTTCCACATGTGGCACCTCTGGAATTTTATCTTCATCAGTCTTCGAAGTATTCCCCATTGGCTCCAACACTTTATCACTTCTAGTGGTTATGGCATTGCATTGGGCCTTGGGGCTATCCTCTATGTTACCCGGAAAAGTGCCTGGAAGATGCTAATTCATCTGTTTTGCTAGCTGAGCTACCTGAGTTTCTAAGAGCTGGATTGCCGACCCTCTGTAAGTTGCTAGCTTATCAATGGAAGTATCAATGTGCACTATCAGCTTCTCAATGGCCATGCTAGTGTGACTGGCTAATTTCTCAAAGGCCACTTCCCAAGTCTGCTTCCCACCATCTGTGATTTGCAATTGAGTGGGTTGAGGGAGGGCCAGTTGGGTATTGTGCTGTTGAATTCCGTAGTTCGGCCTCTGATGCTGTTGTTGTTGCCCGACTAAACCACCACTAGTATTACTCCAAGTGAAACCCGGATGGTCTTTCCTGATGTTCCAACCCCGACTCTGATGGTAGTCATTCTGCCTGTTCCTCTGATAGTTGTTCTGTAGTACTGTGTCATAGAAGTTGTGACATGAATCCACATGTTCCTGAGGGAAACTACCAGGATAATTCTCACTATTATGATCACCATTGCAAAAATCACACCATGAAGGCAAACCTTCTCGCACTTCATTAACCTTCATCTTGCCAGTAAGCGCCTCACATTGCTTCTTCAACTGTGCCACTTTCTGAGGAGGAAAGTATTTTGTGAGGAACTTCTGAGCCATTTGCTCCCAAGTGGTGATGCTAGCACGATCTAAATTCAAGTCTAACCAATCGCGTTCTCTATCCCGAAGAGAGAAAGGGAATAGTCGCAAACGATAGGCGTCATCTGAAACTCCTGGAGCCCTGAACATGTCACATATCTCCAATAAGTGAGCAATATGCCTGTGAGGATCTTGGTGTGCACTCCCATCAATTTGATCTCTTTGCACCTGATTGAGAGCATATTGCTTCATCTCAAAGGAATTGGCCGTGATGGGAGGCCTAACAACACTAGAAGTACAATCATCCAAGTGAGGAAGATTGTACTCATAGAGAGGCTTGTAGGGTGGAGGATCTCCTTCTGCCATCCCTTCAAGATTGATGTGTTGGATTGCTTCAAGTCTCCTTTTCTCTTTCAATCCCTTCCTCAACCTCTTCTCAGTCCGTTGAATCTCAAGGTCGTATAGCTAGTCTCCCAGTGGAACGGTACCTCGCATACACAAAAACAAGCCAAGACCAAGTGGATCAAAGAAGTTGAAAGATATAAAAAGTGCAGAAAATTAAAAGAAAAAATTTCTTAATCAAAATATTTAATTTTCCTAAAATTTAAGAAAATTGGTTGTGCCAATCCCCGACAACGGCGCCAAAAACTTATTGCGAATCCGGCAAGTGTACCGGTTCATTGCAAGTAATAAAAACATGGTAAGAAATACCGAGGTCAAACACAAGGATTGGAAGACCAATTTAACCAATTTTTTAAAAGGAAATTCAAATCGTTTGACCAAGTCAATAACAATTGTTGAGAAGAGAGAGAAAGATCAAGCAACAGGGTTTTATCTAAACAATTATATGAAATCGCTAACAGTAACAACGAGATTCAAATAGATGATTAAAGCTTCTGGGGTCACGAATCCGCCTACCCAATCATGCAAGCTACCCAAGTGATGATCTTCTGTTTCCTATGTTCAATTTCATTGTCAACCTGGACCCCCAATTTCTCCTAAAGACACTACCAATGCTTAAAGGACGTATCTAAACTATAAATTAATTACCTACCAAGTCTCATAACCTACAGTTATATTATATTAAGTTCTTGTTCCCTATGTGGTTGCACCAATCTCCTACCCACTACCAATGCAATATTCAACTGGTGTTCCTAATTCAAGTCCTAAGCGCGAATTACCTACCAAGTCTCATCACACTGACAAATTAACCAAGGGCCCTTTTGATTAACATAATAAACGCAAAATTAAGAAACAATAATTGGGTTAAGGAAAAGAATACATCACATTGAAATTCACTATGCCATCAAGGGTGGCTTCATCGTTCCCCTAGAATAGGGATTCGTTCCTCATAGCAACCGAAATCAAATCAAAGGAGAAGAAAGAATTCATAACAACTGTAACAACCCTAATAAAACTAGCAGCTACACAGCTCCAAGAGAAACAAGGAAAATAGGTCAAAATTCGGATCCCTAATCTGTTCTAAAACAAACTATTTATAATTTTTTGAGTCTGCGCGCGCTCGCCGGGCTAGCGGAGGCTCACGACGCGAATCTTAAGTTTAGCGCCAGTTCAAATTTGGATGCTCACGAGGCGAGCACTGCCTTCGCAACACGAGGCTAAATGATGCCTGTTCCTGCTGATTCTGCTTCTCAGGCTCGCGAGGCGTATCTGCCTTTTTGCCTTTCTGCTTGTTTTCTTCAATTTCCTAGCTTCCTCGAGCTTCACTTTTAACCTGAAATGTAAAAATAGCATTTTAATGCTTTATTGACTCGAAAATAACCAAAAAATCCTAAAAACTCTCTAAGAGACTAAAAATGTTGCTTAGGGACAAAAGAAGCCAAATTCGGGTGATCAGCGAGGTTAAATCGCTCAATTAGCATGAAAAACCTTAGCCTTTCTAGCCATAAAACTAGATAAGCTAGAGGCTTATCAACAAGCAAAAGACAGACTACAATTGCTTTATCCACTGCAGAAGCAGAATATATTTCAGCTGCAAGCTGTTGTTCACAGCTTTTATGGGTAAAACATCAACTTGAACATTATTCTATCTTTGAAGGTAACATTTTTGTTTGTGTGATAATTCTAGTACTATCTATTTATCTAAGATTCCCATACAGCATTTTAAGGTTAAGCAAATAGAAATTAAACATCACTTTATAAGAGACTATGTTCAAAAAGGTATTTTTGATATTAAGTTTGTTAAAACTGATAATCAGTGGGCTGATATATTAACAAAACTTTTAGCTGAAGACAGATTCGTATATATTAGAGATAATCTGAACATGCATTTCATAAATGAATAATGTTTGCTGGAATGTGTCTGATCTGAGTAAAAGCGTCTGCTGACGTGGATTAATGACTAAGACTTTACATTGCAGTTATCTAAAATGTTTTTGAATTCAAAACGTTTTTATCTTTATTACTCTCAACTGCTTTTTTTGAAACCTCTCTTAAAAGGCAAAAGTCTTCTCTCAGAAACATTTTACTATTTCAAAAAGCTCTCTTTCTCTCTCTCTATCTCTCTCTCTCATGCGAACAAATCCTTTTTCAAAACTCTTCATCTCCTTCCTCTCAAACACAAATCCATGGCACCCAAAGGACCCCCACAAAAACTCGTTCGTGCTGCTGCTCACTTGGGAATGAATATCGAGGACATCTCCATAATTGTACCTGGGAGATTTGTAAAGATGAACAAAATCATAAAAGGAGGAATGAACGTAATGCCCGAATTGGAAGCTTCTCAATGGGTAAATTTCTTCGCTTTGAATGAATCAGTATATCCATTACTGCTTCAGGAATTTTGGGAAAATGCTGAAGAAAGGATGTCTCAGACCCAGATCTCCATTCGAACAAAGTGTAACGAAAAACCTTATTCGTTCACTCTCAGCAGTATTCAGATAGCAACTGGTTGCATTAGGCAAGGTTTTGCTTTCACAAATGACTGGGAAATTCAGTTTGGTGAAGAAACGGTACATCAGGTTTTATACGGGCATCTAACCCTAGAAATAAATCTGCTTCTCAACTGATTCCGAAAGGAAGGTTCTTGCATGTCTTGCTGATTAACTGTGTAATGCCAAGAACCAGTGCTCGTGATAATGACAACAAGATGGATAGGTTTGCCCTATTTCATCTCCTGAACATGATGAAGATCGACATCAATGACTTGATTTTCAAGTACATGCTAAGGATGGTAAAGCCCCAAATCAGGACTTCCTTCACCTATGGGATACTGATTACTAAACTGCGGAACATCAAGGGCATTCCCCTCACTGGAAAGGTTGATATGGCCACTGCCATAGATGAAAGAACTCTTTCTCAGATGAAGCTGAGACCACCAGGAAGGATTCCTGATTCTGATGAAGATGAGAAGAAGAAGAAGAAGAAGAGATCTTCAGAAGAATCTGAAGAAGAAATTGATGAGCCTAATGACTCAGAAGCAACAGAGTGTCTATACCTTTGGACCCCAAGGTTAGACCAAAGCTTCAAGTGAAAAGGAAGCTGGTCATCTCAAAAGCATCTGATGATGATGATGATGACCAACCTATTTCCAAGGCTCTGAAGAAGGAAATGGTTCAAAAACCTGTTGCTGCCCCTCGAAAGGAACTCAAGAGGAAAGCTGCAGTTGCAGCTACACCAGTTAGAAGGTCCACAAGGTTGAAGGTAGCTGAGCCTGTGCAGGTCACTTTATAACCTGCTGTCTCACCAGTTAGGTCATCTAAACCCTCATCTCTTTCACCTATTGTTTTATCCTCACCATCACATTCATCCTCATCTTCCTCTCATAACTCCCCTCTTCACAACCAAAGTTCAATTTCTGAAAATTTGCATGCTTTATCTGTTTGATATTTTAACTTGAATCTCACTCCAGAAAATCCCTCACCATAACCTTTTCTTCATGACTCACCTGACCACATATCCAATCATTCATCATCACCCTCTCCCTCACCAACTCAAGAAAACCAAACTCTTATTCCTGTGTCAAGAAGTTTTGATTCAATTATCTCACCACTTTCTCACCATTCACCTCCTCCTCACACCTCACCACGAAGAAATCTATCTGTCCTCATTAACCTCTCTGAACCACAACTTATAGATCAAATTAACCCTGACCTCCTTAGCTCAGATGATCTAAAGGCAATTAGCAATCTTGTTGCTGAGCAGGCTGCAGTAAGGCTAAATCAAGCCTCTTGGAAAAACAGACCAAATCCTACTGCTTGTATGAAGGCTAATACAGTGTTGAAGATTGTCTTAATAGAGGATCCGTCTGTCCAAAGCCAAAGTTGAACCCAAAATCCAAGAAGCCGTTTGTTTGGTTGGAAAGGAAGCATAAGAAACTGAAGGTCCCTAGATGGACTACTTCGTTCATGAGTCATCCTGACCCTCATGTCTTTCAAGACCCAGCTCATCACTATGGCCTATCTCTGTTTGACAAGCTTAAGATGCCTACAGATAGCGCCTGACTCAGTTCTTATCAGATTCCCTGGATTGGATTTCCAGATGAAGACAGAGTAGAATCAAGGCAACTCTACCCCTTCCAACCAACTCTTATCTTTACCCTTTTTCTTTTCATTTTACCTTTATCTTTCTATGAAAACCCTTTTTCTGTTTAATCTTTTGATTTACCAATTTCTGATGCAAACTTAACTTTGTTTTCAGTCATCTTTCCCCTCCTTTTATTTCCTTATCCAATTTCGAAATTCCCTCTTTTAAAATTTCCTGTTTGCAACCTTTTGGCTCGTTGCACTCAGTTTTTCCTTTGACTCTTTCTTTGTTCCCCATTCTCATTAATCTTACTTTCATTTTCTCCTCTGGTTACTCTCTACCCTGACACTGTTTGGAAATTGTTCCCTATGAACCACCCGCGACTGCCAATTCCTCTAACCCCGGCCCCTCCTCTTCATCTCCACATGATGACCTTGCTGAAATGGCATCCACCATTATTGGAATGGATCCAATAGCTCGTGCAGAAATCAGCGGTCTTCGTGAGACAGTGCAGACTGTTGTGGCACTTCTCACCAAAATTGTAAAAAAACAAAACTTTTAGTTTTTATTTCCTTTGTCAGCAATGTAATGGTCAATGATGGATAAATCAATAAATTCTCTTTATCTTTTATCTGTTGTTCTATCTTTTTGCAGATGACAAAGTGGGAGAAGTCTGAATAGTATGAATATTTATAATTGCTTATGTTATTGGTAAGACGCTACGATCTTAAGTATAACCCTAACTATGCGTCTGAATGCGTTACGAAAGCATTAGTTCAGGGGGGAGCTTAAATATCTTTATGAGCTTAAATAACTTCGTATGATACTCTGCTCTTAAATCTGCTTTTATCTTAAGTTCATTAAAATCATAAGATAATGTTTGTCATCATCAAAAAGGGAGAGATTGTTAAGGCTACATCTTTTGACATCTCCGATTTTGATGAATCCAAACAAAGAATGATTTTAAGTGAACCTTGTGAAATATACTAATGTGTGTATTTAGTGTGTAGATCATGAAGCAAGAAGTCTCATGACAAAGAAACAAAGTCATAATGATGCATCTGTATATGATGCATCTGAACGATGACTCAGTCTATACTAATTCTGATGAAGGCGACTGAAAGTCCCTCGCTTCAAGTATATTCAAATACGAAGAATATGCCCTGATAATTTCGAATAAAGGTATTCGATCTCAGAAAGCTCAAAGCACCATTCCCGCTTGAAGATTCTTTTTGTTGCAAAAGGCAAAGTGAACTTTACTTGCTCGCAGACCCGCTTAGCACAAATAAGGAAAGTCGCGCTGCCCAAGTCTGAAAAGTAAAAAACACTGCTCTGAATCAAACTGTACTCTGATAAAGCTATGCTAACCTATACATTCAACTTGTCATGAAGCTCACCAAAGATCATAAACATTAAATGCAAAACCAAAACGACTCTTTGGCATTTATGAATGAAGAACAAAAAGAATACTCAGCTGGAGAACTCTCCTCAACAGATTTATCTCTCTTGAGTATAAACAGAAGACTTTGAAGGCTATTGAAGATACACACCAGAAACTATTAACTCAAGCATTCACTACTCTCTTCGCATTCAAAGCTCTTTTAAGTTCTTCATAGAACACTTCTCTGCTCAAATCATTTGCATTTATTGAGAAGTTTTTATTGCGATCTTACCTACCTTAAATACTTATTCACTCACCGAAGTGTTATTACTTGGTAGATCTGCAAAGTTGTAATCAGTGAAGCTGTTGCTCCATTCAACTCTTACTATTTGTAGAGCCTGAAGAGGCTTGCTGAAAGAATACTTGTTTGAGCCTGAAGAAGCTAGGTGTACAAACAATGCTTGTTTGAGCCTACGAAGACTAGGTGTGCAAATAATACCTTCTATAACCTGATCAGTTATAGTGTAATATTTGGTGAAACCAAGGACTGGACATAGCCCAAGGTTTGGGGTGAACCGGTATAAATCTCTCTGTCTCCCTTCTCTAACTTAATCTTTTCAGTTTGCTTTATATTAATTGTGCTAACTGGGTTGAAAAGTGAAAGTTTTTCTATTTCCTCATACGCATCTTTGTGTCTCTGATCTAAAGTTTCGATCTTTGCAAAAAGTTAATTAAAACACAATTCAACCCCCTTCTCGTGTTTTATATCTATTCATTTCAGGGTTATCGCTAGACGAGGCGCTAAAAATTAGCTAAGGTAAAAGGCACTAGACGAGTGTCTAAGTGTACCTCAGTAATAAGCGGTAGACAAGCTATTAAAATCTATTAGAAAAATAACAAGTCCAATGACTTGTAACTAGACGAGTAGTTAACTGGACTAGGTAATAAAAATAGATCTAAAAGCTTACTGGTCCACTAAGTTAGACTACCCAGTTGCTCTTTAAAGTTAAATATACTTGCTTCCAAAGGCATACTGGAAATGAACCCGTCTAAGTCAAAAGCATATTTATTTCAAATGATTGTTTATTTAATACGAAGGTAATTATGTCCCTTTCCTATGATATTTTAATTGTTTATAACTTTGTTTCTTGGTAAGAGAAACATAATACCATTGAAAACACAAACCTTTGTACTCTGACACATAAGTTGCTGTAAAGTTGAACAAAGTACAAAGAAAGAAAGTCAGAAAGCAGCCTTCGGTACAACAGAGAAATGACAGTACCACTTTGAGCATTTTTCTGATAACCAAGAGCACATCTCTTAGAAAGCATATCAAGTTAACAGACTCAACGGATCCTAGCATTAAATGCTATCTCTAAACGGATACAATTTGAAGACTGTTGAAGAAGAACCAGATAAAGCTGCACTTCACCTATAAATATTGGACGACCCCTAGTGAAGAAGTGACTGAAGCTCTGATATTCAAAAGTGCCAAAACTCTGCTCAAAGTTCTTGAGAATTCTTTCATTTGTAATCTCTACTGATCTTAAACTTTCATACTCTCACACATAGTGAGCCTGTAAGATCAAACTTTAAATCTCTTAGTTAAAGTTAGAGCCTGAAGAGGCTTGGTAGAAAAAGAATACTTGTAAACCTGAGGAGGTGTTGAATACTTGTAAGGCTATTGGTTAATAGTGGAGAAAACCTTCATGTAGAAGGGATTGAACGTAGCTCTTGGTTGAAAGAGAGTGAATCAGGATAAAGCTTCTGTGTGAATCTTCTATCCCCATCTTTTACAGTCTTTGTTTATACTAATTGTGGGGATTTGAACTTGAGTTTGTTAACTCCCTGAAAAGATATTTTATTTGTGTGTATTTATCTTCATCTGCTTGCAAAAGGTTTAAGAAAAGCATTTTGAAAAAACTGTTAAGAAACACAATTCAACCCCCCTTCTTGTGTTTCCCTGTATCAACTTCATTTCTATCTTCTGCTCTCTGGTCGCAACTTTGTTAACAAAGTTTTTCTCCAAGTTTTGAAAATGAAAGAAACTTAAGGGGTTGTTGCTGGCTGAGAACTCTAGAGCATGCAGGGTCTTCTCCAATCTCTAGCGTGCCCACGCTCTAGCGTTGGGTCTTCACGTGCTTGAGCGTGGCCCCTACCTTGCCATGTCTTTGCCACGCGTCAGATCAGCAACGCCACGTGTCCCCTCCGTGTCCAGACCCTTCCCACACTCAAGCACCCACCTTGCCACTTTCTAGTGTGCCCATGCTTGAACGTTGGTCACTCCACGTTCAAGCGTGGCCCTGCTGTCGGTATCCGTTTTTCGCACGTTTCATCGCGTTCTGGCTTATTGGTCTAATATAGGTCAATTTTTAAGGCTTGAGCCTGACCTACTCAAAGACTGGCATGGCTTGAAAGCCTATTTGAAAGCCTACTTATCAACAAGGCCTTTAAATATGCCTCCACCTATAAATAGGTCATAGACCTTCACTTGAAAATAGGCCCGTAGGCCTCTAATGATAAAGAGGTCAGTAGACTTATACTGATAAATAGGCCACTAGGTCTTCACAAATATATATGCAAGTAAGTCACTACATTTAAATGGGCCAATAAGCCTTTACTTTCAAATATTATAAATAATAATAATATGTTGTAGTATTATAATATATATTATATTATACATATATATTTATGTGTGTGTTTATGTTAAATAGGCCGGCCTCATAGGCCTAGTAGGCTTTTTTAAAGCTTTGGACCTGACCTCTTTAGCTATATAAGCTTTTGAAAAAGTCTTGACTTGACCTTTTTTACTAAGGGTTTTTCTATCATGTGCAAGTTTGCACAGGTTAAGAAGTATTAATTACCCATTTTACATTAAATCTGATAAACTAATTAATGATAATATTTTGAAAATGACAATTATCTCTCTCTTACTCATGAATGCTAATTAATCATAATTTTTGAAAACAACAATTATCTCTCTCCTAATAAATTCATTTTTCTCATCTTTCTTCCATTTTTTTTTCTCATTCTTAACCTCTTCAGATTTCCTTTCTCCCCTCTCCTTGCCTTTCATTTGAAACCCGGTCACCACCAAAAGGACCACCACGAGCGCCGGCGGCCATATAGGACCGCAACCAGACTCGAACCAAACTTCGCCCCACTGTTAGTGTCGTCGTCCCACCTTTGCCTGTCACTGCCCACACAACCATAGGCATCGTCGCCGTCACCGTCGCCACCATTGGATCTCCAGGAGAGGTAGAGGTAGGGGATAAGGGATAAGGGATATGTGAAGCTGTGAAGAAGAATGGAAAAAAAAAAAAAGAAAGAGAGAGGGAAAGATGAGAAAGATGAATTCTTAATTAGGAGAGAGGTAATTGTTATTTTCAAAAAATTATAATTAATTAACATTCATAATTAGGAGAGAGATAATTGTGATTTTCAATAAATTATAATTAATTAGATGATCAGATTTAATGTAAAATAGGCAATTAATGCTTCTTAACCTGTGCAACTTTGCACATGATAGAAAAACCATTTTACTAAATAGGCTAAGCTTGGCTAGGCCTTAAATAGGCTAGGCCATAGGTCCCCGACGAGCGGCCTTACCTATTCCAACCATAATTTTGAGTAAAAGGAATTAATGGAATGGAAAGGGAATCATTTCATTCTTTTCACCCAAACACCCAAAATTCTTTGCCTTCAAATCGAAGTGAGGTCAATATAATGGAACACTTTTTAATTAAAAAAAACTATAAATTATTATTTAACCTTTGTAGAGTTATGAGCATATTTGGATTCCTCGTATAATATTTGGTTCATGAAATGTTTTATTTTTCGATAAATTATATATATTTTTTGACAAAAGATAAATTATATTTATGAAAATCTTATTCTCATGAATATTTTGTTTTTCACCATCATACATGATAATGAAATTTTCAACTTTCATTTACAAATTTTATTTTGGATTTTAAAGCTGGGAAATGATTTTTTATTTGTCATATAAAACATGATAAACTTTTATCCTAACCCAAATTTCCCAAAATATTAAAAGAGTTTAATTTGTATGCACTGTCAGTGTAAAGATTTTTATACTGACAACCAATTAAAAATCATGGAATTGATGAATTTTAATGTGGTTAGGATAAAAATCAAGTATTTATAATGATATATCAATTTTTGATTTGTTGACAATATAAAAAAAACTTTATACCATCAATATATATCAATTAAATCCGTATTAAAATATGTATTATAATGAACGTGAAGTTAAATTAAGATTGAAAATTTTTTCTTAATGTTTATGTTTATCGGGTCTTTTCTTTTGTTTTTTTGATGAATTATCCGGTCTCATTTTAACTCTCGTCCAAAACTCCTTGCCCCTTGTTAGACTTCCAAAACTCGTTTCCCCTCCTTTCTTTTGCATTCATTTCCATCACCTCCAAAGTCCAAACTACCAGACGTACCATATAAGTGAACGCAAAATCGCCATTTGGGACTGGAATTGGGTGATACATTGGTTGAATCGAACGAGCGAAAATGGGAGCGAGTCGAAAGCTTCAAGGAGAGATCGATCGTGTTCTCAAGAAGGTCCAAGAAGGCGTCGAAGAATTCGATAGCATCTGGAACAAGGTCCTTTCTCTTCCATTTCTTCGAATTTCCACTCTTTCTTTTCCCACAAAAAAATCACGTGACCAACGGTGTTTTCTTTCTTTCAACCGTTCGTGTTTTAGGTTTACGATACTGACAATGCGAACCAGAAGGAAAAATTTGAGGCTGACCTGAAGAAGGAGATTAAAAAGCTTCAGAGGTACAGAGACCAGATTAAGACTTGGATTCAGTCCAGTGAGATCAAGGATAAGAAGGTTCTTTCATTTTTCTCTCTGTTTCTTTGTTCTTTTTAGCTTATGCTCCATATTATATTATATTATATCATATTATTATAAGGGATTACCTTTGTATCTTTAACAAATAACAACTAGTGACTAAATATTAGGGTTTAGGGTTTATTAGCCACTAATTACAAGGGGTGCTTGTTAGTTGTTGAAAGCAAAATAAAAATGGGAGGAACCCTTGAACTGTATCGTGGACTCATTGCGGTTAGGGAACGTTTGGAAGAGCTTTTACATAGTGTTTGGTTGGAGGTATTTGGAGGGGAGGGGAGGGGAGGGATTTTTTTAAATATTTTATGTTTGGTTCAACTTTTGGAGGGAGGGGAGCAAAATCCCTCCTTAAGTGAGTTTTGGCTCCCCTCCAATATTGGGGGATTTAGAGGGGAGGGGATGGATTTTAAAACATTTCATGTGCATTGACTAAAATATCCCCACTTTTATATTTTTAAATAAATAATTATAAGGGTTTACAAATAAAGTTGTTTTAAAATCCGCCCGCCCCTCCTGAACCAAACATGAAAGTGCTATTTCCCCTCCCCTCCATTAAAATCCCTCCCCTCCTTTGAACCAAACACACCCAGAGAGAGTTTATTTGAGCTTATCTTATCATATGCACACTTAGATAGGTGTTTGGAACGTTGCTTGGTTACATGACCTGTAAATTCTGTTAGTGAAAATATTTGGTTGGAACTTATCATGTACTTGTGAAAATAGTTTACAACCTTGCTATAAACTCTTGTAGCTTATTTCCATAAGCACTTATCTTATTGAATAAGTGCTTAATTAAGTTATTTATCCAAATACACCTTTAGTATTTCTCATCTTGGGTTTGTGTTTGTGTGTGGAACTTTGGTTGGTGACGTGACCTGTAAATTCTGTTGACATACCCTTGGGAATTATAGATAAATAGATTTCTTTATGGGAAAGTTACATTTCAATGATTTATACCCTAGTAATGTGGAGCAAATTGTTTATTGCTCTCTTTGGTCTAAAGACATTGAATCAGTAATCACATCACGGTTCAGTAGGAATCTGAGAGATAAGGTTGACTTGGTTGTGGGAAAGTTAAGGAGTTGAGTGATAAGGAGGGAAAGGGTTCAAACCCCACCCACTAACAAGGGTTAAGCACTTATAAAATAATTTAAGTGTTAATCTCATTTATTAAGTGATGCTATGCATTGGCATATCTTGGATTAAACTTTTCAAGTGTTACTCTAGAAAATTTCGAAGGTGGCTTGTCCTCAAGTTTAATTGTTGTACTTTGTGCATCAAAATTAGGGTTTTAAAGGGGTGTTGAAGCTATGTTATTATAATCCTTATTACGAGTTTCAATCTCAAAAGTAGCATCAATTGTTGTTTATTTGAACTTCACCAATATAACTTGAAATTAAACATACAACTTATAATAACTTGAAATTGAAATATATTAATATGATATATATTCAATCATTAGAAAAAATTTAATATATCTAACTGGTAGCCACATCAATGTGATAAAAAAATAGCTGAAACATATATCAAATGAAAAAGCTTCACTCAGTACTAGATTAGCAAAAATGAACAATTGGATATATGTATCACAATAAATGTGTTTATAATAACATATGAAAATTTTGCTAATATTGCCACTTTACTAACAAGGAAGAACAATTGTATATTTCTATAAAACTCTACGTGAAAATCATAAAATTTAAATTATACCAAACTATGAAGAAGGATGAAAACCACTTAGTGATGCACACACAAAATATGCATATTTGTATGTGTGCATGTATATGTGTCTGAATTTTTATTTTTATAATGGGGTGTCTGGGGGGACGGGGGGAGGGAGCCCTCAGCAATAAGATCTGTCGTTGATGGCGTGATGCTATATATTTTTTCGTTTGTTGTATATCTCTCTGTTTCTTACTGGTTGTGCTTAAATGGTGGTATTGCTTGGATTGTCTTGTGTGATTGTGTGCGGTCTGAAATGTTTTAATATTAAATGTTTAATCTTTAATGTCTTGGTTTTGAATTTAACGGTGTTTTCTCTTTTGACACATCATGGCATAGGTTAGTGCCTCTTATGAGCAATCTCTGGTGGATGCACGCAAGCTTATTGAGCGTGAAATGGAAAGATTTAAGATCTGTGAGAAGGAAATGAAGACCAAAGCGTTCTCCAAAGAAGGCTTGGTTCAACAGCCTAAAACTGTGAGCCTTTGACCTGGGGAAATAATGCTTGTTTTAAATGTTTTATCTGGATTTCTCTCGGTGTACTATGTTTTTGTTTATGTTGGTTATGGGCCGAGAAATGTGTTATCTCATTCTAAATGTTTTCTGTCAGGATCCTAAAGAGAAAGCTAAATCAGAGACAAGGGATTGGTTGAACAATGTGGTATGAAATAAATAGCTATGAATAGCTTTCAGCTTTGCTTTGGGGTGACCCTAGCACAGCTATGACTTTTTGCATTTATAGCTTGTATGCCTTCATGTATTCTTTAGTGTTGGTAAAAAAAAAATCACCTTTTTTTTTTGTATCTAATGGTTTTTGCAACATTATAAATTTAAAATGGAGGTTTACTGCTGAGCTAGCTCTCCACAAGTAGAAACTTTGCTGTTCATATTGGTTATTAAAATTTGCTTTCCTAACAATGTTGTTTATACAAGTTTAATGCCTATTTTCCTTGTGATTCTCATTGGGGTGTCTCTGTGGTCATGTATCATATAGAGAAGCTTATATTAGTTTGAATCATGTACTTATATCCCTATATTTGGAAGATGTTCTTATATTTTAAATACTTGAGTAGGTTGGTGAGTTAGAATCTCAGATCGATAACTTTGAAGCTGAGCTTGAAGGGCTTTCCATTAAGAAAGGAAAGAGCAGGCCACCCAGATTGGTATGAAGTAAAGGAAACTTCTTTTTATGAGACTGGTGGTTTATCTTTCTCATGTCTTGTCAAATGTTTCTTTTGTTTCTCAGACACATCTAGAGACATCAATTACTCGGCACAAGGCTCATATAAAGCAATGTGAATTAATCTTGAGGCTACTAGATAATGATGAATTAAGTCCTGAGCAGGTTAATGATGTCAAAGATTTCCTGGATGACTACGTAGAGCGCAATCAGGTTTGTCTTTTGGAAGTCTTAATCTTGCATTCTGCTTTTAAAAGTCAGACACTGTCACTGAGTAGATGTTGACAAGTCTACCTTTGTATAGTCCTTCTGGAGAGAGTCCTCCATGGTTGATACCATACAGAATTTATGAATTGGTACTAATTTTCTGTTTCTTCTGCAGGAGGACTTTGAAGAATTCAGTGATGTCGATGAGCTATACAGTTCTTTAACTTTAGACAAGGTGGAGTCACTTGAAGATCTAGTTACAATTCCCCCTGGTCTTGCTAAGGTATTTGCTTAATTATTGTTGCTCTGTGGCAAACACGGAGAGGTGCACATCCACACACTTTGACATTCGTGTTACGGGATTGGAATATGTGAATTAATTTTTGAGACAAATTTTTCCCTGCTAGCCATGTTGAGTCAACTGTTTTCTGATGCTAATATATTGTCTTTCCAAAATTAATTTAATGCAAATTTATGCTGGGCATTTTGGCTGCAAGTATGCAGCTTCCACTCTACTCTTTGTAATACATATTTTATGCTAACATTTCCTTTAAATTAGCATATTTGAATATTTATCTATATGGAACTCCAAATTTGTTATGTATTCTGGCAGGTGGCACCCGTGCTTAGCTTGAAGCCTTCTTTGGCAGCATCAGCATCAGCATCGGCATCACAGACACCTGTATATATTTCTTTTTTCTATAACCTGAAAATATTTTGAGTCAATATTGTTGAATGGTGAAAAATAAGGATTCAGAAATTTTCTTTGGGATATTTATGCACTTTATTTTTCCTCAATAATCTGTGCTTGCAAGATATTTTCATTGCTTAAAGGAGGCCTACCTTGCCCCTCTAATAGGATTTTTGGTGCCTTGCAATGATAATAATAATGCACTGGACATTTTCTGATTAGTTTTGGATAAGGATATGTGTATTTAACTTCAAGTTTATGGTAACTTTGATTTATAGTTGTCAAAACAAGATAGTATAGTAGTTCTGCTATCAGAAAACATCGTTACAAAGTGGTCAATAGCTCAAGAAAAATAATTTAACAATTATATGCATGGTAGTTTTAACTCAAGCTTAACAATATCAATGTTACATATGGACTAGATAACCCAAGTTTAACAATTTCTACTACGACTTATTGATCTAATGGCACCATATTAAGAACAATTTCTCCCAAGTTTGTTGTCCCATCAAATGCATGTCGCTGAATTATCAAAATATCAGTTAAATAAAAAAAAGTTGCATCCTTGTTAGGTGAAATTAAGTAGATGTACATTATTGATGGTTCCCTTTCCAGGAAACTGTGTCTTCTAACAATTAAGATGCCTATGTACAGGAGCAAGCTGATGATACAGCTTCCCAGGATAGCAATTCTGACATTGTTGCAAGAACTCCACCTTATAAAAGTAGTCTAGTTAGTTCTGCTCCTTCAACACCAGCTGGGAATCCTGCTACTCCTGTTTCTATGAATGTTCCAGTGCATAACTTGTCCAGTGCACCAGCTGTTGCATCAGTCATGCCTGGTTCAAATTCTGTTCGGAATGTCTTGGAGATTTCTAATGTTGCCAATTCTACGTCTTCTGTAAATCAGACCACCTCAATGAAAGAAGAAGAGATTAATAGCTTCACTGGACGGAGACCATCTCCATTGCTTTCTGATGCTGCACTTGTAAGGAGCATCAGCAGAAACAGCCTATCAAATCAAGCAACAGCTAACATCCCTCTTGGTTCTGGCATCATGGTTTCCAACAATGGGGCACTTGGTTCAGTCCCTTCAGCCTCTGAAATAACTAAGAGAAACATAGCTGACGATAGACTTGGAAGCACTGGTATGGTGCAGCCTCTTTTATCCCCCATAAGTAATAGAACGATCTTGGCTCAGGTTGCACAGGGTAATGATGGAACTGCCTCAGTTGACTCTAGTAATGTTAATGGAGCTGCAGCTGTGTCTGGGAGAGTTTTCTCCCCTTCTGTGGTTCCTGGCATGCAATGGAGACCTGGAAGCCCCTTGCAGAATCAGAATGAGGCGGTAATTTTCTTTTTCTATTTAGTAGTCCTCCACATTGATTTTGTTAATTTGTGGTTCTCCAATTACATGATGCATTATTTATTTACTGTTCTGAGTTGGAATTTACTTGTGGAGGTTTCAAACTGAAGAAAGATTCGAAATGTTTATTAATAGACAATAGCAGAGAAAAGAATTATGTGCAATTAAATTTTGTTATACTATTAGTTGCTGTTCCATAACTTACTAAGAGGTATTCAAAGATATCAAACTCTTCATTTGAAATCAAGCTAAATACTGAACCTGTTTGTGCACCTGAAATCTAGAATGCATCTTGTTTGAATATATCCAGTCATAATAGTTAAATTGCGAAACAGATCATTTTATTTCATTTTTTATGCACTAACCGAAGTTGGTTTTTGAAGCTATAAATTTATAATTACCTAGAAATAATTGATCTGGCTTGCAGAATGGGAGTTGAAGTATAATACACTTGGTACCTGTAATAATGACATGCAAAGCAGAAATTTCATGAGATAGGAGATATCCTATGTAGTTCATTGTTTTATATGTTGAAGTAACTTGTTCATTTAAATTTAGGGGCAGCTTCGTGGAAGAACTGAAATAACTCCCGATCAAAAGGAAAAATATTTGCAGAAGCTTCAGCAAGTGCAGCAACAAGGGCACAGTACCCTTCTTAATATACCTTCTCTTGCTGGAGGAAATCATAAGCAGTTTTCTGCTCAGCAACAGAATTCTCTCTTGCAGCAGGTAGTGTTTCCCTCTCCGCATTTTTTCTCTTTCACTTACATTTAAAGATTCATTATGGGCCAGAAGCCATATTTGCACCATTCTTTTACCCTTCTCCATCTCTTCCAAAAATATATTAATATTTGTTGTAATATATGTCAATAATATATAGATTTATTGTATAGGCTAACTGAATCATGTATTTTATGTACTTCAAGAGCCTAAAGTGAGGCAACCCTGAACAAGGGGAAACTAGATCTGAGGGCTATAAAATGTGTCTTTGCGGGCTATTCTTCCACCTAGAAATAGTACAAATGTTATCTGACCCTCCATCTAAAAAATTGTCTCCGTAGATGTCACTTTCACTGAAGATGAGCCTTACTTCAAAATCCTTATCTTCAAGGGGAGCATTCAATCAGGGAAGATAAAGAAGACTCCCTTCTTGGTTTGTCCTTACTTCCTATGTCTAAAACTTCTCCTCTTTCTTTATCTGTCAGTCCTCCTCCTGAGAGTCCTCCTCTTCCGATGTTGTCTAAAAATCCTCCTCCTGGTGGTTCATCTGAAAAAATCAATCTTGAAACATCTGAACCTGCACCCAAAACAACTTAAGAAATAACAGATTATTATGCTCTTGAGAATCAAAGGTTTGGTAACGGCACTATTCACAAGGAGGAATATGGTTGATCCCGAACCTGTGCAGGTCTAAGAATCCAACCCGGAACCTTCAAACGAGGTTTTATAATGTCTCACTCTTCATTGCAAGGTGAAACTGAATTTCATTTGAATAGTGAAGATCAAAATTGATTACCAAGAGACCTTTGCACCAGTTGCAATGATGAATACAATCAAAGCTTTGTTGGCATTAGCAGCAAACTTTGGTTGGGATTTACAACAATTTGATGTTAAGAATGCCTTGCATGTAAACCTTGAAGAAGAAATTTGTATGGAGGTTCCGCCAGGTTATGGAAAGGACTTGCATGCTAAATTGCTAATATTGTTTGTCAGTTGAAGAAGGCCTTGTTTGGCTTCAAACAATCACCATGGGCCTGGTTTGCTAGACTTGCAAGAGTGTTGTTGGCTGTAGGATATTGGCAAAGGCAAGGAGACTACACAGTGTTCGTTAAGCATTATCCTTCAGGGGGAGTCACCACAGTTGTGGTATATGTTGATAACATAATTGTAACCGGAAATGATACTAAGGAGAAACAATTTTTGAGTCAATGTTAGGCTAAGGAGTACTGAAGTTGAAGTAATTTCTTGGGACTGAAGTTGCTCATTCTAGGCAGGGCTTTTTTTCTCCTTACAAAAGTATATTATTGATCTCCTCAAAGAAATTGAGAAAACAACATGCAAGTCTACGAGTACTGTTATTGATCCTAATTTGAGACTTGGACCAGCAGAGGAAGAAGCTGCAGCAGACAAAGAGATGTACCAACTGTTGGTGGGAAGACTTATTTCTCTATTCCCCACAAGATTGAACATAATTTATGTAGTAAGCATGATTAGTCAATTTATGCATAGCTCGAGGGAAGTCGAGTAGCAAGCAGTGCATCGAATATTGCATTACCTAAAAGGGACATCAGTAAAAGGTATTTTATTTAAGAGAAATGGGGGAGTAGTGCTTGAGGCATACACCGATCTGTATTATGCTCGATCACTAAGTGAGAGAAAATCAATCAATGGGTATTGCACCTCTATTGGGTGAATCTAGTGACTTGGAGGAGTAAAAAGCAAAATGTGGTGGCACGATCGAGTGCGGAGGAAGAATTCAGGCAATAGCTCAAGGTGTGGGTGAACTACTTTGGTTAAATATCATTCTTGAAGATTTGAAGATCAAATAGGAAAGACCAACACGACTCTAATGTGACAACAAGTCTGCAATTTGCACATCCCACAATCCAGTATGACATGACTGAACAAAGCATATTGAGGGTTGACAGACACTATTAAAGAAAAACCAGGGAGGATTAATTTGCACACCCTATGTAGCTACACAAGTTTAGCTGCTTGATGTTCTTACAAAAGGGTTGAGTAGTCAAGCATTTCAGAACATTGTATCCAAGCTGGGAATGGAGAATACCAATTCATCAACTTGAGGGGGAGTATGAAAAACTGTGTTTACTTAATGTGTTGGAAACAACAAATTGAGATCGGGTCCTTTACATTTTTTGTCTTGAGTATCATTGACTACACATGGATGTCGGGATGATTGGGTGGTATGGGTGTCAGCACATATTGCATAACTCTTACTTTGAGTAGAACAATACATACATGAATACAACAACAATGAAGCCTCATCGCATCGGTTGGAGTTGGGTACATGAATCAATCCACACCATTAGGTTCTATTAAAAACTAAATTTTCAATAAACCATTTAGAGTTACGGTCTTATTTAATGGTTTCGTAAATTTTTCTATGGTGTTCCTTTGCCCGTTTTAATCCAATTTTCTTCCATTTGATCCATTGATTGGAGCCTCTATTGGTCTTCTATTAGATATGGGTCTTTGTTAGGCTTTGTTAGTAATAAAACAGTTATTAGGCCTTGTTAGTATTAGAACAGTCAGTAGCAGTTAGATAATAGAGCAGTTAGAGTTAGTTACTTAGTTTACCTATAAATAAGAGGAGAGATTGATAGAGTATCTTGAGAATTGGCTAGGAATCGGGGCCTTAGGGCATTTGGGAGGTGCAGACCCTCGAAGTTCTGCTATATTGTACTGTAATCAAGGGATTATCCCTATTTTCTTAGTAATATCTTGTAATCAAATACCGGTTTCTATCAACTGGTATCAAAGCAGTAGGTTCTGGGAGTGTTTCGTTTTGGGAACAGTTCATCATTCTTGTCAAGAATGGGGGACAGATTCAGAATCGTGGGAAGAAAAGTTGAAAGTTGTGGAGAGAAAGTGGGAAGAAGAAAGAAAGAGGAAGAAAGAGAGCGGTTACAAGAATCCAAAAGGAAGCTGCAAGACACTGGGGTGAAGGAGAAAGGAGGATGGTCCAGGGGTCCATATCCACATTCAAAACAGAAAGCACCACGTAACCGGCCAAGAAGCAAAGAAGGAGAGGAAAAACGTGAAATTCTGAGGCAAATCAGAGAGTTAGTCAAGGTGATGCATCACCGATTGACAGATTACTGTGAGAATCAAGATCCTACGGGTGGAGGAAGCCACGACAGAGCCGGTAACGACGGGGATAACACTGACAATTCTAACCGCGAAGAAACGACACAAGTAGTGGAGTCAAGTAAGGAAGAAAAGGAAGATGGTGATGCAGCAAATATCCATAAATTCCAGAACTCAGAACTGGTTGCAATAACTAGGAAGGAGGAGGATCTCAAAGAAGAGTTCGATACAGAGAGAAGGAAAGGGAAACCGCCGCCGTCCTAACAAAATCTTGATGAAGAAGAGAAGATGGCGGGCGAGACCAAGATGGGGATCGGGAAAAAGATAGCGGGGGCACTGCCAACCCAAGATAACCTTGCTCATAAGAAGGGAGCGACGTCGGACGGGGAACCTCCGGTCAGGCCACCACCAGAACCGCCGGATCGAGATGCTCAGGCGGCAACTGAGGGTGCACTAGAGATTAAGAAAAGGGAGATGACAATCAGCACCGTCGCTGTGAAGAGGGGAACAAGGACGACAAAATATGATAGTCCGATTAGGTCGCCGCCGTACTGGGATAGTAGTAGGGTGGTCGAAACCCTTGTGGGTGAAGGGGCGGTAACATGTCGGCAGGTTTGGGTGGTCCGGATTTTGGCCGAGCCTCCACCATCCTCGGAGCCGCCGGACTCGGACCCACTCGCGGCGGACGGAGCGCCGTATCCCGTCGAACCGCTGAGATGTAGCATCGGAAGGGTTGACCGTAGGGGTGTGAGTTTGCTGCTGCGAACAAACATCGTGAGGGAGAAACAATTACAAGCAGGGGCAAGAGTGGAAATCTACCAAAAGACTCCAGTGGCTAACCTAATGGGTCAGGCCCACATCTATATTACTAATTGGGTCAATATTGGAGCAAGAAGGCCTCACTTGGAACAAATCAGAAAGCTTCACTTATTGTTGAAAACTAAGGCAAGAGTCCAAGTTCAAATCAGTGGGAAAAAAGAAGGAAGCTTTAGAAGAAGGGGAAATTGGGCTTTCAAAGCAAATGGTTTTTCACGGCACTAATGAAAATATGGTTTTAACTATTGAGTATATGGTTCAGATACCCTTAACATCGGCAGTCCTTGGGAGGCGTACAGAAGATAGCCAATGGGACCCTGGTGGACAGCTTCATACAACAACAGCAGCAGGATCGTCATGCTTCAAGCAGTGGGACCCTGGAAAATTATTGGTTAGAGACCATTTGCCATTCACCTTGAGGACAAGATGAAAGTTTAGGGGGGGAGTATTGTTAGATATGGGCCTTTGTTAGGCTTTGTTAGTAATAAAACAATATTAGAGCAGTTAGTAGCAGTTAGATAATAGAGCAGTTAGAGTTAGTTACTTAGTTTACCTATAAATAAGAGGAGAGATTGATAGAGAGAGTATCTTGGGAATTGAATAGGAATTGGGGCCTTAGGGCATTTGGGAGGTGCAGACCCTCGAAGTTCTGCTATATTGTACTGTAATCAAGGGATTATCCCTATTTTCTTAGTAATATCTTGTAATCAAATATCGGTTTCTATCATCTTCTCACATGATCAAACAACCTCATGCTAGTTTATGTTATCTTCTCCTCAATAGGTGTTACTTCAACTTTATCTCAGTAAATTTGTTCCTGATCTCATCTTTTCTTGCATATCCACTCATCCACCTCAACTCATCTTTGTTACACTTCATCTTTTGCTCTGTGTGGAACTTCACTGCCCAACATCGCCTACCATAGAGCATAACCAGTCTTGTAGCTTTCTGGCAGCATTTTTCTTTGAGATTACTCTTAATTCCCATGTTTATACAATTTGAAAGTGGCCTTTTCTTAGAGGCTTTTGTTTCCATTTTCCTTGACATATATAATCTTCTCTGTGAATTAACGCTATCAGATAGTTAAATTTTCTGTTAAATGATAATATACAGCTTTTTTATAAGAGCTGATTTTTTTCTAAAACGTATATTTTGCATGTTGTGCTACTATATGTGCTGTTTAATTTTCAAGGCTCGTTATTTTTTCTGTTTCTTATCATTCTGATCTGGGACTTCTCTAGGACAGAAAATTATATCTTGCATAACATGCTACTATATGTGCAGTTTAATCCTCAAGGCTCATCTGTATCTTCCCAATCTGGTCTAGGAGTTGGAGTCCAGTCACCAGGTCTCAGTGGTATCTCTTCTACCTCATTACAACTGCCACCCAATTCTCTCCATTCTACATCTAGCCAACAGCCATTGATGTCAGTTGTTTCTAAAGATGCAGGTATTTTTTGTGTTCTTATTGTTGTTGAGGATATTTTAGTTAATTTTTTCTAAAATGTCAAATTTTATTCCAAATGGGGGAATTACAAAAAGTGAAACTCTTGATAAAATATTATGAAGGAAAAAAGTTATTATTCTATGTAAAAATGTGCTATTTATTGCTTCTTGATAAATGTTTTTTCAGGAGTTCCTTTTATTGAAGTTTCCCAAAAAAATTAAAATTCTGCAATGTCAATATCATGAAATGTTCTAAATTTTGACCAGGTCATTGTAGTCTAGTAAGTCAAGCTGAAATAGCACTCTTGTCTAGTAGTGCTTTGAATCTAATTTGCCACTTATTGTTATCCTGATTGAAGCAATATCAACATTAATATATGTACACAGCTGTACTGAGAATAATTACTACTTGGATTGAAAAAAAAAATCACCAAGATTGTTGTTATTGTGAGAGATAAACATATTTTTGTGTTCCGCAGATGCTGGCAATTCTAGGGATGAGGAACTGCAGCAACAGCATATTTTTCCTGATGACTCGGGGACAGAATCTACTGATTGTACTGCGATTGGCAAGAATTTCATAAATGAAGATGATTTGAAATCCCCATATACTGCAGATCCTCCTGTACGCTGGTTAATTCTTGGGATTTTATATAAGATACATCATCATATTCTGTTACAACTTACAAGATATTCTTTATGTTTTCTGCTTAAACTCAGGCTTGTAATGCATCTGATTTTGTATCAATAAACACTGGGCTCATAAGCTGGGAAAGCCAGTGGGTCAGCTGTCCTAGTCTGACTCTAGATTTGGAGACCAAACAAATGGGCAGAGAAGTATATCTAAAATATGTAAATATATTTAAAGCACAGAGAGAGACCACACATGCAAAGATAGCCAGTTTCTTTGTTTTCTCCCGTTTAGTTGTTATAGGTGAACAAATTAATAATAGATGGTGTCTGATTTGAAAGGCTGATGAACAACTCAGTAGTAGTTCTTAAAGCATTTAGGATGATGAGCGGGATATGGGTTGGGCTGAACTGACTTATTAGACTTAATCCTAGCAGAAAAATACATATTTTTATCGATGTATGCACCTGAAGTGGAAAAGTTATGTGTATACTGTACATATAAAATTTATTCATGGTTGATTTAGGTTGGCCGTGTGTTGTTTATCCTGCAGGCAGGAGTATCTGCCTCTCTTCCAGAGCCTGCTAAGACTTCTAGAGAAATTGATTTGTCTCCTGGCCAACCTTTACAATCCAATCAACGTGCTGGTAACCTTGGTGTTATTGGGAGAAGTTTTTCCGACCTTGGAGCCGTTGGTGATAACTTTGGTGGATCAATTACTAATTCTGGCGGAATGCATGATCACTTATATAATTTGCAGATGCTTGAGGCGGCCACGGCTCATTCCAAATTTCCACAGCCTAAGGACTCCGAACGTGCTAGGACCTATATTCCTGTATGCATTTCAGATTATAATAATCCTCATGTTTATTGAATAATTTATTATAAGATCATATGATTAATTTTTTTTCATTAAATTTTTTTGTTATGCAGAGGCAACCAACGATAACACCTCCTAGTTATCCTCAAGTACAGGCACCTATTGTTAATAATCCTGGCTTTTGGGAGAGAGTCGGTCTTGAACCATTTGGCACTGATACCCTGTTCTTCGCATTTTACTATCAACAGGTACACGGACGTTTTGTGTGGTCAGTATTGCTGTCATTCAATCATGTGAGCTTACTTCCAACATTTTCTGCAGAAAACTTACCAACAATATTTGGCTGCAAAAGAGCTGAAAAAGCAGTCTTGGAGATATCACCGAAAGTACAACACGTGGTTTCAACGGCATAAAGAGCCAAAAGTTGCAACAGATGAATATGAGCAGGGAACATATGTGTACTTCGATTTCCATATTGCAAATGATGATCTGCAACATGGGTGGTATGCCAATTGAACTTACCATTCCTTTTATTTGCTGTCATAGTTGTAGACTTTAGTGTATATATACACACTTGTTTCACTTTATAGAAAGAGATGCTTATGGCCTGTTTGTTTTGTTTCCAGATTATTGTTTTCAAAACTAATTTTAAAACTTTCACCTTGTTTTCATTCTGTTTCCTGTATAAATTTTTGAAAACAGGAAATAGAATGAAAACAAAGTGGCAGTTTTGTAAGGGCCTGTTTGTTTTGTTTCCAGTTTCCTGTTTTCATTTCCTCTTTTCAGAAATAATTACAAAACTACCACCTTGTTTTCATTCTGTTTCCTGTTTTCAGAAATTTGTATAGGAAATACTGAAAACAAATTTTTTTTCCCCTGTTTTCACTGTTTTCTGTACAAATCTTTGACAACAGGAAACATAATGAAAACAAGATAACAGTTTTTAATTATTTTTGAAAACAGGAAATGAAAACAGGATTCTGAAAACAAAGCAAACATGCCCTAATTATTTCTGAAAACAAGAAATGAAAATAAGAATCTAGAAACAAAGCAAGCAAGCAGACCCTTATCTTTTCAAAATTCGAGTTAATGTTCAATTTGGTCCTCCAAGGATATTCATATTATCTGGTTTGTCCATTTAGAAATATGGCAAATTGGGCCTGCACCGTCAATTTACACCATCAAATTGGTTGTTACTTGTTAGTGTCATCAAGTTGGTGCCTAAAAGAAAGTGATGATGGCATTTAAGTATCATTGAAGGACCAATTTGTTGTCTCGATAAATTGAGGATTTACGTCATGTTGCATATATCTTTGAAGGATTAAAATAGATAGTTATTATAAATTTTATTTAAAACAATATTATTGATTACATTTTCAAGTTTTTCCCTTTTTGGTTCAGTCCGTGAGAATGCTTGATTTTGTTGGTGTTTGATGCCGTGCATCTAGTTGTCCTCACTTGTCTTTGCCTTGATATGGTTGTTCAGGTGTCAAAGAATCAAGACTGAATTCACCTTTGAGTATAATTACCTTGAAGATGAGCTTTTTGTCTAGAAGATTAGTAGAAGATGCCATCTGGTAACCATGTGACTTCTTGTTTCTTGTTTGTTGTGTTTAACGAATCTTTATTGTTACATCGATACTCTAGTTTTTCTTTCCAAAGAAAACTGTCATTAGTTATGTAAAGAAAACAATGTGTTAAATAAAGCGTCGATGCAAAATCCTTTCCCCACGTTTTTTCTTATCTTTTCTTTTTTTATGATAGTTTTTTCTTATCTTTACTAATAACGCTATTTCTAATTCTACCAAATTACCGGCGTTCGATTTTATAACCTGTATCATGTTTCATTTGACCTCAATAAATTGGTCCTAACCCTTGTAAATTGATTCCAACTGGCCATTTTTAGTGTGATTGGAACCATTTTTAAAACCCTCATGATACTTTTGAAATGGAAAAGTAGCTTCTCCCAAAAGCACTTCCACCTCTTTGATCATATGTGGGTTTGATAACCCAATGATCATTGATCAGTGTGGACTGATAGTTGACTGATGTGCGACTGACATGGACCTTGCACGTTTTCTTTTTATATTTCTTTTCTAAAAATGTCCTTTTTGTCTCGTTAGTGTCCATATTGGTACTTTTTGAAAATTATTTTTCGGAAACAGTCCGGAAATTAAATTCCAGACATACATTCAGAACAAAAAAAAATTCACTGTCCGAAAACTTATTTTCGGAAAAGTTCCGGAATTTAAAATCCAGAAATTGAATTCTACACCCGGAAAATAAAATTCGGAAACATTCGGAAAAACAAATCCGGATGATTCCGATTGTCTCATTCTTTCCAGTGGCTTTCATCTTAGCACCTTGTATTGCAGCAGCGTCTAGGGGTGTTCATCAACCGATCCAATCCAATGCCAACCGCACTAACCGAACCGAAAAACCGACAACCGAAATAACCGCAAACCGAAAAAACCGCAAACCGAAAAAAACCGAAATTTTTCATTGGATTGGATCGGATTTCGGATCCTATATGTAAAACCGATCCAATCCAAACCGAACCGAAATTATTTAGTTTAATGAAAATAATTTGATCTTTATATTATAAAAGTAATTATTAGTCTTTATATTTTTATAAGTTATCAACTAATCCTTATGTTACATGGGCTTAAATGCTTAATTGGTATGTAAATGTAAGGTTTGTGTAAAAACTTTTACAATGTTAACCAATTATAAATAATGTTATGAGTGATTTTTAATATATTTAGGACAAGAATTAAAAATTTATAATGATTTAATAATTTATGATTACTTGATGGTATAAAATATCTTTACACATAAGAGTGCGTATCAATTAAATTCATGAATATCCCGTTAAAAAACTTATTAGAAATTGTCAATGTAATATTTTAAAATTAATATTTATTCTAAATAAGTAACAAATGCATATGACTTTTTAAATACTCAATTAAATCCAAATCAAACCGAAAGATTGGGTGTTCTTTGATGTAATATAACTACGTAAATATGTATCGATAAAAACCGAATTATCCAATCCAATCCAAACCGCATTTGATTGGATTGGATTGGATCGGATTTTTTGAAGGAAGCAAACCGATCCAATCCAAACCGCATGTTATTTTTATCATTGGATCGGATGACTTTTTGGCTCAAAACCGATCCAATCCAATCCGCGAACACCCCTAGGCAGCGTCACTGTGATCCACGGGCTTATCACCTGCTTATGGAGTCGTCAATTTGGCCAAGCCCACCCCATTAAGCCCTAGCCCATGTCAAAGCCCACAGGGCCAAAAAGCCCACACTTAAAAATGTCCACAAGGCCAAAAAGCCCTCAAAGCCCTGTGGGTCAGGGCCAGCCCATGGGCCTTAAATATTTTTAAAAAATTATTAAAAACTTGTTAATCCTTGTAACAGGTAAACATATTATATTTCATTTGTTATATATTTCTTATGAGTTTAATTGCTATATGCTATCAGTGTACAAAATTTTACACTATCAACCAATCAAATTATGATATGAATGACTTTTAATTTATTAGGATAAGAGTCGATCATTTTTAATCATGTGTTAGTTTCTGATTGGTTGATAATATAAAAAAATCTTTACACTATCAGTGTATATAAAAAAAATGTATTTTGGTTAAAAAATAACACTTCAAACACATACAAAATATCACCTAAATTTTATCCTTTTTCCCTTAAAAAAAGTTTTATCCTTTAAAATATTGATCACATATGATCCTGTAGTTTACTTGTTTTAGGATAAATTTAGATAAAAATAATTTAAATATTTGCGGTGTTGTTTATAATTTTTTTTTATAGCTTATTAACAAGATGACAAAAAAATAAAATTACCTAAAAACCTATACCTACCTTTTCTTCCTAATTGTTTTAGCATAAAAGTTAAATACCATTTTTTAATATATATATATATATATATATAATAGCATCACATAACACCTCAAACTTCGGTACTTTTCATTTACTAAAAAAATACTTCAGTATCACGTCTTCACCACACCTATGTTTTGTGGTTGTTTTATTATGTCGCATGATCAATTATTATCGTGTAATAAGGTGCTATGATCGGACGGCTATGAAAAGATGATCACATCACCATGTTCATGATCATGTTCATGATCGAGTGATGGATCTCGTCAATAGCATCTTCCGATCCTTGCGCCATTCACTCCTGGTTTCGGCCTTTTCTTCACATTTGTTTTCCAGACGTGTTGTTGCATTATTAATTGATCGAAAATAATAGATAGTGGGCTAACCCACAGAAGCCCCAGCCCTAACCCCCCAAAAAAAACATAATTCATGGGTCAGGGCTAAAAGTAACCCACTCAGATGGGGAATGTAAAATAAGTGGGCTGTGTAGGGGTCAAATGGGGTGGGTTTGGGGGCTATGGGCCATATTGACAGCTCTATCTGCTTGAGATATATAAATGAATTAAGTTCTGATGGGGGAGGGGGATTTCATTCATGTCAACATGGGGGAGATGGTGATTCAATGTTTTGTTGCGTTCAAGCAACAAAGCGCATGAACAAATGTCATGACTTAGAAACTTCTGGATTTGTTTTTCTGGAAGGTTTCCAGATTTTATTTTCCGGATGTAGAATTCAGGTTCTGGATTTTAAATTCCGGTATTTTTCCAGAAATAAGTTTCCAGTCAATGAAAATTTTGGAGTAACATTCTGAATGTCAGAATTTAATTTCCGGATTGTTTTTGGAAAATAATTTCCGGAAAGTACCAACATGAACGCACTAACGAGACAATAATGATATTTTTTGGAAAGAAAAAAAAAGGTGCAAGGTGTGTGGAGCATTTTGCAAGAAAGTAAGCCCAAAATTTGTAATGACTGGAATGAGTGGTGTGAGCTGGGTTCCAGCCCAGCAAGGAAGAAGAGGCTTGAGCCATTAGTGAATACGCTTCTCCATGTGCACGTTAATACATTTGTTAAGCTTGCGGAGAAAATAAGGTAAATTATCCAATACTTTTTAATTTGATATAAGTGGAATATACATTCCACCAAGATTATCTATGCTTTGCAAGTTTTTCAAATAATGTATTTTGATGGGATACAGTGAGAATTCAGGAGTAATGATTTTCAATTGATTGTACAGGTACGATTTTTAAAAAGTATATATTAAATAATTTGATTATTTATTTGATAACTATTATTTTAAACACTAATTAGAGTAGATTTTTTTATTTAAGCAAAAGATATGCAGAAGCATCGCTATAAGAAAAGACATCTTAGTTAGGTTGACATCCCAGACCTTATCAATCATCTGTAGTATGCCTTACATTTTATTAAAAAGAAAAAAATGAATAATGAATATGAGAAAAACATGGGTCGAACCTAACCCGTGTAAAGAAGTCTAAAACAAGGAAGACCTAGGCTATTATAATTAAAATCTGCCCTAATGAACCTAGGGATTAAATCACACCAACAAAAGTCATAATGCTAAATCCATGAGCAGCTAATTTATCTGCACATGAATTCCCTTCTTTAAAAAATATGAGTTACAACAAAGTTCATTTGCCTAGTCAACATTAAACAGTTCTGCCATCGATTCTTCAGCTTCCATGGGACATCTTTTTCCTTCTTGAATGAATTCACCACTAATTGAGAGTCACACTCTAACTATATAATTAGAGTAGGTTTCATATAAGGATTTTGAAAGTTTATAGTAATAAAAGTATTGTCATTTATAACAACCATAATAAAAGTTTTTTTTATTTGTTTGGAGGGGTCAGTTATATGAATTAAATGATGTCAGTGTTGTATATATATATATATATATATATATATATATATATATATAAAACTCAAGTTTGCAGAAAGGCAATTCTCTACAGAGCTTTTGTTTCCATGGTCATCTTAGCCATGATTATGTCTTTTTTTTTCTTCCACACTTGCGACTTCTACCAAAATACATTTAATTCTATTTTTTTTATTTATTCACCACTACTTTTTTTCAGTTTGAAATACCTAGCTTTTGCTGTTACTTTTTTTTTTTTTTATCAACCAAAAAATATTATTAATGAGTATAAGAGATATTTCAACCCTTTATAAAATAAACATCAGGGCTTATTACGTTTGTTACTCTATTATTTAAAATTAGTATGACAGTTATAAATAAACCTTGAAGCAATTTTACATTTCAGCCACCTAGGTAGACAGGTGGATTCTAGCATGAAGACTATGTTTTATGGGTATACGGATGTACCACTAAATAATATATTTTTATTTATTTATAGGAAAACCCATTTCTGCCCTTAACTACCTCCTCTAGTCCAACCTCCATCGCTACCGTCGTCACCTGCCACCCTACCGCCGTCGCCGTCACCGCCCTCAACCTCTCCAACCACCAACCCTCTAGCCCCTTCCCCACCTCCCTTTGCCGCCTCCCTTCCACACCTGAAATGAAAACTCTCGAACTCTAGAACCAGAAGCAAGTATTAGGTGGTGGTGGAACCTGTATCCACTGACTCGAACTCTCAGGCGGCGGAACTCGAACTCTCAGACGACTCAAACTCAGATCAGGCGACATAACTCTCAGGCGACCTAGCACTTGAGTCCACCACGTCGACCTCTCCCAAAACCTCCTCAACGAACCAAGCCCCAACACCCTCTCCTCACTCCCCGCCCTTTGCCACTTCCGGCGACTCAAACTCAGATCAGGCGACGGTGGATGCTGAGGTCGGGGATAAGTTTGATGGTAAGGCAGCTGAGTGTGGTTTGATGGATGATGGTAAGGGTTTGATGGAGTTGCAGGTGGAGGTTAAAGGTGGTGGTAGAGGCAGAAATGTTAGGATTTGGACGGTTGGGTGGGAAGGGTAAAGGGCAAAGTGGTATTTTTCAATCTCTTTTTTGTTTTTAAATTTTTTCAAATCAATAAATCTGGACTGCTGATTATTTAATTATTTTATCTAACAATTCAAAATCATGCATGATGAAAAAAATTGGGGGTATACTGGTATACCCATAAATGACCAACTTCATGCTAGAATCCACCAGGTAGACATGTTATTATATCTTTCTTGGGCACAAGTAACACCAATGAACCACATGGTGAGCAGCTAGGCTTGATAACTCCTTGTTCAAGTAGCTCTTGTATTTGCTTCTTGATCTCTTCACTCTCCGTTAAAGATGTGCCATACAAACCCAAGTTTGGCAGAAGTGAATCTCCAACCAAATGGATTTCGTGCTCCACAGCTCTTCACGGTGGCAATCCCTACGCATCCAAAAAAAATCTCCTTATTATTCCTTCTGCAATTTTTCAATATTTGAACATTAGGAATGTGTTAGAGTCATTACTGACAAAGTGACAACATCAACACATTGGTCTTGTGGTCGAATCATTAATAAGACGAATTGTGCACAAGAATTAAGTAATCGCTTGGCTTGGTTAGCTGTCAACAGATTGCTCGTAGATTGAGGCTTACACACTTTGATGTGGAACTCTTGCCCATCTTTCACCAAACGATACTTTTGAGCCTCCTATAGTGAATGGTATCGCAATTCCATATATATGGACTGCCCATTATAACTTGGCATATGTCCAGTGGAACCACCTCATATATCACTTCATTGATATAACAATTAGTGATTGCAAATTTGAAGGTATATTGCTTTGTTATGTGCATGTCAATGTCCTTCTGAATCCACCCTAGTGGGGCTTAGGGTGAGGCATTGTTTCTAAGCCTACCTTCCTTACTAGTGCCTCCGAAATCAGATTCTTCTGACTTCCACGATCAACAATTGCTTGTACAACATGTTCAAATGAAACAATTCTTCACGATTGCAAACATTTGTAGCGTTTGTTGGTGTTGTCATTAAGGAAAGTGTAGTGTCAGGTTGCTTCAACTCTGGAAGCTCTTCTACCTACTGCACTGTCAAAGTGGCCTTTATGTCGTTTCTTCCTTGGTTGTTCCTTTGTTTCTTGGGTTTCAACTCAGGATGATGTATCCAACACTTGATGATTGTCCATGTTTCTTTTTAATTTGATGATGACTCTACTCATCCCTTCAAACGTTTCTTTATAGACATCATCTACATGTTAAACTTCGTATTGAAATTGTGGATTAAGAAAATAACCTAAAAAAGGATAATCAATTATTGTGGATGAAAGTATAAATATAAAATTACATGATAAAATTAAATTTATAAATTATATCGACATACCGACAAAATGAAGATCATAATGTATGAATCTCCAACGCTTGTCTATTATATCATTATATCTGGAATGATAACGAGAATTTTGTTTAATTGCTTGTTTAACTCTATCAATGACTTCATATATAAAATCCACGGTTAGTTTCTCGTCACCATCAACAAATCTCAAAACTTTTACTAAAGGCTCAAACACCTTCAATGTATCTTGGGCCTTAACCCAGAATTCACTTTCTACATGTTGTAACACCCCGATTTTCCGCTGTTTTCCTTTTTCGATAATGAGTGAATTTATGTTAATATATCTATTGGAACGTTAGAAAATTATTTTAATTAAACGGAGTTCACCACTCAATTTCACTTGAGTGTCGGAACTTATGATTAAATTTTGGGTCGAAAAGTCAGACGGAGCCCGGTCTGCTAATTTCACTGACAGTATAATTATACTGGTCAGAAGACCTAATTTTTATCTGCGAACGAAACCATTAGGTTTTATATTTTTCCCCGGTCATTTTTCCACGTTTCGGAAAAATTTCATGAGCCCTGAAATAATAATATTTTATTCGGGTGAAATCTTTAATCGGGTAAGCAACGGAACCGAATACGGGATTTCCGGGAGCTGCTAACGGATAATATCGACGACTCACACAAGATGACTCACATGGTGAGTCACAATGTGAACACATTAAGTGTTGCACATGATCATCATTTCAAACTATTAGGAATTTGCAAACTAGTCCTTATACTTTTGGAATTTTGCAAAATGGTCCCTAGGAGTTATTTGCACCTAAGTCCTTGAAGAAGCCACCTTCTTTCCACTTAATCCCTCCCTTGGACGCAGCCCTCTCTATATATATGGACCATCACACTTCATTTTCTTCCTATTACAAGTTTAACACAAAAACACCAAAGTTCATAAGTCTTAGAATCATTTTGTGAAGCAAGTCATTGGATCTTCACTTGTTTTTGATCTTCAAGAGGTGAATCATCTTCTCCTTTCCTAATCATGTTTATGTTCTTCAATAAGTTTCATGATTCAAAGCTTTATTCATCTATGTTTTCACTTTTAAGTTTCTAGATCTAGAACTTTGAAAATCCATAACTAATTCTAGAAAAATCATATGATGTTGAAACCACTTCCTATGTTCTTATAATCCTGTATATTCTCTAGATCTAAGAGCATGTGATGATCAAAAATTTCTTTCCCCTCAAACCCATCTAGGCCGAAACTAGGAGGTATTGGATGGATGGTGTTTTGTTCTTGTTTTTCATGTATGATCATTTATCCTTTATGACATGCTCTAATCCATGATTAGCCAATCAAAATGAAGTCTTTAACCCTAGGTTGATGTGTTGGCCGAAATTGTAGAGGAAGAAATGGATGAGTTTTGTTCATGATTTTTGATGTATGTTCATGTCTTTCAACATACATACATGTACACTTGTTAAATCCTAGTTGATTCATGAAAACGAAAACCCTAGCCCTTTGATTTTGTCTTGGCCGACCTTACCTTTGAAGAGTTAGGATGGATTTTGATTCTAATCTTTGTTGTTTAGTCTTAATCCATTGTCTTAAGTGCATTTGGATCATTAATCCATGACTTAAGCAATTTTGAGAATTTTTAGCAACTAAACCCTATTAGGCCGTGACCTATATAGGTGTATTAGTGATGCTTTAATTGTTTGATTAAGGGATTGTTTGGTTGTGTGTTGAAGGTTAATTGTTTTACGGCGTACGAGGGTTTCCGACAACCGACAGAGTTCTTTTAATTTCACTGAGGAGCTTCGAGAGGTAAGAGGGGTTACCTGACGGGTTATTCGGATGGCCATATGTTCATGTTTGTGGTCTGAATTTATTTGTTTATGTGGTTGTGGTGTTTCTGGTTTATTTTATTTGGCTATGCGTGTATAGCTGTAAGCTGTTTATCTGTGTTTCGGTTATTTATCTGCTTTTAATTTATTTGATTAACTGCATATATATCTTATAATGCTATGATGTATGATTTGTCTGATAATATAGTTCTGATGATGATGTTGGATGTTGTTTGTGAAGCCTGACAGTGGTCAGTGCACAACCGATTAATCAGATAAAAGCTTTAATAAGCTGTATGAATTATATTCAATGTTTTATGGGAAATGTTGGAATATAATGTTTATGGAAATTATTATTTGGAAAAAATTAGAAGTATTGGAAAATATTATTATTTTAATAATTTATTATTGGAAAAGTGAACTATGAGTCACGGTGAGGACGTAACCGTGAAATTATTTTTGTACTGCTAATTTTTACGTAAGAAATTCCGTAATATTATAAAAAGTTATTTTGTGAAATTAATGTTCGAAAATAACTTAATATTGAAATTATAAAATGATTTAAGTGGAAAAAGCTAAGTTTTGGCTTAAATGGTTTTAAAAATAATAATTGACGACAACTTGGAAAAGTATCAACGGCAAGTGTTTTAAAACGGCAGTACGTATTTTAAGTAAGTTTTCAACCTCAAGTGACTCATCTTTGTGAAAACTAAGTTTTGGTATTTTAAGGTTTCATGGAAAGAATTTTCCATTTGAAAAGATTTTCTGAAATTAAGTGTAACTCAATTGTGTTGAAAGTGGTATTGAACTTAGTAACCGAGACGTCGGGGTACTATGGTTCGTTGTGTTATGGACTTGAGGTCCTTTGGACTTTGAGGTCCTGTAGACTTGGTGTCTACTGTATACGTGGTGTATACTGTTGAAACATTTAAGATGTTTTCTATTACCACGAACCTATGACTGGTGCATCGGTCTAGAAGTGTCGTGATTGAGCACTCGGACTTTGAGGTCCTGTGTTATTAATAAAAGTTTTAAAGATGTTTAAAACTCTGTTTAGTCGTAAGCCATTTTGAGCTTCGGCAAGGAAAGATTGAACACAAAGAAAAGTGTCATGAACAAAGTGTTTTGCATGCATTTGGCAGACGTGCCCGGTATGTTCTGGCTGCGTGCCTAGTGTTCTGGTTGCGTGCCTGGAGCCTGATCAACTCATCACTTGTTGGGATATCTCATGAGATTAAGTGTGAATGTTTAGTTAGTGTATATGAAGTGTTCATGCATATTTTTCCAAGGATGATGTTTGGGGTGTGAAACCCATTATGAGATTACATGCTTTAGTATGAATGCTTGTGTAGACATAACATATATATGTGTGTTTTTTGTTGTGTCGTACATATGGTTTTCGCGTTATGATCCAGTTGTCGGTTTCTCACTCTTGCATGTTTTATTTGTGTTTTCTCTTCTGGGTTCTATGTGGCGGAATTCAGATGAACCTCTTAAGGGTTATGGCGTCTACAAGAAGAAGAATGTTTAGTTCGGGGCATGCTGATGCTATTTCTTTTTGTCGTAGTGTTTGACCAGCTTAGGCTTACGTTAAGTTATGTTTTGGGGAAATACATATACTTATAAAGTTCAAGTGTGAAAACATATGATGCAAAATAGTTGTATGACTTATATATATTTATCGATATATCTAAGGGTGGTTATGTGTTTGTCATTGTAACGATGTCGAAAAGAAAAAAATTTATCACAATATTTTGAGTAAACGTTGAGAAAACTTTATTTTCCGAAAGCAACCAGCGAATTAATGATTTTATTTTCCGCAAACCGGTAACCATGTGATGACCCAAGTTAGGGTGTCACATTAGTGGTATCAGAGCTGGTCGAGTCTTTCGGGATCTTTGGGAAGTAGGTCTGTTGTGTTGACGTTGTGTTTTCTGAGTTAAGTTTTGTTTGAATTACTTCTTAGAAGTAATGTGTGTTAATACACCAATGCACGTCTCATTTTTCTGGTTGCGGTCTAACTGATTTTTTTCTGCAGGTCAGTTATGGAACTCGCACCAGAAGGTGGACGTGGACGAGGACGTGGACGCGGTCGTGGGCGGGGTCGCAGAGGTGGTCCTATTTGTGGCCGTGGTAACATGAATGAAAACTATGAGGAAGGAGTGGACTATGTTGCTCAGGCTATGGAACATGTGGCAGCTGCTATTGCCAATCAAATTGCATCTATGAATGCCCAAAATCTGCAGGCTGCGGAAGGCAAGGCTTTGACTGCTTTTCGAAGCCAAAACCCTTCACAATTTGGGGGGGGGTGCTGATCATGAGAAAGCTGATTTATGGATACAGGAGCTGGAGAAAATCTTAAAACTGGTAGTTACTCCTGCAGAAGTAAGGGTTACTTATGCTACTTTCCTACTGATAGGAGATGCGGAGTATTGGTGGAAGGGTGTTCAACAACTGCTTGAAGCTGATCATCAGGAGATTACCTGGAATGTTTTCCGAACTGCATTCATGGATAAGTATTTTCCGGAGAGCGTTAGGATCGAGAAAGAACAAGAATTTCTGGGGTTACAACAGCTAGACCTGTCTGTGGGAGAGTATGCGGCGAAGTTTGAATCGCTTGCCAAATACATCAGATTCTTCCAAGCACAACCAAATGAAAGCTGGAAATGTGAGAGGTTTGAAGCAGGCTTAAGGTTCGAGATTAAGGAATCTGTTCTGCCTCTGCAACTTCGAACTTTTCAAGCTTTAGTTGAGATGAGTCGGAAGATTGAGCAGATGAGGAAAGGAAGAAATGATAAGGGAAATGTTGGAGGACCCTCTAGATCCAAGGATCACTCTCAGGATCAGGGAGAAAAGTAAGTGTAGAGAAAACCATATTTCCGACCACCAGGAAACAACTAGAATCGACAACAACATCATTCGAATTTTGCCGCAACAGGGAGTAATGGCCAAAATAACCAAAATCAAAGTCAAGTTAGAAGGTGCTTCGGCTGTGGAGATACAAGACATATGTCGGATACTTGCCCTGTGAGGGGAGCTAAGTGTTTCAACTGTGGTCAAGTGGGACATTTGGCGAAGGATTGCAATGCACCAAAGGGAGCTAAGTGTTTCAACTGTGGTCAAATGGGACATTGGGCGAAGGATTGCAATGCATCAAAGCGTGGATCGGCTGTCAATAACACCAATGCTGTTAAACCAAAGACTGCAGGGAGGGTTTATACTATGGTCAGAGCTGAGACTCCAAACTACGACGGTAATCTCTTAGCTATCATTTTCAAACTTGGGTACAATTCATACTTGTTTCTATGGATTGTGTGTGGGTATGTTGAAATTATCTGTTTCTTTGATTTTCATGATGTCATTGTTTCAAACTTCAAGGTGAAATTTTATATGTTTGGGTTGTCCCATTGTTGTTCGGGATAGACACTTTTTGGATAGGACGAGTTTCTCAGTGAGACTTACTCTAGTCACTTTCACTTTTGGTGGAAGGTGATTCAGTCTAAATTTTTGTCGAACTGTTGTTCTTTTTAATTGTTGGCAAGAAGACTCTTGTGAAAGAAGAAATTTTTTTTAGATTCATGTTTGTAAACATGTACCGATCATACATTTTTACTTCCCTGAACCTATCAAAGGATCTTTATCCATGAGATATTCTTGTGTTCTTTTCAGTGTGATAAACTTATTCTGTGTTTTTTTCTTGTGCGAGTAAAATGTTGGGGATAAGAGATCCTGTCATTTTTCGAGTCACGAAATTTCGAGGACGAAATTTTTTTAAGAGGGGTAGTAATGTAACACCCCGATTTTCCGCTGTTTTCCTTTTTCGATAATGAGTGAATTTATGTTAATATATCTATTGGAACGTTAGAAAATTATTTTAATTAAACGGAGTTCACCACTCAATTTCACTTGAGTGTAGGAACTTATGATTAAATTTTGGGTCGAAAAGTCAGACGGAACCCGGTCTGCTAATTTCACTGACAGTATAATTATACTGGTCAGAAGACCTAATTTTTATCTGCGAACGAAACCATTAGGTTTTATATTTTGCCCCGGTCATTTTTCCACGTTTCGGAAAAATTTCATGAGCCCTGAAATAATAATATTTTATTCGGGTGAAATCTTTAATCGGGTAAGCAACGGAACCGAATACGGGATTTCTGGGAGCTGCTAACGGATAATATCGACGACTCACACAAGATGACTCACATGGTGAGTCACAATGTGAACACATTAAGTGTTGCACATGATCATCATTTCAAACTATTAGGAATTTGCAAACTAGTCCTTATACTTTTGGAATTTTGCAAAATGGTCCCTAGGAGTTATTTGCACCTAAGTCCTTGAAGAAGCCACCTTCTTTCCACTTAATCCCTCCCTTGGACGCAGCCCTCTCTATATATATGGACCATCACACTTCATTTTCTTCCTATTACAAGTTTAACACAAAAACACCAAAGTTCATAAGTCTTAGAATCATTTTGTGAAGCAAGTCATTGGATCTTCACTTGTTTTTGATCTTCAAGAGGTGAATCATCTTCTCCTTTCCTAATCATGTTTATGTTCTTCAATAAGTTTCATGATTCAAAGCTTTATTCATCTATGTTTTTCACTTTTAAGTTTCTAGATCTAGAACTTTGAAAATCCATAACTAATTCTAGAAAAATCATATGATGTTGAAACCACTTCCTATGTTCTTATAATCCTGTATATTCTCTAGATCTAAGAGCATGTGATGATCAAAAATTTCTTTCCCCTCAAACCCATCTAGGCCGAAACTAGGAGGTATTGGATGGATGGTGTTTTGTTCTTGTTTTTCATGTATGATCATTTATCCTTTATGACATGCTCTAATCCATGATTAGCCAATCAAAATGAAGTCTTTAACCCTAGGTTGATGTGTTGGCCGAAATTGTAGAGGAAGAAATGGATGAGTTTTGTTCATGATTTTTGATGTATGTTCATGTCTTTCAACATACATACATGTACACTTGTTAAATCCTAGTTGATTCATGAAAACGAAAACCCTAGCCCTTTGATTTTGTCTTGGCCGACCTTACCTTTGAAGAGTTAGGATGGATTTTGATTCTAATCTTTGTTGTTTAGTCTTAATCCATTGTCTTAAGTGCATTTGGATCATTAATCCATGACTTAAGCAATTTTGAGAATTTTTAGCAACTAAACCCTATTAGGTCGTGACCTATATAGGTGTATTAGTGATGTTTTAATTGTTTGATTAAGGGATTGTTTGGTTGTGTGTTGAAAGTTAATTGTTTTACGGCGTACGAGGGTTTCCGACAACCGACAGAGTTCTTTTAATTTCACTGAGGAGCTTCAAGAGGTAAGAGGGGTTACCTGACGGGTTATTCGGATGGCCATATGTTCATGTTTGTGGTCTGAATTTATTTGTTTATGTGGTTGTGGTGTTTCTGGTTTATTTTATTTGGCTATGCGTGTATAGCTGTAAGCTGTTTATCTGTGTTTCGGTTATTTATCTGCTTTTAATTTATTTGATTAACTGCATATATATCTTATAATGCTATGATGTATGATTTGTCTGATAATATAGTTCTGATGATGATGTTGAATGTTGTTTGTGAAGCCTGACAGTGGTCAGTGCACAACCGATTAATCAGATAAAAGCTTTAATAAGCTGTATGAATTATATTCAATGTTTTATGGGAAATGTTGGAATATAATGTTTATGGAAATTATTATTTGGAAAAAAATTAGAAGTATTGGAAAATATTATTATTTTAATAATTTATTATTGGAAAAGTGAACTATGAGTCACAGTGAGGACATAACCGTGAAATTATTTTTGTACTGCTAATTTTTACGTAAGAAATTCCGTAATATTATAAAAAGTTATTTTGTGAAATTAATGTTCGAAAATAACTTAATATTGAAATTATAAAATGATTTAAGTGGAAAAAGCTAAGTTTTGGCTTAAATGGTTTTAAAAATAATAATTGACGACAACTTGGAAAAGTATCAACGGCAAGTGTTTTAAAACGGCAGTACGTATTTTAAGTAAGTTTTCAACCTCAAGTGACTCATCTTTGTGAAAACTAAGTTTTGGTATTTTAAGGTTTCATGGAAAGAATTTTCCATTTGAAAAGATTTTCCGAAATTAAGTGTAACTCAATTGTGTTGAAAGTGGTATTGAACTTAGTAACCGAGACGTCGGGGTACTAAGGTTCGTTGTGTTATGGACTTGAGGTCCTTTGGACTTTGAGGTCCTGTAGACTTGGTGTCTACTGTATACGTGGTGTATACTGTTTAAACATTTAAGATGTTTTCTATTACCACGAACCTATGACTGGTGCATCGGTCTAGAGGTGTCGTGATTGAGCACTCGGACTTTGAGGTCCTGTGTTATTAATAAAAGTTTTAAAGATGTTTAAAACTCTGTTTAGTCGTAAGCCATTTTGAGCTTCGGCAAGGAAAGATTGAACACAAAGAAAAGTGTCATGAACAAAGTGTTTTGCATGCATTTGGCAGACGTGCCCGTTATGTTCTGGCTGCGTGCCTGTGTTCTGGCTGTGTGCCTGGTGTTCTGGCTGTGTGCCTGGTGTTCTGGCTGCGTGCCTGGAGCCTGATCAACTCATCACTTGTTGGGATATCTCATGAGATTAAGTGTGAATGTTTAGTTAGTGTATATGAAGTGTTCATGCATATTTTTCCAAGGATGATGTTTGGGGTGTGAAACCCATTATGAGATTACATGCTTTAGTATGAATGCTTGTGTAGACATAACATATATATGTGTGTTTTTTGTTGTGTCGTACATATGGTTTTCGCGTTATGATCTAGTTGTCGGTTTCTCACTTTTGCATGTTTTATTTGTGTTTTCTCTTCTGGGTTCTATGTGGCGGAATTCAGATGAACCTCTTAAGGGTTATGGCGTCTACAAGAAGAAGAATGTTTAGTTCGGGGCATGCTGATGCTATTTCTTTTTGTCGTAGTGTTTGACCAGCTTAGGCTTACGTTAAGTTATGTTTTGGGGAAATACATATACTTATAAAGTTCAAGTGTGAAAACATATGATGCAAAATAGTTGTATGACTTATATATATTTATCGATATATCTAAGGGTGGTTATGTGTTTGTCGTTGTAACGATGTCGAAAAGAAAAAAATTTATCACAATATTTTGAGTAAACGTTGAGAAAACTTTATTTTCCGAAAGCAACCAGCGAATTAATGATTTTATTTTCCGCAAACGGGTAACCATGTGATGACCCAAGTTAGGGTGTCACACTACAACAATTTTCCTTGTTTCATATGTTGGGCCATTTTTCTCTCTACCAAATTTAGATCGTCTAAACTCTTCAAAGTTGAACATGTTTCTTGGACCTTACTTTTGCTACACAATTGCTTGAAGTTGTAGGAACTGTGTTGCAAATCGGGTAACACCATGACGAACAATTTCTCTACCTCCAGTATATTTTTTCATAAGATTCACAGTCCATATATGGTTATAGATTAAAATTGTCACAATCTTCACATCAATTAATGACTTCTGTACATTTATAGTTTTCCCTATATCCTCCAAGTAAAGATCTAAACAATGAGCCGCACAAGCAGACCAATACAAATGTGGCCACTTCTCCATCAATTTTTGACCAACTGCTTTCAATGCTGCTTCATAATCTATGACCACTTGAATGACAAACTCTTCTGCCACTTCTTCAACAACTTTATCTAATAACTAAAAGTAGTTTCTACTATCAACATTAGAAGCATCAATAGATTTCAAGAAAATTGTCCCCTTACTACTATACACCAAAAAATTCATAATATGAGTATCGTTGATTCTGCCTGTCCAACCATCACACATTATTGTCACCCCTTTTTCTTTGCATGTACCTTTCAACGTATTCAACCACTTGCGCATTTCCTTATATTCATTCTCTAAATATACATCTGAGATTTCATAAGGGGTCGGGCATTTAACCCCTTGACCTACCTCAACAGCTGCAACGATCAAATTATGCAAGCAAGGAGAGTTAGATAAATTCATATGTAAGTAGTTATAAATTATAAACTTGCTTATTGCCTCTCCAAGCTTCTTCCTCAATGTCTTCATGAAACCCCCACTGATTTTTGGTTGCTTCATGTTTTTACTCCTCATAAGGTCAATATTTGTAGATCTCAGCTCAAAAGAGACATCTTGATGCCTTTCGACCCCACCAACACTCGCATGAGCTTCACCGTGTTCATATATATTTTCATGCCCTCCTGTTTGTTGTCTGAATTGTTGCCTGTCTTCCCATTCACGATGTGATCCAAGGCTTTCCTGTGTAGCAAACCTCATTTGTTCATCAACAAGGTGATCCACATCTTCATATTCATCTTCTCCTCTCAAGCATGCTTCAAATTCTTCTTTTCTTTTCTTAGAGTTGTTTGTCTTTGCTTTTCCATCAAGAAGAAGCTTCATCATACTTTCTCTAGCAATTGTTTTCACTCTAGCACAACTAGCCACTCGTCCTTTCATATGTGCTATATGTTGCTTCAATCTTGTAATGTCACCTTTTATTATTTTGTGACAAAGTTTGCATTCGATGTTGTTACGACTTCCAGCTTCTGGTTTTCCAAAATGTCATCTAATATCTTCACTTGGGCACCCTCTAATCTTTGTGTAGGAAATTCTTCTTTTGGTGACATTGTGTATATTTTATACAACCTGTTCAATATTTATAAAATAAATAGCAATCAATAATTCAATCAAATTTATAATTTAAATGTAAACTAGTAATTAGCTAAACACAAATAATTTAATTACAAACATGTAATGTAAAATTGTTAATAAATAATAAGTTAACATACAATATAAGCTACTAATTACAAAATACAATAAATCAATTACTAACATTTAATTTGAATAATACTAGCTAAACATATATTAAACTAGTAACTAGATGAATATATCAATATATATTTTCTTATTCTCCCTCTTGGTTAACCTCCTTCGCCTTCTAAATTTTCCCTCTAATAATTCCCAAATCTGATCATGTTCCCACCCAAAAATATCCCTCACTCATCAAATACCCCACCCACCCACTCACTTTTTTTTTTTTTTTTTGTGTTTTTCGTCACACCCTCTCCCCTCTGTTTTTTCTCATATTTCTTCTCCCTCTCTTTCTTTTTTCTCTGGTTTCTCTCCATGATTTCTTCTCCTCCCTCCTCTCTGATTTAGTCTCACTCTCACCCATGACCTCACCCACCAGCAACGACTCTCAGACCCTCACTTGGAGGATGGCAGCTAGGGGTGGGAATAGGCCGGGCCGCCCGACAGGGGCCTATGGCCTGACCTGTTTAGTAAAAAGATCAGGTTTAGGCTTTTTAAAAAGCATTTTTAATTAAAAAGGCCAGGCCCAGGCCTATTGAAAAGCCTTTCTGGCCTGTTAGGCCGGTCTGTTTATATATATATATATATATATATATATATATATATGGCTTAGGCTAAGTTGCACCACCCAAAATTTATACCACTCATGTGGCAAATTGTGGACCAATCAAATAGCCATATGGGTGGGTCAAATTTTCAAACCTTGACTAGTTGAAAAGTCAAATGTCCAGGTGTCAAAATAATTGGTTCAACACTTGCCATATGGGTGGTGCAATGAGTGGTGTAAATTTTGGGTGGTGCACCATAGAATGAACCTACTCATAAAAGGCTAAACACAAGCACCTTGGAATAGATTGTTCATTGTATTTCCCGCAAGTACCTATAAATGATGAATTAGATTATACAACTTTTTTATTGCAGTTGGAGCACCCATCATAATTTCATCCATTTACAGCAAACACTTTTACAATTGTCCCAACAGTAACACAAATGCATTCCTAACTCACAAGTACAACAATCAAGAGCAATGACATTTGGAAAGACGGTTACTACAAATAAGACTCAACAAACATGTAGGGTGTACTATTTAATGCATACCTAAACGAGGCCATTGACCTTGATGGCTAAACACAAGCACCTTGGAATAGATTGTTCATTGTATTTCCCGCAAGTACCTATAAATGATGAATTAGATTATACAACTTTTTTATTGCAGTTGGAGCACCCATCATAATTTCATCCATTTACAGCAAACACTTTTACAATTGTCCCAACAGTAACACAAATGCATTCCTAACTCACAAGTACAACAATCAAGAGCAATGACATTTGGAAAGACGGTTACTACAAATAAGACTCAACAAACATGTAGGGTGTACTATTTAATGCATACCTAAATGAGGCCATTGACCTTGGAAAGACTCATCACGTCAGCTTTATGAAAAAACTTATCTTGGGAAGAAACTTTGAGAGCAACGAAACATTTGACTCAGCCTTTGACAGTATGATTCATGAACTTGATTTGAATCCAAGATGCAAACAGTTTTTCTTAGGCTAACATCATTGAAAATGGAAAATCAAAAGGGAAATGCAACCATCGCTTAGCCTAACATTCAATTTTTTATTCTAACAGAATGCACATATATCATGAGCATCCCTTAGCCTAACAATCAGTTTATCTTCTAACCAATGTAAAATTGTCTTTATATGCAAGAGTCTCAAGATCTGATTATGTAAAAGTATTCTCAATATTATTGATTGTGTTAAGAGTACAATCACTAATCTGAATATATAACCTAACTAATGGGCCTGACTAATGGGCCCAATACAAAAAGCTACTAATTACATATTACATATTTACAACACTCCCCCTCAAGCTGGTGAATGGATATCAATCATTCCCAGCTTGCAAGTAAGTTGACCGAATCTTTCTGTTGGCAAGCCCTTTGTTAACACATCTGCTAGTTGGTGCCCAGAGGGAATGTAGGCTGTTGTTATTAATCCACTATCCAACTTCTCCTTGATGAAGTGTCGGTCTATCTCAATGTGTTTTGTCCTGTCATGTTGAACAGGATTATGAGCAATACTGATAGCCGATTTATTGTCACAAAACAACTTCATAGGACCCTCATACTTTATCTTCAAGTCATCAAGCTCAATTTTCATCCACAATAGCTCACAGATTCCTTGTGCCATGGCTCTAAACTCTGCTTCTGCACTTGATCTAGCCACTACATTTTGCTTCTTACTTCTCCAAGCGACAAGGTTCCCACACAAGAATGTGCAATAACCTGATGTGGACCTTCTATCACTCACTGAACCTGCATAATCTGCATCAGTATAAGCCTCCATAGTCAAGCTTCCACCTCTTTTGAATAAAAGTCCTCTCCCTGGAGTGGCTTTGAGATACTGCAGAATACGATCTACAGCCTGTAAGTGTCTCACCCTTGGATCATGCATGAACTGACTCACAACACTAACTGCATATGCTAAATCCGGTCTAGTGTTGCTAAGTAAATCAACTTCCCCACTAGTCTCTGATATCGGACCTTGTCAACCTTGACACTCTCCTCTTCGGTGCTCATTCTATGATTTTGCTCGATAGGAACACTTGCAGGTTTACATCCAAGTTTGCCTGTTTCCTGCAAAAGATCAAGCACATATTTCCTTTGAGAAATGAAAATGCCTTGTTTTGAGTAGGCCACTTCAATCCCCAAGAAATACTTAAGTTTCCCAAGGTCCTTCATCTCAAACTCTGCAGATAATTTTTCCTTGAGCAGTTGTCTCTCAACCGGATCATCTCCTGTAATAATAATATCATCCACATAAACAAGAAGTACAGTCACTTTTCCTCCCGGTGAATGTTTGAAGAAAAGTGTATGATCTCCTTGGCTTTGCTTGTAGCCTAGACACACCATTGCTTTTGTAAATCTTCCAAACCATGCTCGGGGAGACTGTTTCAGCCCATATAAAGCCTTCCTCAATCTGCACACTTTGTTTGTTCCACTTGTGGGACCAAATCCTGGGGGAATCTCCATGTACACCTTCTCCTCTAAGTCTCCATGCAAGAAAGCATTTTTGACATCAAACTGGTGTAATTCCCACCCAGAATGGGCAGCAAGAGAAAGTAAAATACGAATAGTGTTCATCTTTGCAACTGGAGCAAACGTCTCCTCATAATCAATGCCATAGGTCTGAGTATATCCCTTTGCCACTAATCTTGCCTTGTATCGATCAAGAGTGCCATCTGACTTGTGCTTGACTGTATAGATCCACCTGCAACCAACTGGTTTCTTGCCCCCTGGCCTCTCAACAATTTCCCACGTTCAATTCCTTTCAAGTGCCTTCATCTCCTCATCCATAGCCTGGACCCAATTTACATCCTTTAGTGCCTCTTGGACAGATGCTGGGATTCTCACAGAGTCAACAGCTGTAATAAAACTCTGATGCTGCAGGGAAAGATGTTTAGAGGAGACAAATTGAGAAATAGGGTACTTGGCACACGACCTTTTCCCTTTTCTCAAAGCAATTGGTAAGTCATCCGGATTAGGATCAAGGGTATCAGAAATATGGGAATCAGAAGTGGGGAAATTGTTTTCAATACTTACCTCCGGTTCGGACAGTTGAAGTTGTTTCTGGACCAGGTTGGGTTTTTGTCTCCTCTGATAGACCAATATTGGCTCACTAGCTTTGTTCTTTACTGGTGCTAAAGGTGCTGATTCCTGCAAAACAGTTTCCAAAGGAGGAACAGGAACAAAACCATAAACAGGAGACTCCGAAGCAGGTGACTCAGAAACAGGTGGCTCAGAAGCAGGTGATTCAGGAACAGGTAACTGAGGAACATGTAACTGAGCAGCAGGTGACTTAGGAAGACAAGGATCAAGGATGAGAAACTCAGACTCAGATTCCAAATTATTACTCTCCCCCTGAAGCTGAGGGCGAGTGAAGAACGACACATGTTCATGAAAGGTGACATCCATAGAGACAAAATACTTACGACTGGAAGGATGATAGCACTTGTACCCTTTTTTGTTAGGTGCATAACCCAGAAAGACACATCTGACTGCACGAGAATCCAATTTAGTTCGATGCTGCTTATGAACATGAACAAAGGCAACACAACCAAATACCCGAGACTCAAGACTCTGCATGATATGAACAGAAGGAAAGTATGAGAGCATAAACTGAACAGGGCTAACATTACCTAGAACACGAGATGGTATTCGATTAATCAGATAGGCAGCAGTCAATAATGCTTCTCCCCAATATGACTTTGGGACTGACATTTGAAAGAGAAGGGCTCGAGCGACTTCCAGTAAGTGGCAATTTTTTCTTTCTGCAACCCCATTTTGTTGCGGGGTGTCAACACATGTAAATTCATGGATGATGCCCTGTTTACTATTAAAGCTTGAAAGGCTATGATTGGCATACTCTTTCCCATTGTCAGAACGTAATCTTTTAATGCCTTTCCCAAATTGTGTCTGGACCATATGATAAAAATGAACAAAAAGCTGAGGTACTTCTGATTTATCCTTCATCAAGAAAATCCAAGTTACTCGAGTACAATCATCAATAAAGGAAACAAACCATCTCGCACCAGAAATATTGGAAATAGGGGCAGGTCCCCAAACATCAGAATGTATAAGATCAAATGGTTCAGCACTTTTATTAAAACTAGAAGGAAAAGAAACACGATGGTGTTTAGCAAACTGACAGACATCACACTTAAAAGACTCAACAGATTGTTGTAAAAACAAAGACGGAAACATAGATTTAATAAGAGAAAATGGAGGATGTCCAAGACGCTTGTGCTGAAGCCAGACCTGTGATGCAGGAGAGTGAGACTCGGACTGGAAGCAGGAAGACAGCACCTTCTGACCATTTATTTCATCAGACAAATAGTACAACCCTCCCTGTTCCTTAGCAACTCCAATCGTCCTCCCCGTGGCAAGATCCTGAAAAACACAATGAGAAGGGAAAAAAGTTACTGCACAGTTTTGGTCTCGAGTAAGTTTATGAATAGAGATCAAGTTATTGGAAAGTTTGGGAACATGAAGCACATTTTCCAGTTTCAAAGAAGATTGAAATTCAATATTTCCAGAACCCACCACACGGGTATGAGAACCATCAGCAACAGTAATAGATTGAATACTAGAAGGTGAGGTATAAAAGGAGAACAATTTGGAATGGAAGGTCATATGATCAGTGGCACCAGAGTCAAGAATCCAAGCATTCTTAGGGATAGTACCAGACGCAGTAAAGGAGCGGGAGCAAAAACTCTTACCAGTCATTGCCAGAGAACAAGAACCAGAAGGCTTACTGATAGAGTCAAGAAGGGTCCGCAAACGATCCAAGTCAATCTGACAGATTTTCGCTTCAGTTTCTGCCATGGAAGAGGAGAAAAACCAATCTGATGAACAGTGCCCGCGCGGACAGCGACAACGATGAACAGTGCCGGCGTGAACAGTACTGCTGAGCAGTAATTGGTGATAACACCTGCGATTGAAAAGGGCACAATGATAGTGCCAAACGCTGCAATGAAGGCAGCTAAGAGGGGCCGCAATGAAGGCGGCTAGGGTTTTTCCGCGGAAGCAAGACCCCCAAGATCGGGAGCTCTGATACCATGTGTAAAAGTATTCTCAATATTATTGATTGTGTTAAGAGTACAATCACTAATCTGAATATATAACCTAACTAATGGGCCTGACTAATGGGCCCAATACAAAAAGCTACTAATTACATATTACATATTTACAACATATTGTAATCACTCAATCTACATAACTCTGTTAGCACTTGGTAAGGAACACACACCTGTTTTTGAACTCTTTAATCCCAAAAATATTTTCATTTATGGCCATAGTTGGAGTTTTGTATGGACATAGGATAATTTCCTAATAAGGCAATAAATTTTAGCATATTATTATCTAGTAATAATATAGGAATTTAAAATTGAAACAGCCAAGTAAGCAAGTATATATGAAGGCGTAAACTAAAAATACAAATGATGCAAAGAATTAAGGTTTCCAAATGCTATTAAATCAGTGGGTGAGTACACGGATATACCTACAAAGTGGCATTCCATTTTAGAAGCATGCACATAACTTCATCTCCTTCAAGTGTGCAAGTGTAGAGTCTTCTTTTGTAAGCGTCTTTCCGAAAGCTGAAAGAATTCTTTGCTCATCCATTGGTTCCATATTAATCTTCTCATAAAAAATAAGGGATACATGTCTAAGAGTATTAGGGGTCACATTATTCCGATGCTTAAGTCTTATCCTTTTGCAATTAATGTCATTGTCATTCTGCTTCCTCTTAGCCTCCACTTCACCTATCACATTTTCTTCATTCAGGTCAGAGACTGATAAAATGCATGGATACTCCATTCTACTAGTGATACGCTGGTGACAAACTGATAACAGTAATAATGATTAATAATTATGCTTTTGACTTTGAAAAACAAATATTGAACCAGATAAAAGAAAAGAATATTCAGTGCAGAAAGTAGGGGATACGATCAAAGAAATCCATCTGTCATATACCAAGTCTGTATCACACCTGAATTAGGCGTGAATGCTCAATGAAACATAATTCATTATTCAAGCAAATCAAGCATTGACTAGTACCGATTATTATTATTACATATTTAAAGAGAATGCAGTGTTTAAAAGGGGCATTTTCAGGACCACAAAATGACGGAAAGATTCTCATTCAAGATTTGTTAAGGAAAAGAGGAATGGAAAGCAGAGAAAGAGATTAACAAAGTAAAGAAAAAATAAAATAAAAAGAGGCTTACCATTTGGCATTTGGTTTGGGGTCGGTGAGATACTAGTTGCTGCGGCTGCTACTCCACTGGGAAACTAATATATGAGGCGGCTGCTACTAGGGTTTTCGTTTGATGGACTGAATGACAACAATGCCCTTCTGCGTAGTAATTGGTGCATTCTGATTAAGAAATTAATAAGTAGAAATAATTTATTTAAAATTACAACTTTCAAATTCTTAATGATCAATGAATATTTTTCTTTTAAAAAAAAAAAATCAATTTTTTGGTCTTCATATATAGGGTTTATTTTGGTTTTAGTTCCTACATTTTTTCTTATTATGATTTTCTCCCTATACGTTTGTAAAGGCTCATTTTGGTCCCTAACAAAAAGTGCGTAGCTCATTTTAGTCCCTGACCAAAAAAAAAAAAACCCCTCTGTTAGTCCCTGACAATTACTAACGTGAAACACGTTAGTCTCTGTGTTGACTTCCGTTAGTCAGCGTCCATTAGTTGGGTGACGTGGCAGTTAAATCATTTGTTAGTTATGGTAAAGACCCATTTTGGTCCCTAACGAAAAAACGCGGTGCCCATTTTAGTCCCCGGACAATATTCTTCTTCTTCTTCTTCTTCTTCTTCTTCTTCTTCTTCTTCCCTTCACCACCGCGTCTCACAACCGTCGCCGCCGCATCTCACACCCGTCACCGCCCCTCACAGCTCCCTTCCCTCGCTGCCCCCGTTATTCATCTTCTATGGAAGAGTGTTGCTAGTCTTCTTCGTCTCATAGCTACCACCTTGCCGCCGTTTCAGATCTGCTACCACGCCAGCGTCTTCGTGGCAGAGAAGGGTACTGGAACAACGAAGAAGCTGCCACCTCGTCGCCCTTTCAGATCTGCCACCAGCTACTCCTGCATGCTAAGATCTGCACCAGATCTGAGATCGAAGAACCTGATTATACATCAACGAAGAAGAAGAGGTGTTTTTGTGGAAAGTATGATACTTTTTGAAGAAGAAGAACAAGCTGACTTATGCCACCCCCACCACAAAACGTTCCCGGTTCATCCTCCTACCCTTTCTCTGAAAAAACCCATTTTTGTTCTACAGAAAAAACAAAGCCTACCTGAAAAAAGCCATCATATTGGAATCTTGTTGTAAGTTTACAGATTTGATTATCAGTATTTGTTTAATGTTAGATTTGTTTTGGATTTTCGTTTAAAGATTGATGCTTTTGAGGATTTGGGTTTGTTTTCTGGGATTGATTCTCCAAAATTTCTCTTTTCATCTTCAGTAAGTAGTATAAAGGCTCTTGGGTTTAGAATTAGGGTTCTTAAGCAGTAAATACAAGGAAGAAGAAGAAGAAGAAGCTGAATGTTGTCCGAGGACTAAAATGGGCACCATATTTTTTTGTTAGGAACCAAAATGGGCCTTTACCCTAACTAACGGAAGATTTAACTGCCACGTCACCCAACTAACGGACACTGGCTAACGGAAGTCAACGCAGGGACTAACGAAGGGGTTTTTTTTTTGTCAGGGACTAAAATGGCCTACGCACTTTTTGTCAAAGACCAAAATAGGTCTTTACCCTTAAAATTTGAATGTAGTTTCTATCGTTAGTTGATCATTGTTTAATGATGATGTAGTTGACAATGCGTCACATCAACCATGCCACATATTTAATTATTTATCGATGATCAACTGATGACAGTGACTTTATCCAAAATTTTAAAATGTATAAGAACCAATTTATATGAAAAAATATAGGGATTATAATCAAAATAACCCATATTTATAATGATCAGAAAGTTCTTTAAGTCAACTTTTAATATATTGAATACAACATTTTCCAATACAAATTTATTATATATGATTCCTTTCAAAAAAAAAAAAAAAGTAGTATTCTAATGATACTGATTAGCATTCTCTTAATTTTAATTCTAATTATTTGTGTTAAGGTTAATTTATTTTACATTTCAAATATTTTATAATTTATTTATTTTTTGAGAAAAAGAACTTGTCAGATATTATTATTGTAACACCTCGGTTTTTACTGTTTTTCAATATCGGTAAATATATACACATATCTGTTTATATTTTTATCTGAGACTTAGAAAATGATTTTGGATAAAAAAAAAAAATCATAGTTGAGACCTTCTATATACAAAGAAGTTACAGTTAAATTTTGGGTTTAAAACTCAGACGGAAACCGGTCTACGTTTTTATTGACAGTATAATTTTATACCGCAGAAAACCCTAATTCGACACGAAACTGAAAAATTTTAGATTTTTATATTATGTCCTTGAGGATAGGAGTGATGACTCAACTTGAACAACTCACCCTATTGAGTCATCTAGTGACTCACCACTTGTCATTATGACTTTAGATATTTTTCAAAATATCTACACATGGAAAAGTCCATTCCTAACTAATTCCCAATGTGTCCCACGATATTTTTGGACCCCAATTCCTCTCCAATTTCATGCAGCCACCTCCACTCAACCAAACCAATTTCATTTTGCTTTCATTTCATCGTCGTCCTCTCAAAAACCCTAATCGGGTAAACAATGGAACCGAACACGGATGTTCAGAGATACATCGGGAGACAAAACGACAAGTCATCCATGATGACTCAAGGGGAATGAGTCACCATGGTGAGTCATGGTGGTAACTCACCCTAGCCATCATGACAATAAAGAAATATCTAGATATTTTCATTACTAACCTAACCTAGCTTGGTTAACATCAATTATGGTTTCATTTGAAGTTAACAAGACAAAAACCAAATTGAACTCTCCTTCCTCCATGTGATTCACACACGGCCGCACCCCCTAGATACACCTCCACCACACATTTCTTTTATAGCATGATGATTCATGAAAATAGATAGGTTATAATATGATATTTTCTTATTAACCTAACCTATGCCTCGTTACCTTCAACCATGGTCTTCACATGAGTTGATTAACCAAATTTCTTCTCCTCATTTGACAAAGAGTACACACGGCCAACTCCACCTCCCCTCATTCCTTTCAATTATTTCATTTCATTTCCTTGTACCAAAAACACTTAAGTCACTAACTTAAGTTAGTTTTAAAGATAAAAAACCTATGTTCTTCATTTCGTCTCACTTGTTCTTCATTTGTTCTTCATTTCTTTCCACTTTCCACCAACTTATAGACATGATCTCATGATTCTTCCTTCATGAAACTTGTTCCTTAGATCATTGTCTTCACTTTGATTCACTTTGTTCTCAGATCATATTCTTACTCCTCTAGATGATCTAGACACTTTCTATTTCACACAAAAATCCATTTAGAGCTTGTGTTCAAAATGGGTTTCTAGAGGCCATATTCGGCAAAGCTTTTTTTTCCAACATCCAATCCTTGTTCCGCCATTTCAACCAACTTTCCTAAAGCTAATAATCATTCCAAACAACTTTCATGTTGAAGCTTTTATCATAAAAAAATCATCTTAACATAGTTCCTTCAAGATTAAAGTTGGAGTGCTTTAGGTAAAAGTCATTTCTTTTCATTCCTATAGTGATTTTTGAACTTCCGACAATTTGTCTATAGTAGAAATACCTATCCATACATGTCTACCAAATGATTTTGAAAACAAATAATCCAAGCTCGATAATCCAGTGTTTGGCCGTGAGCACCTCCAAGGGTTTTGACCTTGGGTTTTCTTGTTTTAACTAGTTTAATTGTTGGTTGATTAAGGTTTGGTGTTAGAGTTGGTTTGGTATGGCTTTGTGAATGAAGATGGACTTGGAGCTCTATGGATTAAAAAGGATCGTGTTGCACTTTGGGAGCTACAAGAGGTAAGGGGAGTTTACCTGAGGGGTTTTGATAGCTACATGCTATCTGTGTGTCGTAGGTAATTTATTCGTAGTAATGTGTGGGGTATTAAATTTAATTGTTATATGACTGTTATGTGATTATTAATGTTTTCTGTGAAAGCATGTCATAACTTTGATTTATGGAAGTGGAAGGAAATGTTGAAAATAATAATATTTAATGATATTTCGGTTGAAGAGTAAATCAATGAGGGATAGTGAGGACGAAACCGTGAAAAAATTTAATTTACAGTAATTTTTCCAAAATAAATTCAAAAGGAAAATAAATATTCATTATAAGAGTTAAGTTTCAAAAATATTTTAATATTGATAGTGAAAAACTTTTTGGAAAAAGAAAAGTCATTTGATTCATAAATGATTTTATTTTAATCGGAAGATAATTCAGAAAGTGACTTACAGTGAAACTATGAGAAATAGTATTTTGGACAAAAACGTTTTAGAAATGTTTTCTTTCTAGGATTTGATGTGTTTTCAGAAAAGGAATCTTTGAAGAAGATGGATTTGAGAAAAATGAATTTCTATGCAATTTAACGTTCTGCAAAAAGGTTTTAAGTCAGCGAAAATATGCCCGATGAACTTGAATAAGTATTCAAAGTTTTGTTTTTCACAGAACGGAAATTGTGTTAAAAGTGGAAGTTGTGAGTACCTAGATGACTGAGACGTCGGGCTAGTGTTTCTATGAGTTAGTATGTGAACTATGTGTCTTGTGTGTTGCGGGTTAAAGTTCTAATTGGCACATTTGAATCCATGTCCTGCGTGTCACGGGTTAAAGTCCTAGTTGGCACATTTGACTTCGTATTCTGTGTGTTGCGGTCCCAGTTGGCACATTTGACTGCTTGTCCTGTGTTAAGAAAGAATGAACGAAAAAGAAAAGTAAGGAGACTAAATATAAAAAACAGATGATGGATGTTGAAGTGTCATGCATTTTTATAAATTGCGATGACTGTCGGGTATGAATCCCATTGTTTAAAGCATTATGTTTATTCTGAGGATTCATGTGCCGTATATATGTGTATATGCTTTTGTTTGTGTCGCGCATGTGGTTATCATGATAAAACTTATTTGTCGGTATCTCACCCTTGCGATATATCTGTTTTCTGGTTTTGCTGTTGTATCTCGTACACGAGTACAGATGATGCAGAGGAGTTCCCAGCTTCATTCAGGATATTTGTTCCGTTCTTGAAGAAATCATTGACAGTGGGGATGATCACGGGGTTTTCCTAGTGGGTATTTTGTAGAGTGACCAACTTAGGATTTTCTTTGGGCGGTAGGTGTGAGGAGGTTGGTATGTGTGTCATGTGAACCATTATTTGTTTTACATCTTTAGTTTTAAATATTGAAGGCATTTTCCAGACAACTTGTGCATTGTGGTGGTTTGATTATGGATAAAATCAGTTTATGTGTGTTGATAAGTATAATATAGTTTTACTATTTTAATGTGTGTGTCACATTTTCAAAGTATTCTGCAGGAAAATTTTTTTACTGAAGTTTCTGACTTATAGAAAATAATTTTCCGAAAGAAACCAACCGTTTGATTTCCGCACGTGTTCACCATGTAATGCCCAAGGGGGTGTTATAATTATTCTTGGAAAAATAACTTTTTCTCAATTAAAATTTATTTTTTTATTTGTTTGATAAATATTATTTTGATTGTATTGGGATAAATTTCTAAAAAAATAAAATCAAGATATTATAAAAGCTAGCTAAAAGATCCAACTATATGGATTCTGTTTGGCACAACTAGTTGAAAAGATAGTTGAAAACTAAAAACTTAATTGATTGAATTAGAAGTGTTTGATAAAATTAACTTGTCAATTAGTTGATACGTGTAGAATGATGTAAAATAACATGTTTATAAGTCTGAAATAGACAACTATAAACACGAGAAGGGGGGTTGAATTGTGTTTATCAGAAATTAAGATAAAGTTGAAAACTTTTCGCACACAGAAGCTAGGTTCAGACAGGTGTAAAATACCTTACACAGACAGGTCACCTGTCTGGTATATTTTCACAGAAAAACAGGCAATCACACAGATGAAAAACAAGTTTGATATACACACTTTTAACCCCTTAGTTAGAATGCAAATGATATAACCAAAACAACTAAAGAGTCTAAGGGAAGAGAGATTAACACAGTTGTTTATCCTCACTCTTTAACACAAAAAGCTACGTCCAGTCCTTGGCAGCACCAAGTTTTATCCACTATAACTGATCAGGTTACAGACTCCAAGTATTGTTTGCACACCTAGCCTCTTCAGGCTCCAAGACAAGTATTCTTTGCTCACCTAGCCTCTTCAGGCTCAAACAGGTTTGTTTTGAGAAGTTTGTTTGTAATAAATACAATCAAACAAACAGTTCTTTCACTAACCCTCAGAGAGTGGATTAAATGTAGACTTAGGAAAGACTGCGTAATAACTTCAAATGATTGAAGAATACAGATAGAAAGAATGAATAGAGTAATGGCTTTTTAATGCTTTGTAATCTCTGATGTGTTCATCTTCAATGACTTCTGTATTTATAGCCTTCAAACATTTATTATTCGTTAGAGACATTCCTTGCAACGATGGCTTCAAGCAGAGCTTCATTAAATGCAATAGAGTCGTTCTGAGCAGCCATTAATGCAATGGAGACGTTGGTTGTACTCTAACATGAAGGATCATGGCTTTATGCATCGAGCAGTAGCCAAATTAGAGTTGTGCAGAATGCTTTTGTACTTTGCAGAGTATATTTCCCTTCTTGTAAAATAACCGAGAGTACTAGGGAATAAAGCATGTTGGAAACATTCTTTAACTGGAAGTTTGTCTCTGACTTCCTAGGTTGCTTGAGAGAGTAACCTTCTGAATTTCTTGATAAGCATGAGAGAGAGATTCAGAGTCTTCTGCATGAGGGGACAGCTTCCAAAAGCTTCGTGTACTTGAGTTCTTAACGAAGAACCTTAGACGAGTATGAGAGTATGGCAGAGACAGGTTGAAACTGATTTGTTAGAAAGTCAACAATCCTAGTCAGCAGACGGGTTGACTTTTGCTTATCAGACAGGTTGTAATTCAAGTGGACAGATAGGTGAGTTTCGCTATTTTATGATCTGTACACTAAGTAGACAGGTTAGCAACCACAAAGTAGGTTAATTAAATCATTAACCAATGTTTTAGTTTTATCAAAACTTAGGGAAATGCACACAGACATTTTAGAGCCTTAACAATCTCCCTCTTTTTTATGATGACAAACATTCAGATGATTTAATAAACCTTAGAAAATATCAACACAAAAGATAACAGAATTCAGACAGGTTGAAATTTTCTACACTAGATGAAATGTGCAGACAGATGCACTTGAGTATAAATTAATAGTAATATCAGAGAAATATGCAGTACATGTTCAAAAGATCAAAAGTTCAATTTCAACTTTATCTTAGTCATCTTAGTTTCTCCAATTTTGAACTTTATCTTAATCATCTTATACTTATACTTTCTCCCCCTTTTGTCAACAACAAAAAAGAACATACAGAAAGCAGCAAAGAGAAGAAAAGATAAAATAACACTGATTTTCATTCATCATAAGCTTCTTAAGTACAAGGCAGTTTTTACAGAACCAGCTACCTAGACTGACTATAAAGAGAAAACAGAGAGTCAACTCTCTTTTCTAACAGCAGCCTAGCATGCCTTTCTTCATCTAATTAACTTCTGACTTCTTCTAGCTCAGCTTTAAGTAAATTGAAGCTATTTAAGTCCACCATCTGAGAAGAGGAGGCTTCTGTAGACAGGCTGGTTGAAGCAGTAGACAGGTTTGGATACCAGGGTAAGGCTAATACTGGGGGTGCCTTAGGTACAGAGAAAGGTGAGGAGACAAGGGGAAAGATATACTGATAAATGGTTCTGAAATAAAAGAAAGGGAGAAAAGCTAACTTAAACAGAGGTTTGATTCTGACTAGGTCAGTATCAAGAGAAGGAAAGACACAGGAGAGTCTTTTACATAGAGACAGACGAGTGACTCTAATTTGGATAGGAGGGGGAAGGGGTTGGTTAGCTAAGACAGATGGAGGTAAGGGTAAGAGAGAGTCTATATGACAGAAAAACGAATTTGACCCTGTTACTAAGAGAAAGAAATACCTAGACCTATTAGGTAACATTACAACAGAGGCAGGATAGTGAGATCCTTCCAATGTTCTAATGAACACAACAGTAGGGGGATAGAAGAAAATTTCCCTACAAGGGTTAAGAATGTGAGGTGGAGGAGAAGGAATGACAGATAAGTGAGAGATACTTGCAGTCATCAGAGATTGCAGATCACTCACAAACAGTCTTGATGATATGCCAGATTGTTTTCTGGGAGTTGAGTCCCTGTGAACAACTATGTACTGACACATATCAGACACAACATCAAATGCTGTTTGGGTGTCTGAGTCCCACCAGACAGGTCAGCAGAGGTTGCAGCAGCAAATTCAACAACAGGTCCTTCTGTAGGGATTTCTTCCCTTCCAGCAAGAGCCACTAAGGGTATTGGGTAGCCTAACTTTCTTTTTCTGGGAATAATTCCCAAATCAAGAGGCTTCTTCTCCTTTGGCTCCTCCAAGGGTAGAGTTGTCTGCTCCCCCTGAGCAGATACTTCATCTTGACCAGGTTCAGACTCCACTTGTCTGACCTTAGTAAAGGTCTTCACCAGTCTTCTCTTTGTGCTGGGTTGTGCAGATGCACCAACAGATTCCTCAGCTTCACTTGTCTTCCTCTTGGAAGAGGGTTTCTTCAGCTTGAACCTTAGAGGCTCAACTGTTTCAGCAGATTCCTCGGAAGCTGAAGGTTCCTCTACCTCAGGCTCTGGTCTTGCCTGGCCAGCAGGTTTCCAGATTCTCTCAGAGATGGGAACTTCTAATTCAGCAGTAGAATCCACTGGTTCCTCTATTTTCTCCTTCTGCTTCTGCTCAGCAACAGGCTTCTTCTTCTTCTTCTTCTTCTTCTTCTTCTTCTTCTTCTTCTTCTTCTTCTTCTTCTTCTTCTTCTTCTTCTTCTTCTTCTTCTTCATCCTCCAGAGGGATTCCTTCAATGCCCATCATAGACAATACCTTCCTGTCAATAGGAAGTGACATGTCCACAAAGTGAACATCACTTGGAACAAACAGCTTGTTCCTGAACACCCTTGTCAACAGCATTCCATAGGGATAGGTTTGCATGTTGGTCATCTTGATCAGAGACTCAAGGTACATGTAGATGAGATCATTGATGTCTACCTTGATTTTGTGAATCAAGTGTTACAGAGCAAATCTGTCCAACTTGGTCACATTGTCTCGTGATCCTTTCCTTGGCATCACACACTCCAACAGCAGCTTGTGCATGAATCTGCACTTTGGCACCATGCTGATTGGCTTCTTGTTCTCAGGGTTAGGAACACCATAAACAACAATGTTGACATTTTCAACTCCTACCTGATTTTCCCAGTCAGGTTTGAAAGCAATTCCAATCCTTGGACATCTTGTGGCTAACTCCAAAGAGCCAATAGGGAAAAGAAGGGTTTTGTCAGACATTTGAGCCTTAAAGCTCTTGGTTCCATCAAGCACATTGGTGATGACCACAACATTCCTCCGGAAGTCTCTGACAAGCTTGGGATGAACAAGCTCCTTGATGTCAAAGAAAGCAGTCCACTTAGAGTATTCCAACTCTTCAGTGACATCCATACTCAACAGTTTTGCCAGGAAGAATTTTCTCAACATCAGCCACTCTCATATCGTATTTCTCAGCAATTTCTTTTGAAGAGAGACGCTTTGAAGATGCCATTGTTTAGAGAATGTGTTTCGAGGATTTTGAATAGAGAAGGGTTTGAGAGAAGAGAAGACGAAGATAGAACAACTTCAGGGATTTGAAAAGGTAAAGTTTGAACCTTTCTGAATATTTCCTTTTTATAGCAATAAAGGCAGGAGAGAGAAATAAAACATTTTTAATTTTAAAACGGCACAATTTTTGTGGGGAACTGTAGCGCCCACTTAAGACATAATGAGAACATGGTTTCGAGATTAAAAATTGTCGTGCACATGATTAGCTTCAGATTAATAAATAGTATTAAATAATTAATAACCATTTCAATAAAACTGTTGAGTTTCAGTATAGTGACTCAGCAGAGTCAGACAGGTAATCACAGACAGGTGATATAAAATCATAAGACAGGTAGCATAGGGAGTTCAAAAACTCAGACATTTCATTCAACAATGCAATGCATGTTTAAATTGGCTCTAATAAATAAAAATCTTTTTTCTGCTAAGGGTTTAGTGAAAATATCAGCCCATTGATTTTCAGTTTTAACAAACTTAATATCAAAGATACCTTTCTGAACATAATCTCTTATAAAGTGATGTTTGATTTCTATATGCTTAGCCTTAGAATGCTGAATTGGATTTTTAGTTAAGCAAATAGCACTGGAAATATCACACCATACAGATATATTATGCTAAAAAATAGAGTAATCTTCAAGTTGATGTTTTATCCATAAAAGTTGAGAGCAACAACTAGCAGCTGAGATGTATTCTACTTCAGCAGTAGATAGAGCAATAGTTGTCTGCCTTTTGTTTGACCAAGAGACTAAGTTTGCTCCAATGAAGTGGCATCCTCCACTGGTGCTTTTCCTTTCTATTCTGTCTCCAGCAAAGTCAGCATCACAGAATCCCATTAATCTGTATTCTTTAGTTCTTAAATATAGCAAACCAAGATTAGTAGTCCCAAGCAAATATCTAAATATTCTTTTAACAGCTTTAAGATGAGATTCTCTTGGATCAGATTGAAATCTAGCACACATACAGACACTAAATTGAATATCAGGTCTACATGAAGTTAAGTACAGTAGAGATCCAATCATATCTCTGTAGACAGTTTGGTCTACCATTTTACCTTCATAATCTTTACTTAGTTTTGCATTGGTTTCCATGGGAGTTTTCATCAGTTTAGCACTTTCCATTTTGTACTTCTTAAGCATCTCCTTGATATACTTTTGTTGATGGATGTAGATTCCATCACTTGTCTGTTTGATTTGTAAACCAAGGAAGAACTTTAACTCTCCCATCATACTCATCTCAAATTCTGCTTGCATCAGCTTGGAAAAGTCATTGCACAGCTTTTCATTAGTTGCTCCAAAAATAATATCATCAACATATATTTGAACTATGATGAAGTTCTCTTTAGAACTTTTCTTAAACAAAGTAGTATCTACTTGTCCTCTAGTAAAACCATTATGCATGAGAAAAGAAGTTAATCTATCATACCATGCTCTAGGTGCTTGTTTTAAACCATATAATGCCTTTTTAAGTTTAAAAACATGATCTGGTTTATCAGTATCTTCAAAACCAGGGGGTTGTTTAACATATACTTCTTCTTCAATTATACCATTGAGAAAAGCACTTTTCACATCCATTTGAAAAAGAGTGATTTGGTGTTGTGCAGTATATGACATTAGAATGCGAATAGCTTCTATTCTAGCTACAGGTGCAAATGTTTCAGTATAGTCAATACCTTCTTGTTGGTTATACCCTTGAGCTACTAACCTTGCCTTATTTCTGACAACTTTGCCATCCTCATCCAATTTGTTTCTGAAGACCCATCTTGTTCCAATGACAGACTTGTTTTTGGGCTTGGAGACAAGTTTCCAGACATCATTTCTGGTGAACTGGTTGAGTTCCTCTTGCATAGCAAGAATCCAGCTTTCATCATCAAGAGCTTCTTCAATGTGCTTTGGCTCTATTTCTGACATGAATGCCACATTGCTTGATTCTTTTAAAGTAGATCTGGTTCTCACTCCTTCTGAGGGATTTCCAATAATAAGATCCTTAGGATGATGAGTTTTGAATTTCTAGTCTCTTTTAAGATCATCATGAAGATCTTGACTTGTCTGTTGACTTGTCTGCTCCACTTGTCTGACTGGTTCAACTTCAGGTTCTGTCTTGGTCAGATCAGGTTGTTGAATTTCTGATTTATTAATGTCAAGACCTGCAAGATCATCTTCTAGATCTGATAATTCCTTATCAGTCTTTAAACTATCATTAAATTTGACATGAAAGATTCTTCAATAACAGATGTTCTAGAATTGTAAATTCTAAAAGCTTTAGATATTTCAGAGTATCCTACAAAGATACCTTTATCTGCTTTGGAGTCAAACTTTCCAAGTTGATCTTTAGTATTTAGAATGAAGCATTCACAACCAAATGAATGAAAGTAAGAAATGTTGGGGCTTTTTCTTTTCCACAATTCATAGGGTGTGTTTGTACATAACAGGCTGTGTTTACTGCTTCTGCCCAGAAGTACTTAGGGAGATTATTCTCATTGAGCATAGATCTAGCCATCTCTTGCAGAGATCTGTTCTTTCTCTCAACCACTCCATTTTGTTGAGGAGTTCTAGGTGTAGAGAAATTGTGAGAGACTCCATTCTCCTCATAGAACTGTCTAAACTGCTCATTTTCAAATTCTCCCCTATGGTCAGTTCTAAGAGTAGAAATACAGAAACCCTGCTCATTTTGTACTCTTTTACAGAATATTAAGAAAGCCTTAAAAGACTCATCCTTGTGGGTTAAGAAGAGTACCCATGTATATCTAGAATAGTCATCAACTATGACAAATCCATATTTTCTTTCAGCGAAGCTAGCAACACTAACTGGTCCAAACAGATCCATGTGTAACAACTGAAGAGGTCTAGAGGTTGATACTTGGTTTTTAGATTTGAAACTTGATTTTACTTGTTTACCTCTTTGACATGCATCACACAAAACATCTTTCTTAAAACTAATATCAGGCAATCCTCTCACAAGATTATCCCTTTTTAATTTTGAAATTAGTTTCATACTAGCATGTCCTAGTTTCTTATGCCATAACCATCTTTCATACTCTTTAGACAACAGACAGGTTACACTTTGATCTAAGAGGTCAGTCAGTTCAATCTTATACAGATTTTGTTGCCTTTTAGCTGAAAAGAGGGTTTTGCCATTGAGATCTTTAACTATATATAAATCCTTGGTAAAGGAGACATCAAATCCACTGTCACATAATTGACTTATGCTAAGCAAATTGTGTTTTAATCCTTTAACCATAAGAACATTAGATATAGAGGGAAGAGGAGGTTTACCACCAATAGTACCAATGCCTATAACCTTCCCTTTCTGATTTCCACCAAATGCCACATGTCCTCCTTTCTTAAGTTGGAGGTCTAGGAACATAGACCTTTCTCCTGTCATGTGTCGCGAGCAACCACTATCTAGGTACCAGCAGTGGTGTTTTCTTTGTGCTGTTGAGGATATCTGCAACAGAGATTATTTGATCTTTAGGTACCCATAGTTTTCTGGGTCCTTTTCTGTTAGTTCTAGGAGTCTGTGAAGACTTTCTGCTTTTCTTATGAATACGCTTGGACATAACATGTCCAGTTTTTCCACAGAAGTTACAGACAGGTATGGATTTAATGGAAATAGATTTAGCAGACACTTTAGAGTTTTTAGATGATACTTTATGATGTGTCTGATGGACATATCCAATACCTTCTTTGTTAAGGGAGTGCCTCTGACAACCAAGCAGCTTGGTCAGATTATCTCTACCATTGACAAATTTGGCAAGATCAGAAGTGAGCTCTTCTACTTTCTATTGAAGTTTTTCAACTTCTTCAGATTGTGATGTATCACTAGAGATCTTAGCTTCATCAGACTTTTCAGTCTTCAGCTCACTGTTCTCTTTGGCAAATTTGTCACACTCTTGAGATTTCTGTTTATGCTCACTTAGGAGCTTAACATAATCTCTCTTGAGGGATTTGAAAGCCTTAGATAAGTAGTTGGATTCCTCCAGCAATTCCTCATAGGCATCAAGTAATTCCTCATAGTCAGGATATACCTCATTATCTGAATCTGAGTCAGTATTGGCCATCAGACAGAGATTAGCTTCTTCCTCTGTCTCTTCATCAGAAGATGTTGACTCCAGATCTTCCAAGTAGCCATCATCCCCTTCTTCTTCTTTTTGAAGAATTTCTTAAAAGGGGCTTTCTTGAGTTGAGGACATTCAGCTTTGATATGACCTGGCTTCTTGCACTCATAGCAGACAATTGAGTTCTTGTCTGTTGAAGTGGATTCCTTGAAGTTCTTGTCCTTGTTGAACCTTCTGAATGGCTTATCCTTTCTGAACTTCTTTTTCTGTAAGAGAAGCTTTATCTTTCTGGTTAGGAGAGATAATTCTTCATCACTTTCAGAATCCTCGGGTTCAGACAGGTCAGCATCACTGGATGACTCGTCTGCCTTCAGAGCTTTAGAAGCTTTTGAAGATTTTTGATCAGCCTTCAGAGCAATTGATTTGCCCTTCTTTATTGTGATTTCATCTCCAAGTTCTTGCTCATGAACAGTGAGTGTACCAAGAAGTTCATCCATAGTCAAGGAAGTAATATCCTTGGCTTGAGAGATAGCAGTTACCAAGGGTCTCCACTGCTTAGGTAGACTCCTTAGTATCTTTCCAACCTTCTCAGCATTAGAGTAAACTATGCCAAGAGACTTTAGACCATTGATGATAGTTTGGAATCTTCCTATCATATTAGCAACAGATTCTCCTTCCTCCGTGAGAAACAGTTCATACTTTCTGACAAGTATGGCAATCTTTGATTCTTTGACTTTGGATGTTCCTTCATGTGTGACAGCTAAAGTATCCCATATTTCTTTAGCAGAATCACAGGCACAAACCTTTTTAAATTCATCAGGACTGAGAGCACAAATGATGTTGTATCTGGCTTTGTGATTCAGTTCCCACTTTGTCTTTTCTGCAAGGGTCCACTGAGCTTTTGGCTTGTCAGTGTTGTCTTCATTTTTAGGAATGAATGGACCATCTGTGATGACATCCCAGAGATTAGAGTTTGTAGATAGAATGAACCATTGAAATCTATCTTTCCAATAGTTGTAGTTTTCTCCATTGAAGAATGGAGGTCTAGTTAAGGAAGCTTCTTCAGTCTGGTGACTCCCACTAGCTCCAGCAGTCATGTCTATTCTTCAGGACCTTTTACCTCTACATTGTTAGATGCTCAACCCAGAGGCTGGGCTCTGATACCAACTGAAATAGACAACTATAAACACGAGAAGGGGGGGTTGAATTGTGTTTATCAGAAATTAAGATAAAGTTGAAAACTTTTCGCACACAGAAGCTAGGTTCAGACAGGTGTAAAATACCTTACACAGACAGGTCACCTGTCTAGTATATTTTCACAGAAAAACAAGCAATCACACAGATGAAAAACAAGCTTGATATACACACTTTTAACCCCTTAGTTAGAATGCAAATGATATAACCAAAAAAACTAAAGAGTTTATGCGAAGAGAGATTAACACAGTTGTTTATCCTGGTTCACTCTTTAACACAAAGAGCTACGTCCAGTCCTTGGCAGCACCAAGTTTTATCCACTATAACTGACCAGGTTACAGACTCCAAGTATTGTTTGCACACCTAGCCTCTTCAGGCTCCAAGACAAGTATTCTTTGCTCATCTAGCCTCTTCAGGCTCAAACAGGCTTGTCTTGAGAAGTTTGTTTGTAATAAATACAATCAAACAAACAGTTCTTTCACTAACACTCAGAGAGTGGATTAAATGTAGACTTAGGAAAGACTACGTAATAATTTCAAATGATTGAAGAATACAGATAGAAAGAATGAACAGAGTAATGGCTCTTTAATGCTTTGTAATCTCTGATATGTTCATCTTCAATGACTTCTGTATTTATAGCCTTCAAACATTTATTATCCGTTAGAGATATTCTTTGCAACGATGGCTTCAAGCAGAGCTTCATTAAATGCAATAGAGTCGTTCTGCACAGCCATTAATGCAATGGAGACGTTGGTTGTACTATAACATGAAGGATCATGGCTTTCTGCATCGAGCAGTAGCCAAATCAGAGTTGTGCAGAATGCTTTTGTACTTTGCAGAGTATATTTCCCTTCTTGTGTAATAACCGAGAGTACTAAGGAATAAAGCATGTTGGCAACATTCTTTAACTGGAAGTTTGTCTCTGACTTCCTAGGTTGCTTGAGAGAGTAACCTTCTGAATTTCTTGATAAGCGTGAGAGAGAGATTCAGAGTCTTCTGCATAAGGGGACAGCTTCCAAAAGCTTCGTGTACTCGAGTTCTTAACGAAGAACCATAGATGACTATGAGAGCATGGCAGAGACAGGTTGAAACTGATTTGTTAGAAAGTCAACAATCCTAGTCAGGAGATGGGTTGACTTTTTCTTATTAGACAGGTTGTCATTCAAGTGGACAGACAGGTGAGTTTCGCTATTTTATGATCTGTACACTAAGTAGACAGGTTAGCAACCACAAAGTAGGTTAATTAAATCATTAACCAATGTTTAGTTTTCATCAAAACTTAGGGAAATGCACACAGACATTTTAGAGACATAACATATAAGTGTCCACATATATAATTTTATTAAATAATAATTAAGAATATATATCATCATCATCATTATTATTATTATTATTATTATTATTATTATTATTATTATTATTATTATTATCATCATTATCATTATTACTATTACTATTTTGATTATTATTATTATTATTATTATTATTATTATTGAGATTTTTTAATAATTTAACATTAAGGATAAAAAAATATATTAATTAGGGAAGATAAAATGTTGTCGTTTTTTAAAACTAACATGGATAAAATCAGGGAAAAATCGTGTGGCTCTTAAGTTTGTTTAGGAGTTAGAATGGAAGTGGAGGGGAACGATTTGAGGAGGAAGGGGGGAAAATGTATAGAGAGTGGAGGATAGCCCCTAACACCTTCCCCTAGTTTATTTTTTAACAAAAGAGCCAAAATTTCCCAATTCGGGGAACTAAAAGAATGAATTAGGGAAGAGGGTTTTGGAGTCTATCTTGGATGATTCAACTCTCTTTTTGAAATGTTTGTGTAATGCACAATATAGTAAGCATACTTGCTTTTATATGGAAACAAGGGCTAGAGAATTATGATGAAGTGACCTTGTGATATTATGTTGCAGGCTATAACATGGAAGGGCCAACATGATGCCAATTTAGCTGAATGGGCCTCAATGATGCTTATGTTGGTGCTTATGGTGCAACATCTGTTGTAAGTTTCTTATGCAGTTTTAGTTTATACTATTGTCAATGGTGATGATAAATACCTAATGTTTTGTCTCATTTGAATTTACAACTTTATCATTCTTTTGAGTATATTTGGTATGTTGAAATGGTGATTTCATTCTTTTCTCTATTTCATGGGGATATCCATGACCTTTTTTTGGTTCACAATAGTCATTCCATTTGATTCCACAAAATATGTGTTCATTTCTTCCCAGACAACTGGGAACGATCATTCCTTACAGAATAAAATGAATTGAAGCTTACTTTGTTTCATTATATATTTTGATTAGTTATAAATTTTTTCTACTTCAATTCCATGTACCAAGCACAAAATCGGAATATTCCATTCCAAAGTGAAACAAATGCTGAAATAGGAACTATCAACCATTCGCATTCCAATACCATAAAACTGATTCTGCACACTGGACATACCTTTCGTATTGGAAATCGGCTACTGGATTTCTAATTTTATAGCTTTTTAGATTGGTAACTATGGGTAGGGTAATAATGAATATTTTTCTTAAACTTGAAGATTTTTTTCAAGCTCATTGGTTTGCCTACAGGAAAAATAAGTGTTTTTTTTATTTTTTATTTTATAGAAGCCTCCAGAAAGAGAATAAAGCATCCTCAGGGTGTGTTTGGTTCAAAGGAGGGGAGGAGAGGGATTTTAATGGAAGGGAGGGGAGGGATTTTAATTAGACATTGTGTTTGGTTGAAAGGAGCGGATGGGAGGGGAGGGGAGAGGAGGGGAAATAGCACTTTCATGTTTGGTTGAGGTGAGAAGGGGAATGATTTTAAAACAAATTTACTTTTAGTCAGTACGTGTGAAATGTTTTAAAATCCCTTCATTATTGGAGGGGAGCCAAAACTTTCTTAAGGAGGGATTTTGCTCCGCTCCGCTCCCCTCCATTCCTCTCCAACCAAACATTACCTTAGAGAGAGAAATGAGGACTGTAACACCTCGATTTTTACTGTTATATATATATATATTCGAGACTTAGAAAATAATTTTTGGATAAACCAAAGTTATATCTATACTCTACTTTATCGTAGAGAGCTACAGTTAAATTTTGGGTTGAAAATTTAGAAAACTCGGTCTGTGTTTTCACTGACAGTAAAATTTTACTGATCAGAAAACCTAATTTTGACTCGAGAACGAAATGGTTAGATTTTATATCCCATTTCCAACGATATTATTTATTTTGAAAATTTTCAAAATAAATAAGTTACTATTCTTTATTCGGACGTAAAACCTAAATCGGGTAATCGACGGAGTCGAGAACGGATATGCAGAAACAAAACCCGGCATCGGATGATGAGACATCTTGTCCCTAGGGTGGAGAGTCATAGGGGTGACTCACCTAGCATTTAATTCATGTAATGATGAATTTAAGTGTGAAAAGACCAAAATGCCCCTAACCTAACCTATCCTAGTTAAATGTTAACCATGGTTTAGGCAAGACAACTTCAAATTTGCTTCTTCCTCTTTTTTTGTGGTGTAAAATTCATCCACATCTCTTTCAACCATGACCACTCATTTGTCGTGATTACTTTAGGTGTGAAATGTCCTAAATGTCCTTGGACTTTAAAGGAATTACAAGTTGGTCCCTAAGTGAAATTACCATGATGTTCTTAAGTGAAATTTTGGACCAAATAACCCCCTCACTCCCTTAATTTCGTGCAGCCTCCCCACACCCACACCTAGTCATTTTCTAACTTCATCTTCATCATCTCACATTTTCTCTCAAAAATGCTAAGAACACCATAGTTGAGTTTGTAAAGAACTTCATCATTTCTTGCCATTTCTTTAAGCTGCAGGAGGTAAAACCTCATCTCCTTGATCATCTAAGCTTTCTTCTTCATTGATTTCACTTGTTTCATGCCATGATCATCATGTTTTCATTCTTAGATCTAGATCTTCAAAAATTTCTAGAAAATCATAGAAAAATCATTTTGATGTGATTCTAATTTCTATGAACTCTCTAAGACTTCTATTTTGATTATCCAAAAGCATAAGATCAAAGAAAATTTCCTCCTATTTCTTCTACTCATGGCCGAAACCCTAGTTTTGGGGGTACATGAATTTTGTTTCAATTTTTGCAAAATAACACTTGATCTTGTCTTTCTAGTACTCTAAGATCATACATCCAAGAGATTGAAAGAATTTGAAAACCCTATCCAATTTTATTATGCTTGGCCGAATCTGCACATATGATGAGTTAGATGATGTAGCTTTAATTTTTGAGTTATACTCATAAATCTTGCCTTTCTAATACTTAAGGATTATTAATCCAAGAGTTTATGAAAATTGGAACTCTCTAGCCTAATTAATCCACCATGGCCGAAACCTAGCCATAGGAATTAGGTGATTTTAGTTGGTTTATGTTGTTAATTTTGTTGTGGTTTGTTGAAGGATAAGTTGTTGTGTGAACTTTGTATGTTGTGAAAAGGAAATTGCCAGATCGATGAGAAAGTTCAAAGAGGAAAGCTGTAACTTCAAGAGGTAAGGGGGAGTACCTGAGGGATTTTTCTGATAGCTATATGCTATCAGTGAGTGGTCTGTGGAATTTATTTGTGTTTCATTGTGGTTGTTTAAGTGGTTATTTTATCTGCTTTTAATTATCTGTTTTTAATATAATTATATGTAGTTATGTGTTATAGATATAATGCATGATATGAACTGTATTATCTGCTAAAACGTTGATGTAGAATTTTCATTGATGTTGATTGTTGATTGAGAAGCCTAATAGTAGTCAGTACTCAATTAATTAACAAGGTAAAAGCTTTAAAAAGATTCATGAGGAATATCAAATATTTAATTGAGAAATATTGGAAAACAATATTATTTAAGTATTTGATTTGTGGAAAATTAGAAATAGTTGAAAATACTATTATTTTAATGATTTATCGGTATAAGAGGGATCTATGAGTCACCGTGAGGGCGTAACCGTGAAAATATTTTAGTGCTGCGAATTTTTATGTAAGAAATTACAAAATAATATGAAAAGTTATTATAAAAAGTTAATTTTTAAAAATAACTTTATTTTCATGTTGAGAAAATTATTTTAAGAAAAATAGTCAAATTTTGACTTTAAACATTTTTAAAATGCTAAACAACGGTTAATTCGGAAAATATTTACGAAAAGCATTCTTAAAAACAACAGTATTTATTTGAACAAAGGTTTAGTCTCAAATGACTTTCTTTTTCAAGAACTGAAGTCTCGGAGAAGATTTTCAGAGGAAAATGAATTTCTTGGTGATTTGACGGTTTATAAATGAATTTCAAACGGATACTAGTGTTCTGTAAGAAAGTTGAAGTTATCGACTGTGTGTCCTATAAAACTTGTGTAAATTTTGTGCTTTATAATATATGAACCTAAGACTAGTGCATCGATCTAGTGCTTCGTGATTCGCACATTCGGACTTCGTGTCCTATTGCTGATGATGAATAATAAACTTAAGGTTTAAAAGTTGAGAAGGTCGTAAGCCTTTGAGCTTCGACAAGGAAAGAATGAACGAAAAAGAAAAGTGACGGTAATAAAATGTTTTACATGCATTATTTGGTAGACGTGCCTACGGTGTTAATCTGGATAACCTGGTGGACAAGATATTCAAGACGGCGTATCATTGTACCTTAATGGATAATGTATCTTTATGGACAAATGTTCCATTTATCTCGTTGACCATTGTACCTTAACGGACAATATGCCATGTAAATTTGATCATTATACCTTAATGGACAATGTATCTTTATGGACAAATGTTTCATTTATCGTGTTGACCATTGTGCCAGGAGTTTTGGACGATGTGCCATGTTTTGTGTTGACCATTGTGCCATGAGTTTGGACAATGTGCCATGTTTGTGTTGACCATTGTTTCTTTCGTTGACAATGTGCCATGTTAGAGCCTGATCTGCTCAAACGAAAAGAAGTTTGGAATCTCCGGAGATTAGGTATAAAAGTTAGATGTTGAACGTTGAAGTGTTCATGCATTTGTTTTCAAATGAAGATGATCGAGTATGAAACCCATTGATAAATTACTTGTTTATTTCTGAGCATTTATATTGTGATGACTATATATGTGTGAGACACCCCGTCGTGCCCCATCGTGCCATTAAATTAAAACCTTATTAAATAATTACTTAATCACGTGCTTAACGTTGAAATACGTAAAAATTAAAACTTAATTAATAATCATATAACTTCTGTAAATTAACGTATCACACCTTATATAATAAATACATAAGATACATACACACCATTTGTTAAAGCATCATAGTACTAAAACCTTGTTTAGGGTATCCCATCAGTAGGATCCCTTGCAGGTGCATATTTAAACAAACTAGTAGCGGAAAATATAAAACGTATAAGACACACTGGCCATAACTTCATAAGCTCTATCACTGAGATCCACCGCTAGTCCTCCGGCTTCTGGCACATAAGGAATTCCATCCAACTCCTCAGCATCAAGCTCCTCCACAGGGTCTTCTCACATGATCACATAATAAATATACCAAATACAGAAATATAGGGGATAAGAAACAGTTCTATCATCAAAAGCGGAAAGGAATCCATAGCATATAATACAATAATAGTCAAAGACACCTAATACATATACATAACAGTCATCCTCAATTCACGATATCATCCTCTACCCTTACTCTAATGCAACGAACCCTGTATGCTAACGTGAACACCACCTAATCCTGTTACCATCCCTCATTTGCATCAGGGCACACCCTCATTCCTGTTAGGGTGTTCATCCAGTGAATGAGACACACCCCCATTCCCGTTAGGATGCTTATTCAAAGAATAACACTATTCCCCTATTCCCGTTAGGGAAGGGCTGCTCCATACAAAAGTATCCTCATTCCAGTTAGGATACGGGACAACTCATCTAGAACTATCAGGATATCACGGTAGTTTCCCTTATTCCCGTTAGAGAACTGACCCGTGACATCCAATATTCGTACTCACATACTCTGACCTCATGTGTTCCACTCACACTACTGTGAACAGTACTATGCATATATATGAATCTCACTGACTCACATCAGTTATAACCTAGTGCCTTAACCTTCCATCATAGTCTCAACACATGTTCTACGTCACCTCTCATCTATAAAATAAATAATTTAGGCTAGGCACCTCTAAGTCAATTCATTCTCTCACCCACATGAACATCTCCCAAACAACATATATCTTTACTTAAAAAACAACTAAACACACTATCAAACCAGGCAGATCATGTAATAAATAAATCAAACATCCTCAATAATATAATAAAATATTCAAACATCAAAATAAAATATCACAAGCAGTAGAATACCTCAACCAGCGTATCACAAACATTCAATAATAAATAAATCAAACATCCTCAATAATATAAAATCATCCTAACATCGATAAACCTACAATCCCCAAATCATCATTGGTATTGCGGAAAAGTTTCCAATGCGATTTTGGTATTGTCGATTAGTGGGCCACTAGTAGGGTTTAGGTCGCCATACACAATTATTATAATATATACTACTTATCCATTCCGACAATAGGTTGATTCTTTCCCCCACCTGAACTTATCACCAAAGTCCCGAACTTTCCGATCCTCGTTAACCTACCACGGTTAATGGTTAACCTTCAATCAAAACAACATAATCACTAGTTAAACAAAACTCATCTATGTCCATTTTATGCTAGGTTCGGCCATGATATCAAAAATAGGCTAGGGTTACTTTCTCAACTTCATCTCTTAGATCTTAGTTCTTAGAGTATTAACTAACATAAATCAAGTGTTACTAGTTAAATATATGAAACAAAATCCTCTAACCAACTAGGTTAGGGTTTCGGCCTTAATGACAAAAATAGGTTAGAAATTCCTTTTGAGTTCAAACTTTTGGATCTAGAACCTACACACCTTAGTTAGTTCATAGAAATCATGATCTAGTTTAATATTGAAGAAAACTTATTTTGTTCACATTAACCCGAATTCGACCAAGACTAGAAATTGGGGTTATGAGTTTCTTTTGATTTCAAGCTTCTAGATCTAACTACTATAGATATTAGAGAGTTCAAATCAAGTGTCATATTTTAAAAATTGAACAAAACTTCATTTGCCTAAAGCCACATAGGTTCGGCCTCAATAAGAAAAATAGGAAGGAAAATTATTTTGCTTACATGCTCTTCGATGATGATAGTAGAAGTCATATGAAGTTCATAGAAATTGGTTTCACATTAAAATGATTTTTCTACAATTTTCTAGAATTATTTGAAAATCTAGATCTAGAAATGGAAATTTGTGAAAAGTTGATGGAAATGAAGATTTGATGCATGATAAATGAAGCTAAGATGATGAGAAAGGGATTCCTCACCTTGGAATGAAGAAGTTTGATCAAGAACTTGAAGAAGAAATGAAGAACTATGAAGAATTTAGCAAGAACACTATGATGTTCTTAGTGTTTTGTGAAGAACAAGTGTAATAGGAAGAAAGAAATGTGTTAAGTGTGGGAAGGGGAGGCAGCCACGAAAATGAGAGTGTGAGTGAGCAAAAAATGTTTTGTTTAATGTTAAAATATAACCAAGGTTAAGTTAATTGACATAGGTTAAGTTTAGAAAATAATATAATAACTTGACTATGGTTATAATAACCTAACTAGAGTTCATTTGTAATCATGATTAGGTTAGATTATGTGGTTGAGAATGAAGGGAAGTGTGGCTGAGTTTGGACCACAAATGAGGAGGAAGAAGCCAAATTGGCCTTGACTTGCCTTAACCATGGTTAAAAACTAACTAGGATAGGTTAGGTTAAGACTAAGGGCATTTTGGTATTTTACCTAGAATTGCATTTAATGCTTCATAAATGCTTGGTGAGTCATGGTGGTGACTCACCCCATGAGTCAGCTCCTCCGGTGTTCAGTTTTGTCTCTGCAAATCCGTTCTCGACTCTGTCGATTTCCTGAGTTAGGTTTTATGCCCGAATAAATCATATTATTTCGTTTTCCAAATGAAAACTTCCAAAATAATGAAAGTTGTTGGAAACGAGATATAAAACCTAACCATTTCGTTCTCGAGTCGAAATTAGTTTTTCTGATCAGTAAAATCTTACTGTCAGTGAAAACGCAGACCGTTTTCCGTTTGAATTTTCACCAAAATTCGTCCGAGTAAACCTAATATTTTATTTTTGATCAGAAATTTGGAAAGTAGAATTCCTCACGGATATAATATAAAAAATCTACAAATTTTCAGTTTCGGATCAAATTAGGGTTTTCTGCCGGTATAAAATTATACTGTCAGTAAAAACGCAGACCAGTTTCCGTCTGAGTTTTAAACCCAAATTTTAACCAGAGCTTCCTATCACAGAGTAGGTTCTAGATATGATTTTTTTCCCTCCAAAATAATTTCCTAAGTCTCAGATAAAAATATAAATAAATATATCTTTACCGTTAATACAGCGCATACGAAAATCGAGGTGTTACAATGTGTCTATATGCTGTTTATGTGTCGCGTATGCAGTTATCATGTTAAATCCATATATTGGTGTCTCACCCTTACAATATATCAGGTTTTTCCTGATTCTCGCTGTTGTACCTTGGTACGTGAGAGCAGATGGTGCAAAGGAGTTACTAAACTCGCTTGGGGATATTAATTCCAATCCTTGAAGAGGTTGGTGATAACATTGAGTTTGATGGAATACTTAATTCTCCCATGTCAAAAGTTACATAATACTTTCCTAGACAATCAAGCAAGATATGACATATGTTGAAGTTTGTAATTGAAGGAGTAGCAACTTTGCAATCATTGTTACTTGATTTGACCTATATTAGTTTGTGAAATTTTGATTTGTTGCATGTATTTGATCAACTTTGTGGGAATTGCAATAAGATAGAGTTTGAAGCGTAAAGAGTGTAATTTCAAATTCATGCTGCTAGATAATTTTGTGTGCTTTGGATGTAACTTCATTCTTTTATTGAACATATAAGGATGGGAGATCATGTTGATACATATATCTTTCAACTACTTAGTAACTTTAAGACTAATGTTTGGCCTTATTAAAAGGATACTTATATGGTCTTACTGTTGTAACACCCCAATTCCTTGAGTAGGGTTTAAGGAAGAGATTAAGGATAATTAAAGTCTTAATCTTAATCCTTAGGTGCTAATGAGTCTGTATATCAAATTTGAGGTCAATCAGGCTTCGAACGGACTTAGAACGCACCGAGACGCACGAAATCAGACTACCAACACAAGTCAGGACGCTCAAACGTTGCATTGTGGGCGGTTGAGCATTCTCAAGAGTTGACATGTGGCTGCTGAACGACCCGTGGAGGAGACGTGGCCATGCACGAGGCCACACTCAAGCGTGGGAGGACCCAGCACGCTTGAGCATGGAGGTCCCAATGCTCGAGCGTGCACAGCTGAATTTTGAAAAATAATAAGTGGTTGAGTTCATTTCTCATGAACCCAGCCACCACGAAGAGAGAAATACAAAAGAGAGGAAAAGAGATTTTGAGAGATTTTAGAGAGAGAATTCGAGAGTGCGAGAAATCCGTCCGTTCAATTTCGTTTTCATCTTCAAATACGTGATCAGGGGAATGAGCACGCCACGTACCTAGCTTCGATTCGTCAATCCGTTGATGTATTGATCGAATCCCTAACTCGTCGACACGTCGAAATTGTCATTTCCCTTCTTTTTCAATTATTTCTTCGATTCTAGGTCTGTTTGGAAAACTGTTGCAAGATTAGGGTTTATGACGTTGTCGGGACTCTTTCCATGTGTTAGGGGAAATTTCGGAGCACCGGGGAGCTACCTTGGACATGTGGCAACAACTTAGAGGACTTGAGGGGACGAGGTTCACGAAGTTCGAGACGCTGGTACAAGTGTATACAAGGTGGGGAGAAAGTGACTGTCACGCCGGGGAGGTAAGCGTAGTATAACATGTTATTGAAATGGCACAAAACAACACTAGAAGGGGGGTTGAATAGTATTTTTACAAATCAGAGTTTTTAAAGTACAAAACAAAATTCAGTGCAGATAAGACGTTATAAGGAAGACACCTGTTTCAGCAAGCTGAATTTCAAAGAGCAACTATTAACTCTCCCCAAACTATTAGTAACAACAAATAAATAACTTGTAAACAAAGTAAAGAGTTTAGGGAAGAGAGTACTCAGAGATTTATCCTGGTTCACCCACAACCTTTGGGTTACATCCAGTCCTTGGCTTCAACAAGTTTTATCACTATAACTAATCAAGGTTACAGACGAGTATTATTTACACACCTAGCCTCTTCAGGCTCAACCACAATATTATTTGTACACCTAGCCTCTTCAGGCTCAGCAGCAAGTATTCTTGAAACAAGCCTCTTCAAGCTCAAGGAGTATGAAGTTTGTTTGAAGCACAGCTTCAATATTACAGCAGCAATTCAACCTAATAGCACTTCAGAGAATGAATACAAATTTAAGATCTGGTGAGTTGCAGATTGAATTCTTCTCTAAATGATCTGTAGCTTGGAGAGAAGACGATGAGAGTGTGAGAGCTTTCAGCTTGTAGTATTCTCAGTAAGAATGTTCTTTCTCTTGAGAGAGTTTATGAGTATTGTATCTCTGGTCTGTCGTGTGTATTCTCTATTTGTCTCAGCTTCTCTAAATGCATCTCATACGACTTTAGTTCTCCGAGTTCTTCAATTTATATTTGTCCATAATAGATCTGTTGGGGAATGGTCAGGGATCTTCTTCTTTATCTTCTGGACAAACAATAGCCGTTTTGACTTTGCAATTAATGCTTAAGAACATTGGAAGTCTTTTTGTTGACCACAGAGCATAGCACATATGCTTTCTTACTCGGGCAGCGTTTCTTTCCTTATTTGTGCAACACTTAGAAAAGCACAGAGAAAGGAGTTTTTCACTTTATTGCATAAGGGATGATTTGCAGTAGTGCCTTTGTCTTTTCTTCCTTTTTGTGCTCGATAGAAGACAAGGAATAAAATATTATACTTCATTTGAATATTTTGATTCCTTTCTTCGGTGAAACACTTCCATCCAGATTTCAAGTAATTTCTTCATATAATATTTTCTCTTTTTGAACGTTGCCACAACACGAGAGAAAATATATTTTCATACTTATATACTTCAAGTCTTCAAAGCCAGAGATATAAACTTGAACATGTTTAGGATGCTTTGATGAGTGAATTCTTCTCTAAATGATCTGTAGCTTGGAGAGAAGATGATGAGAGTGTGAGAGCTTTCAGCTTGTAGTATTCTTAGTAAGAATGTTCTTTCTCTTGAGAGAGTTTATGAGTATTGTATCTCTGATCTGTCGTGTGTATTCTCTATTTGTCTCAGCTTCTCTAAATGCATCTCATACGACTTTAGTTCTTCGAGTTCTTCAATTTATATTTGTCCATAATAGATCTGTTGGGGAATGGTCAGGGATCTTCTTCTTTATCTTCTAGACAAACAATAGTCGTTTTGACTTGCCAATTAATGCTTAAGAACGTTGGAAGTCTTTTTGTTGACCACAGAGCATAACATATATGCTTTCATACATGGGCAACGTTTCTTTCCTTATTTGTGCAACACTTAGAAAAGAACAGAGAAATGAGCTTTTCACTTTGAACATGTTTAGGATGCTTTGATGATTCTAACATGAGCTAAGTGCCTTCCGGATTCTGTCAGAGCTTCAGACACATCTTTTATATATATATTTAGACACTTCTTTGTATGAATGTGTCTTCACTAAAGATTCAGTCTATAACTTGATCTATCTTCTTTCAACATTCTTCAGAAGATTGTATTTTCACTCTTTGTAATTTTGCTTAAAGAGTATTTGATCAGTGTATAGCCTTTTGAAGATTTTCCTTGTTCCTTCAACTGAGAGAAGATTTAAAGATCCTTAAGTAGGTCACTTGTGACACCCTGCTACCCTGCATGTTATAAAAGCGAAAAAGATAAAAGATATAAAATTAACATGCATTTACTCATTTAAATAAAACGATTGTCGATGGGTAGAAAGGTCCCACATGAAAAAGTTTACAAAACGTGGAAATAAAACCATGTTTAAAACAATTAAATAAACACAACGAAACAAACCCAACCCGATGTCACAACAGAGCTGATATAACCGTACCAGAAAAACCTCGGAATACAACAGAAACTAAACTAACAAAAGGGGAAATCCTAACTATGAGCGGTAGCTCCTCAGAGTCACTCTTCTCCAGGATGCTCGCCATCCTCTGCATAGAGCCAAACATGCCAAACAAGAAAACAGGGAACGAGGAGTAAGAATCATGTAAACACAACGACATGGAGATAGGAAGTAAAGTAAACAAACAGGCATGACAGCATCATATGCATACATCATCATTTATATCATCATACATCAATATCATAACAACCAAGTATGTTATGCAGTGCAATGCAACACTACTCCACTACTCTATTATGCATGTGGATCCAACTAACTCAGGATGAACGACTTTGGAGTTACATATCCGAATTGGCCATAGAAGCACCAACGCCAGTAGTCCACCAAACCTCGGGTGAACCCATGGATAGCCAACGCATCAAACTTTGGATGCCTCATCACGGGGGTGCACAGTCACCGAACCTTGGGTAATCAACCGTGGATGGCCAGATCGTCTTACTTTCGGACGACCTCCCCTTGTCGAACCTCCCCCCAACAAACAACTCCGATGCAAGATGCGTGGGCACAATAGCAAACAAGGCAACCACCTCCTCCGCTTGAGCCAATAAGCACTCAAGACTTAACATCATCATCATCAACACCATAGACCCATCAGGGGTCAAGGCCCCCTTGGCCAATAAGCACCAAGATACAACTTATCAACACCTCGACCAATAAGCATCGAGGCCACTTTGGCCAATAAGCACCGAAGCTAGCAACGTGCGGTAACCCATAGGATACCGGCTTAACCATCTGATCATCATTAATTATCTTCATTAGTTTTTAACCAAGTTATCTAACATTTATCGTTGATTGGATGTGTTATCATCACATTATTGGGGATAATCGTGGTTAAAACCCCTTAGAACCTTTAATTTCATTTCTGTCTTGGAGGGGAGCACGGGCGTGCTTGATCCCCAGCACGGGCGTGCTACCACTTAAGTGGAGCACGGGCATGCTTCCTTCTAGGCATGGCTGTTCTCAACTACATGGTCGTGCTTCCTATTATGCACGGTCGTGATCAGATGTATGGTCGTGCTCCTCTGATGCACGGCCGTGCTTACAGCACGACAATTTTCTGGAATTCAAACTAGGAGCATGGGCGTGCTCCCTGTTCAGCACAGCCGTGCTCATCGTGCGACAGTGCTGTTTTGGGCAGAGTTCCAACACAGATTCTAACCAATTATTTTAGGGATTAAATCCATTAATCCTTATGTCATTTTAATAGCTTAATTAACTCATTTAAACTTTTATCATCAGAACTCAACAATAACAACAATCATCCAACCAACATCACTTCAACAACGATCAACATAGCATCATATTCATAGGATAACCAACATGAACATACAAAAGCATATATTATGAACATGAAGCATAAAACATCACCTACTAAAACAGCCAGAAGCATGTTATCACAGAGTAATCATTTATCAAACAGGCATACATATACGACAACACCGGGGTTATGGGAGCCCCTTACCTTACACTACCCCCACTGCCTAATGATTACACTACCCTTCTCCCCATACCTGGATTGAAGGTTCCAACAACGATGCCAATGGCGAATTGGTCACGTATCCTCAAGCGTCTTGGTCTTCTTCCAAGCCTTGGTCAAGCAAAACGTCAGCCAGTTAGTTTCCAAAAACTAAAAAGGGAAAAGAAACCAACTAGGGAAAGAACTATTACCTTTTATGATTGGCACAAGCCAACCAAGCTTCCCAAAAGGCCTCCAAAACTCCACTACAACAATGGATAAAGTGGAAATAGGGAAGAAGACGAAGGCAGCCGCAATAGTGTGGCTGCTGCTACCAGAAATAGGGTTTTTAACGTAACCCTCGGTTTCTGTGCCACAAATATATAGGCTGCACATGAGCACGACCATGCTCCTCGACAAACATAGGCGTGCTGGACTTAACGTCTACGAGGCGCGGTCCACACTTGAGCATGGGCATGCTCACTGTTGAGCACTGGCGTGCTCAACTTAAAACCAACGAAATGCGCCTGATTTCAAGCACGGGCGTGCTGGTCATGAGCACGGTTGTGCTCATGCACCAGAGAGGGACTTTTTAAGCCAAAAATCCCACAAAGCCGTTAACCAACAACTTCTAACTTAAGCTATAAGCTTAGTAACCAAACAAGCATATTACAAAGCACTTACCGAAAAGCAGGATGTTACAATTCCACCCCCTTTATAAAAATTGCGTCCTCGAAATTTCTACGTACCTCAAGCGAAAAGGTGTGGGTACGCTTCCATCATCTTGCTCTCCAGCTCCCATGTAGCACTTTCCTCAGTAGTCCCGCTCCAAACGACTTTGATTAGATGAATCTCCTTGCCTTTTAGCTGCTTCACCCTCCTATCCTCGACTCGAAGGGGTAACACCTCAAAAGTCAAGTTCTCTTTTAACTGTATCACGTCGTGAACTATCACGTGACTAGGTTCATGGATGTACTTTTTGAGTTAAGACACATGGAAAACACTGTGAAGGTTGGATAAGAATGGTGGTAAGGCTATTTGGTAGGCGACTTCGCCGACTCTTTTGAGAATATGGTAAGGACCATTGAATCTCGGAGTAAGTTTCCTTGCCTTCATCATTCTACCAACCCGAGTCGTTGGAAAAACTCTCAAGAATACATGATCACCTTCCTGGAATTCGAGCACCTCCTCCTTTTGTCATGGTAGCTCTTTTGCCTACTCTGTGCTAGTCTCATCTTTTCCTGTATCATCCTCACTTTATCCGTTGTTTCCTGGACTATCTCAGGTCCTAGCACCACATTATCACTGGGTTCATTACAACACAAGGGTGTCCTACATCTCCTCCCATAAAGAGCCTCATAAGGTGCCATCCCAATACTGGAATGGAAACTGTTGTTGTAGGTGAACTCTATCAGAGGAAAAACTTGTCCCAACTACCAGACTGTTCTAACACACAAGCCCTCAATAAGTCCTCTAAGGACTGGAAGGTTCTCTCAGACCGACCATCGGTCTGCAGGTGATAAGCTGAACTCAGCCTCAACTTTGTCCCTAAAGCATTCTGCAAACTATCCCAGAGCCTGGAGGTAAACCTCGGATCTCTATCCGACACTATGCTAGAGGGTACACCATGAATCCTAACTATCTCCTTGAGGTACAACCTGGCCAACTTCTCTAAAGGATACTCCATATTCATAGGGATGAAATGGGCAGATTTAGTCAATCTATCCACAAAAACCCATATAGCCTCAAAACCAGCTGGAGTCCTAGGGAGTTCAAACACCAAATCCATAGAGATGCTATCCCATTTCCATTCTGGGATACTCAAAGGTTGCAACTTACCTGAAGGCTTTTGATGTTCTATCTTGGCCTTCTGGCACACCAAGCACTCATAAACAAACTCAGCCACATCCTTTTTCATCTTAGGCCACCAGAACACGCGCTTAAGATCCTGATACATCTTAGTGGCACCTGGGTGCACACTCAGTCCACTCATATGTCCTTCTTCAAGGATCAACTTTCTAAGCTCTGGGACGTCTGGTATGCAAACTCTATCTTTAAACCTCAAGACTCCATCACTCCCATCCTTAAAACTAAGGTCTCTACCCTGAGCAAGCAACTCTCGCTAGTCTAAGAAAAACTTATCTAACTTCTGATCCTCTCTAATCTGGTCCATCAAGCTGTTGGTAACCTTCAAGGTTCCAAGCCTAATACTCTTAGGGGTAAACTCACAATCTAGGCTAAGATCTCTAAACTCCTCAATCAGATCCATCTCCCTAACCATCAAAGTGGAGACGTGTAAGGTTTTCATACTTAAAGCATCGGCCACCACATTGGCCTTTCCTGGGTGATAGGTTAGCTCGATGTCATAGTCCTTAAGAAACTTCATCCACCTACGTTGCCTCATATTCAATTCCTTTTGATCAAAAAGATATTTCAGACTCTTATGATCACTAAAGACCTCAAACCTTGCTCCATAAAGGTAATGCCTCCAAATCTTTAAGGCAAATACCACAGCTCCTAACTCTAGGTCATGGGTAGGTTAGTTCTTCTCAAGAGTTTTCAACTGCCTAGAAGCATAAGCCACTACCTTACCATTCTGCATCAACATACCACCTAAACATTGCTTAGAAGCAATGTAGTAAACTACGAAAGGATCACTAGGGTCTGGCAAAACTAACATTGGTGCTGATGTCAACATATTCTTAAGGGTTTGGAAGCTCTCTTCACACTTGGAGTCCCACACAAACAACTGTCCCTTCTTGGTGAGACGGGTTAAGGGTAAAGCTATCTTAGAGAAGCGTTCTATAAACCTTCTGTAATACTCGGCTAACCCCAAGAAACTCCTAATCTCAGATACTGACTTTGGCGCTTCCCACTGGAGCACCGTCTCAACCTTAGCTGGGTCCACTGCTATGCCACCCTTAGAGATGACATGTCCTAAGAAGCTCACTTCCTCTAACCAGAACTCACACTTAGATAACTTAGCATACAACTGCTTTTCCTTAAGGGTCTGCAAGACAACCCTCAAGTGTTCCTCATGTTCCTCCTTGGTCTTGGCGTACACTAAGATGTCATCTATGAACGCCACCACAAACTTATCCAAGTAAGGGTGAAAGGTCTTGTTTATGTAGTCCATGAACACAGCAGGAGCATTGGTCACACCAAAGGGCATAACCAAGTACTCGTAGTGACCATCTCACGTCCTAAATGCTGTCTTCGGGATGTCCTTAGACTTAACCCGAATTTGATGGTACCCTGACCTTAAATCTATCTTAGAAAAGATGCAAGCGCCCATCAACTAGTCCATGAGATCATCAATCCTAGGGAGGGGATACTGATTCTTTATGGTCACCTTGTTGAGCTACTGATAGTCGACACACAACCTCATACTACCATCTTTCTTTTTCACCAACAACACTAGTGCTCCCCACGGAGACACACTAGGCCTAATGTACTACTTCTTCATCAGGCCCTCCAATTGTTCCTTCTACTTAGCTAGCTCTAGAGGAGACATTCTATAGGGTGTTATGGAGATTGGCCCGATGCCAGGCACTAAATCTATGGTGAACTCAACATCTCCCTTTGGGGGTAAGTTATAAACATCTCTCGAGAACACTTCAGGAAATCCCCGCACAACTAGCACACTGGCGACATCCGGAGGCTGCCCTCTACTTCCAGGGAAGCTAACATCATGTATATTTGGGCTTCGTCTTTCATCGGAGCTTGGACCTGGATGGCAGAGAGAAAGTCCGGATTCTTAGACTCCGTTGGAGTGCCAAAAACCAAGGTTTTATCAAAACAGTTTAGAGGGACGTGGCTGGAAGATAGCCAGTCCATGCCAAGAATGATATCAAGGTCTTTCAAGGGTAAGCATACAAGATTAACAATAAAAGTTCTACTATCAATAACAATATGACAATTCTTGCATGCATAAGAAGTAAGAACATGTTTATTTGTAGGAGTAGAAACAATCAAATCAAACTCAAGAAAGGTAACAGGCATTTTAAGACTCTTGGCCCTACCATGCGAAATGAACGAGTGAGTAACACCCGAATCATACAATACAGTTAAATGAGTCCCATCGATACATACCTTGGATCAAGTCATCGGACTCAGAAGCCTCAGCTCTGCTAAGAGTAAAGACTCTCCCAGTGGTCTTCAGTCGGTTGGCCTGAGACTGTTGACTCTTGCTAGCACTAGGAGGCTCTGACTTTGCTCCTCCACAATCACGACTAATATGGCCAGACTTGCCACACTTGAAGCAGATAACAGCTGGTTCCTTGCATTGAGAAGAATAGTGATCCGGTGCGCCGCACTTGCCACACTTCATAGGTCCAGAGGCATTGGAAAACCAGCCCCTGAACCTATCCTGATGAAATTGTGGTTTCTTGCTACTCTGCTTGAAGTCTCTGCAGGCTAGAGTATAGCGCTGCTTACCCTTATCCCTCTGATCAATCTTCTTGCTGCTCTGGCTATCCGATCCTCTGGAACTGGCCACTCTGGACAGATAAGCATCCTCAAAAATCCTACACTTGTTGACCAAGGTTGGGAAGACTCTGATCTCTTGGAAACTGATTGCTTGCTTGATCTCTGGGTTAAGTCCAGCCTCGAACTTAACACACGTGGAACGCTCATCGGCAATATGCTGGTACGGTGTATGATACCTCACCAGTTCTTCAAACTTTGCAGCATAATCACCAACTGACATGCTTCCTTATTGCAAACCCAAAAATTCCATCTCCTTTTTGTCCCTGATATCCGCGGGAAAATACTTCTCTAGGAACCTCTGTCTGAACACAACCCATGTAATCACTGTGTCCTCAGCCTGCATCCTCTGTCTACAGTTTTCCCACTAATGCTCGGCCTCCTCAGTAAGCATGAAGGTAGCAAAGTTGAGTTTCTGCTGATCGTTACAGTCCATCGCTTGGAAGATCTTCTCTGTCTCCCTCAACCATAACAACGCTAACTATGGATCATATGCTCATTTGAATGACGGCGGATTATTCTGTTGAAACTTATCAAGACCCTAGAATTCTGCCGGTCCACCATGATTGTTGTTGTTGATAGGACTGACCTGCTCTGATACCACTAAATGTGACACCCTACTACCCGCATGTTATAAAAGCGAAAAAGATACGAGATATAAAATTAACATGCATTTACTCATTTAAATAAAACGTTTGTCATGTGGAAATAAAACCATGTATAAACAATTAAATAAGCATAACGAAACAAACCCAGCCCGATGTCACAACAGAGGTGGTATAACCGTTCCGGAAAAAACCTCGGAATACAACAGAACGTAAACTAACAAAAGGGGCAATCCTAACTATGAGCGGTGGCTCTTCAGAGTCATTCCTCTCCGGGCTGCTCGCCATCCTCTGCATAGAGCCAAACATGCTAAACAAGAAAACAGAGAACGAGGAGTAAGAATCATGTAAATACAACGGCATGGAGATAGGAAGTAAAGTAAACAAACAGGCATGGCAGCATCATAAGCATACATCATCATTTATATCATCATACATCAATATCATAACAACCAAGTATGCTATGCAATGCAATTCAACACTACTCTGCTACTCCATTATGCATGTGGATCCAACTAACTCAGGATCAACGACTTTGGAGTTACATATCCGCATTGGCCATAGAAGCAACCTCGGGTGAACCAATGGATAGCCAACGCATCAAACCTTGGATGCCTCATCACGGGGGCGCACGGTCATCGAACCTTGGGTAACCTACCGTGGATGGCCAGATCGACTTACTCTCGGACGACCTCCCCTATGTCGAACCTCCCCCCAACTAACAACTCCGATGATTGAAGCATGGGCATAACAACAAACAGGGCAACCACCTCCTCCGCTTGAGCCAATTAGCACTCAAGACTTAACATCATCATCATCAACACCTTAGACCCATCCGGGGTCAAGGTCCCCTTGACCAATAAGCACCAAGGTACAACTTACAGCAGTCCACCAAACCTCGGGTGAACCAATGGATAGCCAAGGCATCAAACCTTGGATGCCTCATCACGGGGGCGCACGGTCATCGAACCTTGGATAACCTACCGTGGATGGCCAGATCGACTTACTCTCGGACGACCTCCCCTATGTCGAACCTCCCCCCAACTAACAACTCCAATGATTGAAGCAAGGGCATAACAACAAACAGGGCAACCACCTCTTCCGCTTGAGCCAATTAGCACTCAAGACTTAACATCATCATCATCAACACCTTAGACCCATCCGGGGTCAAGGTCCCCTTGACCAATAAGCACCAAGGTACAACTTATCAACACCTCGACCAATAAGCATCGAAGCCACTTTGGCCAATAAGCACCAAAGCTAGCAACTTGCGGTAACCCATAGGGTATCGGCTTAACCATCTGATCATCATTAATTATCTTCATTAGTCTTTAACCAAGTTATCTAACATTTATCGTTGATTGGTTGTGTTATCATAACGTTATTGGGGATAATCGGGGGTTAAAACCCCTTAGAACCTTTAATTTCATTTCTGTCCTGGATGGGAGCACGGGTGTGCTTGATGCCCAGCACGGGTGTGCTGCCACTTAAGTGGAGCACTGGCGTGATTCCATTTAAGTGGAGCACGGGCGTGCTTCCTTTTAGGCACAGCTGTGCTTAGCTGCACGGTCGTGCTTCCTATTATGCACGGTCATGCTCAGATGCACGGTCGTGCTTACAGCGCGACCATTTTCTAGAATTCAAACTAGGAGCACGAGCGTGCTCCCTATTCAGCACGGCCGTGCCCATCGCGTGACAGTACTGTTCTGAGCCGAGTTCCAACACATATTCTAACCAATTATTTTAAGGATTAAATCCATTAATCCTTAAGTCGTTTTAATAGCTTAATTAATCCATTTAAACTTTTATCATCAGAACTCAACAATAACAATAGTCATCCAATCAACATCACTTCAACAACGATCAACATAGCATCATATTCATCGGATAACCAACATGAACATACAAAAGCATATATTATGAACATGAAGCATAAAACATCACCTACTAAAACAGCCAGAAGCATGTTATCACAGAGTAATCATTTATCAAATAGGCGTACATATACGACAACACCGGGGTTATGGGAACCCCTTACCTCACACTACCCCCACTGCCTAATGATTACACTACCCTTCTCCCCATACCTGGATTGAAGGTTCCAACAACGATGCCAACGGCGAACTGGTCACGTATCCTCAAGCGACTCGGTCTTCTTCCAAGCCTTGGTCAAGCAAAACGTCAACCAGTTAGTTCCCAAAAACTAAAAAGGCAAAGGAAACCAACTAGGGAAAGAACTATTACCTTCTATGATTGACATAAGCCAACCAAGCTTCCCAAAAGGCCTCCAAAACTCCACTACAGCAATGGATAAAGAGGAAATAGGGTAGAATACAAAGGCAGCCGCAATAGTGTGCCACAAATATATCGGCTGCACACGAGCACGGGCGTGCTAGACTTAGCGTCTACGAGATGCGGTCCACACTTGAGCACGGGCATGCTCAACATAAACCAGCGAAACGCACCTGATTTCAATCACGGGCATGCTGGTCATGAGAACGGTCATGCTCATGCACCAGAAAGGGACTTTTTAAGTCAAAAATCCCACCAAGCCCTTAACCAACAACTTCTAACTTAAGCTATAAGCTTACCAACCAAAAAAGCATATAACAAAGCACTTAACGAAAAGCGGGGTGTTACACCACTCTTCATTCTTAACCAAATTCTTCACACTGATTAGCTTGATGATCAGTTGTTGCTATAACTTCATCTTCAATCTTCAAGATGTTTGATAGTGAATAACACTTTGCCTTCTTGCTCTTAGCTTCTTCCTTTATCTTCAAGGAGTCTAACATATAATGGTTGCCTAAGTGCTTTAGTGCTTGAGTCTTTCATCAGATGCAATACTTTTGCCTGAATGTTTAGGCTTCCAAATGTCAGATGCACTAGCGATGCTTTGATCTTCTCATTAGATTGTCTTGTTAAGATTATTGTCTTTCTCTGCACATCTCAAGTAGATAATTAACAATGTTCAGACAGTTCAATTGAAATCATTTTCTCAATGTTTGGGTTCATCAAAACACACACGGGCTAACTGAAGTGAGTTAGATGCATGACAGAGTCAGACGCTTTGTGACTTAACAGTTATTTTGCATGTGTAGGGTTCCCCAGGCCCTACTAGTGGTGGAGTAGTCAATAGTGGTTCAACCCTAGATAAAATGTCTTTAAAGCTGTTCGTTAGGGTTTAATTATTAAGGGCTTATCGTCGTTAGGGTAATTTAATATATTGAGTATGTTTGATTGATGTTGCCTGATTATCTGCTATATGTTGTTATGGATGTTGTGTTGTTTGACGTGTGATATGTGTAACATGTTTTATATGATGATTTATGTTATTTAGTAATGCTATATATGTTATAAATGATGTTGGGGATGATTGTCTGGTGGTGATGTTAGAACCCTAGTTGACACCCTAAGGGTACTCTGGTTGGATTGATGTTGGAAACCTATATATGGGTACTGTGTTGAGATGTGGATACAGTGGCATCGTAAAGGGTGTAGGAATGAGTTTGGTACCGGTGTCAACTTAGGATGTATGTGCATTGCATGAGTTGCCAAAGTGGCGGGCTGTGAGACTATGAGTCACGCGAGGTTGGTGTACCCGGGTGTGGGTACGAAATATGGAGAGGGACGATTCTGGGAACCTTGGGGATGTAGTCCGGTCTGGAATGGTTTTCAAGAGACTAGTGATTTTCACCCATTGTGTCGAGACCACCTTGGAGGCTTGGCTATCTCAACATCTGGCGCCTGAAGGGGACCAATGATTATTTGAAGGATGAAAGCTTCAAAATTAGCTTTGGTTGCTTCAAAAGATTTCTTTGGTGACAATTGTTTCCTTTCTTTAGGACGTTGAGACCTATTTGGACCCAGTCTACCATTTTGTCTTGATTTGACTATTGCTTAATCCAATACATCCCAAGGCAAGATTCCTTTAATGTTGGTACTAACCAATTCATAGGTACAATTAAATGAAACTTTCGATGTTAAAGTCTAAGTATTTATCACTGATTGATATGTATATATTGATGGTGGTCATTTTCAATTTAGATACTTGTGTATATATTTGTTGTTTGTTGTCACCAACAAATACAACTTTGTGGCATTTGTTAGGAAGACCAAAATTGTTGCAACATCGGTGGATGCAATGCCTCCATAAGCGAGTGACAGCCATCAACCAATTCTTTTATAGTATAAATTATAACTTTAAAGAAAAATAAATAAAAGTATCATTTATTTATAGTGTTTTTTTAATTTGTACCAACTCGGAAAAACTTATTATTAGTTCTTAAGTGATAAGTTTTGAAATGTATGAATATGATGTTAGATGCAAATTTAAAACCACTTGATATTTATATCTTAATTAGCATAGTATAATTATGGTATCAATAAATTCTGTATTTATGTTTCAATCAATAAAATATAATGTAATTATATTTTATAATGAAAATAATAATTATAATTAGTAGTTGAATTAAATATTGTAACAATTTATTTTACTAGAAAGTTTACCCGTGCGTTACGCACGGGTCCATAACACTAGAGGGCAACTCAAGTGGTTTTCATTGGACTCCTTGACATATTTTGAGATGCTAACAAGGAAAAAAAATGTCATTATTGAACTATCATTGTGCATTTGGTCACTATGAAGTTTATATACTTTACATGTTAGTTAAGATGGATTCAAAAAATACAATAACCAAATCAAGATGATGCTGTAGTTTGATGCTGAAATTTGTTTATGGACCTCAACTATATCTATATGTATGATATGATAAATATTACTATGATAGCTTTCAGTTATATGCTTCAAATAAACAAACTTCTCAATACCATTTACATTGAACCTCAATCTGTTGTTGTATCTCATAGTTTGTGCCTTTTTTTAATGTTCATTTTCCATATTTAATGCTTTAATGGTATCAGTGTTTTCATGATACAAGTGTTTTCAAATTTAGAAGTCCCAAACAAAAAATAAAATGTGATGATTTTTCATTTAAAATAATACACTTAATCTTATTCGTTGCTTTTTTATTTTGTTATTTTCAACATTTAAAAATATAAAGCATTGTAAAATAATCACACACAATATGTCAACGTATTGCACAACTTTTAATGATATTAGTGTTTTCAAATTTAGAAGTCCGTAAGAAGAAAAATGCGATGTTTTTTAATTTAAAATACTACACGAATACTTATTTGTTGCCTGTTTTGAATTGGTGTTTTTAACATTTAAAATACATAATACTGTAAAATAATCACACATAAGATGTCTGTGCATCGTACAGGTACAAAATCTAGTATATACAAAACTAAGGTTGTCTAGGGTTTAATCTTGAGTTGCCCTAAGGGTAATTTGGTAAATTGCTCTTATGTCAATCTGGTAATCTAAGGTTGCTCTAAAGATAATTTGATAAATTGTTCTCGGGGCAATTTGGTAATTTGAATATGATAGGGATAATTTGGTAAATTACCGTACAGGTAAATTAAATAAAAATGAAAAAAAATTAATGTTAAAAAAATTATAGTAGGTTACGATAAATTCCTGTCCAATTATTTGAAAGATTTAAATATATTTTATTAGCATTTACTGTAACTATTTTTTTCTAAACATTTCCGTTAAGATTTTATTTAGTTTTATTGATTTTAACATTTTATTAAAATTTTCAACGTGCATTAATAATGTTTTTATTACTCAGTCTCAAGAAAACCAAAACGTCACAATAATGCTAAATTTATTTTGATTATAAATTGCTTCAAAAGCAAGAGAAAGAGGGATATGCACCGAGAGAAGGAATAGAGGATCAAAACGCAACAACTCAGGGAGGAGAAAAAAACACAGTCATGATAAAAGAGGAAATACTAACGCAACAGAGAGAAACACGGGAGTAATTGGAGACACACAAGGAATTCGAGAGGTTGAGATTGAGAGAGCAAAACATCCTGAGACACCGGACTCATACCCAAAGCCATTTCCATACAATTATGTTCTTTGTCCCTTGTGTTTAGCTAACTCTAACCCAAAATTAATCTACAAGAGGTTCTTCTTCTTTAGTAGAAGATTCATATTCTATATAAGAAGAACGATCTCAACCCTTAAGTACGAAAGAAAGTAGGCTCTTCCTTTATTTAATATGAATAAGATTACAAATAGATACTAATGGAAACTACTTCATTAAAACTCATAATGAAACCTACTTCAATGGCTCATCTCCTTAATCACTTTCCAACTAGGAAAAAAAATTGGAAGGCAACCACACTCTAGAGCTTAGCAGTATAACATACCGGACATTATCAATTCTATGTATCTGCTATTTTTTGTGCATATATCTAAATTTTTAAATCTTAATTTTTTATATATAAATTTTGTCAGTTTTTTAGAGAGTGCTTTTCGCACGCGATTTTCAAAGATGGGAATTCTGGAGGGATGATTTTTTAGCTTCATCTTTTCATTGGTTCTCCTTCACTGATCTGTCCATGGAAGTTTCTTACTTCCAATTTTGGTTCCACATCAAGTAATCCTCAACAGAAATCGTTTGTCCAAGCTCTCACTCTTTGAATATCAAATTGAGCCAACTACCAACACCATGTGTTAAAGGGGATGCTTTGTCCATCAAGATTTCAGAGGATGAGTATCAGTTGGGTCTTCAATCTTGCAAGAACAATCTTCATGGAATATTGCTGTTATCAAAGGGAGACACACCCATCAAGACTCAGAGTTGTATTCCAAACTTTCTTCTCTATGGAAACCAATCGGAAATTAAAGGATGGTACCTCTAGGGAGGGGATTTCTGATTGCAAGAAAACAAAGAAGCATTTGGATTTGGATAAGTCTACTAAGCAACCTCCTAAGTCTTTTGCCCAAAATAATTCCTTGAATGAAAAAGAGGAACCTGTCAAGAAAGCTGATAAGGAATCGGATAAAAGAGATAATGTGTCCAAGGATGATGTGGAAGAGAGCTTTGCATCTTCTGCAGAAATGGATTCTAATTCATCTCCTTCTGCAGACAAGGAATTTGATGGTGTTTATGAGAGTATCAAATTTCCAACTGTAACACCCCGATTTTTACTGTTTTTAATATTGGTAGAATAATATCTGTTTATATTTTTATCTGAGACCTTGAAATGATTTTGGATAAAACAAAATCATATTTAAACTCTACTTTATAGTATGAGGTTACGGTTAAATTTTGGGTTGAAAATTCAGACGGAACCCGGTCTGCGTTTTCACTGACAGTAAGATTTTATTGATCAGAAAACATAATTTTGACCCGAGAACGAAACAATTTAGATTTATATCACTTTTTCAACGATATAGATTATTTTGAAATTTTCGCTCAAAAATAAAATGTTATATTTTATTCGGGCAAATTTTCAAAGAAAACGTGCGAGAAAAATTAAATCGGGTAAACGATGGAGCCGGATATGAAACTGCAGAGACCCACTAATGGATGAGACCAGTGAGTCACCATGGTGAGTCATGTTTATGATTCACCATTGTAATGATGACAATTTGAGAAAAGTCCTTTTTGCCCTTGAACTTCCATTGAAATTCCTACTTTGTCCCAACAAATTTTGGACCATTTTGCCCCCCAATCCACACGGTTCCCTCACCATTTCAACACTTAGGCATTTTATTTCTACACTTCATCAAGTTCATCAAGACCATTTTCTCTCAAAAACCCTAAAATCACCATTGTTGAAAGCTTGAACTTGGATCATTTTCTTCACTTCTTTCATCAATTAGATGTATATCCCCATGATCAATGATCATAAATACTCTTCTGTCTAATTAATTCCATTCATTCATGTCTTGTTCATCATATTTCCATTTTTCATGATTTTCCTCAAATAATTTTAGAAAATCAAAGAATGATGATTTTTGAATTATGACAATTGTTCTTGAAGCTAACTTCAAAAATCCATAACTAATTGTAGAAAAATCCTTTTGACTTGAAACCAATTGCTATGATCTCATAATCATCTCTATATTCATCATCTAGAAGCATATGATCATGAGAAATTTCCTTCCGAATTTTCTGAGCTTGGCCGAAATCCCTCAAATGTGGGTGTTCTTGGATTTTTTCAACTTTAAACTTTGATTCATGATTTAATCTCTTGGTACCTTGATAGCTCTTGTATGTAAGTGGTTTGAAAACCAAGAATGTAATCCAAGCCTAGTTTTGTTCAATAGGGCCGAAACCCTATGTTTTGTTATTGAAGGAATTTTTTATTCCAAAGTTGTCTAAGTAACACTTGAAATCAACTTTAGGTTTTGTATGTTGATTTAATCCAAGAGTTGATGAAAATTCCAAATAATCCCTAGCCTTTTTGCCTTGAGAAAACCGAAACCCAAACCTTGGAACTAGATGAGTTTTATTCCATGTTCTTAGTTCATGATCTTAGTTTAAGTTCTTATTTATGTTTAAGATACTTAAGGATCATAAATCCCTAAGCTTGGAAAAATTTTAAGTTTCTTAATCTAGTGTTTTTTTGAAGAGGCCGAAACCTACTCTTCATGAATTAGATGTGTTGTTGTTTGATTTGGTTTATTTTGGTTGCAATTCGTTTGAAGGAATCGATCGAGTAAGTTTGACTTAAGCCGACGGAGGAGAATCGGATCGGGATAGGGAGATTTCTTGAAACTGCTAGTGCGAAAGTCATCAAGAGGTAAGGGGAGCCTTGCCTGAGGGATTTTTCTCGATAACTATGTGTGTGATATATGTGGTTGTAGTGTTTCTGGTTTATTGTATTTGGCTATGTGTTTCTAGCTGTTTATCTGTGTTTCGGTGATTTATCTGCTTTTAATTTATTTAATTATCCGCAGATATATATTATGTTGCTATGATGTATGATTTGTGTGGCAATATAGTTTTGATGATGATGTTAGATGTTGTTTGTGAAGCCTGACAGTGGTCAGTGCACAACCGTTTAATCAGATAAAAGCTTTAATAAGCTGCATAAAATTATATTCAATGTTTTATGGGAAATGTTGGAATATAATGTTTATGGAAAATATTATTTGGGAAAAATAAGAGTTTTTGGGAAATATTATTATTTTAACGATTTATTAGTGCAAAAGTGAACTAGGAGTCACAGAGATAGCGGAACCGTGAAAATATTTTACTACGGCTAATTTTTACATAAGATATTCTGCAATATTATAAAAAGTTGTTTTGTGAAGTTAATCTGCGAAAATAACTTAATCATGAATTTATAAAATTGTTTAAGCGGAAAAAGCTAAGTCTTACCTTAAAATACTTTAAAATGACTTAACGACGGCAATTTGGAAAACCGATGATGAGTGTGATTTCACCTCATATTTCCTTATCATTTTGCATGCAATTTTCATATAGGTTAGGCATATTTAATTTGATTTTTGTTAGTTTTTACCTTGGAACGGGTAAGGTGGTTCTGTGGTGTTTGTGTGCAGGAATTCATGATTAAAATAATCAAATCCAGTTGAATCGAAGTTTGTATGAAGATGGAGCTTGAAAAGCAAGGAAAATGAGCAAAGCAGAGACTATCACGGCCTGGGTGTGACAACCATCACGGCCGTGATCGCGTGGGACTGAAGAAAAAAGAAGAAAGTGCAAGTCAGAAGCTGTCACGGCCTGGCCGTGACAGCCATCATGGCCGTGACAGACATCACGGCCTGGCCGTGACAGCCATCATGGCCATGACAGACCATCAGCACAAGAATTCACAAAGCAGAAGCTGTCATGGCCTGGCCCTGACAGCCGTCACGGCCGTGACGCGTAAAATCTGGGATTTTGGGATTTGTTTTTGATCTGATTTGTAATTGATTTAATCCCAAGTTAACCTACACTATAAATAGGGGAATTAGGCTCGAAAATAGGGACCTCTTGGCTGCTACCTTAGGCTTAATTTTAGGATTTCTCTTCTTCTCAATTTCTTCTCTTCTCTTAGGATTTTCATGTTTTTGTTATTCAACATTGTTATGAACATGGCAATGTGTGAGTAGTCGTTTTATTTCTAGGAATTGGGGCTATGCCCAAGACTCGTTTTATGTGATGAATTGACGTTTTATTTCTTGTTAATTTCAATTTGCTTTCGATTTGATTCCTATTGCATGAATTACTTGTAAATTTGGTGCGCACTTATTTGCATGTCATAGATATTCTAAGGATGAACCTAGCGGTGAACTTAGGTATTGGATCTATAGGAATTGAACTTAGGACTTAAATCACGAGAGTTAGAAGCGGTCCTTCGAGGGTTCATTGAATTGTCACAAATCGTAATGGGTTCAATTTAAATACAATTATCACGAGAGTAGGTGTTGGTTTAATTGGGCACGGTTCTTGTATCTCGAGAGGGAACATTAACTTTATTAGGATAAATTCACCTTCAAAGCGTTTTGATAATTAACAAGAGGAGTAGTCAATTTAGTAGCATAAGCAGTCTTGTTGGTAACCCAATTCCTGGAAATATCTTTTAATTTGAAAAACACCAGATTAGATTTGATTGCGATTTTTAACTGATTTCGTTTTAGATATTTGATTTGTTAGTTAATCTTTATTTTAAAAACCAAATCTTTTCCAAATCTTTTTATATATAGTTTAGTTAAATTGATTTAATAATTGATTGTTATTTAAGATCACGGTCTCTGTGGGTTCGATCTTTTTATTACTTGACGACGAAACCGTACACTTGCGGATTCACGCTATCAAGTTTTTTGGCGCCGACAAGCAAAATCCAATTAGAAGCTTAGGTTCCCAGAATTCATGCTTCTCACCAATTTTTGGGCACTCTTCTCACCTCACTCAAGTGTTTAAGGACATATGACAATTCGCTCAATTTCCTCAAGGAAAGTACCCTACCATAAGCTTGACTATTAACCAAAATCTCTACTTTATTAATGAAAACACATAAGAATCAAGAGGTCTTTTATTTTGGTTGTAATGGGGCCATGGGAATAATCATTAGGTGGGGAAACCAAGAAAATGGAATTTCAAGAAGGCTAATGGAAAACATCAAACAATGCAAAGCACGACAACCTTCTAAAATACATTTTTGGGCTTTAATTTCACTTTTCCACCTTTCTTTCTTTCTTTTTTTTATTTTTTTTTTATTTCTCACTTTCTTTTTCTCATCCCCTTCTCCATTTTTTTTTATTTTTTTTAACTTTTCATCAATTTGGAGAAGGGGAGATTTACAATTCAAGAGAAAATTTATTTATTTTTCTTTCTTTTTCATCCCACAATTTTTCAAACTACCTTCTTGCCCTTTTTCCAATACTTTAAAAGGTGTCATACCATGCATCATTTATCAAAAGCAATCAAGGTACCAAGAAAAGCATTTTTTTTTTTATTAGGCTCAACTTCGGGCAACTAATGGGTAGCATTTAATCATTAAAAGCTCAGAAGGCCAGAAAAATACCTAGTGCCTCAATCATTTTCTAATATGTTTTCAAAAATTTCTAAGTTTCAAAACGGTTTCAAGTCAAGTTCTAGAGAATACAATCCAAGAGGAATAAAACACTCAATCACAAGGAATGGGGTAAATTTAGAGAATACCCCTTTTAGGCTCAAAAATCTCACTTTAGTAGTTTGAAATTAATGAAAAACACAGAATCCAAGGAACCACATGCTAATTAACAACTATCAAAAGATCATCTCTAGAATTTTTAATTTTAGCCTATTACATGAATACAAAAATTGGGTTCAAAAATTCACTGTCTCAATTCATTTGGCACAAAGTTCTCACAATTGGATGCAATTTCAAAACAAGGGGCAATCTAATGATGTGATCATGCAAAACTATACCTAAATGAATGCAACATGTAATATGCAAAATGCTAAAATAAGCAACAAAAATACCCCTACCCCAAGCTTAAAAACTTACATTGTCCCCAATGTAAATAATTAAGTCAGAGAGAGGAGAAAATTGGAACAACTTACCTAGGTGGTGTTGGGTGCTGTGTGAATTGACCAGAGAGTGAGGTTTTTTTTTTTTTTTTTTTTGTGCTTTTCCAACCTGTAAACACACTTGGCAAAACCATCAGTTTGGATCTTTCTCCTCTAATCTTCTCAAATTAATGAAAACAAAAATCAAAAATAAAATAGCAAGGGAAGGAAAGCTTGGGTTGCCTCCCAAGAAGCGCTTGTTTTTGGTCGTAAGCTTGACCATACTCTCTTAAATCAACCGGGATCAGGTGGGCTTTGAAGTGCATGAACACCTCTCTTCCAAGGAAGTCCATCAATGAGCCTATAGTGTTCATATGGCCACATGCGCTTTCGCTTTGCTCTTTTCACTCTAAGTCTCATGGCCTTACTTCCTCCCGGCAGAAGTTTTAACTCCACATGTTGATCAACTATTGGTTCATCTTTATTCAGTGCATCATTTGTCATGCAAAGTTTGGGAGTTGCTTCCATGTTAAGCTCTTCCTTCACCTTTGGAGGCATTATCTCAATCCTTCACACATGACTCTCAAAAGGAGGGTTGTTATATGAGTTAGTCAAATCAAAATCCACCCTACCTTCCTCTACATTCAAAGAGAGCTTACCATTTTTAACATCTATTATTGCTCCAGCTGTGGCCAAGAATGGCCTTCCAAGAATGATAGGGAATTTAGAATTCCCGTTCATATCCAACACCATGAAATCAGTAGGAATGAAAAGTTTCCCTACCTTTATGGGAACATTCTCTAGTATGCCTAGAGGTTTTTTAGTTGAGCCATCCGCAAATTGTAAAGAGAACTTGGATGGACTCAATTCCTTGGTTCCTAACCTCTCAAAGATGGCATGTGGCATCAAACTCGCACTAGCCCCTAAGTCACATAAGGCATGATCTATTTTAACTTCTCCAATTGAGCAAGCAATAGAGAAACTTCCTGGATCTTTTAATTTAGGAGGCATATTAGTTTTCATCTTTTCATCATGCTCCTCAACTAAGCTCTTAGTCTCTTTTTCTACTTGCTTTTTCCTGACTAGCCTTTGTGGGAAAGGTATTGGGGGTTGGTAAGGCGGTGGAGGGATATACTTTGGTTTAATTTCTTCTTGTTCACTCATGTCCACCTCACATTCCATGCCCTTTTCAACTACCCCAAGCTTATCATCCCTCAAGTATATAGCATTACAGTGCTCACTGGGATTAACTTCGGGTTGTCCCGGAAACGTACCCTTAGTCCTAGAAGATGTACTAACTTGTTGGGCAATTTGTGTCTCTAGCATCTTATTGTGAATAGCTAAGTTGTCTACCTTAGAAGCTAGTTCCTTAATGGCTTCGCCCATAGCCCTACCATGTTGCCTAAACTCTTCATTTTACTTTGTTTGAGTTTCAACAAAATTTTCCATTAGAGACTCAAGTTTAGACTTTTGTACCTGAGGATACCCCAATGCGGGTTTCCTATTACCTTGGCCTTCTTGGAATTCATGGTTCAACGTGTTGTTGTAGTTCCCGTATGAGAGATAAGAGTTATTCTTCCTTCCTTGGTTGTATGAATTTGGGGGAATATAGTTTGGCAACTTCGGGTTCGTGTCATAAAAGTTGTGACATGAATTCATTTGTTCCCCCGAAGCACTTGATTCATGAGCACCTCCATGTGGGCATTCCACGAAGTCATGTCCCTGCGCTCCACAAATCTCACAAGCAACATTAGTAGCACCTATTGAACTCACATTAGCCTTTTCAAGTCTATCAAAGCGCTTACTCAATGCGTCAAATTTAGACAATATTAAATCATTACTATTCATTTCAAACTTACCTCCCGAAAGCTTTTTCGGGTTATTACCTCTTTCTGAACCCCATTGATGATAGTTGGTGGCAACGTTCTCAATGATCTCAAATGCTTGAGCCAATGGTCTATTCATCAATGCTCCACCAGCTGCGGAGTCAAGTGACACCTTCGAAGAATAGTCCAATCCATTGTAGAAGGTATGCACTAAAAGCCACTTCTCAAGCCCATGATGTGGGCAAGATTCTAGCAATCCCTTGTAACGATCCCAAGCTTCGGATAAGCATTCTCCGTCCTTTTGGAAGAAGCCGGTGATCTGAGTTCGTAGGTAAGCGGTCTTGGATGGTGGGAAGAATTTTTCCAAGAACGCCTGCTCCAATTGGTCCCAAGTGGACAAAGTATTAGCAGGCACTGATTTCAACCAAGCTCTTGCCCTTCCAGTCAGAGAGGAGGGGAATAACCTCAAGCGAATAGCATCAACTGGTGCACCTCGAATTCTTATTGCATCGGTGAACTCCAAGAATGTCTCCACATGATCAGCCGGGTCTTCCGAGGGTAATCCTCCAAACTGATGTTGCCTAATCATGCCAATTAACTGGGGCGGTATAGTGTAGTTATCCGCCTCAATTTCTGGCCTAGCAATCCCAGTTCGCAAACCCCTAGCATTTGGGGCTGCGTAGTCCTTCAGTGGTTTAGTATCCGGTTGATCGGCCATGAGTGGGATGGGGATCAACCTTTCTCTCACTCTTTGTCTTTGTAGTCTCCTACGTCTATGAAAAGTTCTTTCGATCTCGGGATCAACTTCAATAAGAGTTCCAAGACTTTGGGATCTTGGCATATAAGAGACAAAATACCTGCAAAGAGAGAGATAGATACACTAGAAAAAGATTTTTTTATTTTTTTTTTAATAAAAAATGTTCAGAAAAATCAATTTAAAAATTAAATTGAAATTTAAGAAAGCACATTCCCCGGCAACGGCGCCAAAAACTTGATAGCGTGAATCCGCAAGTGTACGGTTTCGTCGTCAAGTAATAAAAAGATCGAACCCACAGAGACCGTGATCTTAAATAACAATCAATTATTAAATCAATTTAACTAAACTATATATAAAAAGATTTGGAAAAGATTTGGTTTTTAAAATAAAGATTAACTAACAAATCAAATATCTAAAACGAAATCAGTTAAAAATCGTAATCAAATCTAATCTGGTGTTTTTCAAATTAAAAGATATTTCCAGGAATTGGGTTACCAACAAGACTGCTTATGCTACTAAATTGACTACTCCTCTTGTTAATTATCAAAACGCTTTGAAGGTGAATTTATCCTAATAAAGTTAATGTTCCCTCTCGAGATACAAGAACCGTGCCCAATTAAACCAACACCTACTCTCGTGATAATTGTATTTAAATTGAACCCATTACGATTTGTGACAATTCAATGAACCCTCGAAGGACCGCTTCTAACTCTCGTGATTTAAGTCCTAAGTTCAATTCCTATAGATCCAATACCTAAGTTCACCGCTAGGTTCATCCTTAGAATATCTATGACATGCAAATAAGTGCGCACCAAATTTACAAGTAATTCATGCAATAGGAATCAAATCGAAAGCAAATTGAAATTAACAAGAAATAAAACGTCAATTCATCACATAAAACGAGTCTTGGGCATAGCCCCAATTCCTAGAAATAAAACGACTACTCACACATTGCCATGTTCATAACAATGTTGAATAACAAAAACATGAAAATCCTAAGAGAAGAGAAGAAATTGAGAAGAAGAGAAATCCTAAAATTAAGCCTAAGGTAGCAGCCAAGAGGTCCCTATTTTCGAGCCTAATTCCCCTATTTATAGTGTAGGTTAACTTGGGATTAAATCAATTACAAATCAGATCAAAAACAAATCCCAAAATCCCAGATTTTACGCGTCACGGCCGTGACGGCTGTCAGGGCCAGGCCATGACAGCTTCTGCTTTGTGAATTCTTGTGCTGATGGTCTGTCATGGCCATGATGGCTGTCACGGCCAGGCCGTGATGTCTGTCACGGCCATGATGGCTGTCACGGCCAGGCCGTGACAGCTTCTGACTTGCACTTTCTTCTTTTTTCTTCAGTCCCACGCGATCACGGCCGTGATGGTTGTCACACCCAGGCCGTGATGGTCTCTGCTTTGCTCATTTTCCTTGCTTTTCAAGCTCCATCTTCATACAAACTTCGATTCAACTGGATTTGATTATTTTAATCATGAATTCCTGCACACAAACACCACAGAACCACCTTACCCGTTCCAAGGTAAAAACTAACAAAAATCAAATTAAATATGCCTAACCTATATGAAAATTGCATGCAAAATGATAAGGAAATATGAGGTGAAATCACACTCATCAACCGACAACGGCAAGTATTTTAGAAACGGCAACATGTATTTTTGATGAACTTCAAATCTCTGTGACCCTCTTTTCTGAAACTGATGTTTTTCAGTAACCGATGTTTTATAACAGAAATTTGCTCACTTAACAATTTTCCGAAATCAAGTTTTCTAAGTGGTGTTAAAGGTTGAAGGTGTTATGGAATTTAGTAACCGAGACGTCGGGGTACTAAGGTTCTTAAGGTGTTGTGGACTTGGTGTCCTGTGGACTTGGAGGTCCTGTGGACGTGGTGTTTACTTGAAGGTTTGTTAAAGGTGTTAAAACATTTTGAGATGTTTTCTATTACCACAACCCTAAGCCTGATGCATAGGTCTAGGTGTTTTGTGATTAAGCACTCGGACTTTGAGGTCCTGTGTTATTAATGAAAGTTTTAAGATGTTTAAGATTACGGTTGGTCGTAAGCTTTTAAGCTGCGACAAGGAAAGATATAACACAAAGAACAGTGTTGAAAGAAATATGTTTTCGAGCATGCATTTGGCAGACGTGCCACAATACGATATATGATTACCTTGTGGCGTCAGGTATATCATGCCCTGAAGTTTTCATTGTGCCAGGTTGGACAATGAAACCCCATTTACGGTTTTATCACTGTGCCACGATGTTGGACAGTGTGCAATGGGTTTTGGCTGCGTGCCTTGTGCCATGGGATGGCTATTGAGTTTGATCCACTCATTACGTGTTGGGATATCTCATGAGATTAGGTGTGAATGTTTAGATGGTGTATATGAAGTGTTCATGCATAATTTTAAAATGTTGATGTTTGGGGTGTGAAACCCATCGATAGAGTATATGCTTATATATGTGTATGTGTCGTATGTGAGTCACACTAATGGTTATCGTGTTTATATCCATATATTGATGTCTCACCCTTACAAACAATATCAGGTATTCTTCCTGTTGGCGAATATAAGGGAAAGACCCTTTAGGTTGGAGCATGTTGAAGCTACCCTCTACTGTTATAGTATTAGTTAAGTTACGACCAGCTTAGGTTTTATGTTATGTTGTGTTTGGAAATAATCTATGCTTATTACAGACATAAGTGTGAAAATATATGAGGCAGTATAGTTGTACGACTTATATACTATTATGTACTTAAGTGTGATTTGGTTATGTTGTTGTTATTATGAGGGTAACAAGAAGAAGAAAAAAATTTATCACCATATTTTGGAAAGATAAACGTTGAGAAAACATTATTTTCCGAAAGCAACCAGCGAAATTATAATTTTATTTTTCGCAATGGGTAACCATGTGATGACCCAAGTTAGGGTGTCACATTTTTCGAAAAAGAAATTTCAAAAGAAAATGAATTTGAGAAAAATTGAATTATGTTGTGATTTAACGTTTTATAAAACGAATTTCAGCGGAAAAGATTTTCCGCAAACGAGTTTTAAGTCAGCAAAAATATTTCCGATAAACTTGGATAAGTTTCAGAAGTTTTGTTTTTGGTATTGTTGTTTCACAGAACGAAAACGATGTTGAAAAAGAGAAAAGTGAACCTAGTAGCCTAGACGTCGGAATTCTAGTGTTCTGTGAGAAAAACACGTAGATCGCTGATCCGCTTTGTCCATGGGGGACTTGTGTATTTTGATGTGATGTGGTGGACTTCGTGTCCCATATCTGTGAACCTAGGACTGGTGCATCGGTCTAGGGTTTTGTGATTGAGCACTCGGACTGCGTGTCCTGTGTTAAGAATGACTGGGCTTGATGCCTAAGTAAGAATAGTCGTGAGCTTTGAGCCTCGACAAAGAAAGAATGAACGAAAAATAAAAATAACGAGAATAAATGTTTTACATACATTTGTTGGCAGACATGCCATGTTGGCAGATGTGCCATTGTGTTATCGAGCTACAATCCACAAAGGGTGGATTGACAAATTGGGGAAGTCAAGATCAAAGTGGGTCTATTAGAGACATCCAGGTTCGTGAGTCACAAAGGCCAGGGCCTTGCAACCTCGTGCCGTGGACGTAATGACTGCCAAATGTGGATGTACTTAACCAGGGACTACTCAATATTATTTAGGTGCTTAAGTGTGATACCCTTGAACAATTGGAGCTCAGACCAAAATTGAGAAGCCGACCTCACAGAAACAATTGTGGTATGGGGATATTGCAGCCTATACTGCTCGACGAAGGGAAGTTAGGATCTCCGGAGAATAAATATCAAAATTAGATGGTGGACGTTGAAGTGTCATGCATTTTTTTCCAAATTGCGATGACTGTCGAGTATGAATCCCATTGTTCTAAATATTATGATTATCTTGAGAATTTATGTGCTGGATGTGTATGTATATGCTGTTATTTGTGTGTCGTGCATATAGTTATCATGATAAAACTCATTTGTCGGTATCTCACCCTTGCGATATATCTGTTTTTCTGGCTTTGCTGTTGTACCTTGGTACGTGAGTACAGATGTTGCAGAGGAGTCCCCTGTTTCACTCGGGGACATTAGTCCTGATATTTGAAGAGGCCGTTTGTAACATCCCTGACTGCTCTATGGATTGACGACTGTCCCCATAGACCAACACAGGTCTTTTCAGCGTGCTTTGTCCTCACTCACACGCTTCATGGGAATACTTCCCAGGAGGTCACCCATCCCAGAATTGCTCCAAGTTAAGCACGCTTAACTGTGGAGTTCTTAAGTGATGGGCTACCGAAAAGAATATGCATGTTGTTGGTATAGGTAGTACCAATCAATTCATATAAGTCATTCTGGTGTGTAATCGGTTCATTCATGTACCCCTCCGCCTAGAAACCTGCTAGGAGCCGCTCCTTGTTCGTGCCTTCTTGCATCGGTGACCACTCCCCGCCCTCGTCAACTCCGGGTGTCACATGCCCACCAGCTTCCGCTTGATTCGTCCCTGAACCACACCGTACTGGGAGAGGTGCCACTCTGATACTATTTGTAACATCCCTGACTGCTCTATGGATTGACGAATGTCCCCCTTAGACCAACAAGGGTCTTTTCAGCATGCTTTGTCCTCACTCACTTGCTTCATGGGAATATTTCCCAGGAGGCCACCCATCCCAGAATTACTCCAAGTCAAGCACGTTTAACTGTGGAGTTCTTAAGTGATGGGTGATAACTCATAGAAATATGAGTTATTGCTATCCTTTTAGCTTTATTATTGTTCTTGTTTTAATCAATTTTGGAAAAGAAATTCAAGTTTTGCCTCAATTAGTAAATATTTGTGTTGAATTGTTAAAATGCTGAAAAAGATATTAAAACTGATTTGTTTTTACTGAAGGTTTGTTTGAGTTTTGAGCAGAATTTAGAAGTGAAATTACTGCAGGAGTTGCTCTGGAATGCTGCAGCGTCTGGAAAGAGAATCACTACAAGACAAAAGAATTGTCAGCTCAACACACCTTCACTACAGGACAAAGAACCTGCTGCGCTGTCCCAAAACGAGGAAAGAGAAAATGCAAGGCAGCAGCTGTGTGTACTAGGGGAATGGGCCAAAGAATATTTTATTAATTGTTGAATTTTGTAAAGCCCAAAAGTGCATGAGAGAGAGAGGATAGGAAACCCTATTTTGGGGACATTAGTACAAATAGGGTAGTCAGCCTCCTTTTTTAGGGGGGCTGGTACAGCAGCCTCCATTTTCTTCTTTGTTTTCTCTTTACTTACGCTTATGCTTTTATGCCTTCATTTCCTATTTGATTAATTAGTTTTGTCTTTAAGCTCTTTATGAGCTAATTTTCCTTAGCATAGGATTCTATGAATTTGTAATTGATACTTAAGGGTGATTTATGCAAATGGATGTTACTCATTTTCTTCTTCTCTGTTTGAAAGCTTAATTTCATTTTAGACTGATCAACTAATTTGGAATACTAGCTAGTTGGGTTTGGAAAAACTTAATTAGTGGACTTGTTTAGAGGATAAAGATTAAACAATCAATTGGAAAATTGATTGTGTTGAATGAGCTAGGAATAGCCTTCAAGTCTTTAAGTAGCTGGACATATTTATCTGACAACTGAGGGAAATTAATATGAACTTAGGAATAAGAAGCGTTTAATGAACTCAGTTTTACTGCTGGAAAGCAAACTTTCATTCCTGGGCTAAATGCTGTAGCATCCTGAAGCATCGAATACCCTGAAGTTAAGGTTACAAAGGATTAAGATCCTAGCTATTTCTATCCCTGTTCTAAAACACCCATTTATTGCTTTTATTACTTTCATGCACTTTATAATCACTGTTCTGAAACTCTAGTACTCCATTTACTTTATATGCTTAAAACAACTCTTTACTTTATTAAGCTAAGTAGAAAAAGGTTAAAACTAGAACTTATATTCAAATCATTTAAATCCTCGTGGGAACGATCTTTACTTACTCTTTATTACTTGTTTGACTGTGTATACTTGCACATCTTTTTGGACAACAAGTTTTTGGCGCCGTTGCCGGGGATCGAACCCGGGTCACCCGCGTGACAGGCGGGAATACTTACCACTATACTACAACGACATATGGTATAGGTAGTATCAATCAAAATTTGTATGACATATGGTATTTATGTACCAGTTTTATTTAGTATTATATGTCATATAAATGTGAGCTAAAGATTTCTTTTAATAGGATCATGGCTCGAGGTAGAGGACATAGAGGACGAGAGGGTAGTAGAACGCCAGAGAGAGTAGAGGGTGAGACTTCTCAGCCTAAGGTAGGAGCTGGAGGTGGAGGATAGTCATTTGAGACTCTCCAGACCATTCGGGAGTTAGCTCAGAGGATGCAGAGAGATGCAGAGTTACAAGAGCAGCAGGACAGGAGGAGAACTGTCGAGGCAGAGGATGCAGGATTGGCTACCTTCCTAAAAGGGAAGCCACCCCAGTTCAGAGGGGATTATGATCCAGAGCGAGCTGAATGGTGGATACAGGAGTTGGAGAAGATCTTTGATACCATGAGATGCAGGGATGATAGAAAGTGACTAATGCTGCTTTCATGCTGACGGGAGGAGCACAGTCATGGTGGAGAGGCAAGAGGAGGTTGCTTGAGGCAGATGGTAGGCTGATTAGCTGGGAGCTATTCGGAGACTGTTTCTTCGAGAAATACTTCCCGCGGTTGGTGAGACGCGAGAAGGAGAAGGAGTTCATGAGTCTCCGACAAGGGGACATGTCTATAGGTGACTATGTAGCCCGATTTGAGACCTTGATACAGTTTTCTGAGTTCTATCAGAGGTTTCCGGACGAGGAGTGGATGTGCCGGAGGTTCGAGGATGGCTTGAGACATGAGCTTTAGAGAGCTATAGTGCCACTTGATATTCAGAGTTTCCCAGATCTAGTTGAGAGATGTTGTGCCATAGAGGGCATCAATCAGAGGCAGGCAGCTGAGCAGAGACAACAGCATAGTGGAGGCCCGATCAGATCTAGTGATCAGAGGAGGAGTAACAAGGGTTCTCAGTGGATGAGCCAGCTACAGAGGAGCTTGATGGGACTCCTTAAGAGCCAGATGCTGGAGGATGAACAGTGACCTCTAGCCGTTGAGTTTAGAGTCTATGGCCAGTGCGTCTTTTTGTGACGTTCTAGTTTCCGTTGCAGATATCATTTTGTATCAGTGTATATATTTTGGGACCCTACTGATGGAGTACCTTCTTTAGTTTATCATCACAGTATGTTTGTATTTATATATATGTGTGGTGTGATATTTAATTTTGTTCTTACTTTTAAGTTTTTAATATTTATGATTTTCTATATATATATATGTCCAACGCTAATATTACAATTAAGTATTAGATAATTTAGGTTTTTCTTTAATGGGACATCGGGGTGTTTCACCGTTGATCGTGGGGATGACCACGGGGGTCTTCCTAGTAGATGTCCGTTAGAGTGACCTGGTTAATTAGGATATTTCTGGGTTGTCTTTATTTTGTAGAAAGTTTGTCTTCTGAGGACAATCTGTATATTTGGCCATCCTTTTGAGTAGTAGTTTTTCAGACTTTTCAGTCAGTGATATACAGTTATGACTTTTGTTTAGGTGTATACTTCTGAAAAACAAACTCGTACGTTCTGATATTTTATTACCACTACGATGTATATTACGTTGTTCTACGGTGATGTGTACCTATTGAAAATGTATTTTACTGCGAAGAAATTTTTTTTTTATACCCGTTTTTCTAACGCAGTTATTACGTAAACTATTTTTGGAAAGCAATCAGCTTTTATTTTAGTTTTATTTTTCCGCAACGAGTTAACCATGTAGCACCAAGGGTGGTGTTACACCTGAAGAAGGATAGGGTGGGCTTCATACTGGTTCGGAGAAGGATGTGCTCGATGCAGGGGTGGCAGATAACACTGTGGCAGATCCTAGAACTGAAAGTGTTGCTAATCCTGAAGAAAAGGAGGAGTTTGAGTGTTCTTATCATGGGAATGCCGTTAAGAACAAAGGTATTACTGTCACAGAAGACATTTTATAGGACTCTACTTAGAATAATGAGACTTCTTTAGAATTTCCTGAAATTCAGGTTGAAGAGAAGTAGCATTTGGCATATGCCTCTTTGGTTGATCATGTTTCTGAATCAGAAATGCATAAAGATGTTTCATCATAAGAAAATAGTACTCAACAGGGGGCAAATCTGTGCAGCATGATATTCAGAAGATTTCTAAGTTCTAGGAACAAGGTGATGGTGCTTCTGACAATGAGAAGTATACCAAGATGCATCAGACTTTTCTCTTGTGATTTCTAAATCAAAAAAGAAGAAAAATAGGAGACAAAGGAAGAAGATTCAAGTAACTGAGCAGTATAATACCAGGTATAAAGCTGGTACCAGTAAGTCTTCTAGCCTTGCTTTTTAATGAAAATCTTTTATTGGAATTCTAGGGGGCTAGGTAATGTTGAAACCAGATTGGTTTTGCAGAATTTGGGTGTCTCACATAAACCAAATTTTGTTTTCTTATCTGAACCTTGGGTTTTAATATAACATTTTCCTGATAGGTTTTGGAGAAGATTGAGTTTAAAACCCTTTGTTGTTGATGATAGAGGAAATAAGTCTCCTAACTTTTGGGGAGTTTGTGCTATTCATTTAGAACCTGTGGTTATTTCAGCTTTTGTTCAGCATATTTATGTTTCTGTTTTGTTTGAGAATCAAACTATCTTTATCTCTGCTATATACACTTGTACAACATATATTTTGAGAAGGGATTTATGGCTAGAATTAACCTGTTTACAGTAGCAAAACCCGGGTCCATGGTGTTATATTGGGGACTTCAATGCAATTCTTGGGGCTTTTGAAAAGAGAAGTGGTAGATTGCCTTTTAGAATTTCTTGTGAAGAGTTTAAAGCCTAGTCGAATTGTTATGGTTTAACACATATCTTGACTAAGGGATCTAAGTATACATGGTCTAATGGTAGAGGACTAAGGAATTATACTGAAATGAGGTTAGATAGATCTTTGTGTAATGATGAGTGGTTACTTTTTTGGGATAATGTTTCTTGTTGTACCTTGACAAGAAGTTTTTATGATCATTTTCCTTTGTTAATGGTTTTAAAAAGAGGTCTAATCCATCAATCTCCTCCTTTTAAATTTATGAATATGTGGTCTGTTCACTCGGGTTGTAAAAGATTGGTCACTGAGATATGGAATTAGCATATTTTAGGTTATCCTATGTTTGTTTTGATGCAAAAGTTAAAATCTTTAAACACATGCTTTCAAACCTTGGAATAGGGAAGTACTTTAAAGTGGAGAAGGCTGGGCTTGCTCTGGATAGTATTCAACAGCAGTTATGCAATGAGGGGTTTAATAATGCCCTACATAGTGCTCGTGGACCAGATGGTTTTGGGGGAGACTTCATCATCAATTCCGGGACATAATTGGATTAGATGTGTTTAATTTTGTTTTGCAGTTTTTTAAACATGGTATGATTTATCCAAATCTTAATTCAAACACTATTGTCTTGATACCTAAGTTTAAAGGGGTAGATAGAGTTGAGAATTTTAGACCAATAACACTTGCTAACTTTCAATTTGAGATAATAACCAAGGTCTTAGCTGATAGGTTGGCTAAGGTGGCTTCTAAAATAGTATCTGAACAACAAAGAGGATTTATTAAGGGTAGGCAAACTGTAGATTGTATTTGTGTTGCTTCTGAAGGTATTAATATTCTTGATAGGAAAAGCTTTGGAGGAAACATTGCTCTTAAGTTTGACATTAAAAAGGCATTTGATACAATTGATTGGGAAGTTCTTAATCCATGTCTTAAGTTCTTTTGGTTTTGATGGGAAATTTTGTAAATGGATTGGAATTATTTTTGAATCTGAAAATCTTTCTATCTCCAATAATGGACATTTTGTTGGATTTTTTAAATGTAAGAGGGGTGTGAGACAAGGGGATCCACTATCCCATTATTGTTTTGCTTGGTCGAAGAGGTTCTATGTAGAGGAATATCTTATCTTCTTAAAATAGGGAATTTAGTTCCAATGTCAAGTGTTAGGAGTTTTCAAACACCAACTCACATTTTGTATGCTGATGATATTCTGGTTCTATGTAAAGGAACAAATAGAAATTTAAGGAACTTAAATGAACCTTTTAAAATGGTATGGTGAGTGCTTAGGTCAGATTTTAAGTATAGATAAATGTAAGTTCTATCCTGGTGCCCTGTTGGTACTTTTCCCTTTATATACTTAGGAATGCCTTTGTTTAAGGGAAAACCAAAGAGAATTCATCTTCAACCCATAGCACATAAGATTAAAAACAAATTATCTAGTTGGAAAGTTCTATGTTGTCTATAAAGGGCAGGGTTCAGTTAGTTAAGGCCATTATTTTTGGGATGATCTCTTATAGCTTCCATGTTTATTCATGGCCAAAACCGTGTTAAATGAAGTAGAAGGTTGGATAAGGAACTTTATTTGGTCTGGTCAAGCTGATTGCAGAAAGTTAGTGACTGTGTCTTGGTTTAAAACATGCTATGCTTACTCAGAAGGTGGATTGGAACTAAGATATCTTAAATCTATAAATAAGGCAGCTATGCTAAAATTGTCTTGGTAGATGCTTTACTCTTCTAACCAATGGGCTGTTTTTCTTAGAAGTAGATTTTTAAGGGATTCTAAGCCTATCTCTTATCATGTTCAGTCCTCTATATGGTCTGGAATAAAGTCTTATATCCCTATTGCTATGGATAATACAGGTTGGATAATAGGCAAAGTTAAAAAGGCTAATTTTTTGTATGATGATTGGATGAAGGACTCAGTTTCTGATTTGATGAACATACCAAATTATTTAAATTTAAAATCCACAGTTTCAGACTTTATTGAAAATGGATCTTGGTCTTTTCCTAGTTTCATGCTTGATAAGTTTCCTGAAGTTATTCAAATTGTGATTCCTCTTTCTCCATGTGAGGATGCGCCTGTTTGGAAAAACACTGAATCGGGTAGTTTAACTTTTAAGGATGCATATCAATGGTTCAAGCCATGTCATGATGCTTGTTCTTGGGGTAAGATGATATGGAGGAATAACATTCCTATGTCACGATCCGTTATCTCTTGGAGGGTAATTCATCAAAGAATTTAAACCAATAATGAGCTTAAAAAACGAAATTGTCATCTTGCTTCAATATGCAGATTGTGTCAGAAATCGGAAGAGTCTACTTCTCATTTATTTTTGCATTGTGAATTTGCAACAGAAATATGGAATTGGCTTAGTCAAGTATTGAACATACATATAGACACTTCATCTGTTATGAATTTGTTTGATGTTTGTAAAATGCAATGGAATTCACCGTTGCATGATACCATATCTGCTGCCATTATACATGTTTGTGGTCAATCTGGTTTGCTAGAAATAATTGCAGGTTTGTGGAAGGAAGCTTAACCCAAGGCAGGTGTGTAACTTGGTTAAAGCAGGAACTTCTTTGTCAGGGAAAACTTCGCCTAGCACTTGCTATAATTCAATTGCTGAATTTTGTATTCTAAAACAGTTTCTAATTGATATTCATTTCAGTAAAGCGCCTTTGATAAAGGAAGTGATTTGGGTTCAACCTGCTTGCAATTGGATCAAAACAAATACGGATGGAGCTGCATTGGGCAACCCAGGACAGTCAGCTTGTAGAGGCATATTCCAGGGGAAAAAGGCAGCAGCTTGTGGATGTTTTGCAGCAAGTATTGGAGTTTCAAGTTCAATATATGCAAAGTTGGTTGGAGCCATGTTTTCAATCTGGATAAACTTATGGTTAAAAACAGTTTCACAGCTGGTGGTTAAGGCATTTAAAGACAGTTTGATAGTTCCATGGCAACTACAGAGTAGATGGGAGAACTGTCTTTCTTTAGTTAGATCTATGAATTTCAATGTAACTCACATTTATAGGGAAGGAAATGTATGTGTAGATAGATTAGCCTCATATGGCATTCATCATCCAAGTTTTACTTGGTTGCATACGATTCCATCTTTTATTAGTGATGAGTTTAGTCGGAATAGACTAGGCCTTACCAATTACAGGTTTAGATAGGTTTTTATTTTACGCATGGGTTAAGGTTCATGTCCCCCAGGTTTTTCTTTTTTCGTATTTTTTTTTATCATTTCATTAATAAAATTATAGTATGCTGCAGATGATTGGTAGGATAAGTGGTGCCAACCTAGTTGGGATGGTTTATTCTATAGTGATGCTTTTGCATACTACTTTATAAAAAAAAAAAAGGTTTTTGAAGGGTATAATATAGGTGATTAGATACGTTTTATATTTGTTTTGTAAAGAAAGAAGATATATTGGTGTTGAGAAAATAAAGTTCAGAATGTGGAAGAAATCAAAAGTTCCTTCTAAAAAATCTAACAAATGAAGTACATGGATTTCCAAGGTGGTCGTACTTTGATGCTTCCATTTGGATATGTCCTCATTCCTCAATGTTGGGTGGTGAAATATTATTGCAAAAGTATGAGCGTGTTTGATAGAGCTTATGAGAATAGCTTATGGTAATAAACCTAATCAAATAGTTTATTAAAATAATTTATGTTCTTTCTAGCTCTTTTTATCTTATTTCCATAAGCTTGCTAGAGAAGCTTATGAAAATAAGTTGTTTTTAGCTTATTTAAAAAGAGCTTATTGCATTATGATATTTTTTGTTTTTAACTTTAAAAACAATTAAATGTTTATACATTCGATTTGATATTTTCTATATTTTTATTTTAAAGACATTAAATTATTCTTTAATATTAATAAGTTTTTCAATTTTTATTCCTTAATACTATATTATCAAATTTTATAGATAGCAAGATCTTTCAAAGTCAGTATTGTTTTGGTACAGTTTTAAACGAAACGAAAGAAAAAAAATGAAAAATAAGTATTTTGTTGACTTGGTAATCCTACCTTTGTAATTATAATTATGACCTAAAGGTGTCTTTCTTTGAATTTTGGAAAACATTATATACAAGGACGATGTTGGAAAACATTATAAAAATTGTGAGAATTAAATATGCATATTTGAATAACTCTTAAAAGTCATACACTGGTTACAATCTGCTCTTCTAAATGGCATAAGCTTCTGTTGACAAGTGATCTCAAACACAAGAGAGGGGTGAATTGTGTGTGAATTGTTTTTTGAAAACTTTTGGCAATTTAAACTATATTTAAAACTTGTTTTGATAAGCAATAGATTAAGAGTAAAACATTGTGAAATAAAGCATATGAAAAATAAAATCGTTGCGAGAAAATAAAGAGATAAGGGAAGGAAATGACACAACGATGTATCCTGGTTCGGCCACACAACTACCCACGTGGCCTACGTCCAGTCCCCAAGGCAATGCGACCAAGGGATTCCAATCAACTCTAGTTTTTAAACAGGCTAAACTAGAACCTTTACAAATCAGAGCACCCTTAACACAAATCACAGGACGTACTATCCCTTGTGCAAGAGTCTCAAAAAAACAGTTCGTGAGATCACACTCACTTAGAAAAACTTTAAAAGAATTACAATAAGAAAGCACTCAAGAAGTGCAGATATGAAATCACAAATTGAAGCTAAGTTACAAAGACACCTATATGGTGTATAGAACTCTCAAAGTAGTATGGTCAAGGGATAGTTCAAGATAAAAACAGTATAAAATAAAATGATCAGAGATTTAAGCACAGAGTATGATAGCAAATGATTGTGTGTTTTAGGCAAGGCTGCCTATTCTCCTATTTATAGAAAACAGGTGATGGTCCACAATGAAATTAGGTCAAGCCTCTTAAAGTTCATTTTTGGTGAGTCATAATCGATTATCACAAGACCAAAATCGATTATTTAATTAAAAACTCAGGAAGCGTGCGTTGACAGAAAGGTGGTAATCGATTATGCTAATCGATTACGGCTCCACTGACTTTGTATAAAAGATCATAATCGATTATGTAATCGATTATAGGGTTTCTAAGCTCAAGCGAAGTCAGAGAGGACCTAATCGATTATGCCAAAGCCATAATTGATTATATAATTTCAAATTTTAAAACCAATGGCTTTAATGTCATCATTAGTCATTAACACCAATTAAAGCCAATTATTCTTGACACATAATCGATTATAGATAGACCATAATCGATTATGGTGCGTGTAAACTTGAATTTGAAATTCTTAACAATTAAGGAAAATGATTTCTCATTAAGTTTAGTTAATTGTCAGTATTAATCCATTTAAAACATATGTCAAAAATTTAGTTTTGAAAGAGGCCTTTACTTGTTTTCCTTTTTGACAAGCATCACACATCTTGTCTTTTTCAAAACGGAGCTTTGGTAAACCAATTACTAAGTCCTTGCGAACCAACTTATTAAGATGGTCCATGTGAATATGGGCCATCCTCCCATGCCATAGCCAAGTTTCATCCTCTTTGCTAATTAGAGAACATACATCATTTGAAGGTAGGTCATCCAAGCATACCATATAGATATTTCCAATTCTTTGTCCAATTAATTTAGTTGGATTATTAGAATCTATGACCGTGCATTTCAAGTTATCAAAAACAATGTTGAAGTTTTTATCACAAAGTTGGCTAATGCTCAAAAGATTATGTTTTAGACCTTTCAACATACAAAACATTTTCAATGATGGGATTTGGACTCTTACCAACCGTTCCAATTCCCAAGATTCTACCTTTGTTGTTGTCACCGTAGAAAACAAATCCACCCTTTTTGGGTGTGAGTGAGGAGAACTTGTGTTTATCTCCCATCATGTGCTTAGAGCATCCGCTGTTAAGATACCAACTTGTGTTCCTTGCTTTCAAGCACACCTCATTCTCGTCGTCCTCATGATTGGCCATGAGGCAAAGGTTTGCTTCCTCGTTGTCGGAATCATCGAAGGAGTCCATGTCATTGTCTTCCCAAGCAATGTATGCTCTCCTTCCTTTTATATCCTTTTGTGGTCTCTTTTCAAATTTGTCATTTTTCTTTTGACTAAGAGGACACTCGGGCCTTATATGACCTTTCTTTTTACAGTTGAAGCATATTGGCACGTAAGAGGTTCCTTCTCCATCAATTTTCTTTTGAGGAGTGAAGGTTTGTGTTTTGCCTTTGTTCCTCATAAACCTCTTAAATTTTCGGACCATTAGACTCATGTGTCCATCTCCTTCACCAAGTTCATCAAATTCATCAAAGTCACTATCTTCCTCATTTGTTTCACTTATATTAGCCTTCAGAGCAAGGCCCCTTTTCTTTTTATCACTTTCCTCACTTTCTATGAGGCGGTTCAACTCAAGTTCTTGTTCCTGCAATTTACCAAATAGAGTTGCCAAAGACATGGAAGTTAGATCACATGATTCAGAAATCGCAGTTACTTTGGGTTGCCAACTTCTATTTAAACATCTAAGAACTTTGTTTATTAATCTTCATTATTAAATACTTTCCCAAGAGCCCTAAGATGATTTATTATATGGGTGAAATGTTTTTGCATATCTTGTATACTTTCACCCTGTTTCATCCTAAATAGCTCATACTCATGGGTTAATGTGTTTATCCTAACCCTTTTGACCTCGTTAGTACCTTCATGGGTCAATTCAAGGGTGTCCCACATTTCCTTAGCGGTCTTGCAATTTGAGACCCTATAGAACTCATCGTAGCTTAAAGATGAGGTGATGATGTTCCTAGCTTTCAAATTGTATTGGACCTTTTTCTTTTCCTCGTCGGTCCAAAGGGTTTTTGGTTTATCCACCGAAACACCATTAACTTCATGCTTGGGGACAAATGGACCATTTTCTACAGCATCCCAAATATCAATATCAGAAGCTTCCAAAAAAATTTGCATTCTTTCTTTCCAGTATCCATACCCCTCACCATCGAACGATGGAGGTCTGTTTACGGAATTACCCTCAGTATGAAAATTGTTTGAAGTCATCTTTCCTCTTGAGACGGTATCATCCTTTATATCCAAGAGTTAAGCTCTGATGCCACTATTGACAAGTGACCTCAAACACAAGAGGGGGGTGAATTGTGTGTGAATTGATTTTTGAAAACTTTTGGTAATTTAAACTATATTTAAAACTTGTTTTGATAAGCAATAGATTAAGAGTAAAACGTTGTGAAATAAAGCGTATGAAAAATAAAATCGTTGCGAGAAAATAAAGAGATAAGGGAAGGAAATGACACAACGATGTATCCAGGTTCGGCCACACAACTACCCACGTGGCCTACGTCCAGTCCCCAAGGCAATACGACTAAGGGATTTCAATCAACTCTAGTTTTTAAACAGGCTAAACTAGAATCTTTACAAATCAGAGCACCCTTAACACAAATCACAGGACGTACTATCCCTTGTGCAAGAGTCTCAAAAAAACAGTTCGTGAGATCACACTCACTTAGAAAAACTTTAAAAGAATTACAATAAGAAAGCACTCAAGAAGTGCATATATGAAATCACAAATTGAAGCTCAGTTACAAAGACACCTATATGGTGTATAGAACTCTCAAAGTAGTATGGTCAAGTGATAGTTCAAGATAAAAACAGTATAAAATAAAATGATCAGAGATTTAAGCACAGAGTATGATAGCAAATGATTTTGTGTTTTAGGCAAGGCTGCCTATTCTCCTATTTATAGAAAACAGGTGATGGTTCACAATGAAATTAGGTCAAGCCTCTTAAAGTTCATCTTTGGCGAGTCATAATCGATTATCACAAGACCATAATCGATTATTTAATGAAAAACTCAGGAAGCGCACGTTGACAGAAAGGTGGTAATCGATTATGCTAATCGATTACGGGTCCACTGACTTTGTATAAAAGATCATAATAAATTATGTAATCGATTATAGGGTTTCTAAATTAAGCTCAAGCGAAGTCAGAGAGGACCTAATCGATTATGCCAGAGCCATAATCGATTATATCATTTCAAATTTTCAAACCAACGGCTTTAATGTCATCATTAGTCATTAACACCAATTAAAGCCAATTATTCTTGACACATAATCGTTTATAGATAGACCATAATCGATTATGGTGCGTGTAAACTTGAATTTGAAATTCTTAACAATTAAGGAAAATGATTTCTCATTAAGTTTAGTTAATTGTCAGTTTTAGTCCATTTAAAACATATGTCAAAAATATTTTAGCACATGTTAAACCCTTAGACACATGTTAAATGAGTGTGTGTGTGTGGGACCAATACTAAATTAAGAATTCTACTTGTCATTTACATACAATTCTAAAACAAACAATACAAATAATAAAATTCCCATTTTACCCCTTGTGCTTACTTGCTTTATAATCTTCCGCGTTTTGCACTATAGTCCTTCTAGACCTTTTTCTTTTGTTCATCATCAAAACAAATAACCTGTGAGGCATATATTCACAGCTTCTTGAGTCTAGCTAACTCTAACCCAAGATAATCAGGAAGAGGTTCTTCTTTGCAACACCCCCCCTGGGTGTCACATGGTTAACTCATTGTGAAAAATAAAACTTAAATAAAACGCTGGTTGCTTTCGGAAAATAATGTTTTCTAGTTATTTATTCTTATTCAAAAATGGTGATAAATTTTTTTCTTTTCTTCTCCATACAAACCAACATCATAAACATAATATACATCATCATTTTAAACATATGCATCATAAATATTTACACCTCGACCTTTATCATAACAGACCACTTCCCAGAGTTATAACAACATAAGAAAACACAAATAACATAACTATAACCTAATAGTAAGTCTGGAACCACAACTCAAAAATGATGGCTCTCAGTAGCCAGAAGTCAGACTATCAAAACGTCAACACAATACATGGCACATTGTCCAATTCAAGGCACAATGATCAACGCGATACATGGCACATTGTCCATAAAGACACATTTTTCATCAAGGCACAATGGTCAACAACACATAGTACATTGTCCATTAAGGCACAATGATCAACTTTACATGGCACATTGTCTATCAAGGCACAATGGTCAACAACTCATGGCACAATGTCCAACTCTAGGCACATTGGTCAATGCAGGCACGTCTGCCAGATAATGCATGTAAAACTTTTGTTCACGTCACTTTTATTTTTCACTCTTGCATTTTCCCACTCAATTGTTCTCTTTTAGGCCTTATAGGGGTCAAACAACAATCCACACAAAAATCCAAAATCAAGTAACAAATTTCACAAAACATATCAAAACAAAGGAAAACAAAAGGAAAGGCTAAAAAAGGGAAAGCTTTGAAAATAATGAAAACAAGAAAGAAGGGAAACTTTTCAGGAACACAAATTGCCCAAATAGGATTTTTTTTTTTTTATAATCGATTGTCATAATCAATTATGAGCCCACTGTTTATTTTTATTTTTATGCGTAATCGATTATAGGAATCGATTATGATCCATTGACTTTGGAATAATCGATTATTGTGTTGGAATAATTGATTATTGTATTTTTTTTAATACTTTTGATGAGAAGAGACATACTAATTGCAAAGTTAACGTTTTGGAGCAGTAACACAAAAATAACGAAAATTCCCTTCAAACGGAATCAAAGTGATAATTTTTGGATTTTGGGTAGAAAAGAAGAAAGGTATAAGATGGAGAACAAAGAAGAAAATTAAAGAACAAAAACTCAAAAATTCAACCAAACCTGAGCTCTGATACCACTTGATGACAACCAAATGGATAGATTACCTTGTTATGATATTAGATTGAATTTTCCAATTACAAAAACCAAGTCAAAATTGTATTATAAATTAAAAGGAAGAAAACAAGCAAATGGTGAGGGAAAGAGATGAAGGTGGCGCCACAAATCAAGGGGTTTGATAAGCCGATGAAGTTTGCCACAAGAATCTTGTATTCTTGATAAGAACAAGTTGACTCAACTAAGAACCAAAGAGACAAATCTCTCACAAATGGATTTCAATCCAAATTTAACATCCAAGTTACCATTCAAAGTGTTTTAGGCATGTTATATATAGAGGTGTGGCTGCCAACTTTTGGCTCACACAAAGATTCCATAACTCCCCATATTAACTCACTTAATTCAGCCACTAAATGGCTCACTTAACTCTCTTTAACTTAGCACTAAATGGTGACTTATTACTCTCTCTACCATTTTGTGGCTGCTACACTTACTTCTCACATTAAAAGTGTAACCCCATAATTAAACAACTAACAACCACTACACCAGTCTTAATAGTTGTTTTGACTTTTTTTTTTTTGGAAAGACAATTGTTCTGACTTGTTCTCTAAATGCTTTAAATAGTTAATATTAAAATACTTGTTTTAGACAAATATTATCCAATTTTGAGATTCCACAAATTCATTCTCTAAAGAAAGTGTCTTGCGTCATTTTGAGGTTGGAAACCGTTTATGAACACAAAAAAAGACGATGCACAATTACAAATTGATGACTCATTTTGGGTGTCTGACATCCGGTGTCCTTATTCATATATGGATTTATGTGAGTGAACCAGTTTATATAAATGATTTTGTGATAAAATTAAATATATATATATATATATGTACTGTTTAACATAATATAAATATATACACTATTAAATAATATATAAAAATATACATTATAATTGAACAAACACCACACACACGCACGTACACACGCACGGGCGCACACTCAAACACACACATATTTAAAATAATTAATTAAATTTATTGTAAATTCATTATTGAATTTAATTAATTATCTTAAATATTTGAACATATAACTATATATATATATATATTTGTTTAATGATATTTTAATTGATATCGTTAGTTTAATATCCTTATCCGTAACCATGTTCGTGAATTATTTCTACTCAATGGACTATGTTAAATCTCATGTACACTACTCTGCTTTAAATCCGAAGTGATGGAATGGAACATATACCTTAACCCTAATCCTAAACCTGTTAGATATGAACATGCTTACATGATACAACCTAGATCGCTGTTAAGATAAAAAATTATTAAAACAAAAAAAAAAAATGGACCTTTGATCTATATACAGGCTCACATGACATTGCCCATATTGACTCAAAAAAAAAAAAAAAACTTACAAACTTCCAAAATTTAATTTGGGCTATAAATTATAAATGGACTTATAATTTATTATATTTTTTCACATTTTTATCACTATTATTTTAATTAAATTCCTTATTTATCCACTCCTTAAATTAACAAAATATATTATATATATATATATATATATATATTGAAGAACATGCTTGCAAAGGTAATCATTTAAATTCCTTTAAAACTAACTCATTTTAAATGTTAAAGCATTTTCAATAAACCGTGCCTACAAAATAACCCAATCTAAATTAAATTATAAATTATTTAAGAAAGACAACATCCAAAAAAATTATAAGAGTAATCTAATAAAAATTTGTGGAAGGACCATTGTGGTAGCTTACATTCAATTCAATTAGTGGAATAACAAGGGAGTCATAAGGTGATAAGGTGGTTTGGGGTGTGAGACAAATATGTGTTGGGGACATGGTTGTTAAAATCGGACCGGACCGCTCGGTCCGACCAGTCGACCAGTAACCGGCATGTCATCCGGTCCAAATGACACACATAACCATTTTGTGAATAAACCGGTTGGAGAACCGCCAAACCAGGACGAAACCGGAGAAATCGGTAAAAACCGACGGTTCGCTGGTTTTCAGCAGTCCGCGAAAAAAGTTTTGCTGCTCCACCTTCAACGATTGATCTGTTTCACAAGGGCACGGGGCAACCTTCGACAACCAATCTGAAGGCTTGGGCAGTGTTTTGCCACTTCTTCAATCTCCTGCGATTTGAGAGAGGACGAGAAAAAGAAGAAAGAAGAGAGGTGTGAGGCTTCGAAGAACGTCCAGAACAGAAAAATAGTGAGTGATGTTGAAGCTGAAGAAGACCAGAATGTAGAAATGAGGCTGAGAGGATTAGGGGAGGCGGGATGCCGGATGCGACGACTACTATGAAATGTGGAAGGGAAAGTTAGGGTTAACATAAGACCTCATTTAGTTTTTACTCGAATGAGCCTCCCTAAACACCGAAGCCCAGTTGGCTTCTACTTTTGGGTTTGGCTTTTTACACCCCAACATTTTCTAATATACAACAAATTTTTTTATAAAAGAAATTAATATCCCCAAAATATCCCTAAAAATACACTACTATTCTCCTTTTCACCTCTGTAACTGCAGCCACAGGCCACAGGCCACAGGCCACAGCCATGGAGATGGAAGAGAGTATTAGACCAATTCCTATGTGCTGGGCCACAAGTGTGTAACTCTTGAAAGAATACCAGATTACGCAGAACAGCCACAGAAGTGCGGTCATAGATAGGGACGATAATGATTAAGAATATAATTGGGATGATTGGAAGGGATAAGGTGGAATGTGAAAGTGCTTGGTCAAGTTGGTGCCCGTGGTGTAACATTGATGGATTGAGAAGGTTTGGACCTTGAAAATACATGAGCAGAAATTAAAATAAGCAGATTGATCAATGCAATATGGAACAAAGAAATGGCAATATGGAACAAAGAAATGGAACGCGCCTGCTAGAGAAGAGGAATGACGCCCATATGGAATAAAGAAATGGAAGATGGAACAAAGAAAGGGAACCAGAAATCTAAAGGGGAAGGAAGGAGTTAGAACTTAGAAGGGTATTATGAGGATATTCAATTTTTTTTAGAAATTTTGTGGTGTATTAGATATATTTGTGGTGTAGAAAACAACACCCATATTTTTTCTTAAATTTATTTTAAGCCCAACACATTTTTTTTGTTTTGACATAATGGGCTTAAACTAACCCCATTTAGTATTGTTTTAGATTTTATTTTTGATCATATAAGGGAATTTTGGGCTGTTTGATCCTTAAAATTGTTTTTTTCTTATACTTTTGGGAGCAAATACAAGAACTATTCTTGTAAGTTTATTAACATAAAATATTAAAAATATTTTGTATTATAAAAAATATAATGATAAGTTAATATTACCAAATATATTATATTAAAATTTTAAAAAATATTATTTAATTATTATCGGTTAGATCACAGTTCCACCATGGTTGGACCATTGAACCTTAAACCAATGCCTTCATCGGTTCAATGACCGACCCGATTTTAAAAACATTGGTTTGGAGGTATAAGGTGTAAGGTTCAAACTAACAACTAACATTTGCCTATAAAAAAAATTAGTGGAATAACAAAATTGGTTACTCCAAAAAAGTCATTTAGTATTAATAAATTGTTTAGAAAATAAAACGTTACCAGAGTTAAGAGTGGTGTAGCGGTTGTAAATTATTTGCCCAACAAACAAGTACTAGGTTCGAGTCTCACGGGATCACAACAATCATCTTTTGTTTAAGAAACAAAATGTGGCAACGGTACGATCCGAACTCGTCCCAAGCGTGGGAAACTGAGACACCCACCTACCGCCAGTAGAGTCGACACCATTCAGTATCATTTTTATATATTTAAAGCTCGAAAACAAAGCAACAATTTATCTTTCATCTTTTGTTTATGAGTTTTTTTTAACAAAATAGTCAGAAAATTTTAAAAAACAAAATGTGGCAACAGTACAATCCGAACTAGTCCCAAGCCTGGGGCAACCTGAGACACCCATCGACCGGTAATAGAGTAGACACCATTCAATATCATTTTTATGAATTTAAAGCTCGAAAACAAAGCAACAATTTAATCGTCCCCAACCTCTCGGGTCAGGAAGATCCTGTACGCTGTAAATGGGTCTGTGCGATCCACTGCCGTTTTGGTCCTTTTCTTAACCATTTCGAAACTTTTTTTTTTAATGGTTCTTGATCTAGGATGATTATTGATGATTCTGGATTAAAGAAAATGTATTGTTTACATTCAAAAAATGTCAAAACAGAATAAAAAAGAACTTCGAACATGTGTTCAAGTTCAGGCAACTACTGGTTAGGTAAGAGGTTGAACTTCAATGATGGTCTTCGAATTTTGCGGATAGTGATCTTAAAGGTGATAGTGCTTAGAGCTAGAATGATGTTTGGTTTTTGCAGATGGGATGATGGTGATAGATGAAGATAAAGGTGATAGTGATCTTATAGATGAAGATAAAGATGAACAATATTTTAGATTTTGCAACTTGGTCCCTTGGGGCAGAAAGCAAAGGCATGAGTTGACAGGGTCTTTATCTAAAAATGAAAATCTATCTTATGTGGTGCTGATGTAGTTTCATTAATTGAGTTGGCTTGTTGTGATTGGCCACATAGGAAGTGTAAAAATTACACTAAAATTGTTGAAGGCACCAAAGAATTCACCATGAAATTTTTACATAAGAATAAAATTTTATCCAACGTGGATCTGACATGGACAATTTAATTGAAGTGACACCAGGGTAAAAGTTACCCCAAAATTATGGAACATGCCAGAAAATTCACCTCTTTTTATTTGTATATATGAAAAAGAGACTTATTTTTAATAATTAAGCCGTTCTTCAAAAAATGACCCTTGAAATCCTAGCCGCTTGCAATATAAATAATTATATTCTGTTGTATTAATAATATATCAAAATTAATTTTTTTAACTTCTTCATGACTTTTGTCGTCTATATTAACAAATTAAGTAGTTCTAGTTTTTCATCCATACTTATAGAATATTACTTTATAGGCAAAATAGGTAGATTGATACTATATAGGTGGTCTCATTATATTTTAATTTTATCATTGAAAAATGTAAGGAAAACTAAGTAATGACTTCTGAGCATTTTAGGTAGCTTTTGGTTATTACCTCTCTGGTAATTTATATAATTTCTTTTCTCATAAAAAGTAAAATTAACAAATTTAATAAATTATTGTGAATGTCGTGCGTTTTTTTTTTTTTTTTGACATAAAATCTATATTTTACAGAATGTTTATGATAAAAATTGATCCGTAAAAAATGTAACTTTTCTATAGGAAAAAAAGGCCTCTAAAATTGACAGGTGTACATTGTTTTTTTATAGTGCACCTAGGAGTAATCCAAAAGTCATAACTCACCACCACATGTAATACGTATATAAATTTTGATCGAGAAAGTACGAAGCATGCATACACATGCATGCATGTGTATTGTACATTTTAATCATAGTTGCAGAAGCAACGGCGTCGATGTTGGGACGTTTCCACCTATTCATGAGACACCTTTGCTTATCCATCGCTTTCAACCCCTTCAAGTTTCAACAGACCAACTCGTTTCCTCGCGATCAATAAATCAAAAAGGAATAATAAGAATGCAAACATTGAATTACATAAACTGTAATAAAGTCAATCGCTGGGTAACTAGGTTGGCCAACTAATAAGACTGAACAGCTTTTCCTTTCAAAAAAAAAGACTGAACAGCTTATTTTTTGTTATTAGTACTTTATTTATCAGTGTAAGATTTTATGTACTAATGTTTTTTATTATTTGTGGTGTGGATTTTACGCAATTGCATGTACAGATTTTGTAGATCGTTACAATGAAAATAATATGATCGTTAGCTCCAACACTATTGATTACTTGAGCGATAAAAAATGTGAATAAACTGTATAAAAGAGAAAATAAAAGTTTATTAAAAAAATATATTTAATTGGTATGTATCGGTATTATAAAAGTCGGACCAGTTATCGACCCGGACAAAACACTGAGTCGATGGATCATTGGTCAAACCAACGAGTTATTGATTGGATTGGATAAACTGATATATATTAAAGAATTACACATGTATAATATATTCTGCATATATATATATATATATATATATATATATATATATATTATCAAACTATATAAAAGAGAAAATAAAAGTTTATTAAAAAATATATTTAATTGGTATGTATCGGTATTATAAAAGTCGGACCAGTCTTCGATCCGGACAAAACACTGGGTTGATGGATCATTGGTCAAACCAACGAGTCACTGGTTGGATTGGATAAACTGATATATATTAAAGAATTACACATATATATATATATAGACCACTCCAAATGGTGCAAGGTTCAAATCCTAATTTTGCTGTTTTTGCTTATTTTATTATTTTATTAAATTGGACATTATGTTGGCCCAAGCCAAGTATGTAGCCCACTATCAGAAATCCTAAATCTTTTAACTATATTGCCCAAAACGAAGAGTCGTTTCCTTCATCTTCTCAGTAGCAACGACTACCATCTTCTCCCTCTTCCCCCTCCCAAATCAAAAATAATATTCGACCACAAATATTTAAGAATAACATTATATTATTTAATGAGGTCTCACGATTAAGTCATGTACTTAATTTCATTAAACAAATTGCCTATTCTAAGGACATTATTATGCTATAAAATAAATAACATAATAAATGAAATGTCTCATATATATATTGGCCATTAGGGCTTACACACACATAGAACACGACATTCCTCCCACATTTACACATCCGAATAAAACCCTTGTTTTGAAGTCTGATCCATCTCAATGCTTGAAGCATTCCCACTCCAGCTAACTCACACCTATTCATCACAATTGAACTTTCCCACTCTATCGTAATTTATAATTTGATCTAATGTTAATTCAAGCGGTTGAGGTAAAAGACGATTTAGTTAAGGAACAAGGCAAGAAGAAAAAGGTAATTAAGGGATTTGGGGGTGTGAGAAGTGGGGGTGGCCATGGGTCTGGGTAGTCCCACGAACCTGACCAACCCGATTCAACTCAACCTAGATTTTGTGGGTTTGTTCGGGTGATAAGGTTGGATTGGACAAAAACACATACAACCCGTAGAGTATGGGTTGGGTATTGGGTTTCAGAATTCCAAACCCACTGAACCCAACATAACCCATATTAATTAGTTTTGTGTTGATTGTTATTGAATTTTGATGACTTTTACTCTTTCGTTATAATAACTTAGACTTTTAGTTGATGATTGTTGATGACTTTAGACTTTTAGACTTTTAGTTGATGATTGTTGATGTAATTTAAAGTTTTAAACAGGTTTATTTGTGATTTTTGGTATTTTTTTCACATTTTCTACCCTGACAGGCCTACAGACCCGACCCAAAAATGAACATCAGTGTGTTTCTTACCAGACCTAACGAGTCACCCAACCCAACTCGTAAATGGTCGAGTTGGGTTGGTTCGAGTTTCACAATTTTTTTTTGACAAACCCAACCCAACCCACTCACCTATGACTGGGTTGGGTGTCAAAACCCATTGACCTGACCCAACCAGACCCATGGCCACCCCTAGTGAGAAGGTTGCGTCGAGGATTTGAAGAAGAATATGATTTGAGATAATTTTTTTAAAAAAACCTTGGACAACGATGCAGTTTAAGTGACGTTAGGGTTCTCAAAACTCACCCTATGGTGTTTATTGTCTTACTATAGAGTCCTACAGGTTTCCGTTATGTTAAAATACTTATCTTCACACAAAAGCTAGCGAATCTCCTAGATCTTTGATTTATTGTGTTAAAACATCAATGTGTTGATGAGAAACAAGATTGTGATAGCAACAAGATTGTGATTAATGAATAGGTTGTGGATTAGGAGGGTACCAGGTAAGAAACAAAATAGGAAGGGGTCTTCAAAGAACAAGAGGTGCAGAAGTGAAGTAAATTGTAATGCCCCATTTTCTCGATTAGTGTATGAGGTAGGTATTAAGCATGTTTGAAGGCTTAATTTTGTTCCTTGTGTGTTAATGAGCTTGTGTTTCAAATTTGAGACCAATCGAACTTGAAACAGGCTCATAATGCACCAAAACGCACGGCAATCAGGTATCGGCAGCAAGCTCCACGCTTGAGCGTGGAACAACTCAACGTTAGAGTGTGCAAATGCTCAAATATGGGAGAGGAGAGCACTTGAGCGTGCAATGGGGCCAGACACGTGGTGTACGCGTGTCAGCTGCATGGACACATGGAGGACCAGGGGGCCACGCTCTAGCGTGGAAGATCCCATGCTAGAGCGTGCTGATGAAAACTTAGGAAAAAAAAATAAAGTTGTTGAGGTTCATTTTTGCATGAACCTCAAAGATAAACCAGGGAAAATGAAAAGAGAGAGCGAGGGAGAGAACTGAGAGAGAAAGTAGTGACTCCAGGAGATCCGTCTATCCGATCGCTGTAACAGCCTGATTTTCAGTATGCTGTTGATTAATTAAAATATAAGTAATTATATTTTAATATGAAGTTTAGAAAATGTTTTTAATAAAATAAAAATCATATTGTTGATCTATCTTATGATAATAGCTCACAATAAAATTTTCGGCTGAAAATTCAGACGAAAGCCGGTCTGCATTTCTCTACCAGTATAATTTTACTGAGCCGGAAACATAATTTTGACTCGTGAACGAGATGGTTAGTGTTTTTAGAATGTTTTGTGTGGGTATGGAGATTTTCATAAAATCTTGTTCGGGGCCAAATTCTAAGTATTACCCGGGCGAAATCGTCGGGAAATACGATTGGGGAAGTCATCTGATACGCGATGGAGCAGAGCACAAAGGAAAGGAAAGGACTAGAAGAGACATGATGTGATGGCAAATAGTAACCACCATCACTCACTTTTTCAAAATCTTACTTTTTCAACCAATTTCTCTCTCCAACCATATCTCCCCACCATACCTCCCATACCTCTAAACTTCCTCAATAAGCCTTAAGACCAAACTTGCTCTCCAAGCACCTCCCTTCCTCACAAATTTCGTGCTTCTCTCCTCTCTATCTATATAAACTCACTTCATCTTCATTCACTCACTTTTTCTTCTCCAAATCTCCATTAACACTTACACTTTTCATTTCTTCTTCTTCCTTCTACTAAAGCTCTAATTTTTTTTTTACTTAGCTTTTGCACTTGGTTCCTTCATCAAAGTTGTTCATCTTGTTGAGGGTAATACTCCTATGTAGTTTATTTTCAAGTTCTTGTCTTTATTTTCATAGTTATGCTTTATGTTTTCTTTGACCTTTCAAACTTCTAAAATCTCTTAAAAATGGTAGAAAACTCTGTTTGAGTTGAAACCACTTTCTATAGTCTTGTATTAACCTCTATTTTCACATACTATGAGATTGTGTCAAACAAAAATTTCTACCTCTTCTCTCCAAGGATGGCCGAAACCTAACAAAAGTGGCCTAGGAGGTTTTGTTTCAACTTTTGCTTGTATGAACTTGTATTTGAGTTTCATTTCCAAGATGATCATGACAAAGGCTCCTTTATACTAAAGGGTGTTATGTCTAAGTGATTGGAAAGTTTAAAGCTTTTTACACATTTTTCATGTAAAGGCCAAAACTTTAAGAGTTTAAGGTAAAAATGTTTAGTTGTTTTTCCAAAATGATCATGGATTAAGGCTCCTTGATGTATAAGGATGCTAAATCCAAGAGATTGGAAAGTTTGAAGATTTCTAACCTTTATTTCATACCAAGGCCGAAACTTTAATAGTTTTTGGCAAAAATGGTAAGTTTTATTTTCTTCCAAAATGATCATAGATTAAAGCTCCTTATGATAAAGGATGCTATGTCTAAAGTGATTGGAAAGTTTAAATCTTTTTCATTGAGTTTCCTATGATGGCCGAAACTCATTTGTTTTGGACCTAGGATGTGTTGTTTTTATTTTCCAAGATGATTATGGATTAAAGCTCCTTATGTGAAAGGATGCTATATCTAAGAAGATTGGAACGTTTTAAGTTGTTTCTCTTCCAAAATGATTATAGATTTGAGCTCCTTAATATCAAAGGATGCTATGTCTAAAAGATTGGATGATTTAAAGATTTCTAGTTTAAAAATCCTATGATGGCCGAAACCTAAGGTTTATGGACCTAGGATGTTTTGTTTTCATTTTCCGAAATGATCATGGTTTCAAGCTCCTTACTATGTATGAATGCTAGCCTAGAGAGATTGGAAAGTTTAGAAATTTTTAGCCAATTTATTTATGTTGGCCCAAACTTGCACTAAAGAAAATAAAATGTTTTTGATTTGGTTTGTGAAAACTAGTACTTGATTCCTACTCCTTAATACTCTAAGATCATTGATCTAAGAGATTGTGTCGATTTGAAAACCCTAGCCTATTTTTGTCATACAAGGCCGAGTATAGGCTTTCAAAAATAAGGATGAGTTTGTTTGATTTGGTTATTTTATGTTGTGTGGTTGAAGGTGGTGTTAACACATATCGATCGGATAACGAGGAGCTGCGGGCTCAAACCTTCGGTGATCACTCAGGTGGGGGAAAGAACCAACCTATCATCGGAATCGATAAGTAGTAAATTATCTAGTAATTATGTAGGGCGACCTAAACCCTACTAGTAGTCGAATAATCGACAAGACCATAATCACTTTAAATTGCTTTTGAAACACCTATAGTGATTCGGGGATTGTAGGTTTATCGATATTAGGTTGATATTTATTAACTGTTGATGGATGATCTGTTTTTATTATTTATACTGAATTGGTTGTATGCCATGTTTATGTTTGGAATATCTTGAATTGTTCTATATGATGCATGATCTGTTTGGTGTACAGTATGCTTAGTGGATAAGTGATGTTTAAGAGATGAGTTGTTTTGGGTGCGAGGATCATAATGATTGTTAGAGGTGCCTAACCTAAATAATTTGTGATAATGAGGTATTTTGACTTAGAGCTTATGTTGAGGTTTTGATCTAAGGTTAAGGCACTAGGTTACGACTATAAGAGTCTGTGAGGTTCATGAGTTGGGTTGTTTCTACAACCGAAGTCCTTGTGGGACCATCCAAGGGTAAACTTAACAAGTGCAGCTATGAGCGTCATTGCTTTGCATGAGCACCTCCGGGAGTGGTTGAGGTGTGCGCCGGGATCATCGTGCAGCTATAGTGTCACGCTTAGCGTGAGCGTTCTTACCATGGTTGAGGTGTGCACCGGGATCATCGTGCAACTATAGTGTCATGCTTAGCATGAGTACCCACGATCGGGGTATGCACCGGGAGCTTCGTACCACTAGGAGTGTCATTGCGCAGCATTGAGCATCTCAACATGACTAAGGATGTGCACCGGGATTGGGACGTGTCGCTTGGACGATCGATCAAGAATCACTACTGTGATAAGGAATTCCGTAACCGCTCTGACATCAAGGTTTAGTTTTTGAGTGAGGGTAGAGGTGAATATAAGAACTTTAATGAAGGATGGATGGCTTTGATTGATGTTGTGTCTGTGATAATTACTGTTTAGTTTACTATGAATCTTTTCTGCTTTTGATGATAGCATGTTTCTTATCCCCTGTACTTTTCTTTGCTTTGTTCTATCTTTTATGGTTCGTGTTCAAAGATCCTGTTGATGAGCCGAACGAGGAGGAGCTGGACAGAACTCCTTACGAGCCGGATGCCGGAGGACGAGCTGTGACCCATGATGAGTAGGGTCTAGTCCTAGTTATGGCCAGTGCGTCCGTGTCACGACGCTTTATCTTTTCCGCTTTTACGATTTGTATAACTTGTACACCTGTTAGGGCTCCTATTGTCGGGATGCCCTAAAACAGTGTTTTGTTTAACTCTGATTGCACTTACATATGTTTAATGTGGTCATGTTTTCTTATTCCTATTCTACATGAATATGTTTACTTAATAATTTAAGTTTTAATTCTGTCGTATTTTCATGTTAAGTTTAAGAATAAGAACATAATAATCAAGTTTATTTCCAAATAAAACACCGAGGCACAGCGAGGTGTCTCAATCGCGATTTCGACTATGCAGCTGTGATCAGGGCAACAAGTACATCAAGTATCGACCTTTGATATAACTGAGATAATGCCCAACTTCCTAACATGTCGAAACCTCGACATTGTCGACATTAATGTTCTTAGTCATTTTCCTTATTTCCTTCGTTGTTTCTTGCATCGATTATGGATTTCAAGTAAGATTAGGGTTTATGATTATGTCTGGATGTTGTATATGTGTTAGAACAAATTTCGGAGCATCGAGGAGCTCATGAGGAAGGAAGGCAGCAGCTGTGTGGTGTGGGTGAGGCACGCGTGGAGCTTGTAAAATCGTATCGGTTTAGCCAAGGTGGGGAGAAAGTAACCGACATCGTCAGAGAGGCAAGCATAGTGTATATATTATATGTGCTTGTGTGTAGGGTGCCCTAGGCCCTACTAGTATGTCAAATAATCGACAATGGCTAAACCCTATTTAAATAATATTTTAATGTTGGTTATGATTTAGTTTTGTCGGTTTATCAACTATAGACTTGAAACCCTAGGTTAGAGAAATTGTGTTGATTGGGGTTGATTAATATGCATGATGCTATGTGATTGGTTGTTACATGTTGATGTTGTGCTGTTTGGTATACTTGTTATGTTTTTATTATTATTATAATATGTTGCTGATGGTTGGTTGATGACTGGATGATTTTCTGACTGTATGGATGAGTTGAGAGTTAACACTGTGGTAATGCCTTGATATTGTGGCTTTGAGGGCGGGGATGTATGGGCATCCGTTGTGATACTGTGAATGTGTAAGAAGGTTTCAGTGTTAATTGAAGGATGATTGTTGCATTGCATATTGTCAAGCAGCGAGCCGTATGACTGGGAGTCATACGAGGTTAGTTGTACCTGAGTGCGAGTACGGATTACGGAAGGGTCGGCTCACAATGATCATTAGGTAGGTCCTAATGTGTCGTGTACCCTATTATAGCCTAGTTTTCACGACTTTACCCTGAGTATCCCCTGCCTTAAAAACAGATGTCTTTAAGCTTGTGCAAGTATACACAAATCATAGCAAGTAGTATAGAAGTAAGTCAGATATCGTTCCCACGAGGGTTATAATGCTATAGCAAAATTCCAATTTAGACATATGCTCTAGCAGTTAGGTTGGTAACAAAATTTGGTTGTGTGTGTGCAAAATAAATGTAAATTAAGCTGGAGAAAGTTAAAGCTTTAGAAACGAAATTTAAAAGAGTTGAGTTGTCAAATATGGGAAAATAGCTCTAGGTATGCTCTGTCATAAATCCTGCTTAGCCTCTATTATGCTCTGCCTATGCTCCAGTATTTAACTCTAGGAAGTAAAAATGTGTTTTCCAACACTTAAGGGTTAGGTTCATTAACTGTCTTCTATTCCTAGATTCAGATTAATTACACCATCCTCTTAATAGGCATGTTCCAGTTAGTTTAGGGACTTGAATAACCATTCCTAGTCTATTCAACACCAAATAATTTTCCAATTATTGGTTTAATCCCTATCCTTTATCTCTTTCCACTTTACTTAATTCTTCCAAACCAAGTAAGCTTGATATTCAATTAAGTTGATCAATCTTAACTAAACAACATCCCACGCATGATAAAGGAAAATGCAGAACATAACATTGCATAAAAACAACTAAGCATTCATTACAATAGCATACCTAAAGCTCAAGAAGTTTAGCTCTATTGAGCTTACAAAAATTAAAATAATAAAATAAGTAGAAGTTCATTACAATGGGGAAAAAAATAAAAAGGGCAGTAGCTGGAGGTTGAAGATGATACTCGGCGCTGCTCTCTAGGTCAGGAACAGGAAGTGTGTGTCATCCAAAGTGTAATAAAAGCTCCTTGCTTTAGGGTTACCATTTTGGTTAAATACCCCATTTCTCTTTCATCCATTTTGGGCCAACAAATAACATTATTAAATTCAACCCTGGCCCATTTCCAAAAATGCAGGAGAGCTGATCCCTAGGCTCATGGGCTCCACATTTTCAGAGGTACCAACGCATGTGAAGAGAGAGAAAAGGTGTCCACGTCAGCTTTGTCTTCTAGTGAAGAGCCACTGCAGTTTGGCTATTGTTGCGACAGTCAAAAGCTCCAAACTCTATGCTTCAATCATGCTCCAGCACCTCTCTGCTTAAGCATGTAGAAAAATATGAGATAATGATGAAGCACAGTAAGAGCAAATAACTGGCATTCGCATGTTTCAGCACCAATATTTACAAACTTAGCAAAATATTCACATAAGATCAACTTAAACTTAGAAGGCAACAATAGTTCAAGGTATAAAGGTAATGAATAACTCTTCTTTCAAAGAGTTATCACACCCCCAAACTTGAACCATTGCTTGTCCTCAAGTAATCCAAGAAAACATGGCATTAGAAAATTCTGTCCCTTGTATGGCATACATGGCTCACCCAGATTATTCATTCTATCAAGACACAAAATTCTACACTTGAAATCATAACAAAACACTCTTCCTATCTTGCACACTTCAACAATTATCACAAAACTGATCTAAATTCAGATTAACATATGTTGCAGCAAAGCCACTCAGAACAGTTGGTTCTGTTTCTCACCCTCTCATCAGAATTTCACTCTCAACACAAACATACATCTCTGATTTAAGCTTGATAAGGTTCTATCACAATCAAAACAGAACAGAATAGCACACAGCAAGAGGTCTTTTATGGTTGTAAGGGGCCTTAGGACAGGTGAGGTTAAAAATTTCTGGATAAGTAGCTAATATCAAGGTAGAGCAAAAGGATGCTTTTCAAATCAGCTTTACATTCCAAGTATTCCTACAATCCAAACCTTTGGTCCTTATGATTCATTGCTTTCCCCACTAAGACCCACACTTTATTATTTTTGCTGAGAACAAAGAACAGATTATTATTATACTTTCAGGTTTTTTTCATTATTCTTTGTTCTCATTTTTCAACATTTTTGTTTTATATATTTATAGGGGGAAATGCAGCTTCACATTTCATATTTGTGAGTTCCTTGTCTCTTTGCTGCTTTCCCCTTTTTAATTTTTCTTTAACAGCTTTGCTGCACAGTTGCTGCAGCACAGCACCCCCAAACTTAAGTAGGTGCTTGTCCTCAAGCCACCCCCAAACTTATCTCAGAGCATAGCTACAAAAAGCATCCTTAAGCTCTACCTATTCAGGTTTTCTTTGTTTTTCCAATTAAGGGCTTGTAATGTGCTAGTTATCACAAGAAAGGGCTAAGGATCAAAGGGACAACACTATGGACATTCAGAGTGAGAAGGTTGGCTGTTAAGCTCTAGCTAAAATAAAAACAAAGCAAGAAAATGCCTTAACCATAAAGTGTGTGCAATCATATATGTTCAGATAAACAGAAACAAATCAAGCCTTACAGAAAAGGCATGAATGTGAAGCATATGTGCAGTGCAGTTTTGTCACTCAAGCTCACATTTATCTGTTAACGCTGCAGCATGCGTGTCCTCTTAGCTAAACCAGTGTTGCAGCAAAGTTAATAGTGTACAATTAATTTAGAGCATTAAGTTATTTATCAAGTGTTTTATTCAGAGTCCTGATTGAACACAACGAAAAGGCTAGAGGCCACTTCCATTTAGTCATTAATCTCATGGAATCAACAGAGTGGGGCACATGCAAGCCAAACATCAGACAAAATTTAAAAATAACTATGGCCCTAGTGGCCCTACAAACAGTCAGATATAAAAAGTCCTAATGACCACTACTAGCAAAAAAAATTAAAAACACAGTTCTGGTAATGAGGTGGAAGGCTCAGAATGCATCCTGTTGGGGGGTACTACAGCAAGTTGCAGCAATCCTCTATGGCTCTGTTTCAAGCCTGAGGTGCTCTGACACGTGCGCTCTTCCTGGTACCCCCACTCTTGGTGGAAGGTACCTTGCTGGTTGTTTCTCCAGCGACTTGCACTTCATCATCTTCTCCATTCTCATCCTCTTCTTCTCCATCATCCTTCTCTTTGTCTTCCTCTTCTTCATCTGCTTCAGCCTCATCTTCCACACTGCTTCCCTCTGCTTCAGCTTCTTCTTCAACTTGCTCTGCTACAGCAGCCCCTCCTTTTTAGTCTGCTGAACTGCAACCTTTTCTTGCTTAATCTTGGCTGCAGCAGTTGGTACAGCAGCCTTGAGTTTCTTGGCAAGAGGGATTTCATCCTCCTCTTCTTCCTCTGCTTCAGCATACTCGGCAACAATTTTCATTAAAATACTCCCCCTTCCAGCAGTGGTCTTGAATTTCTTTGCTGGCTTGAGGGTTTGAGGGGTAGTCTTTGCTATAATAGGGGCAGAGGAGGGAACTTTTTCTGGTGCTGCAGCACTGGGTCTTTTGGCACTCACCTGGTCTTGCTGGGAGCTTTGAGGAGTTGACTTTTTCTTCTTGGGCTCAGAGGCCATAATCACATTTTGCTGCTGGGATGGAGCATTGCCCATCCACTCCTTGTCAGAGGAAGAGCTATTGGCAGGGGTAGTGTTGATGTTGATCTCAGGGTTCTCAGAGGCAGGGTTTGGTGTAGCTTTTTCAGGTGGGACTTGGTCATCTTCTTGCACTGGTGGCAGAATTTCTCTTGGGAACTGGGGAATGGGAGTCTCTAGCTTCCAGCTGTTGAGTTTCATAGTTTTTTTCTCCCACTGGTATTTGACAAAGCAGAACTCCCAGAAAACGTTTTCTCGCTGCACTTGTTGCTGCAGCATGTCTGTCAGTTGGTCTATCTTCTGCTCTAGCGTCCTAGAGCGATCATGCTGCTCTGGGGTGCTTGCTCTAGGGGGTTTGCTGGTGCTTGCATCAGTCTTGTCTGAATTGGAATACATCCTCAGGATGCAATTCATATCAATAGGGCCAGAGTTTTTCTCTAGCCCCTCTCCAGGATTGTGCTCCACTCCTTGCTCTAAGCGAAGTTCAGTAATCAGGCAGGGGAAAATCAAGTTACCTTTCTTCTTCATTGTCCAAGTGGATATTTGATCTTTGATCATCTCCCCCACGTTGATCTTTTTCTTCTTCACGATACAATGTAGAAGGACCAATCGTTCCTTCTCCATTATTTCCAGATGTGAGGTAAGGGAGAGAGAGTGGCTGAGGAAATGATACCAAACCTTCACTAGAGGCTGCAACATGGGTCTGGGGAGCTTTATTTGACCCTCTGGCTGCTGGATCCACTCGGCTCCAGCAATAGCTAAATCTTTTTTGATTTACTGCGGCCTGACGGTTGTCACTTTCTCCAGTATCTCTTGGTATTCATCCTCCACATCCTCCAGCCCCAATTGCATAATGATTGTTGCAGCAGAGAATGAGACTTTCCCACCCCTGATTACTACAAAGGTTTGGGCTTCTGACCTAATGTTGGCGTAGAATTCCCTAACCAACTGGGTATAGTAACCCTCTGGATGTTCAGCAAAAGTCTTCCAGTTGAGGGCCTCAATGATCTCTACCAGCTCAGGCAGAATCCCCCAGTTTACACCTTTTCCGAACTTAAGTCCCTTCTCTGGATGCAAGTTGCGTCCTAGGGTTTCAGTTTCAATTTTTTCGCGAGCTTCAGCAGTGGTCCAAGAGGTGGTTTGTTCTTTTTCTGTAGCAGAAGTGGGTGTGGGAGTCTTGGTTGCATGGTGTTTAACACGGCCTCCCTTTTTGGTGGTCGTGGTGGTGTGGTTGGGTGAGGTTAAGAAAAGATTTGGGGTGGTTAGGGTTTCGCGAGCAAAGAAAAAGGAGAGTTTCAGAAGTGAGTGTAGTGGGAGAGTGGAGAGGGGGAGGGCTATTTAATGTGTCAGGGTAGTGTGTGGGTTGGTTAATTATGGAGGTGAGGCGTGGGAAATGAGCCAATAAAGTGGGAGAGAGATTGGGGTTGTACTATTGAGTGGTTTATTTTGGGAGCTCGTGATCTTCTCTCTCCGCATTCCACTAATTAATTCAAATTCAAAATTTTCAAAGACTGACCACAATAGACAAAAATGCACTGGCCCCCACCTTGTACTTGCCTCAGGTATTGGTCCTTATCCACAAATGGCATCCATTGCACTTAGATTTTGGGAGCATGATGTAGCATTGCCCAACAACAAACCAGTTCGTTTCCTTATGCTGCTGCATGAACTCACTTTTTTCCTCCTTCACTTCCTAATTATTCACTTCTTGGCCTTGTAATTTTCAAACACAATTAAACATTAATTGAATTTATTGATGGGCTGCCTCCCATGAGCGCTTGGTTTATATGGTCCTTAGCCTGACCATGTTGCAGCATCATTCAGTGTCATCAAGAGTTATGGTAACTTTCATTCAGTCTAAAGGTTCACCAAAATAGTGCTTGATTCTTTGTCCATTAACCTTGAATTCTTTGCCACTCTCTGTATCTAGCAAATCCACAGCTCCATGTGGATAGACTTTCATAATTTTGAATGGGCCAGACCATCTTGATTTGAGCTTGTCTGGGAAGAGCTTCAGCCTTGAATTAAACAACAGGACTTGTTCTCCTTCATGGAATGATCTGTGATGGATCATTTTGTCATGCCAAACTTTGGTTTTTGCTTTGTAAGCTTCAGCATTTTCATTGGAAAACAGCCTGTATTCTTCCAGTTCATTAAGTTGCAGCATACGAGCTGCTCTAGCAGACTGAAGATCAAAGTTCAATTTTTTAACTGCCCAAAAAGCTTTGTGTTGTAATTCCGGGGGCAAATGACAAGCCTTCCCATACACCAGTTTATATGGGGACATTCCCAGGGGGGTCTTGAATGCAGTTCTGTATGCCCACATGGCCTCATCCAGATGTGTGGACCAATCCTTCCTTATGGGATTAACCATCTTTTCCAAGATTCTTTTGATTTTCCTGTTAAACAAGTCAGCCTGCCGATTAGTTTGGGGATGGTAGGCAGTGGCTACTTTGTGCTTAACTCCATATTTTGCAGGTAGTTTGGAAAATACTTGATTGCAAAAATGGGTTCCTTCTTCACTTATGATAGCTTTAGGGGTGCCAAATCTAGAAGGAAAAAAATACTTTTTTGTAAGAACTTTGTCACCACCCTAGCATCATTTTTTATTGTAGCCACAGCCTCCACTTATTTAGACATATAATCAACAACCACTAGAATATAGAGGTTGCCATTTCATTTTTATTTGACAGATTTCCTACCCTTTGGCACCTTTCACAGTGTTTTACAAATTCATGTGCATCTTTAAATAAAGTAGGCCAGAATAAACCTGATTGGAGAACCTTGGCAGCAGTTCTCATGCCACCAAAGTGTCCTCCATATGCTGAAGCATGGCACTTGGTCAGTATATCCTGGAACTCTTCATCTGCGGCACACCTTCTATTCAAATTGTCTGGTCACATCTTGCAGAGGTATGGGTCATCCCAGACATATTGTTTTGCTTGATGAAAGAATCTTCTCTTTTGCTGAGAGTTCATGTCTGGGGGGACCACACCACTAGCCAAAAAGTTCACCAGGTCAGCATACCTTGGTGCTGCAGCATCTTGTATTGCTAGCAGTTGTTCATCAGGGAAGAATTCATCAATGGCCATTTCCCTTGATGCTGCAGCATCCTCTGGTAACCTTGAGAGATGATCTGCTACTTGGTTCTCCACTCTCTTCTTGTCTCTGATCTCTAAATCAAATTATTGCAACAGCAACACCCACCTTGTGAGCTTTGGTTTAACATCCTTCTTGTCAATAAGATATTTGATGGCTGAGTAGTCAGTATATACTACAACTTTTGTACCAACAAGATAGGATCTAAACTTTTCAAAGGCAAAGACCACAACTAGCAGCTTCTTTTCAGTGGTGGTATAATTGACTTGAGCATCAATCAGTGATTTACTAGCATAGTAAACATGATGAAACACCATGTTGTATCTTTTGTCCCAAGACTGCTCCTACTGCAAAATCACTTGTATCACACATAAGCTCACAAGGTTTTTCCCAATCAGGTGGAACTATGATAGGTGCAGTGATGAGAGCATATTTCATAAGCTCAAATGCTTTCAGACATTCAGCTGTGAATTCAAAAGTCCTATCATGGTCAACAAGGCTATGATGAAGGATCATGCCAGGATTCTTTAGCAAATGCTTAACAAGGCTATCGTTCACAAGACTGGTTCAAAGGACAATGTCTCTTCAGTTCACAAGTTCTGCCTCTGTAACCTTGTTACTGAAACAGCCGTCAATCTACCCAATCTTCTGTTCAGAAGATTCAGAACCTATGTGCTGAACAAAGAGAAAAGCACAGCTATTCCCTACTGTCATCTTCTATCCAAGATTCTAAAGTCTCACCAGATATATAGTATACTGGAAGTTGGAACTCCAGAAGAGCAAGCTCTGTATCTGAAGACCCATGGAATGTCCCCTGCCATCTTTGGAAGGGTGAATCTGGTCATGATGCACCTTGACAGAGTTATCCAGATAGAGACTGCTAGAAACGAAGAGCTACTGAAAGTGAAAGAAGAGCAGATGGAGCTGAATGAAGTTGAGGCTCAAGCCATTCAGAAGAAACCAGCTGGACAACGTGCCAAATCAACTCGTCTAGCTGCTACTATGAAGCCCTTTGCTGGGGCAGTCATCAGGGAACCAAGGGCTGATGAACCCCAAGTAGCTCAAAAAAAGAAAAGAGCAAGAAGGATCATTCTATCTCACAATGAGGAAGATGATGAAGATGATCATGATGGGAGAACTCAAATTCTTCCTTGGACTTCAAGTGAAACAAACAATGGACAAGATGTACATTCATCAAACCAAGTACACAAAGGATCTCTTAAAGAAGTTCAAGATGGATGATTGCAAACCAATGAATATGCCAATGCATCATACGTCCATTCTGAACAAAGATTATAAAGATAAAAAAGGTAGACCAAAAGGTATACATAGGTATGATTGGATCTCTCCTATATCTTACTGCATCTAGACCTGACATTATGTTTAGTGCATGTTTATGTGCTCGTTTTCAATTCGATCCTAGAGAATCTCACTTATCAGAAGTAAAAAGAATATTTAGATATTTGAAAGGTACTACTAATCTGGGTTTTTGCTTTAAGAAAAATTATGATTACAGATTAGTTGGTTTTTTGTGATGCTGACTATGCTGGAGATCACATAGAAAGGAAAAGCACCAGTGGAGGATGTCACACCATAGACTTATCAACTGCTGAAGCTGAGTACATATCTGCTGTGAGCTACTGCTCACAACTTCTTTAGATCAAACATCAATTGGAGGATTACAACGTGTTTGTAAGTAGTATTCCACTTATGTGTGATAATACTGCGGGAAACAATTTATCTAAGAATCCAATTTTGCATTCAAGAGCTAAGCACATAGGCAAAAAGGTGTGTTTGATATTCAATTTGTCGATACTGACCATCAATGGACAGATATCTTTACTAAACCTCTAGCCGAGGACAGATTTATCTTTACAAGAAAGCATCTTAACATGGATTGTATTGATTGAAATGACGTCCAGTATAGGTCGGCTAATGTATGTTAAGTGCTCGTCCATTGCAAAGGTAATCCAATAACCTTATGCATGTTGTTATCTGTCTCGTCTATGTTATTCTGTTATTATTTGCATTTATTACATTGAATCTTTGTCTAAAGACATATATATTTCACATTTTCTCTCAGCTCAGTCAGTTTTTCCATCATTTGTATGAAACCGCTTTTTACAGTTTCAATAAACCTGCGTCGTGTCATCATTTAATTCATGTCCCCTCACCTATTTTTCTTTTATTAAATCTTTATTTTCAAAAGAAAACCTCTTCACTTTCGTTTTTAAGTTTTCCCCCTCCCTATTTGAAAAAACTCTTCACTTTCTCTGAAATCCCTCTCTAAAACTCTTTTGCGAAAGAAACCTTTTTCCTTCTCTCTCAAAACTCTCATCAATGGCCTCCTCTGCAAACGCCATGTTCAACGATGATACCCTGGAACTTGGGTTGGAGCATCACTTCGACCTCAACATTCTAAAGGAATACAATGTCGATGTAAGCAGATACATCAAAGCTGCCGGCTCGGAAGGTTACTTTTCTGAATTTGTTTGTGTTTCCAGACCTGATTAGAGCTTTCTAGAGAAACCCTACTGTAACCGCCACTGAGGTGAAAGCATTGGTCCTCAATACTGAAGTGATTGCATCTGAAGCTACAATCTCAACTATTGTTAATTGCCCCCAAACAGGTCTAACCCTAAGTGATAAATGGGAAGAAGATTTGGGTGGTTCTAAGGTAATGTTGGACATTCTGATGAGACCAGATATTCAAAGGAACCTTGTGTGGAAATCTGCTAGGATGAAGGATAAAGCTAGGGTTCTTCATCAGATACTCAACAAGGCTATTCTTCACAAGACTGGGTCAAAGGACAACATCTCTTAGACCCACAAGTTCTATCTCTGCCATCTCCTCATCGAGGCCCCTATCAACCTGCCCAACCTCTTCTTCAACAAGTTCAGAAACTATGTTGTGAACAGGGAGAAAAATATTGCCATACCCTATTGTATTCTTCTCTTCAGGGTACTCATCTCTCAACACATTTATGCTATGTTGGCAAATGGAGATCATGAGGAACAAGCTACCTACCTCAAGTCTCATGGCATGTCCCCTGCTCCTTTTGTCAGAATGAATCTGGTGATGATGAAGCTTGATCTAGTCACGCAAGTTCATCTAGCCAAGAAGGAAGAGCTGCTGAAAGTCAAGGCTGAGAAAATTGAGTTAAATGAAGCCGAGCTCAAGCCATGCAGCTCAGGTTAGCTAGACGACCTGCTCAATAAGCTCGTCCATCAGGGACAAGAAGGTCGTCTACTGGGATAGTGATCAGAGATGAACCAAGGGTTGATGAGCCCTAAGCTACACCGAAGAAGAAGAGATTGAGGAAAGTTATCCTCTCTCACAATGAAGATAACGATGACAACCAACCTATTGGAGTGGCTCTGAAGAAGCAGGAGCAGGCTTCAACATTTGTTGTTTCCACCAGAGCAAGGCAACCGCCCAGAAAACCCAAGGTTGTCAAACCTTCTGCTGAGGTAATTCCACCTACTCACACTGATGTGGAAAATGTTGTTGCTACAGTAGTTAGGACAGTTAATATTCCTGTCACACCATCATCACCACCACCAAATTAACACACAACTCTCACTCAAGAACAACCTAACTCACCCCAACCACAAGTAGAACACTCACCAATCCAAACTTCTCCACCTAGACCACAATTCCCTTCTATCATACAGAATCTAATCCCTAGTTTAATCAACCAGATGATGGTTTTATCTGTGGAGCCCCTTTTCCCAAAACTACTGAAAGTCCAATTCCCGTACCTGACTTCAACTCTCTCTATAATGGCCAACCTGAAAATTGGGCCAAAATGAAAAGAAAATGGAGAATCCTTTACCACACTTTCCCTCCTACACCTGGAGCAAGACCATTCTATCCCCTTCCCGAATATGAATATGAGCCCAAACCTACCTATTGTCCCTGGCATATTCCTATTCCATATGAAGGTGATGGTCCCCTTCCTTCAACACTTTTTAAAAAACATTGACCACTTCTCACTCACTACCCCAGAAGAAGTTCCCTCCTAAGAAAATCTACCCAAACCTTATCCGGATGGAACTCTTTACCCCCCCCCCCCCCCAACCCCAACACACAGATGGCGTTGATAGGGATATTATTCTTGACTGGAGGACTGTTCCCTCAAAAAGAGAAAACAAGGATGTTGAGTATAGAAGGTCCAAAACCTATGGATACAGAAGATTCATTCCCTGTCGTGATGTCAAATGGAAGCAATTTGTGCATCCAAGCACATATGGCAAGCTAACTGACTATGGAGACTTTTTTATGTATGGTCATCTCCAAGCAGAGTTCTCAATGCCAAGATTCTATAGAGCTGCCAACTTTGTGCCTCCTACCTGGTTGGACCACAACACTAAGACCAAAATTGGCATGGTCCCTCCAAGAATTTGCACACATCTACCAGTGATAGACATGAACAAAGACAAGGATGGCAAATTCATATTTCTAAATATGACTATCCTCTTCCTAACAAGATCAATTTCAACCTCTATCAATCAGATGTTAATGATTAAGAGATTATGGAACTCTACTCTATGATGACAACCAAATGGAAGGTTGCCTTGGAATGATCTTTTTGGTTGAATTTAAAACATATATGGCGCAAAACACTTCTTAGAACAAAAATAAGCTTGAGTTCAGAATTGTAACATAGTTAAAGGTGAAGAAATAAAGAAGAAAATGGATGAGAAAGGAATGATGTAGGCGCCACAAACAAGGATGTTTGATAAGCCAAATGATGTTCGCCACAAGAATCTTGGATTCTTGATAAGAACTTAGCTTGGTTCAACCAAGAACCTAGGAGAACAATGTCTCACAAATATGGATTCAATCCAAATTCAACTTCCAAGTTATCCCATTACATGTTAGGGGCGACATATACATAGGAGTGGGCAGCCAACCTTTGGCTTCCAAAAACAAACCATAACCCCTAAATAATTAGCCTAATCATGACTCACTAAAACAACACTTAACTAGCCACCAACTAATTATTACCTCTCTCTATAATTATGTAGCAGCCACACTTATTTCTCATATTAAAAGTGTAACTCCTACACAATTAACAAAACAATAAAAAGCTAATAACTTATAGGAGTTACTATTGGCATGCAAACCAAAGATTCCTCCCCCCTAAGCTACTAAAATACTCGTGTAAAACAAGGGTTTAAGTGGACTTGACCCATTTGCAACACTTAGCAATTTGGATCCACTCATTACACTTATTGAATTTAAAAGACAACAACTATTTGGGCCTTCTCTTCATGGTGCACACCCCTTCTTCATGGATCCTCTATTTGGATGAGGCAAGTTACTAACTTGGGCTCCATGTCTTCTTGAATTTGTACTTGGGCTTGCTTCCATTAAAAGAATCACCATTTGAGATAGAGCTTGTCGGGCCTTCTTGATTCTAGCTCTTGTCGTGGGCCCACCAAGTCCTTGAATTGCTTCTTGATCCATGGTTTTTATTGGGCTCAGATCATCCTTGTTGCAAACTTGACTTGCTCCCCTTGGCTCATATCACTCTGTCTGTCTAGAGGAAGAGAAATTTGAGAATGAAGCATGAGGTTACTGGGAGAGTCATATCAGGATCTGTTCAAAGATAACATCCTCATCTGGGTGGTTTGCAGAAGAAAAGGAGTAAACTCCAGTGGTTCGAGGAGTTTATGGTTTTTCTGAGGTAAGGTTCTTTATACACAAGGGCACTCTTGGTATCCTTGTAAGAAGCCCTATTGTCTATGAAGATGACATTCATCCGGTGGAACCTGAGCCAGAGCCTTCAGTACATGAAGATGAAGCTCATTCTGAGCATAGCAGAAGCAGCTGAGCAAGCCGAGCCAGAGAACCAAGCAGAGCATGTTGGTGATTCTGAGGAAGTTCAACAAGAAACTGAAAGACAAGCTTCACGGCCTATTCCTCTTTGTCATTCATCTAGAAGCCCCTCAGCAATTCTTGGCTCTGAGCACAATCCCTAGCAAAGGCCAATTGGACATAATTGCTGAAAGCTTCAGAACTGCAATCACACCAGAGGTTTAAGAACTTATAGCCAAGCAGGTTGAAGAACAAGTTGAAAGAGGCATTCAAAGAGAAATACAACCCACTGCTACCCTACTACAACAAATGTTTCAGATGTGGAGTGCTATGGGACTTAAGCCAAGTCAAGACCCTCCTCCTCCACCTCCCCCTCCATATTCTAAAACCTTTTCCTTTCGTGTCTTTCTCTTTTCTTTTCTCTTAAAACTGACAATGATGGTCTATCCTTCTTTTTCCTTTTTGTCTGATGACAAAAAATGGGGAGAAATTGAGAGATGAATTAAATTTGGGAGAAATAGAGAGATAAATTATGTTTAATATATAATTGTCTACTCTGATACATGCATACTTGTTTTATATGTTTTAAGTATATGCTCTGATACAAGTTACATAACATATCTGTTAAGCATTAGAACTTGTCATACTGCCTACTTGATTGATTGATATTAGACTTGTTAAATGTTTGAATGATTTATCTTGGGGGAGCCTTTTGGCCCTCTTAGGCTTTGTTCAATCAAATTTAATGAGTTTTTGTCATCAACAAAAAGGGGAGATTGTTGGAACCAAAGTGGTTATGATTAATAATCTCTGGAAATTTTCATGGTATCAAAAAAATTAAATTTGTATGGCAAAGTTAAGCTTATGATCTAACTCGTCTACTCTATGTGCAGGACTGATCTTGTATTGCGGGACGAATATACTAGTCAAGAGCACTTTTGAATTAAAGTCCAAAAGCATCGCTAGTCCACTCTAAGTTCTCTAGACGAGCCGCTAAGTCTATCGGATGAAAGAACTAGTCCAATACCTAGCAAGTCCAAAGACTTGTAGACTACCGATAAAAGATAGACGATCCGCTAAGTAGACTACCCGGTAAAAGATAACTGAATCAACACTAGTCTACCTAGTAAAAAATTTGACGATCTAGTAATGGACTACTCGATTGTTATGTTCAAAGTTAAAAATACACGTCCAAAGACGTACTGCTTTTGAACTCGTCTAGTCAGAAACTCTATTTTAAATGATTGATTATTAAATGTATATGCCTTTAAATGCTTTCTTTATCTTGGTTGTTTTAAATGTTTATTCTAATATTCCTTGGTAAGAGAAATATAGTACTATCGATTACACAAATGTCTTTGTACTCTGACACAAGCTATTGTAAAGTTGACTGAGTACAAAGAAGGAAAGACAAAAGGCTATTTTCGAGAACAAAGAAGTGACAGTAACACTTTGAGCATTTCTGATAATCAAGAGCTCTTTTCGCAGAATAAATATCAAGTTATCAGACTCAACGAATCCTAGCATTAAATGCTATTTCTAAACGGATACATCTTGAATACCGTTGAAGAAACAAGAGAAGGAGCTGCACTTCATCTATAAATACTGAACGACCCCAGTGAAGAAAATAACGAAGCTCTAATGTTTCAAAGTGCAAAAACTCTATCAAAAACTCTTGTGAAATTATTCTTTATAATCACACATGATCTTAAACCTTCATATTCTCACACATAGTGAGTTCTTAGATCAAAATCTTTTTATCTCTTAAGTTAGAGAGCCTGAAGAGGCTTGACTGTAAAAGAATACTTAAGTGCCTGGAGAGGTGTTGAATACTTGAGAGTTTGTAAGCCTGAAGAGGCAAGTGTAAAGAATGCTTGTAAGCTATTGGATTATAGTGGAGAAAACCTTCAAGTAGAAAGAACTGGACATAGCTCTTGGTTGAAAGAGAGTGAACCAGGATAAATCCTCGTGTTGTGATTCTCTTATCCCTTATCTCCATTAAGCTGTTTTATTACTAACTGTGGGGATTTGATATGGAGTTTTATTAACTCTCTTTTAAAAGAAGTTTTTCTTGTGTGTATTTATTTCTTGGTTGCGAGCAGAACTGTTTTTAAAAGATGTTTGAAAAATCTGTTAAGAAACACAATTCAACCCCCCTTCTTGTGTTTCCCAGTGTCAACTTCAGTAACAACCCTTTTGCATGTAACAATAGTTCTACTTTATCTTGTTATATCTCACCGTTGCACAAAAGAGGAAGTTCGCACTACTCCAAGTCAGAATAGCATTTGTACCTACTCTGACCCGTGCATGCACTCTATTAAAGCATGTAAAGAAGTACATTCCTTGTACTATGAACCTCTCCAATGACCATAAACATTAAATGGAATATCAGAATGACTCTGTGGTGTTAAATAGATGAAAGAACAAAGCCTTGATCTAAGGAGAATGTCTCTCAACAGATTTATTGTTGGATGGCTATATAAAGAAGACAACGAAGGTGGCACTTGCAACTAGTTAACAATTGCTTATATTCGTCACAAGTTGTGCATTCAAAGCTCTTAAATTTTTTAATTCTTTCTTAAATACCTCTTGTTCAATAATTTGTATTTAATAAGAGAAGTTCTTTTCTATAGTCATACCAAATTTCATTAATGTTCACTCTTTGAGTGTTACTTAGTTGATTTGCAAAGTTGTAACTTGAAGCTTTTGCTTCACAAACTCGTTGACTCTGTAAGCCTGAAAAGGCTAGCATTAAAGAATACTTGTGTTTGAGCCTGGAGAGGCTAGGTGTGAAAGCAATACTCGTGGGAGTCTGAATAGGCTAGGCATGACAATAACACTTGTCTATAGCTGCGTAGTTATAGTGTAAAGCTTGGTGAAGTCAATGACTGGACGTAGCCAAAGGTTAAGGGGGAACCAGGATAAACCTCTCTGTGTGAATCTCGCTATCTAAGCTCTTTACTTCTGCATTGATTATTTATTAGTGCTAACTAAGGTTGAGTTTGTTAAACTTAAACACTTTTGTTTTCAGTTAGTGTAAAACCTCTTACACATCCAAGCGTCTCTTGTGCTTTTGAAAGCGTCTCCTGTAACACCTTCCTTGGGCACTACATTGTCTGTGACATTCTATAAGACTGAGTCTGAAAATACAAGTTTACTTTGTTTTTTCAACACCTAGTTTTTCTTTTTACTTAATTAAGACCAATAGAATGGATCAAGGTAAGAATTTTCCCCCTTTGAAAAACAGAGTTTGGATGAAATCGGAATACCTGATAAAACAATTTGTAAAATCCAATCTGTTTTTTTTTCTCAAGAGAGACAGTAAGCAAATAAAACATCTAACGTCATCAAATATATACATAGTATAGTCCAGAGTTCCTCAGAAGATAACAGTCATCAACATAGTCATAATAAAAGTGGCAGAAATACCAATGCCAATACTATAACAGAACTAAAAGAAATACATATACTAATATATTGGAGACGCAGCTCCTCAAAACTAGTTAAAAACAGATAGACTCATCAAGCTGGCCTACTCAAAACTATGACGAGGTGTTATCCTCATACAAAATAAACAACTAAGGAAGACACATCGTCATGCCGTGGGTACTCCCCCATACAATGGCCACTGTAGATGTGTCCAAGTAACCAGGCTATCCCCATCTCAAGCTGGACGTGATGATGCGATAGTGCTGCCATCGTCTTCACAGATCATAAAGGCAACACAGAAGCTAAACAACACAAGAAATGAGGTGAGATCCCTATTCATCATATAATATAAAGCAGATATGCAGTGATGCGACTCTCATTCATACAGATAGTATTAACATGCAATTATACCATTAACAGGTTAGTATAACAATAATAATTCACAATCACAATCACAGAGCAAAGATTCACCTAGATAGGAGACATCTAAGACTCGAGGAAGAATTATGATCCCTACACCATGGTGATTAAGAACATTCGGAAGGAGTGATTAGAGTAAATGTCTCACAACTGCCGATAATTGGCATCTTGTGCATTCAATAGTAACAGCCATATTTGTGGTACTAAGTTCAATAGTAACAGCCATATTGTGGTACTACAACTGATTATGAAACACTGAATAATCATGACTTGCTAGCGTCTAGTCGGTGATGACAGTATATTGCATGGAACGCCACAACCAAGAAGAATCACCAACTAGCCATTTGTGACCCTCCTTCCCTGACCATCCCCAAGACTATTTAAGATCGTCACTAGCACGTCCTCATGCGCACATGCATGTCGGCTCGACTTCCTATGCACAAAGGCCCTATGGAACATAGTATCAACTATGTATTTAGGCAATAATGCTGATGCGTTTAACTTTGTCTATCCATCAGATAAACCTCGTGATTCCGCAAGAATCAATTCAATGTGCTTTTCAGATGCTTGATGTACTCGGGTCCGAATCACCGGCTCCCTTTTCACCGAGCTAAAGTTCTCACACAATTGTTTCGTCTTTGTGTACAAGTATATTGAGGTTCTCATTTCCAAGTCTAACATATTATGGAAGTCAGACCAAAAGTCCAACAATCATTTTCTTTGCACTTTTCTACATTGAGCCCTTTTTGCTTGGCTTATAAGAAACAAAAAACGTCTTTGTTCCATTAAGTCTTATGGAGGTATGGATGATTAAACCATCCGTACTGTATGACATATGGTCTTTATTTACCACAAGTCATAATTAATTAAGTTCGCATCTTCCCTCTAAGTCACTTTGACTTAGGTTTTTACTTTTTTGTTTAAAACATAAGCCTTCGAGGCTAAATTCCTTTTTGTCAAAATCCAAAACCTTTTTACCAAAGACAACACAGTTTACTAAAGGTTTTAAAGGAGTACATGAGTACCAAATCATTCAAAAATAACCCCTTAGAGGAAATACTTCAAAGCTTACAAAAACAGTTTTTCCCATTTTTGCCTGATTTTGGCCTAAAGCCCAATATTTCAAAATTGTGATTCCTTTCATCAAAATCATCATTTTCCCACATCATAACAATCATTACAAGGTATTTAAAACACCAAAACAACTTCCCAATACAGATTGCATAAAAAGTCCCTAAGTTCGAAAATCGGGTGATTCATGTTTTCATGATTCTTTAACCCAAAGGCCTATGACTTATTTTAGAGTCTTAAGATACTTAGTTAAGCATCCAAAAACATTTTCTAACCCAAAAAAAACAAGGTGGCCAAAATTTAACCATAAGTCCATTCAAAAGCATACTAACTCTAGACAATCCCATTTTTATGTCCCTTAAAACATGATTATTGTTCCCTTAGGTCCTAAACTCGGATTAAGCCCATTTTAGAACCAATAAAACCATACAAAACAGCCCATAATGCCACTAAAACAGTTTTGAAAGGTTTTATTTCATTCATGGTTTCATTACTCTTTAAAACACTTAATAAAGCATATAATTCATGAGTTATTAACATTAATTGATCCTTATTCTCTTTTCTAAGCTTGGCCAAAACTTGGCAAGCATCAAGTGAAGGTTTCCACTTCAGCAAATCAAACTCACATCCACACACATAATTCAACATAACAACAATCAACATGAATCCATTTGAGTCCACAAGTTAGGACATAAAACTTCTCATCAAAAATCAAGGGAATCAATAAATTATTTTTCCTTCTTGAAAACGTTTTGTCAACCAACTAACCAAAACAAGTTTTTGCCTAAAATATTGATTCAAGACTTTGTTCTTTAACAAGAAAGATAGATGAAAAGATTGATTTCAGATATTCAGTATTCAAAAGTTATTCCTTAACAATTGCCTAAACATACATTCATCAATTAAAAGCAATTAAAAGAGTTAAGGGATAGAGAGAAATGCAAACCAAGATTTTATCCTGGTTCAGCTACCTCCTCTGGTAACCTACATCCAGTCCCCACTTCACAGTGAGTTTTGTCTACTAAAATCAAAATAATTACAAGACTCTTTACTAGCTTCAACTCCCAGGTTCCTTCTACTCAATTGACAGCTTTCAGTCAAAGCAATCTTGCAATTCCCAAGAGTCCCTTCTACTCTTGTCAAACCACCAAGAGTCCCTTCTACTCTTGATCTACACAGAGATAACACCTTCTCTCTAATCTTCCTTTTACAGTAAGAAGGGTTTTTATTCTGATTCTAAGAAATCAAATATTACAAATTGAAGCACTAGCAGAAATATTCAAGTATTCTCAATGAAAAGCTTTCTCATTGAATTTCGTGTTAATCTCAGTATTGAATGAATTGTTGTTCAGAAAGTGTTTTCCCATGCCTTTATATAGTAGTATATCAAAATAGATCCGTTGGGCACACTTCAGAAGTCAGTTGAGATCAAAACAAACTTTCATGAAAAAATTCAGTTATCAGTTAATCGATTGTGTAATCGATGTATTAAACAAAGATTCAATTTTTTATAACTGAATACATCGATTGCCAAATCGATTGTGTTCTTGGAAATTATTGATTTTGATTGATACATAGATGTGTTCATCGATTGTGTTCTTGAAAAACATAAGCATTCTCAGCCCAGAAGTCTTTATATCGATTGGTGAATCGATTGCATAATCATTTTCAAAAGTCTTTGCCTCTGTTTGGGCTTATGCATTGATGTACTAATCGATTATTCTATCATTTTCAAAAGTCTTTACTTCTATTCTGTGTATGCATCGATGTACTAATTGATTTGATGCATATTTACAACAAGTGTTAGCTTCTGCTTAGCCTTATGCATCGATGTATCAATCGATTGTATGCTTCTTTCAAAAAGTGTTAGCTTCTATTTCACCTTGTACATCGATTGTGCAATCGATTTACAGAACCTTGTTTTGCGTACTTATCAAGTCAGTCGCAATCAATTGATGTATACATTGATATATAGCATTTATACATTGATGTACACATAGGTTTTCATTAAAAGATGGTTAATTAACTGAAAGTACATCGATGTACACATAGATATACAGAACTTTCAATTAATTATTTTTCATTCTTAGTTTATTTTATTTTATGAAAACCTTTTTGATTTGTTTTTAAGAGAGCTATTTCACAAATGGAAACTTAAAAATTTCTTTACATCAAAATCTAATTTTGCTTGAGATGCCTTGTGATTCAACTTTGAGATTCTTCATCTTCAAGCATTCCTTCAAGATCCTTCTTCTTCTCCTTTGATCCTTTGCATCCTTTTCCTTGCACTAATGATATCTTGTACAAACATTAAGACTTGGCAAGTAGTTAGTGAATCAAAGTGTAATTCAAGTTAGTTTGGTCATTAATGAAAACACAATAGGGTCATTATCCACATCCCTCTATGAGGTCACGGTTTTGAGGGATCAAAACCTAGCAAGACAAAAATTCATTCAACAAAAGTTATCTACATGAATCTAGTTATGAATAAGAAGGAAGAATCAAGGTAGTATCCTTACTTGAAATGAAGAAAATGATGATTCAAAGGTTTGAAGCTCTTAGGTTATAATACCCATTTTTGCTAGAGAGCTCCAAATTCAAAAGGGTGTGAAATAACTTGTGTTCAAATGGTTGAGGGGAGTGTAGATATGGTGTTAGTTTCTCAAATAAGTGGTAATAAGGATGAAGTTATGGAGATGACTAGAAAAGACCAACTTGCTCTAAAATGAAAATAGTGAGAAGACATAGGCCTAAATGATGTAGAGGAGTGTGAATATGGTGTTGATTTTTCAAAAAAATGAAAGGATGAGGGAGCTATTGTGTTGGGCCGAAATTACCATGGATGAGGAAGAAGAGAAGCTCTTGGAAGAAGATGAAGTCAGATAAGAAAATGACAATGTGAAAGAGTGTGTGTGTGTAAGGTGTGAACCGTGTAATGAGTGAAAGAAAATGAGTGAATAGTGTGTGGTGTGTGTTTAGCCGTGTAGGTGAGTAAATGAGTGGAGGGAAATGTTTGTTATTTTAGCTATTATCCTTAGGGAGTAATCATGATTCAATGATAGGGAGAAAAAATACTCTAGACTTTTGTATAAAGTGTGACAACTTGTCCCATCAGGGCATCATTGACACTAAGTCTTGCACTTCCCAATGTTCTACTTCCTCTACTGCTCTGCCCCCAATTCCAAATTTAAACTTGGCGGACCCGAAATAATAATATTATTACCAGCTCCGCCTAAAAAATAATTCAGATATACTCAAACAATTATTTTTATTATTCATTTTCCTCAGACATATCGGCTCAAGAAATTCACAATTTACAGTATAAATTCATACCGATGTCAAAACACAGTCTGGTTCTTATCTTAGTTTTTAATTCGAATTCTATTTAATTCTCAGGTATAAGCAGTAAACATTATTTATAATTGTTAAATTGTATTTCTCAAACAATTTAATCACAGAATTAATTAATAAACAGATAAAGCATTTTTCGAGGTGTTACATCTCCTCTCAATTGTTTGTGAAAAGATAATTGTTTTGAAAAGTTTAAGTAAAACACAATTCAACCACATTCTCATGTATTAATCTGTTGATTTCACCTAATAGCTGTGAATACCCAATTTTGTCCGGATGCTCTCTTTCTTTCATTTTATTGATTAAAATCTAATTAAAAAATAACATGTGAAAAAAAGAAGAAAAGTGAAAAAAAATAAAATTAGTCCATCATCTAGCCCCCTTCATCTTAGGCCTAACAGCTAACCTTTTTGGTAGTAAGCCCAATAGCTAATACATTTGATTTCTTTTATCAACAAAAAATATATATATATATATCTGCCTTGTATCCTCTTTGTTTCTAACGTACAATATACGTCATCTCTCCCCATTCCCCAACATACAAAATCTCTTATTTTGATCTTTCTCCTTCAGTTTTAATCTTTAACCAACATGCTCCCAAGCATTTCTTGATCATAACAATGAAGTAACACTTAGATGGGGGTCAATGTAATTGTCAAAACACTTTCCTCTCAAGATCAGACTCCATTTTAGGTTAATTCTCAGAGCTTGTGCCTAGATCAGAGGAAGAATAAACATTAATGGAAATTGAAAGGGACAAGAGCATGGCAGCCTCTGCAATACTCAAGCTCATATGGTCCCAATGTCAATGAGAAGAGTTCATCTTCCTTTATAAATACAGAACAGAAATAACACAGAGGGGAGGGAAAAAACGAAAATCTGTAACAAAAACAAAAAAAATCATTGAGAGTCACCTTTTTCCCTTCATCTTTCTGGTTCTTTCCAGCCACATACCCAGGGACGGACCCAGGTGTATGGGGTTGGGGGCAGATGCCCCCACCAACTTTTTTTTTTCTTTTATTAACTCTTAAATAATTTTTCTTTTGCCCCAATAAAAAAAAGTTGTTGCCCCATTAATCTATAAGTCTATTATACATAATACTCAAAAAAAATATTACTCTCGTTATCCTACAACACTACTCTAAAGAACACTTCTATTTTTTCACTACAACTTCAATTATAAGTTTATTAATTAGAATTAGTAAAATAGATTAAGTGAGAAAGATGGTAGAAAAAAATAGTCCGGAAAGTACCATCATTGCTACATTATACAACAATTTATCCATTTATATATTTATTTATAAAAAAAATTATAGTATATGATCTTGCCCCCACTAATCAAAATTTCTGGGTCCGTCCCTGCACATACCCACCATTTTCTTCATTCCCAAATTCATCCTCTTTTCACATTTGAACCACCATTCCATCCCAATCAAAACAAAAAAAAAAAAGATCAAAACACGTGCAAAAAAAAAAACATATAAGAATTTTAGTTCTGTGCTCCACCACGATCTTCACCACATCTCCAGCCTTTGCCTCTGCCTCTCCGTCATAGTCGCAGACCACCAGTCATCGTCGCACTGTTCGCCCAGCCTCAGTTCCGCTCTCTTCTTCAACCACCCATCACTGACCACCACTAAACAGATCTGCCACGTCTCAACCCACCGACCACCACTGAAACAACTTTGCCCAAAGCCGTCCAGCTGTCGTACGAACCACATCCCTCTGACCCACCACAGCCGAGCCATCATCCCTGCCCGTGTCTCACCATACCCGTCGACGTCCAACCACCATGTGTTCGCCGCCGTTCAGCTTCCTCCGTCACGACGCCCGCCAATCTCTTTGGTCCTCTGTCACGTTTGTAACAGTGAAGCTAGAAGCTTCCTTCTAGTTTGTTTCTTTTGTTTTTATTATTTGTCCATCACTCCATGGTTATGATGGTTTGTTTACTTTATTGGGCTTGTGTTTGTTGCATGCGGCCCAAACATATTTTTGTTTTTGTTCTGTGTTGTCCATTTGCTATTATGTTAGAATGTTGGGCCAAGACATAAAATAAAAGGTAATCTATCTCAAAAAAAAAAACTAAAACTACAAAAAAAACTAAACTGTTTCTTTTAAATGACCAAAAAAAAAAAAATTCTGAACTTAAGTCTTAAAATAAAGGAAAAATTATAAAAAATGAAAAAAAAAAAATTTAAGGATTTTCAGTTCCTTGTTTCTTAATGAAAAATCTTTTCAAAATCAAATCTTTTTTTCTAAAATTAAAATCAACCAACAAATCAAACTTTTTTTTATTAAGAACTACATGGCTTTGAGTTTCCAATCGCACCAGGGAATATGTAGGAGCAGAATCAATCATTCTGTCAAACCGAAATTAAATTTTTCCTTATTTTATAATCTCTTTTATTTTTTAATAACTAATTAAAACGTTTGAACTTGTGTTATTTAGGAATGCTCTATGGACTCGGGTGTCATGTTCAATCCATATTAGATTTGAGGTTGTCCTGTTGACTTTTGTGTCATGCTCATCCTCATTTAGGTTTTATCAACAACAAATTTTAAAATACAAACCCGATAAAGAAATAAAAAATATTCAAAAATAAATTTTTATTTTTGAATAGCTAATTAAAACATTTGAACTTGTGATATTTAGGGATGTCCTATAGACTCGTATGTCATGTTCAATCCCTTAGATTTAAGGTTTCCATACTCGTAACCGACTCCCGAACTCAAATCTCTACCTTTGTTTTAAAGACCAGTTTCCTTAGGTAAATGGGTTTTCCAAGATTTTCTCAATGAAAAATTTTGGTGACAACTCCTTTGTTTTTATCTTTTTTTCCCGTCGCCCGGATGGGACGGTCGAGACAATAGACATGGTACCATACAAGATTTATTTATCAACTTAAATAGAAATGACTCAATAAAAAGACCAACATAGGAGGTAAAGAAGAAGTGAGAGAAAGATATGGGAGTTGCATTGTTTGGTAAGGCAGAAAAGTGAGAGATGAGAGAAAATTATGTGAGACAGAAAGGAAAAAAAAAAAAACCTCTCCTACTTTGATGAGAAAACATGAGAGAGCGGAGGAGACTTGAAATGACATATTTACCATTTTGTTTTGGATTGTGTACATATGTTATTCAGGGCAAATATATTTTTACAAGTAAACTCAATTTTTCTTTCTCTTTTACTTCTTTCATACTTCTTTCGACCTAAACAACCTATGAATATACTCGTTTTATAGTCATTTTCTCACCTCTCTTATTTATTTCCACATTACTTTTTTTCTCATCCAACAAAGGCTTAGGTATTTATTTGGGTTTTTTTTTTTTAATGAAACATAGGTGCAAGTCAAGGACAGATCTACTTTGACATTACTGAAGTGTTTAATGATTCCCCCCTAAAAAAATAAATGGTGCTCTCATTGTCCTATAACCCTACTTTACATAACATTGTTTTTATTGCATATCTAATAGTATGTTTAATTCTGAAGCTAGCTTTGATTTAGCTAGTGGTAAGTGTAACGGTTGAAAAGAATTCGTCTTCAATGAATTTTGTGAAGAATCAAACGAGAAATAAATTGTTTAACACTTGTTCAGTCAATTATATAGTTTGTGAGAGATATTGTCACTTAATTATAATTAGAAATTTAGTGATTGTAAATTATTTTTTTGTGAAATGTGAAAATTATTTTTATAATCTCTAATTTTTGACATGATAATAATAATGTCATTATTTTATCGTTTATATATTTATACAGTTTTTAACAAAAAGAGAATGCTAATGGGTGCCCTTGAAAAATTGGTTAAAGAATTAAAAGAAAAAATTTTCATTGGAAAGTGATGTATTTAATATTTTAAAAAATTAAATACTTAGTGTTCCAAGAAAAATTTGTTTTATATGAAATTCTGTATTGGATTGGGATTTTAAAAGATTTTAGAAAACTTTTTTATGATAAAAAAGTCTAGTAGTATTAAATCAAGACTTTTAATTAATCTAAATAAGTATGTTGGTATTCAATCAAGATTATCAAAATTTTTTAAAGAGGGTGTTCAAATCTTGTGGTATTCAATCAAGACTTTTTACGAGTAATAAAAGGTCTTGTGGTACTTTCCCAATTTCGATGGATTGTTTTCTAAGGCGGATTTTGTGGGACTTTGGGTGACTTTTTAGTGATTTTTTAGTAACAAAAAGTCTCAACTCAACACATCAGATTTCTTAGGATTCTCAATCCTTATTTCCCTTCACCTTATGCCTTCACCCCTCTCTCCCATTCCTCACTCCTCCTTCCCTCCATCTCTCTCCTTTCTCCCCCTCTCCCTCCCTCCCTCCATCCCCCTCTCTCTCCCCTACGGATGCCGTTTGTAACACCCTGTTTTTCCTATGCTTTCTATAGTAGTATAAACATATTTGTATGGTCTTTGCCCTGAAGATCTGGAGGCATTATTTGTATGGAGGCATTAAGACGTTGGTTGGAGTTTTTGAAGGACTACGACTTTCAACTACAGTACCACCCTGGGAAGGCGAATGTAGTGGCTGATGCACTGAGCAGAAAGTCAATACACGTGTCAGTAATGATGGTTAAAGAGCAGGGATTGTTGGAACAATTCCGAGATCTAAGTTTATCAGTTGAGACATTTCCGGGAAGGATGTGTCTGAATAGGATCACTGTTTCGAACGGATTGATGGAACAAATAAAAGAAAAACAAGTGAGTGATCAGTATCTACAGGAAGAAAGAGACTTAGTACGACAAGGAGCACTGTCAGAGTTCAGAGAAAGAACGGATGGAATTTTGAGGTTCGGTGAAAGAATCTGTATACCAGATGACGCCGAGCTTAGGAAGTTGATTTTGGAGGAGGCTCACAGGAGTAAGCTGAGTTTACACCCAGGAGCCACGAAGATGTATCAAGACCTCAAAAAGTTATACTGGTGGTATGGAATGAAAAGGTACGTAATGGAATACATCGCTTCTTGTCTGATATGTCGGAAGGCTAAGATTGAACACCAGAGGCCAGTAGGAATGTTAAAATCATTGGACATCCTAGAATGGAAGTGGGACGGAATTTCGATGGACTTTGTGACCAGTTTACCAAGGACTCGGAAAGGACATGAGGCTATATGGGTAATTGTGGATCGACTGACCAAGTCAGCTCACTTTTTACCTATCAACATGAAGTACCCGATAAAAAGGTTGACTCAGTTGTACATTGACGAGATTGTCAGGTTGCACGGTATAACCTCGAGTATCATTTCGGATCGTGATCCGAGGTTTACGTCAGAATTTTGGAAAGGACTACAAAACTCTTTGGGAACAAAACTCAAATTTAGTTCTGCGTATCATCCACAAACTGACGGACAGTCAGAGAGGACAATCCAATCACTCGAAGATTTTCTAAGAGCGTGCGTGATGGAAGACACTAGGAGCTGGGACGAGTTTTTACCATTGATAGAATTCACCTACAACAACATTTTTCATTCAAGTATAGGAATGGCACACTATGAAGCCTTGTGTGGTCGACGATGTCGAACGCCTTTGTGTTGGTACCAGGATGGTGAGAGTCTGCTGTTAGGACCAGAGATCGTACAACAAACGACAGAGAAGGTGAAGATGATCCAGGAGAAAATGAGGACTGCTCAAAGTAGATAGAAGAGTTATGCTGACAAGAGACGACGACCTCTTGACTTTGAGGAAGGCGAGCATGTGTTCTTGAGAGTCACGCCAACGACTGGGATTGGCAGAGTGATAAAATCCAGAAAGCTTACTCCCAAATTCATTGGACCCTACCAAATTCTTCGTCGCATAGGTCCAGTAGCTTACAAAATATCTTTACCTCCTTTTCTTTCCAACATCCATGATGTTTTCCACGTCTCTCAGTTGAGAAAGTATATTCCTGATCCATCACATGTTATTAAACCTGATAAAGTACAATTAAAAGAAAACCTGTCTTTTGAGACTTCGCCGGTACGAATCGCGGATAAGATTATGAAGCAGCTCAGAGGTAAACGAATTCCTTTAGTCAAAGTCATCTGGAACGAGACAACCGGAGAAGCTACATGGGAGGTTGAGGACAAGATGAAATTGCAATACCCTGAGTTATTTCAAGGTGCGTAATTTCGAGGACGAAATTCTTTTTAGAGGGATAGTATTGTAACACCCTGTTTTTCCTATGCTTTCTGTAGTAGTATAAAACATATTTAAATGTGTTTATTTTTATATTAAACTCAGAGGATGACTTTAATTAAACTAAAATCATTTTCTTATGTTGTTATATCATATGAAGTCACGGTAAAATTTTCGGTTGAAAATTCAGACGGAAGCCGGTCTGCGTTTTCACTACCGGTACAAGTTTACTGTGCAGAAAACCTAATTTTGACCCGTGAATGGGACGGTTAGTGTTTTTATCATGTTTCCTTCAACTTTGGTTATTTTGAAAATTTTCGTTCAAAAATAAAATAAAATATTTTATTCGGGCAAAAATGTCCGAAATTTACGATCGGAAATGCAACCGTGTATGAAATGGAGCAGATTAGGGAGCACAAAAGAAGTGAAGTGACTTGATGGGATGTGATGGACATGGGTTATGACACACTCCAACAGTGTAATCATCACATTTTTCAAATTATATCATATTATATTCTAAAAACCCATTTTTCTCTCTCTTCTCAAACCAAACAAGGCACAAGATCAAAACTTGCTCTCCAAGCTCATTCCTCTCTCCTCAATTTCGTGCCTCTCTCTCCCTCTATAAATACCCATTTCATTTCTTCACTTCATCACTTTCTTACTTCTTCCTTTCTCTTCTAACTTCAAACATTTAAAGCTTTCATTTTTACTTGTCTTTTTACTTCAAGTTCTTCATCAAAGTTCTTCCTAACACTAAGGGTAATACTCTCATGTAAATATTTTTACAAGTTTCTCATTTTATTTCATAGTTTACTTTATGTGTCCTTTATGTGCTTTAAACTTTCAAAATCTCTCTAAAATGCTAGAAAATTCCTTTTGAGTTGAAACCAAATTCTATAGTCTTCTATTTACTTGTATTTTAACATACTAAGATTTTGTGTAAAACAAAAATATCTAACTCCCTTTTTCCTATGATGGCCGAATCTACCCCTTAATGGCCTAGGAAGTTTTGTTTCAACTTTTGTTAAATGATCATGTGTTTTGAGCTTCTAGATACTTCTTGATCTTAAAGTCTATAATGTTGGAAGGTTTGATAGCTTGTTGTCCTATGATGGCCAAACCATGTGGTTTTGAGGCTTAGGATGCTTGTTTCAACTTTTCAACTATGATCATGGGTTTAGAACTCTTAATACATTGTGATGCCTATGAGTTTTCATCAAACAAAGAACTTTCCCTCATCATCCCATGATGGCCGAACCTAGTAGGTTGTGGACCTAGGATGTTTTGTTTTCATTTTTCCAATATGATCATGGACTTGAGCTCCATAAGATATTTGGATGCTAAGTCTAAGATATTGGAAAGTTTAAATATTTCTAGCCTATTTATCCTATGATGGTTGTGAACCTAGGATGTTTTGTTTTCAGTTTTCCAATATGATCATGGACTTCAGCTCCATAATACATTTGGGTGCTAAGTCTAAGAGATTGGAAAGTTTAAATATTTCTAGCCTTTTTATCCTATGATGGTTGTGAACTTGGGATGTTTTGTTTTCATTTTTCCAAAATGATCATCGACTTGAGCTCCATAAGATATTTGGATGCTAAGTCTAAGAGATTGGAAAGTTTAAAGGTTTTTAGCCTACAAATCATATGAAGGTCGAACCTAGAAGGTTGTGGACCTAGGATGCTTGTTTTCATTTTCCAAAATGATCATGGGTTTTGAGCTCCTTAATACAAATGGATGCGAGACCTAAGAGATTGGAAAGTTTATAGAATTCTAACCTATTTTAATGGCCTTGGCCGAATACCCTAAGTCTATGACTTAGTGGGATTTTGATTCAACTTTGTTAAATGATCATTGTTTATGAACTCCTAACACTTAAGGATCATAAATCCATAAGTTGTATAATTTTCGGGGATTTATAACCCTAAGAACTAGTCTTGGCCGAACCTACACCTTGTGGTTTAGTGTTCTTGATTGATTTTAACTTGTGATTTTGTGTTCATAACCTTAGACTTCTATCGCGGAGAAAGTGAAAACATTCGTGGTATACCTTTTCAAGCGTCTAATCTCCTTACTTTCACGGAAGGTAAGAGGGGATTGCCTAGGGATATTCAATGACTATATGCATGTGTGTATGCATTTACTTGAATAATTTGAATATTATTATGATATGGAGTCAATACTTGGATGACTTGTTTACTTGAACTATTGTGATTATAACTTGAAGTTGATTACTACTCGCTTTAAAGTATTGTGAGTTATATATATGCGATGAACTGTCATTAACTGTGATATCATTGTTTGAGGATATATTACTGTTGATTGAAGTTTGAGAAGCCGGACTTGAGTCTGTGCCCAATGGTTATAAGGATTAAAAGCCTTAATAAGCCTTGATTAGAACTTTGAAAGTATTGGTTTCATTTATAAAAGTTCCTTGTTTAAAGTGCTTATTTCAAAAGAATAAGATTCTTGTTTTGGAAAAGAAAGTTGAAGTGATTTTAAGTCAATAGAAACTATCTTTTTATGATCCAAAGTTTGTACGAGAGAAAACCTTTTTCGAACTATGTGTTTTATGAAGGAAAAACCCCTTTGAAAATATTTGACTTTATTCCATCAAGGATTTCAAAAATAAACGTATTTCCTAAATGTTTTATAAAAGAGTTTATAAAGTAAAAAGATTTTCTCCTAAATGATTTAGAAACGTTCCGATTACTTGAATAAGTGACCGAGGTTTTGTTTTGGATTTTGATTTTCACTGAGTGAAAAGTAAGCACATGTGAAAGAGAATCTAGTTCGCGAGACGTCGCCTCTAGTATTCAGTGAAGTTGACACAGGCAAACACAAGAAGGGGGGGTTGAATTGTGTTTGTTAATATTTTTCGAAAACAACCTTTTCAAGAATAGTTTTCTCACACAAAGATAAAGAGGCAGAATAAAGCACACAGAAAAACAATCTTTTGAAAGAATAACAAATTCAAGTTCAAATCCCCACAGTTAGTATAAACACGTAAAACCAACGAGATAAGGGATTAGAAGATTCACACAAGATGTTTTATCCTGGTTCACTCTCTTCCAACCAAGAGCTACGTCCAGTCCCTTCTACTTGAAGGATTTCTCCACTATTTTCCAAATAGATTACAGCAAGTATTCAACACCTCTCCAGGCTCACAAGTATTTCTTTCTTACCAAGCCTCTTCAGGCTCTACCTCTAATAAGGAGTTTTTGATTTCGTTGATATTCTAACTCACTATGTGTGAGAATATGAAAGTTTAAGATCAGATGAATATTATAGAAATATTCAAACTATGATATTACAGACTTTTACTTTTTGAATGAATAAGAGAATATTTGCTCGCAAGAGATTTCTTGAGCTTTCTTTGTATGCGCAAAAGTTGTTTCTTCAAAAGCCTTAGTCTTCTATTTATAGGGTCCTTGATCTTCTCTTCAGAATCATCAACGGTTGTTTTTGAATTTTCCGTTTAGTGATAGAATCAACCAAGTAAATATCCGTTGTGACTCAGCTTGCTCGTGGCCTTTGTACTATGTGACAAAATTCTTGCATGTAATGGCACACCTCTGAGCAAATGCAACTTGAAAAACAGTCTTGCCTTCCTTGTACAAGTTCCAGCTATTTCAGCGTAAAAGGTGACAGGGTACACAACGTTTTGCATTGTACTATTCTGCTTTTTGCAATTCCTTTATTTGTACTATGTCTCTCTCATTGAAACAAGACAATAAAAGCCGTTAATAGAAAATGAGAAGGACCATTATAAATATAGAAATGAATATCAATCATATGAAATAAATTTGCTTTGGTTCAGATTGATATAAATGCTCAAAAATCTTCGTCCAGCAAATGCAATAGTAAAAGCAAGGTAAGTAAGAAGAGTTTTAAGGCTCCGTCCACTGACGTGGCAACCAAAACTTCGTCTATATAAAACAACGGTCTTGCCAGTACTTGAGACATTTAAAATCTCCATCCAGTGACGTGGCATTGGAAAACTAATGTTATTAATGGAGAAAAGCTCACGTCTATATCAAAAGAATTTCTCCGTCTACTAAAAACATTTAAGCGCTCGTCTACTGACGTGGCACTTGAGTCTAAAGGAGATCCTTGATAGAGTGGACTCGACCACTCTGGGAAACTTTCAATACAGAATATATGGACGCGGATTGCAAAGAAGATAGACTTAATTTATAAAAACAGAGATCCTTCAAGACTGAAGGCACTTGTTAGATTAAAGCTAACACTTTGCTACACCCAAATTACTTTGGTTCCAACAATCTCCCCCTTTTTTATGATGACAAAAACTAATTAAATTTATTTTTGCAAAGTCTAAGAGAGCTTACAAGGCTCCCCCTAAGACAAAGCAGTCATCAGATAAAAGCAGTTAAGGCATAATAAGCTAAGTCTTATAGGTTAACAGATCAAGATAGCAGCTTATTAAACATTTGGGATTCAAAGCAGTATCGAAGCATAAACATAAAGTCAAGGCATAGTATCAGCAAGATGAATATACACTTATGCATATGCAGACAACTATGTACTTTTAAAAAAAATCTCTGTATTATAAAATTTAATCTTTCCTTTCTCCCCCTATTTTGTCATCAGACAAAAAGGTAAAAAGGGAGTGGACCATCATTGTCAGCAAACAACAAAAAGATAAAACAGAGAAGGAAAAAGTTTTTAGGTAGAAGGAGGTGGTGGAGGAGGAGGTTGGTTAGGATGTGGATTTTGATTCCTCTGAAATTCCAAGATCAGAGCCAGCATCTGATTCATCACTGCATTTTTAGGGGCCAGAGAATCTTGAACTTGCTTCTGCACCCTTTCTTCAATCTGTTGAGTCATCTGTTCAGTCTTTTCCTCAACTATCTTGCCAACCTTATCATCAACAATTTTCCCAATGATATCTTCAAGATTGGGTGGCAAGGAAAGTTGTCTTGAGCTCTCAGTAGTGTCAAAGACAGTGTCTTGAGCTTGGGCTGGTGGATTAACCATAGCAAGAGCTAATGGTTGAGAAGAAGTCTTTGCAGACTCAGCACCTTGCTTAGAGACACCAATCTCAGCAGACTGCTCAGCTTGTGCAGATGGAGGTTCAACAACTGAAGTAGGTTGAGAAGACAGTTGTGCATCAAATTCAGGGCCTTCTACAATCAACTCTTCAGCTATATGATCAGAGGATGATGTTGCTGGAGATGCAGTGGCAGCTTTAACAGATTTCTGAGGTACATCCTTTGCCCAGTGGATAGGAGTAATTTCCTCCACATCCCTACTGGTAATAGGAAGTGCCCACAGATCTTTGTAGATCATGTGCCTTACTTTGGATAGTCCACACTTTCCTCTGAACTTGGGAATTTCTTGCTTCTCTTCCTGAGTCAAGCCAGAAGAAGAAGCATCCCTGGTGCAGTGGATGATATGGGACAACCAGAAGTCTGCAGCTTTCATTTCTCCAATATTCTTCACATCCTCCATATACAGATAGAAGTCGAGCTGGGAGTGATCAAAGGTTTCCTGAGACAAATCCAGCATGGCAGAATGAGCTTCAGGCATGACTCCCTTATTTCTTCTGAACCTCATATCTTTGTCCTTGTTGAGGTCTATCATGCCAAGCCTTGGACAGATAGGGTAGGGAGCAATGCCTACACGTGTTTCCTTATTATGTCTCAGCCATGTGATAGGAACCCAACGTGCAGCTCTTTCAATTTGGAAGTAGCTGAACTCCCACTTCAGAATATTATAGATCAGTTGATCTGCGAAGGGGTCTGAGGCACTTCCATAAATGCTGGGATGCTCAAATTTCAGCCATTTTGTGTTTGCATCCAAAATAATTGAAACGTGCGCAGATGATCTAGCTCTCTTCTGAGGTAAAGAGGGCAGTCTGTTCCTTTTAGGATCAGTTTCCCATACAGGAATGATGTGCCTTGCTACTCCTTCAGTGTGAGGAATCAACGGTGGGGTTTTTTGTAGGTTGGGGTAGATTTTTCTTTGGGGGAAACGGTTGAGGGGTAGATGGGTGAGGAGAGGGCCATGGTGGTTGTTCATCTTAGATGGAAAGGGACTTTTAGGGGGCTGAGAGTTTGGGTATTTGGTGGTCTAGGGGTATTCCTCATATGGTTCATAATCATAATCAGGATGGGAGTACCACCTTGTTAGAGGAATTTCAAGGTTAATTTCAGGGTCAGGTTGGTGAGTATGGAACAGAATTTTCCAATTTCTCTTGACCTGAGCCCAATTCTCACTTATTGGCAAAGATAGTGGATGAGGGTATAATTGGTGGAAAGAGTTTTCTTAGAGGTTTAGGAAAGGGGGCACCTCGGCAAATTCCATCATCCTTTTGATGAAACCAAGGATCCGAGTCAGGAATTATGGGTGGAAAGATGGTTTTGAGTGGTGAAGGTTGGGATATGGTTAATTGATTTGGGCTAGTTTGTGGTGAAGATGGAGTTGAGGTTTGGTCAGATTGGTCTTTTTATGGTAAGGGTTGGGGTGTGGGTAAGGTAGGTCTATACACATTATCAAAAAATCCTACTCCCGGAGTAGGGGCATCATCACTCACAGTATTAGAAGGAACTTCAGAAGAGGTGTTTACCTCAGAGGCTGCAAAGGTTCTTGCTTTCCTTGCAGGTTGCCTCCTCTTGGTAGGCACAGCAGCATCAGCAGCAGCATCAACAACAGCTGCTTTCCTCTTTAAAACTGTTCCCAGAGGAACATTGTCATCTTCATCATCCTCATCTTGAGGCAGTACCAGCTTTCTTGCTCTCTTGGGAGCAGGTCGAGGAACAGGTTGAGGAGCCTCAGCCCTAGGCTCATTAATAACAACGCCTCTGGTAGGCCTTTTGGGAATAGGCTTCCTGACTGCCATAGTTTTCCTTTTAGTTCCTCTCTGGAGATCTAGAGTAGCTGCATTGTTGGCCTCAACGGATTCTTCTTTAATCTTCATTTTCTCCTCATGTTTTGACATCTCAACTTGTTTGTACGTGTCAAGATGCATACTGCTTAGGTTGCTCTTTCCAAAATGGCAGCTTGCATCCCCTTCGAACGAAGGATTTTCTCTTGTTCTTCTATAGGCTTTGCACTTATGTAATCATACAAGCCTTGCTGCTTGAAAATTTTTGACAGAAGATGAGAGAAGGTGATGTGAGAGGCGGTTTCCCTGTGTGTAATGGCATCCTTGAAGCGATGAAACAGGATCCATGGCAGGTTTATTTTTGTCTCATAGATCATGTTGCAGAGACAAAACTTGTGAAGGGCATAAAGGTTGTCCTTAGACCCTGCCTTATGAAGCACCGTCTTGTTCAGAATCTGATGAAGAATCCTGATATGATCCTTCATTTCAGATGACTTCCAAGAGTGAGTCCTCACTGTATCTTCTCGCATTAGTGTAACCGAGATAGTCTCTATACCACCAAGATCTTCTTCCCAGTTTTCTGTAATAATCAAATCCTCTTGAGCACAGACGATTGCATCAGAAATGGTCTTCTCAGAAATAGTTATCTTCTTGCCTTGAACAAACCCTACTACCTCAGTGTCAGTAATCTATGGTTTCCTCCAGAAATCCCTTACTAAGTCCGGATAAATCGAGACCTTTTCCAAAAACAAACCGTCCCAACCAGCAGCGTTGATGTACTTGCTTACATCCAAGTTATACTCACTCAGAATTTCAAAATTAAAATGATGTTCCGCAGCGATACTTATGATGTCAGTAACATAGGCAGGCTCGGGAGTTGAGGTTGAAGCCATTGTTGAGTTCTTGAGTACAAGTTTAGGTTTGAAGAAAAGAGAGTTCGAAAACTTTCAGAGAGAAGTTATCAAAGATGAAGAGTAGCGAAAGGTTTTTCAGAGGGAAAGGAGTTACCTTTAAAGAGTTTTCGAATACCAACAGTTTTCAAGGAAAATTCAAAAAGAAAAGAATGATTAGACAAGACTTTAGTGAAAAAACGACGTTGGTATATTGGGACCGTAAAAAGTTACGATGGGATTGATGGAAGTAGCTGACTCAGCAAGGAAATGATTAAAATTAAACGTTTTAAGATAACTAAGTTTAGATATATAAAGAAGCAAATTTTTCAAAAAAAATATGTAAGATCGGGTCCACAAAAGATTGAGGGTGGACGCATAAAAACATATGTAGTGGATGCGGCACACCAACAGTAGTGGACGCGTAGACTACACGTGCTCTGGATGCCAAAACCAGTGGACGCACAGATAAAACATGCAATCAATACATATACCAAATTAAACCACATACAACATGTTAAGGTGTTTTCTGATAAAAATAAATCTGTCCTCAGCAAGAGGTTTAGTAAAGATATCTGCCCATTGATGGTCAGTATCTACAAATTGAACATCAAAAACACCTTTTTGCACATAGTCTCTGATAAAATGATGTTTGATTTCTATATGCTTAGCCCTAGAATGAAGAATTGGATTCTTAGACAGATTAATTGCAGCAGTATTATCACACATTAGTGGAATACTACTTACAAACACATTGTAGTCCTCCAATTGGTGTTTAATCCAGAGGAGTTGTGAGCAGCAGTTTGCAACTGATATATATTCTGCTTCAGCAGTTGATAGAGCAATGGTACTCTGCCTTTTGCTTGACCATGATACTAGATTAGCTCCAATGAAGTAACATCCCCCACTGGTGCTTTTTCTTTCAATTCTATCTCCAGCATAGTCAGCATCACAAAATCCAACTAATATGTAATCTTCATCTTTCTTAAAGCACAGACCAAGATTAGTAGTACCTTTTAAATATCTAAAAATTCTTTTAACTGCTGATAAATGAGATTCTCTAGGATCAGATTGAAATCGAGCACATAAGGAAACACTGAACATTATATCAGGCCTAGAAGCAGTTAGATATAAGAGAGATCCAATCATACCTCTGTATACCTTCTGATCTACCTTTTTCTCTTTATCATCTTTGTTCAGTATGGACGTGGGATGCATAGGTGTGTTCATAGGTTTGCAATCATCCATCTTAAACTTTTTGAGAAGTTCCTTTGTATACTTAGTTTGATGGATGTACACCCCGTCCATAGATTGTTTGACTTGAAGTCCAAGGAAGAATTTGAGTTCTCCCATCATGCTCATTTCAAACTCTTTCTGCATAAGCTTTGAGAATTCTTTGCACAGAGATTCATTAGTAGCACCAAATATAATATCATCTACATAGATCTGTACTACTATGAAATTGGAATAAATTTATTTTCTAAACAAGGTTGTATCAACCTTTCCTCTGACAAAGACATTATCCATTAGAAAAGAACTTAGCCTATCATACCAAGCTCTTGGGGCTTGTTTTAGGCTGTATAAAGCTTTCTTAAGCTTGTATACATGTTCAGGTTGGGTTTCACTCTCAAAACCCGGAGGTTGCATAACATAAACTTCTTCATTGATAAAACCATTTAAAAAAGCACTTTTTACATCCATTTGAAAAAGCATAATATTATGATGTGCAGCAAATGAGAGTAAAATTCTGATTGCTTCCAATCTTGCAACAAGTGCAAAGGTTTCAGTATAGTCTATACCTTCTTCTTGAGAATAACCTTGTGCAACCAATCTTGCTTTATTTCTTATAACCTTACCATTTTCGTCAAGCTTGTTTCTGTAAACCCATTTTGTTCCTATAACAGATTTATCCTTAGGTAGGGTTACCAGAGTCCAAACTTCACTCCTCTCAAACTGATTTAGCTCTTCTTGCATTGCTAAAATCCAACCATTGTCCAGCAGAGCCTCGTCTACAGTCTTTGGTTCCAATTCAGAGACCAATGCAGAGTCTTCTTGCTCTCTGAAGGTTGATCTGGTTCTCAGCTTATCACTTGGATTTCCAATTATTTGTTCCGGTGGATGATAATTCTGGAAATGCCAAGTTCTCTGAGTATTGTCTTGTTGAGAGGTGGATGTTTCAGGTTGATGAGAAGTGTCTTCAACTTGATCATCAGTTTTAACTTCTTTTGTTTCTCCTGAGATGTTTAAGTCAAGATCTGCAAAACTTTCATCTAGCTCTGATAATTTCTTATCAGGCTGTTTGTCATCAAATCTAACATGTATAGATTCTTCTACTGTTAAAGTTCTTGAGTTATACACTCTAAATCCTTTTGAGGTTTCAGAAAATCCTAGTAGAATTCCATTGTCTACTTTTGCATCAAACTTACCAAGTTGATCTTTTGTATTTAAAATATAACATTTACATCCAAAAGGATGAAAATAAGATATGTTGGGTTTTCTGCCTTTCCACAATTCATAGGGAGTCTTACTCAGAATAGGTCAAATGTATATTCTATTCTGAATGTAGCAGGCAGTGTTCACAGCTTCAGCCCAGAAGTGCTTAGGGACAGAATTGTCATTGAGTATAGTCCTAGCCATCTCTTGAAGAGATCTGTTCTTTCTCTCTACCACACCATTTTGATGTGGTGTTCTTGGTATTGAGAAGTTGTGTTGAATTCCATTTTCTTCACAAAACTCATTGAATAGCTCATTGACAAATTCTCCCCCATGGTCACTTCTGATTGAAGCTATACACATGCCTTTTTCATTCTGTACACGTTTGCAGAATACATAAAAGACCTTGAAGGACTCATCCTTGTGAGCAAGGAACATAACCCATGTCCATCTAGTATAGTCATCTACAATGACTATACCATATTTCTTACCACTGATAGAAGCAGTCCTTGTTGGACCAAAAAGATCAAGGTGTTCTAGTGGTCTCTTGGTACTAACAATATTCTTAGGTTCAAAAGAACCTTTGACTTGTTTTCCCTTCTGACATGCATCACAGAGAGCATCAGATTTGAACTTAAGGTTTGGTAATCCTCTCACGAGGTTATGCTTATTTAGCTTTGAGATTAATCTCAAGCTTGCATGACCTAGCCTTTTATGCCAAATCCAACGTTCATCTTCAATGGACACTAAACATGAGACACTTTGATTTGAGAGGTCCTCCAAGTCAATTTTGTATAAGTTGTTTTGCCTCTTAGCAGTGAATAAGATTGATCCATCATTTTTCTTGACATAACACATGTTCTTATTAAAAGAAACATCATATCCACTGTCACATAATTGACTTATGCTCAGTAGATTATGTTTTAAACCATTCACTAAAAGAACATTATCAATGGAGGGAAAAGGATGTTTACCGATTTTACCTATACCAGTGATCTTTCCTTTCTGATTTCCTCCAAATGTCACCCAGCCACCATCCTTATGTTTAAGGTCTTGGAACATATACTTTTCTCCCGTCATGTGACGTGAGCATCCACTGTCCAAGTACCAGGATGTTTATTTCTTTCCTGTTGTTAAGCAGATCTGCAACAGGTATTATCTTGTCCTTAGGTACCCAAACTGACTTGGGTCCTTTCATGTTAGTTTTCTTTGGACGAGAATATTTGGCATGCCTGTTATGTATGCATCTAGATGTAGAGTGCCCACTTTTTCCACACACTTTACAAAAAGTGTTGGACGGGCCTGATTTGGTTTTCGCATACCTAGCTGGAGCTTTTGAAGCTCTTTGCTGCATAGGTGGTTTTGACTTAATGTAAGATGCCTCATGCTTCTTATTGTCATAACCAAGGCCAGATTTATCAAAGGGTGACCTAGAATACCTTAGGATAAGACTGAGCTTATCTGAGCCTCCTACAAATTTTGACAGAGAGTCTGTCAAGTATTCTACATCTTGTTTTAGTTTTGCAACTTCACAAGAATTGTCAGGCTCACATTCAGATTTGTCAGTTAGACTGACATTCTCTGATTTCAGCTTATCATTTTCTTGAAACAAACTTTATTTTTCCATGCAGACTCTATCATATTCTTTGGTTAATTTTGCAAACTTCTTTTTAAGACTTTTGTATTCATGAGACAATATGGATGAGTCATGCAGTAATTCATCAAAGGCATTTTTGAGAATTGAAGGTTCAGAATCTGTTACCTCATCATCATCAGTGTGCTCATTTTCTGATGATGTGTCAGCCATGAGGCAAATGTTTGCCTCTTCCTCTGCTTCCTCTTCCTCATCTGATGAGGATAAGTCCAAGTCCTCCCATGTAGCCATTAAGCCCTTCTTTTTCTTGAAGAACTTCTTCTTCTCTTTTAGGTCAGGACAGTCAGCTTTGAAATGGCCTGGCTTTTTGCATTCAAAGCACAGAGATGGACCTTTTTCTTTGGAGTCTGATTTCTCCTTAGAAAATTTCTTGTTGAATGACTTTCTCTTGAAATTACCTTTTCTTCTCCACATATGTTGTATCTTTCTGGAGATGAAAGATAGTTCATCTTCATCTGATCCTTCATCACTGTCTGAAGGTTCAGCATCATCTGAAGACTCAGCAGCTTTGAGGACTTTTGAAGAACTTGCTTTCTTTGCCTTTAAAGCAATGGACTTTCCCTTTCTGGAATTGTCTTCCTCATTTAGTTCAAGCTCATGAACTTTTAATGATCCTAGAAGTTCTTCCAGAGAGAGAGCATTCAGATTCTTAGCTTCTTGAATAGCAGTGACCTTCGGTCTCCACTGCTTGGAGAGACTTCTCAGAATCTTTCTGATATGATCTCTGTTCTCATATATTTTTCCCAGAGATCTGAGACTGTTTGTTATTGTTTGAAATCTTCCAAACATCTGATCTATAGACTCATGAACAGTCATCTTGAAGAGTTCATACTGGTGAACCAGCGTGCTTATCTTAGACTCCTTCACTTGTGATGAGCCTTCATGAGCGAGAGCCAGTGTATCCCAGATTTCCTTTGCTGTGTTGCAGCTGTGAACCTTATCATGTTCTGATCTGGTAATAGCACACATCAAGTAATGTTTGGCTTTGAGATTTAGTTGATGTTTGGCTTTTTGATCAACACTCCATTCTGATCTAGCCAACACTGCTTGATTTTCACCTGTTGGCTCAGAATAGCCATTCTCTATCAGTTCCCAGATATCTAAGTTCTGCGCATCTAGGAATGCCATCATTCTCTTCTTCCAATAGTCATAATCAGTTCCATCAAAGAGTGGAGGTCTGTTGATAGCTTGTCCTTCTGCATCCATGGTGGTAGGATCGTACTTCCTCAGCACTTGTTGGATGCTCAACCCTTTCGAGGCTGAGCTCTGATACCAACTGAAGTTGACACAGGCAAACACAAGAAGGGGGGGTTGAATTGTGTTTGTTAATATTTTTCGAAAACAACCTTTTCAAGAATAGTTTTCTCACACAAAGATAAAGAGGCAGAATAAAGCACACAGAAAAACAATCTTTTGAAAGAATAACAAATTCAAGTTCAAATCCCCACAGTTAGTATAAACACGTAAAACCAACGAGATAAGGGATTAGAAGATTCACACAAGATGTTTTATCCTGGTTCACTCTCTTCCAACCAAGAGCTACGTCCAGTCCCTTCTACTTGAAGGATTTCTCCACTATTTTCCAAATAGATTACAGCAAGTATTCAACACCTCTCCAGGCTCACAAGTATTTCTTTCTTACCAAGCCTCTTCAGGCTCTACCTCTAATAAGGAGTTTTTGATTTCGTTGATCTTCTAACTCACTATGTGTGAGAATATGAAAGTTTAAGATCAGATGAATATTATAGCAATATTCAAACTATGATATTACAGACTTTTGCTTTTTGAATGAATAAGAGAATATTTGCTCGCAAGAGATTTCTTGAGATTTCTTTGTATGCGCAAAAGTTGTTTCTTCAAAAGCCTTAGTCTTCTATTTATAGGGTCCTTGATCTTCTCTTCAGAATCATCAATGGTTGTTTTTGAATTTTCCGTTTAGTGATAGAATCAACCAAGTAAATATCCGTTGTGACTCAGCTTGCTCGTGGCCTTTGTACTATGTGACAAAATTCTTGCATGTAATGGCACACCTCTGAGCAAATGCAACTTGAAAAACAGTCTTGCCTTCCTTGTACAAGTTCCAGCTATTTCAGCGTAAAAGGTGACGGGGTACACAACGTTTTGCATTGTACTATTCTGCTTTTTGCAATTCCTTTATTTGTACTATGTCTCTCTCATTGAAACAAGACAATAAAAGCCGTTAATAGAAAATGAGAAGGACCATTATAAATATAGAAATGAATATCAATCATATGAAATAAATTTGCTTTGGTTCAGATTGATATAAATGCTCAAAAATCTTCGTCCAGCAAATGCAATAGTAAAAGCAAGGTAAGTAAGAAGAGTTTTAAGGCTCCGTCCACTGACGTGGCAACCAAAACTTCGTCTATATAAAACAACGGTCTTGCCAGTACTTGAGACATTTAAAATCTCCGTCCAGTAACGTGGCATTGGAAAACTAATGTTATTAATGGAGAAAAGTTCACGTCTATATCAAAAGAATTTCTCCGTCTACTAAAAACATTTAAGCGCTCGTCTACTGACGTGGCACTTGAGTCTAAAGGAGATCCTTGATAGAGTGGACTCGACCACTCTGGGAAACTTTCAATACAGAATATATGGACGCGGATTGCAAAGAAGATAGACTTAATTTATAAAAACAGAGATCCTTCAAGACTGAAGGCACTTGTTAGATTAAAGCTAACACTTTGCTACACAAATTTAATTCTTATTGTTAACATCAAAACTTAGAGATTATTTAATCCAAATTACTTTGGTTCCAACATTCAGTTATATGCACGTGATCTGGGATCCGTGTTAAGAATTACGGACCCGGGGTCCTAATCGTGATAGTATGGGCTAGGAGTCCTAACCTCGGAACTGAGGACTGCGCGTTCTAATTTCATTGTTGTGGACTAAGAGTCCTTATCATGTTGAAATAAAACATGGATAAAATTATAATTGTTTATACGACCACAAACCTCGACTGCAGCATCGGTCTAAGGCGTTGTGATTGAGCACTCAGACTGCGCGTCCTGTGTTATTGATCTTCAAGTGATGAAAATTGTGAATAGTCGTTAGCCTTGAGCTTCGACAACAAAAAAGAGTAAACACAAAGAAAAGTCTTGAATAATGAAAAGTCTTTTATTCATATGCATTTCCCCTTAGCAGACGTGCTTGAGTTACCGAATACCCGCTTAAGATGTGGTGTTCGATGATGTATACATCCGAATGGCCATTGATAAGGAATTCGTGATGATGTTGATCCGGGTGCATGAGGTAACAGAGACAACTTGCCAATGCGGCATACGAGCCTGATCAACTCTTTATTTCTTAAGAATAAAACGGTGATGATATCTCATGAGATTAAGTTTAGAGCCTGATGATTGAAGTGTCATGCATTATCTTTGCAAAACTGATTGATTCGGGTATGAGACCCATTGACATAATACTTGTTGTCTTACCTAAGAATAATGTTTAATTGCTAATATGCCAATGTGTTGTATGTATCATGTATATGGTTGTTGAGTGATATATCTATTGTCGGTATCTCACTCTTGCATTTCTACTTGTTTTCTCTTTTCCTTTTGGTTTGCCATATGTATACGAGTTCAGATGGATCCCAATTTCCCACTATTTCCGACGGGATCGAGGACTGAGGTCTTCGACCATGCCGGGAATGCGGGGGCATGTCGAATACATCCCGGTGCTACATCTGCCACGTACCATGGACCGATCACGACGACGGACACGAACGCTGATGGAGACCCTATCCGCCGAGCCCAGACTATTGAGACTAGATGAGTCTCACTCCCTCCTACTTGGTACTATCTGCACGCGCTACGGGCGAATGGACTGTTGCATGAGCGACTGCCTCTTGAAGTTGTGCCAGCATCGCCGATCGAGGAGGACCCCGAGGAGAACCCTGAGGAGGATCCTTATGAGTTCATGGAGGAGGACGAGCATGTCTACGACGTCCTGAGTCATGATGACGATGACGACTCAGCGGATGATGGTGGAGATGTTATTGACCCATCCCCTGAAGTATCTTCCTGTGGTAGCGCTTGCGGAGTTTCCTCCTGTAGCGGTTGTCAGTGTCCTTATTAGGAGTGTAGTTTGGGGATAGTCTTTCCTGTCCGACTTTTGGCTTCTTAGAGCTAACCTTTTGAGATGTGGTCCCGGATCCTCCCTTTCCCGTATTTTGTTTATCCTTTCTTAGTAGTATCTTTTGGATCTTTTATTCTATATCAATGGCCATCTTGATTAGGCCCTGGTTTTCTGTACTAAACTCTGAATTCCACTGGGATATTTATTTATATATATGATGTTTACATTTTATGTTCTGAGTGTTCATCAATTACCTTTTGTTTTCCCTTTGTCTTTAAAAAAAAAAAAATACCACCATTTTGAGGCTATTTACTTATAAAGATAGTATCTTTTACCTAAAGCAACCAGCAATTTAATATCTTTTATTTTATTTTCCGCAACGGGTAACTAAGATGTGGCGCCCCGGTTTAGGGTGTCACACCGTTCAACCCAACATTAATTACGAAACAACTTTTGCCTTACTTTTAGAACTGTCAAATAGGGTTGTGGCCCAAGGGACTAACCCTTCAGCCCTTCATGAGGGCTCTTATTTTTATTAGCCCAAACAAGGAAAGCCCAAACTTGGTCCTAACCCAAGAAGTCCCAAAATTTTAAGGGTCAGGGTTGGGCTATCCCATGAATCAGCCCTCCCCTTCTCTACGACACACAATTCTTCACACACTCAGTATCTTTCATTCTCAACTTCTCATGTACGATTTCATCAACACCACCACCCATTGACGACGATGAGAAGCAACAAAGCAAGAACAAACTATGCACTGATTTCACCATTGACGAGAAACTCGTTGAGGTTTGAGAAGATTGTGATGAACCCTAATTTCATATCTAATTTCACCCCCAACTTCTGAAAAGATGAACCCTAATTCCATGATTACAGATCTCGTCCTTGCAGGTTCATTCCGTGATTATTTATCTTTGTTTCATTGTTCTTGTGATTATTCAATGTTTATTACTTCTGTATTTCTTCAATACAATTTTATGTTCTTATTCACCATGTTTTCTTATGCAGATTTGGGGAAGCAAACTGGAAGTGGAAATTAAATCCTTAATAGGCTCTATTAGTTTTTCTGAGAGTGGTAAGTGTAGTATGATATATTAAACATGCATTAATCTGTTTTCAGCTGATAGATTTTTGCTTCAATTGTTGTTTGGCACTTTTGGTTGCTCATATTTACCTTTTAGCTCAAACCCATATTTTCTTTTAGGTTCTGCTTATCTGGGTAATGAAAAAAGGTTCATTCTACTATGTTGATGTTATTGTGTAAGGGTTTGTTTTCAGCTGCATTTACTTCACTTTTTAAGCTAAAGAAGTAAATGGATATTACACTTAAATAGATTTTGCAATTTGAAAGAAAAGGGGGTTGGTGTGACTTTTAGATGTATGTATGTATATCAGTATATGGTTACTAGGATATGCTACTGAATACTTTGCAAATCAAATGCAAGAATCCTTTTCAATGATTGACACATATGTGGAACTTCTTTTTAAGTATTAAAGTTTCTGATGTTTCCCTATTTCAAAGGAATCATAATATTAACTATAATCCTACATATCATGTTGTTCCTAATTTGAATGTATTATCCATTTTGTTCTGGAAACTCAGTCTTAGATGCATAGAGTTCATTTGTTAAAATGGAATTATGGATACTATGAATCATAGTGCACTAAAGAAGTAGATATCTCACCAAACGATCTCTACTTGCTGAGCCTATATATAAATTCTCCTACTCCTTATGTGAAGCTTCCTAATGTTGAGTTAATCATGTTCTTTATGATTATTTACATGATTACATCTAACAGATTAGGTGAAAGATTGCAGGTTTGATAGAGAAGAAAAAGGGGGCACCCAGTGACCACGTAGCAAAAATTGCTTTATCAGATTTGGTCAAGTACTTTGATATGCCAATCGTAGAAGCATCAAGAAATCGCTTTGACCTTTGTCATTTGTTCAGATAAACTAGATTGGTTGGTTGGAGGCAAAACAGTGAATCTACGACACAGTGTTTCAGTTTTATAGCCTCGTAATTACTCAGATCTGAACCACAATGTAGATACTGTTTTAGTTTTTCTTCTCTATGATGCCTTCTTCCTTGCTTTTGAATTTGGTTATTGTATTGCTTAATTATGAATTATGTGTTTTATGAGTTGAGTTTGTACCATCCTGATTTTTTGAGGCTTGTGTATATGCCAATGCCCAATAAGGCAACAATAGGGAATTTCCCAAACAGAATTTCCTTGTGTGTTTAGTGGCAAAATCATATCTGTGAACTGTACTGAACTGTGTATTAGTGGCAAAATTTCCTTATATGTTATTGTACTGAACTGTATAGGAACATAAAAAATTATATTATGGAGTCTGCAAATCAAACTCTGAATGTAGAAGATGAAGGTTTTTGTGAAACTACTGCTGCTTTTTCTGAAAATACTGCATCAACAAGAAAAGCAATTTCAACTGTTTGGAAGTTTTTTACCAAAACTGGTAAAGATAAGGATGGTATTGAAAAGGCTAGTTGCAATTATTGTGGACGTTCCTATGCAATAGGTAAAAATCCTAAGAGCAAAACAAGTTATGGGACTTCACATTTAAGTCGCCATATTTTGGCTTGTAAAGAGATTTTGAACTTAAATTTGAATGTGGATGGTGTGTTGTTGTCTAACCAGAAATCTAATGCTAGAAAGATTAACCAAAAGGCCCATCGTGACTTGCTTGCAGAAGCCATTATCCAACACGATCTTCCTTTTAATTTCGTTGAATATGAGAAGATTAGAAAATGGGCGAGTTATTTGAATCCAAATGTTGTGATGAACTCTAGGAACACGACTGTATCAAATATTAAAAAAAAATTTACTAGGGAGAAGGACAAACTTAAGGAAGTTATGTCCAAAATCCCTAACAGAGTGTGTTTAACTTCTAATGTGTGGACAGCCTCTACTACGGAGGGGTATATTTGTTTAACTGCACACTTTGTTGATGAAAATTGGAAATTAGTTAGTAAAATTCTTAGTTTTTGTCGGATGAAGCCTCCCCATACTGGATCTGAATTAGAAACTGTTGTATTTGATTGCTTGGAACATTGGGGAATTGATAACAAACTGTTTTCCATTACTTTGGATAATGTTTCCGCTAACAAAAGTATGCAAGACATTCTAAAAACTCATCTTCGTTTGCGAAGTACTTTGTTGTGTGATGGTGAATTCTTTCATGTGCGTTGTTCCGCTCACATACTTAATTTGATTGTTCAAGAGGGTTTGAAAGTGGCTAGTGAAGCACTTAATAAAATCAGAGAGAGTGTTAAGTATGTGAGAGGGTCGGACGGGACGATGATTAAATTCAAGGGTTGTGTGCAACAAGCAAACATTGACACAAGTGTTGGTTTAAGATTGGATGTGTCAACTAGGTGGAATTCAACATATTTGATGCTTGAAAGTGCAATCAAATATGAAAAAGCATTTGATATTTTGAAGGTGACAGATACAAATTTTACTGATTGTCCATTGGATGAAGAATGGAGAAGGGGGGAGAAAATGTGTGAATTTTTAGAACCATTTTATGATACTACAAACATTATATCTGGTTTGTCTTACCCGACCTCTAACTTGTACTTTTTTCAAGTTTGGAAGATTGAATGCATGCTAAATGAAAACTTGGTAAATGATGACAAGGTAATAAAGGAAATGTCTGCAAGGATGAAAAAGAAATTTGATAAATATTGGAAGGAGTATAGTGTGGTCCTTGCTTTTGGAGCTATTCTTGACCCGAGGATGAAACTTGATTTCGTACTCTATGGTTACAAGCTTCTTGATAGGTCAACCGCTGAAGAGAAGGGTAATAATGTGAGGGAAAAGTTTGAGAAGCTTTATGGAGAATATGTAAGTAATTTCAACACACCAAATGCTTCTCAATCTCAACCAGCCGGCGAATCTTGCATGTTAAATAAGCCAAGTGGAGAAGGAAGTAGGTCCAAGAGAGCAAAAGTATTCAGGGTATGATTTTCAATGCTAACTTAGTCAATATTTATTTCTTACTTCCATTCTTGTTGTTTTAGATACTTAATATATTATATATTGCAGGATTTTAAAGTGTATTAGAGTGAAACTAAGCCTAAGATTGGAAAGAGTGAATTAGATCTTTATTTGGAAGAAAAAGCTCTTGATTATGATGACAATGAGGATTTGGATGTGCTTAATTATTGGAAGACTAATGAAAAAAGATTTCCCACACTTGCTTCCATGGCACGAGATGTGTTAAGTATTCCAATTACTACAGTAGCATCAGAATCCGCTTTTAGTATCGGCGGACGTGTTCTTAACAAATATAGAAGTTCCACCCTTCCTGAAAAGGTTCAGATGCTTATTTGCACTAGAAATTGGTTGCATGGTTTTGCTTTGAATCCTAATGGTAATAATTTGTATTATCTCTTTATAATAATATTTACTATTAATTAATCATGTTGGGATTGAATGTCTAATTGTTTCTTAATTGGTTGTGAGTTTTAGATGAAGATGATGGTCAACCTATTTGTTAAGAGACTATAGGAGCGGAGTTGAATGTGCATCAAGAAGATGAAATTGAAGACTTATATGTTTGAACAGCTGTTCAGAAAACTCACTACTTTGGTAACCTATCGTTGTATTAGGTGTTTTTGTTAATTCTTAGAACATATCGTTGTATTGGGTGTTTCTATCCTAATGGTAATGTTTGTTTTCATTGTGCATTTTTCTTTAGTTTTTCACCATAATGTTCATTTTACATTATGGAATGTTGCATCAAAATGTTCATTTATAGTACACCAGTGTAATGCAATATGTTCTCTGTATAAATATGTGCTTTTTATTGAGTTTGAGTTTGAAATCCTTTTTTTACTAGGAAAATAAAAATTTGGCCCATGGGCTGACCCTAGCCCCACTTGGCCCTAACGGCTTTTTGGCCCTATGGGCTTTCAGTATTTTGGCCCATGTGGCCCTTTTGGCCCTAACCCATGTGGGGCTAGAGCTAAATGGGCTAGGGTCGGCCCGTTTGACAGCTCTACTTACTTTTAAAGAACTTATTTTTAACTTTAATTTTAAAATAGTTTTTAAGCCCCCCAAAAGTCGGGTCAAACGTTATGTAAGTATATTGTAGGGTAAAATACCTTTTTGGTCCTTTAACTTATTTTTTAATTTCAACTTGGTCCCTTAACTTTTAAAAGTTTCATTTTGGTCCCTTAATTTGTCTTTGTCAACACAAGTTAGTCATCTCCATCAATGAGTCACTAATGGTGTTAACTTTTTGAGTTTAGTAACATAAATTAAAGGACAAATTTGAAATATGTTAACAATTTAGAGGACTAATTAGAAATATGCTAACAATTTAAAAGATCAATTTTAAAAACAATTAAAACATAAGGGACTGTAAGTTAATATTGTTACTAACTTTATTGACGGAGATGACTAACTTGTGTTAACATAGACAAATTAAGAGACCGAATTGAAACTTTTAAAAGTTAAGGACCAAATTAAAACTAAAAAAATAAGGTAAGTGACCAAAAAACTATTTTAGCCTACATTGTAGAATTGGTTTGTATATACACATTTAGCTACGACACATCAAAATTATACACTCTTGTTGGAAAACATATCTGTTGCATTAAGCAATAAAAGTATATATAGAATGCAATATTTGTGACATTATGAAAATAAAGTGATTTTTATTATTTTAAGTTCACAATTTCCTTTTCTACTACATAAATATAATAACCGTGTGAACAAAAAACAAAACAACTCTGTGAATATGTTGTCTTCTCCACTATAAAATTGAATTTGCTTTGTAATTTTATAATTTGAGTTTGTGTTTATTCTCCGTCTCTTCATCATGTTTTCCTTTAAAATCTTATAAATCCATATAATTCTTTCGAATCTTATAAATTCTTATGATATAAAAGTCATTTCTTTCCTACATAGTCTTTTAAAATCCAAAAGAATTTTTTAGGCCAAATAATCTTTTAAAATCTCAATCTAATACACCCTTTAATCAATGCTGCTAGAACATTCGTTAGCAATATACTCCCTCTGGACTCAATTATAGGTAAAAAAATGTCTATATTTTTTGGACTTCAATATAAGCAAAATTCAACCAACTCAACTCTATTTAATGTAAGTATTCCAAAACTCAAGAAAATTATTCAATCAAACTAATTCTCAATTTACTTTTCTAAGAGCATTACACATTCTCGAGACTATTAAAGGGTAGTTTAGTATTTATAACTTTTTTTTACTTAAATCAAAATAATTAAACTAAATTAACTAACTTCTTTAATAAATATGAAATTAGTTATTGTTACTTATAATTGAGTCCGGAGGTAGCACTTCATAAAAATATTTAGGCTAAAATACCATTTTGGTCCCTTAACTTATTTTTTAGATTCAGTTTGGTCTCTTAACTTATTTTTTAGATTCAGTTTGATCCCTTATCAACAGACACAAATTAAGGGACCAAATTAAACCTTTTAAAAGTTAAGAGACCAAACTGAATCTAAAAAATAAGTTAAGAGACCAAATTGAATATTTTAAAAGTTAAGGGACCAAATTGAATATTTTAAAAGTTAATGAACCAAACTAGATCTAAAAATTAAGTTAAGGAATTAAAATGGTATTTTAGCCACTCGTGCAAGCACATCAACGGCACCAACGGTAGAGTTCAGATGCTATCACCGACCACCAGACCCGCGTAAGAGCTGAACCCGTCTTCATCGATAGCATCAACATTCGACATGATCACCGACACACACCATGCCCAATAAGTCCTGTCCACCTGTTTTCATATCACATCGTCATCATTTAAAATTTGTTAAATTAACAATTCTATTTCAGTTTTCCTTCTTTAAAAAGGAAAAAGAATACTTTAACATTACTAATAAATTATAGGTTTAAATAAGTTTTTGTTCCCTGGAAATTTTTCTTGTTTTGGTTTTAGTTTTCTTACTTTTTTTTCATAAATTTTTATTCACATTTTTTTTAAAGTTTAGGAATTAGTCCCCATCGTCAACTCCCCTCTGTTATCTGCTGACGTGGCTATCGGAGGTCACGTCAGCAATGTCATGTCATTCACATAGCGTTAAATTTGTCACGTCAGTAGGGACTATTTCCAAAAAAAATGAAAATATAGGGACTAAAAACAAAATTTGTGAACTTTGGAGGGATTAAAAACTTATTTTAACAAAAAAAACTATTTTTCGATCATTTTTCACACCAAGTCGTACAGGGACAGGAAACTACCTTGATATCCCCGAATATTCCTTTTCCTGCACGACTTGCTATGAAATTTGGCAAGAAAATAGAAATAAATTCATACATTATGGACCACATGGTTAAGATTGCTAAATTCCTTCATTTTGTATGATATACCTAGTACTGAAGGGTATCGAGGTAATTTCTTATTTTTGTCTGACTTGCTCCTAAATTTAGCTAGAAAATAGAAAGAAATCATATATTAGGGCCACAAGTTTCAAATTGACAAATCCCTTCATCTGGTATGATTTTTAGTACTCAAGGGTATCAAGGTAATTTCTTATTCCAGTTTCATTGTTCTGAGAATATTTTTTTGTTAAAATAAGTTTTTAATCCCTCCAAAGTTCACAAATTTTGGTTTTATCCCCTGTATTTTCAATTTTTTTAGAAATAGTCTCTGTTGATGTGGCAAACTTAATACTATATGGATGATGTGGCATTACTGACATGGCATTCCGTTAATCACGTCAGCAGAAAATGGAATCGATTGACGGTGGTGACTAATTCCTAAATTTTGAAAAAAATGGGAATGAAAACTTATGAAAAAAAAAGTAAAAAGATTAAAAACAAAAACAAAAACTTTTTAGAGACATGAAACTTATTTAAGCCTATAAATTATAAATGATTTGTTTGGGAACCGTGACAAAACTGACGTTGTATTCACATCGGAAACCGAAACTCACTGGTCACCGCACCTCTAGTCTGGAAACGATATTTTTATTTTTGTCAGTCATATGATAATATGTGAACAACAAATATGCAGGCAAAAATAGTTAAACAGTATAAAAATATTAATTTTTAAACGAGATCTCTTTCCAATTATTTTTAAAAAACAAAATATCTTTTTTATTATTATTATATGGTTTTTCTATACGGTGCAAATTTGCACAGATTAAAGATCCCAAAAGAGTAAATTTGTATAAGAACTTATGTAATTTATACTTTCAAAACTACTGAAATGCTTAATTTTTCAATAAATAATTGTTATTTTTGGGTTTCTTAACCTATGCAATAATTTCTTTTTCTTTTTTTGACTAAAAAAGATATTTATTCAAATTGGTAAAATACATCGAAAACAACACAAATTCAATATCGCTAAAAATGGAAAAGAATCAATATGCGAACAAACTCACAGCACCAGATTAATAGCATAACACTGCAAAATGCATACAAATGTGACAAAATCAAAGTGACCGAAATACTCATGCCTCCGGATCCGTAACGTTGACGCCCAGGTCTTGATTAAATCTGTAATGGATCGAAGCTAATCTGTCAATCTGAACCAAACGAATACCGAAACAAGACAGGAAACCAAACGACGCCGCAACAAGATGACGAACAAAACACCGCCGCACGCAGACGACAAAAACACTAAAAAACACGAAAGAAAAACCAGATCTATGTAGAACAACCACTTATTTAGATAAAAGGAGAGAAAAAATGATATAGAGGGGTGATTCCAAATCAAAAGATGGTCCAAAACCACCCCTTCTAATGGATGAAAAAGAAAGATAAGAGGAGTAAAAGGAATGTTGAGAGAGAGGGGGCGCTTTAAGTTTTTTTTTAACCTATCATAAATAGTTACCAATAAATAGAAAAACCCTTATTATAATATAAAAAGTCAGTGTCGGGTTTCTCTTCTATAACTTTTTCTCCCTTTCCCTAATTGGAAATTGGCGTTGAAAAGCTGACTTTTTCCTTTTTCAAAAATTTATTAAATTATATTGGTAATTTAAAACATATAGAAGGAAAGTCAACTTTTGAAAAACTGAATTCGCAATTATTTGAAAAAATATGTAAATTGGATAATAATGAAAAAATTGGGTATTTATTAAATTTTGTGTAGAAATACATACAAAAATTGAAAAAAAAAAAATATCATAAATTGTGAATGAAACTGGTAATAACTTTTTGTGTGTTTTAATTTTATTTCCCATAATCACATTACAAAAAATTGAATGATATATTATACAATAAATCTTTTTTGCATATCCTTATATCCTTTATATTTATAAAAAGAAATTTAACTTTAATTTTTAATTTTTTCTTTAAATAACATAAAAACTTATAAAATAATGTAGCATTTTTCATTAAAAGAATAAGGAGAGTATTCACTGTCTACACCCATTTCTTCTTGTCTCTTAAGTTTTAACAAGGGGGTTCTTTTGTTTTTTTTTTTTTCAAATGTCAAAATTTGGACATCATATATATTAATCTTTATCTCTTGTCAAAAAATAAAAGGGGATATCGTATTCTATTTTGAAGTTCAAGAATCATTCCTTTAATAAAGAGAGCATCAACGACAATACCAAAAGGATAATACCCCGTTTGTAATATCTCTGGCTGCTCTACGGATTGACGATTGCCCCTCCCGAAAAGACTTGTTAGTATAGGTAGTACCAATCAATTCATATAAGTCATCCTTAACTGTATAGTCCCATCCTCAGGATCCCTCTCGTTCCGGTGTGTAATCAGTTCATTCATGTGTCCCTCCACCTAGAAGCCTGCCAAGAGTCGCTCCTTGTCCATGTCTTCTTGTACCGACGACTACTCCCAGCCATCGTCAGTCCCGAGTGTCACACTGTTCAAGAAAAAAATCGTGGGGGGAGAGCATCCACGATAATGGATAAAGATTTGTTGTCTCATTTTGATTTTTTTGATAAATTGTTGTTTCATTTTGGTGCATCATACCATATTATCATTAATGATATCTTGCCATATAGAATTTCTTGTAATGTTTAAAAAGTAAAATATGTGGTAAGATATTATTGGTGGAACATGATGTGATACACAAAAATGATACAATAAATCCTCATCTCATAATGATACCCCGTTGATTTTTATACCAAAATTTTCTATTTGTTAAATGGATAATTTACTATGCAATTACATTTTTATAGTTCGCTGCCGAAAATTGTTACTTCGTATTTATTATTTTAGATATAAGTGAGTATCGTAAGAAAATATTTAATTTTAATACTTAAAAGTAATTAATATTAAAAATTAATTTACACACACATATTAAATGTTAGAAATGATTACAAAGAAATAATTTTTCAATGACACAGTTTATAAAGAGCAATAATATTCTAACAACCAAGTATAAACAATTATACTGGGACAACCTTGTATAAACCCATTATTATGATATGTTATATTATTATATTACTGTTTTTGTCTTTCATCTATCCTTAGTTTAAATACGATTGTCAGTTGTTGGTTTGGGTTGTCAACTTATCATTTCTCATTTATAAAAGATAGTATTATTTAAAATGAAATGTTTCTTGTAAAAAAAATGAAATATTTTTTGAAGTATCATACGAAAATGGAATTAACCAATCCAAAATTTTGAATAAAATAAAATGTAAGTAATATTAGAAATTAATTTACTTTCTTACAAAATTTAAAATTTGGAAGATATTTTCCCTATATTTTCATTTGCACGGTTAAAGTTAATTGTTATTTTGGTTCCCTTAAATTAGGTCTTCCAATCGAGTTTTTTGAATAAAAAAACATAGGCAATAAGAGAGCTTTTTCCCATGAGTCTTCCTGACGCGCTCGAATTAGTCAGTGTCTAATGTGATTTTCGGATATTGTGGGTCTGGAACCAAAAATTGATAGTTGAAATTGATTTACATACTCTAAGATAATTAATTTGCAATATATTATTGAGTTTAATTTTGATATATTATCTGTGTAATTACACTGTCAACCAATGATAATAAATCATCTTTATGTAACTTTTAAGGTAGTTATGATAAGTTTCAAACATTCTTAATACGACAATTTATAATTGATTAACCATGTAAAAAAATATTTTTACTGACAATACATAACATAATAATCTTTGTATGATTTTTATGGTAGTTATGATAAGTTTCACACATTCTTAATATGATGATTTATAATTGACTAAATGTGGGGTTGGGCTAAGATGTACCACCCTAAAATTACACCCCCTAATGCACCACCCATGTGGCAATTTGTGAGCCAATAGAATTGCCACATGGATGGTCAAAGTTTCAAACCTTGGAGGTGTATTTATACAGTAATCAAAGCTTGTATGTACTGTATACTGCAGTATAATATATGTATTATGGTATTTATATATTTTGCCCAAAAAAATTATTTATTATTTTTAATATCAGAAATAGTTTAATTTGTATTATGGACGATCTTGTAGGCACTCATCGTTGGTGCTATTCTGGACAACAATACACAGAACATAATACAAATTAAACTATTTCTGATATTAAAATAATAAATATTTTTTTTGGGCAAAATATATAAATACCATAAATACATATACTATACTGCAGTATACAGTACATACAAGCTTTGACTACTGTATAAATACACTTCCAAGGTTTGAAACTTTAATCATCCATGTGATAATTCTATTAACCCACAAATTGTTACATGAGTGATATATTAGGGATGTAATTTTAAGGTAGTGCATCTTAACCCAACCCATAAATGTGTCAAAAAAAGTCTGTAAGGTGCAGAGTGTGGTAGCTAACTCGTCACATTTTTTTAAACAAAAAGAGTAATAATTATGGAGAAATATGTGCATATTGATAAAATAAATTGTTTATTTTAATAATTTTGTCGAGTATCCATGCCCCTTTCTACTGTTCTGTCTCTTGATAAAGCCAGTTTCCAATTCAGAAAACCAAACCGCGGGGAGAACATCAATATCTCCATTATATTATCTACAATTTTACCAAAACCAAAACAGAGAGAAACCTCTCCCAAAATAAGCAAAACCAAACTCTTTCTTTCTAATATCATTCTCTTTCAATTCTTTCTTCTTTTCAAATAATCTCCACTCCTATTATTTTCACGCTACTAGCTTCTCAAAGTTCAAAAGATCTGTCAAATTGTGAGTGCAATCATTTCTTCTGTTTCGGAGAATACATCCTCTCTCTTTCTCTTGGACCAGTTTTAGATTTTCTCGGATCCTTATTTCTTCTGTTTTCTTTTTCTTTTGATTTCAAACAGAACGGTTTTGTCCAAATTTGTTGATTTACATAAGCGGGTATAGCTTTTAGCATTTCTCATAGTTCTGTAGAATGTCAACAATGGAAACATAAAAATAGAGATTTTTTTTTTTTGCTAGTAAAATAGAGAGAGATTTGTTGTTTTCTATGAATATTGTTTATTTGGTTTCTCCGGGTTATCCTCCGTGCGCAACAATTGCGGAGACTAGACTAATCCCTTGAGCCAGATAGGAGCACAAGGTCGACAAAGCTTTCCTTCAATTAAATCATCTGAAATAAAATACATATATATATTTTTTTATATGAATAAATAAAATACATATAAATAAAATACATATATTTTACAAATAAAAAGGTATCTATATTATTCATCTGTATCCTACTCGATTCTGTTCCCTTTCTCGATTCTGTTTCCTATTTTATTGTCACCAACTGATTCTCATTCATCGTGAAGTGAAAAAAGTGTGCTAAATTTTCGCTCATTCCTCGAGCCCCACTTTAAGAAAACGGTAGCTATATCTTTAGAGGAGCCATATTCCTCTTTCTATATACGAAAAGAGTTTTAGGAACAAACAAATACAAATAGCATTGTTTTTTTTTCCTTCATCTACCTTGGTTCCTTTCTCTTTTCCGAGAAAACTTTGTTACTGTTTTTTTTTATCTTGAGAATGAAGAAAATGATGTGGTTTTGGACATGGGTTTTAGTGGGTGGGGCTATTATGAAGGGTTGGTGTGTGGAAGGGCTAGGGGTGAATTGGGGAACACAGGCTACACACCAGTTGAAGCCAGACACAGTGGTTCAGATGATGAAGGACAATGGGATTCAGAAGGTGAAGCTTTTTGATGCAGATGAGTCAACCATGAGTGCTCTTGCTGGGTCTGGGATTGAAGTCATGGTTGCCATTCCAAATAATCAGCTTGCTGTCATGACTGATTATGATCGCGCCATGCAGTGGGTGAGGAAGAATGTTTCTCGTTACAACTTCAAGGGTGGAGTTAACATCAAGTGAGTTTAGTTTTACATTTTTGCTTTAGTTTGATTAATATGAATTGACACTTTAAATGTTCAATTTTTGTGATTCTAATGCTATTTTATAAATGAAAAATGTTTTTTTTTATACACAACTGATTCCAGACATTTGATAATACTTTATAATGGTAGTTTTTGGTTTCGGTCAATAACAATTTTTTTTTTTTCATTTTGTCTAAGTTTCAAAATTTTGATTTGACACTTTCTTCCGATACTTTCTTCTTTCCAATACAAATTATCCTATTGAAATTTACTTGAGTCTCATTATTTTGGAGGAAGTGGGTCCCACAAATTCATGTGACTCTTATTTATAGGATCCACATGAATTTTAGAAATATTTATAATTACCTAAAGTAATTTTATGGATAATGTATCAAAAATTAAATTAAATATTATTTGTATAATTAAAATATTTATATAAAATTTGAATACAATATCAAATGATATTTGAATTGATTTATATTTAAACTTATTAGGATGAGAGTTTATTTGATTTGGTTTTATTATTTTCAATTTAACCGGATAGTCAGTAAGGGATAAAATATTCTTTGGATTTGAATATGTCAAAAAAAAAAATCTTTGGATTTGAAATCAAATCAAATCCAAACTAATTCTACAAAAATTGATGTGATTTATAAATTAAAGTAAATCATATAAATAAAATTCTATAAATCAAATCATTTTTTATTTTTTAATATTTATTTTTTAATATTTCAAACACAGGTTTTGATTTACAAATCATATTATGCTTCATTCCAAATATACTCTCAATAAATCTTTGGGTGATAAAAGAAACTTCATCAGAACCGTCGTCCTATTACCGAGGCTGTGAGCTGGTGTGGAGTTTGATTTGGTTTATAAATGTTTTATTCTCAAAAATTATTTGAGAATGAGATTCTCATAAATATTTATTTTCTAATTTCACACATAGGAATGAATTTGTTAAATTTTATATATTAATTTTATTCACGGTGTCTTTTATGTTTGAGAATTATTTTTTAACCCTAGTAACAAAAATGAAATTTTTTTATTCTCACATTACTTTCCCAAAATATTAGACTGTGTCTCATACCAAACATTACCATTGGATTTTTGAATTATCTAGTTAGGTATGCTTTTGGGCAAATGGCCGTTGTGAGTTTCTTAGATAGCCCAAAGATTTTTAAAAAATGGGCTTTCAATAAATAAGGAAAAAAATAATTTTATATACAATTATACAATTTTTTTCTGTTTCAAATTAAAAATTTTAAATTGTAAATTATATATTTAAAAAAAAATAGATTTATGACGTTATTAAGTTCTAATATCAATTGAATTTTGAAAGTCTTGTCAGTTTGATCTTTGGTTTGGTTACAATATTGCTTTGTAGCAACTTTTATGTAGATCTAAGGATTATTTTGGCACCCTATTTAGGATTTTGAGTAATTTAGTTTGAAGTTTGATGGGTGCTTGCAGAAAATTTATTAATTATAATGACCAGATTTTTTTTTCTTCATATTCACGGATTTTTGCCCATGTATAATGGAAAAGCTACATATCAAACTTTATTGAATTGAGAACTAAATTTTTTTTGATATATGTTCTCTTGCATAGCCAAATTCAAATTTTAGGGTCAGTTTTAAAAGAAAGTTTTAAAACATGTTCAGGGAATAATTTGGAGTTATGTTGAGGTCTGTTGTCTGGGCAAACACAGAAGTTGCAATATTTGGTATTATCAGTTTTCATCAGTGGATTTGACAACTCTTTATTCATGGCCTGAAATCAATTTATTCCTGCCTTTAGGAGGGAGTATCACTTCTTAATTTTGTTAGGGCCTTGAAACTTTTTTCCCCTCAAATTTGTTTTTGAACTTGTAAATTACAATTGAGATATTTGGTTTATATTATGGGTCCTTTGAGAAGAATCTCAGTTAAGTCTTTCTTTCCTAAATACATATTTATGCATTCAATCTTCATTCTTTGGCAGGTATGTAGCAGTTGGGAATGAGCCATTTTTGAAATCCTACAATAATTCATTCTTGAATGTCACTTTCCCTGCATTACAGAACATTCAAAATGCCCTAAATGAGGTTGGCCTAGGAGACTCAGTAAAGGCTACAGTGCCCTTAAATGCTGATGTGTATCAGTCTCCAGTGAACAATGCTGTTCCATCTGCAGGAATTTTTAGGCCTGATATAAGTGATCTCATGACCCAGATAGTGCAATTTTTGAACAAGAATGGTGCACCATTCACAGTAAACATTTACCCCTTCTTAAGTCTTTATGGGAATGATAATTTCCCTTTTGACTATGCATTCTTTGATGGGGTAGCCAATCCCATAAATGATAATGGGATTCAATACACCAATGTTTTTTATGCAAATTTTGATACACTGGTCTCTGCTCTCAAGGCAGTGGGACATGGGGATATCCCTATTTTGGTAGGAGAAGTAGGATGGCCCACAGATGGTGACAAGAATGCAAATATAGGCAATGCTGTAAGGTTTTATAATGGGCTTCTACCAAGGCTTGCATTAAATAAAGGTACCCCACTTAGACCTGGATTTATTGAAGTTTATCTTTTTGGGCTTGTTGATGAGGATGCAAAGAGCATTGCTCCAGGTAACTTTGAGCGCCATTGGGGAATATTTAGGTATGATGGGAAGCCCAAGTTTCCATTAGATATTTCTGGTCAAGGTCAAAATAAGTTACTAGTTGGTGCACAGAATGTGTATTATCTTGATGCAAAGTGGTGCATGTTTAATCCAGATGCCAAGGATCTAAGCAAACTTGCAGATAATATAAATTATGCTTGTACCTTTGCTGATTGCACTGCACTTGGATATGGGTCTTCTTGCAACAATCTTGATGCTAATGGGAATGCCTCATATGCATTTAATATGTATTACCAGGTGCAAAATCAGAATTACATGGCATGTAATTTTGAAGGATTAGCCAAGCTTACCACACAGAATATTTCAACTCCTACATGCAATTTTATGATTCAGATAAATCCTTCATCATCCTCTTCTTTACAGCACTCACTAGTAGGCTTATTTTTTGCTACACTATCCATGATTCTATTTTTGTAGGTTCTTGTTGTACATACATTATAGGTGCTATTATTTACTTACATATTTTCAAATGCTCTTGTACTTGGAGATAGTCTGGATGATATTTAGTTACAGATTCATAAAGAAATTTAGATTTGAGTATTATCGCTCAGACAAGAAAGTTATGCCTTGTAAAGGGCAGAATTTACTCGTTAGTACATTTGATTTGTGATACTGTGATCTAATTTTCAGTTCTCAAATAGTCAAATGTCTTGGGAGGAATTATCACCATCTAATACAAGAAGAAAAACTTAAAAACACTTGAGACATGGAACTTTCACACATATTCACCGTAAACTGATACAATTGTGGGTGGATATTGAAGTATCTCGCCGTAAACTTTCACATATTCACCGTAAACTTCGACTTATTATTTTTTTTTACAGACTTTAATTGTTGTACACTGTCAGTGTAAAGTTTTTTACACTATCAACCAATCACAAATCAAGATATGTATTACTCTTAAGGTGATTAGGATAAGAGTCAAAGATTTTCAATGATACAATGATAGGTTGACAGTGTAAGAAACATTTACATTAGCAGTATATATCAATTATATATTCTTTTATATCAAAAGTTGCCTTGAAAAAAGCAGAGAGATGTATTGTTTTTCAAGTTTCCATAAAAAAAATAAAGGGGGCATTATTTTCCAATATCTCACTTTATCTTCTTCTTACGGGTCTTTTTAATTTTTTTTTATTCTTATTAAATATAAAGTTAAAAAAGAGAACCTTAAAGCCTCCTAACAGTCCTTTTATTTCCTTGAGAAACACACTTCTAAAATCCAAAAAGACTAGTAGGAAGCAGGGCTCTGTTTTCCAATGTGCTTCTTCTTCTTCTTCTTCTTTTTTTGCTTATTAAATATAAAGTTTAAAAAGAGAACGTTAAGCCTCCTAACAGTCCTTTTATTTCCTTGAGAAACACACTTCTAAAACCCAAAAAGACTAGTAGGAAGCAGGGCTTACCTTAAGCCTCCTAACATTCCTTTTATTTCCTTGAGAAACACACTTCTAAAGCCCAAAAAGACTAGTAGGAAGCAGGGCTTACCTTAAGCCTCCTAACAGTCCTTTTATTTCCTTGAGAAACACACTTCTAAAGCCCAAAAAGACTAGTAGGAAGCAGGGCTCTGTTTTCCAATGTGCTTCTTCTTTGTTGTTTTATCTTCTCCAAAAGCTTCACGTCTACAATTTCCTTCTTTCACAAACCAACGCGGGTCTTTTCAGCATGCTTTGTCCTCACTCACACACTTCCCAGGAAAACTTCCCAGGAGGTCACCCACCCCAGAATTGCTCCAAGTCAAGCACGTGTAACTGTGGAGTCCTTTAAGTAATAGGCTACCGAAAAGAAGATGCATCTTGTTGGTATAGGTAGTACCAATCAATTCATATAAGTTGATACACCCCCTTGGGCATTACTATGTGAACACGTGAGGAAATAAGTTAAAAGGAATTTTGCTAGTTGCTTTCGAAAAAATGATTTATTTCAAGTAAAAGAAAAAAAGCTAGGTATAAAACAATTTCTTCTGAATACTTCGAACGTAACATGAAAATCACAATAGTGAAAACCGTATTATTCACAACAGAATTTCAAACTATATAGAGGTTTTCAAAACACCTACACAGACTTTCTCAAAACATACAACCCAAAGAAAATCCTAAGCTGGTCGCTCTACAAGACACTCACGGATAAGACCTCATGATCATCCCTATGATCATGCCTCTTCCTGCAATCTGGACTCAAGTCTCCAAGTGACTTAAGGAACTCTTCTGCAACATCTGCACTCGTGTACAAGGTACAACAACAAATCCAGGAGAACATATATATATGCAAGGGTGAGTTCCAATATATGGATTTTAAAACAATAACCATATGCATGACACTCAAATACCATTTAACATGTATATTCAAAGATAAACAATTTATTTATCAAAGGGTTTCATACCCGAGAGTTGTCGTCGTTCTAAAAACAATGACACTTCAATATTCATCTAACTTTGGTACCTAATCTCCGGAGCTTCAAACACCAAATACCAAATAAATGAGCTGATCAGGCTCTCGTTGCCAAATAAGGCAGAATTTAGCCATATCACTGTCCAAAACGAGGCACAGTGGTTACTATTAATAGCATATGGTTTCGTGGTCATATGTCCATCAAGGCAAAGTGATGCAAACGTCATGAATACTTGCCATCAAGAATTCAAGTCCTATGCAGAGGCACGTCTGCCCAAAAATGCATGTAAAACGTTTTGTTCACGTCATTTTCTTTGTGTTCATTCTTTCCTTGTCGAGGCTCAAAGGCTCACGACCAATCCAAAGTTTAAACATTTAAGTTTAATCCATCATTCCAATAAAACAGACTCCAAGTCAAAATGTTCAAATTAATCCATCATTCTAATAAATCAGACTTCAAGTCAAAATGTGCAAATCACGAAATCTAGACCGATGCACCATATTTAGATTCGTAGATTTTGGTGCACAAAAATCAATACAGATTTTTATAGGACATCAAGTCCATAACTTCACCGTTTATGATACACGGTCTATACCATAGAACACTAGACCCGACGTCTCGACAACTAGGTTCGTTTTTTTCAATTTAAAAACATTTTCGTTCTGTGAAACACAAATTCAAAACGAAACTCCACAACTTATCCAAGTTGTTGGAAATAATACCGTTGTATAAAAATACTTTACAGAAAATCCTTTTACGTTGGAAATTCATTTATAAAATCATCAAATCACTTGAAACTCGTTTTCGTCTAAAAATTTTTATTTGAAACTTTAGTTCAAAGAAAACATTGTTTGAGACTAAATTGTTGTTAAAACAAATACTGTTGTTTTCGAAAATGCTTTCCGTAAATATTTTCGGAATGGTTCGTCGCTTGACGTTTTCAAACGTTTTAAGTCAAAATATGACTTTTCAGGTAAAATAATTTTCCCAACACTATAATAAAATTATTTTTGAAACTTATTTTTTTTATAATAACATTTTCTAATATTTAGAAATTTCTTATGTAAAAATCAGCAGTACTAAAATATTGTCACGGTTACGTCCTCACTGTAACTCATAAAACACTCTTACGCCGTTAAGTCATTAAAATAATCACTTTTTCATTTATTCCTCATTTCTAACCAATCAAATACTTAAGTAGTATTATATTACTATTTATTATCTATTAAAACTCATTATTCCGTAAAAAGCTTTTTAACGTTTTTAACCTCGTTATTAATTGAGCACTGACCACTGTCAGGCTTTTCAATCCACAATCAACATCAATAACAGTCTCATGCCAATAAATTAGCAAATCGCAATTAATGACATACAACAAAATATAATAACAATTAAATGCAAATAAATAAATAATTTAAAAGCAGATAATTTAAAAACAGATATTTCTAACTACGTAAAATAACAAATGCACCCAAATAAATCATACAGACCACAAACAAATTACATACAGCTATCGGAAAAATCCCTCAGGTACTCCCCTTACCTCTTGAAGATTTTTCCTTCTGAATTTAAGTTCCGTCAAACGTCCGATCTCCACAAAACACGTACGCGATTCACACAAAAATCACCCTTCAACAAACCACAATCAAAATCATCAATCAAACAACTAAATACACCTATGTTCCTACATGATGGGTCATGGGAATGAGGTGATTAAATTGGCTAGACATAATAAAATTTTGCAAGCTTTTGGATTAAGGATCCTTAAACAAGATTATAAACAACACTTACTTAACAAAAATTGAATCAATACCATCTTAACCACAAAGTTAAGACTTTCGGCCATGGGGTGATTTTAAGACTAAAAATTTCTAAAAATCTTAAGCTCTTTGGATTAGTGATACTTGATCACTTAGAACCCTAAATCAATGATTAATATACAAAGATTGAAATCAAATATTCCAATCCTTCAAGAAATAAATTTCGGCCATGAATAAAATAATAGCTTAGAATTTTCATTTTGATTCAACAATCATCGATTAAATACATACACAAGCTATAAGATTGAATCAAGCAAAACTAGTTAAGAAAAAATGAACAAAGTCCTTCCCCCACAACAACTAGGGTTCGGCCTTGACAAGATCATATGGCAAGAAATTTTTGTTTGATGCTTACTCTTGCATCTTCAATATAGAGATGATACTAAGATCATAGAAATTGGTTTCATGATCATAGGATTTTCTATGAATTTCTATGAATTTTCAAAGTTCTAGATCTAAGAATTGAAAATAATGATCATGGCTTCAAAACACAAAAATAATTGAAGACCATGATGATGATTGAGTGAGAGAATCATGGTATACCTCTTGGAATTGAAAAATGAGCAAGGAATCAAGTACTTTCTTCACAAAAATGGCTATGGAAAACTTAGAGTTTTTGAGAAAAATGGAGAAAGTTAATGAAGAAGATTAAGCTAAGCTTTTATAGAAATGAAATGGGCTCTCATGGAGGGGTTGGGCCGTGGGAAACTAGGGGTAAAAGGGTCCAAGAATTTTCATTTTAGGGACAAAGGTGTAATTTCACTTAAGGCAATTTTGTGATTAAGTTAGGACTTAAGGACATTTTGGTAATTTACCCTAAGGTAATCATGAAAAACTTGTGGTGGTAAGTTATAGATGATGTGGCTAGTTTTCCACCACATAAACAAGATGAAGATGCCTTAACCAAGGTCATAATTTAACTAGGATAGGTTAAGTTAGGAGTATTTTGGTCTTTTTACACTTAACTCATCATTACATTCATTAATTGCTAGGTGAGTCGCCCCTGTGACTCACCACCCTAGGTGGCAATATATCTTAGCATCCGATGTCGGATTTTGTCTCTGCACGTCCGTTCTCGATTATGTCGATTACCCGATTTAGGTTTTTACGCCCAAATCAAGTATAATAACCTATTTATTTTGAAAATTTTCAAAATAACTTATATCGTTGGAAATGAGATATAAAATCTATTCATCTCGTTCTCGGGTCAAAATTAGGTCATTTGAGCAGTGAAATTTTACTGTCAATAAAATGCAGACAGGGTTCCGTCTGAATTTTCAACCTAAAATTTAACCGTAAACTTGTAAAAATAAGTATAATACGAATATGACTTTGGTTTTCCCAAAATCATTTTCTAAGTTTCAGATGAAAATATAAATATTTATTTATATTTATACCGATCTTAGAAAACAGAAAAATCGGGGTGTTACATTACTACCCCACTTAAAAAAAAATTTCGTCCTCAAAATTTCATGACTCTAAACTAAACAGGATTTTCTTAATCCCATGGCCTTACGTTCACAAGAAAGTACATAGAAGAAGATCTGAAAAGAATACAAGAATGTTCAATATGTAAAAAGATTCTTTAATAAGTTTGTGAGTGTAAAAATGAATAGCTAATACATATTTACATCCATAACTCTAATAAAGTTCCTTCTTTCATAAGAATTCCTAGTGGATTAGGAACTCACAAAACGAATAGTTCCCACTTTTAAGATAATTTATTCTTTGAACAAGGGATTTATAAAACGACGATTTAAAAATAACAACAGTCCAAAAAAATTCAGACTGAATCACTTTTACCAAAAGTAAAAGTGACTAGACTAAGTCTCATCTAGAAACTTCTTTTATCAAGAAAGCGTCTATCCCGAAAAATAATAGGACAGTTCACGAAAATAAAATTCCACCATAATTGGTTCAACAATTGAAGTTTGAAAATAAATCACAATTTTTAGAAAAGGAATGATCTGACTCCAAAAATTAGACTGATCACATCAATCAAAAGAAAAAGGACTGGAATAAATTTCCTTCAAGAAACCTTTATTCTCAAAAAGTCATAGATATTATATGTCAACTGAAAAGACTAATAACATAAAAGACTTTAAAGAGTCAAATACTGAAGGACACCAAACTACGATTATACTTAGAAAAACTTAAAATTACGAATCATTAAAGCTAATGTGACACTCCTTCTTGGAACGTCTTATGATAACCCGTTGCGGAAAATAAAACTTTAAATTGTTGGTCCACGCCTTGGTGCATTGCAATCCTTCGATAAGTGACCCACTCGATTACAATTGAAACATTTAACTCCGCTTACTGGGCAAGTTTTTGCCATATGTTTTGGGTCTCCACAATTGTAACATCTTTTGACTTGGCTGATGAGTGTGATTTCACCTCATATTTCCTTGTCATTTTGCACACATTTTCATATAGTTTAGGCATATTTAATTTGATTTTTGTTAGTTTTTACCTTGGAACGGGTAAGGTAGTTTTGTGGTGTTTGTGTGCAGGAATTGAAGATTAAAATGCTCAGGATCAGCTATGTTGGAGCTTGCATGAAGACGGAACTTGAAAAAGAACAAAGAAAAATAAGCCAAACAGAGCCCATCACGGCCATGGTCGAGTAGAGATGAAAAGAAAGAAGAATGTTGATCTCAGAACTGGTCACGGCTAGGCCGTGATGGCCATCACAACCGTGACATGCAAGCTGAACCAGACCCTCACAGGCATAACTAATCACGGCTTGGCCGTGATGATCATCACGGCCGTGACAGACCAAGCAGTGAAGCCATCCCAAGTCAGAACCTGTCACGGCCTGGCCGTGACAGGCATCACAGCTGTGACGCGCAAAATCTGGAATTTGATTTGCTGATCTGATCTGATTTTGTAATAGCTTTAAATCTAAGTTAACCTACACTATAAATAGGGCAATTAGGCTCGAAAATAGGTACCTCTAGGCTGCTAACCTTTGGTAAAAATTAGGATTTCTCTTCTTCTCAATTTCTTCTCTTCTCTTAGGATTTTCATGTTTTTGTTATTCGAGATTGCTATGACCATGGCAATGCTTGACTAGTCATTTTATTTCTAGGAATTGGGGCTATGCCCAAGACTCGTTTTATGTGATGAACTGACGTTTTGCTTCTTGTTAATTTCAATTTGCTTTCGATTTAATTACTCTTGCATGAATTACTTGTGAATTTAGTGCGCACTTATTTGCATGTCATAGATACTCTAAGGATGAACCTAGCGGTGAACTTAGTTATTGGATCTATAGGGATTGAACTTAGGACTTAAATCACGAGAGTTAGAAACGGTCCTTCGAGGGTTCATTGAATTGTCACAAATCTTAATGGGTTCAATTTAAATACAATTACCACGAGAGTAGGGGTTGGTTTAATTGGGCACGGTTCTTGTATCTCGAGAGGGAATATTAACTTTATTAGGATAAATTCACCTTCAAAGCAATTTTGATAGTTAACAAGAGGGGTAGTCAATTTAGTAGCATAAGCAGTCTTGTTGGTAACCCAATTCCTGGAAATCTCTTTTAATTTGAAAAACACCAGATTTGATTTGATTGTGATTTTATTTGATTGCGTTTTAATTACTAGATTTGTTAGTTAATTCTTATTTCAAAAACCAAATCTTTTTCTTGTTTAGTTTAATTAATTTGATAATTAAGTGTTATTTAAGATCACGGTCTCTGTGGGTTCGATCTTTTTATTACTAGACGACGAAGTAGTATACTTGCGGATTCACGTTATCATTGGCCTTGGCTTTGGTTCTTTTGGCCTTCACTTCCTTGTTCCTGGTGTAAACCTTCCGCCTTTGTTGCCCGTTTTTCTTTTGCCACCTTTTTAGCAGCTTGCACTTTGTTTCTATCTGCTTTAGATTTCTTTACATCACAAACTCTTGAACTATGCCCTATATTCCCACATTGATAACATAGAATCCCTTCAAATGGACAAGCATCAGCCAAGTGGTCTTGCCTTCCACACTTTAGACATTGTCAAACAGAGTCTCGGTTCTTATTCCAATCATTTTCCTGGGGTCGAAAATAAGGTTTCCTCTGGTCTTGCTTCCCCTTCTTATTCAGATTGTGGTATTGGAATTGAGATGGTCCACTGGTATTACCCCAATAGTCTTTACCTTTCCCTTTCTGCTCCACTTTCCAGCACTCTTCCACTAAAGCTTGAAAGTTGCGAATTCCAAGCGGTAGTACAGATTCTTTGATTTCATATCGTAGGCCTCTTTCGAATCTCTCATATTCCCAACCTTCATCAGGTTGAGTTCGGAAGAAACGGAAATACTTGACTAGAAATTCAAACTTGACTGTATATGCATCCACAGATAATTCGTTCTGTTGTAATCGTAAGAATTCGTGTCCCTTCTCAACTCTGGCGCTTTGAGGAAAAAACTTATACTGGAAAACAGTGCGGGAAACACTCCAAGTATATTCCTGGTTGACCGCGTTCAGTATCTGTCTAATATCCGCCCACCAGTATCATGCATCTCCGAAAAGCAGAGAAAGAGCATACGGAACCTTTGATTCTTCAAGGCTGTTAATAAGCTCGAAAATCCTTTCCAGTTCTTGTATCCACAAGTCAGCCTTCTCAAAATTGACATCTCCAGAAAATCGTTGAGGTTTTTGATTTCTGAAGTTTGCTAGATTTTTCGCCTCTACTGCCAGCTCAGCCCGAAACTGGTTCAGTTCATTTTGTGTAGCTACGATAGCAGCAACACTAGTCATAGCCTGAACAACCTGGTTCATCTGTTCAATCACATCCTTGTGGCTGACATAATCACGATCACCATCATGATCACATTCACGTCCACATCCAATTCCTGGTTCTATAACTGACCTACAAGACAAACTCAGTCAGTCTGCAACCAGAAACTGAAATGTATACTTATGAAATAGACAACTATAAACACGAGAAGGGGGGTTAAATTGTGTTTATCAGAAATTAAAATAAAGTTGAAAACTTTTCGCACACAGAAGCTAAGTTCGGACAGGTGTAAAAAGGTTACACAGACAGGTCACCTGTCTGTTGTATTTTCACAGAAAACCACACAAGCGTACTGATGAAAAACAAGCTTGATAGAAACATTTTTAACCCCTTAGTTAGAATACAGATGATATATAATCAAAACAACTAAAGAGATTAAGGGAAGAGAGATTAACACAGTGATTTATCCTGGTTCACTCTTTAACACAAAGAGCTACGTCCAGTCCTTGGTAGCACCAAGATTTATCCACTATAACTGATCAGGTTACAGACTCCAAGTATTGTTTGCACACCTAGCCTCTTCAGGCTCCAAGACAAGTATTTTTTGCACACCTAGCCTCTTCAGGCTCACTCAGATTTGTTTGAGAAATTTGGTTTGTAATAAATACAATTACAGACAGACAGATCTTTCACTAACACTCAGAGAGTGGTTTAAATGTAAAGCTTAGGAAAGTCTGCGTAATAACTTCAAATGATTGAAGAATACAGATAGAAAGAATGAACAGAGTAATGGCTCTTTAATGCTTTGTAATCTCTTATCTGTTCATCTTCAATGACTTCTGTATTTATAGCCTTCAAACATTTAATATCCGTTAGAGACATTCCTTGCAACGATGGCTTAAAGCAGAGCTTCATTAAATGCAAAAGAGTCATTCTGGGCAGCCATTAATGCAATGGAAACGTTGGTTGTACTCTAACATGAAGGATCATGGCTTTATGCATCGTGCAGTAGCCAAATCAGAGTTGTGCAGAATGCTTTTGTACTTTTGCAGAGTACATTTCCCTTCTTGTGTAATAACCGAAAGTACTAGGGAATAAAGCATGTTGGAAACATTCTTTAACTGGAAGTTTGTCTCTGACTTCCTAGGTTGCTTGAGAGAATAACCTTCTGAGTTTCTTGATAAGCGTGAGAGAGAGATTCAGAGTCTTCTGCATGAAGGGACAGCTTCCAAAAGCTTCATGTACTTCGAGTTCTTAACAAAGAACCTTATATGAGTATGAGAGCAGAGCAGAGACAGGTTGAAACCAATTTGTACAAAGTCAACAATCCCAGTCAGCAGACAGGTTGACTTTTGCTTATCCAGACAAGTTGTTACTTAGGTAGACAGACATGTGAGTTTTGCCATTTTCTGATCTGTACACTAAGTAGACAGGTTAGCAACCACAAAATAGGTTAATTAAATCATTAACCAATGTTTAGTTTTCATCAAAACTTAGGGAAATGCACACAGACATTTTAGAGACTTAACAACTTATGTGTCTAAACACATTACTTCTAAGAAATAATTCGGTCAATATACCATCTACTGTTCATAAATTCTTATAAGGTCTCGACTACCTCAAAACCCATCGGATCACACCTACTAGTCTACCATCACACATTGTTTCGACAAGGAAACAATTCAAGCAAGGTCCAACCAAAGATCATACAACAAAAACCTAACAGACCTATTCCCCAAGGTTCTGGATCCCTTTTAAAAGCATTGGATACACCACTTTTCAAGACAAACTTTCTATTTCAGATTTCTTAACCAATGCCCTAAGGGCACTGGTTAGCATTTGTGTTTTTTATATCAAAAGTTGCCTTGAAAAAGAAGAGAGATGTATTGTTTTTCAAGTTTCCATAAAAAAATAAAGAGGGCATTATTTTCCAATATCTCACTTTATCTTCTTCTTACGGCTCTTTTTAATTTTTTTTAATCTTATTAAATATAAAAAGTTAAAAAAGAGAACCAACACACTTCTAAAACCCAAAAAGACTAGTAGGAAGCAGGGCTTTGTTTTCCAATGTGCTTCATCTTCTTTGTTGTTTCATCTTCTCCAAAAGCTTCAGGTTTACGATTTCCATTATACAATCTGTTCATATAAATCTTGTGCTTCTTCTTCAGGTTTACGATGGCTTCTTCTTCTTCTTCTTCTTCTTCTTCTTCTTCTTCTTCTTCTTCTTCTTCTTCTTCTTCTTCTTCTTCTTCTTCGGTTTCGGTTCGATGATTGGAATGTGCCAGTTCACGACCACTGCAAACTAGGATGTACATGAACCGCGATCCTAGACACACGAACCAATTTGTGGTTCTTGAGGGAGGGGAGCAAATCTGGTAACTATGTAATAAACATATTACATATAAATGTGCGTTTAAGTGTCATCTGGGTATTTCTTATAATAGGATAAATGCTGAAATTAATAAAAGAATGATTCATATGGAAGTCAGACTATTTCACCACAAGAAAATAGTTAATTCACCAATTTCGATAGTAGAGTACTTCATTTTTCACATTCAAATTCAAAATATATTACAAAAGTCATCCTTGTGAGAGAATCAAAGTTTATGTTGGTTGGAACTTGAAGCAATTTTTCTAGTGAGTCCATGAGGAAAAACAGAAACAACCCCAAAATGTTGATAACTATGCATCACTCATATGAAATCTAAATTTAAGCCATTTAGTCTAAATTCAACCAATTAAGAAGAGAAAAAGAGAAACAATATTAACAACCAAGAATGAAGAAATCAAAGAAATATTTCAAAATTAAAAATCAACAATGTCATATCCCTAGTATTGATCAAAAGGTTTTATCTCTTCATGGATGAGAAGGAAGAACACAAAAAACAGAAGAAGAAAGAAGAAGATGGAGAAGATGAAGAAGAGAGAAAGCTATCTTTTCTCCAAAGAATGTAATGACTGAATGAGCTACTCTTATGAGTTCCAAATCTCATTAAATGACAAACTTGTTAATTACAAACGTGTCCCCTCCGACTCAGCTGCAAATAGAGCCCAAGTTTGCTCCAATTAGACCTCAAATGAAGGAGTTAAGCCTAATTTACTCCAGGATCCGTGACTTCTTTTCTAAGGTAGAAAACACCACCATGGTTCCCATGAAAGTTGTATATCAATGTCTTATTTTTCTAATGGTTTTTGCCCCAACTGCATCTGGTTTCTACAACCCAAGATATAGCTCAAACATGGCTCTTTATTCAGAATTTTGTAACAGCACCTTTGGTCTGACATCCAGGCTTGTTTTCACCCTTTAAACATCATACTCAGCTCTTGAGCTCCACATGAAAGTTACAAAGCTTTTTCTTAGTTTCCTACAACATAAAATTCAAAATTATTCAAATTCGACAACCAAGCTTATGGGTAAAACACAAAAGCAGTGTCAAGATGCCAATAATGCTAAAAAAATGCAATTAGGCCCAATTTGAAACCAAATTCATGAAATGAATCTAAGGCCCAACAATTAAGAAAAAATGGTGCCTAATACACAAAATATGGGGTTAATTAATATGGCAAATTCGTGTTCATCAGATACTCTGAGAAATGTATAGTCTTGAAGAATGATACATCTATGAAGATGAAATAATGAGAAAGGGAGGAAAACATTAATAACCTTTATGAGGCCAAGGACAAGCAAGAAAAACACAATTACTAGAGTAAGTCAATGTTATGTCGCCAAGCGTCTCACTCTGTGTCATGCGTCTGACTCTCCTGTTGTTAACCCGTGTGTTTTGATGAATCCAAACATTAAGAAAATGAATTTAATTGAACTGCCTGAATATTTCTAATCATCTACTTAAGATGTGCATGAAAGACAATTTTTAAACAGGACAATCTAAGAATGAAAGAATCAAAGCATAATTCTATGTGTCTGACATCTTAAACTTAATCAGCTAAGGCAATGTGTCTGATAAGACTCTTATGAGCGGAAGACCAGTTTCAGAAGCTACTCTCAAACTTCTTGAAGATAAAGAAAAGTAACCTAGTTCTAAGATCAAGAAACAACTTGATGATCATGTTCAGACACTTGAAAGATAGAAGTTTCTGAAGCCTAAACCTGAAGCTGAAGATGAAGCTATGGATTTCTTATCAAGATCACTCACTTTGAATACTCTGTTGAAGAATGAAGAATGAAGTCTATCAAGCTAGTAATAAAGAACAACAAAGATCAAAGAATCTCTAGAAGCTACATCAACAAGGATCTCAACAAGCAAAGATTGCAAAAGCTAATTATGCAATCCTCTGAGGAAAACTTGAAGACAAATTCAAGAAAGATCAAGTTACAGACAAATTCGATAAAGTCTTCATATTATCTTTGTAACACCCCGTTTTCTTGATTAATGTGCGAGGAAAAGATTAGGCATGTCTTAAGGCTTATTGTTCCTTGAATGCTAATGAGTCTATGTATCAAGTTTGAAGTCAATCGGACTTAAAACGGATTCAGAAGCATCAAAACGCGCGAAATCAGACAACCGACATTAGTGAGAATGCTCAAACGTGGCCTAGGGAACGTTCAAGTGTTCTGTGGTCTCCTACATGTGGCACCACGTGTCAAATGCATGGACACGTCGAGATCAGGGTGCCACGCTCTAGTGTGGAAGTGCCCCACGCTAGAGCATGGGGTGGTGCACGCTCTAGCATGTTGTGTAGAGTCACCCACCCCCACTTTCTTTTCTTCTTCTTCCCTGCATGCTTTCTATCATTCTTCATCTCGAACCAAAAATTGTTCTAGAGAGAAGGGAGAGTGTTTTAGAGAGAGAAAGCTTGATTCCAGGATTTTCGTCCGTCCGATTATACGTGTTCAGGGCAAAATATACATCATATACCTAGCTTCGATTCGTCAATCGACTGAGGTAATGCTCGAATCCCTAACTCATCGACACGTCGACATTGTCATTTTCCTTCTTTCTTGAATCTTGCTTCGATTCTGGCTTTGTTTGTAAAATTGTTGCAAGATTAGGGTTTTTGACATTGTCAGGACTCTGTCCATGTGTTAGGGCAAATTTCAGAGCATCGGGGAGCTCCGTGATGTACGGGGCAGCAGCTATACCTTAGAGAGGGGCATAGATTTTGAGACATCGCCGAGCGGAACATGGTTGTCTAAGGTGGGGAGAAATTATTTGACACGTCGAGGAGGCAAGCATAGTATGTATGTTAAGCTGTATGCGTGGGGTGCCCCAGACCCTACTAGTTGTCGAATAGCCTACGGTGATTAAATCCCTACTAAGAATGATTTTGAAAATGTATACGGGGATTTAGTTACAGTATGCTTATCGACGTTAGGTTAGTTTATCGGTTTATGTGAATGATGTTGAGAATGCATGTTTTAGATGCGTTATACTGTTCATGGATATGATGCTGCTTGATGTGTTTTATTTGTTATATGTTTTATAATACCTGATATGATGTTGATGTTGATGATTTTATATGATACAATATTGATGTTGACGATATTAAGTTATGATATTTGTGTTGATGCTATTGAGGTTGTTGATTGGTTGTTGTGGTAGAAACCCTGGTTAACACCTGAGGGTACGCTGTTCTGAAGGTGATATGAAAGTGAATGAGAAAGGATGTGGAAGTGGTATATGGGTACTGGGATGATGTTGTTGATTGGTACTGGTGTCAACTTAGGTTGTGTTGCATGGCATATTCCCAAAGTGGCGAGCCGTGTAACTGAGAGTCATGCGAGGTTGGTGTATCCGAGTGTGGGTACGGAATACAAGCGGGACGGTTCAGGAAACCTTGGGGATGTAGCCGGGTTTGGATTGACCGACAGTGGGCAATGGTTTGCACCCATTGTGTCGTGGTCTCTGTTGGTACTCGATGTAACACCATGTCTTTTACCTTACGTTTTATCTGTTTTGCTGTATCGGTAATTATGTATCTGTTTATATCTTTACCGGTAATCAAGAAAATTATTTTTGGAAAAACAAAATTATATCTAGAACCTACTATATTGTAGGAAGTTGGGGTTCAATTTTGGGTTTAAAACTCAGATGGAAACCTATCTGCGTTTTTACTGACCGTGTAGTTTTATACCGGCAGAAACCCTAATTTGACCCAAAACTGAGAAATTCTAGATTTTATCATAATTTCATTGATAAAGTCTATTTCTAAAATTTTCGCAAAAGAATAAAATATTGTATTTTATTCAGGCGAATTTTGAAGAAAAACGAACGAAAACCTAAATCGGGTAAACGACGGAGCCAAATACGGAACTGCAGAGATACGCCGAGAGACAAAGTGGCGAGTCATCCATGATGACTCATTGACAATGAGTCACGATGGTGAGTCATGTGGTGACTCACCTAGTCATCATGACTTAAACACAAAATATCTAAGATATTTTTCACCATTTACTAACCTACCCTTGACTATGATTAACCACCATAGTTAACACCTAAAATGACCAACATTGCCCCCATTCAAGTGAGAAAATTCGACCACTTCCTCACCTTCCTCACAATTCCACTTCATTTTAAACTTATCACATTTTCAAGAACAAAACTCCATGCTTTCCTTTCTCTTGTGTAATTTCGGCCATCATCAATAAACCATCATCCAATCACTTGTTTGACAAACCAATATTAGATCCTTGATCCTCTCCTCATTCTAAGACCAAGCTATCTCACAAAAAAATCCACTTTGAGCCTTCCTTAGAAATGGGTTTTTCGAACCTATTATCATTCATTTTTTATTCATCCATCTCTTCACTTCAAGTAAGTGATTTTCACCATGAACCATCTTCTATGATCATAGCCAAGCCTATATGACTAATCTTTTTGTTTTGTTGATTGTTCTTGGCTAGGTTTTGAGTTCAAAACCGTGAGGCCCTAGGTGAACAACATCATCTTTCTGCTTGATTCTAGTGAACTACAAGAGGTATGTGGGAGACTAACCACCATCCTACCTTAATTTGGGTGTGTGAGTGGTTTAATATGTTTTTGTGTTGGTTTGAAACCCTAAGTGTGGGGTTAAGTGCTTATGTCTATATGAGCCTCTAAGAGGATTTTGTGTAATAATTATGTGGTGCATGTTGTGTGATGGAAATTTATGGATTATATGCTTAGTTTATGTATGCTTTTTTAGAAAAAAAATATAGTTGGCTTAATTGATCATTGGTAGGAATTATGCCTAATGTGTTAAAGAAATTCATGCCATGATTTATTGCATTGATACATGAATGTATGCGTGGCTGTAAGCTTGATTGGTGAAGTGAAAATCTTCACATGAACTACTGTTGGTTTCGGCAAAAATTAGGTAAAAAGACATGACAACTTTAGTTCTTTAAAAATTATGCAATCCTATGATTGATTAAGGTTTATAAAGAGTAACAAAACTAAGAAAAATTGCTATTTTGGCAAGACTGTTTTTAAGGTAGTATAAACTGCTTTACCATGTTTTAAATTTTTTAAATTGGGTTCAATTTGAGTTTAAGACTTACGAGAACAAAAATTATGTTTTAGCGGACTTAAAAACAGAATTTTCATGAAATCAGACACGTAAAATGATTAAAGGTTCTAATTTCGACCAAAAGTGTTTTTGACTGTTTGAAACTATTTTTGAAGTCTATTTAAATGTCCTAAGACTCCAAAATGAGTTTTGGACCATTAGGTTTAAAAATCGTTGAAAAAGCAATTACGCGATTTTAGTATTTAGCGACGTTCGGTCAAGTTTTAGAATTTTTGTACAACCGTGAAGTGAAACTCGAAATTATCATTTTAATACTTTAATACAAGTATTTGAACCTAAGAAAGTGAAGGATTTGAGAAAAACAATCATATTTTTGAAAATACGGAATTTAAGTTGAAATACATTAAAAAGCAGTAAAACTGTGTTTTAAGAGTTTCGACGTTTTTCAAGAAACTATTTTTGAGGAATTTAGTACTTAAGTACTTTTGGTGGAATTTGGTTTCAAAATGATTGGTTTTAACCAAAGGTTTTGATTTTAAGACAAAAATGATTTTATTCCGTGAGGACGAGCATTTACAGTAAAATGCAAAAAACCTAAGTCATGAATGACTTAATGGAAACTCGAACTTAATAACTTATGACGTGGGGTGGAGCAAGACCTTATGTCATAAAGTATGGAAAATTCATTATCCATACCTCCATAAGATTTAATGGACTAACAGTCAATTGTTTTTCCTTGGTAGCCAAGAAAAAGGCTCAACTAGAAAAGTGCAGAGAAATAAATAATTGGACTTGTGATCCAATTTCATAAAGAGTTAGGATTTGTAATCAAGTTCTTTAAGATACTTTTTCACAAAGATGAAAGGTTTCTTGAGAACTTTAGCTCGATGTTAAGGGCCTGTGATTTGGACCTGAAAACATCTAGCATCTAAGAAAAACACATCGAATGGATTCCGGTGGAATCAAGAGGTCATCCGGTGGATGGAAGAGAAGAACGCATTTCCGGCAAATTTTACCTAAACACATAGTGAAACTATGTTCTGTAAGGCCGTTGTGCCTAGGAGATTGAGTTGACACTTTAATGCGGGTGTGAATTCCGTAATGACGATCTGGTTGATGCTTGGGGATGTCGGGGTATGAAATACTCATATAGGCCCAGTTGGTAGCCCCTCTGTGGCGTGGTGATCTTGCAATACACCAACATACTTGACTATATGCTACGTGTGTTCTGGTAGGGTAGGATGTTCCCGAAAAAGCCTATGTGCACATTGGTTATTTTACCCAAGGTTGGTATAATCCGGAACAATCCTCCGAACCACTCTCTCCGATTGTTTGTTAAAACCATGGTATAGGAATCAGAGGTCATTCCTCGAGTCTTAGATGTCTCCTATCTAGGAAAATGTTGCCCTGTGATTATGTTTCTATGAAACATTATTATTCTGACATGATTGATGATATAACTGTATATTGATAGTTGTACGTACCTATGTGTTGTATCACTGCATATCTGCCTTATGCGTATGATGAATGGGGTTCTCACCTCATTTTCTGTATTTGTTTGGTTTTCTGCTTTGTTTAACATTTGGCGAAGATGACGATAGCACTGTTTCGCAACTATAGCTGGAGTTTGAGATGACATGGATACACGGACACAGTCTCAATGGCTTTTGTATAGTAAACGTGAGGAGTATACCCATGACGTGATGGTGTATCATCCTTGACTGTTATGGTTGTGCGGGGATTACATTTCGTCATTTTTTTGTATTGGTCAGCATGATGAGTCTTGTGTCTATGATTATATTTTGTGACGCTGCGTCTCCAATGCTATTATTATTATTATCATCATTATTATTATTATTATTATTATTATTATTATTATTATTGTTATTAACATATTTTCAGTTTGTTATTAATTTACTGGCGTTGATATTTTCGCCCTTTTCTGGATGTTTATGTTTATGACTGTTAGTACCTGGAGAATGGTTTGTAAAATATTTATGTATAAGTTTGATGATGTGTGTTAAATACTATTTATCGTGCTATTTGCAAAAAGAAAAAAAAGTAAACCCGTATTTTTGGTCGAAAATGTTTATTTTCCGCTTTACTCGGTCTTATAGAATGTAAGTGTCACAGACAATATACCGCCCGAGAAGGGTGTTACACTTGACTATATCGACATCTGGGACCGGAGTGTTCCTGTCCTAGGTGGACCGTCCGAGGAGACCAAGATACACCTATTGAAGTTGAGCTCATAGGGGGAAGCACCCTTATTGGTCATGGCGAGTAGAACTGTTACAGGAACAAACCAACTGACATTCTCTAGGCGACAGATAGGCCCGAGAGAGAAAGACAATGTCCAGGGGATCAATATCCCTAGTGTGAGAGAACGACCGACATGCATAAGAGTGTGACTCCTTAGAGGATTGATCCTAGTTGGATAATCGAGGTTGATTGTGAAAGAATGAATCGAGAGAAGTTTGCTGTTTGTGTTGATTGTTGTTTGATAACATGCCTTACTTTGTACCCCCATCCCTGTTTATGGCTTGATTTAAATACTTATGTCCCTTCTTTCCTTCTTCTTCTGTGTATGTATCGGTTCGTCAGATGAGCAGCAGCAGCCATACCGCGACGACGACAGGTCCAGAGCACCGACTGATGCATTATCTACAGAGGATCCCGCCTAGGGTCCAGACCTTGGGGAATATTGAGATTGTGTACAATAACGACCATGGGTTGCGGGTCGACCAGTCACAGTTCTTCGTGTGTTATGTGATAAGCCTCTGGCTCATCTAGTTTTATAGTTAGTGAGGCCACGGTTATTGTGCTAATTGTTCGAGTTTAGTCTCGTTTTCACCCAAATTTAGCTTTAATTGTCCTTAAGCAATGTTTTGAGTCTTTTAAATAGTTTTTAGGAATTTTTGGTTAATTTAGAGTTAAATAAAGCAATTGATGCTATTTATATTTTCAGGTTAAAAGTGAAGCTCGAGGAAGCTAGGAAAAATGAAGAAAACAAGCAAAAAGGAAAAATTGGTCATTCGCCCCGCGAACTGACACTCGCCCCGCGAGTTAGAAGAACATATTAAGCAATGACAGCAGCCATTCAGTCTCGCCTCGCGAGGAAGTACTCGCCTCGTGAGCCAGACTCAGAGAATTGAAGATCCTTCTGTCTCGCCTCGCGAGAATTGGCTCGCCTCGCGAAAGATCCAAATTTGAACGCGTGCCAACTCAAGATTCGCCTCGTGAATACATGTTCGCCCCGCGAGTGCGCGCAGATTCCAAACTTTATAAATAGCTTGTTTTAGGTCAATTAGGGGCAGTTTTTGAATAGAGATGGTAATCCTAGTTTCTTAAGGGCTATGTAGTGAGTTTTAGTTTAGTTTCATAGAGGATGAATGCTTTTTATACTTTGTTCGTTGTTATCGTCACTATGAGGAACTAATCTTTATTTCTAAGGGAACGATGAAGCCACCGTTAATGGCATAGTGATTCCAAGTAATATTTTCTTATACCCTTGTCTCTTTTCTTGTTTCTTAATTCTGATTTGTTTGTGTTAATCATATGCGCACATGGTTAATTAGTCTAGTGCGTTGAGGCTGGCAGACAATTCGTACTTAGGACTTGAATTAAGAACACCGTTTGAATATTGCTAGGCATAGAATAGGAAAGCGGTGCAATCGCTGTAGGGAACCAAGAACTTAATAAATCTAATTGTAGGTTGAATAGATTGGCAGATTGACAACTTATAATTTGAGATAATCCCTTTTGAAAATCGGCAGTGACAATAGGATAATTGAGGATTCTTGACTGACAATGAAATTAAATTGAACATAGGGATAAGGAGATAAACACTTGCGTAACTTGCTTGATAGGGTAGGTGGATTCGTGACTTTAGAAGCCTTAATCTAAATCAAATCTCATCATAATCTTTTAGGATTTTTAATTACTTGTTTTGATTTAATTTTGATTTGATTTTCTCTCTCTTCTCATTTCCTTTGACTTGGTCAAACGATTTGACTTTTCTTATTAAACTTGGTTAAATTGGTCTCCCAATCCTTGTGTTCGACCTCGGTATTTACTTACCGTGTTTTTATTACTTGCAATGAAACGGTACACTTGCCTGATCGTCAACAAGTTTTTGGCGCCGTTGCCGGGGATTGGCACAACCAATTTTCCTAATTTTTAGGAAATTCAATTCTCTTGATTAAGCAACTTTTTTTTTTATTTTTCTGCAATTTTTATCTCTTTTACTTCTTTGATCCTACTTGGTCTTGCCTTGTTTTTGTGTATGCGAGGTACCCTTTCACAGGAAGACTTGTTATACGATTCAGAGATCACCAGGACCGAGAAAAGGTACAGGAAGGAACTCAGAGAAAAAGAGGCTTGAAGCAAACCAACTCATCAATCTTGAAGGGATGGCGGAAGGAGACCCTCCACCCTACAAGCCTCTTTATGAGTACAATCTTCCTCACTTGGACTATTATGCTTCAACTGTTGTTAGGCCTCCTATCACGGCCCCTTCTTTTAAAATATCGGAAGGAACTCTACGTGCGGTGAAAGACAATCAATTTGATGGAAGTGCATACCAAGATCCTCACAGGCATATTACTCACTTCTTAGAGAATTGCAACCTGCTCAAAACTCTAGGAGTTTCAGATGATGCCTTTCGTTTGTGACTATTCCCTTTCTCTCTTCGGGATAGAGCATGCGATTGGTTAGACTTGCACTTGGATCGTGCTAGCATCACTACTTGGGAACAAATGGCTCAGAAGTTCCTCACTAAATTTTTTCCTCCTCAGAAAGCGGCACAGTTGAAGATAGTCGTCACTTCCTTCAAGCAACATGATGATGAGTCCTATAATGAAGCTTGGGAAAGGTACAATGTGCTTTTGAGAAGATGCCCTTCATCCTACTTTGACTTGGTAACAAAGGTACAACACTTCTTTAATGGGTTGAAGGGTCGCTACCAGATGAACTTAGATGCCGCAGCTGGCGGTTCTTTCTCTTACAAATCAGCAGAGGACGGTTGGGCTTTATTAGAGAAGATGTCCAGGAATGATTATAACCGCAGCACAGGCACTTCTAATGCTTTCGGAATCAGTACCGCATCATTAGAGGCTATTCTTGAACAGAACACACTCTTGAAGAAGCAATGTGAGGAACTATCTAGCAAGCTCAAGGTTAATGCAGTGCGAGAAGGCTGGCCTCCCGGGTGTAATTTTTGTAATGGTGAACATGCTAGTGAGAGTTGTCCAGTAAATTTTTCACAGGAACATGTGGACTCGTGTCATAACTTTTATGACACAGTGCCACAGAACAACTATCAGAGGAATAGGCAGAATGACTACAATCAGAATCGGGAGTACATTAGGAGAGACCATCCGGGTTTCAGTTGGAGCAACACTAGTGGCGGTCTAGCCGGGCAACAACAACATAATCGGAGGCCAAACTATGGAATTCAACACCACAACACCCAACAGGCCCTCCCTCAACCTACTCAATTACAAATCACCGATGGTGGGAAGCAGACTTGGGAAATGGCCTTTGAGAAATTAGCCAATCATACTAGCACGGCCATTGGGAAGTTGACAGTGCACATTGATAAATCCATTGAGAGGCTAGCAAATCACACAGGGTCGGCAATCCAACTCCTGGAAAATCAAGTATCTCAGCTAGTTAAACAAATGAATGAGCGTCTTCCAGGAAAATTTCCGGGCAACACAGAAAACAACCCCAAGGCCCAATGCAATGCCATATCCACTAGAAGTGGTAAGGTGTTGGAACCGAAGGGGAATCCCTTGAAGACTAATGAAGGAGAAACTCCAGAACAACCACAAGAGGAGAAGGAGCAAGCTAAGGAAGATGAGGAAGATAGTGAAAAGGTGCCGGAGCAAGGGGTAAGGTTGAAATTAGTAGATGAAGAATTCCGAAAGAAGAAGTGGGTTGAGCCCTAAGACCTTCCTCCGTTCATGAAGGTACCATCATATCCAGAGAGATTGAAGAAACCCTTGCAAGACAAGCAATTCAACAAGTTCCTTGATGTTTTTCGCAAGCTTCAAATCAACATTCCTTTTGCGGAAGCCTTGGAACAAATACCATCCTATGCTAAGTTCATGAAGGAGCTTCTCTCCAAGAAACGGAAGATAGTGGATGAGGAAACGGTTGCTTTGACCGAGGAGTGTAGTGCAATTCTCCAAAGGAAATTACCTCCAAAGTTGAAGGATCTGGGGTCTTTTAGTATACCATGCACCATTGGAGGGATGACTATTGAGAAGGCACTATGTGATCTAGGGACGAGCATCAACTTAATGCCCCTATCCATGATGAGAAGGCTTGGGATTAAAGAAGTCAAGGGCACAATGATGTCACTCCAACTTGCGGACCGAACAATTAAATACCCTTATGGGGTGGTTGAAGATTTGCTAGTGAAGGTGGGCAAGTTTATTTTTCCGGCAGATTTTGTGGTACTGGACATGGATGAAGATGCCAATATTCCACTCATATTGGGTAGACCATTCTTGGCTACCGGAAGGGCTCTTATTGATGTTCAATTGGGAAAGCTCACACTTCGGGTGCAAGATGAGAAAGAGGAGTTTGATGTCTTTGAAGCTATGAAGCATCCGGTGGAGAAAACTAACTGCTATAATGTGAATATGGTGAAGCCTCTTGTCAAACCAACTCCTACACATGAAACAAATGGCTCAACACTAGAAAGGGTGTTGGTAAAATCCCACACTTTTGAGGATGGCATGGAAAAGGATGAGTTGGCTCACTTGGGGCACAAAGATAAGTTGCCTAGGACTAATAAGGATGACCCAAGCAAGTTGGAAGGGAAGCCACAAGAGCATCATGAGTCACTAACTAAAGCGGCTGGAGTAAAAAGGAAGCTAGATCCAATCAAGCTCAATGAAATCCGATTGAGAGCTTATGAGAAAGATCGAAGCAAAAAGGGGCATCCCAAGGTTCGGCTCGATGATCCAGTTAGCCCGAGAAAGAAGTCATTTTCGGACCAAGTGAAGTCTTATTGGCAAGTGAAGTTTAGGAAGAAAACAACTCCTCCTCTTGATGTTTTTAAGGAAGGATACAAAGAGCCCAGGGAGACATTTGATGATAATGACCAAGGGTTGAAGCTGCTTTTTATGGAAGAAGGAGTTGGAGGCCATCTTGTTGAGTTCGCAGTGACTTAGTCTTTTGGGGCTATGGCCGTCAGGCTCGAGACGTTAAACAAGCGCTTCTTGGGAGACAACCCAAGGGTTATATCCTTTTATTGCTTTCAAAAAGTCATAAAAATACAAAGTGTCTTCATATAGGGTCCTTAGTTAGAAAATTGCATTAGGAAAGCATGTAGGACTTAGATGCATTTAGGAAAAGAGGGGCAGAATTCTTCTCTGGCTCGCCTCGCTAGCAATAATTCGCCCCGCGAGCCTGAGGGATGTCAAAATCCCTGCATTTGGCTCGCCCCGCGAAAAGGGCTTGGCCAAGCGAGGCCGAAAGGCAGAAACTCAGAGGTGGGCACCTCGTTCTGCCTCGCGTCTCGGACATATGGTTCGCCTCGCGAATCTGGGCAAGAATGAAATTATTAAAATCTCATAATGGCCTCGCGAGACTCCTCTCGCCCCGCGAAAAAAAAATGAAATGCTTTTTATGCCTCGGTTCATCTGGTTTGCTAATCCTGGGGACCAGGATTCTCATCCAAGAGGGGGTGAGTCCGAGGCAAATATTTGATGATTTTCAGGTAGATAGAACTCCAAAGAAGGAAGCCACAAAGACTAGTGAGCTGGAAGGAGAGGAAGAGAATGAAGAAAGGATGAGCACCAACAAAAGTTTGGGGTCCTTTCGGACCCCACGAGATAACAATTTCTAAACCTTACTCTTTTCTTTTCTGTTTCTTCTCTTTTTGCTAATTGGTCATGTACAGTCATATGTGTGTTGAGCTTTGTGTTGGTAAGCTTGAAGGGATTTTATTGACTTTAGCATAGATGGATTGTATGATAAATGTTGATTTTTGATGATTTCCCCTAATGATTTGAATTTTGGAAAATTGATCCCCATGAAAAATTGAAAAATAGACTTTGAGAAATTTTATTGTAATTGCATGATTTATGACAAGTTTGGGGTGAAGGGGTGCACATACTAGGGATATATCTCTGTCAAATAATTTGCTAAAGATGTCCAGGTAAGGAATTTGAGCCTCCAATATTGTTTTTGAATTGTGTGAATCACTTTTAAGTTGTACTTTCTCGGATTTGCTTGAATCTCTTCATGGTGTGCATGTTTATATGTTTGCATCAAATGATTTAGGCAATTTTCTTTGAAATAGCTACTTGGCCTAAAAAGAACCACCTTTAATGCATGTTCCGTAGTTAGCCACATTGAGCCTAATAGCCTGTTATTTCTTGATGACCTTATGTTATAAGCCAAAAATCCGGAAAAAACCATGTTAACCCAATCTTAGGATTTAGAAGAGCATGGAAACTTAACATTGTAAGTGTTGTTTGGAAACTAAGTTTGGGGTGGCTACAAAGGTTTATTATGTTGTTTTGGGTTGAGAAAAAAAAAAAAAAGGTTGAAGCCAAAGGCAAAAGAAAAAAAGAAGAAAAGTACAAAAATGCCAAAAAGGGCAAATAAAAAGGTTATCAAAAGAAAAAGGTTTGTAGCCACTCAAAGCGAAAAAGAAAAATGGAAAAAGGAATTAGAGTGAAAATAAAGGTATAAAATGTTTCATGCTCTCTTAGTTCCTAGGGTCTAAGCCTAGTACCTTTGAATATCCTACCTTTAGCCAGACCTCATTACAACCTTTAAAAGACCTTTTGATGTTGCATACATATTTTCGTGGGAACTATTTTTGAGATGAAAATCAAATTCATGTAAAGTGCTCTTAAAATGTGAAATTGAGTGAAAGTTGATAACCTAGACAAATGAGTGAAAGAGTGTATACTAAATGCCCTTGAGAGGAAGGCAATTGTTTGAAATTGGTGATCTCCCTTTTGTGTGTATCTTGGATCCTTGACTTAGATTAATGATTGTATGAATGATAGAATTTTTCAATTGTTTAAAGCAAATGATTATGGGGATTACATTGCTGAAAAGGGGGGAACTTTGAATTAGAGAATTGAATTGTTAAAAATTGCATGAAATTTGTGCGAAAATAATTGAGTCCATTGAGCTTACCCAGTTTGGAGTCTTTTTGAGTTTTAGTTTGCTTGGGGACAAGCAAAGTTTAAGTTTGGGGTATTTTGATAAGCCTCTGGCTCATCTAGGTTTATAGCTAGTGAGGCCACGGTTATTGTGCTAATTGTTCGAGTTTAGTCTCGTTTTCACCCAAATTTAGCTTTAATTGTCCTTAAGCAATGTTTTGAGTCTTTTAAATAGTTTTTAGGAATTTTTTGTTAATTTAGAGTTAAATAAAGCAATTGATGCTATTTATATTTTCAGGTTAAAAGTGAAGGTCGAGGAAGCTAGGAAAAATGAAGAAAACAAGCAAAAAGGCAAAATTGGTCATTCGCCCCGCGAACTGACACTCGCCCCGCGAGCCAGAAGAACAGATTAAGCAATGACAGCAGTCATTCAGCCTCGCCTCGCGAGGAAGTACTCGCATCGCGAGCCAGACTCAGAGAATTGAAGATCCTTCTGTCTCGCCTCGCGAGAATTGGCTCGCCTCGCGAAAGATCCAAATTTGAATGCGCGCCAACTCAAGATTCGCCTCGCGAATACATGTTCGCCCCGCGAGCGCGCGCAGATTCCAAACTTTATAAATAGCTTGTTTTAGGTCAATTAGGGGCAGTTTTTGAATAGAGATGCTAATCCTAGTTTCTTAAGGGCTGTGTGGTGAGTTTTAGTTTAGTTTCATAGAGGATGAATGCTTTTTATACTTTGTTCGTTGTTATCGTCGCTATGAGGAACTAATCCTTATTTCTAAGGGAACGATGAAGCCACCATTAATGGCATAGTGATTCCAAGTAATATTTTCTTATACCCTTGTCTCTTTTCTTGTTTCTTAATTCTGATTTGTTTGTGTTAATCATATGCGCACATGGTTAATTAGTCTAGTGCGTTGAGGCTGGCAGGCAATTCGTACTTAGGACTTGAATTAAGAGCACCGTTTGAATATTGCTAGGCATAGAATAGGAAAGCGGTGCAATCGCTGTAGGGAACCAAGAACTTAATAAATCTAATTGTAGGTTGAATAGATTAGCAGATTGACAACTTATAATTTCAGATAATCCCTTTTGAAAATCGGTAGTGACATTAGGATAATTGAGGGTTCTTGATTGACAATGAAATTAAATTGAACATAGGGATAAAGAGATAAACACTTGGGTAACTTGCTTGATAGGGTAGGTGGATTCGTGACCTTAGAAGCCTTAATCTAAATCAAATCTCATCATAATCTTTTAGGATTTTTAATTACTTGTTTTGATTTAATTTTGATTTGATTTTCTCTCTCTTCATAAAGATTTCCCTTTGACTTGGTGAAACGATTTGACTTTTCTTATTAAATTGGTTAAATTGGTCTCTCAATCCTTGTGTTCGACCTCGGTATTTACTTACCATGTTTTTATTACTTGCAACGAAACGGTACACTTGCCGGATCGTCAACATTATGTCGGCTTGGTCATCATCTACGTTCTCCTAGGAGGAGGACAGTTCTTCACTTTGCTCAGCTCTTATCGCATCTCCCAGTGTCTGCCTTTTTAGGAGCTTTGGGTTCCACCCCGCCGACAAGAGTTTCCGGAATACATGTGGAACCTGGTGAATCGTTCCTATGCCCGTAGCGGAGTCGGAGTGGTGGATAGAGGCTGTAGGAGGAGGAGTGTGCAGACGATGTACCACTACTGGTGTCACAGGGCTGTGATGAGCAGCTAGAGCTGGGTATACGGACCAGTCCGGTCCGTTTAAGTCCGGTCCGCACTGAAACGGACCAGACCGAAAAGCCCGCATTATAAATGGACTTTAAAATACAGAGTCCGCGTCCAGTCCGCATAGTCCGCGGGCTAAACGGACTTTCCGCGGACTCATTAACATTTAGTTTTTGCTGCAAACATAAAAAACAAATACTAACTTGTGGAGTTAAAGCTATTTTTTCCGCGGACCAAGTCCGTTAAACTCGTGGGTTAAATGGACCGGACCAAAAAAGCTCGCATTTAAATGGACTCGTTTTTGTACCTAGTCCAGGTCCACACGGACTGTGGGTTAAACGGACTATCCGCGGACTCAAGTCCATATACCCAGCTCTATGAGCAGTCACAAGTCGGTATGGAGCCAAGGATCAGGACCAGAGATGTTCGAGATTACCCTCGTGCTTTTATCGAGGGTGAGGGTAGTTCCAGATGCCCATATCGTCTGTGATATGGTGTGTCGGCAACGTCTGTTAGGGAGAGCCTCTGTGATCTTATATTTCTTTGATTTTGATGTATTTTTGTGAAAGGCGGGCGGGTATATGTTGTCGGTTTAGGTTTTATTTGTTTTCTCTGTGACCGATGTATTTGTGTTTCTTTTCATGAGTCTGTATAGTCGTTAGGTTTACGATCCCTCTGTTGGGATCGACAATATTTGATGGATACTCTGTACATATTATATATATCCTTTATGTTTTTATTTCCTTCCGCTGTGTATGTTTTAAATGGTTTTTAATTTTTATCGCTTCCGCAAGTTTATATTATTTTCGAATGTAATTACCGTGCTAACGCTAATAAAATGGATTAAGGAGTAGTTAATTAGGATTGCTCTTTAATGGGACATCAGGGTGTCTCAATATCTAAGGAATACCTCAAGCAAAGTCATAGAAGAAAGTGTCTGAAGATCTAAAGAAGCGTCTGAAGATCTGTTAGAACCAAGAAGGCGTCTGAAGACATGTCAGAACTGACAAGCACCCAGAATGCGTTTCAATCACTAGTCATATGTTGGAAGACATGATATAAGAAATATTTGAGCATAAGGGCATATTTCCCTGTCATTGAGTAACGTTGAGAGAAAAATATTTCTTGAAGACTCACTTGGGAATTTGAAGGAAAGAGAACCATCGAAGAAGGAATCAAATATTCAAAGGAATATAATACTAATTCTCTTGTCTTCAAAAGAGTACAAAAAGCAGAAAGCATGAAGCCCCTGCTACAACCCTCTTTCTTGTAATAAAGGAAAAGTACATTTCTCTGAGCTTTTCTCAATGTTGCACAAATAAGGAAAGCGACACTACCCAAGTCAGAAAAGCATCTCTGCTCTGCTTTATGCTCAACAAAGGACCTTCAACATTCATAATCAATTAATGCAAAATCCGAACGACCATTTTATATCCAGAAGATAAAGAGAAGATCTCTGGAAAGTAAAGATCGTGTCTCAACAGATCTTTTGTGGTCAAGTATAGACTGAAGAAACAGAGAAGACACCCATACATATGAGACATATAAGAAAGAAGTGAAACAATTATTAACTGAGAATACTCAAATCAGAAAGAATCATTCACGCTGAAAGCTCTCATACACTCTGATATTCTTCTCTTAAATTACAAATCATTTAGAGAAGATCACTCTCTGCAATCTACCTGATCCTAAGTTCCGATTCACTCTTTGAAGTGTTAACCTGGTTGATTTTCATCTCTATAATATTGAAGTTGTGCTTCAAAATAACTCTAATCTCATTGGGCCCGAATAGACTTGTTGAAAGAATACTTGATGTTGAGCCTGAAGAGGCTAGGTGTGCAAACAATACTTGTGTTTGAGCCTGGAGAGCTAGGCGGTCAAATAATACTAGTCTATAACATTGATCAGTTATAGTGATAGAACTTGGTGAAGCCAAGGACTGGATTTAGCCTAAAGTTTGTGGGTGAACCAAGATAAATCTGATTCGTGAAAACACTATTCAACCCTCATTCCAATGTTGTTTTGTGCCATTTTGTGAAACTCGTCCCTATTATTTAAGGTAATAGGAGTTGACTTCTCTTACCCAAAATAAAATTAAAAATTTTAAAGTGAAAAATCGAAATTTAGATGGGGAAAATAATATATATATTGAGAAGCTTAAGGTCTAAAAAATTTTATTATTGGGGAGAGAGAGAGGAGAAAACCCCTTCTATGAGAGGACCAAATGACAAATTTTGCTTCTTAATTAGAATAATAAAAGGCAAAATATAATGTCCTCCAACTTTGTGTTGGAGGACCATAATACCTGGAGTTATAATTGATATTTCACTAAAATTTATACTATACTAATTTTCCATGTCTATATCTATATATCTATACATCTATACATTTAATAAAACAAATGTCCTATTCCCTTTTCATTTCTATTGTTCATCAACTCACACTTCACTATTCACCTAGACTTGAGAGAAGCAAGTCACTTTCGCATGGGGATTTGTGAAGAGGATTTTTTTAATAATTGACATGTATCTTGCACATATTGTTTGGCACATTTATTTATTTATCAATTAATATACTTAATTGATAAAATCAATCACGCTACACAATATTTTTTAAGCAACGAACATAAGTTAGTATTTAGCCAATTAAAAAAATACCAATATGGTGTGGCACAGTTGATGAATAACTGGGGCCCTTAAATATGTGATCAGGGGTTCGATTCCTGGCTCATGCGTATGGAAGAACATCTGTTGAGAGAGGTCAAACCCTTATATGAATCTCAGTATCTCGAATGATTAGTTTCTGACTCTCGGCCGGAGGATACCCAGATTCACAAAAAAAAAAAAAAGCAATTACAAAATTATAAAATAAAATAGATTGAAAATAATAGTTAATAAGGTTCAGCACTATCTACATCAATAATAAAGTAATATAATATAAAATTAAGTGAATAATTTGATGTTTAGATAATACTAAAGTAATAAGTTTTAAAAATGCAAAACTGAATCATTAGTTATATTAATAGTAACAATAGTGTACGGTGTAACACTCTGTTTTCTCTATTAGTGTATGAGAAAAGTTTTTTTTTTTTTTTTTGATAAGCTATGAGAAAAGGATTAAGCATGTTTGAAGGCTTAACCATGTCCCTTAGGTGTTAGTGAGCTTGTGTTTCAAGTTTGAGAAGGTTCAGAGTTGAAACGAATCCAGAACACAAAGAAATGCAAACCAAACGATTAATTAATTAATTAATCGAGACTTAGAATATTAAAATTAATTCAGGCTTGAGTACAATAGAATTTTAGGAGTAGCCTAAAATAATTAAAAAAAAATTTCCAGCAATAGGTCATGCTGGAAAATGCAGAAGAAAACACACGGGAGTGTTGATGAGGCAACAACTGGACCCATGTCACCAAAGGGCTGTCACAAAGGGATACTTGGATTCCACTAAACCTAACTAAATGACACCTAAAATACATGTCTTGCACTTAATCAACCTAATGTGATAACCTTTAGAAATAAAGGTTATCTAGCCTATTTTGAGTCGGAATTATGGTTATAATCGTTACATTCACTCACACAGTATATTAACACTATTTACTATGCAAATTTTCTGCTCAATATTAATTGTTCAAGACACTGTTTACTAACAGTCATTTTCAACAAAAATATATACCAGTTTATTTAAAAAATTTATATTCCAGTTTATTTGACTTTTATTCATGATTTAGTATTTTAAAAAAATTACTAAAATAATGAGTTATATAAGTAAGTAAAAAAAAAAATTATGACGAAAAATTTACTGCTTTGAAATAATAATAAACAATAAAAATAAAAAATAATTAACAAAGACGTTGTTTTTTTTTTTTTAAAATATCATTGTTTTATTTTTTATTTACACAACTACTACCCTTTTATGATTATATATCAAAACACCATGAGAAGTCGTTTTGGTCTCAACATCAAAAATTTTCTAACCCGTACAATGTTACACAGGTTTAGCTTCATTAAATGCTGACTTATAGATTATTTTCTCTCTCTCTCCTATTTATCATCATATTTATTATATCAATTCACTTTCCTAAATAGATTAAGTAACATATAAAATATTTTTATTTCTCAATATTTTAAATTCAAGATCATTATTTATTAATATTTATTTAATGCTTTTAGCTTGTACAGATATCACTTTTAATACGAATAATCAATAATTAATACTTGATAATTAAATTATAATTGCAAAATAAAAGAAAATAATTAAAGATATTTATTATTAACACGTTTTCTTTTAAGGTTCATATATTGATAATTACTTTAAAAAATATAGGGTTCATATTTAATTACTAAAAAAGAATATATATAAAACACTCCAGCATATATCAAATGAAGGAATGGAATTAAGGTTCCATATTCCTTTTATGGCTAATAATTTTTAAGGTGAATTGTTAAATATAGAGATACATGATTGCATATAATGAAATAAAAAATTGAGAAATAATTTTTTTATTTATGGAAATATATGAATTGATATAATAAAAAATTGCATGTAAGATCATTTTTAACGTGAATTGTTAAATATAGAAATACGTGATTGCATTTAATGAAATATATTTATGGGCTTATAATACGTGATTGCATAATGAAAATGATCTTGAATTTAAAATATTGAGAAATAAATATATTTTACGTCTTACTATTTTTTTAGAAGATTTTACATCTTACTTGATCTATTTAATTACTAAAAAAGAATATATATATATATATATATATATATATATATATATATATATATAAAACACTCCAGCATATATCAAATGAAGGAATGGAATTATGGTTCATATTCCTTTTATGGATAATAATTTTTAAGGTGAATTGTTAAATATAGAAATACATGATTGCATATAATGAAATAAAAAATTGAGAAATAAATTTTTTATTTATGGAAATACATGAATTGATATAATAAAAAATTGCATATAAGATCATTTTTAACCTGAATAGTTAAATAATATAGAAATGCGTGATTGCATTTAATGAAATATATTTATGGGCTTATAATACGTGATTGCATAATGAAAATGATCTTGAATTCAAAATATTGAGAAATAAATATATTTTACACCTTACTTTTTTTTTTTAGAAGATTTTACATCTTATACTTGATCTATCTAGGAAAGTGAATTAATATAATAAATAGGATAATAAATAGGGAAGTGAGAAAATCGTTTTTCAAAAAACCTTTATTAATTAGAGAGATAAACATAATTACAAGTGAGTATTTAATGAGCCTAAACCTGTGCAATGTTGCACGGGTTAGAAAAACTCATACTTGAAAATATAAAGCTCAATGGATGTGCTTCGATTTCCACCCATCGTAATTAATTTTCATATTTATTTTATATATATATTATAAGCCCATCGTAACTTTCTTATATATTGCAAATAACATTGTATGGCAAGTTCACAGCCACCACCAACAGCACGAGGAGATCAAGAGACTGTTGACGGTACGACTTTTTACGAAGATGGCTCGTCTCTTTCTTTCTTGCTGCATCCTACTGATTTGTCTAGCTTTAGCGTCAGGTATTCCCTCATTTTCTTTATCAATTATATTTCTATCAGTAATAAGGATCAACTGAAAAAGAATTAAGCACAGTATTATAGATTTAAGTTAATTTTATGTTGCAACAATAATTAGATACATTTAGTCATACATCAAATAACATCGCACTTGATAACATTTGCTTCTTTTATTTTATTTTTTCCTTCTAATTCTTATGTTTTAATTTTTTAGTTTATTTGGTATATACTGTTAGTGTAAAGTTTTTTATACTGTCAACCAATCAACATTTAAGATACGGATGATTTTTAAGTTAATTAGGATGATATTCAAATACTTTTAATCATGTGTCAATTTTTAATTGGTTGATTGTGTAAAACATCTTTACACAGACAATGTTAAGTCCTTAATTTTTTTTTTTTGGAAAAAAATCATGCATTATATTATTAACTTGCTAAAGAACATATTTAAATAATGCAGGAGAATATGTAACGCCTCCGCAACCATTCCAACCTCCACCTACGCCAATGCTATCATTGCAATCTCCTCCTACAAATACCTGCAGAGAGCAAATTGGTGTATGTTTTGATCCAATATGTAATGATAAATGTTGTAATTTCGCGTGTACTCAAAAATTCCCAGGAACTCTAGAAGGTAAAGGAAGCTGCTTTAACGCAATTCCAACATATCGACCTTGTATTTGCGAATACAAGTGCTAGAAAAATAAGAAATTTTCAATTCAACAGCTGTTGTGTTGATGATCATAAATTAAAGAAACATAAAATAAGGGATTCATATCTCTCTTGCTTATTCTGTTTTAAATTTTAAATTTTTAATATAGTTCCACGGTTGTGTAGTGGCAGAGGAAGATTGTGAGGGAGAGTTAGAAAATTTTCTGTTTGCTTTATTTTCAGTTTCTTGTTTTCATTTCCTGTTTTCACAAATAATGACAAAACTGCCACCTATTTCTTATTTTCCAAGAATTGTACAGGAAACCATGGAAACAGAATAGAAGATAAAAAGTTATTTTTAATGTTTCCTGTATAAATTTTTGAAAATAGGAAATATAATGAAATGAAGGTGACAGTTTTATAATTATTTCTGAAAATCGTGAATGAGAACAAGAAACTGGAAACAAAGCAAACATGACCTTATTAGCAAGGGCAAGGTATTATTTTTTTTCTTTTGAAAAACAAAGAAAAAAAGAATACATGCATGTGGAAAAAGTAAGCTTTTTTGAAAAAATATACTGTAGCCTAAAAGGAGCCTCCCTGCGTGTATGACACCTCGCAGCAGGAAAACAAAAGAGAGGCATGTATGATTAATTTGAGATTTTTTATTTTTTTATCTTTAATGGCAATATATTTATCGTCCAAAATCTTTAAATTAATTGATACAAATAAAACTAAAATTGCTCATATGTGATCTAAAATTAAATATAACTTTTTAAAGTGAGATTATTTTTAAAAGCAAGCGTGTATCTACTATTAATTTAATAGTACATAATTTTAACTCACTAAATAATTTAAATGTTTGGGTAAAATCATTTTGAAATCAGTTGTGCTATGCTATACAGCATGAAACACTCTTGTGCGAGAAAAGAGACGAACTGACGTGGCTAATTATAAGCCTGGAATACATGTCAAAGAAAACAAAGGATATGGATATAAAAAATAGCCAAGTCATTTGCACTTGATTCGTTTCGTACTATTTAAGACTTCTGTTTTGAAATTCTAGAGAATTTAAAGTGTCAAGAAATTGAATTGATGCATTTAAAATCCTATCATTTACCTTGTGTTTGGATGCGTATCTCAAAATTTTTAAATACATGGTAATATAATTCCTTCCAATACATTCATTTTTAAAATATTTTGTTTGGATAAAGCAATTCACATATTTTGTGTTTCAAATTCTTTGTTTGGATAAAGAAACTTAATTTCCCTCATATAAAATTTCATTTTTAAATATTTACTATAAAAATTGGGATTTCAATATAAAATTTGGCCAATAAATAAACATTAACCAATTTTTAAATAATAAAAAATTTAAAAATAATGTAAAAGTTTAAATATTTGACACTTTTGCAATAAAAAGTAGTAATTATAACATTTTTCATGTATAATTGATAACTACAAAATTAAATAATTTGTTATTATGAAAATACTTTTTAATAGGAAGAAAATGCAAATATTGATAATCATTAGTAAGAGTGCAACTTAAACAAAATTTTAAGGTTAAATTATACTTTTGGTCCCTTATCTTTATTTTAGGTTTCAATTTGATCCCATATCTTTATTTTAGATTTCAATGTGGTCATTTCTGTTTAATTTGTGGTACAAATAGGATGATATTGATATAATTTTTGAAAAATAAGGGACCATTTTGGAACCAAAAAAATAAAAGAGGAAGATTTCAGAGAGAAAAAAAAGTGACCACATTGGTATAACTTTTGTAAAATAAGGGACGGCTTCAGAACATAAATAAAAAGGGGACCACATTGATATAGCTTTATAAAATAAGGGACCATTTTGGAACAAAAAATAAAAGAGGGACAAAATTGAAACCTAAAATAAAAATAATGGACCAAAGTATAATGCAAGGCTAAATTTAGGGGTGACAAAGCGGGCCAATCCATCCCGCCCCGACGTCAACCCGCCTAAAACGGGGCGGGGCGGGTTGAATTTTGGAAGTGGGTTGAAAATCTACCCCCGCCCCACCCCGTGACGGGTTGGCAGGTTGGCCCGCCAGTTTTATTTTTTTTTTTAAAAATAAATAAAAACAATTAAATAGTTAATTACTTAAATTATCTTTAAAATAACCATGTTTCCACTTGAAAATGATTTAAATTAATGAAAAAATATCAACACAAAGACTTACTTGTTTAATTATGAGAACCTAAATTATACAATCTTAATGCATGCACCAAGCAAAAATCAATCTTTGTATTTGTTTTCCCATTATTTAACACATGCATAAGATAGTACTATATCTCACTTAGTAATTGTTGTGATCCTGTAGCCATTTTCTTCTATTGAAATTTCTCTAGCTTAGTTATCTTGTCTTTAAAATCAACTTTGACGAAAGAATAGGAGGTATACACACTAGAATGCAAATACTAAGATATCCAACATATGCATGGTTGTGAATCTCTATATGCACAAAACTGGACTTTCACATGATAAAAATATAGATATTTTAGTATATGCATGGTAGTATAGCATTTTGAACCTTTTTTAATGAATAAAAATATACATGGCACCATTTTTCTAACAATCACCATGTACTCATGTAGTGACTATTAAAACCACGACTAACATTAAAACTTAAAAGGCTAAAAAAATGAGAACTAAAAAAAAAAAAAAACCAACCAACGGGCCAACCCGCCCCGCCCCGTTTTCATGGTGGGTTGTGGCGGGTTGAAATCCCTACCCCGCCCCGCCAAAAAGTGGCGTGTTGGCCCGTCGGGCTCAACCCGTTTTGCCACCCCTAGCTAAATTACTCTTTTGGTCTCTTATCTTTATTTTAGATTTCATTTTGGCCCCTCATTTATTTTTTGTTCTGTTTTGGTCCCCCTATCTTACAAACGTTAGCCTATTTTGGTCCCTTCCGTTAGTTTTACAGTAACGATGTTAGATTTCCGCCATCAGTTGCCGGAAACCACCGCCACTTACCGAAATCTGGGTTTAGAGAGAGAAAAACCCAAATTTTCCTTTCTGTAACATCCCCGGCTGCTGTATGGATTGACGACTATCCCCACAAACCAACACGGGTCTTTTCAGCGTACTTTATCCTCACTCACGCTTCCTGGGAAAACTTCTCAGGAGGTCACCCATCCTAGAATCACTACAATTAAACTACGCTTAACTATGGAGTTTTTAAGTGATGGACCCCCGAAAAGAAGATACATCTTATTGGTATAGGTAGTACCAGTCAATTCATATAAGCCATCATCAACTATATAGTCCCATACCTACATAGTCTCAGGATTCCTCTCATTCCAGTGTGTAATCGATTCATTCATGTGTCCCTCTGCCTAGAAGCCTGCCAGGAGCCGCTCCTTGACCGTGTCTTCTTGCACCGGCGACCACTCCCCGCCCTCGTCTGCCCCAGGTGTCACATGTCCACCAGCTTCGGCTTGGTTCGTCCCCGAACCACACCGTACTGGGAGAGGTGCCGCTCTGATACCATTTAATGTAACACTCTTCTCGGGCGCACATTGTCTGTGACACTTGTATTCTATAAGCCCGAGTAAAACGGAAAATAAATATTTTCGACCAAAAATATGGGTTTATTTTTTTTATTTATTTTCGCAATAACACGATACATATTCTTTAACATACATCATCAAACTTATGCATAAATATTTTACAAACCATTCTCCCAGTACTAACAGTCATAAACATACATATCCAGAAAAAGGGTGGAAATACCAAAGTTAATAAATTAACAACAAACTGGAAATATGTTTATAATAATAATAATAATAACAGCATTGGAGACGCAGCTCCACAAAATATAAAATAGACACAAGACTTATCATGCTGGCCAATACAAAACAATGATGGAATGTCATCCCCTCGTAACTATAACAGTCATGGATGATACACCATCACGTCATGAGTATACTCCTCACGTCCACTATACAAAAACCATTGACATTGTGTCCATGCGCTCAAGTCATCTCAAACTCCAACTGAGTGTGATGGCGAAATAGTGCCGTTGTCATCTTCGTAGAACATAAAATAAAACAGAAAACCAGAAAATATAGAAAATGAGGTAAGATCCTCATTCATCATACACATAACGCATATATGCAGTGGTACGACACACAGGTTAGTACAACTATCAACATACAGTCATATCATCATTTATATCAGGAAAATAATGTTTCACAGAAACATAATCACAGGGCAACGTTTTCCTAGATATGAGACATCTAAGACTCGAGGAATGACCTCTGATTTCCTATACCATGGTTTTAACAAACAGTCGAAGAGAGTGGTTTGGAGGATTGTTCCGGATTACACCAACCTTGGGTAAAAATGCGTCAACAGTCAGCAACGTGCACATAGGATTTTTTGGGAACATCTTACACTACCAGAACACACGTAGCATCTAGTCAAGTATGTCAGTGTATTGTAAGATTACCACGCCACAGAGGAGCTACCAACTGGGCCTATATGAGTATTTCATACCCTGACATCCTCAAGCATCAACCAGATCATCACTACGGAATTCACACCCGCATTAAAGTGTCAGTTCAATCTCCTAGGCACAACGGCCTTACAGAACATAGTTTCACTATGTGTTTAGGCAAAATTTGCCAAAAATGTGTTCTTCTCGTCCATCCACAGGATGACCTCTTGATTCCACCGAAATCCATTCAACATGTTGTTCTTAGATGCTATATGTTTTTAGGTCTGAATCACTGGCCCTTAACATCAGGCTAAAGTTCTCGAGAAACCTTTCATCTTTTTGCAAAAGTGTCTTAAAGCACTTGATTACAAATCCTAGCTCATTATGAAATTGGATCACATGTCCAATTATTTATTCCTCCGTACTTTTCTAGTTAAGCCTTTTTCTTGGCTTCCAAGGAAAACAAATAACTCTTAGTCCATTTAATCTTATAAAGTATGGATAATTCATTATCCATATACTGATGATGGATGGCGGAGAAAGAAGAGAAAAGGGACGAAGATCTTAAGAAAAAAACTGGTGGAGAAGGAGGAAGACCCGACAACGGGGATCGTGTGGAAGCAGGTGGTGCTCAGCGGCTGGTGGCAGAGATCACACTATTAAAGGCATAGCAGAAGGTGAGGGTGTGGCAATTGGTCTGGTCTGAGGTGGAGGTGCTTCGAGCCACTTGACGATGCCGCAGTGGTTGTGGTGGCTCACTGGTGGCATAGATCTGGGTTCTATGATCTGCGATGGGTTTGGCCATGAGCTGTAGGGAGACATGTGCAATTTTCATAGTAGAATCGAGCAGAGCAATAGGTGAGGTGGTGGTGGGTCTGTGGACACAAGTGGTGGTGGTGGGCTGTGGTCGTTGGTGGTAGTAAGGTGAGACGGGGTAGGTGGGAGGGGCTGTGGAGGGAGATTGGGGGGAAGGCTAATGTGTGGAGGACATAGGATATGATCATGAGGATCACATGAAGCAAAAGGTAGAGAATGGTCTCTCATGGTAAAAGATTTGTTACACTCTCTCACCGTATCCAAAACCTACTTAAAAAGACATGAGTTTCAAATTGTAATATTAATATTACCCTTTTTATTTCATTTCCTTATTTTTAAATTATATTTAAAGTATAAAATAATTGTTATTTTTAATAAAAAAAAATTGAAGTAGTCTTAAATTATTAATAAAAATATGAAAAATGTAAAAAAAAAAAAAAAACACATAAAAACTTAATTTTAATAAAAATCTTAGTCCTTAAAACTTTGGTTATATGACTTTTATTCAATTATCCCTCCTCTCAATAGTTACTATGCCATAGAAGGACATTGTAACATCCATGTTTTAGAACCCTAGTTTATATGTTAAGTATGTTTTTTTAAGTGTTTGAAAACGTGTTTAAGAGATACGGGATCAGTCATCTTTGAATCGGACGAATGCGAGAAAACGACACATCCTGATCAGGTAGCACGCTCAAGCATGTAGAGACCCAACATCCAAATATTGGCACGCTCAAGCGTGACCCTGGTGCACGCTCAAGCGTAGCCACTCACCAGACATAGATGGGACATCGATTACATGTGGCAACGACACGTAGGACACATGGAACGGAGGGCGATGCCTTCAGGCTGAAGAACCTTCCTGCTCAAACGTGGGACAACCCAATGCTCAAGCGTTGGAACGCTAAAGCATGGGGAGTCTCCATGCTCGAGCGTTATCGGGGAAAATGTAAAAAAAAAAAAAAAAAAGTTTAAAAGTTAAAACGTATGAGAGTTATCTCATACGAAAGTTACAGAGAAACAAAGCCAGAGAGAAGGAAGAGAGGTCAGGAGAGATGAAGAGCTTCCGGAGCTTGGTGTCGACGGACCGGCTAGCGAAACTCGAAACCGACAATGTTGTTGCACTTGTAGCATCGTCTGCTTCTCGTCTATATCATCATTTCTTCGATTAGGCTAAGGTAAACCAAAGCTCGTAAGCACGTCAATATGCCGATAGTGTCAGAATAGATGTTTTTCGTTCATTTCTTAATTCAGCTATCATTTCTGATATGCATTAGGGTTATCAACATCAATCGTTTGTTGTTTTCGTTGTTAAAGCGAATTTTGGAGCATCGAGGAGCTCCGTACCACGTGTGACAGCAGCGAGACAGAGGGGAGGAGTGCGTGTTCGTGGCCTCAGTTGTACCTCGGAATACCTCAGGTGGGAGAAAGAACCTTACTATCGTCGGAGAGGTGAAAATAGTGTAAATTGCAATGATAGGTGTAGGGGAACCTAACCCTACTAATGGCCGAGTAATCGATAACGCCAAAATCACGTTGGTGACTACCTTGTAGTACCAATAGATGTATGCTAGTTAGGGTTGTACTGCTTGCAATGTGTCGTTTGACTTGTGGTGCTTAAAATGCCTTGTGCTATTTTCTATGATAACATGATTATTTTATTATTATTTTAATGTGCCATGCATGCTCTGTATGCTCAACATGATATATCTGTGATTTTGTGCTTAGTTGGCATCTAGGTAATGATACGTGTTAATTAAGAGATGCGCATGTTAGGGGAGAGTATTATATGACATGTAGAAGTGCCTAGCCTAATAAAATATGATTTTATATGTGGCTGACTGATATGATGTGACATGAGGTTTTACATGAGTTTGCGGTAATAGGTTAAGGCACTAGGTAATGACCCAGTAAGAGTCGATGAGACTCATACTAGTATGCATGATGTTATTCACAACCGTGTGGGTGGAACATACGAGGTCATAGTATCTTATTACAGATACCAGATATCACGAGATAGTTGATTCGTGATGCTATCATGATACTCTAGTAGTCCTTGGCCAAGCTGCTCCGAGCGATTGCATCCTAGAGATACATGCCACTATTCCCAAACGGGAATGAGGGAATAGTGCTATTCCTAATGGGAATGGGGAATGGGCATCCTAACAGGAATGAGGAAATGCACTTTTGGCCGCGACTGCAATGAGGTAGTGTTTAGGGAGTGCTCACTTGGATGGCTCACTAACATCCCTAACTGAAATGGGGATGTGTGACATGATTGTAGGTGGCCACATCAGCATACAGGCATAGCTGCATGAGCGATAAGGGTAGAGGTTGATACAATGACTTTGAGGATGACTGCTATATCTATGTGTTGCATGTCTCCGTGTTATTATTGTATCTTTATCCTATGATTCCTTTCCATTGCATGATGATAGCATACATTCTTATCTCCCTATATTTTCTATGTATGTTTGTTATATGTTCGTGGAGCAGACCCTTCTGTACAGGATGTCATTCTTTCATCACCCCTAGTTGATAAGACCACCCCGGCTACCTTTTTGTCTATTTACACCGGGCCGATTAGTGTGTATATGTGTTTTGGTGATTCCTCGCATGCCAACTTTGTAGGGGTCTTCCGTATTGGACAACGATTACCCTTCTAGTATTTGTTGTACCCACCGAGGACAAAACAATATCCATGGTAGTTGGACCATTAGCATGCGTTGTTCCTCTCGGACGTGAGCGCCGCAGCCAGCAGTTTCAACGGATGGCTCGACGTAGACGTATGTTTATATCATATAGAGAGAAGACCGTGACTGAGCCGCCACAGAGACTTTACAAGCACCGTTTTGGCGAGGGCCAGGGTAGCTCGAGGTGCCTATACTAGAGATAGTATGTGGGCCAGTGCGTCTATGTAGAAGTGTGTTGTGAGCCTTGTTTTGGAAATATTTTGAGAGGGGGTCGGGCTTAGATGTATGTGTGAGGCTGTTGTTGTTTGGTGATCTTTTGATGTATTTTCTTTATCATGGTTTTAGTTATGATGTATCTATGACAACGCTATGCTGATGGGGATGTTTTATATATATGTTTTTATCTTTCATTTTTTTTGGTAACCATGACATAGGTACAAAGTATCCACCATCGTTAGCAGTGACTAATCTCCGTCGGAGAACCTGTTGGGCACACAAGGTGGGTTCTTCCCTCCCAACCAGGTTTTCTTTCAGTTTTAATACCTTCGTTTTATCGATATACGCATTAACGTCAATATCACAATTAAGACTTAGTTAACTAGGTTTTCTTTAATGGGACACCGGATTGTCTCAGACATCAAAATCTGAAACAGATGATAAGGATAAGGTTTGATGAGGATCGGTTCTTAGGAGAATTAGAGACATAGTAGAGGCCATTGCATTCCTTAGCACTACAAATCGTCATCCTCGAAGCCAAATCTTGAAATACACAATGAGAAAGGAAAATAATGATTGGACAATTGAGGTCTTAAGTCAATTTACTAGCAGATATCATATTATACTTCAAATTTGGAACATGAAGAACAAATTTCAATTTTAAAACTGACAAACTCAGATTACCTGTATCAGCCACCAATAACGAATTACCCTAAGCTACCGTAATAATAACACCTTTATCAGCTTGCTAGTATGACGTGAAGTCAGTACATGACCTTGTCATATGGTTAGTTGCACCATTACCTTTGTGAGCAATGTTTGTTGTAGAGGTTGATAGTCTAGACACTTCAGGTTTGAGTTATGAAAGCAAATTCTTCAAACAACATATCCAACTATTCATAAAAAAATGAGCAAATTTGTGTTTCTTTGATCCAGTACAGGATCCAGCCACATGAGTGGAGGCAGAGAGCTTGCATGGACTTTTAGGCTTCCATTTTGAAGGTTTCCCATGAATGAGCCAACATGTGTCCTTAGTGTGATATGGTTTCTAATGACCATACCAAGTTTTTGCCTCCTTTGGACATTGAGCCTTAGGTAGTGTTTGTTACAAGTTTTATAAAAACATTCCCGGGAATGTTGGCATGGGAATAAAAGTTTCCCATGTTTGGTACAAGTATTAAAAATTTATTCCCAGACATAAAAGATTCTCGAGAATAAAATTAGTGAATAATATTTAGAAACTTGGGAAAACTATGTTCCCATGTGTGAAGGTGGGAAAGCTCTATACCCGGTAATGTGATTCATAGGAATGTAGTTTGCCTGGGAATAAAACATTCTAGTTACCAAACGCCACCTTAGGGTCATTTCTGCAACTGACAAGAGCTAAACTCAATTAAGTATCCTTTGTCTGACTCTAGATACTAAGTAAAAAGACAAAGAGCAAAGACATGAGATTCTGAAACTGTGTTTCAACAACACAGCAAAATCCCCTTTTGTAAAGGCTTAATGAAGTAATTACAAAATAAATCTGGAGGATTCTTTTCCTATTTACATGATATGATGCAATATGGGCTCTATTTGAAAAAAGAAAAAGAAAAAAAAAGCTGATAAGCTAGCTTATGGATGATAAGCTAGCTTACAACTGATAGGCTAATTGTTAGTTGAAAGCTGATTGTTGAAAAACTAGCTTATTGAATTTGAAGCATTTGGTAAAATTAGTGTTTGAATTAGCTTATAAATGTAAGATAGCATAAAAGGGCATCCATGCATGCATGCATGTATATATTAAAAGTCTAATTAAAGCTTTATAATTAGAATATTGATTTTTTTTTAAAAAAAATTGAAATATTTTATTAATAAATTTATATAACTTTTTATTTTATGAATGACTGGGTAAAGTAGTAATTTCATTTAATTAATAGGGATAAAAATGAGAAGAAAAATTAATAATCTATAAGTTATAAGCTATAAGCTAAATAAATTAGCTTACAAAGAAAAGCTATAAGCTAATGAGATAAGCTTATTTATCAAAGACCTCTACTTTGGTCAAACAAGCTAATAAGCTAGTCAAATAAGCTAATAAGGGAAGGTCATGGTCTGTCATTTGAAGTGTGGCCAAATTATGGACAATGGCAAAGAGACTTTGTATGCCATTAGAATAGACATTTTGAGCTTTCTTCGATATTTCATAACAAGTTTTGTAAAGGCAAATGTGCACCAACTACTTCTAATCAATCGACTGTCCAATAGAGATACCAGCTATTAATCTGCCTTTTTCCATTCATCACGAACCTTAGCAACAATGGTTGCTTCCTTCTTGATGAGATGTTCATGAAGCCCTTGACCTAAAAACCATACTTGAACAACATTATACTAATCCACAAAATTCTTACCATTGAGTTTTTCTAATGTAATATTGGAACTGACAGAGAAAGCAAAAGAAACAAGGCCCTTCCATGTAGACCCAAAATCAAAACACGAATCAGAACCTTGAGAAGTAGCAGTGGTTGAATTGACTGACATGGTGGGATGGAGATGACTAAAAAAGTTCGGACATGGTCTTTCACACTCAGAATGAGCCCATGGGATGCCAGAGAATAGGCTGGAAGAGACAAGCAGATGTAATAGCATGTGGAGGGCAACACATGTACCTCATGCACATGAAAACAAGCAAACAACGACGGTGAATGGCAACAAGGCTTCTCGGATCTAAATCACCAATTGTTTATGAGGAGTCCGATCACCTTACTCTGGTGATAGAAGATAGTCGCTGGGAAGCGATTCTTGACAAAATGGTTCCTAGCTCTAGATACCAACTTATGATGCCTGAATAGCTTGAGAGAAACCCTCTCAGCCTCTGAATATATATATAATATCTAATCCCTTGATTTTAGGGATTAGCCATATCGCAAATTTATAACTAAACCAACGACTAAATCATATCATATTAACGTCTAATCTAAACCATATCTAAAGCATATCAACAATATCAATAGTTACCTTGTCGGGTATTAAGTAGTTCTAACTTGATTTCAAAGGATTTTGTTATCTCGTGCATATTTGTCCAGATTTCATGGGCAATTTTGCGAAAATAAAAATAAAAAATAAAGGTAGGTTCTACCAATCTTAGGATCCATAGAGTTGATCAACCAAGCTATGACAATCGAGTTTTATGCATCCCAACTGTTGTAGGAAGGATCATTTGGAGGTGGAGATGCAATCGCCCCTATAAGGTAGTTCACTTTTCCTTTCCCTTTAATCATAGGAAGGACCAATTGAAACTATTCTCCGTAATTTAACCCATTTAACTTGTGTTGGGTTATTTGAATGAAGGGGTTGAGGTCAATCGGTTGGAGGGATGAAGCAATGGTAGTTGAGTTGCTGTTTTTTGGTTTCGGATGAGAGATCAATTAGCATTTGCAGGAGGCTAATTAGGTCTGTCAAGCCATGAGGGTGTATTGGGCTTTCTTCTATCATGAAGTGGCTTTGGATAACAAATGAGCAGGGTATGGAGAAATTATTGCATCTCATGATCTTATATCCATCTGATAGAAGGTGCAAAATATGGGAAAAAACAAATGAACATAAAAGAAAACAGATAAACAAAAAAGACAACATAGGATAGGCAATTCCTTGAATAACTCAGAATCCCTAATTAACACTAGCAAAATAAAAAACAGAAACAGTTGACCACAATCCCTTTAATTATGTGTTGAAATCTCTCATAATTTTCCAGGATTTCTTTCCTACATTTACATATCTCTCATATGTTTTATATATCTTCCAAATCTCACAATATATCACAAATATATAACATTTTCATTTCTTCCAATATAATAGAAAAATATTGTTAACAGACTTTAATGGAATTCTAGTCAAACCCAATAGTTTTCTCTCGTTAAAAATACAGGTGAATATTTCAAGGATGGGACTTATATTAAAAAATTTATATAAAATACTAACCTTGTCCAGAAAAAATTATATAAAGAAACTTTTCCCATAATTTTTCTTTTCACCCCAATATCGGGGGATACCAAAGTGTCTCCTAGGATATCTAAGCCTAATAGTGAGAGGATAAAATCCAAGGAAAGATTCGTTGTATCAATATATCAATTATATACATCATTTAAGTAAGGCCACCAGGCCCACGAAAACTAATCGAAACTATATACCAGGCAGGAACTTGGTATATACATTAAAGATCCATGCTTGCAATGAATTTCATTTTTAAATTTAAGTTACTTAAAATAACCTAAGAATTATGATGATTATTATTTTTTTTTTATATATATGAGCAAGGCCAATCAGTGCTTATGACATGACATACAGGAATGTGCAACTGCCACCAAAGTTTACTTCATGGTTCTGAAGAGGACCTTGGTAGATACTGACGCCATTCTTCAGGTGTTCTCTTTTTTACTGCCAGCATTTTTACCGCTGCACTAGTTAGAGGTATGGCAAGTATATCATAGTCCTTTGGGGCCTGAATAACACCAATAAGATTATTCTTAATTGTCAAAATGGAAAAGTTAAAACCATGAATATCTTGAAATAGGTAGTATGATTCAATTAACAAATGCAATTATAGGTTTGAATTTTAACATTGCGATACTTTCTTGAAAGCTATCATCATGTCCATTCATTGTTTGATGTCAGTTGCTTTTGTGATGCTTTTGCATGCTAAATTTGAGATGATGTTCTACTCATTTATGGTAGGACACAATGATATTGTTTGATCCATATAGCTAACCCTACCTAGTGTTAAAAGACTTGTGGTGGTGGTGATGGTTGTTCTACTCATCTAAACCAGCATATCAAGAAAGCAGATTCATCGTAGCTAGTTTAGGAGGCATTACCTTGGGGACCTTAATCAACCTCATTTTTGCTTCCTCTAAAGTTTTATGACCTTTCTTTGAGTTGCATTTGAGACAAGCAGCCACCTACCATCAGCAAATGCTGTATTAGATGGTTTTTATCAAGTGAAACTTGATTGTTGATACATGGTAAACGGGCAATAAAGCGAAGATGAGCATTGGACAGAGGAGCAATTAAGAACTTAGCCAGAAGGAAAGAAGAAAGAAACGTTGCTCATTTGTACATAGTTTCCACTTGCCTACTCTTAACACCAATGTTAGTAAAGAGAAATGCAGTGGATGCTAATCATACTCTAGAACTGAAATCAAAGTTCTTAACCATTCTACACATTCTTCAAGGTCAGTTTCACTTCTATTCGAAGAAATTATGTTCATTTAATCATAATAACAAAACTTTTGCATTTCTTTTTAATTTTTGGAGAACAAAATTATGTATTTCTACTCAGTACTCACTATCAAGTCTTAAAAAGAATTGAAGCATTTCAATCAACTTAAAGTAAAATCCAAGCACCACTATAGGCTGTGTATCTTTTCTGCCATAACAACCAGTGTTTGTTTGGGGACAAAATACAATAGTAACAAATTAACACTGAAGTTATATTTTAGGTTAACCTACCCAAGAAGAGACAACAGATCCTTATATAACTGATGTCAGTAGTCATGCTATTCATATTTATACACATAAATTTTCTTCAGCCTTCTCCCACTTTATAATTTTGCTCTTCAGACTACAGTTACAAACAAATAAATGGTGCAACCAACGCCTCTGAAAATATTCACAATATATGTTGGCAACTCAGTTGGTAAGACTTGACACACACCCATCAATAACTCCTAGAAAGTGATTGTCATATATCCAATGTTCAATAATAATTAACCATCATGTTGATCTTGCATGTCAAAATTTTAGAACATTTGGGCAATAGTAGGTAATCAAATAGGTGATATTTTCTCTAAGCTGAAAAGATTGTCTTACCAGATTTTCCCATTTCCATTCTCCACCCAGTGCAATGGGCACCACATGATCAATGGTCAAATTTTCACGAGAAGAGCAATACCTGTTGAGAAGGTAACATCATAACTAACCTAATCACATAAAATGACCAGATTACCATTGCATCCTTCATCATTTGTTCATTGCATTAGAAGACTATAATGAAAGATAAAACCAAACAAGAAAAAACTGTTTCTTCAGACTGATAATTACCAAATAAGCATGAAATGTCCAGAACAGTCCTAGGACTTGTCTCAACCATAGAAGCAACTTACTGATGCTAGCCAAGGGCTTCCATAAGGAACTAATAACAGACCATACTTGACAACAAAGTCAAATTAAAAGGATCTCATTTTAGTTATTAAACATACATTGACTCTCATCCAACCTGATTGAAAAACAGGTTGGGGATTTTATGGTTGAAAATCCCCAACCATAAAGTAAATTTCAGCTGGACTAGGGTTATAGTCCAGCCAATCAAAGCTCAACTTAATGCTTATATTTCGGAACATTAACCATAAAAAAAAAAAAGGAATTTTCATTGTATGTTAAGCAACTAGGGAAGGGAAGGCAAAGTAAATCATATACCTCTCTCTTGTTTTAATGTTTTAACTTTTAACTAAATGGTGTTAAAGATGTTTAAAAGAATTCTCTGACCTGTATCAAGCAGAAACTTTTAGATTGGATGCTTTTTGAAACAGTATTCAAACATCTTACATTAAATGGTCCAAAATTCAACCAGGCCATCCGTATTATTATATCAAATTTGAACACAGGATATGGTGGGTGTGTTGTTCTGTATTCAAGTTTCAAACTTTGTAGATCTACAGTTATTAACAATAAATAGTGCTCAATTTTTCTAAATTACTGTGCTATATGCTATATTCCTAAGAGCAATTTGATATTTAAATTCAAAATGACAAATACAATGTAAAACAAAGAATATGCATGAAAACATAAATTAAAAGCATACATAATCATCAAATTGAGCTATCAGAGCTCATTTTGGAGCTCACTTAGGAAGTAACATAAATTGAAAGCACACATATTTATCAAATTAGGATAAGCTTAGGGTATTTATCAAAGATGCTAAGTTGCTACAGAATCTGATTGAAACAAAGAATGGGTTCTGAAACAGAAACGGAGAAAAGGAAGAAGGAAACGGAGAAAACAGTAGGACATAGCAGTGGCTGCTGGTAAACTCAGACTACCTTCGAATTCATGGATAGAGCCGTGTATATTTGAGAAGCATCGGAGGCTGCATGTTTGAAGTGTAATTTCTCATGAAATACTTAAATCTTATTGCACATATTGAATATAAAATTGGCATTTAGTTTTATAAAAAACATGAGATTAGCATTTAGTGTAGTCACATAGTTCCGTTAATGTTGCACCATTTAAATTTGCTACACTCATTGTGTGGCATAGTACAAGGCTTCATTGCAGATAGGTAAATGCTATATCTCTTGCTATACACAACAGACGACTTGATAACAAGAAGTTTTTTGGCTCTTGTGAAACATTTTCAGCTATAATACTAGTGATCTTTAACAGTGTAAAAAAGGAAAAGTATGTTATAGTACTACACAGTACCACCCCTTCCAGAAGAAGAAGAGAATGGTCATTGCCTAGCAACCCTTTCCTAGCCCACATGTTCCCCCATATTCAACAAAAAAGTAAAACTTTAATCTCAGACTCAAAGTAAAATATGCATCTCAGTGGCATTTATTCAACAAGTTAAACCAACTTATAGGATAGCCTGACCAAGCTCGACCAGCACTCCACTTAACTACCCCACAATTTGCATCAAGTAAAAGCAAGGCCAGTTGGCACTTTTCCAGGAGTAACCTCAACCTATCATATCATAATTGTTAGCTTTACACAGCTTGCTCATTTTGCAGTCTTATCCCTGAATAACTTGTAAACAGAATGCCATTGAGGTCATATTGAGTTTGGACACTGAGTAATGGGAAGGGTGTTATGCAGACTTACTGGCAGTTGTAATATTAATACAATGACTTGTGTTTGGAATTCTAATGATCTAGAGTTGTGGTAGGAAAAAAGTACAGTCACAATAAATCGATGAATCTTTGTTTAAGCTCACTATGATCTTACTGATCTCAGTATTCAGAAAAAATATGAAAGACCCCTGAATTTCCTTTAGCAGTGGCAATAGTAATTGAGATTATTGAGTTTGGAGACTGAGTAATGGGAAGGGTGTTATGCAGACTTACTGACAGGTGTGGTTGTCACGAAATAGTATATTTTTCCGACTGAGACATTTCTTGATTAGTTTTCTTTTAACAACCTGAAGTAAATAAGGAACCTGTACCAAAATAAAGGATAAGTTGAGCTAATCTGGATTGGAGGAGCATACAACTAACAAGAAAATATTTAGAAAAAAATAGTTTAATATTATTTTATTGAATGGTGATGGTGAAGCAATGTTGCTAGTAGAATTGTGTAGATTCATAACAAACAAGAAACCAAAAACATTACTGAGTGCATACCCTCAAGACAGCTGGTATATAGAAGGATCCGCTGGGAGAGTTCACAGTCTGAGCATAATACTCTAGCACATCAGCCTGGATAAAGCAACTTTTAAATTATAACTTCATAAACATATTTTCAGTGTTTATTTAAAATGAAGAGAACGAGAAAAGTTGTGGACGTGCCTTTCCATATGCACATTAGAGCATTGTAAGCCCGGAAACTAAAACAGGTTAAGATTGCATATTCAAGTATTCAATTACAAATCAAACAAAGTGATGCTGCATCAGATATTTGACTTTAAAAATGAAAAGCTTGAGCTGCAAAATCAGACCTTCTCCATAAACTCCAAACATATAGCACGTTTCCAGCCTACAACATTGACAGGCCTGTAGCAGGATGACAGCAGTCAGAACCATAAGCAAACAACTGAGCAGATGTCTTGACATTGATGAATATACAAATGAAAACCAGCTGCTACAAATTTCATGTTACAATTTCTATAGGACTATCTCTCAAAGGGGTTAGTTCCATTACTCCAGTATGCATCCCAGATTCCCAATACACAGCTTAGCATGAAATTCGCAAAAATACTAAGCCCAACCTAACAAGCAGTTAGGGGTCGTTTGGAAGAGCCTATTATAGAGAATTTATTTGGGCTTATCTTATCATATAGACACTTAAGCATGTGTTTGGAAGAGGGTATGAAACTAGCTTATGACCATCCTATAAGCTTGTGTGTTTTGATAAACAATTTAATTAAGCGCTTATCCAGTAAGATTTTTCCAAATAAGTTAAAACAGCCTATTTTCATAAGTTTCCCTGAGCCTATAGGAAGATCATAAACTATTTTCATAAATTATTTGCATAAGTTAATTTTCATAATTTATTCTCATAAGTCCAAATAAGTTCTCTATGAGCTCTTCCAAAAGCTTACTAAATGAGCTCACATGTGATGAGCACTTATTGAATAAGCGCTTTATTTTAAGCTGTTTAAACAAAAGCACCCTTAATTGAAAAACAGCTTGAAAAGGTTCAAATTCAATAAAATGCAGCACGGAATTGCAAAAATCAGCAGAAAACAGTCACAGAACTAGAAAAACCCAAATAAAGAATAAAAAAAAAGGTTCTTATTCTTAACCCCTGTAGAGACTGCAGTGTGCTCAATATAATAATACGAATTCAGGGAAAAGTTCAAAACTTTAAACTATTGTTATTTGTTATGCAAATCAAAACAAGACAAGAAAGAAAATATTGAAAGAAAAAAAAAATAGTGACCTGTACGATATATCCAACACCAGACCTCGGAAACAAGACAAGTCATCATTCTCAAACTCAACATCATCAAGATAAAAATCATCGTCATCATCATCATGAACACCCTCATTCCCAACAGTGGAGCGTGCCTCTGCATTGCAACGGTTGGATTTGCTTTTGCTACTCATAAATGATGAATAGTAAATTATACCAGAAGAACCAATATGCCTTAGCCTCCGCCTCCTGTGATGGGTGTGGGTCTGAATTGATCTACACTTGTGGTGAAAAAATGGGTCTTTCTGATCCAAAAGAGATGACACTCCCTCCCCAACGAAGAGAAGCTTTAAGCGACCCTGTGTGGTGAACTGTGCCATGTTCTTTACTCAACTTTTCCTTTCAACTTTCAAGTTGCAAAACATGAAGGTTGAAGCTTGTACTTTTCTTCTCAAACTCACCTACAACACACCCCGAGATATTTTTGTGGGTTGGTCTTTCACATGTCACCATCATCGTAGAAGAAGAGAAATTGGGAAAGCAAAGACGTTATTGCTTTAGAAGGCAAAACACAACAAAAGTTGGGAGATGGATGCTAGCGGCAAAATGGGCGAACCCGCCCCTTGCATCTTTGGCTACTCAAGTCGGGGCGAGTCGGCCGTTTTGATAAAATGGGTTAAAGCTCCCAATTAGGATGTAAATTTTATTCGTGTCCACCTGCATATAATATATCGGCAGCAGATAGAAAATGAGTGCCTCTCAATAGGTAGTATAGTATTCGTACCATTGTGCTAAATTATATTTTTGATCCCCAAATTATTATTAAATATTTAATTTGGTTCCCAAGTTTTTAAACGGTTCATTTTGGTCCCCTAATTCCTTAAACTTGTTCAAATAGGTCCTTCCGTCAAGTTCTAACGGCAATGTCAAACCTAATGCCACGTGGTATTAAGTTTAATATTTTAGTGCCACGTGGCACTAAATTTAATATTTAAATATTTATTTTGGTCCCCAAATTATTTTAAAATGTTCAATTTGATCCTCAAGTTTTTAAAATGTTCATTGTCGTCCCTTAGTCAACTTGACGGAAGGACCTATTTGAACAAGTTTAAGGAATTACGGGACCAAAATGAACCGTTTAAAAACTTAGTGACCAAATTGAACATTTAATAACAATTTGGGGACCAAAAGTGTAATTTAGCCCGTACCCGCTCATATGTGAATGATGCAATATTTGAGAATTCTTAAAGTAATGTTTTGAACAGTTGGGATTTAATTTTTTTGGTCCGGGATGGAACCCAGGGTATCCCCATAGCCGATAGCCATAGGACTAATCCCCTGAGGATGTAGAGTACCAGTTAAAGGACAACTCCTCTACCCACAGATGCAGCTCTATTCCCATCACCAGGATTCGATTAATTTAGTTTTACTATTTAATATTTTAGATTTTCTAATTTCATGGCATGTATGATTATACTGTTTACATATCATATTATTTAGTATATTTACTATAATACTTTTCAAGCACATTAGAATTTCTCATGACAATAAGGAACTCAGATCAAGTTTGATCGGCAGAATAAGTATGATTTTATTTTTTGGATAAATAAATTAGTATGAATTTCATATGTGAATAAAAAAAAAAATGTGTGTTGTTTGAATATATATCCATGGACATGCATGGATATCTGCTAATATTGATAAATTTGTTTAAAACCAGCAAGATGGACACCCACATGGATATTGCGTGTGTGATAACCAAGATAGTCAAAACCGGACCGGCCCGGCCGGTTCAACCGGGAACCAGGCAAGTGTCCGGTCCGGAGTGACCCTAAAACCGGAATCCCAAGAAACCGGACTCAAACCGGCTTAACCGGTACTAAACCGTCAAAACCGGTGGTTTGACGGTTTGGCCCGGTTCACGAAATTAATAATGTTCACATTAAATTATTTCTCACACTTCGATTTTATAGCCGCTCCTTTCACCCTCCTGATCTAGTCTCGTCGATGAGGGCTCTTATACGGTTATAACTGCAAGTGCTCAACTTCTATGGATACCGACAAGCACCAAAAGAAGAAGACATGGTCCCCTGATCATCTTGTTTCTGCTTCAGTTTGTGTGCCACTAATCTTGCCTCTACTTTTTATCCATTTTGCTCTCATCTCATTCCTCCTCTCTTCTCCACCTCTCGCCTACTTCATCTTTGATTTAAAATGGGTGACAACGAGAGCTTGAAGACCGTAACCAAAACCTGCAAACTGGAGAGTTTCCTTCACTCATCTCTACTACATGCAAATCTTGTTGGCTGAAGAGTTTTGTGGAGTTGTAGCAGTGAGTCTAAATCCTCAAGAGTTTCCATGGAATTTGAAGGGACTCTGCTTGGCATGCGTAAGAATTAAGAAATGATGAAGATAACAGTGCTAGTACAACAAGTTTTTCCTTCCTTTAAGTCTTAGTGCGGGTATGAGCATCATGAAATTCATGGTGGATAATAATGCAAGGATACCACATTATTGTGAGGGTGAGGTCAGGATCCAGTTATCCAACCAAGGCTATACACATACTATGCTGAGTGGTTCACGCGTTCTACCACCAAGAGTTATTGAATGGATTTTAATATTTTATATTTACACTCTTAGATGAATTATACAATTCGTTAGTTTATTTTTTTTATTATATATATATATATATATAACCGGTTCAACCACGGTTTGACCTCGGTTGGACCATTAAACCTTGAATCGGTGCCTTCACCGGTTCAATGACCGGTCCGATTTTAAAAACCTTGGTGATAACCTCTATCCCGCATATAATTATAAAGCGATAACATAGAAGAAATAAAATAAAAACATGCATATCATTTATTATAAAATGAAAAACCATAGGTAGAAAGTATCACATTGTAACAAAACATAAACAACGTGGAAATAAAAACATAAAATGAAAAACATAACCCAACCCTGATGTCATATTACAAAGTTGGTATAACCAAAACCCGGAAGCATCATGGGTAAACAAACCAAAACTAGAAATCATAAACTAAGAGTAGCGGCTCCTCATTGTCACTCCTCAACAGGCTATTCACTGTCCTCTGCATAACAAAAAGGTATATGCAAAGCAAACAACAAAAGACAGGCAGTAAGAAACATGTATAAAACATAATAGCATGGAAGCAGTTAGCAAGATGAGCATACATCATAACAATAGCATGTTATCACAAGTCAACACACACATCACAGTTATATCATCTATAACAATTCAATCATTGTATACTATGCGGTGCAACACTACTCCACTACTCCACTACTCCATTATGCATGTGGATCCAATCTACCTCAAGAAGTCAACTTCGGAGCTACATATCCACATTGGCTATTAAGCACCAACGTCGGCAGTTCACCAGAACATGGGTGAACCCCTTGGATAGCCGACGCACCTTACTCTCGGATGTGCCACCACGGATGTACACGATTCACCTAACTCTCAGATGAACCACCATAGACGGCCAGATCGCCTTACTCTCAGACGACCTCCTCTATGTTGCACATCCCCCACTAACATCTTCGATACATGAATGTGTGAGGAACAACAACACACAATCAAACAATCACCACCTCCGCTTTGGCCACTAGGCTACCAAAGTTTTATCACCATCAACACCTCGACCACTTGCCATTGAGGCCCCCTTGGTCACTAGGCACCAAGGTTCAACATTAACAACACATTGACCATTAAGTATCAAGCCCCCCGGCCAATAAGCACCAAGGTACAACAACGTGCAGTAACATCGTTACCGACTTAACCATTTTTAACGTTCGTGTTTAATTACCTTTGTTAAGTCTTCATTAAGTTATCTATCTTATCTTTACTTCGATTTGGGGTCTTATTGTTATTGAGAACAATTGGGGTGAAACACCGCTGTTTCTGTTTCTGTGCTCTATTCTGAGCAGGGGAGCACGGTTGTGCTGACTGTTAAGCACGACCGTGCTTACTGGGCATGGCCGTACTGTTTTCTGGGCATAAGGGTTGGGAACCCTTACTAGGCTTCCTAGGACATTCAAAGATCAATCCTATTGGCTTTTACTAACCAACAACATCAGTTTCATTGATCTTAATTAATCTCCATGTCTTGTACTTATTGGGGAATTAATCATTTAATTCCAGCTTCATTATTAATGTCCCTAAAATGCTCAAGAATCAATCCGAGGGTTTAGACTAAACTTTGAGCGATAATCTCACTTCTCTTTACTATGGTTCGAGTCTCATGAACAACTAGGAATTTATCCCCTAATTCTTAAACATCTTTATTATCGTCTTTTAATATCTTATCAACATCGTCATCGTTTCACAACATCCACCAACAACCAAAACATTCATGGTATAAACGACATCATCAACCGATTCATTCATGGCATAAAATATCATCATCAATAATAACAATAAGTATGTCAATTATCAATATCATAAACAAGCATAAGACAATAGTTAAACAATTAGCAAGCAATAAGGTCATGGGTTAACCCTTCATCTTACGCTACCCCCAATGCCTACATGTTCATATTATCCCTTCTCCCCATACCTGGTATGAAGGTTCCCTTTAACACCAACGTAAGCGACTATACTCAATTTCCCTCGAGCGGCTCGACGAACTTCCCAAGCCTTGGCCAACACAAAAGGGCAACCAATTAATCCCAAATCAAAAAAAGGAAAAGGAGATTAAAGAGAGGGATAACCAGTTTACATTTATTGATACTAACTTGCACTTTCTCTCCCAAACGACGGCAAGAAACCCAAGAACTATGGTGAGTTCGAAGGAAAAGGGTAAACAGAGGTTTTCTGCCGTACTAGGATTCCTAAAAGTGTCACAATGAGGGTTAACTCGTAACCCTCTCTAAAACTCTCTTATATAAGCATCAGACCCCGAGCATGGTCGTGCTTACCCTGAGCACGGTCATGCTCACCTTGAGCACAGGGTTGTGCTTAAGAGAGCATGGGCTCGCAACTTCAACGTCACAAAGCCTCGTTTTCCGATACGGCCGTGGTCACCTTGAGCACGGTCGTGCTCGTGGCTCAGACAGCCACAGAGCGCGCCAGACAAGCACGAGCGTGCAAGAGGTTTCCTGCTTTGAACTCCCACTTAGCCCTTTTATAACATATACAAAGCATATAACATCATTTAAAGGCTTTATACGAAAAATGGGGTGTTACAGGGTGGGGACGGGTACGAAATTCATCAACAGGGCGGGTAGTGGGGGGTTAATACCTGTATCCACCCCGCCCTATTTACATCCCTACTCCTAACCCACCCCATTTAGCTGTAGGTGGGTTAGTCTACCAAAAATAAGAAAATTCAAAAAAATTGTAAAAAAATGAAAAATGAAAATTACGAACATACCAAAATCATCTAAAACATTACAAAATACAAATAATTATTTTTCGGTAATGGACTAACTAATATATAAATATATTACTGAACGAGATGGACTAATAGGTGGGTAATTGTAACTACAAATATATAAATATATATTTCACAATATATATATAGTCTCAATAGGTGGGTAACTTAAACTAAATATATATATACAAATAATTACTTAATAAAATGGACTAACTAATAGCTTTATATGTGGGTAAACTAAAATTAATTGTAGCATAAAATTTTTTTTTTTTAAAAAAAGAGGTGGTGAGCCAACCCACCCAACCCGTTTTCTTGGGGGGTTAGGTGGGGCGGGTGAAAATGGTTTGGTGAGTCGAGGGCCTCAACATTTGTGCCGTAGAACAATAAAAAAAAAAGGGGGGGGGGGGGGGGGGGGGGGGGGGGGGGGGAAAGGGAATTAAATTGAATGTAATTTTAGTTTAATGTAGGCTTTTTTTTACAATATCACGCGCACAACTGCGTAGACTAATATCTTGATCTATTACGAAACGGTATTTGAAGGGATGACATCACCCAACCAATTTTATCCATACGCAAGAGCCGAAGACTAATGCCTTTTTGATCAAAGTGATACACTTTTAGAACTGTTTACCAAAATAATTTATTTTTTGGATTATTTATCAAGCTAATCTAGTTTTTGCATAGATGACATTTTTTATTTTAATTTTCCGTGATAACCACCACTTTACATGTGGCGCTCCTCTATTAGCCTATTAGAGTTTTGAAAAACAAAAGAAAAAGAAAATTTACGTAAAAAAATATAATCATTTCTGCATGGCTCAAGATGTGGCGGCCTTTAGTGAATGGCGCCATTGCAACTGGTGCTAGCTGCAGTGGCACCACACACCAGAGGGCACCATGTGACGCGTCCCTCATCCACTCATTCTACCTACCCCTCATCCGATATATACCTCCACCCCTTAACACCCAATACCCATGAGAAACTCCCCCTAACACCCAACACCCATAATGATAATTAGTAACATTATCATAATAATAAAAATAAAAATAAAAAGACAATAATAATATCATTATTATTAATATAAATAACATTAATATTGATGATATACCATTAATTATAACATTAATGATAATAAAAAACATTTAGTAAAATATAAAAATATAAATATAAATAACACTAATTAAACAAAAATAAAAAATAAACATTTATAATTAAATAAAATACCTAAATTTAAAAATTAATAATAAAATAATTAGTGTAAGAGAGTGTATTGAAGAAATAGAGTTGGATTTAGGGGGAGTTTCTAATGGGTATTGGGTGTTTGAGGGCAGGAGGTATATTTAGGGGGAGAGGATGGGGTAGGTAGAATGGGTGGCTAGGGGACACACCATGTGGCGCCCTTTGGTGAGTAGCTCAGTCTTAAGACAATAAATAATTAGACGACAACTCAACAAGTCAACAAGTATAGCAGTAAGTGAAACAATAGCACCTGATTGTTGATCGTTGGTTTGAAACCTTTAATTTTTTCTGAACCCAATGTGTTATGTTATGTTTGGACTTTGACCCTCCAATTCGTTTTATAGTTTGACAACATCAACTTGCATACTACCTACAACGATGAGAGAAGATAGTCAAAGGCAATCACAATCAAAAGGCAAGCGGTGAGAATTACATTGAAATTGGGAATTTAGAATTTAGGGAATTGGAAATTGGGAATTGGGAAGAAAGAATAAAAAAGAAAAAGAAAGAAATGGGATGGTGTCATCACCTGCATATTGGCTATGCTTTTAGAGAAAAGGGTGTAAGAATACAAAAGAAAAATAATCAAGAAAGATAAAGAATGAAAGGGGTGGTTTCGTGCAGACCCTGAGAAAGAAATGGGAAAAATGGGAGTGACAAAGTGTTGAAGCAGCAAAAATGAACTTTGGGTAATTTGATACCCCAATCAAACCAATATAGAAAAAGTTTAGAACCTAATTTACCCTATCTTATTTATGATAACAAGTAATCATGGGTTACAAGCCTTGTTAAGTTTTGGGCCTTAATTTTAAAAGGCAATTGGACCCTTAAGTTACAATTTAACTATATATTTTTTATTTTAATACATACATCAATATATATATATATATATATATATATATATATATATATATATATATATATATATATATATATATATGATAACCTTTAGAAATAGAGGTTATCTAGCCTACTTTGAGTCCTTAAAATGGTCTTTAAGGGAGTAGTTTGGGTTAAGCTCAGTGTCTAGAATAAGCAATTGCATAGTTTTCTTGAAAACAGTTGGAATCAGAAAAGTTGTGTTTAATGGTGCTTGTGAGCTTTGTGTTATAAACAGGAGCTTAAGGAAGATTGGAAGAAACAGAGCTGATGTCTATGCTGCAGAGTGCTGCAGCTTGGAATGAGGTTCAGCAGTCAACCAAGAAGAAGTCAACATCAATTTAAGCTGACTAGAGGAAAAAGTGGACCCATGGCATTAATGTACTCAACGTGCATAGTTTTAGAGAAAGTTTTGTGGTTTCTGTACTTCTTTACATTTTGGGCCATGCATTAAGTATTGTAAATATTCCTTTTTGGGCCAAGGGGACATGTTTTGTCTTATTATCACTTTTTGGTCTCCTGATGAGAGGGTGGTGCACGAGCCAAGGGTTTTTACCCTAGAAGGAATCAGTATAAAAGGAATTAGCATGCACGCAGCCAGAGGCAGTTTTTACACGAAGATTTTTAGCCTAGTACAATTCTTACAAGCTGCTAGAGGAAGCCAAGCCAGGAGAAAAGGAGAAAGACCATGAGAATTTGGAGCCAAGCTTGGAAGAGCGTGGTGACTCATTCTTCAGTCTTTTAACTTCCCCTCTTTGAACTTCCAGCTTGTAATGGATCTATTATTCACTTTATTTTATCATATGTCTTATTTCATTTCCATTTCTATCATGAGCTAAATCCCTTGAGCTAGGGATGTGATGATCTTATAATGAATGTGATGAATTACATATGAAATTTGTTTGCAGCAATTTGACCAAGAGCTTTGCATGTTTAATTGCTAGAAAATAAGAGTGATCAACTTATTTTACAGCTCAAGTTTATTAATGTTGGAAGACATTAATAAATGGAACCCTTGAGTCAATATGAGTTGAGTAATTAATTGGGAAATTAAATTACCTTGAAGTGAATAGGAATATTCTTCAAACTCATAAGTTAGATGAGATATTTGAACTGCAGATAAGCGTAATTAAATTGGGCTTAGGAATAAGGAACAATTAATGAGGCTTATCTTAAAAAATGCTGGAAAGCACATTAGCTTTTATTCTCTGGAACTATTGCTGCAGCATCTAAGAGCATGTATGACATCACAGGATCTATAAGTGATTCTATTCCTAGCTTATTTTTATTATACAATCACATATCCTCTATTTCATTTTTTTTTACTTCATCTTACTTCAGTCACTCATAATTCACAAAAAGTTCAGAATATTCCATTTATTTTTGCTAGTTCTTTTGTGATGATAATTGCCCTCAAGGTTACCTAACTTGATTAACTACTTAAGGACGTTAAAAATTACCCTCCAATCCTCGTGGGAACGATCTTTTATCATTATATTACTTGTTTGACTGTGTATACTTGCACATTGCACTTTTTTACCAACAAGTTTTTGGCGCCGTTGCCGGGGATTGAATGGTGCTAATTTTTACAAGCTTATAAGCTAGTTAATCAAGTTAGTTGTGTTTTTAATTCTACTGGTTGTGTACTTTTCAACAGTAGGCTTTTGTACTGCATGCGTGGAAAAGGAGCACCTGAATTTCAGCTTGATCCTGAGATTGAGAAGACAGCTAGAAGACTAAGAAAGCAAAGCAGAGAAAACAAGGCTCGAGCCCAACACTCAGATCTAGGCTTCATGGCTAATCTACTTAATGAAGAAGAGGATCAACCTGATATGATTGAAATGGCAAATGACAAGGATAGATCTATCAGGGAATATGCTGTGTTTGATCCTTGCACCATGAACACTGGAATTGTAAGGCCTGAGATTACTACTCAGCACTTTGAATTCAAGCCAATGATGTTCCAGATGCTACAAACTGTGGGACAATTTGGTGGCCTACCAACTGAAGATCCTCACCTGCACTTGAGGCAGTTCCTAGAGGTAGCAAGTAATTTCAAAAATCCTGGTGTAAGTGAAGATGCTTTCAAACTCAGATTGTTTCCATATTCACTGAAAGATAGAGCCAAGGCTTGGTTAAACTCATTGGAACCTAATTCCATCACATCATGGAATAGGCTAGCTGAAAAGTTTCTGACAAAGTATTTTCCCCCAATCAAAAATGCCAGGATGAGGAATGACATAACCTCATTCAGGCAACTTGATGATGAGCCTTTATATGAAGCTTGGGAAAGGTTTAAAGATCTGCTGAGAAAGTGTCCACATCATGGGATACCCTTCTGTATTCAGATAGAAACATTTTACAATGGATTAACTCCAGCTACAAGAGTGATGCTTGATGCCTCATCTGGAGGAGCTTTGTTGACCAAATCCTATAATGAATGTCATGAACTGATAGAGAGTATAGCTGCAAACAGCTACCAATGGCGCACTACAAGAGTGAATGCTCCAAAAGGAACAGGGAGAATGCATGAAGTAAGTGAAGTTACTGCACTGTCAGCTCAACTGTCAGCAATTTCTCACATGCTGAAGAACCTCACTACTGCACAAAGTCCAGCAACTGCACAACCTTCCAGAGCAGAGCAGAGTATGGTGGACATGGGTAAGGACACAGTGAATGCAATCTCGTGTGTGTACTGTGGAGAAGGCCATCTGTTTGAAGAATGCCCCAACAATCCAGCCTCAGTGAATTATGTTGGTAACTTCAGCAAAAATTTCAATCCTTACTCCAACACTTATAATGCAGGGTGGAAACAACACCCAAATTTCTCTTGGAATAATACTCAGTCAGCACCTGGAAGCTCTAGTAGTGTTAACAAAGCAACTCAACCACCAGGATTCCCTGTTCAACAACAACAGCAATCTCAAGGTGCAAGCCAGGATACTTCCCTTGAAGCCATACTGAAGGCATTTATGACTCACACTCAAACTCAGCTTCAAAATCAAGGAGCTGTTATGAGGAATTTAGAAACTCAGATGGGACAATTAGCCACTGCTATAAACTCAAGGCCAGCAGGAACCCTGCCCAGCACAACTGAAACTCCTACTGGCAAGGGAAAGGAGCAATGCAAGGTTATAAATCTCAGAAGTGGGAAGGAATTACTTGGACCAGAACAGAAAGTTGATGAAGCCACAAGTACACCTAAGAAGGTAGCCTCTCCTAGAGTTGATGAAGAGCAGGCAGGGATAGAACAAGAATCTACTAAGCAAGATGCCCCTAAAGTCACACAGGACAGACCTCCACCACCATTCCCTCACAGATTGAAAAAGGCAAACCAAGACAAGCAATTTGGCAAATTTCTGGAGATACTGAAGCAGCTGCACATCAATGTTCCCTTGATGGAAGCTCTCCAACAAATGCCCAATTATGCTAAGTATATGAAAGATGTGTTGTCAAAGAGAAAAAGGCTAGGTGAGTTTGAAACAGTAGCTATGACAAAGGAGTGCAGTCTCATGCTGCAAAACAAAGTGCCCCAAAAACTGAAGGATCCTGGCAGTTTCACTATTCCTTGTTCCATAGGAGACTCATATAAAGGAAAGGCTCTATGTGATTTGGGAGCTAGCATAAATCTGATGCCCAAGTCTGTTTTCCAGCAACTGGCAATAGGAGATGCAAGGCCAACCACTGTCACCTTACAGTTAGCAGATAGATCTATAGCTTACCCAGAAGGAAAAATTGAAGATGTGCTTATAAAGGTTGACAAGTTTGTTTTCCCTGTGGACTTTATTATTCTGGATTTTGAAGCTGACAAGGAAGTGCCCATAATCCTTGGAAGACCCTTCCTTGCAACAGGGAGAACTCTGATAGATGTGCAAAAAGGAGAGTTAACTATGAGGGTGAATGACCAAGAAGTAAAATTCAATGTTTTGAATGCTTTAAAGTACCCTGATGAAGCAGTAGAAGAGTGTTCTCTGATCCAACATTTGGATTCTTTGGTGCACAGGCAGCTTATGAAAGAGCACAACCATCTAGCCAAGGAAGCATATATGCTCTCTGATAAAGAAGAGGATGCCAACAAGGGAGTTGAACTGAGCAGTGAGCAGAATCCTCATCCTAGATGGTTTAGGAAGTATGAACCTTTGGGAGTACAACCTTCTGATATAAAGGAGAATGTTCCTTCAATAATGAAACCCCCTATCTTGGAACTGAAACAGCTTCCTACACATCTCAAATATGTGTATTTGGCTGAAGGCAACCATTTACCAGTCATCATCTCAGCAGGGTTGACTTCAACTCAAGAATCACACTTGATAGAGGTACTCAAAAAGCATACAAAAGCTATTGGTTGGCAAATAGCAGATATAAAAGGAATTAGCCCCACATTATGCATGCATAAAATCCTTTTGGAAGATGAGGCCAAAAACAGTATTGAAAGTCAAAGGAGATTAAATCCCATCATGAAAGAAGTTGTGAAGAAGGAGATCATTAAATGGTTGGATGCAGGCATCATTTATCCAATTTCAGACAGTGTGTGGGTTAGTCCAATCCAATGTGTGCCAAAGAAAGGAGGAGTCACTGTTGTCACAAATGACAAGAATGAATTGATTCCAACAAGAACAGTTACAGGATGGAGAATCTGCATGGATTATAGAAAGCTAAACAAGGCTACTAGAAAGGACCATTTCCCACTCCCTTTCATAGATCAGATGCTGGACAGATTGGCAGGAAAGGAATTCTATTGCTTTTTGGATGGATATTCAGGTTACAATCAAATAGCTATAGCCCCTGATGATCAACAGAAGACTACCTTCACATGTCCTTATGGAACTTTTGCATTTAGAAGGATGCCATTTGGGTTGTGTAATGCCCCTGCCACATTCCAAAGATGCATGATGGCTATTTTTTCAGACTTGATAGAAAAATCAGTGGAAATTTTCATGGATGATTTCTCAGTGTTTGGAGAATCATTCCATGATTGTCTGACAAATTTGGAGCAGATATTAGAAAGGTGTGAAGAAACCAACTTAGTGCTAAACTGGGAAAAGTGCCATTTCATGGTACAAGAAGGTATTGTCCTAGGGCACAAGATCTCCAAGAAAGGAATGGAAGTTGACAAAGCCAAGGTGGAAGTTATTGAAAAACTACCCCCTCCCAAAAATGTAAAAGGGGTGAGAAGTTTTTTGGGGCATGCAGGATTTTACAGAAGATTCATAAAGGATTTTTCAACAATCTCCAAACCTCTGTGCCAGTTGCTGCAGCATAAGGCAGCATTTGAATTTGATGACAGCTGTTTAAGGGCATTTGAAACTCTGAAGCAGGCCCTAATCACTGCGCCTGTAATTGTGGCACCTGACTGGGAGAAACCTTTTGAATTGATGTGTGATGCCAGTGATTATGCAATAGGAGCTGTGCTTGGGCAGAGGCAAGGAAAGATCTTTCATTCCATCTATTATGCAAGCAAAACTTTAATTGATGCTCAGCTGAATTACACCACAACAGAAAAAGAATTACTAGTAGTGGTGTTTGCCTTTGAAAAGTTCAGGTCATACTTAGTGGGAACAAAGGTCATTGTTTATACAGATCACTCAGCCATCAAGTATCTGATTGCCAAAAAGGATGCAAAGCCTAGGCTAATAAGATGGGCACTTCTGTTGCAAGAATTTGATCTGGAAATAAGAGATAAAAAGGGGGTGGAAAATCAAGTGGCTGATCACTTATCTAGGCTGCAATTAGAAGGTGATTTGGGGTCCAATCACATATTACAAGATTCCTTTCCTGATGAAAAGCTGCTAGCTATACATGAATCTGTCTCCCCTTGGTATGCTGATTTGGCAAACTTCCTAGCAAGCAGAATTATTCCCACTGACCTGAACTATCAACAGAGGAAGAAGTTTCTCCACACTGTGAGGCAATATCTGTGGGATGACCCCATCTTATACAAGATCTGCCCAGATCAAATACTGAGGAAGTGTGCAACAGAGGAGGAGCAAAAAGGCATCCTCCAACACTGTCATACCTCACCCTGTGGGGGCCATTATGGAGGCATGAGGACAGCAGCTAAGGTCCTGCAAACAGGTTATTTCTGGCCTTCCTTGTTCAAAGATGCACATACTTATGCACTTAATTGTGATAAATGCCAAAGAGTGGGGAATCTGTCCAACAGAAATGAAATGCCCTTAACCAATATTCTAGAAGTTGAATTATTTGATGTTTGGGGCATAGACTTTATGGGACCCTTTCCCCCCTCTTTTGGCAATCTATATGTGTTAGTAGCTGTTGATTATGTTTCAAAATGGGTGGAGGCAGTGGCTACATCTACTAATGACTCTAAGGTGGTGGTCAAGTTCTTACATAAAAACATCTTCACAAGATTTGGCACACCTAGAGCTCTAATTAGTGATGAAGGCACTCACTTTTGCAACAAGATTATGACCAACTTACTAGCTAAGTATGGCATAAAACATAAAATAGCCACTGCCTATCACCCTCAATCTAATGGGCAAGCTGAAGTTTCTAACAGGGAAATTAAGAGGATACTTGAAAAAGTTGTAAATCCTTCAAGAAAAGACTGGTCCATACACTTGGATGATGCTTTATGGGCTTATAGAACAGCTTTCAAAACACCTCTGGGAATGTCTCCTTACAGACTAGTCTTTGGCAAGGCATGCCATCTCCCCATTGAGCTTGAACATAAGGCTTATTGGGCTCTAAAGAAATTAAATTTGGATTTGTCTCAAGCTGCTAAAGCAAGATTTTTGCAGTTGAATGAATTAGATGAATTGAAATGGTTTTCATATGAGAATACTGAAAGTTACAAAGCTAAAACAAAAATTTGGCATGACAAGAGAATAAAAAAAAGAGAGCTCAAGATGGGGGAGAAAGTTTTGTTGTTCAATTCTAGACTTAAATTATTCCCAGGGAAACTAAAATCAAGATGGTCAGGCCCATTCACTATTGTCCAAGTGTATGACCATGGAGCTGTGGATCTCAAAGATGACTCAAGTGGCAGAATTTTCAAAGTAAATGGGCAAAGAGTGAAGCAATACTTAGGTGATCAAGTGGCTAGGATGAAAGCCACAGTCACCTTAAGTGACTTGTGTCAATTGACTTCAAAGTCAGGCTGAGGACTTTAAAACCAAGCGCTACTGGGAGGCAGCCCAGAATTTTATTTATTTTACTTGCTTATTTCGTTAATCTAGAGTCTTTAATTGTTAATAAATTTTTTTTTTTTAGTTAGTATGATGCAGTTTTGGCAGGTTGTAAGAAGTACCAGAATTGGGGGTTAGTAGTAAATGGCCCAAGGTTCCCAGAGCTAATGGGCTGAGAATGGAAAATAGCAAGGCCCAATATCATGTGGCAGATTTAAAAGTAACGGTTATTTGCATAGTGGGGGAGAATTTGGACACTTTCAAAGCAATATTCTCCCATTAAATTTTCTCCACTTTCCCACGTAACCCTCACCTGCCACTCTCCTTACACCCTCTCTGCCACTTCCCCATAAACCTCTCCACTCTCCACTCTCATTTCCCCCTTCTTATAACCGTGCACCTGTTCTGACAAGCCACACCCAGCTTTAACCACTCATCCCTTCTCCACAAACCCTACGCAATTTCGCTGTCCTCTACCCTTACCCCCCTTCACCCTCTCAAGTAGTCAATGGTGAGGCAAAAGTCAATTGGTGTCAAGGGCAAGAACCCAGTGGTAATGTCTGATTCAGAGTCTGATACTCCTAGGGTTTTCAAGGATGCTGAAGCTAAGGCTCGCTTTGACAAGGAAATCAAGGAGAGGCAGTTTCATTTGGAGTTGGGGTTTGCTATCAAGAAGGAACCTAACTATGGCCTCACCCCTGATGTAGCTCAGGTCATCACTCTCAACAATTGGAAGAAATTTGCAGCACACCCGAGAACCCCTGTTGTTCCTCTGGTCCGAGAATTCTATGCCAATATCACTTCCACTGACCTGAGACACTCAATGGTGAGAGGTATCAAGGTGAGTTTTTCTGCAAGCTCTATCAATCTGAGGTGGGGATGGGAGAGTGAGGAAGATGAATACCAGGTGCTGCTAAACAACATTTCTGAAGTGGAACTGAACGCTATGATGAAGGAGCTGACTGTAGAAGGAACACAGTGGCTTGATGATGCTGGAGACAGCACGTGGAAGATTGCAAGACCATCACTGAAACCCTTGGCCAAGGTTTGGCATCACTTTGTGCGCCATAGGCTTTTACCAACCACCCATCTAGAAACTGTGGATAAAGATAGGTTGGTACTCTTAAGCTGTATCTTAAGTGGCAAGAAGGTGAATGTAGGGCTGATAATTGAGAAGCAGATTTCTGAGTGCGCATTCAAGGGAAGCAACAGGCTGTTCTTCTCATCTCTCATCACTGAACTGTGTATCAGAAATGGAGTTGAGATTTTTGAAGGAGAAGAAATCATGGTGAACAAGGGCATTCTGAATGTCAAAGCCATTAACAGGTTTGCCACTTCCAAGCCCCAGGTTCAACCTTCAAGAAATAGTGAAGATTTGGAAAGGAAAGTGGATCAATTAACTGAGTTGGTCAAGTATCAATTGGGACAGCAGAGAAGGTATTATGATTTTGCCAACAATGTGTACCAGTGGCAGAAAAAGATCAACAGAATTGATCATCCCAAATTGATGATTGTACCACCACCATTCCCCAGAGAACTACTGGCCCCTTTCCCCTTTGAAGGAACAAACTCCCAATCCACTCAAACCCCTGAACCCACTCCACCCAATGCTGAACCAGACAATGAAGAAGACTCTTTGGATTGGTGTCCACCCCCACCCTCTCAAGCCCAAGCCCCTGTCACTTCCAGAAAAGGCAAAGAGCCTCAGCAGCCTAAACATGCTAAGAAACCAAGAAAAGGTGATGCTGGGAGTAGTGGAGTGGCACCTTCTGCTCCAGAAGCTCATACTGAATCCACTCAGTCCCATCAGCCTGTGAAGAAGGCCAAAGCTAAGGGTACTCAAGCAAGCCCTGTCTCTGCAAAGCATACTACCCCCAATTCTGAGGAGGGAGAAGTGGCCATCACCAAGGAGGTCAAAGGAACTGGCAAGAGAACCCTGAAGCAGATGCTCAACTTTGAGAACAGGAGGCTCAGCACTAGGCTGAAGAAGGAATAGCCTGCAGCTATGCTTCTTACTGCTGCAGCATCATTACCCTGATATTTCTGAACCTTGTCTTTTGTTTGTTTTTATGTTTTTCTTCTCCTGTTTTTGTGTGTCCCTGCTGGTCTGTTTTGTTAGGAGCCCTAGGTTTTGGTTGGGTTGTTTGCCCTCATCAGCAATGTTGCTAGCCATTTCCTTTCCTTAAACTTTTAGCTTTCTCTTCAGAGTAATCTAAAATTTGGGGGAGGAATTTGGAATTGGCTTGATGTTTTTAATGCAAGTAGCAGCTATAATTGATGTTTTTGATTCTTGCCTTGTGGAAATCCCTGAATAATTTTTGTTGCACTCAATACACATTATTCCAGTGAGCTTGGAAAGTTGAGAAGACTCTAGAGGGAAGAGATGTCTGATTCTCTGAACACTAATCTACCCAAATTCAGTGAACAATGAACGTAAGGCACTAACCATAGGATAGCAGTGTGAGGAGAGTAGGAAGAATATTAAACCTGTGAGATTTTGAACCTCAACAATTATTGAAACTGACAGTCCCACTCATGTGTGTGCTTTATAAGGTTTGCCCTGTTTCTGATCTGTTTTGCATGTCAGTTTTGTGCACATTTTTGCTTGAGGCATTTTAAATTCATCCCAGTTCAGCTTAATTGGCCTACCTGAAAGTAAAAAACTTTGTTTTGAAGCCCACTTGAGCCTGAAATCTATTCTTCTGTAACAAAGCCAAGGTACAAGCCTATACCCTAGAAAAACAACAACTACCCATGCTAGGTGAAACTATCTGTGCATTTCAGAAACAAGTCTGCTAAAAACAAGTTTGGGGGTGCTGCCTGGAAAGTAAGTTGTTAAGAATAAAAAGACTGCTAAATAAGGCAGTATCAGTTCTTAAAATTTCACATTTCAAAAAAAAAAAAAAAAAAAATGGGCAGCACTCTAGTACTCTAATGCTAAAAGAGAAATTTTGAGGATCAAAGAATTGAAGATCAATTAGAAAAGAAAGGCACAGTTGTTTCCACCTAGTCAGAGCCCTTCCATAAATTTGTCTTCCACCCCCACCTCAGCCATATTACAACCAAATTTAAGCCCTCTTGCAGTGTGCAATTCTGATCATGTTCTACTAGTTAGAATTGGGTCAAGCCTATAATAGAGGATGCATGTGAGGTGATGATAGAGTGAAGCCTTATTCTGTGAAAATTAGTTTTGAGAGTAGTTTTGAGAGCTGGGAATGAAATTCTGAATCTAAATGAGAGCTTTTCCTTACCCCAGGTTAAAGTGCTTGAGCTATGATTGGTCCTGAAATTCACTTGTTTGATGAAGTGAGGGTAGTGAAGTAAATTCAGATAAGAAAGACTATCTGGAACTCTAAGTTAACTCAATTCTCCTAAGTTCTTTCTGGATCACACACTCCTTACAGTGTTAAAAAAAAAAAAAAAAGAGAGAATAAAGGGATTTGTGCATAGTAAGGTCATGGCAAGGATAGCTGCTGTTTGTTTCTATCTGATGCTGATTGTGGCATTATGTTCTTTTCTCTGATAGCCCTTCCATTACTTGAGGACAAGTAACAGTTCAAGTTTGGGGGTGTGATAACCTTTAGAAATAGAGGTTATCTAGCCTACTTTGAGTCCTTAAAATGGTCTTTAAGGGAGTAGTTTGGGTTAAGCTCAGTGTCTAGAATAAGCAATTGCATAGTTTTCTTGAAAACAGTTGGAATCAGAAAAGTTGTGTTTAATGGTGCTTGTGAGCTTTGTGTTATAAACAGGAGCTTAAGGAAGATTGGAAGAAACAGAGCTGATGTCTATGCTGCAGAGTGCTGCAGCTTGGAATGAGGTTCAGCAGTCAACCAAGAAGAAGTCAACATCAATTTAAGCTGACTAGAGGAAAAAGTGGACCCATGGCATTAATGTACTCAACGTGCATAGTTTTAGAGAAAGTTTTGTGGTTTCTGTACTTCTTTACATTTTGGGCCATGCATTAAGTATTGTAAATATTCCTTTTTGGGCCAAGGGGACATGTTTTGTCTTATTATCACTTTTTGATCTCCTGATGAGAGGGTGGTGCACGAGCCAAGGGTTTTTACCCTAGAAGGAATCAGTATAAAAGGAATTAGCATGCACGCAGCCAGAGGCAGTTTTTACACGAAGATTTTTAGCCTAGTACAATTCTTACAAGCTGCTAGAGGAAGCCAAGCCAGGAGAAAAGGAGAAAGACCATGAGAATTTGGAGCCAAGCTTGGAAGAGCGTGGTGACTCATTCTTCAGTCTTTTAACTTCCCCTCTTTGAACTTCCAGCTTGTAATGGATCTATTATTCACTTTATTTTATCATATGTCTTATTTCATTTCCATTTCTATCATGAGCTAAATCCCTTGAGCTAGGGATGTGATGATCTTATAATGAATGTGATGAATTACATATGAAATTTGTTTGCAGCAATTTGACCAAGAGCTTTGCATGTTTAATTGCTAGAAAATAAGAGTGATCAACTTATTTTACAGCTCAAGTTTATTAATGTTGGAAGACATTAATAAATGGAACCCTTGAGTCAATATGAGTTGAGTAATTAATTGGGAAATTAAATTACCTTGAAGTGAATAGGAATATTCTTCAAACTCATAAGTTAGCTGAGATATTTGAACTGCAGATAAGCGTAATTAAATTGGGCTAAGGAATAAGGAACAATTAATGAGGCTTATCTTAAAAAATGCTGGAAAGCACATTAGCTTTTATTCTCTGGAACTATTGCTGCAGCATCTAAGAGCATGTATGACATCACAGGATCTATAAGTGATTCTATTCCTAGCTTATTTTTATTATACAATCACATATCCTCTATTTCATTTTTTTTTACTTCATCTTACTTCAGTCACTCATAATTCACAAAAAGTTCAGAATATTCCATTTATTTTTGCTAGTTCTTTTGTGATGATAATTGCCCTCAAGGTTACCTAACTTGATTAACTACTTAAGGACGTTAAAAATTACCCTCCAATCCTCGTGGGAACGATCTTTTATCATTATATTACTTGTTTGACTGTGTATACTTGCACATTGCACTTTTTTACCAACAATATATATATATATATATATATATATATATATATATATATATATATATATATATATACCATTTTGAGAAACAGAAACTAAAGAGCAAGTAATAGCTAACTTCGTTTTCTCTGCGGAAGGCATGGCTGACACCTTTGTTCATAAAAACCCACCGGATGGTGGTGGTGGTGGGGAAAGTAACTCGGAGAGCAATGTCCCAAAGAAGGTTTCTTTCAAAGATATGGTAATGGGTAACAAAACCCCTGCTGCACCAAGGCCGAAAGTAGATCTCTACAAGGAGAACCTTGCGAAGATTGTGTTTGAAGATGACAACCCGTTGAAACCAATGGTTCACATTGCAGATTCTGTCTTTGAGGGATTGAACGCACCATGGCAAGACCTCTTGTTGTAGGCCTCCTAGGCAAGAGCATTGGATTTCAAACAATGAGAAAACTTTGGTGTGGATTAGATTCCCAGGCCTGAATCCATACTATTATGATGAAAGCATTCTTATGGCGCTTGCGGCGGCTGTGGGCAGGCCAGTGAAAATTGATATTAATACTCTGGATGCACGACGGGGTCGTTTTGCTAGGATATTTGTGGAGATTGCCTTGAACAAACCTGTGATTGGAAAGGTTTGGTTGAAAGACTTCTGGTACAAGGTGGAATATGAAGGTCTGCATAGAATTTGCACAACCTGTGGTTGTTATGGTCACTTTGCACGTAATTGTAACCAAAAGAAAAAAGAGGAGGAACCCGAGCCTACTTCTCTGTCACCGGCAGCCTCTAACGCCGGCGGCGCTGAGAAAGCTGCTCCTAGTGCGGATGTTAATGCAGCGGAGATCAACGAGGGAAAGAAGGCGGATGATAAGGAGATGAATACTAGGGTTATTGATGATACAGCTGTAACTGATGAATCTCTACATGGGGACTGGGTTATTGTTAAGAAACTGCGCAATCCAAGATCCTCCAAATCTGGCAAATATAACAAAGAGGCGAAAGGGAAGGCAATCATTGGCAACAATGATAGGAGCGATGTTAGCCATGCAAAAAAAGGCTAAGTCCGAAGATAGGGGGAATTTAAAACACCAGTATCATCTAAAGTGACCCCACCGTAGGGGAAAAATAATACAAAAAAGCCCATTTGAATGTCAAGAATAAGAGGTAGAGGCCGGATAATGAAAACTCAACCCGCCACTTCATCAAAAATAATCTTTTGAGTTCGGCCTAACACGGGGTACCCACTATAGCCCAACAGATTGTTCTGTGTAGGCAAGTTAATGGGATCAACATTTTCGATGTAGGACATGGTGCTCAATTAGTTGTGAAACTGAAGGCTCTATCCAACAATAGGTTTCTCATGTTGCATGATGAGGAACCAGAGACTCAGGGTGAAGCTCAATGTACTTCAGGAGGGAAGGACATGAACACTATTAAACAGACCCAGGAGGTTGAGATGGTTCCTGAGACTCCTATGGCAACTTAGACCTTGGAGTCATCTTCACTCATCTATCTATAGGTTTTTATGGATTTGTTCCAAGATATTTTAATTATTTCGTGGAATATTAGAGGTGCCTTTAGTAGATTGAAGAGCCGCCATGTCAGGGACTTGGTGAATCAATTCCATCCCTCTATGTTCTTTTTATATGAGACTCATGGTCCCTCTGCTAACATTTTAGATTTCTGGACTTCCTTGGGCTACAAGTTTGTCTTTGTTCAGGAATCTAATGGCCATTCCGGGGGTATATGGGTGTTGTCTTCTAAAGATGATTTGGCTTTGTCTGATTGATAGTATGCATCAAGCTATAACCTTCTCTGTTAAAAGAAGGAATGTTACTTGGTTTTGTTCAGCAGTATACGCCTCTCCAATTTTCTCTATCAGGAGTGGTCTCTGGGATCATTTGGTTAGTTTGAGAAACAATATTACTGGTCCATGGGTTCTGATTGGTGATCTGAATGAAGTAGTTCTCCCTTCAGAAGTAGTTGGTGGTTCCTTTAGTCCCTCTCGTGCTAACCTGCTTGCCAGTGTTATTCATCAGTGTGATTTTATAGACCTTAAAACTGTTGGTGGTCTTTTCACATGGAGGAAAAATACCCAGAATGGTGGTCATGTTAGGAAGAGGCTTGATAGGTGTATGGTTGATGTGGATTGGCACCTTCTTTTCCCTCATGCCTTAGTTGAGATTCTTCCTCTTCATAATTCTGATCATAACCCCCTTCTCTTGAGCTGCAAGAAATCTCAAACCGTTAGAAATAAATTGTACCCATTTTCAAGCGACTTGGATTTCTCATCCCGAGTATGAGCATTTGGTTAAGAGTGCTTGGCATCTTACTAATGGTAATATGTCAACAAATTTGTAACAGTTAGAGAAAAATCTATGATTTTCAATAAGGATGTGTTTGGTAATATTTTCAAAAAGAAAAGGAATTTGGAAGCTAGGATTAAAGGGGTGCATTGCCAACTAGATTCCTATCCTTCTTCTGACATGATCAGGCTTGAGAGAGATCTTCAGAAGCAATATAATGAAGTGCTCTATCAGGAAGAAATACTCTGGTATCAGAAGTCCTGGGAGAACTGGGTCAAATTTGGAAACAAAAACACCAAATTTTCCATGCACAAACAGTGATCCATAGAAGAAGAAACAAATTTATTGGCTTAGAGATTGATGGTGTTTGGTGTACTGATGAGCGGACCTTGAAGAGGGAGGCTCTTTCTTTCTTTAAAAATCTTTTACAGAACACTGACACTTGCAATCCTAGCAGTCTTAAGCTGAGACTTATGCCTCGGATTGATGCAAATTTGTATGATAGATTGCTTGAGCCAGTGTCCTTGGAGGAGGTTAAGAGTGCTCTCTTCTCTATGAGCTCTTACAAAGCACCTGTGCCTAATGGATTCCAACCTGTCTTCTATAAAAACTTACTGGCACATTGTTCGGAAAGATGTCTTTGATCTGGTTTCACGTGCTTTTTTAACAGGTGCTATTGATGATAGATTGGCTGAGACTTTAATAGTTCCCATACCAAAAATTGACAATCCTATGAGTTTAAGGGATTTCAGACCGATAAGCTTATGTAATGTGATGTTGAAGCTTATATCTAAGGTGTTGGTGAGTAGAATTAGACCTCATTTAGCTGATCTCATTGGGCCACTGCAGAGTAGTTTTATTTGAAAGAGAGGTACTTCTGATAATGCTTTGATTGCTCAGGAGATTGTCCATCATATGCATAGGAGGAAGGGGAAGTCAGGGTTCCTTCTCTTCAAAGTAGACTTTGAAAACGCTTATGATAGAGTTAATTGGGATTTCCTCAAGATTACCCTTGCTGAATTTGGATTTCCTCAGCCAACTATTGATCTCATCATGCATTGCACTACTGCCCCTAACTTGTCATTGAAGTGGAATGGTGAAAAATTGGAGAGTTTTGCTCCTCATAGGGGATTGAGATAAGGTGATCCCATGTCTCCCTATTTGTTTGTCCTCTGTATGGAAAAACTTGCTCTTCTTATTCAAGAGAAAGTTCAAGACAAGAAGTGGAAACCTGTTACTATCTCCAAGCAAGGCCCTGCCATCTCTCACTTGTTCTTTGCTGACGATTGCTTGCTCTTTACTCATGCCAAAGCATCTCAAGCTAGAATAGTGCAAGAAGTCCTTCAGGCCTTTTGCCATGCTTCTGGTTTGAAGGTTAATGTTCAGAAGACTAGATTTGCTGCCTCTGCCAACATCCATTGGGTGAAGGTTTCAAAATTTGCTGCTATAACTGGTTTTCAGTCAACCTCTAATTTGGGAAAGTACTTAGGCTTCCCATTGTTACTGGAAGAACTAAGAAGACTGATTTCAACTTTGTTTTGGAGAAAATTAATGCAAGACTTGCAGGGTGGAAAGGGAAACTGTTGAATAGAGCAGGGAGAGTCACTCTAGCCAGATCTGTCATATCCTCTATGCCTATCTACACTATGCAAAACAATTGGTTGCCGGATGGAATATGTGATAGTATTGATTCTTGTGTTAGAAGATTCATTTGGGGCAACAAGACTTGTCACTGGGTGAATTGGGAAGTTGTTACTCAACCTAGGAATAGAGGTGGCCTTAGCATTCATACAGCCAGAGAAACCAATATTCTATGCTAGGCAAGCATATTTGGGATGTTATCTATAACTCTGACAAACTCTGGGTGCAACTTTTAGCCTCCAAGTACCTCAAAGGTTGTCATATCCTTAATGCTAATCCTACAGCAGGCATCTCTCCAACTTGGAGATCCATTCTGAAAGCAGTTGATCAGCTCAAGTCAGGTTACAAGATCAGAGTTGGGAGGGGGGATTTCTCTATCTGGTATGACAGACGGTTAGATGAAGATCTTTTGTGTAATCTTGTTCCTTTTGTGGATATCCAAGACACTCAGCTCAAGCTTAGAGACATTACTGTTGACAATGTTTGTCAGTTAAGCAGACTTGCAACCATTATCCCTCCTCATATCAAGTTACAATTGCAGAGCTATTTTATTGATGACAGAACTGATGACACCCTGATCTGGTATAGTTCAAGCTCTGGTATGTATTCAGCTAAGGAGGCTTATATCTGGTTAACTCAGGCTGACTCTACTACTCTTGGAGAAACTGAGCCTTGGGACTGGCTGTAGAAACTTCATTTGCCTGAGAACATAAAGAATTTCCTTTGGATTGCTTTGCATGGTAATTTGCCTACAAATGCTTTTAGATGCTATAGACACCTTAGCACAGACAGGAGCTGTCATCTCTGTGGTGACCCTTATGAATCAATCATCCACACTCTCAGAGACTGCAGCAGGGCCAAAAAAATTTGGACTCTTTTGAATTTTCATATGCATCAGGATTTCTTCTGTTATGATTGGAAAACTTGGCTTAAAGCTAATCTTTCTCAGGATCATGGGACTTTGTTTGCTGTCACGGCCTGGATTGTTTGGAAACCCAGGAATGCTGAGGTATTCAATGACAACAAATGGGAGGATTGGCATGTTATGAATCAAATTGATAGCCTTAAAGACCTGATTTTTAAAGCTCTTGGCACCAGTAAAAAAGAGCATAAGGTAAGGGAAGTTAGGTGGCATGCTCCAGAGGAAGGTTTCTACAAAATCAATGTTGATGGTAGCTCTTTAGGGAATCCTGGCAGGTCTGGCTTCGGTGGTTTAATTAGAAATTGGCATGGAGAATGGCTAGGAGGCTTCTCTGGCTTTTGTCGGATAACAACTAACCTCAATGCTGAACTTCTAGCCATTTGCATGGTCTTCATTCAGCCTGGAATGCGGGTTATAGAGCAGTTGTGTGTGAATCTGATTCTCAAATGGACTTGGACCTGATTTTGAAGGGAGTTCAGTCTTTTCATCATCATGCTTCTCTGACCAACCGCATAAGAGAATTCATGTCTATGCCCTGGATCATGTCTTTGCAGCATACCTTGAGAGAGGGAACCTTTTGTGCAGATTGGTTGGCAAAACATGGTGCTTCTATGTTTCAAGAGTTAACTCATTGGGAGTCTTGTCCTCTTCAGGTGAACTCGTTTTTGTTAGCTGATGCCATGGGCATCACAAGAACTAGGACTTAGCTTTCTTTCTTTGTTGTTGTTTTTCTTGCTTTCCTTCTAATCAAAAAATATATACCAAGTAAAAAAAAAAAATTGGTGCCCCCTAAAAAATGGGGCCCTGTGCGATCGCATCACCAAATCATGCTCAAAGCCATCACTGGTAGCTCACTTCAACTAACGTGTTGAGTGCCGCTAGTTATAGTGGCTCCACTCACCAGAAGGCGTCACGTGTCGCGCCTTGCAGAAATGCTTTTTTTTTTTTTTATGTTAAACAATTTTTTATTTATTTTATCCACATATTTGATGGGCTAATTGAGGAGCGCCGCGTGTAAAGTAGTGGCACCAGTCAAAGTGGCACCACCCAATCAGCACGAAAAATAACATAAAAAATGCCACCTATATAAAAACTAGTTTAGTCTGATAATAGTTTGAAAAGTATATTATTTTGATAAATAGTTTTAAAAAGTATCACTTTGGTCAAAAAGACGGTAATGTATATCTTTTAATTAATTTAAAATAAAATATTTTTAACAATATCCAAGTACATAATAAAGTTTAAATAATTTTTTGGTACCCGCAAAGATCACCAAATTTGTTTTTAGTCTTGTAAAAAAAATTCTTACCATTTCGTCCCTATATTCTTAAAATTTTGTAAATAGTCCCATACCCATATTCTCTCTATTAAATGCTAACATGGCAAACAGAACGCCATGTGTCACTGACGTGGCATGGCTAACGTGGTGTTCTGTTTTCCATGTCAGCAGTTAATAGAGAGAGATGATGGTAGAAACTATTTACAAAATTTTTGGGATTATAAGGATGAAATCCTAATAAATTTTTTTACAGTGATTAAAACCAAAATTGATGAACTTTGTAGGGACTAAAAACTTATTTAAATCTTTCCTTAATTATTTTTATTCAACTTTCTGAGTTTATATAATCTAGGTTTTTGGAAACGAAAAATAGAGAACAAAATTTGAAAGAAATCTATATTCTTTTTGAAATCATTTGAGACAATCCTTGTTATACTCTTTCATACTCAAAGTTTTTCAAGTAGTAAATTTGCAATATCTAAAGTGCTTCTATTTTTTTTTTTGTCTTTGTATCAAATCAAAAATAGGGTGCCGTATCCTAGGCTAAGGGCGATGTATCTTGCTAGTTTGAAGGTAGGGTATCCTTTTGCTGAAAGAGGTTGGGGCATCCCTTTGTTGTGTGACTTTAGGGTGAGACGCACGAGTGAGGCATCGCGGAGGCACGAAGGAGAATGCTAAAGGTCATTGAGGCTCTTACATATGGGTGACGCATCCCACAAGGAGTGCTTAGAGTGCTCTTTGGTGTAAAGGTATTCAAGCATCTTGAAGCTTGGTGTTAGTGGATAAATCCTGAAAAATAATCTGGGGACTGGACATAGGTCACCAATGGTGGGTGACTGAAACATGATAAAATCTGGTTTGGAAGCTTTTTTCCCTATCACTTTACTTTGTGATATATTATTCATCCTCTTCTTTAGTGATTTGATTATATTAATGTATGCTTAAGTTTTAATTGAGAAAACATTTTCTATAAATTAATTTAGGAAACTTTATAAAACCAATTCACCCCCACATGGGTAATGGTTGCCTACGTCAACAGACTTGCTGATTGTAATATGAAGTTTTGCTTTATAACTCTTTGTAAGCATCTTGAGCACGAAGAGGTTAGGAGTAAAGAATACTTGTTGATCTTGGAGAGATTAGTAGTGAAAATAATAATCGTTTTTGTTGATCTTGGAGAGGCCAACTGAGAAGGTAAATAATAAAACGCATATCACATAATAGCAATAATAGTAAAGGAATGTAGGACATTAAGGAGAAGACATTTTTTGGAAAGGCCTTATCACCAGGACAATGTCGTAAGGGTTAATCATATGATAATATCTATTAGGATAATAGATCAAACTCCAAAAAGAAAAACATCAACAACAACAAATGACAAAAGGTTACTCATGAGTAGACTTGTTGACTTGAAACGTGCATAACTTTTTAGTTTCTTATTTGTTTTGGTTAAATGATCTCTTGTTGGAAATCTCATTGAGTCTATTTTCATACCAAACAAGTTTCAAATTAAAATTCTAAGTATTGTGAAATATATGATAAAAATGGTGATCAGAGGTCAGGGTACAATATTTAAAGAAAATGATGGTTTATCATAGTTTATGATTATTGTTACACTCTTTTACTTTAAAAAACATGTTTCTTGGATATTTTGAAGTATTTAAGAACCATTTTGCATACTTTATGTATGTCTTACATAATGGATATTTATAGGTGGTTTAATGTGTGTGTGTGTCGATACACACATGCATACATACATATATACATACATACATATATATGATGATGACGATGAGGAGGAGGAGGAGGAGGAGGAGGAGCTACTATTGCAGTATTTTTATGAGATTAAGATATTAAATTGTACATGAGATTGCATATAGAAAGTATTGTGTAGTGGGTTAAGTTGATAATTTTATTGGCAAGTTCTATTATATGATTGTGATAAATACTATTGGATGTGCAAGGTTGAAAAGATAATGAGGTAAATTATTTATTTCTCTTATGGTTGAGATATTTCTATGAGAATTATTGTGAAAGTGTTCCTTGTTGAGTAGGTTCATATATTGTTTGATATTTCACTAAGTGAAATGTCTAATGCGAGGTTAAGGTGTTAAACTGATTATGATATTTTATAGGCTAAATTACATTTTTGGTTCCCAAATTGTTATTAAATATTCAATTTGGTCCCCAAGTTTTTAAAATGTTCATTTTGGTCCCCTAATTCCTTAAACTTGTTCAAATGGGTCCTTCCGTCAAGTTGACTAACGGCGACGTCAAGTTGACTAAGGGATGCCAATGAACATTTTAAAAACTTGAGGACCAAAATGAACATCTTAAAGCAATTTGGGGGACCAAAATGAACATTTTAAAACAATTTGGGGACCAAAATGAACATTAAAATATTAAACTTAATGCCACGTGTCATTAGGTTTGACGTCGCCGTTAGTCAACTTGACGGAAGGACGTATTTGAACAAGTTTAAGGAATTAGGGGACCAAAATGAATATTTTAAAAACTTGGGAACCAAATTGAACATTTAATAACAAATTGAGGACCAAAAGTGTAATTTAGCCTATTTTATATACTCAAAATATTGAGTAATGAATAAGTTGATTATGTTATTGATGAATGCTAAATATGATATATGTTGAGTATGAGATTGTTAAATATGTTCGTGTGTAACGAATGATTGAGGTATGTGGTTGAAAACTTATTGAAAGAAGTGCGTGATGGAATGAATTGTCAAAGAATGATTATGAATCTTTGGGTAGGCAAGCCAGGGAGCGGGAGACTCCAGTATATAAAAATCACCGCCGAGGACAACGGGACCCCGTTAGATACCCCAGGTGCTGAGGAGAGATGTTATTTTAAGGACCAAATGATGGTTTACTCAAAGATAAAATCACTATCACACATCTTTACCAATATTATAATAATAATTAAAATAAATTATTATTATTATTATATTTAAATATTATTTAATTATATTTATTATTTTAATATTTTTATTTCCAGCTAGGCATGCCACATGGCAAAACGTTTGCCACTTAAGCACATTATATTAGTTTTATGACAACAACATGATGGAGGGACATACGTTGAAGATTGTGAGAATTAAATTTGCCCAAGAAAAATGAACGGGAGGATTTCGCTAAAATAAGTGACTAAAAGTTAACTGTAGCAAAAATAATAATAATTAATCTATTAAAGCGTGATACTTTAAGAAACTAAAGTCTATTTTTACACTCGAACACATAAATTTTTAGTTAATAATGTGTTATGATTTAATTGATATGCACTATCAAAGTAAAAAAAAAAATTACACTATCAATCATTCATAAATTACCATATCATTAATTAACTTTGACTTTTGTCATAACTACCTTAACAGTTTGTTTGGGAGTTTAGAGGGGTGGGGTTTGATGAGGAGGGGAGGAGGGGGCGTTGGGGAAGTGAGGATAGTCTCCCAAAACTCTCCTTTATTGTTTTAATTCTTGCAATTTGGGAGGTTTTGGTTCTTTCTTTTTTTTTTATAAATAAACCCTCATGAAAGGTGAGGGACTATACTCTCTTCCCCCTCAAACCATTCCCCTCTCTTTCCCACCAGACTCCCAAACGAACCCTACTAGTCACACAAAAATGGGTTTATGATTAGATGTTAATGTAGATTTTTCTCAATATCAAAAAACTCTACACTGACAATATATTAACACTAAACTCTTATAAAATTAACAGAGTTAATGATCGATTATCAAATATTAATACAACTATCGAGATGGGCCAACCAATTTACTCTTTGGCACCATGGGTCAACCACAAAGTGGGTTACACTGATATAATTAATATAAATCTCAAGGGGCATAAATATGATATTTGAAAAGTAAACTGTAACACCCCGTTTTTTGTTAAGTGCTTTTATATATGCTTGTTTGCTTGTTTAAGCCTTAGGACTTAGCTTAGAGTTGTCATTAAGGGACTAAGTAGGATTTCTAGGCTTAAAATTCCTTTCTGGTACATGAGCACGACCTTGCTCATGTCCAGCACACCCGTGCTGAGGCTTGTGTCTTGTGACTGTCTGAGTATGACACCCGGGGCGGGGATGGTCGCTGGTGCAAGAAGGCACTGATAAGGAGCTGCTCCTGGCAGGCTTCTAGGCGGAGGGACACATGAATGAACTGATTACACACCGGAATGAGAGGGATCCTGAGACTGTGTAGGTATGGGACTATATAGTTGAGGATGGCTTATATGAATTGATTGGTACTACCTATACTAACAAGATGCATCTTCTTTTTGGCAGCCCATCACTTAAGAACTCCACAGTTAAGCGTGCTTGACTTGGAGCAATTCTGGGATAGGAGGCCTCCTAGGAAGTTTTCCTAGAAAGCGTGTGAGTGAGGACAAGGCACGCTGAAAAGACTCGTGTTGGTCTGTGGGGTCAGTCTTCAATCCATAGAGCAGAAAGGGATGTTACACTGAGTCACAAGCATGGCCGTGCTCAATAGGGAGCATGACGCATCTCGTAGGCGCTAAGTTGAGCACGCCCGTGCTCAACGAGGAGCACGACTGTGATCGGGTCTGATGCCTTTAAATTTAGAACAGTAACCGAGGGTTTTGTTTTAAAACCCTATTTTGGCATAGCAACCACCCTAGTGTGGCTACACCTGTTCTTTTCCTTGTTTCCTCAAAACTCAGTGCGTTCTAGGAGTTTTGGAGACCCTTGGGAAGTCTTTGTTCGTCTATGCCAATCTTTGTAGGTAATGGTTTCTCCCTCTTTTTGGTTTCCTTTCTTTAATTAAGAATTGGGAACTAATGGTTTAACCCTTTCTGTTTGATCAAGGCTTGGAAAGCTGATTGAGCTGCTCGAGGGAACGTGTTGGGGTTTCATTTAGCTGTCGTCGTTGAAATCTTCATACCAGGTATGGGGAGAAGGATAGTGTAAACATTAGGCAAGGGGGTAACGTATGATGAGGGGTTCCCATAACCCCGGTTTGTTAACTGTTATGAATGTTAAATGCTATCTTTGAATATGCCTACCTGTTATGAATGCCTAATTGCTATAATTGTTTATTGGTTATTTAGTATGCCTATTATGATGTCTATTTGGTATGTTTGGCTGAACTGTTTATGATGTTGTATGCTAACTATTATATGTAAATGATATGCTTTATGTCATGATGTATTGGTTGAGTTGGTATGCTGTTTATGACATGGATATGCTGGCTGAATATGTTGTTGGTTGGATGAATGATGTTGGTTAAAGTTGAACACGATTAATAAGACTCTAATGTATTAAATAGGGCTATTAACATGAGAATTAATGGCTTAATTTCCCCAAGTGTTCATAAAAACAAGGATTCAAATAGTGAGAGGTGAGTTTATGCCAAATGGTTTAGTAAGACCCTAGGATTTGAATTGAGAGTGTTTAGGGAGTTTTTGGCTTTAAGAACACAATGAATCTACCCAGAACAGTATGGCCATGCCCAAGAGCACGACCGTGCAGAACAGGGAGCACGCTCGTGCTCCCTGTTTAAATCTAGAAAATGGTCGAGCATTGAGCACGACCGTGCTCCACTTAAGTGGCAGCACGACTGTGCTGGGGGTAAGCATGCCCGTGCTCCCCCTACTGGTCAGAACGTGAATTAAAGGCAATTAAGGGGTGTTTCACCCCAATTGTTCCCCAATGATGAGATAAAACACCAATCGAATAATAAGTTGGTTAAGCCGGTGCCCAATGGGTTGCCACACGTTGATATGCTTTGGTGCTTTTTGGCCAAAGTAGGCTCGATGCTTTTTGGTCGAGGTGTTGTTAAAGTTGAACCTTGGTGCTTTTTGGTCAAGGGGGCCTTGACTCATAACGGTCAGGGTGTTGATGTTGATGATGTTGAGACTTGGGTGCTTATTGGCCAAAGCGGAGGAGGTGGTTGCCCTTGTTTGTTATTGTGCCCATGCATACACGCATTGGAGTTGTTAATGGGGGAAGAACAACATAGGGGAGGTTGTTCTAGAGTACAATGATCTGGCCGTCAGCAGGTAGTTCACCGAAGGTTTGGTGAACCGTGCTCCCCTTTGGTGGCGCATCCGAGAGTATGGTGTGTCGGCTATCCATTGGGTTCACCCATGGTTTGGTAAACTGCCGGCGTTGGTGCTTTTTGGCCAATGTGGATATGTAACTTTGAAGTTGCCTTCCTAAGATAGTTTGGATCCACATGCATAATGGAGTAGCGGAGTAGTGTTGCACCGCATAGCATATGTCGTATGTTGTTACGCATTTATATTGATGCTTTATATTTTGTATGTTGCCTTGCTATGCTATGATGTATGTTCATCTTGCTTCCAATTTCCTTGACGATGTGTTTATATGTTATCTTACTCCCCGTTTGCTCTGTTTTTGTTGTTGGCATGTATCTTTTATGCAGAAGACGGTGAATAGCCAGTGGAGGAGTGACTCTGAAGAGCCACAACTCTAGTTAGGATTTCTCAGTAGTTATAGTTTGTTTTTAGTTTCAGTTTCAGTTTGTATTCCGAGGATTTTATTCCGGAACGGTTATACCAGCTCTATATGCGACATCGGGGTTAGGTTGTGTTTTATGCTTTTGATGTTCATGTTTATGTTTTACCTTTTTAAAACTGTTTCTTTTCGCGTTGAGACGTTACAACATGGTGCTTTCTATCCAGTTTTTATTTTATGAAATAAATGTATGTTTTTATCTTATCTCTTTTATTAAAATGTTTTATGAATAACATGCGGGGTAGAGGGTGTCACATGTGACATCGGGGTTGGGTTTCGATTATGTTTTCAGTTATGTCTCTTTTAAACATGTTTTTATTTTTCGTGTTTGAGAAGTTATATTATAATGCGACAGCCTCTTCCCGGTTTTTTTATTATTATGATATAATATGCACGTGTTCCTTTTATCTCTCTTATGCTTTATGAATACATGCTGTAACACCCTATTTTTTCAGAATATTTTAATTAAGCTGGTTTTGGTTAAGTTGGATTTATCGTTCAAGGGCTTAGTGGGATTTTTTTGGTTAAAAGTCCCTTCTGGTACATGAGCACGCCCGTGCTCATTAGCCAGCAAGCCCGTGCTTAAAGTCAGAAGTGTGTTTCTGATTTTAAGTTGAGCACGACCGTGCTCAACAGTGAGCACGCCCATGCTCAACGTGTTGACCGCGTCTAGTAACGTTAAGTCGAGCATGACCGTGCTCGAGGGTGAGCACGACCGTGCTCAAGTCCGGGCCTATATACGTCGAGCAGACTCAAGGTTGCGCCGTACACTTCATCCTTGTTACTAAAAACCCTAGTACGGCTGCAACCTCCCTTCTCCCCTTTTTCCTTCATAATCAGTGTGGTTTTGGGTATTGGAGACTCTAGGGGGACGTGGTTCCATCTGCACTTCGTATATAGGTAACGTTACGTCACTTTTCTTTAGTTTCCTTTCGTTTTTGGTTGGGAAACTAACACCGTTTTAATCTGTTTGTTTAAGGCTGGTTTGAGTGAACGTAGCTGTTAAGAAAGGAACCGGTTCGTTGTTTGAGACGTCGTTAGAGCTACCTTCAATCCAGGTATAGGGAGAAGGGTAGTGTGATCATAGGCTCGGGGTTAGAGTAGAGTAAAGGGGTCCCCATGGCCCCGGTTTTGTTTGTATGAATGACTGTTTATGTATGCATGATTTGTTGGTTGTTCTGATAACATGCTAGTGTTGATAATATGTATGCCTATGTTCATAATGTTGGTTAAGTTTATGTTGGTTGCCTTGCTATGAACATGATGATGTTGTTGGTTGATGCCAATGTTATGTGATGTTGATGTTATTGCTGAGTTTGATCCTTAAAATACGTTGATAACTGACTTAGGATGTTAACTGATTAAACTCTTGAAATTTGATAGAATACGGTTACTGTTCCTGCCCAGAACAGCACTGTCGCGCGATGAGCACGACCGTGCTCCCAGTTGAATTCTGGGAAGATGGCCGCGCTGGTTAGCACGGCCGTGCAGGACAAAGAGCACGACCGTGCTTAGTCAGAAGCACGACCATGCTTCACTCATAGGGGAGCATGCCCCTCACGTGCTGAAGCATGACCGTGCTAGGTTACCAGCACGACCGTGCTCAACCCACTGAGACAGAACCGAATTAAAGGACTTGAGGGGTTTTAAACCCCATTTCCCAATGATGATTAATTGATTAGACAATCCGGTTGATAATACTAAATATAGTTAAAGATAATGAGATGGTGAGGTGTTAAGTCGATACCCTATTGGGTACCGCAAGCTGATGAACTGTGCCTTGGTGCTTTTTGGTCAAGGAGGCCTTGACCCCACGGTTTGGGTCTAAGGTGGTATTGTTGTTGTGTACCTTGGTGGCCGAGAGTTTGCCCCAGGTACTGCAGTTGATTCCGCTTAAGTCCTCAGGTAGATTCCGCGAGGCAAGTTGGTGCGGTTGATTCCACTGTTATCTTCGGTCGTTTCCATTGGAGTTATGGAGGTGGTGATGCCGTTGTTGTTGTGTTGCATACGCATTGCATCAGAGATGTTGTTTAGGGATGTTCGACATAGGGGAGATCGTCCTAGAGTACGGCGATCCGGCCATCCACGGTTGGAGTAGATTCTCCTAGCGCCCCCGTGATGAGGCATTCGTTGGCTTGATGCGTTGGCTATCCAAGGAGTAGATTCTCCGGCGTTGAGTAGATTCTCAATGTGGATATGTAACTCCGAAGTCGTACATCCCGAGTTTAGTGGATCCACATGCATTGTTGGTTTAGCGGAGTAGGACTGCATTGCACTGCATAGCATAATGATGATATTAATGTTTGGTGTAATGTTGCTGTGTCTACTGTTTACTTTACTCCCTACTTCTTGCTGTATATGATTATATGAACTTACTCCCCATGTTTATTTGTGTTTGGCCTGATTGGCACCTTACAGAGGATGACGAGCAGCCCGGAGAGGAGTGACTCTGAGGAGCCGCCACTCATAGTAGGGCTAGTTTGTGTTATGTTAGTTTTCAGTTGTAATTCTGTGGGTGTTTATCCCGGAACGGTTATACCAGCTCTGTAGGTGACATCGGGGTTCAGATATTTATTTTAGTTTATTATGTTTAAATCTCATTTCATTTTTCGTGTTGTAAACGGTTCATGTGGGACTTTTCTACCCATGGACAATTGTTTTATTTATTTCAATAATTGCATGTTTTCCTTTAATTGTTTTTAATTTAAATTGCTTATAACATGCGGGGTAGAAGGGTGTCACACATGCGGGGTAGAGGGTGTCACATAAACAACTACATCTACAAGGCCAATGCTAGGATGAAGCACTTAACCAAAAGCCTCACCGGTAAGTCCTAAACCTTACCTATAGTTGTTAGTTTCTCCGGTAAAAATGACTTTTTCATTTATTTACAAAACGAGGGATCTTTGAGAGCAATCTGAGAAGAAGCTTCAAGCCTTCAACATCATCTTCATGCCCCATATCCCTTCTCCTCTCACAACCCCAACCTTCGCTCGTCCTCTCAAAAACCTTCAACGGCCCATCGTTCTCCTCATCTCCTCGGACAGTTTTCGATTCAACTACCAATTCAAGACCTCCACACCTAACCTTTGTCATTTAATCTCAAACAGCACTGAGGCATAGAAGTGAAGACAACTATTTCACTTCCTATTAGCTAGGTCAATATGCCTGTTTCCGGCAATGGCAGGAAGGCTGTTACACCCTCTACCCCGCATCTATTTAAAAGTGATAACACAGATATAAAAGAGAGAGAACACATGCAAATATATATAATATCAAAACCGGGCAGAGATTGTCGCATTGTAAAATAATGCGAAAATAACTAAAACATGTTTATAAAGGAAACATAACATAACTGAAACATAAATAAACCCAACCCCGATGTCACATTACAGAGCTGGTATAACCAATCCGATAAACAACTCGGATAACAACTAATCTAAACATAAACTAAACTACTAGAAGCAGCTCCTCAGAGTCACTCCTCAGCAAGCTGCACACCGACCTCTGTATAAAAGATACATGCCACAAAACAAGAAACATAGAGATAGGGAGTAAGAAACATATGTACGAATATAACGGCAAGGAAGTAGTTAGCAAGACGAGCATACATCAAACAAGCATGTTATATCAAACAACAATATCATAACAATCATCATCATACAACGTGTATGCTATGCAATGCAGTTATGCTCCACTCCTCTATTATGTACTTGGATCCAAACTAACTCAGGATGCCAACTTTGGGGTTACATCTCCACATTGGCCATAGAAGCACCAACGCCAGGTAAATCCACCAACCATGGGTGGACCCCTAGGATAGCCGACGCACCTTACTCGCGGATGTGCCACCGCGGTTGTACATGACCCCATACTCTCGGATGAATCGCCGTGGATGGCCAAATCGTCTTACTCTTGGACAACATTCCCTATGTTGCATAACCTCCCATCAACATCTCTGATGCGTGAATGCATGGCAAACAACACACAACCATAACCACCACCTCCGCTTGGGCCCATAGCCTACCCAAGTTTATCACCTTCAACACCTCGACCACTAGGCTATCAAGGATTATCGTTTAACGTTTCATCGTTAAGTCTTTTAAGCATCAACAACACTCTGGCCATTAAGCACCAGATCTCAAAACCATCAAGCATCAAGTCCCCCTTGGAGCGAACACTAGGCTACCAAGGTATAACATCTTAGCACTTGGAGCGGACACTTGGGCTACCAAGGTACAACATCTTAACACTTGTCTTTGGTCTTCATGTTCCGTTGGTATCTTATTAAGTCTTTTAAGCATTTGGGGTGAAAACCCCTATTTCATGCATTCTGGTTCTGTTCATCCTTAATGTCCTTGGGGTGAATCAAGGACATTAAGGAGAAACAATTGTTGGAAATGCCTTATAAACAGGACAACGTCCTAAAGATTATATGATAATATCTATAGAGATAATTGATCACACTCCAAAAACAGAAGGAAAAAAACACCAGCAACAACAACAAATGACAAAAGGAAACAACATAGACTATGAAGACATAAACTCAAGAAAACATAGGACATAACAAAGGTATCGAAGGTTGAGGAACAAGTTAGGCCTTAACGATTGTTGATGGTTTCCAATATAGTTATTTCCTCATAGGCCTCCAATATCAACATGAGAAATAACATGTCCATTTTCTGTCTCTCCTGCAATGGAAGGAACATGATCAAGTTCAAAACCAAGCCCAAGATCCATGCAATTCAAATTCGGTGGAGCTTCAACACTTGCACCATAATAGATAGTCATTCCATATCGGTCCCCTAAGAGGGATGTGTTGGACGACCCTTGATTGTCATAGCCAAGTGCAAAACAAGGACAAGGCATGGCATACATCTGAGTCATAGGATGCATATTAACCCCATGATGAAGGGCTGGTTGACAAAATGGAAGATGATTTGCCATGGTCGAGCACGGACATAGGAGAGCACCAAGTCCCAAAGTTTTGATATCAAATTCTTTGTTCATTCTTGAGAGGACTCTTTCACTCCTATGAGCATTTTGGTGCCCGGCCGCCCAGAGCTTGAGAGCTAGGGAACTTCGTATCACATAACTTGCAGGGAAACTGTATCTCCATGGGCTTGATCACTTGAAACTTAGAATTTTCCATGGATTTTGGAGCAAAACTTGAATCCTCATAAGCCTTCAAGGACTTAGCTGTGAACTTGGGCGAGGATTCACCAACCATGTTGTTGCTGCCCATGCAAAGAGATAATGACAACTCTAAATCACCATCCATGGGAGATGCCTCCTTAGTCTTCCTTTTGAGCTTTCCATCCTCGACATCTACAACACTGAGTCTTTTTGACATTATAGTGCACTACCCTCCAATGAAGATGAAATATTTACTAACAAATTTTGGGAGGCAATGTGAGAGTTGAAGAAGGGGTATTTATTAAAACAAAAATACATATTACATCTTTCATGAAAGTAAATATATTTGTGGTAGAATCATTGCACAACTTGATATAGTAAAAAAAATAAAATAATAAAGGGAAAATATAAACTTTAGTAGTCCTTGAGTGGTCAAACTTTATGATGCATGAATGAAAATTATTATAAATGCTACGACTTATTATTTATATTAATTCACCCAGGAATGTTGTCAAATTACAATATTTTAGATTTATTTCCCTTATAATATATTCTACATTTGTTTTTAGGTACATGTAAATGAGCTTTGTCATTCATTCTAAAAGTTTATTCATTGGAATAAATTAATGCGTTTATTTTTTAATAATTTTTACTTGAAAGAAATACACGCACTCCATTAATACATTTACCGTTCTACTTTGACTAGGGGTTGGCCATGTGGTTAATGAGGTGTGCTATTTACCTTGACTATTCAAACTAGAATCTTACATCAGTGCCTCAAAATATTGGTTAATTCCTCTAATATGCCATATGTTGATATGGAAGCGCATCTTTAATATTTCACCCAATACATAATGTCAATTGATACAAAGAAATTAGTGAAAAAAACCACTACGGCAGAAACGACCTTTAATAGCGCCTATTTAATAGTGTTTTTGGTGGAAAAACAATAAAATAAAAAATACGCGGAGATATTTAATAGCTCTAACTAAAGAAAACACTATTGAAAATATATATCTTTAATAGCGTTTTCTAGGAGAAACGATATCTTTACTTATACCTTTTTAAAAGAAAGAAGTTCCACCTCTACCTAGTGTATCCTCAAAGAAATGCTATTAAATGATCCGACTTTAATAGCTTTACATTAAGCAAGAGCTATTAAAGGCATGACCTTAATATAGCTTCCTTGAGGAAACGTTATCTTTCTACCATATTAAAAGCAAAACCATCTACGTTGAAATGAACAGATGAAAACCCGAGAAGGAGGGGTTGAATTGTGTTTTAGTTAATCTTTTCAAAAATATGAAAGTTTTCTCAAAGAAGCAATATCTAACACTTTAATGCGTCTGATACAGAATAGGTTGATTTAAATCTTAACACTTTTAACCCCGGTAACCACAATAAATATATATAAAGCAAACTTTAAAGAGATAAGGGAAAAGAGTTGACACAGAGATTTATATCGGTTCACTCCAAACCTTGGGCTACATCCAGTCCTTGGTTTCACCAAGTGTTACACTATAACTGATCAGGTTACAGACACGTATTGTTTGCACACCTAGCCTCCTCAGGCTCAACTAACAAGTATTGCTTGCACACCTAGCCTCTCCAGGCTCCTTACAAGTATTCTTTCAGCAAGACTCTTTAGGCTCTACAAAGAGTAAGGTTTAAATGAAGCAGCAACTTCAAGATATACAACTTTTCAAGTCAACCGAAGAACACTCAATGAGTGAATAAGAATTAAAGATGGTATGACTGCAGTAATAACTTCTCAATAAATACAAATGATTGAGCAGAGAAGTATTTTCAGAAAGAAGAACTTAAAGAGCTTTGAATGTGAAGAGAGTATTGAATGCTTGAATAATTAAGTTCTTGTCCATCTCTTCAGGCAGTCTTCAAGGTCTTCCTTGAAATGAACAGATTAAAGCACGAGAAGGGGGGTTGAATTGTGTTTTATTTAACTTTTTCACAAATAACAAACTTTTCTCCCAATAAAGATTCAGACAGAAGGATCGTCTGATATAAAGATAGTTTATGAAAACTTAGCACTAATAACCCAGTTAGCACAATAAATATAAAGCAAATTTAAATAGAGAATGAAGGAGAGCTGACATAGAGATTTATATTGGTTCACCCCAAACCTTAGGCTACGTCCAGTCCTTGGTTTCACCAAGTATTAACACTATAACTGATCATGTTACAGATATGTATTGTTTGCACACCTAGCCTCCGCAGGCTCAACTAACAACTATTTTTGCACACCTAGCCTCCCTAGGCTCAAACAAGTATTTGTTCAGCAAGCATCTTCAGGCTCTACAAATGGTAAGAGCTTCATAGATTAAAACTTTGTAAGTCAACCAAGTAACACTCAATGAGTGAATAAAAATTTTGGTAGGTATAACCGCAATAAAGACTTCTCAATATATACAAATGATTGAGCAGAGAAGTGTTCTAAGAAGAAAAACTTAGAGAGCTTTGAATGTGAAGAGAGTATTGAATGCTTAAGTGAATAAGTTCAGGTGTGTGTGTTCAACAGACTTCAAAGTCTTCTATTTATACTCATCAGCAATAAATTCGTTTGAGTGTTCTTCAGATGAGTAAAACTTTAGTTCTTCATCCATTAATACCAAAGAGTAGTTGTAAGCTCGCATTTAATATTTATGATCGTTGGAGAGCTTCAAGACAAGTTGAACGTATATGTTGGCATTGCTTTATCAGAGTGCAGCTTGATTTAGAGCAGTATTTGTTACTTTTCAGAATTGGGCAACGCGACTTTCCTTATTTGTGCAACACGGGTCTACGACCGAGTAAAGGCTATTTTGCCTTTTGCAACAAAAGGAATTTCAAACACGGGTTGATGCTTTGAGCTTCTGAAATCGATTTTCTTGATTAGAATATGCAAGGGAATATTCTTGTCCTTAGAATATAAGTGAAGCAAAAGACTTCCATTCAAGTTATAGAGTCAAACGCATTTTCGTAGTTTGTAGATACTGAGTCTTTCTTCAAACGCACTGTGTTAGTTTAATCACAGACGCATCTTTGAGACTTGTCATTTTGCTAGAATGCTTCTTGCTTTATGATCTGCACACTTAATACACATATTATCATATTTCAAAAAGTTCACTTAAAATAATTCTTTGTTTGGATTCATCAAAATCATAGATGTCAAAAACTTAGAATTAACAATCTCCCTTTTTTTATGATGACAAACATTTTCTTATGATTTTAATGAACTTTTTAAAAAAAAGAGAAAGAGCTTAAGATCAAGCAAGTATAGTTAGCTCCCCCTAATGATGCATATCAACATTCAGACGCAATTATACATATGATCAGAGCTACATAAGCTCAGAGCATATAAAGCATTATATTCAGACGCATTATATTTCCATACTTATATATATTTTATTTCTCCCCCTTTGGATAATATCTCTTATGTTTATTATTTTCCATACATACTCTTTCTCCCCCTTGTCATCAGCAAAAAGAGAAACACGCAGATATGGTACGGAGTAATTATTTATAGATAAAGAACTTCATTGACGATTACATTGCTGACATAAAGAAAATATCAAATGAAAATCAAGGATTTTACTTTTCAATAAACTTCTTAAGAAAGGTCACGACCGTTTCCATCGTCTCACAAATACCACTGATTTCAGATCTAACAACAGGATCCATACCAATGATAGTGGATGCCATTTCAACAAAGTCAGCATGTGTAGATGAAGAGGAAGGACCGGGTTCAGAAGTGGCATCGGATGTCTTAGTAGGTTCATAAGGAACAATTTCTAGACAATGCCAGGGAAGGGAGAAACCAGAAGAATAAATGAAAGTTAGATAAAAAAGTATGGGAAAAAGAGAAAGGGTTAAAGGAAACACTGAATGCAATGAACCAAAAGCTTGCAAACAAGGAATCCTAAAAGAAATATGTTCAAAATTGGATAAATAAGAAACAAGAGGGGATAAATTGGTGAAAAACCAAGATAAGCTTTCAGAAGAGATAGGAAAGTCAAAAGAGTAAACTAAAAAAGGGTTTTCACGAAAACTTAAAGGTAAAATAAAGAGAAAAGGAGTGAAAACGAAGGTAGGGGTGAAGGGGTAGATTTGCCTTGCTTCTGCTCTTTCTTCATTATCAGGATAGCCTACCCATGGTATCTGATAAGATGAGAGCCTGGCGTTGTCTGTTGGCGTCTCAAGCTTCTCAATCAGAGAGAGTCCGGAATGATGATCAGGGTCTTGAAACAGTCTTGGTTCAGGGTGACTCATAAAGGATGTTGACTGTAACACCCCCACTAGGTATTACTACGTAACACATGCGGAATTTAAATTAAAAAGATAGTTTGCTGGTTGCTTTCGGAAAATAATTTATATAAGTACATAAGCATCTGAAATTGGGTATAAAAATTTGTCACGACTTCAAACCTAAGTCTTGATCGGCACACAGGCTTACAATCCTAGCCTGGCAAGTCTATTTAATTTAGAAATATACTTGAATAAAAGCTAGTATTTTTACAAAAATTTCGACAGAATCTCCTCTGTAATTCGAACATCCCAGGTAAAAGAACACCTGCTAAAATAATTACATTTTCATTCCAGAATTCCAGTTACACTAAAATACATCCAGACAGTATTATTTTGAAAATAATTACATCAACAAGCTATACAGGACCCAAAAGGAAAATCTTAGATTTTTATTCAAAAGAAATGCTCTCCGAGCTATAAACTTCACATTCAAAACAAAGGCTCTCCGAGCCATACAAATAAATACTATTAGAAATCTATAACATCTCAAAAACCTAAGCTGGTAACTATATCAAATGGCTAAAACCAAGTCTTCGAGCGACTTAAAAAGACTCCTCTGCAACATCGGTACTAGCGTACCAAGGTACAATAGCGAAACCAGAAGAAACCTGATATATCTGTAAGGGTGAGATACTGACAATTGGATATATCATACAACAACCATATACATGATACATACAATATAGCAGCATATGAGCATTTATTCAATAATCAAGATAAGATCATAAGACAGCAAGTGTTATATCAGTGGGTCTCATACCCTGACAATCAGTTTTATAAAATCAATGCATGACACTGCAATATTCAGGCTCTAACTTAATCTCATGAGATAACAACACCGTTTCATTGTAGAAGTAATAAAGAGTTGGTCAAGCTCTGATGCCCACTGGCAAGTTGCCACCATAACCTCGTGCACCAAGGTCTCCGGATGCACAACGTCTCGAATGCCTCCAACTGGGCCAATCGGACTGACCCTCAGATACCACCTTGTATCTGGTTTACTTAAGCACGTCTGCCAAGGGGAAATGCATATGAATAAAAGACTTTCAGTTATCAAGGTTTTTCTTTGTGTGTACTCTTTTTCGCTGTCGAAGCTCAAAGCTAATGACTATTCATAAATCCCTATCACTTGAACTTAAAGAAAACACAGGACACGCGGTCTGAGTGCTCAATCACAACGCCTTAGACCGATGCCGCAGTCAAGGTTTGTGGTCGTAGAAATCACTTATGATTTTATTCATGTTTTACTCTAACATGATAAGGACTCTTAGTCCACAGCAACGAAATTAGGACGCACCGTCCTCAATTCCGAAATTAGGACTCTTAGCCCATACATCACGATTAGGACCCTTGGCCCATAATTCTTAACACGGATCCTAGATCACGTGCATATAACTGAATACTAGAGGCGACGTCTCGCGAACTAGATTCTCTTTCGCATGTACTTACCTTTCGCTCAGTGAAAATCAAATCCAAAACAAAACCTCGGTCACTTATCCAAGTAACCGGAACGTTTTTAAATCATTTAGGAGAAAATCTTTTCCTTTACAAACTCTTTTATAAAACACTTAGGAAATTCATTTGTTTTTGAAACACATAGTTCGAAAAAAGTTTTCTCTCGTACAAAGCTATAGATCATAAAAAGGTAGTTTCAATTGACTTGAAATCACTTCAACATTTCTTTTTTAAAAATAAGAATCTTATTCTTTTGAAGTAAGCACTTTAGACAAGAAACTTTTATAACTGAAACCAAGACTTTCAAAGTTCTATTCAAGGTTTATTAAGGCTTTTAATCCTTGTAATCATTAAGCACACACTCAAGTCTGGCTTCTCAAACCTCAATCAACAGTAATATATTCACAACAACAATAATATCACAGTTAATGAAAGTTTAAAGCAAGTAATGTTCAACTTCAAGTAATAATCACAATAGTTCAAGTAAACAAGTTATTCAAGTATTGGCTCAATATCACAATAATATTCACAACACTCAATTAAGCACATACACACATGCATATAGTCATCGAATATCCCTCAGGCAAGCTCCCCTTACCTTTGAAGACAAGTAAAGGATCCTCGTCTTAATGCTCACGTTAGCTCCAAAAGTATAACTATCTACTCCATCAAGCAAGCATAGCCGTGTCAAACGTCTCAGAGAGGGAATCCAACAACACGCAACAACCAGAAATCAAGAAATCAATTACACATGATCAAACACACATTCTACTTTGATCTAAACACTTAATCTTATTACCAAACAAGGTCATTTTCAAGGAAAATCATGTTTGGAGCTTAAACTTCACAAAATGTATTTTGATTTTCCAATAAAATCAATTCGGGCAAAAGAGGTTTCATCACACAATTTGGGAAACTTGTTTTTGCTTAAAGAATCATGAAATTAAACTTATAAATCATCAATTAAAAGTCCTAATTTCATTAAATCATAGTTAATTTCACAAGGATGAGTCAATTTCAACTAATGTCAGATTTGGGTTTATGACTCTTAAACCAAATTTGGGGACAATAAGATTTGCTTATAGGAAATCGAAATTGATTTGTCAGAACTTAAATTTACAGTCCCAATGTCATAAATGCATACTTAATTTTACAAAACATAACCAATTTCAATGAAAATCAAATTGGGGCTTTAGGGTTCATAACCTAAATTGGGGAAAATCCAATCCACTTAAAGAATGATGAAATTGGTTTAGGGAAACACTAACTTACAATCCCAATTGCATAAAAATCAATTTTAATTTTAGATTACAACATGAAATCAAAGAGCTAGGGTTAGGATTTGAAACTGATTTGGGGATTTTCAAAATTACCAAGGATTAGTGCAAGGAACTCACCCAAGGAAGAGGAAGAGAGAACATGGTGGTTGGATGGCCAACCGGCGCGGCGGCTGACAGCTCTGGCGTGGTGGCAGTGACGGTGGACAGCAGCCAAACACGAAGCCAAAAAGACCAACACTTATAGGAGGCGAGGTGTAGTGCGGGTTCGCCTCCTTCCCATCAGGTGTGGCCGGACGGCGACGGAGCTCGCGACGGCGCGATACCAGGCACGGTGGTTGTCCTCTCTGCGTCGAGCGGCGACCGAAGGTGCTCCAGGGGTGGCGGCGCGCGCGACGTGATGGTGGAGGGTGGTTGGGCATGACTGAGTTAAGAAGAAGGAGGAGAAGATTGGAAGTGAGAAGGAAGAGAGATGAGAGGAAGAAGAAGGTATGAGGAAGAAGAAGAAAAAAAAACAAAGAAGGAGAAGTGGGGGGTTTCTGTCGAGTGAAAGGGAGAGAGAAGAGGTAAAAATATGATTTTTGGTATTAGTGGGTACAAAATGAGTGGTAATTATTGAGCCTAAAAATAAACATATTTTTGGCTTTTGGATCTAAAAATAAGGGGTGACAAATATATACTTTCAAAATTTGAAAATAAGGTAAAGACTGATAGTTGAATTGATCAACTAAGAAAATACTCGGTCTAAAATTAATTTCCGATTAATGGCAAACCAATTTATTTTCAAGTCTAAATTTAAACAGAATAAAATATGAAAATACTTCTCTCCCAACCATATCATTTAAAATGTTTCCTAAATAAATATTAATAGTGACAATAAGATAACATTATTGTCTAACAAACATACTTGTATTGAAATAAAGCTGTGCTAACGCACTCAATAAAATCATTTTAAAGGAGTAATTGAAGTTACTCAAACCAAATAAAATAATACAAACGTATAAACATATAGATATTTACTATTATTGAAGTACAGTAAAAACTGGGGTGTTACATTGACCATCTTGGGAACTTCAGCTTCTTGTACTTCCTTTCCAGCCAAACAAATGGCTTCTTGGACTTAGGGTCTAACTTTTGTTTCTTGTAAAAAGTTCCTCTGTCAGGACAGGTCTTCAAAGTTGTATTTGGCCCTAAACAAGCAGAAGGATTTGGCTTGTATTTCCAAGAGGCTTGATTCAGCCTTACTGAAGCCTGCTCAGCAATGAGGTTGGTGATTGCCTTAAGATCCTCTGAACTTAAAAGGTCAGGGTTGATTTGATCAATTGGCTATGGGGTAGAAGAAATGTATCTGAAAGGAGGGGTATTGGTTTTTGGTATGCCTCTATGAGGTGATGTTTAGAAATTGGTAAGATGAGATAATCAAATACTTGGGCAATAGGAACAAGTGATTGATTTTCTTGTTGTGGTGAGGGAGATGGTGATGAGAGGTGATATGTTATGTGGATATGATTGTGGTTCTGGTGAGATGTTATCTGAAGTGAAGTTCAAATTGAAACTTCTAAGAGATAGTGCAAGAAGGTTTTCAGCAATGGTCATTTGATTATGGAGGGGAGTGTTGTGAGATGATGTAGAGGAGGAAGTAGAAGGTGAGGATATATGAATGGGTGAAGGGGGTAAAGGTTCAGATAACCTTACTGGTGACGCAGCAGGTGAATCAATTTGTAGAGGGACCTGTACAGGCTCAGTAATCTTCAGCCTTTTAGACCTTCTAACTGGTGTAGCCGTAACTATAACTTTCCTCTTTAATTTCCTGTGACGGGTAGCAGCTTGCTCTTTAACCTATTCCTTCTTTAAAACCTTGGAAATTGGTTGCTCATCATCATCATCATCATCATCATCAGAATCCTCTGTGATGACCAGCTTCCTCTTGACCTGAAGCTTGGGTCTGACCTTGGGGTCCAGAGGTACAAACACCTCATTAACTTCTGAGTCATCAGACTCTTCAGCAGCTTCTTCTTCACACTCTTCTGAAGGTTTCTTTCCATTGTCTTCCTCATCAGAATCAGGAATCTTTCCTGGTTTCCTCAACTTCATCTGAGAGAGAGTCCTCTCATCTATGGCAGTAGCCATATCAACCTTTCCAGTGAGTGGGATACCCTTGATATCCATCAGCTTGGTAATTAACATCCCATAGGTGTAAGAGGTTCTGTTCTGGGGCTTCACCATCTTCAGCATATATTTAAAGATTAGATCATTCATATCTATCTTCTTCAGACTCAAAGTATGAAATAAAGCAAATTTATCCATCTTGTTGACTTTATCTCGAGCACTTGTCCTTAGCCTGACACAGTTGATCAACAAGACATGCAGAAATCTTCCTTTTGGAATAAGCTTGGATGCAGCCTTATTCCTAGGGTTAGGAGTTCCATAAAGAACTGTGTTGACTGTATCACCACCAAATTCTTCTTCCCAATCATCTGAAAAGGCAGCACCTTGTCTGGGACAGTTAGTTGCCTTCTGAACACTATTGAGAGTAAAGGAGTAGGGTCTCCCATTACATTGTGTTTTGATAGAGATCTGGGACTGAGTCATCTTCTCTTGAGCCTTGTCCCAAAATTCTGGAAGCAGAAATGGGTATACTGGTTCATGAAGATCAAAGAACCTTACCCATTTTGAAGCTTCCAATTCGGGCATCACATTCATTCCACCCTTGATGATTTTATTCATCTTCACAAATCTTCCAGGAAGAATCATTGTAATATCATCAATGCTCATTCCAAGATGAGCAGCAACATGAAAGAGTTTCTTTGAGGGTCCTTTAGGTGCCATGGATTTGGTTGAGAGAAGGGTTTCGAAAAGAGTTTTCACATGAGAAAGAGAAAAGAGAATACTTTTGAAACAGTGAAGGGTTTCTGACAAAAGAGTTTTTCTTTTAAGAGAGAGGTTTCAAAAAAAGCAGTTGAAAATAATAAAGACAAAAATGTTTTGAATTCAAATACTTTTTTAGAAAAACTGCAATGTAAAGTCTCAGTCATTAATCCACGTCATCAGACGCTCTTCTCATAGCAGACGCATTTCAACAAATATTATTCATTAATGAAATGCATGTTCAAATTATCTGTAATACATACGAACCTGTCTTTGATTAAGGGTTTTGTGAGAATATCAGCTAATTGATTTTCAGTTTTGACAAATTCAATGTCAAAAACACCCTTTTTAACATAGTCTCTTATAAAGTGATGTTTGATTTCTATATGCTTAGCCTTAGAATGTTGTATGGGATTCTTAGATAAAAAAATAGCACTAGAATTATCACACCAAACAAATATATTATGTTCAAAGATAGAATAATCTTCAAGTTGATGTTTAACCCATAAAAACTGTGAACAACAGCTTGCAGCTAAAATGTATTCTGCCTCTGCAGTAGATAGTACAATTGTAGTTTGTCTTTTGCTTGTCCTTGAGACCAAGCTTTGTCCAATGAAGTGACATCCTCCACTGGCACTTTTCCTTTCTACTCTATCTCCAGCATAATCAGCATCACAAAAGCCAACTAGTTTGTACTCTTGTGTTCTTAGATTCATCAAACCAAGATTAGTGGTTCCAAACAAATATCTAAATATTCTTTTGACAGCTTTGAGATGTGATTCTTTTGGGTCAGATTGGAATCTTGCACACATGCAGACACTGAATTGAATATCAGGTCTACTAGAAGTTAAATACAGAAGAGAACCAATCATATCTCTGTAGACAGTTTAATCTACCTTTTTTACCTTCCCCATCTCTGTTCAATTTTGCATTGGCTTCCATGGGAGTTTTCATTGGTTTTGCTGTATCCAGCTTATATTTCTTTAAGATCTCCTTGGTATATTTCTGTTGATGGATATATATTCCATCATCTGTCTGTTTGATTTGTAGACCAAGGAAGAACTTCAATTCTCTCATCATGCTCATCTCAAATTCATTCTGCATAAGCTTAGAGAACACTTTGCAGATCTTTTCATTAGTAGCACCAAAAATATAGATTTGTACTATAATGAAATCCTTTTTAGAACTTTTTCTAAAGAGAGTTGTATCAACTTTTCCTCTAATAAAGTCATTTTGCATGAGAAATAAACTAAGTCTATCATACCAAGCTCTAGGTGCTTGTTTCAATCCATATAGAGCCTTTTTAAACTTGTAGACATGATCTGCTTTATCATTATCTTCAAAACCATGTGGTTGTTTAACATATACTTCTTCTTCAATTATGCCATTAAGGAATCCACTTTTTACATCCATTTGAAATAAAGTGATTTGATGTTGTGCAGCATATGACATGAGTATACGAATAGCTTCTATTCTAGCTACTGGTGCAAAAGTTTCAGTGTAGTCAATACCTTCTTGTTGGTTATAGCCCTGAGCTACTAACCCTTCTTTGTTCTTGACAACTTTGTCATCTTCATCAAGTTTGTTTCTGAAGACCCACCTTGTTCTAATAACTGATTTTCCTTTTACTTTTGGAACTAGTGACCAAACATCATTCCTTTTAAACTGATTTAGCTCTTCTTGCATAGCTAAATCCAGCTTTCATCTCCTAGAGCTTCTCCAATATTCTCCGGTTCTACTTCAGATAGAAATGCCATATTGTTTGAATCTCTGAAGGTTGATCTGGTTCTAACTCCTTGAGAGGGATTGCCAATAATCAATTCTCCAGGATGATGAGTTTTGAATTTCCAGCCTTGTCTGGGCTCAGTGTTAGACGCTTGTTGGGTAGGTGGATCAGACGCTTGAGTAGATGCTTCAACATTCTCAGTCTTTAAGTTTTCCTCAATTTGATCATCTTGTTTTCCAAGATCTAAACCTGCAAGATCATCTTCAAGATCTTATAGTCTCCTATCAGTCTTTAAACCATCATTAAATTTCACAGGAATAGATTCTTCAACTACTTCTGTTCTAGAGATATAAACTCTAAAATCTTTAGAAGTGTCTGAGTAATCAAGGAATATAGCCTTATCTACTTTAGAATCAAACTTTCCAAGTTGATCTCTAGTGTTTAGAATAAAGCATTCACATCCAAAAGCATGGAAATAAGAAATGTTGGGTTTTCTACCTTTCCACAATTCATAAGGAGTCTTGTTCAAGAAAGGTCTTATCAATATTCTGTTTTACACATAACAAGCAGTGTTTACTGCCTCAGCCCAGAAGTACTTTGGGAGTTTGCTTTCATTGAACATCGTCCGAGCCATCTCTTGTAGAGATCTGGTCTTCCTCTCTACTACTCCATTCTGCTGAGGAGTTCTAAGAGCAGAGAAGTTGTAAGAAATTTCATTTTCCACACAATATGTATTAAAGTGCTCATTTTCAAACTCTCTCTCGTGGTCACTTCTGATAGCTGAGATACAGAACCCTTGCTCATTGTGTACTTTCTTACAGAATATGGAAAACATCTTAAATGACTCATCCTTGTGGGTTAAGAAGAGTACCCATGTATACCTAGAATAGTCATCAACTAAGACAAAACCATATTTCTTTCCTGCCTTACTACCAACACTTACTAGACCAAACAGATCCATATACAACAACTGTAATGGTCTAAAAGAAGATACTAGATTTTTGGGTTTAAAGCTAGACTTAACTTGCTTTCCACATTGACAAGAGTCGCATAGGACATCCTTTTTGAAACTTATATCAGGTAAACCTTTCACAAGCCTAAATTTCTGAAGGTTGGTTATCTGTTTCATACTTGCTAGTCCCGGCTTCTTATGTCATACCCATCTTTCATCTTCCCTTGACACAAAACAGGTCACACTTTGATCAGATAGTTTAGTTATATCAATCTTATATAGATTTTGTTGGATGTTTGCTGAAAAGAGTCTTTGACTATACATACATTCTTAGTGAAGGAAACATTGTATCCATTATCACATAATTGACTTATGCTAAGCAGATTATGTTTTAATCCTTCAACTAAAAGAATATTAGAGATAGATGGTAGAGGTGATCTTCCACAAATTTTACCTATCTCGATAACCTTTCCTTTCTGGTTCCTCCTACTTTAGGTTGGAGGTCTAGGAACATTGACCTTTCTCCTGTCATGTGTCCGTGAGCAGCCACTGTCCAGGTACCATGATAGGTGTGCTCTTTTGTCCTATTAAGGATATCTGCAAATAGAATAATCAAAGCTTTAGGTACCCATATTTTCTTGGGTCCTTTCTTATTAGATCTTGAAGTTTGTGACAGCTTCTTTCTTGTGTGAATACACTTAGATGTGATATGTTCAGCTTTTCCATAGACTTTACAACTATTATTATTAGAATATGAATTAACCTTATCATAAAGTAATTTAGGCTTTTGTCCTAAGATTTTATTAGACACTTTATGATGCGTCTAGTCAATGAATCCTATACCAGTTTTATCAAGAAAGGGTTTTTGACTTCCTAAAAGCTTAGTCAAATTATCTCTGCCATTGACAAAACGAGCAAGATCAGATGTGAGCTCTTCTACCTTCCGTTGAAGCTTGACAACTTCTTCAGATTGTAGTGTCTCAACTATGATCTCAGCCTTAGGCTTTTTCAGCCTTTAGCTTACTATTTTCCTGAGACAGTCTGTCACACTCTCGAGTCTTATGTTCATGCTTTTTTAAGAGTTTCACATATTGTCTCTTAAGTGATCTAAAAGCCTTAGTTAAACAGTTAGATTCCTCAATCAATTTATCATAGGCATCTTGCAATTCCTTTAGATCAGAAATTACCTCAAAAATTGCCCTCCCCACGCCTACGCGGGTAAACCCTCTACGGTGGCCTCTACTGTGGTGGAAATGTCGTCGTCTCGCCGCTGTCTGATATAAACACATGGCAGCGCTGGTGTATCCGCTGATACTGAAGACTGGGGCGAGCACTTCCTCTAGGGACCACTCTGACTGGTCCCACAACCTCTGAGCTTTGGGAATCCCATGGGTGCGGCGGTGGATGCCAAAACATCTAAAACGGAAGGCACTGCCCAAGGCGGAAGACTCCTATAAAGCATGAATATGGCACCTCCCCAAAACACATATATACAGTGACCGGGCCCGTATAAACCTAAAGATAAGTGGCTGGGTCCACTCTCCAACCTATCTCGTCGTGGAACTCAAGCTCGATAGTCCCCATCACTAGGACCCCCGTAGGCTCTGTCATCTGGGGATGATGTAGGTGCAGCATCTCCCTCGACTGGCTCTGCTTCACATTCCGATACCAAAACATACAGAGAAAGAGGATAGGGAGACAAGAAACTATACTATCATCATGCAATGGAAAGGATGCATAGCATAAGATACATTAATAGAACAAAGGCATGCAACACACACACACACACACACACACACACACACACACACAAACACACACACACACACACATATATATATATATATATATATATATATAGCAATCATCCTTGAGTCATAGTATCATCCTCTACCCATAGGCACTCATACAACTAAGCTAGGATGCTGACGTGGCCATCTATAATCCTGTCACCATCCCCCATTCCCGTTAGGGATGTTAGTCACTCGTCCAAGCGGCTCGTCGATAAATGTCGATGCACACCCTCATTCCCGTTAGGATGCTCATTCAAAGAATGACACTATTTACCCATTCCGGTTTGAGAATAGCTGCACAATATAAAAGTATCCCCATTCCCATTAGGATATGGGACGATTCGGCAAGGACTAAAGGAGTATCAAGGTAGTTTCCCCATTCCCGTTAGGGAACTGACCCATGACATCCAGTATCTGTCATCGGATACTTTGACCTCGTGTGTTCCACCCACACAGCTATGAACAACACCATGCATTCTTTATGAGTCTCACCGACTCGTACGGGGTCATAACCTAGTGCCTTAACCTTCCACCACAAACCCATATAATTCCTCAGATCACATCACATAAGCTCGTCACATATAAAATCATATTTTATTAGGCTATGCACATCTAAATCATATGTCATACTCTCCCCAACATGCATATCACCCAACCAACATATATCATTGCCTAGATGCCAACTAAGCATAAAGTAACATATATAGCATGTTATCATACAGAGCATGTTACATACATAAAAATAATGATAAAATATTCATGTTATCACAGAGAGACATATAAATCATGTTAAACATGTTAAAGCAACCATCACACATCAAGCAGCTCAACGATGATAAAATTAGACATCCTCGAGTATCGTAAAATTAATCTAAAGGCGATAAACCTACAATCCCTAAATCATCATTGGTACTAAGGGGTAGTCGCCAATGTGATTTTGGCATTGTCAATTATTCACTCACTAGTTGGGTTTAGGTCGCCCTACAACTATTATTGCAAAATATGCTACTTAGTCGTTTATGATGATAGGATGCTTCTTTCTCCTACCTGAGCTACACATAGAGATAATCGGGACAACGGAACGAACACTCCTTTAAACACCTTGAACTTGCCACACACAGTACCAGGCCCTCCGGTGCTCCGAAAATTCACCTGAACACATGTACACGAAGAAGACAACATCGGTAACTTTAATACGAAAGCGGAACGTAAAATCGATAATCGAACGTAGAAAAAACCTCAATATTGTCACCAACGACATGTCGACATGAAAATAGCATAGGATTACATTAGATCTAGCAAGAAAAATGATGGTAGGGTTAAGAAGCAGATGTTGCTACGAGTGCAACAGTGTTGTCAGTTTCGCGTAACACTGATCGGTTTGTCATCATCGGGATCCGAAAATCTCACTCTCTCTGTGGAGTCTTTCTCCCTCTCTCCTCTGGTTTGTTTTCATGCTTTTCAAAACTTTAATTTTTCACCAACCTGCTGAGCACTCTCTCTAGCATGGGAGACCTCCACGATTGAGCATACCAACGCTCTAGCGTGGGGTACTTCACGCTTGAGCATGGGACCTGAATCAAAACTTCAACGCGAAGAAAGCTCGCCATGTGTCTCCTCCAACCTTCACCATCTGGCACGTGTTGCCACGTGTTTTGGCAGCTAGCATGCTCTAGCGTGGCCCCCTGCACGTTTGAGCATGCTAACCTGAACAGAAACCCTAATTCTAAGCATCGATCCGATTCGAAGTCGATCGATCGTGTATCTTTCTAATAGAAACTCAAACACTTAAACAGACATATCAAGCACATAAACCAAGGTTCTAAAACATGGATGTTACACTTAGCATCATAAAAGTGAAGATTTTGCTTCACCAAACAAGCTCATATTCAAGTATATGCGTCAATATATCAAGAAGAGCAATAAAAACACACATGCTTTTTCCCATTTTCAAGCATAAAAATCCAATCTTTGACCAAATGATCGAAGACTTTGTTTATCCTCAAACCAAAATATTTTCAAGCATATCAACACATTAACAACCACAACCAAGCACCAAAAATAATATTACAAATATGTTCTCCATGAGAACCAAATGGACATATATCAAACACCCTTAAACTTAGGGTTTTCAAGTAAGCATGAAAATAAAGAAACCATCCACACATCCAACAATATGGTACAATGTGGTTAGTCTCCCTCATTACCTCTTGTAGACTCTTTAAGATGATGATGATGAAGGTGGTGTGATGAAAAAGATGAAGACTTCGAAGACCTTGTCCACAAATCTAAGATGAACATAAAGGTCCAAACTTTGTGTTTTGAAAACCATGAACTACGAGAGTTGTGTTCGTGGTTCTAAACATGAAAATGGAAGATATAAGAGTGTAGAAGACTTACTATCAAGTTGGAAAAAGATGAACTTGATGAGTGTTCTTGAGCTCCTTTAAAGATGACGATCCCAAGTGCTCCAAATGAAAGTGTGAAATAGAAAAGGCTTAGATGATGGTGGTGATCAAGGAAATGATCTTAGAAGTCGAAAAACAAACTTGTATAGTAATCTAGGGCTCTTGGCCAAATTTAAGAAGAGGGGAAAGGGAAGAGAGGTTTTGGTGTTTTGTTCTTGAAGTTTTGGAGCTTTGATGATTAAAATGAGCCAAAATATAGTGTTTTAGTGTATGTGTGCGTGTGTGTGTGTGATGTGTTTGATCCGAGTTTTTCAAGTAAATGAGGAGTAAAATTTAATTCAAAAGGATAGGAAAGTAGGTTTAAGAGAATCAATGGTGTATGATCAAGAAAGGATATGTGTTGTCTAATTTTGAGCAAAAAGGTGAAGATTTATGGAGATGTGACTTTATCCATTTGAGACATGATTGACAACTTGTCATCTAATTGGTCTAGTTACTCTAACTAAGTGAGGTATTGACTTAGTTAGGCATGAAACTACCTAGTTTCATCTGTTTGGCATGTATAGAGACGACAAAATGGGCCCGCTCGACCGGGCTAGCCCGAATAAGCCTGATGAATTGCAGGGTTTGGGTAGTCAAATTTAAGCCCATTTTAATTCTGAGCCTTTTTGGCCTGACCGTATAAAGCCCAAACCCGTACCGGGCTAGCCCGCATCGGGCTCGGGTAGCCCGTTTAGTTTTATATATTTGAATTTTTATTCATTTTTATTTAACTAAAAACATAAAAATATGGAAATTAAAAAATTCATAACAAAGTCTATTTTTTATTGTAGATTATGATAATGGAGATGATGATGATGAGTGGGAGGTGATAAACCTTTGGTTCATCTAGTTTTATGACTAGAAAGACCTCAATTTTGATACCAATTGCACGAGTTCATTGTCGTTTTAGCCCAAATTTGCCTTTAATTGTTCACTAGCGACATTTTGAGTCTTAGGAATATTTTTTAGTAATTTCTATTATTTTCTAGTCGAATAAAGCATTTAATGCTACTTTTAATTTCAGGTTAAAAGTGAAGCTCTGGGAAACTTGGATTAAAAGAAGAAAACAAGCAAAATGAATTTTTCAAGGTCTCGCCACGCGAGACAGCGCTCGCCCCGCGAGCCAGAACTGATTCTGAGCAGGAAGTTGGAGTCTTTCAGCCTCGCCCCGCTAGGCAGGGCTCGCCCCGCGAGCCAGACACAGGATTCTGAAGACTTTTTAGTCTCGTCCCGCGAGGATTCAAACTCAGAATGGAGCCAAATTTAAGTGCTCGCCCCGCGAGCACCTGATCTCCCCGCGAGCGACCGCAGAACCAGACTTCCATATAAAGCTTGTTGTGTTGCAAATTGAGACATCTAATCCTAGTTTTTTGTGCGCTACGTCTTGTTTAGGTTTACATATACTTTTATTGTTTTTATTCATGTTTACTTTTGGATCGATGATGTTGAAGCACTCTATGAGGAACTAATCCTCTTTTCTAAGGAAGCGATGAAGCCGCTCATGACGGCATAGTGAAATTGTGATGTTTTCTACTCACTAATTCACAATTTTGTTTCTTAAATATGTTTTGTATGTGTTGATCATATGAGCTCATGATTAACTAGTCAAGCGTGATGAGTCCGACCGGAGATTCACGTTTTAGGACTTGAATTAAGAACACAAATTGGATATTGATAGAGATATAATAGGAGATTTGGGCAATCGTTATAGGGAACCAAGAACTTAATGAATCTTGCATGTTTATCATCATAGAGATATAGTTGATTGGCATGTTAGGTATTTTCTCTTGTGCTCGACCAAAACATTAGGATAAATTCGGGTTCCTGATTGGCATATAATTGAACCTAGGGATAGAAAATAATCACCGTTGAACTGTGTTTGATTGGGTTGGTAGATTCATGACCTTAGATCTTCCCTATTCATAATTCATAAATTCTTGATATTTGCTCTTGCTTTGATTAAACTCTTGCTTGATTCTTGATAATTGGTTACAATTTGATTTCACAACAAACTCTCTCTCTTGACTTAATCAATCCTAATTGTTTCCCTTAAATATTGATTACAATTGGCCACCCAATCGCTGTGTTCGATCTCGATAATTGCTTACCGTGTTTTTATTACTTGCTTCGATCTGGTACACTTACCGGAGCCTGTCAAGTTTTTGGCGCCGTTGCCGGGGATTGGCATAGCCAATTTTTCTTTATTTAAAGAAAATAGTTAATTTGAACAAGCCAAATTTTTGTTTTAAATTTATTTTTTAATTTTTTTTATTTCTTTCAAATTCTTTGATTTCACTTGGTCTTGTGAGTTTTTGTTGCATGCGAGGTACCGTTCCATCGGAAGAATTGCTATACAACCCTGAGATTCGTAGGACCGAGAAGAGGTTAAGGAAGCAACTTAGAGAACAGAGGATGCTTGAGGCATTGAATCTTGAAGAGATGGCTAGAGAACAACCACCGGCTTAAAAGCCTCTTTATGAGTACAATCGTCCTAACTTGGATGATTGTGCTTTTACTGTCATTAGGCCGACCATCACGACCAATTCTTTTGAGATCAAGTCATCGGCTCTGAACCAAGAGCAAAGGAATCAGTTTGATGGAAGTGCAAGCCAAGATCCTCATAGGAATATTGCACACTTTTTGGAGGTTTGTGACATGTTGAAGACTCCTGGAGTTTCAGATGATGCCTTCCGTTTGCGACTATTCCCTCTCTCTCTTCGGGATAGAGCACGCGATTGGTTAGATTTGAATTTGGATAGAGGTAGCATTTTGACTTGGGAGGATATGGCTCAGAAATTCCTCACAAGGTTCTTTCCTCCTCAAAGAGCGGCACAATTGAAGATCACTGTTACTTTCTTTAGGCAACATGAAGATGAGACTTACAGTGAAGCTTAGGAAAGGTATAATGTGCTCTTAAGGAGATGTCCTTCTTCCTACTTTGATTTGGTAACAAAGGTTCAAAATTTCTTCAATAGGTTGAGGGGTCGCTACCAGATGAACTGTGATGCCGCAGCTAGCGGTTCGTTCTCTTGCAAGTCAGTGGAGGATGCATGGGCATTGTTGGAGAAGATGTCTAGGATTGACTATAATCGTAATAGGAGTCACTCTTCTAGTGCATCTCATCAAAATTCTTCCGGACTCAGTGCAACATCGATTGAAGCTATTCTTGAGCAGAGCACACTTCTAAAAACGTAGAATGAGGCACTTAATAGCAAGATGAAGGTGAACGCAGTATAGGAAGCATTGCCACCGAGTTGTGATTTTGCGATGGTGATCATGACAGTGAAAATTGTCCGGGTAACTTTTCTCAGGAGCATGTAAACTTTTGTCATAGCTTCTACGACACAGTGCCACAATGCAATGATTATCAGAGGAACAGGTAGATTAACTACGATCAGGGACATAATTAGAATATCAGGAGGGATCCTCTAGGTTAGTGGTGGTTTGGATGGGCAACAACAACAGCATCAAAGGCAATACTATGGGATTCACCAGTACAACACCCAACAAGCTCTCCCTCAACCTACTCAATTGCAAATCACAGATGGTGGGAAGTAGTCTTGGGAATTGGCCTTTGAAAAATTAGCTAGTCATACTAGCATGGCCATTGAGAAGCTGACAGTGCACATTGATACTTGCATTGATAAGCTAGCAACTCACACAGGGTCGGCAAACCAGCACTTGGAAACACAGGTAGCTCAGCTAGAGAAACAGATGAATGAGCGTCCTCCAGGCACTTTTCCGGGTAACAAAGAGAATAACCCCCAAGGCCCAATGCAATGCCATATCCACTAGAAGAGGTAAAGTGTTGGAGCCAAAGGGGAATCCATTGAAGATTATTGAAGATCAAATTCCAGAGGTGCCACATGTGGAAACAGAGCAAGCTAGGGAAGAAGTGGTTAATGAGAAGATGCCAGAGCAAGAGGGGAGGTTGAAACTAGTGGATGAAGAATTCCGAAAGAAGAAGTGGATTGAATCAAAGGGTCTCCCTCCTTACATGACGGTACCATATCCAGTGCGGTTGAAGAAGTCGTTACAAGATAAACAGTTCAACAAATTCCTTGATGTTTTCTGCAAGTTTCAAATCAACATTCCATTTGCGGATGCCTTGGAACAAATGCCTTCCTATGACAAGTTCATGAAGGAGCTTCTCTTCAAGAAGCGGAAGATTGTTGATGATGAAACAGTTGCTTTGACCGAGAAATGTAGTGCAATCTTACAATGCAAACTACCTCCAAAGTTGAAGGATCCGGGTTCTTTTAGTATTCCATGCACTATTGGGGAGATGACATTTGAGAAGGTGTTATGTGATTTAGGGGGCAAGCATCAACTTGATGCCCCTCTCTATGATGAGGAACCTTGGCATTCAAGAGGCCAAGGGGACGATGATACAACTCCAACTAGCAGATCGTTCTATTAAATACCCCTATGAGGTGGTGGAAGACTTGTTGGTGAAGGTTGACAAGTTCATCTTTCCGGCAGATTTTGTGGTGCTAGACATGGATGAAGATGCTGAGATTCCTCTCATATTGGGTAGGCCTTTCTTGGCTACAGGGCGAGCATTGATTGATGTGCAACTAGGCAAGCTCACACTTCAGGTGCAAGATGAAAATGTGGAATTTGATGTCTTTGAAGCTATGAAGAATCCGGTGGAGAGAGCTAATAGATATAGTGTGGATGTGGTGGAACCTCTTATCAAATCAACTCCTACACATGAAGCTAATGGTTCAACACTAGATAAGGTGTTGGTAAAATCCCACACTTTTGAGGATGGCATGGAAAAGGATGAGCCGACGCACTTGGGCCATAAAGATGATTTGCCTAGATCTATTATGGGTGACCCAAGCAAATTGGAGGAGAAGCTGCAAGAGCAACATGATTCACTCACTAAGGGAGCCGGTGCAAAAAGGATGCTAGATCCAATTAAGCTCAATGAAATCCGCTTGAGAGCTTATGAGGAAGATCGAGGTAAAAAGGGGCAACAAGATGTAGGCCTTCCCAACTTTGAGAAGAAGTTAATTCCGAACCAATTGAAGTCTTGTTGGCGAGTGAAAGTTAGGAAGAAAGCAACTAATTCCAGTGGTGCTTTTAAGAAAGATTGTCAGGATTCTGGTGACACATTTGATGCTAATGGCCAAAGGTTAAAACTCGTTGTGGAAGAAGGAGTTGGAGGCCATCATGGTGAGTTTGCAGTGACTTAGCCCTTTGGGGCTATGACCGTCAAGCTCGGGATGTTAAACAAGCGCTTATTGGGAGGCAACCCAAGGTTTATATCCTTTGTTGCATCTAAAAAGAGTCATAAAAGCACACAGCGTCTTCATATAGGGTCCTTAGTTTAGAAAATTTTGCATTAGGAAGCATATAGGACTTAGTTGCATCTAGAAAATAAGGGCAGGTTTTTATCTCTGGCTCGCTCCCTGCGAGACAGAAACCCCAATTCTGGGAAGTCTCTGTCTCGCCCCGCGGGAAGTTGCTAGCCTCGCGAGATAGAGGGACAAACAATAGAGGTCCTCTTTTTCGCCGCGCGAGGCCTCCCTCGCCTAGAGGAAAGGATGGTGAAAAAAAATAAAAGAAATAAAAAAATATAATTGCTTTTGTTGCCTCGGTTCGTCTGGCCTGCTAATCTTGGGGACTAGGATCCTCATCCAGGGGGTGAGCCCGAGGCAAAGTTTTGATGACTTTCAAGTAGTAAGAAGCTTCGTAGGAAGAGAATGAAGAAAGAAGGAGCACAAATGGGAAAGAGGAGTCTTCTCAGACCCTCTGAGATATTAATTGTTTTCTAAACCCTTTTTTTTTTCTTTTACCTTGAGTCACAATGATGGTCTTGTAGATAAATAAGTTGATAGAGTCGTGTCGTTGAGCTTGAATGGATTTTAATTGAATTTAGCATAGATGGATTGCATTATATATGTTGATTTTTGATGATTTTCCCCTAGATTTTGAAAAATGAGAAAAGTTTATCCCCTTTGAAAAAATTGAAAATTGAACATTGAGAATATTTGTTTGGATTGCATGATTTATGACAAGTTTGGGGTGAAGGGGTGTACACATTAGGGATGTATCTCGGTCAAATAATTTACTAAAAATGTCCAGGTGAGGAATTTGAGCCTCCAACATGCTCTTAGAGATTGTGTGAATCACTTTCGAGTTGCACTTTCCCGGATTTGCTTGAATCTATGCATGGTTTGCATATCTATATGTTGCATCATATGATCTAGGCATTGTTTCTTTGAAATAGCTACTTGGCCAAAATGAACCATTCCCAATGAATGTTCCATAGTTAGCCAATTTGAGCCTAATAAGCTTATTGTTTCTAAATGACCTAACGTTATAAGCCAAAAATCCGAAAAAACCATGTTAACCCGATCTTAGGATTTAGGAGAGCATGGATGCTCAGCAAATAAAAGGGTTGTTTAGAAACTAAGTTTGGGGTGGCTACAATGAGTTATCATGTCACTTGGGAATGAGAAAAAGAAAAATAAAAAGGTTAACGCCAAAGGCAAAAGAAAAAAGAAAAAGGAAGAAAAATACAAAAATGCCAAAAAAAGGGGCAAAATAAAAGGTTATCAAAGGAAAAAGTTGTAGCCACCCAAAGCATGAAAATGAAAAATTGAAAAAGGAATTACAGTGAAAATAAAAGTGTAAAAAGTTCATGCTCTCTTGATTCCTAGGGACTTAAAGCTTAGTACATTTGTATATCCTACCTTTAGCCAGGCCCCATTACCTTTAAAAGACCTTTTAATGTTGCATACATGTTTTTGTGGGGGCTTTGTTTAGATGAAAATCAAGTGCATGGAAAGTGCGCTTGAAAAGTGAAATTGAGTGAAAAATTGAAAACCTTGACAATTCGAGCGAACGAGTGAATCACTAAATGCCCTTGTGAGGAAGGCAATTGTTTGAATTTGGTGATATCCCTTTTATGTGTATACTGGATCCTGGGCTTAGATTAATGATTGCATGATTGATTGGATTCTGATTACTAAAAGTAAATGAATTTGGGGATTGATTAATTGAAGTGAGAAAAAGGAAACATCATTGAAAATTTGGATTGATAAACTTGCATGAAGTTTGGGCAAAAATGATTAAGTCCATTAAGCTTACCCAGTTTCGAGTCTTTCTAATTTTTAGTTTGCTTGGTGACAAGCAAAGTTTAAGTTTGGGATATTTTGATAAACATTTGGTTCATCTAGTTTTATGACTAGAAAGACCTCAATTTTGATCCCAATTGCACGAGTTCATTCTCGTTAGCCAAAATTTGGCTTTAATTATTCACCAGCGACATTTTGAGTCTTAGGAATATTTTTTAGTAATTTCGGCTATTTTCTAGTCGAATAAAACATTTAATGCTACTTTTAATTTCAGGTTAAAAGTGAAGCTCTGGGAAACTTGGATTAAAACAAGAAAACAAGCAAAAGGAATTTTTCAAGGTCTCGCCCCGCGAGACAGTGCTTGCCCCGCGAGCCAGAACTAATTCTGAGCAGGAAGTTGGAGTCTTTCAGCCTCGCCCCACGAGGCAGGGCTCGCCCCATGAGCTAGACACAAGATTCTGAAGACTTTTCAGTCTCGCCCCGCGAGGATTCAAACTCAGAATGGAGCCAAATTTAAGTGCTCGCCCCACGAGCACCTGATCGCCCTGCGAGCGACCGCAGAACCAGAATTCTATATAAAGCTTGTTGTGTTGTGAATTGAGACATTCAATCCTAGTTTTTGGTGAGCTGTGTCTCGTTTAGGTTTACATATACTTTTATTGTTTTTATTCATGTTTACTTTTGGATCGATGATGTTGAAGCACTCTATGAGGAACTAATCCTCTTTTCTAAAACATGGATGTTACACTTAGCATCATAAAAGTGAAGATTTTGCTTCACCAAACAAGCTCATATTCAAGTATATGCATCAATATATCAAGAAGAGCAATAAAAACACATGCTTTTTCACATTTTCAAGCATAAAAATCCAATCTTTGACCAAATGATCGAAGACTTCGTTTTTCCTCAAACCAAAATATTTTCAACCAGATCAACACATTAACAACCACAACCAAACACCAAAAATAATATTACAAACATGTTCTCCATGAGAACCAAATGGACATATATCAAAAACCCTTAAACTTAGGGTTTTCAAGTAAGCATGAAAATAAAGAAACCATCCACACTTCCAACAATATGGTACAATGTGGTTAGTATCCCTCATTACCTCTTGTAGACTCTTTAAGATGATGATGATGAAGGTGGTGTAATGAAAAAGATGAAGACTTAGAACATCTTGTCCACAAATCTGAGATGAACATAAAGGTCCAAACTTTTTGTTTTGAAAAACCATGAGCTAAGAGAGTTGTGTTCGTGGTTCTAAACATGAAAATGGAAAATATAAGAGTGTAGAAGACTTACTATCAAGTTGGAAAAAGATGAACTTGATGAGTGTTCTGGAGCTCCTTTGAAGATGATGATCCAAAGTGCTCCAAATGAAAGTTTAAATAGAAGAGGCTTAGATGATGGTGGTGATCAAGGAAATGATCTTAGAAGTCGAAAAACAAACTTGTATAGTAATCTAGGGCTCTTGGCCAAATTTAAGAAGAGGGGAGAGGGAAGAGAGGTTTTGGTGTTTTGTTCTTGAAGCTTTGGAGCTTTGATGATTAAATTGAGCCAAAATATAGTATTTTAGTGTGTGTGTGTGTGTGTGTGTGTGTGTGTGTGTGATGTGTTTGATCCAAGTTTTTCAAATAAATGAGGAGTAATATTTAATTCAAAAGGATAGGAAAGTAGGTTTAAGAGAATCAATGGTGTATGATCAAGAAAGGATATGTGTTGTCTAATTTTGAGCAAAAAAGTGAAGATTTATGGAGATGTGACTTTATCCATTTGAGACATGATTGACAACTTGTCATCTAATTGGTCTAGTTACTCTAACTAAGTGAGCTATTGACTTAGTTAGGCATGAAACTACCTAGTTTCATCTGTTTGGCACGTGTAGAGGCGACAAAATGGGCCGGCTAGACCGGACTAGCCCGATGAATTGCAGGGTTTGGGTAGTCAAATTTAAGCCCATTTTAATTCCAGTCCTTTTTGGCCCGACCGTATAAAGCCTGAATCCGTACCAGGCTAGCCCGCATCGGGCTCGGGTAGCCCGTTTAGTTTTATATATTTGAATTTTTATTCATTTTTATTTAACTAAAAACATAAAAATATGAAAATTAAAAAATTCATAATAAAGTCTATTTTTTATTCTAGATTATGATAATGGAGATGTTGATGATGAGTGGGAGGTGATTAACCTTTGGTTCATCTAGTTTTATGACTAGAAAGACCTCTATTTTGATACCAATTGCACGAGTTCATTCTCGTTTTAGCCCAAATTTGGCTTTAACTGTTCACCCGCGACATTTTAGTTTTAGGAATATTTTTTATTAATTTCTGCTATTTTCTAGTCGAATAAAGCATTTAATGCTACTTTTAATTTCAGGTTAAAAGTGAAGCTCTGGGAAACTTGGATTAAAAGAAGAAAACAAGCAAAAGGAATTTCTCAAGGTCTCGCCCCGCGAGCTAGAACTGATTCTGAGCAGGAAGTTGGAGTCTTTCAGCCTCGCCCCGCTAGGAAGGGCTCGCCCCGCGAGCCAGGCACAGGATTCTGAAGACTTTTTCAGTCTCGCCCCACAAGATACGCCTCGCCCCGCAAGGATTCAAACTCAGAATGGAGCCAAGTTTAAGTGCTCATCCCGCGAGCACCTGATCGCCCTTCGAGCACCTGATCGCCCCGCGAGCGACCGCAGAACCAGACTTCCATATAAAGCTTGTTGTGTTGCGAATTGAGACATCCAATCCTAGTTTTTTGTGAGTTGCATCTTGTTTAGGTTTCAATATACTTTTAATGTTGTTATTCATGTTTACTTTTGGATCGATGATGTTGAAGCACTCTATGAGGAACTAATCCTCTTTTCTAAGGAAGCGATGAAGCCCCTCATGACGGCATAGTGAAATTGTTTTTCTACTCCCTAATTCTCAATTCTATTTCTTAATTCTGTTTTGTATGTGTTGATCATATGAGCTCGTGATTAACTAGTCAAGCGTGATGAGTCAGACCGGAGATTCACGTTTTAGGACTTGAATTAAGAACACAAATTGAATATTGATAGAGATATAATAGGAGATTTGTGCAATCGTTACAGGGAACCAAGAACTTAATGAATCTTGCATGTTTATCATCATAGAGATATAGTTTATTGGCATGTTAGGTATTTTCTCTTGTGCTCGACCAAGACATTAGGATAAATTCGGGTTCCTGATTGGTATGTAATTGGACCTAGGGATAAAAAAATAATCACCGTTGAACTGTGTTTGATTGGGTTGGTAGATTCGTGACCTTAGATCTTCCCCATTCATAATTCATAAATGCTTGATATTTTCTCTTGCTTTGATTAAACTCTTGCTTGATTCTTGATAATTGGTTACAATTTGATTTCACAACAAACTCTCTCTCTTGACTTGATCAATCCTAACTGTTTCCCTTAAATATTGATCACAATTGGCCACCCAATCCCTATGTTCGATCTCGGTAATTGTTTACCGTGTTTTTATTAGTTGCTTCGATCTGGTACACTTGCCGGAGCCCATTAGGAGGCCATCAATTTTGAAGATGTAAAGATTTCTCTAAGAGGCTTAAATGCCAATGTTGATGCCAAAGCATAGAATTTTAAATATATCGTTGTTACTATTAGACTTTCATTGTGATTTGTGAAGTTTGTTTTTGTTGGACTTTTTCATTGTTTCTATTGTTAGACACTTATACTTTTTCATTGTTGGACATTTTCATTGTTTCAATTGTTGAACTTTCTCATTTTTTGATGTTCTCATTTTTTCATTATTAGACATTTTCATTGTTTCAATTGTTGGACTTTAGCTGAATTAACATTTTTTTGGAAGAATAGTTAGCATGTCTGAAGTTACAAAGATTTAACTGCTAATGTTAATATACAAAACATAACTGGAGAATGTAGTGATAACTTTTTTTTAAAACACCATAGCATATCTGTAATTGGCATCTTTGTTTAAGACACTTAAGCAGTTTTTTTATATAAAAAAAAAATACAATCGGAATTCGTTTGGGAAAAGACTCAATGAAAATGAAAATGACTGAAAAAACAAATAAAAAATATTGGGCCGGCCCGAAAAAGCCCGCAACCCGCATAGGGCCGGGCATGGGCACCTATTTTGCAGCCCATATTGATTCCGAGCCTTTTTGGCCCTGTCCTTTAAAGCCCGAACCCTCATCGGGCTAGCCCGTGGTAGGCCGGGTAGCCCGTTTTGCCATCTCTAGGCACGTATTTCGAGATTTCCAATCCCGAAACAAAAAAAATAAACGACCAAATTAAAATAATAATATCTTCACCGGCTCCACCTAAAAATAAGATAGAGAGGCCCAAACAATTATTTTATTAATTATCTTCTTCAAACATATATCAGGTCAATGAATTACAATTTTACAGTGTGAATCCGTATCGAGTGTCAAAACACAGTCCAGTTCGTATTTAAGTTTTTAATTCGAATTCGATTGAATTCTCAAGCATAAACAATAATTATCATTTATGGTTGTCAAATTGTATTTATCAAACAATTTATTCACACAAAAAATTAGTTAACAGATAAAGCATTTTTCGAGGTGATACAAAAATTTAATATTTACTAACAAATTTTGTGAGGCCATGTGAGAGTTGAAGAATGAGATTTATTAAAATCAAAAATACATATTGCATCTTTCATAAAAGGATAGATATATATGGTACTAGTTGAATCCCCCATGCGTTGCACGGGTGTGTATAAGTATACTAAATTATTACTTCAAATGTTTATATTTACAATATACTTTTACAAAAGTTATATTACTAATACCAAAAAGTAAAATAATTATACATAATAGATTAGCACATGAGGAAAAAAAGTAATATTATAATGTATGCTATACTAAATTTGAAAGTTTCTATTATCACTTCGGTCAGTTCATCTCCTAACCATTTACAATTTGAATGGATTTTTCAAAAATATCATGCTTATAAGATAGAAGAAAAAAAAGGTTCCATTAAAAAGGAAACAAAGAAAGAAGGACAAACACCCTTTTGCAACAGAAAAGTAGTAATTCTAATAAATGTTCTTTTCAATAAAAAAAAAATAGTGATTCCACCTTTTTCAAGAAAGCAAGATGAAATATTGAATGATATCTCAAAAAATAATGACCTAAATATATTATCAATTTCTAAATAGGTCACCCCGAATGAAGAAAGATTATTGTAGCTTTTCCACATCTTTAGATAAATAGACACACAGAATATTGTCTACCTCAATTTCCTTCTATTAGAAGGAATTTCCTTGGAACTCACTAAGCGAATCAACAGAATCTGTTCCCATTGACAATGAACTTCCATTTCTTTCTTTCTTGGTCAAAACTTCAAACGACTGAAATAACATTCGGAAAAGTAGTTAAAAAAAATAAGCAACATTTAAATATCAAAAATGTGAAGTAAACTTTGCACAAACAAATGAGACAGTCGGTCACATGACTTGAATATAACTAAAATGAATTAGATATCCCTGGTGGTGAATACACAGACACACAAGAAACCCAATATAATTAAAATGAAGACAAATAAAAGAATATATTTGAAAAGAAAAACTTGTTTTTATCTCTATTGTTTGCTTGGTATCATATCTGAAACCATATGCCTATCCTCAATTTCATTGTCCATCTAAATTCCCAATCTAAGTGGATAGGGAGGGAAGACTTGTACATTAGTACATCACAAATATTAGATCACAAGAAATTAATTTATACACATAACATGATCATTTCTCAACAACTATTCATTTAGTAAAAAAAGGCATCTCAAAAGGTTCATCACACCCAAAGAAAACTAAAAATATTCAGATGACATGATGCACATGGGGTATCACCCCAATTGGCAAAGAAGGAACTTACAATGACTCAAAAAATAGAGTGCAAAACAATGCAAAATATATTAATTTATCAGAATGAGTCCATTACTCCAAAATCAAAACAATTGTTAACACAAAATGGCATTCATGAAGAAAGAAAGCAAAGCCGTTTAGAAAACATTGCCACCCTTGAAAATGCTTTGAAAGCCCAAATGTGATTCCTATAAAATGTCAAATTGTTGGACAATGCCCTTCCAGCATCAATTATCAGACATAATATTTTCAAGGAAAGGCTAGAAAGTGGGAAAGGAAAAAAATGAACATGAAAAATCCTTGTTCTAACTTAGAACTGTATGCCAAAGGTACAAAGTTTGTATTCCAATCTAATGAGACATAAAACTTACATATATTATATATAATTATATATTACCAAACACGTAGTTGATGATTCCTAAAAAAGATAGAAGCTGAGACAAAAATTGGTTGTACGTGCAAATAGGGGGTTGGATCTCCCTTGCACTACAAACTGGAATTGAAAATTCAAAAAAAAATAAAAACAAAAAGCAGTCAAAATAGAGAATGGAATGGAAAGGAATATCATGTCTCTTACACTTAATTCACATGGAAAATGAAACATATTCTTTGGACCGTGGGAAACCAAAAAAGAGTTCTTATTCAGAGAAAACAAAAAATGGGTGTACCTGTGGTTAACAGTGCGGGAGAATGATTACAAAGAATGAGTGTCTTCAATCTCTTTGTCTTCAGATGGACACAACAAACCACAAAAGAAAGTAAGAAACCCAAGAAAAACAAAAGAATGAAACCATCCAATGGCAACCAAATCAAATACATGAAAGAAGAGTACCAGGAATGCATACATGAAAGAAGAGTACCAAATCCAACGCATAAACACTGCCTGATCCTTCTCAACGGTTTTTATCCTTTTGGTCAGATATTTCACAGCCACGATAGCACAAACTTCGTTTCCGTACCTACACCCAAATTCAAATTCACAACACAACAGTAATTTTTTCAACAGAAAATCCAAATAAAAATATTAATCTATGATAGCCAACAACAACAAAAAAATTAAGAAAAAAACTATCGAACTTTCACTCCCCAGTGTCACATCCAGATCTGCAACCAAAATATCAAAACCCGTTGTTATTCTGAATCGTAAACTTCAGAAGGAAAAAGTAACAGATAAAAAAAAAACCAAAACCACAGATGCAAGGATCCCTTGGGTCGGAAATGGAGTCGCATAGGGAAGTTCTTTGAGAAAGAGAGAATGGAAACAAAGAAACTAAACATGTGGAATAAAAATGAACTCTGGTGAATAAAAATAAAAATCACGAGAGGTTCATTGAGAAAGAAAGGAAGAAAGTTAGTGAAGAAATGGGAGATAAAAAAGCTTCTCCAGGAAGCCTCATAAAAAGTGAGAAAAAAAGGTCATTAAAGAGAGATTAATGAGGAAAAAAAAGATAAAAGGGAAAAGCATGGCTGAGAATGATAGAGAAAGAGAAGATAATGAGAATGGAAGTTATAATCAATTATTTGTGCCATTATAAAGATGATGGAAGTTACAAATAGGAAAGGGATAAAATGAGCGGGAATAAAACAGTTGGAAAAACACTGTTTTTATATGTAGATGATGATCATCGCACAATTTGATATAAAAAGAAAATAAAGGGAAAATATAAACTTCAATAGTCATTGAGTGGTAAAAAGAAAAAGAATCAGACTGCTAGGTCTCATTACCGAGATCACATAATAATAAGCTTATCCACATAAATTGTTGAAAGGATTAATAAAAATAAAACTCAGAGGATAACGACAGAGAACAATTTAGAGTACCAGATCTAAAAAGTTACAATGGTCAAAGTGAGCTCTGCTAGGGTTTCTGAGGGAGGAAAAAATGCGATCAAGAGTGCAAGTCAGGAGGAGGAGGACCTCCTCCAACGCAGCACTAGGAAAGTCAAGGAGGTCTCCTTTGTTGACAAACTGTTGATACCTTTTGGTGTGAGTGCTGAGATAAATGCTGGGCAAAAAGAGGATCTTCTTGAGAACTGCATGACTGAGATGAAGGTGGATCAAAAAGAGAGGGATCTAGGGCCTTTTGTCAAAGGTCCTGAGATTCCAGTTTCTGATGAGGAGTTGCAGCTATGGTCTAACCCTTGGAGGAATACTCTAATAGTAAATGTCTTGGGGAAGAGGGTGAACTTTCGCATCATTGAAAGCAAACTGCAGCGAGAGTGGACTAAGAATGGAGGGATCCAAATCATCGATTTACATGATGGGTACTTTCAAGTTGTCTTCAAAAGTGAAGCGGATTATAAGCATGCCCTTTTTGAGGGGCCATGGAAGGTGGCTGACCACTATCTGATTGTCCAATGGTGGCGGCCTCTCTTCCTTTTTAATGCTGAGAAAATTCGAAGGGTGGCGATCTGGATAAGGATTCAGAAACTCCCAATGGAACTGACAAATGAAATATTTCTTAGGAGAATTGGAGAGAGACTGGGTAATTTTCTGAAGGTAGACAAACTCACTTCCATCCATACGCGTGGAAAATTTGCACGCATATGTATTGAAATAGACCTGGATAGACCACTAGCTACTCACATCGTGGTTAGAGGTATTTCGCTATTTATCGAATATGAAGGCCTACATTCCATATGCTTTAGATGTGGGCGGTTTGGTCATAAGAAAGATATCTGCAGGGAGATTGTAGAAGGGGAGTTAGTAGTCCAGAGGCCGGAAGAACAAGGGAGGCGTGAAACAACGGTGGTGGAGGGCCAGGCCGGTCCAGGCGAGGCTGTTAGGGCGGAGACGAACTTGGCAGAGATATCTCTAGCGGATCTTCCGCAGGAAAAAGAGGATCTGCATCAGTTAGAGGAGGATCTCCAGGCTAATCCAGTGCAATCTGGTAGGGATGTGGTGAGAATGATGGACGGTTCACGAGAGGATTTTTCGCAGGAAAAAAGGAAGCGAATCAGGTTGAGGAAGATCCCACAAATTTCGGGCCTTGGATGATTGCTAAGTCTAAGAATGGAAGGTTCATTAAAGGAAAAGCTCAACAGAAAAATAATATCCATGCAGGTGCTAAAAAGAAGGAGAAAATTACGGGGGATTTGAAATTCAAATCAGGCTGAAGGTTTAATTACCTATCAGTAGAAAATCAAGAAGATAATAAAGGAGATACTTCACAGGAGAAGATTGATTCGGTGGCTTCAATTGAAAGGAAAGATAAAGGGAAAGAAATAGTTAAAGATATAGATATAGGCAATGTGGACTTTGTCCCTGAAACCCAGTTAACTCGGCCAAGTAAGGTGGGACCAGCCCATGCAAAACCCATGCAGAACGTGAACGTTAATCCTAAGCCTCCGTTGAGGGTGAGAGACCCTAAGGTAGGCAAGAACACGCAAGCTATATGTGAGAAAGACATCAAGGGTGTCATCAAGCAAAATTTTAAAAAGTCTACTACTGCTTCTTTGCCTAAACCCATTGATAAAATTGAGGGGGTTTTGAACAAGGAAGTTAGGAAACAGACTCTTAAATCCAAAAGGGAGGAGGAGGCCTTTATACTTGAACGTATGAGACAAATCCAGTTGCAGCAAAATGATACTATGCAAGCGGTTAGTGGATGGATTGGGCTACCAAATACGGTGAATATTCATATGGATATGGAGGCAGCAAATTTAGTGAATAACTTGAGGAATGCCGAAGGCGGGAGCAAGGAGTTAATCCAAGTGTCTCTGGTAAATCCTCCTCAGATAGAAGTTGTTGATGCGGAAATGCAGCAGGATGAGCAAGGCAGTGAGGTGCCACAACTCGTTAATCTATCTCAATGAATGTCCTAAGCTGGAATTGTAGAGGAACTGCGTCCAAAGGTTTTGGTTCTCTAATGAGAGACTTGCAAAAGAACTATGATACTAAGTTCTGTATTCTTATGGAAACTCATACTAGTGGAGATAAAGCCCGAAGTATTATCAAGAGAATTGGCTTGGAAGGTAACTTCATTCAAGAGGCCCAAGGTCATGCAGGTGGTATTTGGTGTTTGTGGGATGATACTGTTTGGAAGGTCAAGGTGTTAAGACATTCCAATCAGCTTGTTCATATGGAAGTGCAATGGAAAAATGGTAATCCTTGGTACTTAACTGCAGTGTATAGGTCGCCTCATGTTGCTAGTAGACAGTCCTTGTGGGATGATCTCTGTGATATTAGTCATTCTATCTCAGGTGCCTGGGCGGTAATTGGTGATTTGAACAGCACTCTTTCTCCTAATGATAGAAGAGGTGCGGTTCAATCCCAAGTCCATAGAGATGTTGAGAGGTTCAGGCAAACATTGCATGTTTGTGAACTAATAGATGCTGGCTTCCAAGGTGACCCTTTCACTTGGAAGAAGGGCAATAAGGAAATTAGACTTGATCGTTGTTTGATTAATTTGGCTTGGAGGGTGCGATTCAAGAATGCTTATGTACATCATCTACCTTTTCTGAAATCTTATCATAGACCCATTGTTATTTGTGAAGGTGACATGATCAAAAGAAACAATAGAAGGAGACCTTTTCGTTTTGAAGCTGCTTGGCTAACATATGAGTTCTTTCCAGCATTTGTGTAATAAATGGGGCAGCTATGGTAAAAATCAGTCGTGGAATGGGAAGCTCGCCTTGCTCCAACGTGATCTGAGGGTGTGGAATCATGATGTTTTTGGTTGTATTTTTAAGAAGAAAAAGAAACTTCTTAATAGGTTGGAAGAGCTTGACTTTCAGCGCAATTTAAGTGGTGGTATTTGATAGCGTGAATCCGCAAGTGTACGGTTTCGTCGTCAAGTAATAAAAAGATCGAACCCACAGAGACCGTGATCTTAAATAACAGTTAATTATTAAATCAATTTAACTAAACTATATATAAAAAAGATTTGGTAAAGATTTGGTTTTTAAAATAAAGATTAACTAACAAATCAAATATCTAAAACGAGATCAGTTAAAAATCACAATCAAATCTAATCTGGTGTTTTTCAAATTAAAAGATATTTCCAGGAATTGGGTTACCAACAAGACTGCTTATGCTACTAAATCGACTTCTCCTCTTGTTAATTATCAGAATTGCTTTGAAGGTGAATTTATCCTAATAAAGTTAATGCTCCCTCTCGAGATATAAGAACCGTGCCTAATTAAACCAACCCCTACTCTCGTGGTAATTGTATTTAAATTGAACCCATTGAGATTTATGACAATTCAATGAACCCTCGAAGGACCGCTTCTAACTCTCGTGATTTAAGTCCTAAGTTCAATTCCTATAGATCCAATACCTAAGTTCACCGCTAGGTTCATCCTTAGAATACCTATGACATGCAAATAAGTGCGCACCAAATTTACAAGTAATTCATGCAATAGGAACTAAATCGAAAGCAAATTGAAATTAACAAGAAGTAAAACGTCAATTCATCACATAAAACGAGTCTTGGGCATAGCCCCAATTCCTAGAAATAAAACGACTACTCACACATTGCCATGTTCATAGCAACGTTGAATAACAAAAACATGAAAATCCTAAGAGAAGAGAAGAAATTGAGAAGATGAGAAATCCTAAAATTAAGCCTAAGGTAGCAGCCAAGAGGTCCCTATTTTCAAGCTTAATTCCCCTATTTATAGTGTAGGTTAACTTGGGATTAAATCAATTACAAATCAGATCAAAAACAAATCCCAAAATCCCAGATTTTACGCGTCACGGCCGTGACGGCTGTCAGGGCCAGGCCATGACAGCTTCTGCTTTGTGAATTCTTGTGCTGATGGTCTGTCATGGCCATGATGGCTGTCACGGCCAGGCCGTGATGTATGTCACGGCCGTGACAGCTTCTGACATGCACTTTCTTCTTTTTTCTTCAGTCCCACGCGATCACGGCCGTGATGGTTGTCACACCCAGGCCGTGATGGTCTCTGCTTTGCTCATTTTCCTTGCTTTTCAAGCTCATCTTCATACAAACTTCGATTCAACTGGATTTGATTATTTTAATCATGAATTCCTGCACACAAACACCACAGAACCACCTTACCGGTTCCAAGGTAAAAACTAACAAAAATCAAATTAAATATGCCTAAACTATATGAAAATGCATGCAAAATGACAAGGAAATATGAGGTGAAATCACACTCATCAGTATTGAGGTGGAAAATGATTATGTTGCTACCTGGAGAGAATATGAGATGGTTTTAGCCCAGGAGGAGATACTTTGGTTCCAAAAGTCTAGGGCCAAGTGGATCTAATATGGGGATAGAAATACTAAATATTTCCATGGTGTTACGGCTATTAGAAGAAATAAAAACAAGTATGAGTTGCTCCAAGATGAAAATGGAGAGTGGGTAAATGATACTAGTAAATTGGAACAAATTGCAACAGATTACTACAAGTCCATATTCAATGATGGTGAGCAAGAGGAACCTTTTATTTTGTCAGGGGCCTTTCCTAGAATTGAACCTACAGAAATTGATAGTTTGAGGAAGCGAGTCTCTAGAGGGGAGATTTTCCAAACGATCAAGAGAATGGGAAACTTCAAAGCTCCGGGTCCTGATGGTTTCCAAGCAATTTTCTTCAAAAGTCAATGGCATGTAGTGGGTGAAGATTTTTGTGAGTTGGTGTGTAGGGTTTTTGATAACCCCCAATTGGTCCGAGAGATCAATAAGACACTAATTACTTTGATTCCTAAAAAAGATGTGGTGACAAATATGAGAGATTTTTGACCTATCAGTCTTTGCAATGTCTCTTATAAAGTTATCACTAAAATAGTCACTCAAAGATTACGTGGTCTTATGGGGAAACTTATTGGTCCTTGCCAAAGTAGTTTCGTTCCTAATCGTCAAAGTGGGGATAATATTATTGTGGCTCAGGAGTTTTTCATTCTATGAGAAGGAAATCAGGAAACAAAGGCTGGATGGCTATCAAAATTGATTTGGAGAAGGCTTATGATAGGCTAAAGTGGAGTTTTATCAAGGAAACCTTGGAAGACATTGGCATTCCTGAGGCCTTGATTAAACTTATATGGTACTGTGTTTCTACTTCTACATTGAGTGTTCTTTGGAATGGTGAAGCTTTGGAGGAGTTCTCTCCCTCTAGAGGAATAAGACAAGGTGACCCCTTATCCCCTTTCTTATTTGTCTTGTGCATTGAGAGGTTATTCCAACTCATCTCTGTCACTGTGAATGAAAAGCTGTGGAAGCCAATTTGTTTGAGTAGGGGAGGCCCTAGTATTTCTCATCTAGCCTTTGCTGATTATTTTTTGCCGAAGCCTCTATGGAACAAGCTCAAAATATTCAAACTGTTTTGGATTTGTTTTGTAAAAGTTCAGGTCAAAAAGTTAGTAAAGACAAGTCTAGAGTATATTTCTCCAAGAATGTGGTCTGGCATGTAAAGGATCAGCTAAGTGATGCCTTGGGTATTCAGTGGACTGATGATTTGGGCAAATATCTAGGCGTTCCTATTCTCCACAAAAAAGTTACTACTAATACTTATCAGTTTATCTTGGAGAAGGTTAATCAAAGGTTAAGCAATTGGAAGGCTAAAAATCTTTCATTCGCGGGGAGAGTGACTTTAACTAAGTCCGTTCTCTAAGCTCTTCCGTCTTATGTTATGCAAACAGTTTGTCTCCCAAAGAGTATTTGTGACAAAGTTGATAAAGTTTGCAGAAGCTTTATTTGGGGTGACACAGTAAACCATAAGAAAATTCACCTTTTGGCTTAGGACTCAGTTTGTAAACCCAAGAAGGATGGTGGTTTGGGCCTGAGAAAAGCTAGGGAGGTCAATACAGCTTATATGATGAGAGCTAACTGGAGATTTTGCACTCAAACCGATTTATTGTGGACTAAAGTGATTAGAAAGAAATATGGCTGTGGGGATCATACTCTTCCGGTTATGAACAAAGATAAAATAGGAAGCAATTTTTGGAAAGGCATTCGAGATAGTTGGGATGTTTTCAAGAATAATGTTAGCTGGAGAATTGGTAATGGCAAGGTGATTAAATTTTGGAATGATAATTGGGTGCCCAATGTTGGTCCTCTTATATACCAGGTTCATAATAATGGAGCTGGCTTGGACTTGTCAAAAGTGGTGCAGGATTTTGTTTCTGGGAATCAATGGGATTGGCGTAAGTTCTCCAATATCCTCCCTACAAACATTTTCAATAGAATTAAAGCCATGGTTCCGCCCTTCAGAGATAACGTTGATGATGTTATTGCTTGGAGGCATAATAATGATGGTTCTTTCTCTCTTTCGTCTGCTTATGATGCTATTGTCAGTCAAAATGCACACGGTAACAGAAAGTTATTTAAGGTGATCTGGTCTTGGAAAGGTCCTGAGAGAATTCGTCATTTCCTCTGGAAGTTAGCACTTGAGATTGTGCTAACAAATGAGAATAGAATGGTGCGGGGCTTATCAGTTTCAGGATTATGCTCTATTTGTGTTAACCATAATGAAACCCATTTCCACATCTTTAGGGATTGCTTCTTTGCTAGGGATGTCTAGAATGTGGTGCTTGGTTCTAACAATCAGGAGTTCTTGGCATATCAGAACTGGGTGAGTTGGATGTTTGAGAATCTGGTTAGGAAGGATGATTTTCATGGAGCTGCATGGAGCTTGACTTTTGCGGTAGTTCTTGAAAACCTTTGAAGGAGGAGGAATGATAGTATTTTCAATAATAGAAACTGGTCTCTTCAGGAATGCTGTGGCCGAGTGAAGAGTTCAGTGATGGCAATTAAAGATGCAATGAAGATTCAGGAGATTCTTAGCTCGAATGATCATGCTGAGGAGTTTGGAACGGACATCCGGTGGTGTTTCCCTAGTGATAGTGTAGTGGCGCTCAACTGTGACGGGTCGGTGGTAGATGTTGGATCCAAGGCGGCCTGTGGTGGCATCTTAAGGGACAGTATGGGCAATTTTCTGGTTGCTTATGCAGCTAACCTTGGCTCTTGTTCCATTCTCGCCGCTGAACTCGGGAGTATATTTCATGGCTTGTCTCTTGCGTGGGCTAGAGGATACAGGAGAATTCAAGTGCGATCTGATTCCAAAACAACAGTGACGCTTCTATCTGTTGGTTGCTGTAGGTCAAATGCGTGCTTCAATCTTGTGGAATTAATTCATAAAATGCATAGAGGGGATGGTGACATATCTTGGAACCATACTTTTAGAGAAGCCAACCAGGTGGCTGATGCTTTGGCTAAGTTTGGGCTTCAGATTGATGGGTTAATCAGAATTTTTGATTACCCACCTCCGTTCATTTGGAATGCCCTTAGGGCAGATGCTTATTCTATTTCTTTTCCTAGAGGTTTCTAGGTTTTTCGTGTTTGGGGCTTGAGCCCTTTTGATTTATCAAAAAAAAAAAATAGTCATTGAGTGGTCAAACTTTACAATACATGAATGAAAATTATTGTACGTGCTACAAATTACTACATATATTAAATCACCCAGGGATTTTGAGTGTGTTTGGTTTCACGGTGAATGAAAATTGATTTTGAATGAATTGATTTTGTAGAATTGATTTTGGTTGGAAGTGAGTTGAAAGTGAAGTGATTTATGTTTGACTATATTTGTGACAAAAGTGATTTTTGTATAGAAATATTGTTTGGAGAATTTTGATTAGAATTGTTTTTAGGTGTGTAATTACCAAAATGGGTTTGAGTGTTCATATATGTATTTTTTTTTTTTTATAGATTTCTTTTTTATTTTTAATTATATTTTTTGCTTTATGTTAATTTTTTAATAAGAGTTAAAAATATATATTAATTAACAAAAAAATTGACAATTTTTTTTTTTAACTTTATGTGCTCTTGGGCCCGACGTGTTAGCTGCACCATGTCACCATCCATTTGCTAATTTTCCTGTTCCTTTTATAGCATTGCTTTCATACCTCATCAAAATATATTAAAAGCAAAAATAGCCATTCCTCTAAAAGCCCAAACCCTCCTCTTCTCTTCTCTAACCTAAGAAACAGAGGGACTACTGCGCCGAACACACCAGACTTCAGGAACATATGAATGGAAGGTGAAACATGGTGAAGGAATGGAAGGTGAAAGGGCAAAGCTGAGAAACTACCTATGACTTGCATAGAATCGATTTCAGCCGGAAGCGAAAGCAACAAGAAGTTGCTTCAACTAGAATCGAGTTTAGGAGGAAAAATCACTTTCTCAACCAAAACCCAAACATCTTTCTTAACTGGTCAAATCGCGTTTGACCATTGAAAACGCACGTTCAGTCGGGTTCAACATGCAACCAAACAGATGCTTTGTCTAATTAGAATATTTTAGATTAATTTTCCTTATAATATATTCTACATGTCTTTCGATGCATGTAAATGAGCTATGCCATTCACTCTAAAATTTGTTTATTGGAATAAATTAATGCTATTTTTTTTAATGTTTTTTATTCGAAAGAACTGTACGCACTCCATCAATACATTTACCATTCCACTTTGACTAGGGGCTGACCATGTGGTTAATGAGGTGTGCTCTTTACCTTGACTATTCAAACTGTAATCTTACACACCAGTACCTTAAAATATTGGTTAACTCATGTAACATGTCAGACACTGATATGGAAGTGCACCGGTAATATTTCAACCAATATATAGAGTTTTATTGTTTAAGATTAAAAAATAAATGATTTTATTATAAAATAATTTAGTGATTATTTTTAGAGATTTTAAAAAAAGTAGGAGTAGATTTGTGTTTTTTACAATCTTAAAAAATCATTTTTTTAAAGTAGTTAGTTATAAAAACCGATTTTTTACCAAAAGCAAGTGAAAGTTGCTTTTCATTTTAACCCCCAAAATGATTTTTTTCTGCTTTTGATTATTTTTAAAAGCAAAAATAAACACACTAAAAATTTTAAAAAATGATTTTATGATTAAAAAAATGATTTTTTTTAGCAAAATAAGCAATAACAAACATGCTCATAATCTCAATTAATACAAAGAAATTAGTGAAAAAAACCATTACCGCAGAAACGACCTTTAATAGCTCCTACTTAATAATGTTTTTGGTAGAAAAACTTAAAAAAAAAATATGTGAATTTGTTTAATAGCTCTGACCAAATAAAACATTATTAAAAGATATATCTTTAATAACGTTTCCTCGGAGAAACGATATCTTTATCCCATACAAACATGCTCCACCTTTACCTAGTGTATCCTCGGAGAAATGCTATCAAATGGTACGACTTTAAATAGCATTTCATAAAGCAAGAGCTATTAAAGGTATAACTTTAATAGAGCTTACTTGACAAAATGTTTCTCCAATATTAAAAGAAAGGTTAAAATACACTTTTAGTCCTCCAAGTTTTTCACTTTGGTGAAATCCATCCCTCTATTATTTTTTTGGCAAATTTAGTTCTCATAATTTTCTAATCTTGCAGAATTGGTCCCTCCGTCATGTTGGTGTTAAAAATCTAACAGAATTTGCTGACTTGGCAAATGTTTTGCCTCTGACATGAGTAGTTGGGATAAAAAAAATATCAAATAACAAAAATAATTTGTGTACAAAAAACAAAAATAATTAAATAATATTGAAATATTATAATAATAATAATAATTTATTTTTATATTTATTATATTATTAATAAATGATGGTCCATCTTCTTCCTTCACGTTGGTTTTTTTTCCTCTTCTGCAATTCCACGAACATTAATGCTACGTGCAGACGACCTCTTACTCAACATCGACGCCGCAGTTCTCAGCAAGCAACAGCTCATATATATCGTTTTGAACACACACCACTTTCAATCCACACAACTCCACAGGCAACACCACCCCCATCTCCTTGACCCAATCATCTACCATCATGAGATTGAAATTCCCAACTTCAAACTCATTGGACATCGGGCCATTCTCGTTTATAGTTGGAGTACCACTTAACTTGTCTCTGATTATGGAAATCTAATTCTCGCCACTTTTATCTTTAACCAGGAGAGTGTGAGATCTTGATTGTAAGCAATTTTAAATACAAAGAAAAACTAATCTAAGCACAAAATTAGAAACACCCATTTGGCTTAATTACTGATTGATTATTTTTTCACTGTATTGGTACTTCCTTGCTTCTGGACCATGGACCCTTTGTCTTCACTACATTGGTACCTCCTCTGCAATGCCACCCGAACATTTCCCTGATTTTAGTTGATTTCGGATTCCTCATCACATCTCGTTATTCAAACAAGGTAAAACATTGAAGAACTAATAGCCAGTAAAAGCTGAGCAAAGTGCAATTGGTAGACCAGAGGAGGAAGACGAAGAAGGAGAAGCCAAGAAAAAATGATCTTGATTATGAGAGATTTGGAATATGGTGCATCCCCACCACATGTTGTTGCTTCCTATACCGTCTCTACTCTATTTCCAAAAGCAAATTGCTGAGTCCGACGCCGAGGGGGTTGAATGGATCGGAGATCACTAGATTTAATTTATTTTTAAATAATTATTTTATTATATTTAATTTATTACTATATAGCTATTTTATATTATATAAGTGTTAGGTGGCATTGACACTTGGATACAATGTTGGCACCAACTTGCCACAGCCTAACTCTGTTAGATTATGGATGACAACTTCACGGAGGGACAATTTTTGCATGAATGAAAAAATAAGAGGACTATAATAGCTCAAAATAAAATAGAGGGACTAATTTCACCAAAATAAAAAATTAAAGAGACTAAAAGTGCATTTTAACCTAAAAGAAAAACCTTCTGCGTAACCAATTGTCCGCACGTTAGTTGACACACTCCATGAACAATAAGCCTCTTCATAGAAAATAGTCCATTCGGAACCGATCCATCATCATTGAAGACTCTTCGTAACTCAACACTATGGTAATGAGCAAGAGCGCATAAGAGCTAGAGCTGTCTAAACGGGCTGGCCCGGCCCATTCGGGCTAAGCACTTTTCGGGCTGGGTTGGGCTGGGCCAAAATCAAGTCGGGATGCTAATTTCCTAGCCCAGCCCAACCCTATGCGGGTTGAGGGCCAAACGGGCCAGTCCATAGGCCGATAACTTTTTAAAAAAAATTATTTCTATTGTTTTTAAAAATCAATTTTTTAACTAGAAAATTTCATTCATATAGTTATAAATTAACATTTAATATGTCATTCACCAAAAATCAACTTGGTTATAATAAATCTCTATATGTACCATGGTTATATTAAATCTCCATCGTCATAAAAAAACTTACATTTAAGTTTAACCATAAGTCGTAACACGAAAAGTATGGGAGATGTATCAAATAATTCTTATTTAATATTATGTGCTCTAGGAGCAAGAGAAATGCCTTGCTATGTATAATTAAACGTGTGTTAGAGTATTGTGGGTTACTAAGTTCCATGGATATACGTATGAGTACTGCTACGGGGTATGTCAAAATTTCTAAAGGTATGATAGGATATATTTTATAGAAATATACAAACATAAACAATAAAGTAACTATATCATAAGATAAATACAATTTTCATAATCTTCTAACCACAAGGTTCAACAAAACTCCATAAATTATTTCATATAAAGAAAGCACGTGATTTGCACACTACAAGAAAAAATGGTTTTAGCGAGGGCCAAAGGCCGTCGCAAAACTCAAAATCCGCCGCAAAATTACTGTTTGTGACGGCTTTGCGACGGCAGAAAATCCGTCGCATATAGGGTCGTCGCAAAAGCTTTGCGACGGCTATTTGTTAATGGCCGTCGCAAATTTGCGACGGTCTGGCCGTCGCTACATTCTGCTAATTTGCGAAGGCTAGGCCGTCGCAAACAGGCCGTCGCAAAAAACTAACATTAGCGACGGCCAGGCCATCTCAAATATCAAAAATTTAGCGACGGCTAGACCGTCGCAAATCACTGACATTAGCGACGGTCATGCCGTCGCAAATCACCAGATTAAATAATTAATTTTTTATTATTATAAATATGAATTATTTTTAATCAATTATTTAATATAAAATTCATAATTAATATAAAATTTTTTCTTAATTATAATTTTCTGCTAATATAAATAAATAATGATTCTAAATGATAATAAATGAATAATAATTTAAACGATAAATGAAATCATTAACGAAACTTAAAAAACCAAATTCTTTTAACAAAGTGTACGTACATTATAAAGAAACTAATAATTGTTTTGACAAAGTGCGTACATCATACAAAATAACCACAAAGAATCTAATAATCCTCTCTATAACCCCTCAACAAGTCTGTAAAGGATCGACCCTCCTCATCATCGATCTGCTGATGACCCTCAGGTTGGGACGAAGGTGGCTGGGACGACGGCTGCTGCGGCTAAGGGGTGCTGTGAAGGTGCTGGTCCTGTTGCGACTGTGGCTGATAGGTGTTGGCTCCAAAACGCATCATCAGCTCTCTCTGTGTAGCTGCCATCATATTTAGCTGTTCCATAATCTGTCGATTGATCGCCTCCTGAGTTGCCAGTCTTTGCCGCATCTCGACCATCTCCACAGACTTCTGAGACTGGCGGGTCCTACTAGACGATGCTCGACTCTGCTGAGTGAAGACGCTAGAGCACCCGCGTTGATAGTTGCTAGAGAGGTCTCCCATACCGTAAATGCGCCCCTTTTTCTTACCGCCAGCAACCTCGACCCATGTCTGCAACTCCACTTGGGCTTCCACCTCTAGGTCAAGTGTGGTAGGGGAAGATGAGGCTGTCTGAGACCGAACCTGAGATAACTTAGCTTGATACTCCTCCTGTCATTAAAATTAACGCACATCATCATACAAAATGACCAGAACTTTGTTAATTATAAAATAAAAATAAATACCAATAAAGAGATGTGTAAATCACCTGAGTGCGTCTAGAGCGCTCATCTACATAGTCGCCTGTATCCTTCCTAGTATGAGTACGAGCATGAAGCTCATTCGGCTTAGCAGGACGGCGTAAATCCCTAGACTGCACCAAAAAAACTTGTTAATATTTAAATTTAAACATTCTAAATATAAACGAATTTTAAATGAATTCACAAAATATGATATTTGAAGTTACAAGGCGTCGAGCGTGCTCTGGATGACTGATGCTGCCGCCAGTGTGCAGGCTCCCACCCTTTTCCGAGGCCCTGTTGAGCTTGGCCTGGGCAGATAATTTCTTGAATGCAGGTGTAGCCCAATAAGCACATAGCTCCTCCCAAATGGGTGGGAAACACCAGTCTGGACGTTCTCCCTTTGACCGTTGTCTCTGCATCAACCTTGAAAGACATTTGCTAGCTTTGTGATGAAAATTATGCTCAACTTGATCATGATGTTCTACTCTCCAAGCAGCCTTCTCTTGTAAATTTCGAGAATATAATGTTTTTTATGATAATAATAAATTAAAGAAACATTAAAAATAACTAAAAAATGGAACTAAATTCAAATGTACAAAATACCTTAAAAGCCGTAAAGAATCGAGCCCGATCTTCGTCCTGCAGCTCACCCCAATTTTTCCAGGCCCGATCAAATTGAGATGTGACCGCATATTTGACACAATCAGCGGATTTCCTCGACGGGAGGAACCTTATCAATAAAACATGGAGAACAATTAAATACACATACATATAAACTCAACAATAAAATAACATTATTTGAAAAGTTTCTTACCCTCTACCGATCGGGGTAATAATAAGTCGGCCGTCAGACATATACTCGACGATGTCCTCCTCATCATCTGATATAGGCGGTGTATATCCATGACTCTCCTCGTCGTCCATGGGCAAATCCACCCCTGGTGCATTTGGCTGTCCAGAACTCTCTCCATGGGTATGAGTCGGAAACCCTGGGGTGGGCATCACCGTGATGCCAATGGAGGTCTCCATGAACTGAGTAGATGGAGCATCAGGTCGGTAGGGAGGTGTCGGAACATAGTCAGGCATAGGTGTGGGCGGTGGACGTGGTGTAGGAGCAACAGGTGGGCGTGGGGGTGCCATATCATGTGTAGACAAAGGTGTTGGCGGAGGGCGTGGTGGAGCAGATGTAGATGGGAGGGACACGAATCCTTCATCGACCATCTGTGTCACGATGCGGGGTCGACCACGACGGCATGCCCCTCCAGTAGATGCCTTACCCTTTCCCTTATCAGCCATGTCTATAGTGAAAAATGATGCTAATAAAATAAAAATAATCTTTATCGTCACCAAAACACAAATTTGCACATGATGGAAATTGATGCTAATAATAATTAAATTAAAGCAACAAAAAACACAAATTTTCAAATAATGAAACATGATGCTAATAATAATTAACTTAAAAGTTATGATAATGACAATACAACTTAATACAAAATATATCACTCAAATAAATAAGCTAATTATTATTCAGAATTTGAGCCAGTGTCATATTCAAAGTCATCTTCATCTTCTGCATCTTCTTCAGCTTCATCATCTTCCGTCGAGTCGACTTCTTCAACATCTTCATCCGGAATGACTTGATTTGATGTGAAGATGGAGGCGTCCACTTCTTCCCCTACAACTTGTGTGTCTAGTAAACAAGGGATTGGTTCAACTTCAATTGCTTCATTTGCATGTGACATTTCATCCGTTTGATATGGCTCTTCCAACTCTGAAACATCCACTCCAATGCGACCCCTTGGTTTTGTCTTGATTGCAACACACCAACCTTGTTTGTCCCTATGCGTTGCTGGATAAGGAACATAGTATACTTGCCTCACATTATGTGCCATGATAAACGGATCAAAGAAGTGATATTTTCTCCTCATTTGGATATCCACAATATTATATTTTTTATCCATTTTAGTGCCTTGACTAGATGGATCGAACCACTTACAATAAAACAACACTATTCTCTTAGGATAATCTAAATAACGATACGACAACTCATATATGTGTTGTATCACACCATAAAAGTCATTTGCACCTCCGCCTGACTCACCCTTTACGTAAACACCACTATTTATTGTTGTTTTGTCTTCTGTCCATGATTGAGTATGAAATTTGTACCCATTCACAAAGTAAGTGTGCCATTCTTTGACAATTGTTAGAGGACCATCAGCCATGTTTCGTAAATGTTGATTAATGACTGTAGGTGCCTCACTGTAAACTTATTCACAGAGTTGACAATAAGTTTTTTATATGCATGCATTTGAGTGAATAACAGAATGATAGATGGAATAATACTTACTTGTTGCTTAAACCATATTGGAAAATCTGCATGAGTACGAGCAGATGCATCTCGGTTGCTTATGTTTTGAGATGACAAGAATGCACTGAACATATATGGATATAAGTTATGACAACTAACATATGCTATCGAAGGAATAAAAATTATAAACACATACGTACTCATGATATGGTTTAACCTCGGCACAATTGATCAATACATGAACATGAGCTGAGTTCCACTCTTCCTCCGTTAAATAATGTGTCAACTCCTTTCCAGAATGAAGACCGGGAAGGCAAAAAAACTGATAAGGTTCCGGGTAGTCTTCCACTTTCGTTTTCCATTTCATTCCTTCTAATTGTTGGCAACAAAACCATGTGTTTGAAATAATGAGAGCAGAAATGAGTTGTCTCACGATGCAAGTAAGACGCACAGATCGAACCTTCAACCCTAGCCTTACTTTTCACCGAGCGTTTTGACTCGCCCATGAATCTATTGAAAAAATGATGATGTTATTATTAATTAACTAACATGCATGGAAAAGGGTAAATAGTATAGATACTTATATTACCTTTCAAATGGATACATCCACCTATATTGAACTGGACCACCAAGTCTGGCTTCATATGCAAGTTGAATTGGAAGATGCTCCATTGAATCAAAGAAGCCGGGGGGGAATATTCTCTCCAACTTGCACAGTATGAGTGGAATGTTTTGTTCCATCCTGATCAGATCGTCTTCCTTCAAAGTTGTAGAACACAAGTCCTTGAAGAATTGACTTATTTCAGTGAGAGCATTGATTACATGGGGTGGAAGCGAACTGAAGGCGATGGGAAGTAAGCATTCCATAAACACATGACAATCATGGCTTTTCATCCCATGCAACTTGCATCTGATAACATCAGCACATCTTGCCAAGTTGGAAGAATAACCATCAGGCATCCTGAGCTCCTTTATCCATTGACAAACTAACCTTGCTTCCTGGATAGTCAAAGTATAATTGGCCTTGGGCTTGTATATCTTCCCATTAGCCTGATGTCTCAGCTCCAAATCCGGTCGCCTGCAGTACAACTTTAAGTCCATTCTAGCCTTATCGTTGTCTTTGGTCTTGCCACGCACGTTCATCACAGTGTTGAAAATGTTGTCAAAGAAGTTTTTTTCAATGTGCATTACATCAAGATTGTGCCTCAATAAATTATCTTTCCAATATGGAAGATCCCAAAAAATACTTCTCTTTGTCCAATTATGCCACTGCCCGTAACCATCTAATCGGGAAACCCCGGCTTCAGTGACTTTTGGCAAGTCCCTGACTCTACTCCAAATATGTTCTGGTGTCAACCTCGGAGGCAGTCCATCTGTTTCAACAACCCCTTTCCTGAAGGCGTTCTTATTCCTTCGAAATTGATGATCGTTCGGTAAGAACCTCCGATGAGAGTCAAACCAAGACGACTTCCCCCCGTACTTTAAGGTAAATGCCTTTGTATGCTCCATACAATGCGGGCATGCAAACTTCCCATGCGTCCCCCAACCAGACAACATGCCATACGCAGGGAAGTCATTAATTGTCCACATCAACGCTGCCCTCATTATAAAATTTTGTTTCCGAGAAATGTCGTACGTCAAAACACCATTCCACAACCTCTTCAGATCATCAATCAAAGGCTGTAAGTATACATCAATGCCAGCCTTTGGATTAGACGGACCCGGAATCAGACAAGTCAAGAACATATATGGCTTTGACATACACATTTCAGGAGGAAGATTGTAAGGGGTAACAATAACGGGCCAACATGAATAAGGCAAGGCTGAGGCTTGGATATATGGGGTAAAGCCATCCGAGCATAACCCCAGTCGTACACTGCGAGGATCCGCTGCAAAATCCGGATGCACCCGATCAAAGTGCTTCCATGCTTCACCATCAGAAGCAGTGGCGGACCTTGATTAAAATTCTCGGGGGAGCCACTAGTTAATAACTCAAATAATATAATTGAAATTCATATGAATCATACATAATTTCATTAAAGGTTGCTCATATTGAACTATTTGATCATTATAAAAATGATTTTAAAGTAAAGATGTTGAAGCTATATAATTTTCATCTTGTTACATTGTTTCTCTTTTAAAAAAGGATTTAATTGGTATGCATTTTTATTGGATATAATTTTACACTATCAATCAATCATAGATTGACATATTATAAAAATGTTTGACTCTCATCTTATTAGTTACCTTAATCACACATGTCATGATTTCTAATAAGTTGATGCACAGTAATTGAATTCTTTGAAAAAATACATCAATTTTCTTATGTTTAACCATTTTTTCTTTTCAAAAATTATACCACTCATATAACATCCGAAATTAATTATATAAAAATTTATTGAAAGTCCAGTTAATCAACAACTTAATGTAATTAAATATGCATAAACAAAATAATCAAACCCGAAAAGAGAAACATCTGAAATAGAGAAAGCGAGAAAGATTGCAAAAGAAAATAAAAATTACATCTTATATCGATTACAAAAGAAACCTACAAAGTCCCCCGAAGAGTTCTTGTTGGAGGGTATCTTAGGTTGCATTCATGAAATCACAGCAACACTTGTCTTTGCTAATAAAATGAGGATGCAATTAAATTTTTTTCCTTTAAAATGAGGGGAGCTGGACATTAAATTTTTCTTTTAAAAAAAATGTTTTTTTGTTGTTGGGGGGAGCCGTTGCTCCCCCCGGTCTCTATTAAGGTCCGCCATTGATCAGAAGGATGGCGTAACACTCCGGCTTTCCTCCTATTCTCATGGTGCCAAGTCATTTTTCCAGCAGTCTGCATCGATGCAAACATCCTCTGTAATCTAGGAATGATTGACAAGTAGAACATAGACTTTACCGGAACTGGTTTCAGATTACTTCTACTTCCGGTGCGCTGACGATACCTTGGCGTGTGACAAAATCTGCACGATACCAATGCGCCATCATTTCTGTAGAAATCATTATCGTAAAAGATCATGCATCCATTCTCACAACAATCAATCCTCTTGGACTCCAATCCCAACTTGGACACTAACCTCTTCGCATCATAATAATTGTTGGGTAATCCTCCTTTGAAAGGCGTCCCGGCCAAAACCATTTTGGCAATGAAATCCAAGCCCAACTCGGGTATGTTCCAATTGGACTTGGCAGACAACAGTTGAACACACATCGATAACCTCGAGTCAGGGGACCCGTCCCACAAAGGCTTATTTGTTTCTGTTAGGAGATTATAAAATTTTTGCGCTTCAGGATTAGGAGGCTCTTCTGTATTACTTGACTCAAACGACCCGGGCATCATGAGAGTGTCACACACCATTTCCTGCATGGAAACAAAATGATCTTCATATCCAACTTCTGCACCACTACCTGAACCACCACTGCAATTCTCGTCAATGCCAAAATTAAATTGCGGCATTTCTTCTCCATGGTTTGTCCAAATCCAGTAATTAGACCTGAACCCAACTTTATACAGGTGGAGCCTCACATCGTCTAAACTTTTAATCCGTGTACAGTCACACTTCACACAAGGACATCTAATCACCCCCCATTGTTATAGGTATCTTGCTGACTTGCCTTGGTAATAAATTCTTCAACACCATCTAAAAAAGATTGTTTCAACCCCCCTCTGCGTGGATAAACCCTATCATACATCCAAGTACGATTTGAAGGAACAAATTCCATCCTTTGCATTTGACCCAAAAAAAGATAACTATATTGAAAAACATATATCCGAAAAACGACACATGAATGCTTCACCTAGCAGAACTGCTCCATTTCTTTATTTGGTATGGCCCTATCCCATTCAAGAAAAAACTTTTTCAACACTCGTATAATAGTTACTCATTACTTCTCATGTCTCATATCTGATGACATTTCAGCAGCATTTCCCATTGGTCTCCAAGTACATGACAAATCAACTATGTACCCAGAGAACAAATGGTAATGCGTCAGACCGAATTTTCATCAAATATATCACATAAGAATTAATGAATAGCTATTATACTAGTAACAAAAAAGTTTTTTCTCAAACTGTCCCACTTGGACAATTCGAGGTCCAATATCAAGAGCTCGATAACTTGCAGGAGTACACGTGCTCTAAAATATTGCACCTCAAACGGGCAACTAAGGCTTTTCTCGACGATCAACTCATCTAAAATAAATGTAATTGCTCAAACTAACCCTCACACTTTAGTAACTTAAAGTGCATAAGGATTGTAAGAGTTATGGAAAAAATTAATAGGATAAAACACAAAAATAACAATTTACACAATAAACAAATAATATTAAAATTATGGTTACACAATATTTACTTTTTTTCTATGTCAACGCGTTTTGTTTAGTAGCTTCGCCCCTATGACCAATTTTTTTTGTTAAACTAAAATAATTAAAAATAAATAAATTAAATCATTTAAATGTCTTATAATATTGCTTCATTTGCAATTTTTAACAACATTATTTCAATGCTAAATTTATGTCCACACTCTGCTTAAAGTTGCTACATTTCATTTACAACAAACACAACATATAGATTACACCAAGATTAATTACTTAACATAGTCATATATACAACTACTAATAATCACCTACTAATAATTATCTTAACGATCACATGAATTAACAAAAGATCAATTACAAATCTCTATTTATACAACTCTCTAGCACAACAAAATCACATATATGAATTAACAAAAAAAAAAAAGGCAAACATTTACCTCCAGCAATGGTGGTGCACACGGTGGTGGAGGAGGAAAAACAAGAATGTGATAGTGAGGGAATCACAAATGATTCTGCAACATGAAAACAATTACAAAAATAAAAAATTGTTAAAACAGAAATAAAAAATTTACAAAAATTGAACTAATTTATTTAAGTTTTGTCCTTAATGAAACTGCATTAAAAAAAATCAACATCAGACTAAACAAGATCAAGACCCCAACAAATAAAAAAATCACAATTTTAAGCGAAAAATGCAACTAGAAAGTTGATGCTATTACTTTTCTGAGATAAAAATAACTTATTATGGCCCTTACCTCGAAGATGCAGATACTAAAAAACTCCATAACAACAAATGATAAATAGTCCAACCCACAGCTAATGATAAACCCCATAACAACAACATAAATCACCATAAAAAAGACCACAAAACTGATATAAAACTGCAAAATCCCTATATTACACACGCACAAACGCTGTGTTAGGGCCCTTACAGCATGCATTACAAAGAACCACCAAACACCAAATCTAGATCACTTAGTTTTAGATTCAGTTTGAGTGTGTGTAACAGTTGGGTGCCTTGAGGTAACTGATAAAGAAAATGAGAGTGGACAAGAGAGACTTACCGGAAATGGGGGCGGAGGCTGGGACGGAGCTGCGCACGAAATGCGCAAAAACAGAACAGGAGGCGCAGTGGGTGCGAGCGGCAGGCGCGGCAGGCGGTGCCTAGGGTCGATGGTGGCGGCGCCGGAGTTGTGGCCGTTGGGGAGCTGCGTGAACAGAGGAAAATGGAGGAACTGCGTCTGAAATGAGAATGGGGGAGGAGAAGATCGTTTCAGATCTGATGAACCAAATTAGCGACGGCTTTTTAGCCTTTGTGAGGGCCTAGGCCGTCGCTAAATCCATGGCCGTCGCAAAACACACAGGTCGTCACAAAAAGGCCGTCACAAACCAGTTTGGCCGTCGCAAAACTGCTTGGCCATCGCAAAAAAGGAGGGGAAAATGGCGCCTGAATTTCGGGCTCACTGTAGCGACGGATTTGCGACGGCTCGGCCGTCGGTAGTCTCATTTGCATTTTGTGACGGCCAAAGCCGTCGGTAATGCAAAAATTAGCGACGGCCTTGAGGCCCTGGCAAAAATGCCGTCGCAAATTTGCATTATTCTTGTAGTGGCAGGTGTAAAGTAGTAATTTGTTTCATTTAATAGCAAATAAAAAAACTTAGCAAAAAATTTGGTCTCTTGCACGGACTAATGACTTTTACTTGAGTGATATTGGGTACCTACGAACATTGGTACCTATGTGTACCCAATAACTAGTACCAGCAATGGATACATACACAGCACATCTTTAGCAACCATTTTGGAGTGCCCATGCATATTAGGTGGACCATCAGTGTCTCCTACAGTCCTATCTTTTTTTTTATGACTTTTTATTAATCTTCGGCCCGTGGGATAGGCCAACCCAAGTGGGCCAATGCATTTTCGGGCTGGGCTGGATTGGGCCAAATTTTGTCTGGGCTACTATTTTATCAACCCAGCCCATCTTTTTTGTCGGGCCAAACGGGCCAGCCCATCGGGCCGGGTCCATTTTGACAGCAAGAGCTAAATGAACTATGCAGTTGGCAATTAATCAATTATTGATAAAAATAAAAATAAAAACGAGGCTAAAAAAAACTAAACAATAGACATGCAATAATCCTTTTAAGTGGAAGTGGGGGAAGAGGTGACTCTAGGTCACAAGGCATGATAAGGCATCTTTCCCAAAATAGATTATCATCATGAAGCAAAATAGACCATTTCCCTTTTGAGATTATCAAAAATGCAAATCTGAAAAGATGAATAGAGATGATATATAGCTTGCATGTGTAAATGATCACAGACAACCACAAAACAAACTGAAGTGAGAAATAGGGCTCATCTTCAGTAGATAGTTGAGAATCCATTGCCCTAATAACCTACAGAACTGCTTGCCTGGTTGATGTTCCTTTTGGTGTGGTGTTAGTGTTGTTTTCCCAACCTTGTAAATCTCATATCTCTTGTTGGGGTGCTTTGTATATGGATTTGGGTATCCTTGTACCTTGTTAATATATTTCTTTTGCCTTTTAAAAAAAAAAATTAACCTACAGAACCACAAGCCTAAGCCACACGAGAAATATAGAATGAGATAACCGAAATATCAAAACAAAAATAACCCAAAGTTGAAGGAAATGAGAAAACCTATGGACATACTTCTTTCTCTGCGACGTCATCAATGCACCCCATATAATGGGGTATAATTTGCTCCCCATTGTAGGATTAGATTGTGATCGTTGGATACACTTACTATGTAGGCCTTGTTAACCTGTGACCAGTTTAGCAGGTGATTTGCTATTGGTTCATTTTTTTGCAACTGGTCGTGAGACGTCGCTTTTAGTTGCTGACGTGCATCTGCCATCGAGGAATAGCACCGTCAAACACAACATCATTCTTTCCATTTCTCCTCGTATAAGCCAGGCACCCCTAGACAAATGATATTGTAAGGTCGGAGAGTGGAGTGAGTTGAGTCAGAGAAAAGAAAACAAGTGAATGGAGTGCAGGAATAGAAAAGCTTTGCTACTGAGTGTTGAATTAGACCGACTCTCCTTTATCTTCCACCCTACGCGATAGATACCTTTTTTGGGCCTGTTTAGTTTATTTCTAGTTTCCTGTTTTCATTTACTAATTTTAAAGATAATTATAACTAAAATAATTACAAAAATATCATCTTATTTTCATTTTATTTCTTATTCCCAAAGATTTGTACAAAAAATATTGAAAACAACTTTTTATTTTATTTTCATTTTGTTTTCATTGTTTCCTGTACGAATAAATAGGATGAAAACAATATGACACTTTTGTAATTATTTTATTTGTAATTGTGTTTAAAATTAGGAAATGAAAACAAGAAACTAGAAACAAACCAAAGAGGCCCTTATTAATGCCCCTTTCCTTCTATTTTCATTTTTTCTTTTTTACTTAAAATACGGGAAAGGATTCCACAGTGGTAAACACTGAACAGGGACGAGAGAAATGATGTGCGAGTTATATCGGAAACACATGACGCTTGAATTCAACACTTGCTTTTACGGAAACACACAGAATAAAAGGCAGCCATGTTTGAATCTGCAATGTACACTGGGGGCAGGGAATCAAACAGTGTGTTTTGATACAGGTAAAGGACGACTTTGCAATTAATTAAAAATTTAGGGATTTATTTTTAATTCATAAAATAAACCTGCCAACCTACTATCACAAATCAAAAAGTGGAGTGTAAATTACACCTCTGGTGCACAATAGAAGTGCCCATGGTTCTAAATTGCGGTCCGCAACCGCTAATGCTTCGCAATATTGCAGATGCGGCACTCACCGCAACGGCATCAGGCCGCAATTGTGGTGTGATTTGAAATCACCCTTGGCGGCCGCAACGTAACGGTGTTTCGGCCGCAACGACCGCATCATACCGCAACAGAGGGCAGGATCTTCCTCCTCTGCTCTGCTATGGTGCTCACTGAGTCGCTCACTCATCTGTCGGGGGTTCAATGGGGTTGTGTGTGGCGATTAGGTGGTGGGGGAGGGAGGAAGAGTGGTGATTTTGGGGCTGAGCCGCTGAGGGCCGCGAGGCCATGGGTGAGGGGCAGGGGCGGCAGGGACGTGAGGCCATGGGTGAAATCAGAGAAAAAAAGGGAGAAATCAGGGATGAGTGGTTGAAGAAATTATTGGAACCATACATCAAACCAAGCTTCTCCACCACGCCTAGCATTTTCCTTCTTGATCCTTCCATTGGTTTGCATGCCAAAGACAGTAACAAGAGCGCAAATCATCTTGTCATCAAGTTTAACAAATTAGATGAAAAAGAGAGGGGAGTGGGTGATTTTGGGGCTGAGCCGCTGACACTAAGGGTGGCAAGGCCATGGGTGAGGCCGTGAGGGGCAGGGGCGGCAGCGCAGGGCCTTGAGGCCATGAGTGAAAGTGAAAGCAGAGAGAAAAAAGGGAGAAATCAGGGTTCAGGGAGAAAACAGAGAGGGGAGTGGGTGATTTGTGGGTGTGGGCCGTGTGAGAGGGATGGGTCAGGGGTGTGGGACGAAAATAGAGGGGGGAAAGAGTGAGTGGGTGGGATATTTTATTAGTGAGGGAAATTTTTGGGTGGGAATATGATCAGATTTGGGAATTATTAGAAGGAAATTTTCAGAAAATTTAGGAGGGGAAGGAGGTTAGCCATGAGGGATGAAAGTTTAAAAGTTTTATTTATAATAATATTATTTTAACTCCAATTAAGCTTAAATTATTCATAAACATAATGCAATATCTTAAAAATCAATATAAATTTATACAACACCAATAATGAAAGATATATAAAGAATTACAAAAAAAAATAATGATTTTTTTTTCATTTTATGAAATCATCAAATTATTTCACGCCGCAGCGGCCGCATTACGCATCGCAGCAGCTGCAATGGCCGCAATCGCAGCTACCGCAACCGCGACCGCAACCGCAATTTAGAACCATGGAAGTGCCCTTCTTTCTCTCCATACTTCAGGACCTTAATTCCCATGCAGAACACTCAAATATTGAGCATTGGTTTGCTAATTGGCAAGCCTGAAATTAGGGGTGGCAAAAATATCCATTTGTCCACCATCCATCCAGTCCATCCAAAGAGTTATCCATCCAATCCATCCATTACAAAAAAAAAAACTTTAGTGGACTGGATCAAGTTGGATCATTTCATGTTAAGGATGGATAGTGATCCATCCACTATGTTCCTAAATCCATTGGATGACATTCTAAAATTAAAAACAAATCCATTGGATAAAATTGAAAAATAAAACAAAATTTACAAAATCCATTACCGAACCATTTTTGAGTTAAAAAGAAAGCAAAATCCCTAACGTTCTTCGAAGTTCGAAACAAAGTTCTGAACCCTAAATACATTTTCGTTCGTTTTCCTCCATTTTCGTTGGCTTTCTCGCCCCTTCCTTCAATTTTCCTTCACTTTCTCGCTCCCTACAAACTCAGTTCCTTCAAAGATATCACCACTCTTCTGAACCTAAACCCATTTTCGTTTGTTTCACTCAATTTTGTTCGGGCTTGCTTCAGGTTCACCACTCTACTCCGACATCGACACAACGTGTTTCTTCTCTTTCTTCGGTGAAGCTCGAAATCGCAAAGCTTCAGCGAATTTCTTGTGTGTCTCGAAGCTTCGGTGATTGTTGCCATCGCAAAACAGAGGTGTGTCTTTCAGTCGCAAAATAGTTTTGCTTAGATTATGTTGTACTCATCTGGCATCTTCTTAGATTTGATTTTCTGCATAGTTTCATGTTTAGATTTGTATTCATTTTTTCTGCATACTCATCTGTTTATGATTGATTGCTTCATTGATTGGTGTTTCTGCATCTGGGCCATTGTTTTGTGTTGAATTTGCTTTCTGGGTTGATTTGGAGTTTGAAAGGTTGATGAGGTTTTATTGTGAGTTATGTGTTGAAATGCTGGAAACTGAGACCATTTTTGGGTAGAATGCCCTACATAGGGGTCACGAACACATAGTTACAGATTGAGCAAAGATGCCTGAAATGTATTTGTAAAGTTACAAATAAAGGAAACCTTAATTGTTTCTTGTTACAAGGCTCTGCCATGACACAAATCTAGACTGAATTAACTTTTATATGTTTTTTCTTCAATTGCAGTTTTTTGGGGGTTGATGGGACTGCACCCACTCTTTATCTTCCCTTTCTTCCTAGTTTTTCAGTGTCACCCCTTTGTATGAATACTTTTTTTCCCTCTAAGAATCTACCTTGCATTTGCTTATAATATAGAAATTTGCTGTTTTAGTGTACTTGAGCATGAGCTGAAGTAGCACAATGTACTAATTTGTTAATATACAATTGAGTTGCTTTCTTTTATTAGGATATATGTCCGAATGATATTGAACAATTAGAGCATGGAGTATTAATGTCACTGAAGATGATAGATAAATTGTGATATAGGCAAGAATTTCATGCTTTCAATTAAGATATTTTTAAAGGCGCTTGTTAGGGAATTTCAGATTATTTGAGGCTATTTAGGTGGAACAACAATTTTAGAGGAGGGAAGCCGGAAGTGACATGCCAAGGAGAATTCCATGTTGCTTGCTCTGCTTTATTTATCTGTTAGACAGTTACAATGTACCTGGCTATAAAAGCCTTGTGTATTCATTCATCATTAAGAAGTACAGAAAATTTCAGTTTCTATTTTCTCTCTCTTTCTTTACTCTCTCTGCTTCTATTAGCTTAAATCTTCTGTTTTCTTTCTTTACTGTCCCTCTCTCAGTCCCCTGTTAATGTTGTAGTCTTTCTTGTATTTGTGTGTGCAATGCAACAATGGTTGCAACTAGGACTTTACTGAGGACGGTTGTTAGTGAAGTGATAGGTTTCTGAGTAGTAAGAATTAATAAAAGATAGTGCATATTGCTGTGTGGATGTGACTATGGTTCAAGTTAAACGAGTTTAGTGGAATGTTTTTTTCCCTTTCTTTATCATATCATTAGTGACTTTGATCTTACCATATCTAAATTCTTTGCACTTTTTTATTTTTATGTTGAAATCGTATTTCTTTTTGCAGGGAAAATAATATCATTGCATTACAGGACATTGATTTTCTTTAGCAGGCCAATACATTGGTGTGGCTGTGTGTTAAACTTGTTGTTTGGGATAAACTCCTATCTTATTTAGAGTACAAATGGATGCTTTTACAGGTAATATGTCTAATGAAGAGTATGAAGTTGAGGATGAAGTTGAAGAAAGTTCAGCCCCTAGTTCAAAAAGAACTAAAACATCTATGGCTTGGGATTATTTCGAGAAGTTTGTAGATCATAGTGGGCTTCCGAAAGCAAAATGTTCAGGGAGAAGATTTCTGAAGTAATCATCAAACATGGTTATCCTTTTTCTTTTGTTGAACATGAAGGAATTAAGGATTTGCATTGTTTTTTAAACCCACATGCTAAAGCCATATCTAGAAACACTGCAAAGTTAGATGTTTTGAAGTTGTATAGGAAAGAAAAAGAAAGTCTGAAATGCTATTTACGATCCATTCCTGGAAAAATCTGTTTAACTTCTGATTTGTGGTCATCGATAACTACTAACCAATATATGGTATTGACTGCACACTATATTACTAAGAGTTGGGAGTTACATAAAAAAGTGTTAGCTTTCTTTCATTTTCCACCACCTCATACCGGTGCTAATTTGGCTGAGAAGTTATTAAGTTTGTTAAAGGAATGGGGTATTGATAAAAAAATATTCACCATTACTTTAGATAATGCGGCTTACAATCATGTAATGGTGAATGTATTGAAGAAACATCCGTCATTTGGGTTAGGATTGATAGATAATGGAGAATATTTTCATATTAGGTGTGGGGCACACATCTTAAATTTGATTGTTCAGGAGGGTTTGAAGGTGATAGATGGATCCTTGATTAAAATTCGAGAGAGTGTGAAATATATTAGGGGTTCAGATGCACGAAAGTCAAAGTTTGCATCATGTTTAGAGCAACTCTCATACGTGACATCTAAGCAAATTCGTCAAGATGTGCCCACAAGATGGAATTCCACATATCTCATGCTTGAGAGTGCTATGGGTTTTCGGGAAGCCTTTACCCACCTAAAAAATATTGATCCATATTTTGATAATTGTTTATCAGAAGAGGAGTGGGTTGAGGTAGGAAAAATAGCAGAGTTTTTGAGGCCATTTTATGATATCACCACTCTTTTCTCAGGCAACACTTATCCAACTGCCAACCTCTATTTTTATGGTGTGTGGAGAATTCAGCTTAAGATTAGGGATGTTGCATGTTTTTTCCATGATGAATTTGAAAATGAAAATCAAATTTGTTGCATGGCTAGAAAAATGAAGAAGAAATTTGAAAAATATTGGAACTCCTACAGTGTTATTCTATCATTTGCTGTCATCTTGGATCCTAGATACAAGTTGCAATTTGTTGAATATAGTTATGTGAAATTGTATGGTGATGGTGAGGGTGTGAGATTGGCAAAGGAGATTCATGATAAGCTGAAAGTGTTTTTTCAAGAATATCAGTCCTCCCCAAAAAAGGCAAATCCTTCTTCTTCACAAAGATCTGTTAGAGATAGCCCAAGTATTCCCCCTTCAAGTGATTTAGAGGATTTTGGAACTTATCAAAGTAAGTTGTGTGAATCGTCAAAGAAAGAATCGGATTTGGAAGCGTATTTGCAGGAAGATAGAATTGATCATAAGCTGCATGCTAACTTAGATGTTCTAGAGTATTGGAAATCAATTGAAGGTAAATATCCTGAACTTTCTTTGATGGCACGGGATGTCTTGAGTATACCGATTACTACAGTTGCATCAGAATCAGCATTTAGCATTGGTGGACGTATACTTGACAAATATCGAAGTTCTCTTTTGCCTGAAAATGTTGAAGCATTATTGTGTACAAATGATTGGCTTTGTGGAACTCCAGGTTAGTATCTACTAGCTTACTATTTTTAATCTTTTCACTTAATTTAAGCCTTTTTAAATTATTTTATGTTTAATTATTTTCTACTCTGATTCTCATTTGTAGCTATGTTGGATCTTGATGATGAAGAACTTGTTGAGGACCTTTCACCCTTATTTATATCCAGAAATGAATGATTGCAAGTTTTTCCCCTATTCTCACGTGTGATTGAAGGAGTTTGGTCCAAATCTCAAGTCTTGAAGCTTCTATCTTTTGGAGAGCATTCAATTTACTACTTCTCTTGGTATGACAATGAATGCTTGCAATCTGTTTGGTGGGTTGATTCTAAAACCAACAAATCATGATGGAGAGACCCCAGGAGAAAAGGGCTTTCACAGATTCTCTTTGTATCTATGGACTTGTTTGTAATGGGAATTTTTGGAATTGGAATTGAATATCTTTGATAAGATGTAGTTGTATTCATTAATGTTGTCATGTATTCAAGTTGGATATTTATTTTGTATGGTAAATACAATGCTAGCTATTATTGAGTCAATTTATCCTATCAATTTATATGAGAAAATACCATTAAGGATGCCTCCAGCTCACTTGTAGTGTTGTGACCTTTTTAAAAAAAAAAAAAAAAAAAACTTTAAATTTCAGATATTGATAATCTTTTAATAATTTAGAAAGAGGAGAGAGGGAGGGGAAAGAGAGAGAGAGGATAGAGAGGGAAGAGAGAGATAGAGGGGAGAGAGGGTAGAAAGAGGGGTAAGAGAGAGAGGGAGAGAGAGAATATTTTAAAAGTAATAAAATTATTTAATTGTACAAAAAAATTTATTCTTTAAAATAATTTTTATGGATGGATTGGATATCCATCCATAAAAAATTTGTTAATGGATGGATTGGATGGATTTTATTAAGTGGATCATGGATGGATTGGATTTTTTATAATGAATGTTTAATGGATCATAATGGATTAATGGATCTTTTTCGATCCATCCATTATAATCCGTATAAAAATTTATCCAATCCATCCATTTGCCACCCCTACCTGAAATCCTCAAAGGCGTGGGTTATGTCATTCTTTCTGAAAGTGAGAGAGAAGAGATAGACAAGTTAGTTGTATTACGTGGAAGGAAATCAATATGATAGAAGTTCAGAAATTAAGATGAAAAATTTAAAACTCCATACTCCAAAGAATGCGGTGGATAGATGCATGGCTTACCAGTACAGAACTGGGATGTCTGAAGAGGAAGATGACCAAAACCAAAAATGTCCCTTCAGATATGCAGGGAAAACAAATAGATGGCAAGGAGAAAAAGCACAAAAAATAAGGTATAGGAAGGGAAGAAATAAGAGACGTGTCAGATTGAGAGAGAAACACAGCGTCTAGAAACAGTGAGTACTCAAGTTTAACTGAATAATCTAATTCCAAAAAGATGACAATCTAATTAGCATATTATTAAAAAGTTTAATTGAACCATCTAAATCCCCAAATTCTGCAGTGTTACATAAAGCTGCCAAAGAAAAAATGAGAGATTAAAAAAAACAAACAAACATTTCAGAATAAGAAGCATGAAGATAAACCACCAAGTACCCAAGTTCGTTGAATTGATTTAGCATTACCTTATGATTCTTCCAAATGGGTATGGGGAAAATTGGATATGTAAATTTGTGCGGAAGGGATGGGACTTGGGACATAGGAAGAAGAAGCCAAGAAGAGAAACGGGGGAAGGAAGCATAAATTGATGGGCTAGCATCTAGTCCAAACACAAAACAGGAGCAGCAGTTGGTAGCTGTCAGAAAACTGTCTTTGTTTCATTCATGGTAGTGTTAGGAGCTTTTTTGTGCATATCACAACCAATCACCTTGTATTCACGTCATTGAGCATGTGGTGATGAGTTTTACTAGTGTAGTTGCCGGACGCACCGGCATCTATTAGATAATGTTTTTTCTTAATATTTATAATTAATTTCAACATAACAATAATCATTGTAATAAATTTTAAAATATAAACTAATACTATAATGTATAATAAATTGATGTATTATTTTAAATAGATAATGAATAACAGGCTACATGAAAAAATTTGTATGATAAAAATTTTAGTAGGTTTTATGAAAACTTGACTTCTCATTACGGGTATGAGTTCATGATATGAAGTTCATTAATCTTTTAAGTTCATGCGAATAATATGCATTTCGTTAAAATTATATGTTAATGTATTGAACATTTCTATAACAACAATAAAAAGATAATTGTGTAACAAAAAAAGAAGAAGCATCTTTTAAAATTTTAGTAGATGTAGCAAACTTAATTGGAAAACGTATTATTATCTAATTAATAAAACTAAACCTTAATCCAAAAATAAAGCAATCATACTTTGATAATTGTGGTAACAATTTTGATAGAAAAATGAAGGCTTAATTGCACTTTTGGTCACCCAGGTATCACGACTGTGCGATTTTGGTCCATCGGGTTTCGATTGCGACAATTGGGTCCCTAAGTAGCGCGATTGTTCAATTATAGTCCCCCAGGGTCCAATTGCGCCAATTGAGTCCCTCAGGTATTTCCATTGTGCAATTTTAGTCGCCCATATATCACAATTATGCAATTTTAAATGTCAATAACCAACGTGGCGCACGTGAGACTGATTTGGCACTTAGTGAGGTCGACTTGACAACTGACATGACATTCTTATATAGCATTATTGACACCTCACATACTTTAATTGATACATAGGAATGTCATGTAAGTTATCAAGCTGGTCTCACTAAGTGCAAAATCGGTCCCACGTGTGCCATGTAGGCTACTGACATTTAAAATTGCATAATTGTGATATCTGGGTGACCAAAATTGCACAATCGTAATACCTGAGGGACCCAATTGGCGCAATTGGAACCTGGGGGACTAAAATTGCACAATCGCGATACCTGAGAGACCCAATTGTCGCAATTGAAACCTGAGGGACCAAAATCTCACAATCATAATACTTGGGGGACCAAAAGTACAATTAAGCCAAAAATGAATAAAATTATATCATTGATTAAAAACTCAACATAAAGAGGTATATAGAAAAGGATATCATAAAGTGGTCTATTCGGAACAAACCCAATATATATTATATATAACGTGAGAGGTAGAAGCAGGGGCGGATCTACATACAACTCAGTGTGGGCATATGCACCCACTGGGTTGTATAAAATTACCGCTAATACTTTGAGTTAGATATATTTTGTTCCCCTGATTTTATATATTTGCACACATTGTCTAGTTACTTATATGGAGAAAATTGTGTTCAATAATATTGACAATGAATTGATTATTCAACGATTTTAAAACACAAAATAATGTAAAAGACAATTATAAGGTATATGATTTATTTAATTAGATAGCCATTTTGGTGTAAAGGAGTTTTACACTGACATCCAACAATATCTTAACAAATTAGTATTATTGTTATTTCTCTCTTAGTTATTAAAATAAAAACAGTCATGTTAAAATGTTAGTAGTTGCCAACACTGACAATATATGTTACTTTAATCCAAAATTTTATGATTTCAACATTTATGTCTTTATCTTCATATGTATGATAATAATTAATTTTTATCATATATAATTAATTTTGGTTCTACTTGCTTTGTTCTTCGTCCACATGTAGAACGTAGTAAGTTGTCTTCTCGTTCAGCAATTTGTGTTTTTCTTGGTTATGGTGATGGTCAGAAAGGTTATCGTTGTTATGATCCTGCAAATAAAAAATTGTATGTCTCACGTCATGTTGTGGTTCTTGAACATATTCTTTTTTATTCTGTTCCTTCTAGTCCGCATGGTTTTACCAAATCTAATCTCATCCGTATTGACCCGTTTTCCACAGATTCAGACACCACACCTCCTCTAGTTACTCATAGTCAAAATAACTCTGATGTTGAGCTTTGCAGGGTTGACACTGGTAGTTCTGCTGATCCAGAAACCTCCTCTGTCCCCGCGCCTCCCCAAGAAGCTCCTGCGATTATCCTCCTCGTGATCGTAAGTCCACTAAATTACCTGATTTTGTTTATTCTGTCTATTCCACTTCCTTTGCTTCCTTTTTAACCTCCAGTCATAGTTTGTCTGAGCCCTCTTCTTATAAAGAGGCAGTTCTTGATCCCTCTTGGCAGCAGGCTATGGCAGAGGAACTTTCTGCTTTGCACAAGACAGATACTTGGGACCTTGTCTCCCTTCCACCAGGAAAAACAGCAATTGGTTCTCGTTGGGTATATAAGATCAAAACCAAGTCTGATGGGTCTGTTGAGAGATACAAAGCTCGCTTGGTTGCTAAGGGGTTTTCTCAGCAATATGGTATGGATTATGAAGAAACTTTTGCTCCTGTTGCCAAAATGACCACTATTCGCACTCTTATTACGGTTGCATCTATTCGTCAGTGGCATATTTCGCAAATGGATGTTAAAAATGCCTTCTTGAATGGTGCTCTTCAAGAAGAAGTTTATATGGTTCCTCCTCCGGGTGTTTCTCATAATCCAGGTGAAGTTTGTAGAATGAAGAAGGCTCTCTACCGGCTTAAACAAGTTCCTCTTGCTTGGTTTGAGAGGTTCTCCATTGTGATTGAGTCCCTTGGTTTCCACTCTAGCCCGCATGATTCTGCCTTGTTTATCAGGTATACTCCTCAGGGTCGTATTTTGCTCTCTATATATGTTGATGACATGATTATTACCGGGGATGATATTGATGGCATTGTAGATTTGAAACTCCAATTAGCCAGACAATTTGAGATGAAAGACTTAGGTACTCTTCGTTACTTTTTGGGGATTGAGGTTGCCTACTCTCCTCGAGGTTACCTTCTTTCTCAATCAAAGTATATTGGCAACATTCTTGAACAAGCTCGTCTCTCTGATACTCGGGCAGCAGACACCCCTCTTGAGCTTAATGCTCGATATGTCTCATCTGATGGTGTCCCTCTGCCAGACCCTACTTTGTATCGTACTCTTGTTGGCAGCTTGGTGTATCTTACCATTACTAGACCTGATATTGCTTATGCAGTGCATGTTATTAGTCAGTTTGTTTCTTCTCCTACTACAGTTCATTGGGCAGCTGTTCTTCGCATTCTTCGTTATATTCGGGGCACTCAGTTTCAGAGCCTTCTATTTCCTTCATCTTCTTCATTGGAATTGCGAGCTTACTCAGATGCTGATTGGGGTGGTGATTCCACTGATCGTAAATCTACCACAGGGTTTTGCATTTTCCTAGGGGATTCTCTTATTTCTTGGAAGAGTAAGAAGCAAGCAGTTGTTTCTCGATCTTCTACAGAAACTGAGTATCGTGCTATGGCATCCACCACTGCAGAAATCGTTTGGTTACGCTGGTTACTTGACTCTATGGGTGTCTCCTCTTCTGCACCCACTCCTATGTATTGTGATAATATGAGCGCCATACAAATCACTCGCAACTCGGTATTTCATGAACGCACCAAGCACATTGAGATTGATTGCCATTTCACTAGACATCACTTTTAGCGGGGAACCATCACTTTGCCCTTTGTATCTTCCTCCATGCAGATTGCTGACTTGTTCACAAAATCGCATTCCACTACACGCTTTCGTTTCTTGATTAGCAAACTCTCGTTGCTTCCTGTTGATGCATCGTAAGTTTGAGGGGGGGTGTTAGATTATATAGTCCTTTTATTTATTATTTATTTAAGCCTTAAGGGTAGTATAGTATTTTGCTTGTTATCTATTTATATTTATTCCTTTTGCTATCTATTGTAACTAAGACTCATCTTTGCATTCTAATGAAACCCTAGCAGACTTTCTTCTCCCCCTTTGTTCTCTCTTCATCTTCTCCATGCCCCCTTCATTGTTGTATTGCTTCTCTTAACATGGTATCAAGAGCAAGGTAGATCCTTGTCTCGCCGAGGGTGGCCGTGTGTTTTTTTTTTTTTTGGGTTTCAGAAATTTGAAGAAAATTTTTTTCTTCCATTCGGTCACTACTGCATTCGGTGCTTCCTCCTTATTTTTTTTTTATCGCAAATCTGGTCAACAAAGGTGCTTTTCATTCGGTTGCTCTTCACGTTGTAGTGCAACATTTGGTGTTTTGTGAAGCCTTTTTTTTTTCAATTAAAAAAAAAGGAAGGGACAAAAATCTTATTATTGCTTCTTTCAAGCATCACAAATGGGGTCCACAGGCTGATTATTGGTTCCTCTTTTATTTGACATCTTCCTCTTGCAATATTTCTTCTGGCTGCACAGTTTGAGGCTCAACGGATTGGTATTTGGTTATTCTCTCTTTGTTATTTTATTATTTGATTTGCTTTAGGTATGGCCGGTGAAAAGGATGATTCCCTTCAAGCAATTAGTGTGCAGCTGAATGGTCAAAATTATTCGTATTGGAGTTATATGTTGAAAATTTTTTTGAAAGGCAAGAGAATGTGGGGCTATGTTTCTAGAACCTCTGAGAAACCAAAAGATAACAAAGATGGAAAATATGCATCTGAGCTAGAATCCTGGGAAGCAAATAATTCTAAGATTATTACTTGGATTAATAATTCTGTTTCACAGTCAATAGGCATTCAATTAGCAAAGTATGAAACAGCCAAGGAGGTTTGGGATCATTTGAAAAGGTTGTATGTGCAGTCCAATTTTGCAAAGCAATACCAGCTGGAGATTGATATTCGGGCTCTTCAACAAAACAACATGAGCATTCAAGAATTCTATTCTGCTATGTCCAACCTTTGGGATCAATTGGCTCTTACTGAATCTGCAGACTTGCAAGCTGTTAATGCGTACACTGATCGTAGAGAAGAACAACGTCTGGTTCAATTTTTGATGGCTCTTCGGGATGATTTTGAGGGATTCGTGGGTCAATTCTGCACCGCAATCCTCTCCCAACTGTTGATTCGGTGGTTAATGAGTTGCTAGCTGAGGAAATTCACCTCAAGTCTCAATCTGATAAAGGAAATGTTGACAAAGGAATTCTCCCCAGTCCCAATTTATCTGTCTCTGTTGTTCCTTCCAATAAAGGCAAATCTTATGGAAAGGTTGGTTATGATGAATGTAGCTTCTGCAAGAATAAGGGCCATTGGAAAGCTCAATGTCCAAAACTGTTGAACAAGCCGCAGCAAACACATCAACCTTCTCAATGGAGACCTCCAAGTCAGTTCAACCAGCGCAACTTCAAGCACTTCAGGCCTCCAGCACCTAATACCAATGCAGGTATTCCTCCGTCTGATGAGAGCACATCTCTTTCTAGTCCTTCAGTGGCTGATCTTGCTGTGCAATTCCAGAGGTTTCTTGCCACACAACCATCTGCCATGTCTGCCATGTCTGCTATGTCTGCCCAATCCAATATAGGTTTGTCCTCCTCTAGCTCCTCAAGTATATCTCCATCCTTATGGATCCTTGACTCTAGAGCATGTCATCATATGTCATCTGATTTAAACGCATTTGTATCCTTAAATCATGTTTCATCTGTACCAATCATAACTGCTGATGGTACCCCTCTGCCAGTAGCAGGCACTGGGTCTATTTCCACATCTCATTTGTCTATTCCAGATGTTTATTACATTCCTAAATTACGTGTGAGTCTTATTTCTGTTAGTCAGTTATGTGATTCTGGTTACTCAGTTTTGTTTTCTTCCACCTTTTGTAATGTGCAGGATCTGCAATCCCAGAGGCTGATTGGGACAGGGCGTAGACAGGGGGGACTTTATATTTTGGATAAGCTACGAGTTCCAGATGTTGCAGCTGCTAGTGTTGACCTGTCATCTTTTCATTTGACTTCCTCTTCATCTAGTTTTTATTTATGGCACTCTCGTCTTGGTCATGTTTCTTCTTCCCGTTTGAAATACTTGGCTTCTACAGGAGCTTTAGGAAAGTTGCAAACTAATGATATTTCTAATTGTTGTGGTTGCAAACTTGCTAAGTTTTCTGCTTTGCCTTTTTGTAAAAGTGTTTCAATTTCGGTTGCACCTTTTGACTTGATCCATTTTGATGTATGGGGACCATCCCCGACTGTTACTAAAGGTGGTTCTAGATATTATGTATCTTTCATTGATGATTGCACTCGTTATTGTTGGGTTTATCTTATGAAACATCGTTCTGAGTTTTTAAGTATTTATCACATGTTTCGTGCTTTGGTTAAAACTCAACATAATGTTGTTATTAAGTGCTTTAGATGTGATCTAGGTGGTGAATACACTTTCTACAAATTTTCTGAATTGCTTGCCTCTGATGGGACTTCTCACCAAACCTCTTGCACTGATACTCCTGAACAAAATGGAGTTGCTGAAAGAAAACACCGTCACGTTGTTGAAACTGCTCGTTCTCTCCTTTTGTCTGCTTCTATCCCAAGTGAGTTTTGGGGGGAAGCTGTCCTCACTACTGTTCATGTCATTAACCGGATCCCATCTTCTGTCACTTCAGGTTTGTCTCCCTTTGAAAAATTATATGGCTGTGCTCCTGACTATTCTACCTTGAGAGTTTTTGGTTCTACTTGCTTTGTTCTTTGTCCGCATGTAAAACGTAGTAAGTTGTCTTCTCGTTCAGCAATTTGTGTTTTTCTTGGTTATGGTGATGGTCAGAAAGGTTATCGTTGATATGATCCTGCAAATAAAAAATTGTATGTCTCACGTCATGTTGTGTTTCTTGAACATATTCTTTTTTATTCTGTTCCTTCTGGTCCGCATGGTTTTACCAAATCTGATCTCATCCATATTGACCCGTTTTCCACAGATTCAGACACCACACCTCCTCTAGTTACTCATAGTCAAAATAACTCTAATGTTGAGCTTTGCAGGGTTGACACTGGTAGTTCTGCTGATCCAGAAACCTCCTCTGGCCCCGCGCCTCCCCAAGAACCTCCTGCGATTGTGGATCCTCCTCTTCCTCGTTATCCTCCTCGTGATCGTAAGTCCACTAAATTACCTGATTTTGTTTATTCTGTCTATTCCACTTCCTTTGCTTCCTTTTTAACCTCCATTCACAGTTTGTCTGAGCCCTCTTCTTATAAAGAGGCAGTTCTTGATCCCTCTTGGCAGCAGGCTATGGCAGAGGAACTTTCTGCTTTGCACAAGACAGATACTTGGGACCTTGTCTCCCTTCCACCAGGAAAAACAGCAATTGGTTCTCGTTAGGTATATAAGATCAAAACCAAGTCTGATGGGTCTGTTGAGAGATACAAAGCTCGCTTGGTTGCTAAGGGGTTTTCTCAGCAATATGGCATGGATTATGAAGAAACTTTTGCTCCTGTTGCCAAAATGACCACTATTCGCACTCTTATTGCGGTTGCATCTATTCGTCAGTGGCATATTTCGCAAATGGATGTTAAAAATGCCTTCTTGAATGGTGCTCTTCAAGAAGAAGTTTATATGGTTCCTCCTCCGGGTGTTTCTCATAATCCAGGTGAAGTTTGTAGAATGAAGAAGGCTCTCTACCGGCTTAAACAAGTTCCTCTTGCTTGGTTTGAGAGGTTCTCCATTGTGATTGAGTCCCTTGGTTTCCACTCTAGCCCGCATGATTCTGCCTTGTTTATCAGGTATACTCCTCAGGGTCGTATTTTGCTCTCTCTATATGTTGATGACATGATTATTACCGGGGATGATATTGATGGCATTGTAGATTTGAAACTCCAATTTGCCAGACAATTTGAGATGAAAGACTTAGGTACCCTTCGTTACTTTTTGGGGATTGAGGTTGCCTACTCTCCTCGAGGTTACCTTCTTTCTCAATCAAAGTATATTGGCAACATTCTTGAACAAGCTCGTCTCTCTGATACTCGGGCAGTTGACACCCCTCTTGAGCTTAATGCTCGATATGTCTCATCTGATGGTGTCCCTCTGCCAGACCCTACTTTGTATCGTACTCTTGTTGGCAGCTTGGTGTATCTTACCATTACTAGACCTGATATTGCTTATGCAGTGCATGTTATTAGTCAGTTTGTTTCTTCCCCTACTACAGTTCATTGGGCAGCTGTTCTTCGCATTCTTCGTTATATTCGGGGCACTCAGTTTCAGAGCCTTCTATTTCCTTCATCTTCTTCATTGGAATTGCGAGCTTACTCAGATGCTGATTGGGGTGGTGATTCCACTGATCGTAAATCTACCACAGGGTTTTGCATTTTCCTAGGGGATTCTCTTATTTCTTGGAAGAATAAGAAGCAAGCAGTTGTTTCTCGATCTTCTACAGAAACTGAGTATCGTGCTATGGCATCCACCACTGCAGAAATCGTTTGGTTACGCTGGTTACTTGACTCTATGGGTGTCTCCTCTTCTGCACCCACTCCTATGTATTGTGATAATATGAGCGCCATACAAATCACTCGCAACTCGGTATTTCATGAACGCACCAAGCACATTGAGATTGATTGCCATTTCACTAGACATCACTTTTAGCGGGGAACCATCACTTTGCCCTTTGTATCTTCCTCCATGCAGATTGCTGACTTGTTCACAAAATCGCATTCCACTACACGCTTTCGTTTCTTGATTAGCAAACTCTCGATGCTTCCTGTTGATGCATCGTGAGTTTGAGGGGGGATGTTAGATTATATAGTCCTTTTATTTATTATTTATTTAAATAAGGGTAGTATAGTATTTTGCTTGTTGTCTATTTATATTTATTCCTTTTGCTATCTATTGTAACTAAGACTCATCTTTGCATTCTAATGAAACCCTAGCAGACTTTCTTCTCCCCCTTTGTTCTCTCTTCATCTTCTCCATGCCCCCTTCATTGTTGTATTGCTCCTGTTAACAAATTTCAACATAACAATAATCATTGTAATAAATTTTAAAATATAAACTAATACTATAATGTATAATAAATTGATGTATTATTTTAAATAGATAATGAATAACAGGCTACATGAAAAAATTTGTATGATAAAAATTTTAGTAGGTTTTATGAAAACTTGACTTCTCATTACGGGTATGAGTTCATGATATGAAGTTCATTAATCTTTTAAGTTCATGCGAATAATATGCATTTCGTTAAAATTATATGTTAATGTATTGAACATTTCTATAACAACAATAAAAAGATAATTGTGTAACAAAAAAAGAAGAAGCATCTTTTAAAATTTTAGTAGATGTAGCAAACTTAATTGGAAAACGTATTATTATCTAATTAATAAAACTAAACCTTAATCCAAAAATAAAGCAATCATACTTTGATAATTGTGGTAACAATTTTGATAGAAAAATGAAGGCTTAATTGCACTTTTGGTCACCCAGGTATCACGACTGTGCGATTTTGGTCCATCGGGTTTCGATTGCGACAATTGGGTCCCTAAGTAGCGCGATTGTTCAATTATAGTCCCCCAGGGTCCAATTGCGCCAATTGAGTCCCTCAGGTATTTCCATTGTGCAATTTTAGTCGCCCATATATCACAATTATGCAATTTTAAATGTCAATAACCAACGTGGCGCACGTGAGACTGATTTGGCACTTAGTGAGGTCGACTTGACAACTGACATGACATTCTTATATAGCATTATTGACACCTCACATACTTTAATTGATACATAGGAATGTCATGTAAGTTATCAAGCTGGTCTCACTAAGTGCAAAATCGGTCCCACGTGTGCCATGTAGGCTACTGACATTTAAAATTGCATAATTGTGATATCTGGGTGACCAAAATTGCACAATCGTAATACCTGAGGGACCCAATTGGCGCAATTGGAACCTGGGGGACTAAAATTGCACAATCGCGATACCTGAGAGACCCAATTGTCGCAATTGAAACCTGAGGGACCAAAATCTCACAATCATAATACTTGGGGGACCAAAAGTACAATTAAGCCAAAAATGAATAAAATTATATCATTGATAAAAAAACTCAACATAAAGAGGTATATAGAAAAGGATATCATAAAGAGGTATATTCGGAACAAACCCAATATATATTATATATAACGTGAGAGGTAGAAGCAGGGGCGGATCTACATACAACTCAGTGTGGGCATATGCACCCACTGGGTTGTATAAAATTACCGCTAATACTTTGAGTTAGATATATTTTGTTCCCCTGATTTTATATATTTGCACACATTGTCTAGTTACTTATATGGAGAAAAATGTGTTCAATAATATTGGCAATGAATTGATTATTCAACGATTTTAAAAAACAAAATAATGTAGAAGACAATTATAAGGTATATGATTTATTTAATTAGATAGCCATTCTTGGTGTAAAGGATTTTTACACTGACATCCAACAATATCTTAACAAATTAGTATTATTGTTATTTCTCTCTTAGTTATTAAAATAAAAACAGTCATGTTAAAATGTTAGTAGTTGCCAATGTAAAATTTTTTACACTGACAATATATGTTACTTTAATCCAAAATTTTATGATTTCAACATTTATGTCTTTATCTTCATATGTGTGATAATAAATAATTTTTTTTTAAAAATAAATCGCCCCCACTAACTCTAGGTCCTGGATCCGCCACTGGGAAGAAGGTTAGTTGTCAACTTATTCCAAATAAATCCAAACAATTTTTTTATTAAAATAGTATAATAATAAAATATAGTCTTAAAATGTGATGGTTAGTTGTTATTTCTATTATATAGTTAATATTATTATTTGTTGAAATATTAAATATATTTTTATATTTATTTCTCGATAAAATTAAATAGAAATAGAAATATATAAAGAAACGGTAATGGGCCAAAACCTTCTCATTAAATTATTTCTTACTTAACTATGTTAAGATGCTAATTCGTTCAACAATTGGGCAAGTTTGCATGAAAATCCCTTCTTTTGTATGTGTGGGGCCTTTGTAAATATGCTATCTATTGCCAAAAGCCAGGGGTTCCACGCTGTTAGCCTCATACATCAATTTCATTCAAATTTTCGGCTCTACCTTCTCCAGCCTCAAGTTCAGAATATGTGTTTTCCTCAGTTTATATTATACTCAGTGGCATCCTTAACTTTTATAGGTTCCTTATTCTTCCTCTGAAAAAGCATTATAGGCAGGGAAATATGGATTAACTCCAGCTAAATGTTCTCTTTGATCTGGGAAGCTGAATCTTCCACAAATTGACATTCTTGGGTAGTCTCGAACTGATGTCAACAAGGTATAAAATGGATTTTATTTTGCAGTTTTGTTTTTTTAACAGAAATTTACTTCAGAAACTTTGAGCTAAAAGAAGTAATTCATAGCACAAGAATAGACTCTGTAAACTCAATCAATCAGCTGCATACAACTAATGCAAAGGAGCAGACAATATCAGCTATCCAAATAACTCAATCATCAATGTATACAGCTAATTCAAAGGATTATTAACTATCCAAATGGTTAATATACTATGATAACTGTAACTGTAACGGATACGTAACAAATGCAGGTTCAAATCATCATCAAAACCAATTAAATTTGAATTCTAAATCAGTTCTCTTTCCTAGAACAAAAAAGAAAAAAGCATCAGTTTGCATTTATCATCATAATACAGAAACCATTCAGTTGAGTTCTTTGTATCTATAGGCTGAGGGATTTGGACTGTTATATAAACATTGGCAGAGGACTATTTTGGCTGCTGTTGTTTGGAGAATTCAAACATAAATGGATGTACGAACGGCTCTGGGGCTTTGGGGATGAATCTTGGCATTCAACTTGTGATTCCAGAAGAGAGTGCCTATTCAGGACTGCTTAAAGTTTTTCCAACGAACAATCAGACAAAGAAAAAGGATTAGTATCTTAGAGACTGGTTCAAAGGGAGCAAAAGAGGAGGAAAATAAAAGTAATGTTCTGTTATAATTGTCATATATGTCTTCCATTTAATTCTCAGAAATATAAAAAGAAAAACAAAAAGTCTAGTTTGGAGCATAGTATAAATATTAAGAATCACCCCTTGCTCTAACTTTCTGAACACCATCTATGATTGGCTCTCCAAATCATTACAAACCCTCCTTAATGTTGTATACATTGTAAAAAAAGTGTGACAATGCTACAACACATCAGTTTAGAAGTTCCATACATTTCTGCAAAGCATGCTGACTATGTTGCTGACCTGATAGCTATAATTGGTGTTAGGTTTGCCTCATTAGTGGTGGTGATGTGATCGTATGCAGCTGCGACTGCATGGTAGATCAAACAATTGAGATGTTTACCTAGCTTCATAGTACCACCAAGATTTCCATTTGCGAGGAGAAAAGAAAAATCATTTGTTCAAGATCTGATTTATCAGCAGCCAGCAAAATTCTTTTTAATTTAGTTTTGACGGATGCACAAACACACATGAAATTTAGTAGCCACATGCCTGCCAATCTCATAGCCTATCCAGACTGCTAACAGCATGAAAGTGGAATGATAATGTCCAGAAGAGAAGTATACTTATTCTTGTATAGCAGAGAAGTAAGTCAAGTATAACAGAGAAGCATACTTACTCTAGTATTGAACTATAACCTTATTCTTGTCATTAGTTTACTAAATTTTGAAATAATCACTTTTATGAGTAGCAAAGGAACATAATGGACTTTCCTAATCTCCAAAACATTTTTAATGTCAGAAACATTATCAATTGAAAATCTTTTTAATGTCAAAGCTCTTTATTGTATTGACTAATGATGGTCTAGCAGAAGCAATTGAAGAATCATTTCAAAACACAAATTTTCGTAAGATTCATTTTATTGATGTTCACATTCACTACCGTACAAAGCATTAATTTCTTATTCTGTATCCACACAAAGAAAAACTACATATACAATTCTAATGGACAACATTTGGATAATTGGATACTATATAGTTCTAGAATCTCGTAATTCAAAAGAGATATGGTTGGTGCACATCACCTACCATAGGAATAAGAGTGTACTAAAAAGGAGATGAGACAAATCATAATCAGATTATGAAACTGTTAAGAAGGTACAACATACACACACACACACTTAACGGAGTCAAAGAAGAGATATTACCACTTTGAAGGGATATTTTCCAGCACGGTTGAATCCAGTGAGTATTCCATATTGAAGCTTCAATAAAGAATACATCATGAGGCAGTTCAGCATAAGAAATAAATATTTATAACAACATTTCCCATTCTTAACACTTTATGGTGGAAACCAAAGAAACAAATAGAAAGTTGAAGAATAAGAAGTAGCAGCAAAGCCACCTCATACTGGCAGGACCCTTGAAGGGAATGACATATTTGGATCCAAAGTCAACACTCTATGTAGCTTGTGCATTTATCAGATAGCAATTATTGGATTGCACCGAATGTAAATAACATGGTCCTTTCGATAAGTATACGAATCCAGCAGGCATACAAATTGTATTTACCCCGTTAGGGGTCATTAGCTAAGTGACCAATGATTTTTCAGTAAAGAGGGTGCCTAAGGTCTGTCTTGCACAAAGTAAAAGATGCTCTCATGCTCCGATGCCAAATTAGCTAGAGGGATGAACCTTTCATATTCAAATGCCAATTATAGAAACTTCTATGGAGAAAAACACTGCTAATTCCACTTTTTTAATTTATAAGAATAAGAATTTAAATAGGAAAAAGCTTCAAAGTTCAAACCTTGGAAATTAGCACCAAGAATATCCTTTTCACCATATCTTCTCCAGCTATATCCATCAAAATTTTGCACCAAGAATATCCTCTAATGCTAAGAGCTAGTCACAATACAAAGTTCAAAAACCTGCACAAAAAGCAGGGACAGCACACTGCAAAATTACAAAACAGGTAACAAAGAAAGGACGGAACCCAGCAGGTCAGTTTCCACTTACAGACATGACTTCACAATGTGTAGGGAATCAGAACAATAAGAATAGTAGAAAGTTTTTTTTTCCTACAGGTTATTTCAGAAATAATTTTTGGCTTGTATTTATTAAGGTAATAGTTTGTACACCAAAAAAAATTAAGGTAATAGTTTTCCATGGCTACCATTACAGAGAATATAAAACTTGGAACAGAAATCAAAAGAAAATTGTGATCCCTACAACATTTGAAAATTGGCTTGTATTTTTCTTAAGGGACTGGTTTGAAAACACAAAATAATTCATTTTGAAAGTAACTTCTGCTACTGACCCTTTACTTTTCACATCAGACATCAATTAGTATGAGTTCTAACAATGAAAATATTACATAATATAGGAAAGAAGCAATCCGATCCAGTCCCATAACATGGTATTGAACATCCAAGATCTACTTAAATATGTATAGAAAGGACACATACTGAAAACTTTGACAAAGAATATCCAATCCCATACTTCGATTTGCATATTCTCACACAAGAAAGCTATAACTATAAAGCTTAAATGCACATGAGAAATACTATGATGTAATACAAATTTACCATTTGTCGAGCTTACACAAAAGTCTTAGATGTAAAAGAAGACTGAAATAGAGCAGCAGAGTATAACCAAACAAAGCATGATTGTTAAAACTTTTGTTTTTCAAGAAGGAAAACAAACTGACAAATAATCCTGCCATATAATCCATATTGAAGGAGGAAAAAAGGGCCATGTCTTTAGTTTCACATAATAGCTGAAAAGAACAGCAACATGAAAAGTACCTGTTCACCAGCACTAATGAACTTCAAAGTGACCTCCTCGGACGATAAAATATAGTTGATCTGCAAATCATATTCCTGTCAGATTTGTTTTTCTTTTGGATAATGAAAACAAATTCCCAATTACTACTTGATAGCTTGAATCATGATACATATGCACGGCTATTTACAGCTTTAGATAATTGCCAAGGATGTTGCCACTAATTGTTCTCCCATTATTTTCCTTTCTTGTCTTCTTCACTCATTTGATATCATCAGAATATAGAAACATTTACAGAAGAGTATAACAAAAATTACTGAATCAATGAAAGGTAGCATATTTCTCCACATTAATTGAGTGGATTAGCGCAAGATATGGATGACTGATTTCATCTTTTATATTTATATATTTATATTAACATATACATGAAAATCTTGAACACCAATCTTCTGAATTCGGCTCCTCCAATGTGAAAGGTTCACTTTAGAGGGAAAAGCAAGAGATTTTAATCATTGATGAGAAAATCAAGAGAGTGGATTCTAATAAATCCTTTGTTTGTCATGCATGTATTCATGCTATCACAATATCAACAGTTGGTTTTCTCGCCAATGGTTTAGATCCTTCACTTTTTCGTCTAAAGTGAACTGCACTTTAGAAGAGCCAAATCCATATTTTCTAGTGAAGCGGTAAAATAAAACAGAAGACTAACAGAGCATAAAGTACACAAATAAATGTTTCCTTCTGTTTGAACCAAAGAAAATATTTCACAGCAAAATAAAAATGGAATACCTGATACTCGGGTGATAAGCAAGTGATATCTTGAATGGATGGAATATTATCATATCAAAAGCAATAATGTGATAAGCAAGTTAGCAAGGATACCAGATAGGAAGGAGAAAGATTCAACTGGACAAGCCATCTCATGAAATATAAACAATTATCTATAAATCAAGCTAACAAAAAACTTTTCTGAGATGGTAACCTTTTCTTCAATTTTCGTTTCTTTACAGCTGAAGAGTATTCCCCATCATCCTTAATGAGCGCCTGAAAGAGTGCTGCATGACATTCCACAAGGAGAACCACATTGCAGCAATCCCTATAGCATATTGCGTTTTCAAAATCTTCTAGAGAGTAGGGCCACAAATGCAACAATTTGCCAAAAGAAGTACAAAAATCACAGACCATTAAGAGATCCCCAACACAATACATTGGAACATTGAAGTCTCTCAAAGGAGAAGGACAATCAGTGAAAACAGGATCATCTGGACCAAGCTAAATAGATCATCAATTGGATATTTGATTGGTTCATCCTTGTGGCCATTTTCTGCATTGAGATAGCAACAACCTTTAAGATAAAGTAAAATTACAAGGGGGTTTAGATATATATATTTTTTTTTTAAAAAGGCAGGATATCATGTGTAATGAAAGCTAGTGATGTAATACAAATTTATCAAACAATTTTAATTTCAAAACCATGAGAGAAAATGCTAATTAGATACACAGGAGATGCACCTCCAGTCCTCTGCATCACCACTCCACCCCGTTCTAACAAAGTAGAAAACATGAGAAAGACATAGGAGAAAATCAAATTTCAAAATTCAAAAACAAATTGAAAAAGTTCTACCAAGAAACAAAATTAATTAAACAACTGCATAATAAAGCTATAAAACCAAATCAACATGCGGCCAAAAATTGCTTCGATCTCTGAACTAACATGATGTCGAAGTGATTATCTTAACCATTTCACAGCATCCTATCTGATACACAGTATTTAAGTAAACTTGATAACCAAAAAATGTCTAACTGAAAACAATGATAATCACACATTTAAGTAAACAAAGACATCTCAAAAATAGTGAATTCAGCAAGTACTTACTTCTGTAAGCACTCATCATAAAACCTGTAAACTTGAGTAATCTGCAGTAGAAAGTTAAGATCAGTCATTAAAATCATACTTAAAAGATGCTTTCGTGTGAAAAAAAGCAAGCTTCCATTTCATTCGCAAAAGCTAAATTAACTAATAAAAAATCATAAATACTGAGCAAAGTAGAAAAACTAATAAAAAGAAATATTACCAGGTGACCCCATCAGAAGTTGAAGTATGATCAGTAAACTTCCAAAGACCTAAAGCCAAACAAAACTGATCTTAATGATCATAACAGTTAAAAATCATTGCTTTGATCACTGAATTATAAAATTATAACATATATCAACAACAAAAGATCAGTTGGGGGCATAAAGAAGAAAGGAGATAAAAACTATACCAACCATATTAATCAAGCACAACTCAACACCATGATTGAGGAAAAAAATCCAAATTAGAAATCCATAAATAATGACAGCAAGCCTATGTATGTAAATCAAGACAAATTACTGTGGTGTAGGATAGCAAACCTATGTTTTGTGGACACTAAACTGAGTGCATTTAGCATATATACAGGGTAAATATTTATGGAATCCCCTCAAAAAGAGAATGAAGTATCTTTGAAACTTGACCAACCTCATAACCAAATATAGGTCATAAACCAAGAAGATGCAGTGAATTTTGAACAACTCTTAATTATAATCAATTTACACAGAAACTGAGTAAAAGCATCATATTCTGGACAGAGAATTAAATGGTTAGAATAAAACCCTTCTTAGGTAATCAAGGTCCTAGTGGTGACAACATATGTGGTTGAGAGAAAAGGTAAATATAGTTAGATGCAGCTAATTTGGACAGTCCCACATGAATAAAAGAAGTAAGACAAGAATTTAGAAGATCTGATGGTAAAAGCAAAATAATATGATGTGTGAAAGCCTGTGTAGTCGATCGCGGCCGCTACACCCGCTATCGCGGCGGCACGGCGCGTTGCGGAACCACGGCGCTACGCAAAACCATGGTGCGTTGCGGTTTTGGGTAGCGGCCGTTGCGCCTCTGTTAGCGGCGGAATCGCGGCCGAAATTGCGCCTATCACGGCCGCAACACTGAAGAACGGGTGAAAACCCAAAAAGGCCCTCGATTTATAGCCGTTTTAGGGTTTTTTTTTGGGGGGCATTTGGTCATTTCGACCCAAACTTCTTCTGAATGAAGTAGGGTTCCCTCCTCTCTTCTTTCGACCTAAACCAAACAGAAGGACCCTTGCTGTTCTCCTCGACAGCAACCCTCTGTGCGAGTGCGAGTGCGAGTGCGAGCTGCGACTTCCGCCGGCGACCATCCCTGCGACTGACGGCGAACCTCCCTGCGACTTCCGGCGGCCCTTCGACTTTCGTCTCCTCTGGGCGACCTCCTCTATTCGTCCTCCTCTGTTCGTCCCATCTCCTCTGTTCTCTGTTTCTAGATGGCGTCCCAAACAGTACCACCATCCTCCACTGCCGCTTGTGGTTTGGTTAAACCCACTGGGGATAATATTGACCCAGCTTGGGAATGGAATAGCATCAAAGACATCAATAACAAGAGGGCTGTTACATGTGATTTTTGTGGGAAAACTACTACCGGTGGCATAACTAGAGCCAAAAAACATCAAATGGGTTTGAGGGGTGATGTTAATGACTGCAAGAAAACTCCTCCTGATGTAAGGAAGAAGCTGACAGAACGGTTTGATAAGAAAAAGGCTGATGCTTCACATTTGGATGAGATTAACGAACATGATGAAGAGCAAGAAGAGGTTCAAGAAATATACAATATTCGAGCCGAAAAACCTACGGCTGATGGTGCTGCCCCTTCTAGCAAGAGAGGAAAAACAGTGAAAGGACCCATGGATTTGCATTATGCTAAGAAGCAAACAAGTGTCAATGTTGCTTGTGATAAAGAAGCACGGGCTAAGACGGTTCAATTTATTGCTCGGTTCTTTTATAAGTGTGGAATTCCTTTTAATGTGGTGCGTGACAAAAGCTTCAAGGCCATGCTTGATGCTGTTGGCAACTATGGTCCAAATCTAAAGGCTCCAAGCTACCATGAGATGCGGGTTCCACTCTTGAAAAAGGAACTAGTGATCACTCAAAAGATGTTGCGGCCACATATGGAAGAGCGAGTTAAAAGCGGTTGTTCTATAATGTCCGATGCATGGACAGATCGCAAGAATAGGACATTGATCAATTTCATGGTCAATTGTCCACTTGGGACAATGTTTGTCAAAAGTGTTGATGCTTCTGGGTATGTGAAGAGTGGACATAAACTTTTTGAACTGTTGGACTCTTTTGTGGCGGAGGTGGGAGAAAACAATGTTGTGCAAGTTGTCACCGACAATGGTAACAATTATGTTTCAGTGGGTAAGAGCCTTTTTTTTTATACTAAGTTAGCTACCTATTGGACACTTTTCTAATTGGATGAGTTATAATTAGTTATTTAATTATGTCCATTTGATTTGATCTTATAGGTCGATTTTTAGAAGCAAGAAGACAGAAACTGTTTTGGACACCATGTGCTGCACATTGTATAGATTTGATGTTAGAAGACATCGGTAAAATTCCAAGAATCAAAAAGGCATGTCAAAGAGGGGTCGCTCTTGTAAGCTTCATTTACAATCATACCATGGCCTTAAATATGATGAGAAAGTTCACCAACAAGACCGAATTGGTAAGGGCTGGAGTTACTCGGTTTGCTACTCACTTTCTCACATTGCAAAGGTTGCACAAACAGAAAGGCAACCTTCGTAGGATGTTCATCTCGGAGGAGTGGGCGGAGGCAAAGGCAGCTAAGGACCCTAAAGGGAAAAGGCAAGGGATGTTGTACTAATGCCATCATTTTGGAATGATGTGCTCTATAGTTTGAAGGCCATGGGACCTCTTGTGGAAGTACTAAGGCTTGTTGATAATGAGAAAAAGCCTGCTATGGGTTACATCTATGAGGCGATGGACAGGGCAAAGGAAGCCATGATGATATCTTTCAATGGAAATGAAGACAAATATAGAGATATTTGGGCCATCATTGATAGAAGATGGGAATGCCAACTTCATCATCCATTGCATGCAGCCGGCCATTTCCTTAATCCTGAGTTCTTCTATGGTAACCCAGATATTGATCGGAATTCTGAAGTTAATATGGGGCTCCTTAAATGCATTGAGAGGCTAAGTGAAAATGAACAAGAGGATAAAGCTACCAATGAGTTGGCGATTTATAGGAGGTCTGAAGGACGCTTTAACTTGCCCGCTGCAATAAGAAACAGAACTACTATGGCTCCCGGTAAGTTAAAGTGCATTATTTTGATATTATTGACTAGATTCACATGAGCTTGTGTTGATAGTAATCCTAGTTTGTTATTCATTACAGCTGAGTGGTGGAAGACTTATGGGCATCATGTTCCAAGCTTGCAAAAAATTGCAATTAGAGTATTGAGCTTGACATGTTCTTCTTCGGGTTGTGAGCATAATTGGAGTACCTTTGAGCAAGTAAGTAGATATGAAATGGTTTTAATTTGTTGTAAACATTGATATAGTAATTTTGTGAAAGAAACTAACATTCTTTTTTTTCAAACTTTAAAATAGATTCATTCCAAGAAAAGAAACAATCTTGAGCATCAAAAGTTGCAAGATTTGGTTTTTGTCAAGTATAACCAAAAACTTAAGGAACGCTTTGACAATCGTAACTTAATCGACCCCATTGCCTTAAAGGACATTGATATTTGTAATGAGTGGTTGACGGGAGAAATGGTTGAAGATGGAGAAGGTGCTGCAGATGACTTGGTCTTTGGGGATGATATATTGACTTGGGGGGATGTTGCTAATGTGGCTGAAGTTGGTGAGCCATCAACAATGACTAGGCAGCAAACAAGAATAAGGAGAAGGGACCAAGAAGTTCCTACAGAGGCAGAAGAAGCTGAGGAGGATGTAGAAGAATTGAGGTCTAGTGATGGTGAACAAACTGACCATGAAGATGAAGACCTTGGAGATAGTGATTCCAATTAAAGGATTCACTAGTATTTATTTTAAATGCTTAGATGACTAATTTTGAGCCTTGGAGGCTAGAACTTATTTATTTTTTGAGCCTTGGAGGCTAGAACTTATTTGCTTTATATTGGGTTTGAACTTTGAATATTTAGGTAACAATGAACATTGAATAGTAGTTATGAATATGTCTTTAATTTTGTGTGTTCTTTTATTTTTTAGCTTTCATATGTGTATTGTATAAATTTCTTGTATAGTTTCCCTATACTTCGGCGTAGCGGCCATACCGCTACCCGCTACACCGCTATTGCGTTTTAGGGGTCAGCCGCTACGCTACGCAATCCGCAATTGACTACATAGGTGAAAGCATGTGCCATTTACTAATGATTAAAAGAGAAGTACCACCTATAATTTCCTGACCTCTAATATATTTTCTTTTCTACTTTAAATCCTTATGGCCATTCCCAATTCGCATGGTGAGTGGTGAATGCCCAAAAGAGAAAGGTACCAATAGCATAAAAATGAAACTGGTATAAAAACTACATTAAATCATTGAATTTTCTTGTTGGGACCAAATTAGCCATTTAATTTTTTCATAGAAGAATAAAAAGTGTCCATTAATCTTAGACATAATGATACCATAATGATACCTTAGACATATGAAGATTCACTGAGATGCCATTTGCTAATGGTCAGCTCTCCATTTAATGACTCTAGGGCATGTGGAGCATGTGACCCACCAATCAAAGATAACTAAGAAAACAAAAAAACAATGTCATTTTCACATAAATCATGATAATTAAAAAATATATGTAAATAGCTCATTGACATATATAAGTTTTCCAATTTCTCATCGAAAGAAACCACAGATACATCAAGTATGGATGAGTTAGAAGACACTGATTTTACAAACCTTCATATAGCTTGCTGTTGATATACTAGAGACCTTGTTGTTCTGAGAAAGAGAAAGATCTCAACAATTGTTGATCTTTGTTTTGGACCAGAGGAAATGCATTTGCCAAGAGGGAAAGATGTTGCCTAGGCAGAGCTTTTACACAATATATAAAAGCTTCTTTCTCGGAAGTAAAATTTTATTACACAGAAGCAAAGAAGCATAAGAGAATTGTTTTGGCTTTTTGGAGACAACCCACATCTGATATCTTAATTTTTAAGCTTATTTAAAATATTCTTTAACGCCCTAGCCAAAACTAAGTACGAAATAACATATCTAGTACTTCTCTGACAAATAAGTCACCAACTTCTCATTGATTCACAGCACACAAGTAATTCATATCTAGTACAATGGCTAATATAGTTATGCCATGACTACATGTAAAACAAACACTAACACCACAAGTAAGTTTCACTTGGATATCTAGTTAATTGTTGTTTCCAAATAACACCTAATGAGAGAAAAGTTTCTTCTTTTGTTTTAATGAAGAAAGAACAATCAATATTTTTTTCCCGTATAAATATTTCCTCAAAGCAAAAATACTATCAACCATTCATTCTTCTTTATAGTACTGTTGCTCAAAAAAATGCAGGCTAAATTTTAGTCCCCTGTATAAGACATTTTAGTCAATATTCGATGTGAGCAACCATATACAAAGCAAAATGAGTGAATGATGTCTACACCTTTGACGTCTGTTTCAACATCTCAGAGCTAGTTTTTCCAATAATTTGGACTTTCATGAAAAATCATTAAACCAAACCAAAAACAGAAACCCAAATTCAAATCTCCATGGATATCTAAGTTTGATAGTCCTAATCCTAATCAACATCATACTGGCAATGAAAGGTAAAAGATACCTATGGTGGAGGAGGTAACCAATCATCATCACTGTCTTCAATCTCCACAGAGGGTACCTCTTTCACACCAGCCTTCCCTTTGTCAACCTAAACCCCATAACAGCTCCAACAATTCAGATAACAAAGGCAATCATTTTCCTTCAAATATATGTATGTAAGAAATAGCTAAAAAAGAAGAAAAATGGAGGGAAGAAGGGAAAGAACGAATAAGAAGTACCTCGACTTTAGGGCGATGGTGATGTCAGATCTAATACCTCCTTCTTGGACTCCTCCCACACCGTCACCATCCTTCTTAGATCTAACCTTCTCTCTCACCAAGTAACGGACCCAAGAGACCAAAACCTTGTTTTTGCAGTGTTTGAAAGCGTTAGTCAATGGAAGACAGAAAAGGTTGATTGAAGGTCGACGAAAATGGCTTCTCCGCCGCCGATTCCAACCGCCTCAAACTCACCTCCGCCGACGGCCGCGAGATCACCGGCAAGACGGCCACCAGGAAGTGCTCTCCGCCGTCCGGTCAGTCGCCATTCCCAATCACCTATAGGAGAGGTAGAGAAAAAGAGAGGGAATCCTTTTTTCAAATTAAAGAAGTGAATGAGAGAGAAAAAGAGTTAGCTTGTCAATGACCCATCTCACATTTCTTTTTGCAAAAAGAAAAGGAGGAAACGTGTGTGACCATTTTTTTTTTACTGTTCCAGATCTTTTATCCGAATAAAACAAATCAATAGAGCAAAGCTAGAATATGCAAAAGCTGATCAGTTTTGTGGGACCCGTGAATCCGCCACGTGTCGGCCAGTAGTTGCTCAATAGTGAAAAGTAGAACTACTAATTAGTAGATTATAGATTTTGGGTTTCATCTGTATTAAAAAAACACTATTAAGAAGGCTTTTTACTTGGGAGTTTTACAATATTTTGAAAAAATTAGTATTTTAAAGTGTGATACTTTAAGAAACTAAAACAAACTATTTTTAAACTCGAAGAAATAAATTTTTAGTTAATAACGTATTATAAAATTAGCGGTGTTAACAATCGATTATACAGCATTAATCATAGATCCTATGTGCCTTGTATTTTATTGTAAGAAGACATGCATCAAAAAACAGATCACTTCCCTATTAATGAAACCTTTTTGCCAGCTCAGAAATATGTATTCATCAATATTTTCCACCAAAAATAAACTAAAGACATAGATCATGTAATCGCAAACAACCGTAGCAAGACCTGGTCAAGGGAAATTAAAATAAAATAACACCATAGTTGTCCATTATTAAATGATGATCTAGATAGTTTAAAATTTTATCTCGAAGATAGATAGTTGCAAAAAATAGAGATGTCTCCTACGGTACCCGTACTATGTGGAAGTAACGACGTAATCTTAGAGTCTCCTACATCAGGCAAGATATTGCATATTCTGTGTGTCATTAGCCAATTTATGCATGATCCTAAAGAAATACACCTCAGGCTGTCTATAGAGTTCTCCGTTACTTGAAGGCTAATCCTGGAAAAGGGATGTTGTACAGAAAAAATTCTGAACTTATTCTTGAAGCCTATATAGATGCAGACTATGCAGGCTCTCCCATGGATCGTAGGTCAACCTCTGGCTATTGCACATTCCTTGTTGGAAATCTTGTGACATGGCGGAGCAAGAAAAAAATGTTGTAGCTCGGTCAAGTGCAGAGGCTGAGTTTAGAGCAACGACACAAGGTATTTGTGAATTGTCATGGCTTAAGATTTTATTGGAAGATTTGAAGATAAAATGGAGTGGACCAATGAGACTGTATTATGATAACAAATCAGCAATCAACATTGCATACAATCTTGTCCAAATAATAGAACGAAGCACATTTGAAATAAATAGGCACTTTATCAAGGAGAAATTGGATAGTGGACTAATTTGCATGTAATATGTTCCCACAGGAAACCAGTTGCTAATGTTCTTACAAAGGGGCTTAACAATGCTGCATTTCAAGAAATTAATTCTAAGCTGGGAATGGAAGATATCTATTCACCAGCTTGAGGGGGAGTGTGCAAAAATATGTGCAAATTTGTTAAGATATGCTTCCATATTTTATTTCCTAGTTTAAGGATTTTATAAATATTTTGTTTCCTAAACTGTTGTGATTTGGTTAAGTGGTATCCGAAAATCCTTAATTATAGGATTCTATATCACATTAGTTGATTTTTTCTCCTAAGTACTCTGTATATATAGCCCATTAGTGGCTGCTGTATTACTAAGATTTCATATATGAAATAATACTTTTCTACACAGAGAAGAAAACTTACAAACAATGAAGGGCAGCGAACCCTAAAATGTTGCGATTCAAGGTTGGGGTAGGGCGAAATGATGAAAAAGTCCCAAAAAAGGGAGGAGATGACTATTTTGTGGGGGCAAACTGAGCTTTTCGCACAACCTCACTGTCGCGGACACTAAGATCACGATTCACGGTGTGATAACCGCTCCAAAACTGCACCACTCCGTGATGGCACTACAGTGCCGCTATTTGCTGCTATTGCTACATAGCCTAGAGCCTAGTTTGGGAGATTTGCAAAAGCTATAAAGGAGTTTGGGTATAAACAAAGCCAAGGTGACCACACTCTTTATTAAGCAATCAGTTGCAGAGGGAGGGAGTGCTCTTTTAGTCTATGGTAGTGACTGGAAATGATGAGAAAGAGAAGTATAGATTGAGGCAGAGACTAGTGCAGGAGTTTGGGATAAAGGGATTTTCATATCTCACTAGCAGTATGTACCAAAGGATCCTAATCATAAGTTGAGAGAAGCTAAAGAAGAATCATCCATTGACAAAAAAAATGTACCAAAGGTTAGTTGGCCAACTTATATACTGCTCACACCCAGCTAGACATAGCATACTCGATGAGCATGATCAGTCAATTCATGCATGATCCAAGAGAATCTCATCTTCAAGCTGCTTACAAGGTGCTGCATTACTTGAAAGGCAATCCATGGAAATGAATTCTGTTCAAAAAGAATGATACTTTTGCTCTAGAAGCTTATATTAATGCTGACTATGCAGGCTCATTGTAGGTAATTTGGTAATGTGGAGGAGCAAGAAGCAAAATGTGGTTGCGAGATGATCAGCAGTATCAGAATTCAAGGTTATTGCTCAAGGATTATGTGAACTACTTTTGGCTGAAAATTATTCTAGATGATTCGGTAGTCAAAGTTCCTGTGAAGCTATTGTAACAAGATAGCTATCAATATTGGGTATAATTCTATACAACATGATAGGACAGAGCATTTTGAGTTTGACAGGTATTTCATTATAGAAAAATTGGAGGAAGGGTTAGTGTGTAGTCTTATGCTCCATTAGAACATCAGTTAGCTGATATTTTACAAAGGGGCTGAACAGTTCGAGCTTGCAGTTATCATATCCAAGCTAGGAATGGAAAACATCTATTCCTCAGCTCGAGAGGGAGTGTCGAAATGTAGATGACCTGTAAATAGATAATAAGGAGAATCAGATTGAATTGCCTGAAATAAAGGGATTTAGTTAGAGGGATCTGTTTAGATTGTTTCTAGACTTAGGACTGATTTAGCTTCCTATTTTTTCCTCATTGTAATCTCCTATATAACACTGTACTACCAATTTGTGAATAAGGAAAAAATTCAGATTTCTTCTCATCTCATATCTCTTCACAGTATGTTCATTTATAATTTCTCTGGAAAACAGTGAAGTGGTCAATGACTCAATAAGTTGTCTAATGAAACTCAAGATTCTAATAGTTAATGCTAACTCAAGCACTGAGGTGAGCATATTAGGGGGGAAAAGGCAACATAGGACAGGGCAGTGAAAGAAGAATATTTCTTTAATTTTTTTTATTTTTATTTTTTTGTTATAGAAATTTTTTATATAATGATTTTGACAGCCTTTAAATCTCATTAAATCAACTTTTTGTGGTCCAAAATTAACATCGAGTTGGAAGTATTAGAGGAGGAGACCAAGCCAGCTTACACTTTCAGGCTCAGGAAGTTAAAAGCAGATGATTCAGGCAAAATCTCCTTGATGAATCAACAGCTACCTCCAAGCCTATTATAAGGCCCTCATTTTTAAGTATTGATATCCATGGAAGAGATATCAAAATCAGCATTCTGGGTCAAAACTAATGTCACCAATAACTTGAGCACGATGTATGATAAAAGAGAATGCATGCAGAGAAAGCTCATAAAATGCTTCATCTATTATTGTTCACCTGAAAAGGAGAATATAGAAAGATGGCTTCATGATACTTGAAGTAAAGGTACAGAAGAAGCAAGACAGAACCACACTAATCATGTACACACAAATTGAACAATAGTATCACATTAGAAGCATCAAGTCACTGTCCTAAATTCAATCAATCAACTTGACGTTAGATTACTTACCACAGATTTGGGTGACCTAAGAAAAATATTCTGCAACATTTTCCAAAAATTGTGGTCCACACCAAAAGTCAAGAGGGACCCATACATTTTAGTCAACCTTCTGCCATCTTACCAGTAATCTTTACACGAACAAACTCCACCTTCAAAATGATGAAAGCGAAATGCATCTCTTACTATGATTACTCGATCAGAAAGCTTAGAGACACACTTAATCCAGTTGTGGCAATCGCCACAGACACGAAGATTTTTGAAAACATGGACAGGAGTGGAGCTAGACAAACTAAGCAATCCAAAAGCAATTGCTAGTTTCTCACTGTGAATAATTTGTGTTGGATCCTTCTGATCTCGTTCTACATCATTTAGAAGGATATTGCACTGTGGTACATAACCAAGCTCGGCAGCCCGTTCATTCAGATCCCTGAGATATTCATATATCACGTCTGCACGAGGGTGTTTCTGATCACCAGCAAAAAAAGCGTTGACTGAGTTATTAACCTCAATCCAGCTACGACCAGGCACTTTTTTAACACCTCTATCTTTCATCATTTGCCTTGTACGATCCCTACAACCCCATTTCCCAGTCACTGCATACATATTAGAAAGCAGAACATAGGTTGCTGAATCTTTGGGTTCCAGTTTCAGAAGATGACTTGCAGCAAACTCCCCAATATCGATATTCTTATGAACGGTACAAGCACTTAAAAGGGTCCTCCAGATCATTGCATCAGGTTGAATTGGCATCTCCTTTATAAATCTCCGGGCACGGCTTAAAAGACCAGACCGCCCAAGAAGATCCACAACACATGCATAATGTTCAGGTTTTGGCACCAAACTGTGCACTTCACTCATTGATTTAAAGTAGCTAATTCCCTCATCCACCAAACCCACATGGCTACATGCTGATAAAACTCCCACAAAGGTGACATGGTTTGGCAATACACCGAGCTGTTTCATGTCCTCAAAAAGGCTTAGAGCTTCAAATCCACGACCATGTTGAGAATAACCTGTAATCATAGCATTCCAAGAAACCTTGTTTTTCTCAGGCATTTCAAAGAACTGTCTCTCGGCTTCATCAAGGGTACCACATTTTGCATACAATGTGATCAGAACATTAGAAACCTCAATTTCTGAATCATAGCCAGTTTTTATAATCATTGCATGAATCTGCTTCCCTAGTTTAACACTGGCACTATTGGCAGCAGCACTAACTGCAGAACCAAATGTGAATGAATTGATTTGTAGTCCAGCTTTATTCATTTCAGCAAATAGATACAGTGCTTCATCACAATGACCACTTTGTGCAAAACCTGATATCAATGAGTTCCATGATATGTTATCTTTAGCAAATATTTTATGGAAAGCAAAGTATGCTTCTCGTACTTTCCCACACCTTGCATAAAGACTAACAAGTGCATTACCAATTGAAAGATCATCTGAATAACCAGAGAGACATGACTGAGCATGAATCTGCCGTCCTTGATCAAGTAGTTGGATACCTGCACATGCACTGATTGCACTTGCAAATCCTATATTATCAGATTGTATCCCTTGATCTAACATTTCTTCAAAGAGGCTGAGAGCTTCAGCAAACATATCATGTTGTGCATACCCAGCAATCATGGCTGTCCAAGAAACAACATCTTTCTCTTTTAGTCTCCTTAGGAGTTTTAGGGCAGTATCTAATTTTCCATGTTTAGCATACATGTCAATAAGCACACTGGAGACGTACACATTGAACTGAAAGCCAGTTTTGAGTATTTGAGTATGAATCTGTTCTCCTAGATCAAGAGCTCTCAAAGACGTGCAAGTCCTCAAAATACTTGGATAGGTGAATTGATCAGGTACAATGCCTTCTATCTGCATCTGTTTAAGTATTTGAAATGATTCATTTAGATTATCTAACTGGCCATAAGCCACGAGCATTACATTCCACAGCACCACATTTTCAGTTTCTGTTGTAAGGAAAAAATCCCGGGCAGTTTCTACATCTGAGCATTTTACATAAAGATCAAGCAGTGAACCTTCAAGAATTAGGTCTGAAGACATTCCTGCCTTTACTGCATATGAGTGGAGTTGTTTTCCTTTCAAAAGAGCCCTGAGTGATGTACAGGCACTCAAAAGACTTGCAACTGTAACACAGTCAGGCTTTAGGCAATCAATATGCATTTTCTTAAACAACTCTAAAGCTCTGTCACCATATCCTTGTTGAGCTAGACCTGAGATGAGTGAGTTATATGAAACTCCATCCCTCTGCGACATTTCATTAAAAATCTGTTCTGCAAATTTCATGTTCCCCGAACCGGAATATAATGTCACAAGGGCATTGCATACATATGTTTCAGAAGAGAAGCCCTGCTTCAGAACAAGGCCATGGAGCTGCTCTCCAAGCTCAAAAAATCCTACTTTTGTACAGGCACTTAAAACACTCGAAAATATATAAGGCGTGGGTAAGATTCCTGATGCATTCATCTGGCAAAATAGAAGAATGGCTTCTTCTTCGTACCCACTTTGCGACAAACCAGATATCATGGCTAACCAAGAAACACTATCCCTCTTTTGTAAATTACCAAAAACCTTCTTAGCAGAGTTCAGAAAACCATTTTTAAAATAGAAATCAATCAAAGGATTACATATCAACGGACTAGTTTCCAAACCATGAGTTATAGTGATGCCATGTATTTGCTCCACATAGTGTAAAGGAACAACATTACCACTACAAGCCCTCAAAACCCCTGAAAAAGTTTTCTCATCAGGCTTCACCCTTTCATTCATCATTCGCCGAAACAAACCAAGAACGTTATCTGTCCTCTTCTGGGCAACAAACCTATGAATAATCTTATTCCAACAAGACAAGGGTCTAATTAGCATATCATCAAAAACCTTAACTGCACCATCCAAATCACCAAATGCAACGTACAAATCCATAACACGTTCACACAACAGCACTTCTGAATAAAAACCCATCTTTAGAATCTTTCCATGAAGCTTCCAACCATCTGAAAAATTCCCAGAATTCATACATCCTTCTAACAGCCACAAATAGGTTTGAGAATTGGCACAGACCCCACGTTGTTCCATAAGATGCAAGAAATCAATTCCCTTTCCATCCCTTTCTTCACTTTTCCTCTCAGGAAGTTCATCGTAGCCATGGGCATAGGAAACTGCAGTGTTACTGAAAGCTACAAAACTCAAGTTCCCACTAACTACCTGCAGAGATAAAAGAATAAGAGATTAAAAAACAAACATTTCAGCATATAAGAAGCATGAAGATAAACTACCAAGTACATAAGTTCGTTAATCGATTTAGCATTACCCTATGATTATTAGAAATGGGTTTGGGGAAAATTGGATGGGACTTGGGACATAGGAAGAAGAAGCCACGAAGAGAAAGGTGAGAAGGAAGCATAGATTGTTGGGCTAGCATCTAATCCAAACACCAAACAGGAGTGGCAGTTAGTGGTTGTCACGAAAGCTCTTGTTTTATTCATGGTACTGTGTTAGTCTTCGGAAGACCAATATTTTTGGGCATATCAGGACCAAACATCCTGTACCTGCTTCATCCGGCGCGAGATGCTGGTTCGACCCTGGAACTGAACCCATTTGTGTGCGGGTGTATGTGTAATTAGGGCTGGACAAAACTTCCGTTTCGACCGGAAGCCACCGAAAGCACGCGGGCGAGTTTTTGCGGGTCCTCGGGTTTGCGGGTTGTAGAGACAGAGTCCACGCGGTTGACGACGGTCGGGCTCGGTCCCGGAAATTTCAGACCGTCGGTGACCGAACCCGACCGATGTAGTGATGTGAGAATGGAGGAGAAGAACGCCGGAGTGGAGAAGAATGGCGATTGAAGAACGACGCAACGGCCATGCGAGAGTGGAGGAGATGAAGGCGAGACCAGAGAAGTATTGTGGCGGTCACGCAAGAAGAACCTGATCCACGCTGCAGAACCACCGGGGGACGCGACGGCTAAGGGTGGCGGCGACAAATGAAGCTGTGAAACTGAAGGGTGAATGCTGAAATGGAGGGTTGCAAACTTGCGGCGCTGAAGGTGAGAAGCAGAGAAAGAAAAGGTTATTAAGGTGTGTTTGGTTCAGGGAGGGGGGGAGAGATTTTAATAGAAGAAAGGGAAGGAGAGGGGAGATAACACTTTCATGTTTGATTCATGAGGGGGAGAGATTTTAAAACAAATTTATTATTAAACCCTTATAATTATTTATTTTAAAATACATAAGTAGGGATATTTTAGTCAATACATAGATTATATATTGCTGTCTAGATATCTGTTGCATTTTTTTACACATTAAATGGCCCAAAAAGATTAGGCCCACATTCCTTTATTTCATTTAGTCCTTGCCTGCAAAGTGAACTGAAAACCCTAGTTTAACAATTCAGAAATGTTTCCTTGACACAAAATCTTACACTTACACCATATAGTACCGCACAGTGCGGCACTGTAACACATTTTTTTTTAAGTTTTGGTTTTTTTTTAATGTTATTTTTTTATAAATAAATTTTTTGGTTAAGTATGTGTGATTATCTGGTGAATCATGTACAAATATCTGGTGAATTCAATTCATTATCTGGTGAATGGGTTTTGTTGAGAAATAAAATTTTTCGTTCAGTGGTAAATCATGTACAAATATCTGGTGAATTCAGTTCATTATATGGTGAATGGATTTTTTTCAGAAATAAATTTTTTGGTTAAGTATGTGCAAATATCTGGTGAATCATGTACAAATATCTGGTGAATTCAATTCATTATCTGGTGAATGGGTTTTTTTGAGAAATGAAAATTTTCGTTAAGTGGTGAATCATGTACAAATATCTGGTGAATTCAGTTCATTATCTAGGGAATGGATTTTTTTGAGAAATAAATTTTTTGGTTAAGTATGTGCAAATATCTGGTGAATCATGTGCAAATATCTAGTGAATCATGTACAAATATCTGGTGAATTCAGTTCATTATCTGGTGAATGGGTTTTTTTGAGAAATAAATTTTTTGGTTAAGCATGTGTAAATATCTGGTGAATTATGTACAAATATCTGGTGAATTCAGTTCATTACCTGGTGAATGGATTTTTTTGAGAAACAAATTCTTTTGTTAAGCATGTACAAATATCTGGTGAATCAGGTATAAGTATCTGGTGAATTCAGTTTATTATCTGGTTAATGAGTTTTTTTAGGAAATTTTTTTTTTAAAAAAAAGTCAAAATTATATTTTTTAAAAAAAGATGCTACTGTAGCGCTACAGTAGCGCTACAGTGCATTGATCTCCTCGTGCGCGTGTCCCCTGCACACATACGGTGTAAACCGTATCTGTGTCAAAAAGTTGTGTCATATTATCATAACTCTTAACAATTTGTGCGCCACATCTGCTCCCTCATCTTCTTTCTCACTTCTCAGTCTCCTTCGTCTTCTTTCTCGTAGCGACACAGCTTTCTTCTCATGCGACAGCGGCGAGAGGCACACTAGATCCGACCTCTCCTCTTTGCGGCCAAATACCCTGGTGTTGTATTATTTCTCTGCTTCATCTTTTCCATCGATTTTTTTTTTGAAAGAAATTGTTTTTCCTAAACCGTTCAACCCGCCGTCCGACCAAACCGACCACTCAAACGGACGGAAATGGGTTCCATATTATCCTCTTCGATTTGGTTCGGATTGGGCCGTTTGGGCCCGAACCCGACAGAAACCCACCCGTGGTAACACCCCAATTTTTCAATGCTTTCAAATTATCAGTAGAAATGTTTCTATGGTTATAATTTTATCCGGAACCTAGAAAAATGATTTTGACTAAAACAAAATCATATTCATGTCATGTTTAATGATGTGAAGTTCCAGTAAAATTTTGGGCTGAAAATTCAGATGAAACCCGGTCTGTGTTTTCACTGACAGTATAAAATTACTGAATAGGAAAACTAATTTTGACTCATGAATGAAAAATCAATGACTTTTACATTAATCTTAATTGATATGAGTTATTTCGAAATTTTCTTTTTTCGAAATAATTAATGAAAGCGCACCGAGGAATTTTGAGACGGGTATATAATAGAACGAGACGAAGTGCAGAAATAATGTGAAGTAGAAATGATAAAAGTGATTGATGGGACTCACGAAAATTGATCATATCATAACTTTTAATACATGTTTACACTTAATATATATTATTATAGTGTAAAACCCATTAATTTGCTCTTAAACTAACCAAACAAAGCACTAAAATATCTAACCCTCCCCCTTTAAAACCCCTGAACCCGGCGCTACCCCACCCCTCTCACACTCTCAAAATTTTTCGTTCATTTCCTCTCCTGCAAGAGCTTAGAAGCTTGTTTTCCTTGAAGCTAAGATCATCAAGCCACTTTTCTCATCATCTTAGTTTTATCACTTGAGGTAGTGCTTCTCTATTCATGATCATTTCTTCTAGTATGTTCTTTATTTTCTTGCCATGATCATGATTAAGTTTGAAATCCATTTTCTTTTCCTTCATGAACTTGAGTCCTTGTAGCTTGTAATGATAATAGGTTATGAAACTAAATACATCTTACGATCCTTTTAAGTGTGTTGTTATTGATTGAAAGAAACAATGAAACCCAAACCCTCACCCCTATGATTTGGACGAAACTGAGAAGTAAGGGAGGATTAGTGATATTGTCTCATTTTTTTATTTTGATACTTGTTTTAAGCTCCCTAGGACCTATATGATCAAGCTCTAAGAGCTTAGGTTCAACAAAAATTTCTAAACCATTTTTCCCCATAGAGGCCGAATTCTACTACTAGTAGGATAGGAGGAATTTTCAAATAAATTGACTTGTATTGTGATGTCTTGTGAAGGAAACGTAGCTTAAGAATACATTCCGAGTTCGTGGGAGGAAACTGAACGTCAAGCACCGAGTTTCAGAGCAAAAATCTGTTTGTTGAGGTAAAGGGAGTCAGTCTGAGGAGCTATTTTTAGATAGCCATATACAATGTTTGGTTTGAATTATGATTGATTGTTTTGAAATGTGTAGATAGAATTGATTTGTGTTTGTGACTGATGACTTTCGAATGATTGATTATGATGATTGATTATGGAATTGGCTGTTATGACATGTTTTGAATTTTGATGGATAATTATATTATGAGTTTGATATTATGATTATATTTTGATTGACTGTGATTGGCTGATGGCATGACACTGGTCATTACTTGTTAACAAAGATTAAAATGTACTTAATTCTCAAAGAATGAAACAACAAAGGTTTTGTTTTCTTAAATCAAAAAGTGAGAAGAGAAATCAAAATGAATGAAGGTGGAAGATAGATTAATTTTAGGAGAAGAAAGAAAACGGAAAGTTTACGAAAACTCTATGAACTATGTTTGGAGGAAACGTAGATTCTAAGAATGGAGAAATCTTTGTAAAGATAAGAGTTCTTTTACGAAAACTCTTGAGGACTCCGGTTGCGACTGGCAACACTTACCATCAACCTCCCCCAAATCAGATGATTCCGGGGCCAGCACCTATAGTTGTGATCGGAGGAGAGAACGATGACGACTTCATGGTGGAAGAAGACCCTGAAGAAGAGGATCCTATTGAAGAGGATCCCGAGGAGGATGAGGAGGTGGTAGAGTATCACCCTTTGGGTGACGATGCTGTTGTCCCCGCAGTTGATGCGGAAGTTGGAGTAGGTTCACCCGATCCTTCTCCAGTTAGGGATGATCACGGTGGTCTCCCTAACGGCTTCCATTAGGTTTGACCAGCTTAGGAGTTGTCTGTCAGGGGTAGTCTTTTGTTTCTCTTTTACTGTACATCAGGCTGATGAGAGCCATGTCTTTTTGAAATCCTGGTTCTCTGTTTAACTCCTGGGTTATTTTGGTATTGTAACTAATATGTCTGTAATTATGTCTAGATACTTGCTACTTATGACGCATGACCTTAACAACTATGGTACTAGTAAAGTAATGTAAGTGATGATATGTAAATAGATGACGATGTATGCATATGCAAGTTATGTTTTTATGTTTCAAGTAAAGTTTTTTTTTCTTAACCATTTATTTTCAAAGATTAGACAAGAGATAATTCTTTTCCGAAAGTAAACCAGCAAAAGAATTTTATTACTTCTATTTTATTTTCCGAAATTGAGTATGTATAGCGCCAAGGGAGGCGTTACAACCGTTGTCCAGCCCTATGTGTAATCGGGGTGTTCGCCGTTCCGGATCAGTTTTGAGGCAAAAAATCATCCGATCAAAAGATAAAAAGAGCATGCGGTTCGGTTCAGTTTGGATAACTTCCTTAAAAAAAATCCGATCTGATCCGATTAAATACGGTTTGGATCGGCTTGGTTGATTCGGTTTTTACCGACATATCATTATATATTTATATTACATCAAAGAATCCAGATTACAAGCTAAATTAAACAAAATCTTAAACATGTACATACTTGTTTATATATTCATGTAATAATTTCATAAAATACGTACAAAATAAATAAATATCATCATCAACTAATTCCATAACATATTTTTTTATGTTTGGATCTTAGAAATAGTATAAAAAAATTATGTCAAATCAAACTAGTAGGTATTATTAGGAGAAAAGCCCAACAAATAAAAAAATCAATAATGCAAAAAATAAAATAAATGTATATTAAATTTTATATATGAGGTTTGGTTTGGATTGATTCAGTTTAAGAGAAAAAATCCAAAATCCGATCCGATCCGATCGGTTTTCACAAAAGAAGATCCAAAAAAATCCAATAGACACTGGTTTTGTTCGGTTTTCTATTTTTTTGGATCGGTTTTCGGTTTTCTTTTAGATCGGTTTGGATATGAACACCCCTAATGTGTAGGCATGAATCGTTCATTCCATTTTATTTGAAGGGTATTATTTGTAAGGAGTGTCCCAAAGGCATTGTTTAAGGAATACACAAAAGTAAAGTTTGTATTGAAAAACTAAGTATAACACTTTTCGATATATTAAATATACTATTTTCCATATAAAATTTCCATTATTGATTCCTTAAACAATGTCCTAATGGCACCAAGGTCAGCCAAAGGATGAAGTCACTAAAGCCCTAGCTTTAGGCCCACCAGCAAAAAAAAAATTTATTTACTCTTAGTTTTTATAAAGTAAAAAAGTCACATGTGTTAGCTAAAAGACTCAACCAAAAGCACAACCTGATCCAGGTAGTTTCTCTCACTTGAAATAAAAAGGTCTCACTCAAAGTTTATTTTAGGCATCATTTGCTCTTGGGCCGGCCCTGAATGACACATGTTAATATTCTCCCTTATTTGAATCAACTAAGACTTGAAAATAAATACTTGTGATTTTTTTTATAAGAAAGGGAAATACAAAAACTAAGAAACTAGGCGAGGAATGCTACAACCTAATGCATCCTCCCTCAAAATTAAAGCTAAAGAGGGTGAAGCTCTATCAAAAATCGTCCATGAAAAGGAGCCATTATGGCCTTCATTAGCAAGGAAGTCCGCACATCTATTAGCTTCCTGAAACACATGATTAACTGAAGCATCCCAACCTAGTGACTCAAGCATGTTTAAAACCTCATAAAGGAGAGGCTGGAGAAACTTGTTTTGATAAATCCTTGAAGCAACCATATTTACTACTACCTGAGAATCAAGCTCAAAGCATACATGGTCCAAGGATAAACTTCTAGCAAGCTGAATGCCCAACTGGAGAGCCCACAATTCATCCCAAATTGAATTACAAAATCCAAGGTTACAAAAGAAACATCTAACCAATGAACCAGACGCATCCCGTATCAGACCACCACAAGCAGCAGAACCTTGGCTTCGTCTAAAGGACCCATCAGTATTCACCTTATAAACATTGACTGGAAGAGGACTCCAAGACACTTGGACCACCCTGCGCCATCCTTCCACAAAATTGGCCTTCTCTGATAGACACTCATTTTATTAAATTGAACAGGCTATTGATTATAGCCCAAACAGAATTTGGAAAAGTTGAGCAACCATCGAAGACCAGCCTATTTCTATCCAGCCAAATCTCTCTATGGCCAAGCCAAAGATCAAAGCCCATTTAGAACCATCCTTTATACTAGACAAAGAGAATTTGAGCCAAGCATGCAATCCCATACTAAAGAAAGAACTCCAATCCTCCTCAGAGACCACAGAATTCCAAAAACTCTGAATAACCTCACAATCTCTCAAAGCGTGCATGATAGTTTCTGGATATTGTTGACACCGAGGGCAAAGATCACTCTACGAGATACCCCGAGCAATACGCTCAGAGTTCGTAAGCAGCCTCCCATGCGCCATTTGCCAAAGAAAAGCTTTGTACCGTTGCGGGCCAGACCACTCCCAGATGAAAGAGAAATTAAACGCTGAGTGGCAAGGCACCACTTGGGAACGTGAAAGAAACTCATAAGCAGCTTTAACAGAAAACTGACCATCTGATGACAAGTTCCACATAGGAACATCCTCCTTACCAGGACAAGGAGGTTTAATAGAAGCAATCCTAGAACAAATAACAACAGGAACAACTTGCCGCAAAGCATCCCAGTTCCACCCATTTGCAGAGGCAAACACTAAAACCAGAGTGTCTCTATCATGCAAAGGAACATAAACCAAGCTATGCTCCAACAGATTACTCCACCCATGAACCCACTGATCCTACCAAAATTTAGTTCGTTGGCCATCTTGAACATCCCAATTCAGACCAGATTAAACATGAGGCCAGACTTTGAAGATGTTGCGCCAAATACGTGACACCTTATTATGGCTCTTTATTGAAGGAATAACATGATCCCCATAACCATACTTAGCCCGAATCACTCGAACCCAGAGCTTGTCAAGGTGCTCCACCAACGACCAAGATAGCTTCATGATGAAACACTGATTGACTACTCTCAGGTTATGAAAACCAAGCCCTCCATCATCCTTGGATTTACAAGTTTTATCCTAAGAAACCATACGGCACTTACGCTGATTATCACTACTTCCCCAAATAAAGTTTCTACATAATCTATCTATTTCATCACAGGTAGAAACCGGAAGAAGAGTAGTCTGCATAACGTAGGTTGGCAAGCTCATGATGGATGACTGAGCGAGGGTCACTTTACCATCGAAAGAAATAGATCGAGCCTTCTACCCTGAGAGTTTTCGTCTCACCTTATCTATCAAATAGGTATAGGACTGCTTAACAACCCTCTGATGAACGATCGGGAATCCTAGATACTTACCAATGTTCTGCTTAGGAGGAATACCAAGGGAAGAACACAGAGAATCTATAATTGTAGGGCTAAGATTACTAGAAAAAGATATCGTAAACTTCTGGAGATTCACTTTTTGGCCAGAAAATTAAAAAAAAGGTCCAGGATTTGTTTGATAACATCGACCTGGTCTTGACTAGCTTCAGTAACAAGGAGAATGTCATCCGCGAAGAAGATGTGAGAAATTTTGGACCCCTTCCACGCCTAAAACCAAAGGCTTCCAGGAATTAGAAGCAATCGAATCCTCAATACAATCGGCAAGCCTCTCTAAACACAGAACAAATAAGAAAGGGGAAATAGGATCCCCTTGCCGCAACCCTCGAGAAGGATAAAACTGGTCAGTAGTGCTCCCATTCCAATTAATGTGCATAGAACTAGAAGAAATACATGAAATAATCAAAGAAACCATCTATGGAGGAAGACCTAACAGTTCAACTGAATGCATAACAAAAGTCCATTCCATGCGGTCGTAAGCTTTTTCTAAATCAAGTTTAATAACCATATACAATTGCCTACCTTTCATAAGATTCAGAGAATGCAACAATTCCTGAAGAATTATAGCATTATCAGTCGTGTGGCGGCCAGGGACGAAACTACTTTGAGCACCAGACACAGCCTTGGGCATAATGTGTAACACCCCGTTTTTCGTCAGTGCTTTCCTTAAGCCTGTTTTGTTAAGTTGGAATTGTTGGCTAAGGGCTTAGTGGGATTTTTGGCTTGAAAGTCCCTTTCTAGTACATGAGCACGCCCGTGCTCATTAGCTAGCACACCCGTGCTTAAAGCCTGAAGCGCGTTACCAAGTTTAAGTTGAGCACAACCGTGCTCACAGTGTGGACCACGTCTCGCTGACGCTAAGTCCAGCACGACCATGCTTGATTAAGAGCACGACCGTGCTCAGGTCCGAGCCTATATACGTTGTGCAGACTCGAGGTTGCGCCGTACACTCCATATTTTGGTGGCTAAAACCCTAGTATGGCTGCTACGCCTTTTTCCCCCTTTTCCTTCATACTCAGTGTGGTTTTGAGTATTAGAGACCCTAGGGAAACGTGGTTTCGTCTGTATTTTGCATATAGGTAACGTTCCCTTCCTTTTTGTTGGTTTCCTTTCCTTTTAATGATTGGGAAACTAATAACGTTTATGTTCTGGTTGTTTAAGGTATTGTTTGGGGTTGAGCCGCCTAAGGGGAGTAACCGTTTGCCGTTAGGACCGCTGTTAGAGAGCTACCTTCAATCCAGGTATGGGGAGAAGGGTAGTGTAATCATAGGCTCGGGGTTAGAGTAAAGTAAAGGGGTTCCCATAACCCCGGTTGGTTTGAATAATTGTTTCTATGAATGATGTGTTAATTATTCTGATAACCTGTTAATAATTGGTAACATGATGTTTTTATGCTTAAGTTCATAATGTTGGTTGTATTTATGTTGTTGTAATGGTTATGAACATGATATATTGTTTGGTTGATGCCACTGTTAAGTTGATGTTGATAATGTTGATAAGTTTACTCCTTAAAATCGTTTAAAGGACTTTAGGATTAATGGAATTAAAACCCTAAAATTTGGTTAAAACTCAGTCTCTGTTCCTGCCCAGAACAACACTGTCGTGCGATGAGCACGACCATGCTGAACAGGGAGCATGACCGTGCTCTCAGTTGAATTCTGGGAAGATGGCCGCACTGTTTAGCATTGCCGTACAGGACAAAGAGCACGACCGTGCTGTTGAGCACAACCGTGCTCAATAAGAAGCACGACCGTGCTTCACTTAAAGGGCAGCACGCCCCTCACGTGTTTAAGCACGATCTTGCTGGGGGTTAAGCACGACCGTGCTCAACCCTCCTGGACAGAACAGAATTAAAGAACTTTAAGGCGTTTCAAACCCCATTTCCCAAGAATGATAAGTTGATTAGATAACTTGACTAATGTCTACTAAAGATAATTAAAATGATGAGATGGTGAGGTGTTGAGTTTGATAAGTCGGTACCCAGTGGATACCGCAAGCTGACGAGTTATGCCTTGGTGCCTTTTGGCCAAGGAAGCCTTGACCCCGCAGTTTGGGTCTAAGGTGTTGTTGTTGTACCATGGTGGCCGAGAGTTTGCCCCAGATGCTGCGGTTGATTCCGCTAAAGTCCTCAGGTAGATTCCGCGAGGCAAGTTGTTGCGGTCGATTCCGCTGTTATCTTCGGTCGATTCCGTTGGAGTTATGGAGGTGGCATTGCCGTTGTTGTTGTGTTGTATATGCATTGCATTAGAGTTATTGTTTAGGGATGTTCGACATAGGGGAGGTCATCCTAGAGTACGGCGATCTAGCCATCCACGGTTGGAGTAGATTCTCCTAGCGCCCCCGTGACGAGGCATTCGTTAGTTTGATGTGTTGGCTATCCAAGGAGTAGATCCTCCGGAGTTGAGTAGATTCCCAATGTGGATATGTAACTCCGAAGTCGTCCATCCCGAGTTTAGTGGATCCACATGCATTGTTGGTTTAGCGGAGTAGGACTGCATTGCACTGCATAACATAATGATGATGATGATGATGTTGATGTTGATGAGATGTTGCTATGCTGGTTGTTTACTTTACTTCCCACTTCCTTGCTATCATATTTACATGATTCTTACTCCCTATGTTTGTTTGTTTGTTTATTGTTGGCCTGATTGGCACCTTGCAGAGGATGACGAGCAGCCCGGAGAGGAGTGCCTCTTAGGAGCCACCACTCATAGTTAGGGCTAGTTTATGTTTTGTTAGTTTTTAGTTGTAATTCCGTGGATTTTATTCCGGAACGGTTATACTAGCTCTGTATGTGGCATCGGGGTTGGGATATGTTTATTTCTCTGTTATGTTTTAATTATTTTAAACTTATTTTTATTTCTGCCTTGAGAACTGGTTCATGTGGGACTTTTCTACCTATGGACAATATTTTATATTATTCATTAAATGCATGTTTTTCATTTAATTTGTTTTATATTAAATGATTTATCACATGCGGGGTAGAAGGGTGTCACATAATGATCCTGAGCCTTTGAGTGATAATCTTTGTGATCACCTTATAAATAACATTACATAGCGCGATAGGTCTGTACCGACCTAACCGAGATGGATCATCACACTTTGGGATGGGGGTGAGGAGAGTGTGATTCACTTGATTTATTCGGCTAGGGGAAAAAAAACTTGATTAACAAAAGTCAAAATTGAGCTTCCCACCACATCCCACTGGGATTTGAAGAAGAGATGACTATACCCATATGGCCCCAGGGATTTATAGCTCTTCATACTGAAAAGAGATTTTTTTTAGTTTCATCCAAAGTGACTGGTTTATTAAGCAAAATCCAATCATGTTGTTCTATCAAAGGAAAACTTCTAGAAGATTGAAGATATAAAGCACTAGACCCAGAAGACGAGTAAAGGAGAGAATAGAGGTTAACCGCAAGGTTCTTAAGACTTTCCTCCTCATAAACCCAATTTTCATTATCATCAATAAGAGCCTCGAACCTATTTGCCCAACGTCTAGCAATAGTAGACTGATGAAAATATCTAGTATTTCTGTCCCCAAACGAGCAATAATACGCTTGAAAGGCGATCAATAGGACCTTGAAGCAAAACTCGTTGAATACCTTCCAAACGACCAATAGTACGCTTCTTCCTTTTAAAAATATTCCACATCTCGGTTCCAATCTTTCAAAGTATGAAAGAGCCTGGAAATATTCTCAAACCATGATGAAGAGTTACCCCATGACTTCTCAAGCTGCACCCTAAAATCAGGATGACCCAACCAGGGACCCAAAAACTTGAAATAATCCTTATTACCCTGCCTGACATCCTCCACAGATAATTTGAGCCATGAACCGCAATGGTCTGATGAGGGAAGGGGAAGATTAACCATAGAACTCTTATCAAAAGTCGAATTCCATAACGAACTACAAACAACCCTATCTAAAGCTCCCCCTTATACCACGTGAAAGGAGGACCTTTGTAGCCAAGATAAAAAAGACTACATGATTCCAAACAAGAAGCAAAAGCCATGCATGAAGAATAATTCACAGGACCACCTCCATCTTTCTCTGAATCATATAAAACCGTATTAAAATCCCCAGCCACACTCCAAGGACCAGATATTGAAGAACTAAAGGAAAACAAGTCCTCCCATAAATGATCCTAAAGGCTTTGGGTAGGGCTGGCATAAACCACTGAAAGGAACCAAGGGTTTACAGAAGAAGGATTATCTCTAAGATGAACACAATACCTAGAAGAAGAAACCACCGAAATCGAAATTCTACTACACTTCCACAAACACCAAATACCTCCAGAAAACCAAGAAGCTTCAACACGGAAACCACCATCAACCCTAATCTTCTTTATAACATTATCTTCTCTTTCACCACTTAATCTAGGTTCCATGATAGCAACAAAGCCCAGGTGACAAATCCTAAAACAATCAAGGATTAATCCAGGGAACGAACGACCCCCAACACCTCTACAATTCCATATCAAAAAAGACATAGGAAACCAATGAAAAATAAGAAGCACAAAGGCTTAAGAACTCCCATAAGGACCAACCCCATTCCCAGAATTAGGGACCTTAACCTGAGCAACCACATGCTCAATACAATGATCAATATCCATAAAATATTGCAAAATATTTGGACAAGGAGGCTTAGGCTCACCCACACATTGAACAATTTCCATGGCAGCCTGAGAAGAAGCCACAGAAAATTGGTTCGATGGGCTTGATCCTTTGACCCCAATATCACTTTCAACATTAAATATAGAAACAACCTCCTTACCCTTACTATACGTAGACCCCTGCATGGCTTGCTCTCTAGGATTATCTTGCTTAAACAGCTTAGCCGAACCGGCTTTGGGCTGATGAGAAGCTTTAACACGAGGCTGACCTTTATTACCCTGGGAATAATCTTTCTGGCCTTTACTAACCTGGGAATTATCCTTCTTCTGAAACTTACCCTAGGAATTATGGCTTTGATCTTGAAATAGACGAGAGGAGCTAGAAGGATCCCGAGGAACGTGCATGGCTTGCATGTCATCAGAAGCAAGAATATCAAATCTTGATCCTGATTGGTCTTGACCATTCTCTGTACTAAAAGAACCATTATGTGGACACACTTCTTTAATCTGGGGAATCGAGTTTTTGGGGGAAGACCCTCAACTCTAACCGGTTTCTTTACAATCATCCAAGGACCGAAGACATTCTCCATCCCAATCCCAAGATTCTTGGATTCTTGATTAGGATTAGCAGAGGAAAAAAGGTTTGACAGGTTACCCCCTGCAATCTCAGAAGAAGACGGCGAGCCTCTATTGGCACCCTGAAACTGAACTTGTGTTGGAGAATTCTCGACCCCAACTTCACTTGAAGTTTTCTGCTCAGGGCAATGATCTAGCCGATGACCATATTTACCACAACCAAAACAAATAAGATGCAACCCCTCGTATTCCAACTTGAATTCCTTTTCCAAAGCCATAAAAGAAGGAACCAGTTCACGATGGAGATCAATCTCTGCACAAAACGCGCAAACTTACCCCGGAATGAATATATGTATTTTCATCAATATGCAACATTGTTCCCAACATCGAACCCGTTCTCCACAAAAAAGACTGATTATACAGCTCAATAGGAAGATTCTGAACCCTTATCCATACCGCAAGTTTCTGAATTTTATGATCAGTAGTATCGAACAAGGGTCTCCAACGTTGCACCAGCAAGTAATGATCCAAGACAAGTCATGGTCCCTCAAAGAGGGCATGCTTATAGTCCCCCTCATCAGAAAATCTGACCATAAAAAAATCATCATGCATATCAAGAATGTGGACAGAACCATTCTTTGTCCAAATCTGTTGAAGCTTATTGGACATATAACGTAACCCTATTTTATTGCCCATAGGCTTCACAATGAGGGTGTTTTTTTTCCAGGGACGACACCATGATTCATACTCCTCCAAAGAGTCTTTGACATTAGGTTTCGGGTTGAATTCAGGGAGTGGAAGATTTTCCTCATCCTCCATAGAGGTAACCCTATTTTCTTTAGGGGTGTAACGGATCGGTTTGGTTCGGTTTTAGATGAGAAAAAAATCCGAACCAATCAAAAATGGTTCGGTTTGGTTCGGTTTTGACACTTTTTCCTACAAAACCCGAACCAAACCGAACCAATCAAGAACGGGTTGGTTCGGTTTGGTTCGGTTCGAACCCGAAAATTATTTAATTTCAAAATATATATAAATATTAAAATATATATAAAAATACATATAATAAATATTAAACTATTAAAATATATACGTAAATATTAAAATATAGTAATTGGTTCGGTTCGGTTTGGTTCGGTTCCAAAATCGTTGAACCCGAGAACCGAACCAATCACCATCGAGTTTGGTTTGGTTCAGTTCGGTTCGGACCCGAACATAAAAAAATCCGAACCAATTTAATTGGTTTGGTTTGGATTGTCGGGTTCATCGGGTCATTGGTCTGGGTCTTACACCCTTACTTTTCTTGCATCTAAATTTGATATGAAAGACATGGGTGAGGCAAGTGTAATATTGGGTGTAAAAATCAGAAGGAAGGGTGATAGTATAATGTTATCCCAAGAACATTATGTTGGGAAATGTCTTAGGAAGTTTGGTCATTTTGACTCAAAGCCAGTGCATACTCCTTATGATTCTAACTCTCAATTAAAAAAAGATAGAGGTGATCCTGTGGCTCAATCTAAGTATCCCCAAATTATTGGGACCTTGTTGCATTTAATGAAATTTTCTCGATCTGACATAGCTTATGTTATGGGTAGATTGAGTAGATATACTCAAAGTCCTAACCAGGATCACTGGGATACAATTGCTAGACTCATGAAATATCTGAGAGGTACCATGAATTATGGTATTATGTATAGTGGATTTCCCGCTGTATTAGAAGGATAGAATGATGCTAACTGGATCTCAGATTCAGATGAGACAAAATCCAGTAGTGGTTATGTATTCACACTTGGTGGTGTTGCGGTTGCTTGGAGATCAGTCAAACAAACAATAATAGCTAGATCCATTATGGAGTCAGAGTTTATAGCTCTGGAATTGGCTGGTAGTGAGGCTGAGTGATTGAAAATTTTCTTAGAGAATATTCCTTTAGGAATAAAACCCACACCATCAGTGTCAATGCATTGTGATTGCCAATTAGCAATAACTTTTGCAAATAATAAAACTTTCAATAGTAAAAATAGACATATACAGTTGAGGCATAATGTGATAAAGCAGCTGCTAAAAGATGGAACAATATCCATTGATTATGTAAAGTCAGAAGTGAATTTGGCCGATCCTCTGACAAAGCCTCTTGGGAGGAAATTAATATATGAAACATCGAGGGGAATGGGACTTAAGCCAATGTGAAATTAACAGTGATGGTAACAACCCAACCATTGTGATTGGAGATCCCATGAAGAAGGTTCATATGGGTAAAAACAAGTCACTTTTTAGTTCTGCTAGTACAAAAAAATTTGTCCCTTCCTAAGGTGTGAGAAGTGCTAGACTGCATTTTATTGAGGGATAAACTAAAAGCTTTTAATGAATTAATGTCCCATATGGGTGGTGTATGAAGTGCAGCATACACTTGATGAAATCACCTATATGAGTGTCAAGTGGTGCCGCTTATATGAGATTGTGGCATAATCTCTAGAGCACTCATGAATTATCAGGCGTGCGCATGGCCTATTAGCGCAAAACAACGTTAACAGCGAGAATTGTGAGGGTGTGTTGTGATTGGTAAACCTCTATAATACAGCAAAGTATTTTGGTTCATAGAAGTTTACCTTCACCAACTCACTTGTATGATAAGTTTTATCAGTCTATGTTTGGTGTATAGTCCAAAAGACACCAAATTCGATGCGCTTACACCCATTGTGTTAACCCAGGAAAGATTTATTTCAAAAATTTGTTTTTCTTAATATTTTGAAATATGTGAGGGATTTTTGTATATTTGATTTATTTCAAAAAAAAATTAAATTGGAATTTTGAAATTAAAAAAGTTAAAGGTTTTAACTTCTCTTTTATTGTCATTTAATACCTTTATTATTTTCTTATTATTCTTTTCTTATTATTCTTTATTTTCTTTAATAGTATTGAATGAAAATATTTGGTTATAATAGAAACTTGATTAACTTGCCATTTGATAGAAAAAGAAACGTGCATATAGGAATTTGAACTTTCCAGAGTTGGTTTTGAAATTATTAAAAGCACTTTAATGAATATAATTGCTTATAATATATGCAATTTGAAACGTGGTCAAATGGTTTTTTTTTAACTAGCAGGAGCTTACCGTTTTCAAATTGAATCTGATGTCAATAGCATTTAATGAATGGAAACCAAATTATTAAAAGCTATTTTACGTTACAATATGGTTTAACGGGTGGATGCGGTTTTGATAAAAGGAGGACTTTGCAACTTGTAGGTGGATCCGATAAGCGCTAAAAAAATTTCTTACTCGTTGTATAGTAAAAGCAAAATATTTTAGACTTGTTTTTACTTCTTTTCTCATTTCTCAGTTAAACACTTTTTTCTTCTCCTGCTGTTCTGGTACCTCGATTTTAATTGGAAAGAGCTTGTTAAATCCTGGGAGAATTTTGTCCTAGGTGAATAAATCCTTGAAGACAGTATAATTCCATGTCTCAGGTTTTGTGTTACTGTTCATCTACACAAGTTTGTGATTTGCTGCGTTGTTTGCCCAACGTTCTACAACATTAAGCAGGCATTGTCGTAGGCCTCTGTCGGACGGTCTAACCTATTCCCACCCTAGTTTGAGTTTGAAGGAAGGAAAGAAGGAGAAGAATGAAATGTTTTCCATCTTGTGAACATAAAGGTCTTTTTGCTTTGTTTCCCATTTTTTGTTTTCATTTCGTATTTTCATAAATAATTATAAAATTATCACCTTGTTTTCATTCTATTTCCTGTTTTCAAATATTTGTAAAGGAAACAGTGAAGATAGGAAACAATGCAAACATACCCTAAGTTTTCCTTTTGTTATTTTTTATTTTAATGTTTTAATTTATTAATGAGATGTCACTTTATCATTGACTGTACCAACGATGATGGTGGGTTTAGTACGTGCCTATCAAAGTGTTTATCTAAAAAAAAAAAAAAAAAAAACTGAAAGGCGGGAAACGCCTCTGTACAGTCGTACAGTACAGTACATATAGGGTCATGCGCGGGAAATAAAAATCTCAGAGCCATGAAACGAGGGGTGCCAATCCAATTGACGAAAGAAAGTGAAATTCATAGCACATACCTGCACATAATTTGATAGTGCCAGACCGCGGGCTTAAGTTTAAAAGTGAATACCCGTCTTGGTCCCTGAAAATTTTGGCAGATCATATTTTAGTAAATGAAAAAAAAACTCTTTGATTACTCTCCAAATTTTATTCTGTGAGACCTTATAGTCCCTCCATCAGTCATAGTACGTTATCACCATTAAGTATGTGACATGTCACATTAATTGTCAAGGTGTATACTGTTAGCATTTTTCAGCTTGGAATTGTTTTAAAAAAACCGAAATTAGAGGGCCATTTGGTCCTCAATAAATTTTAAGTGAGTCATTTTAGTTCCTGATATTTTTGTTGTGCCCCATTTTAGTCCCTCACCGACACATGTCAACACAGATATACAACTAATTGAAAAAAATAATGAAAACGGAGAGAGAGAGAGAAATCAGAGATTTGTGTGGAATCTGAAAATGATTCTGTATATTCTGAATATTGAATAATGAATGTGAATAATTACAATATTTATATCTCGGTTATTTTGTAACTGATTGTAATAGAAATGTCTAGGAGCATCCATAATGATAGAACCATAATTTGGTTCTTATCTATCATATGGTGAGTCCAAAGATATCACTTGGGATATAAGAACTCAATCTCTTTTTCACTCCAATGGAAGAACTCATTTGGGTTCTTAAATGGGTCCCACATATGACCCCACTTATTATTTATACTTTTATTTATTTTTATTTCAACTTAAAATACTAATTCATATATGTTTTAATTTAAAAAAAATAAAAAAAATTTATATATTAAAAATAATGCACACCAAAATATAAAAAAAAAAGAAAAAAGAAAAAAAGAAAAAATTAAAAATAATGCAATTTTTTTATATTATTTATCACAAAAAAGTTAAAACAATGAGCAATACATAATACAGAATCAGTTTTTTTGTTGCATTTTATTTTTTATTTTACTTGCATTTTTTAATTGGAAAATGTGATGAAAAAAATTTGTTTGGCAAGAACCGTTCTACACCCTAGCAGCCACCTCATTCACCTCAAATGGAGGTTTTTACAAGAACCAGTTCTTATGTTTAAGAACTACCTTCAGAACCACCATTAATGTTGGTCTAAGTCAGTTACACAATGAATCTAGCCTACATCTAGTCTAGGTACATAGAGTTAATATATGCTCCAATAAAAAATGTATATAAGAATAATTTTACTGATTGGTATATTTTTAAGGAGAATGCTAACAAGTGCCCTTATGCATTGTTTAAGAAACCAATAAAGGAAAATTTGTATGGGAATTGATATATTTAACATTTCGAAAAGTATAATACTTAGTTTTTTCATAAAATTTTTTCATTTGTGGGTGGGTTTCTTAACCAATATTCTTAAGGCATTCGTTAGCAATACCCTATTTTTAATATGATTCCCACGCCTTTATATATGCTAAGAAAAGTTAAAACACATTTTTGGTCCTTTATCTTTTGGGTAAAATTCATTTTGATCCTTTTACTTTTAAAAGATTCATTTTAGTCTTTTATATTTTAAAAATGAACCAAAATAGTCATTTCCGTCATCTCTCATCCATCTAAAGACGGAAAATGCTGATGTGGCAAAAAACATTGTTTATACCACTATGTTAGTAACCCTCCTTCCTATCCGTGCCGTTTTGGTCTCTTCGAAAACACTCCCTTCACTTTCTTCTTCTTTAATCATTTACCCTATTTTGAAATCACATTACACACACACACACACTCTGCATGCCTCCCAGAGTTTCGGATTCTCTCTCACATCCTCCCCATTAGCCCTTCAGTGTCTCCATTAAGGGTGTGTTTAAGTTAAGGGCACTATATTTTGAAGCTAGGCCATTCCATTCATTTCACGGAAGGTGCTAGAGGATTGAAAGTAAGTAGTTTGTTAAAAGCATTAATGTTGTTTAAATGGAATTAGAGATAGCAAACTGATCGGGCTTTCAAATTGATTCTTATTTTGATTTTGCTCGATGGATTTAAGAGGAGTTAGGTACCCACTATTACTGGTTTTGTGAGGAATTGGGTACCCACTGTTACTGGTTTTATGAGGAATTAAAGAGGCGCATACCTTTCCCTCTTTCACCATTGTTACTGGTTTTGAGAAACCATTTGCATATACTTGTAGCATATGAAACAAGGTTCCATCAAACAATCCTTCAATATGAACAACGAGAGTTCAGATTCAGAATAGGTAAACAGTATTTTATGCCACATCAACATTTTCCGTTTATAGATGGATGAGAGATGACGGAAAGGATTACTTTGGTTCACTTTTAAAATATAAATGACTAAAATGAATCTTTTAACAGATAAAGGACCAAAATAAATTTTACCCAAAATATAAAGAACCAAAAATGTAATTTAACCTGCTAAGAAATCATATGTAGTTATGAATTACTCTACGTAACAAATATGCTACTATTGGACTCCATCGAATCAATAAAATATCAATAAAATATACGATGGATTAGATAGTCAGGTTAATTTTCACAACTAGATCTAGTCTATTCTTGAATATTTTGAATTAACCTCACTTTTATGATTTTAAAATAAATAAAACAATATGATTTTAATTATTTTAAAATTTGTTATATAACAATAAGTTTTGATAAATTTTTAAAATTAAAATAATATGAAACTTGACCATTTAACCTAGTCTCAAATCAATTAAAAATTTCACTCAATCTAAGTGAACTCTCTTTTTTAGGTTTAACACAATTTTATATTAGAAGTGTGGTCAAATAAAATTATTTAAAAAATAGTGACTTTAACATTTGAATCGTTAACACAAGAATTTAAATTCTCTGAGTCATGATTAGGGGTGAGAATAGGCTAGGCCAAGCTAGGCCTGACATGTCTAAGTCTGGCCAGTGTCCCAATCTCAAGGCTTAAACCTGACCTATTAGCCTGATATAGGCCAATTTTTAAGACATGACATGATCTACTTCAAAGTCTGACCTGGCCTGAAAGCTAGTGGTGGCCTTGAGCACAATTGAGGTGGGCGACCGCCCAGGGCCTCACTTTTTTGGGGTCACCAAATAGTAGGTAAAATATTATATAGTATATATAGATATTAAATAAAAATTTTATATAATAAACTTTTTACCAACAAAAATAATTATTCCAACAAATTAATAATAGAGTGATAAAATTAGTAATTATCGAAAACATGACAATTCTTATGATTTTGATGGAGAAATTCTATTTGAAGAATTAAAAGTCAATGGAGAGGTTTTAACAGTCGAATAAAAATCAAGCTTTAAGATATTAAGTTCTTTGAAGACATTTAATTTTTTTCCTAATGAATACACAACTTATAGAATAATATTAACTATACATGTTACTGTTGCATCATGTAACACCCTTCTCGGGAGCTGCATTGTCCGTAACATTTTAAGGCCGAAAATAGGTTAAATCTTACTGTGATAAAACGGGAAAATTTTCGCTTTTGCAAGACATAAATGTAAATATATGGAAATAGATAATGTACAACAAAATATTTCATAATAGTTTTTCAGGTCATAAGTTCAAAAAGAGACTTACATAAAAACCCAACCCGACTCGTCGAACAAAACATATACAAACACAGATTCTACATAAAGATATGGAGACGCAGCTCCTAAAAGCTTAAGATACGTGGAGACGCTGCTCCATAAAAGCTAAAACCACACTGTTACTTCCTATGCTGGCCCAAGTAAACATAAAAGACAATCCTTTCTCATACATTACGAGAAAGACAAACTAACTGACGAGAGCCAGTGGAACCTCTACAAGAGACCACTATCGATGTCGTCACGAAAGACACTTCTAGAGCCATTACCAAAGTAGCTCTCGAACTAAGACATTTTCCCTTCAAAGCGAAGAGTCATACCCTATGAACCAACGACAGTCATGCCTGTCAGAAGAAAAGGAAGATTAGGCATACGAAAACACAAACACACTCGTCTTGAACTAACCAAAAGCTGGGAATGACTCCTCTCGAGACTCCAACAATCATCCCCATGCATGAACACCCACCTCTTCTATGAATCGGTCGAATGACATCTTAACCTCACATCCTTCTCAGAAAACACAATCGACATACAACCAGCCAAACAAGATAATATAAAACAAAGGAGGTGAGATTCCCAACATCACACAACATATGGCAAATATGAAAACAACACGACACAACATGTCACATATGAATATGCATACTCTTACTAACATATCTCATGTTATCATTTATATACAGACTAACAATTTAACCAATATACCAACAATATACAGTATTAAAATATCAACACAAACGGTAAGCTGATCAAAGCATACCAAACGGAAAGCTGATCAAAACATACCGGACACTGACTGTTCATCGAGGCACGAGAACAGAGAGAAACTGACTGAAACTGCATAGTCCCATACCAACATAGCCTCAAGAAATTCTTGACACTAACTCCGGAGATAATTGACATTTAGGAAAGGAAATGGTTAATACAGGTTTCACTTGTGCCCGCTGAGACACCCCGATGTCCCACTAAAGAAAATACTAATTAACTAAGCCTTAATCGATATTTAACGTTAACGCGATTAATACAGACGAAAATATATAAGCGTTCGGAAGCGGAAAATTAAAATATTAGAAACTTAAAACGTGCTCAACGGTAAACCCACCAGACATATATACATAATATATACATCGGTCACCATCTGAGTATGAACTGTCCCAACATATAGACTATGCCTTGAAAAGTTATACAGACACTGGTCAAACTAAAACTGAACATAATACATAAACTGGTCACAGACATGAAAGAAAAGTCCTAGAAATACTCGGCCCACCTCTCAAAATACATCAAAAAGCAAAATAAGCTCGCAGAGGCTTACAACCTAGCAGGCGCATCCGACTAAACCATATCACAGACGATATGGGCGCCTGGAGCTACCCTCTCCCTCTCCAAAGGTGTGTCGGTAGACTCTGCCATAATGAGTCCTCGGCTCCCAAACCGACTCTTCACTGCTCATGATGACGCGTCGGCGATGATAGTGATACATCGATTGAACACTCTGCTGCCTTCGGCCCTGCTGCACCATGCCAACATGACTCCTCGCCTTTGAGTGGTCCACCATGTTCCACATATCATCAGGGAACTCCCTCTGACGAGGTGGAAACCACATCTCTGAAAAGGGTAATCTCTGTGAAATCCGATACGGGCCGTCCAAGTGAAAGTAAGGACCATCTCCCATCCGCATGTAGAAACTAACCAGGCCAACGTAGGTCATGGAGAATCGTGAATGGTCGACCTGCCATCCACGGCCATCATGGTAGACGATCTCAATGTCACCCAGTATCGGGATCCTGGGATGGATCCTCTGTAGATAATGCCTCGGCTATTAACCCAAGTCCATCGCTATCTTGGTCCTACTAACGCCGCTCATCTATCGGGTTTACATACAGAGAAACATAGCGGGAAAATAAGGAGATAAGCAACAAAACGTAGTCATGAAAATGGGGATGGGGACACATAGAACAATAATCACATATACATATAGCTCATACAGCAAGTAATAGGCAACCTCTTCCGAGTCACATCAACATAGTACATCCTCTAAGTTCACTCTCAAATCAATCCTCTAAGGAGTATCACTCCTATGCGTGTCGGCCGATATCTCTCATCCGGGTCTCAGCCCCAAGACATTCTCCTTATCAAGCCTCACTGCTCAGAGAACGTCAGTTAGTTTGTCCAGGTAACCCTTCCGCTCTCCGTGACCCATAAGAGTGCATCCCTCTATGAGCACAACTTCATTAGAGGTATCTGGGTCGCCTAGGAACGTCCACCTGCAACATGGATACTCAGGGTAAAGTGGGGAAAACCAGGCTATACCAGGGTACACGACATATTAGGAGCTACCTAATGGCCACTATGAGCCTCCCGAGTCCAGTTAGTACATCCCCAAGGTCTCTTCATAGACCGGCCCCTCCGTAATCCGTACTCTCACTCACGTACAACTAATCTAGTATGACTCGCAGTCATACGGCTTGCCACCTTGGCAAAATGAAATGCAACAAACATCACTATAGTTAACACCGGAACCTTCTTACACATTCACACTCTCACAGCGGATGCCCACACATCCCCGGCCTCAAAGCCACAAACTCAAGGCATTGCCACGGTGTTAACCCTCAACTCAACCATACAGACATATATTCATCAAAACAACTAGTCAAACATCAATTCTCATATACCGGCATAAAATAATCACACAATCATGTCAACATATTAAATATACCAAAAATCACATATAGTCATATACCAGTCATATAGCAGAGTGAGACACCCCGTTGTGCCATTAGATTAAAACCTCATTAATTAATTTCTTAATCACCCTCTTAACGTTAAACTTATATACCGAAATACGTAAAAATTAAAACTTAACTATAAACATACAGCATATGAAATTTAAACCATCACACCATATATAACATACATACACACCATATGTTTATGCATCAAAGTATCAAAACACTGTCTAGGGTATCCCAGCAGGAGGATCCCTTCCAGTGCATATTTAAACAAACTAATATCTGTGGAAATATAAAACGTCTTAAGACACACTGGCCATAAAATTCTTAAATTCTACCACCCGAATTCACAGCTCGTCCTCCTGCATCCAGTTCATATGGAGTCCCATCCAGCTCCTCGGTAGCTAATTCCTCCACCGGATCTTCTCATACGATCACATGATAAAATATATACCAAATACAGAAAATAGAGGATAATAAACAGTTCTATCATCAAAAGTGAAAAAGAATCATAGCATATAATATAACAATAGTCACAGACACACATCACTCAAAATCAACAATCATCCTTACTTTATGATATCATCCTCTACCATCAACTCATGCAATCTAACCTTTATGATGACGTGGGCACTACCAATCCTTTCACACATCCCTCATTGGGAATGTCAGTCAGTCGTCCAAGCGACGCATTCCTAAATCTTGGTGCACAATCTCTTTCATGGTGAGAATGCACATGCAAAGCAATGACACTATAGCTGCACATTTTACCCGGTGCACACCATGTCCACTCCCGAGGGTGCTCATGCAAAGCATTGACACTATAGCTGCCCAACCTAATATCTAAGTTGGAACGGTCTAGCGAGAACTTCGGACATCGTGTATTCCAAACACACGGTTGTGAACAACAAGGCAAACATATGAATCTCATTGACTCGCATCAATGACAACCTAGTGCCTCAAGCTTCCATCAAAGCCTCAACTCGCATCCTATGTCACATCTCATCTATAAAACAATAAATTTAGGATAGGCACCACTAAGTCACACTCAATCTCTCACCCAGACAAAATATCTCCGAAGAACACATATCTTTACTTAAAAACCAACTAAGCATATTATCAAACCAGACAGATCATGCATAATACAATACTCATAAAATAATCAAACAACAAAATAAAACGTCACATGCAGTAGAATACCTCAACACGCGTATCACAAACGGTTCCATAATAAATAAGTCAGACATCCTCAAATATTATAAAATTATCCTAATGGCGATAAACCTATAATTTCCAAATCATCATTGATATTACGGAAAAGTTTCCAATGTGATTTTGGTCTTGTCGATTACTCAACCACTAGTAGGGTTTAGGTCGCCCTACGCCATTATTATAAAATATACTACTTATCATTCCGACGACAGGATGATTCTTTCCCCCACCTGAACTTATCACCGGATTCACAAACTTTCCGATCCTCGTTACTACACCACGATTATCAATTAACCTTTAAACAATTCAACATACAAATATATTAATCAAACAAAATCCAACTATGACCATATCATTCTAGGTTCGGCCATGATTCATTAATAGGGCTAGGGTTATTTTCTCAACTCCATCTTTTGGATCTTAGTTACTAGAGTATTAACTAGCATAGATAAATTGTTACAAGTCAAAAATATGAAACAAAATAAAATAGGCTAGAAATTCATTTTGCTCACATAATCTTGGATCTAGAACCTACACACCTTAGATAGTTCATACAAATCATTATCCAATTAAAGATTGAAGAAAACTCATTTTGCCTACATGAACATAGATTCGACCTACATAGTAAAATAGGGCTAGGAGTTTCTTTTGATTTCAAACTTCTAGATATAACAACTAGAGGTATTAGAGAGGTAAGATCGAGTGTCATCTTTTAAAAATTGAACAAAACTTCATTTGCCTAAACATACATAGTTTCGGCCATGTAGAGAAAAATAGGATGGAAAATTCTTTTGCTTCCATTCTCTTAGATAATCAAAGTAGAAGTCATATAGAGTTCACAGAAATTGATCTCACATTAAAATGATTTTTCTATGATTTTCTAGAATTATTTGAAAACTAGATCTAGGAATTGGATTTTGAGAAAACTTGATAAACATGGAGATTGAAGCTAAGAGGAGGATGAGGAATAGGATCCTCACCTTGAAATGAAGAAGTTTGATGAAGAACTTGAGACCAATGATGAACTTAGCAAGAACACCAATGGAGTTCTTAGGGTTTTTGTGAAGAAACTAACTTAGATTGTGTGATAGGAAGAAATGAAATTTAGCTAAGTGTGGGAGATGGATTTGGGCCGTGTAAATGAGTGTGTGAGGAGAGGAGAATGTTTTTTTTTTAACGTCTACAAGAGTGAACCATGGTTGAGGTTAATTTGACATAGGTTAAGTTAGAAAGTATTATAATAACTAGCTAGTCTAAGTAGCATTTATGGCTAGGAAAAAAAAATGTGTGGTGAATGGGTGAAGGGTGGTGTTGGCCAAGTTTTTCACCACAAGAGAGGAGGAAGAAACCAACTTGTTCATGACTTGGTCATGACCATGATTAGCATTAAACTAGGATAGGTTAATTTAGGGGCATTTTGGTCATTTCACTTAAAAGACATGATTACTTGCATTAAATGCTTCATAAATACTTGGTGAGTCATGGTGGTGACTCACCCCATGACTCAGCTCCTCCGGTGTTCGGTTCTGTCTTTGCAGTTCCATTTCCGACTATGTCGTTTTTCCCGATTAGGGTTTCCGTCCGTTTTTCGCCCGAATAAAATTAATATTTTATTTTTGATCAGAAATTTGGAAAGTAGAATTCCTCACATACATAATATAAAATCTACAATTTTTAAACCCAAAATTTCACCGTAACCCTCTACCATAAGATAGAGTATGAATATGATTTTGTTTTCCAAAATCATTTTCTTGGTCTCAAATAAAAATATAAATAATTATATCTTAACCGGTAATACCGCGTATATAAAAAGCAGGGTGTTACATAGAGCAGCATGCAATTCAGACAACCTCAATTAGCATAAAATTGATACTTATAGTTTCAGACTTACTGTCGATAAACCCACAGCCCCTAAACCCAAGACAACATTAAAATATTATTTTATTAGGGTTTAGCCGTTGTCGATTATTCGATAATCCTAGTAGGGTCTGGGGCACCCTACACACATGCATATATAATTATCATTCTACGCTTGCCTCCCCGACGATGTCTGTTACTTTATCCCCACCTTGGCTTAACCGGTACGATTGCTCAAGCTTAGAAACTTGTTCTCTCTCCACTCACAGTCGTTGCCACGTACACTCCGAGGCTCCTCGGTGCTCCGAAATTTGCCCTAACACATGGACAGAGTCTCAACAATTTCATAAACCCTATTCTTGTATCAGTTTTTCAAACAGAGCTAGAATCGAAGCAAGAATCGAAAAACAAGGAAATGACAATGTCGACGTGTCGACGCGTTAGGGATTCGAGCATTACCTCAGTTGTATCGAAGAATCGATAGTCGATACTTGTAGTACTCACAGCTCTGATCACAACAGTGTATTCGGAATCGAAATCGGACGGGCGGATTGTTCTCGGCCTCGAATTCTCTCTCTAAACTCTCTTCCCTCTCTCTATCTTCGTGCTCTCTATCTCTGCTTCGAAAATATGTTTTTCTCCAAGTTTTTATGTTTTAAACGAACCAAGGGGGTTTCAACCAGCTGCTAACGCTCGAGCACCAGAACACCCACGCTCAAGCGTTCCAACGCTCAAGCGCTGGGTCTTCCCACGCTTGAGCGTGGCCCCTTGCCTGCCACGTCGTTGCCACGTGTCAAAATTGAAAAAAAAGGTGTCATCAGCTCCCAGCGCCCAAGCGTCCATTTTTAAACTTTTGAGTGTTCTCCCCACGCTCGAGCGTGGGTTCTCCCACATTTGAGCGTGGCACTGCTGACAACATTCGACGTTCGCGCGTTTTGTCGCATTCTGAGCTCGTTTGAAGTCCGATTGACCTCAAATTTGAAACATAAGCTCATCAACACCTAAGAATAAGATTAAGCCCTTATATATATATATATATATATGCCTAATCCCTTCCTTAAACAAGAATAGAGAAAATGGGGCGTTACACCCGCCGTAAGCACATTGTTACTCAAATCATAAACTTGCCCCTATGGCTATAATCTTGCCTCTTTGGCTATAATGTACATACAATGTTCACAATCCTCACATGTGAAAATATTTCAATTCGTTTCGGCTATTTTTGTGAAACACTCTACCTGACCTATCAGCTCAGATTCCTAGGCATAAAAGCCATACTGACAATTCTCCAGATTAAGCCGATAACGGCATGTGTGTCAATATTTATCAACCAGATAAATTTCGGGATTCCTTGCGGAAATCATTTGCCATCCTACAGGCATGACAGTACCAATTGGGAATCCTTGTACAGTCCCATACCTACACAATATTAGGATCCCTTCATTGGACCATCTGTGTCTTCAACGACTTAAGTGCATTATGGAAATTGGTCATTCACCAATCCATTATACTTCTTCTGGTTTTTCCTGAACGAGATTACTTACCGGACAAGTAATCTCAAAATACTCTTGGTTATTAAGTATTATGGACCCTTGGATGATAAAATCATCTAGGGTATGAAGGCATAGTCTTGCTCCACTATATCTCATACTTTAAATATTTCATTTCTTTTAATCGGTAAGTCCTATTCCTCGACTTAGGTTTTTGGAAAACACATTTGCTTTGGATTTAAAAATCCTTTTGATGGTAAATCATAATGTTTAAATCCTTGGTAAACACATTCTCCTTAAATACCTCAATATTATGGCCACTAGTACCTCAACATTAGAGTTTGAAATTGAATTTGTACACCAAAATAAAAGAAGAGTTATAAAGGCTTATCTTCCTTTTTCATCACTCTTAAAACTCCAAATGATAGAACTCTTATGGCCCAACAACTGTCAACCAATTAAATGTCACGTGGAAACTTTATAAAAGTCCCTCATTTAAGTGAAATCATTCAAGGCCAAAACCATGGTGCCATCTTTCATTCATTTGGGTTTTGAAATCATTTTGAAAAACCATTAGAGTCGTCACATAAAGTTTATACATAAAGTTCATTATAAGGACTATTCTTATCAAAATCATTTTGATTTAACTGATTTATGACTTAAAGGAAGTCATTTAATTAGTGGGCTAAGTATAGAAAATATTTTCATATTCAATTTATACCTCAAATCGAATTAAAATAGCATCCTTTTTGGATGGTTTTGTTTCATGAAAGTTGACATGATTCGATTTCCACACATGAGTTAGTTACATAGTTACCTTGATTGAAAATCAAAGCATTCTAAGTGAGGATTCTAAGGAAATCGTACCGATGCCTCACTTAGAGTAGTCTTTTAATTAACTCTTTAATTGTAATAATTGTATAATTTCATCACTCAAGAACTTGTTCCTTTCCTTGCTTAATTGTCAATGTTCATATCCCCACTTAAGTGTTGTGAAATCCACTTAAAACTCAGAGATTGGAGTTAAACTCTCATTTGTTTTATATGTGGCCGAAACTTAACCACAATTCAAGAGAAGATTCCACTTCTCCAAAAACACTCATAATCATATACTTGTATCAACATAGTATATAACAACTCAAATAGTCATGCTATAAATATATTCTCATGCTATATCCATATTGATAATTCAAATAAATTACTCAAGTCAATGTATATAAATAAATCAATTAAACAAAGCATGATCATGAGCATATAATCATATCAATTCCAAAATACTAATCACACATCACAACCAATATTACAATCATGTCCTCATAGAGAACCAAACCAAACAAAGTGGATATCCATATTGGTGAGCAAAGTTCACGAGTCCTAGAAAACCCATTGTGCTAGAGAGCTCTAAACCAACTTTTGTGTGAAATCACTTATTTCTAGATGATCTATGGGAGTAGGAATATGTAGTTGGAATGTTGAAATAAAGTTTGGAAGTTTCTCTAGGAAGCTTGGCCCAAAAATGGCCTAGAAACTCATTTCTCAAACTTGCTTGAAATAGAAATCTGTGTGAGATAGAAAATGCTTAGATCATATAGGGAAGTGAAGATCTGGTCTTAGATTTTTAAAACAAGGATTGGAGCTCCAATATATGGTCTTGGCCGAATTTGGCATGAAGAGGAAGGAAGGAAGGAAAGCAAGATGAACTTTGATGTTTTTGATCTTAAAATCAACTTAAGTTAACAACTTAAGTGTTTTCAAGTGAAAAGAAATGAAACAAAGGAATGGATGGAGGTGAAGTGGCCGTGCACTTCAAGGAGTGAGAAGGGTATGATCATGGATCATAAGGTGGTACCTCTAGAAGATGAACAAATGAGCAAGAACTTGGAGTTTCAATGAAAACTTTAGAGAATGAACTTGGAGAATTTGACATGAATGAAATGGAATCTATGAACAGAGATGAAGGAATGATCTTAGATCACGAAGATATATCTCCATATGATGAGAGTAGAGGAAGAAATTGAAGAACAAGCCAAAATAACTTAAGAACACTTGGAATTCTCTAGTTTCTAACACTTAGAAACTTGTAGAAGATGAAAGAATGAAATGATAAAGTGCCCTATAGAGAGAGAGCTCAAAATTATAAGGGTAAAATTGTCCAAAACTTCATGGGATTCATTTGGAATTTTTAAGGAAGGCTAAGGGCATTTTGGTCTTTTCGCATAATAAATATCTAGATATTTAAAATATCTAGATATTTTATCAAAAGTCATCATTACAAGGGTGAGTCATGGTGTTGACTCACCATGTGACTCACCACTTGAGGTGATGTGTTGTCCCATCAATCCCAGCATCCAGATATAGGTTTTTGCACGTTTTCTTCAAAAATTCGCCCAAATAAAATACAAAATTTTATTTTTGAGCGAGAATTCTAGAAATAGACTTTATCACTAAAATAATGATAAAATCTAAAATTTTTTAGTTTTGGGTCAAATTAGGGTTTTTCTGACCAGTACAAAATTATACTGTCAGTGAAAACGCAGACTGGTTGCCGTCTGAGTTTTAAACTCAAAACTTCACCGTAACTTTCCACGATATGATAGGTTCCAACTATGATTTTGTTTTTCTCAAAATCATTTTCTGGATCTCCAGTAATAATATAAAATATAATTACTTGTCAAGAGACGAGAAAACGGAGTGTTACACATCAGCTGAGACAAGTTTTTCTAAATAGAAATTGTTAAAATCTTATTTGCGAGCTACTATGTCACAAAGTAGATTGAATAGTTTTGCTTTGATTTCTATCGAAAATGACATTTCAAAGAACCTTGATTATAAATGGATTATTAAAGATTTTGAAGAAAACAATGCAAGGAGGACAATCTTCAAATGATTATAAGGGCACCATTTCCTTAGTTCTCCCAGGGCACCAAAAAACTCAGCACCAACCTTGCTAAAAGCTTATTTAAAAGCCTACTTATCAACAAGTCCTTTAAATATGTATTCACCTATAAATAGGTCATATGCCTTTACTTGTAAATAGGCACTTGTAAATAGGCTCGTAGGCCTCTAATGGTAAATAGCCAAATAGGTCAGTAGACCTATGCTGATAAATAGGCCACTAGGCCTTCACAAATAAATACGCAAGTAGGCCAATATATTTAAATTGGTCAATAGTGTTGAGACCTCATAAGTCTGGAATACATTCAATGTGTAAATTCTCTAAGTTTTGATGCTTATACAGAACGACTCTTTGGCATTAATGGCGTCCCAGAAGACTTTCTGAAGCTATGTCTAACGGATCAAATTGATTGAAGCCTTTAAATAGTGTAAACCGTGAAGATGAAGTTAAGAGCTTTACACACATATTCTACGAAGCATTTACTTTGCTCATTTATTTCTTCATTCTTTCATTGAATAACTCTTCAATCATTTGACATAAATTTCACAGTATTTCATTCCTTCATTTATTCCACTCTCTGAGTGTTATCTGAAAGACTTGCAAAGTTGTATTAAATACTCAAAACTGTTTACTCTTTACTGTGTTGAGCCTGAAGAGGCTAGGTGAGAAAAGAATACTTGTTTGAGTGTTGAGCATGGAGAGGATAGGTGTGAAAAGAATACTCGTACTGTAATCTGATCAGTTATAGTGGAAACTTGGTGCTGCCAAGAACTGGACGTAGCCCTATGGATTTTGGGGTGAACCAGTATAAAACTCTTGAGTGATATTCTTCTACCCTAATCTCTTTAATTTATATAAGAGTTTATCTGTTTAAGCTTTTAACTTGGGGAGTTAATATTGTGAATATCAAATCCTGTTTTAACATTCTTTGTATGCACGTGTGTTTTGTTCTGAAATTAGACGAGTCACCCGTCTAACTTTCATTAGCTTTATTTTTGCTTGTTGTGCCTGCGAAAATAATTTTCAAAATTTCCTAAAAAGTTAGTAAACACAATTCAACCCCCGTTCTTGTGTTAACTTTGGTTATTTCAAATAGGTCTTTACTTTTAAATATTATAATTGATATAAATAATATATTATAGTATTATAATATATTATATTATACATATATATCTATGTGTGTTTATTTGTTAAATAGGCCGGCATGATAATCCTAATAGGGTTTTTTTAAAGGCTTTGGCCTGGTCTCTTTAGCAATATAGGCTTTTTAAAAAGCCTTGTGTAATAGCCTGATTTTTAATGACGCTGTTTAACTTTTAATCTGAGAGTTAGAAAGTGGTTTTTAATAAAATAAAATCTTATTCATAGTCTCTCTTATGGTAGAAGGTTACGGTGAAAATTTGGGTTGAAAATTCAGACGGAGACCGGTCTGTGTTTTTTAATTGACAGTATAATTTTATACCGGCAGAAAACCCTAATTTGACCTGAAACTGAAATTTGTAGATTCTTTATATTTTGTCCGTGAGGAATTCTATTTTCCAAATTTCTGATCAGAAATAAAATATTATGTTTATTCGGACGAATTTTGGTGAAAGTTCGAACGGAAAACGGTCGGTGTTTTCACTAACAGTAAGATTTTAATGATCAGAAAACCTAATTTTGACTCGTGAACGAAATGGGTTATGTTTAAATCATATTTCCAATCAGTTTGGTTGTTTTGAAAATTTTCAACCAAATACGAAATAGTATGCTTTTATACGGGCGTAAAACCCTAATCGGGAAACCGATGGAGTCAAGAATGGAGGTGCAGAGACCAAACCGGACATCGGAGGAGCTGAGTCGTGGGGTGAGTGACCACCTTGACTCACCAAAGCATTTATGAAGCATTAAATGTAAATTTAGGCGAAATGACAAAATGGCCTTAATCTTAACCTAACCTATGTTTTGTTAATTTCTAACCATGGTTAAGTAACCATGGCTCATTCTTGTGGCCAAGAATCAGCCACACCCTTCCTGAAATGTGAGCCACATGTTTATTAACCATAGTTAGTAAAGTAACCCTAGTTAAGTTAATTATTAACCATAGTTAACTATTATATTATTTAATATTCACAAAACCCATTAATTCAATTCCTAAAAACCAAACAAAACCTAAGATCTACCCTATAAATACCCCAAGGATGCAGCCCCCTCCCCATCTTCACTTTTCATCTCTTTCATTTCTTGTCTTCACAAAAAAACACACAAAACTCCATTTTCTTCTTCAAGAGCTTCAAGTGCTTCCATTGAAGAACTTACCAAGATCATCATCATTTCTTCATTTCCTTCACACACTTCAGGTAACATGATCATCCATGATCATCTCCTCTCTTCTTGAATTCATTTTCTTCCTATTTCATGAGTTTTCCATTTCTAGATTTAGAACTTTAAATAATTCTAGAAAATTGTAGAAGAGTCATAAAAATGTGAAACCAATTTCTATGATCTAGTTATGATCCCTACTTTCATTATCCAAGAGCATGTAATCAAAAACATTTTCCTTCCCTATGTTCTATAGATGGCTGCAACCCTCTAAAAAATGAGCTTGATGATTTTGTTCAAATTTTAAAGTCTAATACTTGATTAAAGCTCATTAGTACTTGTATGATGTAAATCCAGGAGCTTGAGTCCAATTAAATTTTCTAGCCTAACTTTTTCATGAAGGCCGAAACCCTAGGGAAAGAGAAATGGATGATTTTTGTTCAATCTTGAACTTATGGCAATTTATCTTGTATACTTAATAGTCTAGGATCATTTATCTAAGAGATTAAGTTGATTTGAGAATCCTAGCCAATTTCACCATACATGGTCGAAACCCTAACCTATTTGGTTAGAGGATTTTGTTTCATATTTTTGAATTATAGCAATTTATCTATGTTAGCTAATACCTTTGGAACTAGCATCCAAAAGATTAGAATGAGAAAATGATCATAGCCCTAATTTGAACTGAATGGCCGAACCTAGCTATTCTAGGATTAAGGGTGATTTTGTTAATTAATTATAGTTATGTTGTTTGGTTGAAGGAGAAACTGTTAAACTGTGGTGTGATAACGAGGAACGTCAGATTCAGGATTCCGGTGATAACTCAGATGGGGGAAAGGATCACTCTGTTGTCGGAAATCGATAAGTAGTATATTATATAATAATTATGTAAGGTGACCTAAACCCTACTAGTAGTCGAGTAATCGAGAAGACCAAAATCGCATTGGAAACCTTTTCTGTGAAACCAATGGTGATTCGGGGATTGTAGGTTTATCGACATTAGGTTGATTTTAAAGTATTTGGTGATGTCTGATTTTATGTTGTTGAATTTACTGTGATACGCTGGTTGAGGTATCCCACTGCATGTGACGTATTATTTTTGATGTTTGAATATTCTGTTGATTAATGTGTTATGCATGATCTGCCTGGTTTAGTACTATGCTTAGTTGATTTTAAGTAAGGATGTATGTTGTTCGGGAGATATTTGTTTGGGTGAGAGAATGTATTGAATGTGTCTTAGAGGTGGCTAGCTTAATTAAATTATTTAATGGATTAGGTGTGACCCAGAATGCGAGTTGAGGCTATGATGGGAGCTTGTGGCACTAGGTTGTTATTGATGCGAGATAGTGAGATTCATATAGAGGCTTTGATGCATATACTTTTTCAGTCCATGACGCGTTGATCTGATTTACCCTATCAAAAGATAGAAGTGCACTATATCGAGTTCTAACCTATCAAAAGATAGAAGAGCACTAAATCGAACCTTATCTTATCAAAAGATAGAAGAACATTATACCGGATCCTATCTTATCGAAAGATAGAAGTGCATTATGCCGAGTCTTATCCTATCAAAAGATAGAAGTGTACTATACTGAGTTCTTTGCATCAGACTGCCATGGACTATTAACGAATGTGAAAGGAATAGAGACAATTATGTTAGCATAAGGGTTTATATTGCATGTGTTGAGGGTAGAGGACAATATCATAATTTGAGGATGATTTGTTAGTTATGTATGTTGCTTGTCTCTGACATTTATTGTATAATATACTATGACTCTTTTTCGTTTTTTGATGATAGCACTGTTTTTTATCCCCTATATTTTTCTGTATGTGGTACTTTATTTTATGGGAAAAGAGTATATAGACCCCCTAAATTATAGCTCGTTTGCAAATAGCCACCCTCAACTTTTGGTTCTTCCTAATTAACCCTTAAACTGTACAAATTAGTGAAATTGGTCATTCTGTTAACCCTCTTAAATTACTAATAGTGATCTAATCTCAGCTATCCATTTTTCCTAAATCTCAATCATTCATTAATTTTTTTATTTTGTTTTAAATTTTTAAGTTAAAAAAATCAGAAAAAGATCTATCTTTTTTACGTGGGTTTACGTCTTCTCATCTTTCACCTCTTCCACAAAATTTCTGGTTCGTGCCTTCACTCTGCTTCCTCCGCCTCTTTGTTCTTCTTCTTCTTTAATTTCCACAAACCGTTCATGCCTCCAATAACAATTGTGAAGACTCAGGCATCACTTGGAGGAATTGTCAACACATAACAACAAATGACAATTATAGCAAAGTACTAAGTGAATGTCCAAAAATTGTAATGAACGCCCAAGTGGAATGCGTGGGGTGTGTACGCCCAGGTGTATACCAATTGAATGTCCAAAAATTGTAAACTAATTAAATGTGCTTTGTTGAATGCCTCTGATTTTATTATAAATCTCGTTATTTTGTCATGAATCTGGTATAGCAAATGACAGTGTAAGATTGGGTAACACAAATCAATTCTAATTGGAATGCAAATAAAATTTGGAAATTGCCTTCTCAACACCCAGCTTCGAAGCAGCAGAGTTAGGGCACAAAGTTGAACAGGGGAGAACGAAATGGAGAAGAAGAAGTAGTACGAAAAAGAAGAAGCAGAAGCGACGAGGGAAATTAAGAGAGGAGAAAAGGGGAGAAGAAAAACCAGAGAAGAAGGAGAAGTTAGCCAATACCATCGAAGAAGAGGGGAGAAGCGCAGAAAGAGACAGCTTCTATCATCTTTTTTTTTTAATTATAAATTCAAAAAATAAAAATAAAAACCAACGGCTGAGATTTATGAAAAATGGACGGCTGGATTAGATCACCGTTTGTGATTTAACAGAAGGTTAACAAAAGGATCAATTTCACTATTTTGTACAGTTTAAGGGTTAATTAGGAAGAATTAAAAGTTGAGGTGCCTATTTGCAAATGAGCTATAGTTTAAGGGGCCTGTATGCTCTTTTCCCTTATTTTATTATGGGATCGCATGTGAAGACCTGGTGAACGAACTTGATGTGGAAGAGTTTGATAGAACTCCTTATGAACCGGAAGTTGGAGGTCGAGCTGTGATCCATGGAGATAGAGTATAGATAGTATGGCCATTGTGTCTTTTGGAAGTATTTTATGTGTTTCCGCTATGTATAACTTTCTTTTAAGTATATGCCTGTGAGGGATCCTACTGAGAGGATACCCTCAACAATGTTTTGTATTAAGTGTATAAGACATATGTGTGTATGTATGATATATTTATGTTATGATGTGTTAAGCTATAAGAAGTTGTATGTTTAATTAACTTAAGTTTTAATTTTTACGTATTTTAAAGTTAAGCACGCGATTAATAAATTAATTAAGAAGGCTTTAGTCTAATAAAACAACGGGGCACAACGGGGTGTCTTACCTTGACCTAACCTGACCTTTTTACTAAACATGCTAGGTCGAGCTAGGCCTTAAATAGGCTATGTCATAGGCCCCCGACGAGCGGTCTGGCCTATTCCCACCCTTAGTCATGGTTCACTTCCACTACAATCCATCGTTTTTAAGTTCAATTGAATCAACTAATTTAATTGATTTTATTTTTCATTTCTAAAATCAAGCAATCATAGAGATGACAAAAGAAGCTACCTGACTTGACTGACTGACTCGATCTAATTTGGGCCACAAGCTTTACTTGACCAGGCCAAAAAATTCAATTTTATTCGGGCCATAAAATGGTAGCCCTAACTTGATCCTACAAGAGCAATGAGTTTGTTTCACAACTTGAGCTAGTCCCAATCCTATAGAGCCACATGCTCCGTCTTGTGGGGCCAAGAAACCCCAATTTTATTTGGGTGAAAATTTTTATATTTGAATCACTAATTTTTGACAGGTATAAACAAGGTCCGCCTATTTTGTCATCCAAGATTGCGTTTATTTCATAAAATGTTTTATTGTCAGATAAATTATATTCCTGTGAATCCCTTTTTCGGGAATATTTTTTCCCCATCTTTACATATGTTAATAGAGTTTTTAACCATCATTCACTAAATTTATCTTTGGACATCTTTTATGTCTATAAATAATTTTTTAAAAATTTATACCAAACATAAAAACTTTTATTCTCATACTCACATCACCTACTAACAAAGAAGCAAAAAAAGTTTTTGGTGAAACGTTGGAGGGCATTGTCGTCCAACCAGGGGTATTTATTTACTTTCATTTCAAATTTCAAAAGGTCCGGGTAGAGTCGACCAAGGAAGGGATAGCGGTGGAATTTGAGAGAAAGATTTTTGAAAAAAATGAAAAGTGATTCAATTCAATTGAATTGGATTGAGAAATTGATTGATGCATTCAAGATACATTCCAAGAGTGTAAAGCCAAAACAGAAATGGAAAAACATCTCTCACTCTCTCACCGCCAATACGTACACAGACACCAACCCTAAAATAACGCTCAAGTTTGAAAAGCCACATTCAGATTCAGACACTGCCTTTCTCTTTCTTCTCATTCTCATCTCTCAGCACTCCCTAGTTCCTACACTACACACCTTCAAGATCTTCATTCTTCCACATACAAAGGTGCGTTTTTTTTCCCGTTGAATTCGAACTTTTTAGTTCTGTACTGCTTGATTTCTTTATAAGTGAAAGTGTGAAACAATATTTTTTGTTTTTTTTCCCTCGAGAAAATGAAATTATGAACGCACTTTCTTTTTTGTTGTTCAACTATTTTGAAAGAAAAAACTCATCTTGTTCCATCCCTTTTTGTGAATGCTTCTAAAGATTCTGTTTTTCGTTTAATTTCTTAAAATTCAAGCCAGTGGCTTTAAGGTTCTAGAATTTTAAACAGACCCATTTGCAAGATTAGTCATTTCTTCGTTTCTTGTTTAGAAAAGTTATGAACTTTGACTCCAAATGGTTGAATAAGTAAATGGGGGATGACTTTCTGGACTAGAATACCCAAAATGAGATCTTTTTATGTAATACACTTAATATATTTGAAATGGCACTTCACTAAATCTCACTTTGTTGCTGTTAATGTTGTTACATATGATTGTTGTTTTCGTTTTAGGTCAACAATGGGAAGAAGTCTTAGTCCCGTGCTCCGGCGTGAGCTGGAAAATCTTGACAAAGATAAAGATAGTCGCAAATCTGCAATGAGAGCATTGAAGTCATATGTGAAAGATTTGGACTATAAGACAATTCCCTTATTTCTTGCACAAGTTTCTGAGACCAAGGAAACGGGTTCTTTGTCTGGAGAATTCACGATTTCGCTCTATGAAGTTCTTGCCCGGGTTCATGGCACCAGGATTGTTCCCATGATAAACAGTATCATGCAGTCCATAGTTCAGACCTTAGCATCAAGTGCAGGGTCTTTCCCTCTTCAGCAGGCTTGCTCAAAGGTGGTTCCGGCTATTGCAAGATATGGAATTGACCCCACAACCCCAGAAGATAAGAAGAGGAATGTAATTCATTCACTTTGTAAGCCTCTTTCTGATTCCCTCTCGAGTTCTCAAGAGTGCTTGTCTTCTGGAGCAGCCCTTTGCTTGAACGCTCTTGTGGATTCAGATAACTGGCGATTTGCTTCAGATGAAATGGTCAACAAGGTTTGCCAGAATGTAGCTGTGGCTTTAGAAGGAAAGTCCACTCAGACCAATTCACACATGGGTCTGGTAATGGCGCTAGCAAAGCGCAATCCTTTGATTGTTGAAGCCTATGCAAGATTGCTCATACAATCCGGATTGCGAATGCTCAATGCTGGTGCTGAGCTTCTGGAGGGGAATTCTCAGAAGCGGTTGAAAGCTATTCAAATGGTAAACTTCTTGATGAAATGTTTAGACCCCAGGAGCATTTTCTCAGAAGTTGAACAGATAATTGAGGAGATGGAGAAGTGTCAGTCTGATAAAATGGCATATGTCACAGGTGCTGCATTTGAAGCTTTGCAATCTGCTAAGAGAATTGCAATTGACAAAAAATCAAGATGTGTAAAGAGTCCTGCTTCAGTGACCGGGTCCAACTTTAGTAGGAGATACGACATGGAAGGAGAAAGTTTTTCTAGTGATGGAGACAATTCTCCTGCATCTATTTCACCAGAATCGCGAACCCTGGACTTTTTCCCTGGATACGAATCTGTTGTCGAGTCTCCCATTTCAACAAATCAGCCTAGGTTTAACTCAAACTATGAGCGAAGGAGTGTGAATAGGAAGCTATGGAGTCATGAAAATGGAGGGGTTGATGTATCTCTCAAGGATGGTTTATTCTCAGAGTCAGGGCAGGGGCACTCTTTGATTCATGAGCTTTCTAATGGAGAGGAATGTTTGACAGAGGAATTTGCTGGTTTCATGCACAGAAATCCTTGTCATAGAGTATCCAGAAGTACCACCACAAGTCCCCTGGTAAGTGTCTCATATTCTGTTGAAATTCTGGAAAGGAAGTTGCCTGCTATGGTATCAGGTCACATGTTTACTCCCTCACAATTTAAAATTTACAAATAACCTGTATGTCTTAGCCATTTTTAAATCCATTCTGGCCCCTGTCCCTCCTCTGTTAAGTGTTAACATGAAATGGTTGCATGTTGCATTCTCTTTTCCTTATGAGTAAAAAGATGACATGACCTTGCATACCCAATTCCCAATAGAAGTATAGAATATGAAGCTTTTTCTTCCATTTTCAAATACCCTTTGCTTTCTGTACTGCACTTCTCTGCCATATTTGTTACTTCTATTAGTTTTCCACTAGTTAGATATTTCTAGTTTTAAATTTTTATTTTCTTTAATTTATGTTTCCTTCTAGTGAGTTGTTCACTTGTACAAACTTCCAGAGTTTCTGTTTTATTATTAATCCAAATTGTTGTTCTTTTACTCGTCAACACCTTTACATATCCTTGTCAGCACAGGTATTTTGAAGAAGTAAGCTTGATAGAAAAAAAAAATATGAGATAATGAAGATTATTTTCTAGCCATGAATTCTTGAAATAATCATACCAATAATGGTATTTAAAAAAGAAGAAGAAAAGAAACCATAAAGAATGTACATTTTTGAATTTTGATCATGATATACTATTTCATTTACTGAAATAAATTATTCATACCCTAGATTTAATTTGTGTAACATTTTCAGTGTATCATTGATTAAAGTGAAAGTGCTTTGGGCATATGCTCCTTGAGTGCAACATTACTTGGCATAAGCTTTCCATTTGCATATATCAGTTCAAGCTTTATGCAAATTTATTTTTAGTGGACTATTGAAGCTGCCAATTTTAGGGTAGTACATCAAGTGAAACTTTGTGCTTTTTGATGTTAATTGAAACTTCAATGATTTCCTAAGCTCTCTGTGTTTGTGATTAAAATCACAAGTTCTTGCTTTGTTCTAAAGAGTTAACGTTTGTCTCTTCTGTCTTGTACTCAGAGATCACGCACACTGGTTAATGTTGACGGCATTAAAATTTTTAAGACCCCTAGAAAGCTCATTCACTCTCTTCAAGAGCTAAATGATACGACTTCAGATTGCTCTGAGAGACAAAATAGAAGGATCAGGAGCCTATCATCAGGCAACATAGAATGGAGCCCGACATCTAATTCTGAATATGACCAGAATGGTTTTGCAGATCATGAAAACTATGATGATTGCGAAGAGAATGAAAGCTTATATGCTGATGAGCAGTTTCAAGGTGGATCAGAGTCAGTCTCATCAACTGATGACCTTCCTGGTGATGCTGATAAGCAGATGCCTCCCGAGGTGGTTCCTGAAGATGGAAATGATACTCAAACATTTCTGATAAGTCAGCTTCGAAAGACTAAATATAAATTGGTTTGTGGCCTTTCTTTTGTGCTTCTTGCAGTGGCTACTCCCTTACTTTGGATCAACAGTCAGGAAGAAGGCCATTATCTTGTCCCAACATAATGTGCTCATTCTAGTGTACAACCTGAGAGTTAAGAGCATTCTAGGTATGGTTATGTGAAAGTGTAGTTAACTCCAACTAAATGTTGGGAAGTTCAATTTAGAAGTAACAGATCAGGAAAATTCAGCATGTTCATTGTGCTTTTAGTTTTCCTGTAAAGAGTCTGTTAAGAACTTTTAGTTTTCTTGTAAAGTGTCTGTTAAGTACTTTTAGTTTTCTAGTGGATGGAAACATGAATGTCAAATTTGGAGTTGGATGGATCATTTCATTCTGTTCCGTCAAATTTAAGATAGATGATATGGAGACTAGATGTTATTATATTTATCTTGAGTTGTGTAAGATTATTGTTAAATTTTGCTTCTTTGTTATTTGTTATTGTATTGTATTGGTTGGCTAAGTATATTAATAACTATTTTTAGTGGATTAGGTTTTACTAATCATATGTGAAGGCATTGTAGGAAATAAAAGTGAAAGTAATCATGAAAAAATGTCTTAAGATTAAGAATATGCACTATCTGGTGGTAGATTCCATCTCCAATCCACCTATTCTAGAAAGGAACACTTTTATCACTAGAAATGGTACAATGCTAATTGTTTTGGAAGTTGTCCTCTCCTTTATTCATCATGTTTTGTTCTTTCCCCTTATTCCACTCACTAAAAATAAAAGTTCAGGACAAGCCTCAATTTTACACGGCATATTTTTCTATATGTTGTCTGATTAATTTGTTCAAGACAATATAGCAAAGACAAGTTAAAGCATCACGTTATAGATTTGGGTTGTGTAAACACTGCCCACCTCTCCACACATCCCCAGGACTTAGTTCTATTTGTTTGAGGATGGCAGCTTGGCCAACACATATGTAAGCATACTTGCTATAACTTTCAAAGCTTGAGCCAGGACTGAAGAGGTACATTTCATCAAATCCATTCCTTCCAACTGATACAGAGTTTCTTCTGCCCTGATACAAAGGAGGATTTATTGGATGAGATCGTGGGAAGAATTATAAAGAAAACAAATTATAGTCTACCAATATGTCCTATAAATTAGATGTCTAAAGTCTTTAGAAAACTTTTACATTTAATGACATATAGTAACTCCTACCAAATTTTAGCAAAAAAAAAATTATTAAAGAAACTGAGGTATGAGTATGATTGAAATCCTGAAGTTCTGTAATGGAATTGATGCAGAAGCAATTTTGAAGTTGAACATGTTAGAGTGGGTTGAGATTTTTCTCACTGCAAAAGCGAGAAAAACACGTCTTGAGGCACCTTTTTAAAAAAAAAAAAAAAGCTGTGTGAGTGGAGCTTTTGTAACATTCTATGATTTGAGAGTGATGGTTACATACCCTGTCAATCACTGTAAAACTTCGAGGCGCATTTGTGTATACAAGACTTATTTTATCTCGTAAATTCTTGTAGCCGTCCATTTCTTCACAATCCATTTCTTCATTACCTTTTTGGCTTCCTTCTGCTTCATTATTCTTCTCATTTTTGGTAACCCAGAGAGGAAAAAGTTGCTTAAGTGCTGATGAATTCCATAATTTTCCGAAACCTTCTTCCTGGTCTGAATCCGGAGGACTCATAGTAAATTCTGATTCAAAAGGGGGCCTGCTATAGTAATTTGATCTTTCCAATCCTATTGCATAAGTTGCATCGGGTGTGCTTACTGTCAGATGATTCAGGATGGACCCTGTCATCTGAAGGGGCAATGACTTTGAGTTTGAGACTTCAAGCTCAGAGTTTAAGGCATCTTTTTCCAAAGTCACAGTGTATTTTAATCCAATTTTGTCCTCTGATGACCTGTTTATCAATTCTACCTGCATGAGATATGTTCATGTTTTCGAAGTTAATAAGTAGCATAAAAAAAGAGAAGTAGAGAACATCAATCCAATGATATGCATAATAAATAAGTACCTGCAGGTATGTACATACTTACCAAAACAAAATGCATATTTGAAGATAGATGTTAAAAACTGAAATTCTAAGAGAAAATGAAGTATCTATTGGCATTGCAAATGAAGCCCAAGAAGAAACAAGCACTAGCAGCAGTGACAACAACTAACCCTTCCCCCATGATGGTCCACAGTAAATCATGTCTATTGGGAAATCATTGACCTCTAATTTTTCTTAGTCTCCCTCAGTCTCTAGCGATTGAGTTACCTTCCATCTCATCCACTCTCCTTACTTTACAAGTTTTTTCCCCACACATGCCCAAACCACTTAAGACGAGATTTCATCATCTTTACTATAATAGGTGTTACTTCAACTTTTTCTCTAATCCATTAATTCCTAATTTTATCTTGTCTAGTATGTTCACTTCATTATGTAATACAGCCTACTTCATTACACACAGGAAAACAGACCTGAATGGATTCCTCAGCATTGCCTTTAATATTATGCATAACCCAACTAGTTGGAGACCATGAAACTTGACCATCATCAGTTTGAAAATTGAAGTTTAAGGACACCCCTCCTTGAATGATGGCATCACCATATTCTCCCTCTGACACTGAAGTATGCAGCAACTCCACCTTGCCCCCATGCCACATGGAGGCCTTGTAGGATGTGATCAATCCACTTGGCAGCATAATGGTAGCAATGCTTCCATTTTTCAATTCCATCTTTGCAATACAGCTGTCACCAACTCCTTCAAAGGTGACTCCATGTCCACTGAATTCTTCTTCCAAGAAGTCAAAGTTTATGGGTTGGTATGGGACTGAAGCCACTGCTGGGAGTGGAAACTCTCTCTTGCAGTGGTTGTGTCGAATATAGCTAGCAGAAGGTAAAAAAGTGTGAGAAGAAGGTATGTTTCTAGCGGAAAATGCTGTTGATGTGGGAATGAAACGACTGGTGCAAGAAAGTGAACTTAAAGCCATGGTTATGCTTCATACCAAATGAGGTCCTACTCTAGACATTCTGGAGAAAGCAAATTTTTTTCATCTTGTTGGCTTGGCTAGAAATTGGCCTATAAGTAGATAAGGTGATATGGATTATCGCTTTTGTTATTGCACATTAACATCTCAGATATTTCAAGATATTTATTTTAGCCTTTGCCCTTTTCTTATTTCAAAAATGAAAAATGATAATTTGACACAAAATCTCGACATCATAAGACGACAACATACGGTTCTGTATTGTACGATACTGTAGCAGAGTTTTTTTTTTTTTTTTTAAAAACAAAAATATTTATTTATTTAAAAAATATTTTGTTCTTTTTTTAAAATATTTAGTTTTTTCTCGAAATAAAATTTTTGGTTAAGTATGTACAAATATCTGGTTAATCAGGTACAAATATCTGGTTAATTCAGTTCATTATCTGGTTAATGAGTTTTTTGGTTAAGTATGTGTAAATATCTGGTTAATTTCAGTTCATTATCTGGTTAATGAGTTTTTTTGAGAAATAAAATTTTTGGTTAAGTATGTGCAAATTAATGGGGTTTTTTTAGAAATAAAATTTTTGGTTAAATATGTGCAAATATCTGGTTAATCAGGTACAAATATCTGATTAATTCAGTTCATTATCTGGTTAATGGGTTTTTTGGTTAAGTATGTGCAAATATCTGGTTAATTTTAGTTCATTATCTGGTTGATGAGTTTTTTTTGAAATATGGTTAATTAAGTTCATTATCCGGTTAATGGGTTTTTTTTGAGAAATAAAATTTTTATTTTTTAAAAAAGTCAAAATTTGTTAAAAAAGAAAAAGAAAAAAAAAAGAAGCTACAGTAGCGCTACAGTAGCGTAGGTGTCGCCATATGTTGTCGAAATGTTGTGTTTAATTATCACAGCTCTTCAAATATAGACCGGGTTTAACTCTGAAATTGTCCACGAGGTTTCTTTCTTTGCAAACAATGAGTTTTAAGTTACAATCTTGCTAACGAGTATCCTAAAGACATTGGTTGAGAAACCTACAAAAGAAAAGTTTGTATTGAGAAACTAAGTGTAATAATTTTCAAAATGCTACATACACCATTTTCTCATACAAATTTTCCCTTATTGATTTCTTAAACAATGTCCTAAGGACACTCGTAGGGGTTGGGTGGGGGAGGAAAGAAAAAAATAGAGAAGAAGGGTAAAAAGTAAAATCTGTTTTTGCAAATAAGGACTTATTTGGGTCTTTCATGGTGGGAGATATGTAAGGTCTCCAACCTTAGAAGTAGCCTTATAGCTATATGTAAAGTCATATATAGGATTATTTATAATTAATTCAGTTCATTATTTGGTTAATGGGGTTTTTTGTTAAGTATGTGCAAATATCTGGTTAATCACGTACAAATATCTGGTTAATTTCAGTTCATTATCTGGTTAATGAGTTTTTTTGAGAAATAAATTTTTTAGATAAGTATGTGCAAATTAATGAGTTTTTTTGAGAAATAAAATTTTTGGTTAAGTATGTGCAAATATCTGGTTAATGGGTTTTTTGGTTATGTATGTGCAAATATTTGGTTAATCAGGTATAAATATCTGGTTAATTCAGTTCATTATCTGGTTAATGGGTTTTTTTGAGAAATAAATTTTTTATTTTTTTTTAAAAAGTCAAAATTTGTAAAAAAAAAAAGAAAAGAAAAGAAGAAGAAGCTACAGTAGCGTAGGTGTCACCGTATGTTGTCGAAATGCTGTGTTCAATTATCACAGCTCTTCAAATACAGACCGAGTTTAACTCTGAAATTGTCCACGAGGTTTCTTTCTTTGCAAACAACGAGTTTTAAGTTACGATCTTGCTAACGAGTGTCCTAAAGACATTGATTGAGAAACCTACAAAGGAAAAGTTTGTATTGAGAAACTAAGTGTAATAATTTTCAAAATGCTACATACACCATTTTCTCATACAAATTTTCCCTTATTGATTTCTTAAACAATATCCTAAGGATACTTGTGGGGGTTGGGCGAGGGTGGAAAGAAAAAAATAGAATAAAAAAAAATAGAGATGAAGGGTAAAAAGTAAAATCTGTTTTTGCAAATAAGGACTTATTTGGGTCTTTCATGGTGGGAGGTATGTCAAGGTCTCTCACCTTAGAAACAGCCTCATAGCTATATGTAAAGTCATATATAGGATTATTTATAATTAGTTGACGGTATAAAGTTATTATATTAACAATATATTAAAATTAAACTTTTATTAAAATGTATATAGACTTTTTAATTTTTTTAATTAGATTATATCACATAATACTCCCTTTTGATTTGTTTTTGTTTTTGTTTTTGTTTTAATTCTACACTTATTTTTCTTAGTTTTTTATGTGTGTCTTGCTAACACGGGTAAGAATAAGATAGGCCAGGGTACACCCTAACTTAAACAGGCCTGATAAGTGTTATAATTTTAAGGCTTGAGCTTAACTTATTAGCTTGGTATAGGTCGATTTTTAATGTCTGACCTGACCTTTTTCTAAACTTGGTCTGACTTGAAAGCTTATTTAAAGGCCTAATTTTCAAAAGTACCTTTAAATAAGTCTCCACATATAAATAGATCATATGTTTTACTTGTAATAAACTTGTAAGTATCTAATGATAAAGAAGTCGGTATACATATACTTATAAATAAGACACTAAACCTTCAAAAATAAATAAGCAAGTATGTTTCTACATTTAAGTAGGTTAATTAATACACTTTTACTTTTATAAATATTATTATAATTATTGCATTTTTTTTTTTGATAGAAAATTATTACATTATATATATATATATATATATATATATATATATATATATATATATATATATATATATACATATGCCAACCTATTGGTCAGTAAGTTTTTTTTTTTTTTTTTTAAACCTAAGTCTCGTCTCTTTAACTATATATGTATTTTAAAAGGCTTTGAATAGGTTGGGCCTTAATAGGCTAAACTATAAGCCCGTGAGGAGGTATTCCCATCTCTTCCTTGATAGACAATGAGCCATAGCCGCCGGTGCAGTATGTGAAAAACAAAGAGTGAAGAAATAGTGAAGATCATATGTTTCGGTAACACACACAGTTCTTGGTTACGATATTTTCTTTTTCCTATTGTCTGTGTCATCCAAGAAATTAGCCACATGGAGAAGAATATTAAGAAGGGTTGTAATATCTCCCTCTTGGATTTGCCTGAATGGACCTTGGATTTCATTCTCCAGCGCCTTTCACCAACAGAACTGTGCAGAATGTCAGAGGTGTGTACTTCTTTGAGGGATATATGCCAAAGTGATCATTTATGGGAAAAGCAAATAAAGCACAAATGGGGTAGAGTGATTGGTGATGTTGCTTATAAGGAGTGGCAATTTCATATAGCAGCAGCAAAAGAAGGAAGCCTCTTGAACCAAGGCCCTTATCATAATGGATCACTTGGTTCTTTGACTGGCACTTGGCCTAATCTATATCTTGGTTCATACTTAAAAGATTGTAGGATCCTTAATGGTCAATGGTCAAACAAATTCATGATGGCTTTGTATTTCTCTCTGGAGAGTGGTAGGTTCTGGTTTCTTGCTCAGGTCTACAGGGTAAATGCTGGAAATATCATATTGCAGTTCTCAGTTTTTTAATTATTATTTGGAATTCATTATTAAATCCTAGATCTTTTTCTGTTTTTCCTCTTTGCAGGGGTTGAAGATTCTCAATGCCTTGGTTAACTATGACTCTAAATCTAATACATTTCACGCAAGGTATGTGCAAAAATGCCTTATCCGACATTGAACTTCTACTAGTATACTTATATATCAATTTGACCAACTCTTTCAGTTATGATATATTAGATTTTGATGGTTATACATATTGAATCTTCTTTTTTAGCGAAACAGTTATGTTTCCTAACACTTTGCTAAGAAACCTTATTTCATTTTGGATAAAACTCAAGTGAGCAAAAATGTAAAGTAATTAAAAAAAGGTGTATCCATCGTTGCTTAGTACATTGAGATCTCAACCCATTTTAGCTAAGGTGAATATAACTTCAGAGCAACTCTGATGGGAGATGCTTGCTAAGTTCTCAAATCTATGTGGTAAATAAGGAACCATTGCTTAATTTTTCCCCCATTGGAGTTAAACTAGCTGGCACAAATAAGCTACTTGCTTATTTAAGGAACCCCAAGGATGAGTTGCTTATCAATAAAAAAACAATTTTTGCACAAAATGTGGGTGAGTGGCTTAAATATTATGTAACATAGTGGGACCCTCTTAATAAAAGATAGCAAACCAAAGTGATTTGCTCATTGGAGCAAAATGTCAGTGAGTTGCTCAAATGTTATGTGGCATAGTGAGACCCTCTTAACAAGAGATAAGCCACTCACTTCCAAAGTGGGTTGTTTAAGTGTTGCCCATTGGAGATGTTCTTATTTTCTCATTTTACACTTTTGCTCAATTTTAAGGAATCTAATTGACTCATTTTTAACAAGTCCGATTGATAAAATGGTTAACTAAAAGTTTTAACTTTATTGGTTTGCTAAGATAATTTGGGTACTAGGCCTGCTTGTGAAACTAATTTGATAATTTCTTTTAGGAATCAAACTGGCAGTTGGCAATTTCTAAGGAAGAACATCGAGTGGGATATGGTGAGAGTTCCCACAGTTGAAACCCCACCATATGTTCTGCACGTTTCTGATTGCTTAGACAACTTAAAACCCGGGGATCATATTGAGATCCAATGGAAAGGAGCTGAACATATTCTTACTTATGGTATGTTTCTAATCCTTAAGGCCCTGCTTCACAAATTCAAGTTTCAAACTTTAAGTAGATGATTTAGGTTAGTCTCATGTTCATGCATCTATTGTCTATATTGGACATCATATCAACTTCCAATATTTGAAATTTAATGATTTTGCCTTACTTTTCATTAGATAAATAAATGAATAAATATTACATAAGGCTTGTGACAAGATATGCTCATATTTTTACCTTCATGTTATAACAACTATTGAAATGGATTATAGGTTGGCAGTACGCTGTTATTGGTCACTTGGACTCATGTAATGAGAATGAGAATTATTGTCAGTGTCATCACAGTGGTGAGAAATCCTTTTGCATTCCTTGATTCTTCTCGAACTATTTCAATTTCTTGTGTTTCTGTTTTGGCAGTTTCAAGCCTCAAATTTCCTGTGGTTTTGAATTTTCCTTGAAATTCAAAAGGCAGAACAAGAAATACTGTAATGGTGTCTTGGTGAAAACATCCTGAAAATCTGGATCTGGTTTTGTCACAATGTAGTAGTCACATGCAACAGACAGCTATGTGAAATTATGTTCTTTTTGGTGAATCTTTGGAGCAAATAAAAGTTTACCTTGCTCTGATTTCAGCCAGATGTTTTCCTTATATGCATTATTTTGCTCTTGTTACAGATACTTTGATCGTGTTCGTGGTGTTCAAACAATACCCTCGAGGTTCATGTATGAGACGAATAAAGTTATCTAGAAAGAACTATGGCGGACAAGGTTATAGAGAACAAGGTGATAGAGCTGGCGGATTCTATGGAGGAATTAGAAAGCTTCACAGTGAGGAGATTGAAAATTGGAAGAAGCTCTTACCACTTCAAGTTCAGGTACAACTTGAATAAAGTCACAGCTGTGCATAACTCTAGGTTCAACATTCTTTTCTTCTGAATAGGCTTAGGATATAAAAGCAGAAATAGGACTTTAATAGAAAAAAGAGTGTAAAGATAATAATGATTAAGTTTGTAAGGATTATGCTCGAAAGCCGCTTTAATTGCAGTTCGCCCCTAGCCGTCTTAATTGTAGCCACTAGCACCTCCATTGTGCTGTTTGTAAGCGTGTGTTCAGTCCCATATCACCTAGAGATATGACATAAATAGTGCTTATAAAGGCTTGACAGTCCTCACCTTAGAAGTCGATTTTGTAGGGTTAAGTTAGGCCCAAGCCAAAAATTCAAGAGATTATCACTTTTAAAATTAATGTGTAGCCTTTTAATTTCAGTTTAAAAATATTTCAAAAAAAATAATTATTAAGCAAATGATGATTAAAAACTAATTTGAAATTTACTTTTAACAACAAACGGCACCTGTACTCTACATGCCTCTGATGGCAGCACAATTCCCAGTCCCTTAGATTTTGAAGTGAATTTAAGGTAATAATAAGTACCATATATATTGTCCACACTAAAACCCAATTTTTTTTCCATCTAGGCAACTTATAAAGAGTAAGCCTAATTTATACTGTTTTATTTGGCTTCTTATTGTACTCTCTCTCCCTTTCAATCACTTATTTTCATTCAGTTAGAATTATAGATTACTTCATTACTTGGAAATTTTTTGTGGTGAAGCCACTCATGTTTTGACTGAACAGACATTGCAATTTTGCCTTATGCAGATAACTTCAATTGAACTCTGATTCAGAATATCCATATTTTTCTAGCTCGACTTGTTTTTATCTCAGGGTTGAAATGCTGTGACTTGCAAGGAGACTGATTGTCATATATCTTTTAGAAATGCAAGCAGCCCACCGAGAACAAAGAACATTGCATTGAGATTTGAGAATATATATGAGTTTAATTGCTATATACGGTCAGTGTAAAGTTTTTTACACTATCAACCAGTCATAAATTAATATATAAATAACTTTTAAGGTGGTTAGGGTAAGAGTCATTTTTTTTTAATAATTTGTCGATTTCTAGTGTATGAACCCGTGCCATGCATGGGAAATATGCTAATTTTTTAGGATTTCATAAACAAATATGTAATTATTGATTTTACATTTTTGGTTTAAAACTTTTTGTGGGGAATTGTATACCAAAAATTGTTAAAAAAATTATTTTATCTGAACCGTCGATCAAAAGTGTAATAGATATTAATTTAATATTTTTTATTAATATTATAATAAAAATAATAATTCTTAAGTGTAAATAGTAAGTACATTTTGTCTTATATCTGTTACATGTATGACACTGGTGGAATATCACAATGTTTATGCAATATTAAAAGGTAGATATAAAAAATGTTTGCATCATTTTGGAAAAATAAAGAGGAAGAATATTGTTATTTTAAAAAAGATGTTTATTTGAAAATAAAATTTAATGATAATACAAAAAAATTATGTATATAAACACCATAAAAAGATTGTGATTAATCAAAATGATGTCTCTTTATTTCACTATCTTAGAATCATACTTATCTGAATATTTAATAGTAAATATATAGGGTAAAATGCAGTTTTAGTTCCTCAGGTTTTTCACTGTGGTGAATTGGTCCCTCAACTTTTTTTTTTGGCGAATTGAGTCCTTCACCTTTTCCAATGTTGCAAAAATCATACCTCCGCCATCTTTCTGTAACACATCGATTTCTGTTGTTTTCTTTATCAATAAACATATATCTGTTTATATTTTTGTCCGAGACCTAGAAAATGATTTTGGTTGAAACAAAATCATATTTAGACTCGACTTCATGGTGAAAGCCTATGATTAAATTTTGGGTTGAAAATTCAGACGAAACTCGGTCTGCATTTTCACTGACAATAAAATTTTACTGGTCAGAAAACCTAATTTTGACCCGATAATGAAACGATAATTCTTCTTATCACTTTTTAAGTGATATGGGCCTTTTCAAAATTTTCGCTCTAAAATAAAATACTATATTTTGTTCAGGCGAAGTTTCGAATTAAATCGGTTGCGGAAAACCTAAATCAGGAGAATAACGGAGTCGGAATCGGAATTACGGAGACTGAAACGGACACCGGGCCAGGGAGGGACAAGTGTCACAGGGATGTGGAGAGCAAGGTGAGTCACCACCAATGACTCACCACTAGTCATGATTATGTTTCAAAATATCTTGGATATTTTTGGTAGTAAAAGACTAAAATGTCCCTAGATTTAGTTAGAAACCCCATTTGGTCCTTATGACTCACTCACTCTAACCCCTCACTCTCATCTTGTCACGACAGGCCCCCCCTTTTCTTGACACTTACACAAATTTTTCATCAACTACAACTAAAGAAAACCAAAGAAAAACCTAAGTTCTTAAGTGATTTCTTTGCATTTTGGATCAATCTCTTCATCTCTTCTCCATCTTCAAGAGGTAATATCTCTTCCTCTATGATCATGAGTTTTCCTATTTCTTTTCTTTCCATTGAATCATTGTCCAAAACCCATTTTCTTCAACTTTCATGTATATCTTCAACAATTTGTAGAAAAGCATAGGATGCTTGTTTTTTAGTTCTAACAATTTTATATACCTTTCTACTGCTCTAGGATCATGGATCCAAGAGTATGTAAAGTTTTGAAACCCCTGGCCATTTTTTTTTTAAGTGTTGGCCGAATCCTACCCATAAAATGGGTTAGATGATTTTGCTTCATTTTCAACTTATGACAATTTTCTCTAGCTCTACACTACTCTAAGGTCATGGATCTAAGAGTATCTAGCTTGGGCCGAAACCCAACCCATAGGAACTAGTAGGTTATTTTCAAAGTTTAACTTGTTTATGTGTTGTTTTGTGAAGGATTGTGTTGGTAATTGTGTTTGGAGTCTTGTGAAGGAAACTGAGACTTTCGAGATCATTGTCGGAAGAAAAATCCACACTTTAAGGTAAAGGGAGTTTGCCTGAGGAGCTTCGATAACTATGTGTATAAATTGTTTGGTGTGTCTGTAATTATTTGTGGTAGATTGTAGTGTTTGTTTTAAATTATTGCGTGATATTCTGTGGTGCATGATTTATCTGTGAAAGCATGCTATAAATTGTGATGTATGAATTTCTTGTTGGTTGTGAAAGCATGTGATAAATTGTGTTGTATGAAATTTCTGTTGATTGTGTTATTAGCTGGAAGCCTGACATCGGTCAGTGCTTATTGGAAATTAAGGATAAAACGTTAAAAAAGTTTAAGGAAAAACTTTATGTTCTTGAAAACTAAGGGATTTAATTTTAAGATAAAAATAATAATATTTTAATAAGTTTTAACGAAAGAATAAGTTAATAAGTGACATCGAGGAAGTAACCGTGAAAAAATTTCACATTCGCATTTTTTCTGAAAACGATGGAAAAAATGGAGATAAATATTAATTTTAAGGAAATGGATTTTAAAATTGTTTTACGATTGATAATATGAGATTTTTCGAGAACGAAGGGTTTTTGGTTGCCTTACGTCAGCATGAGGAAAAATGTTCTTTTTACGTGAGAAAAATAAATATATGGGTCAAAATGTTAGATTATTTTTAATAATCTGTATTATTAGTGGCCCATGTAACTAATAGACTAGCTTTAAATAAAAGATGGCCTAATTTGATGGTTGTTTGGTCTAATGGCAATTAAAGTTAGTCGGAGTTAATTTTGAATTCAAAATTAAATCCCTCCCCTCTTCCTTCATAAAAGAAAGTAGTTACTCACTAAATGGTAACTGAATAGAAGTGGGTATATGAAAACAAATCAGTTTTCTGAACATCTACCAAGGGAGTTTTCCTCCATTGTCTTTGCCATCAAAGACACATTCAAAGGAAGGAAGAGAGGGGAGAATACTTTTCCTACCCATGTGTCACATATTATGCAGTGATTCCTTTCAATCCAAACCATAAAAGGAACTGAAAAGTTCCTGTATGTGGGGAACAGAATGAAGGCACGCATAGAAGGAATTGGGACATACAGATTGATCTTGGATAGTGGTTGTCATTTTGATCTAGAAAATTGTCTCTATATTCCTGGATGTGCTAGGAATTTAGTTTCTGTTGGAAAGTTGGATGACTTATGTTTTAATTTTAGGATTGGACATGGTGTGTTTTCATTATATAAACATATGTACTATTATGGATCTGGTACTTTAATAGATGGTTTATATCGTTTCAATCTTGATGTTAAATTTATGGAATATCTGTTTAATGTTGAACATGTTGTTGATAGTAAGCGTAATGTGCATGATGAGAGTTCTGCTTATTTGTGGCATCAAAGGTTAGGTCACATATCCAAAGAAAGGATAATGAGGCTAGTGAAAAGTGAAATATTGCCTCATTTTGATTTTGATGACTGGGACATGTTTGGATTGCATTAAAGGAAAGCAGACCAAACACATATCAAAGAATCCCGCTACAAGAAGTAGTGAACTCCTTGAATTGATACATACTGATATTTGTGGTCCCTTTGACGTTCCATCTTGGTGCGGTGAAAAGTATTTTATCACCTTCATTGATGACTACTCACGTTATTGTTACTTATATTTGTTGCATGAAAAGTCTCAATCGGTGGACATTCTCAAGGTGTTCATTGATGAGGTAGAAAGACAGCTAGAAAGAAAAGTAAAAGTTGTGAGGTCTGATAGAGGTGGTGAATTTTATGGAAAATTTAATGAGAGTGGACAATGACCAGGTCCATTTGCAAAGTTTCTTGAAAGTCGGGGCATATGTGCACAATACACTATGCCTGGCACACCGCAACATAATGGTGTAGCTGGAAGGCGGAATCGTACTCTTTTGGATATGGTTAGGTCAATGTTAAATTATAGTACTGTACCTTTATCATTATGGATGCACGCTTTAAAGACCTCTGCGTATCTGCTTAATAGGGTTCCTAGTGAAGCAGTTCCTAAGACTCCTTATGAGCTGTGGACGGGAAGGAAACCCAGTTTAAGGCATCTTCATGTTTGGGGTTGTTCCGCAGAAGTAAAGGTGTATAATCCACATGAAAAGAAGCTTGATGCAAGAACCGTTAGTGGTTTTTTCATTGACTATCCCGAAAAGTCAAAAGGTTACAGGTTTTGTTGTCCTAATCATAGTACGAGAATAGTTGAGTCTGGAAATGCTCGGTTTATTGAGAATGGCCAATTCAGTGGGAGTGAGAAATCACGAAAGGTGGATATTATGGAGGCTTGTGGTGAATCTTCTTCACCTAAGGTTTCTTCACAGGTTGTTGTCCCTCTTGTTATATTACCGTCACATAACACAAAGAGGCAACAAAATAATATTCAAACCCCACAAGATGAACATATAGTCAATGAACCAGCTGATGATGTACAAGTCGCAAATGAACAAGTGATAGAAGAATCCCAAGAAATAGAATTAAGAAGGTCTGAAAGGCAAAGAAGGCCAGCTATTTCAAACGATTATGTTATTTTTTCACTTGAACATGAATGTGACTTAAGCATTGTTAAGGATCCAGTCTCGTTCAGGCAAGCCATGGAAAGTAACAATTCTGAAAAGTGGCTCAATGCTATCAAAGAAAAGTTGAAATCAATGGATGACAATAAGGTATGGGCTCTAGTTGAGTTGCCTGAAGGTTCAAAACGAGTCAGTTGCAAATGGGTCTTTAAGACCAAGCATGACTCAATAGGCAACATTGAAAGGTATAAAGCTAGAGTCATCGCCAAAGGTTTCACTCAAAAGGATGGCATTGACTACAAAGAGACATTCTCTCCAGTTTCAAAGAAAGACTCTTTGAGGATTGTTTTGGCTTTGGTGGCTCATTATGACTTAGAGCTTCACCAAATGGACGTAAAGACCGCTTTTCTGAATGGTGACTTAGAAGAAGAAGTTTATATGGACCAGCCTGAAGGATTTTTGACTATAGGAAAGGAAAATCTAGTGTGTAAATTAAAGAAGTCAATATATGGACTAAAGCAAGCTTCCAGACAATGGTATATTAAGTTCAATGATTCCATTACGTCGTATGGTTTTGTAGAGAACACTGTTGATCGGTGTATCTATATGAAGGTCAGTGGGAGAAAATTCATAATATTGGTCTTATATGTTGATGATATTTTGCTTACTGCCAATGATGTTGCTTTGTTACATGATGTAAAGAAGTTTCTCTCTAATAACTTTGAAATGAAAGATATGGGTGAGGCATCCTATGTGATAGGGATAAAATATTCCGTGATAGATCACAAGGATTGTTGGGATTGTCTCAAAAAGGATATATTAATAAGGTATTAGAGAGACTCAGAATGGAAAAATGCTCCGCAGGGATAGTTCCAATTCAGAAAGGGGATAAATTTAGTGAAATGCAATGTCATAAAAATGATTTGGAACAAAAGGAAATGGAATCTATTCCCTATGCATCAGTGGTTGGGAGTTTGATGTATGCTCAAACATGCACTCGGCCGGATATAAGCTTTGTTGTTTGAATGTTAGGCCGATATCAAAGTAATCCCGGGATGGATCACTGGAAAGCTGCAAAGAAGGTTCTTAGGTACTTACAAGGCGCCAAAGATTGCATGCTCACGTATAGAAGGTCAGATCACCTTGAAGTGGTTGGCTACTCGGATTCTGACTATGCTGGATGTGTGGACTCAAGAAAATCCACATTTGGTTATATTTTTCTTATGGCTGGAGGAGCAGTATCATGGAAGAGTGGAAAACAATCTGTGATAGCTACTTCTATCATGGAGGCAGAATGTGTGGCATGCTTTGAGGCCATGGTTCAAGCATTATGGCTACAGAGCTTTACCTCGGGGCTTGGTATTGTTGACAGTATAGCTAGGCCGCTAAGGTTTTATTGTGATAATTCCGCAGTTGTCTTCTTCTCTAAGAATGACAGGTATTCGATGGGTACAAAACACATGGATTTGAAGTACTTGTCGGTTAAAGAAGAAGTGCGGAAACAGAAAGTGTCAATTGAGCATATTGGTAAAGGTGGAGTTTGTTAATCACCAAAGTGGTCAAATTCATAAAGTTTATGATTCCAAATTATATAATTGTATTGTGTTTGTGATGCTATATGGATAACATGTTTGGGTTTGTTGACATTCATTGTTATAAGGCATATATAGATCATTGCTTATAATTAATGATATTAAGGTTTTATGACATACTTGTTAAGTGCTTGTTTATCCAAAGATGACATGCATGTTAAGAATAGTATGGTTGATTACCCATTAAAGTATGTTTGTTTGGCATCATTATTGATATATGAATGCATTTAAGTATTACCCAAAGGTGAACTTAGATACATGATTAAATTTGACATTAGTTTGAATCCTTTAAGTTATACTCAAAGCATTAATGTGTGAGCTTGTTTGAATGATTGCAGCTTCATTTAATATGTTTGGTTTAGGCAATGGACTTGTTAAGTTCAATGAGCTGAACTATGCTGATTGGTCCGAACAAATCAACTTTCAACTTGGTGTTATGGACCTGGACTTGGCATTAGTGATGGATGAGATGCCCGCAGCCATTACGGAGTCTAGTACGGAAGCTGACAAGTCTCTTTATGAGGCTTGGGAGCAGTCTAATAGGCTGAGTTTGAGCTTAATGAAGATGTCAATGGCTGAAAATGTTAAGCCATCCATGCCCAAGACCGACAATGTAAGGGAATTTATGAAATTGATTAAGGAGTACTCACAATCGGATATTAGCGATAAATCCATTGTGGGAAACTTGATGACTGAATTGACCACCAAGAAATTTGACTGGTCTCAGCCCATTTATGATTATGTGACAAGTATGGCAAATCTAGCAGCAAAGTTAAAGTCGATGGGAATGGAGGTGAATGAGACTTTCCTGGTTCAATTCATTATCAACTCACTTCCTATTGAGTTTGGCCAGTTTCAGGTGAATTATAACACCATTAAGGAAAAATGGAATTTTTAAGAAATCAAGGCCATGTTAGTTCAAGAGGAAGGGAGGTTGAAGAAGATAAAGGACCATTCCATTCTCTTATCGACTGATGATGGAGCTACTACCAGCAAGGCAATACCAAGTAACAAGGATAAGAAAACGGGCAATGTCCCAATAAGAGAAGGCGGAGTCTGAAAAGAAAAGAAGTGCTATTTCTGTAAGAAGAATGACCATTACAAGAAGGATTGCCCGAAAAGAAAGAGTTGGTTCGAAAAGAAAGGTAGACATTATGTTTCCATAAGTTTTGAATCAAATCTTATTGAAGGTCCTTATAACACTTAGTGGTTAGATTCTGGTGCAACTACTCATGTATCACATATTATGTAGGGATTCCTTTCAATCCAAACCATAAAAGGAACTGAAAAGTTCCTGTATATGGGGAACATAATGAAGGCACGCATAGAAGGAATCGGGACGTACAGATTGATCTTGGATAGTGGTTGTCATTTAGATCTAGAAAGTTGTCTCTATGTTCCAGGGTGTGCTAGGAATTTAGTTTCTGTTGGAAAGTTGGATGACTTATGTTTTAATTTTAGGATTGGACATGGTGTGTTTTCATTATACAAACATATGTACTATTATGGATCTGGTACTTTAATAGATGGATTATATCGTTTCAATCTTGATGTTAAATTTATGGAATCTCTGTTTAATGTTGAACATGTTGTTGGTCGTAAGCGAAATATGCATGATGAGAGTTCTGCTTATTTGTGGCATCAAAGGTTAGGTCACATATCCAAAGAAAGGATAGTGAGGCTAATGAAAACCTCATTTGGATTTTGATGACTGGGACATATGTTTGGATTGCATTAAAGTAAAGCCGACCAAACACATATCAAAGAATCCCGCTACAAGAAGTAGTGAACTCCTTGAATTGATACATATTGAAATTTGTGGTCCCTTTGACGTTCCATCTTGGGGCGGCGAAAAGTATTTTATCACTTTCATTGATGACTACTCACGTTATTGTTATATATATTTGTTGCATGAAAAGTCTCAAAAGGTGGACATCCTCAAGGTGTTGATTGATGAGGTAGAAAGGCAACTAGAAAGAAAAGTCATAGTTGTGAGGTCTGATAGAGGTGGTGAATTTTATGGAAAATTTAATAAGAGTGAACAATGTCCAGGTCCATTTGCAAAGTTTCTTGAAAGTCGGGGCATATATGAATAATACACTATGCCTGGCACACCGCAACAGAATGGTGTAGCTGAAAGGTGGAATCGTACTCGTATGGATATGGTTAGGTCAATGTTAAATTATAGTACTGTACCTTTATTATTGTGGATGCACGCTTTAAAGGCTGCTGCATCTGCTTAATAGGGTTCCTAGTAAGGTAGTTCCTAAGACTCCTTATGAGCTGTGGATGGGAAGGAAACCCAGTTTAAGGCATCTTCATGTTTGGGGTTGCCCCGCAGAAGTAAAGGTGTATAATCCACATGAAAAGAAGCTTGATGCAAGAACCGTTATTGGTTTTTTCATTGGCTATCCCGAAAAAGTCAAAAGGTTATAGATTTTATTGTCCTAATCATAGTATGAGAATAGTTGAGTCTGGTAATGCTCGGTTTATTGAGAATGGCCAGTTCAGTGGGAGTGAGAAATCACGAAAGGTGGATATTATGGAGGCTTGTGGTGAATCTTCTTCACCTAAGGTTTCTCCTCAGGTTGTTGTCCCTCTTGTTGTATTACCATCACATAAGACAAAGAGACAACAAAATAATATTCAAACTCCACAAGATGAACATACAGTTAATGAACCAGCTGATGATGTACAAGTTGCAAATGAACAAGTGATAGAAGAAGCGCAAGAAATAGAATTAAGAAGGTCTGAAAGGCAAAGAAGGCCAGCTATTTCAAACGATTATGTTATTTATTCACATGAACATGAAGGTGACTTAAGAATTGATAAGGATCCAGTCTCGTTCAGGCAAGCCATGGAAAGTAACAATTCTGAAATGTGGCTCAATGCTATGAAAGAAGAGTTGAAATCAATGGATGACAATAAGGTATATGATCTAGTTGAGTTGCCTGAAGGTTTAAAACGAGTCGGTTGTAAATGGGTCTTTAAGACCAAGCGTGACTCAAAAGGCAACATTGAAAGGTATAAAGCTAGACTCGTCGCCAAAGGTTTCACTCAAAAGGACGGCATTGATTACAAAGAGGCATTCTTTACAGTTTCAAAGAAAGACTCTTTGAGGATTGTTTTGGCTTTGGTGGCTCATTATGACTTAGAGCTTCACCAAATGGACGTAAAGACCGCTTTTCTGAATGGTGACTTAGAGGAAGAAGTTTATATGGACCAGCCTGAAGGGTTTTTGACTACAGGAAAATAAAATCTAGTGTGTAAATTAAAGAAGTCAATATACGGACTAAAGCAAGCTTCCAGACAATGGTATATTAAGTTCAATGATACCATTACGTCATATGGTTTTGTAGAGAACACTGTTGATCGGTGTATCTATATGAAGGTCAGTGGGAGAAAATTCATAATATTGGTCTTATATGTTGATGATATTTTGCTTGCTGCCAATGATGTTGCTTTGTTACATGATGTAAAGAAGTTTCTCTCTAATAACTTTGAAATGAAAGATATGGGTGAGGCATCCTATGTGACAGGGATAGAAATATTTTGTGATAGATCACAAGGATTGTTGGGATTGTCTCAAAAAGGATATATTAATAAGGTATTAGAGAGATTCAGAATGGAAAAATGCTCCGCCGGGATAGCTCCAATTCAAAAAGGGGATACATTTAGTGAAATGCAATGTCCTAGAAATGATTTGGAACGAAAGGAAATGGAATCTATTCCATATGCATCAATGGTTGGGAGTTTGATGTATGCTCAAACATGCACTCGACCGGATATCAGCTTTGTTGTTGGAATGTTAGGCCGATATCAAAGTAATCCCGGAATGGATCACTGGAAAGCTGGAAAGAAGGTTCTTAGGTACTTACAAGGCACCAAAGATTACATGCTCCCGTATAGAAGGTCAGATCACCTTGAAGTGGTTGGCTACTCGGATTCGGACTATGCTGGATGTGTGGACTCAAGAAAATCCACATTTGGGTATATTTTTCTTATGGCTGGAGGAGCAGTATCATGGAAGAGTGGAAAACAATCTGTGATAGCTACTTCTACCATGGAGACAGAATTTGTGGCATGCTTTGAGGCCATGGTTCAAGCATTATGGCTGCGGATCTTTACCTCGGGGCTTGGTATTGTTGTAAGTATAACTAGGCCGCTAAGGTTTTACAGTGATAATTCCGCAGATGTCTTCTTATCTAAGAATGACAGGTATTCGAAGGGTGCAAAACACATGGATTTGAAGTACTTGTCGGTTAAAGAAGAAGTGCGGAAACAGAAAGTGTCAATTGAGCATATTGGTACAGATTTGATGATTGCAGATCCGTTAACGAAAGGTTTGCCGTCCGAAACATTCACTGGCCATGTTGAAAGGATGGGCGTTATGGATAAGTCCTTGTTAACATTATAGTGTGATGTATGTGTATACATGTATGGTGTGATGCTCGTATTGTATGACACTTGTGAATTCGATTAAAGTTATGTTTCTGCTTTGTTTCTAGTTATCCATGTTATAGGGTATACTTGTATTGTTTTGGTGTGATAACATAACATGTCTTTGAAAAGACATTAAAGACACATTAAGGTTGTTTGAGTTGAGTTGATTTGTGATACATGGAAGGAATCAAGTTGTTTGATAATTTGTGACCGCCATGATCCAATCATATCAGTTCAATTAAAAATGATGATTTGAGAGTTTCAACGTATGGTGTACAATTATAGTTTATTGTTGATTCTTCAAGTCATCACAAGGGCCAAGTGGGAGATTGTTAGATTATTTTTAATAATCTGTATAATTAGTGGCCCATGTAACTAATAGACTAGCTTTAAATAAAAGATGGCCTAATGTGATGGTTGTTTGGTCTAATGGCAATTAAAGTTAGTGGGAGTTAATTTTGAATTCAAAATTAAATCCCTCCCCTCTCCCTTCATAAGAGAAAGTAGTTACTCACTTTATGGTAACTGAATAGAAGTGGGTATATGAAAACAAATCAGTTTTCAGAACATCGACCAAGGGAGATTTCCTCCATTGTCTTCACCATCAAAGACACATTCAAAGGAAGGAAGGGAGGGGAGAAATCTCCAAGAATCAAAGAACCAAAAGGGCTATGGATCCAGGTAATTCTTGAAACCTCTTCATTGTTGTGAGAATCATAATATCTAAGATCCTTGTTAGTGTAGTTTTCAGCATTGATGAACCGTAGGAAAACTACAACTTATGGTTTTATGCTAACACAAAAATGATTTTCGAAGGGTTAATGGATTTTTAGAAATAAAAACAAAGGAATTTGAGGAAACACGATTTTCGTTACGAGTTTCATCAAAAAAAGGTTTTTGGAAAAGAATTTAAGAGCAGCGAAAATTTTCCGACAAACTAGGATAAGTTTTCGGAGTTTTTGTTTTGATATTTGTGGTTTCACCGAACGAAAACTCTTTTGGGAAAGGATAAGGACTAGATTGCTGAGACATCGGGCTAGTGTTCCTAAAAGGAAATTGTACTTTGGAGGTGGAAAGGATTGTAATACATGAGAAAGGGTAGTCGGGAGCTTTAAGCCTCGACAAAGGCAAATCGAACGACAAAGAACAGTTACGATAACAACGGGTTTACATGCATAGTCTGGCAGATATGCCATTTTGGGCAGACGTGCCTTGTGTATCGAGATACAATTTCACAAAGGGTGAATTGGGTAAATTGGTTAGTTACGGAACAAAGATAAATTCTAGGTCTTTGGTTCTTAGGGACATTCGTGCTTCGAAAATCCAGTGAATGCTAGGGGCCTTGCAACCTCAGGTCATGGAATTCGGTTACCCGACATGGATGTACTCAATAGGGAACTATTCCAATATTATTTTAGGTGCTCCATCGTGGTATCCTTGAACAATTGGAGCCGGACCTAAATTTAGAGGCTGATCTCATGAGACAATTGTATTAAGGGGTATTGTGACACCCTTTTACCCCGCATGTTATAAAGCACTTAATATAAAATCAATTAAATGAAAACATGCATATTACTGGAGAATTTTAAAACAATTGTCCATGGGTAGAAAAGTCTCACACGAACCAATTACAACGTGGAAAATGAAATAAGTTTAAAACAGTAAAAACATAACAAACCAATATAACATATCACAACCCCGATGTCACATACAGAGCTGGTATAACCGTTCCGGAGTAAAATCCATGGAATTACAATTGAAAACTAACAAAACATAAACATAAGCCCTAACTATGAGTGGCAGCTCCTCAGAGTCACTCCTCTCCGTGCTGCTCGTCATCCTCTGCAAGGTGCCAATCAGGCCAAACACAAACAAACACAGGAAGTAAGAATCATGTAACACAATATCAAGGAGATAGGTAGTAAAGTAAATAGCAAGCATAGCAACATCACATCAAACATCAACATCATCATCATCATTATGCTATGCAGTGCAATGCAGTCCTACTCCGCTAAATCAACAATGCATGTGGATCCACTAAACTCGGGATGGACGACTTCGGAGTTAAATATCCACATTGAGAATCTACTCAACGCTGGAGAATCTACTCCTTGGATAGCCAACGCATCAAACCAATGAATGTCTCGTCACGGGGGTGCTAGGAGAATCTACTCCAACCATGGATGGCCAGATCGCCATACTCTAGGACGATCTCCCCTATGTCGAACATCCCTAAACAACAACTCCGATGCTATGCGTATGCAACACAACAACAACGGCAACACCACCTCCATAACTCCAACGGAATCGACCGAAGATAACAGCGGAATCAACCGCAATAACTTACCTCGCGGAATCTACCTGGGGACTTAAGTGGAATCAACCGCAGTACCTGGGAAAACTCTCGGCCACCAAGGTACATAACAACAACACCTTAGACCCAAACCAAGGTACCTGGATAACATGTTTGGGTTTGTTGAAATTCATTGTTATAAGGCATATATAGATCACCCAAAGGTGGATCATTGCTTATAATTAATGATATTAAGGTTTTATGACATACTTGTTAAGTGCTTGTTTATCCAAAGATGACATGCATGTTAAGAATAGTATGGTTGATTACCCATTAAAGTATGTTTGTTTGGCATCATTATTGATATGTGAATGCATTTAAGTATTACCCAAAGGTGAACTTAGATACATGATTAAATTTGACATTAGTTTGAATCCTTTAAGTTATACTCAAAGCCTTAATGTGTGAGCTTGTTTGAATGATTGCAGCTTCATTTAATATGTTTGGTTTAGGCAATGGACTTGTTAAGTTCAATGAGCTGAACTATGCTGATTGGTCCGAACAAATCTACTTTCAACTTGGTGTTATGGACCTGGACTTGGCATTAGTGATGGATGAGATGCCCGCAGCCATTACGGAGTCCAGTACGGAAGCTGACAAGTCTCTTTATGAGGCTTGGGAGCAGTCTAATAGGCTGAGTTTGAGCTTAATGAAGATGTCAATGGCTGAAAATGTTAAGCCATCCATGCCCAAGACCAACAATGCAAGGGAATTTATGAAATTGATTAAGGAGTACTCACAATCGGATATTAGCGATAAATCCATTGTGGGAAACTTGATGACTGAATTGACCACCAAGAAATTTGACTGGTCTCAGCCCATTTATGATTATGTGACAAGTATGGCAAATCTAGCAGCAAAGTTGAAGTCTATGGGAATGGAGGTGAATGAGACTTTCCTGGTTCAATTCATTATCAACTCACTTCTTATTGAGTTTGGCCAGTTTCAGGTGAATTATAACCCCATTAAGGTAAAATGGAATTTTCAAGAAATCAAGGCCATGTTAGTTCAAGAGGAAGGGAGGTTGAAGAAGATAAAGGACCATTCCATTCTCTTATCGACTCATGATGGAGCTCCTACCAGCAAGGCAATACCAAGTAACAAGGATAAGAAAACGGGCAATGTCCCAATAAGAGAAGGCGGAGTCTGAAAAGAAAAGAAGTGCTATTTCTGTAAGAAGAATGACCATTACAAGAAGGATTGCCCGAAAAGAAAGAGTTGGTTCGAAAAGAAAGGTAAACATTATGTTTCCATAAGTATTGAATCAAATCTTATTGAAGGTCCTTAGAACACTTGGTGGTTAGATTCTGGTGCAACTACTCATGTGTCACATATTATGCAGGGATTCCTTTCAATCCAAACCATAAAAGGAACTGAAAAGTTCCTGTATATGGGGAACATAATGAAGGCACGCATGGAAGGAATCGGGACGTACAGATTGATCTTCGATAGTGGTTGTCATTTAGATCTAGAAAGTTGTCTCTATGTTCCAGGGTGTGCTGGAATGTAGTTTCTGTTGGAAAGTTGGATGACTTATGTTTTAATTTTAGGATTGGACATGGTGTGTTTTCATTATACAAACATATGTACTATTATGGATCTGGTACTTTAATAGATGGATTATATCGTTTCAATCTTGATGTTAAATTTATGGAATCTCTGTTTAATGTTGAACAATTTTTTTTTTTTTTTTTAGCAAAAACTTGGCATGCAGAGGCATCACAATGAGAACTGACATCCCAACTAGGCTGGTACCCCAGAACCCAACAATCATTTGCAGCACACCAAAAATTTATTGAGAAAAAGAGAAGAAAAAATACAAAAAAAACAAGGGGGGACATAGACCAAAACCCTTGCCAAGCATTATTTAAACCTATAATTAGGCAAATCAAATCTATTCCTATAAAAATCCTCACTAATAGAAAGAGGAATAGTATTCCACCAATGAAAATCACTAATAGCAAAGCCAAGAGAGGCAATTTTATCTGCACAATGATTGCCCTCTCGGAATATATGAGAAATTCTAAACTTCATTCTACTAGCTAAAGCAATACAATTTTTCCATCTATTCCTTAGATGCCAAGGAACAATATTGTCAGACTTGAAGGCCATGACTACCAACATGGAATCACATTCCAACCAAAGATTGTGCCAACCCTTCTCAAAAGCTATCTCAATGTCATAGATAGCACCAAAAATCTCAGCATTTAAAGAGTAGTTAGTGCCAAGATTAGCAACAAAGCAGCCCATTGAAGCACCACTTCTATCTCTAAAAATCCCACCACATGTAGCAATACCAGGAGAGCCTTTTGCAGCACCATCAGTGTTGCACTTGGTCCAATGACAAGGAGGGGGAAGCCACAACACCTCCCTAATCCGAATAGCTTTCCTAGGCTTGATGCAGACAGAAAAGGACTTCAGGATTGAGAATTCCACTATGTTTGAACTCGAGCAACCCTTACTGAAGTTTCCAGTCAAAGAGACACTAGCAACAATAGAATTTATAACTGTTTGCAAACTCAGCTTCCTGTCATCAAATCTTAGCTTGTTTTTACACAGCCATATACTTCCAAAACAATTGACAACAGTAGCACAAACAAAATCATGAACTTGAGAGGACCATTGTCTATCACAAATGGAAAGAATTGAGAGCACATTAGTTGTGTCAATCTGTTTTTGCAGAATAGAACCAAGCCAATTCCAAATGCTCATGGCAAAAGTGCAATCACAGAATAGATGTTGAGAAGTTTCATAGCTCTTTTCACACAAACTACACATGGATGTGACTATACAACCCTTGCATCTAAGGTTGTCATCAGTGGTAACTTTGCCATGCAAGATTCTCCAAACTAGAAATGACTTGGAAGGGGGAATGAGATTGTTCCAGATCAACCTAGTCCAAGAAATAGTCTGACCAGTAGGCCTATGATACAAATATGCATCCTTAAAGGAAAGGTCCCCTGATTCAGTGAGCTTCCATCTGACAGCATCTTCATCAGGAACAACAGGAATAGCAATCTGCTTCAGTATGTTTACAATATCAGGAAATTTAGTAAGAATGCTGTTTGGGATACTCCATTCACCATCCCTGATAAAGTCTTTAACTTTTGACTTCAAGTGCAGATGGATATGAGCAGGAATATGAAGCACAGAAACTAAAGCATCAGGAAGCCAAGGATCTGTCCAGAAATTAATAGACTCACTTGTACCAATTTGCCAAACACAGTTTTCAGCAACTTCAGAGAATCTGAATTTCAAGCTGGACCAGATAGAAGAGCTGACATGATATTTGATTTTTGATTGCTTCCTCATAACTCGAGCTCTCAAAAGAATAGGCCACTGCTTTTGAGAATGAAAGAATTCCCAGCAGAGCTTTAACACAGCTGCATTATTGATATCCCTAAGAGATCTAAGGCCTAAACCTCCCTCAATCACAGGGCTGCAGACTGTTTTCCAAGAGACTGTGCATATCTTTTTGAAATTCACATCTCCAGCCCAAATGAAGTTTCTAATCCACCTCTCCACTGTCTTTAAGAGTCTCACAGGCCAAGCATAAACCAAAAAGCTGTACAGCATCATACCATAAATGCTAGACCTCACAAGCTCAACTCTGCCAGCTATAGACAACAAAGAAGGCTTCCAGCCAGCCAATTTAGCCTTAATTTTGTCTGCTATTGGCTGCAAATGACTAGTTCTAGGCTTACCTTTAAAGATAGGAATGCCTAAATAAGTGAAAGGGAACTTGCCAATAGCAAAGCCTAAAGTTTCTGCAATTGCAGCTTGCCTTCTAGGAGAAATAGAGCCTGAATAGAAGGTAGACTTACTAGGATTAATAACTTGACCCGAGACAGTGCCATATCTGGAGAATAAAGTCATTAACTCCTTTAAATTCTTTTGAGAACCTTTACAAAGCAACATAACATCATCAGCATAGAGCACATGAGGGGGAACAATGTTGCCTCTTGGACCAGAAATGAGAGATAGTTTGCCATCCTGAACCAGTTTTGTGATACCTCTACTCAAAACTTCCTCTGCAAGGCAAAAAAGCAAAGGAGACAAGGGATCTCCCTGTCTCACACCTCTCTTGCAAGAGAAATAACCAGAAGGTTTACCATTAATGGAGATGGAAAGCTTGGCAGAACCAAGAATGGCCTCAATCCAATTGCAGAACCTTTGATCAAAACCAAATGACTTTAAAACTTTCAACAAGAAGCTCCAATCCAAAGTATCAAATGCCTTTCTGATATCAATCTTCATAGCTAAATTCCCCCCAAAACTCCTCTTATCCATTAAATTGACTATTTCAGAAGTAAGGCAAATACAATCAGATATTTGCCTACCCTGAATGAAGCCTCTTTGGTTGGAAGAGATAATATTAAGGGCAATTCTTGCAAGTCTATCAGCAAGCACTTTGGTGATGATTTTAAACTTGAAATTAGCAAGAGCTATTGGCCTAAATTGCTCAATTTTATCAGCTTCCACAACCTTAGGAACCAGAACCACCAAGTTTGCATTGAGATTTGGAAGAAGCCAACCAGCAGAGAAGAACTGGAGCACTGCATTGCACACATCAGCATGAATAATGTCCCAAAAATGCTGAAAGAAGAAGGCACCAAAACCATCCGGGCCAGGGGCGCCCTCATTATTCATGCCAAAAACAGCCTGCTTGATTTCCTCAACAGAAGGCATAGAAGTCAGCATCAGATTGTCTGCACTGCTGACAATGTTAGGAATAACTTCCTCAACAAGGCCATTGTCCACACAATTGTTATCAGAGCAGAAAATACCTTCAAAGTACTTGACCACATGCTCTTCAATCTGTGCAGAAGAACTAAGAATGTCATCACCATGCTTCAGCATGCTCATCTGCATAGCAGCATGTCTAACTTTTGCAGTTCTGTGAAAAAACTGAGTATTCCTATCCCCTTGCAAGTGCCACTTAACTCTGGACTTTTCCTGCCAAAAAGCTTCTTGAAAATCCAAAGCTTTTTCCAATTCTAGCTGAGCATTCTTTTCTAGATCAAAGAGAGCATCAGTATAACCATTATCTTGCACCTGCTGCTGAATAGAATCCACTTGCTGCATAGCATTGGAGACTCTTAAATGGATGTCACCAAAAACGGATTTATTCCAATCCCTAAGCCTAAACTTTAGAGATTTCAGCTTCTGATTCAAAACAAACATAGGGCAACCAAAAACCTTCTCCTTCCACACATCTTTAACAATATCAGAATAGTCAGGGTGTTGAGCCCACATCTTCATGAATTTAAAACTAGATTTGTGCAGAGAGACATCTTTTTTTAGATCAAGCAAAAAGGGGTAGTGATCAGACTTACTCTTTGTCAAAGTACAACAAGAGATGCTAGACCAATAATCAATCCAATTGCCATTACAAATTGATCTATCAAGCCTTTTTTCAGTTAAAGCTCTACCTCTCCTACCATTAGACCAGGTTAGAGAATTACCTCTTGTAGGAAGATGAATTAGATCATTAGAGGCTGTCCACATCTGGAAGTCCTCAGAGGAGATCTTAGAAGGACTGCCACTGCCTCTATATTCATGAGCCCTCATTATTGTGTTGAAATCCCCTAAGACACACCAAGGGATACAGTTATTAGCTTGCACATCATTTAACTGCTGCCATAAAGCTCTTCGGTTTAGATAGCTGGTGGAAGCATAGATTGCAGAAATACCAATAATTTGATTATCTAAATTAAAAGTAAAAGAGACTTGCTGAGAGGAATTAGCAACAATAACAGGATTATAGGCTTCAGAGCACAAGCACCACAGGTTTGGCCTTAAATCCCCTCTGTTGTTCTGAGCAAGAAATTTTAGCTTTAGATTCCTCCAAAACCGAGCAGGGACTTTATCAAAGAGCATCCATGGCTCTGAAATGAAAACAAAATCTGGTTTGTTTGACTGGCATAACTGCTTAAAAACCAACCTTGTAGAGGGGTTGGCAAAACCTCTTACATTCCAATATAAGCACTTCATTTAGCAAGGTTCAAAGCACCTGCCCTTGATCGGGTGAAATGAGAACCAGATTGAATGTTCTTCCTTTTTTGCCTAAGCTTTTTCTTTTGGGACTTGGTGAGCACCACTTCAAAACCCCCTTCAGAAGCTTTCTGCAAATTATCCTCGGATCTCAATTCCTCATTGACCATATCATCCCAGTTAGAAGATAGGACATTAATATCCTGCTGGACAATTGAAGGAACATGCTGATTATCAACTCTTTGAACCCTTGAAGAAGAACCAATCAAAGGAGATCCGTCACTATCAAATTGGGAGTCAGGAGTTTCCTGCACCACCTGATAATCTCCAGACACCATAGGAGAATGCTGCAAAGATTCTTGAATAAAATATGGAGTGTCTGCCACACTCTTTAGCTGAATATCTTCTTCAACTAAGTCAACATCATACAGGTCTCCTGCCTCTAAATCAGCATCCATATTAGAAGCATTAATCATTCCTAGAATAGGATTGACAGGAGCATTTGTTATGTCAACTGGGACATTGTTAATGCCAACCAAATCAGCTCTCTCAGTAGGCACAGTTTCCACTATGATTATGTCTACATCAGTAGAGTTAACTACAGCCTTCTCCTTGTTCAAGACAAAAGCACTTGTTTCATTATCCATATTGCTTGTACCTTCATTGAGATGGACTGGAATAGGTTGTGAGGCATCAATCACCACCTTACCCTTCTCAAGCTCTTTCTTTTTAAGAACATAAATGGAGACTGTCTTTTTATTCACTGCATTATTATCAGTTTTGCCATGAGAAACAGTCCCATCTCTATGATCTACAATTTCATTCTTTCTACAATTTACTAAGGAGTGTCCAATACACTGACAAGAAACACAAAACTCAGGCAGATTTTCATACTCAATGCCTACGAAGAAAGCAAAGTGATCTCTTTCCACCCTCACTTGATACCTTAACTGAGAAGTCAAGTCAATATCCACCAACACCCGAGCATAATGACCAAAAGCTCTATCAACCGTGCTCTTGTTTGTTGCTGAGTCTAAGCATATAGGGGTACCAACACTGCCAGCTATGGCAAAAATTATTTTCGGTCTCCAATACTCCTGAGCAAGCCCTGAAATCCTGACCCAACACTGAGTTGAAATCAGGAGTCCAAGGTAGCAGGCGAAGAAAACCTGGTTTTAAACTCCATGAGGGGACCGATCTAACACCTCTAAGATCTTCCACTGATGAAAAGGAAAATTCATAATACCCTTTCCCTAAAGAGATCACACCCCAACGGCCTATTGATTTCCAAAGGGCAGATAACTTCTCGCGCAAGGAATCAATCTTGATAGGAGCATCTCCTTTTGCCAAGATCAGACGACCATGTAAATGGTTTTTGCAACCCTCTAAACCAGCTTTGTATTCCTCTTCCGGAATCTTAATTGAGATAGCATCTCCTTTGAGACACGGTTTGGGTAGTTGACTGTAGGCTACATCACAAGCATTATGTAAGGCTTGTGCAAAAGTTTTCCGCTGTGGAGACATGAAAGGAGAAGAAGGATCATGAGGGGGACCATGTGAAGGTCTCGCAGGCACCACACAAGGAGAAGAAGGCGGCATAGCAAGGAACTTCTAGGGACAGACAGCCGAGAGCCCCGCCATTGACAAGCATGCAAAACCCTAGAAAGGTACATGGAGCAAAACCCTAGCAGATCTCATTTGTATATCTAATTCATCAGCAATCCTCTATAATGACATCAAAAGATCCTCTGGAAAAATCATCATTAATTTCCTCTCCCTGTTTATTGTTGAACATGTTGTTGGTAGTAAGCGAAATATGCATGATGAGAGTTCTGCTTATTTGTGGCATCAAAGGTTAGGTCACATATCCAAAGAAAGGATAGTGAGGCTAATGAAAAGTGAAATATTACCTCATTTGGATTTTGATGACTGGGACATATGTTTGGATTGCATTAAAGGAAAGCAGACCAAACACATATCAAAGAATCCCGCTACAAGAAGTAGTGAACTCCTTGAATTGATACATACTGATATTTGTCGTCCCTTTGACGTTCCATCTTGGGGCGGTAAAAGTATTTTATGTCTTTCATTGATGACTACTCACGTTATTGTTATTTATATTTGTTTCATGAAAAGCCTCAAAAGGTGGACATCCTCAAGGTGTTCATTGATGAGGTAGAAAGGCAACTAGAAAGAAAAGTCAAAGTTGTGAGATCTGATAGAGGTGGTGAATTTTATGGAAAATTTAATAAGAGTGAACAATGTCCAGGTCCATTTGCAAAGTTTCTTGAAAGTCGGGGCATATGTGAATAATACACTATGCCTAGCACACCGCAACATAATGGTGTAGCTGAAAGGCGGAATCGTACTCTTTTGGATATGGTTAGGTCAATGTTAAATTATAGTACTGTACCTTTATCATTGTGGATGCATGCTTTAAAGGCTGCTGCGTATCTGCTTAATAGGGTTCCTAGTAAGGCAGTTCCTAAGACTCCTTATGAGCTGTGGATGGGAAGGAAACCCAATTTAAGGCATCTTCATGTTTGGGGTTGCCCCGCAGAAGTAAAGGTGTATAATCCACATGAAAAGAAGCTTGATGCAAGAACCGTTATTGGTTTTTTCATTGGCTATCCCGAAAAGTCAAAAGGTTACAGATTTTATTGTCCTAATCATAGTATGAGAATAGTTGAGTCTGGTAATGCTCGGTTTATTGAGAATGGCCAGTTCAGTGGGAGTGAGAAATCACGGAAGGTGGATATTATAGAGGCTTGTGGTGAATCTTCTTCACCTAAGGTTTCTCCTCAGGTTGTTGTCCCTCTTGTTGTATTACCATCACATAAGACAAAGAGACAACAAAATAATATTCAAACCCCACAAGATGAACATATAGTTAATGAACCAGCTGATGATGTACAAGTTGCAAATGAACAAGTGATAGAAGAAGCACAAGAAATAGAATTAAGAAGGTCTGAAAGGCAAAGAAGGCCAGCTATTTCAAACGATTATGTTATTTATTCACTTGAACATGAATGTGACTTAAGCATTGATAAGGATCTAGTCACGTTCAGGCAAGCCACGGAAAGTAACAATTCTGAAAAGTGGCTTAATGCTATGAAAGAAGAGTTGAAATCAATGGATGACAATAAGGTATGTGATCAAGTTGAGTTGCTTGAAGGTTTAAAACGAGTTGGTTATAAATGGGTCTTTGAGACCAATCGTGACTCAAAAGGCAACATTGAAAGGTATAAAGCTAGACTCGTCGCCAAAGGTTTCACTCAAAAGGACGGCATTGATTACAAAGAGACATTCTTTACAGTTTCAAAGAAAGACTCTTTGAGGATTGTTTTGGCTTTGGTGGCTCATTATGACTTAAAGCTTCACCAAATGGACGTAAAGACCGCTTTTCTGAATGGTGACTTAGAGGAAGAAGTTTATATGGACCAGCCTGAAGGGTTTTTGACTACAGGAAAATAAAATCTAGTGTGTAAATTAAAGAAGTCAATATACGGACTAAAGCAAGCTTCCAGACAATGGTATATTAAGTTCAATGATACCATTACGTCGTATGGTTTTGTAGAGAACACTATTGATCGGTGATTCGGTGTATCTTATGAAGGTCAGTGGGAGAAAATTCATAATATTGGTCTTATATGTTGATGATATTTTGCTTGCTTGCTGCCAATGATGTTGCTTTGTTACATGATGTAAAGAAGTTTCTCTCTAATAACTTTGAAATGAAAGATATGGGTGAGGCATCCTATGTGACAGGGATAGAAATATTTTGTGATAGATCACAAGGATTGTTGGGATTGTCTCAAAAAGGATATATTAATAAGGTATTAGAGAGATTCAGAATGGAAAAATGCTCTGCCGGGATAGCTCCAATTCAGAAAGGGGATACATTTAGTGAAATGCAATGTCCTAGAAATGATTTGGAACGAAAGGAAATGGAATCTATTCTATATGCATCAATGGTTGGGAGTTTGATGTATGCTCAAACATGCACTCGACCGGATATTAGCTTTGCTGTTGGAATGTTAGGTCGATATCAAAGTAATCCTGGAATGGATCACTGGAAAGCTGGAAAGAAGGTTCTTAGGTACTTACAAGGCACCAAAGATTACATGCTCACGTATAGAAGGTCAGATCACCTTGAAGTGGTTGGCTACTCGGATTCGGACTATGCTGGATGTGTGGACTCAAGAAAATCCACATTTTGGTATATTTTTCTTATGGCTGGAGGAGCAGTATCATGGAAGAGTGGAAAACAATCTGTGATAGCTACTTCTACCATGGAGGCAGAATTTGTGGCATGCTTTGAGGCCATGGTTCAAGCATTATGGCTGCGGAACTTTACCTCGGGGCTTGGTATTGTTGACAGTATAACTAGGCCGCTAAGGTTTTACAGTGATAATTCTGCAGATGTCTTCTTATCTAAGAATGATAGGTATTCGATGGGTGCAAAACACATGGATTTGAAGTACTTGTCGGTTAAAGAAGAAGTGTGGAAACAGAAAGTGTCAATTGAGCATAATGGTACAGATTTGACGATAGCAGATCCGTTAACGAAAGGTTTGCCGTCCAAAACATTCACTGGCCATGTTGAAAGGATGGGCATTATGGATAAGTCCTTGTTAACATTATAGTGTGATGTATGTGTATACATGTATGGTTGTGATGCTCGTATTGTATGACACTTGTGAATTCGATTAAAGTTATGTTTATGCTTTGTTTCTAGTTATCCATGTTATAGGGTATACTTGTATTGTTTTGGTGTGATAACATAACATGTCTTTGAAAAGACATTAAAGACACATTAAGGTTGTTTGAGTTGAGTTGATTTGTGATACATGGAAGGAATCAAGTTGTTTCATAATTTGTGACCGCCATGATCCAATCATATCAGTTCAATTAAAGATGATGATTTGAGAGTTTCAACGTATGGTGTACAATTATGGTTTATTGTTGAATCTTCAAGTCATCACATGGGCCAAGTGGGAGATCGTTAGATTATTTTTAATAATCTGTGTTATTAGTGGCCCATGTAACTAATAGACTAGCTTTAAATAAAAGATGGCCTAATGTGATGGTTGTTTGGTCTAATGGCAATTAAAGTTAGTGGGAGTTAATTTTGAATTCAAAATTAAATCCCTCTCCTCTCCCTTCATAAAAGAAAGTAGTTACTCACTAAATGGTAGCTGAATAGAAGTGGGTGTATGAAAACAAATCAGTTTTCTGAACATCTACTAAGGGAGTTTTCCTCCATTGTCTTCACCATCAAAGACACATTCAAAGGAAGGAAGAGAGGGGAGAAATCTCCAAGAATCAAAGAACCAAAAGGGCTATGGATCCAGGTAATTCTTGAAACCTCTTCATTGATGTGAGAATCATAATATCTAAGATCCTTGTTAGTGTAGTTTTTAGCATTGATGAACCTAGGAAAACTACAACTTATGGTTTTATGCTAACACAAAAATGATTTTCGAAGGGTTAATGGATTTTTAGAAATAAAAACAAAGGAATTAGAGGAAAAATGATTTTCATTACGTTTTAAAACGAGTTTCATCAAAAAAAAGGTTTTTGGAAAAGAATTTAAGAGCAGTGAAAATTTTCCGACAAACTAGGATAAGTTTTCGGAGTTTTTGTTTTGATATTTGTGTTTCACCGAACGAAAACTCTTTTGGGAAAGGATAAGGACTAGATTGCCGAGACGTCGGGCTAGGGTTCCTAAGAGGAAATTGTACTTTGGAGGTGGAAAGGATTGTAATACATGAGAAAGGGTAGTCGGGAGCTTTAAGCCTCGACAAAGGCAAATCGAACGACAAAGAATAGTTACGATAACAACGGGTTTACATGCATAGTCTGGCAGATATGCCATTTTGGGCAGACGTGCCTTGTGTATCGAGATACAATTTCACAAAGGGTGAATTGGGTAAATTGGTTAGTTACGAAACAAAGATAAATTCTAGGTCTTTGGTTCTTAGGGACATTTGTGCTTCGAAAATATAGCGAATGCTAGGTGCCTTGCAACCTCGGGTCACGGAATTCGGTTACCCGGCATGGATGTACTTAATAGGGAACTATTCCAATATTATTTTAGGTGCTCCATCATGGTATCCTTGAACAATTGGAGCCGGACCTAAATTTAGAGGCCGATCTCACGAGACAATTGTGTTAAGGGGTATTGTGACACCCTTCTACCCCGCATGTTATAAAGCACTTAATATAAAATTAATTAAATGAAAACATGCACATTACTGGAGAATTTAAAAACAATTGTCCTTGGGTAGAAAAGCCTCACACGAACCAGTTACAACGCGGAAAATGAAATAAGTTTAAAACAGTAAAAACATAACAAACCAATAAAACATATCACAACCCTGATGTCACATACAAAGCTGGTATAACCGTTCCGGAATAAAATCCACGGAATCACAATTGAAAACTAACAAAACATAAACATAAGCCCTAACTATGAGTGGCGGCTCCTCAGAGTCACTCCTCTCCGGGCTGCTCGTCATCCTCTGCAAGGTGCCATTCAGACCAAACACAAACAAACACACGGTGTAAGAATCATGTAACATAATAGCAAGGAGATAGGTAGTAAAGTAAACAGCAAGCATAGCAACATCACATCAAACATCAACATCATCATCATCATTATGCTATGCAGTACAATGCAGTCCTACTCCTCTAAATCAACAATGCATGTGGATCCACTAAACTCGGGATGGACGACTTCGGAGTTAAATATCCACATTGAGAATCTACTCAACGTCGGAGAATCTACTCCTTGGATAGCCAACACATCAAACCAACGAATGCCTCGTCACGAGGGCGCTAGGAGAATCTACTCCAACCGTGGATGACCAGATCGCCGTACTCTAGGACGATCTCCCCTATGTCGAACATCCCTAAACAACAACTCCGATGCTATGCGTATGCAACACAACAACAACGGCAACACCACCTCCATAACTCCAACGGAATCGACCGAAGATAACAGCGGAATCAACCGCAATAACTTGCCTGGCGGAATCTACCTGAGGACTTAAGCGGAATCAACCGCAGTACCTGGGGCAAACTCTCGGCCACCAAGGTAGATGACAAGAACACCTTAGACCCAAACCACGGGGTCAAGGCTTCCTTGGCCAAAAAGCACTAAGGCACAACTCAACAGCTTGCAGTACCCAATGGGTATCGACTTATCAACTCAACGCCTCACCATCTCATCATCTTAATTATCTTTAGTGAACTTTAGTCAAATTGTCTAATCCACTTATCATCATTGGGGAATGGGGTTTAAAACCCCCTAAAGTCCTTTAATTCTGTTCTGTTCAAGAGGGTTGAGCACGGTCGTGCTCGTAACCCAGCACGGTCGTGCTTAAACACATGAGGGGCGTGCTCCCCTTTAAGTGAAGCACGGTCGTGCTTCTTATTGAGCACGGTCGTGCTTTTTGTCCTCTACGACCGTGCTAAAAAGCGTGGCCATCTTCCCAGAATGCAACTGGGAGCACGGTCGTGCTCCCTGTTCAGCACGGTCGTGCTCATCCCGCGACAGTGCTGTTCTGGGCAGGAACAGAGACCGAGTTTTTAACCAACCTTTAGGTTTTTACATCTATTAATCCTAAGTCCATTTACAGTGCGTTTTGAGGATTAGAAAACATCATCAACTCTAGAATCACATCCACTAATCAGCATCATGTTAACAACAACACTTATCATCATATCATACTCATCGGACAACCATCATAACAAATTCATGAATACATCAACACATTCATATATCAGTATGCAAGGCATAACAACAACCAACATGTTAACATACAAGGCATTAAGATAATTAACACATACATAACATATATCAACAGGAGTTATGGGAACCCCTTCACTTTAACCTAACCCCAAGCCTATGTAAACACTACTATTCTCCCCATACCTGGATTGAAGGTAGCTCTATCGGCGTCCTAAACAACGAACCGGTTCCTCCCCTTAAACCGCCTCACACCCGAAATGAACCTTGGATCAACAAAACACCAATGATTAGTTCCCTATTCACAATAATGAAAAGGAAACTTAGACAGCGAAAAGAACGTTACCTATACCACTGACACGGATAAGCTAACAGTCTCCCAAGGCTTCCAACGATCACGAAACTGCTCAAGGAGGAGGGAAAAGGAATGAAACTCGCTCTGACCGCACAAGGTGGCTGTTGCACTCACAAAATAGGGTTAAACGTAACCCTCGAGTTCTGTTCACGTATATAACGTTCGGACCTGAGCACGGTCGTGCTCTCCCTTGGGCACGGTCGTGCTCAACTTAACGGTACGAGATGCGGTCAGCACATTGAGCACGGGCGTGCTCACTGTTGAGCACGGTCGTGCTCAACTTAAAATCAGAAACACGCTCCTGACTTTAAGTACGAGCGTGCTGGCTAATAAGCACAGGCGTTCTCAAGTACCAGAAAGGGACTTTTAGCCAAAAATCCTACTAAGCCCTCGAACGATAAATAAAACCAGCTTAACAAAATAATTCCGAAAAACAGGGTGTTACAATTCCACCCCCCTTATAAAAATTTCGTCCTCGAAATTTACACGTACCTCAAGGGAAAAGATGCGGGTACGCCCCCATCATCTTGCTCTCCAGCTCCCAGGTAGCACTTTCCTCAGTTGCCCCACTCCAAACCACTTTGACCAAAGGAATCTCCTTGCCTCTTAGTTGCTTCACCCTCCTATCCTCGACTCGAAGGGGTAACACCTCAAACGTCAAGTTCTCTTTCAACTGTATAGCGTCGGGTACTATCACGTGATTAGAGTCATGAATGTACTTCCTGAGTTGAGACACATGAAAAATATTGTGGAGATTTGACAAGAATGGGGGTAAGGCTGTTTGGTAGGCAACTTCGCCGACTCTTTTAAGGATTTGGTAAGGACCAATGAACCTCGCAGTAAGTTTCCTCGCCTTCATCACTCTACCAACCCCAGTTGTCGGGGTAACTCTCAAGAATACATGATCACCTTCCTGGAATTTGAGCGCCTTCCTCCTTTTATCACGATAGCTCTTCTGCCTACTCTGTGCAACTCTCATCTTTTCCTGAACCAACCTGATCTTTTCTGTTGTTTCCTGGACTATCTCTGGCCCTAGCACCACACTATCACTAGGTTCACTCCAACACAAGGGTGTCCTACATCTCCTCCTATAAAGAGCTTCATACGGTGTCATCCCAATGCTGGAATGGAAACTGTTGTCGTAGGTGAACTCTATCAGGGGCAAAAACTTGTCCCAACTTCCTGACTGTTCTAACACACAAGCCCTCAACAAGTCCTGTAAGGACTGGATGGTCCGCTCAGACTGCCCATCAGTCTGTGGGTGGTAAGCTGAACTAAGCCTAAGCTTTGTCCCTAAAGCCTCTTACAAACTATTCCAAAACCTAGAGGTAAACCTCGGGTCTCTATCTGAGACTATGCTAGAGGGTACACCATGAAGCCTAACTATCTTCTTGATGTACAACTTAGCCAACTTCTCTAAAGGATACTCCATGTTCGTCGGAATGGAATGGGCAGACTTAGTCAGTCTATCCACAACAACCCAAATCGCCTCAAAACCAGCTGGAGTCCTAGGGAGTCCAGACACAAAATTCATGGAGATGCTATCCCATTTCCGTTCTGGGATACTCAAAGTCGCAACATACTCGGAGGCCTTTGATGCTCGATCTTAGCCTTCTAACAAACTAGGCACGCATACACAAACTCAGCTACATCCCTTTTCATCCTAGGCCACCAAAACATCCTCTTAAGGTCCTGATACATCTTAGTGGCACCTGGGTACACACTTAGTGCAGTCGTATGTCCTTCTTCAAGGATCAACTTCCTAAGCTCAGGAACGTCAGGTATGCATACTCTATCCTTAAACCTCAAGATGCCATCACTTCTATCCTTAAAGCTTAGGTCTCTACCCTGTGCGAGTAACTCTCGCTGGTCTAAGAGATACTTATCTAACTTCTGACCCTCTCTAATCTGATCCATCCGACTGTTGGTAACCTTCAAGGTACCAAGCCTAATACTCTTCGGGGTAAACTCACAAGCTAGACTAAGGTCTCTAAATTCCTCAATCAGATCCATCTCCCTAACCATCAAAGCGGAGATGTGTAAGGTTTTCCTACTCAAGGCATCGGCCACCACATTGGCCTTTCCTAGGTGATAGGTCAGCTCGAAGTCATAGTCCTTTAAAAACTCCATCCACCTACGCTGCCTTGTTTCAACTCTTTTTTATCAAAGAGCTACTTCAAACTCTTACGATCACTAAAAACCTCAAACCTCGCCCCATACAAGTAATGCCTCCAAATCTTTAAGGCAAATACCACAGCTCCTAACTCTAGGTCATGGGTAGGGTAGTTCTTCTCATGGGTTTTTAACTGCCTAGAAGCGTAAGCTACTACCTTACCATCTTGCATCAACACACCACCTAAACCTTGCTTCGATGCATCACAATATACAACGAAAGGTGTACTAGGATCGGGCAACACTAAAACTGGTGCTGATGTCAACCTATTCTTAAGGGTTTGGAAACTCTCTTCACACTTAGAGTCCCACACAAACAACTATCCCTTCTTGGTGAGACGGGTTAAGGGTAACGCTATCTTAGAGAAACCTTCTATAAACCGTCTATAGTACCCTGCTAACCCCAAGAAACTCCTAATCTCGGTTACAGACTTTGGCACTTTCCACTGGAGCACCGTCTCTACTTTAGCTAGGTCCACTCCTATGCCACCCTTAGAGATGATATGTCCTAAGAAGCTCACTTCCTCTAACCAGAACTCACACTTAGACAACTTAGTGTGCAACTGCTTCTCCATAAGGGTCTGCAAGACAACCCTCAGGTGTTCCTCTTGTTCCTCCTTACTCTTGGAGTACACTAAGATGTCATCTATAAACACCACCACAAACTTATCCAAGTAAGGGTGAAAGGTCTTGTTCATGTAGTCCATGAAGACCGCAGGAGCATTGGTCACACCAAGAGGCATAACCAGGTACTCATAGTGACCATATCGCGTCCTAAACGCTGTCTTCGGGATGTCCTCAGACTTAACCCAAATCTGATGGTACCCTAACCTCAAATCTATCTTTGAAAAGACGCAAGCGCCCATCAACTGGTCCATAAGATCATCAATCCTAGGGATGGGATACCGATTCTTTATGGTCACCTTGTTGAGCTGTCGAAAGTCGACACACAACCTCATACTACCATCCTTCTTTTTCACCAACAACACTGGTGCTCCCCACAGAGACACACTTGGCCTAATGAACTGCTTCTTCATCAGGTCCTCCAACTGTTCCTTCAACTTAGCTAGCTCTAGAGGAGACATTCTATAGGGTGCTATGGAGATTGACCCGGTGCCAGGTATTAAGTCTATGGTAAACTCAACATCTCTCTCTGGGGGTAAGTTATAAACATCCCCCGGGAACATTTCAGGAAATTCCCGCCCAACAGGCACGCTGGTGACATCAGGAGGGCTGCTCTCTACATCCCGGGAAGCTAACATCATATACACTTGGGCTTCGTCTCTTATCGAAGCTCGTACTTGGCTGGCAGAGAGAAGGTCCGGATTCTTAGACTCCTTTGGAGTTCCAAAAAACAAGGTTTTATCAAAACAATTCAGAAGGACATGGTTGGAAGATAACCAGTCCATACCCAGAATAATGTCCAGGTATTTCAAAAGTAAGCATACAAGATCAGCAATGAAGGTTTTATCATTTATAATAATATGACAGTTCTTGCATGCATAAGAAGTGGAAACAGGTTTATTTGTGGGTGTAGAAACCAACAAATCAAACTCAAGGAAAGTAACAAGCAATTTAAGACTCTTGACCCTATCATGCGATATAAACGAGTGAGTAGTACCTGAATCATACAATACAGTTAATTGAGTCCCGTCAATTAAACACGTACTTTGGATCAAGTCATCAGACTCGGAGGCTTCAGCTCCACTAAGAGTAAAGACTCTTCTAGTGGTCTTCAGTCTGTTAGCCTGGGACTTCTGATTCTTGCTAGCGTTGGGAGGCTCGGCCTTGGCTCCATCACACTCGCGGCTGATGTGTCTTGGCTTGCCACATCTGAAGCAGATGACTTGTGTTTCCTTGCACTGAGACGAATAATGGTCCTGTGCTCCACACTTTCCACACCTCATAGCTCTAGGGGCATCAGAAAACCCATCCTTGAAGCTATTCTGTTGAAACTGGGGCTTCCTGCCACTGTGCTTGAAGTCCTTGCCCGTCGGGGCATACCGCTGCTTGCCTTTGTCCCTCTGGTCAGTCCTCTTGCCACTCTGATTGTCCGGTCCTCTGGAACTGGTAACCCTGAACTGACTAGCATCCTCGTAAGTCCGACACTTGTTGACCAGAATCTGAAAAACTCGGATCTTCTGATAACTGATGGCCTGTTTGATTTTAGGCCGGAGTCCCGCTTCAAACCTCACACACTTGGAGCGATCATCTGTCTCATGCTGGTAAGGAGTGTAATACCTCGCCAGCTCCTCAAACTTAGCCGCATAGTCACCGACTGACAACGACCTCTGCCTCAAGGACAAGAACTCCATCTCTTTCTTGTCCCTGATATCTGCCGGAAAGTACTTCTCCAGGAACCTCTGTCTGAACACAGCCCAAGTAACCGCTGTGCCCTCAGCCAGCATCCTCTGTCTTCAGTCAACATGAAGGTGGCGAAGATGAGTTTCTGCTGATCATTGCAGTCCATCGCACGGAAAATCTTCTCCGTCTCCCTCAGCCACAACAATGCTCCCTTTGGGTCGTACGCTCCCTTGAACGACGGAGGGTTGTTCCTTTGGAACTTATCCAGTCCCTGGAACTCAGCCGGCCCACCGTTGTTATTAGGGTTGACCTTCCCGATAGCATTGGCCAGAAGTGCCAATGCGTCAGCAATTGCCTGATCGTTATGCCCTCTACCGGCCATTAGTTCCTGTACATGCCCAAAAACAACTTTTAGTACAGAACTTAAGCGAGTAAAAGCGATAGGCAACTAACTTAAACATCATTATCTATAACTAGTATAGACAATTCAAACAACAGTCACACAACAGACTCACAACAGACTCATACCACGTCTGAACAAGGTCGAACTGCCTCTGATACCACTAAATGTGACACCCTTCTACCCGGCATGTTATAAAGCACTTAATATAAAATCAATTAAATGAAAACATGCGTATTACTGGAGAATTTAAAAACAATTGTCCATGGGTAGAAAAGTCCCACATGAACCAGTTACAACGTGGAATAAAATCCACGGAATCACAATTGAAAACTAACAAAACATAAACATAAGCCCTAACTATGAGTGGCGGCTCCTCAGAGTCACTCCTCTCCGGGCTGCTCGTCATCCTCTGCAAGGTGCCATTCAGACCAAACACAAACAAACACACGGAGTAAGAATCATGTAACATAATAGCAAGGAGATAGGTAGTAAAGCAAACAGCAAGCATAGCAATATCACATCAAACATCAACATCATCATCATCATTATGCTATGCAGTACAATGCAGTCCTACTCCTCTAAATCAACAATGCATGTGGATCCACTAAACTCGGGATGGACGACTTCGGAGTTAAATATCCACATTGAGAATCTACTCAACGTCGGAGAATCTACTCCTTGGATAGCCAACGCATCAAACCAACGAATGCCTCGTCACGGGGGTTCTAGGAGAATCTACTCCAACCGTGGATGACCAGATCGCCGTACTCTAGGACGATCTCCCCTATGTCGAACATCCCTAAACAACAACTCCGATGCTATGCGTATGCAACACAACAACAACGGCAACACCACCTCCATAACTCCAACGGAATCGACCGAAGATAACAGCGGAATCAACCGCAATAACTTGCCTCGCGGAATCTACCTGAGGACTTAAGCGGAATCAACCGCAGTACCTGGGGCAAACTCTCGGCGCCACCAAGGTACATAACAACAACACCTTAGACCCAAACCACGGGGTCAAGGCTTCCTTGGCCAAAAAGCACTAAGGCACAACTCAACAGCTTGCGGTACCCAATGGGTATCGACTTATCAACTCAACGCCTCACCATCTCATCATCTTAATTATCTTTAGTGAACTTTAGTCAAATTGTCTAATCCACTTATCATCATTGGGGAATGGGGTTTAAAACCCCCTAAAGTCCTTTAATTCTGTTCTGTTCAAGAGGGTTGAGCACGGTCGTGCTCGTAACCCAGCACGGTCGTGCTTAAACACGTGAGGGGCGTGCTCCCCTTTAAGTGAAGCACGGTCGTGCTTCTTATTGAGCACGGTCATGCTCATCAGCACGGTCGTGCTCTTTGTCCTGCACGGTCGTGCTAAACAGCGTGACCATCTTCCCAGAATTCAACTGGGAGCACGGTCGTGCTCCCTATTCAGCACGGTCGTGCTCATCGCACGACAGTGCTGTTCTGGACAGGAACAGAGACTGAGTTTTTAACCAACCTTTAGGTTTTTACATCTATTAATCCTAAGTCCATTAACAGTGCGTTTTAAGGATTAGAAAACATCATCAACTCTAGAATCACATCCTCCAATCAGCATCATGTTAACAACAACACTTATCATCATATGTTATGGGAACCCCTTCACTCTAACCTAACATATATCAACATGAGTTATGGGAACCCCTTCACTTTAACCTAACCCCAAGCCTATGTAAACACTACCCTTCTCCCCATACCTGAATTGAAGGTAGCTCTATCGACGTCCTAAACAACGAACCGATTCCTCCCCTTAAAGCGGCTCACACCCGAAACGAACCTTGGATCAACAAAACACCAATGATTAGTTCCCTATTCACAATAATGAAAAGGAAACTTAGACAGCGAAAAGAACGTTACCTATACCACTGACACGGATAAGCTAACAGTCTCCCAAGCCCTCCAACGCTCATGAAACTGCTCAAGGAGGAGGGAAAAGGAATGAAACTCGCTCTGGCCACACAAGGTGGCTGCTGCACTCACAAAATAGGGTTAAACGTAATCCTCGAGTTCTGTTCATGTATATAACGTTCGGACCTGAGCACGGTCGTGCTCTCCCTTGAGCAAGGTCGTGCTCTCCCTTGAGCACTGTCGTGCTCTCCCTTGAGCACGGTCGTGCTCAGTTTAACAGTACGAGACGCGGTCAGCATATTGAGCACGGGCGTGCTCACTGTTGAGCACGGTCGTGCTCAACTTAAAATCAGAAACACGCTCCTGACTTTAAGTACGGGCGTGCTGACTAATGAGCACGGGCGTGCTCATGCATCGGAAAGGGACTTTTAGCCAAAAATCCCACTAAGCCCTCGAACGATAAATAAAACCAGCTTAAAAAAATAATTCCGAAAAACAGGGTGTTACAGGTATCGTAGCCTAATCATTGCTAGAAGAAGGGAAGTTAGGATCTCCGGAGAATAAAGGTCAAGGCTCATATGATGGATATTGAAGTGCCATGCATTTTTGAAAAATCAGGATTTGATTGACGGGTATGAATCCCACTGGTAGGAAATATTTACAATATGAATATATGATGTTTGTTTGGGTGTCCTGCATATAGTTATCATAATGAATCTCAATATTGGTATCTCACCCTTGCTTGTATTTATTTCATATTGGGTTTCTACTATGCTTATATATATATATATATATATATATATATATATATATATATATATATATATATATATATATATATATATATATATATATATATATATATATTCGAGTACAGATGAACCACACGGGTCCGATATCGTATTCGGGGATACATTCCCTTCACTTTGATGATGCTGAGGATGGGAGCGCGTGTGGGACATTCACCCGGGCCCCCGCAGCGCTGCGTACACCGGGCTGGTTTGTACCACTACTGGTACATTAGCGACGGGACCACAGACCCGTACTCACAGCTTTGAGACAGTTGAGGTACCACTTCCTCTGATGTGGCTTTTGTTGAGGAACCTGGTGGAGGAGGGAAATCTGGTGCATCAGTCACCATTTGATCAGCCACTACATGCGGCAGCATCACCGTCACCGTCACCTCCAGTGCCGATCGTTATCGTTTCGGAGGAGGACGAGGAGATGGAGGATGATCCCATGGAGGACAAGGAGGAGGTACCCGAGTATCATCCTCATGTGGACGGCATCGTTCCAGAGGTGGAGGTAGAGGCGGATGTATCCTCGCCGGATACTCCTACAGCCGGGGAGGACCATGGAGGTCTTCCTAATGGGTTTCATTAGGTGACCAGTTGTAGGATGTTTTTGGGTTTACATTTTGGGGAGTAGTGGTATTTTCACAGCCTGTATATATTGGCTACTGAGAGCCATATTTTTGATGTCGTGGTTCCAGACTACCACTACTTTATAGTCTTAGTTTATGTTTACTTTCTTATGTTATGACTTTAGTAAATAACCTGTAATTATAAAGGTCTTGCTGTAAAAATGTTAATGATGCATATATATATATATATGTAGATATTGATGTTTGGTTTATATCGGACAAGGAAAGGAAAAAAAAAATTTACAACTAATTTCAAGTTAAGTTAAAAAATAGAAACAATTATATTTTCTGAAAGTAACCAGCGTTTATATTTTCCTTTTGTTTATCTCAACATGTAGCTCCAAGGGGGTGTTACGCTTTCCATCCAAAATATAACAGAAGTAGGTGACATAGCAAGTGTGAGCCCGCATAACATTCAAGTGTTCGTTGTCACATAGCTCCAGGTTGGTTTCATCACGCTCATCGCCTCTGAGTCGCTGCATCGTCGTTGGAATTCCAAGAACTCGCCGGAGCACCACCAGTCGTGACCTCACCTTCCCTGCTCTTTGAAGTTAACACAGGCAAACACAAGAAGGGGGGGTTGAATTGTGTTTGTTAATATTTTTCGAAAACAACCTTTTCAAAAATAATTTTCTCACACAAAGATAGAGAGGCAGAATAAAGCACACAGAAAAACAGTCTTTTGAAAGAATAACAAATTCAAGTTCAAATCCCCACAGTTAGTATAAACACGTAAAACCAAAGAGATAAGGGATTAGAGGATTCACACAAGATGTTTTATCCTGGTTCACTCTCTTCCAACCAAGAGCTACGTCCAGTCCCTTCTACTTGAAGGATTTCTCCACTATTATCCAAATAGATTACACCAAGTATTCAACACCTCTCCAGGCTCACAAGTATTTCTTTCTTACCAAGCCTCTTCAGGCTCTACCTCTAAAAGAGTTTTTGATTTCTTTGATCTTCTAACTCACTATGTGTGAGAATATGAAAGTTTAAGATCAGATGAATATTATAGCAATATTCAAACTATGATATTACAGACTTTTGCTTTTTGAATAAGAGAATATTTGCTCGCATGAGATTTCTTGAGATTTCTTTGTATGCGCAAAAGTTGTTTCTTCAAAAGCTTTAGTCTTCTATTTATAGGGTCCTTGATCTTCTCTTCAGAATCATCAACGGTTGTTTTTGAATTTTCCGTTTAGTGATAGAATCAGTCAAGTAAATATCCGTTGAGACTCAGCTTGCTCGTGGCTTTTGTACTATGTGACAAATTCTTGCATGTAATGGCACACCTCTGAGCAAAAGCAGCTTGAAAAATAGTTTTGCCTTCCTTGTACAAGTTCCAGCTATTTCAGCGTAAAAGGTGACAGGGTACACAACGTTTTGCATTGTACTATTCTGCTTTTTGCAATTCCTTATTTGTACTATGTCTCTCTCATTGAAACAAGGCAATAAAAACCGTTAATAGAAAAAGAGAAGAACCATTATAAATGAAATGAATATCAATCATATGAAATAAATTTGCTTTGGTTCAGATTGATATAAATGCTCAAAATTCTTCGTCCAGCAAAACAATAGTAAAGGCAAGTTAAGAAAAAAGAGTTTTAAGGCTCCGCCCACTGACGTGGCAACCAAAACTTCGTCTACATAAAACATCGGTCTTGCCAGTACTTGAGATATTTAAAATCTCCGTCCAGTGACGTGGCAATAGAAAACTAAGGTTATTATAAGAGAGAAGCTCACGTCTACATGAAAAGAAATTCTCCATCCACTAGAAACATTTAAGCGCTCGTCTACTGACGTGGCACTTGAGTTTAAGGAGATCCTTGATAGAGTGGACTCGACCACTCTTTCAATATAAAATATATGGACGCGGATTTGCAAAGAAAATAGACTTATCATTTTAACTTATAAAAACAGAGATTCTTTAAGACTAAAGGCACTTGTTAGATTCAAAGCATTAACACTTTGCTACATAAATTTAATCCTTATTGTTAACATCAAAACATAGAGATTATTTAATCCAAATTACTTTGGTTCCAACAATCTCCCCCTTTTTGATGATGACAAAAACTAATTAAATTTATTGTGCAAAGTCTAAGAGAGCTTACAAGGCTCCCCCTAAGACAAAGCAGTCATCAGATAAAAGCAGTTAAGGCATAATAAGCTAAGTCTTATTTGCAATATAATATAGGTTAACAGATCAAGATAGCAGCTTATTAAACATTTGGGATTCAAAGCAGTGTCGAAGCATAAACATAAAGTCAAGGCATAGGATCAGCAAGATGAATATACACTTATGCATATGCAGACAACTATGTACTTTTTGTTTAAAAAAAAAATCTCTGTATTATAAAATTTAATCATTCCTTTCTCCCCCTATTTTGTCATCAGACAAAAAGGTAAAAGGGAGTGGACCATCATTGTCAGCTAACAACAAAAAGATAAAACAGAGAAGGAAAAAGTTTTTAGGTAGAAGGAGGTGGTGGAGGAGGTGGTTGGTTAGGATTGGGATTTTGATTCCTCTGAAATTCCAAGATCAGAGCCAGCATCTGATTCATCACTGCATTTGTAGGGGCCAGAGAATCTTGAACTTGCTTCTGCACCCTTTCTTCAATCTGTTGAGCCATCTGTTCAGTCTTTTCCTCAACTATCTTGCCAACCTTATCATCAACAATTTTTCCAATGATGTCTTCAAGATTGGGTGGCAAGGTAAGTTGTCTTGAGCTCTCAGCAGTGTCAGAGACAGTGTCTTGAGCCTGGGCTGCTGGCCTAACCATAGCAAGAGCTAATGGTTGAGAAGAAGTCTTAGCAGACTCAGCTCCTTGCTTAGAGACACCAACCTCAGCAGACTGCTTAGCTTGTGCAGATGGAGGTTCAACTGAAGTAGGTTGAGAAGACAGTTGAGCATCAAATTCAGGGCCTTCTACAATCAACTCTTCAGCCATATGATCAGAGGATGAATTTGCTGGAGATGCAGTGGCAGCTTTAACAGATTTCTGAGGGACATCCTTTGCCCAGTGGATAGGAGTAATTTCCTCCACATCCCTGCTGGTAATAGGAAGTGCCCACAGATCTTTGTAGATCATATGCCTTACTTTGGATAGTCCACACTTTCCTCTGAACTTGGGAATTTCTTTCTTCTCTTCCTGAGTCAAGCCAGAAGAAGAAGCATCCCTGGTGCAGTGGATGATGTGAGACAACCAGAAGTCTGCAGCTTTCATTTCTCCAATATTCTTCACATCCTCCATATACAGATAGAAGTCAAGCTGGGAGTGATCAAAGATTTCCTGAGACAAGTCCAGCAAGGCAGAATGAGCTTCAGGCATGACTCCCTTATTTCTTCTGCGCCTCATATCTTTGTCCTTGTTGAGGTCTATCATGCCAAGCCTTGGACAGATAGGGTAGGGAGCAATGCCTACACGTGTTTCCTTATTATGTCTCAGCCATGTGATAGGAACCCAACGTGCAGCTCTTTCAATCTGGAAGTAGCTGAATTCCCACTTCAAAATATTATAGATCAGTTGATCTGCGAAGGGGTCTGAAGCACTTCCCTAGATGCTGGGATGCTCGAACTTCATCCATTTTGTGTTTCCATCCAATATAATTGGAACATGCTCTGATGATCTTGCTCTCTTATGAGGTAAAGAAGGCAGTCTGTTCCTTTTAGGATAAGTTTCCCATACAGGAATGATGTGCCTTGCTACTCCTTCAATGTGAGGAATCAATGGTGGGGTTTTTTGTAGGTTGGGGTAAATTTTTCTTTGGGGAAAACGATTGAGGGGTAGATGGGTGATAAGAGGGCCATGTTGGTTGTTCATCTCAGATGGAAAGGGACCTTTAGGGGGCTGAGAGTTTGGGTATTTGGTGGTCCAGGGGTATTCCTCATAGGGTTCATAGTCATAATCAGGATGGGAGTACCACCTAGTTAGAGGAATTTCAAGGTTAATTTCAGGGTCAGGTTGGTGAGTATGAAACAGAATTTTCCAATTTCTTTTGACCTGAGCCCAATTCTCAGACTTATTGGCAAAAATAGTGGATGGGGGTATAATTGGTGGAAAGAGTTTTCTTAGGGGTTTAGGAAAGGGGGCACCTCTGCAAATTCCATCATCCTCTTGATGAAACCAAGGATCCGAGTCAGGAATTATGGGTGGAAAGATGGTTTTGAGTGGTGTAGGTTGGGGTGTGGTTAATTGACTTGGGCTAATTTGTGGTGAAGATGGATTTGAAGTTTGGTCAGATTGGTCTTTTTGTGGTGAGGGTTGGGTTGTGGGTAATGTAGGTCTATATACATTATCAAAGAATCCTACTCCCGGAGTAGGGGCATCATCACTCACAGTATTAGTAGGAACATCAGAAGAGGTGTTTACCTCAGAGGCTGCAAAGGTTCTTGCTTTCCTTGCAGGTTGCCTCCTCTTGGTAGGCACAGCAGCATCAGCAGCAGCATCAACAACAACAGCTGCTTTCCTCTTTAAAACTGTTCCCAGAGGAACATTGTCATCTTCATCATCCTCATCTTGAGGCAGAACCAGCTTTCTAGCTCTCTTGGGAGCAGGTCGAGGAACAGGTTGAGGAGCCTCATTCCCAGGCTCATTAATAACTATGCCTCTGGTAGGCCTTCTAGGAACAGGCTTCCTGACAGCCATAGTTTTCCTTTTAGTTCCTCTCTTGAGACCAAGAATAGCTGCATTGTTGGCTTCAACAGCTTCTTCCTTAATCTTCATTTTCTCCTCTTGTTTTGACATCTCAACCAGCTTGTACGTGTCAAGATGCATGCTGCTGAGGTTGGTTTTTCCGAAAATGGCAGCTTGCATCCCCTTCGAACGAAAGATCTTTTCTTGTTCTTCTTGAGGCTTTGCATTTAAGTAATCATACAAGCCTTGCTGCTTGAAAAATTTTGACAGAAGATGAGAGAAGGTGATGTGGGAGGCGGTTTCTCTGTTTGCAATGGCATCCTTGAAGCCATGAAACAGGATCCATGGCAGGTTTATTTTTGTCTCATAGACCATGTTGCAGAGACAGAACTTGTGAAGGGCAGAAAGGTTGTCCTTAGACCCTGCCTTATGAAGCACTGTCTTGTTCAGAATCTGATGAAGAATCCTGATATGATCCTTCATTTCAGATGACTTCCACGAGTGAGTCCTCACTGTATCTTCTCGCATCAGTGTAACCGCGATGGTTTCTATACCACCAAGATCTTCTTCCCAGTTTTCTGTCATGATCAAACCCTCTTGAGCACAAACGATTGCATCAGAAATGGTCTTCTCAGAAACAGTTATCTTCTTGCCTTGAACAAACCCTACTACCTCAGTGTTAGAAATCGTTGGTCTCCTCCAGAAATCTCTTACCAAGTCCGGATAAATCGAGACCTTTTCCAGAAACAAACCATCCCAACCAGCAGCGTTGATGTACTTGCTTACATCCAAGTTATACTCACACAGAATTTCAAAATTAAAATGGTGTTCAGCAGCGATACTAATGATGTCAGTAACATAGGCAGGCTCGGGAGTTGAGGTTGAAGCCATTGTTGAGTTCTTGAGTACAGGTTTAGTTTTGAAGAAAGGAGAGTTCGAAAACATTCAGAGAGAAGTTATCAAAGATGAAGAGTAGAGAAAGGTTTTTCAGAGGGAAAGGAGTTACCTTTAAAGAGTTTCTGAATACCAACAGTTTTCAAGGAAAATTCAAAAAGAAAAGATTGATTAGACAAGACTTTAGTGAAAAAAACGGCGTTGGTATATTGGGACCGTAAAAAGTTACGATGGGATTGATGGAAGTAGCTGACTCAGCAAGGAAATGATTAAAACCAAATGTTTTAAGATAAGTAAGTTCAGATATAAAAAGATGCAAATTTTTTGTTAAAAAAAATCGGGTCCACAAAAGATTGAGGGTGGACGCATATAAACATATGTAGTGGACGCGGCACACCAACAGTAGTGGACGCGTAGACTACACGTGCTCTGGATGCCAAAACCAGTGGACGTGCAGATAAAACATGCAATCAAAACATATACCAAATTAAACCACATATAACATGTTAAGGTGTTTTCTGATAAAAATAAATCTGTCCTCAGCAAGAGGTTTAGTAAAGATATCTGCCCATTGATGGTCAGTATCTACAAATTGAACATCAAAAACACCTTTTTGCACATAGTCTCTGATAAAATGATGTTTGATTTCTATATGCTTAGCCCTAGAATGAAGAATTGGATTCTTAGACAGATTAATTGCAGCAGTATTATCACACATTAGTGGAATACTACTTACAAACACATTGTAGTCTTCCAATTGGTGTTTAATCCAGAGGAGTTGTGAGCAGCAGTTTGCAGCTGATATATATTCTGCTTCAGCAGTTGATAGAGCAATGGTACTCTGCCTTTTGCTTGACCATGATACAAGATTAGCTCCAATGAAGTGACATCCCCCACTGGTGCTTTTTCTTTCAATTCTTTCTCCAGCATAGTCAGCATCACAAAAGCCAACTAATCTGTAATCTTCATCTTTCTTAAAGCACAGACCAAGATTAGTAGTACCTTTTAAATATCTAAAAATTCTTTTAACTGCTGATAAATGAGATTCTCTAGGATCAGATTGAAATCGAGCACATAAGCAAACACTGAACATTATATCAGGCCTAGAAGCAGTTAGATATAAGAGAGATCCAATCATACCTCTGTATACCTTCTGATCTACCTTTTTCTCTTTATCATCTTTGTTCAGTATGGACGTGGGATGCATAGGTGTGTTCATAGGTTTGCAATCATCCATTTTAAACTTTTTGAGAAGTTCCTTTGTATACTTAGTTTGATGGATGTACACCCCGTCCATAGATTGTTTGACTTGAAGTCCAAGGAAGAATTTGAGTTCTCCCATCATGCTCATTTCAAACTCTTTCTGCATTAGCTTTGAGAATTCTTTGCACAAAGAGTCATTAGTAGCACCAAATATAATATCATCTACATAGATCTGTACTACTATGAAGTTGGAATTAATTGATTTTCTAAACAAGGTTGTATCAACCTTTCCTCTGACAAAGCCATTAACCATTAGAAAAGAACTTAGCCTATCATACCAAGCTCTTGGGGCTTGTTTTAGGCCGTATAAAGCTTTCTTAAGCTTGCATACATGTTCAGGTTGGGTTTCACTCTCAAAACCCGGAGGTTGCATAACATAAACTTCTTCATTGATAAAACCATTTAAAAAAGCACTTTTTACATCCATTTGAAAAAGCATAATATTATGATGTGCAGCAAATGAGAGTAAAATTCTGATTGCTTCCAATCTTGCAACAGGTGCAAAGGTTTCAGTATAGTCTATACCTTCTTCTTGAGAGTAACCTTGTGCAACCAATCTTGCTTTATTTCTTATAACCTTACCATTTTCGTCAAGCTTGTTTCTGTAAACCCATTTTGTTCCTATAACAGATTTATTCTTAGGTAGGGTTACCAGAGTCCAAACTTCATTCCTCTCAAACTGATTTAGCTCTTCTTGCATTGCTAAAATCCAACCATTGTCCAGCAGAGCCTCGTCTACAGTCTTTGGTTCCAATTCAGAGACCAATGCAGAGTCTTCTTGCTCTCTGAAGGTTGATCTGGTTCTTAGCTTATCGCTTGGATTTCCTATGATTTGATCCGGTGGATGATAATTCTTGAAATGCCAAGTTCTCTGAACATTGCCTTGTTGAGAGGTGGATGCTTCTGGTTGATGAGAAGTGTCTTCAACTGGATCATCAGTTTTGACTTCTTTTGTTTCTCCTGAGATGTTTAAGTCAAGATCTGCAAAACTTTCATCTAGCTCTGATAGTTTCTTATCAGGCTGTTTATCATCAAATCTAACATGTATAGATTCTTCTACTATTAAAGTTCTTAAGTTATACACTCTAAATCCTTTTGAGGTTTCAGAAAATCCTAGTAGAATTCCATTGTCTACCTTTGCATCAAACTTACCAAGTTGATCTTTTGTATTTAAAATATAACATTTACATCCAAAGAGATGAAAATAAGATATGTTGGGTTTTCTGCCTTTCCACAATTCATAGGGAGTCTTACTCAGAATAGGTCTAATGTATATTCTGTTCTGAATGTAGCAGGCAGTGTTCACAGCTTCAGCCCAGAAGTGCTTAGGGACAGAATTGTCATTGAGCATAGTCCTAGCCATCTCTTGAAGAGATCTGTTCTTTCTCTCTACCACACCATTTTGCTGTGGTGTTCTTGGTATTGAGAAGTTGTGTTGAATTCCATTTTCTTCACAAAACTCATTGAATAGCTCATTGACAAATTCTCCCCCATGGTCACTTCTAATTGAAGCTATACACATGCCTTTTTCATTCTGTACACGTTTGCAGAATACAGAAAAGACCTTGAAGGACTCATCCTTGTGAGCAAGGAACATAACCCATGTCCATCTAGTATAGTCATCTACAATGACTAGACCATATTTCTTACCACTGATAGAAGCAGTCCTTGTTGGACCAAAAAGATCAAGGTGTAGCAGTTCTAGTGGTCTCTTGGTACTTACAATATTCTTAGATTCAAAAGAACCTTTGACTTGTTTTCCCTTCTGACATGCATCACAGAGAGCATCAGATTTGAACTTAAGGTTTGGTAATCATCTCACGAGGTTATGCTTCTTTAGCTTGGAGATTAATCTCAAGCTTGCATGACCTAGCCTTTTATGCCAAATCTAACGTTCATCTTCAATGGACACTAAACATGAGACACTTTGATTTGAGAGGTCCTCCAAGTCAATTTTGTATAAGTTGTTTTGCCTCTTAGCAGTGAATAAGATTGATCCATCATTTTTCTTGACATAACACATGTTCTTATTAAAAGAAACATCATATCCACTGTCACATAATTGACTTATGCTCAGTAGATTATGTTTTAAACCATTCACTAAAAGAACATTATCAATGGAGGGAAAATGATGTTTACCGATTTTACCTATACCAGTGATCTTTCCTTTCTGATTTCCTCCAAATGTCACCCAGCCACCATTCTTATGTTTAAGGTCTTGGAACATATACTTTTCTCCCGTCATGTGACGTGAGCATCCACTGTCCAAGTACCAGGATGTTTGTTTCTTTCCTGTTGTTAAGCAGATCTGCAACAGGTATTATCTTGTCCTTAGGTACCCAAACTGACTTGGGTCCTTTCATGTTAGTTTTCTTTGGACGAGAATATTTGGCATGCCTGTTATGTATGCATCTAGATGTAGAGTGCCCACTTTTTCCACACACTTTACAAAAGGTGTTGGACGGGCCTGATTAGGTTTTCGCATACCTAGTTGGAGCTTTTGAAGCTCTTTGCTGTATAGGTGGTTTTGACTTAATGTAAGATGCCTCAGGCTTTTTATAACCAAGGCCAGATTTATCAAAGGGTGACCTAGAATACCTTAGGATAAGACTAAGCTTATCTGAGCCTCCTACCAATTTTGACAGAGAGTCTGTCAAGTATTTTACATCTTGTTTTAGTTTTGCAACTTCACAAGAATTGTCAGGCTCACATTCAGATTTGTCAGTTAGACTGACATTCTCTGATTTCAGTTTATCATTTTCTTGAAACAAACTTTGCTTTTCCATGCAGACTCTATCATATTCTTTGGTTAATTTTGCAAACTTCTTTTTAAGACTTTTGTATTCATGAGACAATATGGATGAGTCATGCAGTAATTCATCAAAGGCATTTTTGAGAGTTGAAGGTTCAGAATCTGTTACCTCATCATCACCAGTGTACTCATTTTCTGATGATGTGTCAGCCATGAGGAAAATGTTTGCCTCTTCCTCTGCTTCCTCTTCCTCATCTGATGAGGATAAGTCCAAGTCCTCCCATGTAGCCATTAAGCCCTTCTTTTTCTTAAAGAACTTCTTCTTCTCTTTTAGGTCAGGACAGTCAGCTTTGAAATGGCCTGGCTTTTTGCACTCAAAGCACAGAGATGGACCTTTTTCTTTGGAGTCTGATTTCTCCTTAGAAAATTTCTTGTTGAATGACTTTCTCTTGAAATTACCTTTTCTTCTCCACATATGTTGTATCTTTCTGGAGATGAAAGATAGTTCATCTTCATCTGATCCTTCATCACTGTCTGAAGGTTTAGCATCATCTGAAGACTCAGCAGCTTTTAGGACTTTTGAAGAACTTGCTTTCTTTGCCTTTAAAGCAATGGACTTTCCCTTTCTGGAATTGTCTTCCTCATTTAGTTCAAGCTCATGAACTTTTAATGATCCTAGAAGTTCTTCAAGAGATAGAGTATTCATATTCTTAGCTTCTTGAATGGCAGTGACCTTCGGTCTCCACTGCGTGGAGAGACTTCTTAGAATCTTTCTGATATGATCTCTATTCTCATATACTTTTCCCAGAGATCTGAGACTGTTTGTTATTGTTTGAAATCTTCCAAACATCTGATCTATAGACTCATGATCAGTCATCTTGAAGAGCTCATACTGGTGAACCAGCATGCTTATCTTTGACTCCTTCACTTGTGATGAGCCTTCATGAGCGAGAGCCAGTGTATCCCAGATTTCCTTTGCTGTGTTGCAGCTGTGAACTTTATCATGTTCTGATCTGGTAATAGCACACATCAAGTAATGTTTGGCTTTGAGATTTAGTTGATGTTTGGCTTTTTGATCAACATTCCAATCTGCTCTAGCCAACACTGCTTGATTTTCACCTCTTGGCTCAGAATAGCCATTCTCTATCAGTTCCCAGATGTCTAAGTTCTGTGCATCTAAAAAGGCCATCATTCTCTTCTTCCAATAGTCATAATCAGTTCCATCAAAGAGTGGAGGTCTGTTGATAGCTTGTCCTTCTGCATCCATGGTGGTAGGATCGTACTTCCTCAGCACTTGTTAGATGCTCAACCCTTTCGAGGCTGAGCTCTGATACCAACTAAAGTTAACACAGGCAAACACAAGAAGGGGGGGTTGAATTGTGTTTGTTAATATTTTTCGAAAACAACCTTTTCAAAAATAATTTTCTCACACAAAGATAGAGAGGCAGAATAAAGCACACAGAAAAACAGTCTTTTGAAAGAATAACAAATTCAAGTTCAAATCCCCACAGTTAGTATAAACACGTAAAACCAAAGAGATAAGGGATTAGAGGATTCACACAAGATGTTTTATCCTGGTTCACTCTCTTCCAACCAAGAGCTACGTCCAGTCCCTTCTACTTGAAGGATTTCTCCACTATTATCCAAATAGATTACACCAAGTATTCAACACCTCTCCAGGCTCACAAGTATTTCTTTCTTACCAAGCCTCTTCAGGCTCTACCTCTAAAAGAGTTTTTGATTTCTTTGATCTTCTAACTCACTATGTATGAGAATATGAAAGTTTAAGATCAGATGAATATTATAGCAATATTCAAACTATGATATTACAGACTTTTGCTTTTTGAATAAGAGAATATTTGCTCGCAAGAGATTTCTTGAGATTTCTTTGTATGTGCAAAAGTTGTTTCTTCAAAAGCTTTAGTCTTCTATTTATAGGGTCCTTGATCTTCTCTTCAGAATCATCAACGGTTGTTTTTGAATTTTCCGTTTAGTGATAGAATCAGTCAAGTAAATATCCGTTGAGACTCAGCTTGCTCGTGGCTTTTGTACTATGTGACAAATTCTTGCATGTAATGGCACACCTCTGAGCAAAAGCAGCTTGAAAAACAGTTTTGCCTTCCTTGTACAAGTTCCAGCTATTTCAGCGTAAAAGGTGACAGGGTACACAACGTTTTGCATTGTACTATTCTGCTTTTTGCAATTCCTTATTTGTACTATGTCTCTCTCATTGAAACAAGGCAATAAAAACCGTTAATAGAAAAAGAGAAGAACCATTATAAATGAAATGAATATCAATCATATGAAATAAATTTGCTTTGGTTCAGATTGATATAAATGCTCAAAACTCTTCGTCCAGCAAAACAATAGTAAAGGCAAGTTAAGAAAAAAGAGTTTTAAGGCTCCGTCCACTGACGTGGCAACCAAAACTTCGTCTACATAAAACATCGGTCTTGCCAGTACTTGAGATATTTAAAATCTCCGTCCAGTGACGTGGCAATAGAAAACTAAGGTTATTATAAGAGAGAAGCTCACGTCTACATGAAAAGAAATTCTCCATCCACTAGAAACATTCAAGCGCTCGTCTACTGACGTGGCACTTGAGTTTAAGGAGATCCTTGATAGAGTGGACTCGACCACTCTTTCAATATAAAATATATGGACGCGGATTTGCAAAGAAAATAGACTTATCATTTTAACTTATAAGAACAGAGATTCTTTAAGACTAAAGGCACTTGTTAGATTCAAAGTATTAACACTTTGCTACATAAATTTAATCCTTATTGTTAACATCAAAACATAGAGATTATTTAATCCAAATTACTTTGGTTCCAACACTCTTTACATACCATCACCAGTCAATAAAGAGAAGGATCTTGATTGAGAAGGAGCGTAAGAATGAGAATAAAAAGGAGAAGATCGAGACCAAGAATGAGAATGAGAATCGCATATCAATTTGATTTTCCATTTGATTTCTAAGGATTGAAGATTTGGGTTTTGCTATATCAAACGATTCAGAGGAATAGATGCATTCCGAAAGAAGAAGATGATCTTTAGTTATGTGTACGTCACATGATACGATAAAAAAAAGATTTTTAAAAATAAATTTTATTTTATTTTATTATATGGTGAAACATAGAGCTAACACTTGGATGCCATGTTGGCACACGTTTGCCACACCTACTTCTATTATATTTTGAATAGGAAGAATACGTAGGGATGATTTTTGAAACATAGAAAAATTAGGAGGACTAAATTCGCCAATAAAAAAGTTGAGGGACCAATTTCACTAAAGTGAAAAACTTGAGGGACTGAAACTGCATTTTAACCAAATATATATTTTCAAAGTAACAACTGCATGTCAAGCTAACTAATCATGTCTTAATATAATTTATTTAAACACTAATATTAAACACAATGATTTTTGTAATGATATGAATTTTTTTTCTCTTGATAATTTATTTGATTTATTTCTCCCTTTTCCCGTGCAAGTTAACCATTTTCGGAATCTCACATTATTTTTTCTTCTCTCTTCAAATTCTATTTGAGTTATTTCTCACCGTTTCTCATGCAAGTTAATCATTTAAAAAAAATAATTATCTATCATATTATTATCATGTAAGTTAAACATTTAAAAAAAAATATATTCATCTATCATATTATTTTTTATTCTCTCTTGGAAATCTATTTGATTTATTTCTTCTCTTTGTCCGGTGTGAGTAAACCATTTTTAGAAAATATATTTATCTATCATAATAATTTTTTCTTCTCTGTTAAAAATATATTTAATTTTCCCTTAAAAAAAAAATATTTAATTTATTTATCCTCTTTTGCCGTTAAAGTTAACCATTTAAAGAAAATATATTTGCATATCATATTATTTTTAATATTTGACATTTCTAACAATACTTTGGTATTCTAGCTACTTCTATCAACATCAATATTATGGCGAATTTGATTTTTTTTTCAAATCAAAATTATAAATTAGCACTAACTACGTCTTCTTCCACTATCATAATATGATACTTCTTTGAACATTTAATATTAATATGTTTTTAAAGCTACAACAACATTTCAAGCTAATTAATCATTTCTCAATATAATTTATTTAAACACTAATGTTAAACTCTTCACAATATCTTGGTAATCATATGACCTTTTTAATTCTCTCTTCAAAATCTATTTGATTCATTTCCCCTTTTTTTCTCTTGTAAGTTAGCAACTTTTAGATAATAGTACATATTTACCAATGATACGAAATTTTTCTTCTCTTTTGAAAATTAATTTTGACTTATGTAAAACCCCGATTTATACTGTTTCTCAATATCGGTAAATATATATATATATATATATATATATATATATATATATATATATATATATATATATATATATGTATGTTTTATATTTTAATTCGAGACCTAGAAAATGATTTTGGATAAATCAAATCATATTTAGACTCTACTTAATAGTAGAAGGTTACGATTAAATTTTGGGTTGAAAATTCAGAAGAAACCCAATCTGCGTTTTCACTGACAGTAAGATTTTACTAATCAGAAAACCTAATTTTGACTCGTAAACGAAACGGTTTAGGTTTAACTCATATTTGCAACGATATTGGTTTTTTTTGAAAATTTTCGCCTAAAAATAAAATATTATATTTTATACGGGCGAAAACTTCAAAATAACTTGCGTAAAACCTAAGTTGGGTAAACAACGGAGCTAGATACAGAGCTGAGGTGACTGATGTGGCTTACATGATGAGCATTTATGACGATCTTATCCGAGTCATAATGACACATAAATATCTAAGATATTTTGGTGATGAAATGACATTTATGCCCTTGGTTTTACATGAAAACTACAAGTATGCCATAGGTGAATTTGACCAAACTACCCCCTAACCACATGGCCCACACCCATTTTCACTCAGTGGTTTCATTTTCTCTCATTCCATTTCTATTATGCTTACCTGCACTCAAAATACCAAAAACTAACATTGTTGAAACTTGAAGCTTTGATTATTCCCTTCACTTTCTTCATCATCTTAATCATCACAAGGCAACAAAATTCTTCTCCTTTCATTCCTTGTTCTTTCGCCAACTTCACCACCTCCACATAACCTTGCAATTTCATCTTCTTCAAGCTTTTCTCTCCAAAAATACAAAGAACACCATTGTTGATTTTTGAAGAACTTGATCCTTTCACTTCATTTCTTCATCAAAAAAGAGGTGAACTCTCATCTCCATGATCAATCATGTCATCTTCTTCATTTATTTCTCTTGTTTCATGTCAAGAGCACTATTTTCCAATTTCTAGGTTTTTTCTTCAAAAATTTCTAGAAAATCATAGAAAAATCCTTTTAATGTGAAACCAATTTCTATTAACTCTCTATGACCTCTATATTGATAATCCAAGAGCATGAGAGCAAATAAAATTTCTATCCTGTTTTTCTTTAAGTGATCGGATCTATCTCTTAGAGAGATTAGATAAATTTGTTTCAAATTTTTGTTATGTAACACTTGATTTGATCTCACTAGTACTTCTACTTCGTGTGTGTTTGGGATAGTTAGATTGTTTGGATTTCAGCTGTTTTGAAGGGAAAAATCTGTTTCTAAAATAATTTATCTTGTTTGGTGAATTGATTAAAAACACAAAAAGGCTGTTGGTGGAAAAATAAAGTTGTTTCTTAATAAGCTGGAGTGTTGGACGGTTTGATGGAAGAATCTGATTATTTTTGTTCTCCATATTCTTCTGTCCATATTTACCCTCTCACCTTGACTTGTCATTTATTCTTTTCATATTTGCTGTGGTTGATTCGTCACTTCTTCTTTGTCCAATTCATTTTGAACGGCGCCGAATTCCAATGTCTCCACCCAATTGCAAAGGAGTACATTGTTTTGTGAACTTATCCAACTTATTTATTATTTTTCTTTAAACTATTTTAAGACATGTTTCCATGATCATGAAAAAATATCACGAATTTTATTAAATTTTTAATAGTGGAAAAATGATTCATGATAAGCATAAAAAAAATTAAATTACATTTCAAAAAAGTTTACATGTTAAAAAAAATCAAATATTATTAATATAAATAAACAACTTCCTACCCATTTTCGTAATTAACTATGTAAAAGTAAATTTTTTTGTACCATCCAAACGAAATAAATTATCTTATATTCGCTTTTCAGCAAATAGACCCAAACAAAATAGATTTTGATTATAATCGATTATCACAACAATCGATTATACAAATAATCGATTATTGATTTAATATATTTTTTCCAGTTTTCCTAAACACACTCTTAATTATAAATGATTTTCGTAACATGTAGAAAAGACGTTTTATGTTTTGATAGATTACTAGTGTAATTAACATTTTAGAATATAGAACCCTATTCTCTCTCTAACTTCAAACTCTCTCCCTTCTCTCTACACACACAGCCACGTGCCACCACTAGAGGGGGTGGTTTTGGGGCATTTTTTGGTCTGGAATCACCGCTTGGCTTCGTTTTTTCTCCTCTTTTTATCTAAATAAGTGGTTTTTCCACATAGATCTGTTTTTTTCTCGTGTTTTTCGTCGTCTGTGTGCGGCGGTATTGTTGTTCGTCATCTTGGTGAGGCGTTGTTTGGTTTTCCGTCTTGGTGCGGTGTTCGTTTGGTTCAGATTGGTAGATCTGCTTCGATCCATCACAGATTTGATCAAGAATTGGGCGTCAATGTTACAGATCCGGAGACATGAGTATTCTGGTGACTTTGATTTTGTCACTTTTGTAGGCATTTTGATTTTGCCGTGTTATGCTATTAACCTGGGTGCTGTGAGTTTGTTCGTAGATTCATCTTTTTCAGTTTTTAGCGATATTTGTGTTGTTTTCGATGTATCTTACGAATTTGAATGAATGAATACCTTCTTAGTAAAAAAAAAAACATTTTAGAACATAGAATTATAAATAGTTTGTATGAAATATAATGCATATATTTGATAGATGAACTTGAATTTTTAATCTCGGCCCTCCTTGTCAATGAAGCCTGCCTGTTGACACCTACCAATAATCCACAGCACATATAATAACTTTTGCAAATTATTATATTTTTAAATTTGATTGATATGTTACAATTTACATATGTTTTATTCTTATTGAAAATTTGAAAAATAACATTAATGTACCTGGTTCCATTGATATAACGGGTTTTTTTTTTCACTCTACCCCTTTTATAAAAAATATGCACCACAATACCCCCTTTTGAGAATTATTATCCCAAATACCCCAGTTTTGATTTTAGGTGAGAAGTCTCACTTGCTAAACATGACTTCTCACCCTTCTTTATTATTATTATTATTTTTTGCCTATTGAGAAGTCTCACTTACTAAATATGACTTCTCTTCTTGTTTTTTTTTTTTTCGTTTTAAATTTTTTAATTAAGAAACTTGTTAATTAATTGATAACTTTGATTAATTAGGTTAGTTAAGTTAATTATAGTGTTGATTAGGATATTTAGAAGTGAAATTTTTACAAATAAAGATTAATTTTATGAATAAAAAACAGTAATTAAATATATTATACATCAATTAAACATAGGTAAATTAGCTGGTTTCATTTTTTTTTAATTATTTAGTTATATCTAGTTAATTAATTAGGCTACAGTGTTAATTTAGATTTAATTAGGGGATTATCAAAGTAAATTTATTGATTTAAAAGTTGAATTACAAACGTAACAGGGGCGACCATACATAAAAGAAAGTTACATGAAATTTTCTAGGGCTGAGAAGAACTTCCGGCACGGTTAGGGCAACTGTTCTTGTTATGACCTGGCATCCGACAGACAGAGCATCTTTTTGGCTGGCCGGCTTCCCTCATGTCCATTTCAGTACGGATCCGAGAGGATCGTGGACGGCCCTTACGATCCCTCCACTGCTCGGGATTGTGGCACACCGTGGGGCCATCATATTGTGGCCAGTATGCCTCGTTGCCGACAACCCCAAAATTTTCACAGTATACGCTGGACACATGTGTCAACTTGTACGCATCTGCCGCTTGGTCATACAAGTCTAGTCTCGCATGTGCACAAGCAGCAAGGACATGCGAACAATTTGATAACTCGTTAATGCCAGCATCAAACTTAAATCTCAATGACCCTGTGCAGCAAGACGAGCCAGCCGCCGGTGACGATGATCAAGAAGCTGTCCCACAACGCAGGCAACTTCCACCACGTAACAGACGCCCAACACGTTGTGGAACTGGACACCACCTTCGCGATTAGTTTTATGTGTTGATGACGTTAGGATTTTAATTTATGGTCGTCATTATTGCTTTTAATTTAGGCTATTGCTTCTCAATATTAATGTTTAATGTGTTTAATTATCAAATTTGTGTTCTAATCACATATTTTATTTGTAAACCGAATAATTAACACACTACGTAACTATATTAAAAAAATTAAAATCAGCTAATTAATTGATGTATAATATATTTAATTATTGTTTTTTATTCATAAAATTAATCTTTATTTGTAAAAATTTCACTTTTAAATATCCTAATCAACACTATAATTAACTTAACTAACCTAATTAATCAAAGTTATCAATTAATTAACAAGTTTCTTAATTAAAAAATTTAAAACGAAAAAAAAAACAAGAAGAGAAGTCATGTTTAGTAAGTGAGACTTCTCAGTTGGCAAAAGATAAAATAAAAAATTAAGAAGGGTGAGAAGTCATGTTTAGCAAGTGAGACTTCTCACCTAAAATCAAAACCGGGGTATTTGGGATAATAATTCTCAAAAGGGATATTGTGGTGCATATTTTTTATAACATGGGTACAGTGAAAAAAAAAAAACCGATATATCGTAGGTAGTCGTGAGTTAGATATGATCTACGTGTCAAATTTGACGGTAGAAATAATGGCATATTCGTGTTTTTTTATGCGTGTCTTTCTCGCTTTTAACGCTAAAGGATAAACCATAGCCGGCATAGTACGTGAAAAACAAAGAGGGAAAGATAGTGACTGATAATCATACATGTTTCGGTAATACACAAAGTTCCCTTCTTGGCATCATATAAAAATTGATCTTCTGTGTCATCTCAGTTAGGGGTATGATATCTTCTATTTCCTACTGCCTATGCCATCCAATTAGATATTAATTAGCCTCATACATGGAGAAGAATATTGAGATGGGCTGTAATATCTCCCTCTTGGATTTGCCTGAATCCACCTTGGATTTCATTCTCAAGCTCCTTTCACCAACAGAACTGTGCAGAATGTCAGAGGTGTGTGTTTTTTTAAGGGATAGGTGTCAAAGTGATCATTTATGGGAAGAGCACATAAAGCATAAATGGGATAGAGTGATTGGTGATGTTGTTTATAAGGAGTGGCAATGGCATATAGCAGCAGCAAGGGAAGGAAGCATCTTGAGTCAACGCACCTATCATAATGGATCATTGGGTTCTTTTACTGGTGCTTGGCCAAATCTATATCTTGGTTCATACTTGGCAGATTGCCGGCACCTAAATGGTCAACGGTCAAACAAATTCATGATGACTTTGTATTTCTCTCTAGAGAGTGGCAGGTTCTGGTTTCCTGCTCAGATCTACAAGGTAAAGCCTGGAAATATCTTATTGCAATTGTAAGTTTTTAAATTTTTGTTATGGAGTCATTATTCCTATAATATATATTTTTTTACTACCTTTGCAGGGGTTGATGATTCACAATGCCTTGGTTAGCTATGACTCTAATTCTAATACCTTTCAAGCAAGGTATGTGAGAAATTGCCTTCTACAAACATTGAACTTCTGCTAGTATATTACTTGTATACTAGTACTGGTTTATGACAGTATTATAATTATATTTTGCCTCCTATCTTTGATTACTTCTTGTATATGGGTAGAGTACCCCTTGTAATCTCATCAATATACGTTTTGCTTATCAAATGAAAAAATAACTTGTATATCACTTTGAGTAACTCCTTCTGTTATGATAAATAAGATTTTGATGGTTATAGTTTAGATCATGAAGTTTCATTTTTATTTTTTTAGCAAAACATTTTGTTTCCCGACACTTTGTTAAGTGCCAACAAACTTTTTCATTTTTAAATATTCACATTAATAACATGGCTATTAGCTTTAAATCTAACTTTATTGGTTTGTTTGCTAAGTTCAATATTAGAGTACGATGCCTGCTTCTTATTAAATGGACAATTTCTTTTAGGTATCAAACTGGTGGTTGGCGATTTCTAGGGAAGAACATCGAGTGGGATATGGTGAGAATTCCCACCGTTGAAACCCCTCCATATGTTCTGCACGTTTCTGATTGTCTAGACAACTTAAAACCCGGGGATCATATTGAGATCCAATGGAAAGGAACTGAACAAACTCCTATTTATGGTATGCTTCTAATCCATCAAGATCCTGTTTCTTCCCTTAACAAATTCAAGTTCAAAACTTTTAAGTGGGAGATTACAGTACCTTACTTTTCATTAGTGAAATGAATAAATATTGTTTGAGGTTTGTGACAAGATATGCTAGTTTTTTTTTTTTTTCCTTTCATGTTATGACAACAATTGAAATGTATTACAGATTGGTGGTATGCTGTTATTGGTCACGTGGACTCTTGTAATGAGAATGAGATTTATTGTCAGTGTCAGCATAATGGTGAGAAATCCTTTTGCATTCCTTGTGGTTTTGTTTTGGCAGTTTCAAGCCTAAAATTTTACTCTGGTTTTTCTGAGTGATTTTTCCTTGAAACTCAAGAGGCAGAACAAGAAATACTGTATAAGTTAGTGAAGACATTCGCAGAAGTGCTTTATAATTAATTTATAGTCTTCAACATATCAGTTGACACCTTGAAATTTTAATTCTATGACATGGTGAAAGAGGGGAAAAAACTTGTATTATATAATGGAGACAAACATATATTTCTAAAAAGGTTAAACTAATCATTCCATCCCTACATGTTACACTAACACTGATTTTGAATTTAGTCATATTACGTGAAAATCTTTGAAATCGATCCCTGTAAATAAAATATTTTTAATTTGGTCATCGTCATTTATTGTTGTTATAATACCGTTTATTAGAGTTAAAGTATACTCCCTCCGGTCCACAATGTAAGCAAAAATTTCCAAATTTTTTGGTCCAAAATATAAGCAAATTTCAACTACTTTCTTCTCATTTAATGAAGTTATTCTCAAAATACCCTTCATTTAATACAAATTTTGTTTTCCAATGACTCCTTTTATTCTCAATAACACAAGCTTAATAAATAAGAGGAAGGGTAATTTAGGTAACAAACTTAATTTTTTATTCCCAATGACTCTTTTAAATGAGATTAACTAACTATCTTAATATGTGTGTCCTATTTAATTTTTGCTTATAATAGAGACCGGAGGGAGTAGGTATCAACTTACAAATGATTATTATGTATAAGGGCCAAAGTAAAAGTGTCTATCACATATATGAACCAAAAAGTTAAAAAATAATAATTCGGTCCCTATACATGGAAATCATTTTCAATTTCGTATAATATTTTAACTACAAACATACGATGTTAAAACATCAATAAATGCGAGGACCAAATTAAAAAAAATTGTCTGTATAAGAATCCATTTCAAAATTTTTCACACGTGGAGGCCAAATTCAAAATTGGTGTTATGTATATCGTATAAGACCAAATGATTAGTTTAACAAAAATCTGGATATGGTTTTATCACACTAGAAGTAGACCGACTACTTGCAAAAGACAGCCATGCGAAATAATGTACCTTATTTGATCTGGTTTTAGCCAGATGTGTACTTTATATGCATTTACTTTGGTTTTCTGATAGATACTTTGATCGTGGAATTCAAACAATACCCTCAAGGATCGTATATGAGACGAATAAAGTTATCTAGAAAGATCTATGGGGAGCAAGGTGATAGAATAGGCGGATTCTATGGAGGAATTAGAAAACTTCAGAGTCAGGAGGAGATTGAAACATGGGAGAAACAATTACCACGTCAAGTTCAGCAGGTACAAGTACTTTAAAAACAAGTCACAGCTTTGCATACTCAGGGTTCAACATTCTTTTCTTTTGAATAGGCTTAGGATAAAAGAAAAACAGAAATAGGACATTAATGGAAGAAAGAATGTGAAGACAATAATGGTCAGGCTTGTAAGGATTATTATTTTTAACATTAATATTTATCCTTTTTAATTTCATTTAAAATCAGGAAAATGCTAATAAATGCCCTAAAGATACTCGTTAAGGAACTAAGAAAATAAACTTTTCATAGGAAATTGATGTATTTAATATTTGAAAAGTTGAAATACTTAGTTTTTCATTAAAAACTTAGTGTCTGTTTGGTTTGTATTTTCATTTCCTGTGTTCATTTCTTAAATTTAGAAATAACTATAATAAAAATAGTTATAAAAATGATACTTTTTTTTTCTATTTCTTGTTTACAAAAATTTGTACAGGAAACAATGAAAACAAATAAAAATTGTTTTCAGTGTTTCCTATACAAATATTTGGAAACAAGAAATAGAATGAAAACAATGTGATATTTTTATCACTATTTTTGTTGTAATTATTTCTAAATTTAGGAAATGAAAGCAGGAAAAACAAACCAAACATGCCCTTACCTTTTTTGGTTCCTTAAAGAGTGTCCTAAGGGTACTTGTTAACATGACCCTTAAAGTTATTGTACAAAATAAACTTTAATTATTAAACAAAAGAAATGTAAGCAACAGTTTATCTAACATTCTCTTTTCAACGCATTCCCTCTTATTGGTTGAAATTCGTATGAGTCCTATAATATTCAAGTGGGACTCATTACCTATATGAATGTCAATCAATAGAGGAGTGTGTTAATTGAAAACTAGTTTGACATTTACTTTAACAACAGACGGCGCGTGTACTCTATATGCCTCCGGTGGCAGCACAATTCCGAGTCCCTTAATTTTGAAGTGAATTTCAGGTAATAATAAATTTATTGTCCATCAAAGCATTTCTTTTCCATCTAAGCAACCAATTAAGAGTAAGTCAAATTCATCGGTTGCTTGAAAATTCGTATCAAGATATCATCATCATCATCAATAAGAAAACCCCCTAAGCCTATGTTTGGGACAATGGAGTGAGTTGATTAAAAATGGAGTGAGATGGTGAAAATCCATTAACATATTGTTTGTGAGTTCCTTTATTAATGAAGTGAGATGGTTAATGATTGTAATCCAAACCACTTAACTCTATTCAAACCCCTCTCATTTTCATACCCTCAAAATTTGGGGGTTTGAGATTTTCTTTCATTTCCTCGTTAAACTTCCACACAATGGAGTGATATGTTTTTACCTTCCCACTCTACTCCATTATTAACTACTCCATTATTAATCATTTCACTCTATATATTTCCTTGGAAACTTCCAAACTAGCCTAAAACTTGTCATCGAGGAACTTGTTCAGAAATATTGTTATAAAATACCATTTGTCCAATTGACACATAGGAAGGAATCAATGTTGGACTTATTAGATCTCTAACAATTCACGCGAGGATCGGTCATTGAGGGTCTATCTCAATTCTTTCAAAGTCAATGGATCCTTTTTCTCGTTTAAAAATATCCCTTTCTTCCTGTCCATCTTGAAGAATAACTAGGATCAGTTCAGTCCAATCTTCATGTTTCAATTGAACTTTTTGTGGTGAAGCTACTCATATTTTGATGGAACCTTTACATTGCAATTGCATATTATGAAAATAACTTCTAAGAATCTTTATTTATTAAACTTTGATTCACAATATCCATTTTATTTCCTAGTTGCACTTGTTTTTTAATCTCAGGGTTTAAGTGTTATCACTTGGAAGGAAACTGGTTCAGATATATCTTTAAAAGAAGCAAACTGCAAAAGGCAACTTACTCCCAAGATAGGAAAAGGTGTTCATGTGCATGAAAGAACAAGGAATATTGCATTAAGGTTGTAAAATATATATATATTTTACACAAGAAAGTGGAAAATTTTATGTAACTAATTATTGTATGGCCCGTAATCAATGTGGCTAGCTATCTTCGTGAACTATTGGTTGACTGTTTTTCGAGACAATAATATTATTCTCCCAAATAAAAGGAAAAGTTGATTTAAACCACTTTTTTATGGATATAATATTTGGACATTTTATTGTCTCCATTTTAATTGCCTTACGAGATGATCTGATGGGTGAAAGAGAAAACATATAAATAAATGGGGTGAGGCTATTTGTACGTAGTACCAATAGTAGTTTCTTAGACAAGTTTGCTGTAATATAAAGATATAGGGCAGATGTTCAAAATATTGATCAAATAAAAGGATCCAAATCAAGTTCCTCATAGACATAAATTAGTGTATTTCTCAACAAAAAAATTACTTCGGTCACAACTTTTTTCATCTCTCTCCATTTTCTCTTTTGTATCTGTGGCCCATCCTCTCTGCTTATTTTGAAACCTCTAAATAAAGAGATACATTTTGATCATAGAAGTTTAATTAAACTTTTTGACACTGACTGCCAGAGGAAACATTGTCGACTCTGTTTTTTAAAATAGCTTCTATTGAGCCTATTAATGTTTTTTTTTTTTTTTTTTTTAACTAAAACTAAAACCATCCAAAGGATCGTGTAGGAACAAGAACCCAAAGGGATTGGTGTTTTTCCAGGGTTTAAGTTGTGTTGCAAAGGAGAGAATGATAAAAAAAGGTTAAAGGTAAGAGAAAGTGAGACACCCAAATGTCCCATTAAATGAAAACCTAATTACTTAACCTTAAATCGCGTTCTTAACGTTAACACATATAATAAAAAAAACCGAAGATATTAAAAACTTAAATATAAAACATACAACTTCTGAAAGATAAACCATCACACAATAGATATAATACACATACACAACATATGTCTAGGGTACCACCGTAGTAGGCCCCATAAGTACAACTGACATAAGAACTGGAAATACAACATCCCAAAAAGACACAACACACTGGCCATATACTCTGTCCTTAACTATGAGGATCCACTGTTCGTCCTCCAGCATTTGGCTCATAAGGGATTCCATCAAGATCCTCAGTAGCTGGCTCATCCGCAGGGTCTTCTTATACGATCACATAACAAAACATATACAATATAGCAAAGTAGGAGATTAGAAACAGTTTTATCATCATAAGCGGAAAAGGAATATATAGCATACAATACAATAATAGTCAAAGACACGCATCACATATAAATAACATTCATCCTTAATTTACGATATCATCCTCTATCCTTAATCTCATTCAACTAAACCTTTATGCTGACGTGGCCATCTCTAATCTTGTCACCATCCCCCATTCCCGTTAGGGATGTTAGTCGGTAGTCCAAACGGTGCGTTTCCAAGAACTCGGTGCACCCCTATTCCCTTATCTCCAGTAGGGAATAGTGCATAAGCACAGTGCGCCACTATTCCCCTATTGGAAATAGCGCATAAGCACAAAATACATAGTATCTCTATCCTCGATAGAATAATCAGAGCAACTCTTCAAGGACTACAAGAGTATCTCGGTAGTCTTCCTCGAACCTCAGCATCCGTAGGGCACTCACCCGCAATATCCGTTATCCATAATAGGATACTCTGACCTCGTGTGTTCCACTCACACGGCTGTGAACAACCATGCATCTATTTGAGTCTCACTAACTCGCATCGGTTACAACCTAGTGCCTCAGCCTTCCATCACAGTCTCAACACATATTCCATGTCACATCTCCTATATAAAATAATATTTAATTAGGCTGGGCACCTCTAAGTCACATTCATTCTCTCCCCAACATGCATATCTCCCGACCAACATATATCATTGCCTAGATGTCAACAAAGCATGAAATAACATATATTGCAGGTTATCAGACAAAGCATATTATACACAGTAAAATAATAATAAAATATTCATGTATCACAAAACATCACATAAAGCATCTTATCACAACCGGCACTACACAAGCAGCTCAACCGGGATAAAATCAGACATCCTCAAATATCATAAAATTAACATAACAGTGATAAACCTACAATCCCCCAAATCATCATTGGTACTACAGGGTAGTTGACAATGTGATTTTGGTATTGTCGACTGCTCGTCCACTAGTAGGGTTTAGGTCGCCCTACAGCATTATTATAAAATATGCTACTTAGCCGTTTCCGACGATAGGATGCTTCTTTCTCCCACCTGAGGTGTATATTATGACACCCCCTCTTGGGACATCATGTGGTAACCCGTTGCGGAAAATAAACTTTAAATTGCTGGTTACTTTCGGAAAATAATACTTTCCAAGTAGTTATCTTATCTTAAAAATGGTGATAAAATTTTTTCCTTTTTCTTTCCATACAAACAACATAATCAAAAACTAAAAAGGGGAAAGCAAAAGTGTAAAACGCATAAAACGACAGGGGAAGGAAACCTAAGCTAAACACACAGCATTATGTTTTAATCGGTTCGGATCAGTTCGATTCCTGACCCTCAAACCGAAAACCGAACCGATCAGTTCTCTAGAAAACCAATCCAAAAAAAAAAAACCAAAGGAAATTGGTTCTTTTCCATACAAACAACATAATCAAACATAAATATATATGCATCAGAAGCTTTATACATACCATGTCACTACAACATTTTTATAAACGGGCCTTTATAATGACAGGCCATTCTCAAAGTAACAAAGTAAGGAAAATAGAAACGTAACTAACACGTAGCGAATCGTCTGGAACCATATAACAAAAATCATGGCTCTCAGTAGCTAGAAACAGACTGACAAAACCACTATTCCAAAAATGAACTCGTCCTACAGCTGGTCAGAGCTAGTGGTAACCATTGGGGAGACCATGATGAACATCCCCACCCTCAGCAGGAGTGTCTGGTGAAGACACTACCGCTCCCGCTCCCTCGTCAGGAGAATCATCATCATCATCAAGCGGATGATACTCAGGCTCCTCCTCTATGAACTCCTCCGAGTCCTCCTCGACCTCGGGAATCAAAACAATCGGCGCAGGAGGTGATGCGGGTGCTGCTGCATGCAATGGCTGCACTATCGGAGGATGAATCTCCAACTCTCCCTGGTCCACTAGATGCTGTAGTAAAATCCACATCGGAGGTAATGATACCTCGATAGTCTCCATCGTATGGATCTCTCGCTGAGATCCCGTCGCTAGCGTGCCTTCAATCGTACGTATGGGGCCCGTATAGGTGGTGCTATATGCCCCTGGGTTTATCACCCATGCACCACCATTCGCAACATCCTCAAACGTTAGGGAACGTATCCCCATATCAGCCAATGGTATCCCCGGCTCCATCTGTACTCAGATAATAATATATTCCACACAAAAGAGAAACCAACAAGAAACATACAAGGGTGAGATACCAATATATGGATTTAAACACGATAACTACATCCGCGACACACAAAACAACATATAGGCATATATAGTTATAGCCACATAAAATGCTCAGAAATAAACAAGTAGTTTATCAATGGGTTTCAGACCCGACAGTCATCGTTATTTTAAAAATGCATGACACTTCAACGTTCAATATCTACTTTTTGCCTAATCTCCGGAGATTCCAAACTTCTTCTCATTTGAGCAGATCAGGCTCTTACATGGCACATTATCAACGAAAGAAACAATGGTCAACACAAACATGGCACATTGTCCTACTCCAGGAACAATGGTCAACGCGATAAATGGAACATTTGTCCATAAAGATACATTGTCCATTATGATACAATGATCAAATTTACATGGCACATTGGCCAATAAAGGCACAATGGTCAACATAGACACGTCTGCCAAATAATGCATGAAAAACATTTTATTCTCATCACTTTTCTTTTTGTTCATTCTTTCCTTGTCGAAGCTCAAAGCTCACGACCATCTCAACTTTTAAACTTTAAGTTTAATGTTCATCCTCAACAATAGGACACAAGGTCCGAATCTGCGAATCATGAAGCACTAGACCGATGCACCAGTATTAGGTTCGTGGATTATAAGGCACAAAACTTACACATCTTTTCCACATGTTTTCTTACAGAACACTAGTAGCACGACGTCTTGGTTACTAGGTTCACGTTTCAACGCTTACATCGTTTTCGTTCTATGAAACACAAATCCAAAAATAAAGTCTCCGCAACTTATCCTAGCTGTCGAAAATAATACCGTTGAATAAAACTCATTTACAGAAAATCTTTTCCATTTGAAATTCATTTATAAAACCGTCACATCACCAAGAAATTCATTTGAGACTAAATCTCTGTTCAAATAAATACTGCTGGTTTTTTAAAAATGCTTTCCGTAAACATTTTCAGAATTAACTGTAGTTTAGCATTTTAAAAACGTTTTAAGTCGAAATTTGGCTTTTTCTCTTAGAATAATTTTCTCATTATAATATTTAAGTTATTTTTGAAAATTAACTTTTTTGTAATAACTTTTTATTTTATTTTAGAATTTCTTACGTAAAAATTAGCATCACTAAAAATTTTCCACGGTTACGCCCTCACTGTGACTCATAGATCACTCTTAAACCGATAAATCATTAAAATAATAGTATTTTTTAACTATTTCTCATTTAAATATTTGATGTTTCTCATAAAGCTTTTTAAAACTTTTATCTCGTTAATTAATTGAGCATTGACCACTGTCAGGCTTCTTAATCAACAATCAACATCTATAAATATTCCACATCAATGCTATAGCAGAGAATACAGTTTATAACATGTATCAAAATACTATATCACATAACTACAGATAATCAATTAAAAGCAGATAATTAATAATAGATAAAATAGCAGCTCAAAATAAAATTAAACAACCACAACGAAGCTCAAGCAAATTTTACAGACCACTCACTAATAGCATATAGCTATCAAGAAAATTCACATACTCTTAGATCCATGAAGTTAAGAAAAATTATCATAAGTTGAAAAATGAAATAAAGTCATCCAAGTTCTCAAGAACATGGATTCGGCCTTCACATAAAAAATAGGCTAGGAATTTTATTTTGTTTCAATCTCTTGGATTCATTACATATAGGTAATAGAAAGATGATATCAATTGTCACTTTCTAAAAAATTGAACAAAATTCCTCCACCCTCATGAGTTAGGGTTTCGCCTCATCAAGAAAAATAGGGAAGACAATTGTGTTTGATTCATGCTCTTGAATGCTAAACATAGAGATGATGACAAGTTCATAGAAATTGGTTTCATAGGATTTTTCTATGATTTTCTAAAGATTTTTGGACATAAAAACCCTATAATGAAACATAATGATCATGACCTTGAATCAAGAAAATGAATGAAGAACATAGAGTTTATTGATTGAGATGAGCAAGGTATACCTCTTGGAAGTTGAAAAATGGCAAGAAATCAAGTAGTTACTTCACAAATTTGCTTATGGTTAAATTTGAGAAAATGATAGAAAGCTTGGTTAAGAAGATGAAGTTGATTTTAATGAGAAGTAAAATGGCCTAAGTGTGGTGTTAGGGCCGTGTAAATGGAGGGACATGGAGGGAAAAAAATTGTTCATTTAGGGACAAAAGAGTAATTGTGCTTAAGGATCATTTTGGCATTTAAGAAAAGACTAAGGACATAAATGACATTCAACATCCAAGGCCATCATTACAATGGTGAGTCACCTACATGACTCACCTATGTGAGTCATCTTGAATGACTAGTCATTTATCCATTAGCAGATCTTGGAAATCCCCTATTCAGCTCCGTCGTTCACCGGATTAAATATATCGCCCGAATAATATATATTATTTAACTTTTAAGTGAAAAATTTCAAAATCACCAAAGTCGTTTTAAATTCAATATAAAACCTAACCATTTCGTTCACGAGTCAAAATTAGGTTTTCTGATCAGTAAAATTTTACTGTCAGTGAAAACACAGACCGAGTTTCGTCCGAATTTTCAACCCAAAATTTAACCGTAACTCTCTACGATAAAGTAGAGTAAAAATGTGACTTTTGTTTATCCAAAATCATTTTCTATGTCTTGGATAAAAATATAAACATAATTTATATATATTATCGATATTAAAAGCAGTGAAAATCAGGGTGTTATATATATAGCCAGCACTGAGACCACGAAATTGAAGCTCCTCTTTACCACTAGCCTTTCACTACACACTTCCACACCACAAGCTACCAATCAACCTTCAACCAAATCAACATAAAAACAAGATAAGTTAACAAAATTCATCTTTGGTATCAAAGGGCTAGGGTTCTGCCAACTCTTGAGAAATGGGTTAGGATATTTCATTTTCTTCAAACTCTTGGATACATGATCCTAGAGTCATAGATAGTTAGGAAAAATTATCACAACTCATAAACTTAACTTCTATGGTTTTCTAAAATTTAAACTAAGAAAATCATGAATATGGAGACTTGAAATATTTTCATGGAAATGGAATTAAACTTTGAAGGAAAGAGGATGATATGAGCTTAACTCGTAGGTTCATACCTTTAGGAGATCAAAATTGGAGAAGAAGATGAAAGTTGATGAAGAACTTTGGAGGTGTTTGTGAATGAACTATACTATTTAGATGAAAAAAAGTGATGAAGTGAGGAAACAAATGAAGGGGCTGTGATGTTGGAGGGCTGCATGAAATTGAGTATATGGGAGGAGTTGTAGGATTAGATTTAGGACACAAAAGGAAATACTCAAAGACTTAGGGGTAAAATGGACATTTCATGTATAAACTTTGCAAAATATCTCGATATTTTTCTTCCAGTCATGGTGGTGACTCACCACATGACTCACCCCCTAAGGTGGCAAGTTGGCCCATCAATCCAGCATCCGGTTCTATCTTTGCAGTTCCATATCCGGCTCCGTCGTTTACCCGATTTAGGTTTTTTGCCGTTTTCTTCAAAAATTCGCCCGAATAAAATAAAATATTTTCTTTTTGAGCGAAAATTTTCAAAATAGATCATATCACTAAAAAGTGATAAAAATCTAAAATTTCTCAGTTCCGGGTCAAATTAGGGTTTTCTGACCGGTGCCAAATTGTACTGTCAGTGAAAACGACCGGTTTTCGTCTGAATTTTGAACCCAAATTTTAACCATAACTTCCTACAATATAGTAGGTTCTAACTATGATTTTGTTTTATCCAAAATCATTTTTCTTGATCACAGGTAAAAATATAAATAGATATATCATTACCGATAATACAACATAGATAAAAAGCAGGGTGTTACAGAAAGAGTATTCAAAGTGCATGAGTGTAGGGTTATATGATAACGTGAAAAGGGGAGGAGAGGATGGAGGAAACAATTATCATGAGAGAAAAACCACTAACTCGCCATCATAACTACCCCCCTTTGGATTTCTTGTTGGTGATGATGGTTCTGCAACGAAGAAGAAAGAGCAAAGGTGTTGCACAATCCTCCAACGCATGTGCGGACACTAGCCTTTAGGTTAGATTCGCTCCCACCAATCTCTATCTGAACTGGATGCAATAGGGTATACCGGCGAATCCCTTTCAGGATACAATAGAGAAACCTTGACTTAGTTTGCAGTTTGCACACCCACAATCAGGCATATCGTCAATGTTAGTTTATAGAATAATAGTTTCCTTAATTTTATCAGTGCATAAGGTAAAAAAGGAAGTGATTTGTCTTGCAGAAACTTGGCCAAAATTGGATTGAATTCTGCATGGGTGAGTGGTTCTATTTATAGACCAACTCATGCCCCTTGGTGAAGGAAAACAACTCATCATAGGTTTGAACGAAGCAATGCAACCATTCGATGATGTAACCTTTCATGTTTAGTCACATAATATCTTTAAAGAACACCCATTAGGAAATATTTGAGAGCCATGAAGAGATACACTCATTAGAACAAGTCAAAAACGGATTCAGCAAAATTATGCAGATCGCGAGTGCCTAGCGTCCATGGATTGAGCACCTAGCGCCTGATGAATTTTGCTCTAGGGTATTAGAGTGCCTGGTGCCTAAAGTCCTAGAGCCTAGCTCTGAGGATAGAGGTTAGAGCCCAAAGCCGAGCGCAAGGCGCTCATCCTTGCCTAGAAACGTTGCTCTTTGTATGTCTGGCGTTGAGCACCTAGTCTCCAACTTTGAGCATTGGGCCCCTTTTCAACTTGGACTTTTTGAACTTGCATTTTTTTTGGAATTCCCTCACAATCTCCCACATTCTTAAAATAAACCCAAATCCCATTATTTCAGAAATTGCATGCTTTTACATAAAGGTACGTATCTCGTGATATGAACCTTTACTTAGTAAACCATGGGTTTCACTCATCCAAAATAAAGTGGTAGACAAACTTTGAACCATATATTTATTAGAACAAGCGTCAATGACTTACACATGAAATCTCGGTACCATTGAACGACGTGGTAGTGTGACACATTTGGTAAGGCCTTGTGTCTTGCATCCTTTTCGTGAGAATTTTAAAAGTCAAGCCCTTAACTCCAAGAGGGGGCCCCACTTCACTCTCTCATAGGTAGACTCTATCAGAAGCACATTTCCCTATTAATTTAGGCACTTCAGCACATATAGGCTGTAGGTCCATTAAGAGCAAAAACTCACCCTTTCCCTTTATTTCCTTATGGTCCAAGTACTTTTTAACCTTGGGGTGTATCTATTTGTCAAGTACTTGCAATCACTCTGATATTGTACTTTCACCATTGAACTCAAGATTTATGTTACTCAAGTGTGAGTCGTGTTTCTGCCATTGGTGATTAGTTAGATATGGGCTTTAGTCTCATCCCTAATACTGATGTTTTCACAATCATGTCCCTTGTTAATCCATTCTTAAAGGATATGCAAGATTTAAAGATTATGGATATTACTCCATTGGCAATTAGTTCCTTTTACATAGATATGTCTTAGCCCAATGTGCCTGGACTTTCGATTTTAAACCTGACTATATGCCCTTAATAGTGTTGACAGATTATCACAATGTCTGGATACTCGTGTCGTTGGCTTTGGCCAAATTGGTATCTCATACAACAAATTTCTAAGTCATTCAATCTCTTTGCTACGTGTTTGATTCTCGGGATACCATGAAATAGCATCCCCACCAAGTGTGATGATCCAACCACTTGTTGAAGCATGATCTTTTGTGTAAGTCACTGATCTGAGGCCGTACAAGTGTCAAAATAATAGAAAAATTATCGTACAAGGCAATGCAACCTTGGTCGTCTCACAAGGATCATTGAATTTATTAGCCAATTAAGAATATTATAAAAAGGGGGATTTTGAACTCGTTGAATTGAAAAACAAATTGGAAATAAAAAGGAAATTCAATAAATAAAAAACGACGAATTCACCAGCTAGGATTTCTAATTGGACCTATCACTGTTTTCTAAGGATTTTATTCCGATTCTTGATTTAATTCTTTCTTGATTCGAAATTGACCAATTAAGCATCAATTACTTCCAATGATTCTCTACTAAATTAAGCATTCAAATTTTAATCGAATTAAGTTAAACAATTAAGCATCGTCAAGACCCTAAAACAATTTACAGGCCGGAATTCAATCAAACTTATGACTAAGCATCACACATCATATTAACCTCAAATTTAGCATACAAGATTAAGCATCTAATATTTTCATTCATGCAATTTCGAAATTGAATGATTAAGCATGAACCCAACAAAGAAATTGCAATCAAGAAAAGAGAAAAGAAGAGGTTAAGATGGAAAAAAACCAAGAACAAGAATTTCAAAATTAAAACCAAATATCAAGATCCATAAATGAAATCTTTACACCGGTAAAGTATCCAAAAAGGTTTAGCCTTCCATAAAGGCTTACAAGAAAATCTCAATAAAAATGGGAGAAAACGAATCCTAGAAAAAGCATGGAAAAATAGTATCCTCTAATTGCCAATGTCAAAAAGTTGTCTTACTAAGACTCTAAAAAACCTATTTATAGCCCATCTAGGTTAACCTAGGTTAACTAAAGATTCTCTTGAATACCCAAAGCCCATTAGATGCTAATTAGCCCAATAATGAGACGCCCCAACGTCCCATTAAAGAAAACCCAAAATATTAAAGCCTAATTTCGTTATTATCGTTAAGCGTGCACATTCAAAATAGCAGAAAATTTAAAACTAAAAAGGTAACTAGAAAATAAGCAGATACATCAACATACATCACACACATATATATATATATATAGATAACTATGTACATCATTTCCTAATACATAACTGTCAAGGGATTCCCATCAGTAGGATCCCGAAATATGTACAAAACGGCGATACATAACATAAAGAAAATACATCAAAAGATAAAAGGGGAGATGCCTCGCTGATTCTCTCCACACCCCGTCCCCTCTCAAAATACAACAAAGCCTCACTCACGCCTATACAGATGGCACTGGCCCGAGCCATCAAATACTACCACCCTCGTCTGCATCCCGTGGTCCGGCAGGTCCGGACACTCCTCCGCTCTCACTGGACGAGCTCCTGTCTGACTGCCTCTGAAACCTCTGTCGGTAAAGTCTACTATCACGGGGATGAAACTGTCTGGTAGATACTCGAGAAGACTCTGAAACCATAGCCCGGATCTCTAGAGGCGCTGGAACCTCTGGAAGGGGTGCCAGGTCCTGGACGGGGACAACCGGTTCCTCCTCCTGGATAGGTGCCAACTCAGGTCCTGGTGCTAGTGCCGGTGCGAGTCCTGGAACTAGTACCTCAAAGGGTACCATGAAGGGATCTGGGGCCATGCCTGGCATCGGCGGCATCGGCGGTATGTGTCCATCTGGCTGTCCTACCTGGAAAGGAAGGGTAGTGCCAACACGAAATGTGCCGACGAATCCTATCGGCGCTCCCTGTCCGAACCCGGAGGTGATGGACGTAGGACCCGTATACACAACGAAGCGAGTGACTGGGTCCACGAGCCACCCGTTCGGATCTAAGCACTCAACCTCAAAGGTCCCCGAGAGGGGGAACCCCGGGTCTTGAGTCATCCATGGGTGATCCCAGTGCGCCATCAACACGATCTGGATCTGTTATGCAAAATATATATGTACAAGCATACAACAAATGAAAAGGGGATAAGAAGCCATATAACATCAAACGTGGAAAGGGTTTAGCGACATTTAATTCTATAACAGCACGATAAACATCCATCTCCCAAAATATAGTTTATATATATATATAACACAAGCATCCTCAATTCACATCTAGGGTCTTTTCCTCTACCCCCATCATGATGCAATGCAAATGTGTATGAATCTCCTCAGGTAGTCGGCCATATCCGGATATCACAACAATCGACACGTCCCAGAGGCCCCGGCGCACACCCTCGTCTGCGGCTGGAGGGTGCCCATGCAAAGCAATGGCACTATAGCTACACAACCGGTGCACACCTCTGGACCACGGCCAGGGTGCTCATGCAACGCATGAACTATAGCTGCAACTAAAATGAAATCATGTCTGGGACGGTCCGCCGTTAGCCTAGACCCCGAGAATTCTCCCTCCGAGGAATAGACCCCAACGACCATGTTTCAGGTCCACAAACGACCATGTTTCAGGTCCACATATCACAGACCATGTTTCAGGTCATCCCCTAGTGCCCTAACCGCTCATCATCACCTCATAATTAACCTCAATAAAATCTCATCACCATATAACATCAATCATCTCGGTTAGGCACTACTAACACATAAAGTATGATTTCCCCAATACATCATCAATGCTCAACATATCTCATCACTTACTCAACTCTACTCATAATCATTACACTCATGGCATCATAACATATTTCCATCAAATCATCATATTAATCATGGCATCATGTCATCATATCAATCATGGCATCAATTCCAATATAATATTAATAACAATAATAATTTTCATAAGATATATCAACACTCAGTATCAGTCATCAATCATCATATCAACGCAACTAATTCAAGCAGTCACAACAGCCAGTCATAAAATAATAAAATAGTACATTTTTATCGTAACGACGATAAACGCACCATTTCAATATCATCATTGGTACCACTAAGTAGTCCCCAATGTGACATGGACATTGTCCGTTACTCGCTCTCGAGTAGGGTTTAGGTCGCCCTACGCCATTATCGAACTAAATGTAACTGCGCCGTTTCCGACGTTAAATGGTTTCTTTCCCCCACCTGGGAAGTCGTACGATGAACGAAACGAGACGAAACAAGCGGTTCCTCCACGAGTTCAATTCTGCCCAGCACGGTTCTAGGGCCTCGGAGCTTCCAAAAATTCACCTAAGCATCACATTACGAAGCACAAGTTACCACGAGTTCATCCTCGAAGACGGAATCGAATTCCGATAACCGAAACGAAAGATATAAAGATAAACGTAACGAAACGACTTTCGATATAAACGAGGACAATTTACCTTCGACTATTGAAGAAACGGGGAAGAGGAGAATGAAGGTATCGTCACTACGATCGCAACCACGTACTCGGTTTTGCGAAAGGACGATCGGGCAAGTCACACTCACTCAAGAACTCCTCTCTCTCACTAAACTCTCTCTCTTTCTCTCTCTATATGCTCCTCTCTGTTTTCTCAGAGTGAGCTCTCTGCCTCTCTGTTTCGTTCTTATGGTTTAAGTGACTTTGTGTCACTTAAGCCCTTTTTATTTTTCTGATTCACGCTGCCACGCTCGAGCGTGGAATTTGTCACGCTTGAGCGTGGTCACGCTTGAGCGTGTACAATTTTCACGCTTGAGCGTGAAGACCACCGCAGCCATGCAACCACTCAGAGGCTGCCACGTCAACGCCCGTTGACACGTAGCAAGTCAAAGCATGGCCCTTGTCTGGTTGACTTGGGCGCTTGAGCGTGGACACACCCACGCTTGAGCGTATTGTGGACGCTCGAGCGTGATGTTTGCCACGCTTGAGCGTTGACTTTTGACCAGAAAGTCAATTCTTTACGTTCAGGGTCCGTTCGATGTCCGATTGACCCCAAATTTGAGATATAGGCTCCTTATGACCTAATGAACAATCTCTAACCATCAAAATGCCTAATCTCCTCTTTAACTCCAAATTTTTTTTTGTTCCACCCTCAATTATCTAAAAGACACTAACCGGAAACCCTAGCTGTTCTCTATACCTCAAATCACCTCTCAGATAAACAATCCAAACCTTAAACCTAAACATCATACATAACCACACATAAAATAACGGATGTTACATTTCTACCCTCCTTAAAAGAAATTCCGTCCCCGGAATTACATACCTGAGAATAAATGGGGGTACTGCTGCTGCATATCTGCCTCACGCTCCCAAGTAGCATTTCCGGTAACACTATCCCAAATGACCTTGACCAGGGGAATTTGTTTACCACGGAGTTCTTTAATCCTTCTATCTGCAATCTTAGACGGTAGAGCCTCAAATTCTAGATTCTCTCGGAGTTGTATTGACTCTGGCTCAATTACATGAGAAGGATCGGGGAAATATTTTCTCAATTGAGAAACATGAAATACATCGTGAAGGTTGGAGAGGTAAGGGGGTAAGGCTATCTGGTAGGCTACTGAACCAATTCGTCGAAGAATCTGAAATGGTCCAATAAATCGGGGAGTGAGCTTTCTAGACTTTATAGCTCTGCCAATTCCGGTCTTCGGAGTGACTCTCAAGAATACGTGATCACCTTCTTGGAACTCTAAGGGTCTCCTCCTTTTATTACTGTAGCTCCTCTGCCTATCCTGCGCTTCCCTCATTTTCTCTCTTATCTTCTTGACTTGCTCCGTTGTTTGCTGTACCACATCGGGACCTAACACTTGGCTCTCGCCAGTCTCATACCAACATAACGGGGTTCTGCATTTTCTTCCATAGAGAGCCTCATACGGTGCCATTCCGATACTACTATGGAAACTGTTATTGTATGTGAACTCAATCAAGGGTAGGAATTCATCCCAACTGCCAACATGTTCTAACACACACGCTCTTAAAAGATCCTCCAATGATTGAATTGTTCTCTTTGACTGCCCATCCGTCTGAGGATGATAAGCTGAACTCATCCTCAACTTGGTTCCCAAAGCATTGTGTAACTGTCTCCAAAATCTAGATGTAAATCTAGGATCCCGATCGGAGACAATACTCGATGGTACACCGTGCAACCTCACTACTTCCTTGATGTAAATCTGGGTCAACTTCTCAAGACTATAACTCTCACCAATAGGTAAGAAGTGAGCACACTTCGTTAGCCTATCAATGATAACCCAAATCGCATCAAACTTCTTCGGAGTTCGTGGTAATCCAACCACAAAGTCCATCGCTATGCTATCCCACTTCCACTCTGGGATATCCAAGGACTGTAACAACCCTGCTGGCTTCTGATGCTCTATCTTAGCTTTCTGGCACACTAGACATGATAGAACATACTCGGCCACTTCCTTCTTCATCTTTGGCCACCAAAACATTTTCTTCAAATCTTGATACATCTTGGTGGCTCCCGGGTGGAAACTCAACTTACTCTTATGTGCCTCCTCTAAAATCATCTTCCTAATCTCTAAGTCCTCGGGCACACATATCCGATCTCTAAACCTTAATACACCATCGGATCCTTTCCTAAACTCTGAAACTTTCCCTTCATCTATGCCTTGACTTATATCTCGCAGGTATTCATCCTGAACTTGCTTAAACCTGAGGTCTCTCAAAAACTCACTGCTAATAGTGATCATACCTAAGCATATTCTATCCTCAGCCAACTCCATACCTAGGTTCAAGTCTCTAAACTGTTCAAGCAATCCCATCTCTTTCACCATCATTGCGGATACGTGCAAAGATTTCCGACTCAGTGCATCCGCCACAACATTAGCTTTCCCAGGATGGTATTGAAGATCAAACTCATAATCCTTAATAAATTCCATCCATCTACGCTGTCTCATGTTCAGCTCCTTTTGATCAAACAAATACTTTAAGCTCTTATGATCGCTGAACACATTAAACTTTGCTCCATACAAATAGTGTCGCCATATCTTCAATGCAAACACTATGGCTGCCAATTCCAGATCATGAGTCGGGTAGTTTCTTTCATGAACCCTCAACTGTCGGGAAGCGTAAGCCACTACCCTCCCCTCTTGCATCAAAACACAACCCAAACCTTGATATGACGCGTCACAGTACACGTCAAACTGTCCTAATGGCTCTGGTAATGTCAGCACAGGAGATGTAGTCAACTTCTCCTTTAGCTTTTGAAAGCTCTCCTCACATCTTTCGGTCCAAACAAACGCCGTACCTTTTCGCGTTAACTGCGTCATAGGCAACGCAATCTTGGAGAAACCCTCAATAAACCTCCTGTAATACCCGGCTAATCCTAGGAAACTTCTCACCTCTGTTACTGACTTAGGCCTCTCCCATCTAATCACTGCCTCTACCTTAACTGGATCTACAGCTATCCCTTCCTGATTGATTATATGACCTAGGAACTGTACTTCCTCTAACCAAAATTCACATTTGGATAGCTTAGCATACAACTGCCTATCTCTCAACACCTGCAATACCACTCTCAGATGTTCCTCGTGCTCTTCCCGATTACGGGAATAGATAAGAATATCATCAATAAACACCACCACAAACTTGTCGAGGAACGGTCTAAAGATCCTGTTCATGTAATCCATGAATACTGCTGGGGCGTTAGTTACACCGAAAGGCATAACTAGATACTCATAGTGCCCATACCTTGTTCTGAAAGCAGTTTTAGGTATATCCTCCTTCTTTACCCTAATCTGATGGTATCCTGATCTTAAATCTATCTTAGAAAACACCGAAGCTCCCTTCAACTGATCCATCAGATCATCTATCCTAGGCAACAGATATTTGTTCTTGATTGTAACCTTGTTTAACTGTCTATAGTCCGTACACAACCTAGCACTTCCATCCTTTTTCTTCACAAACAATACTGGTGCTCCCCACGGTGATACACTCGGTCTGATGAATTCCTTTTTCATCATATCATCCAGTTGTTTCTTTAACTCTGCCAACTCCACAGGTGACATCCGATAAGGAGCTACTGATATGGGTCCTGCCCCCGGCATGAGATCTATGGTGAATTCAACCTCCCTCTCTGGCGGCAAACCTGGAACATCAGGAGGGAAAACCTCGGGAAACTCTCTCACGATAGGCATAGAATCTATACTTGGAGTCTCCTTAGCTTCCAAAGAGAAAAGCATCACATACTGCTGAGAATCATCACTTCTCATAGTTGCTCCTTCATTGGCAGATACCATGCTAGAAGGCTCAAGGAAGGATAAAGTCTTTTGGGCACAGTTTAACACTACATGGTTGGCCGATAGCCAATCCATGCCAAGGATAACATCTATCTGTTGCATCGGCAAACAGATGAGATCTACGAGGAATGCCCTATTTTCAACCACGATAGGACACTGTAGGCAAACAGACATGGTGATCAAAGGATCACTAGTAGGGGTAGATACTGTCAAAGTATATGGTAATCGAGAAACGGGCAAATGTAAATGATCTACACACTCATGTGAAACAAATGAATGCGTAGCGCCTGAGTCAAACAACACACGCGAGAGTCTGCCAGATAGTAAACACATACCTTGAATAAGATCTGCAGACTGAGAGGACTCAGATCCTCTCACCGTAAACACCCTCCCCGTGGCCTGAGGTCTGGCGGTCTGTCGTCCTGCCGCTGGAACTCCTCTCCCAGATCCACCTCTAGAACTACTGGCCCCTTTACCGGCAGCTGGCTGATGCTGCCCTGCTCTCTATCGGCAATCTCTAGCAAGGTGACCGGGTTTGCCACATACATAGCAACCCGATCTATCTGTACAATCTCTGATGTAGTGCGGACCTCCGCATCTGAAACATACTGGGCCTCTCTGCTGCTGACCCTCTCTACTCACTGATACTGGTGGTGCATTCGTCTGAGTACCCTGTCCGGGTCTAGCGTATGGTGCTCTCCTCCACTGAGAACCTCTATCCCCTCTCCTCTGATGGCCTGCTCTGGTAGGACCCCCACTCCGCTGCTGTCTCTGCTCCGCAGCCTGCCTCTGGTCCATGCTCTCAATGGCACTGCACCTCTCTACTAGCTCTGGGAAGCTCAAAATATCCAAGGGCACTATAGCCCTCCTCAGCTCATGCCGTAAACCCTCCTCAAATCTCCGGCACATCCAATCCTCATCTGGAAATCTCTGGTAGAACTCAGAAAACTGAATCAGGGCCTCAAACCTAGCCGCATAGTCACCAACAGACCTGTCTCCCTGCTGAAGACTCATGAACTCTCTCTCCTTCTCGCGTCTGACTAGCCGTGGAAAGTACTTCTCGAAGAAACACTCCCTGAACAGATTCCAACTGATCATCCTGCCCTCAGTCTCAAGCAACCTCCTCTTGCCTCTCCACCATGACTCGGCTCCTCCAGTCAGCATGAAGGCGGCATAAGTCACCTTCCTGTTATCTCTACATCTCATAGTGTCGAAGATCTTCTCCAACTCCTGTATCCACCACTCAGCCCGCTCTGGGTCATACTCTCCTCCAAACTGTGGTGGCTTACCTTTCAGAAAGGTAGCCAACCCCGCATCCTCAGCCTCAGCAGCTCTCCTCCTATCCTGCTGGTCCTGTAACTCTGCCTCTCTCTGCATCCTCTGAGCGTTCTGCTGTGCCTGCTGCAACAGAACGGATGCTAACTCACGGATAGTCTGGAGAGTCTCGGATGACTCCCCTCCACCACTAACTCCTGCTGCTGGCTGATACTCATCCTCAACACCCTCGATAGCTCTACCACCACGTCTACCTCGTCCTCTACCTCTGCCTCGAGCCATGATCCTGTCAAAAGAAATCATTAGCCCATATTAATATGACATATAATACTACATAAAACTGGAATATAAATACTATATGCCATAAAGATGTCGCATCGGACTCACTACCCAACTTCTAAGCATAGCCGGTATCCAATGTGGATCCAACTAAATGGCCAGTTTACCCTAATCACAGTCCTCACAGTCCGTTTCAGAACCGAACTGCTCTGATACCACCAAATGAGACGCCCCAACGTCCCATTAAAGAAAACCCAAAATATTAAAGCCTAATTTCGTTATTATCGTTAAGCGTGCACATTCAAAATAGCAGAAAATTTAAAACTAAAAAGGTAACTAGAAAATAAGCAGATACATCAACATACATCACACACATATATATATATATATAGATAACTATGTACATAATTTCCTAATACATAACTGTCAAGGGATTCCCATCAGTAGGATCCCGAAATATGTACAAAACGGCGATACATAACATAAAGAAAATACATCAAAAGATAAAAGGGGAGATGCCTCGCTGATTCTCTCCACACCCCGTCCCCTCTCAAAATACAACAAAGCCTCACTCACGCCTATACAGATGGCACTGGCCCGAGCCATCAAATACTACCACCCTCGTCTGCATCCCGTGGTCCGGCAGGTCCGGACACTCCTCCGCTCTCACTGGACGAGCTCCTGTCTGACTGCCTCTGAAACCTCTGTCGGTAAAGTCTACTATCACGGGGATGAAACTGTCTGGTAGATACTCGAGAAGACTCTGAAACCATAGCCCGGATCTCTAGAGGCGCTGGAACCTCTGGAAGGGGTGCCAGGTCCTGGACGGGGACAACCGGTTCCTCCTCCTGGATAGGTGCCAACTCAGGTCCTGGTGCTGGTGCCGGTGCGAGTCCTGGAACTAGTACCTCAAAGGGTACCATGAAGGGATCTGGGGCCATGCCTGGCATCGGTGGCATCGGCGGTATGTGTCCATCTGGCTGTCCTACCTGGAAAGGAAGGGTAGTGCCAACACGAAATGTGCCGACGAATCCTATCGGCGCTCCCTGTCCGAACCCGGAGGTGATGGACGTAGGACCCGTATACACAACGAAGCGAGTGACTGGGTCCACGAGCCACCCGTTCGGATCTAAGCACTCAACCTCAAAGGTCCCCGAGAGGGGGAACCCCGGGTCTTGAGTCATCCATGGGTGATCCCAGTGCGCCATCAACACGATCTGGATCTGTTATGCAAAATATATATGTACAAGCATACAACAAATGAAAAGGGGATAAGAAGCCATATAACATCAAACGTGGAAAGGGTTTAGCGACATTTAATTCTATAACAGCACGATAAACATCCATCTCCCAAAATATAGTTTATATATATATATATATATATATATATATAACACAAGCATCCTCAATTCACATCTAGGGTCTTTTCCTCTACCCCCATCATGATGCAATGCAAATGTGTATGAATCTCCTCAGGTAGTCGGCCATATCCGGATATCACAACAATCGACACGTCCCAGAGGCCCCGGCGCACACCCTCGTCCGCGGCTGGAGGGTGCCCATGCAAAGCAATGGCACTATAGCTACACAACCGGTGCACACCTCTGGACCACGGCCAGGGTGCTCATGCAACGCATGAACTATAGCTGCAACTAAAATGAAATCATGTCTGGGACGGTCCGCCGTTAGCCTAGACCCCGAGAATTCTCCCTCCGAGGAATAGACCCCAACGACCATGTTTCAGGTCCACAAACGACCATGTTTCAGGTCCACATATCACAGACCATGTTTCAGGTCATCCCCTAGTGCCCTAACCGCTCATCATCACCTCATAATTAACCTCAATAAAATCTCATCACCATATAACATCAATCATCTCGGTTAGGCACTACTAACACATAAAGTATGATTTCCCCAATACATCATCAATGCTCAACATATCTCATCACTTACTCAACTCTACTCATAATCATTACACTCATGGCATCATAACATATTTCCATCAAATCATCATATTAATCATGGCATCATGTCATCATATCAATCATGGCATCAATTCCAATATAATATTAATAACAATAATAATTTTCATAAGATATATCAACACTCAGTATCAGTCATCAATCATCATATCAACGCAACTAATTCAAGCAGTCACAACAGCCAGTCATAAAATAATAAAATAGTACATTTTTATCGTAACGACGATAAACGCACCATTTCAATATCATCATTGGTACCACTAAGTAGTCCCCAATGTGACATGGACATTGTCCGTTACTCGCTCTCGAGTAGGGTTTAGGTCGCCCTACGCCATTATCGAACTAAATGTAACTGCGCCGTTTCCGACGTTAAATGGTTTCTTTCCCCCACCTGGGAAGTCGTACGATGAACGAAACGAGACGAAACAAGCGGTTCCTCCACGAGTTCAATTCTGCCCAGCACGGTTCTAGGGCCTCGGAGCTTCCAAAAATTCACCTAAGCATCACATTACGAAGCACAAGTTACCACGAGTTCATCCTCGAAGACGGAATCGAATTCCGATAACCGAAACGAAAGATATAAAGATAAACGTAACGAAACGACTTTCGATATAAACGAGGACAATTTACCTTCGACTATTGAAGAAACGGGGAAGAGGAGAATGAAGGTATCGTCACTACGATCGCAACCACGTACTCGGTTTTGCGAAAGGACGATCGGGCAAGTCACACTCACTCAAGAACTCCTCTCTCTCACTAAACTCTCTCTCTTTCTCTCTCTATATGCTCCTCTCTGTTTTCTCAGAGTGAGCTCTCTGCCTCTCTGTTTCGTTCTTATGGTTTAAGTGACTTTGTGTCACTTAAGCCTTTTTTATTTTTCTGATTCACGTTGCCACGCTCGAGCGTGGAATTTGTCACGCTTGAGCGTGGTCACGCTTGAGCGTGTACAATTTTCACGCTTGAGCGTGAAGACCACCGCAGCCATGCAACCACTCAGAGGCTGCCACGTCAACGCCCGTTGACACGTAGCAAGTCAAAGCATGGCCCTTGTCTGGTTGACTTGGGCGCTTGAGCGTGGACACACCCACGCTTGAGCGTATTGTGGACGCTCGAGCGTGATGTTTGCCACGCTTGAGCGTTGACTTTTGACCAGAAAGTCAATTCTTTACGTTCAGGGTCCGTTCGATGTCCGATTGACCCCAAATTTGAGATATAGGCTCCTTATGACCTAATGAACAATCTCTAACCATCAAAATGCCTAATCTCCTCTTTAACTCCAAATTTTTTTTTGTTCCACCCTCAATTATCTAAAAGACACTAACCGGAAACCCTAGCTGTTCTCTATACCTCAAATCACCTCTCAGATAAACAATCCAAACCTTAAACCTAAACATCATACATAACCACACATAAAATAACGGATGTTACATTTCTACCCTCCTTAAAAGAAATTCCGTCCCCGGAATTACATACCTGAGAATAAATGGGGGTACTGCTGCTGCATATCTGCCTCACGCTCCCAAGTAGCATTTCCGGTAACACTATCCCAAATGACCTTGACCAGGGGAATTTGTTTACCACGGAGTTCTTTAATCCTTCTATCTGCAATCTTAGACGGTAGAGCCTCAAATTCTAGATTCTCTCGGAGTTGTATTGACTCTGGCTCAATTACATGAGAAGGATCGGGGAAATATTTTCTCAATTGAGAAACATGAAATACATCGTGAAGGTTGGAGAGGTAAGGGGGTAAGGCTATCTGGTAGGCTACTGAACCAATTCGTCGAAGAATCTGAAATGGTCCAATAAATCGGGGAGTGAGCTTTCTAGACTTTATAGCTCTGCCAATTCCGGTCTTCGGAGTGACTCTCAAGAATACGTGATCACCTTCTTGGAACTCTAAGGGTCTCCTCCTTTTATTACTGTAGCTCCTCTGCCTATCCTGCGCTTCCCTCATTTTCTCTCTTATCTTCTTGACTTGCTCCGTTGTTTGCTGTACCACATCGGGACCTAACACTTGGCTCTCGCCAGTCTCATACCAACATAACGGGGTTCTGCATTTTCTTCCATAGAGAGCCTCATACGGTGCCATTCCGATACTACTATGGAAACTGTTATTGTATGTGAACTCAATCAAGGGTAGGAATTCATCCCAACTGCCAACATGTTCTAACACACACGCTCTTAAAAGATCCTCCAATGATTGAATTGTTCTCTTTGACTGCCCATCCGTCTGAGGATGATAAGCTGAACTCATCCTCAACTTGGTTCCCAAAGCATTGTGTAACTGTCTCCAAAATCTAGATGTAAATCTAGGATCCCGATCGGAGACAATACTCGATGGTACACCGTGCAACCTCACTACTTCCTTGATGTAAATCTGGGTCAACTTCTCAAGACTATAACTCTCACCAATAGGTAAGAAGTGAGCACACTTCGTTAGCCTATCAATGATAACCCAAATCGCATCAAACTTCTTCGGAGTTCGTGGTAATCCAACCACAAAGTCCATCGCTATGCTATCCCACTTCCACTCTGGGATATCCAAGGACTGTAACAACCCTGCTGGCTTCTGATGCTCTATCTTAGCTTTCTGGCACACTAGACATGATAGAACATACTCGGCCACTTCCTTCTTCATCTTTGGCCACCAAAACATTTTCTTCAAATCTTGATACATCTTGGTGGCTCCCGGGTGGAAACTCAACTTACTCTTATGTGCCTCCTCTAAAATCATCTTCCTAATCTCTAAGTCCTCGGGCACACATATCCGATCTCTAAACCTTAATACACCATCGGATCCTTTCCTAAACTCTGAAACTTTCCCTTCATCTATGCCTTGACTTATATCTCGCAGGTATTCATCCTGAACTTGCTTAAACCTGAGGTCTCTCAAAAACTCACTGCTAATAGTGATCATACCTAAGCATATTCTATCCTCAGCCAACTCCATACCTAGGTTCAAGTCTCTAAACTGTTCAAGCAATCCCATCTCTTTCACCATCATTGCGGATACGTGCAAAGATTTCCGACTCAGTGCATCCGCCACAACATTAGCTTTCCCAGGATGGTATTGAAGATCAAACTCATAATCCTTAATAAATTCCATCCATCTACGCTGTCTCATGTTCAGCTCCTTTTGATCAAACAAATACTTTAAGCTCTTATGATCGCTGAACACATTAAACTTTGCTCCATACAAATAGTGTCGCCATATCTTCAATGCAAACACTATGGCTGCCAATTCCAGATCATGAGTCGGGTAGTTTCTTTCATGAACCCTCAACTGTCGGGAAGCGTAAGCCACTACCCTCCCCTCTTGCATCAAAACACAACCCAAACCTTGATATGACGCGTCACAGTACACGTCAAACTGTCCTAATGGCTCTGGTAATGTCAGCACAGGAGATGTAGTCAACTTCTCCTTTAGCTTTTGAAAGCTCTCCTCACATCTTTCGGTCCAAACAAACGCCGTACCTTTTCGCGTTAACTGCGTCATAGGCAACGCAATCTTGGAGAAACCCTCAATAAACCTCCTGTAATACCCGGCTAATCCTAGGAAACTTCTCACCTCTGTTACTGACTTAGGCCTCTCCCATCTAATCACTGCCTCTACCTTAACTGGATCTACAGCTATCCCTTCCTGATTGATTATATGACCTAGGAACTGTACTTCCTCTAACCAAAATTCACATTTGGATAGCTTAGCATACAACTGCCTATCTCTCAACACCTGCAATACCACTCTCAGATGTTCCTCGTGCTCTTCCCGATTACGGGAATAGATAAGAATATCATCAATAAACACCACCACAAACTTGTCGAGGAACGGTCTAAAGATCCTGTTCATGTAATCCATGAATACTGCTGGGGCGTTAGTTACACCGAAAGGCATAACTAGATACTCATAGTGCCCATACCTTGTTCTGAAAGCAGTTTTAGGTATATCCTCCTTCTTTACCCTAATCTGATGGTATCCTGATCTTAAATCTATCTTAGAAAACACCGAAGCTCCCTTCAACTGATCCATCAGATCATCTATCCTAGGCAACAGATATTTGTTCTTGATTGTAACCTTGTTTAACTGTCTATAGTCCGTACACAACCTAGCACTTCCATCCTTTTTCTTCACAAACAATACTGGTGCTCCCCACGGTGATACACTCGGTCTGATGAATTCCTTTTTCATCATATCATCCAGTTGTTTCTTTAACTCTGCCAACTCCACAGGTGACATCCGATAAGGAGCTACTGATATGGGTCCTGCCCCCGGCATGAGATCTATGGTGAATTCAACCTCCCTCTCTGGCGGCAAACCTGGAACATCAGGAGGGAAAACCTCGGGAAACTCTCTCACGATAGGCATAGAATCTATACTTGGAGTCTCCTTAGCTTCCAAAGAGAAAAGCATCACATACTGCTGAGAATCATCACTTCTCATAGTTGCTCCTTCATTGGCAGATACCATGCTAGAAGGCTCAAGGAAGGATAAAGTCTTTTGGGCACAGTTTAACACTACATGGTTGGCCGATAGCCAATCCATGCCAAGGATAACATCTATCTGTTGCATCGGCAAACAGATGAGATCTACGAGGAATGCCCTATTTTCAACCACGATAGGACACTGTAGGCAAACAGACATGGTGATCAAAGGATCACTAGTAGGGGTAGATACTGTCAAAGTATATGGTAATCGAGAAACGGGCAAATGTAAATGATCTACACACTCATGTGAAACAAATGAATGCGTAGCGCCTGAGTCAAACAACACACGCGAGAGTCTGCCAGATAGTAAACACATACCTTGAATAAGATCTGCAGACTGAGAGGACTCAGATCCTCTCACCGTAAACACCCTCCCCGTGGCCTGAGGTCTGGCGGTCTGTCGTCCTGCCGCTGGAACTCCTCTCCCAGATCCACCTCTAGAACTACTGGCCCCTTTACCGGCAGCTGGCTGATGCTGCCCTGCTCTCTATCGGCAATCTCTAGCAAGGTGACCGGGTTTGCCACATACATAGCAACCCGATCTATCTGTACAATCTCTGATGTAGTGCGGACCTCCGCATCTGAAACATACTGGGCCTCTCTGCTGCTGACCCTCTCTACTCACTGATACTGGTGGTGCATTCGTCTGAGTACCCTGTCCGGGTCTAGCGTATGGTGCTCTCCTCCACTGAGAACCTCTATCCCCTCTCCTCTGATGGCCTGCTCTGGTAGGACCCCCACTCCGCTGCTGTCTCTGCTCCGCAGCCTGCCTCTGGTCCATGCTCTCAATGGCACTGCACCTCTCTACTAGCTCTGGGAAGCTCAAAATATCCAAGGGCACTATAGCCCTCCTCAGCTCATGCCGTAAACCCTCCTCAAATCTCCGGCACATCCAATCCTCATCTGGAAATCTCTGGTAGAACTCAGAAAACTGAATCAGGGCCTCAAACCTAGCCGCATAGTCACCAACAGACCTGTCTCCCTGCTGAAGACTCATGAACTCTCTCTCCTTCTCGCGTCTGACTAGCCGTGGAAAGTACTTCTCGAAGAAACACTCCCTGAACAGATTCCAACTGATCATCCTGCCCTCAGTCTCAAGCAACCTCCTCTTGCCTCTCCACCATGACTCGGCTCCTCCAGTCAGCATGAAGGCGGCATAAGTCACCTTCCTGTTATCTCTACATCTCATAGTGTCGAAGATCTTCTCCAACTCCTGTATCCACCACTCAGCCCGCTCTGGGTCATACTCTCCTCCAAACTGTGGTGGCTTACCTTTCAGAAAGGTAGCCAACCCCGCATCCTCAGCCTCAGCAGCTCTCCTCCTATCCTGCTGGTCCTGTAACTCTGCCTCTCTCTGCATCCTCTGAGCGTTCTGCTGTGCCTGCTGCAACAGAACGGATGCTAACTCACGGATAGTCTGGAGAGTCTCGGATGACTCCCCTCCACCACTAACTCCTGCTGCTGGCTGATACTCATCCTCAACACCCTCGATAGCTCTACCACCACGTCTACCTCGTCCTCTACCTCTGCCTCGAGCCATGATCCTGTCAAAAGAAATCATTAGCCCATATTAATATGACATATAATACTACATAAAACTGGAATATAAATACTATATGCCATAAAGATGTCGCATCGGACTCACTACCCAACTTCTAAGCATAGCCGGTATCCAATGTGGATCCAACTAAATGGCCAGTTTACCCTAATCACAGTCCTCACAGTCCGTTTCAGAACCGAACTGCTCTGATACCACCAAATGAGACGCCCCAACGTCCCATTAAAGAAAACCCAAAATATTAAAGCCTAATTTCGTTATTATCGTTAAGCGTGCACATTCAAAATAGCAGAAAATTTAAAACTAAAAAGGTAACTAGAAAATAAGCAGATACATCAACATACATCACACACATATATATATATATATAGATAACTATGTACATCATTTCCTAATACATAACTGTCAAGGGATTCCCATCAGTAGGATCCCGAAATATGTACAAAACGGCGATACATAACATAAAGAAAATACATCAAAAGATAAAAGGGGAGATGCCTCGCTGATTCTCTCCACACCCCGTCCCCTCTCAAAATACAACAAAGCCTCACTCACGCCTATACAGATGGCACTGGCCCGAGCCATCAAATACTACCACCCTCGTCTGCATCCCGTGGTCCGGCAGGTCCGGACACTCCTCCGCTCTCACTGGACGAGCTCCTGTCTGACTGCCTCTGAAACCTCTGTCGGTAAAGTCTACTATCACGGGGATGAAACTGTCTGGTAGATACTCGAGAAGACTCTGAAACCATAGCCCGGATCTCTAGAGGCGCTGGAACCTCTGGAAGGGGTGCCAGGTCCTGGACGGGGACAACCGGTTCCTCCTCCTGGATAGGTGCCAACTCAGGTCCTGGTGCTGGTGCCGGTGCGAGTCCTGGAACTAGTACCTCAAAGGGTACCATGAAGGGATCTGGGGCCATGCCTGGCATCGGTGGCATCGGCGGTATGTGTCCATCTGGCTGTCCTACCTGGAAAGGAAGGGTAGTGCCAACACGAAATGTGCCGACGAATCCTATCGGCGCTCCCTGTCCGAACCCGGAGGTGATGGACGTAGGACCCGTATACACAACGAAGCGAGTGACTGGGTCCACGAGCCACCCGTTCGGATCTAAGCACTCAACCTCAAAGGTCCCCGAGAGGGGGAACCCCGGGTCCTGAGTCATCCATGGGTGATCCCAGTGCGCCATCAACACGATCTGGATCTGTTATGCAAAATATATATGTACAAGCATACAACAAATGAAAAGGGGATAAGAAGCCATATAACATCAAACGTGGAAAGGGTTTAGCGACATTTAATTCTATAACAGCACGATAAACATCCATCTCCCAAAATATAGTTTATATATATATATATATATATATATAACACAAGCATCCTCAATTCACATCTAGGGTCTTTTCCTCTACCCCCATCATGATGCAATGCAAATGTGTATGAATCTCCTCAGGTAGTCGGCCATATCCGGATATCACAACAATCGACACGTCCCAGAGGCCCCGGCGCACACCCTCGTCCGCGGCTGGAGGGTGCCCATGCAAAGCAATGGCACTATAGCTACACAACCGGTGCACACCTCTGGACCACGGCCAGGGTGCTCATGCAACGCATGAACTATAGCTGCAACTAAAATGAAATCATGTCTGGGACGGTCCGCTGTTAGCCTAGACCCCGGGAATTCTCCCTCCGAGGAATAGACCCCAACGACCATGTTTCAGGTCCACAAACGACCATGTTTCAGGTCCACATATCACAGACCATGTTTCAGGTCATCCCCTAGTGCCCTAACCGCTCATCATCACCTCATAATTAACCTCAATAAAATCTCATCATCATATGACATCAATCATCTCGGTTAGGCACTACTAACACATAAAGTATGATTTCCCCAATACATCATCAATGCTCAACATATCTCATCACTTACTCAACTCTAGTCATAATCATTACACTCATGGCATCATAACATATTTCCATCAAATCATCATATTAATCATGGCATCATGTCATCATATCAATCATGGCATCAATTCCAATATAATATTAATAACAATAATAATTTTCATAAGATATATCAACACTCAGTATCAGTCATCAATCATCATATCAACGCAACTAATTCAAGCAGTCACAACAGCCAGTCATAAAATAATAAAATAGTACATTTTTATCGTAACGACGATAAACGCACAATTTCAATATCATCATTGGTACCACTAAGTAGTCCCCAATGTGACATGGACATTGTCCGTTACTCGCTCTCGAGTAGGGTTTAGGTCGCCCTACGCCATTATCGAACTAAATGTAACTGCGCCGTTTCCGACGTTAAATGGTTTCTTTCCCCCACCTGGGAAGTCGTACGATGAACGAAACGAGACGAAACAAGCGGTTCCTCCACGAGTTCAATTCTGCCCAGCACGGTTCTAGGGCCTCGGAGCTTCCAAAAATTCACCTAAGCATCACATTACGAAGCACAAGTTACCACGAGTTCATCCTCGAAGACGGAATCGAATTCCGATAACCGAAACGAAAGATATAAAGATAAACGTAACGAAACGACTTTCGATATAAACGAGGACAATTTACCTTCGACTATTGAAGAAACGGGGAAGAGGAGAATGAAGGTATCGTCACTACGATCGCAACCACGTACTCGGTTTTGCGAAAGGACGATCGGGCAAGTCACACTCACTCAAGAACTCCTCTCTCTCACTAAACTCTCTCTCTTTCTCTCTCTATATGCTCCTCTCTGTTTTCTCAGAGTGAGCTCTCTGCCTCTCTGTTTCGTTCTTATGGTTTAAGTGACTTTGTGTCACTTAAGCCCTTTTTATTTTTCTGATTCACGCTGCCACGCTCGAGCGTGGAATTTGTCACGCTTGAGCGTGGTCACGCTTGAGCGTGTACAATTTTCATGCTTGAGCGTGTACAATTTTCACGCTTGAGCGTGAAGACCACCGCAGCCATGCAACCACTCAGAGGCTGCCACGTCAACGCCCGTTGACACGTAGCAAGTCAAAGCATGGCCCTTGTCTGGTTGACTTGGGCGCTTGAGCGTGGACACACCCACGCTTGAGCGTATTGTGGACGCTCGAGCGTGATGTTTGCCACGCTTGAGCGTTGACTTTTGACCAGAAAGTCAACTCTTTACGTTCAGGGTCCGTTCGATGTCCGATTGACCCCAAATTTGAGATATAGGCTCCTTATGACCTAATGAACAATCTCTAACCATCAAAATGCCTAATCTCCTCTTTAACTCCAAATTTTTTTTTGTTCCACCCTCAATTATCTAAAAGACACTAACCGGAAACCCTAGCTGTTCTCTATACCTCAAATCACCTCTCAGATATACAATCCAAACCTTAAACCTAAACATCATACATAACCACACATAAAATAACGGATGTTACAAATAACAACTCATTACATACAGACTTGTTGAGATGTGATGCAACTCCTATATCTGTATGAGAAATCAATGCATTTTGCAGTTTTGACCGCTTTAAACGTTTGAACTGGTTCATGATGTCTTTATGGAAGTTGTATAGCATTGTGTCCTTGAAATGTTGGCACTAGTCTCATATGGTTTGGATCTTAGGAACTCAAGATATTCCAAAGGTACCGTACCTATGTCAAGCTGTCTGGACAGAATGCCTCTCTAACTTTAAGCCCAAATTTCTGTTAAGTCACAAAGCGTCTGACTCTGTCAGGCGTCTGACTCACACTCCAGTTAGCCCGTGTGTGTTTTGATGAACCCAAACATTGAGTAAATCATTTTAATTGAACTATCTGAACATTGCTAATTATCTACTTGAGATGTGCAGAGAAAGATAATAATCTTAGCAGGACAAACCAATGAAAGGATCAAAGCATAGTTCATGCGTCTGACATTTGGAAGCTCAAGGATTAAGTAAAAGTAATGCGTCTGATAGAAGACTCAAGCTCTAAAGCACTAAAGCAATCATCATTTCTCAAGCTCCTTGAAGATAAAGGAAGAACCTATGAGAAAGAAGGAAAAGTGTTATTCACTATCAAGCATCTTGAAGATTGGAAGATGAAGATATAGAAGCAACTGATTATCAATCTAATCAGTGTGAAGATTCTGTCAAAGAATGAAGAATGATCTACTCAAAGATCTTCGCCTTATCTCTCAGATGAAGGAACAAGGAAAATCTCTGAAGGCTATACACTGATCAAATACTCTTTAAGCAAAACTACAAAGAGTGAAAATACAATCTTCTGGAAGAAGCTGAAAGAAGATAGATCAAGTTACAGACTAAATCTTCAATAAGACTCTTATATACAAAGAAGCGTCTGACTATTTAAATATATGTCTGAAGTTCTAACAGAATCAGAAAGACACTTAGCTCATGTCAGAATCATCAAAGCATTCTAAATGTGTTCAAGTTCATATCTCTGGCTTTGAAGACTTGAAATATTTAAGTATGAAGATATATTTTCTCTCGTGCCGAAGCAACATTCAAAAAGAGAAAATATTATATGAAGAGATTACTTGGAATCTGGATAGAAGTGTTTCATCGAAGAAAGTAATCAAAATATTCAAATGAAGTATAATAGTTTATTCCTTGTCATCTATCGAGGATAGAAAGGAAGAAAAGACAAAGGCACTGCTACAGATCTACATTTATGCAATAAAGTGAAAAGTACCTTTCTCTGAGATTTTCTAATTGTTGCACAAATAAGGAAAGAAATGATGCCCGAGTAAGAAAGCATATCTACTATGTTTTGTGGTCAACAAAGGACCTCCAATGTTCTCAAACATTAAATTCCAAGTCAAAACGACTAATGTTTGTCAAGAAGATAAAGAAGAAGATCCCTGACCATGCCCCATGCTCAAAGAACTGAAAGTGCAAGAGATGCAAATATAGAATAGCTGAGACACAATATTCTCAAGCATCATATACTCTCTCAATAGAAAAATCATTCTTACTGATAATACTACAAGTGGATAGCTCTCACACTCTCATCATCTTTTCTCCAAGATACAAATCATTAAGAGAAGAATTCAATTTGCAACTCACCAGATCTTAAATTTGTATCCACTCTCTGAAGTGTTATTTGGTTGAATTGTTGCTGTAATACTGAAGTTGTGCTTCAAACAACCTTCATACTCCTTGAGCCTGAAGAGACTTGTTTCAAGAATATTTTTTTTGAGCCTGAAGATGTAAAACCCTGCTTTTTATATATACGCTGTATTACCGGTAGCAATATAATTATTTATATTTTTATCTGAGTGCAAGAAAATGAGTTTGGGATAAAAAAAATCATATTCATACTCTACCTTATGGTAAAGGGTTACGGTAAAATTTTGATTTGAAAATTCAGACGGAAACCGGTCTGCGTTTTAACTGACAGTAAGATTTTACTGACCAGAAAACCTAATTTTGACTCGTGAAACAAACAGTTTAGGTTTAAATTTTTTTGAAAATTTTCGCGTAAAAATAACATAATATGTTTTATTCGGGCGAAATCTTCAAAGGAAACGCGCGTAAAACCTAAATCGGGTAAACGACGGAGCCGGATACGGAGCTGAGGTGATGGAAGTGATTGATGTGACTGAGGGGAAAGCATTAACTGCGAGTCATGATGACTTTGAAAATATGTAGATATTTTATAAGGTGAAAAGACTATTTTGCCCTTGGACTTTCTAAGTAATTCCAAGTTTGCCCCTAAGTGTTTTGGACCATTCCCCCCCCTTCCCCCCTGCCGGGCCGACTCCTTCACACTACACGGCTGCCCACTTCCCCCACACTTAGCGAAATTCTCCATTTTCATTCTAAGGCATTTTCCTCACAAAAACACTAAGGACACCATTTTAGTTCTTGCTATGTTCTTCAATTTCCTTGAAGTTCTTCATCAAATCTCTTCATTACAAGGTGAGGATTCTATTTCTCATCCTCTTAGCTCCATTAATCATCTTAAATCTCCATTTTCATCAAGTTTTCTCATATTTCAATTCCTAGATCTGGTTTGTCAAAAATTCATCAAAATTCATTGAAAAATCCTTTTAATGTGATAACACTCTCTATGACTTCTATATTGATTATCCAAAAGCATGAGAGCAAAGAAAATTTCCTCCTATTTCCTCTACTTATGGCCGAAACCCTAGTCTTGTGGGGTAAATGAGTTTTGTTTCTTTTTTTGAAATATGACCCTTGATTTAATCTCTCTAATTCCTTTTGTTGTTAGATCCAGAAGCTTGAGATCAAAAGAAATTCCTAGCTAAATTTTCTAGCCTTGGCAGAATTTTGGCATGTGTAGGCAAAATGAGTTTTTCTTCAATTTTTACTTGTATGATGACTTGTATAAGCTATCTAAGGTGTCTAGGTTCTAGATCCAAGAGTATGTGAGCAAAAGAAATTTCTATCCTATTTTACTATGCTTGGCCAAACCCTAACCCTAGAGGTTAGATGATTTTGTTTCAAATTCTTGACTTGTAACACTTGATCTATGTTAGTTAAGACTCTAATAACTAAGATCCAAAAGATGGAATTGAGAAAATAATCCTAGCCCTATTTTGGTGTCTTGGCGGAAACTAGCTTAGAGTTGTCATAGTTGGATTTTGTTTGATTAACTTATTTCTATGTTGTTTTGGTTGAAGGTTAATCGATAACTTGTGGTGTGGTAACGAGGAGATTCACTTTCGTGATTCCGGTGTTAGTTCAGGTGGGAGAAAGAATCATCCTGTCATCGGAATGGATAAGTAGTATATATTATAATAATGGTGTAGGGCGACCTAAACCCTACTAGTGGTCGAGTAATCGACAAGACTAAAATCACATTGGCGACTATTCCGTAGTACCAATGTTGATTTGGGGTTGTAGGTTTATCGTCGTTAGGATAATCTTAGAATATTTGAGAATGTATGATTTTATTATTATTGAACTATTTGTGATATGCTGGTTGTGGTAATCTACTGTATGTGAGGTTTTATTTTGTCTGAATATTTTATTATTATTGTATTGGGTATGATTTGCCTGGTTTGATAACATGCTTAGTTGACTTTTAGGCAAGCATAAGTGTTGTTCGGGAGATATGCATGTGGGTGAGAGATTGATTGTGACTTAGAGGTGCCTAGCCTAAATTAATTATCACTACAAGAAAAGGGTGGCTTACCAACGACATATTACCGATGGACGTCAGTTCCTTCGGTAACGAGACAGTTTCCGACGGACATAGCCGTCGGTAAACACGAATACCAAAAATCTAACCAATTACCGACGGAAAGTCCGTCGGTAATGTTACCGTGGGCTGTTCCGTCAGAAAATCCGTCGGTACATAACGCGTGAAAGGTATTTTTTTGGCGCCAAATGGTACCGACGGAATAAGTCTTCGGTAATTACCGATGGAATTTCTGTCGAAAAACAATAACCATATTATCGACAGACTTTTCCGTCGGTAATACATTTTTTGAACTAGCGACGGTTTTATCGGTCGGTATTCTGTCGGTAAATTCAGATTAAACCACCAGTGCCAAACCCTTCCCCTCACTTTTCTTTCCCTGTTTCTCTCTGCTCTCTGCCCCCTCTCCTCCATCGGTGCCACCCCCCATGACAACACCACTGCGTGTGCCACCCCGCCGCGCCTCCGACCTCCCCGCGCCTTTCTTCTCCCTTCTCGTCTCTCTCTGCTTCTCCTCCCCCTCTCTCTCCTTCTCCTTTTTTCTCTCTTCCGGCCTATCACCACCGCGCTCCACCACCACTATCACACCACCACCACCTCTATCTTCTCCTCAGCGAGCTGCCACAGCCACCACTGCGTCCCACCACCAGCACCACCACTCTTTCCTTCGTTGCACTAGAACCACCACACCACCACCCTCCTTGAACCAGAACCACCACCACCACCACCCTCCTTGCACTGGTATAAATTTAATATGTTCATATTGTTGTGTTTTTTTTTTTGTTTTATAAATTTCTGATTGTAGTGGAAATTTTAATTTATTTTTTCTTGCTTTATTTGTTTCAGAGGGACACTGCCACCAACTTACTCCGGCAGCCACCAGCTTCCTTCTCACCACCAGCACTGAGGTATGAATCTAACCTTCTCTTATTGTTGTTAAATTTGACATTTTCTATTCTCTTTCTGATTTAATTTTATGTTTGCGTGCTTGATATCGATCTTTACCCTTGATAAGTTGTTCATGTTTAAATTAAATATTGAAATGTCTTAGAAATTTTATTTTGTGTTCTGCTTGGTTGCCCTTCATTTATGTGTTTGTTGTCGTTGTTGTTCTGAATTGAAGATAAAATTTTAAGGGATGAGAACTTTTAAATTGGAAATAACCACGTACGATGTTAGTGTGGAAATAACCACAATGAGATCTTTCGTAAAATCTATAACTACATCCAAACTTTACTTCACCATATATATATAAAACTGCATCAGCTACGGGGGAGCTGAGACTGTGACGATAGCTGGCAATGGGACATCTGGAAGCTGGGACGTCATCGAATGCAATTAAAAGGAGAGATTAATATTTTTTTTCGTACCAAAATAGCTAATTATCGAAATAAAATGAATCTTATCTAAGGAAAATAAATTTAAATATGTAAATAAGTAAATAATTAAATAGTTGCATAACAATAATACTAGATTAATAATTGTAGGAATAATGATTTTGATATTTAATTGATTTTGATTTAATTAAATAACTTAGGAATAATGACCGCTGTGCATCAAATTAATTGATTTGAAGCAATAAATTAAATGATCGAAGAAGGTTTCCAATATCCAAAGTATTATAATGGCGAAAGGAATCAATGTCTAGGTGTTAGTGAGCGGGAGAGTATCGAACATACTTATTTGAATTAATTTTTGTGATAATATTAATTATGTATTAAATCAATATTAATCAAAGGTGAGACGATTAACTAGATACGATTAGCTAATATACTAATAATAATTTTAAAGACTTGATATCATAGGACGTCTTTAAATAGTCAAGTAACGTAACAAGTGGGAAGAATAAAAAAATATTAAAATACATAATTTCTTAATAACTACTTTCAAGCAAGCAATTAACTAATATACTAATAGGACTCCTTATTAACATGACGATTAAAGGATTAATTTCAACAAAAATGTTATAAAACATGGGTTTAATAATGAAAGGTGAGGTTAATGTTTGATGGTCCTTGACTAGACCCTAGGATTTTATAGATAAGTTGTGACACAGATACGGGTCAGTAAGATTCATATATATGCATTGTTGTTCACAACCGTGTGTTGGGAACACACTAGGTCCGAAGTTCTCGCGGGACCGTCCCAACTCAGATTTAGGCTATGCAGCTATAGTGTCATTGCTTTGCATGAGCACCTTCGAGAGCAAACGAATGTATTTACCGGTGAAATTGTGCAGCTATAGTGTCATTGGTTTGCATGAGCACCCTCAAGATCGAACGACGGTGTGCACTGGTGTTTGGGGACTCGTCGCTTGAACGACTGACTGACATCCCTATCGAGGGATGTGTGACAGGATTGCTGGTGGCCACGTCAGCATAAAGGTTTAGTTGCATGAGATGGAGGGTAGAGGAAGATATCATGATTTAAGGATGATTGTTAGTTAGGTGTGATGCTTGTCTTTGACTGTTAGTATATTATATGCTATGTATTCTTTTCCGTTTATGATGACAGAACTGTTTCTTATCTTCCCATTTCTGTATTTTGTGTATGTTTATTTTATTCCATGAGAAGAATCTATGGAAGAACCAGTTGCCGAGGAACTAGATGGAACTCCCTATGAACCAGATGCTGGAGGACGAGTTTATTTCCGCTAAATATAACAGTTTATATAAATATGTACCTGTGAGGGATCCTACTGATAGGATACCCTAAATAGTGTTTTGTATCGTGATGGATAAACATAGGTGTGTATGTGTAATATAACAATGGTGTGTTTAAATTTCTGAAGTGTATGTGTTTATAATTAAGTTTTTAATATTTTCGTATTTTCATATTACGTTTAACGTTAAGGACGTGAGTAAGTTTAAATAAATAAATAATTAAGGGCACAACGGGGCACAACGGGGTGTCTCAGAAGAGGCTAGGTGTGTTAACAATACTTGTGGTTGAGCCTAGAGAGGCTAGGTGTGGAAACAATACTCGTCTGTAACCTTGATCAGTTATAGTGATAAAACTTGGTGAAGCCAAGGACTAGATGTAACCCAAAGGTTGTGGGTGAACCAGGATAAATCTCTTTGTACTTTCTTCCTTAAACTATTTACCTTATTTATAAGATATTTATTTATTGGTACTAATTTTTTGGGGAGTGTTAATAGTTGCCCTCTGTAATTCAGCTTACTGAAACAGGCGTCTGTGTTATAGCGTCTTATCTGCACTGAATTGTGTTTTGTGCTTGTAAATTCTGATTTGCGAAAACACTATTCAACCCCCCTTCTAGTGTTGTTTTGTGCCATTTTAGTTGGTATCAGAGCTCAACCTCTGGGTTGAGCACCTCACAAGTGTAGAGGAAAAGATTCTGGAAGATGGCAAGTGAAGCAAGCTCAAGTAACAATGTGTACAATCAGAGTACATACCTTAGCAGGCCTCCCGTGTTCAGTGGAAAAGATTACCAGTATTAAAAAACAAAATGAGAATGTTCATAGAGTCAAAAAATATGGATCTATGGGATATCATATCTCAAGGACCTTACACTCCAACTGATGAGAATGGAAATGTTATTCCAAGGAGCAGATGGTCAGTAATAATCTTCTAGATTATGTGATTTTTATGGGATTATTGTCTGGATTTTTGGTCCGAATTGTGCTCATTGATTAAGTTTTGTCCCCAAGTTTAGCTAGTTGAGTCTTTAATAGTGTTTTACATATTTTAGTTTAATTTCATGTTTTTAGAGTTAATATAATAATTTTTTTTTTACTTTTTTTTTTTTACAATTGTAGGAAATAATAAAGATTTGGATTAGTTTTGGCATTAGGCTCCAAGCAAAAATGAAGAAGCAAGCCCAATTAAGACAAGTCCACGTGAAGCAAGAAAAGAGTGCCCCTGGACAATTGGAAATGAATTCATTTGAAAAAGCCAACAATTGATTCAACTTATGATTAAAAAATTGTAGAAGTTATTTGGCCCACGTGAACAATGGTATGGCAACAATGGAAATGAAGAAAAGTGGGCCTTGTGAGAAAATTCAGGGGCAAGTGGCTGAGATCTTGAGAAAAGGAGGAAAAAGCATAAATAAAAGGGACCAGCCATACGAGGATGACAGTAGCGTGAATAAGAAGGGGGAGCGACACTGAAGGGGAGAGGGAGGCGCTGCACATAGTGCTGAATCTCTATGATAGTTTGCTCTCTCACTTTCATTTTCATGGAGTTTCATTGTTTCCTTTATATTTATCTTTTATTTTATTTTAGGATTTAGCATGTCTAGCTAAATTCCTTTTTGCTAGGGTTTTAGTGTAATCTTTTTATGATGATGTTTAATTAACTCTGAGTATCTTATGAACATTTGGTTGTGTTGATGTAATGTTTACTGCGCTTAATGACATTTGAATGTTTGGCCATCATTCTTGTGTTTTTGAGGGTTCATTTATATGCTAGGAATAGTGATTTATGGACATGTCTCTTGTAAGCATTACCATTAATTGGGTTAATCTAGGAATAATTAACTTGATTAATGTGGGTCTTTCACGAATTCCATAGAGTTTTTATCATCATGCTTTGCTAATTGGACCAAAGGAATTAGGATAATTAGTGAGGTTTGATAGAATTGATTCACTAAAGAATTAAGCTTCAATTAATTAAGGGAATTTGTCTTTTAGCATACCGATTGAGATTAGGATAATTATAGTTTCGGTAATTCATAGGATTCTTTGTCTATGATAGATCCAAATTCATAATTGGATAAAATCAAATCCCTAGCACTTTCATTTCTATTTTATCTCAACAAAAATTCCAAAATGCTTTATTTTATCTTTTGAGCTCTCTTCATACCAAATTTTAGTCTAGATAGTTGTTTAACTTGTGAATTGGTACTTGGCAACTAATCCTTATGGACGATGTCCGGTTCTCACAGATTTTATTACTTGCAACGATTCGGTACACTTCCCGTGGTCTCATCTAGTTTTTGGCACCGTTGTCGGGGATTAGTTTTGCCAATATCATTAGTAACAAAGTAGGCAACTACTTTAGACAATTTTTTTTTTTATTATTGTTGTATATATTTGATTTTTTCTTTTGAGTTTTGTTTGTGCAAGGTGGATGCAACACATGGAGACTTATTATTATCCAACCTCGGATGGAGTTACAAAATATTTTTTGGGCCTAATTTGATAATGGGAGACTACAATGGGGATATCAATGCCCTCATGCACAAGCTTATAGTGTAATAATGAAGCATGAGGAGGAATGGGTATGGAGTGAGCCAACACCTTTGAAAGTTTCTCTAGAGATATTCACAAGAGCTATTCAACTCTGAGACCGAAGCAAGAGACAATTGTGATTGTATCAAAGCTGTGGTGCAAAATTTCAAAATGCAAGTTGAGGAAATTTGTAAACAGTTAGTACAAGAGCCACATGAAACACAATTTAAGGAAAATATGGTTTTGGGGATAGTTCAAAGTGAAGACGAAGTGGTAGTGGTAGATAGGTCACAAGAAGAGGAACTAACTTCCATAAATCCTCGGGAAAGAACAAGTTAGAGGATGGGTCATGTAGAAAACACTTACTTTCCAATGCTTGCAAAGGAACCTGGAAACTTTGATTTGGAAAATATATCAGTTTACATGCATGTGTGGATGCTGCAAAGTTGGCCCCTTCTACTTGCCATTCACCATTCTTTGTGAAAATATCGTTTGACCCGGGAGGAATTGAGGGTATAGTCATATTGCTTTTGCAATTGCCACTACACAAGCCATGGGATCCAGGAGGAGGATCTTACATATTGAGCATCTGTGGGCCCTTATGCTACAAGTAATGGGATCCGGGTGGAAGCTTCTCAATGAGTTTTTCTTAACTCTTTGTTTTAGTTTATTTTCATTTTCTTGTTGTTAGTTGTGTGCTTCACTTTTTTTTTTGACAGTAAACAACTACTTTCATTAGATGAAATAAAGATAAGTAAAATAAGATTGAACATACTGTGCTGGGACATACCCCATCCACATTGTAGATTCCCCTCTATCAGCTAAGCCTACCAAGACATGAGCTATATTGCACATAGTTTGAATAGAAACCAAAGGGGCTAAAACAAACCAATATCTAGATCCTAACTGCCGACCTATCGTAATCTTCCGCACATGGTCAAGACAACAAAGAAGTAAGAATCCACAGTCTTTTCTTCTATCCAATTAAGGATCATTTCTTTGACTTCTTCGGGCATATTTCGACTAAAGGTGGTCTCAATATTGTCCAGAATAAACCCTTGTTTGGAAGTCGATTGATACTTAGTGAGGATGTTGAAATTGGTGTCAACCTCGTATGGTTCTGTATGCACAATGTTCCAAAATGCCCATGTCTTTTGGGGCTTTCCATCAAACAACACAGGTGCAATCTTGACACAACCTGAACTTAATACCAACAAGCACAAAAAGGATCCTATAGAAGCACCAGCAGCAGCAACAGAACCGAATTCAAAATTTTTACCTATGTCCGACGACTTTGGTGGAGGACGTTTGGGCCCCAGATCAGCAGGAGGGGGGCCGCCAATGGATTCTTTGGATAGAAGCTCCCTGAGTTTGCTAGACTGGTAGCTCCCTTCAGAGTTGCGGCTCTATCTGGTGGCGGTGGCTCGGGTGGTGGTTGCTCCGCCGGAGAAGAAATCGTGAAGGATGTAGGTGAAAGTTTGAGGGGGCACTGCACGGATGTGGGGGTTGTCGGGAGACGGCGACAAGGATGTGGCGAGAAGCGGTCGGTGGTTTGGTGGAAGAGATGTGAGATCCAGATCCGCGGCGGTATTCTTGACATGGACATGGTGGAAGGGAACTCCGAAGGCGGATGGCATGGAGATCGTGGTGGTTGTTCGCAGCGGCCTAGGGAAGGGAAACGGTGAAATGATGGAGAGCGACCATGGATGGCCAAAGGACAACCTTTTTTCATCAAGCCCCAATCGGTGGGGGGAAGAGCCTCCATAAAGGGAGGAGAAAGACTCCAAGCTGTTGGAGAGACAAAACCCTAATAGAGCTCTACGGCTCATAGGGAAGAAAGAAAAGGTTAGAGAGAAGGCAGAGCCTTTCTCTCTAACCCGGCTCGTGTGTTTCACTTGTTTTGTTAGTTTGTGTTAGAATAAAAACAGATCAAGGACTTATAAGTGTAGGATGCTGTTTTGAGATGTCACTTTTAGCATTCTCATTATTTTGTGCATTTTGTCGGGATATGTTCCTTTCTTTGGAAGTTCTTCTTGTAGTCTATTCTTCATTTTTCAATTTTTTTCATAGCATTTTTCATAATCTCATTGCATATTTTTGTTTCTTTTTCATTAAATTCATGGCAATGAGGTTTAGAATGAAATTTTGGAATCTTGGTTATGACCTTAGTGAGATATTGGGCTAGATTGTTAATTCTTTGAGTGTGCACCATTAAGTTGATGTGCCGAGATTTGCTTGATTCTTTTTTCTATGATTCCTGAATTGCATGTGTTACATAAAAATGATTTGGGCATTTTTTTATAAACTACTTAGCCAAAAAGCCAACCTTGAATGAAAAATTCCTTTGCTTACACCACTTGAGCTTATTTTGTTTAATTTTATTCTCACCCTTGCTTCTTGAATTATAATGACCATGTGTATTGACCGAAAAATATATGGTCGGATCAAGTGACCTCATAGACATCACGAGGCAAGACTCATACAGGAGAACTCAGCCTTCGATCCAACTAACCCTCCCCTCTCTCCGAAGGGACCATTGACCGAGTACCTTGACAGAGATGGTCAAAGTAGGAAGAGTCCCACAACAGAGATAGGAAGCTAGGATCATCAAATAAAGGATAATAAGAGAAGTTAATGTCCTAATCGCATAGATCAAGGGATCGGATTAGGACAGAGGCAACCGGGGCGGCGTCCCTGCTCTTGGTATCACCACATTCATTAGAGAATAAAACAGACATAATGGGCATTAATAACCCACAATCACGGAGATGATTAAGCGGCATATGGAAAATGTGCCTTAATACCAACCAACAGAAAACAACAATCCACTCTATAAATATGTCATGTCCTACAGAAATACGTGTCAGCTTTGATTCCATATTGGATACGTAGGAGCAGAACTTTGGTTCTGTCAAGCTGAATACCTGAATACCCACTATTGAGTGAGAAAGAAGAGTGATTTAGTTTCTTCCGAGAAGTCTCTAACTTGAGATTTTTGGATGGAACATTTGGCGCCCACCTTGGGGCCGAGGCAAACTTCCTTTGGCGACATTACCTAATTGAGCAACATAGTGCTAACCAGAAGCACTACCGGTAGAGATAGCGGGGACAGGAGGTGATAGATGAACGTGAACAGAGGGATCCTCCTTCCTTGGAGAACCATCCACTTCTTTAGGAAATGAGGGCCCATATAGAAATGTTGAGAAGAGAAAATAAAGAGCTGAGACAGGATTATCGACGTCTCCAAGATGAATGAGAACAGAGCCAACACAGGGATCATAGTCGGAGCAGAAAGCGGACATCATCGTATAGGAGGGACGAAGAATACATATCCAGTTATCACCCAGGGACTCACACTAACATTGCAGCGACTGGGGGAAATACTAAGCATACACTGACCACTAGAGCAGCACGAGATAGGAACCAGCGAACACAATCTGTTCAGGCTCCACACACTGAATACCAGGATGAGCAATACATCCCTGAAGCTCAGGCCGCACGAGATATGGTGGAGACACGGTATACTCGCCCTCCAATAGCTAACCTTGCACTAAGAAGAAGCCCGTTGACAAGCAGAATTATGAGCACTCCCCTCCCCTTTGGGTGGAAGGCCCTCTACCTCGAAAGGTATGATGGTACTACTGATCCATTTAATCATCTGGACGACTATGTAACCCAGGTAAACACTGTCACCGATGATGATGCTATTATGTGTAAGGTATTTCCTACATCTTTGAAAGGGTAGCCTTGAATTGGTACACTCGGCTCCCCCCAGCTTCTATTGACAGTATTGAAGCTTTAATTGCTAGGTTTAGCTCTCAGTTTGCTACGAGTCGGGCACATCACATGACCTCGGCGGCCTTGGTGACCTTAAAACAGGAAAAGGATGAAGCTCTCAGGAGCTTCATGGATCGGTTCGCCGTTGTGTCAGCCAAAATCCGGGATCTTAACTCGGCTGTGGCGTTACACTCCATGTTGATGTTGTTGAAGCCAGGACCCTTTCTCGACCATATCTGCAGGAAGCCACCCTTGGATATGGATGAACTCAGAGAGAAGGCGATGGAATACATTCAGATGGATGAACTTACTGAGTTTCAAATCAAGGCTCGAGCTGGTTTGGGCATGAGGAATGATAGCAAGGACAAAGGAAAGTAGGTGATGGAAAAGGGACAAGGCAAAGGCAAAAAGCCTGTGTGCGGACCAAAATATGACTTTTACACTCCCCTGAACACCAACAGGGCAAGGGTGTTAGAAGATATATGCAACATGGAATTGCAAAAGCTCCCTCCACCAGGGCGAACACCCGAGTCAGCAGATCGGTCAAAATATTGCCGGTACCATGAGAATTATAGGCACACCACAGAAGAATGTGTGACTCTATGAGATAAGATTGAGGAACTTATACAAGCCGGACACCTTGGCCAGTTTGTGCAAAGAGGCACGGAGGGTCGAAATTTGAACCCCCAGCAAGGTCGAGGAAGAAGGGAAGCGCCTAGTCAAGTGCCCGAAAGACGAGGGGCTAGAGGACAGAGAAATGGGTTAGACAGAAGGAATCTAGAACCAGATGGAAGAGCGGAAGGAGACTAGAAGAGAAGGGTTAGCAACACCATTGCAGGAGGATTTGCAGGTCGTGGCACGACCAGTTCAGCTCAAAGACGACATCTCCATGCGGTACAAACTGTAAATTCAGTAAACTTCAAACCAGCGAAGCCCTCGAAGTCCATAGCATTCACAGATGATGACTTGAAAGGGGTTAATCCGAATCAAGATGACCCAATGGTAATAACAGTAGAGATTTTTAATTTCTCAGTCCGGAAAGCACTAGTGGATTAAGGAAGCTCGGCAAACATTCTTTATTATTCAACCTTTCAGAAGCTCGGAATTCCTGAAAGCTCCATTCGGCCGTACAATAATAATCTGACCCAGTTTTCAGGAGAGCAGGTGGACACACATGGATACGTAGACTTACTCACCACTTTTGGGTCTGGAAAGTTGTCTCGGACTATCTCTGTTCGATATTTGATCAACAATGCAGCGACCTCCTATAACCTTCTAATAGGAAGACCGGCATTGAATGATCTAGGAGTTGTGGTCTCAACCCCCCACTTGACCATGAAGATCCCGACAACATTAGGCTAGATAGTGGCAGTAAGGGCAGATCAGAGAGAGGCACGGCAGTGCTATGTAGACAGTTTGAAGGTCGGCAAAAAGAAGGAGGAGGTCAGGGAGGGGGAACCAAAGGCAGAAAGTAAGGGAGAATAGGTTCAAAAAAATTCAGTTAACCTGGTAGAACTGGACTCGAGGGTAGAAATGTGAGATGCAAGGCCAGAACCAGTCGAGGACCCATAAAAGTTCCAAATTGGGAATCAGCCGGGCTAGTAAGTTAAGCTGGGCATATAGCTAGATTCGAAGCTCAGGGAGGAAATGCTCCTTGTGCTAAAAAATAATGTTGATCTCTTTGCTTGGAAAGTATCAGACATGCCAAGGATAGATCCGAGCTTTCTCCGCCACAAGTTGTCCATATACCCGGAGGCCAGATCGCTAGCTCAGAGGAAGAGGAGGCTATAGGAAGAAAGAAGAAAGGTGATAGAGCAGGAAACCGCTAAGTTGTTGAGTGCATGATTCATCAGAGAAATAAAATACACCACGTGGTTGGCAAATGTGGTCCTTGTCAAAAAGGCAAATGGGAATGGTGTATGTGCACCGATTATACAGACCTGAACATAGCCTGTCCCAAGGATTCTTACGCTTTACGCAACATAGATCGGATGGTGGACGGGGCATCCGGGTACAGGTTGTTTAGTTTGATGGATGCATACTCATGATACAATCAAATCAAGATGGACCCGACAGATGAAGAAAAAACAGCATTCATGACGGAATGAGCTAACTATTGCTACAAGGTTATGCCTTTCGGATTGAAGAATGTCGGTGCAATGTACCAAAGGCTTATAGACAAGGTCTTCTCCGAATAGATTGGAAACAATATAGAGGTATATGTAGATGATATGGTGGTCAAGTCAGATGATCCATCAAGACATCCGACCGATCTTCTTGAAATGGTTGGGGAAATCTGTTAATACAATTTGAGGTTGAATCCAGAGAAATGCACCTTCAGAGTACAAGGAGGAAAATTTTTAGGCTTCCAGCTGACTCACAAGGGAATAGAGGCTAACCTGGACAAATGCCAGGCGATAATAGACATGAGGAGCCCACAAAATGTTAACGAAGTCCAGAGGCTAGCGGCACGACTCGCTGCATTATGACTTAACCAAAGGTAAGTCCCCAAATTATGAGCCATGACCGAGCTCAAAGGCTAAATCCGAGCCTAATAACTTAGCCAAAGCTAAGTCTTCAAATTATGAGCCGTGACCAAGCTCAAAGGCCGAATCCGAGCCTAAGAAATTAGCCAAAGCTAAGTCCCCAAATTATGAGCCGTGACCGAGCTCAAAGGCCAAATCCGAGCCTAATAACTTAGCCAAATCTAAGTCTTCATATTATGAGCCGTGACCAAGCTCAAAGGCCGAATCCGAGCCTAATAACTTAGCCAAAGCCAAGTCTTCAAGTTATGAGCAATGACCAAGATCAAAGGCCGAATCCGAGCCTAATAACTTAGCCAAGGCTAAGTCTTCAAATTATGAGCCATGACCGAGATCAAAGGCCGACTCCGAGCCTAATAACTTAGCCAAAGCTAAGTCCTGATTTATGAGCCGTGACTGAGCTTATAGGTTGAATCCGAGCCCAATAACTTAGCAAAAGCTAAGTCTTCAAAACAATAAGTCGTGACCGAGCTCAAGGGCGGGATCTGAGCCCAATAACTTAGTAAAAGCTAAATCTTCAAAACAATAAGATGTAACAGAGCTCAAGGGCCGAATCTCAGGCCAATAACTTAGCAAAAGCTAAGTCTCCAAAGTAATGATCTGTAACCAAATTCAAGGGCTGCGTCTGAGCCCAATAAGTGGGCCGATGCTAAGTCTATAAATTGGATAAGCCGGAACCAAGATCAAAGGATCAAATTCGAGTTCTAATTCTCTTGAATAATTTGCAACAGAATCAAAACGGTAAATAAAAGTTGATTCGAACTCAAAAGCTTAAGTGAACAGGAGTTAAATTATTAAAGAGCCATACAAGAAAGCTGAAAGTAAACATTTTTATTAATGAACGGACATTATATAGGTTACAAAAGGAGAATTAAAAATCCTAAACTATGAGTTGAAGGCACTCCCTACCCAAACACCCCACAACACCCTTCTTCTGATTGGTCTGCCTGGGGAGGAAGCTCCGGTTGTAAATGATGGTGAGATCTGCTCTCCCGAGGTGTCAAGCAGGAGAAGACTCAAGTCCTTCTATAGAGACACCTCGGGAGCGAGATATATTATTTATATCTCGCCAACACCGCAGACCTCACCATCGGAGGGCGGGGAGGATGATCTGCTATCTAATAGATGAGGATGGAAGCCCGAGTGGAAAACAATCCTGCATACTAATAGATGCAGTCACCCACACCCCTTACTAACAGATACAATGACCCATTACTATTAATAGATAATCCTCATTCGAGTTCTAGTTCAATAGAACTTTGCCTCTATCCCCAGTGAAATGAATCATGAGGACAAAACAAGATAAAACACGAGAGAATTTGGAAGAAACGGAAGGAGGAGAAAAGTGTGGCAAGGATTCAAGTAAGGAGCATGTCCTTTTTAGATACAAAAAATAGAGTAACGCTCGAAAATTGAAAAGCCCTAGGGAAAAGGGGCAAGACATAAAACCTCATAGTTTCAAAACAGATCAAAATGGATATCAATTATGACACACATTTTCAAAACAGTCAAAGCAGCATATTTTCCATAAGAGATGCGGACCGTTGCATAATCCGTTATGTAATATCTGGGCCAAGTATGTTGGCCCAAATAGGGAGATCCCTTATCTCGGAGCTCCAATATTGGATAATGCAAAGCATTAGTTCAAGAATGAACTCAGACACCTAACACGACAATAGACCATTTGGGCGAGATCGCAAGCCAAGTGTTGAAACACAGATAAAATAATTATAATTACTAAGCCCTTTCGTTTTTACAAAACTCAGAGCTTGGGGGGCTTGTGTGCATTAGCTAAGAATTAAAAGTCATAGTCGTTTTTCAAGTTAAAGTACGTGGAGAGAAGGCCAAAATAAATTGCATTAAAAGGAGGGCTGGAAAAACCAGAGTACAAAAAAGCCCTATAGACCGAGTCCACTGCATGATTTCTAAAAAGAGAAAATGAAATGATGGCCTAAAACCCACCCATGTCTTACCTAAGTACTAAATATATGAATAAAAATTCAACAAGCAGGCGCGTCATCATTCCTGGCCGAGGTAACCTCTCCCTCGGCCTCCCTATCCTTGTTCCCGTCGTCACTAATTTGGCTCTCATTAACTAACTCCCCACCCTTGACATCTTTGTCTACATCCATTGGGGAAAGGTCGACCTCAGTAACAAGGAGACAAGCTTGGCGACACGCCTTCTCAAAACTAGCAATATGCTGAGCCATGATCTTCTCCTTAGCAGCCGCTAGCTCCTACTTGTAAAGTTTCTTTTTACCCCTTTTTCTTCTCCAAGGTAGCGGTAAGCTCTTCATTTCTTTCTTTCATCTTAACCCCAACAACTCTTTCTGCGACGAGATCGGATTCCAGTGTCTCTTTCTCAGCAATGATGGCCTTCAGCTTCCTCAGCCTCGTTTGCTTGCTTCTTTAAATCGGCAAGCTGAGCAGCAACCCTATCTTCGACAGCCTTCGCCTTAAGGAGATTGGCCTTAGTGTTGTCCAGATCACCCTTCAACCTATCTACATAAGCAAATTCAGACTTCATTTGATCCATCTTGCTCTTATTCTCGGCAAAATCGTCTAGAAGAAACTGAGTTGTAGCGATGGCCCGTAAACACATCACTTAGATACCCTCGATCTCTTCTTCAGGGCTATACTTCTTCAGCAATTTGAGATCGGTTCCCTTCATGAAGTCGGGCTTCAAGGCAACAGAAGACCTGAAGTCGTTTCCAAAAACTGTCGAGGAACAAAGCCGAGTTGCTGCATTGTACCGTTTGATAGGAGCCGGGGGAGGAGGAAGACTAGGAGACTTCCCAGAAATTGGTTGGGCAGAGATAGCGTCCAGATCTACCAAAATTGCAGGATGCTTGGAAGGGGACTCGGACGGGGAGACATGAGAACTCCCACCCCGTCTCCTCTTTGGCCGAGCAGTGTCCGGAGCAGATGAAGGAGCCGAGGAAGTTGGCATAATAGAAACTATCGGGTTCTTAGGATCTCTGGTTGAGGCTGATTGAGCCGAGCTCTTCTCTTTCTTCAAGGAACGAAAGTCAAATTTTTCCCATATCTCCTGAAAATCAAAACAAATGATTAATACGTAATTTTGAATGGAGAAGCATAGCATAGATGACAGTGAATACTCACTATTAGGATCGGCTTGGAGAATGGAAGGGATGGAAGGTTCTAGAAGATCTTTACAAGGGAGAGGCCAGGGAAGTTTGTTTAATTTTTGGATACTCGCCCTCTCGTCCTCAATTAAGACCTCATCACACCAAACAGCAAACTTGATGAGGTACTGGGTCCAATAGAGAGGGAAGTGAGGCTTCCCTTGCTGATCAAAAAATAGGTGGGAAAACCCACTAGCAGGCCTCACCTTAAAGAAGTCCCCTTTGAAGTGCTTGTAGGACGACTTATAGGCACCAATGATACCCCGGCAATGAAGACTACTCAGTGAAATCCAATATATCAATCTCCCAAAGCAGATCTGATAGTAATAAAGAAAGATGGGGGCAGTGGGGGTAATGTCCATTCGGGAGCAGACATGGTCCGTATCAGAGCAGGGCTCAAGTACGAACTTGTCCCTATACTTAGTACGAAATATGGAGATTGGATTTTGAAGTTCTATAATGGATGCGGGGGTTCGATACTTGGACCAATAAGTCCCCACATCGCCCCTGACCCACTCGTACCCAGGCAGAGTGATGGGGGGCGGATAATCCCTTTCAATTCTAACCGCCTTCTTACGGCGACATTTGGAAAGAGAAGGGTGCGAAGTCAACACGTCATCCTCCATCGCCGCCTCACTATTGCAGAGATAATTTGAAGAAACTTCAAGTTTAGCAGAGGGAAATGAGGAGTTAGAAGGGAAAACATCTTCCCCAACCTCATGAATTTCAGGCTCTGTGACAACACTCTTTAAGAGAGTGTTCGAGAGAAGAACTCATAATGAAGGGATGAAGGAAGAGGAATGCGAGGAAACTTGTGAAGATAGGGGCGTACTTGGAGACTTAGGGTAAGAGAGAGGAAGAAATTTCCAGAGGAGATGCGGAACAGGAAAATGAACAAGGAAAATGTAACGATGTGGTTCTGGGGAGAAATACTTATAGAGTGAAACGCAGGAATTTATGAAGAGACACGCACCGTTGAAGCCATTGATTACACCTCTTCGCATTCTAAACACAGTATAGGAAAATTAAGGGAGATGCCTTTTGGTTTTCTCGGGCATGAACAGTTCCTGGAAGGATTTGAAAAGTTGATAAGAGGGTTGTCCTATCAATTAGATATGCGTCTCCTAAGGAGGGCACCTAGGGAAAGTACCAACATGCAAATGTCATAATGATGCCTACGACTATGAGGTCAAGACCTATAGCTAGGAATTAGGAAGGCCAGATAAAATAAAATGACGGATTGATCAAAGTTAGAGCATATAAGCTCCTTCGCTGTAAACAAATCGGAGCTTGGGGGCTTGTGTACTGACCCAAAAATATAAGGTCGGATCAAGTGAACTCATAGACATCACAAGGCAAGACTCATACAGGAGAACTTAGTGTCAGATCCAACTAACCCTCCCCTCTCTCCGAAGGGACCATTGACCAAGTACCTTGACCGAGATGGTCAAGGTAGGAAGAGTGCCCACAACCGAGATAGGTAGCAAGGATCATCAGATAAAGGATAATTAAGAGAAGTTAATGTTCTAATCGTATAAATCAAGGGATCGGATTGGGACAGAGGTAACCGGGGCGACGCCCCCACTCTTGGTATCACCGCATTCATTAGAGAATAAAACAGACATAATGGGCATTAACAACCCGCAATCATGGAGATGATTAAGCGGCACATGGAAAATGTGCCTTAATACCAACCAACGGAAAACAACAATCCACTCTATAAATATGTCATGTCCTACAGAACTACGCCTCATCTTTGATTCCATATTGGATATGTAGGAGCAGAACTTTGGTTCTGTCAAGCTAAATATCTGAATACCTACTATTGTTTGAGAAAGAATTGAGTGATTTAGTTTCTTCCGAGAGTCTCTAACTTGAGATTTTTGGACGTAACACCATGTTTATTCCAACTTGAGGATATGAGAGCATTGATGACTTGCTTGTGGACAAGCAAAGACATTGGTTTGGGGGAGAGGGTAATGGAATAATGTGAGAAGCCTTGAAAGGTTTGGAAAAAAAAATTGTAAAAATGTATTAAAAAAAGTTGATACCCAAAAAAAAAAATTTTGAAAAAATAAGTTGAAGGGAAAAAAAAACATTGTGTGAATAAGGTTGAGAAAAAACTCCAAAGAAGGGAAATGAGAAAAAAAATTCATTTACAACAATCGGGAATTTTGTGCTTTGCATTGAAACAATTGAGTTATTGTAATTGCTCTCCTATTCTCTAGGTCATATCTTGTTTGTTTCTCTCCTCACTTGTTTTCCAATTTAGCCAAGTTACAACCCAAAATAGAGTCCCTTTGATTTGTGCATACTTGTGGTTTGTGATCTTTTGGAATTAGAAGAAGGTAAATCTATGCCTCCATGACTCTAATGTGTGCTTTGAGGGAAACACTTCACCATACACTTCGGTGATTATTTGATGATTGTGTATCTTGTGAGGACTAAGGTTCTATTTTTTTCTTCCCTTGCCAAATTGCCTTGATTTTTAATTTTTAAGAATATGGAGATTGCAAAGTTGTTATGCATTTTGCTTCTTGACATTTTTGGATGTGAGCTTGCTACTGGTTGATGCTTCTGTTTTAGGAATTAGTCTTGTTGCAATTTTTTCTCTTGGTGATTTTGTTTAATTTGTAAGTATATATTTGATTATGTTTTGATGATTGACAAGTACTAACCATAAGCATGCATGATAAAAGGAAAATATAATTTATAAGCATGCAGGTACTCAAAGGCTAGCAAAGCAATAAACAAATAAGGTAGGAGTATCGAAGTTTCAAGCATCAAGATATCAAGCAAGATTGGGTAAATAATCTAGGTCTTAGATGTCTTGTAAGGATATGATGACTAAGGCACTGTTTGGTTTGCCAAATCCACTAGCGTTTAGCGGATAGTGTATAGCGGATGGGAAAGTAGCCCCGTTTGGTAGTCATTTTTAAAATTAGCGTATAACGTTTTTTCACTAGCGTATAGCGTTTTTCCCAGACGCTACTTGAAGTAGCGTTTGAGCTTATAGCGTATAGCGTTTCATTTTTTCTTCCATTTTTATCCCTACCATCTTAATTAAATACTAATCATTTAACATAGTATATAAATAAGAATTAATTTTGTTATTTAGATTTATATTTAAGATAAAAAAGTGGAAAATATATTTTTATCTATAAAAAATAAAAATTATATAAAAATCAAATCAATAAATAATTTTACTTTTATTATTCCATTTTATTTATTAAAAATAATTAAAACTAAATTAATATTAAAATTTAAAATTAATGATTGCATTTTTTAAACGATAAATAAATTTTTTTTGACGTGATAAACGATAAATTATTTAGGATAAAATAAATTATTATAAGTGATAATTATTTTAAAATAAATAATATATATACATATAATTTACATAAAAAAAATGCAAACATATCCTTTTATGTCATTTTACATTTATCAGCTAGTCCAACCGCTAGTTTTATCAAACACTTCAAATCCAATCCGCTAGCTAATCAGTTATCCGCTATCAGCTAGCTTATCCGCTATCCGCTATCTGCTATCCGCTAGTTTATCCGCTACCGCTATCCACTAGCTTATCCGCTAGTTTTTACCAAACAGAGCCTAAAACTCACTTTGACTCATTTAATCAATTTAACTAAAATACTGCACTTTTGGGTAAAAGGTTTTGAATCAATCATTTGACTAGCAAAATATTTTTCAAATTAAAAAATAATTTAACATAAAGAATTAGTTTTTCAAAGCATGATAAATTAAATTTCAATCTACTAAAATCAATTTTCAAAATGGTGCACTTTCAATTGAATAAAATTTCAATATACTGAAATCATGTTTCAAACGGTGCATATTAATTAGAATTGAATAAAACTCTAGTATATTGAAATTAGGTGCACATTTGCTCAATCAATTTTCATATAATCGAAGAATATGTTTTTATAAGTATAAAATGATTGAGTATATTCCTTCAAAAAAAAAAAAATGATTGAGTATATCATGAAATGGATTTGCACTAAGAATTTATTTGGCAACGTATACTTCCAGGATTTCAGCATCTTATTTATTATATTATTGTGTCATTCTAAATTAGTTTCAAACGGTCAAATTCATCATATAACATGTGCTTTGTTGACACGAAAATAGAGAGAAGAACGTTGAACAAAAATTGTCTTACACTTTGAAATAATTTGAGCTATATTTTGTGAGAATATCATCATATTCATAGTGCTTCAAATTATATTATCTGCAATGTTAAGAGTGTTTCAATTTCTCCTACTCTTGTATCAACTCTGTATTAGGGTGTGATATCCCTAGATTAAGGGCGAGGTATCCCTCTGGTTAGAAGGTGTGGTATCCTTCTATTATAAAGGGTGTGAGCATTCCTTTGGTGTGTGATTTTAGGCTCAAAAGCGCGGGTGAGGTATCAGGAGGCACGAGGGAGAGTGCTAGAGTTTGAGGCTCTTACACGTGGTGGGTGAGGTATCCGAAGAGATGTGGTTAGAGTGCTCTGTTTTGTACAAAGGTTGCAAGCACCAGTTTATAAGCTTGATGATTAGAGGAAGAAAAACTCACAGGTGGAGTGGGGACTGGACTAGGCCACTGGCGGGTTAGCCGAACCAGGATAAAATCAACATGCAAGTATTCTCTTCCCTATCTCCATTGTTTAATTCATATTATTTCTCACATATTCATAATTTGTTTATTTCTTATTGTTTGATTTAATATTTTATATTGAAAAAATAGTTTTTAGTAAATTAAATTAGAAATTTTTATAAACCCAATTCACACCCTCTTGGGTAATGGTTGCCACGACCAACATAATTGTGCTCTCATTCAGTTTCTTAAATCATATAAGAGTTTGGTCTGTTGTCGTTAGTGTTTTGTGTGCTACACTAGTGGAAAAGAGCCTTTCTACAACGGTTGAAAAATGTTTTCTACATCGGTTGACCTACCGTTGTAGATACGCTTGATGTAGAAAGTAGAGACTTTCTACATCGGTTGAAAGACACAAACCGTAGTAGAAAGTGTGCTCTCTGCATCTATTTATTGGACTCCGGAGGATTTTCTACATCGGTTGTTTTGACCAACCAATGTAGAAAGTTAACTTTCTACATCAGTTTTGTTGACCAACCGATGTAGAAAGTGCCCTTCCTGCATTACTGGTGGACTTTCTACATCAATTCAGGTCACAATCATATAAGAGTTTGGTCTGTTGTCCTTAGTGTTTTGTGTGTTAGTTTGAGTCAATTTTGCTTGGGGACAAGCAAAGTCTTAGTTTTGGGGAGTGATAATCTTCTATATTATGTGATTTTTACTGGGATTATTGTTTGGATTTTTGCTCCGAATTGTGCTCATTGATTAAGTTTTGTCCCCAAGTTTAGCTAGTTGAGTCTTTAATAGTGTTTTACATATTTTAGTTTAATTTCATGTTTTAAGAGTTAATATAACAATTTTTTTTTTACTTTTTTCTACAATTGTAGGAAATAATAAAGATTTGGATTAGTTTTGGCATTGGTCTCCAAGCAAAAATGAAGAAGCAAGCCCACTAAAGACAAGTCCGCGTGAAGCAAGAAAGGAGTGCCTCTGGACAATTGGAAATGAATTCATTTGAAAAAGCCAACAATTGATTCAACCTATGATTAAAAAATTGTAGAAGTTATTTGGCCCACTTGAACAACGGTATGGCAACAATGGAAATGAAGAAAAGTAGGCCTTGTGAGAAACTCCAGGGGCATGTGGCTAAGGTCTTGAGAAAAGGAGAAAAAACATAAAATAAAAGGGACTAGCCACACGAGGATGACAGTAACGTGAATAAGAAGGGGGAGCGACACTGAAGGGGAGAGGGAGGCGCTGCACATAGAGCTGAATCTCTACGATAGTTTGCTCTCTCACTTTCATTTTCATGGAGTTTCATTGTTTCCTTTGTATTTATATTTTATTTTATTTTAGGATTTAGCATGTCTAGCTAAATTCTTTTTTCTAGGGTTTTGGTGTAATCCTTTTATGATGAAGCTTAATTGACTCTCTGATTATCTTATGAATATTGGTCTTTCACAAATTCCATATAGTTTTTGTAACACCCCCCTTGGGCATTAATCATAAAACATGCGGAAATAAATAAAAAATTCTATTTGCTGGTTGCTTTCGGAAAATTAATATATTATAAGGCAGAAAACTCGGGTGTAAAAATTTTCTTTAACTGAAAGCTCTACAAACATGATACACAAATTAAAGTAGTGAAGTCATATTGGATATCTTTACACATTCATAACAAGGTTGCCACGACATACACTGTTTTCTCAAAGAGTCTCATCTTCAATAGAGAAAATTGTAACAAAGACTAACTTACAATCTCACAGTTAAATACCTTTTTAATTATACAACTCAACCAAAAGTCCTAAGCTGGTCACTCTACAAGGCAGTTATTTGAAATACCCTCGTGACCTTCCTACTAATGAATACTTCCTCAAGCATCTAGAAGTTAAGTCCTCGAATGACTTAGTGAATTCATTCGCTTCATCCGTACTAGTGTACCAAAGTACTACCATAGTCTAGAATAAACCTGATATATTTGTAAGGGTGAGACGCCAATATATGGATTTAACACAATAACTACATGCACGACACAAAAGAAAATATATACACATATACATTTCCATTTCCATAAATAAACAAGTAGTCTATCACTGGATTTCATACCCGATCACAGTCTTTTGGAAAAAATGCATGAACACTTCAATATTCAGGCTCTAATTTAATACCTAATCTCCGAAGACCCCAACACCAAATAAATGAGTTGATCACGCTCAATTGCTAGGTATATTAGGCACAACGTGGCATGGAACACCATTCGGCACCATACATAACAACGTAGCCCGAATACCCTATCATTAAGGTATCAGACATAGGACGTGGGTACGTCTGCCAATGCATGCATATAAAACATTTGTTCTCGTTATTTTCTTTGTGTTCATTCTTCTTTTGCCGAAGCTCAAAATGGCTTACGACTATTCGTAAATTTCAACGTGTTAGACTTTTCAACGTTAACACAGGACATGAAGCCCGAGTGCTCAATCACAAAATCTTAGACCTTGCAATCAGTCATGGGTTCGTGGTAATAAAAACAATACTCTCTATTAGCAACGTTCATCACAACGTGTAACAACGGTACAACATGTAACGACGTGACACGGATCAAAGATCTTCGTGCTTGTAATTAAGAACGCCAGTATCACGACGTCTCGGATACTAGGTTTAAGTTAACACTGTTTTCGTTCCGTGAAACACAAAATCAAAACAAAACTTCCGAAACTTATCCAAGTTGTCGGAGATAACCCGGTGTATAAAACTATTTTACGGAAATACGTTTACATTGGAAATTCATTTTACAAAATTATCAAAATCACTTGAAATTCATTTTCTTTTATAAAATCAATTTTTTGAACCTGAAAATATGGTTTTGATACAAATTCTCCATTTTAACTAGTATTACCGTTTTTAGTAATCCTACAGTAAATATTTTCGGAATTGTCCGACGTTTGACGTTTTAAAAATGTTTTAAGTCCAATTATAACTTTTCTAGTAAAATAATTTTTCCAATACTATAATAAAATTATTTTTGAAACCTATTGTCTTAAAATAACATTTTCTAATATTTAGAAATTTCTTACGTATAAACTAGCAGTGCAAAAATATTTTCACGGTTACGTCCTCACTATGACTCATAAAACACTCTTGCATTGTTAAATCATTAAAATAATAATATTTTCCAATATTCCTCATTTTTACCAAATAAAATTTTCCATTAATATTATATTTCAATATTTTATCGTTAAAACATTGAATATAATTTATAAAGCTTCTTAAAGCTTTTATCTGATTAATTGAATTGGGCCCTGGCCACTGTTAGGCTTCTCAAACAACAATCAACAACAATATCATAGTATTTATCCCAGGAAGATCATGCAGATCATGCATCATCACACTATAATATATCATTGCAAATAAATACTTAAATGCAGATAAACAATCACGGATAAAATAACACGACTTTAACCAAATCAAACAACCACCACAGATAAATAATACAGACCACACACTAATCACATACAATTATTGGGAAAAATCCCTCAGGTAAGCTCCCCTTACCTCTTGAAGTTACCAATTTGAGTCCACAAAGTCTTTGATTCCGGTTCCGGTGACACAGCTTACCGATTTGATCTTTCACAGCGAATTACAACCAAAATTAACAAACAACAAACAAAACAAACTAAATCTAAAGAGTTTGGCTTTCGGCCTTGTTAAGAACAAAATGCTAGGAACTTTCAAATTTTCTCAACTCTTAGATCAATGATCCTTAAGTGTGATTAAAGCATAATTAAGGGTTACTTCACAAAAATTGTACCAAAATCATCTTAACTACAAAGTTTAAGATTTCGGCCTCAACCACAAAAATTAGTTTAGGATGTATTTTGATTCTCTAATCACTTGAAACAACAAAATAATGGACTAGAGATCATAGATCAACACTTGTTTAATAAAGTTTGAAACACCTATAAACATAGGTTCGGCCTCAACAAAATAAATAGGCACGAAATTTTTGTTTGATGTATCCTCTTGGATCTTAAATATAGAGAGGATAACAAGATCATAGAAATTGGTTTCATGCTCATTGGATTTTTCTATGATTTACTATATATTTTCAAAGTTCTAGATCTAAGAATTGAAAAAATATGATCATGGCTTCAAAACACAAAAATAATTGAAGAACATGATGATGATTGAGTGAGAGAAGCATGGTATACCTCTTAGAAATGAAAAATGAGCAAGGATTCAAGTAGTTGCTTTACAAAACAAGGCTATGGAAACTTAGAGTTTTTTGAGAAAATGGAGGAAAAGCTTGGGCCGTGGCTTTTGGGGACAAAAGGGTCCAAGGCATAAATTTTTAGGGACAAAAGAGTAATCTTACAAAATGGCATTTTTGTGATATAAAGATGATTTATGGACAAAATGGTAATTTTGCCTAAGGTAATCATGAAAATTATGTGGTTGGGATTGAAGGAGAGGTGGCTGATTTGTGTCCACAAATTGTGGGGCAAACTTGTCATTTCAATGAAAGTTCAAGGGTAAAATAGTCTAAGGGCAAAATGGTCTTTATTCTAGTTTGAAGAAATATCTAGATTTTTTTGTTAAATGTAATCATGAGATGGGTGACGCATCCATATGACTCAATACCCTAGGTGGCACCATATCTCAGCATCCGATGTCGGGTTTTCTCTCTGCATATCAGTTCTCGACTCCGTCGATTACCCGATTTAGGGTTTTACGCCCGAAACAAGTATAATAACTTATTTATTTTGAAAATTTTCAAAATTACCTATATCGTTGGAAATGAGATATAAAATCTATTCATTTCGTTCTCGGGTCAAAATTAGGTTTTCTGATAAGTAAATCTTACTGTCAGTGAAAACGCAAACCGGGTTTCACCTGAATTTTAAACCCAAAATTTAACCGTATACTTATAAAAATAAGTATAATATGAATATGACTTTGATTTTCCCAAAATTATTTTCTAAGTTTCGGATAAAAATATATATAATTTCCGATATTAGAAAGTAGCGAAAAGTCGGGGTGTTACAGTTTTTATCATCATGCCTTGCTAATTGGACCTAAGGAATTAGGATAATTAGTGAGGTTTGATAGAATTGATTCATTAAGGAATTAGGCTTCAATTAATTAAGGAAATTTGTCTTTCAGCATACCGATTGAGATTAGGATAATTATAGTTTCGGTAATTCATAGGATTCTTTGTCTATAAGGGATCAGGATTCATAATTGGATGAAATCAAATCCCTAGTGCTTTTATTTTTATTTTATCTCAACAAAAATTCCAAAAAAAAATTTATATTTCTCTTTTGCTTTATTTTATCTTTTGAGCTCTCTTCATACCAAATTTTAGTCTAGATAGTTGTTTAACTTGTGAATTGGTACTTGGTAACTAATCCCTGTGGACGATATCTGGTTCTCACCGATTTTATTACTTGCAACGATTCGGTACACTTGTCGTGGTCTTACCAGTCAGCAGATCAAAAGAGCATGGTTCAGTAGTTGTGATAAGTGACACTCTCTACCCCGCATATAAAAATAAAATAAAATAAAAAATAATTATATCATTAATAACTTTAACAAAAAGTAGCGAGTACCACATGAACAAAACATAACATCTGCGGAAAAAATAAAGAACAAATCATAACCCCAAAACCCCCGATGTCACATATCAGAGCTGGTAACCAAATCAGCAAAAACATTGGAAAAAAACTACTACGTAAAGGTAAGGTCCTAAACTACGAGCAAGCGAGCTCCTTGGAGTCACTCCTCAACTAGCTACTCACTATCATCTGCATAAAACAAGGGACATGCAAGGAAACAACAAAAGATGGGGAGTAAGAAACCGTTGTATAAACATAATGGCATTAAGGCAATTAGCAAGATTATCATACAACATATATATATATATATATATATATATATATATATATATATATAACATATCACTTCATCACAATATTTAGCATATTAATTTCATCATATCATATCCAACAACTTATGCTATGCGATGCAGTGCTACTCCACTACTTCGTTATGCATGTGGATCCATAACTATCTCACGAAGACGACTTCGGAGTTACATATCCACATTGGCCAATAAGCACCAACCCCGGCAGTTCACCAAACCATGGATGAACCCCTTGGATAGTCGATGCACCTTACTCTCGGATGCACCACCACAGGGGGCCATGATTCACCTAACTCTCAGATGAATCACCGCTGACGGCCAATTCGCCTTACTTTCGGACGAACTCCCCTATGTCATAACTTTCCCCATCAACAACTCCAATGCGTGAATGAATGTGTGTCAACTAACAACAAACAATCATAACCACCACCTCCACTTTGACCAATAAGCATCAAAGTTTATCACCACCAACACCACCTTGACCAATAAGCATCAAGGTTTATCAACAACAACACCTTGACCAATAAGCATCAAGGCAACTTTGACCAATAACCATCAAATTTTATCAACGTACGATAACTCTTCATTATCGTCTTAACCATGATTAACGTCTTTATCATAAATTATCTTTGCTAAGTCTTATAACATTAATTATAAGATTGGACAATTTCTCTTGTTTTTTCTCTTAATTATTGTCTTATTTCATCATAGGGGAAATCTGGGTGAAGCCACCCAAATTCCACATAACATCACATACTGATTGGGGAGCACGGTCCTGCCCCAGCACGGGTGTGCTTGCATTGAGCATGGGCATGCTGTTCTTGAGCATGGCCGTGCTTATTGGACCGTGACCATATAAATTGGGCAGAACGTTTTAGGAATCCTAGCCAAACTCCCTAAAGCACTCGTAGATCAATCCTATTGTCTTTAAACTATACCATTGAGTGTTAATCTCGCCCCTCTTTACTAATCTTCATGTCTTATGAGCATTTTGGAAATAATCCTTAATCCTTGTTTTATTACTAACATCCCTATGTCTTTAATTAGCACGTTCGTACGACAAAACGACATTTCATCGCATCAAAGCATCAATACAATAACCATGGCACATCGTCATCATCATCATTGACAAGTAGCATTCCATACCAAATCATGCCAATCATAGATACAACCATAATATTCATATAACAATGACAATAAAGCATGTTATTAACTTTCACATTAGCAAACATATATTACAAAGCACATAGCATGCAATAGGGTCATGAGTTAACCCTCATCTTATGCTACCCCAAAGCCTACATGTTCATACTAATCCCTTTTCCCCATACCTCAATCAAATTCGCAAGCCTCGAAGGGATGAGAGAGCCTCCTTCACTGGTTCCTACAATGAAAAATACGAAAAGTTCACAAAGAGGACCACAACTCCCAAACCCAAGAGAGAATCGAAAAGAGAACAAGAGGTATGACTTACCTTGAGATTAAACTATAAAGAACAGAAACGAGAAGAGGAGAAAAGGTCTGTTTGAGTCTCATCTCACAAACGCTTGATCACTTCCTCAAGAACGACAACGAAAACACATGGATTAAGCTTCTAAATCAAGAAACTCAAGGAGTAAAAATAAGGAGAACCAGGCACACGAAATTTTACCTTGTTTGTAGCCCGAAATTCTGAAACAAAAGTATAAAAGCGACACTAAAAGAAGCATGCATTGGTAGCGATGTCCCTCTGGCCAAAAAGAGCGAAGAACGATGAAAGAGAGCAATTTCCTTCAAGAATTCTTAAGAGAAACTAAGGAAAAACCTAAGAGATGAAGAGAGGCAGTTTTTTATTTTTTATTTTTTATTCTTGAGTCATGGGAAAATAGGGTTAGGTCGAATCTTATGGTATAAAAACAAGTTAATTAGGGTATAAGGGGCTCCTATTTCAGCCCAAACTATGTATAGATCGGTATTTTGCACATATATTGAGCTACAAGTGTTCGATTGAGGCTTTCTTGGTGTCGTTAAAAAGATTAGAGAAATATGATCAAATCCTAAATCGTACTCTAACATGGTCAAAAGTGCAATGGAAGCTTAGAGACAGATTTGATAGTTATTTCTAGATAGGATCTTAGGAGATTATGATAAGATCTTAAGAGATAACAAAAAAGATGATTCTCCTATATTAACAAGGACTCAAATCTGATTGATTAGGGGACTAAAATCTAAGAGTTATATTATCTCAATTTAAATATTAAATCACACAATATCTCGTACTATCATTCTTAATCACTTATTATTAATAAAATCATATTATATATTAACATATAAAATCACATACAAAATCATATATTCATATGTGGTAGTTCTGACAAATGACTAGTATGTAATGATGGTCTTGATGTAAATTTTATATAATGAAGCAAATATGAATGTTATGTTTAAGTCAAGGAAGGACAATTTATAACCATTTTCAAGTGCAAGTTTAACTACTTAGAAGAAAAAAATTTATTTTTCCGAAAGTAACCAGCTTTTATTTTCGTTTTATATTTTCCGCAACGAGTTAGATATTTAATGCCAAAGGGGGTGTTACAATCCGAGAATTAACCAAGATTTGGATTAACGTCTAATGAAGCACAAAAACATAAAACCATGATAAAATGCTAATATTGGGCATAACAAACATCCAATAAAGGTGAATACAAAGCTATAATGAGTGTCTAAAAATTGATTGATCAAATTCTCCCATGCTTAAGTAAGCCTTTGAACTCCTAGGCAAAACATAATTGACACATTTTTCAATGAATCGAATGCAAAGTGGCAAGTAAAGTGCAACATCAATGGTATCAAGGAGTAATGACAATCATGAATAACAACTTTTTACTCCCAAAGCAAACAAAAAGGAAGATCGAACCAAAGAGTGAATCACAAATGATAGAATCCTCCCAAGGCATACTCTAAAACTCTCAAGTATATAAGCTTATGTCTGAGACACCCCATTGTCCCATTAAAGAAGAGCCTAATTATTTAAGCCTTAATCATATTATTAATGTTATTGTGCTTATTAAAACACAAGGGTATTTGAAAAATTTAAAACATAAACACATACATAAAAGAAACACACATGTATATATACACATCCATCGTCGAGGTGATCGAGCAAACATTTTTTATTTGGCTAGCTTGATCATTCTAAATAAGTTATATAACAGTGTGAGAAACTGAAAAAATTATCTTTTCTTATTTTACTCATCGTTATCACCTACCTAAATAGATGAAAAAAATTTCACAAAATAATGTAAAGTTAAAATGCAAGAAAAAACACAGAAAAAAGCAATTCAATCCCTCATTTATTTTGACAAATCCAATTATTACATAATAAATGGGTCTTTTTACAACCCAGACTGACGAGGGATAGAATATAGGAAGTGCTACGAAGCCTTAGGTCTTTGTAGTCCCGTTGGAGTTATCATAGCAGCATAAAGGATTATACTTGCAGCATGGTTCGAATCCAAGTGTTGTTCCTATCAAAGTGACAACGATAGAAACAAGCAGCAACACCTTCAACAACTTCAAAGAGATCTCCATTGAAACTTAGCTTGATTTACAAAGTAAAACAACAAAAATTAACTTGTGATGGTATGCGAAAGAGATCAACACATATTTATAAGCAAGTGAAAGATCCCAAAAAAACAAGAGCAATAATGGACAAATACAATGAATTAATTGATAATTTGTGTAACAAATTTCAAAATAACATTTTTTTTAAATAATTTATGATATATTATTATTTTATACATTAATTATTTTTTAGTTTTGCTAATAAAAGTTGAATTGAAGACCAACTGTTATTATCTTTAGATGTATAGTGTTAATGATACTTATTCATTATTATTTTTAATCGTAGTCAATTCATTAGATTCATATGGTCAAAATGATAAAATAAATGAAAATTAAAATAAAATATTCAAATTTAATAGAGTTGAAATTCAATTTGACTTGAATGTTTATCCATTTGAGAATTATTATTTGAAATATATTTTACTATCTTAACTTATTCAATTCCTTTAAATGTATAGTGTTAACGATTCTATATCATTATTATTTTTAATTGCAGTCAATTCATTAGATTCATGTGGTCAAAATGATCAAATAAATGAAAATTAAAATAAAATATTCAGTTTTAATAGAGTTGATATTCAATTTGACTAGAATGTTTATCTGCATTTGAGAATTACTCCCTCCTGTCCATATTTTAAGCAAATAAATTAATGTATCATACAAATTGAGGTTGTTAGTTAATCTCATTTAATTTGGTTAAAAAATTAGGTTTTTACCTAAATTACCCTTTATGGTAATGAGAAGTTGCTTGTGTTGTTGGGAATAGAAAGAGTTATTGAAAAACAAAATTTGTATTAAATGAAGGGTATTTTAGGAATAATGTCATTAAATGAGTCATTGGAAAACAAAATTTGCTTATATATTGGACCAAAAGATTTGAGATTTTTTTTATTATTATATAAACCGGAGGGAGTATTATTTAAAATATATTTTACTATCTTAACTTAATCAAAATAATAAGAACACGTTCTTTAAAAACGTGACAGTTTTAATATGGAAAAAATGTAACATAAAATTTGAAATACATTGTCAATATAAAGTTTTTTTTTTTTTACACTATCAATCAATTAAAAATCATGATATAGATGAATTTTAAGTTAATTAGAATAAAGACAAAGATTTTTAATGATGTGTCATTTATAATGTCAGTACATACTAATTAAATCCTTTTTTTACGTTCATTTATATATATTACCGATACTATAATTTATATTTCATATAAAAACCTAAAATTTCCAAGGCCTATTAGTACATAAATTGTTTAAAATAAAGTAATTATAATAATTTTAAATAAAATAATTTCATATTTGTATTACTTTTATTTTATTTATTAAATTCTTTCAGCAAAAAATTATTAATTATGGTCAAACATAAAAATTATCTTAAAATGAATATATATAAGTGGTAGACTAGTGGTAGATAAAGAATTCAATAATTCATGCAAAAGCAAAAAAAATAATGAAAGACTATTGAAGACTACCGGATTTGAAGCTCAATGAAGTCCGTAAGTTCCAATACTTTTCTATTTAAGGAAGTTGAGTCTAGTGTCAAAAAACACGTTTCAATCTTCAACTTTCCTTTAGCATACAAAACCCTCCCTTGTACTTCCCTTTGTAATTTTAATTTTCTCTGAAGCACGTTTTGGTTTACGCATCTTATTTCAATTGTAAATTATTACTCTGATAGATCTCTGGACTCCTAGTTTTATCAATAAAATAAATAATTCAATATATATATATATATATATATATATATATATATATCTTCTTATTTTAATATTCTTTTCATATCTTATTAGATTCTTTTTGTTATTTTAATACTCTTTTATATTAGAGATGATCCACTGTGGCCACACACACACACACACACACACACACACACATATATATATATATATATATATATATATGAAGTTGACATAGGCAAATACTAGAAGGGGGGTTGAATTGTATTTGTTAATGATTTTCGAAAACAACTTTTTTCAATTTTTTCAAGCAGAATTTATAACTAAGCACACACACAGAAAATTATCTTTAAAAGATTAACGATCTCAAGTTCAAATCCCCACAGTTAGTATAAATGATATATTGTAAAAGGTAGGGAAAGAGGAATCACACAAGCGAATTATCCTGGTTCACTCTCTTCCAACCGAGAGCTACGTCCAGTCCCTTCTACCTGAAGGTTTTCTCCACTATTCTCCAAAATAGATTACAAGTATTCAACACCCTCTTCAGGCTACAAGTATTCTTTCTCTTCCAAGCCTCTTCAGGCTCTAACTCTAACAAAGAGATTTACATCTTTGATCTAAGAACTCACTATGTGTGAGAATATGAAAATTTGAGATCAGTAAGATATTACAAGTAAATTTGTTTAACAATTTCAGCAGAGTTTTTGCACATTGATATATTGAGTCTCTACTTCTTCACTGAGGTTCATTCAATATTTATAGATGGAGTGCTTTGCTGTCTTGAAATTCTTCAACGGTCTTCAAATTGTATCCGTTTGGACATGATATTAAATGCTTGGATCCGTTGAGACTGATAACTTGATATGCTTCATAGAGAAGTGCTCTTGTTTATCAGAGGAATGCTCAAAGTAGAGCTATCACTTCCCTGTTGTACCGAAGGTTGCTTTCTGACTTTCCATCTTTGTACTTAGATTACACTTTCCAACAATATAGTTGTCAGACAAAGGTTTATGTTCTCAATGGTACTATGTTCTTATTCTCAAGGAACAAAGAAGCAGCAAAGGAAAGAGACATATATTCTCTTGAATTAAATATACAATCATTTGAAATAAATACGTTTAAGCTTAGACCGTTTCACTTTTAATAGTTAGTAGACACGCAGGTCTTTGGACGTGCAAAATTATTTTATCAGTAAGACGGGCTCGTCTACTGATACTGCATCTATAGAATCTTATATATCTCTAAGTCTTTAGACGTGCTATACTCAATAGCTCGTCTACTGACGCGGCATATAATGAGACTACTCGTCTATTATCAAGTCTTTGGGCTTGGTGTTTTTTTGAAGGTTATTTTGTTGACTCGTTTACTTGACTATTGTTAGACTTAGATACTCGTCTACCGAATATTACCTTAGCCAATATTTTAAGACCTCGTCTAGTGATAATTTAACAAACTCAGAATTTTACCAAGAAATGCAGACTCGTCTAAAGGATCAACATAGAATCCGATACTGCAATTGTATATATATATTTCCTCTTGTTATCATAACTTAGAAATCCTGCAAGCCTTCAATCAAACAAGTTAGATCTTTGACAATACTTTACCATACAAATTTAACCTTTTTGTTAACATCAAAACTTAAGGGATTATTTAAGCCAAAAACCACTTCCATTTTGGCCACCTCATCAATATTCTTAGGTGGCACTCTCTAGCATTCATCTACTATCTATTCCTTATTCTATCTAATAAAATTCATGCATTTAAATACAATAAAAAACTTATAACTGAATACAACAACACATTCAAAGAATTACAAATCTATTATTTATCTTTAACAAAATCCTAAAAGACAAATACTAATGACAATCCAATTAACAATGAATATAAATATCCTTAAAAACAACAACTTGAAAAATAATATTCACACTCTAACGATCTCTATCGCCCTGATTGCAAAAAAAGAACAAAATTGACGACAAACAACTTGATATTTTTGTTTTTGATATACAACAACTTAATATTCAATACGTCCATGCTCATAATTTTGCACATCATTTTAAATTACCAATATATTTTAATAAGGAATATCATAAATAATTTCGTAACAAAAAATACTAATCATCACTAATATTATTATTAATAATATTATCATCTTACAAATAAAAAATTGTAAAAATACAAACATTAAAAAACAAAAAATTATTATAAGACTAAATTACTAAAATTTTACGATAAAAGTCTTCTAAAAAAATCAACACCCGATCTCAATTAATTAAATTATTTCTTTGTAATCAACTTTTAAATAGTACATGCTTGAAGAAAGAATGGTCAAAAATAGAACTACTTTGAAGAATATAATGGCCGTAAAATAGGAAGCAATTGAACAATTACATTTTAAATTTTATGATCTTAAAACCATCAAATACTCCTTAGTACGAATTAATTCCACTACCGACAACAATTACTTATTACAATAAGGAGTTTGATTCACCCCAACCAGTATAATCCAAAGAAAGAAGAAGACCCAAATTGCAAACATAAAAAGAAGATACAAACAACAAACCAAAGAGTGCATACAACATCATCACATGAAGATATAGATATGAAATGCAACAAAGAGAAAAAGTCATCCATACAAATACACGAGTTAACATCCTCCGATCGTGAAGAACCAATTTTCGTTCAAAGCTTAAGGAGAAAAATAACCACCCAAATAAAGGAAGGAGCAACAATGGTTCAAGCATGTATGACAAAAAGTGCAAAAAAGCTTCAACACAATGATTGACAAAAAATGATTCCCCTCATTTTTAGTTTCACATATTTTAAATTCTTATATTTCATGACCTATGCATGTTTAAAATATGTTCTCTCTTTATTTATTCTTAAAAATATTATTTTCATTTTAATTATTCCACTTCGATAGATCAATATTATTATCAAATAATTACATTTACAATGCAAAATATATCATTTACAAATCTAACAAAAATAATTTATGCCCGCGCATTGCGCGGGTCACAATCTAGTTGGTTCTAACAATCTCCCCCTTTTTTATGATGAAAAAAACTAATTTGAGTGAGCAAAGTCTAAGAGAGCTACAAAGTTCTCCTAAGACAAAGCATTCAAATTTAAGGAAGGATAAAACAGATAAGCAGTAGGACAAATCATATATATCTTATCAGATCAGTTATGTATTGACTCAGTCATATATTCGAGACATAGTATCAGAGCATATTAAACAGAGGTATGCAACACAAGACAATACAAGAATATGCATATGCAAATAGATACTTATAATCCATATATATATATATATATATTTGTAAATTTAATTTCTCAGTCCTTTCTCCCTTTTTTTTTGTCATCAGACAAAAAGGAAACAGGAGTGGACAATCATTGTCAGTTAAAAAGAGAAAAGAAAACCAAGAAGAGGGTGGAGGTGGTTGAGGAGGGTATTGATTTGGTGGAGGTGGAGGAGGTTGAACAACAAGATTGTGACTTTGTTGAAAACTGGTGAGGATGCTTAGCATTTGGTTAATTAAAACATTTGTTGGAGCCAAGGATTCTGCAACTTGTCTTTTTTGCTCCTTGACCTCTACCTTTACTTTCTCTTCTACTATTTTTCCTATTATTTCTTCAAGATTTGGTGGCAGTGAAGGTCTTGAGCTTTCAGCTGAATCATGCAGATGTTGACCTTGTAGAGTACTTAAAGCTTGAGATTATTGAGGCTGGTCATATGGATGTACAACTGCCAGAGCCAGAAGTTGTGAAGAGTGCTTCCCATAAGTTTCTTGTCTTCTTGCAGACTCAGCAACTTCTTCATTTCTAACCTGAGTTTGAATAGCTTCAGAGTTTATGTCAGGACCTTCAACAACTATCTCTTCCTCAGTGTGCTCAGAAGCAGAAGAATAATCTTCAAAAGCTTATGGAGATAGGGCAAGGGTAAGCACAGGAGTAGGCAATTCTGGAGCCTAGTGAATAGGGTCTTCTTCATAGACAGGGCTGATAATAGGCACTGCTAGTGTATCAGCATAAATAAAGTGCCTGAAGTGAGAGAAACCAAACTTCCCTCTGATAGTGGGAGTGGTTCTTCTGTCTTCATCAGTCGGTCCAGAAGAAGATGCTCCTTTTGTGCAAGCTTTTATGTGGCATTCCCAGAAGCCAGCCACATCTTGATGATGTGAATTTTATTCAGGTTGTGATTTCAAATAATTCATCATTTCTTGATCCGCAGAGGGATCAGAGTTTAGTTCAAGCATGCAAGAGTTGTCAGCAGGTCTTTTGTGAGTGTCTCTTTTCTTCCTGAGATCCTTGTCCTTATTCAAGTCAATCATTGGTCGCCTTGGACAAATCATGGGAGGTTGAATGCCTATAAATGTATCTTTCAAGGTGTGGAAAAGCCATGTAGGAGGCACAAAGTTGGTAGCTCTATAGAATCTTGGCATTTCAAACTCAGCTTTGAGATGTGCATACATTATGTGATCACGCATATCTGCAGCACTCCCATACTCCCTAGGATGCACAAATTTCTTCCATTTTGTGTTTATGTCCATGATGAATTGTACTCTGCCATAGGTTCTGGACCTTATGTACTCAACTCTTTCTGCAGCAACTTTGAGAGGATTGGTGGTCCAGTCAGGAATGATATGTTGATTTACACCTTATGTGTGGGGTTTGAAGGGTGGAAATTTGATCAGATTAGGATAAATCTTTTTGGGTGGGAATTTTTGTTGTGGAAGATGGGTGAGAGCAGGTCCAATTTCATTGTAAAGGTTAGATGGAAGTGGACCAGTTGGTTTATATGGGATAGGTACATGCCATGGGGTGTAGGTAGGTTTTGGTTCATATTCATATTCTGGTAAAGGGTAGAAAGGTCTGGTTGTTTCTGGTTCTGGTTGGTGAATATGGTATAGTATTCTCCAATCCTTTTTGACTTTGGCCCAATTCTCAGCTTCGCCATCATACAGGATTGAAGGGTCTGTGTAGGGAAAGGTAACTTTGGGAATCTTAGGAAAGGAGGCACCGGGGTTGATCCCAACATCATTTGGTTGATTAAACCAGGGATCATCTGCAGGTATAATTGGTTGGAAATGTGGTCTAGATGGTGAGGTTAGGCCAATTGAGTGGGCAGGTGAGGTTATTTGTGGTGATGTGGTTTGTGGTTCAGTTTCTGGCTGTGTTGCCAGTGTAGGTCTATACACATCAGTGTGAAGTGATTGTGATGGTGGTAACACAGATAGTGCAGGTGTAGAATCATTCCTATTCTTCTCAAAACTCTCTAACAGAGCATCTACTGCTAATTGAACAGGATCATTAGCAGGGATGCTTACCTTAGGAGCCACAGTAGACTTGGCCTTCCTTGCAGGTTGGCTCCTGGTAGCAGCAACAGAAGTAGACAGCTTCTACTTTTTCAAAATATCACCAATTGGGACATTGTCCTCATCATCCTCATCCTCATCTTCATTGTGAGACAGGACAATCTTCCTTGTCCTTTTCTGAGTTGGTTCAGGTTGAGGAACAATAGCAACTTGTTCCCTTATCACAATTCCAGCAGCAGTAGGCCTCTTGGCAACAGGCTTCTTAGCTTTGGTTGTCTTTCTCCCTACTGTTTTTCTTCTCAGTCCAAGCACTTCAGCATTGTTCAGCTCAACTTGTTCTTCTTTCACCTTAAACATTTCTTCCTCTTTGGCCAATTCAGCTTGAGCAACTGTGCTTAGTCTCATGTTTGACAAATTCATCTTGCCAAAAACTACAACAGAAACTCCATTCTCAGTTAGAATTTCAGCTTGCTCTTCTGGTGACTTGGCAGCAAGGATGTCATAAACTCCTTGAGCTTTGAAAATTTTTTACAGTAAATGACGAAAGGGAATGGCAGTTGCCTTCTCCCTGTTGATTATGTACTCCCTAAATCTACCATAGAGAATCCTAGGCAGATTCATCTTGGTCTCTTGTACTAAGTGACAAAGACAGAATTTGTGTAAGGCAGACAGGTTGTCTTTTGAACCTGTCTTGTGAAGAACTGTAACACCCCGGTTTTTACTATTCTTCAATAACAGTAAATATATATGTTTACATTATTTATTTTGGATTGGTTAATTATCTGAATAATTATTTTAATTTATTTTATGTGGTTTAGTTTGAGTAATTTTAATTACTCATCTAAAGATATTTTATTAAGTGCGTTAGCACTGCATTATTTCAGTGCATGCACGCTTACTAGACAATAATATTATGTTATTGTTACTATTAGTATTTGTATAGAAAAATGTTTTAAATAATATGATTGAGAGAAAAGTATTTTCTTATTTTTCTCTATTTGATTTTAGATTTGAAAATAAATTGGCTTGACATTAATCGGAGATTAAATGTTGGACCGTGGATTTTCTTAGTTGATCAATTCAACTATCAATCCCTCCTTTATTTCAAATTTTGAACGTATATATTTATCACCCTTTATTTTTTTAGATTCAAAAAACTAAAAATGTGATTATTTTCAGGCTTAATATTTATCACTCACTTTTGTACCTATCACTAAATATTAACTTAAAAATAGAAATTTCTCTCTCATTTTCACTCAAAGACCCGATACCCTATCCCCTCCTTCTTCTACTTTCTTCTTTCTCCCTCCCTCAATTGCACCAGCCACCGCCGGCCAGCCCCTAGTTCAGTCACACAGAGGCGGCACGCGCCACCGCCTGCTCATGTCCGGCCGTCATCCCGCGCGGAACGTTGCCCTGTATAGTGCGAAAATCGCGCCTCCCACCGTGGTAAGTTCCGACCGCCACCTTTCATGGTGGTTTCTGCCCTCTTTGTTGTTTGGACCTCCTTTCTCTTCTTCCATGAGTTTCACTTTCGTTTTATACATGAATGCCCCAAAAACTACGTCACCGCCGTGCTCCGCTGCCTGTCACCATGCCGATTGGCCTTGCAGTCACCATGTCCTCTCTCCTCGTCATCTTGTGAGTGTTTCATCATAATCTCTCCTAGTGGAAAAATCCTCAATTTGATTTTGAAAATCCTAACCCTAACCCTTTGATTTCAGATTTCAATCTTGAAATTGAAGGTTCTTTGGCTAGATTGGTTTTTCCCAAATTTTGTTTAGGAACCCTAAACCCAAATATGACTTTAGTTGAAATTGACTCAGTTTTATAAAATTAAGTATTTAAAATCAATTTAGAATAAGTCTTGAATGATGAGTAATTGATTTCTTGATTTTCTGGTTGTTGCAAATTGTTTGGATTCCCTCGCTGGGATGTTGGTTGCGATTGTCATGCTTGGAGAAGCCTGATTTGCCTTATTGGGAGCTGACAGAAGTTACCTGCGCACATTGTGAGGTGTCAAAGCAAACCGGGGCATCATTGAGAAGGAAACAAATTGTTGAATGCGTCGAGAGAATATTTTTCTAGTCTACAAAGGTAAAGGGAGTAAGCCTGAGGAGTTCCTAGCCGTTATATATTTAATGTTATAGACTGCTTGTGATGATTTATAATATGTTGATTGACTGCGAATTTATATATATATATATATATATATATATATATATATATATATATATATATATATATATATATATATATATATATATATATGTATATAAGTTATGCGATGCTGAGAATTGAAATTATCTGGTTATCTGACGAATATATATATATATATGCGACTTATCTGTGTTATTGAATTCTGAGACTGGTTAAAGCATGATGTTAGTCATGGCTTAAATGAGAAAACTTCTTTTATTGAAAACATATGAACACAGAGAAGTGATTTTTGGCTTTCTTTGGAAAGTGGAAAGGAAACAGAAAAGGACTAGATTTCTGTACTGAGGTTTCAGACTGGATTCTGATTACAGTGAAGCCGGACTAGCCTTCCTCCTGTTAAGGACCTAGAATTCCGAGACGTCGGACTAGTGTTTGTTGATAAAAGATTTTGAAAAATCTTTAGCGAGAGTTTAAAACTCAAATTGATATTAAAAGTCTAATATCTGAAAGATGATCTGGCAGACGTGCTGTTGTTTATCGAGTTACAGCTTTCACATAGGGTGGGCTGGCAAATTTGATAGTTACGGACGAAAGGCATATTCTTGGGCTTTTAGGTCTTTAGGGACTTTCGGGCTCGAACTCCACGAAAAGCTTGGGGCTTTGCAACCTCTTGTCGTGGAAATCGGTTACCCTGCACGAAATGTACTCAATAGGGGACTATCAAATCTTATTTAGGTGATACGCGAAATCCTAGAACAATTGGGGAGAGGACCTAGTGGAGAGGCCACCCACCGCGAAACAATTGTGTTATAGGAATTATCGCGGCCTATCATACTCGAGGAAGGGAAGTTAGGATCTCCGGAGATTGAGTTAGAAAGTGGATATTGAAGTGTTAACCGAGAATTCACAATAAAATTCTCTAATCTAAACAACCTTATAGGATGAACATTGTTATGTTTTCCTGGGCTATTACCATGATATACTTAATGCTGTTTATATGTTAAATATATGACTGCTATGTTTAAACTCATATATTGGTAACTCACCTTTGCAATATATTTGTGTGGTCTTGTGTCGTACTTTGTTACGTGACTGCAGATGATGCTGAGGTGTTCTCTATCCCCAAATCGGAGGGATTAGTCTCGACTTTTAAAGAAGGATGAGTAACTGGAATGACCAACGGAAATACCACCACTGTTTACCGAAAATTCTTTTACGTTGGAAATTCGTTTTGTAAAATCATCCAAAATCCTTTAAACTCATTTTTCGTTCAAAAATCAATACTTTTGTAAATGTTGATGGAATTGTCCATCGTTTGACGTTTTAAGTCTAAATAAGACTTTCGTCGTAAAATAATTTTACCAACACTGTGATAAAATCATTTTTGACAATTATTTTCTTAAAACACCATTTTCTAATATTCAGAATTTCCTTATGTGAAAATTAGCAGTGCTAAAATATTTTCACGGTTACGTCCTCACTATGACTCTTAGAACTCTCATTCACCGTTAAATTATTTAAATAACAATTTTTATCAATATTTCCCATTTTTCACCAAATAATTAATCAAGTAATATTATATTACTATTTCCACTAAATTAAACTCATTATTTCATAAAAAGCTTTTAAATGCTTTTAACCTCGTATTTAATTAAGCTCTGACCACTGTCAGGCTTTCCAATCCTCAATCCATACCAACAATAATCTCATGTCAATAATATAGCAAATAGCAATTAAAGACATGCCACAAAATATAACAAATAATTAAATGCAGATAATTAAACAATTAACAGCAGATAATGAATAAGCAAATAATGCTAACTACGTAAGAATTACATACACCCAATAATTAATATAGACACAAACAATTACACATGGCTACCGGAAAAACCCCTCAGGTAATCCCCTTACCTCTAGGTGATTTTCCTCCGATTGAGAATTTGTCAAAATCCAAATGTCGGTAACATGCGTACCCGATAAACTAGGTTATCCTTCAACAAAGACAACAACCAATCAACAATCAAACAACTTAATACACCTAAACTCCTACATGTTGGTTTCGGCCTAGGGCTGTTTTTAGGAGTAAAAATTTCTAAAATTCCTAAACTTGTGGATTAGTGATTCTTAATCACTTAAAACTCTAAATCAACACTTATATGAAAAAGATTGAAATTAAATCTTCCAATCCTCCAACAAATAAATTTCGGCCATGACCAATAAAATGGCTTAGACACCTTGATTCAAACAACATAGATTCAATACATATATCACTTATAAGATTAATCATGTAAACAAAATGAACAAAATCCCCCCCCCCCCCCTGATAATAGGATTATAGAAATTGGTTTCATGCTTGTACTGGCCAAGGTGGTAAGCTCGGCCGCCGAGCTCGGAAGCTTAACTGCTTCAAAATATACACTTATCTAGTACTCGGCTAGCAACCTTACTTTAGATAAGAGATAACTCTTATCAATAAAAAGAGATGGGAGTTGAGCTAAAATAGATAAGTGATAAGTGATAAGAGATGAACTAGATCCTAAAAAATAGGATCAGCTTATCCCTCTATTCTTCTATAAAAAGAGGAAGAGTCTAAGAGGAAAGACACTTTAACTTTTACTTGAGTTTGGTGTTCTCTCTTAAGCGTATTAGAGGTCCCGGTTGTGATCAAGAGACTACCAATAAGTCCTTGCCCACCGGAGTACATCAGATACAAGATTAAGAGATTGATGCACCACGTGATCAAGGGTTGAACACAGAACTATGTTTGGCTTTGATTCCCATTGGGATACGTAGGACCGGAATATAACCATTCTGTCAAGCCACGGTCTAAAACAACCCCAACGTTCAACCTTGGTCTGACGTTTACGGCGAGATTCCGGTAACTCGGATCTCGGCAGGAACATTTGGCGCCCACCGTGGGGCCGAGGAAAAACTTTCCCCGGTTCCATAAGATTTAATGGTGACTACACGGAATGGACCGAAAGGAGGGGCCCACAGTGCAAATCACGTCGAGGAGTCAAACTCCAATCACAACAACCCCCCTCCCTTCGATGAAGGTAATCCGCAGCTGGGAGAGATCATGGCACAATTGAGACAGTTGCGTCAGGAGAACGAGGAGATTCGTACTGAGTACCAAAGACTGTTGGGAACTCGGAAAAGGGGAAGATCGGCAACTCATGCCGAGGAAGAGCATTCCTCACCCGAGGACAGCCAGAGAGACCTAACTTATGTACCTTCTCGTGATGAAAGAAGCCGACCTTCCAGAACTGGGCCCGAAGCCTCAAGGGTCCGATCTCGTAATGAGGAGACCACTCAGAGAGAGAAAGCACGGGACAGACGACCGAGATTACCTTTCACTGATGCTATTGACGAGGTGATCATACCTCGGCATTTCAAGTCTCTTAATATGGATAAGTACAATGGCACTACTGATCCAACAGAACATGTGGAATCTTTCATTTCATCTGTTTACCTGGTGACCGACTCGGAAGCCATCATGTGCAAGATCTTTCCAACCACTTTGCAGGGACCTGCCTTGACTTGGCTCACGAACCTTCCATCACGGTCAGTAGATTCTTTTGACATGTTGGTTACAAAGTTCACTGCACAATTCGCAGCAAGCCGAAGGCATAGAAAGCACTCGGTCTCGCTTGTGAATTTCAGGCAGGAGAAAAATGAATCACTCAGGGATTACATGGCTCGCTTCAGTGCTCAACAGGTTTTAATCCCCAATATGAGCTCAGAACTTTGTCTTCATACCGTTATGAATGGTTTGAGGCCAGGACTGTTCTTTGAATATCTATCTCGGAAGCCACCGAGGGATTTTGAAGAACTTCAAGAAAAAGCCACAGGGTTCATGAACTCGGAAGAAATGGTGGAATCAAAGAAAAAAAGTTTTGAAGAAAAAAGCATAATCTCAAACAAAGAAAGAGATAAAGGGGCCAATTCACAGAAAGCTTTCAGGAGTAATGACAGAGGATTTTCAGAAAGGCAGTCCCAACCCCGACACCAGTCCTACACTTCACTGAACCGATCCAGAACCGCTATTCTTCAGGAGGTATGCAATACTGAATTGATCACTTTGCCAAGGCCATCCAAAACCCCAGCTCAGGCCGATAAGAGTAAAGAGTGCAAGTGGCATCAGAACTATGGCCACACCACTGAAGACTGTAAAACAGTTCAGGATAAAATTGAAGAGTTGGTACAGGCAGGCCGACTTGATCGGTTTGTCCGTCGAGATGGTGGTGGCCGAGATGGTAGACGACGAAGAAGGCGGGGTTATGACAATCGAAACCGAGATGAAGATCATCGAGGTAATAATCAGAACAGGGAGCGAGATAACAGTCAGCGACCCCCAAATGTTGAGGCAGAGGTTGGTGTCAGAGGAGTCATTAATACCATTTCGGGAGGTTTCGCAGGAGGAGGTACAACGAGTTCAGCTCGGCGATGCCACATCAAGGCTATCCGAGCTGTCAACTCGGTTTCCAGAAAAACCGCAAGGTCGAGACCACCAATTACTTTCTCAGAAAGTGACTTCCAAGGAATAGATCCCAATCAAGATGACCCAATGGTAATAACAGTTGAAGTGGCCAATTACTCGGTCAAACGTACGTTAGTTGATCAGGGTAGCTCGGCCGACATTCTGTACTTGGCAACCTTTAAAAAGCTTGGAATTCCAGAAAAGTTGATAAAAGAACAGGAAGACAAGCTAGTAGGGTTCGCCGGAGAGCAGGTCAAAACTCGAGGATATATAGACCTCTTGACAACATTTGGTGAAGGCAAGCTTGCTCGAACCATATCCGTCAGATATGTCATTGTGGATGCTAACACTTCATACAACATCCTCATCGGAAGACCGACTTTGAATGAGCTCGGAGCAATTGTCTCCACACCTCACCTCACCATGAAATTTCCAGCTGATTCGGGTGAGATAGTTGCAGTCCGAGCTGATCAGAGAATGGCCAGACAATGCTACGCAGACAGTTTGAAGGTAACTCGGGAGCCAGATATCACCGAAAATACTGAAGATCATCAGGCAGAAGTGGTGAGCTCGGTCAGTTCAGTAAGCTCGGCAAAGTCAGATGACATGTTTGAATTGGATCCAAGAATAGAAATGTATGAATCCAGAGCAGAACCTACGGAGTCATTGGAAAAATTCCAACTAGGAGCCCAAGTCGGTCAGTGTACGAGCATCGGCAGTCAGCTCGATCCCTCGCTGAAACAACAGATACAAGCAGTCCTGAGAAAGAATGCCGACCTATTTGCTTGGAAGACATCCGATATGCCTGGCATAGATCCCAATTTCCTGTGCCACAGGCTATCTATATGTCCGGAAGCCAAGCCCATAGCTCAGAGGAAAAGGAAACTCGGTGAAGAGAGAAGGAAAGCTGTAGCCGAAGAGACTGCAAAACTGAAAAAGGCCAACTTTATCAGAGAAGTAAAATATACTACCTGGCTAGCCAATGTCGTGTTGGTTAAAAAAGCCAATGGCAAGTGGAGAATGTGTACTGATTACACCGATCTCAACAAGGCGTGCCCAAAGGAATCTTATCCTCTTCCAAACATTGACAGATTGGTAGATGGAGCTTCGGGTTATAGAGTCTTAACTTTCTTGGATGCATACTCGGGGTACAACCAGATAAGAATGCATCCACCAGATGAGGAGAAAACGGCGTTTATGACCGAGGGGGCAAACTACTGCTACCGGGTAATGCCCTTCGGTTTAAAAAATGCTGGTGCAACATATCAGAGGCTCATGGACAAAGTGTTTCTCAATCAGATCGGAAAAAATCTCGAGGTTTATGTTGATGATATGGTGGTAAAGTCTGATGACCCAGAACGACACCCTGCCGACTTGGAGGAAATCTTTGCCCAACTCCGAAAGTACAACATGAGGTTGAACCCTGAAAAATGTTCTTTCGGTGTACAAGGAGGAAAGTTCTTGGGATACATGCTAACACACAGAGGGATTGAGGCCAATCCAGATAAATGCAAGGCTGTCATTGAAATGCGGAGTCCGCAAACAGTGAAAGAAATACAAAGGCTGTCAGGCCGTTTAGCTTCCCTATCTCGATTCCTCCCCAAATCGGCCGAAAAAGCTAGACCCTTTTTTCAACTATTGAAGAAACCCAAGGAATTTGTCTGGACTGAGGAGTGTGAAAAGGCTTTTGAAGAATTGAAATTGTTTCTGGCCTCGCCTCCGACTCTAACTCGGCCAGAGCTCGGTAAGGAGCTATATTTATACTTATCTGTTAATGATTACGCAATCAGTGCAGTAATCATCCAAGAGGAGGAGAAGCAACAGATGCCGGTATATTTCATCAGTAGAATCTTGAAAGATGCGGAGACACGGTACCAAGTCATTGAAAAGCTTGCCCTCGCTTTGGTAATGGCAGCTCGGAGGCTTAGACCTTATTTCCAGTCGCACCAAGTGATAGTCAAAACAGATCATCCAATTAAGCAAGTGCTTCGCAAGCCCGATCTGGCAGGACGAATGATAGCTTGGTCAGTTGAACTATCAGAGTTCGGTTTACAGTACGAACCAAGGGGGCCAATGAAAGCCCAATGCCTCTCCGACTTCATTGCCGAGCTCTCTTCTAAACCGAGCCCCGAACCCATTAACTGGCTTCTGTATGTGGACGGCTCTTCAAATTTAAAAGGAAGCGGAGCTGGGATAATTCTCGAAGGCCCATACAACCTTATCCTAGAGCAGTCCTTGAAGTTTGGGTTCAATGCATCAAACAACCAGGCAGAGTATGAAGCTCTTATTGCCGGGCTGGTATTAGCTAAAGAGGTTGGAGTCAAAGGATTGAAGTGCCGAAGTGACTCACAGCTGGTAACAGGGCAAGTCTCAGGGGATTATCAAACAAAAGATCCTCAATTAACCAGGTATTTGTGCAAGGTTAATAGTTTAATTTCAGAATTTGACAATTTCACTATTGAGCATATACCTCGGGAGGAAAATACTAGAGCCGACCTGTTGTCTAAGTTGGCTAGCACCAAGAAAACTGGCCAGTTAAAAACTTTCATTCAGGAAAATCTCCCTGAACCGAGTATAAAAAGTGCCGAGGAAATGATAACCGAGCACTATGATCGAGGATGGATGATGCCATTCTGGGAATTCCTGACCTCGGACAAGTTACCTGCTGATCCCAAAGAAGCAAAGAAAATTCGTTTGAAGTCTTGTCATTACACTATCCGAGATGGAGAACTGTACAGAAGAGGATTTTCAATACCTTTATTGAAATGCATAAACAAGGAACAATCCGAGTATGTAATGGACGAGATGCATAGAGGAATCTGTGGAATGCATTCTGGTGGCCGATCCCTAGCAGCTCGGGTTCTGCGAGCAGGCTTCTATTGGCCGACTATGAGATCAGATTGTGCTTCCTGGACTAACAAATGTGATTCTTGTCAGAAGTTTGCTACTGTGGCACGAGTTCCAGGAGAAGAGCTCCATTCAATAATGTCACCCTGGCCCTTCACTATGTGGGGGATGGACATTGTGGGCCCTTTCCCTGTTGCCAAAGGCCAAGTAAAGTTCTTGCTGGTGGGAGTGGATTATTTCACTAAATGGATCGAAGCCGAGCCATTAGCTGTTATAACAGCTAAAAAGGTCCAGAATTTTGTGTGGAGAAACATCATATGCCGACATGGTCTACCTTATGCGATTGTCACTGATAATGGAAAGCAATTCACGGACAAAAATCTTAAAGAATTCTACTCCAATCTCGGAATCAAACATAAGGTGACCTCGGTGGAGCACCCGCAAACAAATGGTCAGGCAGAGGCAGCTAACAAAGTCATTCTGAACGAGCTCAAGAAAAGGTTGGGCCAATCAAAAGGAGCATGGGCTGAAGAATTACCGAGCATCCTCTGGTCCTATCATTGCTCACCACAGTCATCAACAGGAGAAACGCCGTTCAGGCTAACCTATGGAACTGACGCAATGATTCCAGTTGAGCTCGGCGAACTTTCTTTCAGAAGGCAGCATCACGACCAAAGCAAGAATGAAGAAGAAATCCGAGTTGAGCTTGATATGGTTGAAGAAGTCCGAGATGAAGCAAAGATCAGGGAAGAACTATGCAAGCAGAAAGCAACTCGGAAGTACAACTCAAAATTGCGACCGAGAGAGTTTGTTCAAGGAGACCTAGTACTAAGATTGCAGAATGATGCAAGGAAGGACTCCAGAGAGGGCAAGCTCGCAGCAAACTGGTCTGGCCCATTCAGAATAGTTGAAAATCTTGGAAATGGTGCTTATAGGCTAGAAGAGTTGTCAGGGAAGGCTGTTCCAAGAACTTGGAACACTTCTCATCTCAAGTTTTATTTTAGTTAAATGTAAAGTTAGGTAGGGTACTCTTTTTCCTACCCTGGTCTTTTTCCCATGTGGTTTTGGCCAGGAAGGTTTTAATGAGGCATGCCTGAGAAAATAAATGAATAAGGTCCGTTTCAATTACAGGGCTAAAAATTCACTTGTTTTACATTTTAAATCAAAAACCTAAAAGGGTTGACCGAGCTAAAATCGACCGAGTGGAGGTCGAAATGCCGGACCCAAAGGTAAAATAAAAAACCTAAAAGGGTTGACCGAGCTAAAATCGACCGAGTTGAGGTCGAGATGCCGGACCCAAAGGTAAAATAAAAAACCTAAAAGGGTTGACCGAGCTGAAGTCCACCGAGTTAGGTCGAAATGCCGGACCCAAAGACATACAGGCATAAGCTTAAAAAGGTTAAACGAGCTAAAATTGACTGAGTTAAAGTCGAAATGCCGAGCCTAAAAAAGCAAAAGCTAAGACTATCCGAGCTAAGAAAAACTTAGAAAAAATATTCCAAGTTATCAAACGGAAAAACTTGGAAATTTTTATAAGTAAGCAAAAGAAGCAAGACATAAAGGCAATACTTCATTAATAAACTTAGAGGACAAAAGCCCAGTACAAAAAGGGGCCACGGCCCAAAAAAGCAAATTACATCAAATTTTTTCCAAGTTACTCATGGGCATCCCCAGGAGTAACTGTTTCAGTAGCAGCCGACGTGGAGGCGTTGTCATTAGGAGAAGCACCACCCAAGGTTGGATCAGGAGTAACCCTGATACCACCTTCATTCAAGCCTCCCTCCTCGGCAACTTGCTCCTCGGCTCCTTCTTGCTCTTCTTCTTCTTCATCCTCAAGCTCGGACAATGGAACCAAGACTCCGTCTTTGTTGAAGTCCTTGTCCACATCAGCTTGGGAGAAGTCAGCATCAGGGTTGAAGCGTTCAAGCTGCTTCACAGCACGAGAAAACCCCTTAACATGCTCCCGCATAATGCTGTCTAGAGCCTCATCTAGGTCGGCTTGGAGCTTGCAGTTAGCCTCCTTTTCAGCCTCCAAAGACTCTTGAGCCCGCGTCAAGGCAACCCGGGAGTCTTCCGCGGTTCTTTGAAGATTGGCTCTCTCTGACTTCTCCTTGTCCAACTCAGACTGAAGAACACCTTGAACTCTTTCAAGCTCGGCTTGCCGGGCCTTCAGCTGCCCGATAACTCGGCCTTGTTCTTCACACTTGGCAACAGCCTGAGATAGCTCGTCGCGAACTCGCAGAGCACGGGCAGCATCGGCCCTCATAGCTTCCATTTTCTTGGTGTTCTCAGAGAGTTGCCGACTCCAGAAGCAGGTAATGGAGGCAATACGCAATGCGTAAGCAGCAGCGGCCTCCATACTCTCATCAGGCCCTTGCTCCAGCAGAAGCCGAGCATCGGCAGGTTTCAATACTTGACCATCAATGAGTGGTCCGAAGTTACAGTCGTTACTCCAGAGAGAGCCGTAACCCGGGTTACAGTTGCCATTGAACCACTTGGTGTTCAAGGTAGACTCGGCTACCATTGGACCTTTGCCGATTCTCTTCTCCACAACAGGTTCCTCTTCGGCAACCGGGGCGGGCGAAGTACTTCTTTGAACCTCGGTCGGGGTATCTTGCCGACTCCGTTTTAGTTGGCGTGGGCTGGGATCTGAAGCCTCGGAAGCTTTCTTCTTCTTCCCCTTCACGTCGGCAGCAGAGGCAGATCCACCAGCTAGGTGAGCAGACTTCTTCATCAGTGCCTTGTAGTTAAACTTTCCCATGATCACTGCACGAAAGAAATCAGTCAGATTGTAAGAAGTATGTGATAAAGGTTTGGCAAATACAGAATGACTACTTACAATCAAAATCGGCCCGCCGAGTGGAAGACGTCGGCAGTTTTAAAAGTTTCCCACAAGGCAGTGGCCGAGGATAAAGCTTAAGGGCTTCAACGTCGGCTAGTTCTTGATCAGTCATATAACTGATATCAAATCCACAAAATTTTGAGGGATGAGGTTGCCAATAAAAGGGAAATCTGGGTCTCCCATCAGTGTCAAAAAAGGCGGCTTCGTTTCCTTCAGTAGGTCGGATTTTGAAGAAATCCGACTTGAAAAACTTGTAAGAACTTTTGTAAAGGCCAATAATGCCTTTTCTCTCAAGCCCGCTGAGGGAGATCCATCCGATTCGATCCCCAAACCGAACCTTATAAAAGTATAAGAACTTCGGTGCGGTGGCTTCCATTCCGACTTGCCTACATAAAATCTGGAAAGCACTCATGAAGGCCCAACTGTTGGGATGAAGTTGAGTAGGGGCAACATTCATAACCCGAAGCACATCGCATTCAAATTGGGTGAAGGGAAAAGAGACACCGATTTGTTCGAAGAGGGTTTTGTACACATAGGTAAAGTGCGTTTCAACAGGAAAAGGTTTCAAAAAAACATGTTCATTATCTGAGCATGGGAGACAACGAACTAGGTGGGAATTAGGGGACACTTTGCTCTTCACAGAGCGCAGAGAACCGTAACTCCTGAAGTTAGAAAAGAAGGCTCCAACCTCAGGTCTAACCCAAGAATACCCAGGAATGGTGATGTCAGGGATGGGTTCCTTCGGAACCCTTAAAGTACGCCGGCGGCGCGGTGGCACCACGGTGGCCTGAGGGGCAGTAGAGCTACTATCCCCAGATGAGGAAGATGATGCTTCATCTGGGTTACCCTCATCACCGCCCGAAGGAGGGGGAGAAATAGAAGGAGAACCCCCAATAGGGTTAATCCCAGATCCCACGATTTGAACATCAGATGAAACACTTTGAGAAACCTCAAACGAAGGCTCCATGGTGCACAGAATGTATAAATTGAAAGAAAGGGACAATGTTGGAAGCAGGGGCGTACCTGAAGAAGAAGAATGGCAGAAAGATTCAGAGTGACTAGAAACTTCAGAGGTAAAATGTGAGAGTATGAGAAAGCAAGCAAACACTTGCCTCCGAAAAACTCCACATTATATAGACAACGTTTTAAAATTTAAAACGTTACTGTTGGGACTAATAATGACACCGTATGGGAGAAGGGAAACGTCTCTTCGAACCGGCGTAAGTTCGGCACACCTATCATGGAGTAACACGTGGCAAGGACATCGGAATGCACGATGCCACTTAAGAAGGTTTTAAATGCGCAATAGCAAAACAGACCTCGGAAGTTGGACCAACAGCCACGTGTCACAAGCAAAACTGGTCCTGAAAGTAGCATAACGTCTCTTTTCATCTCGGTTAGTCAGAAACTGAAGTCACAAGAAAAGATTGACATGACCGTTCCTATCTCGGTTTAGCTCGGCTCCTTCAATGAAGCTTTCACGCTTTACAAAGCTTAAAAGCTTGGGGGGGGGTTATGTCATAGCCGAGGTGGTGCACGAGCCGAGGGGTATAAAACTCGGCCAACAAACTCATCAAACCGAGATAGCTGTGAACTAAAAGCAATATGTTAAGTTTGGCCAAATGAGGCCACCGAGCTCATAAATGGGCCGAGGTACAATATCGGTCATGGAGAGCATGGCAAAAAGGAAAATAAAAACCTAAGCCATGAGTTCAGAAAATCTCCAGAAGGCAAGCTCGGCACTTGTCATGAAAACTTCTTCGCTCTTTTGAGCTCGAAGCTTGGGGGGCTTGTGTACTGGCCGAGGTGGTAAGCTCGGCCGCCGAGCTCGGAAGCTTAACTGCTTCAAAATATACACTTATCTAGTACTCGGCTAACAACCTTACTTTAGATAAGAGATAACTCTTATCAATAAAAAGAGATGGGAGTTGAGCTAAAATAGATAAGTGATAAGTGATAAGAGATGAACTAGATCCTAAAAAATAGGATCAGCTTATCCCTCTATTCTTCTATAAAAAGAGGAAGAGTCTAAGAGGAAAGACACTTTAACTTTTACTTGAGTTTGGTGTTCTCTCTTAAGCGTATTAGAGGTCCCGGTTGTGATCAAGAGACTACCAATAAGTCCTTGCCCACCGGAGTACATCAGATACAAGATTAAGAGATTGATGCACCACGTGATCAAGGGTTGAACACAGAACTACGTTTGGCTTTGATTCCCATTGGGATACGTAGGACCGGAATATAACCATTCTGTCAAGCCACGGTCTAAAACAACCCCAACGTTCAACCTTGGTCTGACGTTTACGGCGAGATTCCGGTAACTCGGATCTCGGCAGGAACAATGCTCATTGGATTTTCCTATGATTTTCTATGAATTTTTGAAGTTGGAAACCCTAATATGCATCATATTAAAAAAGACTTCAAAACACAAAAGTAATTGAAGAACATGGTGCTAAATAAGGGAGACGAGTATGGTATACCTCTTGGATTTGAGAAATGAGCAAGAAATCAAGCACTTCCTTCACAAATCAAGCTTATGTAACTTAAGAAGTTTAAGTGAAAAATGGTGAAACTTGATGAAGATGGTGATCAATGCCTTAAATAGAAGTGAGGATGGGCTCTTGGAGGGGCTTCGGCGGTGGGGTTTTAGGGATAGAAGGGTCCAACACATAAATTTTGAGGGACAAAATGGTAATCTTGTACAATGGCAAACTTGTGAGTAAAACCAACATAAAGGGCAAATTAGTAATTTCCTTCTAAATGTAATCATGACCATGGGGAGTCATCTATATGACTCACCCCTTGTGAGTCATCATGATTTGACAAGGCTTTTATCCCTTAGCGGGTCCCGGAAATCCCGTATTCAGCTCCGTTGTTCGCCCGATTTAATATAACGGCCGAATAATATATATTATTTCACTTTTTAGTGAAAAATTTCAAAATTCCCTAAGTTGTTGGAAATTCAATATAAAACCTAACCATTTCGTTCACGAGTCAATATTAGGTCATTTGAGCAGTAAAATTCTTACGGTCATTTAAATGCAAACCAGGTTTCGTCTGAATTTTCGACTCAAAATTTAATCGTAACTCTCTACGGTAAAGTAGAGTATGGATATGATCTTGGTTTATCCAACATCATTTTCTAAGTTTAAAACTAAAAATATAAACATTTCTGTTTATTTTACCGATATAAGAATAGTAAACAGTGTAAAACTGAGTGTTACATAAATGACACATCATTAAAAATCTTTGTGTTTATTCTAATTAAATTAAAATTCATCTATATCATGATTTTTAATTGATTGATAGTGTAAAAAAAAAAAATTACATTGATAATGTATATCAAATTTCATGTTATATTTTTTCCATATTAAAACTGTCACGTTTTAAAGAACGTGTTGTTATTATTTTGAATAAGTTAAGATAGTAAAATATATTTTAAATAATAATTCTCAAATGCAGATAAACATTCTAGTCAAATTGAATATCAACTCTATTAAATCTGAATATTTTATTTTAATTTTCATTTATTTGATTATTTTGACCACATGAATCTAATGAATTGACTGCAATTAAAAATAATAATGATATAGAATCGTTAACACTATACATTTAAAGGAATTGAATAAGTTAAGATAGTAAAATATATTTCAAATAATAATTCTCAGATGGATAAACATTCAAGTCAAATTGAATTTCAACTCTATTAAATTTGAATATTTTATTTTAATTTTCATTTATTTTATCATTTTGACCATATGAATCTAATGAATTGACTATGATTAAAAATAATAATGAATAAGTCTCATTAACACTATACATCTAAAGATAATAACAGTTGGTCTTCAATTCAACTTTTATTAGCAAAACTAAAAAATAATTAATGTATAAAATAATAATATATCATAAATTATTTAAAAAAATGTTATTTTGAAATTTGTTACACAAATTATCAATTAATTCATTGTATTTGTCCATTATTGCTCTTGTTTTTTGGGATCTTTCACTTGCTTATAAATACGTGTTGATCTCTTTCGCATACCATCACTAGTTAATTTTTGTTGATTTTACTTTGTAATTAAATCAAGCTAAGTTTCAATGGAGATCTCTTTGAAGTTGTTGAAGGTGTTGCTGCTTGTTTCTATTGTTGTCACTTTGATAGGAACAACACATGGATTCGAACCATGCTGCAAGTATAATCCTTTATGCTGTTATGATAACTCCAGCGGGACTACAAAGACTTAAGGCTTCGTAGCACTTCCTATATTCTATCCCTCGTCAGTCTGGGTTGTAAAAATACCCATTTATTATGTAATAATTGGATTTGTCAAATAAATGAGGGATTGATTTGCTTTTTTCTGTAACTTTACATTATTTTGTGAAATTTTTTTCATCTAATTAGGTAGGTTATAACGATGAGTAAAATAAGAAAAGAAAATTTTTTCAATTTCTCACATTGTTATATAACTTATTCAGAATGATCAAGCTAGCCAAATAAAAAATGTTTGTTCGATCACCTCGACAATGGATGTGTATATATACATGTGTGTTTCTTTTATGTATGTGTTTATGTTTTAAATTTTTTAAATACCCTTGTGTTTTAATAAGCACAATAACGTTAATAATATGATTAAGGCTTAAATAATTAGGCTCTTCTTTAATGGGACAATGGGGTGTCTCAGACATAAGCTTATATACTTGAGAGTTTTAGAGTATGCCTTGGGAGGATTCTATCATTTGTGATTCACTCTTTGGTTTGATCTTCCTTTTTGTTTGCTTTGGGGGTAAAAAGGTTGTTATTCATGATTGTCATTACTCCTTGATACCATTGATGTTGCACTTTACTTGCCACTTTGCATTCCTAGGATTCATTGAAAAATGTGTCAATTATGTTTTGCCTAGGAGTTCAAAGGCTTACTTAAGCGTGGGAGAATTTGATCAATCAATTTTTAGACACTCATTATAGCTTTGTATTCACCTTTATTGGATGTTTGTTATGCCCAATATTAGCATTTTATCATGGTTTTATGTTTTTGGGCTTCATTGGACGTTAATCCAAATCTTGGTTAATTCTCGGATTGTAACACCTCTTTTGGCATTAAATATCTAACTCGTTGCGGAAAATATAAAACGAAAATAAAAGCTGGTTACTTTCGGAAAAATAAATTTATTTCTTCTAAGTACTTAAGCTTGCACTTGAAAATGGTTATAAAATGTTCTTCCTTGTGACTTAAACATAACATTCATATATGCTTCATTATATAAAATTTACATCAAGACCATCATTACATACTGGTCATTTGTTAGAACTACCACATGAATATATGAATTTGTATGTGATTTTATATGTTAATATATAATGTGATTTTATTAATAATAAGTGATCAAGAATGATAGTACGAGATATTGTATGATTTAGTATTTAAATCGAGATAATGTAACTCTTAGATTTTAGTCCCTTAATCAATCAGATTTGAGTCCTTGTTAATATAGGAGAATCATCTTTTTTGTTATCTCTTAAGATCTTATCATAATCTCCTAAGATTCTATCGAGAAATAACAATCAAATCTGTCTCTAAGCTTCCATCGCACTTTTGACCATGTTAGAGTACGATTTAGGATTTGATCATATTTCTCTAATCTTTTTAACGACACCAAGAAAGCCTCAATCTAACACTTGTAGCTCAATATATGTGCAAAATACCGATCTATACACAGTTTGGGCTGAAATAGGAGCCCCTTATGCCCTAACTTGTTTTTATACCATAAGATTCGACCTAACTCTATTTTCCCATGACTCAAGAATATATATAAAAAAAAAATCTGCCTCTCTTCATCTCTTAGGTTTTTCTTTAGTTTCTCTTAAGAATTCTTGAAGGAAATTGCTCTCGTTCATCGTTCTTCGCCGTTTTTGGCCAGAGGGACATCACTACCAATACGCGCTTCTTTTAATGTCGCTTTTATACTTTTGTTTCAGAATTTCGGGCTGCAAACAAGGTAAAATTTCATGTGCCTTGTTCTCCTTATTTTTACCCCTTGAGTTTCTTGATTTAGAAGCTTAATCCATGTGTTTTCGTTGTCGTTCTTGAGGAAGTGATCAAGCGTTTGTGAGATGAGACTCAAACGAACTTTTTCTCCTCTTCTCGTTTCTGTTTTTTATAGTTTAATCTCAAGGTAAGTCATACCTCTTGTTCCCTTTTCGATTCTCTCTTGGGTTTGGGAGTTGTGGTCCTCTTTGTGAACTTTTTGTATTTTTCATGGTAGGAACCAGTGAAGGAGGCTTTGATTCGACACTCTCATCCCTTCGAGGCTTGCGAATTTGATTGAGGTATGGGGAGAAGGGATTAGTATGAACATGTAGGCTTTGGGGTAGCATAAGATGAGGGTTAACCCATGACCCTATTGCGTGCTATGTGCCTTGTAATGTATGTTTGCTATTGTGAAAGTTAATAACATGCTTTATTGTCATTGTTATATGAATATTATGGTTGTATCTATGATTGGCATGATTTGGTATGGAATGCTACTTGTCAATGATGATGATGATGATGATGATGTGCCATGGTTATGTGTATTGATGCTTTGATGCCATGAACTACAGTTTTGTCGTACGAACGTGCTAATTAAAGACATAGAGATGTTAGTAATAAAACAAGGATTAAGGATTATTTCCAAAATGCTCATAAGACATAAAGATTAGTAAAGAGGGGCAAGATTAACACTCAATGGTATAGTTTAAAGACAATAGGATTGATCTACGAGTGCTTTAGGGAGTTTGGCTAGGATTCCTAAAATGTTCTGCCCAGTTTATACGGTCGCGGTCCAGTAAGCATGGCCATGCTCAAGAACAGCATGCCCATGCTCAATGCAAGCACACCCGTGCTGGGGCAGGACCGTGCTCCCCAATCAGTATGTGATGTTAAGTGGAATTTGGGTGGCTTCACCCAGATTTCCCCTATGATGAAATAAGGCAATAATTAAGAGTAAAGACAAGAGAAATTGTCCAATCTTATAATTAATGTTATAAGCCTTTGCAAAGATAATTAATGATAAAGACATTAATGATGGTTAATACGATAATGAAGAGTTATCGTACGTTGATAAAATTTGATGGTTATTGGTCAAAGTTGCCTTGATGGGTCAAGGTGTTGTTGTTGATAAACCTTAATGCTTATTGGTCAAGGTGTTGATGTTGATAAACTTTGTTGCTTGTTGGTCAAAGTTGCTTTGATGCTTATTGGTCAACGTGGTGTTGTTGATAAACCTTGATGCTTATTGGTCAAGGTGTTGATGGTGATAAACTTTGATGCTTATTGGTGAAAGTGGAGGTGGTGGTTATGATTGTTTGTTGTTAGTTGACACACATTCATTCATGCATTGGAGTTATTGATGGGGAAAGTTACGACATAGGTGAGTTCGTCCGAGAGTAAGGCGAACTGGCCGTCAGCGGTGATTCATCCGAGAGTTAGGTGAATCGTGGTCCCCCCGTGGTGGTGCATCTGAGAGTAAGGTGCATCGACTATCTAAGGGGTTCATCCATAGTTTGGTGAACTGCCGGCGTTGGTGTTTATTGGCCAATGTGGATATGTAACTCCGAAGTCGTCTTCGTGATATAGTTATGGATCCACATGCATAATGAAGTAGTTGAGTAGCACTGCATCGCATAGCATAAGTTGTTGGATATGATATGATGAAATTAATATGCTAAATATTGTGATGAAGTGATATGTTACATATATATGTATATATATATGTTGTATGATCATCTTATTAATTGCCTTAATGCCATTATGTTTATACAACGGTTTCTTACTCCCCATCTTTTGCTGTTTCCTTACATGTCCTTGTTTTATGCAGATGACAGTGAGTAGCTAGTTGAGGAGTGACTCCGAGGAGCTTGCTCGCTCGTAGTTTAGGACCTTACCTTTACATAGTAGTTTTTTCCGATGCTTTTGCTGATTTGGTTACCAGCTCTGATATGTGACATTGGGGTTTTGGGGTTATGATTTGTTCTTTATTTTTTCCGTAGATGTTATGTTTTGTTCATTTGGTACTCGCTACCTTTTGTTAACGTTATTAATGATATAATTATTTTTTATTTTATTTTTATATGCGGGGTAGAAGGTGTCACTTATCACAGCTATGGAACCATGCTCTTTTGATCTACTGACTGGTGAGACCACAACAAGTGTACCGAATCGTTGCAAGTGATAAAATCGGTGAGAACCGGATATCGTCCACAGGGATAAAATAGAAATAAAGGCACTAGGGATTTGATTTCATTCAAATATGAATCTGGATCCCTTATAGACAAAGAATCCTATGAATTATTGAAACTATAATTATCCTAATCTCAATCGGTGTGCTGAAAGACAAATTTCCTTAATTAATTGAAGCTTAATTCCTTAGTAAATCAATTCTATCAAACCTCACTAATTATCCTAATTCCTTAGGTCCAATTAGCAAGGCATGATGATAAAAACTATATGGAATTTGTGAAAGACCCAAATGTTCATAAGATAATCAGAGAGTCAATTAAGCTTCATCATAAAAGGATTACACCAAAACCCTAAAAAAAAGAATTTAGCTAGACATGCTAAATCCTAAAATAAAATAAAATATAAATATAAAGGAAACAATGAAACTCCATGAAAATGAAAGTGAGAAAGCAAACTATATATCGTAGAGATTCAGCTCTGTGTGCAGCGCCTCCCTCTCCCCTTCAGTGTCGCTCCCCCTTCTTATTCACGTTATTGTCATCCTCGTGTGGCTAGTCCCTTTTATTTTATGTTTTTTCTCCTTTTCTCAAGACCTCAGCCACTTACCCCTAGAGTTTCTCACAAGGCCTACTTTTCTTCATTTCCATTGTTGCCATACCATTGTTCAGGTGGGCCAAATAACTTCTACAATTTTTTAATCATAGGTTGAATCAATTGTTGGCTTTTTTAAATGAATTCATTTCCAATTGTCCAGAGGCACTCCTTTATTGCTTCACGTGGACTTGTCTTAAGTGGGCTTGCTTCTTCATTTTTGCTTGGAGTCTAATACCAAAACTAATCCAAATCTTTATTATTTCCTACAATTGTAGAAAAAAGTAAAAAAAAAAAATTATTATATTAACTCTAAAAACATGAAATTAAACTAAAATATGTAAAACACTATTAAAGACACAACTAGCTAAACTTGGTGACAAAACTTAATCAATGAGCACAATTCGGAGCAAAAATCCAGACAATAATCCCTGTAAAAATTACATAATCTAGAAGATTATCACTCCCCAAACCACCCAAGCAAAAGTAACTCAAACTAGCACATAGCACACAAAACACTAAGGACAACAGACCAAACTCTTATATGATTCAAGAAACTGAGTAAGAGCACAATTATGTTGGTCGTGGCAACCATTACCTAAGAGGGGGTGAATTGGGTTTATAAAAATTTCTAATTTAATTTACTAAAAAATATTTTTTTCAATATAAAATATTAAATCAAACAATAAGAAATAAACAAATTATGAATATGTGAGAAATAATATGAATTAAACAATGGAGATAGGGAAAAGAATACGTGCACGTTGATTTTATCCTGGTTTAGCTACCCCCGCCGGTGGCCTAGTCCAATCCCCACTCCACCTGTGGGTTTTTCTTCCTCTAATCATCAAGCTTACAAACTGGTGCTTGCAACCTTTGTACAAAACAGAGCACTCTAACCACGCCTCTTGGGATACCTCACCCCCACGTGTAAGAGCCTCAAACTATACCACTCTCCCTCGTGCCTCCGGATACCTCACCCACGCTTTTGAGCCTAAAGTCACACACCAAAGGAATGCCCACACCCTTTACACACTACTAGAAAAATTGAAATCAGCGACGAGCATATTTCGTCGCTAAAGAGGGAAAATTCGTCGCTAAATTAATTGGTGACGAAATTAGCGACGAGAAAAAATTCGTCGAAAAAAGTGGCGTCGCTAAATTCAATGACGGAATTTATGTGTCATCGCTATTAGCGACAAAAAAAAGCCGTCGCTAACAATAAAAAATTCGTCGCTAAAAATGATTAAAGACAAGTTTAAATTCTATAATTCCTTCGCTGTTTATGACGGATGGACAGTCGTCGCTGTTCACGACGGATTGGGATTCATCGTTGTTTACGATGAAACTACATTCATCGCTGACTGCGACGAGAATATGCCGTCGCTACTCACGACGGATTTAACAACGGATATAGGATTTTAGCGATGATTTTAACGACGAATATAAGATTTTAGTGACGGGTTTAACGACGGAAATGGGTGCTTTGTAATGGATTTAACGGCATCAAAGAACTCGTCGCTAAATCTAATAGCCATCATATCTCAACATTAAACACACCAAATAGACCCAATATCAATACCTGCTATACAACAATATAACCAAATTCGAACAAATATCTTTATCAAGTATACATCAATTACAAACACACCAAATAGACCCAATATCAATATCAGGTGTACATCAATTACAAATATCTAATGATATAAAAGTTTGTCATACTAATATAACCAAATCCAAACAAAACCAATATATCAAGAAAAAGTCAAATACATCAATGATACTACTCAAACCCATCATCGGATCCATCTCCCTCATTTTGCTGATTATCCTGGTTGGTTGATGAAGGTGGATGCAAAGGGAGTGGAATAGAACGACCCTGAGTGAAGCTCTCCATGAATTGACGCATTTGCTCCCGCATCAAACGATTGTCCTCCTGAGATGAATGAATCAGCTCCTCATGAGATTCCAATCGTGTCTTAAGGTTCTCATTTTCGATTGTCAAATTTGTAACTAAATCTTTCATACGCTCATACTCAGACTGGGAGATGCCCTCAGAGGATGACGTGGATGAGGTAGAAGGTCTATATTTCCAACCCTTTGTACCTAAGCCATATATGCGTCCTTTCTTGCTTGCACCCTGAACAACATCCATGAAAATGTTGTTGTCAGACTGTTGGCTGGACACATCATCCCCAAGTGCCTGCTGTGAGTCTCTCTCTGAAATGCGTCGTTCATACTCAGACTAGAAATAAAAATGTGTGTTAGTCATTCAAAGTACTAGTAAATGTCAAAGAAAAACATGCTTAAAAAGTTGTAACTTACAGCAATTGTTCTTGATTTCTCGGACACCCAAATTGAACAATCCCCTTTCACTGTGTGTGTTTTTTGAAATATGTTAAAGTACTACTATGACATGCTTGATGATCCACAAGCATACACATGCTAAGATTCATCAATGTTACTTCAAATCATGGTGACACAATAGCAATTGAAAAAGATATATAATAGAGACACAAAATTGTAAGCAGGAAGTATTCTATTAACAACTTATAATGCTCTTCTACGTTTACCCTTTCAAGTTTCAATGAGTATAAAAATGATTAGAGACAAAATTGTAAGCAGGAAGTATTCTATTATGCAACAACTTATAATGCTCTTCTACGTTTACCCTTTTAAGTTTCAATGAGTAAAAAAAATGATCTAATAAATGTTTGAATGCACTCTATTTCATTGCTGAAAAAATGACACAGATGCATTACAATTGACCAAAAGGAAAGCATCTGGATACATCTTGAACAACAGTTTGTATATCTTTCACATATTACCTGCTGTCTCACTCACCACTACACCCTGCCTTCATATTCACTAACCTGACAATTGTAAACAAGCAGCTGGGCTTATAAACCAGCTTGACATAGTTAAACCCTTTTTATCTAATCCAATTCCAAGAATGTATTTTGACTGAGGCTCTGTCATGGGGTTTTGGTGTTGGTGTTAACCTCTCTGTTTCATGTTTACTCGTGTAGCAGGGCCATAAGCATTAAATGTTTACTAGTATGGCAGTTTTGTGCAACACAACTGTGGATGTTTTATCTAGGCATCAAACACATGAAAAATCAAAACTTCTTAACTATAAGATAAGACATACACTACTATAAATATTAGTTTGAAATTACATACTAATCTTTTGCTGTGTTCTATTGATGGAATGGATCCTCCAATATGTAATGGACCTCCACCGCATCTTCTATTATCACTATTCTTTTTTGATTTTTTTTTCCACTCAGGAGTATTCCAAATCTCCTCCAATTGCACACGAATCGGCTGAGGAATCCATGTCCCGTTGTTCTTCTTGTTTCTTACACCATACAAGGCTTCTGAGAGCAAGTCGGATGCTTTGCTAGCAAAGGTCTTCTTCATCTGATACTCATGCTCAGGAAGCCATTTATACTTCTTCTGCATTACAAATATAATGCCAAATAATACAAATATAATGACTGCTCAGGAAGCCACTTATACTTCTTCTGCATTACAAATATAATGCCAAATAATACAAATATAGTGACTGCATTATATATAATGACTTATAATTGTTTGAACTTGCTTCATCTTATGACTTTAAGCATTTTGTCCTGATTATGAGTTAGCCAGGTTAGTGGCCATGGCATCCTGTAAAGCTGATTGATTATACAACAGAGTATGACCCCTAGGATTGGTTGGACGACAGATCATTGAGCCTTGAGTGAAGCTCATGTTCTGGTTCTAATTTTAGATTCTTATTTCTAATCTACGTGCATATATGCAGTACTCATTGATTTATAATTGAGTTTAATTAGTGAGACTTTTATAATTAATCTACATACCTAGAACTCTGCATACCACATGTTGCGCACATCTTCATCAACCTCTAGATAACTTTGCCAAACCCCCTCAAACTTAGATTTCATTATCTTCGTAATTTCGCGTGGCGGTCCCACAGCAGGCTCAAACCTATGAAAACAATTTAAAACAACTAATTAAATAATAGCAAATATAATGATCAATTAAATACAAAACATATATACACTTACGTATATGAGGGACCCGGACGGATCCAAATACGTCCATCGATCCATAGTGCCTGCTGGTAAACCCATATCAGGAAAAGAAGATGGCCCTGCATGTGAAGTAGATGCAGCATCTGTGGGGAGGGGTGATGGGCCAGACGTAGAAGGAATATGAAGGCTCTCTGAAGAGGAAATATGATGTCTAGAGGTAGATTGTTGAAGATGGGGATCTGTAGGTGTCTAGGATATGGGAGGATTTGTGTGTTGTCCAATAGAAGGCTGTGTTGAAGTGGTGGGATCTCTACCTCTCCCTCTCCCTCTACTAATGCCTCTACCAGTACCTCTACCTCTACCAATATCATGATCTGCCATCTATATACACATGAATTAGAATATTAAACGTTGCATGAATTAGAATACACATAAAGAGTTGACCATTGTACTTTAAAAGGCACAAAAATCATAATGATAATATATATAAGGACATAAAATGCAAATTAGTAAGAAATGTGAAATCAATTCCAGCTTGACCGTACATTAATCATTTGACAGATCTGATAAATCATTTCCCCTGTCACATAGGCATGATAATTGTAGATTTTAGCATGATAGTTGCAGCCCTCGATATTATCAAGTTATGTCAAATATAGGAAGCATAACAACAGTGCACTATACATAAGCATATTCTAATATTATCAAGTTATTCAAAATCTGTCTCTTCTAAAGCTTCTTCATTGTCTTCCTCCTCTGTTTCACTACTATCTTCCTCATCACTACTATCTTCCTCATCTTCGTCTGTATCGGACATGAGTTCTACATCTTCATTTTCTTCTTCCAAATCAGGTTGGCTCAAGAAGGAGATTGGTATTTCCTCTACTACACCATTAGTGTCAACAATACTTTGATGGAGATCGTCATTTTCAACAATTGTAGATATCTGATGCACATCATCATCTTGGTATGCATCATTTGTTTCAGGTTGCTTATTTCCTGAAGACTGAATTAGGCTGCGTGCTTTGGTTTTTATGACACCCAACCAACCTTGTTGCCCTTCAGGAAATGGTGTGTACTTGCTCTGCTTGTGCAAGTATAAAAGGATCGTAGCTTTTATATCTCCTGGATTGTTTGACTTCAACATTGCCATAGCTATCTATCCTTGTCCCTTGACGATCGGGATCAAACCAGTCACATTGAAATAAAACCAACTTCTTAGTAGGCCATCCAGTGTACTCCAATTCAACAATATCGATTAAGACTCCATAGTAATCATTTTCTATTGTATCATAATGGCCAGCTCGAACATATACACCATAATTTGTCGTACCCATCCCTTCATTTTGAGACTTTGTCACAAACTTGTAGCCATTTATAAAATATTTTGGCCATTTAGTGACATTTCTCAGAGGACCCTATGCCAAACTCCTCAAAAGCGCATCATTAACCTCATTTGTTGAGTCAAGCACCTATATTAAATTCCGATGTAGTGTTAATTAAGCCCAACAAAATAATGTACTATCATTTACAGACTCTCAATTTCACGTACATAAGTTTTGAACCAAGTGGGAAAGGTTGTGGAAATTTGTTTGTCCAAGTCCGCGCCATCTATATTAGGATCAAGTTCTTGTAACAAATTTGAGTAGATGCTATATGAACATATGTGATGATTAAAGCAACATCGGGTAAATAATCTCAAATGTATAGTATTGTGCAACTTTAAAAGGACTTACTTTAGGTAAGGCGCCACCTCAGGACAATTTAAAAGAATATACAAATGCGCAGCTTTCATTTCCCTATCCTCCAAGGTAGAAATAATACATTTTCCAGATGGACGACCTGGATAATTAAAAATTGACAATGAAGGATTCATAGAAAAACCTCCATCATCGTTTCGTGGCACTCTTGTTCTCCTTGAGGAAAAGTCGAGAGGATAATAATATGAAGCAAATGTGGACATCTCCTCCACTAAGTACGCCTCACAAATTGAGCCTTCCACAAAAGCCTGTTTTGAAACTTTTTGTTTTAAGGTTCCTATAAACCTATGAACCAATTGAAGAATGGGTTTAGAAAAAAAGTATATTTCCTAAGATATACAAATATATAAAAATATAAAAAAAGCTACCCTTTCAAATGGATACATCCATCTATATTGGACGGGACCACCAACTCTTGCTTCATATGCTAAATGAATTGGAAGGTGTTCCATTGAGTCGAAGAAGCTTGGAGGAAATATTTGTTCTAATTTGCACAAAATTATTGGGATGTTTTCTTCCAACTTACGCAATTTATCTTCTTTCAACAATGGTGAGGTCAATTCTCTAAAGAATTGGCTGAACTCAGTAAGAGCTTTCAAAATAGGCTTCGGTAAAGCTTTGAATGCCAATGGAAGCAAACGTTGCTTGAATACATGGCAATCGTGACTCTTCAACCCAAACAATTTTGCTTCCTTCATATCAACACATCTAGCCAAATTAGAAGCATAACCATCTGGAAGCTTCAAAGATCTAACCCATTCACATATGGCTACCCTTTGTTGTTTGGTTAATGTGTATTGTGCCTTTGGTTTTCCGGGGTTGCCACTACTAGTAGGTTGTATTTCAAGACTACTTCGCCTACAATGCTCTTCCAAATCCCTTCTAGCTTTGTAAGTATCCTTTGTCTTCCTTTGGTGTCCATCACCGTGAACAAAATATTAAGAAAGACATTTCTTTCAATGTGCATTACATCAAGATTGTGTGGAAAAAGATTTGTTTTCCAATATGGCAATTCCCAAAATATACTTCGTTTAGTCCAATTGTGCACCACCCCATATCCTGATAGATGTTGTTCTGAAAATTCCTCCACACTTGGTAAATGTCTTACCCTTTCCCATATCTCTTCTCTGCTTAACCTTCTTGGAGGAGTTGAGATCTCAATTTTGCCCTTTCTAAATGCGACCTTATTCCTCCTATACGGGTGATTATTAGGCAAGAATTGGCGATGGCAGTCAAACCATGATGTCTTTCGACTATGGGCAAGGGTGAATGCCTTAGAATGCTCCATACAAATTGGGCAACCAAGTTTGCCCATTGTCATCCAACCGCTCAACATTCCATAGGCAGGAAAGTCATTGATTGTCCACATTAAAATGGCCTTCATCAAAAAATTTTGCTTCAAGGATACGTCGTATGTTATAATCCCATCATTCCACAACATCTTTAAGTCATCTATAAGAGGTCGTAAATAAACATCAATGTTCTTCTTTGGATTAGATGGGCCAGGAATTATGATGGCTAAGAACATGAATTCTCTTCTCATACACATCCATGGCGGCAAATTATATGGAGTAACAATCACAGGCCAACAGGAATAAGTCCTGCCTGTTTTGTCAAATGGAGCAAAGCCATCAGAACATAAGCCTAATCTAACATTCCGGGGATCTTGAGCAAAATCAGGCCATGCTTCATCAAAGTGTTTCCAAGCTTCACCATCTGATGGATGAGACAAGGCACCATGCTCCCTCTGATGCTCACGATGCCATCTCATTTCATTAGCCAGTTGTATTGAAGAATACAATCGTTGTAGCCTTGGAACAATTGGAAAATACCATATTTTTTTAATGCCACCAATTTCTCCTTACCTTTTTTTCTAATGCGTTTATAGCGTTGCTCTCCCCAAAACTTGCACCCTTGGAGTCCTTCATCACCCCCATAATACAACATACATCCATTCGGGCAACATTCAATCTTCTTGCACCCTAGCCCTAGTTCAGCAACTAATTTCTTTGCCCGGTAAAAATTTTAGGCATACAATTGCCATTTGGTAACGCATCTCTCATAAACTGCACCCAACCATTAAAGCACACCTCAGATTAACAATTATCTGTTCTCAAACTTAGAGCCATTAAAGAAGCTGACAATGCAGAGTATTTCTCACAACCATCCCATAATGGAGATTGTGCGGCTGTCAACATGTCAAAGAATCATTGTGCTTCTGTGTTAGGATCTTCCCTCATAGTGTCTTCTTCGTCTTCATCTACTTGCTCAAGATAGTTGCCAATTTTTGGTCCAGCAGCATCCATTACTAATTGTTCATAATTATCAAAGACTTCCCTTTGTCCCCTGCTACCGTAGTATGAGTGATCAACAACCATTGGAGGAATTGGGGGAATTTGTTCTCCATGGTTCGTCCAATAATAATAATTACTCATAAACCCCTTCATGCACAGATGCACTTTCACTACATCAATTGCTTCATATCTCATACACTTGCATTTCTTACAAGGACATCTAATCCTCCCTCCTAGACCATGTCGATCTTGTTCAGAAGCAAACCTAATAAATTCATGAATTCCCACAACAAATTCTTCTGTAATATTGTTATTAGGATCCAATCTGTTATCCATCCACTTTCTATTTTCAGGCACTTCCATTTCTGATTCATCATTTACACATCAATTAAAAGGATTAATGATTTCATAAAGACAGTCACAGCTTCACACAGTTTAACAACAAAATTAGAGAAGAATCACACAATCACATTAACACTTATTTTTCACTTTTTACATATTAAAAAAAACCACACTCTTATATACCATTCTATTCTCGATTCGAAGCAACGGCATAAGAACTTCTGGTAATTAAATGAAGATCTCAAAGATAATCACTGCTAAAAACTTGAATCATGCTGCCATGTGTGAAATGAAATAACACATCATCTACATAACTAAGCAAAATGAAAGCTATTCTGTTCTCTCATTAGTAAAGGACAGTCCAAAGTACTGTATTCCAACATGTTAGCTAAGTACTATATTTCTCAGATGCATTCTAGATAATGTATGAAAAAGCACATGGTATTCCAACATGTTAGCTAAGTACTGTATTTCTCAGATGCATTCTAGATACTGTATGAAAAGGCACATGGTATTCCAACATGTTAGCTAAGTACTGATCCCTTGAATATATAATTTTTGTCTCCCATTATTTGAACCCCCTTTAATGTAATTTGTGTCAACATTCAGTCCTAAAAGTCCATCAATTGGTAACTTAAATCTTCAATGTTATTTGTTTCCAAATACTCTAAACTTTTTAAATAAGCTTTAAAATTCAAATTTTTCTAGCTAAAATAACTTTTTTTCATGAAAACTGTTTCTGTAATTTATTATAATTTTTTAATCAGTTTGCAAACATATCAGAATAAACCCAAAACAACTGTTACATACTCTAACAGACTGTACAAGCTTCATTAATGGTTTGATTAGCCTAATGAAGCTTTCTAGTACAAATTTAACTATAAGCTATGCTAAAACTCAATGGCACTGATATGTAGCCCAAGTGAATGGAGTACAGGAGTGACAACAGTGAAAACAAAGAATTGCTATGGTGAAACTGAACCAATAAGTGGCAGTAGCACTGGGACAACATACCCTGGTGCATATCTAGAGCAGATGAGGGTTGTGGATATGGTGATTAGAGAAATGAACAACCCTGCTTATCTTCTAGACATAACAATGTTATCAGCATTCAGAAAAGATACACATCCCTCTATTTATGATGGTGATTTGAGTCCTCAACAGAGAGCTAACCCTGACTTCTCAGCTGATTGTAGCCATTGGTGTCTTCCTTGTTTGGCAGATACTTGGAATGAATTATTCTATACTGCTCATCACTACTAAAATTTTGTGTTTTACTAGCTTACTATTAACACACAGTTAGTTGATCATTCACTAATTCCCCCCCCCCCCCCCCCCCCCCCCCCCCCCCCTTTTTTAACTCTTAGTAGGTAATGCATTTATTTGAGAGGGTTGCATGATAGCAACCATTTCATCTGTAAAGATATGCTAATGAAACGAGAAAAGAAGTTTTCTTTGTTCTATAGATGTAAAGGCTAAATAACACATCATCTACATAACTAAGCAAAATGAAAGCTATTCTGTTCTCTCATCAGTAAGGACAGTCCAAAGTACTGTATTCCAACATGTTAGCTAAGTACTGTATTTCTCAGATGCATTCTAGATACTATATGAAATGCTAATCTAAAACAAACCTGTGCCTTCTCCTTGGAAGCACCGTTTGCTGCAATCAGAACCTAAAAAGCAAAAATCAATGTCAAAATCAATTTTGAAGATTCAAGAGAGAGCTATTTTCCAGAGAAAGCGAATCGAGAATAGAATTGACCTGCTTTAAGAGTGTGGAATCGAGATTCGAAGCGAGGGAGACGAGGTAAGACAAAAACACAGCAGATTCGTACAGATACGAAGCAAATCGACAACGCAGCGATGATGGAAGAGGAGACGCTGCGGCGAGGGGGGAGACTCGGCGGCGAAGGGACGGACGCTCGGCGGCGAAGGGACGGAGGCACGACGGCGAGGGGAGGCAGAGTCAAAGAAGTGGCGGTAGTGTCAAGTGTGTGAGAGTGACGAGTTAGGGGCTTAGGGTATACTGTGATACTAAATTGAAAAAAAAATTCAAATCATTATTAAAAATGTTTTTATTAATATTTATTATAAATATATACTAATATTTATAATATAATATATATAATATTATATATTATATTATATAAAATAGCAATAGTATATTATTTTTTAACAAGGGTACTTATGTCATTAATTGGAAAATAGATTTAATTTTTGAATTAAATGGTGGAATTAACAACAAATGATATCCATTGTTCTAGAATGCATCTCTAATTTGGTCGTTAAATTTGTTGAAAAGTTTACGACGGAAACAGGGACAAATTCTTTAGCGATGAAATATATCCGTCGGTAATTTCATCACTAAATCCAAATGAAGAAATAAGCGACAAATTTAGCGACGAAACATTTAGCGACGTCCTTTGTTTGTCGGTAATTTCATTGTTAAATTCTAATCAAATAGTTAACGACGGATTTAGCGACAAATTATTTAACGACGAAATTCTTCGTTGCTAATTTCGTCGCTAAATTAAAAGAAAAACTTATGCGACGGAATTTAGCGACGGAATTTCAACGACAAGTATATTTGGTCACTGATTCCATCGCTAAATAGTAGACAACCAAATTTCATAAATTAAAGCGTAATTCGTCGCTAAATTTGTCGCTGTTTGCGACAAATGTGTTTGCGTCGCTAATTTCAACATTTTTAGTAGTGACAATAGAAGGATACCACACCTTCTAACCAGAGGGATACCTCGCCCTCAACCTAGGGATATCACACCCTATTATCTGCACTCTTACAAATTGAAGCACTATGAGTATGATGATATTCTCACAAAATTTGGCTCAAATTATTTCAAAGTGTAAGACTATTTTTGTTCAATGTTCTTCTCTCTATTTTCGTGTCAACAAAGCACATTTTATATGATTAGGAATTTGACCGTTTGAAACTAATTTAGAAACACATGATTTTTTGAAAGTGAATGTGTGACACCCTACTCCCGGGTCATCACATGGTTACCCATTTGCAGAAAAATAAGATTTTATTTGCTGGTTGCTTTCGGAAAATATTAATTTCTCAACGTGAATCTCTTCAAAATATGGTGATAAAATGTTTTCCTTTTAACTCCCTAACAACGACATAATCATAACCATACTTAGTTATATAAGCATATACAGAAGTCATACAACTATACTACCTCGTAAGTTTCACACTTAGATATTTATCAACTTCGTTTATTTCAACACATGACATCACATAAAAAAAACCTAAGCTGGTCGTAACTAACAGACAGTTATTGAGAATACCCTTATGGTCATTCCCACTAACGTATACTTCTCCAAACATCTAGGAGTTAAGTCCTCGAGCGACTTAGTGAATCCTTCCGCTTCGTCCATCCTAGTATACCAAAGGAATACGGTAGACTAGAGTAAACCTGTTGTATATTTGTAAGGGTGAGACGCCAATATATGGATTTAACACAATAACTAAAAGCGCGACTCACAAAACAGCATATACACACATACAATTATAGCAACATACATTCTCATAACTAAACAAGTACTTTATCAATGGGTTTCATACCCCAAACATCAACGTTTGAAAACTATGCATGAACACTTCAATATATAGTCTCTACATTTCGCTAAATCTCCGAAGATCCCCAACAACGTGTAAATGAGCTGATCAGGCTCGATTGCCAGGTATATTAGGCACAACGTAGCCAGGTATATTAGGCACAATGTATTTACCATAGCACACTGTCCACACAAGGCACAGTGATCAACGTATATGGTATTGCCAGGTATATTAGGCACAACGTGTTTACCATAGCACACTGTCCAACACAAGGCACAGTGATCAACGTATATGGTTTTCCATTGTACATCAAGGCACAATGAATCAACGTAGCATGAAATACCTCACACCTCAAGGCATTCACACAAAACAACGTGGCATGGAATACCTTACTCATTAAGGTACCACACTTCACAACGTGGGCACGTCTGCCAATGAATGCATGTAAAATGTTTGTTCTTATCATTTTTCTTTGTGTTCAGTCTTTATTTGCCGAAGCTCAAAATGGCTTACGACTACTCATGATTTTCAACGTATTAACTTAACAACGTGTTTAGATCTTTCAACGTCAACACAGGACACGAAGTCCGAGTGCTCAATCACAAAACCTTAGACCTTGCAATCAGCCTTGGGGTTTGTGGTCGTAGAAAACAACATTTACCTTTTACAACGTAACCCACCATGTGGATATACAACGTGAAAAGGACACAAAGTCCATAACAACGTAACTCATACCATGGGTACTCAACGTAACACGGATCAAAGATCTTCGTGCTTAAATTAAAGAACACTAGTATCGCGACATCTCTGATACTAGGCTCATGTTTCAACGTTAACACCATTTTCATTCTGTGAAAAACAAATCCAAAACAAAGTCTCCGCAACTTATCCAAGTTGACGGAAAATAACACGGTTAGAAAAACTCCTTTACAAAAACTCCTTTATAAAATCATCGATTACTTGAAATTCTTTTCTATAACGTTTATGTTCCAAAAAGAGAATCATGTGAGGCTCAAGTTTATCTAAAACACGTACTGCCGCTTTAAAAATACTTGTCGTCGACACTTTCCAATTTGCCGTCAAATTACTTCTTTTAGCTTTTTCCACTTAAACAATTTTCTAAAATCATACTTAAGTTATTTTTGAAGATTAATTTCATAAAATACCTTTTTATAATATTACGGAATTTCTCACGTAAAAACTAGCAGTACTAGAATATTTTCACAGTTACGTCCTCACTGTAACTCATAGTTGACTTTTTATCAATAAATCATTAAAATAATAATATTTCTCAATACTCATTATTTTTCCCAAATAGTATTTTCCACTACTATTATATCCAACATTTCCCATAAAACATTGAATATAATATATATAGCTTATTAAAGCTTTTATCTGATTAAATCGGTTGTGCACTGACCACTGTCAGGCTTCACAAACAACACTCAACAACATCATCAGAATAATATCACCAGGCAGATCATGCATCATAGCAATATAATAAACAACTGCAAATAATTAAATAAATTAAAAGCAGATAAATCATCTAACACAGATAAACAACACAACGTAAACAACATAATCAAAGCACCACAGCCACATATCAAGTATACAGACCACACTAAAGCTAATAGTTATTGGGAAAAATCCCTCAGGTAAGCTCCCCTTACCTCTTGAAGAACTTGAACCTCCGATTTTCAGTCTTGACACTGTTTCGAGAAATCGGCGACACACGTACGCGTCAGAAATACTAACCTTCAACAACACATCCAAACAACCAATCAAAACAAGCAAAACAAACACCTAATCCTCTTTAATAGGTCACGGCCTCCTTAGGGTTTTGTGGCTCAAAATCACTAAACTTGCTTAAGTCATGGATTAATGATCCTAAAGCACTTAAGACAATGGTTTAAGGATAAAACAACAAAGTTTTAAATCAAAAGCCTCCTAACCCTCCAAATTGTAGATTCGGCCAAGACATGTCCATGAGGCTACGGTTTTTAGTTTAATGATGAAGAGACTTGGAGATTGAAGAAATGAAAAAAATGATCAACCAACACTTATATAAAATCTGGACAGTTTGAGGGTGTGTTGGTTTTGTGAATATATCTAATGATATACTCATCCAAAAATTACAAACTTTGGCTTATTGGAAAGATAAGAAGAAAAGGAACAACTTTGGTGTTGAAGGTTTCATTTGGTTCGGATCATAACAGGGGTTAAAAGGGCCTTCGTTCTGCTGTCTCGCATGGATCTGAGGATTCTGGGCAGTTTCTGTATTTTGGTCATAACTCTCAATATACTCATCCGTTTTTTATGATCTTTAGCTCGTTGGAAAGAAGCGAGAAAGAGAAACAACTTTCATGTTGAGAGTGTTTCGAGTTTCAGAAAGGAAGATGGTCATAATTTCGGTGCAAGTTCGGTCAGTTTAGGACATCCATAATCATTTTCATGAAAAATGAACAAAAGTTCATCCCCCCACATGAACATAGGTTCGGCCTAGGCATGAAACAATCTCTTGGATTATGATAGCAAGAATGATTATAAGAACATAGAAATTGGTTTCACTATTTTAGGAGTTTTCTATGGTTTATGGTGATTTTTCAAAGTTCTAGATCTAAGACTTGAATCATACGTGAACTAGATGATCAAAGCTTTGAAATGAAAATCTTTATGAAGAACATGCTATTAAATGATGATAAGGAGTAAGAATCACCTCTTAGAAATGAAAACAAGTGAAGGAATCACCAACTTCCTTTGAAAACTCAAGCTTTTGGAGTAAGAAAAAATGGAGTTTTTGAGAGTTTGGAGAGGATGAAGAAGAGTGTGGAAGAATGGAGAAGCTCCTAGCTTCTTCAAGAGCTTATGGCAGCCACAAGGAGGCTTGGGCCATGCGAAATTGGGCTTGGCAAAAGCCCAAGTCCATTACCAAATTTTGCAACATAAAAAATGCTTAAGACTTCAATCAAAAACCTAGGAAATTAGTTTTCATGGAATAACTCTTGGCCACGAAATTTGAGCCTCAAAACTGCAGCCCAACATGATTTGGATGAGTGAAAAATTGATCCACTTCACTTAGTGTATCATAGAAACTAGTTTAGGGACTAAAGTGCAATTAAGAATAAGTTAAAGGACTAAAAATGCAATTATTAAAAATTGCTAACACAACCCTAAGCCACATCAAACCACTCACATGGAAGACTTAGTCCTAGGAGAATTTAGAATTTATCCACTTATCGAGTCCCGAATATCCCGTTGTTAGCTCCGTCGTTCGCCCGATCGAGTATTACGCCCGTAAAACTTAAGTTATTTCACTGTAAATGAAATAATTCTAAAAACACACAATCATAGGAAATAAAATAAAAACCTTAAGTTTTTCGTTCACGAATTAAAATTAGGTCTCCTGATCAGTATAAATATACTGTCAGTGAAATTCGCGGGCCGGGATTCGCCTGACTTTCAAACCTAAATTTTAATCGTAGCTTCCTACATTCAAGTAGGATTGAGTGATGAACTCCGTTTATTTAAAATAATTTTCTAACACTCGTATAAAAATATAAACATAATCGTCCGCATTTCGATTATTTTGAAACAGTGAAAATCGGGGTGTTACATAATGTTGACACAATAATATAATAAATAAGATGCTGAAATCCTGGAAGTATACGTTGCCAAATAAATTCTTAGTGCAAATCCATTTCATGATAAATCATTTTTATTTGTTTGAAGGAATATACTCAATCATTTGATACTTATAAAAACATATTCTTCGATTATATGAAAATTGATTGAGCAAATGTGTGTAAAACGGTGGAAAGCAAAGTGTGTCAGTGGAGATCAATTTGATTTTCAATCTAAATATATATAACATATATTAAAGTTCTTTCAATCCTCCTTTTAAAAAAATTCTTTCAATCCTTGCTGGCACCTAATAATTTCAATATATTAGAGTTTTATTCAATTCTAATATGCACCGTTTGAAACATGATTTCGGTATATTGAAATTTTATTCAATTGAAAGTGCACCATTTTGAAAATTGATTTTAATAGATTGAAATTTAATTTATCATGCTTTGAAAAAATAATTCTTTTATGTTAAATTAGTTTTTAATTTGAAAAATATTTTGCTAGTCAAATGGTTGATTAAAAACCTTTTACCCAAAAGTGTAGTATTTTAGTTAAATTGATTAAATGAGTCAAAGTGAGTTTTAGTCATCATATCCTTACAAGACATCTAAGATCTAGTTTATTTACCCAATCTTGCTTGATATCTTGATACTTGAAACTTCGATACTCCTACCTTATTTGTTTCTTGCTTTGCTAGCCTTTGAGTACCTGCATACTTATAAATTATATTTTCCTTTTATCATGCATGCTTATGGTTAGTGTTTGTCAATCATCAAAACATAATCAAATATATATTTACAAATTAAACAAAATCACCAAGAGGAAAAATTGCAACAAGACTAATTCCTAAAACAGAAGCATCAACCAATAGCAAGCTCCATCCAAAAATGTCAGGAAGCAAACTGCATAACAACTTTGCAATCTCCATATTCTTAAAATTTAAAAATCATGACAATTTGGTAAGGGAAGAAAAAAGTAGAACCTTAGTCCCCATAAGCAGGGACGGAGCTATTTGATGGGTAAGGAGGGCCAGGGCCCGCCCTGACTTTTTTTAAGTTTTCATATATATATATATATATATATATATATATAATTAATGAAAGTAAGCGTATAACTCTAATTGGTGCTGCAATACTGATATTAACATACATTTTTTCTCTTTCTTAATTCTATGCTTTTGGACTGTATATTACTGTTTACTTTCTTTTCATTTTTTTATTCTTTCTTTATTTTCTTAATTCTCTTTCTGAACATATAGACATCATTTTACTTTTTTTATATATATACTTTTTCTTTCACGTACGTTTTTTTTATTGTTATATATAAGTGTTATACACACACACATTTGCTTCGTTGGGTGGGTTGGGGATTTGTCTTATGATTTTTTTAAATTATTATAAATATTATTTATTATATGGATTTTAAACTAGTTTTTTATTTTATTAATTTAATTTAATTAAAACTATTTTTTATTAATTTAATTTTTGTCTCATCTACATTTATAATTTTTTTTAGATGAAGAAACCATATATACTTGTGTATCGAGTGATAACTCGTATTCTAACACTTACTATTTCTACAGATACTACAAAACGATCTTTTTCAGTTATGAATATAGTCAAGACTAAACTTAACAACAAGATGGAAGATGAATTTTTAAGTGACTATTTGCTAGTATATATTGATATGAAGATTGCTGAAACATTTAGTATAGATCAATTATAAATGATTTTTGTGACATGCAGGAGAGACGTTTTGTGTTTGGATAGAGTACTCATGTAATTAATATTTTGAAACATATAATTATGAATATTTTATATGGATTTTAATACATATATATTTTTTTAGATGAACTTTGATATTTATAGTTGGCCCTCCCAAACTTCGAAGTCTGGCTCCGTCCCTGCCCATAAGATACACAATCATCAAATAATCACTCAAGTGTATGGTGAAGTGTTTTCCTTAAAGCACACATTAGAGTCATGGAACCATAGATTTACCGTTCATCTAATTCCAAAAGATCACAAGCCACAAGTATGCACAACTCAAAGAGACTCTATTTTGGGTTGTAACTTGGCTAAATTGGAAAACAAGTGAGGAGAGAAACAAACAAAAGATGACCTAGAGAATAGGAGAGCAATTACATCAACTCAATTGTTTCAATGCAAAGCACAAAATTCCCGATTGCTGTAAATGAATTTTTTTTTTCCTCATTTCCCTTCTTTGGAGTTTTTCCTCAACCTTATTCACACAATGTTTTTTTTCTTCAACTTCTTTTTTCAAATTTTTTTTTTTTGGGTATCTACTCTTTTTAATACATTTTTACAATTTTTTTTCCAAACCTTTCAAGGCTTCTCACATTATTCCATTACCCTCTCCCCCAAACCAATGTCTTTGCTTGTCCATAAGCAAGTCATCAATGCTCTTAGATGCTCAAGTTGGAATAAACAAGGTGTTCCGTCCAAAAGTCTCAAGTTAGAGACTCTCGAAAGAAACTAAATCACTCAATTCTTTCTCAAACAATAGTAGGTATTCAGATATTCAGCTTGACAGAACCAAAGTTCTGCTCCTACATATCCAATATAGAATCAAAGCTGAGACGTAGTTCTGTAGGGCATGACATATTTATAGAGTGGATTGCTATTTTCTGTTGGTTGGTATTAAGGTACATTTTCCATGTGCCGCTTAATCATCTCCATGTTTGCGGGTTGTTAATGCCCATTATGTCTGTTTTATTCTCTAATGAATGTGGTGATACCAAGAGCGGGGGTGTCGCCCTGGTTACCTCTATCCCAATCCGATCCCTTGATTTATACGATGAGGACATTAACTTCTCTTAATTATCCTTTATCTGATGATCCTTGCCTCCTATCTCGGTTGTGGGCACTCTTCCTACCTTGACCATCTCAGTCAAGGTACTTGGTCAATGGTCCCTTCAGAGAAAGGGGAGGGTTTGTTGGATCTGACACAAGGTTATCCTGTATGAGTCTTGTCTCGTGATGTCTATGAGGTCACTTGATCCGACCTTATATTTTTCGGTCAGTACACAAGCCCCCAAGCTCCGATTTGTTTATAGCGAAGGAGCTTATATGCCCTAACTTTGATCGATCCGTCATTTTATTTTATCCGGCCTTCCTAATTCCAAGCTATTGGTCTTGACCTCATAGTCGTAGGCATAATTATGACATTTGCATGTTGGTACTTTCCCTAGGTGCCCTCCTGAGGAGACGCGTATCTAATTGATAGGACAACCCTCTTATCAACTTTTCAAATCCTTCTAGGAACTGTTCATGCCCAGGAAAACCAAAAGGTGTGTCCCTTAATTTTCCTATAGTGTGTTTAGAATGCGAAGAGGTGTAATCAATGGCTTCAAAGGTGTATGTCTCTTCATAAATTCTGGCGTTTCACTCTATAAATATTTCTCCCCAGAACCACATCGTTACATTTTCCTTGCTCATTTTCCTGTTTAGCATCTCCTCTAGCAATTTCTTCCTCTCTCTTACCCTAAGTCTGCAGGTACGCCCCTATCTTCACAAGTTTCCTCGCATTCCTCTTCCTTCATCCCTTCATTATGAGTTCTTCTCTCGAACACTCTCTTAAAGAGGTTGTCGTAGAGCCTGAAATTCATGAGGTTGGGGAAGATGCTTTCCCTTCTAACTCCTCATTTCCCTCTGCTAAAGTTTAAGTTTCTTCAAATTATCTCTGCAATAGTCAGGCGGCGGCGGAGGATGGCGTGTTGACTTCGCAGCTTTCTCTTCCCAAACGTCGCCGTAAGAAGGTGGTTAGAATTGAAAGGGATCCCCCCATCCCCCCATCACTCTGCCCGGGTACGAGTAGGTCAGGGGCGATGTGGGGACTTATTGGTCCAAGTATCGAACCCCCACATCCATTATAGAACTTCAAAATGCAATCTCCATATTTCGTACTAAGTATAGGGACAAGTTCGTACTTGAGCCCTGCTCTGATACGGACCATGTCTTCCTGGTGGCCTCTGAGAATCAACCCCCCTTTACCTTTGTATATAAAACATTTTTTTGAAACTCTCGGACTCTCATTTCTTTTCAACTCATTCGAGAGGTCCATCCTTTCTGCCATCAATGTTGCCCCCACTCAACTTCACCCAAACAGTTGGGCTTTCATGAAGGCCTTCCAGATTCTTTGCTCCTGAATGGACATTACCCCCACTGCCCCCATATTTATTTATTACTATCAAATCTGCTTTGGGAGATTGATAGATTGTATTTTACTGAGCAGTCTTCATGGCCGAGGTATCATTGGTGCCTATAAGTCGTCCTACAAGCACTTCAAAGGGGACTTCTTTAAGGTGAGGCTTGCTAGTGGGTTTTCCCACCTATTTTTTGATCAGCAAGGGAAGCCTCGCTTCCCTCTCTATTAGACCCAGCACCCCATCAAGTTTGCGGGTTGGTGTGAAAAGGATCTTGGAGGTTCTGAGGTAGTTGCTGCCTTTCTGATGAGGCAAGATATGGTCAGGAAACATTCTTGGAAGGCTGTGGAGATGAAGGATGAAGTGAGAATCCTCCATCAAATCCTGAATAAGGTTGTTCATGTAACACCCCCCTTGGGCATTACATGATTAACTCAATTATCATAAAAACTTATTAGATAAAAAGAAATGCTGGTTTGCTTTGGGAAAAAATAAAAAATAAAAAATAAGTACTTAAGTGTCAGAAAAATGGGTATAAAAATTATTTTTCCTGTGGTTGCGGAAAGAACTTAAACATTTTATAAAATAATAACACCACATTTCTACCTATCACTGTATAGATTCTGGTCATGTATATAAAGTTTGTCACGACCCAAAAACCTAAACCGTTTCCAGCACACAGGCATACAATCCTAGCCTGGCAAGTCTATTTTCTTTAGAAATATACTTGAATATAGATCTATAACTTTTTTAAAAAATTTCGACAGCGTCTCCTCTGTAATACCAACATCCCAAACAAAAACACCTGTTGACATATTTATATTTTCACCCAAAAGAAAGGCTCTCCGAGCCATAAACATACATACTTATCAGTAATCAACGTTGTCTTAAAAACCTAAGCTGGTCATTTCTAAAAGATATTCATAAACATAACAGTAATCCAATAAAAGACTCTTAGGGCCATAAAACAGATAAATATGAAACTTCTCCAGAACTAAACTTGACTCGATAGACTAAGCTGGTCATACTATGAGACTCTTACTGGAAAAGACAGATAAGTTGAGGAAAACTTTGGTTTTGTTTTGTGTTTCACGGAACGAAAATACTTTAAAAGTTGAAAATGAACCTAGCTACCAAGACATCGGGTCTAGTGTTCTATGATATAGGCCCGGGGTCCGAAAGGTGAAGTTATGGACTAGATGTCCTATAAGTGGTGTTTTGGGTTTTGTGCCCTAAAATCTACGTATCTAAGACTGGTGCATCGGTCTAGATTTCGTGATTTGCATACTTTTGACTTGGAGTCAATTATTTTGGAATGAGGTGTTAAACTTGAAAGTTTAAAATGGTGATTTGGTCGTGAGACTTTTAGCTCCGACATGGAAAGATTGAACACAAAGAAAACCACGAGAACAAAATGTTTTACATGTATTTTCGGGCAGACGTGCCTTTGCATAGGACTTGGATACTTGATGGCAAGTATTCATGCAATTTGCATCACTGTGCCTTGATGGACATATGAACCAGAAACCATATACTATGAGTAGTACTCGCTGTGCCTCCTTTTGGACAGTGATATGGTTAATTTGAACTCTGCCTTATTAGCATTGAGTAATAGTATGCCTTATTCGGCAATTGGAGCTTGATCAGCTCATTTATTTGTTGGTTGGAGCTCCAGAGATTAGGTATCAAAGTTAGTTGATGAGCATTGAAGTGTCATGGTTTTTAAAACGGTTACGACAGCCGGGTACGAAACCCTTTGATAAATATATTGTTTATCTCTGAATATTCTTGTTAAATGGTAATTGAGAGTCGTACATGTGGTTATCGTTTTAAAATCCATATATTGGTTCTCACCCTTGCATGTTTTATTGTTGGTCTCTTTTCGGTATGGCATACATTCTTATCTGAGTATAGATGGATCCGGCGATACCACTGGCACACACTGGGGTTCGTTCCCTCCTCTTTGAGGACGCGAACAACATCGGTGCGTGGGTTATTAACCCTGGAGCCCACAGTGCGACTTATACCGGGGGTATACATACCGTAGAGGGCACTATAGCGACTGGACCACAGCGCGAGATTCGGACTGTAGAGACCATAGAGGTATCCCTACCTCCGATATGGTTCCTACTACAGTATCTGGTTGATCAGGAGGTGCTTGAGATACAGCCATTAGCTGAGGCAGCACCGGCATCACCTCCAGAGGGGATGATTATAGATCCGGAGAAGCACGTTGAGGATGTACCTGAGTACATTCCCCTTGATGACAATGACGACTCACCAGAAGAGGGGCCAATAGCGTCTTCATCCGATACTTCTACAGGGAGTGGGATTGACCACCACGGTCTTCCCAATGGGTATCACTAGATATTGACCAGCTGTAGGTAGATTCCCTTTTTGGGGTAGTGACTTCGTCGGTCTAACTCTGGCTACTGAAAGCCACATTTTGTTTTATGGTCTTAGACGATTCGCTACGTGTCTGTTGTATCTTTATTACTTTACTTATTACTTTACTTAGTTATGTTGAAAATGGCCTGTACTGATAAAGGCCCTATATAGTTATCTAGTTGTACAAAACTGCTGACGCATATGATGATGATGATGATATATATATATATATATATATATAAACATATGTATATGTGAGATGTTGACTACGTTGTTGTATGTTATTGGATTTGTCAAGTTAAAAAGAAAAAAAAATTCATCATCATTTTTGGTATTAATAAAGTGTAATAGTTATTATTTTCCGAAAGTAACCAGCATAATTAAAGTTTATTTTCCGCAATGTGTTACTATGTGATGACCCAAGGAAGGGTGTCGCATTTGTGGTATCAGAGCTGGTCGAGTCTTTCGGGAATGTTTGGGGAACAGGTCTGTTGTGTTGATGTTGTGTGTTCTCTGATTAAGATTTGTTTGAAATTACTTCTTAGAAGTAATGTGTGTTAATAGGTAACTAAGTGTTTCATTTTCTGGTGGTGGTCTAACTGATTTGGTCTTGTAGGTCAGTTATGGAACTCGAACCAGAAGGTGGACGTGTGGACGTGTGGACGTGGACGTGGACGCGGACGCGGTCGCGGAAGGGGTCGTATAGGTGGTCCCTTTGGTGGCCGTGGTGACGTGAATGAGGACTATGATGGTGGAGTGGATTGTAACACACCGGTTTTTACTATTATTTAATAACAGTAAATATATATGTTCATATTATTTCATTTGGATTGGTTAATTATCTGGATAATTATTTTATGTGGTTTGGTTTGAATAATTTTAAGTACTCATTTAAAATGATTTTATTAAAGTGCGTTAGCACTATCTTATTTCAGTACATGCATATTTACTAGACAATAATATTATGTTATTGTCACTATTCGTTTTATTTAGAAAAATAGTTTAAATGATATGATTAAAAGAAAATTATTTTCATATTTTACTCTATTTATTTTTAGATTTGAAAATAAATTGGTTTGACATTAATCAGATATTAAATGTTGGACCGTGGATTTTCTTAGTTGATCAATTCAACTCTTAATCTCTACTTTATTTCAAAATTTGAAAGTATGTATTTGTCACCCTTTATTTTTAGATTCAAAAACCAAAAATATGTTTATTCTTAGGCTTAATATTTATCACTCATATTGTACCCACTAATACAAAAATCAGATTTTCTCTCTCTTCCTCTCCTAAAAGAACTCGATACCCACCCTTTCCCTTTCACTCTTTTCTGGTGGCATTTGGAATAGCTTATTTAAGCTCCTTTTGACTTATCTGATGATATAAGCTCTTATATAATGTGTTTGGCAGAGCTTATAAAAGTAACTTATGCCATCCCATAAGGAGTTTTTGACTTATTTTCATAAGTCACTGGAACAAGATTATGGAATTTTAACAAGTGCTTATGACTCTTCCGTGTTTTCCCCCTTCGAATCGTCTCCTGCCCCTTTCTTCATAAGCTCTTATGACATAAGCTCTCATGCGATAAGGTCTTATGTGATAAGCTCTTAATTAAGTTGTTTACCCAAACGCGACCTCTTTCCTTCTTCTTCTCATCTTCTTCCTTCCACTCCAACTTCATCTTCCTCCTTCCTCTCTCAAATCCGGCGCCTCCCCTGCACAACCCAGCCAGCCACCATTCGACCGCCGCACAAGGAGGAGACACCGCTCCTCGCGTCCTTGTACACATCACCGGAACAGCGAAACGGCGCCGCCACCGATCTGCTTCGAAAACTGCCGCGAGCTCCGCCGCTGTAAGCTCCCTTGGCCGCCGTTCATGGTGGTTTACCACCTTCCCTTGTCAAATTAAACATCTTCCTCACAAGCTTGTCTTCGTCTTCTTGATGCCATGGTTGTTTCAGGAGCTGTTTTACGGTGCTCCGCCGCGCCGCCACCGTCCTCGCCACCAGCCGCAGCGCCGGTTGGCCTTCCAGCCACCATGTTCTTTCCTCTTCACCTTGGGTAAGAGTTTTACCCCTAATCTCTTCTTTTGAAAATCCCTAAATTGATTTTGAAAACCCTAACCCTAACCTTTTGATTTCAGATTTCAATATTGAAATTGAAGGTTGTTTTATGCTATTGAGATTGTGAATTTGTAATTCCCTAAGCCAATTTCATTGTTCTTTGGCTAGGTTGGTTTTTCCCCAAATTTTGGTTAGGAACCCTAAACCTAAATCTGACTTTAGTTGAAATTGACTCAGTTTTATAAAATTAAATATTTAAAAATCAATTTAGAATAAGTCTTGAATGATGAGTAATTGATTTCTTAATTTTCTGGTTGTTACAAATTGTTTGGATTCCCTCGCTGGGATGTTGGTTGCGATTGTCATGTTTGGAGAAGCCTGATTTGACTTATTGGGAGCTAACATAAGTTACCAGAGCATGTTGCGAGGTGTCAAAGGAGATCGGGGCATCACTGAGAAGGAAACAAATCGTTGAATGCGTCGAGAGAATATTTTTCTAGTCTACATAGGTAAAGGGAGTAAGCCTGAGGAATTCTTAGCCGTTATATATTTAATGCTATAAACTGCATGTGATAATTAATAATATATTGAATGACTGTGAATATATATATATATATATATATATATATAATTAATAATATGTGTGTGTGTGTGTGTTATGTAATGCTGAGATCTGAAACTGTATGGTTATTTGATGAATATGTATATATATATGTGATCAATTATGTTGATGAATATTTTGAGACTGGTTGAAGCGTGGCTTATAAAGGAGAAACCTTGTTTTATCAAAAATATACGAACATAGAAAAGTGGAAAACATGATTTTTGTCTTTCTTTGGAAAGTGGAAAGGAAACAGAAAAGGACTAGACTTCTGTGCTGAGATTTCAGACTAGATTCTGATTATTGTGAAGCCAGACTAGCCTTCCTCCTGTTAAGGACCTAGAGTTCCGAGACGTCGGACTAGTGTCTGTTGATAAAAGATTTTGAAAAATCTTTAATAAAGATCTTAAAACTCAAGTGGATATTAAACATTTAATTAATATCTGAAAAGATGTTCTGGCAGACGTGTCGTCGAGCTACAGTTTCATACAGGGTGAACTGACAAATTTGATAGTTACGGACCAAAGGCATATTCTTGGGCTTTTGGGTCTTTAGGGACATTCGGGCTCGAACTTCACACAATGCTTGGGGCTTTGCAACCTCTTGTCGTGAAAATCGGCTACCCCACACGAATGTACTCAATAGGGGACTATCAAATATTATATAGGTGATACGCAAAATCCTAGAACAATTGGGGAAAGGACCCAGTGGAGAGGCCACCCAATGCGAAACAATTGTGTTATAGGAATTATCGCGGCCTATCATACTCGAGGAAGGGAAGTTAGGATCTCCGGAGATTGAGTTAGAAAGTGGATATTGAAGTGTTAACCAAGAATTCATAATAAAAATCTCTAATCTAAACAACCTTATAGGATGAATATTGTTATGTTTTCTCGGGCTATTACCTTGATATACTTAATGTTGTTTATATGTTAAATATATGACTGCTATGTTTAAACTCATATATAGGTAACTCACCTTTGCAAAATATTTGTGTGGTCTTGTGTCGTACTTTGGTACGTGACTGCAGATGATGCTGAGGTGTTATCTATCCCATATCGGAGGGATTAGTCTCGACTTTTAAAGAAGGTTGAGTAACTGGAATGACCATGGAGGTCTTTTCTAGTAAGAGTCTCATAGTACGACCAGCTTAGTCTATCGAGTCAACTTTAGTTCTGGAGAAGTTTCATATTTATCTGTTTTATGTCCCTGAGAGTCTTTTATTGGATTACTGTTATGTTTACGAATATCTTTTAGAATCACCAGCTTAGGTTTTTGAGACATTATTGATTTATGATAGTATATGTTCATGGCTCAGAGAGTTTTTATTTTAAATGGATTGTTTATGGCCCTGAGAGCTTTTCTTTTGGAAGGAAATCTAAGATTTTCTTTTAGTCATGTATAGCTTATTGATGTACATATTTTCATAATATTACTATCTTGATGTATTTTATATGACTGGAATTTCTAGGTTGAAAATATAAGTATTTCAGCAAGTGTTTTCATTTTGGGATGTTGGAATTACATAGGAGACTCTGTCGAAATTTTTGTAAAAATTCTAGATCTTTATTCAAGTATAATGTGATTTTACTTTTGTGAAGTATGTATCACTTTTCTGAAATATTCAGAAGGAAAATTTTTACATCCGAGTTTTCTGACTTAAAGTAAATTAATTCTCCGAAAGCAAAACCAGCAAAATTCTTTTTATTTAAGTTCTGCGACGAGTTAAGAGTTAAAAATGTAATGCCCAAGGGGGGTGTTACATGGATTATACTGCTCAAGCAATGGATAACATTGCGGCTACTATTGCTGTGCAGACAGCTGCTATGGCTGCTCAGACTCAGCAAGCGGTGGAAGGTAGAGGTCTGACTACATTCCGACGTCAGAATCCTTCACAATTTCACGGGGATGCTGAACCTGAGAGAGCGGATTTATGGATCCAAGAGTTAGAGAAGATCTTTGAACTCATTCTTACCCCAGAAGGAGTCAAGGTTTCTTATGCGGTGTTCTTACTGGTAGGAGAAGCATAGTACTGGTGGAGAGGTGCTTGACAACTGTTGGAAGCAGATCATCAGGAAATTACTTGGGATGTGTTTAAGACCGCATTCCTGAACAAGTATTTTCCAGAGAGTGTTCGAATTGAGAAAGAACAATAATTTCTGCGATTGTACCAGCGGGATCTGACTGTGGGGGAATATGCGGCGAAGTTCGAATCGCTTGCCAAATATTTCCGTTTCTTTCAAGCACAACCAAATGAGAGCTGGAAATGTGAGAGGTTTGAAGCTGGTCTGAGGTTCAAGATTAAAGAATCTGTGCTACCACTGCAACTCAGGAATTTTCAAGCTTTAGTCGAGATGAGTAGGAAGATAGAGCATATGAGGAAGGGAAGAGACAATAGAGGGAATGTTGGAGGACCTTCTTGAATCCAAGAACCAGTATTAGAAGGGGAAACAGGATCAGAGGAAGCCTTATTCCCGACCACCAGGGAATAACCAGAACCAGAATCAGCAACAAAATCATTCGAATGTGACTGCAACCGGGAGTGGAGGCCAAAGGAATCAAAATCAAGGTCAAGTTAGGAGATGCTTTAAGTGTGGGGATCAAAATCATATGGCGGATAAGTGTCCAGTTGTGGGGATCAAATGTTTCAATTGTAGTCATTGGGGACATTTCGCTAGAGACTGCACTGCACCTAAGCGTGATTTTGCTGTCAACAACACTACGACGAATAAACCGACAGCGAAGGGGAGAGTTTACACTATGAGTGGCACTGAAGCATCGAACTCCGAGGATCTCGTACAAGTTGATTGCGACATTGACGGTAATCTCTTAACTGTACTTTACGATTCGGATGCGACACAGTTGTTTATTTCATTGGATTGTGTGAAAAATTGCCTATTTCTTCGTTACCATATGGTCTTATTGTTTCAACTCTAGCTGGTAAGCCAGTTACTGTCAATACTATATGCTTGAACTGTCCTATTATTATTCAGGATAGACATTTTCTTGTTGATCTGATATGCTTGCCTTTAATACAGTTAGATGTAATTTTAGGCATGGATTGGTTATCTTCTAACCATATTCTTATAGACTGTGCCCACAAAGCCTTAATTTTCCCTAAGGATGAGCTTTCTGGATTTTTGTTTGCTAACCAAGTAAAAGCTTCTTTGAAAGAGGGAGCTCAAGGATACATGTTACTGTTTTCCTTAGGCATTAAGAAGGAGTTAGACTTACAGTCCATACCTGTCGTCAATGAATTTCTTGAAGTTTTTCCTGAAGATGTACCTAGACTACTGCCTGTTCGGGACATAGAGTTCACGATTGATCTGGTACTGGGCACTGGACCGATATCTATGGCACCATATCGTATGTCGCCATCGGAGCTAGAGGACTTGAAGGAGCAATTGGTGGAACTGATGAGGAAAGAATTCATTAGACCCAGTGCGTCTCCATGGTGAGCTCCAGTTTTACCGGTACGAAAGAAAGACGGGACTTCTCGTTTATGTGTGGATTTCCATCAGTTGAACAAAGTGACGATCAAGAACAAGTATCCGCTTCCGAGGATAGATGACTTAATGGATCAGTTACGTGGAGCGGCGGTCTTCTCAAAGATAGACTTGCGATCTGGTTATCATCAGATTCATGTGAAAGAAGAGGATATTCCGAAAACAGCATTTCATATCTAGATCAGTTTGTCGTTGTTTTTATAGACGACATTCTAATTTATTCTCCTAGGGAAGAAAAGAATGCTGAACATCTCAGTGTGGTTCTTCAAATTTTAAGGGAGAAACAGTTATACGGAAAACCTAAAAAATGTAAATTTTGGCTAGACCAAGTTCAATTTTTAGGTCACATGATATCAAATGAAGGAATCGCGGTGGATCCGTCAAAAGATGAAGCTGTTTTACAATGGGAAAGACCAACGACGGTAACAGAAATCCGTAGTTTCATGGGTTTAGCTGGATACTATAGGAGATTCATCGAGGGATTTTCCAAAATAGTAGGACCGCGTACCCAATTAACTAGGAAGGACCAAGACTTTATATGGACCGAAGCATGTGAAGAAATTTTTCAGGAATTAAAGAGAAGGTTGACTACGTCACCTGTAACACCCTGTTTTTCCTATGTTTTCTGTAGCAGTAAATACATATTTAAATGTGTTTATTTTAGATTAAACTCAGAGGATGATTTTAATTAAACAAAAATCATTTTCTTGTGTTGTTATATCATACGAAGTCATGGTAAAATTTTCGGTTCAAAATTCAGACGGAAGCCGGTCTGCGTTTTCACTGTCAGTACAAGTTTACTGAGCAGGAAACCTAATTTTGACCCGTGAACGAAAAATTTGATGCTTCTATCATGTTTCCTTTAACATTGGTTAATTTTGAAAATTTGAGTTCGGAAATAAAATATAATATATTACTCACTAGAGGTATGGCCTAAGCTACCTCCTAAAAAGTGGTCATGATGACACTTTTTGAAATATAGCATATTATATTCTAAAAACCCATTTTTCTCTCTCTTCTCAAACCAAACAAGGCACAAGATCCAAAATTGCTCTCCAACCTCATTCTCTCTCCAAAATTTCGTGCTCCCCTCTCCCTCCTCTATATAATCATCGCTCATCTTCATTCTCTCATTTTCTTCCTCCATCTTCATACTTCTTCAACTTCTTCCATTTCTTCTTTTTTTCAAACACTTAAAGCTTCCATTTTTATTAGTCTTTTCCACTTGAGTTCTCCATTAAAGTTCTTCCTTGTACTAAGGGTAATGCTCTCATATGAATCTTTTTGCAAGTTTCTCTTTTTATTTCATAGTTTACTTTATATGTTCTTTATGTGCTTTAAACTTCTAAAATCTCTCTAAAATGGTAGAAAACTCCTTTTGAGTTGAAACCACTTTCTATAGTCTTGTATTAACTTATATTTTCACATACTAAGAGGTTGTGTAAAACAAAAATCTCTACCTATCTCTTCCTATGAAGGCTGAAGCTATGCATATGTGGCCTAGGAGGTTTTTGTTTCAAATTTTGTTAAATGATCATGTGTTTAAGCTTCTAGATACCGCTTGATCTTAAAGTCTTTAATGTTGGAAGGTTTGATAGCTTGTTGTCCGATGATGGCCAAACCATGTGAGGTTTTGAGGCTTAGGAAGCATGTTTCACCTTTTCAACTATGATCATAGGTTTAGAACTCTTAATACATGGTGATGCTTAAAAAAATTTATCAAACAAAGAACTTTTCCTCATTATCCTATGTAGGTCGAAACTTAAATGTTTTAGAACAAGGATGTTTGAGTTTCATTTTCCAAAATGATCATGGACTAAAGCTCCTTAATATAGAAGGATGCTAAGTCTAAGAGATTGGAAAGTTTAAGGATTTCTAACTTGTTTATTCTATGTTATTGAACCTAGGATGCGTTATTTCTTATTTTCCAAAATGATCATGGACTTGAGCTCCATAAGATATTTGGATGCTAAGCCTAAGAGATTGGAATGTTTAAGTTTCCATTGTTTTCCAAAATGATCATGGACTTGAGCTCCATAAGATATTTGGATGCTAAGTCTAAGAGATTGGAAAGTTTAGAGATTTCTAGCCTATAAATCCTATGAAGGCCGAACCTAGAAGGTTATGGACCTAGGATACTTTGTTTTTCATTTTCCAAAATGATCATGGTTTTGAGCTCCTTACTATGTGTGGATGCTAGACCTAAGAGATTGGAAAGTTTAGAGAATGCTAGCCTATTTTAATAGCCTTGGTCGAATACCCTAAGTTTATAACTTAGTGGGATTTTAATTCAACCATGTTAAATGATCATTGTTTATGAACTCCCAACACTTGAGGATCATAAATCCATGAGTTGTATAATTTTCGGGGATCTCTAACCCTAATTTATTGTCTTGGCCAAACCTAATACCTTGTGGTTTAGTGTTCTTGGTTGATTTTAACTTGTGATCTTGTGTTTATAACCTTAGACTTCTATCGCAGAGAAAGTGAGGACGTTCGCGGTACTTCTATTCAAGTATCTAACCTCTTTACTTTCACGGAAGGTAAGAGGGGATTGCCTAGGGATATTCAATGACTATATGCATGTGTGTATGTGTTTAACTTGAGTGATTTGAATATTATTATGATATGGAGCCAATACTTGAATGACTTGTTTACTTGAACTATTGTGATTATTACTTGAAGTTGATTATTACTTGCTTTAAAGTATTGTGAATTATATATATGTGATGAACTGTCATTAATTGTGATATTACAGTTTGAGATATATTACTGTTGATTGAAGTTTGAGAAGTCGGACTTGAGTCTGTGCTCAATGATTATAAGGATTAAAAGCCTTAAAAAGCCTTGAATAGAACTTTGAAAGTATTGGGTTCATTGTTAAAAGTTCCGTGTTTAAAGTGCTTACTTCAAAAAGAATAAGATTCTTGTTTTTAAAAGAAATGTTGAAGTGATTTTAAGTCAACGGAAACTACCCTTTCATGATCTAAAGTTTTGTACGAGAGAAAAACCTTTTTTGAACTATGTGTTTTATGAAAGAAAAACCCTTTGAAAATATTTGACTTTATTCCATCAAGGATTTAAAAAACAAACGAATTTCCTAATTGCTTTATAAAAGATTTTGCAAAGGAAAAGGATTTTCTCCTAAATGATTTGGAAACGTTCCGGTTACTTGGATAAGTGACCAAGGTTTTGTTTTGGATTTGATTTTCACTGAGCGAAAAGTAAGCACATGTGAATAGGAATCTAGTCGCGAGACGTCGCTCTAGTTTTCTGTGGTATGCACGTGATCTAGGATCCGTGTCAGGAATTATGGACCAAGGGTCCTAACCATGATGTTATGGGCTAAGAGTCCAAATCTCGGAATTGATGACCGTGCATCCTGATTTAGTTGCTGCAGACTAGGAGTCCTTATCATGTTAGAATAAAACATGGATAAAATCATAAATGATTTCTATGACCACAAACCTTGATTGCGGCATCGGTCTAAGGTGTTATGATTGAGCACTTGGACTGCGCGTCCTGTGTTATTGATTTTCTGGTAATGATGAAATTTATGAATAGTCGTTAGCCTTTGAGCTTCGACAACGAATGAGAACGAACACAAAGAAAACATCGAGAACTAAATGTTTTACATTTGCATTTACGGCAGACGTGCCCGAGGTGGTTTTAACGTGAACCTCAACAGGAAAGGTATCATCTGACGGTGTATTATCGTTGTTCTTAAAATGGACAATGAGATGATGTACGTGTATCGTTGTGCCTAAACGGACAATGAGACGGTGTGCATAATCGTTGTGCCTAAATGGCCAATGAGACGGTGTATTATCGTTGTGCTTAGCTAGCCAATGAGACGGTGTATCGAGCCTGATCAACTCATTTTGAGGATGTTGGGATCTCCGGAGATTAAGTTTAGAGCCTGATGTTTGAAGTGTCATGCATTATCTTTATAAAACTGATTGATTCGGGTATGAGACCCACTGATATAACACTTGTTGTTTTATCTATGAATAATGCTTAAATGCTAATATGCCAATGTGTTCTATGTATCATGTATATGGTTGTTGTATGATATATCCATTTGCCGGTGCCTCACTCTTACAGTTTTATCAGGTCTCTTCGGGTTTTGCTGTAGTACCTTGGTACTCTAGTACCGATGTTGCAGAGGAGTCTTTCTAAGTCACTTGAAGACCTAGTGTTAGAGGTTGGGAAAGTATTCTGATTGGGGGATGGCTACGGGGGGTCTCTCCAATGAATATTTGATAGAATGACCAGCTTAGGAGTCTGAGTTGGGTTGTATATCTGAAGAGGTCGGTAAATGTAGTGTTATATACATCCATCTGTAGTTTAAACTTTTTCTTTCGAAAATGGAAACTTAGAGAAATGTTGTATGTCATGGTAACTTTGTTAGAATGTGACTTTACGTTTTAAAGGTATGTATTATGGATTTCAGAGTTATCCTTAAAGAAAAAAACTTTATACCCCAGTTTTCTGACTTAAAAGAAAACAATTTTCCGAAAGCAACCAGCAAATTATCTTTTTAATTTACTTTCGCATGTGCTACGTAGTAATACCCAGGGGGTGTTACAGGTGGTATCAGAGCCAGGTCGAGTCTTTCTGGATCTTTGGGAAATAGGTCTGTTGTGTTGACGTTGTGTTTTCTCTGAATTAAGTTTTATTTGGATTACTTCTTAGAAGTAATGTGTGTTGATACGCCTTTACACTTTTCATTTTCTGGTTGTGGCCTGACTGATTTGTTCGGCAGGTCAGTTATGGAACCAGCACCAGAAGGTGGACGTGGACAAGGACGTGGACGCGGTCGTGGACGTGGTCGTGGACGTGGTCGCAGAGGTGGTCCTATTGGAGGTCGTGCCAACATGAATGAGAATTATGATGAGGGAGTGGACTATGCTGCTCAGGTTATGGAAAACGTGGCAGCGGCTATTGCACATCAAACTGCTATGATGGCTGCCCAGAACCAACAGGAACAAGCTCGAGCTGAGCAGGCTATTGAAGGCAAAAATTTAACTGCTTTTAGACGCCAAAATCCATCCCAATTTCATGGAGACGTGGATCCTGTGAAAGCTGACTTATGGATTCAGGAGTTAGAGAAACTTTTTAAGCTGATTCACAGTCCTGAGGGAGTGAAGGTATCCTATGCCACTTTTCTGTTGGTCGGTGATGCTGAGTATTGGTGGAAGGGCACCGAACGGCTGCTAGAAGCAGAGAATCAGGAGATCACTTGGGAAGTATTCCGAACCAGGTTCTTAGACAAGTATTTTCCTCAAAGTGCACGAGCTGAGAAGGAGCAAGAATTTCTACAATTTCAGTAGAAAGAATTAACTGTTGGAGAGTACGCGGCAAGGTTTGAATCTCTTGCCAAGTACTTTCGCTTTTTCCAGAACAACCCAAGTGAAGATTGGAAGTGCGAGCGTTTTGAGAAAGGACTGCGTTTCGAAATCAAGGAATCATTACTACCGTTGGAAATCCGGAATTTCCAAGCCTTAGTAGAGAAGTGTAGAAAAGTGGAACTAATGAGGAAGGAAAGAGGCAACGGAGAAACTGTTGGAGGACCCACTCGTTCCAAAGACCAGTATCAAAATCAGAATCAGAAAGGGAAGCAGCATCGGAGGGAACCTTATTTCCAACCAAAAGGGCAGAATCAACAACAGCATCGTTCTGATAATTCTGAATCGGGAAGTGAAGGCCAACAGAACCAAAACCGAGGCCAACTTAGAAGATGTTACAAGTGTGGAAACCCAGATCACATGGCTGATGTTTGCCCACGCAAGGGAACGAAATGTTACAACTGTGGACAAATAGGACACTTGTCAAGGGATTGTAATGCACCAAGGTTTGAAAGGGCTGTCAACACCATAGGGACTGATTGACCCACGACAAAGGGAAGAGTTTACACCATGACTGGCGCTAGAGCTTCACAATCTGATGATCTTTTAAGACAGAAGTAGTGTACAATTTGAAGGTCTTATGGCAGTGGTCTATAATTCTAAGTTGTAATAGGATTCTAAGTGTAATCGTGTTTTGACGCCCTTAAGTATTTGACTCTCTAGGGTCTCCTATGTTACTAGTCTTTCCAGTGAATGTATGTTTCTTATGACTTTTGGGAATAAAAGTCTCTTTAAGAAATTTATTCTAGCTCCCTTCTCTTTTTGATTGTTGTGGTCAGTTTAGACTTTGGATCCAATCTTTCTTTTCCTAGAGTTGTGAATTGCCTTGTTGTTGTTCGGGATGGTAATGTTTTTGACAAAAGAAGTTTCTTGATGAGACTTAATCTAGTCACTTTTACTTTTGGTGGAAGTGATTCAGTTCGAATTCTTGTCGGACTGTTACTCTTTTAAAATGTTGGCAAGAAAATTCTTGTGGAAGGAGAAAATTTTTTAGATTCATGATTGTAAACGTGTACCGATCATATATTTTTACCTCCCTAAACCTACTAAAGGATCTTCATACACTGGATGTTTCTGTATTCTTTTGGATTGATGAAATTCTTTTAGATACTTCCTTCTGATAGTATGATCTTGATAGTGAGAGATCCTGTTTAGTTTCAAGTTACGTAATTTCGAGGACGAAATTCTTTTTAGAGGGGTACGTAGTATTGTAACACCCTGTTTTTCCTATGCTTTCTGTAGTAGTAAATACATATTTAAATGTGTTTATTTTAGATTAAACTCAGAGGATGATTTTAATTAAACTAAAATCATTTTCTTGTGTTGTTATATCATACGAAGTCATGGTAAAATTTTCGGTTGAAAATTCAGACGGAAGTCGGTCTGCGTTTTCACTGTCAGTACAAGTTTACTGAGCAGGAACCTAATTTTGACCCATGAACGAAACATTTGATGCTTCTATCATGTTTCCTTTAACATTGGTAAATTTTGAAAATTTGAGTTCGGAAATAAAATATAATATATTACCCGGGCGAAATCTTTTGAAAATACGATCGGAAGTGCAACCCGATACGTAATGGAGCAGAATAGAAGACATAAAAGGCTTGAGGTGACATGAGGGAGTGAGGTGACTCACTAGAGGTATGTCCTAAGCTACCTCCTAAAAAGTGGTCATGATGACACTTTTTGAAATATAGCATATTATATTCTAAAAACCCATTTTTCTCTCTCTTCTCAAACCAAACAAGGCACAAGATCAAAACTTGCTCTCCAAGCTCATTCTCTCTCCAAAATTTTTTGCTCCCCTCTCCATCCTCTATATAATCATCACTCATCTTCATTCTCTCATTTTCTTCCTCCATCTTCATACTTCTTCAACTTCTTCCATTTCTTCTTTTTATCAAACACTTAAAGATTGCATTTTTATTAGTCTTTTCCACTTGAGTTCTTCATTAAAGTTCTTCCTTGTACTAAGGGTAATGCTCTCATATGAATCTTTTTGCAAGTTTCTCTTTTTATTTCATAGTTTACTTTATATGTTCTTTAAACTTCTAAAATCTCTCTAAAATGGTAGAAACTCCTTTTGAGTTGAAACCACTTTCTATAGTCTTGAATTAACTTGTATTTTCAAATACTAAGAGGTTGTATAAAACAAAAATCGCTACCTATCTCTTCCTATGAAGGCCGAAGCTATGCATATGTGGCCTAGGAGGTTTTTGTTTCAACTTTTGTTAAATGATCATGTGTTTAAGCTTCTAGATACCTCTTGATCTTAAAGTCTTTAATGTTGGAAGGTTTGATAGCTTGTTGTCCTATGATGGCCAAACCATGTGAGGTTTTGAGGCTTAGGATGCTTGTTTCACCTTTTCAACTATGATCATGGGTTTAGAACTCTTAATACATGGTGATGCTTAAAAGTTTTTATCAAACAAAGAACTTTTCCTCATTATCCTATGTAGGCCGAACTTAAATGTTTTAGAACAAGGATGTTTGAGTTTCATTTTCCAAAATGATCATGGACTAAAGCTCCTTAATATAGAAGGATGCTAAGTCTAAGAGATTGGAAAGATTAAGGATTTCTAACTTGTTTATTCTATGTTATTGAACCTAGGATGTGTTATTTCTTATTTTCCAAAATGATCATAGACTTGAGCTCCATAAGATATTTGGATGCTAAGTCTAAGAGATTGGAATGTTTAAGTTTCCATTGTTTTCCAAAATGATCATGGACTTGAGCTCCATTAGATATTTGGATGCTAAGTCTAAGAGATTGGAAAGTTTAGAGATTTCTAGCCTATAAATCCTATGAAGGCCGAACCTAGAAGGTTATGGACCTAGGATACTTTGTTTTTCATTTTCCAAAATGATCATGGTTTTGAGCTCCTTACTATGTGTGGATGCTAGACCTAAGAGATTGGAAAGTTTAGAGAATGCTAGCCTATTTTAATAACCTTGGCCGAATACCCTAAGTTTATAACTTAGTGGGATTTTAATTCAACCTTGTTAAATGATCATTGTTTATGAGCTCCCAACACTTGAGGATCATAAATCCATGAGTTGTATAATTTTTGGGGATCTCTAACCCTAATTTATTGTCTTGGCCAAACCTAATACCTTGTGGTTTAGTGTTCTTGGTTGATTTTAACTTGTGATCTTGTGTTTATAACCTTAGACTTCTATCGCGGAGAAAGCGAGGACGTTCACGGTACTTCTATTCAAGCATCTAACCTCTTTACTTTCACGGAAGGTAAGAGGGGATTGCCTAGGGATATTCAATGACTATATGCATGTTTGTATGTGTTTAACTTGAGTGATTTGAATATTATTATGATATGGAGCCAATACTTGAATGACTTGTTTACTTGAACTATTGTGATTATTACTTGAAGTTGATTTTTACTTGCTTTAAAGCATTGTAAATTATATATATGTGATGAACTGTCATTAACTGTGATATTACTGTTTGAGATATATTACTGTTGATTGAAGTTTGAGAAGCCGGACTTGAGTCTGTGCTCAATGATTATAAGGATTAAAAGCCTTTAAAAGCCTTGAATAGAACTTTGAAAGTATTGGGTTCATTGTTAAAAGTTCCGTGTTTAAAGTGCTTACTTCAAAAAGAATAAGATTCTTGTTTTTAAAAGAAATGTTGAAGTGATTTTAAGTTAACGGAAACTACCCTTTCATTATCTAAATTTTTTTCGAGAGAAAACCTTTTTTGAACTATGTGTTTTATGAAAGAAAAACCCTTTGAAAATATTTGACTTTATTCCATCAAGGATTTCAAAAACAAACGAATTTCCTAATTGCTTTATAAAAGATTTTGCAAAGGAAAAGGATTTTCTCCTAAATGATTTGGAAACGTTTCGGTTACTTGGATAAGTGACCAAGGTTTTGTTTTGGATTTGATTTTCACTGAGCGAAAAGTAAGCACATGTGAATAGGAATCTAGTCGCGAGATGTCGCTCTAGTTTTCTGTGGTATGCACGTGATCTAGGATCCGTGTCAGGAATTATGGACCAAGGGTCCTAACCATGATGTTATGGGCTAAGAGTCCAAATCTCGGAATTGAGGACCGTGCGTCCTGATTTCATTGCTGCAGACTAGGAGTCCTTATCATGTTAGAATAAAACATGGATAAAATCATAAATGATTTCTATGACCACAAACCTTGACTGCGGCATCGGTCTAAGGTGTTATGATTGAGCACTCGGACTGCGCGTCCTATGTTATTGATTTTCAGGTAATGATGAAATTTATGAATAGTCGTTAGCCTTTGAGTTTCGACAACGAATGAGAACGAACACAAAGAAAACATCGAGAACTAAATGTTTTACATTTGCATTTACGGCAGACGTGCCCGACGTGGTTTTAACGTGAACCTTAACAGGAAAGGTATCATCTGATGGTGTATTATCGTTGTTCTTAAAATGGACAATGAGACGATGTACGTGTATCGTTGTGCCTAAACGGACAATGAGACAGTGTGCATAATCGTTGCGCCTAAATGGCCAATGAGACGGTGTATTATCATTGTGCTTAGCTAGCCACTGAGATGGTGTATCGAGCCTGATCAAATCATTTTGAGGATGTTGGGATCTCCGGAGATTAAGTTTAGAGCCTGGTGATTGAAGTGTCATGCATTATCTTTATAAAACTGATTGATTCGGGTATGAGACCCACTGATATAACACTTGTTTTATCTATGAATAATGCTTAAATGCTAATATGCCAATGTGTTGTATGTATCATGTATATGGTTGTGTATGATATATCCATTTGCCGGTGTCTCACTCTTACAGTTTTATCTGGTCTCTTCGGGTTTTGCTGTAGTACCTTGGTACTCTAGTACCGATGTTGCAGAGGAGTCTTTCTAAGTCACTTGAAGACCTAGTGTTAGAGGTTGGGAAAGTATTTTGATTGGGGGATGGCCACGGGGGGTCTCTCCAATAAATATTTGATAGAATGACCAGCTTAGGAGTCTGAGTTGGGTTGTATATCTGAAGAGGTCGGTAAATGTAGTGTTATATACATCCATCTGTAGTTTAAACTTTTTCTTTCGTAAAATGGAAACTTAGAGAAATGTTGTATGTCATGGTAACTTTGTTAGAATGTGACTTTACGTTTTAAAGGTATGTATTATGGATTTCAGAGTTATCCTTAAAGAAAAAAACTTTATACCCCAGTTTTCTGACTTAAAAGAAAACAATTTTCCGAAATTAACCAGCAAATTATCTTTTTAATTTACTTCCGCATGTGTTACGTAGTAATTCCTAGGGGGGGGGGGGTGTTACATCACCCGTGTTATAATTACCTGATCCTAAGGAGCCTTTCGAGGTGTACTGTGATGCTTCACATCAAGGGTTAGGTTGTGTACTAATGCAAAATCGGAAAGTCGTAGCTTATGCTTCAGGGAAATTGAAGATTCACGAGAGGAATTACCCTTCTCATGACTTGGAGTTAGCAGCGGTGGTTTTTGCATTAAAGATCTGGAGACATTATTTGTATGGATCGACGTTTAATGTTTTCAGTGATCATAAAAGTTTAAAATACCTTTTTGATCAAAAAGAACTCAACATGCGGCAAAGAAGCTGGTTGGAATTTCTGAAGGATTATGATTTTCAACTACAGTATCATCCTGGGAAAGCAAACGTCGTAGCGGATGCCTTGAGTAGAAAGTCTATACATGCATCTACAATGATGGTTAAGGAACATGAATTGTTAGAACAATTCCGAGATATGAGGTTAACAGTTAGGATGTCACCAGGAAGACTTTGTCTGGGTATGATTACTGTTTCCAATCAATTGATGGAACAAATACAAGAGAAACAAGAGAGTGATCAATACCTACAAGGAGAAAGGGAATTAGTATGAAAAGGAGCGGTATCAGGATTCAAAGAAGGATCAGATGAAATTTTAAGATTTGGCGAAAGAATTTGTGTACCTAACAACGTTGAACTTAGAAAGTTAATTTTGGAGGAAGCTCACAAGAGTAAATTAAGTTTACATCCGGGAGTTACCAAGATGTATCAAGATCTTAAGCAGCTATATTGGTGGTATAGAATGAAGAAAGACGTAATGGAATATGTAGCTTCGTGTTTAGTCTGTCAAAAGGCTAAAATTGAACATCAAAGACCAGCAGGAAAGCTACAATCTTTAGACATTCCAGAATGGGAATGGGATGGTATTGTGATGGATTTTGTAACAAGTTTGCCAAGGACTCGAAAGGGGTATGACGCCATATGGGTAATAATCGATCGACTGACCAAGTCGGCTCACTTTTTGCCCATCAATATAAAGTATCCAATGGAGAGATTAAGTCAATTATACATAGGAGAAATTGTCAGATTACATGGTGTACCATCGAGTATTATTTCGGATCGTGATCCGAGGATTACGTCAAGATTTTGGCAAAGTTTACAAGAGTCGTTAGGAACGAAACTCAGGTTGAGTTCGGCTTATCATCCACAAACAGATGGACAATCACAAAGGACAATCCAGTCACTGGAGGACTTATTGAGAGCTTGTGTTTTGGAACATACTGGAAGTTGGGATGAATTTCTACCATTGATAGAATTCACCTACAACAACAATTTCCACTCAAGCATAGGAATGGCACCCTATGAAGCTGTATATGGTCGATGGTGTAGAACACCTTTATGTTGGTACCAAGATGGTGAAAGTCTACTGTTAGGACCAGATATCGTGCAACAGACAACAGAAAAGGTAAAGATGATTCAGGAGAAAATGCGGACAACTCAAAGTAGACAGAAAAGTTATGTAGACAAAAGGCGACGACCTCTTGAGTTTGAGGAAGGCGATCATGTGTTTTTGAGAGTCACGCCAATGACTAGGGTTGGCAGGGTATTTAAATCCAGAAAACTCATGCCTAAATTCATTGGACCATACCAAATTCTTTGTCGGGTAGGTCCAGTAGCCTATAAAATTGCTTTACCACCATTTCTTTCCAATTTTCATTGATGTGGGCCCGGGAATGGACACACAAAGCCAAGGACCTAGCATTGAAGACCTACATGGACCCATGACAAGGGCAAGGCTTAGAAGAGTCCAAGACACATTGAAGAAGGTGGTGGTCAATCACTTGACTCATAGGCAACCTTATGAAGAGGGCTTCACTTTGAACCTCTTATGTATTGAGCTATTGACCACCTAGTTAGGAATAGGACCTAAGACCCTTGTTTAAATTAGACTTCATGTAATAAAGGTAGGAGCTAGGAACCTTGTATAGAGTAGAATTGATGTAATGAAAAGTGCTTATTCAAAAAGCACTTAGGACTAGTCTAGGATTTAGGCCTATTGGGCCATAGCATAATAGTAGAAGGTATTAGGCCCAAAACAAAGCCCTGGATGAGGTAAAGGGCGCTTCTTGCACCTTAAGCTCTTGTACTTCAAGTTAGTCTAGCTTGCACCTTAAGTAGAATGAGCCTATAAATAGATGTCATGTAATTCATTTTACAAGTTTGAATACAATTGAGTTTTATCACACTTGAGATTTCGAGAGAGTTGAGAGTTCTCCTCTTCTTGGTTCATGAGTTGAACCATTGATTCTTATCTTGAATTTCCGTATTCAAGTGGTGAATCCTCCTTTGGCTTATCAATTCAATCTTCTTCTCAAAGATGATTCAATTGTGGCGCCATTCTCCTCTTCTCTACCTATTCCATTTTCTACTTTTGTTCTTTAATTCTTGCACTTTAATTCTTGCAATTTACTTTCTAGTTCATATATAAATTGTTCTTCTCTTCTACTCCTTTTTGGTTTCACTTGATTCTTCACTTGAAGATCAAGTTTCTATTCTATTGTTCTTATTTGTGTTTGATCTTGAATTCTTAGCACTTGAAATCAAAGAAAGATCCTAAAATGTTAGTGATCTATATCCTAGATCACATCATTCATGATGTTTTTCATGTTTCACAATTGAGGAAATATATTCTTGATCCGTCTCATGTAATCGAACCCGACGTAGTACAATTAAAAGAGAACTTGTCTTATGAGACTACACCTGTACGAATCACGGACAAGACGATTAAGCAGCTTAGGGGTAAACAAATTTCTTTAGTCAAGGTTATTTGGGATAATTCAACTGGAAAAGCAACGTGGGAAGTTGAAGACAAGATGAGATTACAATACCCTGAACTTTTCACAGGTACGTAATTTCGAGGACGAAATTCTTTTTAGTGGGGTGATATTGTAACGGAGGTTTTTCACTGTTTACTATTTTTATATCGGTAAAATAAACAGAAATGTTTATATTTTTAGTTGTAAAATTAGAAATTAATTTTGGATAAACCAAGATCATATCCATACTCTAATTTACCATAGAGAGTTACGATTAAATTTTGAGTCGAAAATTCAGACGAAACCCGGTCTGCGTTTTAATGACAGTAAGAATTTTACTACTCAAATGACTTAATATTGACTCGTGAACGAAATGATTAGGTTTTATATAGAATTTCTAACAACTTTGGGAATTTTGAAATTTTTCACTAAAAAGTGAAATAATATATATTATTCGGGCGTTATATTAATCGGGCCAACAACGGAGCTGAATACGGGATTTCCGAGACCCGCTAAGGGATAAAAGCCTTGTCAAATCATGATGACTCACAAGGGGTGAGTCATATAGATGACTCCCCATGGTCATGACTCATGATTACATTTAGAAGGAAATTACTAGTTTGTCCTTTATGTTGGTTTTATTCACAAGTTTGCCATTGTACAAGATTACCATTTTGTCCCTCAAAATTTAGGTGTTGGACCCTTCTATCCTTAAAACCCCAAGGCCCAAGCCCCTCCAAGAGCCCATCCTCACTTCTATTTAGGGCATTGATCACCCACCATCTTCATCAAGTTTCACCATTTGTCACTTAAACTTCTTAAGTTACATAAGCTTGATTTGTGAAGGAAGTGCTTGATTTCTTGACCATTTCTCAAATCGAAGTTGTATATCATACTCTTCTCCCTTATTTAGCATCATGTTCTTCAATTACTTTTGTGTTTTGAAGTCTTTTTTAATATGATGCATATTAGGGTTTCCAACTTCAAAAATTCATAGAAAATTATAGGAAAATCCAATGAGCATGAAACCAATTTCTATAATCCTATTATCATCTCTATATTCTAGATCTAGGAAGCTTCTTTCTCCCATCTGAGCTAAGTGTAGCTACAACCGGCACCACGAAACCAAACTCCTCCTCCCTCTAAGCTTGTTGCCACGTCCAGAAATAGCACCCCCGATGCTCCGAAATATCACCTGAATACATGTACACGTAGCATATGTTACGGGTAATCCTAATCTGAAAATGGAACTTGAAACCAATAACCTAATAAAGGGAAATCCTCAATACTGTCAACAATGGCATGTCGGCATAAAAAGAGCATAGGCTTACCTTAGCCTAAGAAAGAAAAGAGATATAGGGTTAGGAAGACGTCATCGCCACGATCACAGTGATGTATTCGGAATTTCGATAGGACGAACGGATTGGTCGCCCCAAGCTCCAAAATATCTCTCTCTCTCTCTCTCTCTTTCCCTCTCTCTGTCTTTCTGTTTCACGTTGGATCACTGGGTGAAAGTCTCTGGCACTTTTTATTTTTCAAAATTTCCCTACCAATGCTCGAGCGTGGCTTTCCCAACTCTCAAGCGCTTGGGCGCTCGAGCGCCCCAGTCCCAGTGCTCAAGCGTTGGTTGACTTCTTCACGAAGTCTTCTCAACGCATGTCCTCTCTAATGCCACCTCCTAACACGAGGCATAACTCCCCCAGCACTCAAGCGTGGCCCCCTGCACTCTTGAGCATTCCATGCTGAGTAGAAAACCCTAGTTTCTGTTCTTGCCAGATTCGAAGCCGATCGCTCAAGTACTTTTCGAGCAAGGTTCCATGTAATTAAACATGCATATTAGATACATAATCAAGGTCTTAAAACATGGATGTTATAACCTCTCGTTCGCGGGGCGAACCTGGGAGCTCAAAGCTGATTTTTGGATTCTCGTGAGGCGACTAAATGTTCGTGTTGCGAGGTTTAAAAAGCCGAATTTGGCTAAAACATCGGCAATAAGACTTGTAGATAATTCTCTAATATTTCCAACTCATCAAATATCACCTCAATCGAACAACTAGAACTCAAGATATGGCCAAAACGGTGAAACATGTTACTAGGACTCTAAAATGATTGAACCTTTCTAAGGTTAAACTTCCCCAAACATGAACTTAGACATCAAAAGCAAACATAACAAGCATATACAAACATATATAAGCTACGACTAACACATATTAACATAGTTAAAAATTCAGGGTGTTACACAGGTGGACCTTCCGAGGCGACCAAGATACCCCTATTGGAGAATGAGCTCATAGGAGGAAGCACCCTTATTGGTCATGGCGAGCGGAACCGTACCCTGGACAAAGTAACTGACATTCTCTGGGTAAGGGAGGCCCGTGTGTGAGAAAGAAAGAGAATGTCCGGGAAGCGGAATTCCCTGTAAGAGTGATCGACCGGCATACATAGGAGTGTGACTCCTCAGAGGATTGACCCTAGATGTGGATCGAGGATGTTTATAAATGGTTGACTCGCCAGATGTTTTCTATCTGTGAATATGTGTTGTTTGTTAATATGTTGTATGTTGTATTGTGCCCCAACCATGTTTATGTTATTGTATGGTAGCTTATCGCCATTCTCTGTCTTTATCTCTGTATGTACGTATACCATGATGATCGTGGATGGCAGGTCGACCACTCACAATTCTTCATGTGTTATGTTGGCCCGGTCAACATCTACATTCGCCATGGAGGAGGATTGTTCATTACTTTGCTCGGCTCGTACCGCATCTCCCAGCGCCTTCTTTTTTTTGAGATATGGTTTCCACCCCGCCAGTGGGAGTTTCAAGACGACATGTTGAACCAGTTGGATTGTTCCTATGCTTGCAGTGGAGTCGAAGTGGTGGACAGAGGCCGGAGGAGGAGCGTGCAGACGATGTACCACTAATGTCGTAGGAGGGTTGTCATCAGCAATGATGAGTCTGTGAAGACTAGGGCTTATAGGGGCCGTTACTGCGAGGGCGAGGGTAGTTCCGGACGCCCATATCGTAGCTGATATTGTTCGTCAGTAGCGTTTTCTAGGGCAAAGCCTCTGAGAGCTTATTTTGATTTTGATGTATTTTGTGAGAGGCGGGTGGGTAGATAGTGAGACGCCCCGACGTCCCATTAAAGAAAAACCCAAAATTTTTAAAGCTTAATCGTGTTATTAACGATAAGCGGTTATACTTAAAACAGCGGAAAATTAAAACTTAAGATGTAAATAGTTAACATGCAGATACAACAACATACATCACATATATATATAAATATATACATCCTCTCCTGTCACAGTACTGTCAAGGGAATCCCATCCGTAGGACCCCAATAACTACAAACTAAGAACATAATCAAAATACATCAAATGGCAACAGGAAGATGTCTCACATACTCTCCACACCCAGTCCCCTCTCAAAAGTACATGAAAATCCTCACTCACACCTAGACTGATGGCACTGGCCTGAGCCATCATGTACTACCACCCTTGCCAGCATCCCGTGGTCCGGAAGGCCCAGACACTCCTCTGCTCCCACTGGAAGGGCTCCTGCCCGACTATCTCTGGAAAAACCACCGATATATCCTGCTGTCTCTAGGAGGTAACCGTCTGGAAGAAACACGAGAAGACTCTGAAGCAGTGACTCGGACCTCTGGAGGTACGGGTACCTCGGGAATGGGTATCTGGTCCCAAACAGGTGCCATTGGATCATCCTCGTGTACTGAAGCCCACACTGGCTTTGGTGCTGGTGCTGGTGCTGGTGCTGGTGCAGGTGCGGGCTCGAACCCTGGTACAAGTGCCTGAAAGGGGGCACCATGAAAGGGATGGGGGCCATGCCAGGCATCGACGGTAACTGGTCCTCCTGGCTGCCCCATCGGTAAGGGAAGAGTCACGCCAGCACAGAAAGTGCCTACAACACCCACAGGGGCTCCCTGCTCGAATCTGGAAGTAATGGACGTAGGACCCGTATATACAGCAAAATGAGTGGCCGGGTCCACTGGCCACCCGTTAGGGTCCACGAACTCAAACTCAAATTTCCCCGTGAGGGGAAACCCCGCGTCCTGGGTCATCCAAGGATGATCCCAATGCGCCATCTACTAGGTCTGGATCTGAGATACAAAACATACATATACCAACACCACAAAGGAAAAAGGGGATAAGAATCCATATAACATCAAACGTGGAAAGGGTTTAGCGACATTTAATTCTATAACAGCACGATAAACATCCATCTCCCAAAATATCGTTTATATATATATATATATATATATATATATATATATATATATATATAACAAGCATCCTCAATTCACATCTAGGGTCTTTTCCTCTACCCCCATCATGATGCAATGCAAATGTGTATGAATCTTCTCAGGTAGTCGGCCATATCCGGATATCACAACAATCGACACGTCCCAGAGGCCCCAGCGCACACCCTCGTCCGCGGCTGGAGGGTGCCCATGCAAAGCAATGGCACTATAGCTACACAACCGGTGCACACCTCTGGACCACGGCCAGGGTGCTCATGCAACGCATGAACTATAGCTGCAACTAAAATGAAATCATGTCTGGGACGGTCCGCCGTTAGCCTAGACCCCGGGAATTCTCCCTCCGAGGAATAGACCCCAACGACCATGTTTCAGGTCCACAAACGACCATGTTTCAGGTCCACATATCACAGACCATGTTTCAGGTCATCCCCTAGTGCCCTAACCGCTCATCATCACCTCATAAATAACCTCAATAAAACCTCATCATCATATAACATCAATCATCTCGGTTAGGCACTACTAACACATAAAGTATGATTTCCCCAATACATCATCAATGCTCATCATATCTCATCACTTACTCAAACTCTACTCATAATCATTACACTCATGGAATCATAACATTATTCCATCAAATCATCATATTAATCATGGCATCATGTCATCATATCAATCATGGCATCAATTCCAATATAATAATAATAACAATAATAATTTTCACAAGATATATCAACACTCAGTATCAGTCATCAATCATCATATTAACGCAACTAATTCAAGCAGTCACAACAACCAGTCATAAAATAATAAAATAATACATTTTTATCGTAACGACGATAAACGCACAATTTCAATATCATCATTGGTACCACTAAGTAGTCCCCAACGTTACATGGACATTGTCCGTTACTCGCTCTCGAGTAGGGTTTAGGTCGCCCTACGCCATTATCAAACTAAATGTAACTACGCCGTTTCCGACGTTAAATGGTTTCTTTCCCCCACCTGGGAGTCGCACGCGCTAAACGGAACGAGACGACACGAACTAAAACGAGACGTCATCGAACTCCTCAATTCTGCCTCAACTAGAAACAGAGGCTCCGAGCCTCCGAAAAATCACCTAAGCATCACATTACGAAAGGCACAATGTAAGTAACTCAAAAATTGCAGTATCAATGGTGAACCCGCCACTGTTCGGGCTCAATATCTCAACATATAGACCTCTGTTTAACAATTTGACCGTTGAGTTTAAAGAACTACCTTTTCTTTAGCTTCTCCTAAAATTTCAGCCCGATCCAACGGTGAACGAGTCTAGATCGAACCTCCCAATGTGACTGGTCAAGAGCTACACGAGTTGAGTTGCTCTCCTTCTTCTAAGTTACATAACTCACACTCGGAGGATTATACAGAAATTCCAACCGTTGGATAATAAGAACTACGAGTCCAGAACCTTCATATCAAATTTGAACACAATCCAACGGTGGACGAATGTGAGGTGATGATTTTACAGAAGCTATTCCAGCTTCAAAACTCCCAACAATGGTGGTTTAGGGTTCTCTCCTCTCCCATTCTCTCTCTCTCTCTATCTCTCTCTCCCTCTCTATTCTCCCCCTCTCTCTCTAGAACTCTCCTTTCTGTTCTCTGAACTCACCTCAGCCCTCTGCCTCATTTTTTTCTCTCAACTGACTTAAGTGACTTAAGTCACTTAAGTCATTTTATTTTTGCTGAAACACGTCCCCACGCTCGAGCGTGATAATTTCCACGCTTGAGCGTGGAAAGCCACCGCGCCATGCAACCATTCCTGGAGTGCCACGTCAGCCCTGGTGACACGTGGCAGGTCAATGCATGGCCCTGTCTGTTGACTCGGGCGCTTGAGCGTGGATACACCCACGCTTGAGCATTGACTTTTTGACCAGAAAGTCAACTCTCTACGTTTAAGGTCCGTTCGACGTCCGATTGACCTCAAATTTGAGATATAGGCTCATTAGGACCTAATAAACAACCTCCAACCCTAAAAAATGCCTAATCTCATCTCTAACTCCAAAATTCTTATTTCACACTCAGATGTCTCAAAGACGCTAACCGGGAAACCCTAACTTTGTTCCTACGTTCAAACTCACTCGAAAAGGCTGCGTACTTGCCATGCAAATGTCTCTATGCATCAAACAACATCTCAACTATGTAATCCAAGTCTTAAACATGTTCCTCTTCCATAAAACAAAACCCTAAAACCCGGGATGTTACATTACTACCCCCCTTAAAAGAAATTTCATCCTCGAAATTTTCTGCAGGGGTTATAGGCAACATCAACTCCGCTGCGCACTCTGATACAATTATTAATAACACAACCTTACTAATTCTTATACTTTCATTTATCACAACTTAAACCTACACCAACTTATCGATACATACTTCACACATATTATTTACATACTAAGCCTTCAGAATCTATACATCATCATCCTAAACTCAAAATCCTCGGGCATACATATCTAATCTCTAAACCATCTTGATTTAACCGTAAAATACTCAAAATCCTACCCAATACTACTTAGAATAATAAATCTTTCACCATATCCACATTTACTACTATTTCCATAAGTCAAATATCTTAATAACATCCAATGGCCTCAAAATTATATTCTCAGCATAAGGACTTAAATCCTATCATGGACAAACCACACTCAAATCAACTTCTCTTATAAACACCATATACCTAAACTTCCTTTTCTTTAAACCAACTTATCATCATTAGAAAATAAGTCCATCTTCACATCAAAGCATTAATCACATAAACTTAAGTTTACTCCCAAACACTATCTTATCTTACAACTCTCTAAAATCTATCAATCTTACCTTCAACCTTTCTAGTTCATCATAAATCCGAAAATCAACATGTATATAATATGTAATACAAGCCTTATCTTCAAATTCTCCAAATCCAATCATAACTAAATTAATTAACACAAGCTAAAAGTTGAAGACGCATTTGAACTTAATCCTTATTCATCAAATCTTCCAATCAAATCTCAACTTACAAACCCCCTTGGAACAGTATACTAACCTATTCCAATCATAGCATTCAAGTGAAGTTCTAAAATCACCTTTTTACATGAACACCATATCTAATTATATTCTTTATCCTCAAATACCAATTTCATATACCCAAGAACTACTCCGCCTCAACCTAAACTTGACATGATCATCCTTTTTCTTACTAACAAGCTAACAACACTTACAATCCTTATCTCTTCCTGATTTTCAATTATAAACCTATATCCCTAGTCAAACCCACAGCTCTAACCATCAACTCAACAATAAAAAGGCTACAAGGTTTTAGCCAAATCAATTCCCTTAATAACCACTTCTTTAAACAACTAGTTCACTGCCTCCTACCCCCAAGAACTAATTCTTCCAATAAATTCTTGCCTGACACTCATTCCAAATCTTACTCCCTATTAATTACATGTCCTAAGAACTAAACTTCCTCCATCCGTAATTTACGACTGTAAATGATCCGCACACTCATGCCAGATAACTGAATGTGCAACGTCTAATTCAAACAACACTGACGAGAATCTACCAAATATCAAGCACATACCTTAGATAAGGTCGACAGATTGAGAGGATTCAACTCCCCTCACAGTAAACACCCTCTCTGTAGCCTGAGGTCTAACACTATGCTATCCTGATACTCGGGTTCTTATACTAACTCCATCTCCGCCAGCTCCAGCTCCGGCTCCTCGTCCAACAGCTACTGGCTGCTGCCTAGCTCTCTGCCTGCAGTCACGAGCCAGATGAATTGGTTTACCAAAATCAAAACAACCCCGACTCTCCTGGAAATTTCAATATAATGTGGTCCCCCACATCCAAAACAAACTGGGCCTGGCTTATGCTGACCCCCTCCATTAACTGATGTAGAAACTGGTAATGGTGCAGATGTTTGTACTGCCACATCCAATCTGGTCTAGGGTCCTTGCCTCCCTTAAGAACCACTGTTGCTTCCCCCTCTGATCACTAGATCTGATCGGGCCTCCACTGCGTTGTTGTCTCAACTCTATCTCTCGCCTCTGATCAATACCCTCAATGGCACTGGCCCTCTCTACCATATCTGGAAAGCTCAAAATATCCAAGGGTGCTATAGCCCTCCTTAATTCGTGCCGTAAACCCTCCTCAAACTCCGGCACATCCAGTCCTTATCCGGAAACCTCTGGCAGAACTCAAAACTGAATCAGGGCCTTGAATCTGGCCGCATAGTCATCAACAGACATGTCTCCCTACTGAAGACTCATAAACTCTCTCTCTCCTTCTCACGTCTGACTAACCGCGGAAAGTACTTCTCGAAGAAACATTCTCTGAACAGCTCTCAACCGATCAATCTGCCCTCAGCCTCAAGCAATCCCCTCTTGCCTCTCCACTATGGCTCCGCCTCTCTGGTCAACATGAAGGCGGCGTAAGCCACCTTCCTATCATCTCTGCATCTCATGGTGTCAAAGACCTTCTCCAACTCTTGTATCCACCACTCAGCTCTCTCTCTGAGTCATACTCTCCTCCAAACCGTGGCGGCTTACCTTTCAAAAAAGTAGCCAACCCCGCATCCTCAGACTCAACAGCTCTCCTCCTATCCTGTTGTTCTTGTAACTCTGCATCTCTCTGCATCCTCTGAGCATTCTGCTGCGCCTGCTGCAACAAAACGATGCTAACTAGCGGATAGTCCGAAGAGTCTCGGATGACTCTCCTCCACCTCCGATCCTCTGGCTGATGATGCTCATCCTCAACACCTTCTATAACTCTACCACCACGTCTACCACTCCCCGTCCTCTACTTCGAACCATGATCTTATGAAAAGAAATCATTAACCCACATCAATATGACATATAATACTACATAAAACTGCAATATAAATACTATATGTCACAGAAATGTCGCGTCGGACTCACTACTCAACTTCTAAACATAGTCGTTATCCGATGTGGATCCGACTAAATGGCCAGCTCACCCTAATTACAGTCCTCACAGTTCGTTTCAGAACCGAACTGCTCTGATACCACCAAATGAGACGCCCCGACGTCCCATTAAAGAAAAACCCAAAATTTTTAAAGCTTAATCGTGTTATTAACGATAAGCGGTTATACTTAAAACAGCGGAAAATTAAAACTTAAGATGTAAATAGTTAACATGCAGATACAACAACATACATCACATATATATATAAATATATACATCCTCTCCTGTCACAGTACTGTCAAGGGAATCCCATCCGTAGGACCCCAATAAGTACAAACTAAGAACATAATCAAAATACATCAAATGGCAACAGGAAGATGTCTCACATACTCTCCACACCCAGTCCCCTCTCAAAAGTACCTGAAAATCCTCACTCACACCTAGACTGATGGCACTGGCCTGAGCCATCATGTACTACCACCCTTGCCAGCATCTCGTGGTCCGGATGGCCCAGACACTCCTCTGCTCCCACAGGAAGGGCTCCTGCCTGACTATCTCTGGAAAAACCGTCGATATATCCTGCTGTCTCTAGGAGGTAACCGTCTGGAAGAAACACGAGAAGACTCTGAAGCAGTGACTCGGACCTCTGGAGGTACGGGTACCTCGGGAATGGGTATCTGGTCCCAAACAGGTGCCATTGGATCATCCTCGTGTACTGAAGCCCACACTGGCTCTGGTGCTGGTGCAGGTGCGGGCTCGAACCCTGGTACAAGTGCCTGAAAGGGGGCACCATGAAAGGGATGGGGGCCATGCCAGGCATCGACGGTAACTGGTCCTCCTGGCTGCCCCATCGGTAAGGGAAGAGTCACGCCAGCACAGAAAGTGCCTACAACACCCATAGGGGCTCCCTACTCGAATCTGGAATTAATGGACGTAGGACCCGTATATACAGCAAAATGAGTGGCCGGGTCCACTGGCCACCCGTTAGGGTCCACGAACTCAAACTCAAATTTCCCCGTGAGGGGAAACCCCGCGTCCTGGGTCATCCAAGGATTATCCCAATGCGCCATCTACTAGGTCTGGATCTGAGATACAAAACATACATATACCAACACCACAAAGGAAAAAGGGGATAAGAATCCATATAACATCAAACGTGGAAAGGGTTTAGCGACATTTAATTCTATAACAGCACGATAAACATCCATCTCCCAAAATATCGTTTATATATATATATATATATAACAAGCATCCTCAATTCACATCTAGGGTCTTTTCCTCTACCCCCATCATGATGCAATGCAAATGTGTATGAATCTTCTCAGGTAGTCGGCCATATCCGGATATCACAACAATCGACACGTCCCAGAGGCCCCGGCGCACACCCTCGTCCGCGGCTGGAGGGTGCCCATGCAAAGCAATGGCACTATAGCTACACAACCGGTGCACACCTCTGGACCACGGCCAGGGTGCTCATGCAACGCATGAACTATAGCTGCAACTAAAATGAAATCATGTCTGGGACGGTCCGCCGTTAGCCTAGACCCCGGGAATTCTCCCTCCGAGGAATAGACCCCAACGACCATGTTTCAGGTCCACAAACGACCATGTTTCAGGTCCATATATCACAGACCATGTTTCAGGTCATCCCCTAGTGCCCTAACCGCTCATCATCACCTCATAAATAACCTCAATAAAACCTCATCATATAACATCAATCATCTCGGTTAGGCACTACTGACACATAAAGTATGATTTCCCCAATACATCATCAATGCTCATCATATCTCATCACTTACTCAAACTCTACTCATAATCATTACACTCATGGCATCATAACATTATTCCATCAAATCATCATATTAATCATGGCATCATGTCATCATATCAATCATGGCATCAATTCCAATATAATAATAATAACAATAATAATTTTCACAAGATATATCAACACTCAGTATCAGTCATCAATCATCATATTAACGCAACTAATTCAAGCAGTCACAACAGCCAGTCATAAAATAATAAAATAATACATTTTTATCGTAACGACGATAAACGCACAATTTCAATATCATCATTGGTACCACTAAGTAGTCCCCAACGTGACATGGACATTGTCCGTTACTCGCTCTCGAGTAGGGTTTAGGTCACCCTACGCCATTATCGAACTAAATGTAACTACGCCGTTTCCGACGTTAAATGGTTTCTTTCCCCCACCTGGGAGTCGCACGCGCTAAACGGAACGAGACGACACGAACTAAAACGAGACGTCCTCGAACTCCTCAATTCTGCCTCAACTAGAAACAGAGCCTCCGAGCCTCCGAAAAATCACCTAAGCATCACATTACGAAAGGCACAATGTAAGTAACTCAAAAACTGCAGTATCAATGGTGTACCCGCCACTGTTCGGGCTCAATATCTCAACATATTGACCTCTGTTTAACAATTTGACCGTTGAGTTTAAATAACTACCTTTCCTTTACCTTCTCCAAATATTTTAGCCCGATCCAACGGTGAACGAGTCTGGATCGAACCTCCCAAGGTGACTGGTCAGGAGCTACACGAGTTGAGTTGCTCTCCTTCTTCTAAGTTACATAACTCACACTCGGAGGATTATACAGAAATTCTAACCGTTGGATATGAAGAACTACGAGTCCAAAACCTCCATATCAAATTTGAACACAATCCAACGGTGGAAGAATGTGAGGTGATGATTTTACAGAAGCTATTCTAGCTTCAAAACTCCCAACAATGGTGGTTTAGGGTTCTCTCCTCTCCCATTCTCTCTCTCTCTCTCTCTCTCTCTCTCTCTCTATTCTCCCCCTCTCTCTCTAGAACTCTCCTTTCTGTTCTCTGAACTCACCTCAGCCCTCTGCCTCATTTTTTCTCTCAACTGACTTTAGTGACTTAAGTCACTTAAGTCATTTTATTTTTGCTGAAACACGTCCCCACGCTCGAGGGTGAGAATTTCCACGCTTGAGCGTGGCCACGCTTGAGCGTGAAACCATCCACGCTTGAGCATGGAAAGCCACCGCGCCATGCAACCATTCCTGGAGTGCCACGTCAGCCCTGGTGACACGTGGCAGGTCAACGCATGGCCCTGTCTGTTGACTCGGGCGCTTGAGCGTGGATACACCCACGCTTGAGCATTGACTTTTTGACCAGAAAGTCAACTCTCTACGTTCAAGGTCCGTTCGACGTCCGATTGACCTCAAATTTGAGATATAGGCTCATTAGGACCTAATAAACAACCTCCAACCCTCAAAAATGCCTAATCTCATCTCTAACTCCAAAATTCTTATTTCACACTCAGATGTCTCAAAGACGCTAACCGGGAAACCCTAACTTTGTTCCTACGTTCAAACTCACTCGAAAAGGCTGCATACTTGCCATGCAAATGTCTCTATGCATCAAACAACATCTCAACTATGTAATCCAAGTCTTAAACATGTTCCTCTTCCATAAAACAAAACCCTAAAACCCGGGATGTTACAGATAGTGTCTATTTTCTGTTTTGTATGTTTCTTCTGAGACCAGTGTGTCTGTTCCTTTTTCTTTTCATCAGATGTATAGTTTGTTAGGATCAGGATCCCTCTGTTGGGATCTACAGTATAGATGAAGACTCTTTATACATATTATGTATATATCTGTTGCGTTTTATTTTATTCCGTTGTGTATATTTTAAACGTTTTAATTTATCGCTTCCGCAACTTATATTATGTACGAGTGTATATTCGCGCTAACGCTAATAAAACGGTTAAGGCGTAATTAATTAGGGTTGTTCTTTAATAGGATATCAGGGTGTCTCTGTAGTTGCCGCTACAACTATTGTTCTAGCCTAAGGGTTATTAGATTTTTTACATTTTCAGGACAAGATCTGATGCAGAAAACACTTTTAACATCGGTTAAATTTGAGTTTTAACATCGATTATTGAACCGATATCTATACAGGCGATGTTGTATGTGGGAGTTTTAGACATCCGTTTCGAACCGATGTCTAAAGTGCACTTTAGACATCGGTTATAATTAGAACTGATGTCTAAAGTGCTCTTTCAACGTTTTATAATTCTGCTGAACAACACTTTAGACATCGGTTCTAGCTTATAACCGATGTCTAAAGTGACTTTAGACATCGGTTCCAACCGATGTCTAAAGTAATTTTTCAACTGATTTATAAAAAACACATCACATTACACTTCGGTTCTAAGCCAGAACTGATGTTAGAAGTCATTTTTTTTTTCAAAAAAAAAAAAAATCTTTTGTTATATCAATTTGGCCACATATTCAACAAAATAAATATCAAAATGAACACATGATATAAACTTAAAAATGTTCCCCATAACATTAATTCATTGTCAAATACAAACTTCAACTTAAAAGGCCATTTCTAATACAAATTAACTTCAAGTTACAAAGCAACTACATCTCTAAACTACCCTAAATCCATAATGTAACTTCTGAAAACTACAAGACAATCATCACCCAAGACATTATTAAAACCTAGACCAAAGTGCTTGGTGTGCTGTGTGGCAAACCAGGAGCAGGACCAAAGTGCTTCACAGCTTCACGAGCATTCTTTGGACTAAGAAGGACCTGCAAATAAGAATTTTATAAATAAAATTGACGTTAAACAAATTGACAACCTCAGCATACCCAAGCTCATTGTATCAAAATATACACGAGTATATTTACACAAACAGTTAATGCATCAGGGAGATGAAAATAGTGAAAATCTTCAGTGAGCAGAAAGACTAATGGACAATGCATATTCACACTTTTTGATACTCAGAACACAATAGCCACACTTTTTATAAAGGGGAACAAAATAAGCTATGCATGAGTGTTACACAAAGAAATACAACTAGCAGGAGACAGATACAAAGCAACTAACTCACCATAAGCCATGGCATAGTTTGGCCGTGTCTGAAGAGCATGCTGATAACATGCAATAGCTTCTTGAGGCATCCCTAAAGCCTGATAAAGGAAAATTTTGATGGTTCCTCCAGTAACAATCAAGTTAGATACAAGTTGCAACCAAGCAAACAAGCTAACATCTTGTTTAGCATCTTACCTTGTATACATTTCCCATGTTCAAATATGCATCAGGAAAGGAAGGTTTGAGTTTCATAGCTTCCTGAAATATTAAAAATAGAAAGACAAAAAAGGCATGCAAATCAGATTATGTCTCTGATAGATTTGTTTGAGCATCATCATCGATAGTAATTATTTCTGATTCTATCAAGAACATAGCATAGAGCCACACAATATTTAAGAGACATAAAACACTTGCATACCAATAGAAAAAATATGGCAAACTGTCCCTGGTTACTTTAACATGAAATTTCAATTAATAAAAAATAAAAACTCAGTAACAAAGGCAATCCAACACATCGCCCTTGCCTGTCAAAGGTCCAAAGAGTTTCATTCAAGCATGTAATTTAAAACACACACCTTGTAATACTGAAGGGATTTTTTGAAATCACCAGACTCCACGAACAGACCAGCAAGATTTGACCATATAAAAAGTTGTTTCAGTACCTTCATGAAGTCAGACAAGAGTTGATTTCTGCTTCCACTCGGCAGTGTTATCATTAGGGAAAGCACTCTGGTAACCAAATTTTGAAGCAACAAAAAACCATATTCAACATGAATTAACAAAAAATTCATGAAACTGAAATACAAGAAATCCTACACATAAATACAAAGCACATTGATGGTATAAGCAAAGATAGACAAGCTACTGCTAAAGCATAATCCCCTGTCTCTCCAAACTGATCCAACATAAATGAAAGGTTATTTCAGATTACTCAGCACAAAGAAACTTGCAAAATAAATTTTATATATATGAAAGAAAAACAAAAAGCTTGATGAAAGTATCCAAATCATAGTTAACAGGCACAATGTAGATAAATGTTTTACAGAGAATTAAAAAAAAAAACAAATTGGAAAAATGAGATGGCAAAAATTGAGTTAGAGGGAATAGGCACTAATTACCATATTCAGAAACAGGGGGGAAAAAACCATCCAACTATAAAAACAGGAATGTGGAGCAAAACCATCATTAACAACCAAATATATAAAATGAACCAAAAAGAAACAAACATTTAACTAAAAAAACAAAAAAAAATGCAGAAATATATACAAGCGTTATGCCGAAGAACTTGCATGGATCCCTAGGATGAGGAAACCCTAGGTTCCACTGAAACAATGGCGAAATTGAAAATGAAGGAAATAGGGTTCGTACCGATGTACCAAACAGAGAATGAAGGAGGACGGCGTAGGGTTCGTACCAAACAGAGAATGACGGAGGACGGCACGGCGGTGTGACGACTGTGGCGCTGTGCAGAGAAGAGATGTAAAAATGAGAATCACTTACAGAGAACCGAGAACACGCGAAGGGGGAGTGAGAGTGGTGACGGGAGGAGCAGCAGACGGTGGCGTAGTGCGGACGGAGGTGCGGCGCAGGTGAAATCCCTAATCTGCTCTGAAATCCCTAAAATTTTCAATTCCAAAGGGCCATTAACAAATACGCCGTGGTGACTGGAGAGCGCTCCAACCTCTGCGACTGTGAGAGACAACGAACGGCGCAAGAAGAAGACGGTGGACGGCGCACGACGGTGAGGTGGTTTTGGCAATGAGACACGGACACGGTGGACTTTTGGCGGTGAAAACAAAATGGGAATAAGTTTAGAGTATGTTTGGGAAAGCTGGAAAAAAAAGATTATGCTGATAATCAATTTTTGTATAATTGATTATTGTGATAATCGATTATAATCAGAATCTGTTTTTGTTTAGGACTGTTTGCTGAAAAGCGATTTTAAGATAATCTATTTCGTTTGGGTGGTGCAAAAAAAAACCACTTTTATATAATAGATTACGAAAAAGGGTATGGAGTTATTTGTATAATTTAATAATATTTGTTTATAAGATAGTTTTGTAGGGATAAACAGGGAAGAGAGTTTTGAGAATGAAAAATAATCAAATCACAATAATTTTAAGCTAGAAAAAATTAGATGACATAAAACAGCTTTTTTTCCTTAAAAAAAACTGATGTTGATTGTTGACATTAGACATCAGTTGTAAACATAACCGATGTCAAAAGTTAATCAGAATTTTTTTTTCTATTTTACTTTTAGACATTGGGTGTTAAAAAGAACCGATGTTTTTAACATCAGTTATTTTTAGAACCGATGTCAAAAGTTTTGACGTTAATTTCAAAAATACCACCATTTCGATTTTGACATCGATTAAAAAGGAACCGATGTTAAACCCGGACGTTGAAAGCATATTTTGTACTAATTTTGTATTTGACACTCTTGTAAGAACATTTTATTTTATTTAGTTATAAATTTATTTATCATTTGAAATTATTGTTAAATTATTATAGTTATTATTATTGATTTATCATATTACAATTATTATTAAAATTATAATAAATAAATAAATATATCAAAATTTAAAATTAAATATAATTAAATGTTTTATATTAAAATTTATTCAATTTTTTAATTTACGTAATAATTTAAAATTTAAGAAAAAATAATATCTCGTTACCAACGACTTAGCCGTAGGTAATAAGAAACCTTACATACGGCTTAAGCCATCGATAATGTAGAAACGTTACCTATAGCTTAAGCCGTCGGTTCTACAAGGCTGTCAGTAATGGTTTCTGATGAGTTACTTACCTATGGTTGCAAAGCCTTTGGTTGGCCATCATTAATTGTGTGTTACCGGCAGATTTTGAAGGTTTCAAACGTCTTTTGACTATCAATGATAGTCATTTTTCTTGTAGTGCCAAACCCATCTGGGCCAGGAACACCGCTACCATTCATGTCAAACACAGTATCTCTAGCTTTTTCGTGCTTGTTTGGGTAGTGGCTGTAACTCCGTTTCAGCCACCGAAACCTAGTTAGGAAATTTTGTTTCACTATTCTTGCGTTTGTTTACGAAACTCCGTTGGAAATAATTGATTCCTGGTGGGTCAAAACTGAGTTTTGTGGAAGAAAAAATTTCTAACTTTTCCGTTGAAAATAATTGATTCTGGATATAGGATCCACAAAATTCTACATATTTACACCTCAAAAATGATTTTTTATTATCCAAACAAAATCAATTTTTCTAAACTGACTTTTAAAATATCATTCCCAAACATAAATCAATTTTTTCAAACTCCATTTTTTAAAATCAATTCTTCCAAAATCAATTCTATCAAAATCTAAACCAAACGGACCCTTCAACACTAGGCAAGAAGGTCAACATAAAATTATCCTCAATAGAAACTGATGGAGAAATAGTTCTAGAGATCAAATCATTAGCAGAAATAGCATAGTAGGAATTTTCAAAAACGCACTGGTTTTTGAAATAATCAATAACATGCTCTTCAATATATATTTGTATCCAAAATAACATCTTTCTAAGAATGGACACATGCCTGGTAGATAGTCAAGGTGATTGAACGAACATTTTTTATATGGCTAGTTTGATCATTATAATTAAGTTCTACAACTATACAAAACTGAAAAAGAACGTATTTTACTCATCCTTATCACTGGGCTAAGATAGAAAAACTTTTATAGAATGATGTAAAGTGAAAATGCTAGAATAAACACGAAAAAAGGTAATTCAATCCCTCATTTATTTTCAGAAATTCAATTATTATTACATAATGAACAGGTCTTTCTACAACATTGATCGATGAGGGTTATAACATCGGAAGAGCTACAAAGCTTTAGGTCTTTGTAGTTCCTGTGTAGTTATCATAGCAACATATAATATCATACTTGCAGCATGGTGCAGGTGCATATGTTGTTCCTATCAAAGTCATGACCATGATAAAAACAAGCAGTAGCACCTTCAACATCTTCAAAGAGATCTTCATTGAAACTTTGCTTCGTTTACAAAGTACAATCAACAAAATTGACTTTTGATGGTATGTTAAAGAGATCAACACATATTAGGCAAGTGAAAGATCCAAAAAACACGAGCAATAATGGACAAATACAATGAATTAATTGATAATTTGACTAACAAATTTCAAAATAATATTTTTTTAATCATTTATGATATATTATTATTTTAAGTTTTGCCAATAAAGTTGAATTGAAGACCAGCTGCTACTGTCTTTAAATGTATGAAGTTGTTTTGTTTTTTTTTCGACGCATTAAATGTATAGAGAGTTAATGATACTTATTGATTATTATTTTTAATTGGAGTCAATTCATTAGATTGATGTGGTCAAAACGATAAAATAAATAAAAATTATTATTAAAGGTTGAGATTTGATAGAATAGAAATTCAATTTGAATAGAATGTTTATCTGCATCTGAGAATTATTATTTGAAATATATTTTACTATCTTAAATTATTAACAACACATTTTTTAAAAACACGAAAATTTTAATAGTTTAATTTTCATACATTGTTAGTGTAAAAGATTTTTACACTGACAATCAATAATATTTTAAAAAATTACCATTATTATTATTTCTCTATTTTAATTATTAAAATAAAAGCACACATATCAAATATTAGTGAATATCAGTGTAAATTTTTTTTACTCAATGATGTCTGTGTAAAACTTATTACATTGATAATGCATACTATTTTAATCCCAGTTTTAATATGGAAAAATATAGGCTAAATTATACTTTGGGTCCTTATCATTATTTTTAAGTTTCAATTAATTTGGTCCTTCTTTTATTTTTTGTTCCTTTTTGGTCCCTTATCTTTATTTTAGCTTTTAATATGGTCCTTTCCATTTAAAATGTGGTACAAATTAAAGAGGAACCAATTGATATAAATTTTGTAAAATAAGGGACCACTTTGGAGAAAAAAATAAAAGAGGGACCATTTTGGAACCAAAAAAAGTACCACATTGGTTTAACTTTTGCAAAATGAAGGACCATTTCGCAACAAAAAATAAAAGAGAGGCGACATTGATAAAACTTTGAAAAATAAGAGACCATTTTGGAACAACAAATAAAAGAGGGACCAAATTAAAACCTAAAATAAAGATAAGGAACAAAAAATATAACATAATTTTTAAACAAAATTTAAATGCAAAGGCATCACTGTGGTATCTGACATCCCAACTATGGCTATGTTTGGTAAAACTAGCGGATAACGGATAACGGATAAGCTAGCTGATAAAGGATAGCGGATTAGCTAGCAGATTAGATTTGAAGTGTTTGATGTAACACCCCGAGTTTTTTGTTTTCTAATATCAGAAATAAATATAAATAAACGTTTATATTTTTATCTGAAACTTAGAAAATGATTTTGGGAAAACCAAAGTCATATTCGTATTATACTTATTTTTATAAGTATACGGTGAGATTTTTGGTTGAAAATTCAGACGGAATCCGGTCTGCGTTTTTGCTAACAATAAGATTTTACTGATCGGAAAACCTAATTTTGACCCGAGAACGAAATGAATAGATTTTATATCTCATTTCCAACGATATAGGTTATTTTTAAATTTTTCAAAATAAATAGGTTAATATACTTGATTCGGGAGTAAAACCTTAAATCGAGTAATCGATGGAGTCGAGAACGGACGTGCAGAGACAAAACCCAACATCGAGTGCTGACACATCTTGCCACCTAGGGTGGTGAGTCATATGGGTGAGTCACCAAGGTCATGATTACATTTAAACAAAAATCTAGATATTTCTTCAAATTAGTGTAAAGACCATTTCGCCCCTTGGACTATTTTACCCTTGTACTTTCATTGAAATGACAAGTTTGAAATAACCAAAGTGAACACAAGAAGGGGGGGTTGAATTGTGTTTACCAACTTTTTCGGGTTACTTAAAAAGATTTTCGCAGGCACAGCAAGAAGGTTTGATTAAGAGAGGATTAGACGAGTGAAACGTCTAATATTAAAACAGAATAGCACGTACAAATCAAGAAGGTTAAAAAGAGTTTGATAACCACAGTATTAACTCCCCAAGTTAAAGAGCTAAGACTGAAACAATACTCAAACAAGTTAAAAGATAAGGGAGAAGAAATATCACTCAAGAGATTTATACTGGTTCACCCCAAAATCCACAGGGCTACGTCCAGTTTCTTGGCAGCACCAAGTTTCCACTATAACTGAGTAAATTACAGTACAAGTATTCTTTGCACACCTAGCCTCTTCAGGCTCAACACTCAAACAAGTATTCTTTTCTCACCTAGCCTCTTCAGGCTCAAAAACAGTAAGAGATAGAAGGTTTGTATAGTTAATACAACTTGCAAGTCTTTCAGATCACACTCAGAGAGTGGAATAAATATGAAGTATGAAAGACTGCGAATTTATATCTAATGATTGAGTATGTATTCAATGAAGGAATGAAGAAGTTAATGAAGAGAGTAAATGCTTCTGTGCAGAGTTCTTTTGATATTCAACTTCTTTTATTCTTTGTCCTTTGAGCTATTGTCCAGAGGTCTTCGAGGTCCATAAGGATGGCCTATAATTTTGAATATGGTGACTTGGACTTGATTTCTGACATACTGACTTGGTGTCAGTAATGAGAATTTTTAGACGGGTGAAAGTCATCCAAAAACTTAGACGGGTGAAAGCTTGTTCAGAAACTTAGACGGGTGAAAGTCATCCAAAAACTTAGACGGGTGAAAGCTTGATCCAAAAGTTAGACGGGTGGTCAGCTGAGCCAAACTTAGACGCATGCTTCTTGCCACGTCATCAACTGAGCTTAGTTTTTCTTGAGCGTTGACTTTCTTTGACTCATTTTTTAGACGAGTGAAACTTAGACGAGTCACTGCTGAGCTTCTACTAAAAAGTAGACGGGTGAAATTTAGACGAGTGACTTCAAGTCTATTTTCCTGCGCACTTATCAAATATATCAGTAATTTCATTTGGTTCAATATTACCATACTTGAACTATTTGGAATCATCAAAACATAGAGGATTTACACTTTGAATGTGTTTTAGACTTATAAGGTCTCAACATTCTCCCCCTTTTTGATGATGACAAATATCTTTTCTGATTTTATTGAACATAAAAAAGAAACAGAAGAAATTTCGAAACAGATATAAATGATCATAGTATGTTAGGCTCCCCCTTAGTTTATGCACTAAGTAAGGACAAATATGAGGTCATCATGATATTTAGAAAGAATAACATACAATAAGAAATATAAAATCATGAAAGCTTAATTATATTTCCTCCCCCTTTTGGCATCAATCAAACAGAAAAAAAAATAAACAGAGAAGATAAATTGCCAAAAGAAAAGCTCATTGCATTTAATCAAAGTCATGAAAGATTACAAGTGATAGACATCACTGATTTAGTACATTGCATGACTAAAAAAAAAAAAAATTTCTAAGCACTAAGAGCTAGGGCCTCCTTGGCTTTTGAAGAAAGCTTCCATCATCTGCTGCATTGCTTGCTGCTGAGCCAACATCTGAGCTTGAAATGCAGTCTGTTGAGCAATTGCTTCATCCTGTCTTTGAATGACAGTCTGCAAACTTGCAGCCATTTCATCCAGTCTCTGATGTGCAGCAGGATCAAATGCAACAACTGGAGCAGAAGAATCTGTAGTGGCCAGAGAAGTTCCAGAAGCTGATGGACAAGGAGGAGGGGTAGGAGGTAACTCTTCAACAACAATATCATCCTCAGGGTGAGGATCTAGAAATACATTTGTTGACAGAGTGGTTTCAAAATCATTATTAGGGTGGAGTTCCCTTAGAAAGGCATGAATTCTGTCATGATGTAGAGGGGAATTTGTGATAGAAAGAAGGAACTCATAAGATCTCCTAATGAGATTTATGTGAGTAAAGGGAGCATTTTCAGGAAAGTTTATGACAGAGAAAGGGAATACCATGAAGAAGGGAGGGATAAAGTAAATAGAGGGTGAGACGGGGTAGAGGGCATAGGCTTGGCTACCTCTAATTGGAATGTCTGCCTTCTCTTCTTCTGTCAACCCAGAACTGCAGCCACCCTTAGAGAACATCTTCTCTTTGAATTTCAGCTTCTGATCAGTTCTCTGGATAAGGGAAAACTTCTGCTCTACTGCCAGGGATATTGTCTTCTGCTTCCCTTTCAACACCATTGAGTCAGGCATCACTTTTATGGCAGTGGAGGGCTTCATGAAGATGTGAGGATTAAATAGCCATTTCCCTATTGGCTTCTGCAACCTTTCCAGCCTCACAACCTGCCTTTCAGCTTCCAGAGAAGCAATCATGTCCAGAGTCTTGCCATCAAGGTAAGAGGGACAGAGATCATCTGTTACAGAGAAGGGTGTGGTTCTGGAGGATGAGTTGTAGGGTGGTAAAGTGGCTAAGGGGAGAGGGTTGTGTCTGGTTTCAGAGGATAAGTCTGGAAAGACTATTCTCAGAGGCACTTGGCATTGGTTTGAGATATGGTCAGGAATTGGTGATTGTGGTGAGGGTGGTGAAATAGGGTTGTCAAATACTCAAAGTCATTGATATCCTCAGTTTGAGGAATATCAGAATGGTGAGATATTTGTGGTGAGGGTGGAGCAGGTGAGTGAGTATCAGACATGTGAGGTTCTGATGTGGTAGGGTTAGGTTCAGGTGAGTGTTGGTTAGGTGATGTATGTGGTGGAGTTTGGATTTGTGGTGAAGTATGTGGAGTGGGAATTCTTGGTGATAGAGGTGGTGTTGGAATTTTTGGTGATGGAGGTGGTGTAGGTGATCTGTGTGGTGGTGTAGGCATTCTTTGAGGTGAAGGTTGTGGAGTTGGAACTGTGGTGATAGAAGGTGATGTTTCTTGAGGTGGAGGGGTTGAATCCTTCTGAGGTGAGGGTGATGGTGATGGAGATGAAGAGGGAGGCAAGACAAGTTTCCTCTTTGTAACAGTTGTCCTCTTCTTCTTAGGGATCACAGTCTCTTCTGATTGAGACTCTCCCTCAGTTTGTACTGTCCTCTTTCTCTTGAATACCTTGGTGATCTTAGGTACAGAGGCAGTAGCTTCCTCAGCAGCAGCAGCAGGTTCAACAACCTGAGTAGACTCTTCTGTCCCAACAGTTTCAGCAGTGGTTTTTGTAATCTTCCTCTTCTTCCTCTGAAGCTGATCAGTAATTTCTTCAGCTGGTTCCTCAACCACTTCAGATTTAACACCAGGAATGGAAACAGTTGCTTCCATCTGAGCAGAGGCTTCAGCATTGCCATCCAGAGTAGGATTCAGGTTCATTTTCATTAGGGCCAGGGTTTTTGTGGTAATCTCAGTACAGAGATCAGCAGAAACAGCCCTTCTTAAGTCCAACTTACAGGCCCTGAAGATCCTAGTCATAACCATTCCAAAGGGATAATCTTTATCTTTTCCCTTTACAGCTTTCTCCATATGAATAAAGATTAGATCAGTTATGTCTATCTTTATTCTTTGGATAAGATGGAATAGGGCAAACTTTTCCAATAAATTGACATGGTTTCTAGACCCAGTCCTAGGCATTACACAGTTTATAAGCAAAACATGTAAAAACCTTGCCTTGGGGGTCAGATACTTGGAGTCCATGTTGCCAGGGTTTGCAGTCCCATAGAGTACCAAATTTACATTGGCTTCCCCTTGATCCTTCATCCAGTCTTTGTAGTGCCCAGCTCCTTCCCTAGGGCATCTCGTTACTTCAGCGAGTAACTCGTGAGTGATGAAGATATGATCCTCACCAACATCCCCAGAAATCATGTGGGTGGTGGAGTCCTTGGTGATCTTTGCTGTAGTCCAGAAATCCCTAACAAGAGCAGGGAAGACAAGTTCTTGCAGTTGAAAGAAAGGTAACCATCCAGCATGGTTAAGTTCAGGGAGTACGTCTAAACCTTTGGTTCTGAGTTCATCAAAGTTTGGAACTCTTCTAGGGAGCACCTTCTTCAGCTCAGTAACAGATACCTTAGTCTTCTCAGATAGAGTCTCAAGGAGGCTTTTGGGTGCCATTGATTTGAGAGAAGAGATTAGGGTTTGACAGAGAAGATTTCGTGAAGGTGAAGACGAAGAGAGCTTAGAGAGAGAGTTTGTAAGCAAGAAACTTTTTGAGTGGGTAGTTTTTGAAAAGACACGGGTTTATGCTAAAAACGTTTGAGTGCTTTTTGCATTGGGAAAGAGGAAAGAGAGTGTTGCCATAAATGACAGATAATCACATTCAAATAAAATAAAATATTTTAGAAAAGGAGGGAAAAATGCAATGTACGTGTGTCTCAGTCAGAATTTAGCACTGAGTGCTTTTAGCCACGTCATTAGACGCTTGGCTAAATTAGACGAGTCAAGTAATCATAGAAAATATAGACAAGTAATTTTTCTGACAACACAGCAAAACATTTAATCAGGTACATTATGCATGTTAAGATTTCTTCTTATAAAAACAAATCTGTCTTCACTTAAGGGTTTGGTAAAAATGTCTGCCCACTGATAATCAGTGTTTACAAACTTAATTTCAAAAACACCTTTTTGAACATAGTCTCTAATGAAATGATGCTTTATTTCTATATGCTTTGCTCTAGAATGCTGTATTGGATTTTTAGACAGATTAATGGCACTAGTATTATCACACCAAACAGGTATATTATGCTCAAACATTGAATAATCTTCAAGTTGATATTTTACCCAGAGTAGTTGTGAACAACAACCAGCTGCAGATATATATTCAGCTTCTGCAGTTGATAGAGCAATGGTGCTTTGCCTTTTGCTTGACCAAGAGATTATATTTGTTCCAATGAAGTGACATCCTCCACTGGTGCTTTTCCTATCAATTCTGTCTCCAGCAAAATCAGCATCACAAAATCCAGCTAACCTGAAATCTTCAGATTTCTTATATAATAGACCAAGGTTAGTGGTTCCAATTAAATATCTGAAAATTCTTTTGACAGCCTTATAATGAGATTCCTTAGGGTCAGATTGAAATCTAGCACAGAGACAGACACTGAATTGAATATCAGGTCTGCTAGCAGTTAAATATAGCAGAGAACCAATCATACCTCGGTAGACAGTTTGATCTACCTTTTTACCTTCCTCATCCTTGTTTAGAACAACGGTTGGATGCATAGGAGTACTCATAGGCTTTGAATTTTCCATTTTGTACTTTTTCAGAAGCTCCTTGGTGTACTTCTGTTGATGGATATAGATTCCATCATTTGACTGTTTTATTTGAAGACCAAGGAAGAACTTCAACTCTCCCATCATGCTCATTTCAAATTCATTCTGCATCAACTCAGAGAACTCTTTACAGAGCTTTTCATTAGTAGCACCAAATATAATATCATCAACATAGATCTGTACTACTATAAAGTCTTTTCTTGAACATTTCTTCAAAAGTGTAGTGTCTACTTTTCCTCTAATGAAGTTATTTTCCATTAGATATGTGCTTAATCTATCATACCAAGCTCTAGGAGCTTGTTTGAGTCCATATAGAGCTTTCTGAAGCTTATAGACATGGTGAGGATTTTCAGAGTCCTCAAAACCTGGAGGTTGCTTGACATAAACTTCCTCCTCAATTATTCCATTTAGAAAAGCACTTTTAACATCCATTTGATAAAGAGTTATATCATGTTGTGCAGCATATGACATGAGAATCCTAATTGCTTCTAGTCTAGCTACAGGAGCAAAAGTTTCAGTGAAATCAATACCTTCCTGTTGATTGTAACCTTGGGCAACTAGTCTTGCCTTGTTTCTTACCACTTTTCCATCTTCATCTAGTTTGTTTCTAAACACCCATCTGGTTCCAATAATGGTTTTCTCTTTGGGTTTAGAAACTAGTGACCAGACATCATTCCTTTTGAACTGATTTAGCTCTTCTTGCATGGCTAGAATCCAGCTTTCATCTTGCAGAGCTTCTTCAATCCTTTTAGGTTCCAAATCTGATATGAAGGCCATGTTGTTGTTTTCATTGAAGGCAGATCTGGTTCTAACTCCTTGAGATGGACTTCCAATGATGAGATCTTCTGGATGATAGGTCTTGAATTTCCAATCTTTCTTTAGAGTCTGAGTTTCAGACTTATCAGCATCAGTCTGTATTTCAGATACGTCTACTTTTGACTTGTCTAAAGATTCTTCTACTGTAGGATTGAGTTCAATACCTGCAACATCATCTTCTAGATCTGATAGTTCCCTATCAGTCTTCAAACCATCATTAAACTTTACATGAATTGATTCTTCTACAACAGAAGTTCTAGAATTGAAAATTCTAAAAGCTTTAGACATTTCAGAATAACCAATAAATATTCCTTTATCTACTTTAGAATCAAATTTACCAAGATGATCTTTTGTGTTGAGAATATAACATTCACAACCAAATGCATGAAAATATGATATGTTGGGTTTTCTGTCTTTCCACAATTCATAAGGAGTCTTATTTAGAATAGGCCTGATCAGTATTCTGTTTTGTACATAACAAGCAGTGTTAATGGCTTCTGCCCAGAAGTACTTAGGAAGATTATTTTCATTTAGCATTGTTCTTCCCATCTCTTGAAGAGATCTGTTCTTTCTCTCAACTACTCCATTTTGTTGTGGAGTTCTAGGTGCAGAGAAATTGTGAGAAATACCATTTTCCTCACAGAACAGTTTGAACTGCTCATTTTCAAATTCTCCTCCATGATCACTTCTAATAGCAGAGATACAGAAACCTTGCTCATTTTGTACTCTTTTACTGAATACTGAAAATGCCTTATAAGATTCATCCTTGTGGGTTAAGAAGAGTACCCATGTAAATCTAGAATAGTCATCAACTATGACAAAACCATATTTCTTTCCACCTAGGCTAGCTACACTAACTGGTCCAAACAGATCCATGTGTAACAGTTGCAAAGGTCTAGAGGATGTGACTTCTTTCTTAGATTTGAAACTTGATTTTACTTGTTTACCTCTCTGACATGCATCACACAAAATATCTTTCTTAAAAGAAATATCAGGCAATCCTCTCACAAGGTTATGCTTTTTCAATTTTGAAATTTGTTTCATACTAACATGTCCTAATTTCTTATGCCACAGCCATTTTTCATCCTCTTTAGACATAAAGCATGTTACACTTTGATCTGAAAGTTCAGTCATGTCAATCTTATACAGATTGTTTTGCCTTTTAGCAGAAAAGAGGGTTTTTCCATTACAGTCATTGACCATGCATGCATCCTTAGAAAAAGATACAGAGAGTCCACTGTCACATAATTGACTTATGCTAAGCAGATTATGTTTTAATCCTTTCACAAATAACACATCATTAATAACAGGTAAGGGAGGTTTACCACCAATTTTACCTAAACCAACAACTTTTCCTTTCTGGTTGCCACCAAAAGTTACATGTCCACCTTTCTTAGGTTGGAGGTCTAGGAACATAGACCTTTCGCCTGTCATGTGTCGCGAGCATCCACTGTCCAGATACCATGACAGGTGTTTGCTTTGTTCTGTTGAGAATGTCTGCAACAGGAATGATCATGACCTTAGGTACCCATATTTTCTTGGGTCCTTTTTTGTTAGTGTGAGGAGTCTGTAAAGACTTCCTTCTCTTTTTGTGAATACACTTAGACATGATATGTCCAGCTTTTCCACAGTAGGAACATATAGATTTAACAGCTACATTTGAAAACTTTGTTGATCCTTTATGATGTTCTTGATTGGAATATCCAATACCTTCTTTGTTAAGGGAGTGCCTCTGACTTCCTAAGAGTTTAGTCAGATTATCTCTACCATTAACAAACTTGGCAAGATCTAAGGTGAGCTCTTCTACTTTCTGTTGAAGTTTAGTTACTTCTTCAGATGGTAGAGTTTCAGCTAAGATCTCAACTTCAGACTTTTCAGTCTTAAGTTTACTATTTTCTTCAGCTAACTTTTCACACTCTAGAGATTTCTGTGTGTACTCATTAGAGAGTTTAGCATACTGTCTCTTGAGGGATCTAAAAGCTTTAGATATATAGTTGGATTCTTCCAAAAGTTCATCATAGGCATCATTCAATTTTTCAAGTTCAGAATGTACCTCAGTTTCTGATTCTGAATCTGTATCAGCCATAAGACAGAGGTTTGCTTCAAGCTCCTCTCCTTCACTTTCAGTGGAGCTTTCATCAAGATCTTCCCAAGTAGCCATCATTCCTTTCTTTTTCTTGTTGAAGAATTTCTTGGAAGATTGCTTTTTGATTTGAGGGCATTCTGCCTTGATGTGACCAGGCTTTTTACATTCATAGCATACAATGACATTTCTGTCATTAGATCCACCATCCTTGTTATGCTTGTCTTTGTTGAAGCGCCTGAAGGGTTTGTCTTTTCTGAAGTTTCTTTTCTTCCACAGCTTCTTCATTTTTCTGGTGAAGAGAGACAGTTCATCATCTTCATCATCTGAGTCATCCTCATTTGATTCTCCAGATTCTTCTGAAGATTCATCTGCTTTGAGAGCTTTTGAACTTGCTCCCTTAGATGACTTCTTGTCAGCTTTGAGTGCAATGGACTTGTTTTTCTTTCCATTGTTCTCTTCAATCAATTCTTGTTCATGAATCTGAAGGGTCCCAAGAAGCTCATCAAGCTTCATTGTTGTTAAATCCTTGGCCTGAGACACAGCAGTTACAAGTGGTCTCCATTGTTTTGGAAGACTTCTGAGAATCTTTTGAATGTGTTCCTCAGTCTTGTAAATTTTTCCCAGAGATTTCAATCCATTGGTTATGGTTTGAAATCTTCCATACATTTGGCCAATAGTTTCACCTTCCTCCATTTTGAACAGCTCATACTTTCTGACAAGCATGCTGACTTTTGTTTCTTTGACTTTGCTAGTTCCTTCATGAGCAATAGCTAGTGAGTCCCACATTTCTTTTGCAGACTCACAAGCACAGACTTTTTCAAATTCTTCTCTACTCAGAGCACACATGATTGCATATCTAGCTTTGGCATTAAGCTGCCACTTTGTTCTTTGATCAGTGGTCATGTTTGCTTTAGGAACTTCCTCTCCTTTGTCATCTTTAGGGACAAAAGGACCTTCATCAATAATATCCCAAAGATCAAAGTTGGTGGATTGTAAAAACCACTTCATCTTTTCTTTCCAGTAGATGTAGTCCTCTCCATTGAAGAAAGGAGGTCTCGACATTGAGGATCCTTCTCCAGCATGGTTCTTGCTTCCACTGGTTTCTCCTGCCATCTCCAAGATCTTTTCCTCTACACTGTTAAGTGCTCAACCCAGAGGCTGAGCTCTGATACCAACTGAAATAACCAAAGTGAACACAAGAAGGGGGGTTGAATTGTGTTTACCAACTTTTTCGGGTTACTTAAAAAGATTTTCGCAGGCACAGCAAGAAGGTTTGATTAAGAGAGGATTAGACGAGTGAAACGTCTAATATTAAAACAGAATAGCACGCACAAATCAAGAAGGTTAAAAAGAGTTTGATAACCACAGTATTAACTCCCCAAGTTAAAGAGCTAAGACTGAAACAATACTCAAACAAGTTAAAAGATAAGGGAGAAGAAATATCACTCAAGAGATTTATACTGGTTCACCCCAAAATCCACAGGGCTACGTCCAGTTTCTTGGCAGCACCAAGTTTCCACTATAACTGAGTAAATTACAGTACAAGTATTCTTTGCACACCTAGCCTCTTCAGGCTCAACACTCAAACAAGTATTCTTTTCTCACCTAGCCTCTTCAGGCTCAAAAACAGTAAGAGATAGAAGGTTTGTATAGTTAATACAACTTGCAAGTCTTTCAGATCACACTCAGAGAGTGGAATAAATATGAAGTATGAAAGACTGCGAATTTATATCTAATGATTGAGTATGTATTCAACGAAGGAATGAAGAAGTTAATGAAGAGAGTAAATGCTTCTGTGCAGAGTTCTTTTGATATTCAACTTCTTTTATTCTTTGTCCTTTGAGCTATTGTCCAGAGGTCTTCGAGGTCCATAAGGATGGCCTATAATTTTGAATATGGTGACTTGGACTTGATTTCTGACATACTGACTTGGTGTCAGTAATGAGAATTTTTAGACGGGTGAAAGTCATCCAAAAACTTAGACGGGTGAAAGCTTGTTCAGAAACTTAGACGGGTGAAAGTCATCCAAAAACTTAGACGGGTGAAAGCTTGATCCAAAAGTTAGACGGGTGGTCAGCTGAGCCAAACTTAGACGCATGCTTCTTGCCACGTCATCAACTGAGCTTAGTCTTTCTTGAGCGTTGACTTTCTTTGACTCATTTTTTAGACGAGTGAAACTTAGACGAGTCACTGCTGAGCTTCTACTAAAAAGTAGACGGGTGAAATTTAGACGAGTGACTTCAAGTCTATTTTCCTGCACACTTATCAAATATATCAGTAATTTCATTTGGTTCAATATTACCATACTTGAACTATTTGGAATCATCAAAACATAGAGGATTTACACTTTGAATGTGTTTTAGACTTATAAGGTCTCAACAAAGTTTGCCCCACAATTTGTGGACACAAATCAACCACCTCTCCTTCAACCTCAACCACATAATTTTCATGATTACTTTAGGCAGAATTACCATTTTGTCCTTAAGTCATCTTTATATCACAAAAATGCCATTTTGTAAGATTACTCTTTTGTCCTTAAATTTTCATGATTTGGACCCAAATACCCCCCAATTCCCACTGCCCAAACACCCTTGGAGAGCCCATCTTCTTGCTATAAAAGCCTTGCTTCATCATCTTTATCAACTTTCTCCATTTTTTTCCATTGAAAAGCTTAAGTTACATAACCTTGTTTTGTGAAGAATGTGTGTGATTCCTTGCCCATTTCTCATTTCCAAGAGGTATATCATACTTCTCTCACTCAATCATCATCATGTTCTTCATTTAGTTTTATGTTTTAAAGCCGTGATCATCTTTTTCAGTTCCTAGATTTAGAAAGTTTGAAATTCTCTAGAAAATCATAGAAAAATCCTAAAAATATGAAACTAATTTCTATTAGTTAGTTATCATCTCTATTACCATAATCCAACAGTATGACTTAAACCAAAATTTCCTCCCTATTTAACCCTCCAAGGCCGAACCCTACTTGTGTGGGTGTAGGAGGTTTTGTTTATTTCTCTTAGAAAGTGAACTTGTATATCATCTTTCTAGTATGTAAGTATGTTGAATCCAAGTTGTTGTGTTCAAATAAAATCCCTAGCTCATGTTTCTATTAAAGGCCAAAATTGAGTTTTTGAGGAATTGGAGTATTTGATTTCAATTCTTTGTGTTAAACCATTAATCATATATCTTAAGTATTAAGGATCATTAATCCAAAGACTTAAGCAATTTAGAAATTTTTAGTCACTAAACCCTAACATGGCCGTGACTTACATATAGGGAATAGGTGATTTTATTTGCTTGTTTTTGATTGGTTGATTGTGGTTTGTTGAAAGATAAAAAGTGTTGTGTTGGGTATGTGCGTTGACGACTTCCGGATTCGCGATAAAGTTTAAAATTGGAAGCTAAATTCTTCAAGAGGTAAGAGGGGATTGCCTGAGGGATTTTTCCGATTGCTACGTGCTATCAAGTTGTGGGTCTGTATTATTTATTTGTGGTTGTGGTGTTTGTTTAATTTATTTTATGTCGTGCTATTTTATGTCATACTATTTTATCTGTGTTTATTTATTTGCAGCTATGTATTACAGTGCTTTGATGCATGATCTGCCTGGGTTAATTGCTATAATGTTGTTGATGATTGGTGATGTTGTTTGTGGATTGAAAAGCCTGACAGTGGTCAGTGCTTAGTTAGTAATGAGGTTCAAAAGGGTTAAAAAGTTTTTACGGGATAATGCGTTTTAAGTGATGAGAAATAGTAATATAATATTACTTAGGTTTATTGGTTTGTTGAAAATGAGAAAAAGTTGAAAATATTACTATTTTAATGATTTATCGGTGTAGAAGTGTTTTATGAGTTATAGTGAGGACGTAACCGTGAAATTATTTTTGTACTGCTAATTTTTAGGTGAATAAATTCAAAGTATTGTAAAAAGTTATTTTATGAAATTAATCTTCGAAAAATAACTTAATTATGATTTTAGAAAATTATTTAAGTGGAAAAGATCGAGTTTTGACTTAAAGGACTTTAAAATGCTGGATGACGGAAAAGTATTTACGGTAGGTAATTTTAAAGTGGCAGACTTTATTTTAAACCAAGATTTAGTCTATGTGACTTTCTTCTTGAAAAGTAAAGTTTTCAGAAAAAGATTTATTAGAAATTTAATGATTTTATAAAGAGATTTTCAATTAGGTTTGAATGGTTTTCTGTAAACGAGTTTTACTCAATGACTTGGAAAAGTTCTGCAGTTTTTGTTTTAAACGAAAAATGGTGTACTACTATTCTTAAGGCTTTATGGACATAGTGTCCTCTGGATTTGGTATCCTAATTAAGGTGTTAGGGACAAAAGGTTTTACATGTATTTACTTGGCAGATATGCCTATGGCACTAATCTGGATATCTTGGTGGACAAGATGTTCAAGATGGCGCAAGTTTTATTATGGATATCTTAGTAGAGAAGATATTCAAGAAGGCGAATCTGAATAGCTTAAAGGGTAAAGTATTCAAGAAGGCGAAGGCGAACCTGGGTATCTTAGTAGAGAAGATATTCAAGAAGGCGAATCTGAATAGCTTAAATGGAAAAGTATTCAAGAAGGCGAAGGCGAATCTGGATATCTTAATGGAAATGTATTCAAGAAGGCGTTCCTTATTTAGCAATCGAGCCTGATCAGCTCATTTATTTGGTGTTTGAAGCTCCAGAGATTAAGTATGAATCTAGATGAGGTATATGAAGTGTTCATGCATAGTTTTCAAACGATGACTTTTGGGGTGTGAAACCCATTGATAAACTATTTGCTTTGATATGAATGTTTATGTTGTTATGACCATGTATATGTTTATCTGTTTTCTTTTGTGTTGGGCATGTAGTTGTCGTGTTAAATCCATATATTGGTTTCTCACTCTTGCATATTTTCTGGTTGTTTTCTCTACTTGTGCATATATTTATATCTGAGACTAGATGGACCCGGATCTGCCTTTGGCTCATTCGAGGCTACGTTCGATAACGTTTGATCACGCACATCACGGTGGTGCTTGGGAGATTAACCCAGGGGCACTCAGCGGCACCTATTTTGGCCCTAGTCGAGAAGTCACCGGTACAATAGCTGTGGGACCGCAGCAGAGGACGCGTGTCGTGGAGACTGTTGAGGTACCTCTACCTCCAGTTTGGCTATATCTACAGTACTTGGCTGAGCATGGGTTGCGTCATATTCCACCTCAGCCGATTCAGTCTCTTCAGGTAGCAAAACCAGCAGCACCTCCTGCCGAGGTGATTTTGGATGAGGTCGAGGAAGATCCAGATGAGTACGTGGAGGATGATCCTGAGTTACACCCTCCTGCTGTAGGTGAGGGTGATCACCATGATCTCCCTAACGGTTTTCATTAGCTTGACCAGCTATAGGTATAGTTCTTTTGGGGTAGTGAGTTATGTTAATTTTTGGATCTGGCTACTGAGAGCCATGAGTTTTTGTATGGTTCTAGACCATTCGCTACTATATATGCATATGTTTTTATTTTTCCTTACTTAAGTTTGTGGAGAATGGCCTAACCTGATGAGGGTTCTTTTGTGATCTCCTAGTAGTGATACAGCGTGTATTAACTGATGATGCATATATGTATACCTATACGTTTGTGTATGTTCATGATGGTTTTTTTAAAATAAAAAATATATTTATCACTATTTCCGCGATAAGATTTTTAATTAAAAGTTTATTTTCCGAAAGTAACCAGCATAACTAAAGTTTTGTTTTTCCGCAATGTGTTACTATGTGATGACCTAAGAAGGGGTGTCGCATTTGATAAAATTAGCGGTTGGACTAGCTGATAAATGTATAATGACATAAAACGATATATTTGCTTTTTTTTTTTATATATATATAAATTATATATATATTATTTATTTTAAAATAACTATCACTTTTAACAACTTAATTTATTTTAATTTATTTATTATTTAAAAATTAATTTTTTATTTTTATATTAATTTAGTTTTAACAATTTTTAATATATAAAATTGAATAATACAAATAAATTTATATACTGATATGATTTTTATTTTTTATAGATAAAAATAAATTTTCTATTTGTTATCTTAAATATAAATCTAAATAGTGAAATTAATTCTTATTTATATATTATGTTAAATGATTAAATTTTTTTATTTTTTATTTTTTTTTCAAAAAAAAAATGATTAGTGTTTTATTTTATTAGTTAAGGATAAGTGATGAATTTAATTAAAATAGTAGGGATAAAAATGAAAGAAAAAATGATAAGCTATACGCTATAAGCTCAAACACTACTTCAAGTAGCATTTGGAAAAAATGTTATACGCTAGTGAAAAAATGATATATGATAACTTTAAAAATGATTTCCAAACTGAGCTACTTTTCTATCCGCTATAAGCTATCCGCTAGTAGATTTGGTAAACCAAACAGACTCTATGCTGGCACCTTAGCTATCACCAATCATTTTGCAACACACCCATAAAATTAATAATAACATGAGAAAGAATACAACAAGAGGGACAAGGAAGGACATAAACCAAAACCTTGCAAAAATATTATTTAAACCTAGAATTAGGTAAACCTACTCTAATCCTAAAGAAATCACTGCTAATGAAATTAGGAATTGTTTTGCACCATTGAAAACACTGTATGACGATCTCATGTGAGGCAAGTTTATTTGCACAATTTTTGGCTAAACGGTAAAACATAAAATTTGATAATACATCATAAAATGTAATTTTTTTTTTTTTACGTTCGTTTATATATATTTCAGATACAATAATTCATATTTCATATAAAAATCTAAGTTTTCGGCGGACTAATAATACATAAATTGTTTTACAATAAAGTTATATATATATATATATATATATATATATATATATATATATATATATATCCTTTCCTCCAATGGTTTGAAGAGAAATGTTTTCCAAATTTAGAATTGAAAACATTAAACTCTGCAAAGAAAATCTGGAAAACAGCTAAGGGTAAAGAAGTTATTTCAGAAATTCCTCCCTTAGAAGAAATTACCTTTCCAAATATCGACAACATTGAAATAACAGCATCTCCTTTTAAAATAATGGCAGAAGATCCAATCAAATTAAAGGTTCAAAGTCCAACCAGATATGATATAAATAATATCCATATCCAACAACAATTAAATTATACAAATCAACTTTTATATCAAGTCGCCAGTACTTCTGACGAAGCTGATGTTCCAAAAGCTGAAAAAGCATCTTCTTCACAGAAGCTTGAGAAATCATTAATAACTCCATATAAACTCTCAGATTCTGAAATAAAGGACATAAAAATAGGAAGAGAACCAACAAGTGATCTTTTAGATGAAATTAATAAAAGATTGTCTGCATTAAAAATATCTCAATCTTCAATCAATATGATAAAAGATGAAGATATTTTAGAATTGGAAAAACAATTTACTGATACACACATTGAAGCTGATACAATAAATAAAATAAAAAATACGTCAAGAGATTATCCAACCACTAGAAATTACTACCCAAAACCCACTTTACCCGACATTCAATTTGAAGAAAATTATCTTGATTTAGCATCCCAATACACTGGTGATGGAATCTGTGAATGGAATATTGATGAATTCATAGAACATCAAATAATGAGAAAATTAGAAGAAATGACCATGGCAGCAACTGCTTATAGAGCAAAACGAAATACTGCTGCAAGTACAGTCAAAATCTTAGTTCAAGGTTTCACAGGAAGCCTGAAAGGATGGTGGGATAATAATTTAAGTGAGCTCGAAAGACAACACATATTAACATGTGTTAAAACAGAAACTCAAACAAATGAAAGAGGAGAAACAAATATAATAACAATAGAACAACAAGTAGAAGCCCTAATCTTTGCAATATCACAAGCATTTATTGGTGATACCCATGTTTTTGCCGATAGGTCACTAGAAATCTTAAATAATCTTTATTGTCCAACACTTGGAGAATTTAGATGGTATAAAGATAATTTTATAACAAAGATTTATACTAGGACAGACTGCAGACACGCCTATTGGAAAGATAGGTTTATCTCAGGTCTTCCTAAAAACTTTGCTCAGAAAGTAAGAGATAATTTAAAATTAGAATATGCTGGAATACCAATGGAAGATATTTCCTATGGTAGATTAATCTCATTAATTAATAAAACAGGTTTACAATTTTGCACCGATATTAAAATGCATCGACAAGCTAAATATGAAAGTAAAACCAACAATAAAGAATTAGGGAATTTTTGTGAACAATTTGGCTATGAGAAGATAACTCCGCCTTCTAAACAAAGAAGAACAAAACAACAAAAATTTAAAAAATACAAACCTAGATATTATAAAAACAGACAAGCCGAACACCCAACTAAGTCCTACAGAAAACCATATAATAAAACATACAAAAAACCCTATACCAATTTTGATAAAAATATCGTTTGCTACAAATGTGGTCGTACTGGTCACATAGCTAAAAAATGTAGAGTCAAACAAAAAATATAAGAATTAAAAATGGACGATGAAATAAAAGAACAAATAACTAAAATTCTTTTATATGAAACCGACTCATCAGGTAACTCCTCCACGGATGAGGAGCAAGAAATAATCTATCAGAATCAAGAAACATCTTCTGATTCTAATGTTGGATGTTTAAGTTGTGGATGTTTAGGTGATAATTGTGAATGCAAGTTCACTATTAATGTTCTCACCAAAGAAGCCCGTGTGATTCTTGATTTAATTGGTAATATTGAAGATCCCCAAATAAAATTAGCCATGCTAGAAAAATATAAAGAATTAGAAAACCAAGAAATTACCACTCAAGAATTTAAAGGATATATTTACAAAATATCCTTAATCCTCAATCTTCCTTTTCTGAAGAACCAATAACGCTCTCTTCTTTATATAAAGAAGTGAAGAATTTAAAAGCTGAAGTTACTCAACTGAAACAACAATATAAAGTTTTGCATCAAACTTTTCAGCATTCCTTGAAGGAAAAAGGTAAAGCAATTGACTCTTCGTCCGTGTCTCTTTATGACACTGAGCTTGAGAACGAATTCAATAATCTCTATAACGAGCACAAAGCAACTACTAATGATTCCAATTTTCTTCTAAGGATAAAAACTATGCAACAAAAATGGCATGTTAAAGTAAATCTAAAAATTAAAAACTCCTTTCACAAACCATTTATTGCATTAATAGATTCAGGAGCTGATTTAAATTGTATTCAAGAAGGGTTAATTCCAACTCAATATTATCAAAAAACGCTTCAAAAACTATATATGGCAAACAATAAAAAATTACAAGTCCAATACAAATTAGAAAATGCAAGTATTTGTAATAATGGAATTTGTTTTAAAAACTCATTTCTATTAGTAAAAGATACATCAGAACAAATAATATTGGGTACTCCTTTTTTAACTCAACTTTATCCAGTAAATATTACTGAAACAGGAATAACAACAATAAAAGACAATCAAGAAGTTTTATTTGAATTTATAAATCCAATAAAACGAAAAGAACTAAATACTTTAACTGATCATTTAGACGAGAAGAATTTCTTATCAATAATTCAAAGGAAAGAAAGTCAAATAGGATTTTTTCAAAAAGAAATTCTTTACGCTAAAATAGAAAAACAATTACAAGATCCTTTAATAAAATAAAAAATAATCCAAGTACAAAAGGAATTCGAACAAGAAGTTTGTTCAGACGTTCCCAATGCATTTTGGGAAAGGAAAACTCATATGGTATCTCTGCCGTATGAAGAAGGATTTCATGAAAGTAAAATACCTACTAAAGCACGCCCAATTCAAATGAATAATGAAACCCTTGAATATTGCAAGAAAGAAATACAAGGATTTTTAGATAAAAAATTAATTAGGCCAAGCAAATCCCCCTGGAGTTGCACAGCCTTCTATGTCTCAAATCAATCTGAAATTGAGCGAGGAGAACCTCGCGTGGTGATCAATTACAAACCCTTAAATAAAGTGTTAAAATGGATAAGATACCCCATTCCAAATAAAAGAGATTTAATAAAGAGGCTCTATGACGGAGTCATATTTTCTAAATTTGACATGAAATCGGGATTTCATCAAATAAAGATTAAAGAAGAAGATAAATACAAAACTGCATTTACAGTACCTTTTGGTCATTACGAATGGAATGTAATGCCTATGGGTCTAAAAAATGCTCCCTCTGAATTTCAACATATAATGAATGATATTCTAAATCCATATTCAGAATTTACTATTGTTTACATTGATGATGTTCTAATTTATTCCAAATCAATAGATCAGGTCATGAAATTCATCAAGGAACAATAACTCCAATAAGCAGAAGTATCGCTTTTGCTGAAAAATTTCCAAATGAGTTAAAAGATAAAAAGCAATTACAACGCTTTTTAGGATGTTTAAATTATGTTTCTGCGTTCATTCCTAACATCAGAATTAAGTGTAAACCTCTGTATTCTAGGCTTAGAAAAACCTCAAATCCTAAGCCTTGGTCAGAAGAGTTATCCACGTTAGTCATAGAAATAAAAAAGGATGTCAAGTCTCTTCCATGTCTTGGTATCCCCCATCCAGATGCAAGTCTAATTGTTCAGACAGATGCATCAGAATTAGGGTATGGTGGTATCCTACTCCAAATCCTTCCAGAGTCAAAAGTCGAGCAAATTGTTCGTTATCATTCAGGTCTTTGGATCTCATCTCAAGAAAAATATAGTACTATTAAAAAGGAAATTTTATCTATAGTGCTATGTATCACTAAATTTCAAGATGATTTAATTAATAAAAGGTTTTTACTTCGAATTGATTGCAAAGCTGCAAAAGATGTTTTGCAAAAAGATGTTCAAAATTTGGTTTCAAAACACATTTTTTGCCAGATGGCAGAGTTTGTTAAGTTGTTTTGATTTTGATATTGAATATTTAAAAGGTGAAAATAATTTTATCCCTGATTTCTTAACCAGGGAATTTCTACAAGGAACCCCTCCAGCATGAGTGTTCGTGGTAGAGGTGGGTCCTCCTCCTCCAGAGGTGGGGCTCCTCCTACTCCCCCCAGATCCAAAGAATTAACCCCTGAAGATTTTGCTCCTTCAGCAGCCCAAATAACCAAAACTAACCTTCCCAAAAATAACCTTCCAACCACAGTGACCCAAAATAAATTTAGCCCATTAACTGAAGAAACCTTGGCCCAATTAAATACCTCAGTTGGACAGGCCACCAGAGAACCCTTACCATTCAAAGTGAAGCAAGCCTGCATTATATTCGCCCTGACCGAATTAGAATATGGTAACCTTGATATATCTCCTTGGGATATGTTGCAACAATTAATCCCAAAAGATTTTGGCTAGGTCCCAACCAGCTGTAGTAAAAAGAATTTACCCTTTTACTTGTTCATTCTTGTTGATACAAAATCAGTCAAAATTGAGCAGGAAACAAATGCAGGAGCACCAGATGTGATTGCATACTCTAAATTTAAAACTTTGAGGGTTCTGTCCCTTGCAGATTGGGGTCAAGGACCTTTGATAACAAAAAGATTCTCTAGGGTTTTTGAGCCCTCTGTTTATAATTACTTTGATTAAATTATGGATTGGGATATGGTTCTAAAATAGCCAAATCCTCGTCATTCTTGGTATTTAAATTTTCTCAGTAACCAGCCTCGATATCCAAATTGGTTTATGGAATGGTTTTGGAGGTTTGGTCTTTCAGCTGAAATTCTCCCCAATTCACTATTCGCGATTTATGAAGAATACAAGAAGTCACTTGTATTAAACCAATATGCAAAAATCTGTATTTTTGCTTATGTTCCTTTAACATAGATGTACTTAAAAGATTTAAACTTTCTTGAGTTTTATCAACTTTAATTGTGTATTCTGCAGTTTTTATTATATAGTCAGATTTAAATTTATCTAACAACTTGGTTTTATAAATATTAGAAATATCCATTGATGGAATACTCCAGTTATTTAATTTTTGTTCAATTTCAGGCAAAATTATTTGTTGTTCGTTTATTAAAGACAAATTAAGGCTTTCATTTTCTCTGTTACTTGATTCACCTTATTCTTCTATTTTTTCTTTAACCTTCCTAGACACCATCTTAAGAAGGCTAGACATGATAACTGAACCTTAATGATCTAGTACTTGAAAAGACACAAGAAACTCTTACCGAAACACCGGGACCACCTGGCTTACCAACGGATTTACGACCCTACTCGACGGGCTTTACTACCGGGAACACCCTCACGGCTGACCAACGCTGTACGGAAGGAACAACTTGTAACTTGAACAAGTACCAGAACCCTAAGGCTCTGATACCAGAATGCCACTGCGGATCATCTCAAGTTAAGTGTAAATTGAAAATAGAGAGAGTTGAAGTTAAATCAAAGAGGCACTGAGAAAATATGTGTATCAAACTATGTAAATTAGAAAATATGCGTATCAAACTATATTTTTATTGCAAGTAATTCACAAGTACAGAACTAACTTACAAACAGTAGCTTTGGAAGGTTTTTTTGAACACGAAAACTACAAGATTACAAAATAAAAGGGAATTAGTACAAAGTTGCTAATCAAAGCTCTGAGTCTTCAACTTCCACGAGGGTCTTCTTAAATAGAGGGGAGAAGCCTTCGAGACGCGGACTTGAATTGGTTTGGAATCCGCAAAAGTGAGAACTGTAGACCTTTTGACTTCGACCTATCCTTTACTGTAGCCATGTGAATTTTGTCGGCCATTATAACAGTGTCGGCACAACAGGACAAGGCTACTTTATTGAAAGACGAATCTTCTTTATTGAAAGGTGAGTGACTGAATAAAGTGGTTGTCGGCCAGTGCTAAATCTGTCGGCACTAACGACACCAGAATGAGTTTTTAAAACAAATTCCATTATTACAAATACTTGCATTTTCTAATTTGTATTGGAATTGTAATTTTTGATTGTTTGCCGTATATAGTTTTTGAAGCGTTTTTTGATAATATTGAGTTGGAATTAACCCTTCTTGAATACAATTTAAATCAGCTCCTGAATCTATTAATGCAATAAATGGTTTGTGAAAGGAGTTTTTAATTTTTAGATTTACTTTAACATGCCATTTTTGTTGCATAGTTTTTTATCCTTAGAAGAAAATTGGAATCATTAGTAGTTGCTTTGTGCTCGTTATAGAGATTATTGAATTCGTTCTCAAGGTCAGTGTCATAAAGAGACACGGACGAAGAGTCAATTGCTTTACCTTTTTCCTTCAAGGAATTCTGAAAAGTTTGATGCCAAACTTTATATTGTTGTTTCAGTTGAGTAACTTCAGCTTTTAAATTCTTCACTTCTTTATATAAAGAAGAGAGCGTTATTGGTTCTTCAGAAAAGGAAGATTGAGGATTAAGGATATTTTGTAAACTATATCCTTTAAATTCTTGAGTGGTAATTTCTTGGTTTTCTAATTCTTTATATTTTTCTAGCATGGCTAATTTTATTTGGGGATCTTCAATATTACCAATTAAATCAAGAATCACACGGGCTTCTTTGGTGAGAACATTAATAGTGAACTTGCATTCACAATTATCACCTAAACATCCACAACTTAAACATCCAACATCAGAATCAGAAGATGTTTCTTGATTCTGATAGATTATTTCTTGCTCCTCATCCGTGGAGGAGTTACCTGATGAGTCGGTTTCATATAAAAGAATTTTAGTTATTTGTTCTTTTATTTCATCGTCCATTTTTAATTCTTTTATTTTTTGTTTGACTCTACATTTTTTAGCTATGTGACCAGTACGACCACATTTGTAGCAAACGATATTTTTATCAAAATTGGTATAGGGTTTTTTGTATGTTTTATTATATGGTTTTCTGTAGGACTTAGTTGGGTGTTCGGCTTGTCTGTTTTTATAATATCTAGGTTTGTATTTTTTAAATTTTTGTTGTTTTGTTCTTCTTTGTTTAGAAGGCGGAGTTATCTTCTCATAGCCAAATTGTTCACAAAAATTCCCTAATTCTTTATTGTTGGTTTTACTTTCATATTTAGCTTGTCGATGCATTTTAATATCGGTGCAAAATTGTAAACCTGTTTTATTAATTAATGAGATTAATCTACCATAGGAAATATCTTCCATTGGTATTCCAGCATATTCTAATTTTAAATTATCTCTTACTTTCTGAGAAAAGTTTTTAGGAAGACCTGAGATAAACCTATCTTTCCAATAGGCGTGTCTGCAGTCTGTCCTAGTATAAATCTTTGTTATAAAATTATCTTTATACCATCTAAATTCTCCTAGTGTTGGACAATAAAGATTATTTAAGATTTCTAGTGACCTATCGGCAAAAACATGGGTATCACCAATAAATGCTTGTGATATTGCAAAGATTAGGGCTTCTACTTGTTGTTCTATTGTTATTATATTTGTTTCTCCTCTTTCATTTGTTTGAGTTTCTGTTTTAACACATGTTAATATGTGTTGTCTTTCGAGCTCACTTAAATTATTATCCCACCATCCTTTCAGGCTTCCTGTGAAACCTTGAACTAAGATTTTGACTGTACTTGCAGCAGTATTTCGTTTTGCTCTATAAGCAGTTGCTGCCATGGTCATTTCTTCTAATTTTCTCATTATTTGATGTTCTGTGAATCCATCAATATTCCATTCACAGATTCCATCACCAGTGTATTGGGATGCTAAATCAAGATAATTTTCTTCAAATTGAATGGCGGGTAAAGTGGGTTTTGGGTAGTAATTTCTAGTGGTTGGATAATCTCTTGACGTATTTTTTATTTTATTTATTGTATCAGCTTCAATGTGTGTATCAGTAAATTGTTTTTCCAATTCTAAAATATCTTCATCTTTTATCATATTGATTGAAGATTGAGATATTTTTAATGCAGACAATCTTTTATTAATTTCATCTAAAAGATCACTTGTTGGTTCTCTTCCTATTTTTATGTCCTTTATTTCAGAATCTGAGAGTTTATATGGAGTTATTAATGATTTCTCAAGCTTCTGTGAAGAAGATGCTTTTTCAGCTTTTGGAACATCAGCTTCGTCAGAAGTACTGGCGACTTGATATAAAAGTTGATTTGTATAATTTAATTGTTGTTGGATATGGATATTATTTATATCATATCTGGTTGGACTTTGAACCTTTAATTTGATTGGATCTTCTGCCATTATTTTAAAAGGAGATGCTGTTATTTCAATGTTGTCGATATTTGGAAAGGTAATTTCTTCCAAGGGAGGAATTTCTGAAATAACTTCTTTACCCTTAGCTGTTTTCCAGATTTTCTTTGCAGAGTTTAATGTTTTCAATTCTAAATTTATAAACACAAAGCTTTTCAATGCTACGTTAGTTCAGGTAAGCATTAAAGTTTAACTTAATAATATAAAATTATTCATTCAAGATCCATGTATATATACAATTTTAAAAATAATTGTTTTAATTTAATATAGGAAAAAATTACTAAAATATAATTAATGTCATATATAAAATTAAAAATAAAACTATAAAAATACAGACAGTAAAATTAAATGATATGCATTTCATTCTTAAAAAAACCAGACATGAATTAGAATGATATTTTTTTTTATACTATTTAAATTATAATTATGAAAGTGTGTATATAAACTGAAATCAATATAATCGTTACTAAATTTTAAATAGTTGTCTCTACATCATACATTATAAAATTATAACTATATTTATATTAAAAAATATTTTGAAATACAAAGCTTGTTTAAATATATATCAGTTATATTTTCCAAATATAAATGGTTCAACCATAGTTGAATCATGATCGAACAGGTAATAATTAAATATATATTTTTAATATAATATATTATAATAATTTATAAGCTTACAGAAAATTTAATTTTAAATTCATATAAAATAATCATATTATATATTTTATAAGATAAAAAATCAATAAAGAAGGATAAATAATAAAAAATCCATGTATATGTATTTTTATAACTTGTCACTAGACCTTTATTTGACTAACTGTTTTTATAATTTAAAATAAAATTTCAAAAAAAAGTTCTTTGAAAAACAGAATAATTTTCAATAAATCTAGGAAAGTTTTTAAACCCTAAAGTGAAGTTAATAGACTCAAAACTGCATGACACAAAAGTGAAGTTACCACATTAGGGACAAGGTGATTTAAATGATCTTAATATTTATGGTTTTGCCACCGCCTCCTTTTTAACGTCTACATTTTATTTAACAGTTGTTAATCTAACTCGTTTATTACATTTTTTCCAGTAGTGCTACAATAGATATGGAACTATAGCGGATAAAGACAAAACTGAGAATTTGAAAATGAAAATGCAAGCTCACCAAATCTTAGGGCATGTTTGGTTTATTTCCTATTTCCTATTTTCATTTCCTGATTCCAAGAATAGCTACTACAAGAATAATTACAAATTTATTACTTTGTTTTCATTTTATTTCCTGTTTTCAAAGATTTATATAGGAAACAATGAAAATAAACAAAAAGTTATTTCCAGTGTTTCCTGTACAAACCTTTGGAAACAGGAAACAAAATGAAAACAAAGTAACAATTTTGTAATTAATTTTATTATAATTGTTCTTAAAATCAAGAAATGAAAATAGGAAATAGGAAATAAATTAAACAGACCCTTAGACTCCCAAATCAGACATTTCAAAACTAAAGATTAGGTTGGGAAGTAGTGAGGGTGGGAGAAAAAACAGGAAAAATAGAAGATTGGATGAAGATGAAATAAGCCGGTGCCTCAGGGGCCAATAATTCATAGTTTTTCTAGAAATTTTCATGAATTATCAATATAAATTAGGCAAAACAGGTAGAATGGTCCTATACTTTTTTTTTTCATATTGGTCCTATAATAAGTTTCATTTTTTTCAAATTGGTCCTACACGTTATGTTCCGTTTCCACATTAGTCCTTTCCGTCAATTTTGACCTAACGCCGCCAGTTTTGACCTGACGTGGCTATCATGTATGTTTGACACGTGGCTTTTGATTTGACGGCGTTAGGTCGAAATTGATGAAAATGACTGAGGTGGAAACAGAACGTAACGTGTAGGACCAATTTGAAAAAAATAAAACTTATAGGACTAATGTGAAAAGTAAAAAAAAAGAAAAAGTATAAGAGCAATTTACCTAGCTTGCCTATAAATTATTGATAGACGGTCATTCTCCCAGTTTATTTAGGGAATTTAGGTGAATTTATATTATATATTAAGTATTTGATCATGAATTAATTTCACGTATTTTCCCTCTGTTGCATGATTGACGAGTTCTGATGTGTCTATCATTGATAGGTTGACGAAGTGTGCTCACTTCTTACCTATTAAAGAAGGTGATAAATTAGAAAAGTTAACCCAGATTTACATCAACGAAGTGGTTAGGTTGCATGGTGTGCCATCAAGCATTGTCTCAGATTGAGATCCTAGATTTACCTCTCAATTTTGGAAACAATTGCAACATGCCTTGGGAACGAAGTTGAGAATGAGTTCTGCCTATCATCCCCAAACCGATGGGCAATCAGAGAGGACAATTCAATCATTGGAGGATCTATTGAGAGCTTGTGTGTTGGAACACACTGGCAGTTGGGATGAGTTCTTGCCATTGATTGAATTTACTTATAACAACAGTTTTCACAGTAGTATCGGAATGGCACCGTATGAGGCTCTGTACTGCAGAAAGTGTAGGACCCCTTTATGTTGGTATGAGACTGGTGAGAACCAAGTTTTGGGTCCGGATGTGGTGCAACAGACTACGGAACAAGTCAGGAAGATAAGGGAAAAGATGAAGGAAGCACAGGATAGGCAAAGGAGCTATAGTGACAAGAGGAGGAGACCATTAGAATTCCAGGAAGGTGATCACGTATTCTTGAGAGTTACTCGGAAAACTGGAATTCGCAGAGCTATCAAATCTAGAAAACTTACTCCTCGTTTCATTGGACCTTTTCAGATTCTTCGACGAATTGGTCCAGTAGCTTACCAAATTGCCTTGCCACCAAATCTTTCTAACATTCATGACGTCTTTCATGTTTCTCAGTTGAGAAAGTACTATCCTGATCCATCTCATGTGATTGAGTCTGAGTCGATACAACTGCAAGAGAACCTAGAGCATGAGGCCTTACCTGTGAGGATCGCAGATAGACGGATTAAGGAGCTTCGCGATAGACAGATTCCTTTGGTTAAGGTCATATGGGATGAAACTACTGGAGATGCTACTTGGGAATGCGAGGCGGATATGCAACAACAATATCCACATCTCTTCTGAGGTACGTAAATTCCGAGGACGGAATTTTCTTTTAAGAGGGGTAGTAATGTAACAGCCTGATTTTCATTATACTGTTTAACCAAATAAAATATAAGTAATTATATTTTAATATGAAAGTTAGAAAATATTTTTTTTTTGAATAAAATAAAATCATATTCCTAATCTACCTTATGATAGGAAGTCACGGTAAAATTTTCGGTTGAAAATTGAGACGAAAGCCGGTCTGCGTTTTCACTGTCAGTACAAGTTTACTGAGCCGGAAACATAATTTTGACACGTGAACGAAAGAATTAGTGTTTTTATCACGTTTCCAATAACTTTGGTTATTTTCAAAATTTTGGGTTTGGGATCAAAAATATAATATTTTACCCCGGCGAAATCTTCGTAAAATACGATCGGAAGTGCAACCGGATACGCAATGCAGCAGAAGAGGGAACACAAAAGTGATGGAAGTGACATGAGGGGACAAGTCTAAAGAGCTTATGACACACTCAAAAAATAACCATCATTACTTTTTCAAATTAAATGTTATTTTATTACAAAAGCTAGTTTTTCTATCTCTTCCTCAACCAAACAAGCCTTAAGCAAGACTTGGAGACCAAGTTCTTCTCCCCACCCCTCAAAGCACGAAATTCTCTCTCTCTTCCCCTATATTTACGCTCATCTTCTTCACTTTTCACTTTACTCACTCAAAAACTCCATTCTCCTTCTTCTTCTTCCTTTTTCTTCAAACTTCATAAAGCTTGTATTTTTAGTCATATTTTCACTTCAAGTTCTTCACAAGAGTTGATCCTTGCACCAAGGGTAATACTCTCATACCAATATTTTTGCAAGTTTCACCTTTTATTTTATAGTTTACTCTACTTTTTCATTAAGTGTTCTTAATGGGTTTCCAACTTCTAAAATCTCTAGGAAATTGTAGAAAAATCCTTTTGAGTTGAAACCACTTTCTATAGTCTTGTATTAACCTCTAGTTTCACATACTATGATCTTGTGTTAAACAAAAATTTCTAGCCATTTCTTCCAAGGATGGCCGAAACCTATACATGGTGGCCTAGGAAGTTTTGTTTCAACTTGTTGTTAAATGATCATGTGTTTGAGCTTCTAGATACCCCTTGATCTTAGAGTCTATAATGTTGGAAGGTTTGATAGCTTGTTGTCCTATGATGGCCAAACCATGAGGTTTTGAGGCTTAGGATGCTTGATTCAACTTTTCAACTATGATCATGGGTTTAGAACTCTTAATACATTGTGATGCCTATGAGTTTTCATCAAACAAAGAACCTTTCCTCATTATCCTATGATGGCCGAAACTCAATGTTTTGGTGCTAGGATGTTTGAGTTTTCATTTTCCAAAATGATCATGGACTTGAGCTCCATAAGACATTAGGATGCTAAGTCTAAGAGATTGGAAAGTTTAAAGGTTTCTAACCTAGTAAACCTATGATGGCCGAACCTATGAGGTTATGGACCTAGGATGTCTTGTTTCTATTTTTCCAATATGATCATGGATTTGAGCTCCTTAATATATTTGGATGCTAAATCTAAGAGATTGGGAGGTTTAAAGATTTCTAGCCTATTTTGGTGAATAAGGCCGAATCTAGAGTCTTTGGAACAAAGAAGTTTTGTTTTATTTTTCAAAGTAGGATTATTGATTTGAACTCTTTATTACCTTTTGATGTGAAATCCAAAAGCTTGAATCCAACAAAGTTTTCTAGCCTATTTTATAATATAGGGCCGAAACCCTACCCTAAGGGGTTAGATGATTTTATTCAATATTTTCAAGTTATAACAATTGATCTAAGCTACCTAGAACCAAAATGATATGTATCCAAAAGCTTAGGTTGAGAAAAGAATCCTAGCCTCGTTTTGATGAGTTGGTCGAACCTAGCATAAGATACACATAGATGAGTTTGTTTGATTAATAAGTATTTATATCATTTGGTTGAAGGTGGAATTGGTAATTTGTGGTGTGACAACAAGGAGCTGCGAGTTCGAGCTTCCAGTGATAACTCAGGTGGGGGAAAGAATCAACCTATCGTCGGAATCGATAAGTAGTAGATTATGTAGTAATTAAGTAGGGCGACCTAAACCCTACTAGAAGTTGAATAATCGACAAGACCAGAATCACTTTAAATTTCTTTTATAAAACATCCATGGTGATTCGGGGATTGTAGGTTTATCGATATTAGGTTGATGTTTATGATGTTGATGGTTGATTTGAGTTTTATTACCTTTATTGAACTGATTTAGTGCTATGTTATTGTTTTGGAATATCTTTGGTTGATTTGATGTTATGCATGATCTGTGTGGTATTTACTTTATGCTTAGTGGATTAAGCGAAGATATATATGTTGTCTAAGAGATGAGTTGTTTTGGGTGTGAGGATCATGATGACTTTTAGAGGTGCCTAACCTAAATGAATTATGTTAAAGAGGTGTTGTGACATAGAGCATGTGTTGAGGTCTTGACGAGAGGTTAAGGCACTAGGTTATGACCATAGGAGTCTGTGAGATTCATAAGTTGTGTTGTTTCTATAACCGTATGTTGGACACATATGAGACCCGAAGTCCTTGTGGGACCGTCCAAAGGGTAAACTTAACTTGTGCAGCTATGAGTGTCATTGCTTTGCATGAGCACCTCTGGGAGTGGATGAGGTGTGCACCGGGATCATCGTGCAGCTATAGTGTCACGCTTTGCGTGAGCGTTCTTACCATGGTGAAGGTGTGCACCGGGATAATCGTGCAGCTATAGTGTCATTGCTTTGCATTAGCACCCACGGTCCGGGGTGTGCACCGGGACAAATGTGCAGCTACAGTGTCATTGCTTTGCATGAGCATTCTCACCATGACTAAGGATGTGAACCGGGAATGGGACGTGTCGCTTGGACGACTGACCGATAACCATAACTATGATAGGGAAATCGTAGCCAGTTCAGTATCAAGGTTTAGTTACATGAGTGAGGGTATGAGTGAATATAAGAATTTTATGGAAGATGGATGACTTGACTGATGCTGTGTCTGTGATAATTACTGTATAGTTTACTATGACTCTTTTCCACTTTTGATGATAGAACTGTTTCTTATCCCCTTATATCTTCTGTATGTTTGTTTTATCTCTTATGGATCGTGTTCGAAGACCCTGTGGCTGAGCTGAACGAAGAGGAGCTGGATGGGACTCCCTACGAACCGGATGCCGGAGGACGAGCCGTGACCCCTGATGAGTAGGGTCTAGTTTAGTTATGGCCAGTGCGTCTGTGTCGTGACGCTTTATCTTTTCCGCTTATGTTTTGTATAACTATGCATCTGCTAGGGATCCTATTGACGGGATGCCCTGAAACAGTGTTTGATAACTCTGATGCATTAAGTATGTTTAATACAATTATGTTTTCATATTCTGTTCTATATGAATCTGTTTGCTTAAGAAGTTAAGTTTTAATTTCTATGTATTTTCACGTTAAGTTTACGAAAAGGAATATATTTATCAAGGTTTATTTTCTAATAAAACACCGAGGCACAGCGGGGTGTCTCACCGGTCGACCCGATGAACCAATCCAAACCAATTTAATTGGTTTGGATTTTTCTGTGTTCAGGTCCAACCTGATCTGACCCAATCAAACCGACCTGATTTAGTTCGGATAAAGGTTTGATGATTACGAACTCCTATACCCTTAGACCCGACCCGTACAAATTAAATTTTTTTTTATGTTTTTTTTTAAAATAATACTCATATTGCTTTTACAAATTCCTATCGTCTCTTTCTCTCGTTCATCATGGATTTCTGGTCTCCATCCCTTTCTAGTAAAACCAGTCATCTCACTCGTCTCTGTCATTTTAACACCCCGTTTTTCATTAAGCACTTCTATGCTTGTTTGTTTGATAAGTCTTTAGGACTTAGTTTAGAGTTGTGGTTGAAGGGCTAAGTGAGATTTCTAGGCTTAAAATCCCTTTCTGGTACATGAGCACGACCATGCTCATGTCTAGCATGGCAATGCTTGAGGCATGTGTCTTGTGGCCGCCTGAGCCACAAGCACGGCCGTGCTCAATAGGAAGCACGGCCTTGCTCAAAGGAAACCGCGTTTCGTTAACGCTGATGTAAGCACGACCTTGCTTAGTGGGGTGCACGGTCGTGCTCGAGTCAGAATCTATAAATATAGAGTAAACAACGAGGGTTACGAGTTAAACCCTCTTTTTGGCACTTTTAGGCAACCCTAAATGTGACAGCAGCCTCTCCCTCTCTTCCCCTTTGAACCCAATCAGTTTTTGGTGTTCTTGCTTTGTTTGGGAGAGTCAATCGCACATTAGTGCCAATTATGAAAGGTAATGGTCTTCCCCTCTTATGTTTCCTTTTCCTTTCCTTTGAATTGGAAACTAATTGGTTAACCTTTTTGCGTTGGCCAAGGCTTGAATTGTTCGTCGAGCCAAATCGAGGGAACTGGTTAGAGCTTCGTTGGTTAAAGGGAAAAATCTTCATACCAGGTATGGGGAGAAGGAATAGTATGAGTATGTAGGCTTGCGGGTAGCGTAAGACGAACGGTTACCGATGACCCTATTCTTTGATAACATGTTTAAATGCCTAATTGTTGTCTCGATGTTTAACTGTTTATGATGTTGATGTTGGCATGTTTGTTCTTATTGATAAATGTTGTCTGTTATGACATAATGATGTGATGATGCCATGAATGAATGATTTATCATGTATTTGAGATTATGATGTTATTGGCTTTTGGTTGATGTTGTGAATGCCATGATGATAAAGAGTAAAATGTAACAATGTTAAGGGATGTTTCCCAATTCGCTAATAAAATTGAATGATAGTAATGAGGGTAAGGATTATGCCTAAAAGGTTTAGTTAAAGACCTTAGGGATTGATCTATGAGTGTCTAGGGACAATTAAAAGGAAACCGAGATTAAATGACTAATTCCCCTTTGACAATAAGACATGAAGATTAAACTGAAAATAATGAATTAATGTTCAAAGACTTAGTAAAAGGCAACAGGTTTAATCCATGAATTACCCCAAGGGATTTGGCAAGGGGTTGCTGACCCTTTCTGCCCAAATTAGTACGACCCTATTCCAGGTAGCACGGCCGTACTTAATAAGGAGCACGCCCATGCTCCAGTTCAAATTTCAAACAGGGTGTGCTGCTTAAGCACACCCATGCTCGATAGGCAGCACGACCGTGCTTGACAGAAAGTTTAGCACGCCCATGCTGAGGGTGAGCACGCCCTTGCTCATCTGACCAGAACAGAACCCAGAATGCTGAATTAGGGGTGTTTTACCACTAATGGTTTAAAACAATCTAATAAGACACCAAACGAACATGAAGACAAAAGACAAGTGATAAGATGTTGTACCTTGGTAGCCGAGTGGCCAAGGGGGCCTTGATGCATGATGGTCAAGGTGGTAATCTCTAGTGCTTAATGGCTAGAGTGTTAATTAAAGATGATGATGTACCTTGTAGGGGTGGACAAACTAGGTCGACCTGCCCGCCACCCGAAATATCCGAACGAAAAAATCAGAGAACGGACGGATTTCTTCGGACGTGCGGGTCAACGGGTTTCTCTTTTGGTTGTGGTTGGTTTACTTCGGGTGGGTGCGGGCCTTGCAAAAAAATTTTGATTTCGACCGCACCTGACCGAATCTGACTCTTAATTTCTCTTTCATTAATTCATTTTAGTAAAATCACTCCACGATTCATTACTCATTAGTCATTTTCATTTACTCTCTCTTTCTCCCTTCTCACCCAAAAGGCCAAAATATGTTCTTCTCCTCTCAGATACTCCAGAAACCCTAATCTCTTTCTCTCTCGTTCACTGGTACTCTACCGGTGCCGGCGCACCGCCTCCGAGTTCACCAGATCTAAGATCACCAATTCTTCCCAAGCCCGTCTTCGCTAGCACCGCCTCGTTCTTCTCCGACCGGCGCCACTGAGCCGCCCTTCCATGCCTGTCTCCATCTTCCACTCTGCCATGAGTCGCATCAAAGGCCCTCCGCCTTGGTTGGTTGTGTTGGTTGGGAGCAGCTCTGCCATCCTCGATCTTCGGTCTCCACTCCGACGTGAGACGCATCCAGCCATCCTCCATTGCGGGGTCGCATCCAGGGAGGGCTCAAAACCAAGCACCCCATCATGCCTTCTCTTTACCGTCATCCCTGCTGCTTAAAGAATAGGTGAATGAAGATCCAGATCTGCGAATGAAGATCTAGATCTGTGAATGAAGAAGCACATAACGAACAATAATAGGTGTTTTTGTTTAAAAATTTTGATACTTTTCTGTTGAAAATTTGATGTTTTTGTTGAAAGTTTGTAACTTTATGGTTTTATGCACTTGTTGAAGCTTTAATCTTTCTGGGTTTGTGTTTGAAATTTCCTAGGTATCTAGTGCTTTCTGCTCTTCTCCTCTGTATACTATTTTTTTTTTACTTGGTCCTTAACCGTGTCAACCCGCCCGCCAGACCGTTGAACCGCCCAATCCGTCACCTGCCGAATCCGAAGCCACCATCGGATGGGAATGGGTACAGTATTTAACTCATTAATTTTCTTCGGATGGTAATTTTTTCAACCGAATCTATTCGAGACCGACCGATGTCCACCCCTAGTACCTTGGTAGCAACTATCCTATTGCTTACAACAAAATGATTCCAAAAATAATTACAAAGTGAAATCTACAATTGCCTTTTACAAGAATGAAATATGAAAGCTCTAAGTGATTTTTGTGTGAGTATTTTGGCAGAGTTTTGTTAGCTAAAAACTTCTTAGTTTTTGTGCCAAATTAACCCCTATTTATAGTGAAAAAGTTTAGAAGAGATTTTGAAAATTAAAAGAATTTTTGTTCTGTTTTTCACGAAGTAGTCGACTACACAACATGAGTAGTCGACTACTTGAGTCAAACAGAAACAGGATTCAAGATTTTCAAGAGAGTAGTTGACTACTTAACAGGAGTAGTCGACTACTTTGATTCAAACACGTTTCTGGAATGCTGAAGAACAAAGTAGTAGACTACTTTCCTTTTTCACATAAAAATCAATTTTTTATTTACAAAGGCAAGTCCAGAAACTTGTTTTTAATATCTTCAATAAAAATGATATAATCTTCTAAATATTTTAACTCAAAAACACTTGTTAAATCACTTAAAACTATACTTCATTCTTTAAGGCAATTATACACAAAATATTCCTTAATAAAAAAATATGAAAGTCTTCAATCTTGGAGTTTCTTCCTTCATATATGGTTTCCAAATGCACCAAGGAAGAAACTCCAAGATTGAAGACTTTCATATTTTTTATTAAGGACTATTTTGTGTATAATTGCCTTAAAGAATGAAGTATAGTTTTAAGTGATTTAATAAGTGTTTTTGAGTTAAAATGTTTAGAAGATTATATCACTTTGATTCAAGATATTAAAAACAAGTTTCTGGACTTGCCTTTGTAAAGAAAAAATTGATTTTTTATGTGAAAAACGCAAGTAGTCGACTACTTGTGTTAAGTAGTCTACTACTTTGTTCTTCAGCATTCCAGAAATGTCTTTGAATCAAAGTAGTCGACTACTCCTGTTAAGTAGTTGACTATTTCAATTAAGTAGTTGACTACTGACCATAAAATCTTGAATCTTGTTTCTGTTTGACTCAAGTAGTCGACTACTCCTGTTACATAGTCGACTACTTCATGAAAAACAGAACAAAAATTCTTTTAATTTTCAAAATCTCTTCTAAACTTTTTCTCTATAAATAGGGGTTAATTTGGCATGAAAATTAAGAAGTTTTTAGCTAACAAAACTCTGCCAAAATACTCCCACAAAAATCACTTAGAGCTTTCATATTTCATTCTTGTAAAAGGCAATTGTAGATTTCACTTTGTAATTCTCTTTGGAATCATTTTGTTGTAAGCAATAGGAAAGTTGCTATATTGAGTTGGTGGGGCATCCAAGTCAATTCCAAGGTGAGGTATCATTTGAGCTAAGGTAAGGCATCCTTAGAAGGTAAGGATTACTTTGAGTGAGGTATCTCAAAGTAATCAAGGGTAAAGGTGGGGTATCCTTTTTGGTTTTTGATAATTATAATCAGGTAAAGAACAATTTTCAAAATAGTGGAATCTCTCAATTTTTCTTGAGAGCTGGATGTAGATCACTCAGTCTGTGATCGAACCAGCAAAATTGAGTGTGTGATTCTCTCCATCCCTTACTCTTCTAATTCTTGCAATTATTGTTCTATATTGTTTGTTGTAAATTGTGGTGAAATAAATTGCTGTTTTTAATTGAGGTTATTCATTCATAATTGTTCTCTTCTTCTACTCTTTCTCTCTCTTTGCATCACATATAGTCTTTCTTGAACAATTTTTTTTAAAGAAAGCAAGTTTTTCAAAGAAAACGACTTAACCTCAATTCAGCCCCCTCTTGAGGTGCCATATTATTTCAAAAATTGGTATCTAGAGCTAGGGTCTTGAATAAAGCTTTATAGCTTTCAAGATTATTTTCGAAAATGGCACTTGAATCAAGTAGGAAACTTAAACACATTTCTACCACTTCTCCTCCAATTTTTGATGGTGAGGGATATCCTTATTGGAAAGCAATGATGAAAATTTTTATTGAAGGAATAGAAATAGACTTATGGGAAACTATTGAAAATGGTCTCTTCGTCCCCAAACAAGGTGTTGGAGATGAAGAGAAAGGCAAACCCAAAAGTCTATGGACTAGAGAAGAAAAGCAAAAAGTTCAACTTGACTTTGAAGCTAAGAATATCCTCACCACTGCTTTGTCAATTGATGAATTCTTTCGCATTTCTAATTGCAAGAAAAAGAAATATGGGACACTTTACAAGTGACCCATGAAGGAACTAGTGAGGTTATTAGATCTAAGATTAACACCTTGATGCATCAATATGAATTATTTAGGATGAATCATGGTGAATCTATCAATGAGGTTCAAAACTATGTTCAAGTCATTGTAAATCAATTGCTTTCATTTGATAAAAAATTTACAAATGAAGATCTTGTGATCTTAGTAGAGAATGGCAACCAAAGGTAACGACCATCATGGAGTCAAGGTCTCTTTCAACTATGTCTCTAGCAACCTTGTTTGGAAAGCTCAAGGAGTACGAATTGGAGCTAACAAGGCTCAAGGAGAATGAAGAAGTGGATAAAAAGAGCAAAGGAATATCACTTATGGCTTCCTTCTCCAAGAAAGATGAAAGTGACAAAGAAAGCATTAACACCATTGATGGAGAACAAGAGGATGAGCAAATGAACCTACTAGTAAGGAGATTTGGGAAGTTCCTCAAAAATAAAGGTAATTGGAAAAGATATAACAACTCAAAGAAACCTACCAAGAAAGATGCATTATCATCAACACCTCTATGCTACGAATATGGAAAGCCCGGGCACATCAAATTCGAATGTCCTACTCTCCAAAAGAAAGATAAAGGTGACAAGAGGCCTAAGAAGGAAAAGAAGGGGAGAAGGGCATTCATTGCATGGGAGGACAACGACATTAGTTCATCAAGTGATGAGAGCATGGAAGATGAAGTCTCAAATCTTTGCTTGATGGCTAGTGAAAAAGATGACCAAGAGGTAAGTGATGATGAACTTGCATTGTCTTTCAATTAGGATGAACTGCAATTAGCCTTTGAAGAATTGCATGAGGAATCTATAGGACTTGCTAGAAAGGTAACTAAACAAAAGTCAATAATCTCAATGCATGAAAAAGATAAAATAAAATTAACTAAGGACCATAATGCATGCTAGTTCTATAAATGATAAACCTAGTTCCTCAAAATGTTATCAATGCATGCATCTTGAAAAGGAGAATAAGGACTTAAAGAAACACATTTGCTAAATTTACTAATGGAAGAAGGAATTTGAATACTTTGCTTGGTAATCAACAATCACCTTTTGTAAAAACCGGTTTAGGTTATAATTCCTATGATAAGAAAGAAACACATTCAACAATATTTGTTCCATCTAGTGAAAATGCAAGAAATAAAGTAATATGTCATTATTGTTGTAGACATGGTCATATTTCTCCTAAATGCTATATTAAAAGAATTGGTCTTGAAAAAAGCAAAATTAATGTGGGTTCCTAAAAATATGGCACCCAAGACTAATATTCAAGGACCCTAAGATTGGGTACCTAAGATCTAAACTTTCTTTGTAGGATTGCTTGATGACCCATGGAAAGGAATGGTATCTTGATAGCGGGTGCTCCAAGTATATGATGGGAAAGATATCAAAGTTCATTCATCTCTCCCCAAAGAAAGGTGCTCATGTAACATATAGTGACAACAATAGAGGTAAAATTCTTGGTATTGGTAAGATAGGAAATGAGTCTACTACCATTGAAAATGTTCTTTCAGTAGGTGGTTTAAAGCACAATTTACTTAGCATAAGCCAACTTTGTGATAAGGGTTATAGGGTTGTGTTTGATAGTAAATGTTGCATGATTGAATGTTTGCATGATAACCAAATTAAATTTGTTGGAAAAAGAATTATCAACATTTATATGCTAGACCTAGATGACATCAATAATAATATTCAATGCTTGTTGAGTAAAAATGATGAGGCTTGGTTAGGGCCTAGTAGGGTAGCACACATTCACACGGAACACCTTAACAAACTAATTTCTAAAGACTTAGTTATAGGTCTCCCTAAAATCAAGTTTCAAAAAGAAGGCTTATGTGATGCTTGTCAAAAGGGTAAGCAAGTTAAAGCTAGCTTTAAACCCAAGAATATAGTTTCTACTAATAGACCACTACAACTATTGCATATGGACTTATTTGGACCATCTAGAACAATGAGTTTAGGTGGAAATTATTATGCACTTGTGTTAGTTGATGATTTTTCAAGGTTTACATGGACCATTTTTCTTTCACCTAAAAATAAGAAAGTTGGCCAAACAAATTAAAAATGAAAAAAGATCTAAAAATTGCATGTATTAGAAGTGACCATGGAGGTGAATTTGAAAATCATGATTTTGAAAGGTTTTGTGATAAGCATGGTATTACTCATAATTTTTCAGCACCTAGGACCCCTCAACAAAATGGAGTTGTTGAGAGGAAAAATAGGTCATTAGAAGAATTAGCAAGAACCATGTTAAGTGAATCAAATTTACCAAAGTATTTTTAGGCCGATGCGGTCAACACCGCTTGCTATGTAACTAATAGGGTTCTAATTAGACAAATAATTAAAAGACTCCTGATGAATTATATAAAGGAAGAAAGCCCAACATAGCTCACTTACATGTTTTTGGTTGCAAATGTTTTATTTTGAATAATGGAAAAGACAATCTTGGCAAATTTGATGCCAAGGCGGATGAAGGAATTTTCTTAGGCTATGCATTATCTAGTAAATCTTTTAGAGTCTTTAATAAAAGAACTATGGTTGTTGAAGAGTCTATTCATGTTACTTTTGATGAGACTAACCCCAAAAGGATGGGAAAGGTATTATTGATAATTTTGTAGAAATTCCTCATAATCCTTATGGAGGACAACAATTGGATGATGGTGAAGTACCAAACCAAGAATCAACAATTGAAGAAACAAGTCAAGGACTTCCCAAAGAATGGAGATTTGCCAAAGACCATCCAATTGATACTATACTTAGAGATATATCAAAAGGAGTTTCTACAAGGTCTTCTTTAAGGGAATTATGGAATTGTATGTCTTTCTTTTCTCAATTTGAGCCTAAATCCATAGATGATGCCATTCTAGATGAGCATTGGCTAATAGGTATGAATGAAGAATTAAACCAATTCACAAGAAATCAAGTTTGGGAATTAGTCTCAAGACCCAATAATAAGCAAATAATTGGAACTAAATGGGTCTTTCACAATAAACTTGATGAAAATGGTATAATAGTAAGAAACAAAGCTAGGTTAGTGGCTAAAGGCTACAATCAAGAAGAAGGAATTGACTATGATGAAACCTATGCCCCGGTTGCTAGGTTGGAAGCTATTCGTCTTTTACTTTTATTTGCATGTTTCATGGACTTTCAATTATTTCAAATAGATGTTAAAAGAGCTTTTCTAAATGGCTTAATTAATGAAGAGGTGTATGTTGCTCAACCCACCGGTTTTGAGAATTTTTAAAACCCAAATCACATTTATAAACTCAAAAAGGCTCTGTATGGTTTAAAACAAGCTCCAAGAGCTTGGTATGATAGACTTAGCAAATTTTTACTTGAAAAGGGTTTTGATAGAGGGAAGGTTGACACAACACTCTTCATTAAAAGTAAAAACAAAGATATCTTGATTGTGCAAATATATGTTGATGATATTATTTTTGGTGCCACTAACGATAGTTTGTGTAGAGAATTTTCCAAATTAATGCAAAGTGAATTCGAAATGTCAAAGATGGGGGAGTTAACCTTCTTCCTCGGATTACAAATAAAGCAAACACCTAGTGGGATATTCATCAATCAAGCAAAATATTGCAAGGAGTTACTTAAACGCTTTAGAATGGAAAATACAAATCACGCTACAACACCAATGGGAACATCATGCTACCTAGATAAAGATGAAGGTGCTAAGGTCGTAGAAATAACCAAATATTGAGGTATGATCGGATCTCTTTTATATTTAACCGCAAGTAGACCCGATATTATGTTTAGCGTATGTATGTGTGCACGTTACCAAGCAAACCCCAAGGAATCACATCTAACAACAGTTAAAAGAATTTTAAAATATTTAGCTGGAACAATTAATGTGGGGTTATGTTATCCTAAAGGTTCTAGTTGTACTTTAATTGGATATTCCAATGCCGATTTTGCCGGATGTAAATTGGATAGAAAAAGCACAAGTGGCACTTGTCACATTTTTGGTTACTCACTTGTTTCTTGGTTTAGCAAAAAACAAGTTATTGTAGCCTTATCAACCGTCGAGGCCGAGTATGTAGCCACCGGTAGTTGTTGCGCTCAAATTCTTTGGATGCAACAACAACTTTTAGACTATGGTATTAAACTAAAAATATATCCATAAGATGTGATAATACAAGTGCAATAAACATTTCTAAAAATCCTATCCAACATTCTAGAACCAACACATAGAAATACGGCACCACTTCATAAGAGATCATATACAAAAAGGAGATTGCATAATGGAAATTGTAGAGACTTGTAAACAATTAGCGGATATTTTTACTAAACCCTTAGCTAGGGAAAATTTCTTTTATATCCATAGAGAACTTGGCATAATTGATGATTCTAGTCTCCATTAAACTCTCTGTTCCTTTCTTGTTGTTTGAATGAAATATGCATGATTTGTATGTGTTTTTATATACAAATGATCGTTTGTTTGTCACGTTATACTCTTTACTCCCTATGCGCTTCCAGTTCATTACTTTTCTCCTATGAGTTTAATGTTTCCTTTTTGATAATGCCAAAGGGGGAGAAAGGTCTTGTATTTTTTCCAGATATAATGCATAAATTCGGGGGGAGTGCTAAAGTTTTTTTGACTAAGCTTATTTTCCAAAAATATTCCACATCTTCATTCAACAAAGGAGTTAAAAAATGATATGAAAAGTTTAAAGCATTTGTCATCATCGAAAAGGGGGAGACTGAAGTTTGATATATGGTTTTGATGTGTTCACCAAATGCACCAAGGAAGAAACTCCAAGTTTAAAGACTTTCATATTTTTTATTAAGGAATATTTTGTGTATAATTGCCTTAAAGAATGAAGTATAGTTTTAAGTGATTTAATAAGTGTTTTTGAGTTAAAATGTTTAGAAGATTATATCACTTTGATTCAAGATATTAAAAGCAAGTTTCTGGACTTGCCTTTGTAAAGAAAAATTTGATTTTTTATGTGAAAAAGGCAAGTAGTCGACTACTTGTGTTAAGTAGTCTACTACTTTGTTCTTCAGCATTCCAGAAACGTGTTTGAATCAAAGTAGTCAACTACTCCTGTTAAGTAGTCAACTACTTCAGTTCAGTAGTCGACTACTCACCATAAAATCTTGAATCTTGTTTCTGTTTGACTCAAGTAGTTGACTACTCCTGTTAAGTAGTCGACTAGTTCATGAAAAACAGAACAAAAATTCTTTTAATTTTCAAAATCTCTTCTAAACCTTTTCTCTATAAATAGGGGTTAATTTGGCACGAAAATAAAGAAGTTTTTTGGTAACTCTGCCAAAATACTCCCACAAGAATCACTTAGAGCTTTCATATTTCATTCTTGTAAATTGTGGTGAAATAAATTGTTGTCTTTAATTGAGGTTATTAATTAATAATTGGTCTCTTCTTCTACTCTCTTTCTTTGCATCACATATAATCTTTCTTGAACAATTTTTTAAAGAAAGCAAGTTTTTTAAAGAAAGTGACTTAACCTCAATTCACCACCCTCTTGAGGTGCCATATTAGTTCAACAGATGGAAGGTTAAGGCACTAGACTATTACCTGATACGAGTCGGTGAGACTCATATAGATGCATGGTGTTGTTCCCAGTCGTGTGGGTGGAACACACGAGGTCAGAGTATCCGTTTACGGATACCGGATTCATGGGTGAGTGCCCTCACGCTTAGGTTTTGAGGAAGACTACCATGATTCTCTTGTAGTCCTTGTAGAGTCTTCCTATATCCTAACAGGAATGAGGATACTATTATATATTGGGCAGCTATTCCCTAACGGGAATGGGGTGTAACACCCTGCCTTTTTCCTACGTTTTATCTATTTTTGTTGTATCGGTAATTAGTTAGCTGTTTATATTTTTACTGGTAATCAAGAAAATGTATTTTTTTTTTAAAAAAAACAAAATTATATCTAAAACCCATTATATTTTAGGAAGTTATGGTTCGAAGTTGGGTTTAAAACTCAGACGAAAACCGGTCTGCATTTTTACTGATAGTATAATTTTATACTGGTAGAAGCCCTAATTTGACCCAGAAAGCTCACTCCCAATTTCATTGGACCTTATCAAATTCTTCGTCGCGTAGGTCTAGTAGCCTATAAAATTTCTTTACCACCTTTTCTTTCCAATATTCATGATGTTTTTCATGTTGCACAATTGAGAAAGTATGTTCATGATCCATCTCATATAATTGAGCCCAATAATGTACAATTAAAAGAGAACTTGTCTTTTGAGACTTCGCCTGTACGAATCACGGACAAGATGATGAAGCAGCTCAGAGGAAAACAAATTCCTTTAGTCAAGGTTATCTGGAATGATGTAACCAGAGAAGCGACATGGGAAGTCGATGACAAGATGAAGTTACAATATCCTGAACTATTTCCAGGTGCGTAATTTCGAGGATGAAATTCTTTTTATGGGGTAGTATTGTAACGCCCCGATTCCTGTGTCTTTCTGTAGTAGTAAATACATGTGTATATGTGTTTACTTTTGATAAAATCCAGAGAGTGATTTTAAATAAACTAAAATCATTTTCTTGTGTTCTCTTACCGTAGGAAGTCACGGTTAAATTTTCGGTTGAAAATTCAGACGAAAGCCGACCTGCGTTTTCACTATCGGTACAAGTTTACAGAGCAGAAAAACAAATTTTGACCCGTGAACAAAACGGTTGGGGTTTTTGTTGTGTTTTGTATAATATTGGAAATTTTCGAAAATTTGAGTTCGGAAATAAAATATATAATATTTATTCCGGGCGAAATACGATCGAGAACTTGAACAGGATACGCAATGGAGCAGAATAGGAGACATGAAAGAGTTGAAGTGACTTGTTGGAAAAGTAGGCATGGTGGTAGAAGCCTTTTGTCACATCCATCAAAAGTGCCATCATTACACTTTTTCAAATTTTACTATTTTATAATCAAATAAGCCATTTTCCTCGTTTTTGCTAACCAAACATGGTATAACCCAAAACTTGGTCATCAAGTTCTCTCCCTCTCTCTCTTTCACGCCTACTCCCTCTCTCCCTCTATATATTCACACTCCATTTCACTTCACTCATTTTCTTCTTCTTCATCCTACTATTTTCAAGTTTCTATCACTTAGAGTTTTCATTTTTACTCATTTCCAAGCTTCAAGTTCTTCATACTTTTTCATCCTAGCTTCAAGGGTAACACTCTCATGCTCTTCTCTTTCAAGTTTTACACTTATCTCATGAGTTTACTCTATGTTTTCCATTGTTGTTCATAAAGCTCTTTTAACTTCTAAAAGCTCTAGAAAATGGTAGAAAAATCCTTTTGAGTTGAAACCAATTTCTATGAACCCCTAATGATCTCTATTTTGATATTATATGAACTTGTATCAAACAAAAATTTCTAGCCTATTTATCCTAAGGAGGCCGAAACCATGAACTTCTAGGCCTAAGATGTTTTGTTTCAACTTTTGTAATATGATCATGGATTTAAACCCCTTAGTACCTTTTGATGCCAAATCTAAGAGCTTTCATCAAACAAAAATTTCTTTCCCCATTTTCCTAGCAAGGCCGAAACTATGGTGTTTTAAAGCAAGGTAGTGTCGTTTTGATTTTCAAAGTAGGACCATTGATTTGAACTCTTTACTACCTTTTGTGGTTAAATTAAGAGCTTGAAAAGTTTAAAAATTTCTAGACCATTTTACATGTCATGGCCGAAAGCCTAAGTGTTTAAACTTAGTGGGATTTTTGTTCAAACCTTGTAAAGTAATCATTGTTTATGAACTTCTAATATTTAAGGATCATTAATCCATGAGTTGTATAATTTTTGGAAACCTCAAACCCTATTATTTTGTGAAGGCCGAACCTATACCTAGATGGTTTAGTGTTCTTGGTTGATTTTTTTTAACTTGTGGTATTGTGTTGATATCCTTAGACTTTCATCGCGAAACAAGCAAGGACGTTCGTGGATTGTTACTCCAAACATCAAGCACTTTTACCTTCACCAAAGGAAAGAGGGGACAGCCTGAGGGATGCTCAATAACTGTGTGCATGTGTTTATGTGAATTGTCGGATTTGTTTGAATCCTATTAGAATTTTGGAATCAATGTTTGAATGACTTATATACTTGAGCCGTTGTGGTAACTGTTTGAAACTTGATTATCTACTTGATTTAAAGTGTTATGAATCATTGATGATATGATCTGTTATTAACTGTTATACTGCTGACTGATATTATTGTGATGTTTGATTGAGGTCTGAGATGCCCGACACTCGTCGGTGCTCAATTAATTATGATGGTAAAAGTCTTAAAAAGCCTTATGAGAATCTTGGAACAAAAATATTTTATTTGATGATTTCTTGATAAAAGGATGAATATGAAAGTGAAATATTTTAAAGTTAGAGGAATATCATTTTCTTAAAATAATTTTAGTATAGGTGAAAATAATTTTAAAAGTATATTTGATGAAGAAAAAATTTTGGAAATGTTTGGCGATATTTTAGAAAAGAAATTGAAAGGATTGACAACGTTCTAAAGATGGTTTGGAAGAAAAAGAAGAATTTCAAAAGAAGATGGATTTCTTTATAACTTAATGTTTTATAAATGAATTTCCAATAAAAAGGATTCTTGGTAAAATACTTTGAAAATATTCCGGCAAGCTTGGATAAGTTGCTGAGGTTTCGTTTTGTATTTGTGTTTCACTGAACGAAAAAGAATAATCACATTGGGATGTGAACCTAGTATACGAGACGTCAGAATACTAGTGTTCTGTAATATACACGTAGATCTTGGATCCGTGTCACGTTGTTGTGGACTTTGTGTCCTAATCACGTTGTGAATAACGTTGTTAAAGGTGAATGTTGTTTTCTATATCCGCAAGCCTAAGATTGGTGCATCGGTCTAAGGTGTTGTGATCGAGCACTCAGACTGCGTGTCCCGTGTTGATGTTGATGATTTCAAAACGTTAAAAATTTATGAAAAGTCGTTAGCTTTTGAGCTTCGACAACGAAAGAGAATGAACGCAAAGAAAGCCTGGAGAACAATTCTTTTAAATGCATTTTAGGCAGACTTGCCTCACGTTGATTGGAGTGATGCCTTGATGATCAGGTATTCACAATACGATGTATCACTGCATCCTGGGATGGGACAGTGTGTTATTAAATCCATGAGCATGGAATACTGCATCCTGGGATGGGACAGTATGCTATGGATGTTTAGTCACTTAACGTGATGCCAAAGTGGTGGTGATTTGAGTTTGATCAACTCTTAGGGTGACGAAGGGATCTCATGAGATTAAGTTTAGAGCCTGAATATTGAGGTGTCATGCATACTTTCATCAAAACTAATCGTGCGGGCATGAGACCCCTTGAATTTATACATGTTTATTTCTGATAAATTATTTGGAAATATCCGATATATGCTTATGTGATGTATGTATCATGCATATGGTTATTGTGTCCAATCCATATATTGGTATCTCACTCTTGCATGTTTTCTTGTTATTCCTTCTCCCTATGGAATCGTTGTATATATATATATCCGGGTTCAGATGGATCTCGACGTGCCTCTGGCACCGACGGGAATGAGAACACTAACTTTTGATGATGCGGGAGATCCGGGGGCGTGGAACATACTCCCCGGATCCCATGCAGCCATCTATCACGGGCCGGTTACTGAACTGAAAGGGAATGGGGAAGAGGGACCACATCAGCGAGTGCAGACAATAGAAATGGTCCGGGTGTCACTACCACCCCCTTGGTACTATCTATAAGTGTTGGCATAGAGGGGACAGCTTCACGAGCACCCACCTTTAGGAGTGCCACTTCCGGGAGTTGAGCCAGCTTCACCTATTGAAGAGGATCTGGAGGAAAATCCTGAGGAGTACCTGAAGTCGAGCTGGAAGATTACGTCCATTATGATGACGACGTTGACGATATGCCGGAGTATGTGCCTGACGACGATCCTGATTTTGATGATTCTGACTCCCCCGATGAGGGCGGAGAAATGGTGGATGCATCGCCGGGGAACTCCTCAGGGAGCGGGAGTGTTCAAACTGGTCCTTTTCACGGCTATTAGTTGTAGACCAGCTTAGGGGTGTCCTGTTTGGTAATAGTGTATCCTGGTCCGACTGTATTTTTGGCTTCATAGAACCACGGTATTTTGATATGTGGGTCCGGACCTTCCCCCATTTTGCTTTATCTTGCTTATTTTGTTTAGTGTTATCAATGACCTACTCTTATAAAGACCTCAAATTAATTTGTAATTAAGACCTGATGCTCCAACTGTTGATGCTTATATATATGTATATATGCTTATGTTATTCATGTTCTGAGTGTTCATTTAAAGAAAAAAATTTTATCACCCTTTTAAGAATAATTATTTACGAAGAGAATCTTATTTTCCGAAAGTAACCAGCAATTTAATAAGTTTTATTTTCCGCAATGTGTAACCATGTGACTCCCAAGTTGGGGTGTTACATGTAGTCCCTGATTGAGTACATCCACGTTTTGCATTCATTACGTCCATGGCTCGAGGTCGCGAGGGCCCAGCCTTTTGTGGCTCACAAAACTTTGGTCTTGACTTCCTGTAACACCTCGCTTTTGTATGTCTTATTTGTTAAGAAAGTTTAGAGCGAGCTAAGTGGGGTTTTAGGTGGAAAATCCCTACCTTAGGCTTGTGTCTTGTGACTTTCTGAGTCACAAGCACGACCGTGCTCAACAGGGAGCACAACCGTGCTCGTTGGGAAAGCGCGTATTGCTGATGCTAAGTTGAGCACGACCATGCTCAACAGTGAGCATGCCCTTGCTCCAGTGTAAACCGCGCCTCGTAGGCGCTAAGTCAAGCATGACCGTGCTCGGGTCTGTGCCTTTATAAGCAGAACAGTGATCGAGGGTTTACGTCATAAACCCTATTTTGGCAACAACAGCCAACCTTAGTGCGGCAGCAACCTTTTCTGTCATGACTTGAATTTTGTAGTCATGACCGGCCAAAAGGGGAAAGAAGGAATTCTCCCTTTCGCAGCCTGTCAAGCATACTAAATTCGTATTCATCCAAAGTCAAGAGAATCATAATCCTTAATGCATCATATTAATAATTAGGTCCATCAGAGTTCTACATAACAAATCCATAGGATTACAAAGTCCTGAATATCCAAACAAGGCAAAAAAGGGGTGCAACCCCTAATAAACGGGTGCAAAGACTCAAAAACTAAGAAATGCCTCCACATGGCATAAAAAAAGACTACAAATAAGCATCCTATGCGTGAGAAGGTCCAGACTGATCATTACCTGTGCCTACAACAAAAGGAAAAAAAAAATTGTGGGATGAGTATTAAACTCAGTGAGGTTTCCACACATCCAACAAAATAAAAATACATGTATAAACATCTGCAAATCAACACCATAGTATGATAATAATTCAAAATAATAAAAATAATAACAACATATATTTCCAACAATAAAAGTACTTGTGGAATGATTTGGTAAAACCTCAACAATTACATCATCAAGTTCCGCCATATAGGGAACATAAGCCATAAGCATAAATGCCATATATTGAACCTTTGGGTCCCCATTTGGGGTTGTTCACTAAGGGCCCCAGCCTCGATGGTTTTAACTTCATAACCCGGAGATACCACTCCCTTCGGCCAACAAACTCCCTCCTCAACTCCGGGGTTATTCTCTAAGGTCCCCAACCTCGACGGTTTTTATTTATATCCCGAAGATTCTGCCCCCTCCGGCCGGATACCCAAAGTTTCACAAGCCAATTCATTCCACAAGTACAATTCACAAAAATCTCATCACATGATTCAAGCTCAATCATAAAAGAAATCAATAACATATTCTAACATCCTCATCAAAATCCAACATATTAATATATAAAATCCTTAACATTTCAAATCCAACACATTTAAAAGCAATAGATTATACTAATAAAATACATTCTATCAATGTACATGTGCTCTACATTTATCATATATTTTCATCCTCACCTACATCATAAGTATACTATTCATCACTTTTTTATTTTTTTAGCATCATATACACTAAGTTATGTTTATACTAAATTCATCATTAAATAAAATACTCTATCTTGTATCTATAAAATACACTTATATATATATACTTTATAATATTATAATATGGAGCACCCAACCACCATCTCCAAAATCAAGATGGTGTAGTCAGGCCCTGCTCTATGAGTTCAAACGTGAACTCATAAAAGGAAAAGGCAATTTGGTCATTTAGTGGGCACCAAGAAAAAAACTATGTACAGGACCTTCAATATATAATATAAATTTATAAACTTTCACTCAACTTCCTAGCATCTATTCTTGTTCTTCATTGGACCGCAAAGGCCATTTCATATGGCAATGTCGCTGTTGCCCAGAAATTTTGCAACGACACGCAGCGACGTGTATATATATATATATAATGTACTGGTCAAGGTGGTAAGCTCGGCCGGCGAGCTCGAAAACCTAACCAACTTAAATGGTAACACTTATCTATAACTCAACTAACAACCTAATCTCAGATAAGTGATAAGTCTGATCAGATAAGAAGGTTGGAGTTGGGCTAAAAGAGATCAATGATAAAGATAAACCAGATCCTAGAAAATAGGATCGGATCACTCATCTACTCCTCTATAAAAGGAGGAAGAGTCTAAGAGAAGACTCACTTTAACTTTTACTAAAGCTTGGTGTTCTCTCTTAAGCGTATTAGGAGTCCCGGTTGTGATCAAGAGACTATCAAAAGGTCTTGCCCACCGGTGTACATCGGATACAAGATTAAGAGATTGATGCACCACATGATCAAGGGTTGAACTCAGAACTACGTCTGGCTTTGATTCCCATTGGAATACGTAGGACTAGCACATAAGTATTCTGTCAAGCCATAATCTAAAATAACCCCAACGTTCACCCTTGGTCTGATGTTTACGACGAGATTCCGGTAGGAACATTTGGCGACCACCGTGGGGCCGAGGAAAAACTTTCCCCGGTTCCATAAGAAAATCTAATGGTGACTACACGGAATGGACCGAGGGGAGGGGCGCACAGTGCGAATCATGTTGAGGAATCAAACTCTAATCATAACCATAACAACCCCCCACCTCCTCCCCTCGATGAAGGTAACCCGCAGCTGGGAGAGATCATGGCACAACTGAAGCAGTTACGTCAGGAAAACGAGGAGATTCGTACGGAGTACCAAAAGCTGTTAAAAGCTCGGAAAAGGGGAAGATCAGCAACGTTTGCCGAGGAAGAACAGTCCTCACCCGAGGACAGCCAGAGAGACGTTACGTATGCACCTTCTCGTGATGATACAAGCCGACCCCCCCGAACTAGACTCGGGCCTGAGGGTTCAAGGGTCCGATCTCGAACTGAGGAGACCTTCCAGAAAGAACGGATAAGAGACAGACAACCGAGGTTACCCTTCACTAATGCCATTGATGAAGTGATCATACCTAGGCATTTCAAATCTCTTAATATTGATAAGTATAATGGCACCACCGATCCAACTGAACATGTAGAATCTTTTGTTTCATCTGTTTACTTGGTGACTGATTTGGAAGCCATCATGTGTAAGATCTTTCCAACTACTTTACAAGGGCCTGCCTTGACTTGGCTCACGAATCTTCCACCTCGGTCAGTAGATTCTTTTGATATGTTAGTTACAAAGTTCACTGCACAATTCGCAGCGAGCCGAAGGCATAAAAAAGCACTCGGTCTCACTTGTGAATTTCAGGCAGGAGAAAAATGAATCACTCAGAGATTATATGGCTCGCTTCAGTGCTCAACAGGTTTTAATCCCCAATATGAGCTCGGAACTCTACCTTCATACCGTCATGAATGGTTTAAGGCCAGGACTGTTCTTTGAATATTTATCTCGGAAGCCACCGAGAGATTTTGAAGAACTTCAGGAAAAAGTCACAGGGTTCATGAACTCGGAAGAGATGGTAGAATCCAAAAAAAGAAGTTTTGAAGAAAAGAGCATGATCTCAAACAATGAAAGAGATAGAGGAGCCAATCCACCTAAGGCTTTCAAAAGTAATGACAGAGGGCTCTCAGAAAGGCAACCCCGATACCAGTTTTACACACCACTGAACCGATCCAGAGCCGCTATTCTCCAAGAAGTGTGCAATACCGAGTTGCTCACACTGCCGAAGCCATCCAAAACTCCTGCTCAGGCTGACAGAAGTAAGGAGTGCAAGTGTCATCAAAACTATGGCCACTCCACTGAAGACTGTAAAATAGCCCAGGATAAAATTGAAGAATTGGTACAGGCAGGCCGACTTGACCGGTTCGTTCGCTGAGATGGTAATGGTGGCGGATGACCTGGCCGACGGCAAGGAAGACGGGGTTATGACAATCGTAACCGAGATGAGAACCAGCGTGGTAATAATCAAATCGGAGATTGGGATAACAACTAGAGACCCCCTAATGATGAGGCGGAAGTTGGAGTCAGAGGATTCATTAATACCATCTCGGGAGGTTTCGTAGGAGGAGGCACAACGAGTTCAGCTCGGAGACGTCACATAAAGGCTATCCGATCTGTCAACTCGGTTTCTAGAAAACCTGCAAGGCCGAGACCTCCAATTACTTTCTCAGATCATGACTTCCAAGGATTAGATCCTAATCAAGATGACCCAATGGTAATAACGGTTGAAGTAGCCAACTACTCGGTCAAACGAAAACTTGTTGATCAGGGTAGCTCGGCTGACATTTTGTACTTGGCAACTTTCAAAAAGCTTGGGATTCCGGAAAAATTGATAAAAGAACAGGAGGACAAGCTAGTGGGGTTCGCCAGAGAGCAGATCAAGACGCGAGGTTATATAGACCTCTTGACAACATTTGGTGAGGGCAAGCTCGCCCGAACCATATCTGTCAGGTACGTCATTGTGGATGCCAACACCTCATATAACATCCTCATCGGGAGACCGACTCTGAATGAGCTCGGGGCAATTGTCTCCACACCTCACCTCACCATGAAATTTCCAGCTGATTCGGTTGAGGTAGTCGCAGTCCGAGCTGACCAGAGGATAGCCAGACAGTGTTACGCAGATAGTTTGAAGGTAACTCGAAAGCCGGATATCACAGAAAATGCTAAGGATCATAAAGCAGAAATGGTAAGCTCGGTCAGTTCAGTTAGCTCTGCAAGACCGGTTGACATGTTCGAATTAGATCCAAGGATAGAAATGTATGAATCTAGAGCTGAACCTATAGAATCTTTGGAAAAATTTCAACTAGGAGCCCAGGCCGATTCGTGCACAAGCATCGACAGTCAGCTCGACCCCTAGCTGAAGCAACAAATTCAAACTGTTTTGAAAAAGAATGCTGACTTGTTTGCCTGGAAGACATCGGATATGCCTGGCATAGACCCCAATTTTCTGTGCCACAGGCTATCTATATGTCCTGAGGCAAAACCTATAGCCCAGAGGAAAAGGAAGCTCGGCGAAGAAAGAAGGAAGGCTGTAGCCGAGGAGACTGCAAAGTTGATGAAAGCTAATTTTATCAGAGAAGTGAAATACACCACTTGGCTAGCCAATGTCGTGTTGGTAAAAAAAAGCCAATGGCAAATGGAGAATGTGTACTGACTACACCGATCTTAATAAGGCATGTCCAAATGATTCTTATCCACTTCCAAACATTGACAGATTGGTGGATGGAGCGTCAGGTTACAGAGTCTTAACATTCTTGGATGCATACTCGGGTTACAACCAAATAAGAATGTATCCACCAGATGAAGAAAAAATGGCATTTATGACCAATGGGGCAAACTACTGTTACCGAGTAATGCCCTTCGGTTTAAAAAATGTTGGTGCAACATATCAAAGGCTCATGGACAAAGTGTTTCTCAATCAGATCGGCAAAAACCTAGAAGTTTATGTTGATGATATGGTGGTAAAGTCCGATGACCCAAAGCAACACCCTGCCGACTTGGAAGAGATTTTTGGCCAACTCAGAAAGTACAACATGAGGTTGAACCCAGAAAAATGTTCTTTTGAGGTACAAGGAGGAAAGTTCCTGGGGTACATGCTAACATACAGAGGGATTGAGGCCAATCTAGGTAAGTGTAAAGTTGTCATTGAAATGCGGAGTCCGCAAACTGTGAAAGAAATACAGAGGCTGGCAGGCCATTTAGCTTCCCTATCTCGGTTCCTCCCCAAATCAGCGGAAAAGGCCAGACCCTTTTTCCAACTCTTGAAGAAACCCAAGGAGTTCGTCTGGACCGAGGAGTGTGAAAAGGCTTTTGAAGAACTGAAATTGTTTATAGCCTCGCCTCAGATTCTAACTCGGCCAGAGCTCGGTGAGGATCTGTATTTGTACTTATCTGTCAATGATTATGCAATCAGTGCAGTAATCATCCAGGAGGAGGAGAAGCAATAGATGCCAGTATATTACATCAGTAGAATCTTGAAAGATGCAGAGACATGGTATCAAGTAATTGAAAAGCTCGCCCTTGCCCTGGTCATGGCAGCTGGGAGGTTAAGACCTTATTTCCAGCCGCACCAAGTTATAGTCAAAACAGATCATCCAATTAAGCAAGTGCTTCGAAAACCCGATCTGGTAGGACGAATGATAGCTTGGTCGGTAGAACTGTCAGAGTTCGGTTTATAGTATGAACTGAGGGGACCAATGAAAGCTCAATGCCTCTCCGACTTCATTGCTGAGCTCTCTTCAAAGCCGAGTCCGGAACCCATTAATTGGCTTCTGTATGTGGATGGTTTATCAAACTTAAAAGGAAGCGATGTCGGAATAATTCTCGAGGGTCCAAACAACCTTATCCTGGAGCAATCCTTGAAGTTTGGGTTCAATGCTTCAAACAACCAAGCAGAGTATGAAGCTCTTATTGCCGGGCTGATATTAGCTAAAGTTGGAGTCAAAGGAATGAAGTGCCGAAGCAACTCACAGCTTGTAACTGGATAAGTCTCGGGGGATTACCAAACGAAGGATCCTCAATTAACCAGGTATTTGTGCAAAGTCAATAGTTTAATTTCAGAGTTTGACAATTTTACTATTGAGCATATACCTTGGGAGGAAAATGCTAGGGCCGACCTGTTGTCCAAGTTGGCTAGCACCAAAAGAACTGGCCAGCTAAGAACTTTCATTCAGGAAAATCTCCCTGAACCAAGCATAAAAAGTGCCGAGGTGTTGATAACCGAGCACTATGATCGGGGCTGGATGACCCCATTCTGGAAATTCCTGACCTCGAACAAATTACCTGATGATCCCAAAGAGGCAAAGAAAATTCGTCTGAAGTCTTGTCATTACACTATCCGATATGGAGAGCCGTACAGAAGAGGATTTTCCATGCCTTTATTAAAATGCATAACAAAGGAGCAATCCGAGTACGTAATGGACGAGATGCATAGAGTAATATGTGGAATGCATTCCGATGGCCGATCCCTAGCAGCTCGGGTTCTGCGAGCAGGCTTCTATTGGCCAACCATGAGATCAGATTGTGTTGCCTGGACTAATAAATGTGACCCTTGTCAGATATTTACTAATGTGGCGCGAGTCCCAGGAGAAGAGCTCCATTCCATGCTGTCACCTTGGCCCTTCACTATGTGGGGGATGGACATTGTGGGCCCTTTCCCTGTTGCCAAAGGCCAAGTGAAGTTCTTGCTAGTAGGAGTGGATTACTTCACTAAATGGATTGAAGCCGAGCCATTAACTACTATAACAGCTAAAAAGGTTCAGAGTTTTGTATGGAAAAACATTATATGCAGACATGGCCTACCTTATGAAATTGTCACTGACAATGGAAAGTAATTCACTGACAAAGGGCTTAAAGAATTTTACTCCAACCTCAGAATCAAACATAAGGTGACCTCGATTGAGCATCCACAAACAAATGGTCAGGCAGAGGCAGCTAACAAAGTCATTTTGAACGAGCTCAAGAAAAGGTTGGGCCAATCAAAAGGGGCATGGGCTGAAGAATTACCGAGCATCCTCTGGTCTTATCATTGCTCACCACAGTCATCAACTGGAGAAATGCCATTCAGGCTAACATATGGAACTGATGCAATGATTCCAGTTGAGCTCGGCGAACTTTCTTTCAGAAGGCAGCATCATGACCAGAGCAAAAATGAGGAAGAGATCCGAGTTGAGCTTGACATGGTTGAAAAAGTCCGAGATGAAGCAAAGATCAGGGAAGAACTATGCAAGCAGAAGGCAACTCGGAAGTACAACTCAAGGTTGCGACCAAGAGAGTTTGTTCAAGGAGATCTAGTACTAAGATTGCAAAATGATGCAAGAAAGGACTCCAAAGAGGGCAAGCTCACAGCAAACTGGTCTGGCCCATTCAGAATAGTTGAAAGTCTTGGAAATGGTGCTTATAGGCTAGAAGAGTTGTCAGGAAAGGCTGTTCCAAGAACTTGGAACACTTCCCACTTAAAGTTTTATTTTAGTTGAGTAATGTAAAGCCAGGTAATGTACTCTTTTTCCTACCCTAGTCTTTTTCCCGTGTGGTTTTGGCCAGGAAGGTTTTAATGAGGCATGCCTGAGAAAATAAATGAATAAAGTCCATTTCAGTTAGATGTATTTGTTACAAGACTAAAAATTCACTTGTTTTTACATTTAAAAATGCCAAGCCTAAAAGGGTAGACCGAGCTGAAATCGACCGAGTTGAGGTCAAAGTGCCGGACCCAAAGGTAAATCACAACCTAAAAGGGTTGACCGAGCTAAAATCGACCGAGTTGAGGTCGAAGTGTCGGACCCAAAGGTAAAATCAAAACCTAAAACGGTTGACCGAGCTGAAATCGACCGAGTTGAGGTGGAAGTGCCAGACCCAAAGGTAAAATCAAAACCTAAAAGGGTTGACCGAGCTGAAATTGACCGAGTTGAGGTCGAAATGCCGGACCCAAAGAGGTAAGCATAAGCTTAGAGGTTAACCAAGCTAAAATTGACCGAGTTAAGGTCGAAATGCCGGGCCTAAAAAAGCAACACTAAAATTTAAAAAGGCCGAGCTTATATGCTCAAAAAAGGCCACGCGCAAAACTAAAAAAGGTTGAAAAACCGAGCTTCATCAGTTGAAAAACTTGGGTAAACTACAAATGTCAATGCACAGTAGAAAGGTAAAAATCCGAGCTGAGAAAAACTTAGAAATTTTTCTAAGTTATCAAGAGAAAAACTCAGAAATTTTTCTAAGTTAGCAAAAGAAAGACAACTTACAATTTGATAGCAAAAGTTCAAATATTCATTACTAAATAGGGCAAAGTCCAGTACAAAAAGGCATCGCCCAGGAAACAAAATACATTACAAACAAGAAGAAAAGAAGTTTTGTAAAGTTACTCATGGGCATCCCCATGAGTAATTGTTTCGGTAGCAGCTAAGTGAAGGCCATCTTCGTTCAGAGGAGGAGTACCAAAGGTCGGATCAAGCATTCCACTTTCATTTTCTCCTCCCTCCTCAGCAGCTTGCCCTTCAGCTTCACCTGGAACTTCTTCTTCTTCTTCTTCCTCAAGCTCGGACAAAGGAACAAAGGCCCTTTCTTTGTTGAAGTCCTTGTCCACATCAGCTTGGGAGTAATCAGCATCGGGGTTAAAATGTTGGAGCTGTTTCACAGCTCGGAAGAACCCATTGATATGCTCCTTCATGATGGTAGCCTCGGCTTCCGCGAGATCAGATCGCAGCTTGAGGTTGGCCTCCTTCTCGGAGTCCAATGATTTTTTGGAGCATGAGGTTGGCCTCCTTCTCAGCCTGAGAGTCCTCGGCGATCTTCTCAAACTTAGCCCTTTCGGCTTTCTCGCCACACAGCTCGGCTTGCAGGGAAGAGTTAGCTTTCTCAAGCTCGGCTTTTTGCAACTTCAGTTGCCCGATTAACCGAGCATGTTCTTCCAACTTGGTCATAGCTTGGGCCAGCTCATCCCTTACCAACAGAGCACGAGCTGCATCGGCACTCATCGCCTCCATCTTCCTTGCGTTGGTGGAAAGTTCATTGCTCCAGAATTGAGTAATGGACGAAATCCGGAGAGTATAAGCAGCGGCTACCTCCATACTCGCCTCAGGACCCTGCTCCAACAAAAGCCGAGCATCAGAAGGCTTGAGTACTTGGCTATCAATAAGAGAGCCGGGGTTGAAGTCGTTGCTCCAAAGCGAGCTGAAGCCCGGGTTACAATGGCCATTGTACCACTTGGTCTCCGCTGTGAGATCGGTCACATGTGGTGTTCTTTCAGCTCTCCTCTCCACACTACGGTCCTCATCAGCTACGGGGAAGGGCGAGATGCTCCTCCTCGGTATCTTTGGCTGAGCACCGGCTCGAGACCGTTTGGGAGGACAGGTGTCAGGAGCAGAAGCTTCAGTAGTTTTCTTTTTCTTGCCCTTCACGTCGGTGGCAGGAGCTGAAACCCCAGCATCTTGATGAGCTGACTTCTTTAGCAACACTTTGTAGTTGAATTTTCCCATTATCACTGCAAAAAGAAGACCGGTCAGAACACAATAACCAAGATGTAAATTCAAACACCATTTCAATAAAAGCTACTTACAATCAAAATCAGCTCACCGAGTGGAAGAGGTCGGCAATTTCAAAAGTTTCCCACAGGGCAGTGGCCTGGGGTAAAGTTTAAGAACTTCGACGTTGGCCCGCTCTTGAGCAGTCATGCAACCGAGGTCGAAGCTAGAGAATTTTGAGGGGCGGGGTTGCCAATAAAAAGGGAACCTCGGTTTTCCATCCGAGTCAAAGAAAAGAGACTCATTCCCCTCAGTGGGTCGGACTTTGAAAAAATCTTGGAAACTTGGGTGCGGTGGCCACCATTCCGGTTTGGTTACAGAGGATTTGGAAAGCCTTCAAAAAGGCCCAGCTGTTGGGATGCAATTGGGTAGGGGCAATATTCATAATCTTCAGTACATCACACTCAAACTGGGTAAAAGGAAGAGTGACTCCAATCTATTCGAACAAAGTCCTATAAACATAGGTAAAGTGGGGCTCAATAGGAAGAGCCCAAAGAAAAACATGCTCATTATTTGCACAGGGAAGCCACTCTACAGTTCCACGAGAGTAAGATATCTCGGATTTAATACATTGAAGAGACTCAAGACTCCTAAAGTTTGAATGAAAAGCTCCAACATCCGGTTTTACCCAGAAATACCCAGGGATGGTAATATCTGGGTAAGGAACCCTAGGCATCCTATTCGCACGTTTACGCCGCTTAGGGGCAGTAATGGCTTTAGGAGTAGCGGAACTACTCTCTTTGTTAGAAGAGGAAGAAGAGGAAGCAGCACGATTGTCCCCATTACCCCCCAAGGTAGGAGGAGAAGAATGGGGAGAGCCACCTATAGGGTTTATCTCTGTTTCTAAGATTCTAACTTCAGAAGAGGCATTCTGGGATACCTCGAATGAAGCTTCCATGGCTAAAAAAGAAAGAAGGAATAGTGATAAGAAGGAGGGCATACCTGGAACAGAAAAGGAAATGCAGAGGGGCTTGAAGAAGAAAAGCTTGGAGAAGAAGAAGCTTCAACAGAAAAAACGTGAATGTGAGGAAAAGTAAAGGTTTGCCTTCGGAAGTGCCTCAATTTATAGGAGAACGTTTGAAAACTGAAATGTTAGTAATGATGGTGGTTGCTGTGTGAGAGACGGGAAACGTCTCCTCAAGTCTGCGTAAGTTCGGCACACCAATTGCGGAGTAATACGTGGCAAGGACATCAGAATGCACGCTGCAACTCAAACACGCAGCCGCAGAGCAGACCTCGGAAATAAGCCCATAAAGGCCTCGTGTCACAAGCAAGACTGGTCTTAATGGTAAAGCAACGTCTCTTTTCATCTCGGGAACTGAGAAACGGACGTCACAATACAAGATTGAAACGAGCGTTCCTGTCTCAGCTCGGCTCGGCTCCTTCGATAAAGCTTTCACGCTCTATGAAGCTCAAAGCTTGGGGGGCTTGTGTATGAGCCGAAGTTGTGTACGAGCCGAGGTGTAAAGCTCATCCTCCAAACCCACCGATCTGAGATAATTACGGACCGAGATGTGAAGCTTAGTCACCTACTTCACTAGTTTGAATGAAAAAATGTACCAAAGTGTTAAGCTCGGCCAACTGAGGCAACCGAGCTCATGAGTTGGCCGAGGTGCAGTATTGGTCACTGAAAGCACGGTAAAAAGGAAAACAAAAACCTAGGCCATGAACTCAGATATTTTTCAAAGGGCAAGCTCGACTTCTGTCATGAAAACTTCTTCGCTCTTTTGAGCTCGAAGCTTGGGGGGCTTGTGTACTGACCGAGGTGGTAAGCTCGGTCGCCGAGCTCGGAAACCTAACCAACTTAAACGATAACACTTATCTATAACTCAACTAACAACCTTATCTCAGATAAGTGATAAGTCTGATCAGATAAGAAGGTTGGAGTTGAGCTAAAAGAGATAAGTGATAAAGATAAACCAGATACGTAGGACCGGAACATGAGTATTCTGTCAAGCCATAATCTAAAATAACCTCAACGTTCACCCTTGGTCTGACGTTTACGGCGAGATTCCGGCAACTCGGATCTCGGTAGGAACAATATATATATAATAAAAAAAATTTATCCAGCTACACAATCAAAACCTAATATCAAGTTTATACAAATATCCAAATGCAAATTAACTATAACAATCTATAACACCACTAATCCCTCACCTTACTTGTAGAATGGAGAAGGAAAGAAGAAAGAAGACACCACAGGCTCCTCTTTGCCTCTCCTCGAAGCTTAAGTCCTCTCACTCACTATGTCCTTTAGGGTTCTTCAGAAAATGCTAAATGAGAGGGAAAGGGAAAATGGTTTTTCTACTATAAAACAAGCCCTAAAACAAACTATCCTTGGGCCTAAATAATGAGAAGCCCACTCCAAACATAACTTATTAATTAAACCAATTAATTTACTAAGGACATGTACATTTATGAACTACCCTATTTGTGCCATAAAATACTTATTTGATTATTTCAAGAAGATACAATAGCATTTTTTTTAACTATAGTGCTCTTTATTATACAAAAATATTTTTAACTAAAAATAAATATATTATGTAACCTTTATACAAAAAAAAATTTAACTTACTCGGTATGACATCCTTTAAACATGATAATTAAATTATTAAGATTGTCAGGTATTACACTTTCATTCCCTATTTTCTCTAAATCCATTGCTTTGTTGGAGCGTTAGAGACTCTTGGGAACGTCTAGTTCGTCTGTGCCAATCGGTATAGGTAACGGTTTCTTCTCTTTTGGTTTCCTTTTCTATTTTCTTAGATTGAAAATTAATTGGTCGATGTTCTTGTTTGACCAAGGCTTGGAAGCAGACTGAGCCGCCTGAGGGAACGTGACCGGTTTGCCGTTTAGAGTTTTGTTGTGGAATCTTCATACCAGGTATGTGGAGAAGGATAGTGCAGACATTAGGCAAGGAGTAGCGTAAGATGAGGGGTTCCCATAGCCCCGTTGTATGTTGTATATTGTTAACTGTTATGTCTTGTTGAGTATGCCATGTTCTGTTTGACTATATGGTTAATTGTTATAATTGCTAGTTGGTTAATGGTATGCCTATTGTTTATAATTACTATGTTGTATGCCAATGATGTATAAATAGTTAAATCTGTTAATACTATGAATATGACTGTTATATTATTGTTGTTATGCATTGATTGGCTGAATGTTGATTGACTGAGGTTATGATGTTGTTACGTTGGACACGTTAATAAGACCCTAATCAGATTTAATTAGGACTCTTAGTTAACATTGGAATTAAGAGATTAATTCCCCAATGCTTCATAAAACATAAACTGTTAGTGAGAGGTGAGGTTTAATGCCAAATGGATTAGTTAAAAGACCCTAGGATTTGATTTGAGAGTGTTAGGGAGTTTTGACTCCAAGAACAACAAGTTGAATCTGCCCAGAACAGTACGGCTGGCCCAGGAGCACGGTCATGCTGAATAGGGAGCACGCCCGTGCTCCCAGTTAAATTCTGGAAGGCGGCCGCACATTGAGCACGACCGTGCAGGACAATGAGCACGACCGTGCTCCACTTAATTGACAGCACGACCGTGCTGGGGTGAGCAAGCCCGTGCTCCCCTTACTAGTCAGAATCTGACATTAAAGGTTTAAAGGGGTTGTTTCACCCCAAACGTCCCCAATAATGTGATAAGACACAAATCGAATAATGATGAGTTAGATAACTTAATTAAAGAATAATTAAGACAAATCAAGAATAATAAGCTGGTTAAGTCGATGCCCATTGGGTTACCGCACGTTGATATGCTTTGGTGCTTTTTGGCCAAAGTGGCCTCGCTGCTTTTTGGTTAAGGTGTTGATGAGTTGGACCTTGGTGCTTTTTGGCTAAGGGGGTCTTGACCCTTGTGGGTTAAGGTGTTGACGTTGACGTTGATATTGTTGATGATGGTGATTAGTCTTGGGTGCTTATTAGCCTAAGCAAAGGAGGTGGTTGCCTTGGTTATTGTTGTGCTCATGCATTCATACGTTGAAGTTGTTAGTGAGGGAAGTTCAACATAGGGGTGGTCGACCTAGAGTTCGACGATCTTGCCAAGTCTCGGGAGGTTCACCCAAGGTTTGGTGAACCGTGCGCCCCCGCGGTGGCGTACACTCGTTATGGTGCGTCGGCTATCCAAGGGGTTCACCCATGGTTTGGTGGACTGCCGGCGTTGGTGCTTTTATGGCCAATGTGGATATGTAACTCTGAAGTTGCATTCCTGAGATAGTTTGGATCCACATGCATAACGGAGTAGTGGAGTAGTGTTGCACCGTATAGCATATGTTGGTTGAGATGATATATTAATAGAAGCCACTTATTTGTAGGCATAGAAACAACCAAATCATACTCAAGAAAAATAACAGGAAGTTTAAGACTCTTGACCCTATCATGCGATATGATAGAGTGTGTAGCACCAGAATCATACAATACAGTTAAAGGAGTTCCATCAATTAAGCACATACCTTGAATCAAGTCATCAGACTCAGAAGCCTCAGCTCCACTAAGAGTAAAGACTCTTCTAGTGGTCTTCAGTCGATTAGCCTGAGACTGCTGACTCTTGCTAGCAGTTTTTCGATTAGCTTGATGGATCAAGTTAGAGAGGGTCAGAAGTTAGATCAGTTTCTCTTGGACCAGTGAGAGTTGCTCGTTCAGGGTAGAAACCTTAGTTTTAAGGATGGAAATGATGGAGTGTTGAGGTTCAAAGATAGAGTCTGTATACCAGACGTCCCGGAGCTTAGAAAGTTGATCCTTGAAGAAGGACATAGGAGTGGACTGAGTGTGCATCCTGGTGCTACTAAGATGTACCAGGATTTAAAACTGATGTTTTGGTGGCCTTAGATGAAGAAAGACATGGCTGAGTTTGTGTATGCTTGTTTAGTGTGCAAAAAGGCTAAGATAGAATGCTAGAAGCCATCAGGGAAGGTGCAACCTTTAAGTATCCCAGAATGTAAATGGGACATTATTTCCATGGATTTTGTGTTTGGACTCCCTAGGACTCCAGCTGGTTTTGAGGCTATACGGGTTGTTGTTGATAGACTGACTAAGTCCGCCCATTTCATCCCTATGAACATGGAATATCCTTTGGAAAAGTTAGCTCAGTTGTACATCAAAGAGATAGTTAGGTTATATAGTGTACCTTCTAGCATAGTGTTTGATAGAGACCCGAGGTTTACCTCTAGGTTTTGGAATAGTTTGCAAAAGGCTTTAGGTACCAAGCTTAGGGTAAGTTCAACTTATCACCCACAGACTGATGGTCAGTCTAAGAGAACCATCCAGTCCTTAGAGGACTTGCTTAGAGCTTGTGTGCTAGAACAGTCAGGAAGTTGGGACAAGTTTTTGCCCCTGATAGAGTTTACCTACAACAATAGTTTCCATTCCAGTATTGGGATGGAACCCTATGAAGCTCTTTATGGGATGAGATGTAGGACACCTTTATGTTGGAGTGAACCTGGTGATAGTGTTGTATTAGGACCTGAAGTGGTGCAAGAAACCACGGAAAAAGTGAGTATGATTCAGGAAAAGATGAAAGTGACACAGAGTAGGAAAAAGAGCTACCATTACAAAAGGAGGAAGGCGCTCGAATTCCAGGAAGGTGACCATGTGCTCTTGAGAGTTACCCCAATAACTGGAGTTAGTAGAGTGATGAAAGCGAGGAAACTTACTCCTAGATTCATTGGTCCTTACCAAATTTTGAAAAGAGTCGGCGAAGTCGCCTACCAAATAGCCTTACCACCGTTCTTGTCCAATCTTCATAATGTCTTTCATGTGTCTTAACTCAGAAAGTATGTTCATGACACTAGTCACGTGATAGTGCCCGATACCATACAGTTAAAAGAGAACTTGACTTTTGAGGTGTTACCCCTTCGAGTCGAGGATAGGAGGGTGAAGCACTAAGAGGCAAGGAGATTCCTTTGGTCAAAGTCGTTTGGAGTGAGGCTACTGAGGAAAGTGCTACATGGGAGCTAGAAAGCAAGATAATAGAGTTGTACCCGTACCTTTTCAATCGAGGTGAGTAGAAATTTCGAGGGCAAAATTTTTATAAGGGGGGCGGAATTGTAACACCGTGCTTTTCGTTAAGTGCTTTTTGTATGTCTTGTTTGTTAAGAAAGTTTAGAGCGAGCTAAGTGGGATTTTAGGTGGAAAATCCCTTCCTTAGGCTTGTGTCTTGTGACTTTCTTAGTCACAAGCACGGCCGTGCTCAACAGGGAGCACGACCGTGCTCGTTGGGAAAGTGTGTCTCGCTGACGCTAAGTTGAGCACGATCATGCTCAACAGTGAGCACGCCTGTGCTAAAGTGAAAACCGCACCTCGTAGGCGCTAAGTCAAGCACGCTCGTGCTCAAGGAGGAGCACGACCGTGCTTGGGTCTGTGCCTTTATAAGCAGAACAGTGATTGAGGATTTACGTCATAAACCCTATTTTGACAACAGCAACCAACCTTAGTGCGGCAGCAACCCTTTCATTCCTTATTTTCATTAAACCTATTGCTTTGTTGGAGCATTAGAGACTCTTGGGAACGTCTAGTTCCTCTGTGCCAATTGGTATAGGTAACGGTTTCTTCTCTTTTGGTTTCCATTTCTATTTCTTAGATTAGAAACTAATTGGTCGATGTTCTTGTTTGACCAAGGCTTGGAAGAAGAGTGAGCCGCTTGAGGGAACGTGATCGGTTTACTGTTTAGAGTTTTGTTGTGAAATCTTCATACCAGGTATGGAGACAAGGATAGTGTAGACATTAAGCAAGGGGGCAGCATAAGATGAGTGGTTCCCATAGCCCCGTTGTACGTTGTATATTGTCAACTGTTATGTCTTGTTGAGTATGCCATGTTCTGTTTGACTATATGGTTAATTGTTATAATTTCTAGTTGGTTAATGGTATGCCTATTGTTTATAATTACTATGTTGTATGCCAATGATGTATAAATAGTTAAATCTGTTCATGATATGAATATGACTGTTATGTTGTTGTTGTTGTTATACATTGATTGGCTGAAGGTTGATTGGCTGAGGTTATGTTGTTGTTACGTTGGACACGTTAATAAGATCCTAATCGGATTTAATTAGGACTCTTAGTTAACATAGGAATTACGGGATTAATTCTCCAATGATTCATAAAACAGGAACTGTTAATGAGAGGTGAGGTTTAATGGCAAATGGAATAGTTAAAAGACCCTAGGATCTAATTTGAGAGTGTTAGGGAGTTTTGACTCGAAGAACAACAAGTTGAATCTTCCCAGAACAGTACGGCTGGCCCAGGAGCATGATTGTGCTGAACAAGGAGCACGCCCGTGCTCCTAGTTAAGTTCTGGAAGGCGGCCGCGCATTGAGCACGGCCATGCAGGACAGTGAGCACGACCGTGCTCCACTTAAGTGATAGCACGACCGTGCTGGGGTGAGCACGCTCGTGCTCCCCTTACTGGTCATAATCTGAGATTAATGGTTTAAAGGGGTGTTTCACCCCAAATGTCCCCAATAATGTGATAAGACACCAATCGAATAATGATGAGTTAGATAACTTAATTAAAGAATAATTAAGACGAATCAAGAATAATAAGCTGGTTAAGCCGGTGCCCATTAGGTTACCGCATGTTGATACGCTTTGGTGCTTTTTGGCCAGGGGCCCTTGACCCTTGTGGGTTAAGGTGTTGAAATTGATGTTGATATTGTTGATGATGGTGATAAGTCTTGGGTGCTTATTGGCCCAAGCAAAGGAGGTGGTTGCCTTGGTTGCTGTTGTGCTCATGCATTCATACGTTGAAGTTGTTAATGGGGGAAGTTCAACATAGGGGAGGTCGACCTAGAGTTCGACGATCTGGCCAAGTCTCTAGAGGTTCACCCAAGGTTTGGTGAATCGTGCGCCCCGTGGTGGCGTACCCTCGTTATGGTGCGTCGGCTATCCAAGGGGTTCACCAATGGTTTGGTGGACTGCCGGCGTTGGTGCTTTTATGGCCAATATGGATATGTAACTCCGAAGTTTCCTTCCTGAGATAGTTTGGATCCACATGCATAACGGAGTAGTGGAGTAGTGTTGCACCACATAGCATATGTTGGTTGAGATGATATATTGATATAACTATATGTTGATGCTAAATGTTGTATGATGATAAATGCTATGTATATGATGTATGTTCATCTTGCTTAACTACTTCCATGCCGATGTGTTTACATGTTTTCTTACTCCCTGTTTTCTGTTTCTGTTGTGGCATGTATCTCTTTATGCAGAGGACGGTGAGCAGCCTGTGGAGAAGTGAGTTTGAGGTGTCGCGACTCTAGATAGGATGCTTAGTTCATAGTTGATAGTTTATTTCCAGTTTTGTTGTATTCCGAGGATTTTATTCCGAAACGATTATACCGGCTCTGTATGTGACATCGGGGTTGGGTTATGTTTGTTAGTTGTTTATGTTTTGTGTTTTATTTTATTTTAAAACTATGTTTCTTTCCGCGTTAAGTGTTACAATGTGGTATCTTTCTATCCAGTTTTATTTTAATCAAATAAATGCATATTTTTATATTTCCTCTTTCTAGTAAATGTTTTATATTAATATGCGGGATAGAGGGTGTCACACTTCCCCAATTTGTCAATCCACCCTTTGTGGATTGTAGCTCGATAATACATGGCACATTGGCCAACAATACATGGCACACTGGTCAACAATGGCACATCTGCCAAACTATGCATGTAAAACATTTATTCTCGTTACTTTTTTTTTCGTCTATTCTTTCTTTGTCGAGGCTCAAAGTTCACGACTATTCTTACTTAGGCATAAATCCCACTCGCACTTAACACAGGACACGAAGTTCGAGTACTCAATCACGAAACCCTAGACTGATGCACCTGTCCTAGGCTTACATATATGAGACACAAAGTCCTCCACATCACCTCATAATACATAAGTCCACCATGGACATCACAGATCAACGATCTACATGTTTTCCTTACAGAAACACTAGAATTCTGACGTTTAGGCATACTAGGTTCACTTTTCTTTTTCAACATCGTTTTCTTTTTGTGAAACAACAAATACCAAAACAAAACTCCGAAAACTTATCCAATTTTATCGGAAATAATTTCGCTGACTTAAAACTCTTTTGCCGAAAAATCTTTTCCGCTGAAATTTGTTTATAAAACGTTAAATCATCCCAAAATAAATTTTTTCTCAAATTCCTTCTTTTTTGAAAACTCTTTTCCGACAACACATCAAATTTTTGAAAGTCATTTCTAACCCGTTTTTGTTCCAAATAATAATACTATTTCTCATGATTTCGCTGTAAATCACTTTTCTAAATTAATTTTCGTTTTGGAGTAAATTCATTTGTAAATCAAATGACTTTCCTCTTTTCCAATAAATTCTTCAACATTAATATTTAAAATTATTTTTGAAACTTAACTTATTTTAATTACTATTTATTCTCTTTTTGAATTTAATTTCGGAAAAATTTACATAGCGAAATATTTTCACGGTTTCGTCATCATTGTCACTTATTGACTTACTCTTTCACCAAAATATCATTAAATACTATTATTTTCAACATTTTTCTTATACTTCCATAAATCAAATCCTTAAATTTCTCCTTAAACTTTTTAAACTTTTATCCTCAATTATAATTGAGCACTGACCACTTGTCAGGCTTCTCAATCAATCACTCAAACAACAGCTAATCCATACATCACAATGATAACATACATCACAGTTATAACATACATCACGGTTACAACATACATCACAGATAACATTAAAATCACATAAACAAATACATAAAATGAAATTAAACACCACAAAATCACTACGAATAAAAATACAGATAACTGACAAGTAGCATGTAGATATCAAAAACCCCTCAAGTAAACTTCCCTTACCTTTGTTGCTTTAGAATCCTTAATCCAACTCCTCAAATCTTTGTTCCTTGTCCACCACAAAATCAATCACCACAACACGAACAATTTCCTTCACAACCAATCATACAAAACAAGTTAGAAAAATGAAACAAAATCTCCTATAACCTATATGCTTTGGTTCGGCGAACATGAGATAAATAGGCTTGGGATTTCTAAATTTTTCAAGCTCTTGGATCTATGATCCTAGAGTATTAGAGAGGCAAGAACAATTGTCATAAGTTAAAAATTGAAGAAAAACTCATCCAATCCTCTTGGACTAGGGTTCAGCCATAACATAGGAAAATTAGGAGGAAATTTTGTTTGATCTCATGCTTTTGGATTAGAAATCTAGAAGCCTTAGAGAGTTCATAGAAATTGTTACCACATCAAAATTATTTTTCTATGATTTTCTACGATTAAATGAAGAAAATCAATGAAAATGAAAAAATGGTGCTCTTGACAAGAATGAATGGAAATGAATGAAGTGGAAGACAACTATGATCATATGCAAATGAGGGTTTACCTCTTAGATGATGAAAGAAATGAAGAAGTGATCAAAGCTTCAAGTTTCTTCAACAATGGAGTTTTAGGTTTTTGTGAGAGGAAATGGAGTTGATGAAGTGAAATGAAAATGACTAAGTGTTGTAGGGGGAGGGAGCCGTGTAGTTAGAAGAGTGAGGGAGGAGGAGATGTGTCATAAGGACAAGGAAGTAAAATCATGAAGACTCGGGGGCATTTTGGTCATTGCACACTAAAAATATCTAGATATTTATCAAAAGTCCATCATTGTTTTTAGTGAGTCATGGTGGTGACTCACCCCATGACTCACCACCCCTAGCTAACAAGTGTCCTTCGTCTGGTGTCCGGTTCAGTCTCTACAGTTCCGTTTCCGACTCCGTCGTTTACCAGATTAAAATTCTCTCATATGTTTTCTTTGAAAATTGGCCCGAATAAATATAACATTTTATTTCTGATAAAAAATTTCACAATAATTTATATCGTTGAAAAAGTGATATAAATCTAAACTGTTTCGTTCACGGGTCAAAATTAGGTTTTCTGATCAGTAAAATTCTACTCTCAGTGAAAACGCAGACCGGGTTCCGTTTGAATTTTCAACCGAAAATTTAACCGTAACCTCCTACTATCAAGTAGAGTCTAAATATGATTTTGTTTTATCCAAAATCATTTTCTAGGCCTCGGGTAAAAATATAAATAGATAAATGTTTACAGATATTGAAAAATAGTAAAATCGGGGTGTTACAATACTACCCCACTGGAAAAAAAAAAAATTCGTCCTTGAAATTTCGTGACTCGAAACTAGACAGGATCTTGTAATCGTATCTTAATCCCAAGATCGTACACTGGATCTCTGTCCTTCTTTCTCACTGAAAGAACTGGTGCTCCCCACGGGGAAACACTCGGTTGTATGCACTGTTTTCGACAACGGTTCTTCTAGTTGAGTTTTCAACTCAGAAAGCTCTGTAGACGACATCCGATATGGAGTGATGGAAATTGGACCGGCTCCTGGAATTAGGTAGATGGAGAAACTCGATGTCTCTGACTGGTGACAAACCGTACTACAGTCGATCTCTCCCTCGACTCCCAAGTCGGATAAAAGTAAGTATCCCTGAGTTCCTTCTTTCGAAGAAGTCCTTATTTGGTTGGCAAATAAAAATCCAGAAATCTTAGGATTAGGAAGAACTAAGGTCTTATGTGCACAATCTAAAAGGATATGGTTTGAAGATAACCGATCCATGCCTAGAATCACTTCTAATTATGTTAAAGACAAACATATCAGATTAACAAGAAATTTTCTATCCTGAATAACATTAGGATAGTTCAAGCATATTGAATTTACTATAATTGGTTCAGCAGTTGGGGTTGAAACAATTAAGTCATACGACAAGGAAGAAACATGCAAACTCAAATGTCTCACACAATCCGTCGAAAAATAATGCATTGCACCAGAATTGAAAAGTTCAGTTAAAAGATTACCATCTGTGTCGCAACTATCTTGTATGAGATCAACGGATTTTGAGGCTTCAGCTCCACTCATGGTGTAAACTCTTCCTTTTGCCATCGGTCTATTGGTCTTGTAATCATTGGCAGCAATCCCAGACTTTGATTCAGGGCACTCTCTGACCAGGTGACCAATCTTCCCACAGTTAAAGCATAACATGCTTCTCAGCTTACAATCCTCAGTAATATGATTCGGCTTTCCACACTTGCGGCATCGTTGAACCAGGCCTTGATTCAGATTGTTTTGGCTTCCACTACCATAAGCAGAAGCGACGGGACGATATGATTGTTGGTTCTGATTATATCCTGGAGGTCGGAAATATGGCTTCTTATGAGCTTGTTCCTCCCTTTGATTTTGATATTGATTCTTAAATCGAGCTGGTCCTCCGATATTACCCCGATTGTCTCTCCTTTTCCTCACCTGTTCCACCATCTGACACTTTTCGACCAAAGCTTGAAAGTTACGAATTTTAAACGGTAACACCGACTCCTTGATTTCATAATGCAGACCTCCCCCGAACCTCTCACATTTCCAATCCTCATCAGGTTGATCTTGGAAGAAACGGAAATACTTGGCGAGGGATTCAAACTTCGCGCATATTCCCCAACAGACAGTTCTCTCTGTTGCAGACGTAGAAACTCTTGTTCTTTCTCAACTCTGGCGCTCTGAGGGAAGCATTTATCCAGAAAAGTAGTGCGGAAAACATTCCAAGTTATTTCTTGGTTGCCCGCTTCTAGTAGCTGTCTAGTACCATTCCACCAGTATTCTGCATCGCCTAAAAGCAGAAAAGTAGCATACGGGACTTTCACTCCTTCAGGGCTATTGATGAGCTCGAAAATATTTTCCAATTCTTGTATCCACAAATCAGCCTTCTCAGGATTGGTATTCCCATGAAATTACGGAGGATTCTGGCGATGAAAGGTAGTTAAACATCTGGCCTCAGCAGCTTGCTCAGCTCGAATTTGATCTTGTTGGTTCTATGTAGCCATAAGAGCTGTTTGTTGTGCTATGGCAGTTGCAACATTGGCCATGCCTAGTGCTGCGTAATTCATCCCACTAGCATCATCGTTGTTTTCTCCTATATTACCACGACCACCTCTACTGCCCTTTCTACGGCCACGTCCACGTCCACGTCCAACTTCTGGTTCCATAACTGACCTATAAGACAAAATCAGTCAATCTGCAACCAGAAACTGAAACGTATACTTATGTGTTAACACACATTACTTTTAAGAAACAATTCAATCAAGTTAAAAATCAGAGATCACACAACACAAACATAACAGACCTATTCCCCAAGGTTCCCGACCACTAATATAACGTCCCCCTTGGGCATTACATGACTAACTCATTTCGGAAATATAAAATGAAAATGAAAGCTGGTTGCTTTCGGAAAATAATTTAAGTACATAACTACGTTCGAAAGACGGTTATAAAAATTTTTCTTGCGCGGTAAATAAAGTTTCAACATGTAAACATTAACATATAACAACTTCATATACGTTCATGCATACTTCATAAAAGTAATACACATCACAGCGTATGAGTTGATTTTTCAGAAAGATATACATAAGCAAAAGATATAATTATACATCACTGAACTGAAAATTCTGGACAACCATTACTCCAAAAGAATGGCTCTCAGCAGCTAGATATACAGACTATCCTCAAAAGGGTATGAAACAACCTAAAATCCTAGTTGAGCTGGTCACTCTAACCGACATCTACTGGGAAGACCCCCTGGGTCATCCCTACGATCAACGGTCTCTTCAGTTATCAGGACTAATGTCCTCGAGTGAAACAGGAACTCCTCTGCAACGTCTGTATTCGCGTCCTACGGTACAACAACAAAAACCAAGAAAACTGATATATTGCAAGGGTGAGATACTGACAAATGAGTTTTATCATGATAACTACATACGCGACACCCAAAACAATAGCATATACACATATATACTGTGACACCCTCTACCCCGCATGCATTAAAAAACGATAACACATATATAAAAGAGAGAGAAAGCATGCAAATATATATAATATTAAAAACCGGGTAGGGATTGCCACATTGTAACATAACGCTGAAATAACTAAAACATGTTTATAAAGAAAACATAACATAACTGAAACATAAATGAACCCAACCCCGATGTCACACTACAGAGCTGGTATAACCAATCCGATAAAACAACTCGGATACAACTGAAAACAAACTAAACAACTACTGAAACAGAAATCCTATCTACGAGTCGCGGATCCTCAGAGTCACTCCTCAACTGGCTGCACATCGAACTCTACATAAACGATACATGCCACAAAACAAGAGACATAGAGATAAGGAGTAAGAAACATATATGTGAATATAATGGCAAGGAAGCAGTTAGCAAGACGAGCATACATCAAACAACATGTTATATCAAACATCAATGTCATAATAATCATCATCATATAACGTGTATGCTATGCAATTCAGTTATGCTCCACTCCTCTACTATGCACTTGGATCCAACTAACTCAGGATGCCAACTTCGGGGTTACATTTCCACATTGGCCTAAAAACACCAATGCAGGGCCAGACCACCAAACCATGGGTGGACCCCTTGGACAGCCGACACATCTTATTCACGGTTGTGCCACCACGGTGTATGGCCAGAACGTCTTACTTTCGGACAACCTCCCCTATGTTGCACAACCTTCCATCAACATCTTCGATGCGTGAGTGCATGGCAAACAACACACAACCTCAACCACCACCTCCGCTTGGGCCCATAGGCTACCTAAGTTTTATCACCCTCAACACCTCTACCACGAGGATTATCGTTTAATGTTTCATCGTTAAGTCTTTTAAACATCAACACCACTCTTGGCCATTGAGCACCAGAGCTCAACACCTTGACCATCAAGCATCAAGGCCCCCTTGGAGCGAACACTAAGCTACCGAGTTACAACATCTTATCACTTGGAGGAAACACTAGGCTACCAAGGTTCAACATCATCTTCTCACTCTAGTTATTAACACCATGGTTCCCGAACACCACAGCTAAACACCTTGACCATTAAGTATCAAGGCCCCCTAGGCCACTCGGTTACCAAGGTACAACATCATTTTTTCACTTGTCTTTGGTCTTCATGTTCTGTTGGTATCTTTTTAAGTCTTTTAATCGTTTGGGGTGAAAACCCCTGTTTCATGCATTTCTGGTTCTGTTCTGGTCAGGAGAGCACGGGCGTGCTCACCCTCAGCACTGGCGTGCTGGACCTGCAGGCAAGCATAGTCATGCTGCCTGTTAAGCACGGGTATGCTTAAAAGCGCGCCCTTCTCTGGATTTCAAACCGGAGCACGGGCGTGCTCCTTATCAAGCACGGTCGTGCTCAATGGAGCGTGGTCGTACTGATTTGGGCAGAAAGGGTCAGGAACCCTTTCCCAAATCCTTGGGACAACTCACAGATTCAACCTATTGGCTTTTACTAATCCATTAAACATCAACTTCATTAATCTTAATTGTTCTTCATTTATATTCATGTCTTAACATCATAGGGAATTAATCCTTTAATCATAGCTTCGTTATTAATGTTCCTAGAACACTCACTAACCAATCCTAGGGTCTTTAGCTAAGCCCTATGAACATATCCTTACCTCTCACCCTATATTCATGTCTTATGAACAAACTGGGAAAGCATCCCTTAATTTTCTTTCATCATTAACGTATTTTAACGTCTTAACATCATTGTTGGCATTAACATCCTCAACAATCAACACTCATAAAGAGCACAACACAACAACACCCAATAACATCATACTCATCATAATCATATAAATAGGCATAAGGCATATAAACATGTTATCATACAATAGGGTCATGGGTAACCCTTCGTCTTACGCTACCCCCAAGCCTACATACTCATACTATTCCTTCTCCCCATACCTGGTATAACGATTCCCAAAACGATAACGTTGGCAAACTAGACACGTTCCCTCGAGCGGCTAGACGAGTTCCCCAAGCCTTGGCCAAACAAGAAGAGGATAACCAATTAGACTCTAGATCTAATAATAGAAAAGAGACTAAGAGAGAGGGAAGACAACATTACCTCAAACTGTACTAGCGCGTTACTCTTTTCCCAAAACTAGAGCAAGAACACTAAGAACTTCAAGGGTTCAAGGGAAGAAAGAGGGAAGAGGTTTCTACCACACTAGGATTGCCCAATGTGTCAAAATAGGGTTTCACACTAAAACCCTCGAGCTGCTGCCTCCTACTTAAAGACCCTGACCTGAGCACGGTCGTGCTCCTTGCTGAGCACGGGCGTGCTCACTTAACGTCAGCTAGACGTGGTCCTGTGCTGAGCACGGTCGTGCTCCCTAATGAGAACGGACGTGCTTGTAACTTAGGCAGTCACAAGACGCGCCTAACAAGCATGGCCGTGTTGAATCATGAGCACGGTCGTGCTCATGCATCAGGAAGGGATTTGAAGCCTAAAATCCCACTTGGCCCACTCTAAACCTTCCTAAGCAAACAAGGAATACACAACAGGCGCTTATGCGAAAAATGGGGTGTTACATATACATCACATGAATTCTCAGAATAAACATACTGTTATAAACAATGGGATTCATACCCGGCAGTCATCGCAATTTTAAAAATGCATGACACTTTAACATCCACCATCTAATTTTGATATTTATTCTCCGGAGATCCTAACTTCCCTTCGTCGAGCATGATTAGGCTGCAATACCCCTTACCACAATTGTCTCATGAGGTCGGCCTCTTAATTTAGGTCCAGCTGCAATTGCTCAAGGGTATCACACTCAAGCACCTAAAATAATATTGAGTAGTCCATGATTGAGTACATCCACGTTTTGCATTCATTACGTCCACGGTTCGAGATCGCGAGGCCCTAGCCTTTTGTGGCTCACGAACCCGGATGTCCCTAATAGACCACTTTGGTCTTGACTTCCTCAAAATACAATTTTTTCTCAAATTCCATCTTTTTTGAAAACTCTTTTCCGACAACACATCAAATCTTTGAAAATCATTTCTAACCCGTTTTTGTGCCAAATAATAATACTATTTCTCATCATTTCGTTGTAAATCACTTTTCTAAATTAATTTTCGTTTTGGAGTAAATTCATTTGTAAATCAAATGACTTTCTTCTTTTCCAATAAATTCGTCAACATCAATATTTAAAATTATTTTTGAAACGTAACTTATTTTAATTACTATTTATTCTCTTTTTGAATTTAATTTCAGAAAAATTTACGTAAGTGAAATTTTTCACGGTTTCGTCCTCACTATCACTCATTGACTTACTCTTTCACCAAAATTTCATTAAATACTCTTTCACAATTTTATCTTCAATTATAATTGAGCACTGACCACTTGTCAGGCTTCTCAGTCAATCACTCAAAAAATAGTTAATCCATACATCACAATGATAACATACATCACAGTTATAACATACATCATGGTTACAACATACATCATAGATAACATTAAAATCACATAAACAAATACTTAAAATGAAATCAAACACCATATAATCACTACGAATAAAAATACAGATAACTCACAGATAGCATGTAGCTATCAAAAACCCCTCAGGTAAACTCCCCTTACCTTTGTTGCTTTAGAATCCTTAATCCAACTCCTCAAATCTTTGTTCCTTGTCAACCACAAAATCAATCACCACAGCACTAACAATTTCCTTCACAACCAATCATACAAAACAAGTTAGAAAAATGAAACAAAATCTCCTATAACCTATATGCTTAGGTTCGGCCAACATGAGATAAATATGCTAGGGATTTATAAATTTTTCAAGCTCTTGGATCTATGATTCTAGAGTATTGGAGAGGCAAGAACAATTGTCATAAGTTAAAAATTGAAGCAAAACTCATCCAATCCTCTTGGACTAGGGTTCGGCCATAACATAGGAAAATTAGGAGGAAATTTTCTTTGCTCTCATCCTTTTGGATTAGAAATCTAGAAGCCTTAGAGAGTTCATAGAAATTGTTACCACATCAAAATTATTTTTCTATGATTTTCTAGGATTAAATGAAGAAAATCAATGAAAATGGAAAAATGGTGCTCTTGACAAGAATGAATGGAGATGAATGAAGAGCAAGACAAATATGATCATATGAAAATGAGGGTTTACCTCTTAGATGATGAAAGAAATGAAGAAATGATCAAAGCTTCAAGTTTCTTCAACAATGGAGTTTTAGGTTTTTGTGAGAGGAAATGGAGTTGATGAAGTGAAATGAAAATGACTAAGTGTTGTAGGGGGAGGGAGCCAGTGACGGATGAGGAGATGTGTCATAAGGACAAGGAAGTAAAATCATGAAGACTTGGGATGTTTTGGTTATTGCACACTAAAAATATCTAGATATTTATCAAAACGCCATCATTGTTTTTGGTGAGTCATGGTGGTGACTCACCCCATGACTCACCACCCCTAGGTGACAGGTGCCCTCCGTCCGGTGTCTGGTTCAGTCTCTGCAGTTCCGTTTCCGACTCCGTCATTTACCCGATTTAAATTCTCTCGCGGGTTTTCTTTGAAAATTCGCCCGAATAAAATATAACATTTTACTTTTGAGCAAAAATTTCAAAATACTTTATATCGTTGAAAAAATGATATAAATCTAAACTGTTTCGTTCATTGGTCAAAATTAGGTTTTCTGATCAATAAAATCTTACTGTCAGTGAAAACGCAGACCGGGTTTTGTCTGAATTTTCAACCTAAAATTTAACCGTAACCTCCTACTATCTAGTAGAGTCTAAATATGATTTTGTTTTAAAAAAAATCATTTTTAGGTCTCGGATAAAAATATAAACAGATATATATTTACCGATATTGAAAAACAGTAAAATCGGGGTGTTACAGGTCTACAAGAGGTATGGGAGAGATTACCATCATCCTACCTTAATGTAGATATGTGTGTGGTTTAAAGTATTTATATATTGTCTTAAAAACCCTCAGTGTGAGGGTTATGTATTATTGTTTATGGTTGTATGATTCTCGTGGAGGAGTTGATTTGGTGATTGGTTGTGGTATGGTATGCCATATGGTTGTTTAGGTTCCAATGATCTCAAGTTGGAACCTTGATTGTTGTTTACTTGATTTGATATAAAAATTGCCTAATATGTTTATGTTTGGGCCATTCGGCCATAATTGGTTAGGGGGGTTCCATGTTGATTTAATCTGTTTAAATAATTTTTATAAGGATTGAATGAGTATATAAGAGTATAGAAATTTGTTTGGATTGATTTTGATATGTATGTGAAAAGATATGAATTTATGAGTCTTTGGGGACTTTTATGCAATTTCTAGAAAATTGCGGGTCTGAATTATAAATATGAAAATATGTGATACAGTTGAAGTGAATGATGATAGAAAACCATAGGAATCGGTTTGATGTTATTTGGACTAATACATAAAAAGATATAAGCTTTTTATTAAACATGGACCTTTTTGTAAATATTGTAAAATATGGGGCATAAACGTCATTTCTGGAATTTTTATGATGACTGAAAAATATTTTATGATATGAAACTATGGTTTGAAGTTATAGGTAAAAATTTATAAAGTTTTAAGTGATTTTAAGTAAATAAGGATCTTTTTGCAAATAATGAAAGTTGAGGGGTTAAACTATAATTTTAAAAAATATATGATGGTTGAACAGTTAGAGACTGTTTTTATACCTAACTAAGTGTCCTAATACTCCAAAATGAGTTTTGGACCATTAAATTTAAAAATCGTTGAAAAAGGACTTACGCGATTTTCAAATTTAGCGACGTTCGGTCAAGTTTTAGAATTTCGTACAATCATGAAGTGAAACTCGTAATTACCACTTGAATATTTTAATACAAGTATTTGAAGTTAATAAAGTGAAGGATTTGAGAAAAACGATTATATTTTTGGAAATACAGAATTTAAGTTGAAATATCGTAAAAAGCGGTAAACCTGTATTTTAAGAGTTTCGATGTTTTTCAAGAAACTGCTTTTGAGGAATTTAGTACTTATGTACTGTTGCTGGAATTTGGTTTCAAAATGATTAGTTTTAATCAAAGGTTTTTGGTTTTAAGACAACAAGGATTTTAGTCCGTGAGGACGAGCATTTACTGTAAAATGCAAAAACCTAAGTCATGAACGACTTAGTGAAAATACGAACATAATAATTTATGAGGTAGGGTGGAATAAGACCTTATGTCATAAAGTATGGATAAATCATTGTCCATACCTCCATAAGATTTAATGGACTAAGACTTATTTGATTTCTTGGAAGCCAAGAGAAAGGCTTCATTAGAAAAGTGTAAAGAAATAAATGATTGGACTGTCGATCCAATTTCATAATGCGTTAGGACTTGTAAGTAAGTGCCTCAAAACAACTTTACACAAACATGGAAAGTTTCCTTGAGAGCTGTGTTTCAGCGAAGGGCTGGTGATTCAGACCCAAGAATATCATCCATCATATATTTGACATCAAATTGATTCCTGTGGAATCATGAGGTTATCCGATGGATAGACCAATTGGACGTATTCCAGCAATTTTACCCAAATACATAGTTGATACTATGTTCAGAAAGGTCATTGAGCCTAGGAAGCCGAGCTTCCCAGTTGTACATGTTTCATAAAGAGCCCAAGGTTTCATAGAGAGTTTGAGATCACATGTGATTATGATTGTACGTACATTATGATTTGAGCCTTGTGTGCCATGATAGCCACACATGGTGCCTAAGGTGGGCGTATGTGAAACCTGAACTAACCATTCCTTTCCAGAATGTCAATTAGTTCCGGAGTTAGGATCAAATATTCTTTGAAGCTGTGTAGGTATGGGACTATGCAGTTTCAGTCAGTTTCTCTCTATCCTCGTCCTTCAATGGACAAACCATGTCCGGTATGCTTGATAAGCTTATCGTTGAGTTTGATATAGTATATTCTTGGAGTTTTGAGCTGCAGAATTTGAATGGAAGATAAAATGAATATATGCCTGTTGTAACATGTATGTGTGTCATACCACTGCATGTCTGCCTTCTATTGTATGATGAATGGAATCTCACCTCCTTATTTTATATTGCCTATGTCGGTTGGCTTTGGGCTTTCTGTGTTCCTTTGAGAAGATTGAGATGTCAAGATGTCACTCAGCTGATTCATCGTTCAGGTTGAGGTTCGAGCATGCGAATGTTATGGTAGAGTTTTCAGGGGACATCTTCCATACTTCAGAAGGTCCAAGACGTTGGTATTTGTGCTTCTGTTACGTCTGACCTTTCTTTTATTGAGATAGGTACGACTGTTGTTGGTCTGTAGGCTATGACTTATCTCTTGGAAAGGGAAAGGGCTTTGTCTGAGAGCTACTTTTGTAGTGACTCTAGTAGTGTCTTTTGTGACTCGCCGGTAGTGGGCTCAAATAGAGTTTTCACTAGACCTCGTCAGTTGGGTTTATCCTTCTCACGATGTACGAGAGAGGATTGTCTTTGCTGTTTTAGTTTGGCCAGCTGGGTATGTCCGGGAGTTAATGTTACCGTTTATTGAGCTGCGACTCCAATTATCTTATATTTTAGGAGCTGCGTCTCCATATCTTTATGTTGAGTATATACCTTTATGACTTCTGTTTATAAGTCGGGCTGGGTTTTTATGTAAGTGACTTTTGAACTTATAACCTTAATTATGATTATGAAATATGTTATTGCACTTTTACCTTATTCCAATTAATAAGGAAATTTTAATCAACCTACTTTTCGACCTTAAAATGTCACGAATAATGTAGCGCTCGAGAAGGGTGTTACATTATTGGTATCAGAGCTAGCCGAGTCTTTTTGGGGCATGAGGTTTAGGAGGAGGACCTTGTAACATCTTTTTTTTATATACGATGTATTACAGGTAACGATATATTTATTTATATTTTTACCTAAGACCAATAAAATGATTTTGGATAAATCAAAATCATATTTAGACTCTATTTTATAGTAGAATGCTACGGTTAAAATTTGGGTTTAAAATTCAGACCGAACCTGGCCTGCGTTTTCACTAACAGTAAAATTTTACTGATCAGAAAACCTAATTTTAACCCGAGAACGAAACAGTTTAGTTTTATATCACATTTTCAATGATATAGGCTATTTTGAAATTTTTGCTCAAAGATAAATTATTATACTTTATTCAGGCGAATTTTCAAAGAAAACGCGTGAGAAAATCTAAATCGGGTAATCGACGGAGTCGGGAACGGATGTGCAGAGATAGGATCGGACACCGTATGGAGGTGACACTTGCCACCTAGGGGTGGTGAGTCATGGGGTGAGTCACCACCATGACTCACCAAGTAATGATGGTGTTTTAACAAAAATGCTAACCTCCTTAAGGAAATGTCCAAATTGCCCTTTTCCTTCCATCAAAATTTCAACCTTGTCCCAAATTTGTGACCAAAATACCCCATATTCTACACGGCCCTAATCCATTCAAAGGCACTTAGGCATTTCATTTTCTTCTTCTTCACACATGCTTAAGTTCATTTTCTTCAAAAACTCTAAGAAACACCATAGTTGAAGTTTGCTAGTTTCTTCAAATTTCTTCACTTTCTTCATCATTTAGAGGTATATCCTCATCAACTATGAGCATGACTGCTCTTCTATCCATTCAATTCAGTTTATCAATGTCAAGATCTTTAGACTTTCATTCTCATGGAATTTCTTCATTTAATCCTAGAAAATCATAGAAAAATGATTTTGATGTGGTAACGATTTCTATGAACTCTCTAAGGCCTCTAGCTTATAAATTCAAAAGGATGAGAGCAAAAGAAATTTCTAGCCAATTTTTCCTCTCTTGGCCGAATCATATGCCAAATGGGTTAAATGAGTTTTCTTCAATATTTAACTTGTATGATGATTTTTATAAGCTATCCAAGATCCCTAGATTGATGATCCAAGAGCATGAGAGCATAGGAAATTTCCTCCCTAAATTTTTATGTCTTGGCCGAAACCTCCCTAGTGGGTTAAGTGGTGTTGTTTTCAAATTTTTGACTTGTGACAATTTCTCCATGCTATCTAAGACCCTAGCAACTAGTATCCAAAAGATTGAAATGGGAAAAGAACCCTAGCCCCTTTTTGATTTCTTGGCCGAACCCTGGCTCTTTACTCTAGATGGATTTTGTTAACTTAGCTTGTTTTATGTTGTTTTGGTTGAAGGTTGATTGGTAGCTTGTGGTGTGGTAAAGTGGAGCTCTAATTTGTTGTTCCAGTGTTAGCTGTATACACCTCAGGTGGGAGAAAGAAGCATCCTATTTTCGGAACGGCTAAGTAGCATATTTTATAATAATGGTGTAGGGCGACCTAAACCCTACTAGTGGGCGAATGATCGACAACACCAAAATCACATTGGCGACTACCCCATAGTACTAATGATGATTTGGGGATTGTAGGTCTATCACCGTTAGGATAATTTTATGATATTCGAGAATGTATGATTTTATCTCTGTTGAGCTATTTGTGATGCGCTGGTTGTGGTAACATACTTTATGTGATGTTTTGTGATACCTGAATATTTTATTATTATTTTACTGTGTATAATGTGTTTTGTCTGACAACATGCAATATATGTTATTTCATGCTTAGTTGACATCTAGGCACTGATATATGTTGGTCGGGAGATATGCATGTTGGGGAGAGAATGAATGTGATTTGGAGGTGCCTAGCCTAATTAAATATTATTTTTGTAACACCCTATTTTTCTTAAATGTTTTTTTAAGTTAATTTTATTATTTTAATAATGTTGGTTAAGGGCTAAGTGGGATTTTAGCCTAAAAGTCCCTTTCTGGTAAATGAGCACGCTCGTGCTCATCAGCCAGCGAGCCCGTGCTTAAAGTCAGAAGCGTGTTTCTGATTTTAAGTTGAGCACGACCGTGCTCAATAGTAAACACGCCCGTGCTCAATGCGTGGACCGCGTCTCGCTGACGTTAAGTGGAGCACGACCGTGCTAGAGTGCTAAGCACGACCGTGCTCAGGTCCGAACGTTAAATACGTAAACAGAGTCGAGGGTTGGCAGATAACCCTACTTTTGGTGTAGTGCAGCAGTCTTGTGCGGCCAGAACTAGCATTCCTCCTTTTTCCTTCCTTTTGATCAGTTTTGGGAGCCTTGGGAGATCGCTAGCTTAACTGTGTCAGTGTATAGGTAACGTTCCTTACCCTTCCTTGGTTTCCTTTCATTATTGTGAATAGGGAACTAATCCTTGGTTTGTTTTGTTGATCCAAGGTTCGTGTTGGTGTGAGTCGCCGTAAGGGGAGGAACCGGTTCGTTCGTTGGGACGTGTTAGAGCTACCTTCAATCCAGGTATGGGGAGAAGTGGGATTGTACTCATTAGGCAGTGGGTAGTGTAAGGTAATGGGGTTCCCTATGACCCCGGTGTTTTTGTATGCATGTTGTTGTAATATGGCAATTACTTTGTGATAGTATGTTTCTGGTTATTATGGTGTTATATGCCGATGAACATGATGATTGTTTATACGATGCTATGTTATTGTTATCGACATAATGATGTTGGATGGTTGACTGCTGTTGTTGTTACTGTTTGAGTTTAATGTTGACAAAGTTGTTAATGGAATGATTAAGTTTAATAAACGTATAAGGTTAGGTGTTTAATCTATTAGAATTTGGTTAGAATACGGTTTCTGTTCCTGCCCAGAACAGTGCAGTCGTGCATTGAGCACGACCGTGCTGAACAGGGAGCACGATCGTGCTGAACAGGGAGCACGACCGTGCTCCCACTTAAATTCTGGAAAATGGCCGCGCTGCTCAGCACGACCAAGCAGGTCAAACAGCACGATCGTGCTGATGAGCACGACCGTGCTGAGTGTGAAGCACGACCGTGCTTCACTTAAAAGGGCAGCACGCCCTCACGTGTCCAAGCACGACCGTGCTAAGGTCTAAGCACGACCGTGCTGACCTCCTGGACAGTGATACAATTAAAGGACTTAAGGGGTTTTTAACCCCATTCCCCTATGATGATAAGTTGAGATAAATAATCAAAGATAAAGATTAGACAACCTGGTTATTAATTATATAAGATAATTAGATAATCAGATATTAAGTCGGTATCCGCTGGGTTACCGCACGTTGATAAGTTGAAGTCTTGGGTGCTTATTGACCCAAGCACGTTGAGTTGAACCTTGGTGCTTATTGGCCAAGGGAGCCTTGACCCCACGGTGTGGGTCTAAGGTCACGTTGAGTTTGATGTTGAAAGTCTTGGGAGCTTCATGGCCCAAGCAAGGAGGTGGTTGAGATTGTTTGTTGTTGTGCCATTTGCATAAAGCATTAGAGTAGTTGATGGGGGAGGTTCGACAAAGGGGAGATCGCCCGAGAGTACGGTGATCTGGCCATCCACGGTAGGTCACCCAAGGTTTGGTGACCGAGGCCCCCCGTGATGAGGCATCCACGGTTTGATGCGTTGGCTATCCATGGGGTTCACCCAAGGTTTGGTGAACTGCCGGTGTTGGTGCTTTTATGGCCAATACGGATATGTAACTCCAAAGTCGTTCATCCTGAGTTAGTTTGGATCCACATGCATAGTTGGAGTAGCGGAGTAGTTGATGCATTGCATAGCATAGCATACTTGGTTGTTATGATACTGTTGGATGTTGATGTATGCTTATGTGTATGTTTACCTTGCGTACTATTCCCCTGTTGTTATATGATTACATGAATCTTACTCCCTGTATTGTTTGTGTTTGGCCTGATCGGCATTTGCAGAGGATGACGAGCAGCCCGGAGAGGAGTGACTCTGAGGAGCCGCTACTCATAGTAGGGTTGTTTTAGTTTAGATAGTTGTTTCCAGTTGTATTCCGAGGATTTATTTCCGGAACGGTTATACCAGCTCTGAATTGTGACATCGGGGTTGGGTTATTTATTTGTTTATGTTTTTAATTGATTAAACTTATTTTGTTATTTTCCGCGTTGTAAACGAGTTCATGTGGGACTTTTCTACCCATGGACAACTGTTTTATTTAATTCAGTTAAATGCATGTTTTTCTTGCTAATTGTTTTATTTTTAAATGCCTTATAACATGCGGGGTAGAAGGGTGTCACAATTTTATATATGAGATGTGACATTGAATATGTGTTGAGACTGTGATGGAAGGTTGAGGCACTAGGTTGTAACCCAATGCGAGTCAGTGAGATTCATATAGATGCATTGTTATTCACAGCCATGTGAGTGGAACACACGAGGTCAGAGTATCCTATTACGGATACCGGATATTGCGGGTGAGTGCCCTACGGATGCTGAGATTCAAGGAAGACTACCATAATACTCTTTTAGTCCTTGACGAGTTGCTCTGAATATTCTATCGAGGATAGAGATACTATGTATTTTTGTGCTTATTACGCTATTTCCAATGGGGAATAGTGGCGCATTGTACTTATGCACTATTCCCTACTAGAGATAAGGGAATAGGGGCGCACCGAGTTCTTGGCACCGCACCGTTTGGACTACTGACTAACATCCCTAACGAAAATGGGGAATGGTGACAGGAGTAGAGATGGCCACGTCAGCATAAAGGATTAGTTGCATGAGATTAAGAGTAGAGGATGATAATCGTAAATTAAGGATGAATGTTAATTAGATGTGATGCGTGTCTTTGACTATTATTGTATTGTATGCTATGTATTCATTTTCCGCTTTTGTTGATAGAGCTGTTTCTTATCTCCTATTTTGCTATATTGTATATGTTTTGTTATGTGATCATATGAGAAGATCCTGCGGAGGAGCCAGCTACTATGGATCTTGATGGAACTTCTTATGAATCTGATGCTGGAGAACGAGCCATGGATTCTAGCAGTAGAGTTTAGGGATTATGGCCAGTGCATCTTTTGAGACGTTTTATTTTCCGTTGCTTATGACAGTTTGTATTAGTATGTACCTGCAGGTGATCCTACTGATGGGATACCCTACACAGTGTTTTGTACTTTGATGGATAGACATATGTTGCGTATGTGTATTATGTCTATGGTGTGATGGTTTAACTTTCAGAAGCTGCATGTTTTATATTTAAGTTTTTAATATCTTCGTTTTTCGTTATATGTGTTAACGTTAAGAACGCGATTAAGTTTTAAAAAATGAGGTTTTTCATTTAATGGCACAACGGGGCCCAATAGGGTGTCTCAGACCTTTCTTTACTTTGCTCGACTCTTACAGGATCTCTCAGCGACTTCCTTTCACAGAGATGTGGTACTCGCCGCGTCAGCGTGAGTTCCTAGATGATGGATGGAACATAAGAGGCCAGTATGTGGTTCGCGATGGAGTTGGCAGAGTTTACAGAGGCAGGAGAAGGAGGTGTACACAGACGCTGCATCGCTATCACCGCTAAGGGTCTTGATAAGTAGCGATGAGTCAGTGTGGGAGCCCGGGATCAGGACCAGAGATGCCAGAGATTATCGTCGTGCTTTTTTTGAGGGCGAGGGTAGTTCCAGACTCCCATATCGTCTGCTAGGGGAGTGCCTAGGTGTGTGTATCTTTATTTTGATTTTTGATATATTTATGAGAGGCGGGCGGGTAGATGCTGTCTATTTTAAGTTTTATCTCTTATATGACCAGTGTGTATGTTACACTTACTCTTTTTACCAGTTATGTAGATGGTAGGTGTACGGTCCCTATGTTGGGATCGACAGTACATTTGGAGATATGGTGTACATACTATGTATATATCTGCCATTTATCTTTTCTTCCACTGTGTATGTTTTAAGTTTTGATTTTTGTCGCTTACGGAAGCTTATAATATTTTCAAATGTATATCTGCGTTAATGCTAATAAACGGCTTAAGGAGTAGTTAATTAGGATTGATCTTTAATGGGATATCGGGGGTGTCTCAGCATAAGAATATGATATGATATAGACCTGATAAGCTCTTATCATATCCTATGTTTAATACGCACCTGTAACAAACTACATAACATTATATTATCATATCATATATTTGAGATGGACCAAATAATCATATAATTATATAAATTATATGAATGACAGAATTATTCATGCGACAAAATTATATATAACTTTTAAAAATTACTTTTAATATAATTAGTATTTAAATATGAATTTTAAAATTTTCATTTTTATTCTAAATGTTTTCATATTTTATTATATTCTCATTTTTTTTTTATAATTTTCAATTTTTAAAATCTTATAAAGACACAAAATTACCTTTTGATAATATTAAATATAATTTTTTAAAATTTTCAAATATTGTTTAGCTTAAATTAATTTTTTAATAATTTTGAATATCTATTGTCTTTTAATATAATTATAATTCAATTATTTGAAAATATTTTTTTCGATTTTATGTTTTTTAAAATAATATAAAACAACAAAATTAGTTTTGTGAGAAAATTACATATAATTTTAAAAATTAATTATTAATGTTTTTATTAATTTAAATTAACTTTTATATTAATATTTTATTTTATATACTTTTATATTTTATTACATTTTAAAATAATTTTTATACATTTTTCAGTTTTTTATATTTTCATTTCTTTATATTATATAAAATATGTAATTTAGCCTTGTTACAAATTACATATAATTTTTTGTTTTAAGAAATTTTTATTAATTTTAATATATTTTATAGTTGATAATTTTTAATATTAACTTTCTAATCTTTTTAGATTTTCATTTCAAATATTTTAATATTTTATGATACTTTAAATTATTTTTTATAAGGGTAAATAGCAAAACAAATTTTTAATTGTATCTTGTTGATTTCTAACCCAGTCCTCCCCACAGGATAAAATTTAACTAGATGGATAAGATAAGATATGGTGGTAGGATTGATCTATCCTAGTCTATTGGCTCACCAAATGATAGTTTAAGACAAAATATGATAATTTATCTTATCATGTGTCTCTTATCCTGACCATCAAACAGACCCTAGACTAGTTTGATGATAAGGATAAGATAGGGTATGATAGGATGAGAGAATGAGATAGGAGTAGTTAGGATATGATATGAGCAAGATAAGTTGTTATCCTATTTGGCATTTGATTTCCCCAATATAACCAACTGGACAGCATTATGATTTACTGATAAATTTTAAAATTTTTGGTTTTATTCTAAATGTTTTCATATTTTATTAGATTTTTATTTTTTTATAATTTCTAATTTTTAAATTATATAAAAAGAAGAAATTATTTTGTGTTGAAATTACATACAATATTTTCAATTTTTAAATATAGTATAACTTAATTGAAATTTTTTATATAATTTTACATATTCATTTTTTAGTTTTTACTTTAAATATAAATAAATTATTAGAATAAATTTTTATACTTTACAGTTTTTTAAAATAATATAAAATAACAAAATTAGTATTGCGATAAAATAAAAAATAAATTTAAATTAATTATTAACATTTTTATTTATTAATTTATTTAATATTTTTATATTAATATTATTTTTTTGTTTTTATTTTATTTGCTTTTCTATTTTATTAGATTTTACATTTTTTTATTTTTTTAATTAATCTATATTATATAAATTGACAAAATTAGGCTTGTTACAAAATTATGTATAATTTTTAAAAATTAATTTTTAATTGTTTAGATATTTCTATTAATTGAAATTTATTTTTTATATTTTATATATTCTGTTGGAACCAAAGTGGTTTTGGTTATTTAATCTCTCAGGTTTTGATGTTAACAAAAAGATTAAATTTGTATGGCAAAGTTATGTTGTGAACTAACTTGTCTATTCCAATATGCAGGACGATGTTACTTATCGCTAGACGAGGAAACCAGTCTAAAAGTTTCCTTAGGAAAGTTTAAAACATCGCGGGTCCAAGGTTTGCTCGCTAGACGGGCTCTCAAATTCATCTTATAAATATCTAGTCTAAAAGGCTATCGCTAGACGAGTAGCTAGAAATAAAAGTTTAAAAAGCGCAAGACGAGTCCCTAAGTACATCAAGTATAAGAGGCGCTAGACGAGGTTATAAAGTTATTAGGAAAACAACAATTCCAATGACTTATAGTCCACCCGAGAAAAGAATGGACCACCCGAATAGACGTGTAACTAACTAGACTGCCTGATATAAACAAAGTTAAGTCACACTAGTCTACCCGATAGAACTACTAGACGAGATATCAGTATACTACCTAGTTACTTCTTATTCGGTGTTCAGAATACACGTCCAAAGTATTTGTTTTTCACTCGTCTAGACATCAAATTTATTTCAAATGATTGTTTATGACTATGTTTCTTGGTAAGAGAAACATAGTACTCTGACACATATGCTACTGTAAAGTTGAATAAAGTACAAAGAAGGAAAGACAGAAAGCTACTTTTGAGTACAAGAGAGAAGTAACAGAACCATTTCCAGCTCTACTGATAACCAAGAGTGCTTTTCTGAAGATCACATATCAAGTTATCAGAACTCAACGGATCCTAGCATTTAATACTATGTTTAAACAGATATATTTGAAGATCATTGATGAAGAAAGAGTTCAAGCTGAAGAACTCTATTAATACTGGACGACCCAGTAAAGAATGAATCGAAGTTCTGATATTCAAAAGTGCCAAAAATCTTCAAAAACTTCTCTCGAATACTTTCATTGTAATCTCATCTGATCTTAAACTTTCATACCTCACACACAGTGAGCTTGTAGATCAATCTTTAAAATCTCTTAAGTTAGAGAGAGCCTGAAGAGGCTTGACTGAAAAAGAATACTAGAGTGCCTGGAGAGGTATTGAATACTTGAGTGATTGTAAGCCTGAAGAGGTGTTTAATACTTGTAAAGCTATTGGATTATAGTGGAGAAAACTTTCAAGTAGAAGGGGCTGGATGTAGCTCTTGGTTAGAAGAGAGTGAACATGATAAAATAGATTTGTGAATCTTCTATCCCTATCTCTTTACAGTTTTACTTTTATACTAACTGCGAGGATTTGATTCTGAATTTGTTAACGCTTTAAAAATATTTTTATTGTGTGTTTGTTTCATTGTGTGCTTGCAAAAAGGTTTTAGAAAAGGATTTTTCAAAAACTGTTAAGAAACACAATTCAACCCCCTTCTTGTGTTTCCTTGTGTCAACTTCATATTCGGATATTAACTTGTTATCTTTTTAGTTTTTATTTTAAATATTTTTATATTTTATAATACTTTAAATTTTTATTTGATTATACTATAATTATTTTTATATATAATTTTTTTATATTTTATTATACTTTAAATCACCCTATGGTATCTTGTTGATTTCTAACTCAGCCCTCCTTACATGATAGAATTTTAACTAGATGGACTAGATAGGATATGTGACAGGATTGATTTATTCTATCCTGTTGGCTCACCAAAAAGTAGTTTAAGATAGAATATGATTTTTTATCTTATCTTGTTTCTCTTATCTTGACGATCAAATGAACCTTTAACACATGAGATTCTAGTTTCAGTAGTCAAAGAAAAGAGCACATCTCGTTAACCACAGGGTCTACCCCTAGTCAAAGTAGAATGGTTAGTGGATTAATGTAGTGCGTGTATTTCTTTCCAGTGAAAATTATTAAAAAATAATAGCATGAATTTATTCCAATGAACTAAGTTTTTAAATGAATGGTAGATCTCACTTGCAAGCACTGAAAGACAAATGTAGAAGATTATAAAGAAAATAATTCTAAGGCAAAATTACATTTTTGATCCCTTAAGTTATTTGTTTTATTCAAATTGGTTCCTTAAGTTTTTTTTGTGACAAACTAGACCCGTAAGTTAGGTTCAGGTTTCAAATTGGTCCCTTAAGTTTTTTTGTGACAAACTAGACCCTTAAGTTATGTTCGGGTGACAAATTGGTCCATTAATTTTTCAAAGGGACCAATAAATTAGACCCTTAATTTATTATTTTTAATAACTTAAGGGACCAATTTGACACCCGAACAATAACTTAAGGGTCTAGTTTGTCATAAAAAAACTTAAGGGACCAATTTGAAACCTGAACCTAACTTAAGGGTCTAGTTTATCATAAAAAAACTTAAGGGACCAATTTGAACAAAACAAATAACTTAAGGGAGCAAAAGTGTAATTTTGCCTAATTCTAAAATATTGTAATTTGACAAAATTCTTGAATTAGTTAATAGAAGTAATAAATTATAGCATTTACAATAATTTTCATTCATGTCTCGTAAAGTTTGACCACTCAAGACCTATTGAAGTTTATATTTTCCCTTTATTTTCTTACTATTTCAAGTTGTGCGACAATTTTACCACAAACAAAATTCCTTTTATGAAAGATTCAATTTGTATTTCTGTTTTAATAAATACTCCTTCTTCAATTCTCATATGAGTCCAGATCCTCTCCATTTCCCTCCCTCTCCATTTCTCCATTTCCCTTCATCTCCATTTGACACGTGGCACTAAAAAGTTTCAACGGTTCCGATTCAACATCTTTTAATTAATTCAATTTAAATTTAAAAAACTGACAAAGAAAAGGTTGATCCAACAGAAAGACTATCGCCTCTACACTTGATGGCCGTTGTGCCTCCCCGCCGTTGTGCCGCCGCGCCACCACATCAGTGTGTCGCCATTTAAAACGATGAACCCAGACACCGCTCTACTGCTGTGCCACCACGCCGCCATGACGATGTGCCGCCACACCACCGCATCACTGCGTCGCCGTTTGAAATGATGAAACCAGAAGCCGCTCTGGTGTTGTGCCGCCACACCGCCACGCCGCTGTGTCGTTGTGTAACCGTGTTGCCGTGTAAAATGATGAACCCAGATGCCACACCCCTGTGCCGATCTGCCATGGAGCCGCTGTGCCGATCTGTCGTCGCGTCGCTGCATCGTGGTGTCGTCGTTTAAAACGATGAACCCATACCAGAATAGAGGAGAGCGATAGATTGCACGCAGAGAGAGAGAGAGAGAGCGTGGAAGGAGATGGACAGAAATATGTTTTCTGTATGTGAGGAAGGAAACTGCAAGGGAGGTGAAATGGAGAAGTGGAGATGGAGAAGTAAGATCTTCTCTGTCGCAAGGGAAAAAGTTGCAAGGGAGATGGAGAAGGAACATGTTCTCAGTTTTCAGTTTTTTTTTTAAATTTAAATTGAATTAAAAGAAATTAAATTTGAACCGTTAAAATCCTTGAGCGCCATGTGTCAATTGGAGATGAAGGGAAATGGAGAAATGGAGAGAAAGGGAAATGGAGAGGATCTGGACTCTTCTCATATAGCCTCAAAAAATTTAGTAAATATTCTGTCTTCATTGGAGGGTAGTTCACAATAATGTCAAAAAGACTCTTTGTTGGAGATAACGATGATAGAAAGCTCAAACAGAAGACCAAGGAGTCATCTACCATGAGTGGTGATTTAGAGTTGTTATTATCTCTGTGGATGTATGCCTTGACAGGTACATATATTTTGATGAATGACAAAAGCAATTTTAAGTCTAAAGGACTTATCTGCAAAAAGCGTGAAAAAGGCCAAACGATCAGTCAAGATTAGGCAAAGCAATCAAGAGGGGTGAAAAGGGAATTTTACTACTTGTATTGATTGTTTTAGAAAAATCTGTAAATGGTAAGTAGGTTTTTCAATTTAATATGATCACTCACACACACACATATTTAACATGTGCTTTAAAAGATAAATCATATGATTAAATAAATAATAACATGTGATTAAAACTGACAATTAAAATTGAGCTTAATTGGGCAACCTTTCCTTAATTGTCAAGTTTTTGAAAAACCACCTGATACGCACCATAATCGATTATGGAAATGCTATAATCGATTATGAGTCGTGGTTAAATGGCTTTAATGAGTGTTAATGAGTAATTATGATATTAAAGCCGTTGATTTCAAATTTTGAATATAATAATCGATTATTTAAATTGGATAATCGATTATGACCTTACTGACTTCCAACGTGCTACACCTGAAACCCTGTAATCGATTATGTAATCGATTATAGTATTTTATTAAAGAGTCAGTAACATCATAATCGATTAAGGCAATCGATTATCTTCTTTGGGGAAAAGGCAGTGAAGACATAATCGATTATGGTAATCGATTATGACCTTTCTGTCCAGACGCGCGCTTCACGTAAACACATTAAATAATCGATTATGGACTTTAGATAATCGATTATGCTGCGGCTGAAATGCATTTTAAGAGGCTTGACCTAATTTCACTAAACCCTAACCTATTCTCTATAAATACGAAGCTTGGCAGCCTTGGAAAAACGTCCCATCTACTACTCTCTTCTACTCTCTATTGTGCTTAAACTCTGATTACTATTTTATTTTACTCTTGCACTTACACGTGATCATATTATTTTGAGAAACTTATACACCATATAGGTGTTGCTATTTGAGCTTCAAGTTGTATTTCATATCTGCACTTTTGAGTGCTTTCTCATTGTAAAACTTTTATAGTTTGTTTTTTAAGTGAGTGTGATCTCACGAACGATTTCTTGAGGTTCTTTCACAAGGGATAGTACGTCCTGTGATTGTGTTAAGAATTCTCTACTTTGTAAAGGTTCTAGTTTAGCCTGTTTTAAAAACTAGAGTTGATTGAAATCCCTTGGTCGTATTGCCTTGGGGACTGGACGTAGGCCACGTGGGTAGTTGTGTGGCCGAACCAGGATACATCACTGTGTCATCTTCTTCCCTATCTCTTTATTTATCGCAACGTTTCTATTTTCCATACGCTTTATTTCATAAAGTTTCATTATTAAGTTATTGTTTATCAAAACAAGTTTTGAACCTAGTTTAATTTGCAAAAAGTCTTCAAAAATCAATTCACACACAATTCACCCCCCCCTCTTGTGTTTGAGGTCACTTGTCAACAAGTGGCATCAGAGCTTAACTCTTGGATATAAAGGACAAAACCGTCTCAAGAGGAAAGATGACTTCAAACAGTTTTCGTAATGAGGGTAATTCCGTAAACAGACCTCCATCGTTCGATGGTGAGGGGTATGGTTATTGGAAAGAAAGAATGCAAATCTTTTTAGAAGCATCTGATATTGATATTTGGGATGCTGTGGAAAATGGTCCATTTATCCCCAGGCACGAAGTTAATGGTGCTTCGGTGGATAAACCAAAAACTCTTTGGACCGACGAGGAAAAGAAAAAGGTCCAATACAATTTGAAAGCTAGGAACATCATCACCTCAGCTTTAAGCTACGATGAGTTCTATAGGGTCTCAAATTGCAAGACCGCTAAAGAAATGTGGGACACCCTTGAATTGACCCATGAAGGCACTACCGAGGTCAAAAGGGCTAGGATGAACACATTAACCCATGAGTATGAGCTATTTAGGATGAAACAAGGTGAAAGCATACAAGATATGCAAAAACGCTTCACCCATATAATAAATCATCTTAGGGCTCTTGGGAAGGTGTTTAATAATGAAGATTTAATAAATAAAGTTCTTAGATGTTTAAATAGAAGTTGGCAACCCAAAGTAACTGCGATTTCCGAATCACGTGATTTAACATCTATGTCTTTGGCAACTCTATTTGGTAAATTGCAGGAACATGAACTTGAGTTGAACCGCCTCATTGAAAGCGAGGAAAGTGATAAGAAAAAGAAAGGGCTTGCTCTCAAAGCAAGTATAAGTGAAACAAATGAGGAGGATTTTGACTTTGATGAACTTGATGAGCTTGGTGAAGGAGATGAGAATATGAGTCTAATGGTAAGAAAATTTAAGAAATTTATGAGGAACAAAGGGAAAACACAACCAAGCTTCACTCCTCAAAAGAAGGTTGATGGAGAAGGAACCACTTATGTGCCAACGTGCTTCAACTGCAAAAAGAAAGGTCACATAAGGCCCGAGTGTCCTCTAAGTCAAAAGAAGAATGACAAGTTTGAAAAGAGGCCACAAAAGGACAAAAGAGGAAGGAGAGCATACATTGCTTGGGAAGACAATGACATGGACTCCTCCGATGAATCCGACAACGAGGAGGCAAACCTTTGCCTTATGGCCAATCATGAGGACGATGAGGATGAGGTAACTGATAATGAAATTGAAAATGAATTGTCATATGATGATTTACTTTGTGCATGTGAAGAATTGAATAATGAAAGCATGCGTCTTAGGAAAATCATTTTATCTTCAAAGAAAACCATTTCTAATCTTGAAACAAAAATAGGTTTATTAAATAAAGAAATGGAGGCTATCAAGGAAAAACAAATTCTTTCAAACAAAACCTCATCATGCTTATCATGTGAAAACAAAATAAATGAAATTTCAAAATGCAATGAATGTAGTGTTTTGAAAAACAAAATTGAGGACTTGTATGATATTCTTGCAAAATTTACAAATGGGAGAGACAACCTCAATGTTTTGCTAGGAAATCAAAAAGGAACCTATGATAAAGCCGGCTTGGGTTATCACCCTAAACTACATGAAAAATCCTTTAAAAAGTTTTTTAGCCCAACCAATACTTCTAGTAGTCCTTTTGTAAAATGTTTCTATTGTGGTAGAAAGGGACATACTGCATCTATTTGCAATGCTAGAAAGAATGTGAATGTCAAAGGGAAGAAGGTATGGGTTAAAAAGGGCAATGCGCCCAAAGCTAACTCTCAAGGACCCAACATGACTTGGGTACCAAAAGTTAAAACTTGAAATTGTTTTGTAGGTGTGCTTGAAAGCAAGGAACTCAAATTGGTATCTTGATAGCGGATGCTCCAAGCACATGACGGGAGACAAAAACAAGTTCTCCTCTCTCACACCCAAAAAGGGTGGATTTGTTTTCTACGGTGACAACAACAAAGGTAGAATCTTGGGAATTGGAACGGTTGGTAAGAGTCCAAATCCCATCATTGAAAATGTTTTATATGTTGAAGGTCTAAAACACAATCTTTTGAGTATTAGCCAACTGTGTGATAAGAACTTCAATGTTGTGTTTGATAACTTAAAATGCACGGTCATAGATTCTAAAAATCAAACCAAGTTAATTGGACAAAGAATTGGAAATATCTATATGGTTTGCTTAGATGACCTACCTTCAAATGATGTATGCTGTCTAATTAGCAAAGAGGATGAAACTTGGCTATGGCATAGGAGGATGGCCCATATTCACATGGACCATCTTAATAAGTTGGTTCGCAAGGACTTAGTAATTGGTTTACCAAAGCTCCGTTTTGAAAAAGACAAAATGTGTGATGCTTGTCAAAAAGGAAAACAAGTAAAGGCCTCTTTCAAAACTAAAAATGTTATTTCTACAAACCGGCCTTTACAGCTTTTACATATGGATTTGTTTGGTCCATCTAGAACCATGAGCTTTGGTGGTAATTACTATGCACTTGTAATTGTGGATGACTATTCTCGCTATACATGGACATTGTTTATTTCTCATAAAAATGACGCTTTCGGTGCCTTTCGTAAACTTGCCAAGGTTATTCAAAATGAGATGGGATTAAACATTGTAACTATCCGAAGTGATCATGGTGGTGAGTTCCAAAATGAGGCATTTGAGGCCTTTTGTACTGAAAATGGAATCGGGCATAATTTTTCCTCACCAAGGACTCCCCAACAAAATGGGGTGGTGGAAAGGAAAAATAGGTCTCTAGTAGAGCTAGCGAGGACGATGCTCAATGAGACCAACCTTCCTAAGTATTTCTGGGCAGACACGGTAAGCACCGCATGCTATGTGATGAATAGAGTCCTTATAAGACCTATTATGAAACAAACGCCCTATGAAATTTACAAGGGAAGGAAGCCTAACATCTCCCACTTTCACGTATTCGGATGTAAGTGCTTTGTTTTAAATAATGGTAAAGAAAATCTTGGTAAGTTCGATGCTAAAGCTGATGAAGGTATATTTCTTGGATATTCCAATTCTAGTAAAGCTTTTCGAATATATAATAAAAGAACTATGACCATTGAAGAATCTGTGCATGTATCTTTTGATGAGACTAACCCTAAAATTGTAGTAGAGGAAAGTGTTGATGATGTTGCAGAAATTCTGGGAAACACTCTTCTTGAGGAGAAAAGAACTCAAGAGGAGAACATTATTGATCAACCACCTTCACAAGAAGAAGAGACACCCCTTCCAGATTTACCAAGAGAATGGAGAACATCAAGACACCATCCTCTTGACAACATAATAGGTGATATATCAAAAGGGGTAACAACTCGAAACTCTCTTAATCAAATATGTCATTACATGGCTTTCGTTTCTCAAATTGAACCTAATAATGTTGATGAAGCCATAGTAGATGAACATTGGACACTTGCCATGCAAGAAGAATTAAACCAATTTGAAAGAAATGATGTTTGGGAATTAGTCCCTAAACCCAAAAACCATTTAGTAATTGGAACTAAGTGGGTTTTTTTGTAACAAGCTAGATGAAAATGGAATAATAACTAGAAACAAAGCTAGACTTGTTGCTAAGGGCTATAACCAACAAGAAGGCATAGACTTTGATGAAACCTATGCTCCCGTAGCTAGACTAGAGGCTATTCGTATGCTTCTTGCTTTTGCTTGCATCATGGATTTTAAACTTTTTCAAATGGATGTCAAAAGCGCCTTCTTGAACGGTTTTATTCAAGAAGAGGTTTATGTGGATCAACCTCCTGGATTTACAAATTATGAATTTCCAAACCATGTTTTCAAACAGAAAAAGGCTTTATATGGACTAAAGCAAGCCCCTAGGGCTTGGTATGAACGCCTAAGCAAATTCTTACTTGAAAATGGTTTTCAAAGAGGAAAAGTTGACACCACACTTTTTATCAAAAATAAAAAGCATGACATTTTACTTGTGCAAATATATGTGGACGACATAATTTTTGGTGCCACTAACGAAGCTTTGTGCAAGGATTTTTCAAAAATTATGCAAAGTGAATTTGAAATGTCAATGATGGGGGAGCTCAACTACTTTCTTGGGTTGCAAATAAAGCAATCAAAGGAAGGAATATTCATCAATCAGTCAAAGTACTGCAAAGAGCTTCTTAAGAAGTTTGGGATGGACAATTCAAAAGAACTATCAACTCCCATGAGCACATCCTGTTACCTTGACAAGGATGAAAATGGTAAATCCGTCGACATAAGTAAGTATAGAGGTATGATAGGCTCTCTTCTTTATCTTACTGCTAGTCGCCCTGATATAATGTTTAGTGTTTGCATGTGTGCACGTTTTCAATCGAACCCAAAAGAATCACATCTCGCCGCGGTAAAACGCTTCATGAGATATCTCATTGGCACACAAAACATGGGTTTATGGTACCCTAAAGGGGCAGATTGTACCCTAATTGGATATTCGGACTCTGATTTTGCGGGTTGCAAATTAGACCGAAAAAGCACTAGTGGAACTTGCCACTTACTAGGAAATGCTTTAGTTTCTTGGCATAGCAAGAAGCAAGCAAGTGTGGCTTTATCCACCGCCGAAGCAGAATACGTTGCGGCGGGTAGTTGTTGCGCACAAATCATTTGGATGAAGCAACAGTTAAATGATTATGGAATTAATCTCAACACTGTTCCCATAAAATGTGACAACACAAGTGCCATAAACCTCACAAAAAATCCTGTGTATCACTCAAGGACTAAACACATTGAAATTAGACATCACTTTATTAGGGATCATGTTCAAAAAGGGGATTGCATGATTGAATTTGTTGAAACAACCAAACAACTTGCAGATATTTTTACAAAACCCCTATCAAAAGAAAGCTTCTTTTTCATAAGAACTGAATTAGGGATTTTGAATCAGTCATGCATTTCTGCATAACACACCTTGTTATTTGCTAATATGTTTATTGAGTGTGCAGGCAGAAAGAGCATAATCGATTATCATAATCGATTATGCCAAAATAAAAGTTTCAGTCCACAAAACAGAGAAGTCATAATCGATTACCATAATCGATTATGCATCCACTGTCTCTTTGAGCAGCGTGGACAGGAAGATGATAATCGATTAGCACAATCGATTAGCTTCACTCCTTTTTTATGACTGTATATTCCTGGCACTTTAGCTTCCGTATGCACACTCTTTAATTATCTATGACTATGATGTGTGGTTTACAATTTATATGCATGCCATGGCTAAATTTATCTCATGCTTAAAATGTTTAAATCTTGGTGGATGTAATGCCATGTAATATTTACTTGCTTTTCCCGCTTTTTGATAATGCCAAAAGGGGGAGAGATATTTGAGTGCATGCTTAAGGGGGAGAATTTTGAGAATTTCAAAATATTGCATGAAGTGAGGGGGAGTTGAGCAAACGTTTTAAAACTCAGATATATATACTCATTGCTCTAACTCTATATTTTAGAAATTCCCTCCTGAGATGTTTGTCATCATCAAAAAGGGGGAGTTTGTGGATGTATGCCTTGACAGGTACATATATTTTGATGAATGACAAAAGCAATTTTAAGTCTAAAGGACTTATCTGCAAAAAGCGTGAAAAAGGCCAAACGATCAGTCAAGATTAGGCAAAGCAATCAAGAGGGGTGAAAAGGGAATTTTACTACTTGTATTGATTGTTTTAGAAAAATCTGTAAATGGTAAGTAGGTTTTTCAATTTAATATGATCACTCACACACACACATATTTAACATGTGCTTTAAAAGATAAATCATATGATTAAATAAATAATAACATGTGATTAAAACTGACAATTAAAATTGAGCTTAATTGGGCAACCTTTCCTTAATTGTCAAGTTTTTGAAAAACCACCTGATACGCACCATAATCGATTATGGAAATGCTATAATCGATTATGAGTCGTGGTTAAATGGCTTTAATGAGTGTTAATGAGTAATTATGATATTAAAGCCGTTGATTTCAAATTTTGAATATAATAATCGATTATTTAAATTGGATAATCGATTATGACCTTACTGACTTCCAACGTGCTACACCTGAAACCCTGTAATCGATTATGTAATCGATTATAGTATTTTATTAAAGAGTCAGTAACATCATAATCGATTAAGGCAATCGATTATCTTCTTTGGGGAAAAGGCAGTGAAGACATAATCGATTATGGTAATCGATTATGACCTTTCTGTCCAGACGCGCGCTTCACGTAAACACATTAAATAATCGATTATGGACTTTAGATAATCGATTATGCTGCGGCTGAAATGCATTTTAAGAGGATTGACCTAATTTCACTAAACCCTAACCTATTCTCTATAAATAGGAAGCTTGGCAGCCTTGGAAAAACGCCCCATCTACTACTCTCTTCTACTCTCTATTGTGCTTAAACTCTGATTACTATTTTATTTTACTCTTGCACTTACACGTGATCATATTATTTTGAGAAACTTATACACCATATAGGTGTTGCTATTTGAGCTTCAAGTTGTATTCCATATCTGCACTTTTGAGTGCTTTCTCATTGTAAAACTTTTATAGTTTGTTTTTTAAGTGAGTGTGATCTCACGAACGATTTCTTGAGGTTCTTGCACAAGGGATAGTACGTCCTGTGATTGTGTTAAGAATTCTCTACTTTGTAAAGGTTCTAGTTTAGCCTGTTTTAAAAACTAGAGTTGATTGAAATCCCTTGGTCGTATTGCCTTGGGGACTGGACGTAGGCCACGTGGGTAGTTGTGTGGCCGAACTAGGATACATCACTGTGTCATCTTCTTCCCTATCTCTTTATTTATCGCAACGTTTCTATTTTCCATACGCTTTATTTCATAAAGTTTCATTATTAAGTTATTGTTTATCAAAACAAGTTTTGAACCTAGTTTAATTTGCAAAAAGTCTTCAAAAATCAATTCACACACAATTCACCCCCCCTCTTGTGTTTGAGGTCACTTGTCAACAATCTCTTGGTATGGGCAGCAACAACATGGTTGGTGAATCCTCGTCCATGTTCACTGCCAAATCCTTGAAGGCTCATGAGGATTCAGGTTTTGCTCCAAAATCTATGGAAAATTCTAAATTTCAAGTGATCCGCCCATGGAGTGCCAATTCCCCTGCAAGTTTTGTGATAAGAAGTTCCCCAGCCCTCAAGCTCTGGGTGGACACCAAAATGGTCATAGATGTAAAAGAGTCGACTCAAGAATGAATAAAGAATTTGATATCAAAACTGTTGGTAATGGCTACAATCTCCAGGGGGGGGGGGGAATAGATTAAAAACTTTTTCAGAAATTTTAACAAAAAAAACAGAGTTTTCTTTAAAGAAATTGGTTTTCACTCAATTTTAATTTCCAAGAATCAGATTGTTAAAGTAATGATGATAACAAAGAGCACAATCAATGTAAATGAAAGGAATCAAGTTTCTGTTATAGCCATTATAGCTGTTATGTTAGTTATTTCTGTTATAGAGGGTGATCCTCACTTTTCTCATTTTCTGTTGTAAACCCGATATGAGACTATTGATGTAACTTTGGTATAGCCTTCTGCATATATAAGGCTATCTCTCTCTGGTTGTAAACACACTTGAGAGTTATCATTCAATACACAATTGAAACATTCAGTACTCTTCTGTTTCTAAATTCTATATGGTATCTAGAGCCAAAATCCTAGCAATTCCAAATCTTTCTTGATCTTTCATGATGACTGAAAAGGATATCGAAGAAGAACCAGAAACATCCATGAACAAGAAGGATGACAACAAAGATACGAAATCAAAAAACAGTGAAAGCTGCATTGATTCTTCATCACCCTTCTTCTTGCACGCCTATGATAATCCTGGCCAAGTCTTTGTCAGTGAACCACTCCACAATGGTAACTATGGAGAGTGGATCGTTGACATGACTAATGCCTTGTTGGCCAAGAATAAGATGGGTTTTGTAGATGGTTCCATTCACATGCCAGATATGGATTCACCTCAATTAGCTCTCTGGATAAGGTGCAATGCTATGGTGAAGGGATGGCTGAAAAATGCAATGGACAAAGAAGTAAGAACCAGTGTTAGATATGCAAACACGGCTAGAGAGATATGGACTGATCTTGAAGACATATTTGCCAAAGAAAGTGCCCCAAGAACCTATGAATTGAATAGAGCAATCACCCTCCTCAGACAAGAAAGACTTTCCGTACCTGCATATTTTACAAAGTTGAAAGTACTTTGTGTAACACCCAGTTTTTCGGAATTAATTTTAATTAAGCTGGTTCTATTAAGTTGGATTTATCGTTCAAGGGCTTAGTGGGATTTTTGGTTAAAGTCCCTTTCTGGTACATGAGCACGCCCGTGCTTAAAGTCAGAAGCGTGTTTCTGATTTTAAGTTGAGCACGACCGTGCCCAACAGGGAGCACGCCCGTGCTCAATGCGCGGACCACGTCTCGGTGACTCTAAGTGGAGCACGACCGTGCTCAAGGGTGAGCACGACCGTGCTCAGGTCCGAACGTTATATACGTGAACATAATTCGAGGGTTTAACGTGTAACCCTAATTTGTGAGTGCAGTAGCTACCTTGTGTGCGGCCAGTACGAGCCTTTTTCCGTTTTTCCTCCATCTTGATCAATCTCCGAACGTTGGAAACTCTTGGGAGGTCGTTGGTTATCTGTGTTTATTACCTAGGTAACGTTTCTTCCCTGTCTAAGTTTCCTTTTCATTATTGTGAATAGGGGACTAATCTTTGATGTTTTATTGATCCAAGGTTCGTTTCAGTGTAAGCCGCTGTAGGAGAGGAACCGGTTCGTTGTTTAGGACGCTGTTAGGGAGCTACCTTCAATCCAGGTATGGGGAGAAGGGTAGTGTGATCATAGGATCGGGGTTAGAGTAGAGTAAAGGGGTCCCCATGGCCTCGATTTTGTTTGTATGATTATCTGTTTATGTATGCATACTTGTTGGTTATTCTAATAACATGTTAATGATTGATAATATGTTATGTTTATGTTCGTAAATGTTGGTTGAGTTTATGTTGTTGGAATAACTACGAACATGATGATGTTGTTGGTTGATAACACTGTTGCATTAATGTTGATAATATTGCTGAGTTTAATCCTTAAAACATGTTGATAACTGATTTAGGATGTTAACTGATTGAATTCTTAAAATTGGTTAAAACACGGTTACTGTTCCTGCCCAGAACAGCACTGTCGCGTGATGAGCACGACTGTGCTGAACAGGGAGCACGACCGTGCTCCCAGTTGAATTCTGGGAAGATGGCCGCGCTGTTTAGCACGGCCGTGCAGGACGAATAGCACGACCGTGCTCAATAAGAAGCACGACCGTGCTTCACTTAAAGGGGAGCACGCCCCTCACGTGCTTAAGTACGACCGTGCTGGGTTACGAGCACGACCATGCTCAACCCCCTTGGACAAAACAGAATTAAAGGACTTAAAGGGGTCCTAAACCCCATTCCCCAATAATGATTAAATGATTAGACAATTTGGTTGATGTTACTAAAAATAATTAAAGATGATGAGATAGTGAGGTGTTAAACTGATAAGTCGATGCCCATTTGGGTGCCGCAAGCTGATGAGCTGTGCCTTGGTGCTTTTTGGCCAAAGGGACCTTGACCCCGTGGTTTGGGTCTAAGGTGTTGTTGTTGTTGTTGTGTACCTTGGTAGCCGAGAGTTTGCCCCAGGTACTGCGGTTGATTCCGCTTAAGTCCTCAGGTAGATTCCGTGAGGCAAGTTGTTGCGGTTGATTCCGCTGTTATCCTCGGTCGATTCCATTGGAGTTATGGAGGTGGTGTTGCCGTTGTTGTTGTGTTGCATACGCATTGCATCGGAGATGTTGTTTAGGGATGTTTGACATAGGGGAGGTCATCCTAGAGTATGGCGATCTGGCCATCCACGGTTAGAGTAGATTCTCCTAGCGCCCCCGTGACGAGGCATTCGTTGGTTTGATGCGTTGGCTATCCAAGGAGTAGATTCTCAATGTGGATATTTAACTCCGAAGTCGTTCATCCCGAGTTTAGTGGATCCACATGCATTGATGTTTTAGCGGAGTAGGACTGCATTGCACTGCATAGCATAATGATGATGTTAATGTTTAATGTGATGCTGCCATGCTTTCTGTTTACTTTACTACCTATCTCCTTGCTATTATGTTACATGATTCTTACTCCCCATGTTTGTTTGTGTTTGGCCTGATTGGCACCTTGCAGAGGATGACGAGCAGCCCGCGGAGGAGTGACTTTGAGGAGCTGCCACTCATAGTTAGGGCTTATGTTTATGTTATGTTAGTTTTCAGTTGTAATTCTGTGGATGTTTATCCCGGAACGGTTATACTAGCTCTGTAGGTGACATCGGGGTTCGGATATATTTTATTGGTTGCTATGTTTTTACGGGTTTAAACTTATTTCATTTTCCGCGTTGTAACTGGTTCACGTTGGACTTTTCTACCCATGAACAAATGTTTTATTTATTTCAGTAATATGCATGTTTTCGTTTTAATTGTTTTATTATTAAATGGCTTATAACATGAGGGGTAGAAGGGTGTCACACTTTGGGATGAGGTTCAGTCAATTGCTCCTTGGCCAAAGTGCACTTGTGGAGGTTGTACATGTGATGTACAAAAGAAACTTGTTCAAATGAGGGAAAGGGAACAACTCTACAATTTCCTTGTGAGATTAGATGACATCTTTGGGACTGTCAAATCACAGATCTTGAGCATGTCACAATCCTTAACTTTGGGTCATGCATATCACTTGGTAGCTGAAGATGAACAACAAAGGATCATCTCTGCTTTACACAAACCTGCATCAGAGGTGGAAGCCTTTCAAACCACAGGAACTCGAAACAAAGATCCAAAGAAGGAAAGGCCTAGGTGTGAGCATTGTCAAAAGATTGGCCACATCAAGGAGGAATGTTGGGAAATTGTTGGTTATCCTCAAGATTGGAGGAAGCCAACTAAAGAAAGGAAAGAAAGAAACAATTCCTAGAATGAGAGGAAAGGAGGGTTCAAGGCAGCACAGGTGGCCACTGATCCGATTCTTATTCCAGGATTGTCCATGCCACAATATGAGAAGCTGATACAGTAGTTAAAGGATGTTGAACCTGCAATGGGAAAACAGCATCAAAAGCCTATTGTAAACATGGCAGGTAACTTGATTTTTAATAAACCTTGGATTGTGGACTCAGGAGCCACTGAACACATAACATGTGATGAAGATTTGCTAAGAGAGAAACATATTTCTCATCAGCAATCTGTCCTTATTCCAAATGGCATGAACGTGCCAGTCAAAGGAATAGGAAAAGCAAGACTTTCTAATGAAATAGTCTTGAACAATACTCTACATATCCCCGATTTCAAATGTAATCTATTGTTTGTTAGCAAGTTAACTAAGGATCATAATTGTGCTATTATCTTTATGCCTAACAAGTGTGTGATACAGGACTTAGCTTCGAAGAAGCTGATTAGGATTGCTAAAAACCAAAATGGCTTGTATCTTCTTGAGCCTCAAAAAAGTAAAGAGGCTGCAATGAAGGTTGTCAAGGCAAAGGATGCATACTTGTGGCACACAAGACTTGGACATGCTTCTGAAGCCAAGCTTGCACATATAGGTGTAGATATAGATTTTAAAATTCAAAATAATATGCCATGTGATTCATGTATAAAAGCTAAACAGACTAGGTTACCTTTTCCTACAAGTTCAATAAAAACAAAATCTTGTTTTGATCTCATACACTGTGATATTTGGGGTCCCTATACTACTGCTTCACATTCTGGTGCACACTACTTCCTTTCTATTGTTGTTGATTTTGGTGGAAGTGTTTGGGTCTATCTCATGAAATATAAGTCAGAAATAGATAGATTCTTGCCTATGTTCATTTGTATGGCTGAAACTCAACATGGAAAGAAAGTTAGGTCTGATAATGGCTTAGAGTTTATCTCAAGAAATATCCAAAATTTTTATGAAGAAAAGGGGATCATGATGGAGCTAAGTTGTACATATACACCCCAACAAAATGGAGTGGTGGAAAGGAAGCATAGGCATATCCTAGAAATAGCTAGGGCCTTGAGATTTCATGCTAGTCTACCTATTCAATTGTGGGGTGAGTGTGTGCTAACTTCTGTGTACATTATCAATAGACTTCCATCCAAGGTCTTGGACAATAAAAGTCCTTATGAGATCATGTATGGAAGAAAACCTAGCTATGATCTTTTAAAAGTTTTTGGATGCCTTGCTTATGCTTTGAAACCTAAGAGGGAAGGTAAATTTGATGAGAAAGGCAGAGCTGGAGTGCTTGTAGGCTATCCTCTAGGACAAAAGGGATATAAGATATATGATATTGAAAATAAAACCATATATGTGACAAGAGATGTCTTGTTTTATGAAAATAGTATTCCTTTTAAAGAAGTAACCTCTAAAGGGAAAAACAGTAATACAGAACAGTTTGTAATCTGTGACGAAGATGATACAGTCCTCAACAACAAGATGGATACAGTTACTGATGAAAACAGATCAGAACATAATAATCTTCATCACTCAGCAATAGAGCAGCATGACAATGAACTTGCTGAATCAGGTAATGAAGGAGAAAATACATTGATGCAGACCAGTAGGCATTGTGAAAGAGTGAGACAACTTCCAAAGCACCTGATGGACTATGAAGTTGACCTGCCAGCAAGCATTGCTCACCCATCAACTAACCTGACAGTAAATAATCAGGTTTTGTATCCTATCTCAAACTATGTGTCTTATGATAAGTTTTCCAACTCACATCAAGCCTTCTTAGCTTCCATCACCTCCTATGATGAGCCAAAACACTTCTCATAGGCAGTAAAACATGAACACTGGAGGGAGGCAATGAAGAGAGAAATACAGGCTTTCCAAGCAAATGAAACTTGGATCCTGACACCACTCCCACCTGGAAAACATGCAGTAGACTCAAAGTGGATCTACAAGGTGAAATTCAAACCAAATGGAGAAGTGGAGAGTTTCAAGGCCAGGCTGGTGGCAAGAGGTTTTACTCAAGTTGAGGGGGAGGATTTCCGTGAGACTTTTGCCCTAGTAGCCAAGTTGGTGACAATGAGGAGTCTGTTGGCCATAGCAGCAGCAAAGGGATGGCTTGTACATCAACTTGATGTGAACAATGCCTTTCTACATGGAGACCTTCATGAAGAAATCTATATGAAAATATCACAAGGTTTTCCAAGGAAGGGGGACACAAGGGTTTGCAAATTGCAAAAATCACTATATGGCCTCAAACAGGCATCCAGAAATTGGTATCATAGGTTCACAAAAGCCTTAGAGAAGGTTGGTTTCAAGCAGTGCAGGGCAGACTGTTAAGTCTCTATGTCTGTGTGCATTTCCCTAAGTTTTGATGAAAACTAAACATTGGGTAATGATTTAATTAACCTATTTTGTGGTTGCTAACCTGTCTACTTAGTGTACAGATCAGAAGATTACAAAACTCACCTGTCTGTCTACCTAAGTCTCACCTGTCCGTATAAGCCAAGAAGTCAACCTGTCTGCTGACTAGGATTGTTGACTACGTGCAAACTGATTTTACAACCTGTCTCTACTCTTCAACTTGTCTAAGGTTCTTCGTTAAAGAACTCGAAGTACAGGAAGCTTTTGCAAGCTGTCCCCTCATGAAGAATACTCTGAGAACTCTCTCACGCTTATCAAGAAACTCAGAAGTGCTCTCTCTCAAGCAACCTAGGAAGTCAGAGATAAACTCCCAGTTAAAGAATGTTTCCAACATGCTTTATTCCCTAGTACTTTTAGTTATTACACAGAAAGGGAAATGTACTCTGCAAAAGTACAAAAGCACTCTGCACAACTCTGAGTTAATGTCTACACGATGCATAAAGCTATTATCCCTCATGTTAGAGTACAACCAACGTCTTCATTGCATTAATGGCTGCCCAGAACGACTATATTGCATTTAATGAAGCTCTGCTTGAAGCCATAGTTGCAAGGAATGTCTCTAACGGATATTAAATGTTTGAAGGCTATAAATACAGAAGTCATTGAAGATGAACATCATCAGCGTTTTACAAAGCATTAAAGAGCCATTACTCTGTTCATTTATTCATTCTGTATTCTTCAATCATTTGAAGTTATTACGCAGACTTTCCTAAGCTTTATATTTAAACCACTCTCTGAGTGTTAGTGATGTTGGCCGTGGCAACCATACCCAAGAGGGGGGTGAATTGGGTTTTAGATAAAAATGAAATATTTTTCGATAAATTAAAAACCCTTTTTGAAGTTAAAACAGAATTCGCAGCGGATAAAAGAATATTGTCGAATTGAAGCGCTTGATAAAAATAAACAGTTTGAAACTAAAGCGCTATAAAATAAAGTGCGATAAAGTAAAGAGGATAAGGAAAGAATATGAACACAACAATATATCCTGGTTCGGCCACAGACTACCCACGTGGCCTACGTCCAGTCCCCAAGGCAATACGACCAAGGGTTTTCAATCAACTCTAGTTTTTAAACAGGATCAACTAGAACCTTTACAATTCAGAGAACCCTTAACACAAATCTCAGGACATACTATCCCTTGTGTAAGAGCCTCAAACACTAGCTTTTAAACAGGCGCAGCTAGAACCTTTACAATGAAGAGAACCCTTAACACAAATCACAGGACATACAATCCTTTGTGTAAGAGCCTCAAAAATATCCCAAGAGATATACCCTCTCTTGTAAGAATAGTAATCAAAAGAGGTTTGAGTCAATCCGACTCTTACCAATAGTATGCACTCTTAATAGTGCTGATATAAACAAATTGAAGCACAAGAATAACAACACCTATATGATGTGTAGAACTCTCAAAATAATATGGTCAAGTGATAGTGTAAGAGAGTAGTATAGAAAATGATTATCAGAGTTTTAGCAGTGAGAGAAATAGTAGAGTTGTAACAAGTGATGGCTCAAAGTGATTTTAGAATGAGAATAACAAAACTGTTCCCACACAAAAATGTTTTTCTCTTGTCTATCTCGTGTGTGTATATGTTTCTCTTTAAAAGGATATGTTCACTTCTTTTTGCTCTCTCTTCTTTCTCGTGTTTTTTTTATCTTCAGGCCACTATCTCCTTTTTAAAAGCAATATTTGAACGTTACATAATTTAATGCCATGATCTAATATTTGCTTTTAGTTCAAAATCATATTCAATTAAATGGATTGATGGCCATAAAAGAAAATTGTATATAGCTCAGCAAGAATATGAACGTTACACAATTAAGTGCCATGATAGCCCACTAAATGCCATGATCTGATTATTAGCTTTCAATGTAAATATTATGCAATTAAAACAAAATATTCATTATCATAAAGTAATAAAAAACGTGTAAAACCTTGCTATAAGAAATGAATGATCGTTTGAACTTTGAAGGCAAAGTCACGAATATGCACTGCTGGAGTTTAAGTATTTTAATTTTTATTTTCGTTTTAATTTGTCAAATTCTGCATTAAAAAATGTATATATATTTGATAATAGATGTATTCAAGTAAAAAATATTTCCTTTTAAAATCAGATCATTTCAAAAACAAGTTTGCTTATTATATGTTTTATCATCATTAATTATTTGAGTCAAATTAGTAGATTTTAACACATGTTATAATTCTTTTAAGCACATATTAAATGTGTGTGTGTGAGACCAATATTAGATTGAGAACTCTACTTACCATTTACACACATCTTCTAAAACAAGCAATACAAATACTGAAATTCCCATTTCGCCCATCTTGACTGCTTGTTTGACTTTTTGCCGTCTTTTGCACTTAAGTCCTTTTCACGCTTTTTGCAATTTGATCCTTTAGTTGAATTTGCGTGTTGGTCCTTGGACTTGAAATTTCCCTTTTGCTCATCATCAAAACAAAAGTACCTGTCAAGGCATATATCCACAAGTGAAAGGTCTGTAAGTGTATTTATTACAAACCAAACTCTCAAACAAATCTGAGTGAGCCTGAAGAGGCTAGGTGTGCAAATAATACTTGTGTTGGAGCCTGAAGAGGCTAGGTGTGCAAACAATACTTGGAGTCTGTAACCTGATCAGTTATAGTGGATAAATCTTGGTGCTGCCAAGGACTGGACGTAGCTCTTTGTGTTAAAGAGTGAACCAGGATAAATCTCTGTGTTAATCTCTCTTCCCTTAATCTCTTTAGTTGTTTTGATTATATATATCATCTGCTTTCTAACAAAGGGGTTAAAACTGTTTCTGTCAAGTCTGTTTTCTTATCTCTACCTGTGTTGTTTTTCTGAGAAAACTACAACAGACAGGTCACCTGTCTGTGTATCTTTTTACACCCGTCTGTGCTTAGTTTCTGCATACAAAAAGTTTTTAACTTTATTTTAAATTCTAATAAACACAATTCAACCCCCCTTCTCGTGTTTATAGTTGTCTATTTCACAGACCACACCCTTTTCATCTTAAAGCAAGCAGATACCTTCATGACAGTCTTGATCTATGTTGATGATGTTATTGTTGCTGGGAATAATGCAAACTTTATGCAGTGGCTGAAAGACTACCTCAACACTGAGTTCACTATCAAAGATCTAGGGCCATTGAAGTATTTCCTTGGAATTGAAGTTGCTAGATCATCAAAGGGTCTAGTGCTTATCCAAAGGAAATACACCCTAGACATTCTAAAAGAAACCGGAATGATAAGTTGCAGACCAACTCACTCTCCTATGGAGCAGTACTGCATGCTGCAAGCCAGACCTGATGATCCAGAAATGAATACTGCTAGATACAGAAGACTTTTAGGAAGGTTATTATACCTGACAGTAATAAGACCAGATATCACTTATGCAGTTAACACTCTCTGCCAGTTTATGAATGCATCACGACAAATTCATATGGATGCAGCAGACAGAGTTCTAAGATATTTGAAAACAACACCAGGCCAAGGGATTTTGCTTTCAAGCACTAGCAATTTGAAACTTCAGGCCTTCTGTGACTCAGATTGGGGAGGCTGTCCTCACACCAGAATGTCCAGTACAGGCTATCTCATCTTGCTAGGAGATGCTCTTGTTTCTTGGAGGACTAAGAGACAAACAGTGGTTGCAAAGTCCTCAGCAGAAGCTGAGTATAGATCTATGGCAACCACAGTGAGTGAAATCATCTGGCTAAGGTGGCTGCTACAAGAATTGTGTGTTCCACAGCAGGCAGCAACTCCTTTGCATTGTGATAATCAAGCAGCTATACACATTGCTGCCAATCCAGTCTTCCATGAAAGAACCATACATGTGGAGATGGATTGCTATTTTGTTAGAGAAAGGGTCCAATCAGGTGACATTGAACCAATGAAGATTAGCACTGCAAACCAAGTTGCAGACATTCTGACAAAACCCTTAGGAAAGGATCAGTTTGAAAAATTACTTAGCAAGTTGGCCATTATAAATCTACATGTGCCAACTTGAGGGGGAGTGAAAGGAATCAAGTTTCTGTTGTAGCCGTTATAGCTGTTATGTTAGTTATTTCTGTTATAGAGGGTGATCCTTACTTTTCTCATTTTTTGTTGTAAACCCGATATGGGACTATTGATGTAACTTTGGTATAGCCTTCTGCATATATAAGGCTATCCCTCTCTGGTTGTAAACACACTTGAGAATTATCATTCAATACACAATTGAAACATTCAGTATTCTTCTGTTTCTAAATTCTACAGAAAACTTAACACAAGATTACAGATTAAAGATTCAACTTAAGAGCACTTAAACCATATTAACATCACACACAAGTATATGACAAATATAAGGAGTTTAAGGATAAGAAGAATGCGCAAACCGACTTATCTTGGTTTAGCTACCTCCTCTGGTAAGCCTATATCTAGTCCCACACCTTTGTGGTTTCCTCCACTATAATCAGCAATTACAATATCTAATTACAGCAACACATGGATAACCTCCTTGCACAAAAACTTTCCAAAAAGCACACTAGCTTTTCTAACAAAGGATCCCTTCTATCCTTGTCAAAACCTAAGAGATACCCTCTCTTAATCTCAGTAATTCGCAGAAAGAATGAAAGTAAACAAGACGCTAAAAGTCAGATTGTACAAATTGAAGCTCTAATGAATATCACACTTTTTCTCTCAAAGATGACGCTCAAGGAAACTTTAATTTTCGAGTTTGTAAATTCAGAGTGAGTAAGTTGTTTAAAAGTGTTTCTATGAGGTCCTTAAATAGTGATATTAAGAAATAGATCTATCGGACAAATCATAGAAGTTGTTACAAGTGAAAACAAAATCAGTTTTGTAAAGCTGTCACGACATAATCTGTGTAGTACATCTGTGTATTCACAGTTTTTGAACTTTTACAGAGCGCGTACATAGATTATGTTCTTTGTACATCTGTGTATTAAACTGAATTGTCAACCTTTTCAAACGCGTTCACAGATTACATTCTTTTGTACATCTGTGATTTAAAGTGAGCTTTGAACTCCAGAACACGCGTACATCGATTATCAATCTTGTACACCTGTGTATCTCTTGCCCTGTTCTTGAATACACAGATTATAACCTTGGGTACATCGGTGTATAATAGAACACCAACCCAGATTGTTCCAGAACTCTATACACAGGTTGTGTGCATCGATTTTACTTGAAAGAACAAGTTCTGAAGTTTGAGTTGTTCTATACACAGGTGTACGATTTTGTACATCGGTGTAGTCTTCAGGATTTTCAGGAAATAGCTTCGATACACATGTGTACAACATGCATGTACTTGGTTTTCACTTGTACTTCTTAAAAATCAACTGATCATACACACATGTATACAGAAAGTTTTCCTTTGTAATTTGAAATTCGACTGACTATACACATGTGTACAATACATATGTACAAAAAGGTTTTTACTTATTATTTGAAATTAGCTGAACATACACATGTGTACAACACAGGTGTATAATTTCACTTAACTTCTTATTTCAATTAAACTATTTTGAAAAACGTTTTCTTTGAAAAACTTATTTAATTAAACTTTAGAAAGCTTAATTTTTCTTTAATTTTCAAAGAGATTGGTGTGCTATCCTTACAAATAGCATCTAAGAGTTTAATGATCTTCTTCAATCTTGGTCTTGATGCCTTGTTCCATGTAATCTCCTTTGAGTATAATAATCCCCTTTGATCTTTGACATTGCTTGCTCTCTTTGATTCTTTGACTTTCATGAGTGAACCTGCAAACACTTGAACACTTCATTAGTGTATAATCAAATTGAAAAATTCATGCAATAATTTACTTTGTTTGTCATACATCAAAACCTCAAAAGGGCTTAGTCTTACAAACTCCCCCTTTTTGATTATGACAAACCTTACCATACTTAACCTTAGAAATATAAATCAGAGTGCAGCTTTATACTAAGCATGGTTCTTGATTCACTTTGATCCTCCCCCTGTCTCATAGACATCTTTCACAAGATCAAGTGTTATCATATCATTCTAGAAAGTCATTTTTCATTTCCTTAGAAATTTCAAACTTGGTTTATGTATCAGAGCCTATTTATATATCAATGAATTAGAACATATACCAATGTATCAGAGCATGTGTTAAACAAAAACAGTCTCAATCTCAATGTATGGTTAATCTGCCCCTTTGTCATTATCAAAAAGAAATTGTGGAAGATATTAATTCAAACTAGAAAAAATTAATATTGCTTTATAAAATTCATCATTTCATAGCAAGAGCAATACATCAAAACAGAACATGGTTTAAACATAGTCAGATAAACAAAACACAACCAAAAAACAGAAATTTCAATTTAAAAAGCATTTCTGGGCTTTGTACATCGATTATATACACCTGTGTATTTAACCATTTTTGCTGTTTGTACACTTGTGTACAAAATTGTCAATCTGTGTACACGGGGGGACAGAAGGTTGATGTTTCTGTTTTTGCTCTGAATCGATTGATGCAATCGATGTATTAAAATGATTTTTAGAGTGTTTTGAGAAGTACCAAATTATACATCTGTGTATAGATTTATCAATCTGTGTATAGCGCATCAGATGTAAAGTCTGATATATGTACTGACATATACATCTATGTACATCAACTGTGTATTGGAGTTCCAGTATTCTATTTAAGCAATACATCTATGTACTAAGCTTGTGTACTGATACTGAATCAATTGAAAACACGAAGTACACCTATGTAAGTTATCTGTGTACAGACACTACAACATCAAATATGTTCAATACACCTATGTACTTAAGCTATGAACTGATCTAACAGAAAATCAAAATCAATCAAAAATACATATCAATCAATGTAAAGCACAAATTAACTGATTTATATCATGTTAAACACATGTCAAAGTACTTTTCGAGAACATACAAGAATTCAAAAACATCAAATATCAATCCATTATGCCCATAGCCATTTATCTAGCTTTATTTTTCACTATAGTTTCATTCTCATCAAACTTGTCCATAAGAAAAATATTCATTTGGTTCCAATGATTAATTCATGATTGTTCAAATAATTTTAAATAGAAGGATGCACAATCACAGATTAATAATGATAATTAGAAAAGATATTCAATCAATATTCTTTCTTTATTGTTACCCGTAATGTGTTTGTAAAAGCCTCTATAATGATACCAATTTGAGTTCTTGGCCTTCAAACGCATCTGCAACACAGAATTTATGTGTGTTTTATAGGTACCCAACTTTTCTTGGGTCCTTCATGGTTAGTAGCAACATATGTTCCTTTTGGAACCCAAATATGCTTAATGCCAACATGTATGTTCTTTCTAAGTCTACATATAGTAGCTGTATGACCTTTCTTTAAGCAGTAATAACATTTCACAAATGGACTAGTTGAAGAGCTAGATGCAACAAAAAGCTTCTTGAAAGATTTTTCATGTTCCTTTGGTTTATATCCAATTCCAGCTTTATCATAAACACCCTTTTCCTGTCCTAATATGGCATTCAATTTATCTCTTCCCAAAGTAAGCTTAGATAGAGTTATATTCAGTTTTTCAACTTCCTTTTCTAGTGTAGTGCATTTTGTGCAAGTTGAACTAGATGCAAGTAATTGTAAATTCTCAGCTTCTGGTACCTTAAGCTTTATTTGTAAAGATGCATAGTCACTACATTGTTTTGCAATTATCTTTCTAGAAGATATAAGTTGTTTGCCAATTTTAACATACTCTCCATGCAATTCATCAAATGCATCTTGTAACTCATCATAGGTAGGAGTAGAATCATTTACCTTAGTTTCACTATCACTTTGGTGACTTGCCATGAGACATAGATTGGCTTCTTCATTTTCAGATTCACTAGTGGAGTCCATATCATTCTCTTCCCAAGCAATGTATGCTCTTCTAGGCTTTCTTCCTGTCTTCTCTTTGTTTTCATTCTTCTCATACTTTTCTTTCTTTTGTAGCTTTGGGCATTCATTCTTGTAGTGTCCAATCTTTCCACATTCAAAGCATTTGATTATAGAGGAAGAGCTTTCACCTTTGTTTGTATTCTTCTTGGTAGGAAAATTGAATTTCTTCTTGTTTCTATTCTTTTTGATGAATCTTCTAAATTTCCTCATAAGAAATTCCATATCTTCTTCTTCGGATTCTTCACTTTCATCAAGGTCTTCATCTTCATCACTTTCTATTGGCTCTTTGGAGACTTGAGTGAGAGTCCTTTCTTCTTTTTCTCCTTATCTTCATGGCTTTTCAATCTATTGAGTTCCAATTCGTGTTCTTTCAACTTGCCAAATAGAGTAGCAATCTGCATGGTGTCTAGATCCTTTGCTTCAACAATTGCAGTGATTTTTGGCTGCCATTCATGACTCAAATATCTCATTATCTTGTTAATTTTTTTCTCATCTGTGATTGTATGTCCAAGTCCTTCAAGCTGGTTCACAATGTGTGTAAACCTCTTTTGCAACTCATCTATCTCCTCATCATTCTTCATGTGAAAGAGTTCATGTTCAAGAACTAATGCATTCATCCTTGCTCTATTTACATCATTGGTTCCTTCATGAGTGAGTTGAAGAGTGTCCCACATTTGCTTTGCTGATTTATAGTTGGAGACCCTGAAAAACTCATCATAATTCAAAGCAGCTGTTATAATTTTTTTTTCCTTAGCATTATAACCAACTTTTCTCTTATCATCATCATTCCAAACATCTTTTGGTTTATTATGTTTATTTCCCTTAGCATCAAGAATAAATGGAACATAGGGACCATTTTCAACAGCATCTAAAGCGTCTAAACCATCAGCCTCAAGAAAGATAGGAGGAGGTCTACATGTATTGGCTACCATTAAAGGCAGGAGGTCTAGAGAGGGAAGCGGCATCACCTAGGATGTCATCTGTAGCCATCTCTTAAAGCAATTAAGCTTTGTAACAAGAGATTTAGCCCTGATGCCACTTGTTGGTAATGGCTACAATCTCGACGGGGGGGGGGGGGGGGGGGGGGGGGGGGGGGGGTGAATTGAGAGATTAAAAACTTTTTCAGCAACTTTAACAAAAACAGAGTTTTCTTTAAAGAAATTGGTTTTCACTCAATTTTAATTTCCAAGATTCAGATTGTTAAACAATTAATGATGATAACAAAGAGCACAATCAAGTATATAAACATAAAACAAGATTACAGATTAAAGATTCAACTTAAGAGCACTTAAACCATATTAACATCACACAAAAGTATATGACAAATATATGGAGTTTAAGGATGAGAAGAATGCGCAAACCGATTTATCCTGGTTCATCCACCTCCTCTGGTAAGCCTACATCCAGTCCCACACCTTTATGGGTTCCCGTACTATAATCAGCAATTACAATATCCAATTACATCAACACAAGGATAACCTCCTTACACAAAAACTTTCCAAAAAGCACACTAGCTTTTCTACTCAAGGATCCCTTCTATCCTTGTCAAAACCTAAGAGATACCCTCTCTTAATCTCAGTAATTCGCAGAAAGAATGAAAGTAAACAAGATTCTAAAAGTTAGATTGTACAAATTGAAGTTCTAATGAATATCACACTTTTTCTCTCAAAGATGAAGCTCAAGGAAACTTTGATTTTCGAGTTTGTAAATTCAGAGTGAGTAAGTTGTTTAAAAGTGTTTCTATGAGGTCCTTATATAGTGATATTAAGAAATAGATCCTTTGGACAAATCATAGAGGTTGTTACAAGTGAAACAAAATCAGTTTTGAAAAGCTGTCACGACATAATCTGTGTAGTATATATGTGTATTCACAGTTTTTGAACTTTTACAAAGCGCGTACACAGATTATGTTCTTTGTACATCTGTGTATTAAACAGAATTTTCAACCATTTCAAACGCGTACACATATTACGTTCTTTTGTACATCTGTGTATTAAAGTGAGATTTGAACTCCAGAACACGCGTACATCGATTATCAATCTTGTACACCTGTGTATCTCTTGCCCTGTTCTTGAATGCACAGCTTATAACCTTGCGTACATCGGTGTATAATAGAACACCAACCCAGATTGTTCCAGTACTCTATACACAGGTTGTGTACATTGATTTTACTTAAAAGAACAAGTTCTGAAGTTTCTGAGTTGTTTTATACACTGGTGTATGATTTCGTACATCTGTGTACTCTTCAGGATTTTCAGGAAATAGCTTCGATACACATGTGTACAACATGCATGTACTTGGTTTTCACTTGTACTTTAAAAATCAACTGATCATACACATGTGTACACAGAATTTCCACAGAATTTGAGTCCTAGGGATCTTCGACTTGGTTTTGAACTTAATCATGTTCCTTCTATTGCAGGAGATGCATCAAATAGATCTAGATATTATTTCTCGTGATGATATTGGAGGCATATGAGGAAATCACTATATTGGAAACAATCAACTGTCATCGTCATGGCCTAACTTATCCCTCAACCTTTGATATCTTTTCAATTCCCTATGTTTTCTTTAGCTGATGTCTCCATTGTCTTTGTTGTTTCCTTTTGTCATTTGTTGTTGTTGCTGATGTTGTTTTTCAATTGGTTGTTGGATTTTGATCAATTATCTTAATATATATTATTGTATGGCAAATCCTTAGGACATTGTCCTGATGATAAGGCCTTTCCAACAATTGCCTTCTCCTTAATGTACTTCATTGTTTTTATGTGATCTTTGTTTTATCGTTTACCTTTTCAGATGAATTACTGTGTTTGCATCTTGTGTAAATCGAAATAAATTTGTACTTTTATTTTTCAAACCCAAATCATCGTTCATGTCTATTTAATTTATGGCAGTTTTTTCCATAAAATAATTTATAACCACAATTCTAAAAAGAAATCAAAAGTTGAATTGACAAGACCTTTGGGTCTTGACTAAACCGGATAATGTTAGATCCAAGGTTGTAAACATAGAGATCCTACATTGGATTGGGAGGAAGAGAAAGACACATATAAAAAGTGAGATTGTAACAGATAACGTAAGATCATACCAAAAGTATAAATGGATATTAAACATATAATTTTCCATATAAAATGACAAGTAAGCAAATAAAAAGTCTCCAAATCGCATAATTAATGGTATCAAATTAAAGACCAAGTTAAGGCTAAAACTCATAAGACTTTATATACATAATAGATATCAAATTCATGATCATCCATAATATTAGGGTTCAATAGAAAGAATGGTATTAGGAGAAGGGGAACAATAAAGGAAGAAAAAAAGAAGAAATTTTGTTGTTATAGCATAATTGCAAAGAATAAAGTTAGTACTTAGCAGAATGCCTATACAAAATTAACGACTCTCTCTACCATTAACTATATTCTTCCACACCAGCCGCTCTCACCGCAAAGTCAACCAGCTTCATTCACCACTTTCTTCAAGAATTGCATTCAAGCATTCTCACCACTATTAACTACTTTCTTCCACACCTGCTACCACTTCGGTCACCATAACCACTACTATAGATATCACCATGGCAACCCAAGCACCTGTGAATCAGTGATCTACCTTGCTCACTAGCACCACCATTTGCTTCCATCATAGAACCCATCCATCGACCCAATCATTCACGATAGTTTGGATGAAACTTGGAACTAACAAAAGTGAAAAATGTGAAACGGAGAAGGAAGAAAAAAATGTAACAGAGATGGAATGTGAACATAGAGGAAAAAGTAGAGAAGGAATGGAGGTTAACTCATAGGGATCATTGTGCTGCCGGTTGTCATCATCTAAGCCTTTTCAAGTCGCCATCGATCACACTCATTGCTAACCCAAAGTAACCCAGAAACGTGAGAATCGTTGATCCCACTGATTTTACGAGGTTGCCCGTCGATCTCAATAGGCCAACTCTTGTGCGAGTTTTCTCCGGGATCTGGCCCGCTAAAGTTGTAAAATTTGTAGGATCGTGTGATCCTACGAGGTAAATCACAATGTTAAAAACCTTTGTTAGAACTAGAAAATTTCACAGTTCAATCAATCGGTATGATCCAATTTTAAAAACATTGGTAGTAACTTCTTACTATTATTTGAAGAAAACATAACACCTAAATCGTTGTAACACTACGGCAAAAATGCCCTTTAATATCCCTTATTTCTGGCATTTGATAGTGCTTCTAAACACTATTTATCTTAGTGCTATTAAAGGGGGTGATCAAAGATAGTGTTTTCAAAGCGCTCTAAGGCGACACTAATACTAAGACCTAAGATCGCATTGTTACCAAATGACTTCAATCTCAAGAGGAGGGGTGAATTGAGATAGTAAATTTTTTGTCCCCCTTTTCTAACCAAGACCAATCTGTAATGAACAAATAAAATATAAGGAATGAGAAAAGCACATAAGCGATTAATACAGGTTCAATCACTACCTTTGGTGACCTACTTCTAGTCCCCCCAATATGTTTGTGAGTATTTTTCCACTAATAATCTATTCAAACTTTACAACACTTAGAGCACTCTCCACTCGGATACCCCACCTCGTGCAAGAGCCTCAATACTACTCACCAAAGGGATACCCCACCCTTTGGACTTAACGGTACCTCACCCTAATATTTTCACTCAATACAAGAAGGATTCCTTACCTTCTTCTTCTAAAGGGATGCCCCACCCTTTTACAAAGAGCCCTCTTCACTTGGGATACCTCACCCTTGTGCAAGAGTCTCCATATCTACTCAAGGGATACCTCACCCTTGTTACAAAACAAACTAGAGAGATTCCTCACACTCTTTAATCAACAAAATCAAGCAATAAGGATTTCAAAAGAGAATACCTCAGAAGGTTGAACAATACAAGTTGAAGCACTATGACTTTTGTGTAGGATTGGCTCAAATCAAGATTTCGAGAGTGAAAGAGTGATTGATGAGGTTAGAGTTGGTTGGCAAGTGTTTTAAGAGTAGTAACCTAGGGTTTTTTCGAGCTACTGATGCATATTTATAATGATGCGTGAAAATATGACCATTTAGCATATCTGTCAAGCATTTTCTGCACCAGAAATCACTTTTTCCCAAAATATAATCGATTATAATCTTTCTTGTAATCGATTATTTTGGTCAAAATAATCTGTTATGCTGTATAATCAATTATTTGCTTTCTGCCAGAACTGAAAAATTCAAAAAATAATTGATTATGGAAATACAAATAATCGATTATGAGCTATCAGTTTTAAATACTGAGTTTTCCAGAATGAAATAATCGATTATGGAAATACAAATAAACGATTATGAGCTATAATGAGTTTTCTACAATGTAATAATCGATTATGGCCAAAAGAATAATCTGTGACACCCTCTACCCCGCATGCATTCAAAAGCAATAACACAAATATAAAAGAGAGAGAACACGTGCAAATATATATAATATCAAAAACTGGGCAGAGACTGCCGCATTGTAACATAACGCGAAAAAAACAAAAACATGTTTATAAAGGAAACATAACATAAAACAAAACCATAAATGAACCCAACCCCAATGTCACACTATAGAGCTGGTATAACCAATCCGATACAACAACTCGGATACAACTGGAAACAACTAAACAACTACTGAAAACGGGAAATCCTATCTATGAGTTGCGGCTCCTCAGAGTCACTCCTCAACTGGCTGCACATCAACCTCTGCATAAATGACACATGCCACAAACAAGAAACATAGAGATAGGGAGCAAGAAACATATATATGAATATAACGGCAAGGAAGCAGTTAGCAAGACAAGTATACATCAAACAAGCATGTTATATCAAACAGCAATATAATAACAATCATCATCATATAACATTTATGCTATGCAATGCAGTTCTACTCCACTCCCCTACCATGCACTTGGATCCAAACTAACTCAGGATGCCAACTTTGGGGTTACATTTCCTCAATGGCCAATAAGCACCAACGCCAAGGCAATCCTTGGGTGGACCCCTAGGACAGCCAACACATCTTATTCTCGGATGCGCCACCACGGTGTGTACTTGATTCCCTTTCGGACGAATCCCGCGGACGGCCAGATCATCTTAGTCTCGGACAACCTCCCCTATGTTGCACAACCTCCAATCAACATCTCCAATGCGTGAATGCATGGCAAACAACACACAACCACAACCACCACCTCCGCTTGGGCCCATAGGCTACCCAAGTTTCATCATCATCAACACCTCGACCACTGGGATATCGAGGATTATCGTTTAACGTTTCATTGTTAAGTCTTTTAAGGATCAACAACACTCTGGCCATTAAGCACCAGAGCTCAACACCTTGACCATCAGGCATCAAGGTCCCCTTGGAGCGAACACTAGGCTACCAAGGTACAACATCTTATCACTTGGAGCGAACACTAGGCTACCAAGGTTCAACATCTTAACGCTTGGACCGGACACTAGGGTACCAAGGTACATCATCTTATCACTTTCTTTGAAGTTCATGTTCCGTTGGTATCTTATTAAGTCTTTTAAGCGTTTGGGGTGAAAACCGCTATTTCAACATTCTGGTTTCTATTCTGGTCAGGTGAGCACGGGCATGCTCACCCTCAGCACGGGCGTGCTAGACCTGCAGGCAAGCACGTCCGTGCTGCCTGTTGAGCACGGGCGTGCTCAAATGCACGCCCTACTCTGGGTTTCAAACTGGAGCACGGGCGTGCTCCTTATCAAGCACGACTGTGCTCAATGGAGTGTGGCCGTACTGATCTGGGCAGAAAGGGTCAGGAACCCTTTCCCAAATCCTTGGGACAGTTCACAGATTCAACCTATTGGCTCTTACTAATCCATTGATCATAGCTTCATTAATCTTAACTGCTCTTCATTAATATCCATGTCTTATCATCATGGGGAATTAATCCTGTAATCATAGATTCGTTATTAATGCTCCAAGAACATTCACTAATCAATCCTAGGGTCTTTAACTCAGCCCTATGAACATAACCTTACCTCTCACACTATATTCATGTATTATGAACAACTGGGAGAAACATCCCTTAATTCTCATTATTATCGTTAACATATTTTATCGTCTTAACATCATTGTTGGCATTAGCATCCTGAACAATCGATACTCATAAAGAGCACAACACAACAACAATCAATAACATCACGCTCATCATAATCATGGCATCACAACATCAATCAATAATAACAGTCATGCCAGTCATCAACATCATAATAGTTAAGCATCATATAACAAATAGGCATAAGGCATATAGACATTTTATCAAAGGAAAGGGTCATGGGTAATGCTTCGTCTTACGCTACCCTCAAGCCTACATACTCATACTATTCCTTCTCCCCATACCTGGTATGAAGATTCCAAAACAACGTTGATGTGATCAAACTAGATACGTTCCCTCGAGCGGCTCGACAAGTTCCCCAAGCCTTGGCCAAACAAGAAGAAGACAACCAATTAGTCTCTAGATCTAATAATAGAAAAGAGACTAAGAGAGAGGGAAGACAACGTTACCTCAAACTATACTAGCGCGCTACTCCTCTCCCAAAACCAGAGCAAGAACACCAAGAACTTCAAGGGGTTCAAGGGAAGAAAGAGGGAAGAGGTTTCTGCCATACTAGGATTGCCCAATGTGCCAAAATAGGGTTTCACATGAAAACCCTTGTGCTGCTGCCTCCTATTTATAAACTCTGCATCGAGCAAGGCTGTGCACCCCCTTAAGCACGGTCGTGCTTACATAAACGTCACCGAGACACGTTCACGCTTGAGCACGGTCGTGCTCCTTGTTGAGCACGGGCGTGCTCAACTTAGCGTCAGCGAGACGCGGAAATGCGCTGAGCACGGTCGTGCTCCCTAATGAGCACGGCCGTGCTTGTGACTCAGACAGTCACAAGACGTGCCTAACAAGCACGATAGTGCTGGACATGAGCATGGTCGTGCTCATGCACCAGAAAGGGATTTTAAGCCTAGAAATCCCACTTACCCCTCCGACAACAACTCTAAGCTAAGCCCTAAGGGTTAACCAAACAAACAAGGCATACACAAAAGCACTTATACAAAAAATGAGGTGTTACGTAATCGATTAAAATGATCTTTTTGGTAGAAAAAGGAAGTTTTTCATACTTAGAATTATTCTAGCATCCATGAAAAACATTTTTGATATTTAGCTTTCTTCTAAAATATTTGAAATCATTTTTCCAAGTCTTTGAAAACCCTTTAAGCCCAATTTCAATTTTAATTCCAAATTTTAGTTAATTCAATTTTAATAGCGAATCCTACACTTGAATCTTACAAAAGATCCTAAAACCAAACTTAACTATATACCCTTGAAGTTATTCTCTTGGTCTTGGATGATCTTTCTTTGATCTTGAACTTTCATTTTCGCAATTGTTTTGCTTTTGTTGCTCATCATCAAAACTAATTTCCTGAAAATACATAGCATCCACATTCTCCCCCTTTTTTATGATAACAAAACAATATTGAGATTATTGAAAAACTTAGGTGGGAGGTTAGCCACAAATATCATATAAATGATAATCAAAGTGGTAAGCGCATATGAGAAGCATGAAGTGTAAAAACTCCCTCTTACTAAGTGCGTATGTCAATGGGGTTTTAAAAAAATTAACATTTAGAGCTCCCCCTCACTTAGTGCCACATAATAAGGATATCAAAACTAATTTCAATGACACATATGAAATACCATGTAAGTCACTTTGCATTCAAAGTATTTTTCAAGTTCAAGTACATTAAGCAAATGGCATAACCAAGCCAATGGCATAACTATGTTTTATTTTCAACCATTCAATATCAATTTTCCAAAGATTTAATCATCAATATCAATTATCCAAGCATATAGATATTCATCCAAATATATTTTGTCTATTTCAAGCATATTGCATTGTCATTCAACCATCCATACACATATACAAAAATAATCCATATCTCTCCCCTTTTTTGTCATTATCAAAAAATGTAACAGGGCAAAGAGAATCCAATAAATCTAGTAAGGCTATAGCATTAGTGATTAATCATCACAAACGCAAGCATTATAAGTGCATTTCAAGTGGACTATCAATATTCCAAATAATTATCCTATTTGTCAAAAATCCAATATATGCCAATAGATGCACAATAAGTGTCAATTCAAGAACAATGGTTGGTTATCCATCAATCAAACTGGCATTAATTCATGCCATTTGTTTAATAATTCATTCAATTATGAATCAACACATCACAATGGCAATCAAATATGCCAACAATATCAATGTATCAGAGCCTATTTATATATCAATGAATTAGAACATATATCAATGTATCAGAGCATGTGTTAAACAAAAACAGTCTCAATCTCAATGTATGGTTCATCTCCCCCTTTGTCATTATCAAAAAGAAATCGTGGAAGATATTAATTCAAACTAGAAAAAATTAATATTGCTTTAATAAAATTCATCATTTCATAGCAAGAGCAATGCATCAAAACAGAACATGGTTTAAACATAGTCAGATAAACAAAACACAACCAGAAAACAGAAATTTCAATTTAAAAAGCATTTCTGGGCTTTGTACATCGATTATATATACTTGTGTATTTAACCATTTTTGCTGTTTGTACACTTGTGTCCAAAATTGTCAATCTGTGTACACGGGGGGACAGAAGGTTGATGTTTCTGTTTTTGCTCAGAATCGATTGACGCAATCGATGTATTAAAATGATTTTTAAAGTGTTTTGAGAAGTACCAAATTATACATCTGTGTACAGATTTGTCAATCTGTGTATAGCGCATCAGATGTAAAGTCTGATATATGTACTGATATATACATCTGTGTACATATCCTGTGTATTGGAGTTCCAGTATTCTATTTAAGCAATACATCTGTGTATTAAGCTTGTGTACTGATACTGAATCAATTGAAAACACGAAGTACACCTATGTAAGTTATCTGTGTACAGACACTGCAACATCAAATATGTTCAATACGCCTATGTACTTAAGCTATGTACTGATCTAACAGAAAATCAAAATCAATCAAACATACATATTAATCAATGTAAAGCACGAATTAACTGATTTATATCATGTTAAACACATATCAAAGTACTTTTCGAGAACATACAAGCATTCAATAACATCAAATATCAATCAATTATGCCATAGACATTTATCTAGCTTTATTTTTCACTATAGTTTCATTCTCATCAAACTTATCCATAAGAAAAATATTCATTTGGTTCCAATGATTAATTCATGATTGTTCAAATAATTTTAAATAGAAGGATGGACAATCACAGATTAATAATGATAATTTTTTTTTTAAGGCAAAATGGCATGCAAAGGCATCACTCTAGTGAAAGTCATCCCAACTAGGTTGGCACCACAGACACTAGCAATCACTTGCAGCACGCCAAAATAATATTAAAAGAAAGAAAAAAGAATACAAAGAAACATGGGGGGACAAGAACCTTACCCACGAAGAGATTAATGAAATCTAAAAAATGGAAGACCAAATCTGTTTCTAAAAAAGTCTTCCCTAATGAAAACCGGGATTAAGTCCCACCAAACGAGACCACTAATATTAGAACCATAAACAGCAAGCTTATCAGCACAGCTATTGCCTTCTCTAAAAATATGAGAACAATGAAACTTCATTTGCTTTGCAAAATACAAGCAATTTTGCCATCTATTTCTCAACTTCCATGGAACAATGTCAAGGTTGTTGAAGGCTGACAAAACCAATTTAGAATCACATTCTAACCATAGACTATGCCAACCTTTATCCATTGCAATTTCAATAGCCAAAATCACTCCCATAAGCTCTGCAAACAAGGCATTCTGAACACCAAGATTACAAGAGAAGCAACCAAGAATTGCAGCATTGCTATCTCTAAACAATCCACCACACGCTGCTATTCCAGGTGAACCTTTAGCAGCCCCATCCGTATTACACTTAATCATACCGCAAGGAGGAGAGAACCAATCAACCTGTCTTATACAAGGAGCTTTGGTCGGGTGACTATCAACCAAGAAGGCCTTAAGCACAACAAAATCAGCTACTGATGAGGACATAAAACCTTTGCTTGTGCTACCAGATAAATACACACTCGAGGAAATCGAGTTCAAAGCTAAATGAACAGGAATCCTGACATTCTCAAACCTGGCTTTATTTCTACAATGCCAAATTTGCCAAAGAATGTTGATGACTCCAGAAACAATCATGTCCTTAACCTGAGAGCACCATCCATTTCCAGTGACTTCAAGGATAGATTGAAAGTTTGATAAATCTATAGGACAATTGATAATGCATTCAAACTAATGCCAGATATGCTTATCAAAAATACAATCCAAGAACAAATGGTAAGAAGATTCTGCAGCAACATTGCATAAGTTACAAATCGAAACAATGCTGCAGCCTTTAACCAACAAATTCTCATCAGTTGGGACTTTGTTATGAAGAAGCCGCCATAGGAGGAAAGTTCTTGAAGGAGGAATGCAGCTTTTCCATATTATCTTGGCCCAATCCACAAAATGAGTATCAGGATTAAGATAAGAAAAAGCTTCTTTGAATGTAAGAGATCCACTGTCAGAAGAAGACCAAACTAAAGCATCTGGCCTAGGGACTTTGGGGATAACTACCTGATCAGTAACAGTCTTAAGATAAGGCAATCTATCTGTTAACATATCAAGGATTTTCCAGCAGCCATCTATAATAAAATCACAAACTTTAGCTACCAATAATGGATGGAAATCAGCAGGAATGTTTAATAGATGAACAATCGGTTTAGATAACCAATTTGCTGTCCAGAAGTTGATGCAAGAACCATCACCAAGCTGCCAAATCACATTCTTATTAACAGCAGCCATACACCCTTTTATTCCGGCCCAAATGGAGGAAGCCACATGATAATTAACAAGGTTACCATGTTTCAAAACTCTGGCTCTCAGAAGAATGGACCAAGTATTGTTAGAGGCAATAAATTCCCAACCAAGCTTTAGCATGCCTGCTTGATTTATAGATTTTAGTGACCTTATGCCTAAACCACCTTCCAACAAAGGACTACAAACCTTTTTCCATGAAACAGTCACTAATTTCCTTTGATTGATATCACCTGACCAAATGAAATTCCTAATCCACCTCTCCACAGTGTTTAAGAGATTGTTAGGCCAAGAATAAATGAGGAAGCTATAAATAAGCATACAATGCACTATAGATTTGACAAGTTGCACCCTTCCCATTAAGGAAAGTAAAGAACCCTTCCAAGTAGCTAATTTGCTTCTGATTCTATCAGCTATTGGCATAAGATGCAACCTCTTCGGCCTTCCTTTAAAAAGGGGAACCCCTAGATAGTTCATTGGCAAGCAGCCTGCATTGAACCCAAGGATAGCAGCAATTCCAGACTTTCTACTGACTGAAATAGGACCAGTAAAGAATCTAGACTTTTTAGAACTCACTGCTTGACCAGAGCATTGCTCATAAGCTTTAAGAAGACCTAGCAGATTCTATAAAGATTTCTTAGAAGCTCTGCAGAAAATCATTACATCATCTGCATAAAGGACATGGCTTGGCATTTGAAATCCCTTAGGACCAGACATAAGTTGCATCATGCCATCATTAACCAATTTGGAGATGCCTCTGCTTAGAACCTCCTCTGCAAGGCAGAAAAGAAGAGGGGAAAGAGGATCCCCTTGCGTAACACCTCTTTTGCAGCTAAAAAAGCCAACAGCATGACCATTAATTGAAATGGACAATTTAGCAGAATGAAGAATTGTATGAATCCAATTGCAGAATTTCTCATTGAAGCCAAAAGAATTAAGGACTTTTAAGAGAAAAAACCAATCTAAAGAATCAAAGGCCTTCTTAATGTCTAGTTTCATAGCCAATTGACCACCAAAAGATCTTCTATCAAGGAGATTTATGCATTCTGATGCAGTGCAGATGCAATCTGCAATATGCCTCCCCTGAATGAAGCCCCTTTGATTTTCAGAAACAAGTTTTGGGGCTATGGAAGCTAATCTATCAGCCAAAACCTTGGTTATAATTTTGAACTGAAAGTTTGCTAAGGCTATTGGCCTATACTGCTCCACTTTTTCAGGTCCTGGAATTTTTGGAATCAGCACAATGACATTAGAATTCATATTAGGCAACAACCATCCCTGTTTAAAAAACTGCACCACTGAGTTATAAACATCAGAAGCAATGATATCCCAATATGTATGATAGAAGAAACCACCAAATCCATCGGGGCCAGGGGCACTGTCACCATTAAGAGCAAAAACAGCCTTCTTAACCTCTTCCAAAGATGGGATATTGGTTAGCATGCTGTTGTCCAAATCAGAAACTAACTTTGGAATGACTTTATCAATAAGATCATTCGGTTGGCAGGCATTATTGGAGGCAAACAGATCCTTGTAATAAGATAAAACATGGTTTTCAATATCAGATGGATTAAGAAGAACCTGATCATTGCACTTTAACAAAGAAATCTGCTTTGTCACATTTTTAATTTTGGCAACTCTATGAAAAAAAGCAGTGTTTCTATCCCCTTCCAGATGCCATTTTAAATTGGACTTTTCTCTCCAGAATTCCTCTTCCAAGTGCAAGGCTTTATTCAATGTAACTTGTGCAACTTTCTCCTAATCTATCAAATCATCACTAACACCATGAGAGTCAATAAGCTGTTGTATATAATCTAACTCAGACTTTGCAATAGCAACCTTTGAGTGAATATCACCAAAGTCAGTTTTGTTCCATTCCTTTAACCTGTCCTTAAGATTTTTAAGTTTCTGAGACAACACAAACATAGGACATCCAACCACAGGTAATTGCCAAGACTTTGAAATCAAATTCCTGCAATCAGGATTGCAGCTCCACATTCTGAGAAATTTAAAAGATGAACCATGAGACCGCATATCATTCTTTATAGACAGCAACAAGGGGAAGTGGTCAGATTTACTTCTTGTAAGAGTGCAGCAAGCGATATTAGACCAAAGATTCATGAATTCCAAGTTGCAAAAAGACCTATCAAGTCTTTTCTCAGTGAATTGATTTCCCAGCCTCCCATTTGACCAAGTATACAAGGCCCCCCTAGTATCAATGTGAACCAGCTGTGAAGCATCAGTCCAGGTCTTAAACTCCTCACTAGAAATCCTTGATGGCAGACCACTACCTCTATGTTCATGCGATCCTAAGATAGAATTAAAGTCACCAATATAGCACCATGGAGCATTATGAGTCTGCTGCAGATCCAATAACTCGGACCACAACATTCTTCTGTTAATATAGCTGGTAGCAGCATACATAGCAGTAAAGAATAACTGATGAGACTCTTTTGTGACTGAAAAGGAAACCTGTTGGCTAGAGGAAGAAATAACACTTGGAGTAAATTTAGGATTACATAAACACCATAAATTCGGAAGCATCAATCCTCTATCATTAACTGCAAAAAGCTTCAAATTCAAACTATCAAAATAATTTGAAGGAAGATTTTGAAAAGGAATCCAAGGTTCTAAAATAAAAACAAAGTCTGGTCTATTGGAAAGACACAAATTCTTCAAAACCAACATAGTTTCTGGGTTACCAATACCCCTGACATTCCAGTAAAGGAGATTCATTAAAACTCTAGAGAGCTACTACCCTTTGATCGGGTATTATAGTTTTGTGCTTGTTGCACCTTAGGCTTCTTTTGCCTTAACTTCTTCTTCTGCGATCTGGAGAGCACAACTATGTATTCTCCTTCCTTCTTCTAACCATCTTGTAGATACTTATTACTCAAGTTAACAGAAGAAGAAACATCCCTAGAGGATTGGGATATCTCATCTTCTTCCTCATCATTACTCCTCAATCTACCAATAATTCTAAGATCTTTTTGAACTGTTCCATTGTAAAGGCTTACATCATTGCCTTGAGCAGCCTCATTGGCTGAGACAATGTTTGAAAAATCTTTTAAAGTACTCACAATCTCATTAGGAGTATCAACAACCTGCCTAACAGAATTATTCACAAAGAGCCCTGCCTCACTTCCCTCAGCATTCTGATCAGGAGAAAATTCCTTAATTGAATCTGAAATTCCATGATTGTCTTGACTATCCTGTACAGTTTGAATTTGTTCCAACACAAAAGGAACTCCCTTTTGCAGAAACAAAGTAGGAGTATGATCCAAAACTGGGATGTCTTCTACCTCAAGCTGGACATAGTTAGGTGTAACCTGTTCCATCCTACTCGATTCACCATGCTAATTGTTCCCAACTTCAGGAAACAATTCCTGATCTTTGTCGACAATTCCAACTACCTGATCTTTCACAGATGGTTCATCAACAATCACCTGCTTAGCTTTATCCACCTTCCCTTTAGGAACATATTTGACCGCTGTTTTCTTGATTTGAAAATCACCTTTGTTATCATTCTTATCCTCTTTATGCTGCACATATTTACAGGCTGATGTAGAGTGACCAATAATTCCACAAGAGGAACAAAACGGAGGGAGATACTCATATTCAATTCTCACCAGAAAAGCGAATCCTTTCTTTTCCACCATAATATTTTCATGTAGTTTTTTCTTTAGATCAATGTCCACTAACACCCTGGCAAAGTGTCCAAGGTTACGATTAATGGTAGCATCATCCAAGGACAGTGGAATCCCAACTCCCCTTGCAATTGCAAACAGAATCTTTGGTCTCCAATACTCTTGGGGAAGGCCTAGTATTCTGATCCAACACTGCGCCTTAGTTTGTTTAACTTTATTTGGGCAAAAGTCTGGAGTCCATGTAAATAACCTCAAGATTCCTGGTGTAATGCTCCATGAACCCACAGACAATACCTTCCTCACGTCTTCCAAGGAAGCAAAGGCAAATTCAAAATAACCCCTACCAATAGGAGTGATCTTCCATTGACAGATAGGGTTCCACAAAGTTAGTAACTTGGATCGTAAGTCACCTGTTTTCAAAGGCACATCACCCTTTGAAAGAAAAAGCCTGCCATGAAGATGATTTTTGCAACTCTCAACACCTGCGATGTACTCATCTTCCGGGATCGTAACAGCCAATGCATCCCCTTTCATGCAAGGGATAGGTAGTTGACCTAATGGAATATCACAAGCATTGTTTAGTGCTTGTGCAAAGGTTTTTGTAGAAGGAAGAGAAGAAGAAGAAGGTTGAAGGACCTGAGGCGGAAAAGAGGGTGGCGGATGAGGAGAGGGAAGAAGAGTAGAAAGAGGAGAAGACGACTCTGGGAACAGAAATTGCCAAGGGCAATCCATGATAGGTTACGGCTGAGATCAAAAAAATCTCATGCAAACCCTAGCAGAGCTCATGATATGGTTTTTCTCAAAGAAGATGCCTTCTTGTACCATTTTGAATCAACCAAATATAGAAAAAATAATAATGATAATTAGAAAATATATTCAATCAATATTCTTTCTTCATTGTTACCCATAATGTGTTTGCAAAAGCCTTTGTGTTGATACCAATTTGAGTTCTTGGCCTTCAAACACACCTGCAACACATAATTTATGTATGTTTTATAGGTACCCAACTTTTCTTGGGTCCTTCATGGTTAGTAACAACATATGATACTTTTGGAACCCAAATATGCTTAATGCCAACATGTATGTTCTTTCTAAGTCTACATATAGTAGCTGTATGACCTTTTTTTAAACAGTAATAACATTTCACAAATGGACTAGTTGAAGAGCTAGATGCAACAAAAAGCTTCTTGAAAGATTTTTCATGTTCCTTTAGTTTATATCCAATTCCAGCTTTATCATAAACACCTTTTTGCTGTCCTAATATGGCATTCAATTTATCTCTTCCCAAAGTAAACTTAGATAGAGTTATATTCAGTTTTTCAACTTCCTTTTCTAATGTAGTGCATTTGGTGCAAGTTGAACTAGATGCAAGTAATTGTAAATTCTCAGCTTTTGGTTCTTTAAGCTTTATTTGTAAAGATGCATAGTCACTACATTGTTTTGCAATTATTTTTCTAGAAGATATAAGTTGTTTGCCAATTTTAACATACTCTTCAGGCAATCATCAAAGGCATCTTGTAACTCATCATAGGTAGGAGTAGAATCATTTACCTTAGTTTCACTATCACTTTGGTGACTTGCCATCAGACATAGATTGGCTTCTTCATTTTCAGATTCACTAGTGGAGTCCATATCATTCTCTTCCCAAGCAATGTATGCTCTTCTAGGCTTTCTTCCTCTCTTCTCTTTGTTTCCATTCTTCTCATACTTTTCTTTCTTTTGTAGCTTTGGGCATTCATTCTTGTAGTGTCCAATCTTTCCATATTCAAAGCATTTGATTGTAGAGGAACAGCTTTCACCTTTGTTTGTGTTCTTCTTGCTAGGAAAACTGAATTGCTTCTTGTTTCTATTCTTTTTTATGAATCTTCTAAATTTCCTCATAAGCAATTCCATATCTTCTTCTTCGGATTCTTCACTTTCATCAAGGTCTTCATCTTCATCACTTTCTATTGGCTCTTTGGAGACATGATCCTTGAGTGAGAGTGCTTTCTTCTTTTTCTCCTTATCTTCATGGCTTTTCAATCTATTGAGTTCCAATTCGTGTTCTTTCAACTTGCCAAATAGAGTAGCAATCTGCATGGTGTCTAGATCCTTTGCTTCAGCAATTGCAGTGATTTTTGGCTGCCATTCACGACTCAAACATCTCATTATCTTGTTAATCTATTTCTCATCTGTGATTGTATGTCCAAGTCCTTCAAGCTGGTTCACAACGTGTGTAAACCTCTTTTGCAGCTCATCTATCTCCTCATCATTCTTCATGTGAAAGAGTTCATATTCAAGAACTAATGCATTCATCCTTGCTCTCTTTACATCATTTGTTCCTTCATGAGTGAGTTGAAGAATGTCCCATATTTGCTTTGCTGATTTACAGTTGGAGACCCTGAAAAACTCATCATAATTCAAAGCAGGTGGTCTAGAGAGGGAAGCGCCATCACTTAGGATGTCATCTGTAGCCATCTCTTGAAGCTATTAAGCTTTGTGATAAGAGACTTAGCCCTGATGCCACTTGTTGGTAATGGCTACAATCTCGGGGGGGGGGGGGGGGGGGGGGTGAATTGAGAGATTACAAAATTTTTCAGCAACTTTAACAAAAACAGAGTTTTCTTTAAAGAAATTGGTTTTCACTCAATTTTAATTTCCAAGAATCGGATTGTTAAACAAGTAATGATGATAATAAAGAGCACAATCAAGTATATATAAACATAAAACAAGATTACAGATTAAAGATTCAACTTAAGAGCACTTAAACCATATTAACATCACACAAAAGTATATGACAAATATATGGAGTTTAAGGATAAGAAGAATGCACAAACCGATTTATCCTGGTTCATCTACCTCCTCTGGTAAGCCTACATCCAGTCCCACACCTTTATGGGTTCCTCCACTATAATCAGCAATTACAATATCCAATTAAAGCAACACAAGAATAACCTCCTTGCATAAAAACTTTCCAAAAAGCACACTAGCTTTTCTACCCAAAGATCCCTTCTATCCTTGTCAAAACCTAATAGATACCCTCTCTTAATCTCAGTAATTCACAGAAAGAGTGAAAGTAAACAAGACTCTAAAAGTCAGATTATACAAATTGAAGCTCTAATGAATATCATACTTTTTCTCTCAAAGATGAAGCTCAAGGAAACTTTGATTTTCGAGTATGTAAATTCAGAGTGAGTAAGTTGTTTAAAAGTGTTTCTATGAGGTCCTTATATGGTGATATTAAGAAATAGATCCTTTGGACAAATCATAGAAGTTGTTACAAGTGAAACAAAATCAGTTTTGAAGAGCTGTCACGACATAATCTGTGTAGTACATCTTTGTATTCACAGTTTTTGAACTTTTACAAAGCGCGTACACAGATTATGTTCTTTGTACATCTGTGTATTAAACTGAATTTTCAACCTTTTCAAACGCGTACACAGATTACGTTCTTTTGTACATCTGTGTATTAAAGTGAGATTTGAACTCCAGAACATGCGTACATCGATTATCAATCTTGTACACCTGTGTATCTCTTGCCCTATTCTTGAATACACAAATTATAACCTTGCGTACATCGGTGTATAATAGAACACCAACCCAGATTGTTCCAGAACTCTATACACAGGTTGTGTACATCGATTTTACTTGAAAGAACAAGCTCTGAAGTTTCTGAGTTGTTCTATACACTGGTGTATGATTTTGTACATCTATGTACTCTTCAAGATTTTAAGGAAATAGCTTCGATACACATGTGTATAACACACGTGTACTTGGTTTTCATTTGTACTTCTTAAAAATCAACTGATCATACACATGTGTACACCACATGTGTACAGAAAGTTTTCCTTTGTAATTTGAAATTCGACTGACTATACACATGTGTACAATACATGTGTATAGAAAGGTTTTTACTTATTATTTGAAATTAGCTGAACATACACATGTGTACAACACAGGTGTGTAATTTCACTTAACTTCTTATTTCAATTAAACTATTTTGAAAAACCTTTTCTTTGAAAAACTTATTTAATTAAACTTTAGAAAGCTTAATTTTTCTTTAATTTTCATAGAGCTTCACTTAAGAGATTGGTGTGCTATCCTTAAAAATAGCCTCTAAGAGTTTAATGATCTTCTTCAATCTTGGTCTTGATGCCTTGTTCCATGTAATCTCCTTTGAGTATAATAATCCCCTTTGATCTTTGACATTGCTTGCTCTCTTTGATTCTTTGACATTCATGAGTGAACTTGCAACCACTTCAACACTTCATTAGTGTATAATCAAATTGAAAAACTCATGCAATAATTCACTTTGTTTGTCATACATCAAAACCTCAACATGGCTTAGTCTTACCAAAACTTTGGGACTTGGTTCTCAGTTATGTCCGTGTCCTACCAAGGCTAATTATCTTCCTTTTTGTCAATAACCCCTTCATCATGGGTTTAACATGCATCCTATGACTCAGATTTGTGCAATAGATTGTCCTTGTTTTTCCCTTTACTATGACAACCAAAGGTCATTCAACGCATCCCTCATGGAAGACCAATATGGGATGACTAACTATTGCGGTGAAAGTGTTGAATCTCCACAGAATTTGAGTCCTAGGGATCTTCAACTTGGTTTTGCCCTTAATCATGTTCCTTCTATTGCAGGAGATGCATCCAATAGAGATGTTATTTCTCGTGATGATATTGGAGGCATTTGAGGAAATCACTATATTGGAAACAATCAACTGTCATCGTCATGGCCTAACTTATCCCTCAACCTTTGATATCTTTTCAATTCCTTATGTTTTCTTTAGCTGATGTCTCCATAGTCTTTGTTGTTTCCTTTTGTCATTTGTTGTTGTTGCTGATGTTGTTTTTTCATTGGTTGTTGGATTTTGATCAATTATCTTAATATATATTATTGTATGGCAAATCCTTAGGACATTGTCCTGATGATAAGGCCTTTCCAACAATTGCCTTCTCCTTAATGTACTTCATTGTTTTTATGTTATTTTTATGTGATCTTTGTTTTATCGTTTACCTTTTCAGATGAATTACTGTGTTTGCATCTTGTGTAAATCGAAATAAATTTGTACTTTTATTTTTTGAACCCAAATCATCGTTCATGTCTATTTAATTTAGGCAGTTTTTTCCATAAAATAATTTATAACCACAATTCTAAAAAGAAATCAAAAGTTGAATTGACAAGACCTTTGGGTCTTGACTGAACCGGATAATGTTAGATCCAAGGTTGTAAACATAGAGATCCTACATAGGATTGGGAGGAAGAGAAAGACACATATAAAAAGTGAGATTGTAACAGATAACGTAAGATCATACCAAAAGTATAAATGGATATTAAACATATAATTATCCATATAAAATGAAAAAAAGCAAATAAAAGGTCTCCAAATCGCATAATTAATGGTATCAAATTAAAGACAAGTTAAGGCTAAAACTCATAAGACTTAATATATACCTAAAAGATATCAAATTCATGATCATCCATAATATTGAGGTTCAATAGAAAGAATGCTATTAGGAGAAGAGGAACAGTAAAGGAAGAAAAAAAGAAGAAATCTTGTTGTTATAGCATAATTACAAAGCACTTAGCAGAATGCTTATACAATTCTAAAATGTCATTAACGACTCTCTCTACCATTAACCATATTCTTCCACACCAGCCGCTCTCACTGCAAAGTCAACCAGCTTCATTCACCACTTTCTTCAAGAATTCCATCCAAGCATTCTCACCACTATTAACTACTTTCTTCCACACCTGCTACCACTTCGGTCACCATAACCACTACTATAGATATCACCATGGCAACCCAAGCACATGTGAATCAGTGATCTGCCTTGCTCGCTAGCACCACTGTTTGCTTCCATCATAGAACCCATCCATCGACCCAATCATTCAAGATAGTTTGGATGAAACTTGGAACTAACAAAAGTGAAAAATGTGAAACGGAGAAGGAAGGAAAAAAAAAATGTAACAGAGATGGAATGTGAACATAGAGGAAAAAGTAGAGAAGGAATGGAGGTTAACTCATAGGGATCATTGTGCTGCCGGTTGTCATCGTCTAGCCTTTTCAAATCACCATCGATCACGCTCTTTGTGACCCAAAGTAACCCAAAAACGTGAGAATCGTTGATCCCACCAATTTTACGAGGTTGCCCATCGATCTCAATGGGCTAACACTTGTGCGAGTTTTCTCCGGGATCTGGTCCGCTGAAGTTGTAAAATTTGTATGATCGTGTGATCCTACGAGGCAAATCACGATGTTAAAAACCTTTGTTAGAACGAGAAAATTTTACAGTTCAATCCATCGGTATGATCCAATTTTAAAAACATTGGTCGTAACTTCTTACTATTATTTGAAGAAAACATAACACCTAAATCGTTGTGACACTACAGCAAAAACGCCCTTTAATATCCGTTATTTTTGGCGTTTGATAGTGCTTCTAAAAACTATTTATCTTAGTGCTATTAAAGGGGGCGACCAAAGATAGTGTTTTCAAAGCGCTCTAAGGTGACACTAAGACTAAGACCTAAGATAGCATTGTTACCAAGTGGTTTCAATCTCAAGAGGAGGGGTGAATTGAGATAGTAAATTTTTTGTCCCCTTTTTCTAATCAAGACCAATTTGGAATGAACAAATAAAATATAAGGAATGAGAAAAGCACATAAGTGATTTATACAGGTTCAATCACTACCTTTGGTGACCTACGTCCAGTCCCCATAATAATCTATTCAAACTTTACAACACTCAGAGCACTCTCCACTCGGATACCCCACCTCGTGCAAGAGCCTCAATACTACTTACCAAAGGGATACCTCACCCTTTGGACTTAAGGATACCTCACCCTAATATTTTCACTCAATACAAGAAGGATACCTCACCTTCTTCTTCTAAAGGGATGCCCCACCCTTTTACAAAGAGCCCTCTTTACTAGGGATACCTCACCCTTGTCCAAGAGTCTCCAAATCTACTCAAGGGATACCTCACCCTTGTTACAAAACAAAATAGAGAGATTCCTCACACTCTTTAACCAACAAAATCAAGCAATAAGGATTACAAAAGAGAATACCTCAAAAGGTTGAACAATACAAGTTGAAGCACTATGACTCTTGTGTAGGATTGGCTCAAATCAAGATTTCGAGAGTGAAAGAGTGATTGATGAGGTTAGAGTTGTTGGACAAGTGTTTTAAGAGTAATAACCTAGGGTTTTTCGAGCTACTGGTGCGTATTTAAAGTGAGGGGTGAAAATATTATCGTTTTGCACAGCTATCAAGCATTTTCTGCACCAGAATTCACTTTTTCCCGAAATATAATCGATTATAATTTTTCCTGTAATCGATTATTTTGGTCAAAATAATCTGTTATGCTCTAGAATATAATCGATTATTTGCTTTATGCCAGAACTGAAAAATTCAAAAAATAATCGATTATGGAAATACAAATAATCGATTATGAGCTGTCAGTTTGGAATAATGAGTTTTCCAGAATGTAATAATCAATAATGGCCAAAAGGATAATCGATTAAAATGATTTATTTTGGTAGAAAAAGGAAGTTTTTCATACTTAGAAGTATTCTAGCATCCATGAAATTTTTTTTTGATATTAAGCTTTCTTCTAAAATATTTGAGATCATTTTTCCAAGTCTTTGAAAACCCTTTAAGCCCAATTTCAATTTTAATTCCAAATTTTAGTTAACTCAATTTTAATAGCGAATCCTACACTTGAATCTTACAAAAGATCCTAAAACCAAACTTAACTATATACCCTTGAAGTTCTTCTCTTGGTCTTGGATGATCTTTCTTTGATCTTGCACTTTCATTTTCTCAATCAATTGTTTTGCTTTTGTTGCTCATCATCAAAATTAATTTTCTGAAAATACATAGCATCCAAATTCTCCCCCTTTTTGATGATGATAAAACAATATTGAGATTTTTGAAAAACTTAGGTGGGAGGTTAACCACAAGTATCATATAAAAGATAATCAAAGTGGTAAGCGCATTTGAGAGGCATGAAGTGTAAAAACTCCCCCTTACTAAGTGCGTATATCAATGGCGTTTTTAAAAAATTAACATTTAGAGTTCCCCTCACTTGGTGCCACATAATTATCATAACTAATTTCAATGACACATATGAAATACCATGTAAGTCACTTTGCATTCAAAGTATTTTTCAAGTTCAAGTACGTGAAACAAATGGCATAACCTAACCAATGGCATAACTATGTTTTATTTTCAACCATTCAAACATATCCATTCATCTCTTTCAATTTTCCAAACATTAATTCATCAATATCAATTATCCAAGCATATAGATATTCATCCAAATATATTTTGTCTATTTCAAGCATATCACATTGTCATTCAACCATCCATACACTTATACACAAATAATCCATATCTCTCCCCCTTTTTGTCATTATCGAAAAATGTAACAGGGCAAAGAGAATCCAATAAATCTAGTAAGGCTATAGCATTAGTGATTAATCATCACAGATGCAAGCATTATAAGTGCATTTCAAGTGGACTATCAATATTCCAAATAATTATCCTATTTGTCAAAAATCCAATATATACCAATAGATGCACAATAAGTGTCAATTCAAGAACAATGGTTGGTTATCCATCAATCAAAATGGCATTAATTCATGCCATTTGTTTAATAATTCATTCAATTATGAATCAACACATCACAATGGCAATCAAATATGCCAAAAATGTCAATAAAGTAATGCAACAAGATAGTTTGTTTGACAATAGATAGACCAACAAGAATATCCATTCAACACATTAATTCAAGCATTGCACAAGGATTAAAACAAATAAATGATTTAGCAATATGGTTTGTAAACAAAACTCATTTTGCTATATTCACACTCTCCAAATTGCATCACTCAATAGGATAGTCCATAATAAGACAACATATTAATGCATTCAACATTACATCCACATTTTATAGCATTCAAGAACAACATTAACATAGCACAATTATAAGATATCAAAAGATAGGCATTGCAATAAAATGTGGCCCAAACATCAAATATGTGCAATCAAGTGACGATGCAACATAGAACATGCACATAGTGGCAAGGCCATAACATTTATCTCGTATTTACATTTGTCAATTCATCAAATTGCATAGTTATGCTATGGTTCATACATTCATTGAGGCATAATACCAACATTTTCAATTTCAACTACCATATTTAGGCATAATCCAAACATCACGAAAATAGTATGGCAATATTATACCTTATGTAGTTCACATTTTAACATCCAATATGCATAGTAAAGCAACATCAACTCCAAGACATAGTAGCCACTGGACAATTCATTCACAATATCAATCCAAGTATGCAAGTTGACTCAGTTGCCATTCACATTTGGTACCAATATGCAATTAAAGTGGAAATTTAGATGTGCATTTCAGATTCATCCATTGTGCAAACATATTGAATATGCATGTTAAACTAAGTCAATGTGCAAAGTGTACCAATCCATTTGATGTAATCTTTCCTCGAGTGCCAAAATGGTATGTGAGCACGTAGGGGCAAGGTGCAGAGTCAAAGTATAGATTAGTTAAAGTATTGTGATGCCATTTTCAAATGCAAGTGCAATAATGACTTTTCAGACTTTTATGCACCAATATATGCATGTTTTAATTTTGACACATGGTACTAAGGGACAGAAAGCATGTTATTATGATTGTACTTTTGAAAGAAGATTATGCTTCTCATTATTTTCAACAAGCATTATCTCACTTGAATATGTGCACACATTCACTATATGATTCATATTACAATAAACATACACATTTTTCTATCAAATGTAAAATTTAGCAAGCTATTATCATCTTAATAATCATGTTAAAGGTGTGGATTCTTTCTAGCAATCATAAGTTCATGTATTTTTGTAACACCCCGTTTTTCAAATAAAAGTCCTTAAGTATGTTTGTATGTGTTGTATTATGCTGTGTTTACCTTAGAAATATTTTTGGGGCTAAGTGGGATTTTTAGGCTCGAAATCCCTTTCTGATGCATGAGCACGGTCGCGCTTATGTACCAGCATGCCCGTGCTCATAGGCATGCTCAATGGCTAAGTGAGCCACGAGGCCGTGCTCAAAGGGAGCACGGCCGTGTCGGAAATGAGCATTCATGACGCTCTTTCTGCAAGCTCGTGCTGACTTAAGCACTACCCCGTGCTTAAGTTAAGCATGACCATGCTCAACAGGAAGCACGACCGTACTTCGTGTCAGGCTCTATTTTGGCACTTTAGGCAATCCTGGTGTGACAGAAACCTCTCCCCTTTCCCTTCCTTTGAACTCAACCAAGTTCTTGGTTTTCTTGCTCCAGTTTGGGAGAAAAATTCACTCGCTAGTGCCATTGGAAAGGTAACGGTATATCCCTCTCATTAGTTTTCTTTTCTCGTTCAGTTAATTGGAGATTAATTGGTTAAATTGTTTGTGTTTGGCCAAGGCTTGAGGAGTTCATCGAGCCGCTCGAGGGAATAACATCCGTTTCGTTTACGCTTAGCAAAGGAGCTTAGATCTTCATACCAGGTATGGGGAGAAGGGATAGTATGAACATGTAGGCATTGGGGGTAGCGTAAGATGAAGGGTTAACCCATGACCCTATTTGCTTGCTATTTGATTAAATGATAACTATTGTTACATGATTATTATTGATGATTCTTTACTTGTTTGTATGCTTTAATTGCAAACTGATTATGATGATGTTGTTATATGAGTGAATGATGTTTCTGGTTTATTCATATGTATAAATGAATGCTATTGATGTTGTCATAAATGCATGACTTAACTGTTTGGTTATGCTGTGAAACGAATGATGAAGATGTTAATAAGACTTTGAAAACATTAATAATGATTAAGGGATGATTTCCCAGTTGTTTATAAGACATGAATATAGTGTGAGAGGCAAGGTTATGTTCAAAGGCTTAGATAAGACCCTAGGATGGATTCTTGGGTGTTTTAGGGACATTAATAGTGAAGCTGGAATTAAAGGTTTATTCCCTAATAAGTGTAAGACATGGAATTAAATAAGAATAATGAAACTGAAGCTTGGTAGAGTAGTTTAAGCCAATAGGTTTGTTCTTAGAATGCCCTAGGAAGCTTAGCAAGGGTTCTTCAACCCTTCTACCCAGAGACAGCGCAGCCATGCTCCATTGAGCACAGTCGTGCTTAATAGTAAGCACGATCGTGCTGAACTTAAAGTCCAGCACGCTTGTGCTGGGGGTGAGCATGCCCGTGCTCCCCTGTGTAGAACAGAAACGCAAAAACAAAACAGGGGAGTGTCACCCCAAACGTTCATAATGATGATAATAAGACACCGAACACAATAAAGACAAGTTAGATATAATTTACTAAAGTCTTAACAATTATAATTAAATGCAAGTGGAAAGACGATGTTGCACCTTGGTAGCCGAGTGGCTAAGGGAGCCTTGATGCTTAATGGTCAAGGTGTTGGCTCTGATGCTTATTGGCCAGAGTGGTAATTAAAAGATAATGTTGAACCTTGGTAGCCAAGTGGCCAAGGGGACCTCGATAGCAAAGTGGTCAAAATGTTGATGGTGATAAAACTTGGTAGCCAAGTGGCCAAGGGGGCCCCGATAGCCAAGCTGAGGTGGTGATTTATTGTTTGTGTCTTGATGTTCCTCACGCATACTGTAACATCCCTGGCTGCTTTATGTATTGACGACTGTCCCCACCAACCAACACGGGTCTTTTCAGCGTGCTTTGTCCTCACTCACACGCTTCCCGGGAAAACTTCCCAGGAGGTCACCCATCCCAGAATTGCTCCAAGTCAAGCACGCTTAACTGTGGTGTTCTTAAGTGATGGGCTCCCGAAAAGAAGATGCATCTTGTTAGTATAGGTAGTACCAATCAATTCATATAAGCCTTCCTCAACTGTATAGTCCCATACCGACACAGTCACAGGATCCCTCTCATTCGGGTGTGTAATCGGTTCATTCATGTGTCCCTCCGCCTAGAAGCCTGCCAGGAGCCGCTCCTTGTCCGTGCCTTCTTGCACCAGCGACCACTCCCCGCCCTCGTCGGCACCCGGGTGTTACATGCCCACCAGCTTCCGCTTGGTTCGTCCTCGAACCACACCGTACCAGGAGAGGTACCGCTCTGATACCATTTGTAACATCCCTGGCTGCTTTATGTATTGACGACTGTCCCCACCAACCAACACGGGTCTTTTCAGCGTGCTTTGTCCTCACTCACACGCTTCCCGGGAAAACTTCCCAGGAGGTCACCCATCCCAGAATTGCTCCAAGTCAAGCACGCTTAACTGTGGAGTTCTTAAGTGATGGGCTCCCGAAAAGAAGATGCATCTTGTTAGTATAGGTAGTACCAATCAATTCATATAAGCCTTCCTCAACTGTATAGTCCCATACCGACACAGTCACAGGATCCCTCTCATTCGGGTGTGTAATCGGTTCATTCATGTGTCCCTCCGCCTAGAAGCCTGCCAGGAGCCGCTCCTTGTCCGTGCCTTCTTGCACCGGCGACCACTCCCCGCCCTCGTCGGCACCCGGGTGTTAGCGGGGGATGTTCAACACAGGGGAGGTCGTCCGAAAGTATGGCGATCCGGCCGTCCGTGAAGATTTAAGTGAATCATGTACAACCGTGGTGGCATATCCGAGAGTAAGGTGTGTCGCCTATCCAAGGGGTTCACCCGTGTTAGGGAACTACCGGCATTGGTGCTTAATGGCCAATGTGGATATGTAACTCCGAAGTTAACTTCCTGAGGTAGATTGGATCCAAGTGCATAACGGAGTAGCATTGCATCGCATCACATACATGTTTGAGATGATATGAATGATGTTAATATGTTGAAATGTTATGATGTTTGATATGCTATGTTTATATGATGCATGTTCATCTTACTTACTGCTTCCTTTGCTATTATGTTTAATACATGTTTCCTACTCCCCATCTTTCTGTTGTCGTTTACATGTACCTTATCTTTATGCAAAGGATGGTGAGTAGCCAGTTGAGGAGAAACTCTGAGGAGCCGCTTACTAGCAGTTAGGATTTATTTTCCAATTTTAGTTGTTTATTTCGTGATGTTTCCGAATTGTTGGTTACCAGCTCTGTAATGTGACATCGAGGTTGGGATTTGTTTTCAGTTATGTTTTATGATATGTTTTATTTCCGTATTATGACATTGTTTACAATGTGGTATCTTCTGCCTGTTGTTTTAACTTTAACTAATGATATACACATGTTTATCCTTTTTAAATATTTTATCCTGTGTTATTGCCTTATAAATGCATGCAGGATAGAGGGTGTCACATTTAGTGGTATCATAGCAGGATGTCCTATCAGGTCGTGGTATGAGTCTGTTATGAGTCTTTTGTATTGATCTTGTTTGAATTATCTATATTTATTATAAATAATGATGCTTAATATGACTCTTCCTTCTTGGTTCTCTGTTTATAATAGTTGTCTTGGACAAGTGCAGGGACCAATGGCAGGGAGAGGTAGGAACGATCAGACCATCTGAGTTTCAGGGTAAGTTCCAATGGAATAATCCACCTTCCTTCAATGGAGCTTATGAGCCTGAAGGTGCTCTGTTGTGGATGCGGGAGATTGAGAAGATCTTCTAGGCTATGGGATGCAACGACATTCAGAAAGTCATCTTTGGAACTTTCATGCTGAAGGAGGAAGCTGAGAACTGGTGGGAGAATTGTTGCCAGCATATGGAAGCTGAGGGTACAGTGGTTACTTAGAATGTCTTCAAGGACAGATTCTTGGAGAAGTACTTTCCAGCTGATATCCGCGACAAGAAGGAGATGGGGTTCTTAGCTTTGAAGCAGTGAACTATGTCCGTGGGAGAGTATGCTGCGAAGTTTGAGAGCTGGCTAGTTATTACACACTGTATTAGTATGTAAATGACGATCGCTCCAAGTGCGTGAAGTTCGAGGATGGTCTGCGTCCAGAGATAAAGCAAGCCATCAGTTATCATGAGATCTGCATCTTTCCGGTCTTGGTGAACAGGTGTAGGATCTTCAAGGATGCCTACAAGTCCAGAGTGTCCAGCTACAAGGGTTCGGATGCTCAGAGCAGCAGGAAGAATGATCAGAAGGACAAAGGAAAGTAGCGTCTAGTTCCAGCCGGCTAGGACTTCAAGCGTGGTGGCAATAAGCCATATCCATCTTCAGGCAGGTTTAGGAGTTGGGATTCTTTTGCTCCAAGACCCATCCGATGCGGCAAGTGTGGACAGGATCATTTCACCGCTCAGTGCAAGGAGACGGACGTCATTTGCTTCAAGTGTGGCAAATCTAGCCATATTAGTCGAGAGTGCGAAGGAACAAATTCAGAACCATAGAGTGCTAGCAAGAATCAAAAACCCCAAGCCAATCGACTGAAGACCAGCGAAAGAGTCTTTACTCTTGGTGGAGCTGAGGCCTCCGAGTCCAAGGACTTGATCCAAGGTATGTGCCTCCTTGATGGAACTCCTTTAGCTATATTGTTTGATTCGGGTGCGACTCACTCATTTATATCACATGAAAGTGTTAAGAGTCTTAAACTGTCTATGACCCTTCTTGAGTGTGATTTAATTGTTGCCACACCCACAAATATACATGTTCTTACTTCACATGCATGCAAGAATATTCTTATCACCATTGATTGTAGAAATTTTATTGTTGATCTTGTATGCCTACCCTTGAAAGAACTCGATGTTATTCTTGGCATGGACTGGTTATCTTCCAACCACGTTCTCTTAAACTTTTTTGATAAAATCATGGTTTTGGAACTCCTGTCGAGTCTAAGGATCCTAGATTTCTCTCTGTCAGCCAAGTTAAGGCTTCTATAAAAGAAGAGGCCTAAGTTTACATGATGTTGCCTTCCCTGGAAGTAGAGAACAAGCCTGATGTTGGTAATGTGCCTGTAGTGAGAGAGTTCCATGAAGTGTTTCCTGGGGATGTTTATGAACTGCCCCCTGAGAGAGATGTTGAGTTCACCATAGAATTAGTGTCGGGAACGGGACCCATATCAATAGCACCTTATAGGATGTCTCCTCTACAGCTAGCTGAGTTGAAGAAACAGTTGGAGGAACTGATTCAGAAATAATTCATTAGACCTAGTGTGTCCCCATGGGAGCGCCAGTGTTGTTGATGAAGAAAAAGGATGGTAGCATGAGGTTGTGTGTCGACTTTTGACAACTCAACAAAGTGACCATTAAGAATAGGTATCCCCTCCCTAGGATTGATGATCTTATGGACCAATTGATAGGAGCTTGTGTTTTCTCCAAGATAGATCTGAGGTCAGGATACCATCAGATTCGAGTTAAGTCTAAGGACATCCCAAAGACTACGTTCAGGACGCATTATGGTCACTATGAGTATTTGGTTATGCCCTTTGGTGTGACTAATGCTCCTGTTGTATTCATGGATTATATGAACAAGACCTTTCACCCTTACTTGGATAAGTTTATGGTGGTTTTCATAGATGACATCTTAGTGTACTCCAAGACCAAGGAGGAACATGAGGAGCACTTGAGGGTTGTCTTGTAGACCCTTAAGGAGAAGCAGTTGTATGCTAAGTTGTCTAAGTGCGAGTTTTGGCTAGAAGAGGTTAGTTTCTTAGAACACGCCATCTCTAAAGGAGGGATAGCCGTGGATCCAGCTAAGGTAGAGACGGTGCTCCACTGGGAAGTGCCAAAGTCAGTGACCGAGATTAGGATTTTCTTGGGTTTAGCAAGGTACTATAGAAGGTTTATAGAAGGTTTCTCTAAGATAGCTTTACCCTTAACCCGTCTCACTAAGAAATGATAGCTCTTTGTGTGGGACTCTAAGTGTGAGGAAAGTTTACAAACCTTAAAGGATAGGTTAACATTAGCACCAAGGTTAGTTTTTCCAGATCCTAGTGAACCTTTCGTAGTTTACTATGACGCTTCAAATGCGAGGTTTAAGTGGTGTGTTGATGCAGAATGGTAAGGAAGTGGCCTATGCCTCTAGGCAGTTTAAAATGTTGGAACCAAAGTAATTTAGATTAAATAATCTCTGTGTTTTGATGTTAACAAAAAGGATTAAATTTGTATGGCAAAGTGTCAGTTAAGATCTAACAAGTCTTATCTAAGTCTTACAGGGTATTCGAAATTCAATATCTCTTGAGAGTCTATATCCGCATCCAACTGGGTAGACGAGCCTTTCAAAATATATGGTATATTTTGAATTATAAGAATATACTCTAGTAGACGGAATTTTGAACAGTACCAATAGACGAGCTCTACTCTAATTTGAATAGACGAGCTATAGAACAGTGCTTGTGGACGAGCTCTTAACTCATGTAAGTAGACGAGCGTATGTGCCACGCCAGCAGACACAAATTTTAAGCTATTCACCGATATGTAGCAAGTCCAAAGACTTGATTATGGACGAGCAATATTTGCCACGTCACTGGACGAGCTAAATAGAATTTTAGCTATGAGCGTATAGACGCACTTTTTAAGTAGACAAGCTCTTCACTTAAAATGAATGCTTGATATAATCAGAATTTATATCTCGACCATATAGAAATATTTATTTCAAATGATTGTTATTTATTTCAATTATATGATGCTCCTTCTTATTTGTTATTAACGGTTTTATTGTCTTGTTTCTATGAGAGAGACATAGTACATATGAGGAATTCCAAAAAGCAATATAGTACAATGCAAAACGACTTGTACCCTGTCACCTTTTACGCTCGAATTTGTACAAGGAAGGTGAGACAGTTTTTCAAGTTGCATTTGCTCAGAGGTGTGTCCGTTTCATGCAAGAATATTGTCATATAGTACAACGGCCACGAGCAAGCTGAGTTACAATGGATATTACTTTGTCGATTCTATCCCTAAACGGGAAAATTCAAATTGAACTGTTGAAGAACTTGAAGAGAAGAGCAAGATCTCTATAAATAGAAGACCAACACTTTTGAAGAAAGAACTTTTGCATATATATAGAAATCTCAAGAAATCTCTTGCGATCAAACATTCTTTTATTCTTTCAGAAAGCAAAAGTCTATAATATCTTAGCTTGAATATTGTTATAATATTCATCTGATCTTAAACTTTCATATCCTCTCATATAGTGAGTTAGAAGATCAAAGAAACCAAAAACTCTTTGTTAGAGGTAGAGTCTGAAGAGGCTTGGTAAGAAAGGAATACTTGTGAGCCTGGAGAGGTGTTGAATACTTGCTGTAATCTATTTGGAGAATAGTGAAGAAAAACCTTCAAGTAGAAGGGACTGGACGTAGCTCTTGGTTGGAAGAGAGTGAACCAGGATAAAACAACTTGCGTGAATTTTCTAATCCTTTATCTCTTTAGTTTTACTTGTTTATACTAACTCTGGGGATTTGAACTTGAATTTGTTATTCTTTCAAAAGTTTGTTTTTCTGTGTGTTTGCTTCTGCCTCTTTATCTTTGTGTGAGAAAACTGTTCTTGAAAAGGTTGTTTTCGAAAAATAGTAACAAACACAATTCAACCCCCCTTCTTGTGTTTGCCTATGTCAACTTCAGTTGGTATCATAGCTCAGCCTCGAATGGGTTGAGCATCTAATAAGTGTTGAGGAAGTACGATCCTATAACCATGGATGCAGAAGGACAAGCTATCAACTGACCTCCGCTCTTTGATGGAACTGATTATGATTATTGGAAGAAGAGAATGATGGCCTTCTTGGATGCACAGAACTTAGACATCTGGGAACTGATTGAGAATGGCTATTCTGAGCCAAGAGGTGAAAGTGGAGCAATCTTGGCTAGAGCAGATTGGAGTGTTGATCAAAAGGCTAAACATCAACTAAATCTCAAGGCCAAACATTACTTGATGTGTGCCATCACCAGATCAGAACATAATAAGGTTCACAGCTGCAACACAGCTAAGGAAATATGGGATACACTGGCTCTTTCTCATGAAGGCTCATCACAAGTGAATTAGTCAAAGATAAGCATGCTGGTTCACCAGTATGAGCTCTTTAAAATGACTGATAATGAGAATATAGATCAGATGTTTGGAAGATTTCAAACAGTAACTAACAGTCTCAGATCTCTTGGAAAAATATATGAGAATAGAGATCATATCAGAAAAATTCTGAGAAGTCTCTCCAAGCAGTGGAGACCAAAGGTCACTGCCATTCAAGAAGCTAAGAATCTGAACACTCTCTCTCTGGAAGAGCTTCTAGGGTCATTAAAGGTTCATGAGCTTGAACTAAATGAAGAAGACAATTCCAGAAAGGGAAAGTCCATTGCCTTAAAGGCAAAGAAAGCCAGCTCTTCAAAAGTCCTTAAAGCTGCTGAGTCTTCAGATAATGCTGAACCTTCAGACAGTGATGAAGGATCAGATGAAGATGAATTATCTTTTATCTCCAGAAAGATACAACATATGTGGAGAAAGAAAGGTAACTTCAAGAGAAAGCAGTTCAACAAGAAATTTTCTAAGGAGAAATCAGACTCCAAAGAAAAAGGTCCACCTCTGTGCTTTGAATGCAAAAAGCCAGGCCATTTCAAAGCTGACTGTCCTGACTTAAAAGAGAAGAAGAAGTTCTTCAAGAAAAAGAAGGGCTTAATGGCTACATGGGAGGACTTGGACTTATCCTCATCAGATAAGGAAGAGGAAGCTGAGGAAGAGGCAAACTTTTGCCTCATGGCTGGCACATCATCAGAGAATGAGTACACTGATGATGATGAGGTAACAGATTCTGAACCGTCTACTCTCAAAAATGCCTATGATGAATTACTATATGACTCATCCATACTATCTCATGAATACAAAAGTCTTAAAAAGAAGTTTACAAAATTAACAAGAGAATATGATAGTCTGCATTGAAAAACAAAGTTTAGCTCAAGAAAATGATAAGCTAAAATCAGAGAATGGCAGTCTAACTGACAAGCCTGAATGTGAGCCTGACAGTTCTTGTGAAGTTGCAAAACTAAAACAAGTTGTAACATACTTGACAGATACTCTATCAAAATTTGTAGGAGGCTCAGATAAGCTTAGTCTTATCCTAAGGTATTCTAGGTCACCATTTGATAAATCTGGCCTTGGTTATGACAATAAGAAGCATGAGGCATCTTACAATAAGTCAAAACCACCTATGCAGCAAAGAGCTTCAAAAGCTCCAGCTAGGTATGCTAAAGCCAAGTCAGGCCCGTCCAACATCTTTTGTAAAGTGTGTGGAAAAAATGGCCATACTACATATAGATGCATACATAATAGGCATAATATGCATTCGCTGAAATAGACAGCTATAAACACGAGAAGGGGGGTTGAATTGTGTTTATCAGAAATTAAAATAAAGTTAAAAACTTTTGCATGCAGAAGCCAAGCACAGACGGGTGTAAAAGGTTACACAGACAGGTCACCTGTCTGTTGTAGTTTTTGCAGAAAACAACACATGTATAAAACAGAAACAATCTTGATAAAAGCAGTTTTAACCCCTTAGTTAGAAAGCAGATGATATATAATCTAAACAACTAAAGAGATTAAGGGAAGAGAGATTAACACGGAGATTTATCCTGGTTCACTCTTCAACACAAAGAGCTACGTCCAGTCCTTGGTAGCACCAAGATTTATCCACTATAACTGATCAGGTTACAGACTCCAAGTATTGTTTGCACACCTAGCCTCTTCAGGCTCCAACACAAGTATTCTTTGCACACCTAGCCTCTTCAGGCTCACTCAAATTTGTTTGAGAGTTTTGTTTGTAATAAATACACTTACAGACCTTTCACTAACACTCAGAGAGTGGTTTAAATATAAGGCTTTAGGAAAGTCTGCGTAATAACTTCAAATGATTGAAGAATACAGAATGAATAAATGAACAGAGTAATGGCTCTTTAATGCTTTGTAAAAACTCTGATGATGTTCATCTTCAATGACTTCTGTATTTATAGCCTTCAAACATTTAATATCCGTTAGAGACATTCCTTGCAACTATGGCTTCAGGCAGAGCTTCATTAAATGCAATATAGTCGTTCTGGGCAGCCATTAATGCAATGAAGACGTTGGTTGTACTCTAACATGAGGGATAATAGCTTTATGTATCGTGTAGACGCCAACTCAGAGTTGTGCAGAGTGCTTTTGTACTTTTGCAGAGTACATTTCCCTTTTTGTGTAATGACTGAAAGTACTAGGGAATAAAGCATGTTGGAAATGTTCTTTAACTGGAAGTTTATCTCTGACTTCCTTGTTTGCTTGAGAGAGAGCACTTCTGAGTTTCTTGATAAGCGTGAGAAAGTTCTCAGAGTATTCTTCATGAGGGGACAGCTTGCAAAAGCTTCCTGTACTTCGAGTTCCTTTAACGAAGAACCTTAGACAAGTTGAAGGGTAAAGACAGGTTGTAAAATTAGTTTGCACATAATCAACAATCCTAGTCAGCAGACAGGTTGACTTCTTGGTTACTACAGACAGGTGAGACTTAGGTAGACAGACAGGTGAGTCTTGTAATCTTCTGATCTGTACACTAAGTAGACAGGTTAGCAACCACAAAATAGGTTAATTAAATCATTACCCAATGTTTAGTTTTTCATCAAAACTTAGGAAAATGCACGCAGACATTTTAGAGACTTAACAATCTCCCCCTTTTTGATGATGACAAACATTCAGATGATTTAATGAACCTTTGAAAATATCAGAGTACAGAAGTACAGACAGTAGACAAGTTGATATTTTCTATATGTGCAGACTGATGCATTAGAGTTCAAATAAGAGCATCAGAGTAAAATGCAGCAGGTTTAAGTTCATAGTATCAGAGTATATTAGAGAACGAACACTTATCATATTAGAGAACGAACACTTATCATAACACTTAGCATATATTGTTTAAACATTCATTCATTAAACATCTTAACATTTTTCTCCCCCTTTTGTCAGCAACAAAAAGTGTAAAGATATAACAGTGGAGAGAAAAAGAGACAATAATAAAAAAAAGATAAGGCAAAAAAAGATTTGTATTCATCATAAGCATTTTAATTACATGGCAGTTCCTACAACTACTCATCTAGGCTGATTAAAAAGACGATACAGGGAGTCAACTTTCTGTTCTAACAGCAGCCTAGCATGCCTTTCTACATCCAATTGTCTTCTGACTTCTTCTAGCTCAGTCTTAAGGAGATTGAAGCTCACTGAATCCACCATTTGAGAGGAGGAGACTTCTGCAGACAAGCTGGTTGAAGCAGCAGACAGAGATGGATACCAGGGTAAGGCTAAAACTGGGGGTGCCTTAGGTACAGAGAAGGGTGAGGAGACACGGGGAAAGAAAAGTTGATGAATGGTTCTGAAATAAAATAAAGGAAGAAAAACTATTTTAAACAGAGGGGTGATTTTGACTAAGTCAAAATCAGGAGAGGGAAAGACATAAGAGAGTCTTTCACAAAGAGACAGTCGAGTGACTCTTATTGGAATAGGAGGGGGAAGAGGTTGTTGGGCTAAGACAGATGGAGGTAGGGGTAGGAGAGAGTCTATGTGGGAAAAGAATGAATTAGACCCTGTGACTAAAAGAAAGAAATATCTAGACCTAGAGGGTAACATTACAACAGAGGCAGGATAGTGAGATCCTTCCAGTGTTCTAATGAACAACACAATAGGGGGATAAAAGAAGATCTCCCTACATGGGTTCAGAATATGAGGTGGTGGAGGAGGGATGACAGATAAGTGAGATATACTTGCAGTCATCAGAGATTGCAAATCACTCACAAACAGTCTAGATGATATGCCAGATTGTTCTCTGGGAGTTGAGTCCCTGTGAACAACTGTGTATTGACATACATCAGACAGGACATCAAAAGATGGTGGAGAGGGGAGAGAGGAGACAGGTGAGTGAAGAGGGGAGGCAACAGATAAGGGGTTGACACAGAGAGCAGAAGGGGAAGAGACAACAGAATCTGGAATACCTAGATGAAGGGGAGAGGATGGTGCAGAAGGAAAGGTGAAGAGTGGTTCTTCAAAAAGCCTTGCTTTCTTCCTTGAAGGAGACAGAGAAGCTTCTTCAAGATGACCAACTGTCTGTGTTCCAGCAGACAGGTCAGTGGAGGGTGCAGAAGCAGTAGCAGCAGCAGGTTCTTCTGCAGGGACAACTTCCCTTTCAGCAGCAGCCATAACAGGCATAGGGTAGCCTGACCTTCTTTTTCTAGGAATGAAACCCAGATTAAGAGATTTGATCTCCCTAAGCTCTTCTGCAGGTGGAGAAGTCTGCTCCCCCTAAGCAGGTGCTTCCTCTTTACTAGGCACAGACTTCACCTGTCTGTCCTTGGCAAAGGTCTTCACTAGTCTTCTTCTCTTGGTGGGTTGTGCAGAAACCACACCTGATTTTTCAGCCTCACTGGTCTTCCTCTTGGGAGAGGGTTTCTTCAGCTTGAATCTGAGAGGCTCTACTGTCTCAGCAGATGCTGCAGAAGCTGTGGGTTCCTCAGGCCTTTGATCCTGTCTGGCAACCTTTCCAGCAGCTTTCCAAATCCTTTCAGAGATAGGATACTCTGATTCACCAGTGGAATCAGCAGGCTCCTCTGCTATTTGCTTCAGTTTCTGCTCAACAGCAGGCTTCTTCTTCTTCTTCTTTTCTTCTTCCTTATCCTCCAGAGGGATTCCTTCAATCCCCATCATAGACAGGACCTTCTTGTCTATGGGCAGAGCCATGTCCACAAAGTGGACATCAGTTGGAACAAATATCTTGTTCCTAAAAACCCTTGTTAGCAGCATTCCATAAGGGTAGGTAGGCATATTCGTCCTTCTGATCAGAGACTCAAGATACATGTAGATGAGGTCATTGATGTCTATCTTGATCTTGTGAATCAAGTGGTACAGAGCAAATCTGTCCAACTTGGTCACATTGTCTCTTGACCCTCTTCTGGGCATCACACACTCCAGAAGCAGCTTGTGCAAGAACCTGCACTTGGGCACCATGCAGACAGACTTCTTGTTCTCAGGGTTGGGAACACCATAAACAGCAATATTGATATTCTCAGTTCCCACTTGATCTTCCCAGTCAGGTCTGAAGGCAGTTCCAATTCTTGGACATCTGGTTGCCAGTTCCAGAGAGCTTATAGGGAACAGAAGAGTTACATCAGCTGACATTTGAGCCTTGAAGCTCTTGGTTCCATCAACCACATTGGTGATGACCACAGCATTCCTCCAGAAATCCCTGACAAGTTTGGGATGGACCAGCTCCTTGATATCAAAGAAGGCTGTCCACTTAGAGTATTCCAACTCCTTAGTGACATCCATTCCCCATTTCTTCATCTGTTGAAGATCAACAGTCTTTCCAGGTAGAATCTTCTCTACATCAGTTAGTCTCATCTCGTATTTCTCAGCAATCTCTTTTGGAGACAGGCGTTTTGAAGATGCCATTTTTCAGAAAAGAGAAAAAGTGAAAGCTTTGGAAGGGAGAAGGGTTTAAACGAGAGGAAGACGAAGACGAAAAGACTTAGGGCTTTTGAGAAGGATAAAGTTTAAAACTTTCTGAAGATTTGCCTTTTAAAGAAGTGAAAGCAGGAGAGAGAAAAAAGACATTTTTAATTAAGAATGGCACGATTTGTGTGGGGAACTGTAGCGCCCACTTAGACATAATGAAAACATGGTTTCGAGGTAGAAACTGCCGTGTTTATGATTAGCTTCAGATTAACAAAAGGTATTTAAATAAATGGATAAATAATAACCATTTTTAATAAAAACTGTTGGGTTTCAGCATAGTGACTCAGCAGAGTCAGACAGGTGATCACAGACAGTTTTAAATACTCAGACATGTCATTCAACAATACAATGCATGTTTAAATTATCTCTAATAAATAAAAATCTTTCTTCTGCTAAGGGCTTAGTGAAGATATCAGCCCATTGATTTTCAGTTTTAACAAACTTAATATCAAAAATACCTTTCTGAACATAATCTCTAATGAAATGATGTTTGATTTCTATATGCTTAGCCTTAGAATGCTGAATTGGATTTTTAGTTAAGTAGATAGCACTAGAATTATCACACCATACAGATATATTATGCTAAAAAATAGAGTAATCCTCAAGTTGATATTTTACCCATAAAAGCTGAGAGCAACAACTAGCAGCTGAGATATATTCTGCTTCAGCTGTAGATAGAGCTATAGTTGTTTGTCTTTTGCTTGACCAAGAGACCAAGTTTGCTCCAATGAAGTGGCATCCTCCACTGGTGCTCTTTCTTTCTATTTTGTCTCCAGCAAAGTCAGCATCACAGAATCCCACTAATCTGTATTCATTAGTTCTTAAATATAGTAAACCAAGATTAGTAGTACCAAGCAGATATCTAAATATTCTCTTAACAGCTTTAAGATGAGATTCTCTTGGGTCAGATTGAAATCTAGCACACATACAGACACTAAACTGAATATCAGGTCTGCTTGAAGTTAAGTACAGCAAAGATCCAATCATACCTCTGTAGACAGTTTGGTCTACCTTTTTACCTTCATCATCTTTACTGAGTTTTGCATTGGTTTCCATGGGAGTTTTCATAAGTTTAGCATTTTCCATTTTGTATTTCTTGAGCATTTCCTTGATATACTTTTGTTGATGGATGTAGATTCCATCACTTGTCTATTTGATTTGTAGACCAAGGAAGAACTTCAATTCTCCCATCATGCTCATCTCAAATTCTGCTTGCATCATCTTTGAAAAATCCTTGCACAGCTTCTCATTAGTTGCTCCAAAAATAATATCATCAACATATATTTGGACTACAATGAAATTTTCTTTATAGCTTTTCTTAAACAGAGTAGTATCTACTTGACCTCTTGTAAAGCCGTTATGCATGAGAAAAGAGCTTAGTCTATCATACCATGCCCTAGGTGCTTGCTTTAAACCATATAATGCCCTTTTAAGTTTAAAAACATGATCTGGTTTATCAGTATCTTCAAAACCAGGGGGTTGTTTAACATAAACTTCTTCTTCAATTATTCCATTGAGAAAAGCACTTTTCACATCCATTTGAAAAAGAGTGATTTGGTGTTGTGCAGCATATGACATTAGTATGCGAATAGCTTCTATTCTAGCTACAGGTGCAAATGTTTCAGTATAGTCAATACCTTCTTGTTGGTTATAGCCTTGAGCTACTAACCTTGCCTTATTTCTGACAACTTTGCCATCTTCATCTAACTTGTTTCTGAAGACCCATCTTGTTCCTATGACAGACTTGTTTTTGGGCTTGGAGACAAGTGTCCAGACATCATTTCTGATGAACTGGTTGAGTTCTTCTCCAGCTTTCATCATCAAGAGCTTCTTCAATGTGTTTTGGCTCTATTTCTGACAAAAAGGCCACATTGCTTGATTCTCTTAAGGTAGATCTGGTTCTTACTCCTTCTGAGGGATGACCAATGATGAGATCCTTAGGATGATGAGTTTTGAATTTCCAGTCTCTTTCAAGAGGACCTTGACTTGTTTGTGTCTGTTGACTTGTCTGTGTCTGTTGACTTGTCTGTTCCACTGGTCTGTCTGGATCTGCTTCAGGTTCTGATTTGGTTAAGTCAGGTTGTTGATCTTCTGACTTGTTTATATCAAGACCTGCAAGATCATCTTCTAGATCTGACAATTCCTTATCAGTCTTTAAGTTATCATTAAATTTGACATGAACAGATTCTTCAATAACAGATGTTCTAGAATTGTAAATTCTAAAAGCTTTAGACATTTCAGAGTATCCCAAAAAGATACCTTTGTCAGTCTTAGAGTCAAATTTTCCAAGTTGATCCTTGGTGTTTAATATGTAGCATTCACAACCAAATGCATGAAAGTAAGAGATGTTGGGGCTTTTTCCTTTCCACAGTTCATAGGGAGTCTTCTTTAGAAAAGGCCTAATGAGTATTCTGTTTTGTACATAACAAGCTGTGTTTACTGCTTCTGCCCAGAAGTACTTAGGGAGATTATTTTCATTGAGCATAGATCTAGCCATCTCTTGCAGAGATCTGTTCTTTCTCTCAACCACTCCATTTTGTTGAGGAGTTCTAGGTGCAGAGAAATTGTGAGAGATCCCATTCTCCTCACAGAACTGACTAAACTGCTCATTTTCAAATTCTCCCCCATGGTCACTTCTTAGAGTAGAAATGCAGAAACCCTGCTCATTTTGTACTCTTTTACAGAATACTGAGAAAGCCTTAAAAGACTCATCCTTGTGGGTTAAGAAGAGTACCCATGTAAATCTAGAATAGTCATCAACTATGACAAATCCATATTTCCTTCCACCCAAGCTAGCAACACTAACTGGTCCAAACAGATCCATGTGTAACAACTGAAGAGGTCTAGAGGTTGATATTTGGTTTTTAGATTTGAAACTTGATTTTATCTGTTTACCTCTCTGACATGCATCACACAAAATATCTTTCTTAAAACTAATATCAGGCAATCCTCTCACAAGGTTATCCCTTTTTAGTTTTGAAATTAATTTCATACTAGCATGTCCTAGTTTCTTATGCCACAACCATCTTTCATCCTCTTTAGACATCAAACATGTTACACTTTGATCTGAGAGATCAGTCAGTTCAATCTTATACAGATTTTGTTGCCTTTTGGCTGAAAAGAGGGTTTTGCCACTAAGATCTTTAACTATACAGAAATCTTTGGTAAAGGAGACATCAAATCCACTGTCACATAATTGACTTATGCTAAGCAAATTGTGTTTTAATCCTTTAACCATAAGAACGTTTGATATAGAGGGAAGAGGAGGTTTACTACCAATAGTACCAATTCCTATAACCTTCCCTTTCTGATTTCCACCAAATGCCACATGTCCTCCTTTCTTAGGTTGGAGGTCTAGGAACATAGACCTTTCTCCTGTCATGTGTCGCGAGCAGCCACTGTCCAGGTACCAGCAGTGGTGTTTTCTTTGTGCTGTTGAGGACATCTGCAACAGAGATTATTTGATCTTTAGGTACCCATAGTTTTCTGGGTCCTTTTCTGTTAGTTCTAGGAGTCTGTGAAGACTTCCTTCTTTTCTTGTGGAGACACTTAGACATAACATGTCCAGTCTTTCCACAGAAGTTACAGACAGGTATGGATTTAATAGAAATAGATGTAGCAGACACTTTAGAGTGCTTAGTTGATACTTTATGATGTATCTGATGGACATATCCTATACCTTCTTTGTTAAGGGAGTGCCTCTGACAGCCAAGCAGTTTTGTCAGATTATCTCTACCATTAACAAATTTGGCAAGATCAGAAGTGAGCTCTTCCACTTTCTGTTGAAGTTTTTCAACTTCTTCAGACTGTGATGTATCACTAGAGATCTTAGCTTCATTAGACTTTTCAGTCTTCAGCTCACTGTTCTCTTTGGCAAATTTCTCACACTCTAGAGATTTCTGTTTATGCTCACTAAGGAGCTTAACATGATCTCTCTTGAGAGATTTGAGAGCCTTAGACAAACAGTTGGATTCCTCCAACAATTCTTCATAGGCATCAAGTAATTCCTCATAATCAGAATTTACCTCATTATCTGAATCAGAGTCAGTGTTAGCCATTAGACAGAGATTTGCTTCTTCCTCTGTCTCCTCATCAGTAGATGTTGACTCTAGATCTTCCCAAGTGGCCATCATTCCTTTCTTCTTCTTCTTGAAGAACTTCTTAAATGGGCTTTCTTGAGTTGAGGACATTCTGCTTTGATGTGTCCTGGTTTCTTGCACTCATAGCAGACAATTGAGTTTTTGTCTGTTGAGGTGGAATCCTTGAAATTTTTGTCCTTGTTGAATCTTCTGAATGGCTTATCCCTTCTGAACTTCTTTTTCTGTAGGAGAAGCTTTATTTTTCTGGTTAGGAGAGATAGTTCTTCATCACTTTCAGAATCCTCAGATTCAGACAGGTCAGCATCACTGGATGACTCGTCTGCCTTTAAAGCTTTAGAGGCTTTGGAAGACTTTTGATCAGCCTTCAAAGCAATTGACTTGCCCTTCTTTGTTGAGATTTCATCTCCAAGTTCTTGCTCATGAACAGTAAGTGTTCCAAGGAGTTCATCCATAGTCAAAGTGGAAAGATCTTTGGCTTGAGAGATAGCAGTTACCAGAGGTCTCCACTGCTTAGGTAGACTCCTAAGTATCTTTCCAACCTTCTCGGCATTGGAGTAAACTTTGCCAAGAGACTTTAGACCATTGATGATAGTTTGAAATCTCCCAATCATTTGAGCAACAGATTCTCCTTCTTCCATGAGAAATAGTTCATACTTTCTGACAAGTATGGCAATTTTTGATTCTTTGACCTTGGCGGTTCCTTCATGTGTGACAGCTAAGGTATCCCATATTTCTTTGGCAGAATCACAGGTACAGACCTTCTCAAACTCATCAGGACTAAGTGCACAAATGATGTTGTATCTGGCTTTGTGATTCAGCTCCCATTTTGCCTTTTCTGCAGGGGTCCACTGAGCTTTTGGTTTGTCAGTGTTGTCATCATTTTTAGGAATGAAAGGACCATCTGTGATGACATCCCAGAGGTCTGAGTTTGTAGATAGAATGAACCATTGAAATCTATCTTTCCAATAGTTGTAGTTTTCTCCATTGAAGAATGGAGGTCTGGTTAAGGAGGCTCCTTCGGTCTGGTTACTTCCACTAGCTCTAGCAGTCATGTCTATTCTTCAGGATCTTTTACCTCAACACTGTTAGATGCTCAACCCAGAGGCTGAGCTCTGATACCAACTGAAATAGACAGCTATAAACACGAGAAGGGGGGTTGAATTGTGTTTATCAGAAATTAAAATAAAGTTAAAAACTTTTGCATGCAGAAGCCAAGCACAGACGGGTGTAAAAGGTTACACAGACAGGTCATCTGTCTGTTGTAGTTTTTGCAGAAAACAACACACGTATAAAACAGAAACAATCTTGATAAAAGCAGTTTTAACCCCTTAGTTAGAAAGCAGATGATATATAATCTAAACAACTAAAGAGATTAAGGGAAGAGAGATTAACACAGAGATTTATCCTGGTTCACTCTTCAACACAAAGAGCTACGTCCAATCCTTGGTAGCACCAAGATTTATCCACTATAACTGATCAGGTTACAGACTCCAAGTATTGTTTGCACACCTAGCCTCTTCAGGCTCCAACACAAGTATTCTTTGCACACCTAGCCTCTTCAGGCTCACTCAAATTTGTTTGAGAGTTTTGTTTGTAATAAATACACTTACAGACCTTTCACTAACACTCAGAGAGTGGTTTAAATATAAGGCTTTAGGAAAGTCTGCGTAATAACTTCAAATGATTGAAGAATACAGAATGAATAAATGAACAGAGTAATGGCTCTTTAATGCTTTGTAAAAACTCTGATGATGTTCATCTTCAATGACTTCTGTATTTATAGCCTTCAAACATTTAATATCCGTTAGAGACATTCCTTGCAACTATGGCTTCAGGCAGAGCTTCATTAAATGCAATATAGTCGTTCTGGGCAGCCATTAATGCAATGAAGACGTTGGTTGTACTCTAACATGAGGGATAATAGCTTTATGTATCGTGTAGACGCCAACTCAGAGTTGTGCAGAGTGCTTTTGTACTTTTGCAGAGTACATTTCCCTTTTTGTGTAATGACTGAAAGTACTAGGGAATAAAGCATGTTGGAAATGTTCTTTAACTGGAAGTTTATCTCTGACTTCCTTGTTTGCTTGAGAGAGAGCACTTCTGAGTTTCTTGATAAGCGTGAGAAAGTTCTCAGAGTATTCTTCATGAGGGGACAGCTTGCAAAAGCTTCCTGTACTTCGAGTTCCTTTAACGAAGAACCTTAGACAAGTTGAAGGGTAAAGACAGGTTGTAAAATTAGTTTGCACATAATCAACAATCCTAGTCAGCAGACAGGTTGACTTCTTGGTTACTACAGACAGGTGAGACTTAGGTAGATAGACAGGTGAGTCTTGTAATCTTCTGATCTGTACACTAAGTAGACAGGTTAGCAACCACAAAATAGGTTAATTAAATCATTACCCAATGTTTAGTTTTCATCAAAACTTAGGAAAATGCACGCAGACATTTTAGAGACTTAACATTCGCGTCCAACAAAAACTAACAAGAAAGGACCCAAGTCATTTTGGGTACCTAAGGACAAGATAATACCTGTTGCAGATTTGCTTAACAACAGGAAAGAAACAGACGTCCTGGTACTTGGACAATGGATGCTCACATCACATGACGGGAGAAAAGTATATGTTCGAAGACCTTAGACATAAGGATGGTGGCTGGGTGACATTTGGAGGAAACCAGAAAGGAAAGATCACTGGTATAGGTAAAATTGGTAAACATCCTTTTCCCTCCATTGATAATGTTCTTTTAGTGAATGGTTTAAAACATAATCTACTAAGCATAAGTCAATTATGCGATAGTGGTTATGATGTTTCTTTTAATAAGAACATGTGCTATGTCAAGAAGAATGATGGATCAATCTTATTCACTGCTAAGAGGCAAAACAATTTGTACAAAATTGACTTGGAGGACCTCTCATATCAGAGTGTCTCATGTTTAGTGTCCATTGAAGATAAGCGATGGATTTGGCATAAAAGGCTAGGTCATGCAAGTTTGAGATTAATCTCAAAGCTAAATAAGCATAACCTCGTGAGAGGATTACCAAACCTAAAGTACAAATCTAATGCTCTCTGTGATGCATGTCAGAAGGGAAAACAAGTCAAAGGTTCTTTTGAATCTAAGAATATTGTTAGTACCAAGAGACCACTGGAATTGTTACACCTTGATCTTTTTGGTCCAACAAGGACTGCTTCTATCAGTGGTAAGAAATATGGTCTAGTCATTGTACATGACTACACTAGATGGACATGGGTTATGTTCCTAGCTCACAAGGATGAGTCCTTCAAGGTCTTTTCTGTATTCTGCAAACGTGTACAGAATGAAAAAGGCATGTGTATCACTTCAATCAGAAGTGACCATGGGGGAGAGTTTGAAAATGAGCTATTTCAAAGGTTCTGTGAAGATAGTGGTATTCTTCACAATTTCTCAATAGCTAGAACACCACAGCAAAATGGTGTGGTAGAGAGAAAGAACAGATCTCTTCAAAAGATGGCTAGGACTATGCTCAATGACAACTCTGTCCCTAGACACTTCTGGGCTGAAGTTGTTAATACTGCCTGTTACATTCAGAACAGAATATACATAAGACCAATCTTGAATAAGACTCCTTATGAATTGTGGAGGGGACGAAGACCCAACATATCATATTTTCATCCTTTCAGTTGTAAATGCTATATTCTTAACACTAAAGATCAACTTGGTAAGTTTGATGCAAAAGTAGACAATGGAATCCTGTTAGGATTTTCTGAAACATCAAAAGGCTTCAGAGTGTACAATTCTAGAACTCTAGCAGTAGAAGAATGTATACATGTTAAGTTTGATGACAAGCAGCCTGATAAGAAATTATCAGAGCTAGATGAAGCTTTTGCAGATCTTGACTTAAACATCTCAGGGGAAACAACAGAAGTTAAAGATGATGATCAAGTTGAAGACACTCCTCAACAACCAGAAACATCCACCTCTCAACAAGATAATGTTCAGAGATCTTGGCATTTCAAGAATTATCATCCACTAGATCAAATCATTGGAAATCCAAGTGATAAGCTAAGAACCAGATCAACCTTCAGAGAGCAAGAAGATTCTGCATTAGTCTCTGAATTGGAACCAAAGATAGTAGACGAGGCTCTGCTGGACAATGGTTGGATTTTAGCAATGCAAGAAGAACTAAATCAGTTTTAAAGGAGTGATGTCTGGACTCTGGTAACCATACCTAAAGATAAATCTGTTATAGGAACAAAATGGGTTTACAGAAACAAGCTTGATGAGAATGGGAAGGTTGTCAGAAATAAAGCAAGATTAGTTGCACAAGGTTACTCTTAAGAAGAAGGTATAGATTACACTGAAACCTTTGCACCTGTTGCTAGATTAGAAGCAATCAGGATCTTACTTTCATTTGTTTCACATCACAACATAATGCTTTTTCAAATAGATGTAAAAAGTGTTTTCCTTAATGGCTTTATCAATGAAGAAGTTTATGTTATGCAACCTCCAGGTTTTGAGAGTGAAACCCAACCTGAACATGTATATAAGCTTAAGAAAGCTTTATACAGCCTAAAACAAGCCCCAAGAGCTTGGTATGATAGGCTAAGTTCATTTCTAATGGATAATGGCTTTAATAGAGGAAAGGTTGATACAACCTTGTTTAGAAAGTCAATTAAATCTAATTTGATAGTAGTACAGATTTATGTTGATGATATTATATTTGGTGCTACTAATGAATATTTGTGCAAAGAATTCTCAAAGTTAATGCAGAAGGAATTTGAAATGAGCATGATGGGAGAACTCAAGTTCTTTCTTGGACTACAAGTTAAACAAACTATGGACGAGGTGTACATCCATCAAACTAAGTATACAAAGGAACTCTTAAAGAAGTTCAAGATGGATGATTGCAAACCAATGAACACTCCTATGCATCCCACGTCCATACTGAACAAAGATGATAAAGAGAAAAAGGTAGACCAAAAGATATACAGAGGTATGATAGGATTTCTTCTATATCTTACTGCGTCCAGACCTGATATTATGTTCAGTGTTTGCTTGTGTGCTCGGCTTCAATCTGATCCTAGAGAATCTCACTTATCAGCAGTTAAAAGAATATTTAGATATTTAAAAGGTACTACTAATCTGGGTTTGTGCTTTAAGAGAAATGAAGATTACAAATTAGTTGGCTTTTGTGATGCTGACTATGCTGGAGACAGAATTGAAAGAAAGAGTACCAGTAGAGGATGTCACTTCATTGGAGCTAATCTTGTCTCATGGTCAAGCAAATGACAAAGTACCATTGCATTATCAACTGCTGAAGCTGAGTATATTTCAGCTACAAGTTGCTGCTCACAACTTCTATGGATCAAACACCAATTGGACGACTACAATGTATTTGTAAGTAGTATTCCACTTATGTGTGATAATACTGCTGCAATTAATCTGTCTAAGAATCCAATACTGCATTCTAGGGCTAAGCACATAGAGATCAAACATCATTTCGTAAGAGATTATGTGCAGAAAGGTGTTTTTGATATTCAATTTGTAGATACTGACCATCAATGGGAAGATATCTTTACTAAACCTCTTGTTGAGGACAGATTTATTTTTATTAAAAAACATCTTAACATGTTGTTTGTGGATTAATTGTGTTTTTCATACTTGAGAAATTATGTCTTTGATGTATGTCTTACAAGTCTATTACATGATTTTAAATGCGCGTCCATTGTATACCGCATTCATTGTTTTTGAACCGCGTCCACTGCATGTCGCGTCCATACTGTTTTGTTGCTTGAACCCGTCCACTCTCACATTATTTATTAACTGCATTTATTTTGTCTTAAAGACAAATCTATTTTATATTCTCTCTTTGCTTAGTAAGTATTTCTTTTTAATTGTTTTAATTTATTTCCAAAAGAAAACCCTTTGGAATTCAAAGCCTTTAAAACTAAAACCCTTCCCTCTGAGGAAACTTTACGTTAACCTTCGTCTTCAAACTTTCTTCAAACTCTCTGTTTTCTGACTTACAAACCCTAACCTTCTTTCTTCAACCATGGCCTCATCAACTGAAACTTTCGATGTTGAAAAACTGAATCTTGCTATTGAACATCATTTCGACTTTGGGATTCTGAAAGATTACAACCTAGATGTTAGCAAGTTTGTTACTGCCACTAGCTGGGACGGCATATTTGTTGAAAGGGTCCCCATTTATCCAGACCTCATAAGGGCTTTTTGGAGGAACCCTCTGGTGTCAGACACTGATATTTCTGCAACAGTAGTTGGGAAAACAATTGTGGTCTCTGAGAAGACCATAGCTAAAGCCATCAACTGCCCTCAAGAAGGAGAAGTTATTTTTGAATCATGGGAGAAGGACCTTGGTGGTTCTGAGGTAATAGCCGCTTTGTTGATGAGATAAGATACTGTATGAAATCACTCATGGAAATCTATAGAGATGAAGGATGAGGTTCATATTCTTCATCAAATGCTAAATAAGGTGGTTCTGCATAAAGCTGGGTCAAAGGACAATATTTCTGCCCTACACAAAATCTGCAGAAACTAAAATCAACCTTCCAAGGATTCTGTATGGAAGATTAAAAGATGCAGTAGCTATAAGGAAGAAGATGTCAGGAATCCCTTACTGCCACTTGCTTTCAAAACTTTTCAAGTCTCAGAAGCTGGATGATCTTATCTCTTCCAAGCCAATTGAGGAGCAAGAAAGGATTCTGACACAAAAGTGCATGTGCACTGCAATTTTTGGCAAGATGAACATTGCTAATATGAATCTAAGCACCTACACAGCTATTGCCCTAGCTAAGCAGGAAGAATTGCTCAAGGTGAAAGAGGAACAGGTTGAGCAAAACAATGCTGAAGTCCTAGGAATGAAGAGAACTTACAGGAAGAAAAGTGTAGCTGTTAGGACAAGAGCTCCTAAAAGACCTGCAGCTGGCATTGTTATCAGGGAACCCACTGCAAAGGTCCCTCAACCTGCAAGAACTCAAAAAAGGACAAGGAGCTTGATCCTCTCTCACAATGAGGATGATGATGAAGATGATGAGGACATAGTTCCTATCAGTGCTATCCTCAAGAAGCAAAAGGCTATCAATGCTGTTGTTCCTACTAGAAGACAGCAACCACAAAGAAGAGCCAAGTCTGTCATGGCCACTGAGGTAACTATCCCTGCTAATGATCCTGTTCAGATAGAAGTGGATGCCTTAGTTTCAAGCTTAGAGGATAGAATGGATTGTGTCTCTGCACCATTAGTATCTGTAAATCAACCAATCGACATTGATAATGTATATATCCCCTCACCACCCTCACCACCTCAACCACAAATAGCCTCACCACAACAACCACAATTCCCACCTTTGATCTCTGAGGATGATCCCTGGTTTCACCAACCAGATGATGGTATTGTCCTTGGTGCCCATTTCCCGAAAATGAAAAGAATTCCATTCCGTTACACTCCTCCTTCTGAACTTTATAATGGCAAGTCTGAATCTCTGGCCAAAGTTAAGAGGGACTGGAGGATTCTCTATCATACTCATGAACCACAACCAATTTCAACTAGACCCTGGTATCCATTGCCAGAATATAAGTATGAACCTGCTACCATTGTAAAACCTTGGTATTTACCTCACCCTGACATTCCCAGAGGCACCCTCCATCCAAAATGTTTAACAGACATGGTCCCTTAATCACTCACCTTCCACAAAAGAAATTCCCTCCAAGAAAAATCTAACCAAACCTTGTCAGATACCCTCCTTTTAAACCCTTTACTGATGGTGTAGAGAGGCATATTATCACTGATTGGTCTAAGGATCCTGCTAAGAAAGACCTGCAAAATGTTTTATACAAGAGGTCTAGATCCTTTAGACATGTTCCCTTCATACAAAAACACAAAGTGGAAAACTTTTGTCCATCCAGATGAATATGGCAAGGCAACGGATATAAAAGATTATCTCATGTATGCAATGCTGAAGACTGAATTTGAGCTTTATAGGGTTGTGCGGGATGCCAATTTTGTACCCATAACTTGGTTAAGACATTCTTATAAAACCAAGATTGGAGTCCAGCCCAGAATGACTTGTCCAAGACTACCCATGATTGATCTCAACAAGGACAAGGACAAGAAGAAGGAAAGGTTCACTGGAAAAATGCCCTTCCCAGAGTCCTGTATAATCAAGCCAGATGATGTTGAGAACACAGATCAAAACATCATTGACTACTGGCTAGCATAACCTGTTGAGGATGTAAGAGAAGATGTAGCTGTTGATATATGGAGAAAGCACATAGTGAAATGCACAGCAGAAGCATCTACCTCTAGCCTATCCTTTGAGCAAAAGAAGCTCATTCCCAAGATAAGAGGCAAATGTGGACTGTCTATCTTCAGACACTTCATCTACAAGGACATTCTAGGTGTTCCTACCATCAGTCCAATATATGTAGAAGATGAAGTCCACTGGGCTAAAGAACTGCCTACACCATTACTGCAAATTACAGACTCTCCTCCACCATCACCACCCTCTGAGCACACAGAAGAAGAAATTATTGTTGAAGACTCTGGCATGGAGATTGACACTGTTGCACCAGTGACTGCTAATGAGGAAGTTGCTAAATCTGACTCCAGACCAAGCACTTCTGGGAAATCTTCATCTCAACCATTGGCTATCACTGTCATTCATCTAGAAAATCCCCAGACTTCAAGAGCTCTTGTCACTATACAAAGTCATGCTCAGGCTCAAGAGAGTGCTAAAAGCTCAAGACCACCACTATCACTGCCTCCAAATTTTGAAGAAATCATTGGCAGAATAGTAGAGGAAAGAGTCAAAATTGAAGTAAAAGAGAAGGTTAGAGAACAAGTTGCAGAGGCTCTGGCTCCTACTAATATGATGATGAACCATGTGATGAGCATCATGCTCAGTTTTCAACAAAGCCAGAACCTGCCAACTCAACTTGCCCCTCCACAAAATCCAAATCCAAACCCTCCTCCTCCTCCTCCTCCATCTTCTTAGACCTTTATTTTGTTTTTGTACTGACAATGATGGTCCACCTTCCTACCTTTTTGTCTGATGACAAAAAAGGGGGGAGAATGGAGAGAAGAGATTAAATTTTTATGTATATGAAAGTCAGTTTTTAAAATTACACTTTTTGCCTGCATATGCATGTGTATTACTTGCCTTAAATGATTGCATTGTTATTATTTTATATGATCTGATGCTTATGTCTGATAAGTAGTTCTACTGATATGATAAGTAATATGTGTTATATACTTATCTGTTGTTCATATCTTATTCTTTTTATGTTCCTGTTAAGTTTGAATGCTTTGTCTTAGGAGGAGCTTTGTAAGCTCTCTTGGACTTTGCACACTCAAATTTAATTAGTTTTTGTCATCATCAAAAAGGGGGAAATTGTTAGAACCAAAGTAATTTGGATTAAATAATCTCTGTGTTTTGATGTTAACAAAAAGGATTAAATTTGTATGGCAAAGTGTCAGTTAAGATCTAACAAGTCTTCTCTAAGTCTTACAGGGTATTTGAAATTCAATATCTCTTAAGAGTCTATATCCGCGTCCAACCGGGTAGACGAACCTTTCAAAATATATGGTATATTTTAAATTATAAAAATATGCTCTAGTAGACGGAATTTTGAACAGTACCAATAGACGAGCTCTACTCTAATTTGAATAGACGAGCTATAGAATAGTGCTTGTGGACGAGCTCTTAACTCATGTAAGTAGGCGAGCGTATATGCCATGTCAGCAGACACAAATTTTAAGCTATTCACCGATATGTAGCAAGTCCAAAGACTTGATTATGGACGAGCAATATTTGCCACGTCACTGGACGAGCTAAATAGAATTTTAGCTATGAGCATATAGACGCACTTTTTAAGTAGACAAGCTCTTCACTTAAAATGAATGCTTGATATAATCAGAATTTATATCTCGACCATATAGAAATATTTATTTCAAATGATTGTTATTTATTTCAATTAAATGATGGTCCTTCTTATTTGTTATTAACGGTTTTATTGTCTTGTTTCTATGAGAGAGACATAGTACATATGAGGAATTGCAAAAAGCAATATAGTACAATGCAAAACGACTTGTACACTATCACCTTTTACGCTGGAATAGCTGGAATTTGTACAAGGAAGGCAAGACAGTTTTTCAAGTTGCATTTGCTTAGAGGTGTGCACGTTTCATGCAAGAATATTGTCATATAGTACAATGGCCACGAGCAAGCTGAGTCACAACGGATATTACATTGTTGATTCTATCCTAAACGAGAAAATTCAAATTGAACCGTTGAAGAACTTGAAGAGAAGAGCAAGGTCTCTATAAATAGAAGACCAACACTTTTGAAGAAAGAACTTTTGCACATATACAGAAATCTTAAGAAATCTCTTGCGATCAAACATTCTTTTATTCTTTCAGAAAGCAAAAGTCTGTAATATCTTAGCTTGAATATTGTTATAATGTTCATCTGATCTTAAACTTTCATATCCTCATACATAGTGAGTTAGAAGATCAAAGAAACCAAAAACTCTTTGTTAGAGGTAGAGCCTGAAGAGGCTTGGTAAGAAAGGAATACTTGTGAGCCTGGAGAGGTGTTGAATACTTACTGTAATCTATTTGGAGAATAGTGGAGAAAAACCTTCAAGTAGAAGGGACTGGACGTAGCTCTTGGTTGGAAGAGAGTGAACTAGAATAAAACAACTTGCGTGAATTTTCTAATCCCTTATCTCTTTAGTTTTACGTGTTTAAACTAACTCTGGGGATTTGAACTTGAATTTGTTATTCTTTCAAAAGTTTGTTTTTCTGTGTGTTTGCTTCTGCCTCTTTATCTTTGTGTGAGAAAAATGTTCTTGAAAAGGTTGTTTTCGAAAAATAGTAACAAACACAGTTCAACCTCCCTTCTTGTGTTTGCTTGTGTCAACTTCATAAAACCCATGAGAAGAACGACCCTACCCATAATTTGGAATTAGGAGATATGGTGTTTGCCTTAAAAATTTGGAGGCATTACCATTATGGAGCTAAGTTTGAGGTTTTTAGCGATCATAAGAGTTTGAAATATTTGTTTGATCATAAAGAGCTCAATATGAGGCAACATAGATGGATGGAATTCTTCAAGGATTATGGTTTTGATTTTACCTACCACCCAGGGAACGCCAATGTAGTGGCAGATGACTTAAGTAGAAAGAATTTGCATGTCTCCGCTTTGATGGTTAGGGAGATACATTTGATTGAAGAGTTTAGAGACTTGAGCCTAGCATGGAGAGTTACCCCTAAGAGTATTAGGCTTGGAACCTTGAAGGTTCCCAACAGCTTGATGGATCAGATTAGAGAAGGCCAAAAGATATATAAGTGTCTTTTAGATTAAAGGGAGTTGCTTGCTCAGGGTAGAGACCTTAGTTTTAAGGAAGGGAGTGATGGAGTCTTGAGATTTCAAGATAGAGTTTGTATAACCGATGTTCTGGAGCTTAGGAAGTTGATCCTTGAAGAAGGACATAGGAGTGGACTGAGTATGCACCCAGGTGCCACTAAGATGTGCAGGACTTAAAGCGTATGTTTTGGTGGCCTAGGATGAAAAAGGATGTGACTGAGTCTGTCTATGCATGCTTAGTATGCCAAAAGGCTAAAATAGAACACGAAAAGCCTTCAGGAAAGTTACAGCGATTGAGTATCGCAGAATGGAAGTGGGATAGTATCTCGATGGATTTTGTGTCTGGACTCCCTATGACTCCAGCTGGTTATGAAACGATCTGGGTTGTTGTGGATAGGTTGAATAAGTCTGCCCATTTCATCCCTATGAATATGGAATATCCCTTAGAGAAGTTGACTAGGTTGTACATCAAAGAGATAGTTAGGCTACATGGTGTACCCTCTAGCATAGTGTCAGATAAAGACCGTAGATTTACACTAGTGCAGAAAAGGGATTTCACATTGGTTTTTTTTTTGCTTTTCACATCGGTTTTCAAACTGATGGTGAAAAGGCCGATGTGGTTTATTACCACTTTTCACATCGGTTTTAAAACCGATGTAAAAAAGTCTGTTTCAGCAAGCCAATAAATCATTTTCAGCAATTTCCACATCGGCTTATGAAGAAACCGATGTGGTAACCCAACTTTCCACATCGGTTTTTAACATAACCGATGTGGAAAGTTGGGTTACCACATCGGTTTTTTCATAAACCGATGTGGAAAATTGGGGTTACCACATCGGTTTTTTTCATAAACCGATGTGAATTTTGTTTTTTTTTTAAAAAAAAACCATCCTTTTCAGTATTGACAGTCCTTTCCCCTGTTTCAGTATTCCAGTAATCCAGATCAATACAGAATCTATATTGTCAACAGAATCACTTTTGTACAACCAAAACACACTAAAGTAAAAGATTACTAACAATAGATATATTCAATTACATTCAGACAACAATGATAATTAGAAACCAAAAAGCTACATATGATATATTATAGATTTCATGTCAAAACATATATCAGTCAAAAGTACACTATAGCTAGTACATGATGCGTTTATATACTAACTACATACAAACTATTGTTGGTACACTTCAAGAAAGAAAGTTGCCCAATGTATCCTTATGTTTTTTATGTCGGCATCAGAGAGTGGAGTCGGATTGTTGAATATCTGCAAGTTTAATTGGACATAAGATTATATCTTTTAAGTAATAAACTAAAATTAAACATATAACGAATCTATATATAATTGTTACAACTAATTGTTACCAATTAGAATTTACCTCCTGCCATCTTTCAGTGATACCGGAGGAGATAATTTCGACCATCCACTTCATCACATAATATCCACATTCCCATGATCCACATTGTCTATGAGACTACGTACAAATGAAACCCAGTTAGAATATGAGAAATTAAATAGAAATCAATAATTATACCCACTGCGCTTGAAGCGTTTGAACTAATAAATATCTTACGTTAGGAATAATCCATCTAATAGGTCGACGCCTTTCACCACACAGCATGCGGCTTGCATCAATAGACCTATCATAAGAAAATAAACATTAATTAAAGTATATCTAATAGATTTCAGATAATTAAAACAACTTCATTACTGATTCTAACATATTTTAATGCTTACGTTTCCATGATGTGCTTCAGTTCATTCGCCGGCTTATTTCCCATCGAGCAGAAGAAGACCACGGCATTCAACCGAGGGCACAAGATCAACAACTGCCAATGGTGTCTGTATTTGCAGAACAATTAGTGACTAAGTCATATATAGTTATAATTAAATTACTGGTACTTACTTATTGAGATAAGGCGCAAGGTAGAACTGATGATGGTCTCGAGCAACTATATCACGTATGGTGGCGACCGGGTCTTCTGATGTTAGGAGAACATCACCCTGAATGAGCATGGGGTCAATGAACCCATAAAGGGTGAGGTTGCCCTGATTAGCTAACATGCGATGCAGATACCTAATATATTGATAAAACATGTTAATTATCATAGTATTTAATATTTAATTATTTAACTTATAAATAAAATGTACTTACGTGCACCATAACGAGATGTGGTGAGAACTAGCCATTTCATGGTCGAGCGCCATCTCCATAAGTTCCTTCTTTGGGATATACAGTTCGTCATCCGCCCTGCCATCATGTTCCAACCTTACCAAAGCTGCATCAACCTCCATGGTGACAAGCTCTATAGTAAGAAGTTTAAAAACATCACCAGGATCCCCTTTGTCGTTCCCCTAAACAACAAAAAAGATATACATTAGTAATCACAGTTAAGTTATTTCATTCGTAATTAATTGAATGGTCAAATGAATACCTTGGCAGGAGCAGACTTCTCTGGTCTTCCTGGATCTGACCTTTTAGGCAGAATATCATGATGATCATCAACATTCAGCTCACACCTATCAGGGGCGTCATCATCATCATCATCATCAGGCTGATGAGGAGGATCACATGAGCCCTTAGTGCTCACATGGACAGAGAGTTGGACAGAGGGTTGGACACTTGTGAATTGTTGGGACATAGTAGCCATTATTGCCATCTGCTGGTTAAACTGCTGGGTCATCTCCTGTCTAAGCTCATCTGCAATCTCCTGTTTTAGTCGTTCTTTATCTGCAGCAACATCCCTGTGGCGTTGGTGTGAAGATGAACCATGGTATTGGCGAATGCCAACGCCCCATCCAACACCAATGACACGGCCCGGGTGGTCTGGTTTACCGATGGCAGTAGCTAAGATATCCTCGCGTCCTCTAGGAACAAAGGTTCCTTGAGTGGCCTGCTCGTCCAAGGAATCCTGCAATATATAAAATATTAGGTCACATTACAATTAAGTAACATTGTTAAAATCACAATTACAATTCAAACTACACTTAAAATCTTCTTAGCTACTTGGCGGGCCTCCTCAGATGTATATTGTCCCATTTTTCTTTGTCGGGCCCTCTTCCATTTACGATGGCGTGGGGATGGAGGTGGATCAACAACTTCTGGATGATTTTCAGCATTAGGATCTGCCTGAGATGCTGCTTCCTGACATGCTGTCTTTTCCTCTTCCACCATGGTCTGAGCAAGCTTTTTATATCCCCCACGAGACAGTACATGGGGGTAGACATTCTTGCTTTGGTTTTCCTGCCCCTTTTTCCTCTTCTCCTATTATAAATAGAAGACAATTAAATTACATCAGTAAATTAATAAAATTAATGAAATTACATAAATTTAGAGACAACTCAAATAAGTTAACCTGAAAGCTGGGATCATGTCGGCTCTGAACAAAGAGATCCCACGTCGCCTGGTCAAGAAACGGGTACACCTCAAGTGGGTTCTTTTCACAGCTAGGATTGAATACATAGTATCTGCCCAGGTCCACCTTAAAACCCCTCGAACGCTCACCAGCATACTTTATCCAACGCTTCTTCATATCCGTCGTATCCGGCAGGTCAAAGGTGAGCTACATTAACACCAAAAGAATCAACGAATTACTGTATGATATTAATAAGATTAAAATAAAGTAGATACAAACATAGGACGTAAAAGTATAGATACCAGAATACTCTCCCATATCTGATCCTTCACGCCCTGAGGTACATCTTTCCAACGCTCAATAAGTATGCTAGGCCTGCTTCGAGCAAGGGTCGCCACAAAACTATTAAACTGCTCTGCCATTGGCCTAATAGGGTTGAGGTTACAATCAAAGTCGATTCTTATCCTTTGATTTGAACCACGGTTGGCAGTCAAATTCCTCATTCGTGTGGCACGTCTACCCTTTCTACCCGAAGACGGGGTCTCCGACCCGCTGCATGAAGGAGGGATATCCTCAGGATCAGCCATGTATACCTGTTTAGACAAAAACAAAATGTCAGTATGTCTGGATAAATATCAATCAACGTAAGCATAACTTATAAATATCAACGTAAACATATAATATGACTTTAAACATAACTCAAACTAAACTTACACTGTGGTCAAGTAGTAACATTCTCCCATAACCCTTCTTGGTGATCATTACGAGTAGCATGTACATCATCCACTTCATTTTCCTCATTGAAATTAGGCACCCGTGTTGAGAAAGAATGAGTATCAGAAATATCAAGAATTGAATCTTGATTTCCCTCACTACCATTATACATGTTTTTTCCCTGCATGAAGGAGGGATATCCTCAGGATCAGCCATGTATACCTGTTTAGACAAAAACAAAATGTCAGTATGTCTGGATAAATATCAAACATAACTTATAAATATCAATCAACGTAAGCATAACTTATAAATATCAACGTAAACATATAATATGACTTTAAACATAACTCAAACTAAACTTACACTGTGGTCAAGTAGTAACATTCTCCCATAACCCTTCTTGGTGATCATTACGAGTAGCATGTACATCGTCCACTTCATTTTCCTCATTGAAATTAGGCACCCGTGTTGAGAAAGAAGGAGTATCAGAAATATCAAGAGTTGAATCTTGATTTCCCTCACTACCATTATACATGTTTTTTCCCTGGAGAACAACTGACCACCTTTTGTTAGAAGGATCACGGGTATAAAACACTTGTTTTGCTTGGGATGCCATGATGAAAGGCTCTTCTTTATTACCTACCTTATTAAGGTCCACCAATTTGAATCCTAACTCATCGGTTTGCACACCATTGTTACTGTCGACCCACTGACATTTAAAAACAGGCACTCTAAACTTCGTGTAATCAACCTCCCAGATCTCTTCAATGATCCCAAAGTATGAAACAGATGCCATAATAGGGTTTTTATCTTTCGAACTAGAGAAATGCATGGACTCAGCGACGACCATAACCCCACTGTTTTGCATAGTACTTTTGTCATCCTGTGACTTTGTATAGAAGGAAAACTTATTTATATCGTACCCACTCCAGCATATGACATCAAAGTTAGGTCCCTGTGCTAGCCATTTTAATGTATCAGAAGCAGTACCATCCTTTACAATTTTTTCTTTAAACCAATTCAAGAAAGTCTTATTATGCTTGTTCAAACACCATTTTTCATTCATTCTAGGATAAGTTTCGTTGATGATGCTTTTGTGCTCACATAAGTATGGTTCAACCTCATCAGTGTTATTCAATATATACAAATATGCTTGAAGCACTTCCTCCCGATCCATGCTCTTAACAGTGATACCTCATGTACCCTTCCCATCATATCTTCCTTCATGACGAGACTTCGGAAGCCCTACAGGTTCCGCTTCTGACATGTAGTCTGTACAAAACTCAATAGCTTCTTCACTTGTCCGTCTAGCATTCATCCAACCGCGATCCATGACTAAAACATTAACTTCATACTTAGTCCAACATCTTCATCAACTACTTCTTATGATAGGGTATGGCCCTATCCCATTCGAGAAGAAACTTTTTCAACATTCGGTTAATAGTTAGTCCTTAACTCTCATACTCACACTCGACGAAATTTCGACAGCATTTCCCTTCGGTCTCCGACGTACACGACTTGAACGCGATGACATCCACCACGATAAAGTATGCACCTGGAGAACGAAAGGAAATGTGTCAATCCGAACTTTCATCAGGTATATAACATGAGAATCATTGAATAACTATTTTAACTGAATGAAGAAAAAGTTTTTTCCCAAACTGTCTAACTTGGACAATTCAAGATCCAATATAATGAGCTGTACTTTAAGCACGTACACGTGTGCTCATTAATATTGCATCTCAAACGGGAAACTAAGGCTTTACTAATTAATAAACACTAAAAAAGTAATAAAACACTCCAATCCCCAAGTTAAAACAAACAAAAATAAAACTAGAAAAATAGAGATGAGAAAGTTTACAGGGTGTGGGAAGAAACACAACAAGTGTGGAAACGAAGTCCTAAGTTTCAAATAATCAAGAAACCCTGAAAGAAAGAAAATAGATATGATTCTTAGAAACATTTAGAAAATAGAAACCTGTTTTGAAAGCATAATGCAGACATGAATCAAACAATACAAATCTCAAATCTCAAACAATACAAACCAAGTAGAAGTTCAAAACATCATATAATAATGGACACATTGTTCAACCAATGACAAAAACACTGCCCCGCTTGTAGAAGACCATAGTCGGCCCCAATTAAGCATAGAAAAGAATCAAGTATTTATGTGATTAGATTGAAATAACCAAGCAACCAAATAAAAAGAACCATGTGAAGGATATTTTATCCATAGCAGTACAACACTATGAGAAGCAATGTGTCCAAACTTTGGCACTACTTATTTGTAACATAAGTTAGAGTCCTAATAAAGAAATTAATTGATGGAATTTCCCTGGTTTGAGATTTGAAAATCTCTCATCTTGAAACTTTTTCAAATTGACTATATTTGCTTTACAAAAGCCTAACCCCAGCTAATACATCTATAACAGAAAAAACCCTTTACAGTATAACATTCCCAGACCAATAAATATATCAAGGCCAGCCAAAAATCCTAACTAAGCTTAAGTCTGAAACATTCCCTAACTGAGCATAATGGCAAGGTCACAGAAAAACAAGATTAATGAGGAGGTCATAAAAACAACACCAAAAAGACCATCCAACAACACCAAACAACACCAAAATTTACTCTTTAGCTCTTAATGACTGCCAAGAACATAGTCTATAATCAATACACAACATTCATGTCTGCATTATATCTTCATGAACCAACCAAAACATGAAAAGTGAGTGTTAGGTACCTGAAAGGGTTACGGATGGGAGAAGGGAGGCGGTGGGCACTGAGCGAGGCAGAGGCACTGAGCAAGGCAGAGCCACGACAGTGGTGGTGAGAAGGGATACGGAGATGCCGTCAAGATCGATGACAGTGTTGATGACAGTGAGAGGAAACGGAAAGGGATATCACGGTGAGAGGGATAGGGCGGTGAGAGGAAATGGAGAGGGAAAGGGAGAGGGTTTGGGTGGTCTGAGTGTGAAAAGAAGAGGGAAGGGGAAAGGGTTTGGGTGGTCTGAGTGTGGGAAGCAGAGTGACCATTCAGCACGAAAAATGAAATAAAACAGACAATACACATCGGTTATAAATAAAACCGATGTTAAAGTGTTTTCCACATCCGTTATTACTAAAACCGATGTGTAATCTTATGGCTGGATTAAATTTTTTTGTTTTTTTTTTCATTTTCCACATCGGTTATCATAAAACCGATGTCTTATGTCTGATAAATAATTTGTCACATCGGTTTTTATTATAACCGATGTTAAAATACTTCAGTTTAATTTCAAAAATGCCACCGCCTCCTTTTTCACATCGGTTTTTATAAAAACGATGTTAAAACCTCGATGTTAAATGCATATTTTGCACTAGTGTTACCTCTAGGTTTTGGAATAGTTTGCATGAGGCTTTAGGAACAAAGCTTAGGCTAAGTTCAGCTTATCACCCATAGACTGATGGGCAGTCTGAGAGAACCATCCAGTCCTTAAAGGACTAGTTGAGGGCTTGTGTGCTAGAGCAGTCAGGTAGTTGGGACAAGTTTTTGCCCCTGATAGAGCTCACCTACAACAACAGCTTCCATTCCAGTATTGGGATGGCACCTATGAAGCGTTGTATGGGAGGAGATGTAGAACACCGTTGTGTTAGAATGAACCTGGTGATAATGTTGTGCTAGGACCTGAGATAGTGCAAGAAACAATAGAGAAAGTGAGGATAATCCAAGAAAAGATGAGAGTCACACAAAGTAGGCAAAAGAGCTATCATGATAAGAGAAGGAAGGCTCTCGAATTCCAGGAGGGTGATCATGTATTCTTGAGAGTTACTCCAACAACTGGGGTCGGTAGAGTGATGAAAGCGAGGAAACTTACTCCTAGATTCATTGGTCCTTACCAAATTCTGAAAAGGGTTGACGAAGTCGCCTACCAAATAGCCTTACCATCGTTCTTGTCCGATCTTCACAGTGTCTTTCATGTATCCTAGCTTCGAAAGTACATTCATGATCCTAGCCATGTGATAGTACCCAACACAATTCAGTTAAAAGATAGCTTGACTTTTGAGGTATTACCCCTTGGAGTTGAGGATCGGAGGGTGAAGCAGCTAAGAGGCAAGCAGATTCCTTTGGTTAAAGTCGTATGGAGTGGGGCTACTGAGGAAAGTGCTACATCGGAGCTTGAGAGCAAGATGACGGAAGCGTACACGCACCTCTTCGTTCGAGGTGAATAGAAATTTCAAGGGCGAAATTTTTATAAAGGGATGGAATTGTAACACCCCGTTTTTCATATAAAAGCCCTAAAGTATGTTTGTATGTGTTGTATGTATAATGTGTTTACCTTAGAAATGTTTTTGGGGCTAAGTCGGATTTTTAGGCTCAAAATCCCTTTTTGGTGCATGAGCATGGCCGTGCTCATGGACCAGCACGTCCGTGCTCAAAGGCGTGCTCAATGGCTAAGTGAGCCACGAGCACAGCCGTGTCTGAAATGAGCGCTTGTGACACTCTTTCTGCGAGCCCGTGCTGACTTATGCACTACCACGTGCTTAAGTTAAGCACGACCATGCTCAACAGGGAGCACAGTCGTGCTTCGTGTCAGACTCTATAAAAACGAGTCAGTGTGCGAGGGTTGCGAGTGTAAACCCTATTTTTGTACTCTAGACAATCCTAGTGTGACAGAAATTGAAATAACCAAAGTGAACACAAGAAGGGGGGGTTGAATTGTGTTTACCAACTTTTTCGGTTACTTAAAAAGATTTTCGCAGGCACAGCAAGAAGGTTTGATTAAGAGAGGATTAGACGAGTGAAACGTCTAATATTAAAACAGAATAGCACACACAAACGAAGAAGGTTAAAAAGAGTTTGATAACCACAGTATTAACTCCCCAAGTTAAAAAGCTAATACTGAAACGATACTCAAGCAAATTAAAAGATAAGGGAGTAGAAATATCACTCAAGAGATTTATACTGGTTCACCCTAAAATCCACAGGGCTACGTCCAGTTTCTTGGCAGCACCAAGTTTCCACTATAACTGAGTAAATTACAGTACAAGTATTCTTTGCACACCTAGCCTCTTCAGGCTCAACACTCAAACAAGTATTCTTTTCTCACCTAGCCTTTTCAGGCTCAAAAACAGTAAGAGATAAAAGGTTTGTATAGTTAATACAACTTGCAAGCCTTTCAGATCACACTCAGAGAGTGGAGTAAATATGAAGTATGAAAGACTGCGATTTATATCTAATGATTGAATATGTATTCAATGAAGGAATGAAGAAGTTAATGAAGAGAGTAAATGCTTCTGTGCAGAGTTCTTTTGATATTCAACTTCTTAGCTTCATCTTCTTTGTTTGATCTATATAAAGGCTTCAATCAAGAGATCCGTTTTGACACAGCTTCAGAAAGTGTTTGCATCTGACTTGAGCTTTCTGAGACACCATTTAATGCCAAAGAGTCGTTCTGAGTATTCATTAAATGCTTGAAAACATTGGGCATTGTCAAGAGTGTCCAAGAGTATACTTTAAACTGAACAGCTGTTCTTTCAGAGTATATGGCAGCAGGCTTCTTGTACTTGTTGCAGAGAGCTTTCCTTTTTCAGTGCAACATCAGTTTACTTTTCCATAAAGTACTTTTTACTTTGTACTAGAATAGGCAAAAGGTTACTGCAGTGGTGCAGAGATAGCGTGTTTATTCCTTAAAACCTTGAAACAACGTTCTTTATTCTTTGTCCTTCGAGCTATTGTCCATAGGTCTTCGAGATCCTTAAGGATGGCCTATAATTTTGAATATGGTGACTTGGACTTGATTTCTGACATACTGACTTGGTGTCAGCAATAAGAATTTTTAGACGGGTGGAAGTCATCCAAAAACTTAGACGGGTGAAAGCTTGTTCCAAAGTTAGACGGGTGAAACCTTGTTCCAAAGTTAGACGGGTGAAAGCTTAGCTGAGCCAAACTTAGACGCATGCTTCTTGCCACGTCATCAACTGAGCTTAGTCTTTCTTGAGCGTTGACTTTCTTTGATTAATTTTCTAGACGAGTGAAACTTAGACGAGTCACTGCTGAGCTTCTACTAAAAAAATAGACGGGTGAAATTTAGACGAGTGACTTCAAGTCTATTTTCCTGCACACTTATCAAATATATCAGTAATTTCTTTTGGTTCAATATTACCATACTTGAACTATTTGGAATCATCAAAACATAGAGGATTTACACTTTGAATGTGTTTTAGACTTATGAGGTCTCAACAGAAATCTCTCCTCTTTCCCTTCCTTTGAACCTAACCAAGTTCTTGGTGCTCTTGCTCAAGTTTGGGAGAGAAAGTCAAGCGCTAGTACCATTGGAAAGGGGACGGTTTATCCCTCTCTTTAATCTCCTTTTCTCGTTCAGTTAATTGGAGATTAATTGGTCAAATTGTTTGTGTTTAGCCAAGGCTAGAGGAGTTCGTCGAGCCGCTCGAGGGAATAACATCAGTTTCGTTTACGCTTAGCAAAGGAGCTTAGATCTTCATACCAGGTATGGGGAGAAGAGATAGTATGAACATGTAGGCATTCGGGGTAGCGTAAGATGAAGGGTTAACCCATGACCCTATTTGCTTGCTATTTGATTAAATCATAACTGTTGTTATATGACTATTATTGACGATTCTTTACTTGTTGGCATGCTTTAATTGCAAACTGATTATGATGATGTTGTTATATGAGTGAATGATGTTTCTGGCTTAATCATATGTATGAATGAACGCTATTGATGTTGTCATAAATGCATGACTTAACTGTTTGGTTATGTTGTGAAACGAACGATGAAGATGTTAATAAGACTTTGGAAACATTAATAATAATTAAGGGATGCTTTCCCAGTTGTTCATAAGACATGAATATTGTAACACCCTCCTTGGGCGCTACATCGCAAGTGACATTTTAAGGCCGAAAAGTAGGTTAATGAAAATTGGCTATAAAAGAATGGGGTAATTTTTTTTTTCCTTTTCGCAAGTCATAAATATAACTACTTTGTTTTAAATGAATGGATAATAAAACATTCCATTATCACATTTAAGGTCATAAGTTCGCAAATTAATTACATAATGCCCAACCCGACACATAATCCAAAAATCATAACCATATACGTATCCCGTATAAAGATGTGGAGACGCAACTCCTAAAATATAAAATACTTGGAGTCGCAGCTCCATAGATAGTTACATTAACTCCCAAACATACCCAGCTGGCCAATCTAAAATAGAAGAGATAGTCCTTTCTCGTACATTGTGAGAAGGACAACTCAACTGACGAGGTCTAGTGGAAACTCTATTTGAGTCCACTACCGACGTCTTCGAAAAAGACACTACTGGAGTCACTACAAAAGTAGCGCTCGAACTAAGCCCTTTTTTTTTCCTTCCAAGAGGAAAACATAGTCTATGAACTATCAACCGTCACATGACAGAAAACAAACGCTATCGTCTTGGACTATCTGAAAGCTGAAAGCTGAAAGATGTCCACTAGCAATTCTGCCATAGCATCCGCAAGCTCGAACCTCAATATCTACGATGCGTCAGCCAATCGACATCTTGACGTCTCAATCTTCTCAAAAGAATACAGAAGGCACATAGCCAGCCGACATAGGCAATATAAAAAGAAGGAGGTGAGATTTCCATTTATCTTACACATAAGGCAGACATGCAGTGGTACGACTCTCAGGTACGTACGATTAACAATTATCAATCATATCTACACTCATAACAAAACAATAATGTTTCACAGAAACATGACCACAGCACAACGTTTTCCTAGATAGAAACATCTAAGACTCGAGGAATGACCTCTGAATTCCTATACCATGGTTTTACTAACAGTCGGAGAGAGTGGTTCGGAGGATTGTTCCGGAGTCCACCAGCCTTGGGTAATAAAATGCGTCAACAGTCATCATGGTGCACATAGGCTTTTTCGGGAACATCCTTCACTACCAGAAAACACATAGTGTCTAGTCGAGTATGTCGGTGTATTGCAAGATCACCATGCCACAGAGGAGCAACCAACTGGGCCTATATGAGTATTTCATACCCCGACACCCCCGAGCATCAATAGATCGTCACTACGGAATTCGCACCCGCATTAAAGTGTTAGCTCCATCTCCTAGGCACAACGGCCTTACAGAACATAGTTTCACTATGTGTTTCGGCAAACTTTGCCGGAAATGCGTTCTTCTCGTCCATCCAGCGGATGACATCGTGATTCCTTTAGAATTCTTTCAACGTACTGTAACAGATGCTAGATGTCCTTAAGTCCGAATCACCGGTACTTAATCATCAAGCTAAAGTTCTCAAGTAACCTTTCATCTTTGTGCACAGTTTTCTTAAAACACTTGATTAAAAGTCCTAACGCATTATGAGATTGGAACACAAGTCCAATTATTTATTTCTCTGCACTTTTCTAATTGAGCCTTTTTCTTTGGCTTCCAAGAAAACAAATCATTCTGAGTCCATTACATTTTATGGAATATGGATAATGAATTATCCATACTTTATGACATAAGGTCGTGTTCCACCCCACGTCATAAATTATTACGTTCGTATTTTCACTAAGTCATTCTTGACTTAGGTTTTTACATTTTACAGTAAAATCTTGTCTTTGAAGACAAAAATCCTTTTGGCTTAAAACCAAAATCTTTAGATAAAATCAAATCCATTTTCAAGAATAATTCCCCTCAAAGATACTTAGGTATCAATTTCTCCAAAGTATTTTCTCAAAAATCCTTAAAAACGTTTAACGACAGTTCGCCGCTTTTTACTGAATTTAGGCTTAAAAAGCCAAACTTTTGAAAATATGGTTCTTCACCTCAAATGTATTACTCTCCTAGGTTCTATTACTTTTATGAAATTGTTGAAATGCTAATTTCCATCAAAATTTCCCTTTATACAAAATCCCTTAGAATTTGACTGAACGTTGTTTATTTTGTAAATCGCGTAAATCCTTTTTCAACGATTTTACACTCTAATAGTCCAAAACTCATTTTGGAGTTTTAGAACAGTTTTATAGGTATGAAAAACAGTCTCTCACTGTCCAATTAAATGTATTTTCGAAAATTGCAATTTAACCCCTAAACTTTCATTAATTGCAAAAAGATCCTTATTCACTTAAAACCTTATAACTTTTTATTTATAACTCCAAATCACACCAAGCCAACTTCTTTAGAAATATTTTTCGGTTGCCCTCAAATTTCCATAAATTTCGTTTCTGCCCCAAATAATTTTCAGTAATTGCAAAAAGGTCCTTTTTCACTAAAAAGCTTATAACTTTTTATGTATTAATCCAATTAACACCAAACCAATTTCTATGGTTTTGTCTCATCAAGGACTACAATATTAACACACAAGAGCATGAATTTCAGTGCAGCCACTGAAATTCTCAGAAATTGCATTTTAGTCCCTAAGGACTCATAAAATCATATCTTTCAATATACACATCCAAATCAATCCAAACCAATTTCTATATTCTTATGTGTTTATTCAATCCTCATAAAATTATTCAAACAATTTAACACATCATAAAACCCATTAAAACAGTCATGGCCGAATGGCCTTAAATAATCATGTTAAGCATTTATTTTAACAAATCAATCATACAACAATCATGGTTTCAACTTAAGGTGATTAGAACCAAAACAATCATATGACATATCATACCACAACCAAGAATCAAATCAAATCCTCCAAGAGGATCACACAACCATAAACAATAATATATAATCCTAACACTTAGGATTTACAAGACAACATCGAAAATACTTTAAACCACATACATATCTACATTAAGGTAGGATAGTAGTAATCTCCCTCCTTACCTCTTGTAGATCACTTGAAACTAAAGTAGGATAAGGATGTTGTGCACCTAAATCACAAGGTTTTGAACCCACAAAACCTAGCCATGAACAACCAACAAGAAATCAAGTTAAAGATTGAAGAAAATCATCCTAAACCCATTTTATATAGATTCGGCCAACTCAAAAAGAATTAGCTAGGGAACTCTAAATTTTTCAAGCTCTTGGATGATGAAAATAGAAGTCATATGAAGATCATAGAAATTGGTTTCAACTCAAATAGATTTTTCTACAAGTTTCTAGAGATTTTTGAAGAAAGCTTCATGAAGATGGAAAATCATGATTCATGACTTAAACAACTTACATGATTGAAGGAGAAGGAAACATGACCATGATAGATGAGGGTTTACCTCTTGTTGATTGAAGAAATGAAGAAAGTGATCAAAACAAGCTTAGTTGAGGATTTGACAGCTTTGAGGATATGGTGGTGTTATGAGTGTATCTCATAATCCACTCATCTAAAAATTACGAAATTTCGCTGGTTGGAAAGGTAAGAAGAATAGGAACAACTTTTATGTTGAAGAAAAGAGCCTTCTTTCCGATTTTCTAGTGAGATGCTGTGGATTTCGAGCTGTTTTGGTAATTTGGACATAACTCCCAAAATACTTATCCGTTTTTGATGATCTTTAGCTCGTTGGAAAGAAGATAGAAAGCGGAACAACTTTCGTGTAGAAAGGTTTTCGAGTTTCATAACAGAAAAAGGTCAGAACTGCGAGGCAGTTTCGGGTGAGTAAGGAGAGTTTGTCTTAGTGTTCTTGGTGAAGAAGAAGAAAATGTCTAAGTGTGGGGGAGTGGGCAGCCACGAATTGGCTAGGGGTGGAGTATGATGCTGCCGTGTGGTGTGTCCAAATGAAGAGGAGAAATTGATTTGTTAGTCTTAAGTGAACCATGGTGGAAATAAACTAAACATAGGTTTAGTTAATGGTGATTCACCATAGTTAACATAAATGCTAGGTTCATGAATCATTAGGCTATGAAATTTTGTGTGGTGGAGGTGTTCCTAGGGTGATGTGGCTGAGTTATGCACCACATGTGAGGAAGAAGATATTTTGTTGCCAATCATGGTTGGCTAACCTTAGTTGGAGTTAACTAGTCATAGGTTAGGTTAAAGCTCTAAATATCTAGATATTTCTTTGTTATCATTATGGCTAGGGTTAGTCACTACTATGACTCACCATGGTGACTCATTCCTCTTGAGTCATCTTGGATGACTTGTCGTTCTATCTTTCGGTGTATCTCTGCACATCCATATCCGATTCTGTTGTTTACCCGATTAGGGTTTTTGAGAGAAAGATGATGAAATGAAATCAAAATGAAATAAGTTTGGTTTAATGGAGGGCTGCACGAAATTGAATAGTTTTAGAGGGTATTTTGGTCAAAAATTCACTTGGGGACACTCTTGGAATTTTACTTAAAGTCCAAGGGCATTTTGGTCTTTTCACTAGAATAAATATCATGATATTTTGGTGTCATCATTATGCCTCATAAATGCTAGGTGAGTCACCCCTATGACTCACCACCATGAGTCATCATAGATGACTCATTGTGCTCATCCACCCGGCGTCGGGTTTTGTCTCTCTTCACCTCCTTTCTTGATTCCGTCGATCCTAATCGTCGAGTCGTTGCCCGATTATCGTATAATAACCTATTTATTTTGAAAATTTTCAAAATAACCACTATGGTTGGAAATAAAATAAAAATCTAAACGGTTTCGTTCTCGGGTCAAAACTAGGTTTTCTGATCAGTAAAATCTTACTGTCAGTTAAAACGCAGACCGGGTTTCGTCTGAATTTTAAACCTAAAATTTCCCCGTAACTTTCTACGATAATGTATAGTATAAATATGATTTTGTTTTATTCAAAATCATTTTCTAGGTCTCGGATAAAATATAAACAAATATATGTATATATTTACCGATAGTAAAGTACAGTAAAAGTCGGGGTGTTACAAATATAGTGTGAGAGACAAGGTTATGTTCAAAGGCTTAGTTAAGACCCTAGGATGGATTCTTGAGTGTTTTAGGGACATCAATAATGAAGCTGGAATTAAAGGTTTAACCCCCAATAAGTGTAAGACATGGAATTAAATAAGAATAATGAAACTGAAGCTTGGTGGAGTAGTTTAAGCCAATAGGTTTGATCTTAGAATGCCCTAGGAAGCTTGGCAAGGGTTCATCAACCATTCTACCCAAAGATAGCGCAGCCATGCTCCATTGAGCATAGCATAGCCATGCTCCATTGAGCACGGCCATGCTCCATTGAGCACGGCCATGCTCAACAATAAGCACGGGCACAATAAGCACGACCATGCTGAACTTAAAGTCCAGCATGCCCGTGCTGGGGGTAAGCACGCTCGTGCTCCCCTGTGCAGAACAGAAACGCAGAAACAAAACAGGGGTGTTTCACCCCAAACGTTCCAAATGATGATAATAAGACACCGAACGCAATAAAGATAAGTTAGATATAATTTACTAAAGACTTAACAAGTGTTATTAAATGAAAGTGGAAAGACGATGTTGCACCCTGGTAGCCGAGTGCCCAAGGGAGCCTTGATGCTTAATGGTCAAGGTGTTGAGATCGGGTGCTTACTGGTCAGAGTGTTAATTAAAAGATAATGTTGAACCTTGGTAGCCAAGTGGCCAAGGGGGCCTCGATAGCCAAGTGGTCGAGGTGTTGATGGTGATAAAACTTGGGAAGCCATGTGGCCCAAGCGGAGGTGGTGATTTGTTGTTTGTGTGTTTATGTTCCTCACGCATACATGCATCGGAGAAGTTAGTGGGGGATATTCAACACAGGGAAGGTCGTTCGAGAGTAAGGCGATTTGGCCGTCCGCGGCGATTCAAGTGAATCATGTAAAACCGTGGTGGCACATCCGAGAGTAAGGTGCGTCGGCTATCCATGGGGTTCACCGATGTTGGGTAACTGCCGGCATTGGTGCTTAATGGCCAATGTGGATATGTAACTCTGACGTTGACTTCCTGAGGTAGATTGGATCCAAGTGCATAACGGAGTAGTGGAGTAGCGTTGCATCGCATAGCATACATGTTTGAGATGATATGAATGATGTTAATACGTTGAAATGTTATGATGTTTGATATTCTATGTTTATATGATGCATGTTCGTCTTACTAACTACTTCCTTTGCTATTATTTTTGATACATGTTACTTACTCCCCATCTTTCTGTTGTCATTTGCATGTTCCTTATCTTTATGCAGAGGATGGTGAGAAGCCAGTTTCTGGATTGTTGGTTACCATCTCTGTAATGTGACATCGGGGTTAGGTTTTGTTTTCAGTTATGTTTTATGATATGTTTTATTTCTGCATTATGACATTGTTTACAATGTGGTATCTTCTGCCCGTTGTTTTCATTTTAACTAATGATATACACGTGTTTATTATTTTTAAATATTTTATCCTATGTTATTGCTTTGTTAATACATGCAGGGTAGAGGGGTGTCACAATTTTCATGAAAACATTGTTTCTTTTGGACTTTCCAGAATGCAATACATGTGCATACCTTGAACAAGTTATTTCCACACATAAGGACATGTAAGAAAGTTAGAGGTTTTTGTTACCTAGGTCTTGAAGATTAGGAGATAACTTTTCCTTACTCATTGCTCCTTCTTTTGATGATTGATTTGCACATTTTCCATCTGATGAGCTTTTGTTAATGAGTCTTTTCTTCTTTGACCATGATTTTCATTCTCAGTCCTTGGCCATGATTTCCTTGATTTCATTCTAGTTTGACATAGTTGTTAAAACTTTTGCTTTATTGATAGTTGTTTTGTAGAGTATGAGAGGCTCTATTCTTGACACCGTCTCCATTACTTGACCACTTTGTTCATTGTTTTGCAATTTTCCCTGCATATCATAAGTGTGGTAGAGACTTCTTGGTACCCATTTCAATTTGGGTCCTTAGTAGTTAGAGAGGATAAACATGTAGTCCCTTTAGGCATCTAAGCTAGTTCGTTTTTCATAGCAAGATCTTTTCTATAGAAGCACCAAAGAGAGATGTGACCATACTTTCCATATCAATTTCTTTCTGTGAAAATCAACATTAATATTCTTTGGCTTGTCATGAAAATTATAATTGCTAAGAATTACGCTCAGATTTTCATGTCTCCTATCATTCTCATTCACTTTATTTAAAGTAGAGAAAACAATTTCAGCATAAGGATGATAGGATTTCTTAACTTGATATTCAAGGTTGATGCAATCTATCAAAATATAGAATTTTTACAACACATGCTTTTCACCATTTAAAGGGGCATAATCATCCTTTAAATTCTTAAAATGAGATGGTTGAAAAATTTTGCAAGTAGTTTAAATTATCATTCTCTAAACTTGCTATCTCATCATACTATGTATGCATTTGACAGTTCGATTTTCATATAATTGAGTTTAGCACTATTTATCTCCAAGTAATTTTCTTGAGCCATTTCATATTCATATGATAGTCATTTTAATTTCCCCTCTTTGCAGAATGATTTGTTCATGGCCTTAATATATTGATTTATTATTATCTGCTGCGGATTTCACAGAACATAGATGTTTGACAACTTTAAGTGCTAACTAAACTCAAATTTGTACCACGTGACATATTCATCATGACAAGCAAATCAACCCTCAATCACAAAGATGATTTCGCATGATTTTCCAAACAATCAAGCATGGTATTCACAATCAATCAATACAAGATTGGTCAATAATTTAAATAAGCATAAGCTAGTGGATGAAGTGTAACCTTGTGTTTATTTAGTGGCAGAAAAATGCAGCAGAGGACATAACTTATCATACTGGTGCACTATATATATTGAGCAAAATATCATTTTGATTCAAACATTCATACAATACCTAAGATTGGCCATATTACCATTTTCTTTTGTGGAAGTGAGCTGGGACTACTTGCAAAACAAACTTGAAGCATATCTGCAAAATGAATTGATTTTTAATTTCTTAGGTACCCAAACTTTCTTAGGTCCTTTTGAGTTACTGTCATGCCAAGCTCTTTTTGGAATCCAAATAGTTTTGCTATTGCTATGAGCTTTTCTTCTCAAATAACATGTAGATGCAATGTGACCTTTTCTAGCACAATAATGACATCTTGTGAAAGGACTTGTAGACATGGTTGGTTTTACAAAAATATTTTTGAGTGGCTTTTCATGCACAAATGGTTTATATCCTATACCAGCTTTATCATAGCATCCCTTTTGAACACCAAGAAGCACACTTAGGTTGTCTCTACCTTTTGTGAACTTTGCTAGAGTGTTTTTCGGATCATCAACATGTTTCTCATACTCTATGCATTTCTTACATGTTCTATTTGCTTCAATATGACCTAGGTTATAATTTTCTTTCTTTAACTCCAATATTTCTTTTGTTAAAGCAATTACTTGGTTTTGCAAAAAGATGATTGTTTTCGTAGAGTGATCTAATGATTTAGCTAGTCTCATGGATTCTTTATGAAAATCAACAAATGCATCATGTAATTCATCATATGAGATTTGAGATGAAGTAGATTCTACCTCATTATTGCTTTCATGATCGGCCATGAGACATAATTGAGCTTCTTCACTTTCGGAGCTCTCCAATGATTCTGTGTCATTTTCTTCCCATGCTCTTCTCTTCTCTTTGTAGGATCTTTTCTCAAACTTAGATACTTTCTTTGATGAGAGAAAGGATTTTCTTGGAAAGCTCTTCTTTTTCATGAACTTTTTGAACTTTCTTACCAAGAGAGCCATGTTCTCATCATCTTCATCTTCATCACTAATATTCGAGGATGAGGCCAAAAAAGCAAATCCTTTCTTCTTCTTGTCCTTTTCTTCATGCTCCGATAATTGGCTAAGTTCCAACTCATGTTCTTGTAATTTGCCAAAGAGAGTGGCCAAAGTGTTGGTTGCTAAATTTCTTGATTCCGCTATTGCAGTGACTTTGGGTTGCCATTCTCTACTCAAGCATCTCAATACTTTGTTGATCAAGTCTTAATTTTGAAAAATTCTCCCCAATGAAGCAAGTTGATTCACCACATGAGTAAAATCTTTTGCATCTCTTGAATGCTTTCTCCTTGATTCATCTGGAAAAGCTCATACTCACGAATCAAGGTGTTTGTTCTTGCTCTCTTGACTTCACTTGTACCTTCATGTGTTGCTTGGAGTATATCCCACATCTCTTGAGCGATCTTGCAATTTGAAACGCTAAAGATCTCGTCCGCACTCAAAGCCGATGTGATGATGTTCTTAGCACGAAAATTGTATTGAACTCTTTACTTTTCTTCATCCGTCCACTCACTCTTGTCATTGTTGGTTAGCACACCATTCACCAAGTGGGTAGGAACAAAAGGCCCATTTTCAACAGAGTCCTATTCTTCCATATCAACTGCCTCAATAAAGATCTTCATTCTTTCCTTCCAATAGGCAAAGCCTTGCCCTTTGAATCTCGGAGGACGGGTTAGAGAAGCTCCCTCTTGCATTTACCAACTTGAAGCCATCTTTCTCTTGAAGCCGCTAAGATCTTTACACAAGAGCCTAGCTCTGATACCACTTGTTACTAAGTGGCTTCAATCTCAAGAGGAGGGGGTGAATTGAGATAATTAAATTTTTGTCCCCATTTTCTAACCAAGACAAATTTGTAATGAACAAATTAAATATAAGGAATGAAAAAAGCATACAATCGATTTATATTGGTTCAATCACCACCTTTGATGACCTACGTCCAATCCCCACAATATGGTTGTGAGTATTTTCCACTAATAATCAATTCAAACTTTACAACACTAAGAGCACTCTCCACTCAGATACCCTACATCGTGCAAGAGCCTCAATACTACTCACCAAAAAGATGCCCCACCCTTTGTACTTAAGGATACCTCACCCTAAGATTTTCTCTCAATATAAGAAGGATACCTCACATTCTTCTTCTAAAGGGATGCCCCACCCTTTTACAAAGAGCCCTCTTCACTTGGGATACCACACCTTTGTGCAAGAGTCTCTAAATCTACTCATGGGATACCTCACCCTTGTTACATAACAAACTAGAGAGACTCCTCGCTCTCTTTAACCAATAAAATCAAGCAATAAGGATTATAAAAGATATTACCTCAAAAGGTTGAATAATACAAGTTGAAGCACTATGACTCTTTTGTAGGATTGGCTCAAATCAAGATTTCAAGAGTGAAAGAGTGATTGATGAGGTTAGAGTTTTTGGGCAAGTGTTTTAAGAGTAGTAACCTAGGGATTGTAGGTGGCCACGTCAGTATGTAGGCTTAGCTGCATGAGAGTAAGGGTCGAGGATGATACAGTAACTTGAGGATGATTGCTATCTATATGTGCTCTATATGTGATGCATGTCTATGTTCTGTTATTGTATATATGCTATGTATCCATTTTTCCGTATATGATGATAGAATAGTTTCTTATCTCCCTTGTAACACCCCGATTTTTCTACTTTCTAATATCAATAATAAATATATAAATGATTATACTTTTATCGGAGACTTAGAAAATGATTTTGGATAAACCAATGTCATTTCCATGATATACTTGATATCATAAGGTTACGATGAAATTTTGGGTTGAAAATTCAGACTAAACCCGGTCTACGTTTTCACTGACAGTAAAAGTTTACTGCTCAGAAAACCTAATTTTAATTCATGAACTAGATGAATAATGTTTTTATCTTATTTGCTACGATAATGGAAGTTTTGAAAATTTTCGCGGAAAAAATAAAATATTTGCTGCGGGCGAAAACATTGAAATATCTCTAAGAAAACTTGAGTCAGATGAACCAGGGGGTCAGCAACAGAGCTGAGATGACTAATGTGACAAGCATTTATGACGATCCTATCCGAATCATAATGGCCATAATGGCACATAAATGCCATTAGATATTTTTATAGTGAAATAACCATTTTACCCTTGGTTTCCTATGGAAATTACAAGGCTTGCCATTGAAATTTTGAGACCATTTTGCCCTCCCCTACACGGCTCTACCCCTTTTCCCCCACACTTAGGCAATTTTTAAACACACTTATATCATCTTCGTGAGCCAAGACTCATTTCTCTCAAAAACCCTAATCGAGAATCGAGTACATTTGTGCAGAGATATATCGGGAAACAGACCAACAAGTCATCTATGATGACTCAAGAGGAATGAATCATCATGGTGATAATTTACTCTAGTCATCATGAAGACAAAGAAAATATCTAGATATTTTGAACGTAAAAGATATTCTCCCTAACATGTGGTGTAGGAGGCAGCCACACCTCCAAAACACCTTCATCCACACAATTTCTAAGGCTTCAAGGCTACCCACCCTTCACCATTTGCAACCACTTGTTCATCTTTCTTTTCAGCCACAAAATTAACAAGGCTACATGGCTTATTTCTCTACCACACATTATCTTTTAAAACAAAATTTCTTTTTTTTATTCTCCTCTTCTCCCTTGCTAACCATTTTCTCTTCATCATTCATCAAGAGCACCAAGAGAACTAAGACAAACTCTCCTTACTCATCTGAAACTGCATCGAAATTCTGACCCTTTTCTGTTTTGAAACTCGACAAACTTTCTACATAAAGGTTGTTCCTCCTTCTCTCTTCTTTCCAACGAGCTAAATATTATCAAAAAAGGATAAGTATTTTGTGAGATATGCCCAAATTACCAAAACAGCTCAAAATCCACAGCATCACACTCGAACAGCGGAAAGAAGGCCCTTTACGCCCATGTTCTGATCTGAATCAAACTAAACCTTCAATATCAAAGTTGCTCCTCTCATTCCTATCTTTCCAACAAGCCAAAGTTTATAATTTTTAGATGAGTAGATCGTGAGATACACCCATAAAATCACCATATCCTCAAAGCTATCCCAAAAGCTTCCATTTTTAACTAAGCTTGTTTTGATCACTCTCTTCATTTCTTCAATCAACAAGAGGTAAACCCTCATCTATCATGATCATGTTGTCTTATCCTTCATTTATTTTATAAGTTTATGCCATGAATCATCATCATCCAATTTCATGAAGTTTTCTTCAAAAATCTCTAGAAAATTATAGAAAAATCCATTTGATTTAAAACCAATTTCTATGAATTCATCTTGATGTCTATATTCATCATCTAGAAGAATGAACCCAAAATAAATTTCTTCCCTATTTTTCCAAGCAAGGCCGAAACCTATGAGTTTGGGTGTAAATGGGTTTTGCTTCAACTTTTGATAAATGATGCATGATTTCATCTCTTAAATCGTTATGGTATTGAATCCAAGTGATTGAGAAAAACAAATCAAATCCCAACCTATTTTCCTTGAGAGGGCCGAAACCTTAACTTATTTGGTTGGGTGAATTTTGATTCAATTTTTGTCTTGTGACACTTGATACCATCCTTATACAATTCATGTTTGTTGAATCCAAGAGATGGAGATCAAGTGAAATTTCTAACTCCAATTTAATGTCAAGGCCGAAACCCTAACTCAATTATTTAGATGAGTTTTGTTCAATGTTCTTGGTTCAAAATCATTGATTTTGTCTTCACCATGCTTAAGGATCATTAATCCAAAAGATTGTGAAATTTTGACATCCCTAGCCTAATTAACCTATGAAGGTTGAAACTTAGCCATAGTGATTAGATGAATTGTGTTGTTTCATTTGTTGATTTGAATTTAATTTGTTGTGAAGGACAAGTATTGTTTGTAGTTGTGAGTTTCGTGGAGAAATCAGGATTCCGAGAAGAAATTTACTGAGGAAATCTGTAACTTCAAGAGGTAAGGGGAGATAGCCTGAGGAGTTTAAGATAATCGTATGCTATTTTAGAGTTGTCTATAAATTATCTGTGGTTATTTTTTGTGATTTTTTTGAATCATTTATTATTTAAGTGATTATATGCTTACTTGATTTCTGTGATAAGTTGATTTACGTGATTATAATTGAATTGTTAAATTATAATTGTCATGCATGCCATAGTTTGGATGTATGCCACGCTATATTGTGGTGAAATTATCTGCTGTTGAGTGATGGATTGAGAAACCTGACATTGGTCAGTGTTTAAATTAATTTGAGGATAAAAGCTTAATAACTTGGATAATTAATCAGAGTGATTAATTTGTGGGAATTTGAGGAAAAGTGGAAAAATATTATTTTAATAATATTTTTAGTGGAAGATTTGTCAATGTGTGACAGTAAGGGCGGAACTATGAAAAAATTTCAAAGGCGTTAGTTTTTCCAAAACAAATTCAATTATATTATAAAATGTTATTTAAAGTGATTAACTTATTAAAACAGTGTAATATTGATGTCGGAATAATTATTTACAACAGAAAAGTCATTTTGAGTTATGAAAGGATTTTTTTTTTTTTTACGGCATAAGTTTGGGAAAAACGGTTTTTATTTTGTTATAAATTTATTGAGAAAGGACTTTCAAGAAGTTGATGTTTTTATGATAATGATTTTTAAGGATGATGTAATTATGAAAAAAAGAATTTGTTTACGATTTTACGTTTTATAAACGTTTTACCAGAAAAGAATTTCTGTAAAGGAATTTTATTCAATGAAAATAATTCCGTTAAACTTGGATAAGTTTTCGGAGATTTGGTTCTGTATTTGTTATTTCACTGAGCGAAATGTTTTAAAAGGGAAAAACGAACCTAGTAACAGAGACGTCGGGGTTCTAGTGTTCTGTTGACACGTAGATTAGGGATCTGTGTCATTGGACTGAGTGTCCTGAAAAGGTTTTGTGGATTGTATGTCCTAAATTTGATGTGGAGAATGTGAATTCCATATCCGCGAGCCTAAGACTGGTGCATCAGTTTAGGGCTTTGCGATTGAGCACTCGGACTGTGTGTCCTGTGTTAAGTTTAAAACACTCGGACTGTGTGTCCTGTGTTAAGTTTAAAATATTTGGACTGTGTGTCCTATGTTTGTTTAAAGTGAAAAAGTCTTAATATAAAATTAAGCATGGTCGTGAGCTTCGGGCTTCGACAAGGGAAGATTATGACGACAAAGAAAATGAAACAAGAATAAAAGTTTTTCTCATGCATTTTTGGCAGACGTGCCATGTGTTATGATCATTGAGTCCTAAGTGGATCAATGTATCTTTTATGAACTATGTTTCCATTTGATCATTCGGTTTCTGTGTGAACCAATGTATCTTACTGGACTATGTTTCCAATTTAATGCGATGACTATTGGGTTCTGAGTGAGGCAATAGGTTATGGACAATAAACTCCATTGATCGCAGTAACTATTGTGTTCTGTGTGAACCAATGCTACATTTGTGAACAATAACCTTGGTGTACTGAGTGATGACCAATGTGTTATGTGTTCTGTTGGACATTGTTTTATTTCGTTTTTACAATGGGCCATGTAAAGAGCTTGATCTGCTCAAAACGAAACAGAAAGTTGTGGGATCTCCGGAGATTAGGTATTAAATTAGAGCCTGAATATTGAAGTGTCATGCATTTTTATAAAATGACGATGACTGTCGGGTATGAAACCCCTTTTTGACAAGATCATTCTATTGTTTGGATAATTTTTGTATGCTGTGAATATTTGGTATATGCTGTTTTGTGTGTCGCGCATGCGGTTGTCTTATCAAAACTCATATATTGGTATCTCACCCTTGCATATTTGTTTGTTGTTTCCTCTACTGTGTGAAATATATATTTGAGTATAGATGAACTCCGAGGAGACTAATCTATCGTAATCAAGGATCAGATCCTTGACCTGTGTGAATGCCGACAATAGTGAAGCTTGGGTGATCAATACGGGAGCTCGGAGTGCCTCTTACACCGGATCGGTTTGGATCATTGAGGGTACTAATTCAGGACCCACATCATGTACGTATCAGAGGTTGACGGTGGAGATACCTTTACCACCTCTCTAGTTATTTACCGATTTTCTTGTAGATCAGGAACTGTTAAGTTCTAATACTTCCATAGTTCCGGAAGTAGAGGTATCCTCACCGGATATCCCGATAGGAAGGGAAAACCAGGGTGGTCTTCCCAACCGTGATTACTAGTATTGACCAGATATAGGACTTTTGGTATCTTGTAAAGTAGTAGTACTTTGTTAGTCTGGATGTTTGGCTATTGAGAGTCATCCTTTTGAGTTGTGATTCCAGATTACCACTACGTTATAATTACATCTTTATTTGCTTATGTTATGACTTTGGGAGATGACCTGTTATGTGAAGGTCTAAGTGTAAAACTCTTATGATACCTATATATGTTATATAGATGTATATTATGTTGATGGTGTTGGATTGTATGTGGAGTAAAAGAAAAAGAAAAAATTTTATCACCATTTTTGAATAAGGATAAGTAACTAGAAGACATTATTTTCCGAAAGCAACCAGAAACATTTTATTGAGTGTATTCCGCAACAAGTTACTTAAATGTGATACCCTGGGAAGGGGGTGTCGCATCCCTATCCCCTTATGTGTATGTTTTGTTCTCGGTAAGTGAAGCAGAGCCAGTTGATCAAGATGCCGCACTTGTATCACCCATGGATGACAGAGCCTATAGGGTTCCAGTGATGGGAACCCTTGAGCTGGAGTTTCATGATGAGAAAGGGTGGAGAGTGGACCTAGTCACCTTCTTCTCTGTGTATACGGGGCCAGTCTCGGTGCACATGAGGTTTGGAGAGGCTCCTTACTCCGATTTCGTCGGAGTGTTTCATCTTGGGCAGACCCTTCCTATTCCAGTGTTTTGGCATCCATCGCCTAGACCACAGCCGCATCCATGGGCAGCCCAGAGCCCAGAGGTCATCGAGCCTGTTGGAGTAGTTCCGAGAGGCATTGCCCATCGGAGCTTACAGTACCAGAGGATGCACCAGCGTTGTCGTGTCATCATCTCTGATAGCAGCGAGGCGATAGCATCAATACCACCACCGCAGAGACCATGCTAGCAGGTTTACAAACGTACACGTGGGGAGAGTAAGGGTAGTGTTAAGTCTCTAAATTTCTGATGTGCATTTGCCTAATTTTTATGGAAACTAAACATTTATCAATGATTTAATTGGACTTCATATTGGTTGCTGATCTGTCTACTTAGTATGAAGATTATTACTTTAAGTATTTGACACCTTTCTACCCTGCACGTTAATATAAAATATTTACTTAAAAGAGGTAATGTAAAAACATGCTTTTATTTGATTAAAATAAAACTTTGATAAAAGGTACCACATTGTAACAATTAACGCGGAAAGAACGTAGTTTTAAAAAGATAAAAACATAAACATAACCTAACCCAGATGTCACATACAGAGCTGGTATAACCGTCCCGGAAGAAAATCCTCGGAATACAACGAAACAGTTAAACAAACTAACAACTTTAAACTAAGCATCCTAACTAGAGTCACGGCTCCTCATAGTCACTCCTCCACTGGCTGCTCACCGTCCTCTGCAAGAAGAGATACGTGCCACAACAGAAACATAAAACGGGGAGTAAGAAAACATGCAAACACATCGGCACGGAAGTAGTTAAGCAAGATGAACATAAATCATATACATAGCATTTATCATCATATAGCATTCAACATCAACATATAGTTATATCAAACATATTAAATCAACCAACGTATGTATGCAGTGCAACACTACTCCGCTACTCCATTATGCATGTGGATCCAAACTATCTCAGGAAGGCAACTTCGGAGTTACATATCCACGTTGGCCATAAAAGCACCAACGTCGGCTGTTCACCAAACCATGGGTAAACCCCTTGGATAGCCGACGTACCATAACGAAGGTACGCCATGTAACGTCCCGACCCCAATTTCTGTGTCTTTCTGTAGCAGTAAATACATGTGTTTCTATATTTATTTTTGGTAAAATCCAGAGAGTGAATTTAAATAAACTAAAATCATTTTCTTGTATTCTCTTACCATAGGAAGTCACGGTTCAATTTTCGGTTGAAAATTCAGATGAAAGTTGGTCTGCATTTTCACAGCCGGTACAAGTTTCCTGAGCAGAAAACCTAATTTTGAACCGTGAACGAAACGGTTAGTGTTTTTGTGATGTTTTGTATGATATTGGAAATTTTCAAAAATTATTTTTCTGGGTCAAAATATAATACTTCATCCGGGTGAAATACGATCGGAAACTTGAACTAGATACACAATGGAGCAGTGTAGGGAGCACAAAAAGTGATGAGGTGACATGTGAGAGTGAGGTGATTTACTAGGGGATGGCCTAAGTCACATCCTAAAAAGTTGTCATGATGACACTTTTTGAATTATAACATATTATATTCTAAAAACTCATTTTTTCTCTTTCTTCTCCAACCAAACATGGCCTAAGCCAAAACTTGGCCATCAAGATTACTCTCCTCTCTCTCCTTGCGCCATTCTCTCTCTCTTCCCCTATGTATACATACTTCATCACTTCACTTTCATTTTCTTCTTCTCCATTTTCCTACTCAAAGTTCTATCACTTAAAACATCCATTTTTGCTTATTTTCAAGCTTCAAGTTCTTCATACCTTTTCTTCCTAGCTTCAAGGGTAACACTCCCATGCTCTTCTCTTTCAAGTTTTACATTTATTTCATGAGTTTAATCTATGTTTTCCATTGTTGTTCATAAAGCTCTTTTTAACTTCTAAAATCTCTAGAAAATGGTAGAAAAATCCTTTTGAGTTGAAACCAATTTATCTGAACTCCTAATGATCTCTATTTTGATATTCCATGAGCTTGTATCAAACAAAAATTTCTCTCCCCATTTTCCTAGCTAGGCCGAATCTAGGTTGATGGAGCATGGAAGTTTTGCTTCAACTTTTGTTAAATGATCATTGATTTAGACTCTTTTGTACCTTTAGTTGTTAAATCCAAGAGCTTGAAAAGTTTGAAAATCTCTAGCCTATTTTCGAAGGTCAAGCCCGAAACCCTAGGCTAATGGCTTAGAGGAACTTTTGTTCTATCCTTGTTAAATGATCATTGTTTATGAATCTCTAATACTTAAGGACCATTAATCCATGAGTTTGAGAAATCTTGAAATCTCTAACCCTATTTTCATGATATGGTTGAACCTATGCCTTAGGTAGATAGGATGTTTTGGTTGTTTTAACTTGTGTTATGTGTTGGAATCTTTAGACTTCCGTCACGAAGCAAGGCGAGGAAGATCGTAGCACTCAACAAAGAACGAAAGACTTTGTTTGCTTTGGAATCAGGTAAGGGGAGCTTACCTGAGGGATTTTCTCCCGATAGCTTTATGTTATTATTTGTGGTCTGCTGAGTTGTTTTGAGTTTTATTGTGATTTCCCGGGTTTATCTGATGTGGTTAAAATTGTCTGTTTTACATATCTGAGCTTGATGATTTATTTGTAGAAATGTGTTATAGCTTTGAGATAAGGCATGAACTGTATTATTTGAAATGATGTTGATGTGAAAATTACATTGTTGTAGATTGTTGTCTGAGAAGCCTGACATTCGTCAGTGCTCAATCAATTATTGAGATAAAAGCCTTAAAAAGCCTTATGAGGAATTTTGACAATGATAATATTTAGATGATGATTTCTATTGATAAAAGAGAAAGTAATGGATAATTACAAGGATGAAATCGTAAAAATATTTCAGTACGTTATCCTTTTCAAAATGTAGATGAAAAGTTATTTTAAGAAATTTATGTGTCAATTTCTTTTAATGAAAGAAGAAGAATAAGAATGGAATTGAGAAAGGAATACATTTTAGTATGTTATCATTTTCAAGAATGAAGTGGAAAATCATTTTAAGAACTAAGTGTTACAATATTTTAAAGCTAGAGGAAAATCTTTTCTTAAAATGATTTTAGTATAAGTGAAACCAATTTTAAAAGTATGTTTTATGAAGGAGAACTTTTAGGAGTGGTTGGCAATATTTTAGAAAGGGATTTGAGAGGATTTTAACAATATTCTAAAGGTGGTTTGGAAGGAAAAAGAAGGATTTCAAAAGAAAATTGGTTTCTTTATAACTTAGCATTTTACAAATGAATTTCCAATGAAAAGAATTTCTGGAAAAACCTACTTTTGTAAATATTTCGGTAAGCTTGGATAAGTTGCTGAAGTTTCAATCTGTATTTGTGTTTCAATGAACGAAAAAGAATAAATACGTTGGGAAGTGAATCTAGTATACGAGACGTCGGAATACTAGTGTTCTGTAATTTACACATAGATCTTTGATCCGTGTCATGTGGTTGTGAACTATGTGTCCTAATAACGTTGTTATGGACTGTGTGTCCTAATCACGTTGTTGTGGACTGTGTGTCCTAATCATGTTGCGATAAACGTTATTAATAGTGAATGTTGTTTTCTATGACCACAAGCTTAAGACTGGTGCATCGGTTTAGGGCGTTGTGATTGAGCACTCGGACTCCGTGTCCCGTGTTGATGTTGACTCCGTGTCCCGTGTTGATGTTGAAGAATCTTAAAGTTCAAGATTTTATGAATAGTCGTTAGCCTTTGAGCATCGACAAGGAAATAATGTACACACAGATAAACTTTGAGAATAAAATGATTTTTACATGCATTTGTTTGGCAGATGTGCCATGTTGCCAAGTTAGAAATCATTGAGTCATGTGTTGGCCAATGAATGTTGGGAAATACGCCCATGAACTACGGTAACCATTGGTTGCTGAGTGATCTGCCAATGTGTGGACAGAAGTTTCCCATTTATCGTAATGACAATTGAGATGTCATAATTTGTGCCCCATTGGCTACTGAGTGATCTACCAAGAAGTTACAAAAGTGTTGGACATTGGATTCTTTTCGTTGACAATGATCCATGTAAAAAGCTTGATCAGCTTAAACGAAAAATGAAGTTGGTATCTCATGAGATTAGGTTAGAGCCTGAATATTGAAGTGTCATGCATATTTTTATAAAAACCATGACTGATCGGGTATAAGACCCCTTGATATAATATTGTCTATTTTCAAGAATTCTATGATATATGACTTTACATGTTATCTGATGTTTTGTGTTGTGCATGTGGTTATCGTGTTTAAATCCATATATTGGTGTCTCACCCTTACAAATATATCAGGTTTCTTCTGGTTCGCTGTTGTACCTCGGTACTCTAATACAGATGGTGCAGAGGAGTTTTCCTAAGTCACTCAGAGACTTAGATCTAGAGGTTTGAGGAATTATTTGATCGTGGAATGACCACGGGGGTCTTTTCAATAAATGTCTTGTAGAAGAGACCAGCTTAGGAGTCTTGGTTAGGTTATGTATTTGAAAGGTCGGTAAATGTGGTATTATACTTTAGTCTTTGGTTTAATTTTCTTTCTCTGTTTTTTTTTAAATTGAAACTTTTGAGAGAAGTTGTATGTCGTGGTGACTTTGTTATGAATGTGATTTTACTGTTTAGATGTATGTATCTCGGTATTTAAGAGTTATTCGCAGAAGAAAAATTTTTCTACCCCTGTTTTCTGATTTAGGAGAAAATAACTTTCCGAAAACAACCAGCAAATTACTTTTTAATTTATTTCCGCACTTGTTCCAATGTAATGCCCAGGGAGGGTGTTACATGCCACCACGGGGGCGCATGGTTCACCAAACCTTGGGTGAACCACCCGAGACCTGGCCAGATCGTCGAACTGTAGGATGACCTCCCCTATGTTGAACTTCCCCCACTAACAACTTCAACATATGAATGCATGAACACAACAGCAAACAAGGCAACCACCTCCTTTGCTTGGCCAATAAGCACCCAAGACTTATCACCATCATTAACATCAACGTCTTAGCGAAAAAGCACCAAGATTCAACTCGTCAACGTCTCGACCAAAAAGCATCGAGGGCACTTTGGCCAAAAGGCACCAAAGTGTATCAACGTGCGGTAACCCAACGGGCACCAACTTAACCAACTTATTATTCTTATTTGTCTTAATTAATCCTTTAATTAAGTTATCTAACTCATCATTATTTGATTGGTGTCTTATCACATTTTTTGGGACATTTGGGGTGAAACACCCCTTAATTCCTTTAATCTCAAATTCTGACCACTAAGGGGAGCACGGGCGTGCTCACCCCAGCATGGTCGTGCTGTCACCTAAGTGAAGCACGGTCGTGCTCATTGTCCTGCACGGCTGTGCTCAATGCGCGGCCTGCCTTCCAGAATGCAATTGGGAGCACAGGCGTGCTCCCTGTTCAACACGACCATGCTCTTGGGCCAGTCGTACTGTTCTGGGCAGATTCATTATGTGTTCTTGGAGTTTTTGGCTCCCTAACTCTCTCAAATCAGATCCTAGGGTCCTTGGACTAATCTAGATGGCATCAACCTCACCTCTTACTAACAGTTCATGTTTTATAACAGTTTGGGAAAATAAGTCCTTTAATTCTCATGTTCATTATGAATCCTAATTTAGTCAATTAGGGTCTCATTAGCATTTTCAACATTACCAACAACACTCAGCCAAAATCATGGATGATAACAACAGTCAATAACATTCATCTCATATCATCATCAGTATCAATGAGCCAAAGGCATAAAGTTATCATCAAACATACAACATCATAGCAGTTTAACAATTACATCAAATAGGCATATGACAGGCATACAAATAACTAACAATATTCAGTCAAACATGTCTTAAGCATTAACAACAGTTAGGCATATTCAAAGATAGCATTAAATTCATAACAGTTAACAACACTGGGGTTATGGGAACCCCTCATCTTACACTATCCCCTTGCCTAATGTCTACATTATACTTCTCCTCATACCTGGTATGAAGAATCTGATAATAGAATGCCAAACGGTAGACCACGACAACCAATGTGGTCCTAACTGGTTCCCTCGAACGGCTCGACGAATGATCCCAAGCCTTGGCTAACACTAAAAGGTTAACCAATTAGTTCTCAAATCATGAACAAGAAAAAGGATACTAAAAGGGAAGAACTATTACCTTTCAATTGGCATTTAATGCGTGACTCCACTCTCTAAAACACGAACGAAACACCAAACAGTGATTGGGTTCAAAGGGGACGAATGAGATGTTGACAAGTGACCTCAAACACAAGAGGGGGGTGAATTGTGTTTTTCAAAAACTTTGGCAAATATAAAACTTTTTCCTTTGGATATATTATGAAAAACAAATTTGTTAAATACGCGTGTAATTAAAAAAACGTTTTGCAAAAGATAAAGCAGAAATAGAAAGATAAGGGATGAGAAAATGAACACAAGCAATATATCCTGGTTCGGCCACAAACTACCCAAGTGGCCTACGTCCAGTCCCCAAGGCAATACGACCAAGGGATTTCAATCAACTCTAGTTTTTTTAACAGGATCAACTAGAACCTTTACAATATAGAGCACTCCTCACAGACCAGGGATATCACCTCCCCCAGTGAAAGAGTCTCAAGACAATAACCCAAGAGATATCACCTCTCTTGTCAACCACAAGGAATATCACCTCCCTTGTAAACGCTTGGAAATCACATCCAAGAACACCCCAAGAGATATCACCTCTCTTGAAAAACTAGGTGTAGAAAAGAATGATTTGAGTCACACGACTCTTACAATAATATGCACTCTTAATAGTGCTGATAAAAAAATTGAAGAGCAAATACAATACCACCTATATGGTGTATAGAATACTCAATATAATATGGTCAATGTGTAAGTGCAAGAGATAGAGTATAAAACTGTTTTCACAGAGTTTTAGCACAGAGAAAATGATAGCAGTGTATTGTCTTTTTTGATGAAGGCTGCCTAAACTTGCTTTTATAGCAGTTCAAAAGAAATTAGGTCAAGCCTCTTAAAAATCATTTTTGTCGCAGAATAATCGATTATTACATTATCATAATCGATTATTTAAACCAATTTCAGGAAGCGCTCACTTTGACAGAATAGTCATAATCGATTACACTAATCGATTATGAGTCCACTGACTTTCATATAAAAAGCTATAATCGATTACATAATCGATTACAGGGTTTCTGTTGAAGCTCGTTTGAAGTCAGAGAGGACATAATCGATTATACAAAAACCATAATCGATTATTCTTATTCAAAATTCAAACTCAACGGCTTTAATGTCATAATTACTCATTAACACCAATTAAAGCCATTTAACCTCGACTCATAATCGATTATTGGATTACCATAATCGATTATGGCACGGATAAAATTGATTTTGAAAAACTTGACAATTAAGAGATCGATTGCTCATTAAGTATGATTAATTGTCAATTTTAATCCCTTTAAAACACATGATAAATTCTTTTAAGCATATGTTAAATGTGTGTGTGTGAGACCAATATTAAATTGAGAACTCTACTTACCATTTACACACTTTTTCTAAAACACACAATACACTTAATGAAATTCCCATTTTGCCCCTTGTGCTTGCTTGCTTTATAACTTTCCGCTTTTTGCACTTTAGTCCTTCTGGACCTTTCCCTTTTGTCATTCATCAAAACTTAAAGTACCTGTCAAGGCATATATTCACACGAGAGAGGCTGCCGTCACACTTAGAGTTGCCTAAAAGTGCCAAAATAGGGTTTAGATGTAAACCCTCGGTTATTGTTCTGTTTATAAAGGTAGAGGCCTGACCATGGTCGTGCTCCTCCTTGAGCACTGGCGTGCTTGACTTAGCACCTACGAGGTGCAGTTTGTACTTGAGCACGGGGGTGCTCAACTTAGCGTCAGCGAGGCGTGCTAACCCAACGAGCACAGTCGTGCTCTCTATTGAGCACGGTCGTGCTCTCTATTGAGCACGGTCGTGCTTGTGACTCAGAAAGTCACAAGACACCAGCCTAAGGAAGGGATTTTCCAACACAAACCCCACTTAGCTCGTTCTAAACCTTTCTAAAAAACAAGGCATACAAAAAGCACTTAACGAAAAGTGGGGTGTTACAAAGTATATCTCTAATCTGTCTGCCCGAAAAAGCAACTTGATCATCTATGGAGATCACCTGTCTGTTGAGTCAGAGTCAACCTGTCTGCTGACTGGATTGTTGACTTTATGTCAACCTGTCTAATGAAGCTCTTACTCGTCTGTTGTGCATCGATGAGGAGCACAAGGACAAAGGAACTATTAGGAGCTATCCCCTCAAGAAGAAGTTACTGAAGCTTTCTCGCGCAAGGATCAAGAAAGTCAAAAGGTCAAACACTCTAGCAACCAAAGAACTCAAAAGGAGTGCTTGTAATATGTTTTATTCCCTAGTACAACTGGGAGTTGCACGAAAAGGGAAATGTGCTTTGCAAAGTACAAAAGCAACCTGCACAACTTTGGTTTAGCTGTTGCACAAAGCATAAAGCACTGGACTTATATGTTAGAGTACAACCAACGTTCCTATTGCATTAAATGGCTACCCAGAACAACTCTTTTGCATTCAATGGAGCTCAACTCAAAGCCAAAATCTGAAGGAATGTCTTTAACGGATTTAATATGATTAAAACCTATAAATACAAAATCCATTGAAGATAAAGATAGGAAGAAAAAAAAACAACATTGAAGAGCCATTACTCTGCACATTTATTCCTTCATTCTTTCGATCTATATTCTTCAATCGTTTTGAAGTTATTACGCAGTCTTTCTAACCTTCATATTTAATTCACTCTTCTGAGTGTTAGTGAAAGACTTGCAAGTTGTTTTAATTACAATGTTTTCTCAAAAAAACTTGAATGAGCTTGAAGAGGCTAGTTGAGCAAACAATACTTGTCTTGGAGCCTGGAGAGGCTAGGTGTGCAAAGAATACTTGGATTCTGTCACCTGATCAGTTATAGTGAAAGAAACTTGGTGTTTCTAAGGACTGGACGTAGCCCTAGTTGTTAAGGGGTGAACCAGGTTAAACAATTGTGCCAATCTCTCTATCCTTATCTCTTTAGTTGCTTTGATTATCTTATCTGTTAAATAACTAAAAGTGTTAAAGTGTGAATATCAAACAAGTTTAATGCTTGCATGTTTGTGTGTTTTTCCTGTTGAAAACTGATCAGACGGGTCACCTGTCTGTGCTTTGTGAAAACGTTTGTCTGTCCCTAGCTTCTGTAAGCGAAAAGTTTCTAACTTTGTTTTAAAGTCTGATAAACACAATTCAACCCCCTTCTCGTGTTTATAGTTGTCTATTGCAGTTGGTATCAGAGCTCAGCCTCTGGGTTGAGTATCTATCCGTGTAGAGGAAAAGGTCCTGAAGAATAGACGTGACTGCTGAAGCTAGTTCAAGTGTGAGTCACCAGATTGAAGGAGCTTCCCTGACCAGACATCCATTCTTCAATGGAGAAAACTACAACTATATAATCTTTGGGATGTCATCACTGAAGAACCATTCATTCCGAAGAATGATGACAACACTAACAAGCCAAAAGCTCAGGGGATCTCTACAGACAAAATGGGTGCTGAATCATAAAGCTAGATACAACATCATCTATGCTCTCAGTCCTGAGGAATTTGAGAAAGTTTGTGCTTGTGACTCTGCAAAGAAATGTGGGACACCTTGTCTGTCACACATAAAGGAACTATCAAAGTTAAGGAGTCAAAGATTGCCATACTTGTCAGAAAGTATGAGCTGTTCATCATAGAGGAAGGTGAATCTGTTGCTCAGATGATATGGAGATTCCAAACTATCATCAATGGTTTGAAATCTCTTAGCAAAACTTATACAAATGCTGAGAATGCTGGAAAGATTCTCAGAAGTCTTCCAAAGCAGTGGAGACCCCTAGTCACTGCTTTCTCTCTAGCCAAGGATCTCACCACCTTGACTATGGATGAACTTCTTGGTACCCTCATTGTTCATGGGCAAGAACTTAGTGATGATGTGACAACAAAAAAGGGCAAATCCATTGCTCTAAAAGCTGATCAGATCTCAAAAGCCTCAAAAGCTCTAAAAGCGAGGATTCTGAAAGTGATGAGGAGCTATCCCTCTTAACCAGAAAGATAAGGCCACTCTTGAAAAAGAAAAAATTCAGAAAGGAAAAGCCTTTCAGAAAGGTTTCATAAAGAAAAGAACTTCAAGGAATCTACATCAACAGACAAAAGCCCAATTGTGCTATGAATGTAAGAGGCCTGGTCACATCAAAGCTGAGTGTCCTCAACTCAAGAAAGCCTGTAACACCCTGTTTTTCCTATGCTTTCTGTAGTAGTATAAACATATTTAAATGTGTTTATTTTTAGATTAAACTCAGAGGATGATTTTAATTAAACTAAAATCATTTTCTTGTGTTGTTATATCATATGAACTCATGGTAAAAATTTCGGTTGAAAATTCAGACGGAAGCCGATCTGCGTTTTCACTACCGGTACAAGTTTACTGAGCAGAAAACCTAATTTTGACCCGTGAACGAAACGGTTAATGTTTTTATGATGTTTTGTATGATATTGGTTTTTTTCAAAAATTTGAGTTCAAAAATAAAATATAATATTTATTCCAGGTGAAATACAACTGGGAACTTGAACCGGGTACGAAATGGAGCAGATTAGGGAGCACAAAAGAAGAGAAGTGACTTGATGGGACTTGATGGAAATGGGTTATGACACACTCCAAAAGTGTAATCATCACACTTTTCAAATTATATCATATTATATTCTAAAAACCTATTTTTCTCTTTCCTCTTCAACCAAACAATGCCTTAAGACCAAGCTTGCTCCCCAAGCTCTTTTCTCTTCCTTGGAGCCGTGGACTTCCCTCCTCCCTCTATATATACACCTCTCATTTTCACTTCATCACTTTCCTTCTCCAAAACTCCATTAAGACTTCATCTTCTTCCTTTTCTTTCAAAAGTTCAAGCTCTTAAAGCTTTAGTTTTTATTCATCTTTTCTACTTGAGTTCTTCATTAAAGTTCTTCCTTATATTAAGGGTAATGCTCTCATGTAAATCTTTTTGCAAGTTTCAGCTTTTTTTTCCTAGTTTGCTTTATGTGTTCTTTATGTGCTTCAAACTTCTAAAATCTCTCTAAAATGGTAGAAAACTCCTTTTAAGTTGAAACCACTTTCTATAGTCTTGTATTAACTTATATTTTCATATACTAAGAGTTTGTGTAAAACAAAAATCTCCATCTATTTCTTCCTATGATGGCCGAAGCTATGCATATGTGGCCTAGGAGCTTTTTGCTTCAACTTTTGGAATACGATCATGTGTTTGAGTTTCTAACTATTATTTGATCTTAAATCTATAAGCCGAAGCTATGCATATGTGGCCTAGGAGGTTTTTGCTTCAACTTTTGGAATATGATCATGTGTTTGAGTTTCTAACTATTCTTTGATCTTAAATCTATAATCTTGGAAGGTTTGATAGCTTGTTTTCCTATGATGGCCGAAAATATGTATAAGTGGCCTAGGATACTATGTTTCAACTTTCCAAGTATGATCATGGATTTAGAACTCTTAATAACTTGTGATTCTAAACCTAAGAGTTGTTATCAAACAAAGAATATTTTCCTCATTATCCTATTGAGGCTGAAACTTAAATGTTTTGGGGCTAGGATGTTTGAGTTTTCTTTTTCCAAAATGATCATGGACTTGAGCTCCATAAGATATTTGGATACCAAGTCTAAGAGATTGGAAAGTTTAAAGATTTCTAACTTGTTTATTCTATGTTATTAAACCTAGGATGTATTACTTTTCATTTTTCCAAGATGATCATGGACTTGAGCTCCATAAGATATTTGGATGCTAAGTCTAAGAGATTGGAATGTTTAAGTTTCCATTGTTTTCCGAAATGATCATGGACTTGAGCTCCATAAGATATTTGGATGCTAAGTCTAAGAGATTCGAAAGTTTAAAGATTTCTAGTCTATAGATCCTATGAAGGCCGAACCTAGAAGGTTATGGACCTAGGATACTTTGTTCTTATTTTCCAAAATGATCATGGTTTTGAGCTCCTTAATACATATGGATACTAGACCTAAGAGATTGGAAAGTTTAGTGAATGTTAGCCTATTTTACTACCCTTGGCCGAATACCCTAAGTTTATAACTTAGTGGGATTTTAATTTAACTTTGTTAAATGATCATTATTTATGAACTCCCAATTGTAACACCCCGTTTTTAGTAAAATATTTTATAAAGTTAGTTTTATTTATTTTAATAAGGTTGGTTAAGGGCTAAGTGGGATTTTAGCCTAAAAGTCCCTTTCTGGTACATGAGCATGCTCGTGCTCATCAGCCAGCAAGCCCGTGCTTAAAGTCAGAAGCGTGTCTCTGATTTTAAGTTGAGCACGACCGTGCGCAATAGTGAGCACGCCCGCGCTCAATGCGTGGACCACGTCTCGCTGACGCTAAGTGGAGCACGACCGTGCTCAATGCTAAGCACGACCGTGCTCAGGTCCGAACGTTATATACGTAAACAGACCCGAGGGTTTGACGTGAAACCCTATTTTTGGTGCAGCTGCGGCCAGAACTCGTTCTTGCGCTACTTCTCCTTCGTTCTTCACCGTAGTGGAGTTTTGAGGACCGTTTAGGAGATTAGATTGATCTACCCCGTTGTTAATAGGTAATGGTTTCGTCCCTTTTAGTTTCCTTTCGTGTTTTTGGGATTGGAGACTAACCGGTTGTGTTCTTGTTTGCCCAAGGTTCATCATTGGAGTGAGCCGCTTTGGGAACGGTACCAGTTTGCCAGTAGGATCAGTGTTAGAGCTACCTTCAATCCAGGTATGGGGAGAAGGGAATTGTATTCGTTAGGTAGTGGGTAGTGTAAGGTGACGGGGTTTCCCGTGACCCCTGTGTCGTTGTATGCATATGTTTATGATGTTTAATTTGGTATATGGCTGTTTCTGATTTATATGTCCATAAATATGTATTTTATGTTCATGATGATTGTGCCATGTTTATGATGCTATGAAAATAATTGTTTTTGGCATATGTTGGTTGAATGGTTGATGACTGTTATGTTGGTTGGAATGATGAGTTTTGGTCCTAAAAACACGTTGTCAACTAACTAGGAATAATTAACTAAGAATTTTAGGTTTTTGGCTACGAACTTGGTTTCTGTTCCTGCCCAGGACAGTGCAGTCGTGCATTGAGCACGACCGTGCTGAACAGGGAGCACGACCGTGCTCCCACTTAAATTCTGGAAAATGGCCGCGCTGCTCAGCACGGCCAAGCAGGTTAAATAGCACGATCGTGCTGTTGAGCACGACCGTGCTGAGTGTGAAGCACGACCGTGCTTCACTTAAAAGGGCAGCACGCCCTCACGTGTCCAAGCACGACCGTGCTAAGGTCTAAGCACGACCGTGCTGGCCTCCTGGACAGTGATACAATTAAAGGACTTAAGGGGTTTTAAACCCCATTCCCCTATGATGATAAGTTGAGATAATTAATCAAAGATAAATATTAGATAACTTGGTTATTAATTATATAAGATAATTAGATAATCAAATATTAAGTCGGTATCCGTTGGGTTACCGCACGTTGATAAGTTGAAGTCTTGGGTGCTTACAGACCCAAGTACGTTGAGTTGAACCTTGGTGCTTATTGGCCAAGGGAGCCTTGACCCCACGGTTTGGGTCTAAGGTTACGTTGAGTTTGATGTTGAAAGTCTTGGGAGCTTCATGGCCCAAGCAAGGAGGTGGTTGAGATTGTTTGTTGTTGTGCCATTTGCATAAAGCATTGGAGTAGTTGATGGAGGAGGTTCGACAAAGGGGAGATCGCCCGAGAGTACGGTGATCTGGCCATCCACGGTAGGTCACCCAAGGTTTGGTGACCGAGGCCCCCCGTGATGAGGCATCCACGGTTTGATGCGTTGGCTATCCATGGGGTTCACCCAAGGTTTGGTGAACTGCCGGTGTTGGTGCTTTTATGGCCAATACGGATATGTAACTCCAAAGTCGTTCATCCTGAGTTGGTTTGGATCCACATGCATAGTTGGAGTAGCGGAGTATTTGATGCATTGCATAGCATAGCATACTTGGTTGTTATGATACTGTTGGATGTTGATGTATGCTTATGTGTATGTTTACCTTGTGTACTATTCCCCTGCTGTTTATATGATTACATGAATCTTACTCCCTGTATTGTTTGTGTTTGGCCTGATTGGCATTTGCAGAAGATGACGAGCAGCCCGGAGAGTTGTAACACCCTGTTTTCTCGCGCCTTGACTGATAATTATATTTTATATTTTTACCGGGGATTTCGAAAATAATTTTTAGGAAAACAAAATCATAGTTGAGACCTTCTATATCGAAGAAAGTTACGGTGAAATTTTAGGTTTAAAATTCAGGCGAAACCCGGTCCGTGTTTTTCACTGACAGTAAAAGTTTACTGATCAGAAAACCTAATTTTGATCCGTGAACGAAGCGGTTTAGGTTTATATTATTTTTCCAACGATATTGGTTGTTTTGAAAATTTTCAAAATAAATAAGTTATTATACTTTATTCGGGCGCATCATCAACAAACGGGTGATCGACGGAGTCGAGAACGGACGTGCAGAGACAAAACTGGACTCCGGATGATGGGATATATTGCCACCTGGGGTGGTGAGTCACATGGGTGACTCACCTAGCATTTATGAAGCCTAATGATGATACCAAAATATCATGATATTTATTCTAGTAAAACGACCAAAATGCCCTTGATTTTCAAGTGAAATTCCAAGAGTGTCCCTAAGTGAATTTTGACCAAAATACCTTCTAAAACTATTCAATTTCGTGCAGCCCTCCATTAAATCAAACTCATTTCATTTTGATTTCATTTCATCATTTTCCTCTCAAAAACCGAAATCGGGTGAATGACGGAGCTGAGTACGAGATTTCCGGGAACCGCTAATGGATGGGATCAATGAGTCATGGATGACTCATGAGATGTGGCCCAAAATCAGCCACACCACCCAAACACTCTCATCCACATCATTTGTAAGGCCCAAGCAGAAGATGACGAGCAGCCCGGAGAGGAGTGACTCTGAGGAGCCGCCACACATAGTACGGTTGTTTTAAGTTTAGATAGTTTGTTTCCAGTTGTATTCCGAGGATTTATTTCCGGAACGGTTATACCAGCTCTGAATTGTGACATCGGGGTTGGGTTTTTCTTTTGATGATGTTTTTATTTGATTAAACTATTGTTATTTTCCGCGTTGTAAATGAGTTCATGTGGGAATTTTCTACCCATGGACAACTGTTTTATTTAATTCAGTTAAATGCATGTTTTTCTCATTAATTGTTTTATATTTAAATGCCTTATAACATGCGAGGTAGAAGGGTGTCACATTTAGTGGTATCAGAGCAGTTCGACCTTGTTCAGACGTGGTATGAGTCTGTTGTGAGTCTGTTGTGTGACTCTTGTATGAATTGTCTATACTTGTATAGATAATGATGTTTTAAGTCAGTTGCCTGTAGCTTTTACTCGCTTAAGTTTCTGTATTAAGAGTTGTGTTGGACTTGTACAGGAACTAATGGCCGGTAGAGGACGCAACGATCAAGCGATCGCGGACGCATTGGCACTTCTGGCCAATGCTATCGGGCAGGTTAACCCTAACAACGGTGGGTCAGCTGAGTTCCAGGGACTGGATAAGTTCCAGAGGAAAAACCCTCCGTCGTTCAAGGGCGCGCACGATCCGAAAGGAGCCTTGTTGTGGCTGAGGGAGACAGAGAAGATCTTAAGAGCCATGGATTGCAACGATCAGCAGAAGCTCATCTTTGCTACCTTCATGCTGACCGAGGAGGCTGAGCATTGGTGGGATAACTGCAGGCAGAGGATGCAGGCTGAGGGCACAGCGGTTACATGGGCTGTGTTCAGGCAGAGGTTCCTGGAGAAGTACTTTCCAGCGGATATCAGAGACAACAAGGAGATGGAATTCTTTTCTTTGAGGCAAGGGTCGCTGTCAGTTGGTGACTATACGGCAAAGTTTGAGGAGCTGGCCAGGTACTACACTCCCTACCAGCATGAGACGGATGACCGTTCGAAGTGTGTGAAGTTTGAGGCTGGACTCCGACCTGAGATCAAGCAGGCCATCTGCTACCAGGAGATCAGAGTCTTCCCTATTCTGGTCAACCAGTGCAGGATCTATGAAGATGCCAGCCAATTCAGGGTTGCTAGTTCCAAAGGGTCAGATAGCCAGAGTGGCAAGAGGACTGATCAGAGGGACAAGGGTAAGCAGAGGTATGCTCCGACCGGCAGAGATTTCAAGCAGAGTGGTAAGAAGCCACAGTTTCAGCAGGATGGGTTTAGAGGCGGGTTCTCTAACGTCTCTAGGCCCATGAGGTGTGGCAAGTGTGGTGCTACAGATCACTACTCGTCTCAGTGCAAGGAGACGCAGGTTATCTGCTTCAGGTGTGGCAAGCCAGGACACATCAGCCGTGAGTGTGAAGGAGCCAAGGCCGAGCCTCCCAGCACCGGTAAGAATCAGAAGTCTCAGGCCAATCGACTGAAGACCACTGGAAGAGTCTTTACTCTTAGTGGAGCTGAAGCCTCCGAGTCTGATGACTTGATTCAAGGTACATGTTTTATAGATGGAACTCGATTAACTGTGTTGTATGATTCGGGTGCTACTCACTCATTTATATCGCATGATAGGGTCAAGAATCTTGAATTGCCTGTTGCTTTCCTTGAGTATGATTTGTTGGTTTCTACACCTACAAATAAGCCTGTTACTACTTCTTATGCATGCAAGAACTGTCATATAGTTATAAATGATAGGACATTCATTGCTGATCTTGTATGCTTGCCTTTGAAAGACCTGGATATTATTCTGGGTATGGACTGGTTATCTTCCAACCATGTCCTCCTGAATTGTTTTGACAAAACCCTGATTTTTGGAACTCCAAAGGAGTCTAAGAATCCGGACCTTCTCTCTGCCAGCCAAGTTCAAGCTTCGATGAAAGACGAAGCCCAAGTATACATGATGTTAGCTTCCCTGGAAGTAGAGAGCAGCCCTCCTGATGTCGCTAGCTTGCCTGTTGTGGGAGAATTTCCTGAAGTATTCCCGGGGGATGTTTATAACTTACCCCCAGAGAGAGATGTGGAGTTTACCATAGACTTAGTGCCTGGCACCGGGCCAGTCTCCATAGCACCCTATAGAATGTATCCTCTTGAGTTAGCTAAGTTGAAAGAACAGTTAGAGGACCTGATGAAGAAGCAGTTCATTAGGCCGAGTGTGTCTCCGTGGGGAGCACCCGTGTTGTTGGTGAAGAAGAAGGATGGTAGTATGAGGTTGTGTGTCGACTTTCGGCAGCTCAACAAGGTGACCATAAAGAATCGGTATCCCCTCCCTAGGATTGATGATCTTATGGACCAGTTGATGGGTGCTTGCGTCTTTTCAAAGATAGATTTGAGATCAGGGTACCATCAGATTCGGGTTAAGTCTGAGGACATCCCGAAGACAGCGTTTAGGACGCGATATGGTCACTATGAGTACTTGGTTATGCCTTTCGGTGTGACCAATGCTCCTGCGGTCTTCATGGACTACATGAACAAGACCTTTCACCCTTACTTGGATAAGTTTGTGGTAGTGTTCATAGATGACATCTTAGTGTACTCCAAGAGTAAGGAGGAACATGAGGAACACTTGAGGGTTGTCTTGCAGACCCTTAAGGAGAAGCAGTTGTATGCTAAGTTGTCTAAGTGTGAGTTCTGGTTAGAGGAAGTGAGCTTCTTAGGACATGTCATCTCTAAGGGTGGCATAGCAGTGGACCCAGCTAAGGTAGAGAAGGTGCTCCAGTGGGAAGTGCCAAAGTCTGTAACCGAGATTAGGAGTTTCTTGGGGTTAGCCGGGTACTATAGGTGGTTCATAGAAGGTTTCTCTAAGATAGCTTTACCCTTAACCCGTCTCACCAAGAAGGGACAGTTGTTTGTGTGGGACTCTAAGTGTGAAGAGAGTTTCCAAACCCTTAAGAATAGGTTGACATCAGCACCAGTGTTAGTTTTGCCAGATCCTAGTGAACCCTTCGTAGTTTACTATGATGCTTCTAAGCAAGGGTTAGGTGGTGTGCTGATGCAGAATGGTAAGGTAGTTGCTTATGCTTCTAGGCAGTTGAAAACCCATGAGAAGAACTACCCTACCCATAACCTAGAGTTAGGAGCTGTGGTATTTGCCTTAAAGATCTGGAGGCATTACCTGTATGGAGCAAGGTTTGAGGTCTTTAGCGATCATAAGAGTTTGAAGTATCTCTTTGATCAAAAGGAGTTGAATATGAGGCAGCGTAGGTGGATGGAGTTTTTAAAGGACTATGACTTCGAGCTGACCTATCACCCAGGAAAGGCCAATGTGGTGGCCGATGCCTTGAGTAGGAAAACCCTGCATGTCTCCGCTTTGATGGTTAGGGTGATGGATTTGATTAAGGAATTTAGAGACCTTAGTCTAGCTTGTGAGTTTACCCCTAAGAGTATTAGGCTTGGTACCTTGAAGGTTACCAACAGTTTGATGGATCAGATTAGAGAGGGTCAGAAGTTAGACAAGTTTCTCTTAGACCAGCGAGAGTTGCTCGCTCAGGGTAGAGACCTAAGTTTTAAGGATGGCAGTGACGGCATCTTGAGGTTTAAGGATAGAGTTTGTGTGCCTGATGTTCCTGAGCTTAGGAAGTTAATCTTAGAAGAAGGTCATAGGAGTGGATTGAGTGTGCACCCAGGTGCCACTAAGATGTATCAGGACCTTAAGAGGATGTTTTGGTGGCCTAGGATGAAAAAGGATGTAGCTGAGTTTGTGTATGCGTGCCTAGTTTGTCATAAGGCTAAGATAGAGCATCAAAGGCCTTCAGGTAAGTTGCAACCTTTGAGTATCCCAGAATGGAAATGGGATAGCATCTCCATGGATTTTGTGTCTGGACTCCCTAGGACTCCAGCTGGTTTTGAGGCTATATGGGTTGTTGTGGATAGACTGACCAAGTCTGCCCATTTCATTCCGATGAACATGGAGTATCCATTGGAGAAGTTGGCTAAGCTGTACATCAAGGAGATAGTTAGGCTTCATGGTGTGCCCTCTAGCATAGTTTCAGATAGAGACCCGAGGTTTACCTCTAGGTTTTGGAATAGTTTGCAAGAGGCTTTAGGGACAAAGCTTAGGCTTAGTTCAGCTTATCACCCACAGACTGATGGGCAGTCTGAGTGGACCATCCAGTCCTTAGAGGACTTGTTGAGGGCTTGTGTGTTAGAACAGTCAGGAAGTTGGGACAAGTTCTTGCCCCTAATAGAGTTCACCTATAACAACAGCTTCCATTCCAGCATTGGGATGGCACCTCATGAAGCTCTTTATGGGAGGAGATGTAGGACACCCTTGTGTTGGAGTGAACCTAGTGATAGTGTGGTGCTAGGGCCAGAGATAGTCTAGGAAACAACAGAAAAGATCAGGTTAGTTCAGGAAAAGATGAGAGTTGCACAGAGTAGGCAGAAGAGCTACCATGATAAAAGGAGGAAGGCGCTCGAATTCCAGGAAGGTGATCATGTATTCTTGAGAGTTACCCCGACGAATGGGGTTGGTAGAGTGATGAAGGCGAGGAAACTTACTCCGAGGTTCATTGGTCCTTACCAAATCCTTAAAAGAGTAGGCGAAGTCGCCTACCAAATAGCCTTGCCACCGTTCTTGTCAAATCTCCACAATGTTTTTCACGTATCTCAACTCAGGAAGTACATTCATAACCCTAGTCACGTGATAGTTCCCGATACAATACAGTTAAAAGAGAACTTAACATCTGAGGTGTAACCCCTTCGAGTCGAAGATAGGAGGGTGAAGCAGCTAAGAGGCAAAGAAATTCCCTTGGTTAAAGTAGTTTGGAGCCGGGCAACTGAGGAAAGCGCTACCTGGGAGCTCGAGAGTCAGATGATGGAGGCGTATCCGCATCTTTTCGTTTGAGGTACGTAGAAATTTCGAGGACGAAATTTTTTATAAGGGGGGTGGAATTGTAACACCCCGTTTTTCGTAAAATGTTTTATAAAGTTAGTTTTATTTATTTTAATAAGGTTGGTTAAGGGCTAAGTGGGATTTTAGCCTAAAAGTCCCTTTCTAGTACATGAGCACGCTCGTGCTCATCAGCCAGCAAGCCCGTGCTTAAAGTCAGAAGCGTGTCTCTGATTTTAAGTTGAGCACGACCGTGCTCAATAGTGAGCACGCCCGTACTCAATGCGTGGACCGCATCTCGCTGACGCTAAGTGGAGCACGACCATGCTCAATGCTAAGCACGACCGTGCTCAGGTCCGAACGTTATATACGTAAACAGACCCGAGGGTTTGACGTGAAACCCTGTTTTTGGTGCAGCTGCGGCCAGAACTCGTTCTTGTGCTACTTCTCCTTCGTTCTTCGCCGTAGTGGAGTTTTGAGGACCATTTAGGAGATTAGATTGATCTGCCTCGTTGTTAATAGGTAATGGTTTCGTCCCTTTTAGTTTCCTTTCGTGTTTTTGGGATTGGAGACTAACCGGTTGTGTTCTTGTTTGCCCAAGGTTCATCATTGGAGTGAGCCGCTTTGGGAACGGTACCAGTTTGCCAGTAGGATCAGTGTTAGAGCTACCTTCAATCCAGGTATGGGGAGAAGGGAATTGTATTCATTAGGCAGTGGGTAGTGCAAGGTGACGGGGTTTCCCGTGACCCCTGTGTCGTTGTATGCATATGTTTATGATGTTTAATTTGGTATATGGCTGTTTCTGATTTATATGTCCATAAATATGTATTTTATGTTCATGATGATTGTGCCATGTTTATGATGCTATGAAAATAATTGTTTTTGGCATATGTTGGTTGAAGGGTTGATGACTGTTATGTTGGTTGGAATGATGAGTTTTGGTCCTAAAAACACGTTGTCAACTAACTAGGAATAATTAACTAAGAATTTTAGGTTTTTGGCTACGAACTTGGTTTCTGTTCCTGCCCAGGACAGTGCAGTCGTGCATTGAGCACGACCGTGCTGAACAGGGAGCACGACCGTGCTCCCACTTAAATTCTGGAAAATGGCCGCGCTGCTCAGCACGGCCAAGCAGGTTAAATAGCCCGATCGTGCTGCTGAGCACGACCGTGCTGAGTGTGAAGCACGACCGTGCTTCACTTAAAAGGGCAGCACGCCCTCACGTGTCCAAGCACGACCGTGCTAAGGTCTAAGCACGACCGTGCTGACCTCCTGGACAGTGATACAATTAAAGGACTTAAGGGGTTTTAAACCCCATTCCCCTATGATGATAAGTTGAGATAATTAATCAAAGATAAATATTAGATAACTTGGTTATTAATTATATAAGATAATTAGATAATCAAATATTAAGTCGGTATCCGTTGGGTTACCGCACGTTGATAAGTTGAAGTCTTGGGTGCTTACGGACCCAAGTACGTTGAGTTGAACCTTGGTGCTTATTGGCCAAGGGAGCCTTGACCCCACGGTTTGGGTCTAAGGTTACGTTGAGTTTGATGTTGAAAGTCTTGGGAGCTTCATGGCCCAAGCAAGGAGGTGGTTGAGATTGTTTGTTGTTGTGCCATTTGCATAAAGCATTGGAGTAGTTGATGGAGGAGGTTCGACAAAGGGGAGATCGCCCGAGAGTACGGTGATCTGGCCATCCACGGTAGGTCACCCAAGGTTTGGTGACCGAGGCCCCCCGTGATGAGGCATCCACGGTTTGATGCGTTGGCTATCCATGGGGTTCACCCAAGGTTTGGTGAACTGCCGGTGTTGGTGCTTTTATGGCCAATACGGATATGTAACTCCAAAGTCGTTCATCCTGAGTTGGTTTGGATCCACATGCATAGTTGGAGTAGCGGAGTATTTGATGCATTGCATAGCATAGCATACTTGGTTGTTATGATACTGTTGGATGTTGATGTATGCTTATGTGTATGTTTACCTTGTGTACTATTCCCCTGCTGTTTATATGATTACATGAATCTTACTCCCTGTATTGTTTGTGTTTGGCCTGATTGGCATTTGCAGAAGATGACGAGCAGCCCGGAGAGTTGTAACACCCTGTTTTCTCGCGCCTTGACTGATAATTATATTTTATATTTTTACCGGGGATTTCGAAAATAATTTTTAGGAAAACAAAATCATAGTTGAGACCTTCTATATCGAAGGAAGTTACGGTGAAATTTTAGGTTTAAAATTCAGGCGAAACCCGGTCCGTGTTTTTCACTGACAGTAAAAGTTTACTGATCAGAAAACCTAATTTTGATCCGTGAACGAAGCGGTTTAGGTTTATATTATTTTTCCAACGATATTGGTTGTTTTGAAAATTTTCAAAATAAATAAGTTATTATACTTTATTCGGGCGCATCATCAACAAACGGGTGATCGACGGAGTCGAGAACGGACGTGCAGAGACAAAACTGGACTCCGGATGATGGGATATATTGCCACCTGGGGTGGTGAGTCACATGGGTGACTCACCTAGCATTTATGAAGCCTAATGATGATACCAAAATATCATGATATTTATTCTAGTAAAACGACCAAAATGCCCTTGATTTTCAAGTGAAATTCCAAGAGTGTCCCTAAGTGAATTTTGACCAAAATACCTTCTAAAACTATTCAATTTCGTGCAGCCCTCCATTAAATCAAACTCATTTCATTTTGATTTCATTTCATCATTTTCCTCTCAAAAACCGAAATCGGGTGAATGACGGAGCTGAGTACGAGATTTCCGGGAACCGCTAATGGATGGGATCAATGAGTCATGGATGACTCATGAGATGTGGCCCAAAATCAGCCACACCACCCAAACACTCTCATCCACATCATTTGTAAGGCCCTAAGGCTGCCACCCTTCTCCATTTGTAGACAAGTATCCATTTTCATTTCAACCACAAACTTATATGGCTACATGGTTCATTTCCTACCACACATCATCTTTTAATTTCATTTAATACAAGGATTCTTTTGTTCATTCTCTTCTTCTCCTTTGTTTTTTTCGCCAGCCATCTTCCTCCTCCCAAAACCATTTTCTTTTCATTATTTATCAAGAACACCAAGAACACTAAGACAAACTCTCCTTACTCACCCGAAAGTTCATCGAAGTTCTGACCTTTTTCTGTTCTGAAACTCGTAAAACTTTCTACATTAAAGTTGTTCCTCTTTCTCTCTTCTTTCCAACGAGCTAAAGATCATCAAAAACGGATAAGTATTTTGGGAGTTATGCCCAAATTACCAAAACAGCTCGAAATCCACAGCATCTCACTAGAACAGCGGAAAGAAGGCTCTTTTCTTCCATGATCCGATCTGAATCTAACCAAACCTTCAACATAAAAGTTGTTCCTCTTCTTCTTACCTTTCCAACCAGCCAAATTTAGTAATTTTTAGATGAGTGGATTATGAGATACACTCATAACACCACCATATCCTCAAAGCTGTCAAATCCTCAACTAAGCTTGTTTTGATCACTTTCTTCATTTCTTCAATCAACAAGAGGTAAACCCTCATCTATCATGGTCATGTTTCCTTCTCCTTCAATCATGTAAGTTTTTTAAGTCATGAATCATGATTTTCCATCTTCATGAAGCTTTCTTCAAAAATCTCTAGAAACTTGTAGAAAAATCTATTTGAGTTGAAACCAATTTCTATGATCTTCATATGACTTCTATTTTCATCATCCAAGAGCTTGAAAAATTTAGAGATCCCTAGCTAATTCTTTTTGAGTTGGCCGAATCTATATAAAATGGGTTTAGGATGATTTTCTTCAATCTTTAACTTGATTTCTTGTTGGTTGTTCATGGCTAGGTTTTGTGGGTTGAAAACCTTGTGATTTAGGTGCACAACATCCTTATCCTACTTTAGTTTCAAGTGATCTACAAGAGGTAAGGGGGGAGATTACTACTATCCTACCTTAATGTAGATATGTATGTGGTTTAAAGTATTTGTATGTTGTCTTGTAAATCCTAAGTGTCAGGATTATATATTATTGTTTATGGTTGTGTGATCCTCTTGGAGGATTTGATTTGATTCTTGGTTGTGGTATGATATGTCATATGATTGTTTTGGTTCCAATCACCTTAAGTTGAAACCATGATTGTTGTATGATTGATTTGTTAAAATAAATGCTTAACATGATTATTTAAGGCCATTCGGCCATGACTGTTTTAATGGGTTTTATGATGTGTTAAATTGTTTGAATAATTTTTATGAGGATTGAATAAACATATAAGAATATAGAAATTGGTTTGGATTGATTTGGATGTGTATATTGAAAGATATGATTTTATGAGTCCTTAGGGACTAAAATGCAATTTCTGAGAATTTCAGTGGCTGCACTGAAATTCATGCTCGTGTGTTAAGATTGTATTCCTTGATGAGACAAAACCATAGAAATTGGTTTGGTGTTAATTGGATTAATACATAAAAAGTTATAAGCTTTTTAGTGAAAAAGGACCTTTTTGCAATTACTGAAAATTATTTGGGGCAGAAACGAAATTTATGGAAATTTGAGGGCAACCGAGAAATATTTCTAAAGAAGTTGGTTTGGTGTGATTTGGAGTTATAAATAAAAAGTTATAAGGTTTTAAGTGAATAAGGATCTTTTTGCAATTAATGAAAGTTTAGGGGTTAAATTGCAATTTTAGAAAATACATTTAATTGGACAGTGAGAGACTGTTTTTCATACCTATAAAACTGTTCTAAAACTCCAAAATGAGTTTTGGACTATTAGAGTGTAAAATCGTTGAAAAAGGATTTACGCGATTTACAAAATAAACGACGTTCAGTCAAATTCTAAGGGATTTTGTATAAAGGGAAATTTTGATGGAAATTAGCATTTCAACAATTTCATAAAAGTAATAGAACCTAGGAGAGTAATACATTTGAGGTGAAGAACCATATTTTCAAAAGTTTGGCTTTTTAAGCCTAAATTCAGTAAAAAGCGGCGAACTGTCGTTAAACGTTTTTAAGGATTTTTGAGAAAATACTTTGGAGAAATTGATACCTAAGTATCTTTGAGGGGAATTATTCTTGAAAATGGATTTGATTTTATCTAAAGATTTTGGTTTTAAGCCAAAAGGATTTTTGTCTTCAAAGACTTCTTGACTTAGTGAAAATACGAACGTAATAATTTATGACATGGGGTGGAACACGACCTTATGTCATAAAGTATGGATAATTCATTATCCATATTCCATAAAATGTAATGGACTCAGAATGATTTGTTTTCTTGGAAGCCAAAGAAAAAGGCTCAATTAGAAAAGTGCAGAGAAATAAATAATTGGACTTGTGTTCCAATCTCATAATGCGTTAGGACTTTTAATCAAGTGTTTTAAGAAAACTGTGCACAAAGATGAAAGGTTACTTGAGAACTTTAGCTTGATGATTAAGTACCGGTGATTCGGACTTAAGGACATCTAGCATCTGTTACAGTACGTTGAAAGAATTCTGAAGGAATCATGATGTCATCCGTTGGATGGACGAGAAGAACGAATTTCCGGCAAAGTTTGCCTAAACACATAGTGAAACTATGTTCTGTAAGGCCGTTGTGCCTAGGAGATGGAGCTAACACTTTAATGCGGGTGCGAATCCCGTAGTGACGATCTATTGATGCTCGGGGGTGTCGGGGTATGAAATACTCATATAGGCCCAGTTGGTTGCTCCTCTGTGGCATGGTGATCTTGCAATACACCGACATACTCGACTAGACACTATGTGTTTTCTGGTAGTGAAGGATGTTCCCGAAAAAGCCTATGTGCACCATGATGACTGTTGACGCATTTTATTACCCAAGGCTGGTGGACTCCGGAACAATCCTCCGAACCACTCTCTCCGACTGTTCGTAAAACCATGGTATAGGAATTCAGAGGTCATTCCTCGAGTCTTAGATGTTTCTATCTAGGAAAACGTTGTGCTGTGGTCATGTTTCTGTGAAACATTATTGTTTTGTTATGAGTGTAGATATGATTGATAATTGTTAATCGTACGTACCTGAGAGTCGTACCACTGCATGTCTGCCTTATGTGTAAGATAAATGGAAATCTCACCTCCTTCTTTTTATATTGCCTATGTCGGCTGGCTATGTGCCTTATGTATTCTTTTGAGAAGATTGAGACGTCAAGATGTCGGTTGACTGACGCATCGTAGATATTGAGGTTCGAGCTTTTGGAGGCTATGGTGGAATTGCTAGTGGACATCTTTCAGCTTTCAGCTTTCAGATAGTCCAAGACGATAGCGTTTGTTTTCTGTCATGTGACGGTTGATAGTTCATAGACTATGTTTTCCTCTTGGAAGGAAAAAAAAAGGGCTTAGTTCGAGCGCTACTTTTGTAGTGACTCCAGTAGTGTCTTTTTCGAAGACGTCGGTAGTGGACTCAAATAGAGTTTCCACTAGACCTCGTCAGTTGAGTTGTCCTTCTCACATTGTACGAGAAAGGACTGTCTTTTCTATTTTAGATTGGCCAGCTGGGTATGTTTGGGAGTTAATGTAACTATCTATGGAGCTGCGACTCCAAGTATTTTATATTTTAGGAGCTGCGTCTCCACATCTTTATACGGGATACGTATATGGTTATGATTTTTGGGTTATGTGTCGGGTTGGGCATTATGTAATTAATTTGTGAACTTATGACCCTCAATGTGATAATGGAATGTTTTATTATCCATTCATTTAAAACAAAGTAGTTATATTTATGACTTGCGAAAAGAAAAAAAATTACCCCATTCTTTTATAGCCAATTTTAATTAACCTACTTTTCGGCCTTAAAATGTCACTTACGATGTAGCACCCGAGGAGGGTGTTACAGGAGTGACTCTGAGGAGCCGCCACTCATAGTAGGGTTGTTTTAAGTTTAGATAGTTTGTTTCCAGTTGTATTCCGAGGATTTATTTCCGGAACGGTTATACCAGCTCTGAATTGTGACATCGGGGTTGGGTTTTTCTTTTGATGATGTTTTTATTTGATTAAACTATTGTTATTTTCCGCATTGTAAACGAGTTCATGTGGGACTTTTCTACCCATGGACAACTGTTTTATTTAATTCAGTTAAATGCATGTTTTTCTCATTAATTGTTTTATATTTAAATGCCTTATAACATGCGGGGTAGAAGGGTGTCACACCAATACTTAAGGATCATAACTCCATGAGTTTTATAATTTTCGGGAATCTCTAACCCTAAGAACTAGTCTTGGCCGAACCTATACCTTGTGGTTTAGTGTTCTTGATTGATTTTAACTTGTGATTTTATGTTCATAACCTTAGACTTCTGTCACGGAGAAAGCGAGAACGTTCGTGGTATACCTTTTCAAGCATCTAATCTCCTTACTTTCACGGAAGGTAAGAGGGGATTGCCTAGGGATATTCAATGACTATATGCATGTGTGTATGTGTTTACTTGAGTAATTTGAATATTATTATGATATGGAGTCAATACTTGAATGACTTGTTTACTTGAACTATTGTGATTATTACTTGAAGTTGATTACTACTCGCTTTAAAGTATTGTGAGTTATATATATGCGATGAACTGTCATTAACTGTGATATCATTGTTTGAGGATATATTACTGTTGATTGAAGTTTGAGAAGCCGGATTTGAATCTATGCCCAATGGTTATAAGGATTAAAAGCCTTAATAAGCCTTGATTAGAACTTTGAAAGTATTGGTTTCATTTATTAAAGTTCCTTGTTTAAAGTGTTTATTTCAAAAGAATAAGATTCTTGTTTTGGAAAAGAAACGTTGAAGTGATTTTAAGTTAATAGAAACTACCTTTTTATGATCCAAAGTTTGTACGAGAGAAAACCTTTTTCGAACTATGTGTTTTATGAAGGAAAAACCCCTTTGAAAATATTTGACCTTATTCCATCAAGGATTTCAAAAATAAACATATTTCCTAAATGTTTTATAAAAGAGTTTGTAAAGTAAAAAGATTTTCTCCTAAATGATTTAGAAACGTTCCGGTTACTTGGATAAGTGACCGAGGTTTTGTTTTGGATTTTGATTTTCACTGAGCGAAAAGTAAGCACATGTGAAAGAGAATCTAGTCCGCGAGACATCGCCTCTAGTATTCAGTTATATGCACGTGATCTGGGATCCGTGTTAAGAATTATGGACCCGGGGTCCTAATCGTGATAGTATGGGCTAGGAGTCCTAATCTCGGAATTGAGGACTGCACGTTCTAATTTCGTTGTTGTGGACTAGGAGTCCTTATCATGTTGAAATAAAACATGGATAAAATTATAATTGTTTATACGACCACAAACCTTGACTGCGGCATCGGTCTAAGGCGTTGTGATTGAGCACTCGGACTGCGCGTCTTGTGTTATTGATTTTCAAGTGATGAAAATTGTGAATAGTCGTTAGCCTTGAGCTTCGACAACGAAAAAGAGTGAACACAAAGAAAAGTCTTGAATAATGAAAAGTCTTTTATTCATATGCATTTCCCCTTAGCAGACGTGCTTGAGTTACAGAATACCCGCTTAAGATGTGGTGTTCGATGATGTATACATCCAAATGGCCATTGATAAGGAATTTGTGATGATGTTGATCCGGGTGCATAAGGTGACGGAGACAACTTGCCAATGCGGCATACGAGCCTGATCAACTCTTTATTTCTTAATGATAAAACGGTGATGATATCTCATGAGATTAAGTCTAGAGCTTGATGATTGAAATGTCATGCATTATATTTACAAAACTGATTGATTCGAGTATGAGACCCATTGATATAATACTTGTTGTCTTGCCTATGAATAATGTTTAATTTCTAATATGCCAATGTGTTGTATGTATCATGTATATGGTTGTTGAGTGATATATCTATTGTCGGTATCTCAATCTTTCATTTCTACTTGTTTTTGTCTTTTCCTTTTTGGTATCGCCGTATGTATATGATCTCAGATGGATCCCAACATCCCTCTTGTGCCGACGATGTCGAAACGACGTGGGTATCGCCGGGGCATGGCAGATTCATCCGGGGGCGACGTCTGCCACATATCACGGATCAATGACTACAACTAATTTGAATGCTGACGAAGACCCGATCTGGAGGAGCCAGACCGTGGAGACTAGGAGAGATGCTCTGCCTCCGACTTGGTACTACCTTCACGCACTGCAAGTTAACGGTCTACTACACGAGCTACCACCTCTGGACCCTGAGGAGGATCCTGAGGAGGACTTCTATGAGGTCATGGAGGAGGATGAGCCTGAGTATCACGTCCTAGATAATGACAACGACGATGATTTCGTGGATAATGGCGGTGATGTCATAGACCCATTACCTGATTTCTCGTCTCGTGGGAGCATTTGCAGAGACTCTGCTTGCAGCCAGTGTTAGTGACCAGTTTAGAGCGTTTTGTGGACAGTCTTCCGTCTTCTAACTTTCTAGAGTTACCTTTTTTTTTGTGATGTGGTTCTGGACCCTCTTTCCCCGTGTTTTGGCTTACTCTCTTTTCAGTTGTATCTTCTAGATTTCTAACTCTATTACTATGGTCATTGATAAGGCCCTAGCTTATGTACTAAACTCTGAATCCCACTGGGATAGTTATATATATATATATATATATATGATGTTTACGTTTCATGTTCTGAGTGTTCATCAATTACCTTTTGTTTTCCCTTTGTCTTTAAGAAGAAAAAAAATACCATCATTGTGAGGCTACTTACTTATAAAGATAGTATCTTTTACCGAAAGCAACCAGCAATTTAATTTCTTTATTTTATTTTCCGCAACGGGTAACTAAGATGTGGCACCTCGGTTTAGGGTGTCACAAGGCCCCTCATAAAAAGTTCTTCAAAAAGCAGAAGAAAGGGATGAATACTACCTGGGAGGATCTTGAGTCAACATCTTCTGAAGATGAAGAAGCATATAAGGAACCCAATCTCTACTTGATGGCTAATACTAACTCAGACTCTGAAGATGAGGTACACCCTGACTTTGAGGAGTTACATGATGCCTATGAGGAGTTGCTGGAGGAATCCAACTGCTTATCTAAGGCTTTCAAATCCCTCAAGAGAGAGTATGTAAAGCTCATTAGTGAGCATAAATAGAAATCTCAAGAGTGTGAGAAACTTACCAAGGAGAACAGTGAGCTGAAGACTACAAAGTCTAATGAAGCTAAGATCACTAGTGAAACATCACAGTCTGAAAAAGTTCTTAAACTTCAACAGAAAGTGGAGAAGCTCACTTATGATCTTGCGAAATTTGTTAATGGTAGAGACAATACGACTAAGTTTCCTGACTGTCAGAGACAATCCTTTAACAAAGAAAGTATCAGATATGTCCATCAGACACATCATAAAGTATCAACAAAAACCTCTAAAGTGTCTGCTAAGTAAATTTCCATTAAACCCATACATATCTGTAACTTCTGTGGAAAAGTTGGACATGTTATGTCTAAGTGTATCCATATGAAGAGAAGGAAGTCTTAACAGACTCCTAGAACTAACAGAAAAGGACCCAGAAAGATATAAGTACCTAAAAAATCAAATAATTTATGTTGCAGATGTCCTTAATAGGACAAAGAAAACACCTCTGTTGGTACCTGGACAGTGGCTGCTTGCGATACATGACAGGAGACAGGTCTGTGTTCCTAGACCTCCAACTTAAGAAAGGAACACATGTTGCCTTTGGAGGCAATCAGAAAGGGAAGGTGATTGGAATTGGTACTATAGGTAAACCCCCTCTTCCCTCATCTCTAATGTTCTCTTAGTCAAAGGATTAAGACACAATTTACTTACCATAAGCCAATTATGTGACAGTGGATTTGATGTCTCCTTTACTAAAGATGCTTGGCAAGACCCTCTTTTCAGCTAGCAAGCAACAAAATCTTTACAAGATTGAACTGACTGATCTCTCAGATCAAAGTGTAACCTGTCTTATGTCAAAAGAGGATGAAAGATGGTTATGGCATAGGAAACTAGGACATGTTATTATGAAACTGATTTCAAAATTGAAAAAGGATAATCTTGTGAGAGGATTTCCACAGACATTAGTCTTAAGAAAGATGTTTTGTGTGATGCATGTCAAAGAGGTAAACAAGTAAAATCAAGTATCAACCTCTAGACCTCTTCAGTTGTTACACATGGATCTGTTTGGGCCAGTTAGTGTTGCTAGCTTGGCTGGAAGGAAATATGGATTTGTCATAGTTAATGACTGTTCTAGATTTTCATGGGTCTCTTCTTAACCCACAAGGATGAATCTTTTAAGGCTTTCTCTGTATTCTGTAAGAAAGTATAAAATAAGCAAGGTTTCTGTATTTCTACTCTTAGAAGTGATCATGGGGGAGAATTTGAAAATGAGCAATTCAAACTAGTTTGTGAGGAGAATGGGATCTCTCACAATTCCTCTGAACCAAAAACTCCACAGAAAAATGGAGTGGCTGAGAGGAAGAACAGATCTCTGCAAGAGATGACTAGATCAATGCTCAATGAGAATAATCTCCCTAAGTACTTCTAGGCTGAAGTAGTAAACACTACACGTTATGTACAAAACAGCATACTTGTAAGGCCTTTTCTAAAGAAGGCTCCTTATGAATTGTGGAAAGGTAAAAGACCTAACATATCTTAGTTCCATGCATCTGGATGTGAATGTTTCATTCTGAACACTAAGGATCAACTTGGAAAGTTTGACTCCAAATTGGATATTCTGAAATGTCTAAAGCATTTAGAGTTTATAACTCTAGATCCTTTGTAATTGAGGAATCTATTCATGTTAAGTTTAATGATGGTTTAAAGACTGATAGGGAACTATTAAAACTAGAGGATGATCTTACAAGTCTTGATATAAACAGATAGGATAGTCAACAGCCTGACATATCTAAGGTAGAGCCTTTTGAAGAGTCTGATAGACAAGTGGAGCAGACAAGTCATCATACCAGTCAACAGACAAGTTAAGATCAACATGATGATCTAACTCATCATCCTAAAGATCTCATCATTGAAAATCCCTCAGAAGGAGTAAGAACCAGATCAACATTAAGAGAGTCAAGCAATATGGCCTTCCTGTCAGAAATTGAACCAAATCATATTGAAGAAGCTCTTGATGATGAAAGATGGATTCTTGTTATGCAAGAGGAACTTAATTAGTTCACAAGGAATGATGCTTGGTCACTTATCTCCAAACCAAAAGACAAGTCTGTCATTGGAACAGGATGGGTTTTCATAAACAAATTGGATGAAGATGGTAAGGTTGTCAGAAACAAAGCTAGGTTAGTAGCTCAAGGCTATAACCAACAAGAATGTATTGATTACACTGAAACCTTTGCACCTATAGCTAGAATAGAAGCCATTTGCATTTTAATGTCATATGTTGCACAACACCAAATCACTCTTTTTCAAATGGATGTAAAAAGTTTCCAAATGGTATAATTGAAGAAGAAGTGTATGTTAAATAACCCCTTGGTTTTGAAGATCCTGATAAAGCAGATCATGTTTTCAAACTTAAAAAGGTTTTATATGATTTGAAACAAGCACCTAGAGCATGATATGATAGACATAGTTCTTTTCTCATGCATAATGGTTTCACTAGAGGACAAGTAGATAAAACTCTGTTTAAGAAATGCTCAAAAGATAATTTTATTATATTCAAAATATATGTTGATGATATTTTTTTGGAGCAATTAATGAAAAACTGTGCAAGGAATTTTCCAAACTGATGCAAGCATAATTTAAGATGAGCATGATGGAAGAATTGAAGTTCTTCCTTGGACTGCAAATCAAGCAGACAAGTGATGGAATCTATATCCATCAACAAAAATACACCAAGGAGATACTTAAGAAGTATAAAATGGAGAATGTCAAACCTATGAAAACTCCAATGCAACCCAATGCAAGTTAAGCAAAGATAGTGAAGGTAAAAAGATAGACCAAACTGTCTACAGAGGTATGATTGGTTCTCTTCTGTACTTAACTTCAAGCAGACCTGATATTCAATTTAGTGTCTGTATGTGTGCAAGAGTCCAATCTGTTTGCTTGGGACTACTAATATTGGTTTGTTGTATTTAAGAACAAAAGAATACAGATTAGTGGAATTTTGTGTGTTGACTTTGCTGGAGATAGAATAGAAAGAAAGAGCACCAGTGGAGGATGCCACTTTATTGGAGCCAGTTTAGTCTCTTGGACAAGTAAAAGGCAGACAATAATTGCTCTATCAACTGCTGAAGCAGAATACATCTCTGCTGCTAGTTGTTGCTCACAACTCTTATGGGTAAAACATCAACTTGAGGATTACTCTATATATGAGCATAATATATCTGTGTGGTGTGATAAATCAAGTTCAATTTGTCTATCTAAAAATATCATTCAACATTCTAAGGCTAAACATATTGAAATCAAACATCACTTTATAAGGGACTGTGTTCAAAAAGGTTTCTTTGATATTAAGTTTGTTAAAACTGAAAATCAATGGGCTGACATTTTCACAAAACCTTTAGTGGAAGATAGGTTCAAGTATATTAGAGACAATCTAAACATGCATTGCATTGTTGAATGACATGTCTGATGTTGCATGCTCAACTTGTCTTATGCTTTTTGTATGACTTGTCTGTGATACCTGTCTGACCCTATTTGAACTCAACTGTTTTTTATACAATGGTTATTATTTATTTATTACCATTTAATAATCTGAAGCTAATCATGTACATGGTAGTTTTATTTCTAGAAACCATGTTTCCATAATGTCTTAGTGGGCGTTGTAGTTTCCCACAAATTTTGTGCCGTTTTAATCATTAAACTTATCATTTTCTCTCTCTCCTACCTTCATTGCTATAAAAGGTCAAGAGTCAGAAAGCTCTTCTCTTTACGCTTTCAAATATTTTCAAACCTTATGTCTCCTTCTCTCTCTGAAAAATCCCCCAAAACCTCCAAACCCTAAACTCGTCTTTCTCTATGGCACCCAAGAAACATCTCATCTCGGAAGAGATTGCTGCCAAATATGGAATGAAGGTGGCTGATGTAGAGAAGATTCTGGCTGGTAAAGTGGTTGATTTAAAGTTCATCAAGAAATGCGGATTGGATGTTACTAAGGAGTTGGAATACTCCAGTTGGACCCCTTTCTTTGACATGAAGGAACTGGCTCATCCAAAATTTATCAGAGACTTCTGGACCTGTGTTGTCGTTCTCACCAACCCTGTTGATGGAACTAAGGATATTCGTGCTCGTGTGCTCAGCACTAAGTTCATGTATAACATGAACTCTTTGGAAATAGTTACCATGTGTCCCAGGCTGGGAGATAGGTAAAGGTCTAGGTGGGAAGATGAAGTTGGATCTGCCAACGTCAACATTGCTCTCTATGGAACCCCAAACCCTACAAATCTCGAGCATGTCTACATGGTAGTTAAATGCAGATTTCTGCTAAAGCTGCTGCAAGAGTGTGTCATGCCTAGGAAAGGCTCCAGAGACAGCGTGTCCAAGATGGACCAGTTTGCCTTTTATCATCTCATTCACAAGATAAAGGTCGACTTGAATGACCTGGTATTTCTTCATCTGGAGTCCATGGTCAAAAGGACCAACATACAGACATTTCCCTATGGAATGTTGCTGACAAAGCTATTTAGGAACAAACTTTTTGTTCTTGGAGATAGTGAATTTGTGGATATGGCCTTACCCATAGACAAGAAGAACTTGTCTATGATGAATATCCCAGGGATTCCTCTGGAAGAACCCATCAGGGATGAGGAAAACAAGAAGGCTGAAGCTACTGAAGAATAGCTCTTGCTAAGGCAAGCATGCAGACAGCCGAGTCTGCTGCTGAGTCTGAGGTTCCCATCTCATAAGGCATATGGAAGCCTACTAGGAAAATGGCCAGACAGAACCAAAGACCTGAACTTGAGAAGCCTTCAACATCTACAGAAACTGAAGAGAGTGTTGAGCCTCTAAGGTTTAGAAGAAGAAAGTTGTTTCCAAAGAGGAAATCAAAGGATGCTGAGGCATCAAAAGCTGAGTCTGTTAAGAAAGACAAGAGGAGAAGACTGGTGAAGGCCTCCGCTGAGGACAGACAAGTGGAGTCTGCCCCAAGCATAGAGTAAGTATCTGCTCAGGGGAAGCAGATGACAAGACCCTTGGAGGATCCCAAGGAGAATAAGACTCATTCTGGGTTTAATTCCTAAGAAGAGAAGGTCAGGTTACCCTGCACCTACAGTTATGGAAATTGTTGCAGAAGAAGAAGTTGTTGCTGCAACTGCTGAAGACCTATCCGTTGCAACACGTACAGTTGTTTATCCCCTGGTGGATCCTCTTCATCCACCACCACCATGGAAGAAGCTAAGGATGTCTGAAAATCAAGTGGTCCTTCCCTCTTCATCACCCCCTCTATAACACCCTACCTTTTAGCTATACTGTATTACCAGTAATAATATAATTATTTATATTTTTATCTAAGACCAAGAAATTGATTTTAGATAAAACAAAATCATATTCATACTCTACCTTATGATAGAGGGTTACGGTACAAGTTTGGGATGAAAATTCAAACGGAAGCCAGTCTACGTTTTTACTAATAGTAAGATTTCACTGATCAGAAAACCTAATTTTGACTCGTGAACGAAATGGTTTAGGTTTAAATCATATTTTCAACGATATTGGTCTTTTTGAAAATTTTCGGGCAAAAATAAAATCTTATATTTTATTCAGGCGAAATCTTCAAAGGAAACGCATGTAAAACCTAAATTGGGTAAACGACGGAGTCGGATACGGAGCTGAGGTGATGGAAGTGATTGATGTGATTTAGGGGACAAGCATTAAATGCGAAGGGACAAGCCATTATGATGTCAGAAAATATCTAGATATTTATGTTAGTGAAAAGACTATTTTACCCTTGGACTTTCTAGGTAATTCCAACCTTCCCCCAAAGTGATTCTGACCAAACTACCCCCCTCACTCCCTGACTTGCACGGCTGCCCTCCCCCCACACTTAGCTAAACTCTTCAATCTCCATTCTAAGTCATTTTTACACAAAAACACTTAAGAACTCCATTGTTGTTCTTGCTAAGTTCTTCAAACTTCTCCAAGTTCTTCATCTAATCTTTTCATTCCAAGGTGAGGATTCCATTCCTCATCATCTTAGCTTCATTAATCATCCCCCAATTTTCATTTTCATCAAGCTTTTCTCAAATTTCAATTCCTAGACCTAGTTTTTCAAAAATTCATTAAAATTCATAGAAAAATCATTTTAATGTGAAACCAATTTCTATGAACTCTCTAAGGTATCTAGATGCTAGATCCAAAAGGATGAGAGCAAAATAGATTCATATCCCTATTTTCTATTCATGGCCGAATCTATAGCAAAGTGGGTCAAATGAGTTTTCTTCAACTTTCTTCATTCTAAAGTGAGGATCCTCTTCCTCATCACTTTAGCTTCATTGATCATTTATTATTTTTCATTTTGATCAAGTTTTTCTCTATTTCAAGTCTTAGATATATTTCTTCAAAAATCTTACAAAAATACTTAGAAAAATGTTTGATGAGTTATGATTCTTGGTTTCATCTCTCTTATATCTATACTTTCTTTATCCAAGAGCTTGAAATCAAAAGAAATTCCTAGCCCTATTTCTCTATGTTGGCCGAACCTATGTATATATGGATTAAATGGATTTTGTTCAATTTTTAACTTAGATGATGATGGTTATAAGTTATCTAAGGTGTATAGGTTCTAGATCCAACAGTATATGATCAAAAGAAATTTCTAGCCTATTTTAGTATGCTTGGCCGAAACCCTAACCCATTTGGTTAGATGAATTTTATTTCAGATTTTTGATTTGTAACACTTGATCTATACTAGTTAAGACTTTAGCCACTAGGATCCAAAAGATGGAATTGAGAAAATAACCATTGCGCTATTTTTGAGTCATGGCCGAACCTAACTTAATATGGTCATAGTTGGATTTTGTTTGATTAATTTGTTGTTATGTTGTTTTGGTTGAAGGTTAATCTAGTAACTGTGGTGTAGTAACGAGGATCTGAAAGTTCATGATTCCGGTGTTAGTTTAGGTGGGAGAAAGAATCAACCTGTCGTCGGGATGGATAAGTAGTATATATTATAATAATGGTGTAGGGCGACCTAAACCCTACTAGTGGTCGAGTAATCGACAAGACCAAAATCACATTGGCGACTATTCCGTAGTACCAATGATGATTTGGGGATTGTAGGTTTATCACCGTTAGGATAATTTCAGAATATTTGAGGATGTCTGATTTTTTTGAATATTTCATTATTATTTTATTGCGTATGAGCTGTTTGGTCTGATAACATGCTTAGTTGGCATTTAGGCAAGGATATGTGTTATTCGAGATATATGTATGTGGGTGAGAGAATGATTGTGACTTAAAGGTGCCTAGCCTAAATTGATTATTTTATAGATGAGATGTGACATGGAATGTGTGTTGAGACTATGGTGGAAGGTTGAGGCACTAGGTTGTAACTGATGCGGGTTAGTGAGAGTCATATATATATATGCATTGTTGTTCACAACCGTGTGTTTGGAACACACGAGGTCAGGAGTTCTCGTGGGACAGTCCTAACTTAGATTTAGGTTGTGCAGCTATAGTGTCATTGCTTTGCATGAGCGCCCTACCGGGAATGGAGTGTGCACCAGAGAAATCGTGCAGCTATAGTGTCATTGATATTCATAAGCACCATCGTGATCGAACGAGGGTGTGCACCGGTGTTTGGGGACGCGTCGCTTGGACGACTGACTGACATCCCTCAGCGAGCAAGGGATGTGTGATAGGATTGGTGGTGGCCACGTCAGCATAAAGATTTAGTTGTATGGGATTGAGGGTAGAGGAAGATATGGTGATTTAAGGACGATTGTTAGTTATGTGTGATGCATGTCTTTGACTGTTGTTATATTATATGCTATGATTATTTTCTGCTTATGATGATCGAACTGTTTCTTATCTCCCTATTTCTGTATTTTGTGTATGTTTACTTTATTTCAATGAGAAGACTATAGAAGAACCAGTTGCTGAGGAGTTGGATGGAACTCCGTATGAACCTGATGCCGGAGGAAGAGCAATGGATTCTAGTAATATAGTTTAGTGTATATGGCCAGTGCATCTTGTTAGACGTTTTTATTTTCCGCTAAGTTTAACAGTTTGTATAATTATGTACCTGTGAGGGATCCTACTGATACGATGCCTCAAACAGTGTTCTGTATGGTGATGGATAAACATAATTGTATGCGTAATATAACTATGGTGTGTTAAACTTTCAGAAGTGTGTTTGTTGTATTTAAGTTTTTAGTTTCTTCGTATTTTCGGGTTACGTTTAACGTTAAGAAAGCGAATAAGTTTAAATAAATAATTAATGGCACAACGGGGCATAACGGGGTGTCTCACCCTCACACTCATCTCCTGTACATCAAGGTATCATCACCCCACTTGTCTCCTCTCCTCCTGCCCTATCTGTAAATCCCTTAGCACATGTGTCTCCACCTCCCTCACCTGTCTCCTCCCACAAATCTTCTTTACCTTCTTATTGACAATGAGCCTTTCTTTCATCATATTGACACTCTGCTACCCTTACCCCCTTCTATTATTGGCAAACCCCTTCCCCCTCCTAAACAAATAAAAATTTCTCATCCTACTCTATCTCAAAGAATCTCCTCAATTTTCTCTTCTCCTGAGGATGGTTTTATCAAAGTTAGATCTTTATTCAAACTTACCTTTCTACCCTTTTTCTATTATAGGACTTTTCATTCTCATGTCTTTCCTAGAATCTCTGATCCCTTCTCTATCCCTAGAGCACCACCTGTCTTAGCTCTGCCCTGGCATCCAGACCAGTCTGCTCTGTTTGCTGCTACAGCATTAAATCCTGTAAGCTCTAAGTATATGGACATCAGAAGTTTTCATCAGTTGCAAGCTTTGGTGGAAGAAACTATTAGGCAACTAGATGAGGAAAGAAATGTTAGGATAGCTTTAGAATCTAAAGTTGCATATTTGTTTTCGATTTTGAGTAGGCCACAGTAGTCTTGTAATCTGCCATTGTACAAGCTAATGATGATTAGTACAAATTATCTAATTCTCTTTGGTCTTTATTTTGTCTTTCTACCTATGCGTTTTCTTTTTGCTGATGCCAAAAAAGGGAGAACAATAGTAAAGACTATAAATTGCATAAACCTGTCTTAATCAATTGGTGTGATCAAAAAGGTTGCTATGCTCTGATCATGAGTTAATCTGATGCTCTATGCTTAAGTTTTCAATATTGTCTGCATAACATCTACTGATCTTCTGTTACAGAAAAGTTAACCCGTCTGTTTGATTCTTAACTTATCTATTAATTTTATATAAGGTTCATTAAATCATCTAAATGTTTGTCATCATCAAAAAGGGGGAGTAAGTCTCTAAATGTCTGATGTGCATTTGCCCTAAGTTTTGATGAAAACTAAACATTTATCAATAATTTAATTGGACTTCATATTGGTTGCTGACATGTCTACTTAGTGTGCAGATTATTACTTTAAGTATATCTCTAACCTGTCTGCCCTAAAAAGCAACTTGATCATCTCTGGAGATCACCTGTCTGCTGAGTTAGAGTCAACATGTCTACTGACTAGATTGTTGACTTTATGTCAACCTGTCTAATGAAGCTCTTACTCGTCTGTTGTGCATCGATGAGGAACACAAGGACAAAGGAACTTTTAGGAGCTGTCCCATCAAGCAAAATTTACCGAAGCTTTCTCTCACGAGGATCAAGAAAGCATTGGAAAACTGGAAGTGCTTCTATAATATGTTTTATTCCCTAGTACAACTGGAAGTTGCACGAAAAGGGAAATGTGCACTGCAAAGTACAAAGACAACCTGTACAACTCTGATTTGGCCGCTGCACAAAGCAAAAAGCACTGGACTTACGTGTTAGAGTACAACCAGCATTCCTACTGCATTAAATGGCCGCCCAGAACGACTCTATTGCATTTAATGGATCTCAAATCAAAGTCAATATATGAAGGAATGTCTCTAATGGATTTAATTTGATTGAAGCCTATAGATACAGAAGCCATTGAAGATAAAGATAGAGAAAAAACACAGCATTAAAGAGGCATTACTCTGCGCATTTATTCCTTCATTCTTTCAATTTGTATTCTTCAATCATTTGAAGTTATTACGCAATCTTTCAAACATTCACATTTAATTCACTCTTCTGAGTGTTAGTGAAAGACTTGCAAGTTGTATTAATTACAATCTTTTCTCAAACAAACTTGAGTGGGCCTGAAGAGGCTAGGTGAGCAAACAATACTTGTCTTGGAGCCTGGAGAGGTTAGATGTGTAAATAATACTTGGAGTCTGTAACCCGATTAGTTATAGTGAAAGAAGCTGGGTGCTGCCAAGGACTAGACATAGCCTTAGTTGTTAAGGGGTGAACCAGGATAAACAGCTGTGTCAATCTCTCTATCCTTATCTCTTTAGTTTCTTTGATTATCTTATATGTTAACTAACTAAAGGGGTTAAAGTGTGAATATCAAACAACTTTTATACTTGCATGTGTGTGTGTTTTTCTGTTGAAAACTTATCTAACGGGTCATCTATCTGTGCTTTGTGAAAACACTATCTGTCCCTAGCTTCTGTGTGTTAAAAGTTTCTAACTTTGTTTTAAAGTCTGATAAACACAATTTAACCCCCCTTATCGTGTTTATAGTTGTCTATTTCAAGTAGTAGCCGATATCCACGCTAGATATTGTGGAGGCCAAAGTGTCTTTTGTTCATAGGCTGTGTGTGGTGAGTCCATTTTTGATGTATTTTGAGCGGGGCTGGGTTTGTGTGGAGTGAGTGGTGAGGTGTGTCTCTTTTTAGACTTTTATCTGTATTTTCTTTTATATTACCAGTTTGTGTATGTGTGGGACCCTACTGATAGGGTACCCTCGACAGTGTTATGTACCAGTTTATGTATATATATGTGGTGTGTAGTTTATGTTTACATCTCTTGCGTTTAAAGTTTTAATATCTTCACTTTGTTGTTATGTTTGTTTAGTACTATATTGGGATTAAGGTTTAGTTAATTAGGATTTTCTTTAATGGGACATCTGGTTGTCTCACAAAGCTTCAATAACCTCTGACTGAGTAGACAGCTCTTAAAAGTTCCTCTATCCTTGCGTGTTCCACATCGAAGGACCACAGACAGGTGCGAGCTTCATTAGACAAGTTGACTCTTTTATACAGAAAGTCAACAATCCATTTGAATCAGCAGATAGGTTGACTTTACTCATTAGACCAGTGTTCTCCATGTTTGATCAAGATAGTCTTAGGGCAGACAAGTGATAAATATACCTGAAAAGATAATCTGCACACTAGATAGATAGGCCAACAACCAATATGGAGTTCAATTTAATCATTGATAAATGTTTAGTTTTCATCAAAACTTAGAGCAAATGCACATCAGACATTTAGAAACTTAACATTAAATATTCATTGAAAAACTAAGTATATCCATGCTCAAAGTATTGATTACATCACTTTTCATGTAAACTTACCTATTTAGATTCCTAAACAATGTCGTTAGGACACTCGATAGCATTTGCCTATAGAAATTATAAAATTTTATTATTTTCACTTCAATTTTTTTTTCATCTCTTATTGTTTCTCTCTCTCTCCCTCTCTCTCTTTTTCTCATCTTCATATTCTTTTGAACATTAGAATATTATATAAGTATTCAATTATATCAAAGCATTAGAATCTTTTTCCAAACGTTTGTATTGCTTATAGAATATTATTGACAATACCTATAACGGTTGCTATCGCCGAAAGAAAGTTTTCAAAATTAAAATTGCTTCAATCATATCTAAGATCAACAATGTTGCAATATAGATTGAATGAATTGGCCATTTTATTTATTGAGAGTGAAATGTTAGAATTGATTGATTATTAAAAAATGATAATAATTATGCTCACTGGAGTATAAAACTGTGATAACCAAACAAGGTGTGGTACGGTTGATAGATAATCGAGACCCTTAAGCATGTGGTCAGGGGTTCGATTCCTGGCTCATGTGTATGGAAGAGCATTTGTTGGGAGAAGTCAACCCCTTAAATGGATCTCAGTACCTCGAGGGATTAGTCTCTGGCTTCTGGCCAGAGGATACCCGGGTTCACCCTAAAAAAGAATATAAAACTTTGATAAATGATTTTACAGTTCAAAAAGCTAGAAGATTAATATAAAAATTAATAATTTATATAATATTAAATCTCTTTAAAAGTTTTTATTAGTCCCCAGAATTCCTATACACGGTTATGTGCTTATCATTGAATCACATATGATATTGTTATCTGATTATACTATCAGAAGAATAACACCAAAATCATCATCTCTTCTTATCTAGAAAACTAATTCTAATTTGAATCATTCTTATCTCCTTCTATCAAACAAACTGATTCTAACTAACTCATCATTATCCCTTTTTTAGTTATTTATTTATTTTATTTTATTTTTTATCAATTTTTTAAAATTTTTTGCATTTGAAGTTCACTATGTTGTTTGATGATGAACCTACAAATGCATCAAGGAAGGAATTCCAAGTTGAAGGCATTCACAAAGTTTAAGGAATATTTTTGTGCAGTTGCCTTAAGAATGAAATATAGCTTTAGTATTCTAATGAGTGTTTTTAAAACAAAAATGTTTTGAAGGTAATATTACTTAGATTCAAGATGTTAAAAATAAGTTTCTGGACTTGCATTTTTAAAGAAAAAATAATTTTTTATGTGAAAAAGGCGAGTAGGTGACTACTCTGGTAAAGTACGTAGTCGACTACTTTGTTCTAAAAACTCTATAATCGTGTTTTAGGCAAAGTAGTCGACTACTTTGCTCCTGACAGCATTCTGTTACAAATCTTGAACAAAGTAGTCGACTACTCTAGAAAAGTAGATGATGACTTCAAGAAAACAGAATAGAAAATTTTTTAAATTTCAACCCTTTTTTTCTAAACTTTTTCTCTAGGAATAGGGGTCAATTTGACACGAAAATTAAAAAGTTTTAAACTAGCATAACTCTGCCAAAATACTCCCAAAATACACTAGAGCTTCTATGTTTAATTCTTGTTAAGGCAATTCTAGTTTTTTTTTTTTTGTAATTCAAAGTGCACTAAGAAATAGTGCTACGTTCTTTTAGATTCATTTGTAATAACAATAGTGTAATTGCTGAATTGGTTTGGTAGGGTATCCAAACAAGTTAAGGTGAGATATCCTTAGAGGTTTGTATTGATTTAGTGGGGCATCTAAATCAAGCTAAGGTGAGGTATCCTTAGAGATTTGTGGTTAATCTATTGATTTGATGGGGCATGCAAGTCAAGGCTAAGGTGAGGTATCCTTAGAGGTAAGAGTTGCTTTGAGTGAGGTATCTCAAAGTAATCAAGGTAAAAGTGTGGTATCATTTGGTTTTTATTATTGTAATCTTGTAAATAGTAATTTTCAAAATAGTGAATTCTCTCAAGGTTACTTGAGAGCTGGATGTAGATCACTCAGGTTGTGATCGAACCAATAAATTGAGTGTGTGATCTTCTTCTTCCCTTACTCTCTTTTAATTCTTGCAAATTATTATTCTATATTGTATGTTGCAAATTATGATGAAATGTGTTGCTGTATTTGATTGAGTGTTATTTGTTTATAATGTTCTTCTACTCTCTTTCTTTGTTTTGAAAATTCTTTCTCTCGAACAATTTTTTTAAAGAAACCAAGTTTTTCAAAGAATTTTGTAAAAACCTCAATCCCCCCCCCCCCCCCCCCCCCACCCCCCACACAAAAAAATAAATCTTGAGGTGCCATTTTATTTCAACAGTACGCTCTTATTATTATTTTCGATCTTTTATTGTTCATTATTTATTATTAATTAATACTAAAAAGATCGGACAAAATTGGGTGTTCACACTTATCCTTTAAGTTTTGTTTTTACTAACTCTTGGGGATTTGGCCGATTTTATTAACTCTCTTTCTAAACTTGTTTTCTTGTGTGTGCTTTATATTTTGGTTTGCTTGCTAAACTGTTTTTGAAAAAGAATTAACAAAAAGTTGAGAAACACAATTCAACCCATCTCTTCTATTTCCCTATGTCAACTTCAAGGATAAGTTTTATATTTTTTATGTAAATTATATATATAAATTATTTTAAAATAATTACCACTTTCAATACTTTAATTTATTTTAAATTTATTTTCTTCCAAAAATTAAAATATTAATTATTTTGTTTTTTTAGTTATTTATTTTTATAAAATAAATTGATATATAAAAATAAAATGACATGTTGATATAATTTTTTACATATGCTTCTTTTTATTTTCAAAAATATATTTTTTATTATTATTTTTCATCCTAAATATATATCTTGTTAGTGAAATTAGACCTTAAATATATCCTGATATATTAGGATTAGGATATATTATTTTAATTTATTTAAGAGAGGATAATGGAGAAATTTAACTACAATAGTAAAGATAAAAATGAGAAAAGAAATAAGAAGTTATAAGCTATAAGTCCATATGTTACTTCAAGTAACGTTTGAAAATATAAACTAGTAAAAAGACGTTATAAACTAGTGAGAAAAATATTTATCAAACTGGACTACAAACTTATCCGCTATAACTTATCTATATCTATATCTATATCTATATCTATATATAATACATTTGCGAATAATTTCAAAGAGGAAAGTTCCAAATGGCAACCTCACATGCATTTTCTCGAAGGAAATTATCCCACTTGGCTTCACCAGAATGCTTCCCTCCATTTTTTGCTTAGGTGTCAGCCTCACATTCATTTTCACACAAATCCCATTAAGGTAGTTGATTATGACACAAAATAAATTTGGATGATTCTAAACATGGAATATATCCATTCTAATCGGATTACACTAGGTTGATTGGCAATGTCATTAAAGCTTTTTCCAAATTGCCTACATAAATCTAACCGAATAGGAATAAAACATATTTCCAAAAAAAAAAAAAGGAATAAAACATTAACAATATAAGGAAAGAATTCAAAATAACATGATTTAAATGGAATCAAATTGGAATAAAATTGGGAATGTCCAATTCCTTGGTCAGACATTAATGTTGTTCGCCCAATTCAAAATTATTAGTGCAATTACAAACAGAAAATTAGGAGAAATAAGAGTAATAAAATATGTAATTCTCAGGAGGAATTATTTAGAGAGGCAATTCAAATAATTTTGAGCATAGGTTTAGTGGGCAATTTGAATCAGTAGACGGAATAATTGATTGATTCTTTAAAACCAGTAAAGTTATTTGAATTTTCATTGACCTGGTGTGAACTATAAATATTTGCGAATAATTTCAAAGAGGAAAATTCCAAATGGCAACCTCACATGCATTTTCTCGAAGGAAATTATCCCACTTGGCTTCACCAGAATGCTTCCCTCCATTTTTTGCTTAGGTGTCAGCCTCACATTCATTTTCACACAAATCCCATTAAGGTAGTTGATTATGACACAAAATAAATTTGGATGATTCTAAACATGGAATATATCTATTCTAATCGGATTACACTAGGTTGATTGGCAATGTCATTAAAGCTTTTCCAAATTGCCTACATAAATCTAACCGAATAGGAATAAAACATATTTCCAAAAAAAAAAAAAAAGGAATAAAACATTAATAATATAAGGAAAGAATTCAAAATAACATGATTTAAATGGAATCAAATTGGAATAAAATTGGGAATGTCCAATTCCATGGTCAGACATTAATGTTGTTCGCCCAATTCAAAATTATTAGTGCAGTTACAAATAGAAAATTAGGAGAAATAAGAGTAATAAAATATGTAATTCTCAGGAGGAATTATTTAGAGAGGCAATTCAAATAATTTTGAGCATAGGTTTAGTGGGCAATTTGAACCAATAGACGGAATAATTGGCTCAACGACAATACTTCCCTCCAATTTTTGCTGATGTGTCGTCCTCATATTCATTTGCACACAAATCATTATTAATGAAATCTATTTTTGAAATAGAGCAATAGAAAATAATCTCATTAATGACCATAAGAAAGGAAACAATCGGTATTGATCATAATAATTTTCAATTGAATAAATAAAAGGAAAGTGCAATAAGTTTTTGTTGGGTGGGAACAATTCGAAATAATCAATTTAATACAAACAAATCGTAAATCATTAACATGACTAACAATTTCATTTATCATTATATCAACTTATTTCTATTTCAAGTTCATAATTCTGATTTTCATCCACCTTTCCAGATTTAGTGCGATGTTCAAAATCAAATATGTGATTATTTTATTGCATAAAAAAAATCTGATTTAAATGAGATTTTGATTGCTTTCTCTTATTGACAACCAAACAATAACAAATTGTCTAACTTGAATCCTCTTATTTAAACCATTAGCCATTTGGTGGTTGTATATTGATATTGATCATCATCTCCTTAAGGGGAACTTGGGGTTTCACAAACTAAATTAACCAGATGCATGTGGAGCCACCAAAGTAGGATGGGCTTTGTTGTTTTTGCTAACTATGAGTGAAGTTAGAATAAGACTAAATAATGATTATACAATTGTTTTATGCACTTTTACAGGGAAGTGATATGAGCCCTTTAACTGATGAATCGTGGGAACAATAATTAGGATAAATTGTACTAATGAAGTAAGGAGGATGGAAGAAAAGGAGTGTCATTCAAATGGATGCAGTTGTGCCAAGGTAATATTTTTTATTTGTTTTGACTTTTGTTTTTCAATTTTCAGATTCAGTTATATTTTCTTCTTCTTACTCCTAATAATCTCTTCTATTTTTAATGTGCGTAAAAAAAATCTATGATAAGATCGATCAGATGATGTGAAGAGGTATGCACCTAAGCAAATTTCATTTCAATAGTTCATTTACAGATAACTCAATTTTGTAAATGTTTAAGAAATGTACTTGTGTTGCATGGCCACTATTCTTGCTGATGAGTCAGATGAGAATTGGTTTTACACTGCGTGCAAGAAATGCAAGAAGACAATTGTTTCTAAGAGTGGAAACTTTTTATCGTCTGAGGTGTGGCAATATAGTCTTATAATATCAATATGAATTGGTGATTTATTTGAATTGCTTATAATTAGAATTGCTATTGGTATGAATTAATTCTATATATATATATATCATTGAAAATCTTCCTATTTAATTTTTTTGTTTGAATAATAATGATTATTTTTATTTTAGGTAAAGTCTACAGTTACGTGTGAGTGATGATACCTCATATACTTTGTTCATCTTATTTGAACCTCGAGCATATGAATTGTTGCAAGTCATATGCTGAAGAAGTAGAGGAATCACATGAAAAGATTGAAATTGTAATATGAGTGTGTTCAATTTACTGCATATTTTATATTGAGTTCCAGTAGAATGTGTTGTTCTTTAATGTTATCATTCTGATATTAGCATAAGATTAAAACTTTGGAAGAAATCTTGATGCTTTCCACGATTTTCTTAGCATGAGTATTTTATATGAAAGAAAAAGAAAACATGCATATGGCAGCTGCTAAATTGGAAATCTCTCTGATGCTTCCTTGGTATGATATTATGATTGAATAATCATGATGAAGAAAATTGAATTACCATTTAATTTGAGCATATTTTAAAATTTAAATTTGAATTAGTTTTTATTTTAAATTATCGACCAATTAGTCTTTAAATACAATTGTATTACTTAAATGGTATAATATAATATGCGTTTAATTTTGGAGAGATAAATGTACGGTTTCTTTGAAGATTGTAATAGTATATTACAATCATTATTATCAATAATTTCATTGCAAATTATATCAATTATCAATAAATTAATCCTGCTGCAAATCTGATCAAATTATGACCATTACTATAATTACTTCAAATCAACCACAATGCAACACATAAGCAAAAAATGGAGGGAAGGCTTCTACTGCTGCCACATGTGGAATTTCTCAGTTTCAAAATAGTATTTTAGATGCATTCTCCCTTTATATATTTTACACCCTTTCTTTTTCCCTACTCCTTACTTTTCGATTCCCCTAACCTGCTCCACTGGAGGCCACCACCCACCACTTGTGACCAACTGAAACAGGTAAGACTCCCTTTCTGTTCATTCTCATATTTTTTTCTCTCAGGTTCTTAGGAAGAACATCTCTACTCCCTGCTCTTTTGGTCGGTTCGTTATCTCTAATCTCAGGTAATGATTCCGATCTCCTCGAACACTATCTCTGCTTCATTTTTTTTTAATCACTGCAAGTTTCTCAAAATTGGAACCCTCTAATTTTTGCTCTTTTTGATTTTCCCAGAGCACCGTCCCAAATCTTCAAAAGTTAAGGGTCCCTTCTCATCTTACTTTTTATGAAGAACGCGAAGAAGAAGATAAATACTGTGATTATGAAGATGAATCACACGACAATGCACGATAATGATGATGGCGAGTTCCTCTCTTATAGGTTTATTTGTTGTATGATGGCTATGTGTACAAAGATTTTAAAAGCAATAGATTTTTATGTTTATTTTAATTATATTTGGCATTGTTTTTTTAAAGAAATTTTTGCCGCATTTCTTAATTACATATTTATGTGGAATCAATCTAATGTTTTTATTTTAAAAAATTAAAATGAGATAAATTAAAGATGATATTTACTTGGATGTAATTGATCTCCACTAATCATTTAGTCGTCTAATATACTATAATTTCAAAATTTAAAATGGGAAAAATATTTTTATTTTATTTTATTGATTAGCTAATTAAATTTAATGATATTTGATATGGTGTATGAAAATTTATTATAGCCAAAAAATATATAAATACAAATTAAATTTTTTCTAATTTCTATAAGTCGAATACAATGTGCTTTTATTCTCAATTTTGTATGGGAAATAATTCATTTTTTAATAATTTTTTAGATGCTTTTTTATACAAATTATCAAAAAAAAATTATATATTTAAAATGTAAACTATTTTATAAAAGTTTCAAAAGCAATATATATCCGGGTCAAGAACACTAGTAAGGTAATAATTGGCATTGCCAAACAGAGGCACATCTCTCATTCTAGAAAAAAGAAGGATGACAAAATCAGCAACACCAACTCTAGCATTCACTCCACTCTAATCTCTGCCAGTATTGTTGGATGTAATGCTAGATAAATACACTATATATTATAAAATTTTATAATTGGGTCCCTAAAGTTGTAAATATTTTATACTTGGGTCTCACATTTGTAATCCAATCCATGAACTTATAAATATTTATAATTAGATCCTTGGAGTAAAATTTATGAACCGTGAAGCCTACTAATGAAACCTTACCCTAAGAAACTAATTATAAATTATTTACAAGTTTAGATATCCGATTACAAATTTTTAAAGCGTAAGAGCATATCTAAATTTCAAAATAGTCCTGAACCTACCTACAAATAATTAAACCTTAAAAGAAAGTACTGTAAGGATCGGTATAAAAAGAAAGAAAGAAAGAAATAAGATACCCAAATTATTTAATAGTATAGTACTATAGTTACCTTTTCCCTTTCAATGTAATTATTTTTTCAATGAATCCACTTGCACATAACAAATGGTTCGTTTCAAAATTTCATCACCTCAAAAATTGAGGACTAAGATTAAAATCACGTATAAGAGTTGAAACACCCAAGCTAGGAGCTTCAAAGTATACAACCCCGTAACAGAAAACTTTGACCTTCATATATGTGAATGAAAAATTTTATCAGCTTACAACCCTGCTTCATCCTCACTCTGGAACATTTACTTCTCTTAGAACCTTTGCAGCATCCTCAGGAAAAACAGGATTTATGTAACACCCGGTTCCGATCTCGAAACCTGCCACCCCAGTTAGTTGAGGTACTATCTGTATAAACCAATGAGTGTATGCTAACTCCGACTCATTACCATGCAGTGGACTAGTGTGAACCATAAAATTAAACGGAGGATTGCTCAACTGCAGAGACATTTTTCTAAGCATTAGTTTCAACAAACCTCCAAGATCAAGTGCCTGCAAAATAAATGTCAAGGAATCATTAACCTTTGGCCTCAGAAACCCCCATGAAGGTGAAATTAGCACAGATATATATATAGTACATAATACCGAGTAGTAGTGCTAAACCCAGGGCTTAGAAAAATCCACAATGTAGTATAGTGTAGTTAGATTTGGTTAGTGTTAGTTAGAAGTTAGTTAGATCAGTTTGCTGAATCAGCAAGTTGAATACTAGTTAGTTACTTCTGTTGATCCTTATATAAGCCACATAATTGGCTTGTGTACACACTTGTCACACATTCGGTTAATCTTGAGTTTCTTATTCTCTCTCTACTCTCTCATTTGTCTCCTCTCTACCATAGCACAAACTATCTATGCTATTACGGGGATGCTCAATCAGCATTATTATAATAAATCCTCAGAGTCCTGATGTCTGTTAGGCCCTAAATGATTTCTTCTGGGTCCTATCCTTATCTTACAAGTTACAAGGATATCGGCATCCACTGAGAGATTATGCCAAATTCTGAGTTCAGCCACTGTAGCACTGTTTGTGCCTTCTCTGGTTATCAATCTAACATACCTTGTCCCATCTTCCCCTCTCTTTTTTCTTTTCAGAGACTCAGAAACGCACAGGGTCTTCTCACCAGAAGTTTTTTTTTTTTTTTTAAGTTCTATTTTTCTATTTTTGAATTTTCTGTTTCACTGTCCAATTACTCCATGCTTCTCAGCACCCGACTCATCCTCTGCCACAAAGCATGTAACCTTAATATTGGGATGTTAATGATAATGCATATACTTTCTAACTCTTTAAAGTTTCTATTAGATTTTGGGTTTGGGCCTAACTCAACCCCAAAAGCAAGCTTGTAGGGTGAGGGTTGCCCTTTACTTATAAGCACTCTTCAGGCCATATCACTATCCAATGTGGGACTCCAACAGTTTCAATATGGACATATTTATGAATTAAGTCTTTGATTTATTTTATGGTTAACTTAAACTTGGGATGATTATGAAGTTGTAACTTGTATGAGTAGTATTTGTATTTGTAACTTATTTTTTTCATAAACATTAGTAGTTTTAATTTCCATTTTAGAATTATATTAAATAATATAATAAAATGTGGACTAAGTGTTAGCTACACTACGTGCTATAGGAATAAGAGCCCTTATTGCTATAAGTGCTATTTGCCATAGACAACAAACACAGACAAAACTATTCACATTTATCACACAAGAAGCAGACATGCAAAGCATTGGCTACTCGATTATGTTCTATGACACCTAACAGTTTCCCTTTTAGAACTTGGCATCCCCATGTCTTATGATAATTTCTAAGCACAGTCAAGTCCACATCCAATCCCATATGATTCAAGCACCATATATCACGCAATTACATTCTTAAATGCCATAATGGTAATGGAAACAGCTAACAGTCTAACACCATTTCAGATTTTTTGTTCAACACATTTTCGTCACAGGCAATCACACCCATAAAAGATCTAACCTTAAGAGCCGCTGAAACCATAATAATTAGAACCAAGTTTTCAGTTAATACCATAAACAACAAAAATTAAGCCTTTAATCCATGCCTCATATCTGATGTCTTATAATGAAAGATAAATGCCAGCAACATGCTCTTTTCAACACTCTTTCCAACACACCATTACTGGGTAAATTTCATTTGGAACCTACTAAATAAAGAGTGGATCCATGTGATCTAGAAGGTCCCACATGAACTCCACCCAATAACAGAGTGTGTTGAAGGGGCTGTTGAAAAGAGAGTATTGCTAGCATTGCTTATAATGAAATCAAACTATATATTTGGAACTTCAGCACTAAGAGGACTTTAGCACGATTAAGTGTTACCTTTTCAGCATCCAATTCATGGAAATGAGAAGAGTGATACTGGGGAACAATCCATATCTCAAAAGGAAATGAAGCAGCAAAAGGAACCATGGAAACGAAGTTGGCCGATGAATTAATCAGAAGATTCTCACTCTGAATTTCACAAATACAACACTTCCCTGTCTGATCAAAATAATCTTTCATACTTTGAAGACGAGCAGAAACATTAGGAGGGATAATTGGCACAGCCAGCATTTGACTGTGAGAATGACTCATTGATGCACCAGCTGAAGCACCATGGTTTTTGAACACCTTCAAAGATTAACAAATTAAGTTTATACATGATAATTATAGGAAGCAAGTGCAATAAAAAGAAGAAAAACATTAATTTAGAAAGGCAGAATAATGCAAGACTAGATGAATTGTAATTTCAAAGTTATTAATAAAAACAATAGAAATGTAGCCTGCAAGTACCATTCAATCCTTGGAAACTGCAGGATTTTAATTCTACCTATGTCATTTCTGGTGACAATCATTAATTAGCTGCTCCCAAGCTCAAATAAAAAAGGAGGCTTGTGTTAGGCAGTTAAAAACCCATCTAAAACTTTGACAAATCTTTATAACATACATAGATGATTTATAATTTAAACAAGAAACATAAATTGCATTATAGTCAGTAATGTGAGAGCAGCCACTACTTATTTCTCAGTTGCTCTCATATACAACAACAACAAAGCCTTTTCTCGCTTGGTATGGTCAACTAAATAGATCAAATGACACCATTGTTTTCTATCGTAAATCATGTTTTCGAAATGGCCATTTAAATCTAAGTCCTTTTAATGATTTAACCTATAATTTTTTTCTGGTCTTCCTCTACCTCTAACTATTGGACTATTATTCACTTGGTTCACTCTTCTTATGGGAGTTTCTACTGGTCTTCTCCTCACATAGCCAAACCACCTAAGATGAGTTTCTACCATCTTTGCCATAATAGGTGCTACCCCTACTTTCTTTCTAATTCATCCATTCCTAATCCTATTTTTTCTTGTACATCCAGTAATCCAACATAGCATCCTCATCTTTGCAACATTGAGATTTTGCTCTTGGTGGTATTTTACTATCAAACATTCAGTACCATACAGCATCCTAAGTCTTATAGTTGTGCGGCAAATTTTTCCTTTGAGTTTGAGAGCCACTTTTCTATCACAAATAACATCCGAAGTTTTCTTCCATTTCATAAAACCAAAGTAAAATTAATAACTATAATACTTAGAAGTCATACCTCACTACTGCACACTGCAAATGGACTAAATATATTTATCTAAGCACCAAATAAATTTGATCCACACCGTTTTTGTCTTCCATCCATGAGGTTGCCTTACATTGAAAAATTATAAATACAAAATATTAAGTATCAACAGGGGCAGACCTAGGTATAAATGAGGGTGTGCAAGTGCACACCTTGACTTTAATAAAACTACAAGTGAATATCATAGGTTTTTATATTTTGCCCCCATTATTTTTATATATTTGAACCCACCACCTTTTTTTTCCCTATTTTTTCCAACATAACACAATCACCCAACCCTCTCTTTTCTCTCAAACTCTCACCCTCACCCAGGCCTCTCTGTCTTTATATTAATATAATATGTATGATAATAATCAGGGTTAAATATGTTTTTAATTCCTATAAAATTGGTAAAATTTGATTTTGGTCCCTATACAAATTTTATTCATTGTTAGTTCTACATTTAATAAAAGTAGTGTGTTTTTAATCCCTCACGAAGGATCCAAAACACATTATTTTGGTTTTTTTTTTTTTGGTACTAAAAATGAATAGAATTTTATCGGTACTAAAATCAATTTTTACCAATTTCATAGGGAGAAAAAATAAATTTAACCCTAATAATTATTATTAATTTTTTATTTTTTAAATTAATCAAGTTAGGGTCCTAGATCCGCCACTAATATCAACATGCACAATATATGCTGCATCACATGTACATTGCCACAGTTGATCCAATGTAAAATAAGGAATAGGGATAGAATTGTAGGCACAGGCTTAATGCAAATCACAGGTTACACATACAAGAGTTGAAATCTGAAACGCAATATCACATTTTTAAGTCTAATAGTTGCCTACGCAACCTTCTATTTTTAACCAAAACGAAGCAATCACATAGTTTTAGTTAGAAGAACATGTTCTTTACTCAACTTTGACCAAAGCATAAAAAAAAGTAACAAGATTCTGAAAATTGAAAGCCACAAAGTTCAAACAAGAGACTGAACCTGCACGTATTTGATGGAGTCATGGCTTGCGAGTTGTTTGATTCTCTTGGTATGAGCAAGGAAAACCTGGCCAATCTCTTCAGGAGACAAATCAGATAGCTGAACCGAGTGAACCGGGGTTTCAATGATGACGTCATGGAACCCGAACCCATCCAGAACCGAACCGGAACGTGCACGAGTGGAACCGGAAGTGTTGGCGAAAGAGTCTTGGAGATTGCGGGAGAGAGCGGGGTAGAGGTTCTCGATGACCCGGATCCTCCATTCCGGGTTGTCGGGTGGGACCCGAAAGATCTCGGGTGCGCATTCGTGCTCGTGGCCGAAGCAGAAGGGGCACTGTTGGTTCGGGTTTGAGTCAGTTGGTGATTTGGATTTGAAATCGGAGGGTCTTTTGGCTCTTGCGGGAGAGAATATGACCCAGCGGTTTGAGACAGCGTCTTTCCTTAGTTCTGGGTTTCGATGTTCTGAGGAAGATGTCATCTTCAGTTGTCGTCTCTAGGCTCTAGCTTCCAGCCTCATAACCTTGTCTTTGTGGTTGAACCTCTTTTACGAGTCAGATATATTTGTTGAACACATATCGTGTCCATTTGCTTTTTTGCTTTTTGGTATTATTCTTAAAATACGTATATTCATAAGATTGTAAAAATAAATAAGAGATAGAAATAAAAACATACGATATCATAAATTATGTTTAAATTTGGTGTTTAAATAACACAACTCTTTATTAGTTGGGTCACTAAACTCACCAATAACAGGCTTTTAATTTAATTTTTTAAAAACAAAAAAATTCCCATTTTTTTCCCATTAATTAATTAATAAAAAAAAACCAGTTAAAATAGTTATTGGATCTTTTCAAATTTTTTAGTGGCTGAAGGCACTATTAAAACTAATGGGATGCTAATGACATGTTGGAGATGCCAATCCAAAGGATTACTACACAGGCCCAAATAGTAAGCAGCCTCATCCAGTTTCGGCTACTCAACTAGCTCCTCAACATTGGGAAATGTCTTTGAGAGAGTTGTCCACCAAGGGAATTTTAGTGATGTCGGGAGATTTGAACCCGCATTCACGAGAATATTAGCTCCAATTAAAATTGGTATTAAATATTAATGTGATTATGTGTCTTCAATTTAATGCTTAACTAGTATTTAATGCTTAACCAGTATTGGAGATTTTTACTAGTCAACTTGGGAAACTTTTTTTTTTTTTCGGTTACAAACTTCGGAGCTTTTATTTGTCTTAGATTAAATTGATGGTCAAAATTTTCTTAAGAAAATTTGATATTTACTCTTCTTTATATTTTTATTTTTGATATTTATTGAAAAAAATATAATACTTTTTTTATTATCTAAAAAAATATAATACTAATCGCTCATCATTTGTATAATTTTTACTATCTAGTTAGATCTAAACTGGCGTCACTAATAGACCTGCATAAGCATTTAACCTAATGCATTGACATATGCACTTAGAAAATGGAAACGGGGCATTATTCATAGGAAAAAATGTTTCTAGCACTTTTAATTTGAGGTTTTTTTAATTATATTAAAATTTTAAATTTTGTTTTTCACACTTGTTTAATTTGATTCCTACTCATCATTCTGTTAAATTGTGATTCTTAATTTTCTTGATTTTTTGTTTTATTTTAATTTGATAGTTATCTTGCTTAAATCTTTAATTTAATAACTAACAAATAGTTGTTTTCTATGTTTAGATTAGCCAAAATGTTCTAGTCGGCCAGAATGAGATGTTATAGGGTGAGTGTGGGTACAGGTGATTAAGATAATCGCCGCAGAGTCTTCTTCGATGCCTTGGTGGTGCTTATATAGTCTACCATAGAGGTCTGGTGCACGTGAATCCATTACTCCTAGCAATGCTTGATTCAATTATCGAGAATCGCGGACAAGTGAATGGAATCGTTTATGTCTCCTAAGCGAGAGCGCTTCCCCTCTTTCATGTGTGGTTCTTTCTTCTAGAATATTCCCTTGTTCATGTACTAGGGAGCTCTTTTAGCCTTGGGCAATTCTAACATCCTCCAACATCAAAGTTGAGGATCCGTCCTCTCCATGTATTTATCGGTTCTAACCGGTTTGCCAGTAAAGAAAAAAAGAAACAGCTCTGTAAAGTCCTTTCTCCTCCCGTCGGTTGATCTCTGCGTCAAGAGGCTGTTTCAACCAATCTGGTTAAATGATTATAGTCTAAGGGGTTAATATTCCCATCTGGGTTCCTTAGGGGGTTCTTGGTCACTTCTCTAATTGCAACCAAAGTCTGCATGCAAATAAAGAAGCAAAGCTTCACATATATGTCAATCAAATGCTTCATTATTCGTAGCTACACCTTAATTACTTCTCTGTAATTTCTCCCTTTAATTAATATGTTTCAAGAATTTTCTTACCGGATTATTGGCAGCCACGCCACCATCGATAAGGTTGAATTCTTTTATGACTTTCCCTTGTTCATCTTGTTTTGTGAAATAGTAAGCTGGCAAATAAGTTGGAGGCAAGAGTACCAGAGTTTTAATTAATTTATTGGCTGATTGGTAGGTTGTATAAGTTCAAATTAATTCATTGGCTGATTGGTAGGTATCACCTCTTGATCCATGGCAGCAAGAGTACCAGAGTTTTTCGCCGCTTTAGGTAGTCTCACTACCTGATCCATGGCGGCAACAACCACCACCATCAACAATCCCACCACTGGCACCACCACCATCAAGGTGCTGAATCAGATCGGAGCTTTCCCTGAATGGAGGATCGCAATTGTGTGAGAACGGAGCTTTCCCTATGAAGGAGTTTCTTGATTGTAACCGGTTTATCATCCACCGCCACGATCAAATGGAGGGGCTTCTTGGAGAAAGTTCTTCCTATTCCGATCAACAGCGGCATAGGGTAGGGTCGCCGTCATCCCACTCAGAGAATGCGGCAGAGGCGACAGGTTGGCCGACGGTAGATTTTAGAGAAAGAAGTGTGAGGCCCTTGAAGGAGAGAGCAAGTGGGAGAACGACCTTCTTTTTCACGATATTGAGGTTGTCGACGAAGGGGAGGAGCTTCCGGCAAGGTCTAAGGAGGATGCCGGCGCCTTTGAGGATGAAGAGGATGACCTGAGAGGGCGGCGAGTTCTTGCCTCTGTACTACTGAAGAGGAAGATGATGATTTGGGTGTTTCAAAATTTTTAAAAACAAAACAAAAAACTGGTTAAACAAGTTCCTAGTAAAAATGAGGAATGGATCTGAACCGTCGCTTTATTATAATATAATATCTACGGTCTGTAATAATGGAGGATGGAAACTCTGAGTTTGGACTGGAGGATTGAAGACAAAGCCTTTAGGCTTCTCTTCTTGGGTTGCACTAACCCCTGCGTTTGGTAAGCTGCCTAACACATCTTTCATCCCATCGACCCATGGTGCTTGGGAGTCGGTCTTCGGACCATCGAACTCGAATGTCAACTTTAGTCCATAGTGGTCGGCCTGACGGATTGGGCCTATTAGGAACACACACACACGCGCGCGCGCGCGCACACACACACACACACACACACACACACACATATATATATATATATATATATCATCAAATTAAAAAAATAATTGTATAAATTATATATATACCATTAAATTATTTGTAAATCCAAAAAATAAATTACTTATTACTTATATATATAATATTAAATTATATATGTATATTATAATTATTTTATTTATATAATTTTAATACTAATTTAAAAATATTTTGGAGTGTCAGCTCAAGACTTGCAAGTTTATGAATTAGTTGTTCTAGCATTTTATTTTAACATTTACTTAATGTCAAACATAATTTTCTACAATGTATTTAATAACCTTTTTATTATATATTTTAAATTTTAGTTAATAGTTTTGTTTGTAATGTTTTATGATTAAATTTGGATGATCTTTAAATAATTTTTCAATTGAGTTATAGTTATATTTTTAATCAAGGGTTTTTTATTTATTGATTTTTCATAGTTAATTAGAGAGTGGGTAATGAATACAAGTATGATACTTAGGTATCCGATGGGTAAGGGTACGAGTATTCAAGTTGTTACCCATGCGGATATATATCCAGATACAAGTAATTTTTAAATGCAGGGTATGAAGATGAGTATTATATTATTCTTCCCAGACCCTACCAATTGTCATCCCTAATTCTAAGTATTGTTTCGACCAATGTCACCAACATTAATCTAACCTAGTTAAATTATGAAATTATTCCCTATTCCTCAATCCGATTATTGTCAAACAGGAACCCTAAATTATCCCCATGTCTTCATCAAGCACATGAGAAAACACCTTTGAATCCTAATAAACTATATCTCTATGATGGTTAAAACACAAAGATTCATTAAGCTCTCGGTTCCATATATTGATTGCATAGATCTCCTACTATATCTCTATCAATATTCAACCTATGTTCTTATTCCAAGCCTTAAATCATGAATCTCCTATCGGACTCATCATGATTAGCAAGTCAATTATCGGTCGATGAAATTTAATTGAAACAATAAGCGCAGAAATAAGAAACAATAAAAGAGAAGAAGAGAGTAGAGAACTTCGCAACTTCACCAAGCTATTCTACATCATTTCCTTAGAAAAAGGAATTTATTTACACATAATAAAAGAAAGAACAAGAACAAAACAATGAAACTCTAAAATCATGGTGTGATGGACTGCACTATTCGGTACTGACTGCTTGGCAAAAGCTATTTTGTTCACTGCTAATGACTTTTTCTCCCTAGCCCTGTCACGGTTTTCACTCAGAGTTACTTGACTTTGAATTGGATAACAATTCTCCTCCGTGGGCCCATGCAATTAAATAGCCATTTCACCCTTTGAAAACAAATTCAATTCTTTCCATTCATCTACGTGAACAAACCTTGAAGCATGTTTTCTTGACAATTGCCAAACTCATGGCCTGTTTGCAGTTTTTTGTTTCAGTTTTCTATTTTTAGAAATAATTATAAAATTGTTATTTTTTTTTATGTTTTTTTTTTTCGGAAGTTTGTACAGGAAATACTGAAAACAACTTTTTTCTATTTTCACTGTTTCCTGTACAAATCTTTGGAAACATAAAACAGAATGAAAACAACATGGCAGATTTGTAATTATTTCTGAAAATAGGGAATAAAATCAGAAAACCGGAAAGAAAGCAAATATGCCCTTAAGTTCCATTTGAATCCTTCGTGGGTCTCATTGTTGAATTATATTCCAATTGAAAACCTATGCTATTTGCCTCTGCATCACGTGAGTTAGCTTCATATTTCATTTGCTCTCCTTCATTGCAATTTCACGTTTAGGACCTATAGCTAAATTTCAATGCATTGTCAGAATATAATTGGACTTTCTCTTTAATCTCCAAGCTTCATTTGCAATCCTTCTTTTTGTTCTTGATACTTTCCTAAAACTCACAAAAATGCAAAACATTAGCAAATTAACTAAAATATAATTAAAATTAATTAAATGCATACATTGACTCTAAAATAACCAAAATAGGAAAACAAAGTCTGATTTGGGCACTCCATATTAGTATTGAAATTCACTCTAAAAGAATATATAAAACATGATAAGCCAACGGATTATCAGGTACTTGGAACAAAGCCATCACCATCCCTTAGAGAAGCCTTTGCTGAAGTCAGAATAGAGGAGAGCAGAAAACGGGTTATGCTTCACCCTTCCGCAGATTCTAGACCACTCTTACCCCTGCCAAAACCACAATCAAGATCTACACTTGCTGTCAATAGACCTAGAGATCAAAATTCATTCTCTCGAGAAAAGCCCTGGTGTGACCATTGCAACAAACCATACCATACCCGAGACACTTGATGGAAGGTTCATGGCAAACCTCCAAATTGGAAACCGATGCATATGAGAGGACAAAAAAAGTCAGCTCATGTGGCAGAGACTGACAACAACAAGAATTCTGGTATCAACTTATCCTTTGATCAAGTAAATCTGCTCGAACAACTTTTATAGCAAGTCAAAACACCTGCATCTCTCAATGTGTTTTTCAGGACCTTGCTTTGGGGAGGTTGATTGGCAGTGTTGAAGAAAGGGAGGGCCTCTATTATGTCACTGGTTGTTGTCTTCCTAGGATTAGTTCTGTTTTTACTGTTCAGTCAGATTCTGAGGTGCTTTTATGGCACAATCGCCTAGGGCACCCTAGTTTTTTAATATTTACAACATTTTATCCTCATCTTTTTATCAATAAAGGCAATGGCGATTTTTCTTGTGAGCAATGTATCCTTGAAAAACAAGCAAGAAACTCGTATTCAACTCAAAACTATAAACCTTCCAAGCCTTTTCATCTTGTCCGTAGTGATATTTGCGGACCAGCACAAATACAATCGATAACTGGAAAAAATGGTTCATAACCTTTATTGATGACCACGTCCACAGACGAGCCTGCTGGGTGTTTCTAAAGAATTCAGGTAGGGAAATCAAGGTCACTCATGTTTATAGAGAAGCCAACCAATGTGCAGATATTTTGACCAACATGGGATGCGATCAAGATCCCCAGTGGGTTGAGTATGAACAGCCCCCTTTTGCACTGTTGCAGGTTTTGATTTCTGATGTAATGGGAGTTTCTACTCCCCGGCTTATTTCTATGTAATGTGTTTTCTTGGGCTTTTGCCCCTTTTATCACCAAAAATAAAAAATAAAAAAATTAAAAGCCCATCAAAATTTTCAAAATTTCCACCAATTTGTGCTGAATGTCTTTCAAAAACTATTCAAATACTTAGAACTGATAATGGAAGAGAATATATTTCCCATTTTATTCAGTACCTATCCGCCACCTCCTTGAGACTGCTAGAGCAATGATGTTTTCTAGTTCAACCACTCATTCTTTTTAGGGAGAAGCCATCCTTATAGCCTCCTACCTCACAAATAGACTTCCCTCCAAAGTCCTTCAATTTAAGACCCTTTAAGCATGTTGATGGAACATTACCCAAATATCAAACTCCTAAACACCTTACCCCCAATAATATTCGGTTGTACAGTCTTCATTCTCAACCACACTCCCTCCAAGTCCAAGCTTGATCCTCGGTCCCTTAAAGTTGTTTTTATGGGTTACTCTCCTACACAACTAGGATACAAATTTTATTCACCCTCTACTCACAGAATATTTGTCACTGCCAATGTCCAATTTCAGGAACAACACCTCTTCTTTGCTGAAACCTCTCTTCAAGGGGAGAATATAAGGGAAGATAGGTTTGGACATGGGGATCCCATAGTTTCTATGCTGCCAGAATCAGAACCAGAACCAGAAATTCCCTTAGAATCAGAACCAGAAATTCCACCAATACTCACCTCTCCTAAAATAAGAACCCGAAGCTCCACCAATACTTGAAACTTCTTTTCAAACCTCTTCTAACCAAAATCTGAACCTTGAACCGAACCTAAATCCGGGAAATAATGTAGGTGGAGAGACAACTACAAAGAGATTCTTTGACAACAAAAATTGTAGGAGGCCTAAACCACTACAACAAGGTCAATCATTTGACTTGGAGCTTGGTCAAGGGAGTAGTTGCCATGCCTATTTTGCTTTGAAGATAGCATAGGGCTCCCAACCAAAAGGTTTGATGCTAAATTGACTTAGTTCTTATGGATTGAGTGGTTCCATCACATGTTGCTTGATTATATTCCATTCATGTTTGGCAAGTTCGGTTAAATTGTGTAGTTTCCATCCTTATAATTGGGAATTTGGAAGCTCACATATGATCATTGTGGCAGAGATATCAGGTATTAGGAGGATGAAGATCGGCTGTCCTATTTTGGTGTACCACATCCTGTCCCTACCATTAATATCTTGTCACATTCTACTTTTTTAAAATTACATAAAATTTTAGCTGATGTGACAAGATATTACTGATGCAGACAAGTTGTGGTACACCAAAGGACAACCAATCTTAATCCGTATTTGGGATGCCACTGCTAGATAGTTATTAGTTACAAAAAATATCCAATTAATTTGTGTTTGGTTCATCTGGAATCACATGGAACAACTTATTATGGGGGTAAAATCACGTTGCATTTTAATTGTAAATATTACCTTCGTTTATGCTATGGAAAATTTTCGGAGACTGACAGACTCACAAATATGTAAAGATTGTAAATCTCTCTTTCTCTCTCTCACACACACCCACACATATAGAACTACTCAGTTGAGAGCATTTAATTATTGTAAAAGATGAGAACTATCCACATGCCACGATTGTTTGTCTTTTCAAGAATTCTTCACCTTCCCATTTGCAATAATTGAACATAATAAAATTAAGGTTAAACTACCCTTTTGGTCCCATATCTTTATTTTAGGTTTCATTTTAGTTCCTCACTTATTTTTTGTTCCGTTTCGGTCCCCTATCTTACAAATGTTAACCTATTTTGGTCCCTTTCGTTAGTTTTGCACTGACGGCCACCGTTAGTTGCCAGAAACTGCCACCATTCACCGCCGACTTGCCGGAATCTGGTTTAGACCATTTTCTCTTTCTCTCTCCTTCCTTCTCTTCCTCCCTCTTCCTCCCATGACAGAGAGCTCAGCTGAGAATGTTGTGACACACAGAATCCAAATTGAGGGCACAATCTCGCGTGAAATTTTCAAATTCTAGAGGGAAATAAAACCCTCATTTTCAAGCACATTCAAATTACAACCCTAATCTCTTTTCAGACCGGACCCACCCCTGTTGCGTTGTCCTATGTATTCACACCGTTATCTCAACCCATTTGTATCGTGTGCCAAAACTGTTTGAAGAAATTCCTCACTCACAGTTCAAGGAGAGGAGAAAAAATGGTACCTTGAAAAAAGAGACGAGCATCAAGAAGCGGTGCATTTCGATAAGATCACTGCGTGCCTCAAGAAACTAAGTTACTGTTTGAGTACCGAACACTGCGACCCCATTTTGGTGGCGTAAAAAGTCCACGCCGACGTTTACAAAGGCGTAACCACCAACCAACTCTGATGAATTGGCAGCCGAAACCGGTGTAGCAATGACCGCCAACCACCCTGACTATGCTTCTGTCAGTTTTAGGGTTTCATCTTGTTTTAATTATCGCATCAAAGTTTAAACCCGTTCTTCATTGTTGTTGAAATTAAAAGGTTTATTTATATGATTGGATGTGTTTTTTGTTTGATCATGATTGGATGCGTTTTGTGTTTCAGTGTTTGAGGAACGAGGAAGGGAGGAAGAGAAGGAAGGAGAGAGAAAGAGAAAATGGTCTAAACCCAGATTCCAGGCTAGTCACCGGCGAGTGGTGGTGGTTTCCGGCAACTGACGGTGGAAACATAACGTCGTCAGTGCAAAACTAACGGAAAGGACCAAAACAGAACAAAAAATAAATGAGGGACAAAAATGAAACCTAAAATAAAGATAAGTGACCAAAAGAGTAATTTAGCCTAAAATTAAAGGATGATTGCACTGTGAAAATAAAATTGTTTAAGACATAAATAAATAAATATTCACACAAATAATATTAAGGTAACATTATTTTGATAGAAGTACAAGCAATGAAGAAATGATATACAAAGGGAAATGAAATAATTTTAAAAAAAATATATATATCCGCAATTCACGGAGCCATATAGTGGTATCTATCTCTTTGCAGCAGCAGTGCTTAGTACCAGCAAGAATTGTTACGTGTAGTTGAGCTGAAAACCATAGCTTTTTATTCAAAGGAGTAATAACATGATCTCAAGCTTCCCAACCCCTCAGGACAGTAGCCCTTGCCACGCGGTTAACTGCAAGCGTGAAGGCTCCCATACGAAGATCACAATCATGTGTTTTGCACATGTCCTTCACATCTTTGAAACCTTTGGTCATATATGTCTTTAGCTCCTTGTTCACCTTCTCCTCATCCCACATGAACCCTTGTATGTTCTGTTTATTACAGAATCAATCAGTTAAAGTTACAATGGCTACATGACGTATGCACAAAGATATGCGGTTTCATTTAACTGTATCACATCATGTTCTAACCGATATTATCTTGTCATTTAAGTTAAAATTTCATTTAATTTTAGAAATGTAGAATATGTGACAAGACATTATTGATAGGAACAGGATCTAGCACATCAAAATGAGATATCAAATCTTGACCCATCTAGTACACTAACTTAATTGTAAACATTTGCACATATACTAGAGCATAGTTATTCAACAACAACAACAACAACAACAATAAATATACTAGTCCATCCATTTAGATCATATAGTTAATTATCAAAGTAGTTACCTGCACCCACTCAAAGTAACTAACTGTAACTCCTCCTGAATTTGCAAATATATCTGGGAGGATCACAACCCCTTTCTTTTTCAAAATCTGCAAATCAGAGTTGTAGTTAACAAACAGTGCATTTCTTCTTATTTTTCTTCCACTGGTTTCTTTTTGTTTGAAAAGAGGAAATGATAGAGAAGATATATACAAACAAACCTCATCAGCCTCCGGGTCAGTTGGGTGATTAGCTGCTTCAACAATAAATTTGGCTTTGATCTCATTTGCATTTTCCCTTCGACCATATCAAAAGTTTAAAAAAATAAAAATAAAATTAGACTAATGTCACCTTTAGAAATTAGAATAGTTATTTGGGATGCTTGAGGATGGAGGTACTAAAAAAATTTATGCAATAAGCAATTGGCTTCAGCACTTTTGTCAGAAAGGTACTAATCTAATAAAGAAGAAAATGTGTGGTGCTGTTTGATGTTTGATTTCAGGGTAAGGTATGATGATAATAAATTAGTCTTTGTAGTTTGATAAATACAAAAGTTTTGTATTTGAGTAATTAAAAGCACCTATTGATGACTCCCCCAAGAGCTGCAGGGACAAGAACATCGCAGTCTTCAACCAATATTGACTTGGGGTCAATTGCATCACCACCATGGAATCCTTTTACTCCACGGTGCTCTTTGGAATGCTTGAGTAGGCTTGGGATGTCAAGACCATTGCTATTTTTTATGGCTCCTGATATGTCACTCACAGCAACAATTTTTCCACCTTTTTCACTGATTAATCGGGCAGCCCAAGACCCCACATTTCCAAAACCCTGAAGAGGAACAGAACATGTTAGCATGATTTTGTCTCAAATTCATTAAAAACTAAACTCATGATCTTTTGTCTTTTTTATTTTATTTTTTTAGCATTTTTATCATGTACCATCTTTTTCCTTTTTATTAACAAAATTTTATATCTTCATTAGTCGTTATGAAAATTTTCATATCATACTACTTTTTCACACCATTTATTTTATATCTGGTTGATAATATATAAATTCGTGATTAATCATGTATATTAAATGATTTTTTCAGATTAACCATTAAATATAAATGTATCTATTAAACAATTCTTTAACCTTCTAATACATGTGATTAATCGTGAATTTACATGTCATCAACTTAGTGTAAAAAAAATAATGTGAGGATCATTTGGAGTAATATAGAAGGCAGAGGATGCACCTGTATGACAAACCGTTGTCCGGATATACTCTTCCCATACTCATTAAGCAAGGCCTCAGTTGCAAAGAGGACTCCGCGTCCAGTAGCTGCATCTCTGCCAAGAGATCCACCAAGATCCTAGTTTGAAAAAATATATATATGAGAAACGATACATGAAGCATAGGCTGTTTTAGGTAAAGTTACTGAAAATGACAAGATTGAACAACTCATTTTACTTACTATTGGTTTCCCAGTCACTACTGCAGGAGAGTGGCCACGAAATTTGGAATACTCATCTAGTATCCATGCCATTGTCTGCATAAGCATAAGCATAATATCAAATTAGAGCATAATTAAGTAAAATATAAAAAAGCTATAATATAATAATCTCTTTTGAACATTGATATTCCTAACTGCATAAGCATAAGAATAATTTCAACAAGCTGCAGCAAACTAACAAAGCTAAATCTTTGAGCTGACCTGTGGTCCTGTTCCCATGTCAGGTGCAGGCACATCTATCTGGACTCCAATTAGATCATGAATTTTTTGGGTAAAAACTCTGGTAAGTCTTTCTAACTCAGACAGACTTAATTTTGATGGGTCACACCCTATCCCTCCTTTGGCACCCCCATATGGTAAATTTGCTACAGCTGTCTTCCATGTCATTAGTTGTGCTAAAGCATTCACTTCATCTGGTTCCACCTATATAATCCAATAAATAATTGAGTAAGAACTGAAACTTAAAGCACACAGAATAATAATACCCCAGAAACCCAGATATATATAATGAAAGAAACATAGTCGTTAAGGAAAATTTACCAAAATCATACTAAATGTTCCTGGGGCCAATTCAATTTGATCTTTCAAGTGGCTGATTTTATTAAATTATATGGTTATTCAGTGGAATTATCCCTAAATGTATTATATTTTCTGTCCAAGTTGTACAAATTTAAGGGGAAGAAACCAAAACATTAGTATTGATAAATATCCAAAAGCTAGTTTGTGTAGTAAATTAGATTTGTTAGAACATAAATAACCTCAGGATGGTATCTGATCCCTCCTTTCATTGGGCCTCTGGCATTATCATGTTGAACCCTGAATCCAACATAAGTTGCCAAGGTGCCATCATCTTTAGGTATGGTACACTCAACCTGCATTTTCATTGAACAATATTTAGAACTCGAGTTGTTGAACTCTTGTGAAGCAAATCAGGGGAAAGAAGAGTAATTTGCAAGAACAAAAACATGGTAACAATCACAAGATAGTTTTGCAGTTTTACTTGCCTTGATTTCCCTGAATGGAATCAGCAAACTTTTCTCAAGCTTGGAATCCAATCCCAGAAGCCTAGACGCCAACTTAAAGTTCCTGCTGGTGGCTGCTAGTGCATTCATTGTTACTCTTTTGACAACCCGAAGGACTAAAACGAAAGTTCAATCTTTTAGAAAGAGATGAAGATGTCGAAAATAGATGTTGCTGTATTGATTTAATTAGGAGTATATATAGCTATCATGTGGAAGAAAAAGTGCAAGACAAATCCATGTGTACTACTAATTGAGTCAGGAAAGCAGGAGATACGCACAAGAAATAGCTCGAGTCATTGTCAACAACAACATACTAGTAAAAGTTTGGTAGTAAGACAAACATGGATAAGTACCAGCAACGTGACACCACCATGTGGATCAAAGTCAGCAACTAATCTAGAAATAATTAATATGCTGGTCGGAAAAAAAATTAGAGATCCTTTCTCCTAGAGAGGCTAAATAAAATTTCCAGATATTGCTGCCTTTAATTGCATTTGCAAGGCATGGTTGTTGGATATGGCTTGTCTCCGGCACTCCCTCTCCATCACCTCTCCCCAGCACAATCTCCACCCTACAATTAATCCAATGGCCCAAACATTTTATATTTTTTAAAAATTTGAAACATTAAAAAAAAATTTAAAAAATGCCAAATCCCTAATCTGAGCCCCTCACCCCTCACCCCTCACTCACTCCCTCTCCAACCTCACCATTACATTTGATTATATTTTCTATTTGATTATAGAAATAGTTTATACATAAGTGTTTATATGATAAACGCTTATTCTATAAACACTTAATTAAATTGTTTACTCAAACATTCCAATAATCTGAAAACTCAATTCATTTCCAAATTTTTTCCAAAATAAGAACTGCAACTTGTTTAGTACTAATTCGTCCTCTCTTCCTGGCCCGCACGTCCATTACGACAATTGCACTGCAGGGAGAATTCAAATAAGAGCAACTAAAACTATTCCAACATAATGCACAAGTCAATTTCTTCGGTCTCTATCTCCACAACGCAATTGTCATTAAACTTTTGGGAGGAAGGTTTTTAGATTGGATCGATTCATACATGCTCGTAACGTGTGTGCAGCAAGGAATTGAGGAAGGATTAGTGTGACGATGGGTTAGGATTATTAAATATAATGAATTTGTGATGAAGTAATTTAGAGTTCAGTTTTAGGTGATTTAGGATTGGATTGAGTTGCTTCAAAAAACAAGGATTGGATTGAGTTTATTAATAATTTTTTAGGCATAATTTTAATCAAATTTAACTAACATGAATAATTTAAAAAATTTATTAAAAAAAACTTTTATGTACCACAAAAAAAAAAAAAAAAAAACTTTTAAAGGTGGTTCTGCAAAATAATAATAAGTGAAAACTTAAATAAAGCTAAAATATATTTTAACACATAAAAAGGGATGAAAATCTTCTCTCCCATTTTGTTGTACCCAAACAATAGGATGGTTAATACATGGATTTAATTAGTATACACTGATAGTGTAAGGTTTTTTTTTATAATGTCAACCAATCAGAAATTGACGCATCATTACAAAACTTTGATTCTTATCCTAACCACCTTAAAAGTCATCAATTTCATAATTTTTGATTTGTTGTCGATGTAAAAATCTTTACACTGACAGTGCATAGAAATTAATCTCTTATTACATTGTGTAAAAGTTTCTTATGCTTTAATTAAATCACGTTTAATTACTACTGATACCCCTCCAATCTCATAGACACAATAAAAAAAAAATCACCTAATTAAGTGTATTGACTCATTTAGCTCAATATTCATTGGCACCCACGATGTTTACGTGCAAAAGAATGAATCTAACAGATCAAGGTTTGGAGAGGATGGGTCGCGGAAGGGAGGAAAAGTTGTGCTCTCAAATTCAAGCCCATGAGAAATGTAATAAAGCGGTGTGCAAAGTGAAGGGTAGCAATGGAAAAACAAAAAAATGGACACAACCTAATCAAGGACGTACGTTCAGGAATGGGAGAATTCAAATTGATAAGAGAAAGAGAAAACGTGTAAAAGGAGGGAGTCGTGAGGCATCTTTTTTTGGTAAAAGACAATCAGGGTGAGAGGATGGTATCTCAGTTCAAGGTAGGGAAAATCTTTGGACTCTAAAAGCACTTATAAAAAAATTTATATTTATCTCGTCCCAAAGAGACTAGTAAAAACTCGAACCTGCAACTTGTCAGATACAAAACATTGTCTTGCTCCACTAGACCAATCCATTGGGGTTCGTCATGAGGCATCTCAGAATAGAGGAGAGAGTCAATACAATAATGTACTTTGGATTACAGAGTTTGATAATATGGGATGTTCAAAAATATTGTGAACTGTATGTTGGATTTGGTTAAAGGTTAGATCATGATGGATAATTCATTAACTCATTAAGTTTTATTAATCAAGGTTTTGTATATTATTAAACAAATTGTCGGTTAATGACTTACCCATTTATTATAAGTGTACATATTAATTAAGTTTAACACATTATTATTAACATCAATTTTGAATATCATTAACCAGGTGTTGTTATGTTATTAAATTTTGTTGTCCACATAACTTTTCTGTGGTAAAAAACAGGGGCTTCTTGATAGAAGAGGAGAATTATGGGGAAAAACATAAAATGCGCAGCACAGTGACAAAAAGAGCAGAACCGCCGAAGAACAAGAATGGGGTTGAGCCTATTTGTGTATTTATTTTATTTTATTTTTTTTTGCTTCTGTCTGGTTAAACTTCGAGTATTCAGAAATTTTAATTTTGACGTTTCTATGTTAATTTATTTTTATCTAATTTTTAGACTTTTGTTTTTGGTGCAAGGGATCTAAGTTTTAGACTTAATGCTTACTATTTGTCTTTCATTTAATATATTTTTCTCATACTGATACTTTAAATTTATTTATGATATTTATGTATGGTGGTAACCGATAGATATCAATTTTGATTTGATGTCAGGGAAACATTTGATGATGTATTCTATTTAGTACGAAAGTGAAATATTGGTCGTGACAGAATTGTAAACCCCTTCATCTAGATTGGTAAAAGATACATGAATTCATCTTATCAGAGTCAGAGGGTAAGCTGACCTATTGAATCTTGGAATGCCAGATGTGGCAACCCGAAACTGTGAGGGCCCTGAATGCAATTAAATAATGGTAAAAAAAAATCTTATATCATCTTCAAAACGTGTTTTTTTCTCTAAGAAAACGGTAGTTTGGTTATTATTAATATATATTCAAAAAGACTATAATGTTATTCTAACCTAGCGGGCTCCGCTTCCAACTACCAAGTTCCCGGCTTCATGCAATACTATTTCTTTGGTATAAAGTTTTTTGTTTTTTCTTTCTGTAAAATTGAGAAGTGAGGGTATATTCACTCTTGATTAATTAAAATGTATTGAGATCTCAACTCACTTTATTCAAATAATGATGAATGCATTCTCATTTTTACACATTTGCTCACTTTAAAGGTCAAATCCATTTCGTTGCCTATACCATGCCATACCAATCCAGTTCAAGCACACGTCAGTTTCTTAATTTTGGACAAGTGAACACATTAATAAAAATGAAAAGAACATATTAATACTAATGAACTCAGCATAGCAGGGAGAACTTTTGAATTGACCAATTCAGGGAAGTTCTGGCAAGGACTAATTTCAAAAACGTGTTGCATTTGAACTGTGAATAATGTATATGTCTTTTATTTTTTCTTTAAATTAAAATCGAGCTGAATTTTAATTGTTTAATTGTATAAACTTCAAAATCTTCTTAATTGCCTTAAGTTACAGAATTGCGGATCAGCATAATCTACAAAACAAAATCGGCAGGGGGCATCATATCAGTGTTATAAAACTCGAATTGATAGTCGACATGATTGGGATTGCATTAATGTGTCAATGGTTGAATCAGTGAGTTGCTGATTGAACCGACTCACTCGATATATATTAAAAAACTCATAAAATTCATAGCATAAGCTAATATAATTAAACAAATTATTAAATTCATATTTTTATAATTACATTCATATTATGAAAAAATTTGAAATTATTTCAAATATATCAATCAACACAGTGAATCATTACCTACATTATTACAAAAATTACTAAATATATTAAATATTACATTTTTATTGTTACAAAATAATTAAATATAATAAATGTATAATGAACTAAAAATCTCTAGAAAGAATATCTCATTATGTTTAACTGGAAAAAAAATGCCCAATCAGACCCGTGGTAGCAAAAACTTGACCATAGCACCGGAAAAAAAAAAAAGAAATCATGTGACCATTATACATTTTTTTTTGTCCAGAGGGTCTTTGACCCCCGCCCCGGTGTCCAGAGTGTGACCATTATACATTTAAGTACACCATTAAACATTTAAATGTTAAATATGGTCCCAAAGGCCCAAAAGGCCCACTAGTCCCCAAACCCAAAAACACAAATTTCCCATACTAGCTCTGTTTGCTCCACATTTCACTTGTTGCACCGCTTCTTTCTTTTCTCATCTTCTACATAATGCATTGGTTCACTTTCAGCCACTTCTTACTTTCTTTCTCCTCTTCTTCTTCTTCTTCATTTTTTTGGTTTTCTTGCTTTCACTCCCTCCCCCTGTTGCACCGCTACATGTCTTCTGAAAATGCCACGAAACTCAGCGGAGCAAGTGTGGCAGGTGACTGAGGAAGGAACGAAGCATTCCACCACCGTATGTGTTTTTCTGTTTCCTCAGTTGTAGATCCGGCCAGTTTTACTAAGTTGTCTGGTTCACTGGTTTTTAAGAAAACCGACCGAGTTATACCGGCCCATATTGAGTCGCTTCCTTGTCCGGTCCAATGAGTCACTTGGACCGGCCATATGCCCGGTTTCCGGTCGGGCCAATCCGACCGGCCGGTCCGAATCGAGTTTCATAATACTGCATCGTATACAAAGAGATAGAGAGAAAGAGAGAGAATCACACAGCCTGGTTTATCCTATGACACCATCTACTCCGAAACGTGTATTATATAAATAATAGATAAAAAGGTTATGTTTTTGCGGAATGAAGACGTGGATGCTTGAAAACCATTTCACAAAACATAGTTGAAAGTATCAAATCATAAAAATCGAATTAAACCAAAGAAGTAAATAAAAGATAACGTACAATTGAAGAAAAATATAAATAAACAAAAACCCAAATCTCGATGTCATATATCAGAGCTGGTAACCATTACCAATAATACATCGGAAACAACTAAACATAAAATCCTAAACAAAGAGCAAGCGATTTCCTCGGGATTACTCCTCAATAGGCTGCTCAACATCCTTTGGATAAACCAATGTACATGCAAATGAACAACAACAATAGGGAGTAAGAAATCATACGTATAAACATAAACGACAATGGAATAGTAAGCAAGATGCTCACACAACAAGTACTATATCACAGTATAACAATTTATAGGTTACCAAAATTGTGTCCAATAAGTAGGACTATGTATCATTGTAAACTTGTACATTGAATTGCATAATACAATGACTCTCTTCTTCTCTCTTCTCTATTATCTTGTTCTCTCTATTCTCTTGTTTCTCCGTATCCATTACTTTTCAGTTATTTGTTATTTACGATAATTTCATAACATTTATAATGTTATTGTTTGTTCTGTTACTGAATACTTATTTATGAAATACGTGTTATAATTACGATTGTAAAGTTAACGATGAAAATTAATTGAATTGATATGATTTTGATAATAAAAATAGTTATATAAAACCATTGATATTTTGAATGTTTTCAAAATATAAATAATTGAGCTGGAGTGTTAGATTAGATTAGTGTTAACTTTGAAAATAGTTTGTTATTTTTTATTTTGATTGTTTGCATTTTTTATTTTTTCATTGTATTCTACACTCCGTATTTATTACATGATGAATGATTAATGCTTTCATTACCTATTTCTCTCTCGAGTAACGATATTTGAACACCTGGGTTTGACACCCAAAGTTGACACCTTGGTTAATCATGTGTAACTTTTTGGTTAATTCAGTTCATTATATGGTTAATGAGTTATATGAAGCTTATTTTTCATAATCATGTAAATATTTGGTTAATCACATACAAATATCTAGTTAATTCAGTTTTTTTATATGATTAATGGGTCATCATGAATTAACCAAATATTTACACGTGATTAACCATACAATAAACTGAATTAACCAAATATTTGTACCGATTAACCAAGATATCAACTTTGGGTAAGGTGTGCAAATATCATTACTCTTCTCTTTTTGCATGTTAATTTTTTGGCTAAATTCTTATTTTGGTCCCTTATTTGTTTTAAAATATTTAATTTGGTCCCTCAATTTTTAAAATGTTCAAATTGGTCCCTTATTTATTTAAATATTCAATTTGGTCTCTCAATTTTTAAAATATTCAAATTGGTTCCTCATTTGTGTTAATTTATTCAACTTGGTACCTCATTTGTAGTAATTTATTCAACTTGGTTCCGATATTTTATTCAATTTGGTACCTCATTTGTTTTAATTTATTCAACTTGATCCCTTATTTGTTTTAATTTATTCAAGTTAACGGTGAAACTTAATGGAAAGGACACCTATTTGCTTAACGTTTAACAATTGATGGACTAAATTGAATATTTTAAAATAAATAAGGGATCAATTTGAACATTTTAAAAATCAAGGGACCAAATTGAATATTTTATAATAAATAAGTGACCAAAATAGTAATTGAGCCTAATTTATTTAAGGTACATATCAGTGAGAGTGTAATAACAAAACCGTTTAATAAGTTATAACATTATAGTTTATTGTTTTCATTACCTATTTCTCTTTTTTGCATGTTAATTTATTTAAGGTATATATGAGTGAGAGTGTAATAACAAAACTGTTTAATAAGTTATAACATTATAGTTTATTTCTTTGTTTATATTTAAGTTTGAAACTAGTTTTAAAAAAAATTAGGCTTAATTGCAGTTTTGGTCCCCTAAGTATTAGTAATGTGCGATTTTGGTCCCCCACTTTTTTTTTGAGCGCATTTAGTCCCCCTAATTTTTCAATTGTGCAAATGTAGTCCTTCCATCCATCTTCCGTCTAATTGTTAACAGAGGTTGATGATGTGGATTAAAAAATTAATTAATTTTTATTTTTAATTTTAATTTAATATATTTTAATTTTTTAATTAATTAATCTGTCACAAATGACTAAATGAGGCCAACACTGAACCTTAGTTGCATTTCATTCCCAGATCCCTATCATTGCTTCCGCCGTTCTGCAACACGTTGTAATAGAAGTGCACTGCCTAACACTTTCTTCTTCCCTTAGCAACAATTGCATTCACTTTAACATTACTTTATTGTAAAATGGTGTCTACAAAAGCATGCCCCTGTACGGTGATGGATATTAAGAAACGAATATCAAGTTTTGAGTGGATTACATTCGTTATAAATCTCTCCTCTTCTGTGGATATTAAGAAATGCTGTGAGTGTGATTTTGTGAGAGAAAATTGACCCACGTTTCTGAGGGAGATGCAGAGAATCAGAGATAGTTAGGTTATGGCTTGAGCTCTTGTGCGGCGTAGGGTAGGGATTTGAGAATGAAATGCATGTAGGGTTCAGTGTTGGCCTCATTTGTGACAGATTAATTAATTAAATATTTTAAATTTATTAAATTAAAATTAAAAATAAAAATTAATTAATTTCTTAATCCACATCAGCAGCCTCTATTAACAATTTGACGAAAGATGGATAGAAGGACTATATTTGCACAATTGAAAAACTAGGGGGACTAAATGCGCTATAAAAAAAGTGGGGGACCAAAATCGCACATTACCAATACTTGGGGGACCAAAACTGCAATTCAGCCAAAAAATTAATAGTAAACATAACGATGGGAAGAACATGAAAATGGTTAAGAAAAATTAATAGTAAACATAATGATGTAGTAACACGGTCAAGAAGATGGTGACTGGATTACAGTGAGATCAAGAAGATGGAAAGCGAACGGATGGGAGAAGAGTGGTGCAATTACGTACTCTTTCACAAATTTTCCGGAAGACTGGGGATCAGAAGCTTTGAGGAAAATGTTCACTAGGTGGGGAAATGTGGTCGATGTGTATGTCGCAGGCAAAAGAAAGAAGGAAGGGAGGCACTTTGGCTTTGTGTGATTTTAGGGTGTGAAAGATTTAAAGGAGTTGGAGGAACGTTTAAATCAAATATGGATAGGGCTGTACAAGATGAGGGTCAATGTCTCCAGATTCAATCAGGAAGGGAAGTTCTTTGATATTGGAAGACATGATAAGGATCAACCATGGAGAAGGAACGTAGAAAATGATGGTCAAAGTAAACGTTTTGTGACAGAAGCAAGGCAGATACAGAATAAGAATCAGAAAGAGTATCATCTGGCCTTTGTTAAGGATGGTGTCTGTTATGCAGAGGTTGTAACGAAGCAAAAAAAGGTGTGGCAACCAAAGAAAGTTGAGTCACAAAGTCGTGTCAATGATCAGGAGTGGAAGGGATTGCAGTTCAATATAGAGGAAGGGGATATGACTGGGTTAGCTGATGCATACGTGGGAGTGGTCCACTGGTTCTTAATCCAGGTGGTATTTTCTCGTTACAAGATTGTTTGATAGCGCAGGGCCGTGGAGGCCACAAGGCCAATGAGGCACTTGCCTTAGGCCCCACATTCAATTAGCTATTGACCCTTTATAATATTGTATATTATATAACGGCCCAAAAATTTAATATGTAGTAAATACATCAAAACATGACAAAGGCCAAACAATAACAACATGCATGTGAGAGAGATTTTATTAAAGCATCAAGTAGCAACATGACTTTTCTAGCACAAACTAACATCAAGTGTTTTAATTATATGACCCAACAATCCTAATACATCTTTTTTTAATACGGGACGATCTTAATATTTATGAGTGCGCATTTTATTTAAAAAAATAAATATTTATGAGTGTGTAGGAGTGAAATTTTCGGAAAGTAAAAATTGATTGCAATTGAAACTATTTGTTCCTTTTGTCTAAGAAGATTAAACATTGGTACTGTTGGAGAAAAATCAGTTGCGCATGTGATTTTGTTAATAACAATGAATTGGAATTAATAAAGTAATGGTTTTTTTTCTACATATACAATGAAATTCGAAAAAAAAAATCTCTAATAAAATCTGCTTTAGGCCCCAAAATGTCTGTACACGGCCCTGTTGATAGGTGAGGGCTTAACTTCCATTATAGTAACTCCGACGGGGGACGGATAAGGTGTTGTTACAAGCGGTGCAAAGGGAGGTAATGAGTGAGTTGGTGAATGATGCAAGAAGTACGTTGGAAAACTGATTTAGTGAAATTTATCAATGGACACCTCGAGAAGTAGCAAAGGAGAGATTTGCATGGGTACGTTGTAAGGGAGTCTAAATTCATGCATGGAGAGGTTATTTTTTTGAATTAGGGGTATCCAGCCTGGGCAGGTACTTATCAATGGACAGTAATACTATGAGGAAGAAGAGATTTGATACAGCTAGAGTACTCGTCCAAACTTCTTCATGGGATATGTGTGACACCCTAACTTGGGTCATCACATGGTTACCCATTGCGGAAAAATAATATTTTAATTTGCTGGTTGCTTTCGGAAAATACTGTTTTCTCAACGTTTATCTTTTCAAAATATGGTGATAAAATTTTTTCTTCTTGTTAACCTCATAATAACAACAACATAAACAAATCACACTTAAGTACATAATTGGATATAAGTCATACAACTATACTGCCTCATATGTTTTCACACTTATGTCTGTAATAAGCATAACATAACATAACATAAAACCTAAGCTGGTCGTAACTTAACTAATACTATACAGTAGAGGGAGCTTCAGCACGCTCCAACCTAAAGGGTCTTTCCCTTAAATTCACCCAGAGGAAGAATACCTGATATTGTTTGTAAGGGTGAGACACCAATATGTGGATATAAACACGATAACCATTAGTGTGACTCACATACGGCACATACACATATATAAGCATATATTCTATCGATGGGTTTCACACCCCAAACATCAACATTTTAAAACTATGCATGAACACTTCATATACACCATCTAAACATTCACACCTAATCTCATGAGATATCCCAACACGTAATGAGTGGATCAAACTCAATAGCCATCCCATGGCACACAGGCACGCAGCCAAAACCCATTGCACACTGTCTAACACCGTGGCACAGTGATAAAACCGTAAATGGGGTTTCATTGTCCAACCTGGCACAATGAAGAAAATCGTAATTATGAAATACCTGACGCCGCAAGGTATTCATACATAAAACCATAGGCACGTCTGCCAAATGCATGCAAGAAAACACTTTGTTCTTGACACTTTTCTTTGTGTTCAATCTTTCCTTGTCGAAGCTTAAAAGCTTACGACCAACCGTAATCTTAAACATCTTAAAACTTTCATTAATAACACAGGACCTCAAAGTCCGAGTGCTCAATCACAAAACCCCTAGACCGATGCATCAGGCTTAGGGTTTGTGGTAATAGAAGACATCTCAAAATGTTTTAACACCTTTAACAACCATCAAGTCAACACCACGTCTACAGGACCTCAAAGTCCACAGGACACCAAGTCCACAGCACCTTAAGAACCTTAGTACCCCGACGTCTCGGTTACTAAGTTCCATAACACCTTCAACCTTTAACATCACTTAGAAAACTTGATTTCGGAAAATTGTTAAGTGAGAAGATTTCTGCCATAAAACACCGGTTACCGAAAAAACATCATTTTCAGAAAAGAGGGTCACAGAGATTTGAAGTTCATCAAAAATACACGTTGCCGTTTCTAAAATACTTGCCGTCGTCAGTTTTCCCAATTGTCGTCGTTAAGTCCTTTTAAAGTATTTTAAGGTAAAACTTAGCTTTTTCCGCTTAAACAATTTTCTAAATTCATGATTAAGTTATTTTCGCAGATTAACTTCACAGAATAACTTTTTATAATATTGCGGAATATCTTATGTAAAAATTAGCAGTAGTAAAATATTTTCACGGTTCCGCCCTCTCTGTGACTCCTAGTTCACTTTTACACTAATAGATCGTTAAAATAATAATATTTTCCAAAAACTCTTATTTTTCCCACATAATATTTTCCATAAACATTATATTCCAACATTTCCCATAAAACATTGAATATAATTTTATGCAGCTTATTAAAGCTTTTATCTGATTAAACGGTTGTGCACTGACCACTGTCAGGCTTCACAAACAACATCCAACATCATCAAAACTATATTACCAAACAAATCATACCTCATAACAACATAATATATATCTGCGGATAATTAAATAATTAAAAGCAGATAAATCACCAAAACACAGATAAACAGCTAGAAACACATAGCCAAATAAAATAAACCAAAAACACCACAACCACATAAACAAATATATACAGACCACATATATCACACACATAGTTATCGAGAAAAATCCCTCAGGCAAGGCTCCCCTTACCTCTTGAAGTTTGACACGCTCCGATGTTAGTCTGACACGTTGCCGAGAAACGATGACACACGTACGTGTCAGAAAACACTAACCTTCAACAAGACAACCAAACAACCAATCAAAACAAGCAAAACAAACACCTAATCCTCTTTAATAGGTCACGGCCTCCTTAGGGTTTTGTGGTTCAAAATCACTAAACTTGCTTAAGTCAGGGATTAATGATCCTAAGTGCTTAAGTCATTGAAACACATGATTAAACATCAAAGTTTGAATCAAAAACATCCTAACCCTCCCCAACATCAATTCGGCCAACACAAGGACATAGGGTTAGGGTTTTCATTTTTGACAAATCAACTTAGATTTAACATAAATATTTATTAACTAGATGATTACATGATCACTTTAATAAAACTTAACAAAATCATTCAAGTTCCTCACTAATGAATTTCGGCCAAGACATGAAAGACATGGTTAGAAATTTCAACTTGATACAAGAACTTGGATTTAGCAAGTACATACCCTAGAAGCATGAGATCTATGATCATTTTCAAGTAGAAACACAAAAAAAGTTCCTCCACCTCTCACTATAGGTTTCGGCCATGCTCAAAAAAATGAGGAGGAAGATTTTGTTTTCAACAATATCTTGGATTATGATAGTAAGGATGATTATAAGCACATAGAAATTGGTTTCACTATTTTAGGATTTTTCTATGATTTATGGTGATTTTTCAAAGTTCTAGATCTAGAAACTTAAAAGTGATGAACATAGATGAAATAGACTTTGAATCATGAAACTTATTGAAGAACATAGACATGATTAGGAAAGGAGAATAGGATTCACCTCTTGAAGATCAAAAACAAGTGAAGATCCAAGGATTTGCTTCACAAAATGATGATATGAACTTAGAACTTTTGGGTGTTTTTGTGTAAAATGTGAAATAGGCAAGTAATGAAGTGAGAGTATGCCTTTTAAGAGTGTGGGCTGCGCCACTTTTGAAGGACTAAGTGGAAAGGAGGTGGCTTCTTCAAGGACTTAGGTGCAAATAACTCCTAGGGACCATTTTGCAAAATTCCAAAAGTATAGGGACTAGTTTGCAAATTCCTAATAGTTTGTAATGATGACCATGTGCAACACTTAATGTGTTCACATTGTGACTCACCATGTGAGTCATCTTGTGTGAGTCGCCGATATTATCCGTTAGCGGTTCACGGAAATCCCGTAATCTGCTCTGCCGTTTACCCGATCGAGTATTACGCCCGTAAAACTTAAATTATTTCACTGTACATGAAATAATTCTAAAAACACACAATCATAGGAAATAAAATAAAAACCTTAAGTTTTTCGTTCACGAATTAAAATTAGGTCTTCTGATCAGTATAAATATACTGTCAGTGAAATTCGCGGGCCGGGATTCGCCTGACTTTCAAACCTAAATTTTAATCGTAGCTTCCTACGGTCAAGTAGGATTAAGTGAGGAACTCCGTTTATTTAAAATAATTTCCTAACACTCATATAAAAATATAAACATAATCGTCCACATTTCGACTATTTTGAAACAGTGAAAATCGGGGTGTTACAATATGATTAGTAAAGTGGTTAAAGTTTGTATTAATGGCCTTATTTTATCAATACAACTGATTGAGGAACCTTTTTCAGAACCAGTTTTTGCCAGTAATGACTACATGAGCAAACCAGAGTCTAAATGTTCATCGGAGTACAGTTCGGAAACAAATTATTCAACGGAGTTAGCATCAGAGATGGACTCTCAGGCATGAGATTTTGAAATTCAAAATCTGTTGGAGTGGTATCCGGATTTCAATGAGGGTAATAAATTATCAGATTGGAAGTTATATTCGATAGAGGATTTTCTGGAACAAAATGAATCACTACTGAAGAACAGCAATAATGAGGCAAGAGGAGTGCTAGCAACACTCTCAAACACACTCTTCCCCAGCACAATCCCTCCTATGGCTAAAATTCGTGTGGGTCACATTAATTCATGTGGGTCCCACTTGAATTTTATAGGACCCACACAAATTTAAACCAATAGGAGGGAGTGTGTTGGAAAGAATGTGTCAGATAATGTGTTGCTAGCATTTCTAATGAGGCAAATATATTGGCTAAAAATAAGGAATATAGTGATATGGGTAGTATGAATTCACGTACGCGCTTGAAGGAGGATGCTTCTCAAGGTGGTGGGTCAAAGGAGCAAGCTACTATCAGATTAGTAAATCAAGAGGTGAAGCCCAATGGTTATATTGAAGATGGGCTGCTGAAAGTGGTGGGCTTACCTTTTTTAGAAGTGGAGAATGGGAAATGTGGAAGCCCAACTGTTTCAAACTCACAAGGTGAGAGGCATGCTGGGAACACATGCAATTGGAGGAGGACCCAAATTATTGAAGAATTGGCTGAGTGGGTGGAAGGATCGAAGAAAAAATAGTATTCTCTCCCTCTTGTAGAGAAAGTCTTCAACGAAATATCTTCTACACAAAAGGGGAATGAGGTTTGTCAATCAGAAAGTAAACAATTAAGCAAGGGAGGTGATGGAAATCAAGATTCACATAACTTAAAATTTGGAAACATGGCCAGCAATAGAAACCAACAAGATGAGGCCATGGGAGAAGAGGTTCCGAATTCAGTGCAAGCTACTGGTTGCGAGAGAAAATCAAAGAGGATAAAGCGACAGAAAGGAATAAGGGATAAAAGAGCAAATGAAGGCATAGTCAAAATGCAGAAACTAGGTATTAGTTTATCCGGAACTTCTTTGTATGATAGTAATATTGAATGGAGAAATTGGATGATTTCGAATAAGGGACCAGCTGAAACATCAAATGAAGTGTGGGAGGTTAGGAAAATGTTGGGGATGAACTGCTGGGGAAATGAGGAAGAAGTAAGAGCTTTTTTTGGAGGTTTTAGAAACTAGAGACAGAAAGGAGGCTGGGAGAGGAAAAGTGTAAGTGGGCGGGTACAACTTCTGGGAGTGTCAGGGGCAAGGGTGTTTATAGTGTTTATAATGAAGATTGTTACTTACAATATAAGGGGTTTAGGGGGTCAGGTGAAAAAGGAAGATGTGTTTCAATTTGTCAAGGATCAAAGGGCAGGCATGGTGTGTTTTCAGGAAACCAAATTGGAGCTCGTTGACAGAAGATTGTGTTTAGTATTGTGGGATAGCAGTGAGTTTGAATGGGTCTTTAAGGCATCAAATGGAAATGCAGGAGGGCTTCTTATTTTGTGGAATCCAAATTCTTTTGAACTATCTGAATCCACTACTACAGAAAAAGTAGCGCACCTTCAATAGCGCTTCAATAAGAAACACTACTTAAAAATAGGCGGAATACTTTTAATAGCGCTTCTTAAAGAAAACGCTATCTATTCATTACCCTAAGACAACGCTTTCTCAAGAAAGCGCTATTAAGTGTTGATGGGTAGGAATAGATAGCGCTTCCTCAAGGGAGCGCTATTATTATAGGATAGGAATAGATAGCGCTTTCTTGGGGAACCACTATCTATTCCCTTTTCCTAAAATATTTCCCATTTTCCATTCTAACTCTTCTCTCGCGCGTTCTCACATATTCAACAATGTTCCTTCCTTCCTTCCTCGACCTAAGTCCTCATTCGGTTCCAACTCACCAGTCACCACCGCCACCGTCCTGCACCGCGAGGACCAACGCCACCGTCCTGCACCACGAGGACCAACGCCACCGTCCTGTACCCATTCGCTCGGCCTCTATGCACCCATTCGCACGGCCTCTCTATCACCCATTAGTTCGGCCTCTCTGTCACCCATTTGCGCGGCGCCGACCCTCGGTTCTCACTCACCACCGCCACGCGAGGACCACCGTAACTACCCTCTGTCAACCCTAAGCTGACCTGCATTTATGGCAAATCTGGTAAGTTTTGTTTATCTTCATTGATTACCTTTTCGTCCAATTTCATCGCAAATCCCCAGCAACCGCACACTCCCTCTCATCACTAGGTAAACCCATTTGATTTCTTTCCTGCCACGCACAGCAACAATTTATTCTTCTTTTCTTTGATTTCTTTCTTTATTTGATTATTTGAAACCTTTTGGAGACTTGTTATGCGTGGGTTTATAAGTTAGGGTTTTCTTCATATGCATCATTGTGTTCACAATTAATTCATTGATTTAATGGAATCACTATGCTTTGTGTGGATTGTTTGTTCTAATCTTGACATTAGTAGTTGGTTTCTGATAACTGGAGGATGTGTTAATATTGTTGGTTCATTGTATTCTATTTTGTCCTTCAAACAAAATTCTTATTTCCTTTTCAAAATTTTATTTCTCTCAATCCTCTTTAACTCCAGGTGGATCTGATTCCATGTTAGGGCTCATCTTATTGGGTGGTTTTTATCTGCACAAATTGGTCCTTTCAATTTGGCATTCTGATAATGATATAGTAATTCATTTTTTTGCTCAAATTTGAATATGCTGATTGCAAATATTTTAAAAATTGAATATTTTAAAACAAATAAGGGACCAATTTGAACATTTTAAAAATCGAGGGACCAAATGAATATTTTAAAACAAATAAGTAATCAAAATAGTAATTGAGCTTAATTTATTTAAGGTACATATTAGTGAGAGTGTAATAACAAAACCGTTCAATAAGTTATAACATTATAGTTTATTGCTTTCATTACCTATTTCTCTTTTTTGCATGTTAATTTATTTAAGGTATATATGAGTGAGAGTGTAATAACAAAACTGTTTAATAAGTTATAACATTGTAGTTTATTTCTTTGTTTATATTTAAGTTCGAAAATGGTTTTAAAAAAATTAATAGTAAACATAAAGATGGGAAGAACATGAAAATGGTTAAAAAAAATTAATAGTAAACATAATGATGTAGTAACACGGTAAAGAAGCTTTGAGAGAGAGAACATGAGAGAGAGCGTGAGAGAGGTTAGAGATGGTGACTGGATTACAGTGAGATTAGGAAGATGGAAAGCGAACGGATGGGAGAAGAGTGGTGCAATTACGTATTATTTCACAAATTTTCCAGAAGACTGGGGATCAGAAGCTTTGAGGAAAATGTTCACTAGGTGGGGAAATGTGGTCGATGTGTATGTCGCAGGTAAAAGAAAAAAGGAAGGGAGGTAGTTTGGCTTTGTGAGATTTCAGGGTGTGAAAGATTTAAAGGAGTTGGAGGAACGTTTAAATCAAATATGGATAGGGCTGTACAAGATAGGGGTCAATGTCTCCAGATTCAATCAGGAAGGGAAGTTCTTTGATATTGGAAGACATGATAAGGATCAACCATGGAGAAGGAACATAGAAAATGATGGTCAAAGTAAACGTTTTGTGACAGGAGCAAGGCAGATACAGAATAAGAATCAGAAAGAGTATCATCTGGCCTTTGTTAAGGATGGTGTCTGTTATGTAGAGGCTGTAATGAAGCAAAAAAAGGTGTGGCAACCAAAGAAAGTCGAGTCACAAAATCGTGTCAATAATCAGGAGTGGAAGGGATTGCAGTTCATTATAGAGGAAGGGGATATGACTGGGTTAGCTGATGCATACGTGGGAGTAACTTCTATTATAGTAACTCCAATGGGGGTGGATAAGGCGTTGTTACAAGCGGTGCAAGGGGAGGTAATGAGTGAGTTGGTGAATGATGCAAGAAGTACGTTGGAAAATTGGTTTAGTGAAATTTATCAATGGACACCTCGAGAAGTAGCGAAGGAGATATTTGCATGGGTACGTTGTAAGGGAGTCCCAATTCATGCATGGAGAGGTTATTTTTTTGAATTAGTGCTATCCAGCCTGGGCAGGTACGTATTAATGGACATTAATACTATGGGGAAGAAGAGATTTGATATAGCTAGAGTACTCGTCCAAACTTCTTCATGGGATATGATTAGTAAAGTGGTTAAAGTCTATATTAATGGCCTTATTTTTCCAATACACCTGATTGAGGAACCTTTTTCAGAACCAGTTTTTGCCAGTAATGACTACATGAGAAAACCAGAGTCTAAATGACTAAATGTTCATCGAAGTACAGTTCGGAAACCAATTATTCAACGGAGTTAGCATTAGAGATGGACTATCAGGCAGGAGATTTTGAAATTCAAAATCTGTTGGAGTGGTATCCGGATTTCAATGTGGGTAATAAATTATCAGATTGGAAGTTATATTCGATAGAGGATTTTCTGGAACAAAATGAATCACTACTGAAGAACAGTAATGGGTAGTATGAATTCATCTACGCGTTTGAAGGAGGATGCTTCTCAAGAATCAATTAGTAAATCAAGAGGTGGAGCCCGATGGTTATATTGAAGATGGGCTGCTGAAAGTGGTGGGCTTACCTTTCTTAGAAGTGGAGAATGGGAAATGTGGAAGCCCAACTATTTCAAACTCAGAAGGTGAAAGTCATGCTGGGAACACGTGCAATTGGAGGAGGACCGAAATTATTGAAGAATTGGCTGAGTGGGTGGAAGGATCAAAGGAAAAAGGGGATTCTCTTGTAGAGGAAGTCTTCAACGAAATATCGTCTACATAAAAGGGGGATGAGGTTTGTCAATCAGAAAGTAAACAATTAAGCAAGGGAGGTGATGGAAATCAAGATTCACATAATTTAAAATTTGGAAACATGGCCAGCAATAGAAACCAACAAGATGAGGCCTTGGGAGAAGAGGTTCCGAATTCAGTGCAAGCTGCTGGTTGCGAGAGAAAATCAAATGGATAAAGCAACAGAAAGGAATAAGGGATAAAAGATCAAATGAAGGCATAGTCAAAATGCAGAAACTAGGTATTAGTTTATCCGGAACTTCTTTGTCTGATAGTAATATTGAATGGAGAAATTGGATGATTTTGAATAAGGGACCAGCTGAAACATCAAAAGAAGTGTGGGAGGTTGGGAAAATGTTGGGGATGAACTACTGGGGAAATGAGGACGAAGTAAGTGCTTTTTTGGAAGTTTTAGAAACTAGAGACAGAAAGGAGGCTGGGAGAGGAAAAGTGTAAATGGGCGGGTACAACTTCTGGGAGTGTCGGGGGCAAGGGTGTTTATAGTGTTGATAATGAAGATTGTTACTTACAATATAAGGGGTTTAGGGGGTCGGGTGAAAAAGAAAGATGTGTTTCAAATTGTCACGGATCAAAGGGCAGACATGGTGTGTTTTTAGGAAACCAAATTGGAGCTCGTTGACAGAAGATTGTGTTCAGTATTGTGGGATAACAGTGAGTTTGAATGGGTCTTTAAGGCATCAAATGGAAATGCAGGATGGCTTCTTATTTTGTGGAATCCAAATTCTTTTGAACTATCTGAATCTTATGTAGGTTATTCTTTCATTGGTGTGGAAGGCTGGTGGGGAGAAAACAGGACCATGGTTTCAATAATCAACTTGTATGCTCCTTGTGAAGTGAGAGGCAAAAAAGAGTTGTGGGAAGAGGTGGTTCAGTGTATGGCTAACAGGGGGACAATTGGTGTGTGACAGGAGATTTTAACTCAATTAAAAATGAAGGGGGAAAGGAAAGGTGTGTCTACCAATAACAGACAGGAGGAGATGAGTTTTTTTCAATAATTTTATTTTTGGGGCTGGTTTGGTTTATTTGCCTTTGGTAGGAAGAAAATATACTTGGTATCGGTCAGATGGTTCAGCGATGAGCAGACTTGACAGGTTCTTATTATCAGAGGAGTGGTTGAATACTTGGCGCAATTTGTCTCAGTGGGGGGGTTAAAGCGGACTGTTTCGGATCATTGTGCAATAGTTTTAAAATATAGAGAGGTCAATTGGGGGCCACAACCTTTCAGGATGTTGGAGTGCTGGAAGGATGTTATTGGCTATGAAGATTTTGTGAAAAATCAGTGGCAAGAAATGTTTTTTCATGGCTGGAACGGATTTATATTAAAAGAAAAGATTAAAACTGTGACGACCAAATTGAAGGAGTGGAACAAAGAGCATTTTGGGAATTTGGATAAACAGATTCAGGAGGCTAAGGAAGAGTTGTATCACTGGGATCAAAAGGCTGAAAGTTCAGTGTTGTTGGAGGAGGAAGTGCAAAAAAGAAGGGAGTGTACAGCCAACGTCTACAAACTGTTAAGATTTCAAAATAGCTTATTGTGGCAAAAATCTCGATTTCGATGGTTGAAAGAAGGGGACTCAAATTCAAAGTACTTTCATTCAATGATTTTGAAAAGGAGGAGGCGGAATGATATTCAGAGTCTAAAGATAAATGGTGTTAGGGTGGAGGGTGTTGAACCGCTGAAAAATGGGATAAATCCTTTTTCCAAAACCAGTTTAGTGGCAATGAATGGGCCAGACCTTTATTGGGAACAATGACTATGAAACAGATAGGGGATTCGACAAACAATGCTTTGATAGCTCCTTTCTCAGAAGAGGAAATTTGTAGTGCGGTGTGGGATTGTGACAGTTCAAAGAGCCCAAACCCGGATGGAGTGAACTTCTCTTTTATTAAACAGTTTTGGAAAACAATTAAAGGTGACTTTTAGATTTTCTGGAGGAGTTTCACAGGAATGGAAAGTTGGTTAGAGGATCCAATGGCTCGTTCATTGTTCTGATTCCAAAAAAGAAGAACCTACAGTATATTGGAGAATTTAGACCGATTTCTTTGATTGGGTGCATATACAAGGTGCTGTCCAAATTACTAGCAAACAGACTGAGAAGGTTTGTAGGCTCGGTGATTTCAGATACTCAATCAGCATTTATCAAAGGAAGGCAAATTCTAGATGGAGTGCTAATTGCTAATGAACTTGTCAATGCTGCAAAAAAAGATAAACAAGAATTGATACTCTTCAAAGTGGACTTCGAAAAAGCGTATATGATTTTGTTAGTTGGGATTATTTAGATTATATGATGATGAGGATGGGCTTTACAGAGACTTGGAGGAAATGGGTGATGGAGTGTTTGTCAACGGCAAGAATATCAGTGTTAGTTAATGGAAGTCCCACGGAAGAATTTAGTCCAGGCCGAGGTTTGAGACATGGTGACCCACATTCTTATTTCTTATTGCGGCTGAAGGATTGAGTGTTATGTTTAAAGAACCTGAATCTTTGGGTTTGTTTCGTGGTTACATTTTTGGGGAGGACTCAAATCAGATATCACATTTACAGTTTGCCGATGATACTCTTATTGTTTGGGAGAAGACTTGTGATAATGTTTGGGCATCAAATCAATTCTCTAGCTGTTTGAGGCAACATCTGGCCTGAAAGTTAATTTTTATAAAAGTCTTTTGGTTGGAGTAAATGTGGAAGATCAATGGTTGTTGCGTGGTCAAGACAGGGTTATGACAAGATAGTTCTTGGTAGTGGGTGTGGCAATGGAGGAGAGCTTTGTTTAGTTGGGAAGAGGAGCAGCTCCAACAATTAAAATATTTATTGGCAGCAGTTGAGCTGAAGGTGGATGTAGCTGACAGGTGGGAGTGGAGGCTTGATCCTTCGGGTGTTATTCAGTGAAGACAACATACAGAGCTATCATGTCAACAACAAATGGCATTGAGGATGAGTTCTTTAAACAAATGTGGGTTAAGTGGGTTCCTTCTAACGTTCGGATACATGTGTGGAAACTTGGACATAACAAATTACCAATGCTTTAAAACTTGCCAAAGAGAGGTGTAATTTTAGAGATGTTGTGGCTTGCTCGGGATGTCAACAAGTGGAAACCGAATCACATTTGGTTTTTGAATGTCCTTGCTACTCTAAATTATGGATTGCCTATGTTAAATGGTGGGGAATCTCTATTGTGCTGCATAATAACAGCAAGAAACAGTTTTACCAATTTTCTGGATTGTTAAATTGTAGTAGGCAGAACAAAAGGTGTTGGCTAGTAATATGGTTTGCTGTGTTGTGCATTCCTGGAGCTGGATAAAGGCTAAATGTGTTAATTTTAATTATCCACTATCTTCTTCGGTTTTAGATCCAGCAGCCTGCTTGGGTCTGAAACGAATGTAGTTTGTTGTTAAACCAAGAATTTGTGAAATTATCAGGTGTCTATTCGACCATTGATACAACAACAATAGCACATGAATTGAGAATTTGTTTAGCCTCTGGTTCGGGATCAGTTCCTATTCCACGGTTCTGGACAACAGTATCTGGTGCAGGTTTTTGTGATGCAGAGCATTGTTTCATTGTGTTCAGCTGTTTCCTTGGTTATGTGGTGCTTGGTCTTTGTTTGGGAAGTGTTTTAAGCTTTGACTGTACGCGCTTTGTTTTCTTGTTGGCAGCGCTAATGCAATATGTGATTCTCTGGTTTTGGCATGGACTGTCTTTATTGTATTATGTCTTGCTTTTAGCATCTCTTATGCTTTAGCAAGTTTTATCAATGAATTTAGCTTATTAAAAAAAAAAAAAATTGACTATTGTAAAAAAGGAAACTGTGCGAAGCCATATATTTCATTTATTTTAGAGTAGAATGAATGTTATGATCATGGTGGGTTCAAGGTGTTAATTAAAACTATAAGGTGACATGCATTGATTGTGTTCAATACCTCAAAATTTCATCAATAGCCACATAATTTTTAAAAACTAAAATAAAAAACACTAAGAATACATTGCACAAAAATACATGATTTTTAACACCCGAGTTTAATGTCATTAGTGTTTATAATAGTCTGATTTTTTTTTAACGACTAAATGCTCAAATTGGTCCCTAAAAAAATCATGGGGACACCTTTTGTCCTTAAAAAAATTAATTGATTAGTCCCTCAAATTTATAAACGCATGATACGTTTGTCCCTCTGTCCAGTTTCTGTGTCTATTTACTTGCTTACGTATCATAAAAATTATTGATCAAACATACACATCTTACTCAAATGACTAAAATAGTAAATAAAATATCAATAACAAGATGCACACAATGAAAAAAAAAATAGAAATGCGGACAGTCAGACACATAAGTGTACCTTGGATTTATTATTACAATATGTATTTTATTTATTTTTACATTTATTCGCAACATAATCTTATTAATGTAATGATATAAATATATAATGTGTGTTTACATTAACAAGTTACATTATAAAGAAGCAAAAAATACTGATTAAAAATGCCCGACATAAACAAGCGACAAATGAAATATTATACACCAAAAACATGAATAAAGACGAGTAAAAACATTAAAAATGCGGCCAGATAGGCACGTTAGTGTTAGTGCCTGTCTTACCACTAGTACTTATAAAAATTATTTTTAAAAAAATGTAAACAGCAATACTGGAAATACACTTCCAGTACCATTTCTCTACATTCTAATATATAGGGGGCAACTCAAGTGAGAGGGGTGTCTTATTGTGAGAATGAGAGGAGCAAATATGGGCCATTAAACCATACATGGATGGTCATGATTAAAAGTTAGTTGGTGGTCATGTGATCACTTAAAAAAGTCACATGACTTTATGTTCTAATCTTGACCATTCATGTATGATCCAAAGGTCCAGATTTACTCCTCTCATCTCTTATAATAACACACTTCTCTTCATTATATATATATATATATGCATAAACAGGCCGGCCTGACAGGCCAAAAAGGCTTTTCAGTAGGCCTGGGCCAGGCCTTTTTAAATTAAAATGCTTTTTAAAAGGGTGTTTCTTTTTACAGCACATTTTTTTTCCTGATACACCACATAATTTTTTAAAACATTTTAATATCTCCAAAATACCCACAAATATCTCCAAATACATCAATCCCCTCTTCTTCATCTCTCCCTCATTATTCAGATTCATTTGGTCATTCTTTTGCAATGTAGCTTGCTTTCAGATTCATTTACTTCCCAAAATATTATATTGTATTTATTGTCTAGAAAGCTTTGAATCTGAACATGAATGAATGTTTCAGATAAATTCTAATAGGAAAAAGGCACAAGCAAGGGGCAGAAGAATTTGATGATGATGGATATAGCAAGGGAAAAACTGTGAAAGAAGCCGAATGGATGAACCTTGAGTTGCATAGAAAAGAGTTCCCTAAAGGCAAGCGTAAAGCTCGAAAAGGTAGGTACCTGGCTCTTCAGGAAAATAAAACTTCCAGTGGCTTTATTTATTGGAACTTAATTTCCGGTATGCTAGAAATTGACAACCGAAAATTTATTTCCGGTAGTATTACGAAATCTGAACAATGTACCGGATTTTAAACTCCGGTATATAAAAACGGTATACCAGAATTTAACTTCTTGAAGATATCTAGGGTATTTTGGAAATATTTAATTTTTTTTTAAAATTCTGTGGTGTCTTAGAAAAAATTATGGTGTAAAAAGCAATACCTTTTTAAAATGCCTGAACCTGGCCTTTTTACTAAACAGGTTAGGCCAGACCAGGCCTTAAGTAGACAAGTCGTAGGCCCCTGTTGAAGTTAACATATGGTTTTGATGATGATCTCCAAATACACACCAAGGAAGAAACTTGTGACACCCGTAACCCGAGTATCACATTAACTACATTACTTAAGAAAAATTAATCACTTTTAACGAGTTGTCAATTTACTTTCCGAAAACTTAAGGTTTTTAAAACTCTTTTCTAATAATGATGTTTACTTACTTAAACAATTTAATACATAACATCATGCACAAAGTAAAGACAGAGAATTCTGAAAGCATAACAAGTTCATTAATACTTTAATCAGGCTTCATGACAGAAATTAACAGAGTGATAGTTCATAAGATCCAGTACATGATTACTAAGTTGAAATTAAAGTTAAGATTAAAAGTCACAACTAACCATCAATTTCAAAATACATGATTCATATCAAACTACCCTAAAAGATAGACTTCCTAAGAGCTGGCCAACCTATAGATGCCCATTAGGGAGACCATGGTAGTCTTCCCCATCCCTAGGAGGTTTAGTTGGTGCAACCACCTCTATATCTACTTCTTCGTCGGGAGCATCGACTTCAGCGTCATCACCAAAAGGATGAACTGGGGGGCTCCTCTTCCAGCAGCTCAATGGGATCCTCCTCCATCAATTCTTCAGGATCCTCCTCGATCAACTCCTCCGGATCCTCCTCCATCGGGATAACTGGAGCATCTTCAGGCTGAGGCGGGGCTTGAGGAAACTCAAGATCCAAAAGACCTAGGTTGGCCAAATGTTGCAGATAAAGCTCCTTAAGTTGTAGTCGGATATGGACAGTTTCAACAATATGAACTCGTCTCATAGGTACTTCTCCTGAACCCTTTATGTACATACGGGTCCCGTATACGTCACTGCGCGGGCTGAAACTGGAGAAAAGTTCCACGCAGCAGGATCATCCCTGTTCTCAAATAGAAGAGCCCGGGACCGGGTGTGTGCCAACTGTATCATGGCCGGATCCATCTATTCTCAAGTTTATAGCATATGTACATATAACAAGAAGGAAAAAAAAAACAACAAAAATGCAAGGGTGAGATACCAATATATGGATGAATTATGACGACTAAAATGCCCAAACACAGAGCAACAAGTATATACAAATATTCATGTTCAACATATAAATTTTCACAAAATAATCACATCAATCACCAATCGATGTCGTTTTCGAAAACATGGCACTTCTATATTTCAATCATTTTGTCCTAGTCTCCGGAGATCCCTTCACCATGCAGTTTTTTGAAAAACAGGGAGCCGATCAGTGCGACACCCCGTTCCCAAGGTATCACATTTACATAACGTATTATAAAACTCAACTTTAATACAATTATAAATTTGCTGGTTTCCTTCGGAAAAAGAAATAAGTTTACTACTTACTTATTCTTGTCAAAAAGGTGATAATTTTTTTTTCTTTTTCTTTACTGTACATACAACCAATACCCAATAACATAATATACATCTATATATCATACATATGCCTCAAAGTTTTATACAAGACCTATGTCCTACCAGGTCACCATCTACTACCACACCTATATCACATCAACTGAAAAACAAACACAACTATATCATAGTGGGAGTCTGAAAAACACTACTCAAAAAGGTTGGCTCTCAGTAGCCAAACTGTTAGACTATCTAAAAGTCCCACTCTACGCAAACAGACTACATCCTACAGCTGGTCATCACTACAGAAACCCATTGGAGAGTCCAGTGTAGACTCCCCCACCTCCAGGAGGTGTACCAGGAGGGGATGCATCATCTCCTACTCCAACATCCGGGACTACTCCATCCTCCTCGGGGACATAGTCCGGGTCATCTATCGGATCCTCATCAGGATCTTCCTCCATCTCCTGCGGTGCATCCTTTGGAATCAAGACTATAGGCCCTGGAGGAGACTCCGGGGCTACCTGCTGTAACGGCTGTACATGCGGAGGTGACTGATGCTCCAAATCCCCGTGACGTACCAAGTGCTGTAAGATCATCCATATGGGAGGCAGTGAAACCTCTACCGTCTCCCTAGTATGTATCAACTGCTGGGGTCCATCAGCTACGGTCCCTCGAAGTGTCCGCATCGGACCCGTGTACGTAGCACTCCGAGCTCCTGGGTTGATCACCCAGGCGTTCCCTTGATCAGCATTATCGAACATCAGGGCTCGGACCCCCGAGTAATTCAGGTCCACCGCATCCGGATCCATCTAAACGTATATATATATACATAGATTCCACATACATAGAAGAGAAACAACAAAACAAATATGCAAGGGTGAGTTACCAATATATGAGTTTTAATAAGACAACCCCATGCACGACACACAAAGCAACACATACCATATAATTACAGTATACATAATTATCTAAACAATAGAATAATTCAAAGGGTTTCATACCCGACAATCATTGTCATTTTATAAAAATGCATGACACTTCAATATTTCGGCTCTATTTTGATACCTAATCTCTGGAGATCCCACAACTTTCTGTTTCGTTTTGAGCAGATCAAGCTTGCAGATGGCACATTGTAAAAATGTAATAAAACAATGCCCAAGAGAAGACATAACACACTGGCAACTCTCCAACGTACCAAGGTTATTGTTCAAAAATGTAACTCATTGGTCTATACACAGAGAACCCAATGGTCATTGCGAATAATGTAGTTTATTGTCCATAACCTATTGCATCACTCAGAACCTCAATAGTTATCGCATAAAGTTGGACACTCAGTCCAGTGAAATACATTGGTTCACACAGAAACTCAATGATTCAAATGGAACCATAGTCCATAACAGATACATTGATCCACTCAAGACTCAATGATCACATGGCATGTCTGCCAATAATGCATGAGAAAAACTTTTATTCTCGTATGTTTTCTTTGTCGTAATAATCTTTCCTTGTCGAAGCCCACAGCTTACGACCAAGCTTAATTTTATATTAAGACTTTTTACTTTAAACAAACACAGGACACGCAGTCCAAATGTTTCAAACTCAACACAGGACACACAGTCCGAGTGCTCAATCGCAAAGCCCTAAACTGATGCCCCAGTCTTAGGCTCGCGAATATGGAACTCACATTTTTCACATCAAATTTAGGACACACAGTCCACAAAACCATTGCAGGACTCTCAGTCCAATGACACAGATCCATGATCTACGTGTCCACAAAACACTAGAACCACGACGTCTCGGTTCCTAGGTTCGTTTATCCTTTGTAAAACATTTCGCTCAGTGAAAAACAAATACAAAAAAACAAATCTCCGAAAACTTATCCAAGTTTAACGGAATACTTTCACTGAATAAAACTCTTTATAGAAAACGTTGATAAAACGTGAAACTGTAGATAAATTCTTTTCTGTTTAAATTATTTATTTCTAAATTTTGTTCTCAAGAAACATCAACTTTAAAAATTCTCATTTGAATAAAATTAATAATTCTAAAATATGAACTTTTTTCTCAAAATTTTCCATTAAAAAAAATCTTTTTATAGCGTAAATGACTGTTCTGTTTCGCGTAATTATTCTGACAGCTAAAATACGTTATTTTCGTAACTTAATTACTTTAAATAAAATTTTATAATAAAATTGAATTTATTTTGGAAAAACTAGCGCCTGTAAAAATTTTCACAGTTTCGCCCTTACTGTCACTTTATTGACACATTTTCCCCAAAAATACTATTAAAATAATATTTTTCCACTTTTTCTTAAAATTACAGAAATTAATCACTCTGATTAATTATTCAAGCTTATCAAGTTTTTATCCTCAAATTAAATTGTACACTGACCAATGTCAGGTTTCTTAGTCCAACACTCAACAACAGATAATTTTATCACAGAATAGCATGACAGATATCAATTCATGACATGCACCACAATTATAATATAACAAAATAATTATAATCAAATAAATTCACATATCATATAGCTCATATAGCTCAATTACTCACGTAAACAGATAATCAGCAGACAATCAATCAAACCATTAACAGTAGATAATTTAAAAACACAGTAAATTACTACAGTCAATACAGAAGACTCTAACAAATTAGCATGTGGTTATCTTAAGCTCCTCAGGCTTACTCCCCTTACCTCTTGGAGAATCAAACTGACGTTTTCACGAAAACTCCTGATTCGATCCGGTTTTCTCCGTCGTCATTAGTTTAACTCAATCCGATCGATTCCTTCATAACTAATTGCAACCAAAATAAATCAAAATCAAACAACAACATACTCATTCATGAGGTCTAGGGTTCGGCCTCCTCTAACAATCTAGGTTAGGAACCCTTAAAATTTTCTAACTAATGAATTTATGATCCTTAAGTAACTTAAACATAATTAAGCACTTAATCTGTGATCATGAACATAAGAACTTTGAATGAAACTCATCTAGTTTCAAGAACTAGGTTTCGGCCTTGACACAAAAAGTAGGATTAAAATTTCACTTGATTTCCATTTATTGGATTTAACACAAACACATGGTATATGATTAGATTCAAGTGTTACAAAACAACTTTGAATCAAAAATCTTTCCAAAAAAATGCAAGCTAGGGTTTCAGTTTTCACAAGATCAAAGGCTAAAGATTTTGAAATTTTTCTCAACTCTTGGATTCAATCAACATACATAACATAGAGTTGGATTCAAGTGTCACAAGACAACTTTTGAATCAAAATTCATCCAACAACAAATTTTAGGGTTTCGTCCCTTTTAATAAAGAATAGGCTAGGATTGGATTCTTGGTTTTCAAATCACTTATATACAATAGCTATCATGGTATCAAGAGATTAAATCATGACTCATGGCTTAAAATTGAAACCCATTTTGTGGGTGTCGGCCAAGCTCAAAAAAATAGGGAGGAAATTTCTCATGATCATATGCTTCTAGATGATGAATATAGAGATGATTATGAGAATATAGAAATTAGTTTCAAGTCAAAAGGATTTTTCTACAATTACTTATGAATTTTTGAAGAACTTGTCATGAACTTGAATCAACTTGAAGAACATGATGATCAAAGGCATAAACTTGAAAAATTTGTGAAGAGAAAGACTTAGAATGACAAGATTAAGAGATGTTACCTCTTGATGATCAAAGATCTTGATGAGTTTGGTGTTGTTATTCACAAAATCTCCTTGATGTTCTTTGTGTTCTTAAGAAAGAATATGAACTTAGATGATGAAAAAGACATGAAGATGGAATGAAAATTGCCTAAGTGTGCTTAAGGGGGAGGGGAGCCGTGGGTTTAGGGGCTTTTTGGTCCAAAATTGAAATGGCAAAACTTGAAATTAACATGCCAAACTAGGGGTAAAAAGGTCATTTGCTTACAAAATATCTAAACGTCATAAATGCGCCATTGTGGCCATTATGATACGGATAGGATCGTCATAAATGCCAGTCACATTAGTCATCTGAGCTCCGTTGCTGACCCTATTAGTTCATCTGACGTGGATTTCCTAGAGATATTTCAACGTATACACCCGCAGGCCGCAGCAAATATAATATTTTATTTTTTTGCTAAAATTTTCAAAACTTCCAATATTGAAGAAAATATGATAAAAATATTTTTCATCTCGTTCACGACTTAAAATTAGGTCTCCTGAGCAGTAAACTTTTACTGTCAGTGAAAATGCAGACCGGGCTCCGTCTGAATTTTCCACCCAAAATTTTATCGTAAGCTTATAATATTAACCATAACATGGAAATGACGTTGATTTATCCAAAATAATTTTCTAACTCTCGGATAAAAATATAATCATTTATATATTTATTACCGATATTAGAAAGCAGTAAAAATCGGGGTGTTACATTACTACCCCACTAAAAAAAATTTCGTCCTCGAAATTACGCACCTGTAAAAAGTTCAGGATATTGTAATCTCATCTTGTCCTCAGCTTCCCACGTTGCTTCTCCAGTCACTTCATCCCAAATAACTTTGACTAAGGAAATTTGTTTGCCCCTGAGTTGCTTAATCAACTTATCTCCGATTCGTACAGGCGAAGTCTCATAAGACAAGTTTTCTTTTAATTGTACTTCGTCAGGTTCGATTACGTGAGATGGATCAGGAATATACTTCCTTAATTGTGAGACATGGAATACATCATGAATGTTTGAAAGAAAAGGCGGCAAAGAAATTTGATAGGCTACTGGACCAATACGGCGAAGAATTTGGTAAGGTCCAATAAATTTAGGAGTGAGTTTTCTGGACTTTATAACCCTACCTACCCCAGTCATTGGTGTGACTCTCAGAAATACATGTTCACCTTCTTGAAATTCGAGAGGTCGTATCCTCTGATCCGAATAACTCTTCTGCCTACTTTGTGTTGTTTTCATTCTTTCGTGGATTTGTTTAACCTTTTCCGTTGTCTGTTGCACGATTTCAGGACCTAAAATCATGCTTTCTCCATCTTGGTACCAACACAAAGGCGTCTGACACCTTCTTCCATACAAAGCCTCATAAGGAGCCATCCCTATAGTTGAATGGAAACTATTGTTATACATGAATTCAATAAGTGGCAACAAGTCATCCCAACTTCCTCGATGGTCCAAAACACATGCTCTCAGCAAATCTTCTAACGATTGAATCGTCTTCTCTGTTTGTCCATCGGTTTGTGGATGATATGCTGAACTTAACTGTAACTTGGTTCCTAGAGCTTGATGTAAGCTTCCCCAGAAACGTGAAGTAAACTTCGGATCTCGATCTGACACGATACTTGACGGTACTCCGTGAAGTTTGATCACTTCTTTGATATAAACATCAGTCAGCTTTTCTACGGTGTAATTGATCTTAACAGGTAAGAAATGTGCTGATTTTGTTAGCCTGTCAACAATCACCCAAATAGAATCAAAACCCTTGGAAGTTCGAGGTAAACTTACCACAAAATCCATGGATATGCTTTTCCATTTCCATTCCGGTATGTCTAATGATGTAAGCATACCTCCAGGTCTTTAATGTTCTACTTTCACTTTCTGACAATTCAGACATGATGCAACATACTCTACTACTTGCCTTTTCATGCCTGGCCACCAAAATCGTTGTTTCAGATCCTGGTACATCTTCTTTGATCCAGGATGAATACTTAGCTTACTCTTGTGTGATTCATCTAAAATCATCCTCTTCATCTCCGGATTATCAGGTACACATACTCGTCCATTGCACCTCAAGATTTGGTCTGGTCCCAAACTAAACTCTGCAACTTTCCCCTGTTTCATTAAATCCTTCTTTTCTTGAAGAAATGCATCCAGAATTTGTTGTTCTCGGATCTCATCCAATAATCCACTAGAGATCTTGATCCTTCCCACACTGATCCTTTCGCTACTTAATTCCATAACCAAATTGAGATCACGGAATTCCTCAATCAACTCAAATTCCCTAACCATCATAGCTGACATATGAATGGTTTTCCGGCTAAGTGCATCAGCTACAACATTCGCCTTTCCAGGGTGATATTGTAACTTGAAGTCATAATCTTTCAAAAATTCCATCCATTGTCTCTGTCTCATGTTGAGTTCCTTCTGATCAAACAGATACTTTAAACTTTTGTGGTCACTAAAGACGTCAAATCTTGCCCTGTACAGATAATGTCGCCATATCTTTAATGCAAAAACCACCGCAGCCAACACCAGATCATGCGTCGGATAATTTCTTTCATGATTCTTTAATTGTCGTGATGCATAAGCTACGACCTTCCGATGCTGCATTAACACACAACCTAAACCTTGATGCGAAGCATCACAACATACCTCATAAGGTTCAATCGGTTCAGGTAGTATTAATACTGGTGAGGTTGTCAACTGTTCTTTAATCTTTTGGAAACTCCCTTCACATTTGTCTGTCCACACAAAAGGTTGATCTTTTCTTGTAAGTAAAGTTAACGGCGCAACTATCTTGGAAAATCCTTCAATAAATCTTTTATAGTAACCGGCTAGACCGACAAAACTTCTGATCTCCGTTACTGTCTTTGGCCTTTCCCAAGAAAGCACTGCTTCCACTTTTACAGGATCGACAACAATTCCTTATTCAGTAATCACATGTCCCAAAAACTTCACTTCTTCGAGCCAAAACTCGCACTTAGATAGTTTTGCATACAAAACTTTCTCACGCAGAATTTGTAAAACTTGCCATAAGTGTTCTTCATGTTCCTCATTACTCTTAGAGTAAATAAGAATATCATCAATGAACACAACAACGAACTTATTAAGAAGCGGACGAAAAATCCGATTCATGTAGTCCATGAAGATAGCAGGTGCATTCGTCACTCCAAACGGCATTACGAGATATTCATAATGTCCATAACGAGTTCTGAACGCAGTCTTTGGAATATCTTCAATTTTTACCCTAATATGATGATAACCCGTCCTCAAGTCAATTTTTGAGAACACAACAGCTCCTCGCAGTTGATCCATCAGATCATCAATACATGGTAAAGGGTACTTATTCTTAATCGTCACTTTGTTAAGTTGTCGAAAATCCACGCGAAGTCTCGAACCTCCATCTTTCTTTCTCACTAGAAGAACTGGTGCTCCCTAAGGAGAAACACTTGGTCGAATGAACTGTTTTTACAAAAGGTCCTCCAATTGAGCTTTCAATTCAAACAGTTCTGTAGGTGCCATTCGGTATGGAGCAATTGAAATTCGTCCAGTTCCTGGTACTAAGTCGATGGAGAATTCTATCTCTCTTGCAGGCGGCAAACCGGGAACATCATCAGGAAAAACATCCGGAAATTCCCTTACTACAGGCATTGTACTCAGATCAATCTCCCTCTCGATTTCTAAGTTAGTTAAAAGCAAGTATCCCTAATCTCTTTCTTTCGAAAAAGTTCTTGCTTGGTTGGCAGATATAAATCCAGAAATCTCAAGATTAGGAAAAATTAAAGTCTTATGAGCACAATCTAATAGAATATGGTTGGAAGACAACCAATCCATGCCTAGAATTAAATCTAACTGTATTAAAGGCAGGCATATCAGATTAACAAGAAAATGTCTATCCTGAATGATAATAGGATAGTTCAGACATATAGAATTGACGGTAATTGGCTCAGCAGTTGGAGTTGAAACAATCAAGTCATAGGATAAAGAAGAAACAGGTAATTTCAAATGTCTCACAGAATCCATCGCAATAAAAGAATCCGTTGCACCTGAATCAAAAAGTACAGTTAAGAGATTACCAGCTATATCGCAACTACCTTGTATGAGATCGTCAGAATCAGAAGCCTTAGCACCACTCATGGTGTAAACTCTTCCCTTAGCTGTCGGCTTATTGGTCTTCACAGTGTTAACAACTGGCGCAGTCCTTGGCATACCACAGTCTCTAGCTTGATGTCCTATCTGACCACAGTTGAAGCATTTTGGTCCTCTCATTGGGCAATTGTTCGCCATATGACTTGGATCCCCACACTTGTAACATTTCTTGATTAGGCCTTGATTTTGATTCCTCTGGCCTCCAACACCTGATGCAGTAGCTACAGGATGATACGATTGCTGATTCCGATTGTTCCTTGGTCGGTGATAAGGTTTGTTCTGGACTTGTTTCCCTTTCTGGTTCTGATATTGACCCTTGGATTTAGACGGTCGTCCTACATTTCCTCTGTTATCTCTTCCTCTCCTCATCTGTTCTATCTTCCTACACTTCTCAACCAAAGCTTGGAAATTCCTGATTTCCAATGGTAACATAGATTCTTTAATCTCAAATCGCAGTCCCGCTTCAAAACGTTCGCACTTCTAATCCTCATCCGGGTTGTTCTGAAAGAAACGGAAATACTTGGCAAGTGAATCAAACTTAGCCGCGTATTCTCCTACAGACAAATCCCTCTGGTACAGATGTAGAAATTCTTGCTCCTTCTCCGCTCTAGCACTCTGTGGAAAGTACTTGTTCAGAAACATGTTCTTAAAAATCACCAAAGTAATCACTTGATTTTCTGCTTCCAGCAATTGTTTAGTGCCTCTCCACCAATACTCAACATCTCTTAGTAGCAAATGAGTAGCATATTGTACCCTCACTCCTTCTGGACTGTTGATCAGTTCAAAAATCTTCTCTACTTCCTGAATACATAAGTCAGCCTTTATAGGATCCACGTCTCCATGAAATTGTGGAGGATTCTAGCGTCTAGAAGCAGTAAGATCCCTACCCTCAGCAGCCTGGTCAGCTCGAAGTTGTTCCTGTAAATTCTGAGCAGTCATTGTAGCAGTTTGCTGTGCAATAGCAGCGGCAACATCTGCCATTGCTTGTGCACCAAAATCCATTCCTCCATTTCCCTCATAATATTCCTCATAGTTCTCCTCAAAATGTCCTCGACCATCAATGCGACCACCTTTACGACCTCTTCCACAGCCGCGTCCACGTCCATGACCACGTCCAAGTACACCTTCTGGTTCCATAATTGACCTACAAGACTCAATCAGTTAAATGGCAACCAAAAAATGAAACTTGAATTCACTAACTATCACACATTACTTCTAAGAAGTAATTCAAACAATCTCTTTTCAAAGGTCACACAACATCTACACAACATACCTATTCCCAAAGATTTCCCGAAAGACTCGACAAGCTCTGATACCACTAATGCGACACCCCATTCCCAAGGTATCACATTTACGTAACGTATTATAAAACTCAACTTTAATACAATTATAAATTTGCAGGTTTCCTTCCGAAAAAGAAATAAGTTTACTACTTACTTATTCTTATCAAAAAGGTGATAAAATTTTTTCTTTTTCTTTACTGTACATACAACCAATACCCAGTAACAAAATATACATCTATATATCATACATATGCCTCAAAGTTTTATATAAGACCTTTGTCCTACCAAGTCACCATCTACTACCACACCTATATCACATCAACTGAAAAACAAACATAACTATATCATAGTGGGAGTCTGAAAAACACTACTAAAAAAGGTTGGCTCTCAGTAGCCAAACAGTCAGACTATCTAAAAGTCCCACTCTACCCAAACAGACTACATCCTACAGCTGGTCATCACTACAGAAACCCATTGGAGAGTCCAGTGTAGACTCCCCCACCTCCAGGAGGTGTATCAGGAGGGGATGCATCATCTCCTACTCCAACATCCGGTATTATTCCATCCTCCTCGGGGACATAGTCCGGATCAGCTATCGGATCCTCCTCATGATCTTCCTCCATCTCCTGCGGTGCATCCTTTGGAATCAAGACTATAGGCCCTTGAGGAGACTCCGGGGCTACCTGCTGTAACGACTATACATCCGGAGGTGGCTGATGCTCCAAATCCCCGTGACGTACCAAGTGCTGTAAGATCATCCATATGGGAGGCAGTGAAACCTCTATCGTCTCCCTAGTATGTATCAACTGCTGGGGTCCATCAGCTACGGTCCCACGAAGTGTTCGCATCGGACACGTGTACGTAGCACTCCGAGCTCCTGGGTTGATCACCCAGGCATTCCCTTGATCAGCATTATCGAACATCAGGGCTTGGACCCCCGAGTAATTCAGATCCACCGCATCCTGATCCATCTGAACGTATATATATATATATATATATATATATATATATATATATAAGAGAAACAACAAAACAGATATGCAAGGGTGAGTTACCAATATATGAGTTATAATAAGATAACCCCATGCACGACACACAAAGCAGCACATACCATATAATTACAGTATACAGAATTATCTAAACAGTAGAATAATTCAAAGGGTTTCATACTCGACAGTCATCGTCATTTTATAAAAACGCATGGCACTTCAATATTTCGGCTCTATTTTGATACCTAATCTCCGGAGATCCCACAAATTTTTGTTTCGTTTTGAGCAGATCAAGCTCGCACATGGCACATTGTAAAAATGAAATAAAACAATGCCCAAGAAAGAGAACACATAACATAGTGGCTGTAACACCCCGATTTTTTTCCGTTTCTTAATACTCTATGATTATGAATGTATATGTGTGTTTATTATTTTAAATTTTGGAAGAATTATTTTAATATGAATTTTCTAGTAGAAAATTTAAGAAGTAAAATACGATCGTTTTTCACCGTTAAGAACTAAATGAAACCGGAACGAAACAAATTTTGTCCAATTTTCATTAGTGCAGATTTTTGAAATGACTTGATAAGGAAACCCTTGAAAGGTTGATGTAAATAGTATTTCCATTAAATGCTTTTCATCATTTTAGCCATTGACACAAGTTATGTAACACCCGATTTTCTGCTTGTCTGTAAATTGTGATTATGTGGATAATTAAGAATTAATTATCATATATTATGAAGAATTATTTTGATAGACCAAATTAAATCATTATAATTTATTTTATATTAGTAATGTGAAGTTGAATTTTTCGGTAGAAAATTTCAGACATTTACGGTCTGAGTTTTCACTGTCAGTTAGACTCTACTGACCCGAAAAATAAATTTTAATACACGAAAATTAAATTTTTATTTTTTATAACCCAGTTATAGTTATTTTAACGATTTTAGAAATTATTTATTTTTATATGAATTTTTCCTGGTGAAATTTACGAATAAAACATACGATCGGTTTTTACCGTTACGTAACAATCGGTACCGGAATGAACCCGAAATAATTAAATCTGATTTTCCCAGATTTTGGAAAGATTCTATTTGATGTGAATAGTGACTTATGTCACTATTCAACAATAATTATGTCAAATGTAATAATTATTTTACATTTCCTAGAAACCTAATACATTTAAATTAAAATATGAATTTATTAATGTTAAAAAAATTAAAAATTTTGCAGAAAATTTAGAGAGGGCTGCACCCCCTCTCCCCTATAAATACCCCCTCCTTTCTCATTCATTCATCTCTTTTTCCATTTCCTAGCCAAACTCTTGCCAATTTTCTAACTATACTATTCATCATCTTCAACCTCTACACTTTAAACTTGGAAGCTAACATCCATACTCAACTTCATCTCTTGCTCTTCATCATCATCATTTAGAGGGTATAAACTCTAAATCTTTGCTCTTTTCTTTTGAATTCTTACAATCAACTTGCATGTTCATAAGTTCTATTGAAAGTTGGTTTTTCTTTAAGTGCATGTACATGAAATCAATTGATTTAAGCTTATTAACATCTTTACAATTTTCTTCAACCTTTGCATGTTGAAAAATAATTTCCTATGATCATTTTTATGGGTGGCCGAAACCCTAATGGAGGAAGGATGATGATTTTTTTTCAAAGAGTTTCACAAGCATGTTGTTTTGATCCTAAGTTTTTACATGCATGAGGTACCAAATTGAAAATGGTTGGTTTTAAGTTTTTGAGAAGATAAAGTACTTTGATTTTCATATAGATTTCATGTATCTTGGCAAAAAGTTGAAAAGACCATGTTTTGTATTTTTAAGAACACTTAATTAAAAATCACTATTTTGATGACATGCATGAGAAAGAGATAGAGTGTTTTAATGATTTTCCTTATATTGTATGTTTGCATGTATGTTTTTGAGGGTCTAGGACCCTTACTTGTTGGTTCTATGGCTTGTGGATGATGCTAGAGTGAAGATTGTAACTTGATGTGCATAAACTTGTGTAGATTTTGATTCTGCCAGCATGATATATATTTTTCGTAAGTCCATAAATTTTTATAAACAATGTATTTCTGGAAAATAAATACATATTTGGAAAGAAGACTTCTGGGGCTTCAATTTGATATATAATATCTAAGTATTTGGATAATATTTACTGGGTTAAAACACCTCTCAAAGTAGAATTAAATTCTGACTGCGAAAATAAGAACATAGTTGGTTGCATGATGATTTTAAATATGATTTTGACAGTTAAAAACCTTTATAAAATTTTCTGGGTTATTACCAAAGTATAACTAAAGTTTTTTTGAAGTTTTAGAATTTTTAAATATGTATGTAAAGAGAAACAATTTCTTAAATTTGCAAGTGGGTGAACTTGGATTTCTGGAAAATCCTGTACAAATAGAGGCAGTGTGAGATTTTTAATAAATTAATGCTTTCGAATTTTGACATGGGACCAACTACCATATGTTTATATGTGAGTTGGGTACCTCCAATTAAATTTTCAAAGATTTTTAAGGTCATTTGAATAATCATTCACAATTTAAAACCCACAGCTGTTTTGAAAATGATTTTATAATAGAGTTCACTCAAATTTTTGAAGGAAAAATATGTTTTTTTTAATAATAATGTCTTCAAGTAAAGACTTTGGTATAAAATAGACTATAAACAAGTGTTAATGTAAATATATAAAAAAAAATATGGGATTAAAGTACATATATATATATATATATATCTATATAAAAGTAAGTCTTGAACAAAATACAATCCAAGAAATTGAAAAAAAGATTGGACATCTCTAGTATCATTTTTCCAGCCATAGCCAAAACCTATGCTTAGGAAGATAAGACAACTTTGTTGGTTTAACTTAAGTCGTTCGCTTAATTCGTAGACTTGCGGCACACGGTGAGAAAAAGGAAGTTCGCTCTGGGCAACGCGGAAACAAAGACCTTGTCTACCCGTCGAATTAGGTAAGGGGAGATAGCCTGAGGGATGATATAATTATGGTAACTATATGCTTGTGTGTTTGGATTGTTTGATTTTGTTGACTATTGTTGTTGATGTGTGAAAAAGATGAATTGTGATGTGTTTGTGTGTTTAATTTTATGATGTTGTGATAAAGTTGTTGTTACTTTGACTGATTCATGTGCTATTGATAACATGTTGAATTAAAATGTATAATTGAATATATTATGTTGTTATGTTGTGAATTGTTGAATGTGTGTTGCATAGTAGCCTAACCATTGGTTAGAGCCCAATCCTTAAAGTAAAGATAAAAGCCTTAATAAAACATATATTAAAGCAAAAAGAGAAAATGTTTTCAAGTTGACAACTATTCTTTGAAGGGAAGGCTAATAGTTTTATCAATCTTTAGTGAAAAATTTAAGAATTTTAAAAATAAAGATTTTCTTTACAAAGGTGAGAAAAATTTATTTTAGGAAGCTGTTAGGGATGTTTTCCATAAAAACATGAAATTTCAGAAACTCGTTACAGTGAAAAATTAAAATTTTGTTTCTTTGCCAAAAGATTTTAGTCCTCTTTATATTACACAAAATCCTTCTTAAAAAGCCTTTATTTTAGAAAAAGAGGATCTTTTCCAAAATAAAGATATGCTATTAGAACAAAAAGATTTTTTTATATATGATTTCAAAATGAATTTCAAAAGAAAACGTTGTTCGAAAAAGGTTTTTTTGAAACAAAAATATCCGATAACTTGGATAAGTTACGGAAGTTTTGTTTTTCGATTTTGTATTTTCACTGAGCGAAATGGAAGAAAAGTTGAAAAGTTGAACCTAGTGACCGAGACGTCGGGTAACTAGTGTTTTTAGAAGCACGTTGATCTATGATCCGTGTTACGTTGTTGTGGACTATGTTCCAGTGAATGTTGCTATGGACTGCTGTTCCATATGCGTTGAATGGAAATGATAAGAAAGTGAAAGTTGATTTTCTATGACCACAAAGTTCCATGGCTGATGCATAAGTCTGGAACTGTTGTGATTCGACACTCGGACTTAAAGTCCTGTGTTGTTAATAAAAGTTTGTAAGATATCGAAAAATTTGAAAGGTCATGAGCCTTGTGCCTCGACAAAAAGAAAAGAATGATGTGCAAAGAAAAGTTAAAAACAAAAGTGGTTTTTCTCATGCATTCATTTTTGGCAGACGTGCCCACGTTGTTTTTGTATGAATATCTGGAAGAGTCAGATATCTCATGCTACGTTGTTTCGTGTGAATATCTGGAGGGCCAGGTACTTCATGCTACGGTGTTTCATTGTGCCTTGATGGACAATGAAGTCCATTAGCCCGGATTACTGTGCCTTGTGTTGGACAGTATGCTATGGACATTCCACGCACGTTGTACACTGTGCCAGGTGTTTGGACAGTGTAAGTGGAAATTCACGTTGAGCCTTGTATGGCGATCGAGCTTGATCAGCTCCTTTTAAAAATAAAAAAAAGTTGAAAACTCCGGAGTCTTTCATCAAAGTTGAGTTTTTCATGAACATCATGGTTTTTCAAAGTTGATGATGGATTGGTGAGATTTTATATTTAGTTTAATCTTTCACATGCTGTAAACATGATGATATCTGTTATATATGCTGTTTGTGTTGCAAGTATGTAGTTTATCATAATTATCCGTATTACGATATCTCACCCTTACAATATATCAGGTTCTCCTAGTTATGGTTGAAGTACCTTAGTGCACAAGGGCAAGAGGTGCCGGGATGTTCTAACCTCGTATGGGGATTTTAATCCCACATCCTCAAAGAGATTGGTGAAAATTTTATGGTGAGAACTACAGAGTTCTTTCCAGTAGTTGTCTATTAGAACGACCAGCTTAGGATATTTCGTTGAGACGGGTGTTTTAAGAAAATTGTTGTAGTTGGAGAACCTTGTAATGAACTTATTACTTTCCGTAGGAAAGATTTCCTCATAAAAGTTTACATGTTGAAGTGTTTTGATTCATAAATAAATCCAACTTTTATGTGCCATTAAGCAGGGTATGATATTATGTTTGTGTTGTGTGTACTATTCCTTTTGAAAATATTCCGCAGTGAAGAAAAAGAAAATTTTTGCCCCCATATTTTCAGACTTATGAAGTTAATGGAAGTTTTTCGAAAGCAACCAATAAACTTTCCTTTTAACTTATTTGCGAATGTGATTAGGAGGTAACACTCAAGGGGGGTGTTACATTGGTGGTATCAGAGCTGGTCGAGTCTTTCGAGAACCTTGGGGAATAAGTCCGTTGTATTTTTGTTGTGTGAACTCTGTTTGTCATTGTTTGAATTGTTTCTTGTTGAAACAATGTGTGTTAACGCACCAGTAGGTGTGTTTTGATGAGTTCGGATTTGGTCGAGACCTTATGGGAACTCATGGTTAGTAAATGGTACGTTGCTTTATGCCGACACGTTCATTTACCCTTTTTGGGATGGTGTCGGATATTGAAATGAAACACCTGTTATGGAAGATTCTTCGAGAATGTTCCCTGAGATTGTTCCAGGTTTGTCCCTGCAAAGGATATTAAGTATTTGATTAATCTAGTTCCTAGACTCAATCGAGTCTTCACCGCTTCGTATAGGATATCGCCTCCAAAGTTAGTCAAGTCAAATGATTTGAATAAAAGGGGAGGTCTGATGTTAGAATAGTTGCGGGACCAAGAGTGTCCTGTGAGAGTATCAGTGTTGCTCATGAGGATGGAGCATCAGTTTTGTGGAAATGACTGCAGACAGTGACTAAAACTTGTAGTTGTTGGGCTAACGGATTATTTTCAAAGTCTTATCGAGGAGCTGTCTATCATTTTGGAGTCGTTGACTCACCTTACGAGGGAAGACTAATTCTTTACATGACTGAGAAATGGCTGAGAGACGGATTAAGACTTTGGTTATCATACGGAGTTCAGTTTTCAGAAAGGAATGCGGAGGACGACAACAAACCAAGCTTAAGCATGTTTAGAAAGCCCATCGTACTTCTTCAAAGTTGAAACAAGCTATCCGAACCTTTCCTTTTATAATGGGTGTCTTCTGTTTAACAAAACTCTTCACTGTACTATTTAATTCTTATGGACTTGTTAGTTGACAATTGTTCCTCGAGTCCCTATGGTTGTATCAAACAATCATAGTAATCCCATTGCGTGTGTCAGACAAACTTTTCTAAGATTGATTTGAAATCTATCAGGACTTCATGAATTGGTTATAACTATTTCTTGAGTTATAACCCGAATGATTTCTTAGTAACAAAAGTTTCTTGATGAAAACTTATGCTATTCACTTTTACTTTTAGTAAACGTGATCCAGTCCAAATTGTCGAACTATTTTTCTTTAAAATCTTCCTTTGATGAACGTCTTATACTAAGTCAAATACTCTTAGCGTTAAAACTATCGAAGGAAAATTCTAATGGAAGGAGCAACTTTATTAGATTCATGTTTGTAAATGTGTATTGGCCATGCATTTTTACATCCCTGAACCTAATAGAAGAATCTTTTTCCATACAGAATGTTCCTGCCTCTTTCAAATTGATGAGATTCTCCTCTATGCTTTTGTGAAAGTGAAAAGAAAAATTTTCTTTTCTTGAAAATTTCTTTCTTTAATCTTCAAGATCATATCTTATTATAGATTCGAAGGGACTTGTCATCCTTGATCAAGTTTACCCTCTGTATATATATATATATATATATTTTTTTTTTTTTCCTCTTTCTAAAATGTCATTGACATATGACCTATCTCAGTAGTCATGAGGATAAGTATCTGTTTCATGTCGACATGTCGAAATTAATCGGATACAGTGAAAAAGAGATAATTTGACAATTAAGACTTCCCTTGTTAAGATGTTGGCGTCATCTTGGATTTTCGTTATGAGTTTATTAGAAAACCTCTAAGAGGACTTGTTTGAATTCAAGTGATCGTAAGCCGACTGACGAAGTTGACACCCTTCTTACGAGTTAAGATTTACTACGCAATGGAGATGCTAACCGAAATATGTATCAGAGGACTAATCAGGCTTCATGGAGTATCTTCGAGTATCTTTTCAAATGAAGATCCGAAATTTACCAACGTTCATCGGTAAAGCCCGCTCTGAGTGTAGAGGATCAGGTTGAGGCTAAGTCCAACTGATCACTCTCAACTCGATGGACTAGTAAGAAGCGATCTATCTTTAGTATATTAGTGGGAAGTAGGTTTAATTCCTAAGTATGATCATCCCTACAGTAGAAGTTTTATTGAGAATTAGAGCTGTTTTACAAGTGAGAAACCTTAAGTTTGACGTCGTGAAGTAAGACGATTTTAATAGATTTTATCAGGATTTGAGACAGAATGTTGCGAAAAGAAGTCTAGAGAAATGATCTGATCTTTAGAAAGATGGTTTGGAGTAAGCGTAGTATTTAACCACGATCACCTCTTTAACTGAATGAATAAGAAGCGACGAATGTTTTGTTGAGGTATAATGGTGACGGATAAGATATGGATCCCCAAGATCAATAACAATAAGTGAGGAAATTTTTATGAATCAAATGTTGATCAAGGTAGAACACTATTAAAAGGATGTAGAGTAACGATCGATATCTATGGTTAAGAATGATTTTTTTAAGTTTGGAGATTTATAGAGAAACGACTATATTAGTTGCTTTAAGCTGAGCAGGAGCAGTATAGAGGAGTTCTTAAGCAAAACTAAGTTGTTAGAGAAGTTCAAGATTTATGGCTTTAGTTGATTCAAAACAAGATGATTTCCTTTTTGGTTATAGTTGCATAAAAGAGTAAAATCATGATTCTTTAGAATTGAAATGTAGGATTATGATTTGAGGAAGTAGAATATGTTTAAAGGAAACTAATGCATGTGTTGTGAACGGAAGGTGAATAGTAATTCCCTTTAAGTGGATTCGAGCGGAAGAAATAAGCTTTTGTGGAAAATAAGTTTCTAAAAGAAGTACAAAATTAGTGAATTAGATAATCCTACCTTACGTAGTGTATTATGATTTTAATCTATCCTAAGAAATATTACGATGGTTGATTGGAGACTTGAAATATGTGAGTTTGGTATAACTTAGGAAAGTAGACTGCGTTAGAGGGATTAAGACTATAATGGTATACTTTGAGTAGAAAGTTGATATATGTTTCAGTAAAGATTAGTTTTGAGAAAGAAGTTTCTAATGGATCGGTGATTAAAAATATAAGTGATTAAGTTTTAATCTTGTTCCTCATATGGGAGGACTAAAGATTCAAGGTCATGAATAGTGAATACGATCTGATGGTAGGAAATTTCAAGGATGAAGGAGAATGGCATAGGGATGAATTATATTCTGGGGTTAGCAATGAGAGGAAAGAAGCGAATGAGAGGAAAGAAGCGACTGAAAATATGACATAAAATTTTGGATATGAACTGATATATATGTTGTAAGAAAAGTGGGAATCTTAGTTTAAATATTGATGTTGACAGTAATAGTTCAAGATATCAAATGAAGGTCTTTCTAATGGATTAGTATTGAAAGAAGAGGGAATTAAGCCTTGATGTGTGAGAAATTAAGATAGATTTGTTAATGATAGAAAGCAGGAATCGAAGCTAAACGATTTTATGTTGGGGACAAGTAGAACAAAGAATAAGCGTGAATTTCTTTATCACCTGAGGAATAATTAGATATGGAAAGTATAGTAATGGACTTTGGAGATCAATGGTGTTATGAGGTTATCAATAGGAGAGTGGTATGAAATGAAAAATATAATATAGGATCTCGGGATACAAGATCCTGTCTAACTCGGAATCAAGAAATTTCGAGGACGAAATTTATTTTTAGTGGGGTAGTAATGTAACACCCCGATTTTTTTCCGTTTCTTAATACTCTATGATTATGAATGTATATGTGTGTTTATTATTTTAAATTTTGGAAGAATTATTTTAATATGAATTTTCTAGTAGAAAATTTAAGAAGTAAAATACGATCGTTTTTCACGGTTAAGAACTAAATGAAACCGGAACGAAACAAATTTTGTCCAATTTTCATTAGTACAGATTTTTGAAATGACTTGATAAGGAATCCCTTGAAAGGTTGGTGTAAATAGTGTTTCCATTAAATGCTTTTCATCATTTTAGCCATTTACACAAGTTATGTAACACCCGATTTTCTGCTTGTCTGTAAATTGTATTATGTGGATAATTAAGAATTATTTATCATATATTATGAAGAATTATTTTGATAGACCAAATTAAATCATTATAATTTATTTTATATTAGTAATGTGAAGTTGAATTTTTCGGTAGAAAATTTCAGACATTTACGGTCTGAGTTTTCACTGTCAGTTAGACTCTACTGACCCGAAAAATAAATTTTAATACACGAAAATTAAATTTTTATTTTTTATAACCCAGTTATAGTTATTTTAACGATTTTAGAAATTATTTATTTTTATATGAATTTTTCCTGGTGAAATTTACGAATAAAACATACGATCGGTTTTTACCGTTACGTAACAATCGGTACCGGAACGACCCGAAATAATTAAATCTGATTTTCCCAGATTTTGGAAAGATTCTATTTGATGTGAATAGTGACTTATGTCACTATTCAACAATAATTATGTCAAATGTAATAATTATTTTACATTTCCTAGAAACCTAATACATTTAAATTAAAATATGAATTTATTAATGTTAAAAAAATTAAAAATTTTGCAGAAAATTTAGAGAGGGCTGCACCCCCCTCCCCTATAAATACCCCCTCCTTTCTCATTCATTCATCTCTTTTTCCATTTCCTAGCCAAACTCTTGCCAATTTTCTAACTATACTATTCATCATCTTCAACCTCTACACTTTAAACTTGGAAGCTAACATCCATACTCAACTTCATCTCTTGCTCTTCATCATCATCATTTAGAGGGTATAAACTCTAAATCTTTGCTCTTTTCTTTTGAATTCTTACAATCAACTTGCATGTTCATAAGTTCTATTGAAAGTTGGTTTTTCTTTAAGTGCATGTACATGAAATCAATTGATTTAAGCTTATTAACATCTTTACAATTTTCTTCAACCTTTGCATGTTGAAAAATAATTTCCTATGATCATTTTTATGGGTGGCCGAAACCCTAATGGAGGAAGGATGATGATTTTTTTTCAAAGAGTTTCACAAGCATGTTGTTTTGATCCTAAGTTTTTACATGCATGAGGTACCAAATTGAAAATGGTTGGTTTTAAGTTTTTGAGAAGATAAAGTACTTTGATTTTCATATAGATTTCATGTATCTTGGCAAAAAGTTGAAAAGACCATGTTTTGTATTTTTAAGAACACTTAATTAAAAATCACTATTTTGATGACATGCATGAGAAAGAGATAGAGTGTTTTAATGATTTTCCTTATATTGTATGTTTGCATGTATGTTTTTGAGGGTCTAGGACCCTTACTTGTTGGTTCTATGGCTTGTGGATGATGCTAGAGTGAAGATTGTAACTTGATGTGCATAAACTTGTGTAGATTTTGATTCTGCCAGCATGATATATATTTTTCGTAAGTCCATAAATTTTTATAAACAATGTATTTCTGGAAAATAAATACATATTTGGAAAGAAGACTTCTGGGGCTTCAATTTGATATATAATATCTAAGTATTTGGATAATATTTACTGGGTTAAAACACCTCTCAAAGTAGAATTAAATTCTGACTGCGAAAATAAGAACATAGTTGGTTGCATGATGATTTTAAATATGATTTTGACAGTTAAAAACCTTTATAAAATTTTCTGGGTTATTACCAAAGTATAACTAAAGTTTTTTTGAAGTTTTAGAATTTTTAAATATGTATGTAAAGAGAAACAATTTCTTAAATTTGCAAGTGGGTGAACTTGGATTTCTGGAAAATCCTGTACAAATAGAGGCAGTGTGGGATTTTTAATAAATTAATGCTTTCGAATTTTGACATGGGACCAACTACCATATGTTTATATGTGAGTTGGGTACCTCCAATTAAATTTTCAAGGATTTTTAAGGTCATTTGAATAATCATTCACAATTTAAAACCCACAGCTGTTTTGAAAATGATTTTATAATAGAGTTCACTCAAATTTTTGAAGGAAAAATATGTTTTTTTTAATAATAATGTCTTCAAGTAAAGACTTTGGTATAAAATAGACTATAAACAAGTGTTAATGTAAATATATAAAAAAAAAAAATATGGGATTAAAGTACATATATATATATATATATATATATAAAAGTAAGTCTTGAACAAAATACAATCCAAGAAATTGAAAAAAAGATTGGACATCTCTAGTATCATTTTTCTAGCCATAGCCAAAACCTATGCTTAGGAAGATAAGACAACTTTGTTGGTTTAACTTAAGTCGTTCGCTTAATTCGTAGACTTGCGGCACACGGTGAGAAAAAGGAAGTTCGCTCTGGGCAACGCGGAAACAAAGACCTTGTCTATCCGTCGAATTAGGTAAGGGGAGATAGCCTGAGGGATGATATAATTATGGTAACTATATGCTTGTGTGTTTGGATTGTTTGATTTTGTTGACTATTGTTGTTGATGTGTGAAAAAGATGAATTGTGATGTGTTTGTGTGTTTAATTTTATGATGCTGTGATAAAGTTGTTGTTACTTTGACTGATTCATGTGCTATTGATAACATGTTGAAATAAAATGTATAATTGAATATATTATGTTGTTATGTTGTGAATTGTTGAATGTGTGTTGCATAGTAGCCTAACCATTGGTTAGAGCCCAATCCTTAATGTAAAGACAAAAGCCTTAATAAAACATATATTAAAGCAAAAAGAGAAAATGTTTTCAAGTTGACAACTATTCTTTGAAGGGAAGGCTAATATTTTTATCAATCTTTAGTGAAAAATTTAAGAATTTTAAAAATAAAGATTTTCTTTACAAAGGTGAGAAAAATTTATTTTAGGAAGCTGTTAGGGATGTTTTCCATGAAATTTCAAAAACTCGTTACAGTGACAAATTAAAATTTTGTTTCTTTGCCAAAAAATTTTAGTCCTCTTTATATTACACAAAATCCTTCTTAAAAAGCCTTTATTTTAGAAAAAGAGGATCTTTTCCAAAATAAAGATATGCTTTTAGAACAAAAATATATTTTTATATATGATTTCAAAATGAATTTCAAAAGAAAACGTTGTTCGAAAAAGGTTTTTTTGAAACAAAAATATCCGATAACTTGGATAAGTTACGGAAGTTTTGTTTTTGGATTTTGTATTTTCACGGAGCGAAAAGGAAGAAAAGTTGAAAAGTTGAACCTAGTGACCGAGACGTCGGGTAACTAGTGTTTTTAGAAGCACATTGATCTATGATCCGTGTTACGTTGTTGTGGACTATGTTCCAGTGAATGTTGCTATGGACTGCTGTTCCATATGCGTTGAATGGAAATGATAAGAAGGTGAAAGTTGATTTTCTACGACCACAAAGTTCCATGGCTGATGCATAAGTTTGGAACTGTTGTGATTCGACACTCGGACTTAAAGTCCTGTGTTGTTAATAAAAGTTTGTAAGATATTGAAAAAGTTGAAAGGTCGTGAGCCTTGTGCCTCGACAAAAAGAAAAGAATGATGCGCAAAGAAAAGTTGAAAACAAAAGTGGTTTTTCTCATGCATTCATTTTTGGCAGACGTGCCCACGTTGTTTTTGTATGAATATCTGGAAGAGTCAGATATCTCATGCTACGTTGTTTTGTGTGACTATCTGGAGGGCCAGGTATTTCATGCTACGGTGTTTCATTGTGCCTTGATGGACAATGAAGTCCATTAGCCCGGATTACTGTGCCTTGTGTTGGACAGTATGCTATGGACATTCCACGCACGTTGTACACTGTGCCAGGAGTTTGGACAGTGTAAGTGGAAATTCACGTTGAGTCTTGTATGGCAATCAAGCCTGATCAGCTCCTTTAAAAAAAAAAAGTTGAAAACTCCGGAGTCTTGCATCAAAGTTGAATTTTTCATGAACATCATGGTTTTTCAAAGTTGATGATGGATTGGTGTGATATTATATTTAGTTTAATCTTTCACATGCTGTAAACATGATGATATCTGTTATATATGTTGTTTGTGTTGCAAGTATGTAGTTTATCATAATTATCCGTATGACGATATCTCACCCTTACAATATATCAGGTTCTCTTAGTTATGGCTGAAGTACCTTAGTGCACAAGGGCAAGAGGTGTCGGGATGTTCTAACCTCGTATGGGGATTTTAATCCCGCATCCTCAAAGAGATTGGTGAAAATTTTATGGTGAGAACTACAGAGTTCTTTCCAGTAGTTGTCTATTAGAACGACCAGCTTAGGATATTTCGTTGAGACGGGTGTTTTAAGAAAATTGTTGTAGTTGGAGAACCTTGTAATGAACTTATTACTTTCCGTAGGAAAGATTTCCTCGTAAAAGTTTACATGTTGAAGTGTTTTGATTCATAAATAAATCCAACTTTTATGTGCCATTAAGCAGGGTATGATATTATGTTTGTGTTGTGTGTACTATTCCTTTTGAAAATATTCCGCAGTGAAGAAAAAGAAAATTTTTGCCCCCATATTTTCAGACTTATGAAGTTAATGGAAGTTTTTCGAAAGCAACCAATAAACTTTCCTTTTAACTTATTTCCAAATGTGATTAGGAGGTAACACTCAAGGGGGGTGTTATAGTGGCAACTCTCCAACGTACCAAGGTTATTGTTAAAAAATGTAACTCATTGGTCTATACACAGAGAACCCAATGGTCACTGCGAATAATGGAGTTTATTGTCCATAACCTATTGCATCACTTAGAACCTCAATAGTTATCGCATAAAGTTGGACACTCAGTCCAGTAAAATACATTGGTTCACACAAACTCAATGATTCAAATGGAACCATAGTCCATAACAGATACGTTGATCCACTCAGGACCCAATGATCACATGTCACGTCTGCCAATAATGCATGAGAAAAACTTTTATTCTTGTTTGTTTTCTTTGTCGTAATAATCTTTCCTTGTCGAAGCCCACAGCTTACGACCATGCTTAATTTTATATTAAGACTTTTTACTTTAAACAAACACAGGACATGCAGTCCAAATGTTTCAAACTCAACACAGGACACACAGTCCGAGTGCTCAATCGCAAAGCCTTAAACTGATGCACCAGTCTTAGGCTCGCGGATATGGAACTCACATTTTCCACATCAAATTTAGGACACACAGTCCACAAAACCATTGCAGGACCCTCAGTCCAATGACACAGATCCATGATCTACGTGTCCACAGAACACTAGAACCACGACGTCTCGGTTCCTAGGTTCGTTTATTCTTTGTAAAACATTTCGCTCAGTGAAAAACAAATACAAAAAAACAAATCTCCGAAAACTTATCCAAGTTTAACGGAATACTTTCACTGAATAAAACTCTTCACATAAATTCTTTTCTGTTAAAACGTTGATAAAACGTGAAACCGTAGATAAATTCTTTTCTGTTTAAATTGTTTATTTCTAAACTTTGTTCTCAAAAAGCATCAACTTTAAAAATTCTCATTTGAATAAAATTAATAATTCTAAAATATGAACTTTTTTCTCAAAATTTTCCATAAAAAAATCTTTTTATAGCGTAAATGACTGTTCTGTTTCTCGTAATTATTCTGACAGCTAAACTACGTTATTTTCGTAACTTAATTAATTTAAATAACGTTTTATAATAAAATTGAATTTATTTTGGAAAAACTAGTGCCTGTAAAAATTTTCACAGTTTCGCCCTTACTGTCACTTTATTGACACATTTTCCCCAAAAATACTATTAAAATAATATTTTCCACTTTTTCGCAAAATTACAGAAATTAATCACTCTGATTAATTATTCAAGCGTATCAAGCTTTTGTCCTCAAATTAAATTGTACACTGACCAATGTCAGGTTTCTTAGTCCAACACTCAACAGCAGATAATTTTATCACAAAATAGCATGACTGATATCAATTCATGATATGCACCACAATTATAATATAACAAAATAATTATAATCAGATAAATTCACATATCATATAGCTCAATTACTCAAGTAAACAGATAATCAGCAGACAATCAATCAAACCATTAACAGTAGATAATTTAAAAACACAGTAAATTACTACAGTCAATACAGAAGACTCTAACAAATTAGCATGTGGTTATCTTAAACTCCTCAGGCTTACTCCCCTTCCCTCTTGGAGAATCAAACTGACGTTTTCACGAAAACTCCTGATTTGATCCGGTTTTCTCCGTCGTCGTTAGTTTAACTCAATCCGATCGATTCCTTCATAACGAATTGCAACCAAAATAAATCAAAATCAAACAACAACAGACTAATTCATGAGGTCTAGGGTTCGGCTTCCTCTAACAATCTAGGTTAGGAACCCTTAAAATTTTCTAACTAATGAATTTATGATCCTTAAGTAACTTAAACATAATTAAGCACGTAATCTATGATCATGAACTTAAGAACTTTGAATGAAACTCATCTAGTTTCAAGAACTAGGTTTCGGCCTTGACACAAAATGTGGGATTAAAATTTCACTTGATTTCCATTTCTTGGATTTAACACAAACACATGGTATATGATTAGATTCAAGTGTTACAAAACAACTTTGAATCAAAAATCTTTCCAAAAAATGCAAGCTAAGGTTTCAGTTTTCACAAGATCAAAGGCTTAAGATTTTGAAATTTTTCTCAACTCTTGGATTCAATCAACATACATAACATAGAGTTGGATTCAAGTGTCACAAGAAAACTTTTGAATCAAAATTCATCCAACAACAAATTTTAGGGTTTCGGTCCTTTTAATAAAGAATAGGCTAGGATTGGATTCTTGGTTTTCAAATCACTTATATACAATAGCTATCATGGTATCAAGAGATTAAATCATGACTCATGGCTTAAAATTGAAACCCATTTCTCATGATCATATGCTTCTAGATGATGAATATAGAGATGATTATGAGAATATAGAAATTGGTTTCAAGTCAAAAAGATTTTTCTACAATTACTTATGAATTTTTGAAGAACTTGTCATGAACTTGAATCAACTTGAAGAACATGATGATCAAAGGCATAAACTTGAAAAATTTGTGAAGAGAAAGACTTAGAATGACAAGATTAAGAGATGTTACCTCTTGATGATCAAAGATCTTGATGAGTTTGGTGATGTTCTTCACAAAATCTCCTTGATGTTCTTTGTGTTCTTAAGAAAGAATATGAACTTAGATGATGAAAAAGACATGAAGATGGAATGAAAATTGCCTAAGTGTGCTTAAGGGGGAGGGGAGCCGTGGGTTTAGGGGCTTTTTGGTCCAAAATTAAAATGGCAAAACTTGAAATTAACATGCCAAACTAGGGGTAAAAAGGTCATTTCTTTACAAAATATCTAAACGTCATAAATGCGCCATTATGGCCATTATGATACGGATAGGATCGTCATAAATGCCAGTCACATCAGTCATCTGAGCTCCATTACTGACCCTTTTAGTTCATCTGACTCGGATTTCCTAGAGATATTTCAACATATACACTCGCAGCAAATATAATATTTTATTTTTTTGCTAAAATTTTCAAAACTTCCATTATCGAAGAAAATATGATAAAAATATTTTTCATCTCGTTCACGACTTAAAATTAGGTCTCCTGAGCAGTAAACTTTTACTGTCAGTGAAAACGCAGACCGGGCTCCATCTGAATTTTCAACCCAAAGTTTTATCGTAAGCTTATAATATTAAGCATAACATGGAAATGACGTTGGTTTATCGAAAATCATTTTCTAATTCTTGGATAAAAATATAATCATTTATATATTTATTACCGATATTGGAAAGCAGTAAAAATCGGGTGTTACAATCAGGCTCAATTGCCACAAAGGCACGCCGTCTCAGATACCTCGTGCACCAAGATATCCGGAATAAAACCGTCTCGAATACCTCATACGTCTACCAAGATATTCGGAATAACATTGTCTCGAATACCTCATTCATCAAGATATCCGGAATAATCGGCACGTCTGCCAAAAACATCAATGCATGTAAAATCTTTTATTTACGCAGCTTTTCTTTGTGCTTCATTCTTTCCTTGTCGGGGCTCAAAGCTCACGACTCCCCTGACTTTTAAATGTCTTAAAGCTTTTAATATCAACACCAGACATTAAAGTCCGAGTGTCTAATCACAACAGTCCTAGACTTGTGCACTAGCCCAGAACTTTGTGGGAGTAGAAAAACAGTTTTTTACCCCTTTTTACTCTGTTTTCCACGTTTATCACAACGTTTATAGGACACAAAGTCCACTGCAACGCTTATAGGACACACAGTCCACAGCAACTTGTATAGGACACACAGTCCACAATGTCATATATAGGACACACGGTCCACATCGTTGTGATACAGATCATGGATCCACGTGCCAAAACTCTAGTATCCCGACGTCTCGGTTAGTAGGTTCACTTTTGGTCTTATTTTTTGTTCAGTGAAAAACAAATACAAAACCGAAAGTATCCGTAACTTATCCATGTTATCGGACATTTTCTTTTGAACAAAATCTTTTAAATACAAACTTTTCTTTTGAAATCCTTTTAGTTAAAACTTTAAGTTTTCGGAAAATCCATTTTGGTTTCCATAAAACCATTTTATTTTCACATCTTATTTTTCCTAAAACACTTGAAAATTTCCAAATAAATTCCTTTCAAGTTTCAAAATAACTTTGATTTTTCTTCAAACATTTTCAAAGAAATAAATTTTCTTTTTTGTATAAAATCATTTAAATTTTTAACTGAACTTTATTTTTAAAAATTAATTTTATTTTTCTAAAGTTTTCACCAATCATCAAAATTTTCTTAACTTTCCTTTTATCAAAACCTTGTTAAAAGAAATTCTTACGTGTGATTTTCTTTTGTAAATATTTTCTTAAGGCGTTTATCATTCTTAATTGAGCTCTAATCAGTGGTTAGGCTTCCATGCAACAATCACAACACAACTTCAACATATATTTCAGCATTATGCATATATTCATAAGTCATCAGTTAAAACACATAAAGCATCATATACATTATCAACACAACATGAATTCAAAATCCAACCAAATCAGTCATATCAATAATCATATCAATCAAACACATCAAACAAGCACACAAGGCATATAGTCATCATAACATAATTATCCCTCAGGATTTCTCCCCTTACCTTAAAGCGAAGTGAAAAAGAAGTGCAGTTAACTCGTAGTTTCAAGAGAACGGACTCGGACTCTGGTCACGGTTGCGAATCTAAACAAAACCACGTATAGAACATAAATTAAAATTCACAAAAAAATCCCATTCTTCCTCATGCATGCATTCGGCCATGTCAAAAAATTTGAGGAAAAAGATTTCAAATTTTCACAAGCTTTTGGATCAATGATCCTTAAGCATCATAGGGACAAAATCAAGGTTTAACTCCTAAAAATAAAAACTTATTCCCTTTACTCCACAAGGAGTAGGTTTCGGCCTACTCATCAAAAAAATAGGCCAGGATTTCATTTTCAATTTTCTAGCTTCATGTATGTAAACAAAATGATGGTTCCTTCAAAAATTAATTGAAATCAAAATCTTTACAACTTTTATTCTCATGCATATCAAAATAATAACTCAAATAATTATCTTCTTAAAAAAATGGAACAAGGCTTCCTCAACTCAAATTTTTGAGTTTCGGCCTTCACATGACAATGGCCAAGAAATTTGATTTTTCAACCTTGTAAACACATGCATATAGCTAAAATGATGAATAAAGTACTTTCCTTTCAAGAAAATTTAAAACAAAGCCATTTAAAAAAATGAATCACATGCATGTTTAAAAAAAATGATCAAAACACACATTTTCCTTATAAATCAAAACCAAGCTTCCTCAACCCTCATGGGTAGGGTTTCGGCCCTACCCAGTGAAATGGGAAGAAAATCTCATTTTTTTGATGTAACTCATAAGCTCAAAATACTTGTTTCTAGAGGTTTTAAATCATGTATGTTGAAAATAAAATGAGAACACTAATTTCCTTTCCATGGGGGTTTCGGTCACCCTTCAAAATTATTTTTGGAACACATTTTTGTTACATGCAATCACTTGAGTGGAGAGTAATGATGAGTATGAGATTGTAAAAATTGGTTTCATGTTTAAAAGATTAATATGAACATATTTTTCTTAAACTTTTAAGTTGAATCATGAACATGCAATATGACTTAACTAACATGCATGTAAATAAAAACTAGATTTTTGAAGAGATGAGAAATAGAGTAGAGAGATTACACTCTTGTGAGGTTGAGATTGAAGATGAGTAAGCTTTCAAAGTTCCCAAGGTTGAAGAAGAGTGATGATCAAAGCAAATAAGTGCGTGTGTAGAATAGTAAGTAAGTGAGCTTGTGGAGAGTAAGCAAAAGTGAAGTAGGATAAAAAGGAGGGTATTTATAGAGGAAACGGGGGAGGGGAGCGCTGCTTGTAACACCCCGATTTTCCGCTTTCTATGATCGGTATAAATATAAATAAACGTTTATATTTTTATATGAAACTTAGAAATTGATTTTGGGAAAACCAAAGTCATATTCATATCGTACTTATTTTTATAAGTATACGGTTAAATTTTCGATTGAAAATTCAAACGAAACCCGGTCTGCGTTTTCACTGACAGTAAGATTTTACTGATCCGAAAACCTAATTTTTACCCGAGAAACGAAATGAATAAATTTTATATCTCATTTCCAACGATATAGGCTATTTTGAAAATTTTCAAAATAAATAAGTTATTTCGGGCGTAAAACCCTAAATCGGGTAATCGACGGAATCGAGAACGGATGTGCAGAGACAAAATTCGACACCGGATGGATGAAGACAATGAGTCATCATCCAGGGGGTGACTCACCAATGTCATCATTACCTTTAAGCAAAATATCTAGATATTTCTTTAAACTAGTGTAAAGACCGTTTTACCCTTGGATGATTTTACCCTTGAACTGTCATCGAAATGACAAGTTTGCCCCACAATTTGTGGACACAAATCAGCCACATCCTCACTCATTTCTCACCACATGTTGGTCATGATTACTTTAGGCAAAATTACCATTTTGTCCTTAAGTTGCCATTTAATCACAAAATTGCCTTAAGTGAAATTACACCTTTGTCCTTAAATTTTTATGCCATGGACCCTTTTTCCCCCAAGAGGCCACGACCCTAGGCAGCCAAGAGGCCCATTTTCACCTCTATTTAAGGCAATGTTCATCTTCTCCATCAAGCTTTGCCATTTTTGCCATTAAAGCTCTAAGTACCATAGCTTGATTTTGTGAAGGAAGTAGGTGATTCCTTGCCCATTTTTCATTTCCAAGAGGTATACCATGCTTCTCTCACTCAATCATCATCATGTTCTTCATTCATTTTTATGTTTTAAAGCCTTGATCATATTTTTCAATTCTTAGATCTAGAAAATTTAAAAATTCATAGAAAATCATAGGAAAGTCCAAATGAGATGAAACCAATTTCTATAATCCTATTATCACCTCTATATTCTAGATCTAGAAGCTTGCATGAAGCAAAAATTTCGAACCCTATGGACCCCATGAGGCCGAACCTAGGGTTTTGTGGGGGGGAAGATTTTGTTCATTTTTCTTACATGATTCAATCTTATAAATTATATAGGTATTGGATCTATGTTGTTTGAGTTAAATGAGGGTCTATAAACCATTTTAATGGTCATGGCCGAAACTCAATTGTTGAGGATTTGGAAGATTTAATTTTTATTCTTATGCCATGATCATTGATTTAGGGTTTTAAGTAAATATAGGTTATTAATCCAAGAGTTTAGAAATTTTGGAAATTTTTAACTCCAAAACCAGTCCTAGGCCGAAACCAACATGTAGACTTTTAGGTTTGATTAAGTTGTTTGTTTGTTAATTGATTGTTGTGTTTAATGAAGGATAAGCTAAGTTGTCGTATACGCGCGTTGTCGGCGTTGTTTGGGATTTCCGACGAACTGTTTTTCAAAGACACCTTACTTTAAGGTAAGGGGATTACCTTAGGGGTTTTTTTTCGATAGCCATGTGTACTTGTTGTGTTTGTATTAATTATCTGGTGTATGTATTTCTTATGTCGTTAGCATTAGTCGTTTATTAATTATCTGCTGTTAATTGTTTAATTATCTGCATTTAATTATTTGTTTTATTTTATGACATGTCTTTAATTATTACTTGATATATTATTGACATGATGTATTTATTTGATGTGGATTGTGGATTGGAAAGCCTGACAGTGGTTAGAGCTTAATTAAATACGGGTTAAAAGCAATTAAAAGTTTTTTTTATGAATTAATGAGTTTAATTCAAAAGAAATAGTAATAGAATATTACTTAGTTATTTATTTGATGAAAAATGAAAGAAAGTGGAAAATAATATTATTTTAATCATTTAACAGCGAAAGAACGTTTTATACGTTATAGTGCGGACGTAACCGTGAAAATATTTTAGCACTGCTAATTTTCACCTAAGAAATTTCTAAATATTAGAAAACGGTGTTTTAAGCGAAAAAGTTTCGAAAATAATTTATTACAGTGTTGGAAAAATTATTTTATGACAAAGAGTCCTATTTTTACCTAAATGCATTTCAAACGGCAAACGACGGACAATTCCGTCAATATTTGTGAAAGTAGTCTTAAAAAGGGTAATAACGGGTAACACTGAGAATTTGTCTCAAATGAGGTTTTCAAGTTCGGATTACCAATTTTTAAATAAAAATGAGTTTTAAGGAATTTTGACCAGTTTACAAAACGAATTTCCAACGTAAAAGGATTTTCGGTAAACAAAGAGTTATTTCCGTCAACTTAGATAAGTTGAGGAAACTTTGGTTTTGTATTTCACAAAACAAAAATGGTTTGAACGAGCCTAGCAATCGAGACATCGGGTCTAGAGTTCTAAGAGGTTGAAATTTTGGACTAAATGTCCTATAAGTGGTGTTTCAGGTTTTGTGCACTCAAATCTACGTATCTACGACTGGTGCATCGGTCTAGATTTCGTGATTTGCACACTTTTGACTTAGGGTCAATTATGGTTTGAAAGAGGTTTGAAAGAGGTATTAAACTTGAAAGTTTAAAATGTTGTTTTGGTCGTGAGACTTTTAGCTCCGACAACCAAAGATTGAACACAAAGAAAACAAGGAGAACCAAAACGTTTTACATGCATTACAGGGCAGACATGCCTTTGCATAGGACTTGAATGCTTGATGGCAAGTATTCATGCAGTTTGCATCACTGTGCCTTGATGGATATATGACCAAGAAAACCATGTGCTATTTATAGTCACCACTTTGCCTCGTTGTGGACTGTGGAATGGTTATTTGAACTTTGTCATCTCTGGCATTGATTCTGCCTTATTTGGCAATTGGAGCCTGATCAGCTCATTTACTTGATGGTGAGAGCTCCGGAGATTAAGTCTCAAAGTTAGTTGATGATATTGAAGTGTCATGGTTTTTAAAAACGGTTACGACTGTCGGGTATGAAACCATGTGATAAATATATATTGTTTTATATTGTTTATCTTTGAATGTTTATCTTTGAATATTCATGTTTGAGAGTCGTACATGTGGTTGTCGTTTTAAAATCCAGATGATTGGTTCTCACCCTTGCATGTTTTATTGTTGCTCTTTTTTTTGTATGGGTATCGTTATTATCTGAGTTTAGATGGATCCGGCCATACCGTTAGCCCACACGGGGTTTCGGAGCCTTCATTTTGAGGACGCCGATAACATCAATGCGTGGGTGATCCACCCGGAAGCCCATGTATGTCGTTATACCGGGCATATCCATATTGTAGGGGGCACACTCGAGACGGGGGCCCAGAGGAGATGATCATTGATCCCGAGGAGGATCCAGAGGAGTTTGTAGAGGATGTACCTGAGTACATTCCTTTGGATGATGATGACGATTCACCTGATGAGGGTGTTGCTGTGTCATCATCTGACTCGTCAGCAGGGAGTGGGATAGACCCTGGTCTTCCCAATGGGTACCATTAGTCTGTGACCAGCTGTAGGTAGTTTCATTTTTGGGGTAGTGATTCCATCTGTCGTTCTGGCTACTGAGAGCCATGATTTTTGTATATGGCCTAGACGTTTCACTATGAGTCCTTATGTTTTTATTTACTTTTCTTAGTTTGGAAAATGGCCTATTCTGATAAAGGCCCTATATAGCTTATACTCTGTACAAACTGATGATGCATATAGATATGTATATATGGTGTGATACTTATGTCGTTAGATGTGGTTAAGTTAACAGGTAAAGGAAAAGAAGAAAAAATTTATCACCATTTTTGGTATTAAGTGAAGTTTTAGAAAAAGTTATGTTCCGAAAGCAACCAGCATAATTCTTTTTAATTTATTTCCGCAAGTGTTTTATAGTAATGCCCAAGGGGGGTGTTACACTGCTGGTCAGCAATTGAGGGAATGGGAATTTTGATTTTTTTTTTTGAAAAATATAAAATTGGTTTTTGATTAAAATATAGATTATTTGCAAATATAGTAAAAATAATGACATGTAAGTAAATGATGAGATTCTAATGTGACAAATCTCATCAAGTCAAGTCATATCACTTCCAATCTATAGAAAATCTGGTTTAAAATAATTTTGCTCGTCCTGGTTCCATTGATTTCCCGACGGTGTAACCCGATCGTGTTTTACTTCGTTAATTTTTCACCCGAAAAAAATTTCTATTGAAAGAAATAATTTCTAAAATCATGAAAATGGTTAAAATTGAGTTAGGAAAAATTAAAATTTTCTTTTGCAAATCGAAATTATTTTTTGGATCAGTAAAGTTTTACTGACAGTGAAAACACAGACCGGGTTGTCCGATATTTTCGACCGAAAATTCAACAATAGTTTTCCTAAAATAAAATAGATTAGGAAAATAAAATCTTGGTTTATCAAAATAATTTCCACAAATTAAAATAATTAAACACACAATCACACACATAAACACCTATTATAGAAAAGCAGAAAAAATTGGGGTGTTACAACACTCCAATTCTTGAAGTGTTTAATATTTTCTTAAGGAATATTTTGTAAAATTGCCTTTAAGATTGAAGTATAAGTTGTAAGTGATGTAATAAGTGTTTTAGAGTTAAAATGTTTAGAAGATTATTACACTTTGGTTCAATATATTAAAAACAAGTTTGTGGGTGTAACACCCCGTTTTTCGTAAATAAGCTTAGTGCTTTCATAAATGTTATATATACATTTGTATATGCTTGTTATGTTTGTTTTTTATGCCTAAGTTCATGTTTGGGGGGGGTTTAGCCTTAGAAAGGTTCAACCCTTTTAGAGTCCTAGTAACCTATTTCACCGTTTTGGCCATATCTTGAGTTCTAGATATCCGATCGAGGTGATCTTTGTAGAGTTGGAAAGATGAGAGTATTATCTACAAGTCTTATTTATGCGTTTTGACCAAATCGATCATCTAGGTGGTCTCGCAAGCCATTCTTTTAGTGCCCCGTGCTCAGGAGTTGAGCACGGCCGTGCTCAACAGAGAGCAAGGCCATGCTCAGGTATCAGAGTCTTTAAATAGAGCAATTTCATGAGGGTTACGAGCCAAACTCTATTTTGGCACTTTGGACAGCTTTTGTGGGGCAAAAACCTCTTCTCTCTTCGCCCCTTGAACCCCTTTGATGCCCTTGATGTTCTTGCTCTAGTTTTGGGAGATATTGGTTGGTCTGTGCCAATCGTAGAAGGTAATGGTTCCTTCCCTCTTTAGTTCCCTGTCTTGTTTATGATTTGGGAAACTAATTGGTCAACCATTTGTTTGACCAAGGCTTGGAAAGCTAGTCAAGCCACTTGAGGGAATCGCGTTGATTCTTCGTTTGGGTTGCTAGTTGGCTTTCGTTGGTTGGAATCTTCATACCAGGTATGGGGAGAAGGAATAATATTGACATGTAGGCGTTGGGGGTAGCGTAAGATGAAGGGTTAACCCATGACCCTGTCATATGTTATTGTCTATTTGATGTTAATTGATGTATGTATGATATGATTATAATGGTAATGGCATGCTTTAATTGTTATACTGTTTTATGTTAATTATTGATAATGTATGAATGGATGGTATTGGTATGCCCAGTTGAGTATGATGTTTAATGATGCCATGAATGTTTATGATGATGATGATACTATTATGATGATGGTGCTGTTATGATTATGAGAATGCTGTTACGATAATGATGATGATGTGGTGCTCCGTTTGAGTGTTGATTGTTGGGTATGTTAATGGCAACAATGACGTTAATAAGACTATAACCAATTAATAGGGCTTATTAATGGTGTTAAGACGTCAAAATATGTTAACGATGATAATGAGATTTAAGAGATATTGTCCCAGTTGTTCATAAGGCATGAATATAGTGTGAGAGGTAAGGTTATGTTCATAGGGCTTAGTTAAAAACCCTAGGATTGATTAGTGAGTGTTCTAGGAGCGTTAATAACGAAGCTGTACTTAAAGGATTAATTCTCCATGATGATAAGACATGAATATTAATGAAGAACAGTTAAGATTAATGAAGCTGATGTTCGATGGATTAGTTAAAAGGCAATAGGTTGAATCTGTGAACTGCCCCAAAGATTTTGGAAAGGGTTTCTGACCCTTTCTGCCCAGATCAATACGGCCACGCTCCATTGGGCATGGCCGTGCTTAACAGGGAGTACGTCCGTGCTCCAGTTTGAAATCCATAGCAGGGCGCGCAATTTAGCATGCCCGTGCTCAGCAGGCAGCACGACCGTGCTTGCCTGCAGGTCCAGTACGCCCGTGCTCACCTAACCAGAATGGAACCAGAATGTTAAAAACAGGGGTTCTACCCCAAAGTATCCAATTAATGAAAGAAGACACCAAACGAAGAAAAGATGAGTTAGATAACTTAAAGATGTTGTTCTGTACCTTGGTAGTCGAGTGGCCAAGGGGACCTTGATGCTTAATGGTCAAGGTGTTGAGCTCTGTACCTGATCAGTCGGAGTGTTAATAATTAAAGTGGAAAGATGATGTTCTGTACCTGAATAGCCTAGCGTTCGCTCCAAGGGGGCCTCGATAGCCGAGTGGTCGAGGTGTTGAGCTCTGGTGCTTATTGGCCAGAGTGTTGTTGTTCTGTACCTTGGTAGTCGAGTGGCCAAGGAGGCCTTGATGCATAATGTCAAGGTGTTGTTAAAAGATATTGGACCTTGGTAGCCGAGTGGCCAAGGGGACCTTGATGCTTAATGGTCAAGGTGTTGAGCTCTGGTGCTTTTTGACCAGAGTGTAAGTGAAAAGATTATGTGATAAAAGATTAAAGACTAAAGATGAAAGATAACGTTGATGATGATGATGATGATGAACTTGGGTAGCCGAGTGGCCCAAGCAGAGGTGGCGATTGTTGGTTGTGCGCTGTGTTGCTCATTCATGCATTGGAGTAGTGGAGTAGCGTTGCATCGCATAACATACCTTGTTTGGAATGTATATATATGATATTAATATGATGAAACGTTTATGTTTGATATGCTATATTTATATGATGCATGTTCATCTTGCTAACTGCTTCCATGCCGTTATGTTGATATATATGTTTCTTACTCCCCGTCTGTTGTTGTTGCTTTGTATGTACCCCTTCTTGTGTTATGCAAAGGACGGTGAGCAGTTTGCTGAGGAGTGACTTTGAGGAGCCGCTTCTAGAAGTTTAGTTTATGTTTAGTTTAGTTGTTATCCGAGTTGTTTTATCGTATCGGTTATACCAGCTCTGTAATGTGACATCAGGGTTGGGTTAAATGTTTTCCTTATGTTATGTTATCTTTCAAGCATGTTTTATTTTCCGCATATGATGTTTTGTTTCAATGTGGTATCTTCTACCCGTTGATTTTCATTTTATAATAAATGATATGCATGTGTTTATCTATTTTCGAAAAAACTAAATTATTTCCTTCTATGTTATCGCTTATAAATACATGCGGGATATAGGGTGTCACAGTGGACTTGCCTTTGAAAAGAAAAAAAAATGATTTTTTTCATGTGAAAAAGGCAAGTAGTCGACTACTTGTGTTAAGCTGTCAACTACTTTGTTCTTCAGCATTCCAGAAATGTGTTTGAATCAAAGTAGTCGACTAATTTTTTGTTGAGTAATCGACTACTTTAGTGAGGTAGTCTACTACTTTAGTCAGGTAGTTGACTACTCAGCTGAAATTCTTGAATATTTGTTTTGTTACACTAAAGTAGTCGCTTACTAATATAAAGTAGTCGACTACTTCAATAAAAATAGAATAAAAAATTTTCAAATTTTCAAAATCTCTTCTAAACTTTTTCTCTATAAATAGGGGTTACTTTGGAACGAAAATTAAAACTTTTCGAGCTAACAAAACTCTACCAAAATACCTCCACAAAAATCATTAGAGCTTTCATACTTCATCTTGTAAAAGGCAATTATAGTTTCTTTTGTATTTCTTTTTTGAAACAATTTTCTTCTAAGCAATAGGAGAGTTGCTTCATTGATTTGGTGGGGCATCCAAATCAATTTCAAGGTGGGGAATCCTTGAGGCTAAGGTGACGCATCCTTAGGAGGTAAGGATTATTTTGAGTGGGGCATCTCAAAATAATCAAGGTAAAGGTGGGGTATCCTTTAGTTTTTGGTAAATTGTAATATTGTAAACAATTTTCAAATAGTGGAATCTCTCAAGGCTCTTGAGAGCTGGATGTAGATCACTCAGGTTGTGATCGAACCAGTAAAATCATTTGTGTGATCTTCTCTTTCCCTCACTCATCTAGTTCTAGTAATTATTGTTCAATTGTTGTTCTTTATTGTATTTGGTTAATTGTAGTGGATTTAATTCTCTGATTTTTAATTGAGGTCATTCATTCATAATCACTATCTTCTTCTACTCAATTTCTTTGCATCATATATAGTCTTTCTTGAACAATTTTTTAAAGAAACCAAAGTTTTCAAGAAAGTGATTAAACCTCAATTCACCCCCCTCTTGAGGTGTCATATTGATTAACAATTGGTATCTAGAGCTAGGGTCCTTAAGGCTTAATAGCTTTCAAGATTATTTTCGAAAATGACACTTGAATCAAGTAGGAAATATAAACACATTTCTACCACCTCTCCTCCAATTTTTGATGGTGAAGGATATCCTTATTGGAAGGCAAGGATGAAAATTTTTATTGAAGGAATAGACATAGACTTATGTGATATTATTGAAAATGGTCCCTTCGTCCCCAAACAAGGTGTTGGAGATGAAGAGAGAAATAAACCCAAAAGTCTATGGACTAATGAAGAAAATCAAAAAGTTCAACTTGACTTCGAAGCTAAGAATATCCTCACCATCGCTTTGTCAATTGATGAATTTTTTTGTATCTCTAATTGCAAGAGTGCAAAAGAGATTTGGGACACTTTACAAGTGACCCATGAAGGAACTAGTGAGGTTATTAAATCAAAGATAAACACCTTGATGCATCAATATGAATTATTTAGAATGAATCATGGTGAATCTATCAATGAGGTTCAAAATCATTTTCAAGTCATTGTAAATAAATTGCTTTCTTTTGAGAAAACTTTCACTAATGAAGATCTTGTGACTAAGGTACTTAGGTGTCTTAGTAGAGAATGTCAACTAAAGGTAACGACCATCATGGAGTTAAGGGATCTTTCAACAATGTCTCTAGCAAATTTGTTTGGAAAGCTCAAGGAGCATGAGTTGGAGCTAACAAGGCTCAAGGAGAATGAAGAAGTGGATAAGAAGGGCAAACTAATATCACTCATGGCTTCCTCCTCCAAGAGAGATGAAAGTGACAAAGAAAGCAATGATTCTAGTGAAGATGACAAAGAAGATGAACAAATAAATCTACTAGTAAGGAGATTTGTGAAGTTTCTCAAGAATAAAAGTAAGTGGAAGAGATTCAACAATTCCAAGAAACCTACCAAGAAAGATGCACCATCATCAACACCTCTATGCTATGAATGTGGAAAGCCCGGGCACATCAAATTCGAATGTTCTACTCTCCAAAAGAAAGATAAAGCTGACAAGAGGCCTAAGAATGAAAAGAAGGGGAGAAGGGCATATATAGCATGGGAGGACAACGAACTTAGTTCATCATGTGATGAGAGCAAGGAAGATGAAGTCTCCAATCTTTGCTTGATGGCAAGTCAAAAGGATGACCAAGAGGTAAGTGATGATGAATATGCATTATCTTTCAATTATGATGAATTGCAATTAGCCTTTGAAGAATTGCATGAGGAATCTATAGAACTTGCTAGAAAGGTAACCAAACAAAAGTCAATAATCTCTATGCATGAAAATGATAAAATAAAATTAGCTAAGGAGATAAATGACTTGCAATTAGAAATCAATTCTATGACCTTGAAGCATGCTAGTTCTAGAAATGATATACCTAGTTCCTCAAAATGTGATCAATGCATGTATCTTGAAAAGGAGAATAAGGACTTAAAGAATACTCTTGCTAAATTTACAAATGGTAGAAGGAATTTGAATAATTTGTTTGGTAATCAACAATCTCCTTTTGTAAAAACCGGCTTAGGGCATAATTCTTTTGATAAGAAAGAAACACATTCAAAAATATTTGTTCCATCTAGTAAAAATGCTAGAAATAAAGTAACATGTCATTATTGTTGTAAACATGATCATATTTCTCCTAGATGCTATGTTAAAAGAATTGGCTTTTAAAAGGCCAAGATGATGTGGGTTCCAAAAAATATGGCACCCAAGACTAATATTCAAGGACCCAATCAAGATTGGGTACCTAAGATCTAAACTTGCTTTGTAGGATTGCTTGAGGACCCATGGAAAGGAATGGTATCTTGATATCGGGTGCACCAAGCATATAACGGGAAACATATCGAAGTTCATTCATCTCTCCCCAAAGCAGGGTGGTCATGTAAGATATGGTGACAACAATAGAGGTAAAATTCTTGGTATTGGTAAAATAGGAAATGAGTCTATTACCATTGAAAATGTTCTTTTAGTAGATGGTTTAAAGCATAATTTACTTAGCATAAGCCAACTTTGTGATAAAGGTTATAAGGTTGTGTTTGATAGTAAATGTTGCATGATTGAATGCTTTCATAACAATGAAATTAAACTTGTTGGAAAAAGAATTAACAACATTTATATTCTAGACATAGATGACATCAATATTAATATTCAATGCTTGTTGAGTAAAAAATGATGAGGCTTGGTTATGGCATAGAAGGGTAGGACACATTCACACGGAACACCTTAACAAACTAATTTATAAAGACTTAGTTATATGTCTCCCTAAAATCAAGTTTAAGAAAGAAGGCTTATGTGATGCTTGTCAAAAAGGTAAGCAAGTTAAAACTAGCTTTAAATCCAAGAATATAGTCTCTACTAATAGACCACTACAACTTTTGCATATGGACTTATTTGGACCATCTAGAACTATGAGTTTAGGTGGAAATTATTATGCATTTATTATTGTTGATGATTTTTCAAGGTATACATGGACTCTTTTTCTTGCACATAAAAATAATGCTTTTCATGCCTTTAGAAAATTGGCTAAACAAATTCAAAATGAAAATGATATAAAAATTGTATGTATTAGAAGTGACCATGGAGGTGAGTTTGAAAATCATGATTTTTGAAATTTTTTTGTGATAAGCATGGTATTACTCATAATTTTTCAGCACCTAGGACCCCTCAACAAAATGGAGTTGTTGAGAGGAAAAATAGGTCTCTAGAAGAATTAGCTAGAACCATGTTAAGTGAAACAAATTTACCAAAATATTTTTGGGTCGATGCGGTCAACACCGCTTGCTATGTAACTAATAGGGTTCTCATTAGATAAATAATTAAAAAGACTCCCTATGAGTTATATAAAGGAAGAAAGCCCAACATAGCTCACTTACATGTTTTTGGTAGTAAATATTTTATTTTGAATAATGGTAAAGACAATCTTGGCAAGTTTGATGCCAAGGCGGATGAAGGAATTTTCTTAGGCTATGCATCATTTAGTAAATCTTTTAGAGTGTTTAATAAAATAACTATGATTGTTGAAGAGTCGATTCATGTTACTTTTGATGAGACTAACCCCCAAAAGGATGGAAAAGGTATTTTTGATGATTTTGTAGAGATCCCTCATAATCCTTGTGGAGGGCAACAATCCAATGATGATGAAGCACCAAACCAAGAATCAGAAATTGAAGAAACAAATGAAAGACTACCCAAAGAATGGAGATTTGCCAAAGGTCATCCAATTAATAACATAATTGGAGATATATCAAAGGGAGTTACTACAAGGTTCTCTTTAAGGGAATTTTGCAATTATATGTCCTTTGTTTTTCAATTTGAGCCTAAATCCATAGACGGTGCCATTCTTGATGAGCATTGGCTAATGGCTGTGAATGAAGAATTAAATCAATTCACTAGAAACCAAGTTTGGGAATTAGTCCCAAGACCCAATAATAAGCAAATAATAGGAACTAAATGGGTCTTTCGCAATAAACTTGATTAAAATGGCATAATAGTTAGAAACAAAGCTAGGTTAGTGGCTAAAGGCTACAATCAAGAAGAAGGAATTGACTATGATGAAACCTATGCCCCTGTTGCTAGGTTGGAAGCTATTCGTCTTTTACTTTCATTTCCATACTTTATGGACTTTCAATTATTTCAAATGGATTTTAAAAGCATTTTTTGAAATGGCTTAATTAATGAAGAGGTGTATGTTGCTCAATCCCCCAGTTTTGGAAATTTTGAAAACCCAAATCAGGTTTATAAACTCAAAAAGGCCATTTATGGTCTAAAACAAGCTCCAAGAGCTTGGTATGAGAGACTTTGTAAATTTTTACTTGAAAAGGGTTTTAATAGAGGGAAGGTTGACACAACACTCTACATTAAAAGGAAAAACAAACATATCTTGATTATACAAATATATGTCGATGATATTATTTTTGGAGCCACTAACGATAGTTTGTGTAGAGAATTTTCCAAGTTAATGCAAAGCGAATTCGAAATGTCAATGATGGGGGAGTTAACCTTCTTCCTCGGATTACAAATAAAGCAAACTCCTAGTGGGATATTCATCAATCAAGCAAAATATTGCAAGGAGTAGCTTAAACGCTTTGGAATGGAAAATGCAAATCATGCTACAACACCAATGGGAACATCATGCTACCTAGATAAAGACGAAGGTGGTAAGGCCGTAGAAATAACCAAGTATCAAGGTATGATCGGATCACTTTTATATTTGACCGCTAGTAGACTCGATTAGCGTTTGTATATGTGCACGTTACCAAGCAAAGCCCAAGGAATCAGGGGCGGAGCCAGAAAATTTCGATGAGGGGGGCCAAAATCTAATTTACATAACATGAAATAGTAATAAAAAATAAGTTTAATTAATTTTTATACAGTGTCAGTTGTAACACCCTGTTTTTCAGAATTTATTGTTTAAGCTGGTTGTATTAAGTTGGATTTATCGTTTAAGGGCTTAGTGGGATTTTTGGCTAAAAGTCCCTTTCTGGTATATGAGCACACCCGTGCTCATTAGCCAGCAAGCCCGTGCTTAAAGTCAGAAGCGAGTTTCTGATTTTAAGTTGAGCACGACCGTTCTCAACAGTGAGCACGCCCGTGCTCAATGCGTGGACCGCGTCTCGTGACGCTAAGTGGAGCACGACCGTGCTTAAGGGTAAGCACGACCGTGCTCAGGTCCGGAAGTTATATACGTGAGTAGAATCGAGGGTTTAACGTTTTAACCCTATTTTGGTGAGTGCAGCAGCCTTGAGTGCGGCCAGGGCAGAGTTTCTTCCGTTTTTCTTCCTTGTGATCAGTTTTTGTGAGAGTTGGAGGCCTTGGGAGATCGCTAGCATAGCTGTGTTGTTGCATAGGTAACGTTTCCTCCCTGTCTAAGTTCCTTTTCCATTATTGTGAATAGGGAATTAACCTTTGGTATTCTGTTGATCCAAGGTTTGGTTTCGGTGTAAGTCGCTGTAAAGAGGAAGAGCCGGTTCGTTGCTTAGGACACCGAAAGAGCTACCTTCAATCCAGGTATGGGGAGAAGGGTAGTATCTACATAGGTTTGGGTTTAGGGTAAAGTAAAGGGGTTCCCATAACCCCGGTTGATGCATGTTATGTATGTATGATTGGTTGATTAGTTGATAACATGTTAATGATTGATAATATGTTATGGTTATGTTCATGGTTGGTTGAGTTTATGTTGGTTGCATTACTATGAACATGTTGATATTGTTGGTTGATGCCACTGTTACGTTGATGTTGATTTTATTGCTGAGTTTAATCCGTGAAATACGTTGATAACTGATTTAGGATGTTTAATGGATTAAATCATTGATTTTGGTTAAGTATCAGCCTCTGTTCCTGCCCAGAACAGCACTGTCGCGCGATGAGCACGACCGTGCTGGACAGAGAGCACGACCGTGCTCCCAGTTGAATTCAGGGAGATGGCCGCGCTGTTGAGCACGGCCGTACAGGACAAAGAACACGATCGTACTGCTGAGCACGACCATGCTCATTAAGAAGCACGACCGTGCTTCACTTACAGGGGAGCACGCCCCTCACGTGCCTAAGCACGACCGTGCTGGGTTACGAGCATGACCGTGCTCAACCCACTGTGACAGAACCAGATTAAAGGACTTAAGGGGTTTTAAACCCCACTTCCCTATGATGATAACTGATTAGACAACTTGGTAAATGTTAATAAAGATAAATAAAGATGATGAGATGGTGAGATGTTAAGTCGATACCCTTTGGGGTGCCGCAAACTGATGAGTTGTGCCTTGGTGCTATTGGCCAAGGAGGCCTTGACCCCACGGTTTGGGTCTAAGGTGTTGTTGTTACGTACCTTGGTGGCCGAGAGTTTGCCCCAGGTACTGCGGTTGATTCCGCTTAAGTCCTCAGGTAGATTCCGCGAGGCAAGTTGGTGCGGTTGATCCCGCTGTTACCTTCGGTCGATTCCGTTGGAGTTATGGAGGTGGTGTTGCCGTTGTTGTTGTGTTGCATACGCATTGCATCGGAGATGTTGTTTAGGGATGTTCGACATAGGGGAGATCGTCCTAGAGTACGGCGATCCGGCCATCCACGGTTGGAGTAGATTCTCCTAGCGCCCCCGTGATGAGGCATTCGTTGGTTTGATGCGTTGGCTATCCAAGGAGTAGATTCTCCGGCGTTGAGTAGATTCTCAATGTGGATATGTAACTCCAAAGTCGTTCATCCCGAGTTTAGTGGATCCACATGCATTGATGGTTTAGCGGAGTAGGACTGCATTGCACTGCATAGCATAATGATGATGTTGATGTTTGATGTGATGCTGCTATGCTTGCTGTTTACTTTACTGCCTATCTCCATGCTAATATGTTTATACGATTCTTACTCCCTATATATGTTTGTTGTTTGTGTTTGGCCTGATTGGCACATTGCAGAGGATGACGAGCAGCCCGGAGAGGAGTGACTCTGAGGAGCCGCCACTCATCGTAGGGCTAGTTTATGTTTCGTAGTCGTTAGTTTCAGTTGTAATTCCGTGGATTTTATTCCGGAACGGTTATACCAGCTCTGTATGTGACATCGGGGTTGGGTCATATTACTTTGGTTGGTTATGTTTTTATTGTTTAAAACTCATTTTATTTTCGCGTTGTAAACGGTTCATGTGGGACTTTTCTACCCATGGACAATTGTTTATTTTATCCAGTAATTGCATGTTTTCCTTTAAATGTTTTTAATTTAAATGGCTTTTAACATGCGGGGTAGAAGGGTGTCACATCAGTGTAATTTTTTTTACGCAAATATCCAATGATATCTTGACAAATCAGCGTAATTGTTATTTCTCTCTCATAATTATTAAAATAAAAGCACACATGTCAAAATGTTAGCGGATGTCAGTGTAAATCTTTTTACACTGACAGTATATACTACTTTAATTCATAAAAAATTAACTAATATATAAAAACAAATTATATGATACAAATTTCATAATAACTTAATATAATATAAATTACTCAAATAGATTTATATCTAAAACATTCACTTCTTCAATTGTACACACGACATTTCATAGAGTAAAAAATCATCTATTATCATATGTGGTCTATTTTTATCAATTTCTTTTTTTAATGTAAACAATTGTATCTATCTTAGAATTCTAAAAAAGTGTAATTTAAGTGTTTGAAATTGTACTTATTTTAATTAAATTTGAGCCAATCATTTTTTATAAGAGTTAATTGTTATATATATATATATATATATATATATATGTATATAAGATGACAACATGGGGAGGGGGGGCCATGGCATCCCTTGGTCCCCCCCTCCCTCCGCCCCTGTAAGGAATCACATTTGGCAGCAGTTAAAAGAATTTTAAAATATTTAGCGAACAATTAATGTGGGGTTATGGTATCCTAAAGGTTCTAGTTGTACTTTAATTGGATATTCCGATTCCAATTTTGCTGGATGTAAATTAGATAGGAAAAGAACAAGTGACACTTGTCACATTTTTGGTCACTCACTTGTTTCTTGGTTTAGCAAAAAACAAGTTAGTGTAGCCTTATCAACCGTCGAGGCCGAGTATGTAGCCACCGGTAGTTGTTGCGCTCAAATTCTTTGGATGCAACAATAACTTTTAGACTATGGTATTAAATTAACAAATATACCCGTAATATGTGATAATACAAGTGCAATAAAAATTTCTAAAAATCCTATCCAACATTCTAGAACCAAACACATAGAAATTCGACACCACTTTATTAGAGATCATATACAAAAAGGAGATTGCATAATGGAATTTGTAGACACTAGTAAACAATTAGCGGATATTTTTACTAAACCCTTAGCTAGGGAAAATTTCTTTTATATCCGTAGAGAACTTGGCATAATTGATGATCCTAGTCTCCATTGAATTCTATGTTCCTTTCTTGTTGTTAATATGAAAAATGCATGATTTGTATGTGTTTAGTATATGAAGTATGCATGATTTGTATGAGTTTTTATATACAAATGATGGTTTTACTTGTCACGTTATACTCTTTACTCCCTATGCGCTTCCATTTCATACTTTTCTCCTATGCATTTAATGGTTCCTTTTTGATAATGTCAAAGGGGGAGAAAGGTCTTGTATTTGTTTTTTTTTTTCCCAGAAATAATGCACAAATATATGGGGAGTGCTAAAGTTTTTGTGACTAAGCGTATTTCCAAAAATATTCCACATCTTTATTCAACAAAGGAGTTAACAAATGATATAGAGAGCTTAAAGCATTTGTCATCATCAAAAAGGGGGAGACTGAAGTTCAACATATGGTTTTGATGATGATCTCCAAATGCACACCAAGGAAGAAACTCCAATTGTTGAAGGGTTTAATATTTTCTAAAGGAATATTTTGTAAAATTGCCTTTAAGATTGAAGTATAAGTTGAAGTGATGTAATAAGTGTTTTAGAGTTAAAATGTCTATAAGATTATTGCACTTTGATTCAAGATATTAAAAACAAGTTTCTGGACTTGCCTTTGAAAAGAAAAAATAGTCGACTACTTGTGTTAAGCAGTCAACTACTTTGTTCTTCAGCATTTCAGAAACGTGTGTTTGAATCAAAGTAGTCGACTACTTTGTTGAGTAATCGACTACTTCAGTTAGGTAGTCGACTACTCAGCTGAAATTCTTAAATCTTGGTTATGTTACACTAAAGTAGGCGCTTACTACTATAAAGTAGTCGACTACTTCAGTAAAAAAAGAATTAAAAAATTTCAAATTTTCAAAATCTCTTCTAAACTTTTTCTCTATAAATAGGGGTTACTTTGACATGAAAATTAAGACTTTTTGAGCTAACAAAACTCTGCCAAAATACCTCCGTAAAAATCATTAGAGCTTTCATACTTCATCTTGTAAAAGGCAATTATAGTTGCTTTTGTATTTCTTTTTGGAAACAATTTTCTTGTAAGCAATAGGAGAGTTGCTTCATTGATTTGGTGGGGCATCCAAATTAATTTCAAGGTAAGGAATCCTTGAAGCCAAGGTGGGGAATCCTTGAGGCTAAGGTGAGGCATCCTTAGGAGGTAAGGATTATTTTGAGTGGGGCATCTCAAAAGAATAAAGTAAAGGTGGGGTATCCTTTATATTTTGGTAAATTGTAATCTTGTAAACAATTTTCAAATAGTGGAATCTCTCAAGGTTCTTGAGAGCTGGATGTATATCACTCAGGTTGTGATCGAACCAGTAAAATCATTTGTGTGATCTCCTCTTTCCCTCACTCATCTAGTTCTTGCAATTATTGTTCAATTGTTGTTCTTTAGTGTATTTGGTTAATTGTGGTGGATTTAATTCTTTGATTTTTAATTGAGGTCATTCATTCATAATCACTCTCTTCTTCTACTCAACTTCTTTGCATCATACATAGTCTTTCTTGAACAACTTTTTAAAGAAACCAAAGTTTTCAAGAAAGTGATTAAACCTCAATTCACCCCCCCTCTTGAGGTGCCCTATTGATTAACACCTGTCGGGCGGCCTAGCCTATTCTCACCCCTATAGACAAGTAATCAAAATCCTTCCAAATATTTTCCAAGTCGATTCCAACACATGTTTTTGAGTTCACATTCAAACTCATTTCATATTATCCTAAGCTTCTTTGCTTAAGCCTATTGTATAATATGATTAATAAATGCATATTTTCTTCATATATACATATAATTTTATGTTATACTACTTCATTGATTCCCTTGCAAAGGCACTGCTTGTTGTTTATACTTGATAGCAGTCATCCACAACTTCCTAAAAGATCTTTAGGAAAATTTGGCATTTGGCTATTTTATTATATAGTCATATACATTCCCGATAAAATATGAGTAACTTGACTTGAGTAATAGTGTAATATTGAAAAGCCTATTGTTATTCAGATTCAAATCCATAAGGGAGCTCCAAGAGAATGTGAAAAATGGTATCAAACTCTAATATATAAGAATATGAAAAGGATTAGATTTATATTTTTTGGTAGAAAAGAGTAGATGGTACTGCAATTGATTGTTTCTACAATATGCTTTCTAGAATTTGAAATGACACCGAATCACGTTACTCAAGTATAATTATATTGCTCTTATTGTATGTTTACATACTTCATAGAAACAACTTGGTCTTCTTATAAATTACGCATATAATTTTTGTAACGCCCTTCGTTATATTAGTAACCCAACAAAAAGGATCACTATACCAGACAGTGCAAGGAGACAGACGTCATCTGCTTCAAGTGTGGCAAGTGTGGCCACATCAGCCGGGAGTGTGGAGGAGCAAAGTCAGATCCGCAGAGTGCTAGCAAGAATCAAAAACCCCAAGTCAATCGACTTAAGACCACTGGGAGAGTCTTTACCCTTGGTGGAGCTGGAGCCTCCGAGTCCGAGGACTTGATCAAAGGTATGTGCCAAATTGGTGGAAGCATACCCGCATCTTTTCAATCAAGGTGATAGAAATTTCGAGGACGAAATTTTTATAAGGGGAGTGGAATTGTAACACCCCGTTTTTCGTGTTTAGTCTTTAAGTGCTTATGTATGTGCTATATATGTTAAGTTTCACCTTAGGAGTGTTATGAAGGGCTAAGTGGGATGTTGAGGCTTAAAATCCCTTTCTGGTACATGAGCACGGCCATGCTCATGTATCAGCACGCCCGTGCTTAGGCGCATGTCTTGTGGCTGCCTGAGCCAGAATCACGGTCGTGCTCAGGGGGACCACGACCTTGCCAAGAAATACGAGCTTTGTGACGTGAATGTTGCAAGGCCGTGCTTAAGTGAGCAAGACCCCGTGCTCATATTAAGCACGGTCGTGCTTAGAGGGAGCACGGCTGTGCTCGGATCAGAGAGTTTATAAATAGAAGAGTTTCGTGAGGGTTGCGAGCCAAACCCTCAAATTGGCACTTTGGCCAATCCTAGTGTGACAAAAACCTCTCCCATTTCCTTTCCCTTGAACTCTTTGAAGTTCTTGGTGTTCTTGAGTCTGTTTGGGAGAGAAGTCACGCGCGCTAGTGCCATTAAGGTAACGTGTTCATCCCTCTATTAATCTCTTTTCCTAGCTTTTGGATTTGTGATTAATTGATTGTTCTTATGTGTTTGACCAAGGCTTGAAGAGTTCGTCTAGCACTCGAGGGAACAAGAGTAGTTTCATCAAAGGGGCTTAGATCTTCGTACCAGGTATGGGGAGAAGGGATAATATGAACATGTAGGCATTGGGGGTAGCGTAAGATAAAGGGTTAACCCATGACCCTATTTGTTTGCTATTTGCTTAAATGATATTTGTCTGTTATATGACTAATGTCAATGTTCTCTACTTGTTGACATGCTTTAATTGCAAACTGTTATAATGATGTTATTGCCGTGAATGAATGATGATGTTGTTATGTTGTGAATGAATGTTTGGTTTTTAAGGCTGTTATGCCAACGTTGATGTTAATAAGACTTTAATTAAATAATAGGGCTTATTAATGATGTTAAGACATTAAAAGATGTTAACAATGATGAATGAAAGTAAGGGATGTTTTCCCAATGTTCATATGACATGAACCGTAGTAAAGAGAAGTGAGACTGTTGCTCAAGGTTTAGCCAAAGACCCTAGGATTGATTCTTCAGTGCTTTAGGGACATTAATAATCAAGCTGGAATTAAAGGTTTAATTCCCAATAAGTATAAGACATGAAGATTAAACAAGATTAATGAAACTGATGCTTGTTGATGTAGTTTAAGCCAATAAGTCTTCGAATGCCTTAGGAAGCTTAGCAAGGGTTCTTCAACCCTTCTGTCCAGAAACAGCGCAGCCATGCTCCAGCGAGCATAGCCGTGCTCAACAATCAGCACACCCGTGTGTGACACCCTCTACCTCGCATATATATATATATATATATATATATATATATATATAAGTGATAAAAAGATAAGATAAATATAAAAGCATGCATAATTTATTTAGTAGTCCAAAACAATGACTAAAGGATACCACATTGTAACAAATCCCAAACGCGGAAATAACCTAAGTTTTAAAACGATAACATAACAAGAAAACATAAACCAACCCTAATGTCACATACAGAGCTGGTATAACCAATCCGGAATAAATACTCGGATAAACAAACTAATCAAACTAAAACATAAAACTAGAAATCCTAACTACGAGTCGCGGCATCTCAAAGTCACTCCTCAACTGGCTGCTCGCCATCTTCTGTATAAAAGATACATGCCACAAAACACAAAATAAAGAAACAGGGAGTAAGAAACATATGTACGAATATAACGGCAAGGAAGCAGTTAGCAAGACGAGCATGCATCACAATAAACATGTTATAACAACAACAACATATAACATAAACAACCATTCTCATCATACAATAAAGTATGCTATGCGATGCAGTGCTACTCCACTACTCCTTTATGCGCTTGGATCCATTCAACCTCAGGAAGTCAACTTTGGAGTTACATACCCACATTGGCCAATAAGCACCAACGCTGGGGCAATTCACCAAACCATGGGTGGATCCCTTGGATAGCCGACACACCTTACTCTCGGATGCGCCACCGTGGGGGTGCACGATTCACCTAACTCTCGGATGAATCACCGCGGATGGCCAGATCACCTTACTCTCGGACAACCTCCCTTATGTAGAACATCCCCCACTAACATCTCCGATGCTTGAATGCATGATCAACACAACACACAGTCAACAACCACCACCTCCGCTTGGGCCACTAGGCTACCCAAGTTTTATCACCATCACCACTTCGACCACTTGGCTATCGAAGATTAACGTTATCTTTTCATCATTTTAACCTTTTAACACTCTGGCTGTTCTGCACCAGAGATTACCACCTCGACCACTCGGCTATCGAGACCACCTTGGCCACTAGGTTACCAAGGTACATCATCATCTTTAATTAACACTTTGGCCATTAAGCACCAGAGATTACCACCTTTACCATCATGCATCAAGGCCCCCTTGGCCACTCGACTACCAAGGTACAACATCTTATCACTTGTCTTTTATCTTCATGTTCATTTGGTATCTTAGTAGATCATTTAAGACGTTTGGGGTGAAACACCCCTGTTTCTGCTTTGTTTTCTGTTCTGGGCAGGGAAGCACGGGCGTGCTCCCCCTTCAGCATGGGCATGCTGACATTTCAGTCAAGCACGGTCGTGCTGACTATTAAGCACAGTCGTGCTTCAGCAGTGCTGCCTTTTTGAATTTGAAAGTAGAGCGCGGGCGTGCTCCTTATAGCACGCCGTGCTACCTGGAGCATAGCCATACTGGTCTGGGCAGAAAGGGTCAGAAACCCTTTCCCAAACCTCTTGGGGTAATTCATGGATTAAGCCTATTGGCTTTTACTAAGTCTTTGACCATTAATTTCGTTACTCTTGGCTTAATCTTCATGTCTTATAATTAGGGGAAATTAATCCTTTAATTCAGTTTCATTTAATTATCTCTAAACACTCATGGATCAATCCCTAGGGTCTTTAACTAAACCTTTTTGGCATAATCCTTGCCCTTCATTACTATCATTCAATTTTATGAACAAAAGGGGAAAAACCTCCCTTAACATCAGTAACAGTTTTTCATCGTTTTAACATTAACGCGTTCACAATGAACAACCAACAACCAAAAACCAATAATATTATAAATCATCCAATCATGGCATCAATAATTCAGCAGGTTATAGCACCAACATCATCATCAAATATACCAGATAAGCATGTTAAACATTGATATCATAAACAAATAGACACATATATTCATGTTATCAACCAATATTCATTTAGGCATTTTATCAAACATTAGGATCATGAGAAACCATTCGTCTTACGCTATCCCCAAGCCTACATACTCAAACTATCCTTTCTCGCCATACCTGGTATGAAGATTCCCCCTTTAAACTGACGAAGATTCTAAACCGGTTCTTTCGATTGGCTCGATGAACGTCTCAAGCCTTGACCAACACAAAAAGGTTAACTAATTAGTTCCCAATTCATGAAAATAAAAAGGAATTAAGAAAAGGGAAGAATTATTACCTTTATATTGGGACTTAGTGTGATCTCACTCTCCCAAACTCGAACGGAACACCAAGAAATGATTGGGTTCAAAGGAAAAGAAAGAGAGAGGATGCTGTCACACTTAGGGTTGCCTAAAGTGCCAACGTGAGGGTTTAACTCGTAACCCTCGCTGTCTGACACATTTTTATAGATTCTGACCCGAGCACGACCGTGCTCCCTCTAAGCACGGTCATGCTTAACTTAAGCACGGGGTCGTGCTCAAGTTAGCACGGTCAGACAAAAAGACCGTCAACGAGTGCGTTGAGCATGGCCGTGCTCCCCACTAAGCATGACTGTGCTTGTGGCCCAGACAGCCACAAATCACATGCCTTGAGCACGGGCGTGCTGATACATGAGCACGGCAGTGCTCATGCATCAGGAAAGGGATTTTCAGCTTAAAAATCCCACTTAGCCCTTCTAAATATCCCTAAACACACCTTTAACAAAAAAACATGCAAACATCATAGAGAAGCACTAATAACCAAAAACGGGTTGTTGCACCATGCTTGACTTAAAAGTCAGCACGCCCGTGCTGGGGGAAGCACGACTGAAAACAGAACGCAGAAACAAAATCAGGAGTGTTTCACCCCAAATGTCCTCAATGATGTAATAAGACACCAAATGAAGTAAAGACAAGCTAGATAACTGAATGAAGATAAATAAATAACAAGCGATAAGATGTTAAGACGGTAACGATGTGTTACCGCACGTTGTTGACGGTAACGATGTGTTACCGCACATTGTTGTACTTTGGTAGCCTATTTGCCAAGAGGACCTTGATGCTTAATGGTCAAGGTGTTGTTGATGTTGTACCTTGGTAGTCTAGTGGCCAAGGGGACCTCGATGCCAAGTGGTCGAGGTGTTGATCTGGTGCTTATTGGCCAGAGTGTTAAATAAAATTAAAAGATTAAAGATTAAAAGATAATGTTGAACCTTGGTAGCCTAGTGGACAAGGGGGCCTCGATGCCAAGTGATCAAGGTGTTGATGGTGATAAAAATTGGGTAGCATAGTGGCCTAATCGGAGGTGGTGATTGTTTGATTGTGTGCTGTGTTGCTTATGCATTCACGCATCGAAGATGTTTGTGGCGGATGTTCAGCATAGGGGAGGTCGTCCGAGAGTAACGCGATCTAGCCGTTTGCGGTGATTCATTCGAGAGTTAGGTGAATCGCCCCCCCCCCCCCCCCCCCCCCCCCCCCGCGGTGGCACATCCGAGAGTAAGGTGTGTCGGCTATCCAAAGGGTTCACCATAGTTTGGTGGACTGCCGGCGTTGGTGCTTAATATGGATATGTAACTCCGAAGTTGACATTCTGAGGTAGATTGGATCCAAGTGCATAACGGAATAGTGGAGTAGTGCTGCATCGCATAGTATACTTTGTATGTGTTGATGCGAATGACATTGATATGTTAGATGTTATTATGTTTTGATATACTATGTATATGTGTATATGTGATACATGCTCATCTTGCTAACTGTTTCCGTGCCATTATGTTTTATACATGTTTCTTATCCTCATCTTTGTTGTTTGCTTTGTATGTATCTTTTGGTTTTGCAGAGGACGGTGAGCAGCTTGCTGAGGAGTGACTCTGAGGAGCCGCTACTCGTAGTCTAGGATTTTTTAGTTTATGTTGTCTGTCCGAGATGTTTCGGACTATGGTTATATCAGCTCTGTAATGTGATATTGAGGTTGGGTTTCGTTATGTTTGTTATGTGTTTCTTTTTAAAACATGTTTTATTTTCCGCGTTTGAGATTTGTTACAATGTGGAAACCTCTATCGTGGTTTTATTATTATTATATAATATGCATGTGTTCCCTTTCTTTTATTTTTTTTTTTATCGTTCTTACGTGTTATGAATACATGCGGGGTAGAAGGTGTCACAAACTTTAGCTTCTCGTACTTCCTTTCCAGCCAAACAAAAGGCTTCTTGGACTTAGGATCCAACTTCTGTTTCTTGTAAAAAGTTCCTCTGTCAGGACAGATCTTCAAAATAGTATTTGGCCCCATACAACCAGTAGGATTTGGAATGTATTTCCAAGAGGCTTGATTCAGCCTTACTGTAAGCAATAAGGTTGCTGATTACCTTGAGATCATCTGAACTTAAAAGGTCAGGGTTGATTTGATCAATTGGCTGTGGGGTAGAAGAAATGTATCTGAAAGGAGGGGTAGTGGTTTTTGATATGTCTCTGTGAGGTGATGGTTGTAATGAAATGGATGATGGTGGAGAGTTGGAATTGGTAAGTTGAGAGAGTCAAATACTTGAGCAATAGGAATAAGTGGTTGATTTTCTTGTTGTGGTGAGGGAGATGGTGATGGGTGGTGATCTGAAATGCATTCTGGTGAGGGATGTGGTTGTGGTTCTAGTGAGGTGTTATCAGGAGTGAGGTTCAAATTGAAACTTCTTAAAGATAAGGCAAGAAGGTTTTCAGTAATGGTCATTTGATTATGAAGGGGAGTGTTGTGTGATGATGTGGTGGAGGAGATAGAAGGTGAGGATATATGGATGGGTGAAGAGGGTAAAGGTTCAGATAACCTTACTAGTGAGGTAGCAGGTGAGACCTTCTAACTGGTGTAGCCACATCTACATCTTTCCTTTTCAATTCCCTATGAGGGGTAGCAGCTTGCTCCTTAACCAATTCCTTTTTCAAAACCTTGGAAATTGGTTGGTCATTATCATCAGAGTCCTCTGAGATGACCAGCTTCCTCTTGACCTGAAACTTTGGTCTGACTTTGGGGTCTAGAGGTACAGACACCTCAATAGCTTCTGAGTCATCAAACTCTTCTGCAGCTTCTTCTTCAGGCTCTTCTAAAGGTTTTTTTTCCCATTATCTTCCTCATCAGAATCAAGAATCTTTCCTAGTTTCCTCAATTTCATATGGGAGAGAGTCCTATCATCTATGGCAACAGCCATGTCAACTTTTCTAGTGTGTGGAATACCCTTGATATCCATCAGCCGTGTGATTAACATCCCAAAGGTATAGGAAGTTCTATTCTGGGGTTTCACCATCTTCAGCATATATTTAAAGATTAGATCATTCAGATCTATCTTCTTCAAACTCAAAAGATGAAATAGGGCAAACTTATCCATCTTGTTGACATTGTCTTGAGCACTTGTTCTCGGCATTACACAGTTGATCAGAAAGACATGCAGAAATCTTCCTTTTCGAATAAGTTTGGATGCAGCCATATTCCTAGGGTTTGGTGATCCATAAAGAACTGTGTTGACTATGTTTTCACCAAATTCTTCTTCCCAATCATCTGAGAAGGCAACCCCTTGTCTGGGACAACCAATTGCCTTTTAAATACTGTTGAGAGTAAAGGAGTAGGGTCTCTCATTACATCGTGTCCTGATAGAAATATGGGTCTGAGTCATCTTCTCTTGAGCTTTGTCCCAAAATTCTTGAAGCAGGAGTGGGTACACTAGTTCATGAAGATCAAATAATCTTACACATTGTGAAGCTTCCAATTCGAGCATCATATTCATTCCACCCTTGATAATTTTGTTCATCTTCACAAATCTTCCAGGAACTATCACTGAAATATCATCAATGCTCATTCCAAGATGAGCAGCAGCACGAACGAGTTTCCTTGAGGGTCTTTTAGGTGCCATGGATTTGGTTTGACCGAAGAGAAGGGTTTCGAAAAGATTTTTCGCACAAGAGAGAAAAGAGAATACTATTGAAACGGTGAAGGGTTTCTGGCAAGAGAGTTTTTTTTTTTTTTAGAAAGAGGTTTGAAAAGGAGAAGTTGAGAATAATAAAGACAAAAATGTTTTGAATTCAAAAACCTTTTAGAAAACTTCAATGTAAAGTCTCAGTCACCAATCCATGTCATCAGATGCTTTTCTTAGAGCAAACGTATTTCAACATATATTATTCATTAATGAAATGCATGTTCAAGTGATGTTTGAACATAATCTCTTATAATGTGATGTTTTATTTCTATGTGCTTAGCCTTGGAATGATGTATGGGATTCTTAGATAAACAAATAACACTAGAATTATCACACCAAACAGATATATTATGTTCAAAGATAGAATAGTCTTCAAGTTGATGTTTTACCCATAAAAGCTGTGAACAACAGCTTGCAGCAGAAATGTATTCTGCCTCTCCAGTAGATAATGCAATTTTAGTTTGTCTTTTCCTTGTCCATGAGACCAAACTTGCTCCAATGAAGTGACATCCTCCACTGATACTTTTCCTTTCAACACTGTCTCCAGCATAATCAGCATCACAAAAGCCAACTAATCTGTACTCTTGTATTCTTAGATACATCAAACCAAGATTAGTGGTTCCAAGCAAATATCTAAATATTCTTTTAACATCTTTGAGATGTGATTCTCTTAGGTCAGATTAAAATCTTGCACACATTCAGACACTTATTTGAATATCAGGCATATTAGAAGTTAAATACAAAAGAGAACCAATCATACTTCTGTAGACAGTTTGATATACCTTTTTACCTTTCCCATCTCTCTTCAATTTGGCATTGGCTTCCATGGGAGTTTTCAATGGTTTTGCTGTGTCCAGCTTATATTTCTTTAAGATTTCCTTGATGTATTTTTGTTGATGGATATTTATCCCATCATCTGTCAATTTGATTTTTAGACCAAGGAAGAACTTCAATTCTCCCATCATGCTCATTTCAAATTCATTCTGCATAAGCTTAGAGAACTCTTTGAAGAGCTTTTCATTAGTAGCACCAAATATAATACCATCAACATAAATTTGTACTATAATGAAGCTAGTGAACTCTTTGAAGAGCTTTTCATTAGAGAACTCTTTGAAGAGCTTTCCAATAACTGATTTTCCTTTTACCTTTGAAGCTAGTGACCAAACATCATTCCTTTTAAATTGATTTAGCTATTCTTGCATAGCTAAGATCCAGCTTTCATCTTTAAGAGCTTCTCCAATATTCTTGGGTTCTACTTCAGATAGAAACGCCATATTGTTTAAATCTCTGAAGGTTGATCTGGTTCTAACTCCTTGAGAGGGATTGCGAATAATCAATTATCTAGGATAGTGAGTTTTGTATTTCCAGTCTCGTCTGGGTTCAGTGTCAGATGCTTGTTGAGTAGGTGGATCAGACACTTGAGTAGATGCTTCTGCATTCTCAATCTTTAAGTTTTCCTCAATTTGATCATCTTGTTTTCCAAGATCTAAACCTACAAGATCATCTTCAAGATCTGATAGTCTCCTATCACTCTTTAAACTATCATTAAATTTCACATGAATAGATTCTTCAACTACTTCAGTTCTAGAGTTGTAAACTCTAAAAGCTTTAGAAGTGTCTGAGTAACCAAGAAATATAGCCTTACCTACTTTCGAGTCAAACTTTCCAATTTGATCTCTGGTGTTTGGAATAAAGCATTCACATCCAAAAGCATGAAATAAGAGATGTTGGGTTTTCTACCTTTCCACAATTCATAGGGAGTCTTATTCAAGAATGGTCTTATCAATATTCTGTTTTGCACATAACAAGCAGTGTTTACTGCCTCAGCCCAGAAGTACTTTGGGAGTTTGCTTTCATTGAGCATCGTCCGAGCCATCTCTTGTAGAGATCTGTTCTTCCTCTCTACTACTCCATTCTGCTGAGGAGTTCTAGGAGCAGAGAAATTGTGAGAAATTCCATTTTCTTCACAGAATGTATTGAAATGCTCATTTTCAAACTCTCCCCCATGGTCACTTATGATAGCTGAGATAAAGAAGCCTTGCTCATTTTGTACTTTCTTACAGAATATAGAAAACATCTTGAATGACTCATCCTTGTGGGCTAAGAGATGTATATCTAGAATAATCATCGACTAAGACAAAACCATATTTCTTTCTTGCCTTACTAGCAACACTTACTGGACCAAACAGATCTATATGCAACAACGGTAATGGTCTAGAAGAAGATACTAGATTTTTGGGTTTAAAGCTAGACTTAACTTGCTTTCCACATTGACAATAATATATATAATATCAACAAACATATATATATATATATATACACACACACACACACCATCAGTGTATTACAGAAGCTATGGCTTATACAACAACTGACACTCCACTGGCCATGGTATAACTACTAAAAGCATCTTTAAAAGTCTTCTAGTATGAAATACATTCGCATCCTCGTCACCTTCTTCGTCTCAGATTCTGCTAAGGGTTTCTGTCTTCGAGTAACGATCCAAACCAGCACAAACATAAACAGAGAAACATACATATACAGGAGGTAAGAAACTCTACAATCATCATAGAATAGGAAATAGCATAAAATATTACATATTAACATGTATATCAACAAACACAACCGTCTCCCAAGATCGTCGTCATGTCAATCAACCTTGATATCTCGTCAACTAGGATCATCACTTATTCTATTGGACCACTGGTCTTACAAGCATGATTGGCCAATTCTACAACAATGTTCCGTCGGTAGATGGGTTACTGGCTCCTGCATTACCAACATGAGTTCCGTCACCTTGGTCGCTCCGAATAGTCCACCTCAACCTCGTGTGGAATTTTCTCATACAGCTATTGCAACTGGCCACACGGCCCCTCTATGACCACCACTCAAGTAGCTATTGCAGTTGTACACAGATACACCTCTTGTGCAATAACCACTCAAGCAACTATTGTAGCTATGCACAAGTATTATCCGACCTCGTATGATAGCTACTCAAGCTGCTTATTGCAGCTAGTCATATGGCCCCTTGTGACACCTATCCAACTTTCGTTGTAATCGTTCACAATTCACAATCATCAACCTTATATTAGTAACCGCTCAAACGGCTACTGCGGCTACCCACAAGGTTGACCAACGCGAATGACATGCACATGCATCCATCACAATATTATTTCATACAACCTTTCCATCTACCAACTCTATATCATCATAGGATTATATTTTCCTACTTAATTATCAACTTAGTCTTAGAACAATCATCTCCATATTCAACCTTGATCAGATTCACCTCAACATCATCATACCAATAACACATAGTCAACATATCATCATATCATCAACAGAAAAATATAATTAAAATATTAACTATACTCACATACTCAAATAAGCATGTCATCATAGAAACATGTTATCACATAAACATATTATCATATATAACACACCAAACATATACCAACTATCAACGGGCTTTGAGAATCCCCACACATGTTAATGGTCATATTCTATGCCCATTTTCCTGATAATTGAGGTTTCTTGCCCCTTCACCTGATAACGACTATACGCGACTCCTTAACGAACAACCTTGTCCCTCGATCACCGTCAATCACAATCACACCTACGATCACGTTTCTTAGCGTCCCAAATCTGCCATAGTCCACACCAACACATTCACCATCCCGTTTCCCATTCCAAGCACATATACGGTTACCATGCATTGCCCGAAACACAGAAAATATCGAAACAATATCAGAGACCACAACGTCAACAACTATTAATCCAAAATCTCACTTTGCATATAGTTACTTACCCTGTCTCGAGAGTACTCACGCAGTTTCCATGCTCCCTTGAAGCTTAGAACGAGTCTCCATGACAACGGGCAGAATCGTTGCTTATTCGACGACCTGAACTACAACTGAATATCAGAACAGGCTTAGAATATCATCAAACTAAGAAATGATGAAGAACAAGCCAAGTACGTCGATAAAACTACCACATACCTTCGTTGATTTGAGAAATCAACTATCATAACTTGTAGAATTCGAAGCTACAAACACACTGATATGATTTGTTTTTGATTTTGATACTCCGATTACTCGGACGGAGTTCCGAAACCTCAACACCACCCTCTGGACTTAGCTCTGCTCGAAACTAAGGGAGAAGAGCTCACAAACTCAAACAAGACTTCAAAATGAACTAAAACCAAGTCCTTTTATAGATTTCCAGCACGCTTGAGCATGCATATCCTCATGCTTGAGCGTGCAGATCCTCATGCTTGAGCGTGAGAACGCTTCAGCGTGACAGTTTCCATGCTTGAGCGCATCGTCTCCACCGCACCACACCGCTTCCACCTCTCCCACGCTTGAGCATTGGGAAACCCATGCTTGATATGACACCCTTCTACCCCGCATGATAAAATAGAACATTTACTTGGATAGAAAGGTTTCACATGTTAACAAAACAACGTGGAAATAACATAGTTTTAAAAACCATAAACCATAAACAAGACAGATAAAGAAAACCCAACCCCGATGTCACATACAGAGCTGGTATAACCAAAATCTGGATACATCACGGAGATGAACTGAAAATAAACTAACAACTAACAACTAAGCATCCTAACTAGAGTCGCGGCTCCTCAGAGTCACTCCTCCACTGGCTGCTCATCATCCTCTGCACAAAGAGAATACATGCAACAACAGAAACCAGAAAACAGGGAGTAAGAAATCATATAAAAACAACGGCATGGGAATAGGGAATAAGATGAACATACATCATGTCAGACATAGCAACAAACATCATACATCATCATTTAAGATCAGAACAGCATGTTAAAATCATCCATATATGCTATGCAGTGCAATGCAACCCTACTCCACTACTCCAGCAATGCATGTGGATCCAACTATCTCATGAAGTCAACTTTGGAGTTACATATCCACATTGGCCATAAAAGCACCAACACCGGCAGTTCACCAAACCATGGGTGAACCCCTTGGATAGCCGACGTACCTTAATGGGGTACGCCACCTCGGGGGCGTACGGTTCACCAAACCATGGGTGAACCACCCAAGACTTGGGCCAGATCATCATAACAGGATGGCCTCCCCTATGTTGAACATCCCCCACAACCAACTTCAACGTATGAATGCGTGAGCACAACAACACACAAGTCAACCACCTCCTTTGCTTGGGCCAAAAAGCACCCAATACTTATCACCAACGTCAACATCAACACCTTACACCCAAACCGTGGGGTCAAGGTCCCCTTGGCCAAAAAGCACCAAGGTCCAACTTAACAACACCTCGACCAAAAAGCATCGAGGTTACTTTGGCCAAAAAGCACCAAAGCGCAACAACGTGCGGTAACCCATCAAGTACCGGCTTAACCAGCTTATTACTCTTTGCTATGTAAATTATCCTTTAATTAAGTTATCTAACTCATCTTTGTTCGATTAGTGTTTTATCATATTATTGGGGACATTTGGGGTGAAACACCCCTTAGTTCCTTTAATCTCAGATTCTGACCAGTAAGGGGAGCACGGGCGTGCTCACCCCAGCACGATCGTGTTGCCACTTAGGTGGAGCACTATCGTGCTCACTGTCCTACACGGCCGTGCTCAATGCGCGGCTTGCTTTCCATAATGCAACTAGGAGCACGGTCGTGCTTCCTGTTCAGCACGACCGTGCTCTTGGAGCGGGTCGTACTGTTCTGGGCAGATATCAAACGTATTCTCAGAGTTAAAACTCCCTAATACTCTCAAATCAAATCCTAGGGTCCTGACTAATCATTGGCCTCAATCCTCACCTCTCACTAACCGTTCAGGTCTTATAAAACATTGGGGAATTAATCCCTTTAGTTCTGATGTTAATTAAGAGTCCTATTAAATCACATAGGGTCTTATTAACAATCCAACTCAACTAATAGCATTCAACCAATAACAACATCAACATAACGATCATATTCATATCATGAACAGATTCAACCATTTATATATCATTGGCATATAACATATAATTAGGAACCATAGGCATATCATTAACCAACTAGCAATTATAATAATTAATTCATACAACCCAAACAGATCATGGCATCAACAACAGTTAAACGTAACAGTGATAACAACAATAAAACGGGGCTATGGGAACCCCTCATCTTACGCTACTCCCTAGCCTAGTGTGTACATTATTCTTCTCCTATACCTAGTATGAAGAATCAAACACAACCACGAAAAACTGGACTCGTTCCCTCAACCGGCTCGAACAACTTCCAAGCCTTGGCCAAACAACAGGGACAACTATCAGTTTCCAGATCAACAGGGAAAGGAAACCAAGAGGGAAGGGATCGTTACCTTACTACGATTGGCACCGACTAACTAGACGCTCCCAAGGGTCTCCACTGCTCCAAGAACGGAAGGAGTTTAGAGAAAATAGGGAACGAAAGGGTTGCAGCCGCACTGGGGAAGCCGCTAATGCCAAAAAGGGTTATGATGTAACCCTCGGTCACGCTCTGCTTATAAAGACTCACGCTTGAGCACAGTCGTGCTCACCGTTGAGCACGGGCATGCTCATCTTAACGTCTACAAGGCGCAACGCTCACTTGAGCACGGGCGTGCTCAACTCAGCGTCAGCGAGACGCTCACTAACAATGAGCACGGTAGTGCTCCTTAACAAGCACGGCCATGCTTGTGACTCAGAAAGTCACAAGACACAAGCCTAAGAGAAGGGATTTCTAGCCTAGAAGTCCCACTTAGCCCTCAAGCTAAGTCTTAAGGCTTAACCAACCAAACAAGCATACAAAAGCACTTAACGGAAAAACAGGGTGTTACACTTGAGCGTGCCAATGCTTGAACGTTGGGTTTTCCACGCTTGAGCGTGCTCTGCTGATCAAGTTCTGTTTCATCGCATTTTCGTGCGTTACTTCGCATTCTAAGTTCGTTCCAAGGCCAAATCTCTTCAAATTTGAACCACAACTTCCTCATACCATAATAAACATTATCTAACACTTAAAAATACTTAATTACATCTTAACCACATAAAAAAAAAAAGGAATGTTACATTACCACCCCCCTTAAAAGAAATTTCGTCCTCGAAATTTTGCGGTGGTTATATGCAACATCGTAGGTTCGTACCAGAGTCCCATATGCTTCCACTACGCACTCTGATAAAACTATCGGTAACATGATCTTACTGATTCATACATATTCATCAACTTATTAAAATTTGAACATACACCAACTTGTCGATTCACATATTTACACATATATTTACATAGCATGTCTTTAGCATCCTTACATCATCGTCTTCACAATAAATACATATGGGTATCTAACTTATAGCTTCCAAAACATTATCTTATCCAAAACATAGCGAGAGAAACATACTGACTACTTTCAAAAGATCATCGAACAAACCTCACTGCTTACGATTGAGAAGACTCAGTTCCTCTCAATGTGAACACACGTCCTGTTGTTGGAGTTTGCATTGCTTGTTGTCCCGTTCCTTGAGATTGTGTTCCCTGTCCCTGTCTTCCATTATTTGTTGCATTTCCTTGTCTACAGTCCTGGAAAACATGTCCTACCTTGCCACATTTAAAGCAAACAACATTCTTTGCTTGACAATCTTTCATTAAGTGTGCACCACCACATTTGAAACAACGGAACTGCTTATGTCCATCGACTCCGATTGTCATGGCTTGCTGTTCTGGGCGATCATATGGTTTTTGTTCTTGATGAAATCCCTCATCCTTATTCTTCTGATGATTCCTTATTGGCCCTTTATTTTTCTTTTGTCGATGAGCTTCGATCATTTTATCATGACTTTCCAAAGCAGTACATCTTTCGATCAATTCCGGAAGTCTGGAAATTCCCAATGGTAACATTGCTCTTTGTAATTCACTTCTCAAACCATCTTCAAATCTTTTACAGATCCACTTCTCATCTGGGCATACTTGATAGAACTTGGAGAACTTGAGCAAAGAATCAAACCTTATGGCATATTCTCTGACTGATATATTTCCCTGTTTCAAACTCATAAATTCTTGCTCCTTCTCATGTCTAATTGTTTCAGGAAAATACGTTTCCAAGAAACATTCCTTAAACAATTCCCATGTAATTATTCTTCCTTCTACTTCCAAAATCTTTTGTCGATTATTCCACCATGACTCTACACCTCCTACCAACATGAAAGATTAGTAGGTGACTTTTTTGTCTTCTCCGCAACGCATAGCTGTGAACACTTTCTCTATTTCTTGTATCCACAACTCCGCTCCTTATGGATTGTATTCTCCGTGAAATTGTGGCGGCTTTCCTTTAATAAATGCCACTAGTCCCGCATCCATTACTCCTCCTTGCTCCTGATTCTGTGACTGCTGATTTTGCTGTTGTTGTAGTTGCTGAATTAACTGTGTATTTTGCTGCGACTGAAAGATCATAGTTCTTGCCATATCCCTTATCATTCTCATCACTTTAGATTCATTTTCTTCCTCATTTCTAGGAATCTCTACATCTTCATCATTACCTTCTATGTTTTCCCCATGTCGGCTATTTCGAGTTTCTCGAGCCATAGGTTCCTGTAAAAGTAACCATTAGCTCATATTCATAAGAAGTATGTATTATATATAACTTATGAATAATCAAATCAGTTATTATTGTCTCTTAACATAGAAACAAAAGATAACTCGTGATACGAACACTCTACCCAACTTCTAAACATCGTCGACACCTAATGTAGGTTCAACTAGACACGGCCAATAACAACATCTTGTATCTCACAGTTCTCGATTCTAATCGGTCATAACCCCACAACCCGCTTTATAACCGTACTGCTCTGATACCACTAAATGTAACACCCTTTTGAGTGCCACATGATGTTAATGCATATGATTATCGTGAAACAATTAAAACATTTAGAACATTTATTTAGATCAGTAAACATATATATATATATACATACATATATATACAACATCAGAGTGTTACAGAAGCTATGGCTTATATAATAACTGACACTCCACTGGCCGTGGTATAACTACTAAACAACATCTTTAAAATTCTTCTAGTACTATGAAAGACATTCACATCCTCGTCACCTTCTTCGTCTTATCACCAGCTAAGGGCTCGTTTCTGTCTTTGAGTAACGATCCGAACCAACACAAACATAAACAGAGAAACATACATATACAGGAAGTAAGAAATTCTACAATCATCATAGAATAGGAAATAGCATAAAATATTACATATTAACATGTACATCAACAAACACAACCGTCTCCTAAGATTTTCGTCACGTCAATCAACCTCGATCATCACTTATTTTAATGAACCACTGGTCTTACATGTATGATTGGCCAATTCTACAACAACGTTCAGTCGATAGTGGGGTTACTGGCTCCTGCATTACCAACATGAATTCTGTCATCTTGGTCGCTCCGAATAGTCCACCTTAACCTCGTGTGGCAATTGCTCAAACAGCTATTGCAACTGGCCACACGTCCCCTATGTGACCACCACTCAAACAACTATTACAGTTGTACACAGATACACCTCTTGTGCAATAACCACTCAAACAATTATTACAACTATGCACAAGTATTATCCGACCTCGTATGGTAGCTACTCAAACTGCTTATCGCAGCTAGTCATATGGCCCCTTTTGACAACTATCCAACTTTCGTTGTAGTCGTTCACAATTCACAATCATCAACCTTATATTAGTAACCGCTCAAGCGGCTATTGCGGCTACCCATAAAGTTGACCAACGCGAATGATATGCACATGCATCCATCACAATATTATTTCTTGCAACCTTTCCATCTACCACCTCGATATCACCATAGGATTATATTTTCCTACTTAAATTATCAACTTAGTCTTATAACAATCATCTCCATATTCAACTTTGATCAGATTCATCATCATCATACCAATAACACATAGTTAACATATCATCATATCATCAATAGAAGAATATAATAAACATATTAACTATACATCACATACTCCAATAAGCATGTCATCATAGAAACATGTTATCACATAAACATATTATCATATTTAACACACCAAACATATACCAACTATCAACGAGGTTTGAAAATCCCCACACATGTTAATGGTTATATTCTATGCCCATTTTCCTGATAATTGAGGTTTCTTCCCCATCACCTGATAACGACTGTACGCGACTCATTAACGAACATCCTTGACCCTCGATCACCATCAATCACCTACGATCACATTTCTTAGCGTCCCATGTAACACCCTTCTCGGGCGCTACATTGTCTGTGACATTTCTAATTTTATAAGACCGAGTAAAGCGGAAAATAATTATTTTTGCCAAAAATACAAGTTTATTATTTTTTCTCTTTAACAAATAGTCCCATACATACCCTTTAACATATAACATCAACTTATGCATCCATATTATACAAACCAAGTTCCAAGTACCATCAGTCATACATGTTCAGAAAGAAGGCGGAATACCAACGCCAGTAAATAATAACAGACTGAAAATATGTTTATAATAATAATAGCTTTTTAGAGACATAACTCCACAAAATATAACATAGACAAGAGACTGGCCAAACACAAAATACTGACAAAAGTCCATTATACTAAAGCCCTCGAGACTGTGTCCATGTCTCCCAGCACTCTCAAACTCCAGCAGGGTGCGATGCAGAAACAGTGTTGTCGTCATCTTTGTTCAACGCAAGATAGAAAAACAACAAACCAGACAATACAGAAATGAGGTGAGATTTCAATTCATCTTACACTTAACGCAGACATGCAATGGTACGACACACAGGTACGTTCAAAAATCAACAAACAGTTATATCATCCATCACAACAGAAATAATAATATTTCACAACAACATAATCACAGGGCACCGTTTTCCCTAGATAGAAGACATCTAAGACTCGAGGAATGACCTCCGATTCCCTATACCATGGTTTTAACAAATAGTCGGAGAGAGTGGTTCGGAGGATTGTTCCGGATTACGCCAGCCTTGGGCAATAGAATGCGTCAACAGTCATCATGGTGCACATAGGCTTTTTCGGGAACATCCTACACTACCAGAAAATACATAGTGTCTAGTAGAGTATGTCGGTGTATTGCAAGATCACCATACCACAGAAGAGCAACCAACTGGGCCTATATGAGTATTTCATACCCCGACACCCCCAAGCATCAATAGATCGTCACTATGAAATTCGCACCCGCATTAAAGTGTTAGCTCGATCTCCTAGGCACAACGGCCTTACAGAACATAGTTTCACTATGTGTTTAGGCAAACTTTGCCGGAAATGCGTTCTTCTCGTCCATCCAACGGATGACATCGTGATTCCTTCGGAATTCTTTCAGCGTACCGTAACAGATGCTAGATGTCCTTAAGTCCGAATCACCGGTACTTAATCATCAAGCTAAAGTTCTCAAGTAACTTTTCATCTTTGTGCAATGTTTTCTTTAACATATTTGTTTACAAATCCTAGCACATTATGAGATTGGAACATAGGTCCAATTATTTAGTTCTCTGTACTTTTCTAGTTGAGCCTTTTTCTTTGGCTTTCAATAAAACAAATCATTCTGAGTCCATTAAATCTTATGGAATATGGATAATGAATTATCCATACTTTATGACATAAGGTCGTGTTTCACCCCACGTCATAAATTATTATGTTCGTATGTTCACTAAGTCATTCTTGACTTAGGTTTTTACACTTTACAGTAAAACGTCGTCTTTGAAGACAAAAATCCTTTTGGCTTAAAACCAAAACCTTTAGATAAAATCAAATCCATTTTCAAGAATAATTCCCCTCAAAGATACTTAGGTATCAATTTCTCCAAAACATTTTCTTAAAATCCTTAAAAACGTTTAACGACGGTTTCGCCGCTTTTTACTGAAATTAGGCCCAAAAATTCTACTTTTTGAAGATATGGTTCTTCACCTCAAATGTCTTATTCTCCTAGGTTCTATTACTTTTATGAAGATGTTGAAATTCTAATTTTCCATCAAAATTTCCCTTTATACACAATTCCTTAGAATTTGACCGAACGTCGTTTATTTTGTAAATCGCGTAAATTCTTTTTCAACGATTTTACACTCTAATAATCCAAAACTCACTTTGGAGTTTTAGAACAGTTTTGTAAGAATGAAAAAAAGTTTCTAACTGTCCAATTACTTTAATTTTCGAAAATTGCATTTTAGTCCCTAAACTTTCATGAATTACAAAATAGTCCTTTTTCACTTAAAACCTTATAACTTTTTATTTATAACTCCAAATCAAACCAAACCAACTTCTTTAGAAATATTTTTCAGTTGCCCTCAAATTTCCAGAAATTTCGCTTCTGCCTCAAATAATTTTCAGTAATTGCAAAAAGGTCCTTTTTTACCAAAAAGCTTATAACTTTTTATGTATTAATCCATTTAACACCAAACCAATTTCTATAGTTTTCTCTCATCAAGGACTACAATCTTAACATACAAGCACATGAATTTCGGTGCAGCCACTGAAATTCTCAGAATTTGCAATTTAGTCCCTAAGGACTCATAAATCCATAACTTTCAATATACACATCCAAATCAATCCAAATCAATTTCTACATTCTTATATATTCATCTACTTCCCATAAAAATTATTCAAACAATTTAACACATCATGGAACCCATATAATCATTCAAGGCCGAATGGCCCAAAAATTATCATGTTAGGCCATTTTTCATGTTAAACCAAATAACAACCATCAAGTATCCAATTAGCAATCATTGAATCAAAATCAACATATATCAAAATCAAGTATCAACCACATCCTTCAAGAGGATCACACACATATGCAAATAAATATACAAAGTCATACTTAGGAATTACAAAACCACATAAACACTAATAAACCATCACATATCTACCCTAAGGTAGGATGATAGTAATCTCCCCCATACCTTTGTTGACCACTTGATACTCAAGAAATAAGAGGATTATGTTCACCTATAGCTCAAGGTTTGAACCAACAAAACCTAGCCATGAATCATCAACAAGGAAACAAGTTAAAAATGAAAGAAAATCACTAGCCCACATTAGAGGTAGGTTCGGCCTTGTTATGAAAAATAGGCTAGAGATCACAAAATTTTAAAAGCTCTTGGGTAATGAAAGTAGAAGTCATGTGAAGATCATAGAAATTGGAATCACATTAAAAGGATTTTTCTATGATTTTCTAGAGATTTTTGAAGTTCTAGATCTAAGAATTTGAAATTTGTAAAAACTTGAGATATGAAGAAAAGTTGTGAAAGGAAAGGAAGGTATGATCATGGATTAGAAGAATCTACCTTTGGAATTTGAAGAAATGATCACAAGCTACTACTTCCTTTGAAAATCAAGAGTATGTAACTTAGGAGTTTTTGTGTGAAAGTTGAAGAACATGAGCCAAATGGAGAAAATGAAATGCCAAGTGTGGTTTTGAAGAGTATGGCCGTGAGTTTCAAGGAAAAATAAGGTCCAAAGAGTAAATTGTTGTCATGGCAAACTTGTAGTTAAAATGAAGGATTAGGGTAATTTAGGTTTTTCACTTAAAAAGTCATCATGACATGCATTTAATGCATGGTGACTAACTCCTATGACTCACCCCCTTATGACTCACCAATGAGTCATTGTTCTTATCCGTCCGGGGTCGGGTTTTGTCTCTGCACCTCCGTTCTTGATTCCATTAATCCCCGATCATCGAGTATTTACCCGAATAACGTATAATAACCTATTTATTTTGAAAATTTTCAAAATAACCACTATGGTTGGAAATAAAATATAAACCTTAACTGTTTCGTTCACGGGTCAAAATTAGGTTTTCTGACCAGTAAAATCTTACTGTCAGTGAAAATGCAGACTGGGTTTCGTTTGAGTTTTGAACCCAAATTTTTACCGTAAGCTTCTACCATAAGGTAGAGTATAATTATGATTTTATTTTGTTAAAAATCATTTTCTAGATCTCATATAGAAATTACGAACAATCAAAATCCTACCAACAATTGAAAGAAGTAAAAACAGCAAAACAGTAAAAATCGTAAAAACAGGGTGTTACATCCCAAATCTGCCATAGTCCACAGCAACACATTCACCGTCCCGTTTTCCATTCCAAGCACATATACGGTTATCATGCATTGCCAGAAACACAGAAAAATATCGAAACAATATCAGAGACTACAACGTCAACAACTATTAATCCAAAACCTCACTTTGCATACGATTACTTACACTGCCTCGAGAGTACTCATGTAGTTTCCATGCTCCCTTGAAGCTTAGAACGAGTCTCCATGACAACGGGCAGAATCCTTGCTTTTTCGATGACCCAAACTACAACCGAATTTCAGAACAGGCTTAGAATATCATCAAACTAAGAAATGATGAAGAACAAACCAAGTACGTCGATAAAACTACGACATACCTTAGTTGATTCGAGAAATCAACTATCGAAACTTTTAGAATTTGAAGCTACGAACACATCAATATGATTTATTTTCGATTTCGATACTCCGATTACTCGGACGGAGTTCCAAAACCTCAACACCACCCTATGGACTTAGCTCTACTCGAAACTAGGGGAGAAAAGCACACAAACTCGGACAAGACTTCAAAATGAACTAAACCCAAGTCCTTTTATAGATTTGTAGCACGCTTGAGCGTGTAGATCCTCACGCTTGAGTGTGGGAATGCTTCAGCGTGACCGTTTCCACGCTTGAGCGCACCGTCTCCACCGCACAGCACCGCTTCGCACCCCTTCCACCTTTTCCACCTCTCCCACGATTGAGCGTTGCTTGACCATGCCAATGCTTGAACGTTGGGTTTTCCACGCTTGAGCGTGCTCTACTGATCAGGTTCTGTTTCTTCGTATTTCCGTGCGTTTCTTCGCTTTGTGAGTTCGTTCCAAGGCCAAATCTCTTCAAATTTGAACCACAACTTCCTCATACCATAATAAACAATTTCTAACACTTAAACATACTTAATTCACATCTTAACCACATACTTAAAAAAAAGGATGTTACAAGAGTCGCATAGGACATCCTTTTTGAAACTTATATCCGGTAAACTTTTCACAATCCTGAATTTCTGAAGCTTGGTTATCTGTTTCATACTTGCATGTACTAGCTTCTTATGCCATACCCATCTTTCATCTTCCCTTGACACAAAACAGGTCATACTTTGATCAGATGGTTCAGTTAGATCAATCTTATAAAGATTTTGTTGCCTATTTGCTGAAAAGAGAATTTTGCTATTTGTGTCTTTGACTATACATACATTTTTAGTGAAGGAAACATTGTATCCATCATCACATAGTTGACTTATGCTAAGCAGATTATGTCTTAATCCTTAAACTAAAAGAAAATTAGAGATAGATGGTAGAAGTGATCACCCACCAATTTTACCTATCCCAATAACCTTTCCATTTTGGTTTCCACCGAAGGTCACATGACCTCCTTCTTTAGGTTTGATGTCTAGGAACATAGACCTTTCTCCTGTCATGTGTCGTGAGCAGCCACTGTTCAGATACCATGATAGGTGTGCTCTTTGTCTTATTAAGGATATCTGCAACAGGAATAATCAAAGCTTTAGGTACCCATATCTTCTTGGGTCCTTTCTTGTTAGTTCTTGAAGTTTGTGACAACTTCTTTATTATGTGAATACACTTGGATGTGATATGTCCAACCTTTCCACAGACTTTATAACTATTTTTCTTAGCAAATGAATTAACCTTATCATAGAGAGATTTAGGCTTTTGTCCTAAGATTTTGTTAGATACTTGATGATGCGTCTGGACAATGAATCCTATGTCAGTTTTATCAAGAGAGGGTTTCCGACTTCCTAAAAGCTTAGACAGATTATCTCTGCCAATGAAAAAATGAGCAAGATCAAAGGTGAGCTCTTCTACCTTCTGTTCAAGCTTGACAACTTCTTCAGATTGTAGAGTCTCAACTATGATCTTAGCCTTAGGCTTTTCAACCTTTAGCTTACTGTTTTCCTGAGATAGTCTGTCACACTCTTGAGTCTTATCTTCATGCTCTTTTAAGAGTTTCACATATTGTCTCTTAAGTGATCTGAAAGCCTTAGTTAAACAGTTAGATTCCTTAATCAATTCATCATAAGCATCTGCCATAAGACATTGGTTAACTTCTTCACTTTCTGCATCCTCTTCTGATGAACTGCCATCTAGATCTTCCCATGTGGCCGTCATCCCTTTCTTTTTCTTTTTATAGAACTTTTTGAAAGGTTGCTTTTTCAACCGAGGACATTCAGATTTGATGTGTCCTGGCTTCTTGCATTCTTAGCGGACTATAGGACTCTTATCAGAACTGTTGCTTTCTTTGAAGAATTTTTCTTTATTGAACTTCTTGAAAGGTGGTCTATCCTTTCTGAAATTCTACTTTTTCCATAACTTCCTCATTTTTCTAGTCAGCAGTGACATTTCATCATCACTGTCAGACTCTTCTTTAGAAACGTCTGATTCTGAATCTGATTCTTCAACCTTGAGAGCCTTTGAGGGTGTCTTCTCAGCTTTGAGAGCAATGGATTTACCTTTCTTTGTTGAGTTATCTTCATTTAGCTCTTACTCATGAACTTGTAGAGTTCCAATAAGATCACTCATTTGAAGAGTTGTGATATCTTTGGCCTAAGTTATTGCTGTAACCAGTGGTCTCCATTTTTTGGGCAAACTTCTTAGAATTTTGCCTACTTTATCATCATTGCTGTAGGTTTTTCCCAGTGATTTAAGATTATTTGTGATAGTCTGAAATCTTCCTATCATTTGAGCAATACTTTCTCCATCCTCCATAGTGAATAACTCATTTATCTTTGTTTCTTCCACCGTTGTTGTACCTTCATGAGTTACTTCTAGAGTATCCCATATTTCTTTTGCAGATCCACATACATGGACCTTTACAAATTCTTCCTGACTTAGGGCACACATCAAGGAACACATTGCTTTATGATTCAGTTCCCATTTGGTCTTTTCTGTAGCAGTCCACTCAGCTTTAGGTTTGTCAGTGTTGTCAACATTCTTTGGAGTGTAGGGACCTTCAGTAATGATCTCCCATAGATCAGAGTTTGTGGACATGATGAACCATTGAAATATTTCTTTCTAATTGATGTAGTTTTTTTCCATCGAAGAAGGGAAGTCTGGTCATAGATGCTCCTTCCATCCCTAAGTTGCTTCCGTTTGTGCTAGCTCCAGCCGTCATGGTTTCTGTTTAACAAGATCTTTCCTCAACACTGTTAAGTGCTCAACTAAGAAGTTAAGCTCTGGTACCAACTGAAATGAACAGATTAAAACACGAGAAGGGGGTTGATTTGTGTTTTAGTTAACTTTTTCGCAAATAACAAACTTTTCTCCAAACAAAGATTCAGACACAAGGATTCGTCTGAAATAAAGATGGTTTAAGAAAACTTAGCACTATCAACCCGTTAGAATAAATATAAAGCAAACTTTTAAAGAATAAGAGAGAGAAGAGTAGACACAGAGATTTATACTGGTTCACCCCAAACCTTGAGCTACGTCCAGTCCTTGGTTTCACCAAGTATAAACACTATAACTGGTCAGGTTACAAAAAAGTATTGTTTGCACACGTAGCCTCCGTAGGCTCAACTAACAAGTATTGTTTGCACACCTAGCCTCTCCAGGCTCAAACAAGTATTCTTTCAGCAAGCCTCTTCAGGCTCTACAAATGGTAAGAGTTGAATGAAGTAGCAGCTTCACAGATTACAACTTTGCAAGTCAACCGAATAACACTCAATGAGTGAATAAATATTTTGGTAGGTATGATCGCAATAAAGACTTCTCAATAAATACAAATGATTGAGCAGAGAAATGTTCTAAGAAGAAGAACTAAGAGAGCTTTGAATGTGAATAGAGTATTGAATGCTTGAGTGAGTAAGTTCCGTTGTGGAGAGTTCTTCAGATGAGTAAAACTTTTGTTCTTCATCCATTAATGCCAAAGAGTCGTTCTGAGCTCGCATTTAATGTTTATGATCATTGTAGAGCTTCAAGACAAGTTGAACGTATATGTTGGCATTGCTTTATCAAAGTGCAGCTTGATTCAAAGCAGTGTTTTTTGCTTTCCAGACTTGGTCAGCGCGACTTTCCTTATTTGTACAACTCGGGTTTGTGACCGAGTAAAGGCTATTTTGCCTTTTGCAACACAAGGAATTTCAAACACGGATTGATGCTTTGAGCTTCTGAAATCGATTTTCTTGATTAGAAAATACAAAGGAATATTCTTGTCCTTCAAATATAAGTGAAGTGAAAGACTTCCAGTCGAGTTGTAGGATTAGACGCATTTAGTAGCATGTAGATAATGAGTCTTTCTTCAGACACATTGTGTTATCAAACACATAGATGCATCTTTGAGATTTGTTGTTTTGCTAGAATACTCTTGCTTTATGATCTGCACACTTAATACACATATTAGCAGATTTCAAAAGGTTCACTTAAAATCATTCTTAATTTGGATTCATCAAAATCAGAGATGTCAAAAACTTAGACTTAACACTTTATGTAGCTTCAAGCGATTCCTACGGTGAATCCTAGCGTATACCGAGAGTTTTCCTCATCTTCCTCTTCCTAGACTCCTTCTTCCATAATTATTTCTTCCCAAACCATGAAATCTCTCTTCTGTAGTGTTTTTCGGAGTTTCTACTATAATTAGGGTTTCAAAAAATGTTGCTAATTCACATTAGGTTCGTATTTATAAGTCTCCAAAAGCCCAAAACGTATTAAAACGCATCATGACCCACTTATCCAGCGTCTGGTGTAGTCTCTTGCACATATCTTAAGTTATAGACACCCAAAAATTATGTTTTTTATATCGTTGGAAAGCTAACAAAAATATCTACAACTTTTATGAAGATCACAATTTTTGATACATATGTTTAAAGGGTCAAAATGGTGCTAGCATTTAGAAAAACGGTGCAGGCACTGGAACCTGAATATCATGTTCAAATTTGGTCATAACTCGAGCTACAAGAATCAAATTATGACGAATTTGGTGTCTACGGAAAGCTAAGAGACAGAGCTACATTTCTTAGAGAGACATCAAGTTAAAGAATTCAATTTGACTTTGAAATATCCATTTGAAGATGGATGTCGGGTCATATGAAGTCTATTATGCGAAATTGGGCCCAAAACATTCAAAACTCTCTAGTTATTAACTTCTGTTGAGCCACTTATGAGATTTTAACCACTTCAAACTTTAAATATAATAATTATAATAATCTAATTCCTATCAAATTAACTAGTAGCCAATTTTTGGATGTTACAATTTTCCAATAAATTTTACTTCTAAGTTTTCTTAATCCTAGAGAATGCCCTTTTGGCACTTAATTGTCCAAAGCCTGTTCTGCATGTATACTTGGCTTCTCGTACATATTGAGCAATCAACTGGATCATGAATTGATATGATGATGGATTAACCAAAATATGAATCAGGAAAAATGGGATCATTATCACAGTTCTGAGCCACATATTGGCAATCTGTAAACGTTTCCCCCTCATATTCAATACATTGATGGATCTCTGAAAGGAAAACATTGCCCTCTCTATCTGAATCACAAACGATATCTGCCAACCATCCTGTCCCTCTCCTAATTGCTTTTAGGATTTTATTTGCTGGATATGACCTTCCATTTGCCACAATTCCTGACATCATCTCTAAACCAAGTTAATTTTTATTATTATTACATATAACTCCAAAATACAGAATAACAAAATGTTAATTAAAATAATAATAGTTATAATTTTGATATCAAAATTTGCATGTAGTAATTATATATACCTGAGCTTTTTAAAATTTGGTACAGATTGTTGGCTTCTTTCAATCTCAATGTTTTTAGCAGATATGTTTCTGGCATGTCAGCACAACATGAACCAAACTTCTTCCACAGGTCTTTCCACATTTTCTTGCTCTGGTTGTAATTGTACGTTGATAGATCAGGCCAAAACTTCAGCAACTCACGTTTGTGGCGAAAAGTCTCCACATATCAAGGATTCAAAAATGGGGGTTAGGGACAAAAAGTTAAATCAATTAAGAAAATAAAACAAATAAATAAACTAAAATTTCAAATGATGGGAATTCTGAAATTAATGAGACTTACCATATCATCTGTTAAATCAGCATATGTGTTACAGTATGTTAGCTGAGTGGGGCTTTCAAGGACTACCACTTCTTGCCAGAGGGCTTTTATAGTGAAATTTTGGGGTACTGACAGTCTGCAAGGAACATCAGTTGTCATGCAGAAGGAATTTGGCCAGATCAAGGCAAGCTTCAAATAATGAAGTTGGGGATTGTCTTGTCCTAAACAGGATAGAGTATCAATGACCAACAGAACTAAAATGAATTTGCACTTCATCTTGTCGTTGGTTAACCCAACATTTAGGCTTGAACTCTTTTAAAGAAACCTTTTGGAAGAAACTAGGTGAAAACTGAAAAGGGGTAAGCTATGCTAATTATATTTAATAGCTGTAGTTTATCCTCAATTTTTTTTTTGTCATGTCCAAACTTTCTATTAAGAGTGTGTTTGAGAAAGATTATTTTCCCTTATTTCAGCTGTTTTTTAGCTTAAAAGCTGTTTCATAGATAATTTAACATGTTTGGCATTTTGCTTAAATTAATAAAAAAAGCTTTTTTTAGGGGAAAAAAGCTTTTTTATGCCATTTAGTTTTTTCTAGCTTAAGATTATTGTGATTTGATTATTTTTCATTCTCAAAACACTCTTCTATGTTTACCCCTACAAAACTTATTTCTAAACAAATATTATTAAATTATACAAATAACTTCATACCCTTTTTCGTAATTTATTATATAAAAGTGATTTTTTTTGCACCACCCAAACGAAATAGATTATCTTAAAATTGCTTTTCAGCAAACAGACCCAAACAAAAACAGATTTTGATTATAATCGATTATCACAATAATCGATTATACAAAAATTGATTATCAGCATAATCTTTTTTTCCAGCTTTCCCAAACACACTCTAAGTAGAGATAACAAAATACAGCACTGATATTAGAATGCCAACAAGAATATATTTAATTGGTCAATAATTTAAAAGAATTTACATAAAAAATACATTTAAAGTTCAAATCTTGCTAACCAGTGCCCTTGGTAAAGGAATCCAAAATTAGTAAAGGTTTATGAGAAAATTAAATACACAACTTGAGATTAATAAATACACACCTTCCCCATGAAATCTTACTATTATTGATATCTTAACCAGTGTCCCAAGAGCATTCTCCTTATTCATTTAAGGTTAAACTCAAATAAGTAGTATTTAACCTTGAAAATTAGTCCATTCTTTTTTTTTTCTTCCGAAAATTAATCCATTCTACATACCAAATTGATTGGGAACGATATTCTACGCTAGAATGAAATTAGGTTACACGCAAGCTTCCAATAAAACATGTTTCCATTTGCTGTTTGAATTTAGTTGGATGACAAATATCTTTTAAAGATTAAAAGTGTGTTGACTCAAATCAATTCTTCCCATAAGCCACTAACATTGGACTAGTAACAAAGAGTTTTTTTTCGATCTACTTCGAGGAGTATCCTATCGCAAACCTGAGACGGGGACTAATCTCCCGCGGGAGTTTGTTCGGCACCTCGATGGCTGGCATCCTTCCCAGTTGAGATTTTTTCCATACCCAAGACTCGAACCCGAGATCTTAGTTAAGGGGAGAGAGGCCTTTAATCACTCACGCCAACCTCAGTTGGTAGACTAGTAACAAAGAGCTTGAGTTAGGAGATCAATGAATTTAAAAAAAAAAATTACTATTCTCCCAACAAGTTCTAATTAATAATATCGTCTGCACGATTAGTAATTAATTAGTTCAATTAATATAGTTGTTATAACATGGTGACATTAGCAATTAACGTTCTTTAGTCTGGAATAATGATAGTTGCATACCCAAAATTGACACCCAAAGTTGACACCTTGGTTAATCGGTACAAATATTTGGTTAATTCAGTTCATTATATGGTTAATCACGTGTAAATATTTGGTTAATTCATGATGACCTATTAATCATATAAAAAACTGAATTAACTAGATATTTGCATATGATTAACCAAATATTTACATGATTATGGAAAATAAGCTTCATATAACCCATTAACCATATAATGAACTGAATTAACCAAAAATTTACATATGATTAACCAAGGTGTCAACTTTGGGTGTCAAACCCAGGTGTTCACCTATCATTATTCTTTAGTCTGGGATTGATTGGGATACTATTCCACTTCCACCACTTCATTAGTACAGGATACACGTACGCTAACACACCTGACGCCTAGCTTTTTGGGTGAACTCGGGTATCCTCCGGCAGGGAGGCAGAGACTGATTCTTCGAGGTACTGAGATCTATTTAAGGGGTTAACATCTCTCAACAGATGCTCTTCCATATGCATGAGCCAGGAATCGAACCCCTGACCACATGCTTAAGGGGCTCAATTATCTACCAACTGTGCTATACCATGTTGGTGCCTGATGCCTAGCTGAACTGTGAAATTTTATTTAATCGTTTTGATACATTAAGAATCTTAAAAAATGGATTTAAATTCAAATAAATTCTTTATAAGTTCTTTCTTTCATTGATTCAGTAAACCACCATCTTGTGGAGGAATGATAGTTGTAGATAGTTTCTTCTCTTGATAATCATAACCTTTCCTAGTGGCTACTTTACCATTTCATAAATTACACATTTACATCATCCAATAATCTAAAATAAAACACAAAAGGACAAACTACCAAAGCCACTAAATCTGGATTAAGGTTAAGATTTGGGTAATTTGCATTATAAGTTCAAATCTTAGTGCCACTATTGTACTAGGAACAAAATTAGGGAAGCCACTAAGACTGAATTAATGGTTAAGGTTTAAGTGGTCTACATATTCTTTTTCTTTTTTTTTTAAATGGTTTTTTTTTTTTTTTTTTTTTTTAAAAAGTGGTTTACATAGTAAGTTCAACTTTTAATATCACCATTATACCCTAAAAAACTACCAAGACCATTAAGTCATACAAAACATTCTAGTGCGGAATGACGACATTCACTCTGTCTATGGCTAACGTTTTCTAGTGTTGTATTGATTGGTGCTAGTCCCTGCTGAACCCACTAATACGTGATACATGCCTAACTAAATTTTGGATCTGTTTAGCAAATTAGCTGAAAAATTAGTTAAAAAAAAAATAGTTGAAAATTGAAAAGGTTTGTTTTTTTATCTAGTTGAAAATTGAGAGCTTAAAGTCAATAATTTAATAGATTGAATTAGAATTTAGAAGTAGCTGATAAATTAATTGAGATATCTAAAATGGTATTAAAATACATCCTTTATATATATATATATATATATATATAATTTTATTAAATAGAAATAATAATTACAAATATATAAAATTATTATTGTTGTTGTTATTGTTGGTGCTATTATTGAGAGGAGGAGATGAGGAGGTGGGTTTCTTTTACTATTTGACTTTAAGGCTAAAAAAATGGTATCTTATTAGGGGAGAGCAAAATGTTGTCATTTTTTAAAATTGATAGGGATAAAACTGAAAAAAAAAAAAAAAAATTTCATGCAGCATACTAAATAATATTTTTCTTTTTAAAAACTTCCATTAACCAAAAGGCTCCAGTGACTTTTCTTTGATCAAAAAAGCTAATCGACTTATAATCTAGTTAAGTGGCTTGCAAAACACACCCTTTGATTTAGTTTTAGATATTTTTGATACATTAAGAACTCTCAACATAGTTTAAATTTAAATATTTTCAAGTTAAAGCTTTTATCAATTCTAATCACTTAAGCCTTAATGGCACACTACTAAGCCTTCTTGTGGAATGGAGACTGTTGTAGATAGTTTCTCCTCTTGATAATCATAACCTTCCAAGTGGCCACTCTTGAAATGTCAACCATTAATCATGGAATACACAATTAAACTATCCAATAATTTGGATTAAAACACACAAGGACAACCTACCAAAATAGATTGAGTTAGTGGTTAAAGTTCTCCATCATAAATTCAAATATTAACAAATAGTATACCCTACCTTTTTTTGGGGTACAATGCACTAGTACTTAAGCCTATGCATCGCACATCTTATGAATCTAGTTATTCTATCAGAGTTCCACAAAAAAATAATTCAAATATAGAAGTATATCTATTTGTTACCTTTAAAAAAAGATTAAAATAACTGAATTGGAAGTTTAGGTAAGGAACTAGGGAGAGAAAAGAGAAAAAAGACTCGAATTAATATTAAATTTGACATAATGATAAATGAAACAAAAAGCAAATTCAATAGAATACTAATAGAAACTTCAAGGGTTGGTCTAGTGGAACATGACAAAATCTCGCATCTGACAGGTTGCAGGTTCGAGACCCCACTAGTCTATGTAAATCCCTTTATAAGTGCTCATAAAGCCCAAAGATTTTCCGTGCCTTGGATTGAGGTACCATCCCCCCACCCTAAATTTTATTTATCAAAATAAAAAAATAGAATACAAATAGAAAACTTTAATCCTGATTAATTAAGGGAAAATTGGGAATATAAATAAAAAAATAAATGCTATGAGGGTATCTAAGATATTTTAAAATATTCTAAAAAATATTATAAAATATTTTTAGGAAATGTTAACACTTCCCCCTAACTAAATCTTACTAAACTTTAAAATTATTACAAAGCAACACCTTAAAGAAGAAGTTAACAAAATAATAATAATTATAAAACAGACTCTGTGAAACATGACCAGAAAGGCAATTTAAGATACTGTTTGTGGTGCAGCCAGAACATAAATTTTTTTTTTGACGCAAACCAAATCAATTCATTTCAATACAAATAATGTTCCAAATACAAAAAGGGACTGAATGAAAAGTAGTGCAAGGAGCATAATTGATAGACGCCTTAGCTAGCTCATGGGCGCTACCATTTGCTTGTCGCCTAGTGAAAACAACTTTGTAATTGTTGTTCAGAGATAATATGGCTCTACATTCATCAAGAATATAGCCATATTCAGACTTGTCAGATTTGGCAATAGAAACATCATTAGCTACTTGCTTGCAATCAACCTCAAAAATTACCAAGACCAGATTTAGTGAATCAGCCCATTTAAGAGCCTGCAACAGCCCCCACGCCTCACCTTCAGCTGGACTCAAGGTTGCCCCTAACCAATCAGTTCTGGCAGACATGAACTTAGCATTATGATCACGTAAACAGAGACCAATACCAACCAAGTTACGGTCATTATATATAGCAGCATCAACATTCATTTTTAAGTAACCAGACGGTGGAGGAGTCCACCTTGCATGTTGAAAATCTGATTGGGAATTAGTTCCTACTGTACGTATACGTGCATGGCTCCAAGATTTGAGCACCTCATTTGCTCTACACATGACCTGCTGTGCATTCTCCCCTATGTTTTCCCAATACTTCTTATTCCTGTATTTCCAAAGACTCCAAAGTATCATCACAAAGATTGCTAACCGATCTTTGGAAAGTTTGCTTGAAACTTGGAAGAAAAGATCCGCAAAGTCTTCACATGTTGTCCGAATGGGATCAATAAATTGCCATAAACCTGTACTTCTCCAACAATCACTACTAACTGGGCAATCTATGAACAAATGACAGCAATTCTCTGGCTCCTCATTACAAGCAACACAAAGCATAGAGCAATTAACGCCTCTACCTTGTAAACGCCATCTAGTAGGGAGACAATTCCTGCACAATCTCCAAATAAAAGTTTTCACTTTTGGTGGAATCTCCATAGACCAGATCACCTCCTAGTTTCCTTCAATCTTCAAATCCTCCCTATCTACCAACTTTTCCATGCACACTCTATAGCCGCTGCGGACAGTATATAGACCATGCTTGTCAAAGCGCCATAAAATACTATCTTGCTTGATCAAATTTAATAATGGGAGTTTGAGCACCTTCATTGCATCACGAGGCTCCAGAAGACTTTGCACTAGAGGGACATTCCAAGTACCTGTGTTAAAATCGATAAGATCATTAACTCTGGTAACGTGTGTGTTCTGAGGAGGAGTTGTTTGGATATAAGGATTTTCATTACATCTCAACCAAGGAGATCTCCAAACATCAATTAAGATTCCATTGCCAAGTTTCCACCTATACCCTTGCTCAAGCAACATCCGAGAAGACCAGATACTACGCCAAATATAACTGGGGTTATGACCAAAGCCAGAACATAATTAAACAAAATATAATGGAAATGAATATGACATTTATAGAATAATTTTGTCATGTTATCTTTAATTTTATTCCTTTTAGTGAAATCAAAATATATCACATTTTTATCTTCATATCTTATTATGTTCTATTTATAAAATAGATCAAACATCAATAAAACTCTCGTGTTATGTGTCAATCCATTCTAACATGTTTATCAAACACTATCATCTATGGATGTTGGAGACACTAAGGAGAAAAATCATTTTTAAAAAAGATAACTTACTATAATAACTGGAATGATCATCAACGTGAAGAGCTGGTTGGAATGTTGCATGACCGAGGAAGAAGAGACTTTGCTGAATATGCTCGTTGAAAATTTCCTAGCAAGCAATTACACACAACAAGAGTTAAAACTTCTCCAAATTTGTTAAAAACAACATTTGAAAGCTTCAAACACTGAGAAAGCTTAGGAGACCCGTTAAATTTGAAAATTAAATATAGGAATTAATTAAGTGTTTTGGCATGAGTGATAGCTACCAGAAATCATCTTTGCAATGATCCTTGACAAAAAGAAGTTGTCATAACTATTATAATTCGTGGGAGAGGAGTCACTGTAACGCCCCGATTTCTGTGTCTTTCTATATCAGTAAATATATATTTATATGTGTTTATTTTTATTAAAATTCAGAGGATGATTTTAATTAGAATAAAATCATTTTCTTGTGTTATCTTATCGTACAAGGTCACGGTTAAAATTTCGGTTGAAAACTCAGACGGAAGCTGATCTGCGTTTCCACTGACAGTAAAAGTTTACTGAGCAGAAAACCTAATTTTGACCCGTGAACGAGATGGTTAGTGTTTTTATCTTGTATTATTCAACTTAGGTTATTTTGAAAATTTTCGTTCGAAAATAAAATAAAATATTTTATTCGGGCGCAACATCAAAAATATTACTATCGGAAGTGCAACCGGATACGAAATGGAGAAGATTAGGGAGCACCAAAGGAGTGAAGTGACATGAGGGATGTGATTGACAAGGGTTATGACACACACAAAAAGTGTCATCATTACACTTTTCAAATTATATCATATTCTAATCCAAAAACCCATTTTCTTCACTTCTTCCAACCAAACACCTCCTAAACTCCAAACTTGCTCTCCAAGCTCACTCCTTCCCCTCCTTCACGCCACTCCCTCACTCTCTTTCTATAAATACCCACTTCATTTCATCTATTTCATTTTCCTTCTTCTTCTTCTCCATTCTTACTTCAAAGTTCTAACACTTAAAGTTTGCATTTTTATTTACTTTCAAGCTTCAAGTTCTTCATACTTTTTCTTTCTAGTTGCAAGGGTAATACTCTCATGTTCTTCTTTTTCAAGTTCTCTACTTTATTTCATGAGTTTATACTATGTGTTTCTTATTGAGTTTTTAACTTCTAAAATCTCTAGAAAATCATAGGAAACTCCTTTTGAGTTGAAACCAATTTCTATGATCTTCTATTGATCTCTACTTTCATATTCTAAGAGCTTGTATCAAACAAAGATTTCTAACCTATTCTTCCATGGATGGCCGAAACTATGCATTAGTGGCCTAGGAAGGTTTTGTTTTCATTTTTCCAAAATGATCATGGACTTGAGCTCCTTAATACCTTTGGACGCTAAGTCTAAGAGATTAGAATGTTTAAAGATTTCTAGCCCATTAATCTAATGAAGGCCGAACCTATGATGGTTTAGGACCTAGGATGATTTGTTTTCATTTTCCAAAATGATCATGGACTAGAGCTCCTTAATACATTTGGATGCTAAGTCAAAGAGATTGGAAAATTTAAAGATTGTATAGCCTATTTATCCTATGATGGTTGTGAACCTAGGATGTATTGTTTTCATTTTTCCAAAATGATCATGGACTTGAGCTCCTTAATACCTTTGGATGCTATGTCTAAGTGATTGGAAAGTTTAAAGATTTCTAGCCTATAAATCCAATGAAGGCCGAACCTATGATGGTTTAGGACCTAGGATGTTTTGTTTTCATTTTCCAAAATGATCATGGACTAGAGTTCCTTAATAACTTTGGATGCTAAGTCTAAGAGATTGGAAAGTTTAAAGATTTCTAGCCTATAAATCCAATGAAGGCCGAACCTATGATGGTTTAGGACCTGGGATGTGTTGTTTTCATTTTCCAAAATGATCATGGACAAGAGCTCCTTAATACCTTTGGATGCTAAGTCTAAGAGATTGGAAAGTTTAAAGATTGTCTAGCCTATTTATCCTATGATGGTTGTGAACCTAGGATATTTTGTTTCATCTTTTCAATATGGTCATGAATTTAGACTTCTTGATATCCTTTAACACTCAATCTAAGAGCTTAGAAGGGTTGGAAATTCATAGCCTACTTATACAAAAGAGGCCGAAACCTTAAGCATAGATTAGTGGGAATTTTGTTCTAGCTTTGTGAAGTGAACCTTGGTTATGAACTTTTAACACTTAAGGATCATTAATCCATGAGTTGTATTCTTGTTTGAAAACCTCTAACCCTATTTCATACCATGGCTGAACCTTACCTTCTTGGTTTAGTGTTCTTGGTTAACTTTTAACTTAGGGTTTTGTTTTCTTAAACTTAGACTTTCGTCGCGGAGTAGACGAGGTCATTCGTAGTGCACTTCCTCAAGCATCACGTACCTTTACCTTCACAAAAGGTAAGAGGGGACAGCCTGAGGGATATTCAATAGCTATGTGCATATGTGTATGCGGGTTACTTGGTTTACTTGAATATGGTTATTATATTAAATCAAAGTATGAATGAATTGCATACCTGAGATGTTGTGGTAACTGTTTGAAGTTGATCCTTACTTGATTTAAAGTGTTGTGAATCATATATGTTATGAACTGATATTAACCGTCATATTTTTTGTTGACTGAGATTATGATGATATTGATTGATGTCTGGAAAGCCTGACGTTAGTCGGCGCTCAACTAATCATATGATTAAAAGCCTAAATAAGCTACAAAGAGAATTTTGAAAGTAATGATGTTTAGTTTAAAATGTCCTTTAGAAAAATATGTGTTTTATGGAGGGAAAAGCCTTTGGAAAATATTTGATTATGCATAGAGATGTTTTAAGAAAATGATTTCAAGAGAAAATGGATTTCTTATAATAGTTTACAAATGGTTTTCCAAATGAAAAGATTTCCTGTAAAGAAATACTTTCGAAAATGTTCCGGTAACTTGGATAGGTTAACGAGGTTTTATTTTGATATTTGATTTTCACTGAGCGAAAAGTAAGAACAAGTGAAATCGAATCTAATTCTCGAGACGTCGCTTCTAGTATTCTGTAATGTGCACATTGATCTTTGATCCGTGTTAAGTATTGTGGACCGCGAGTCCTGATCATGATGTTGTGGGCTAAGAGTCCTAATCTCGTTATTATGGATTGAGTATCCTAATTTCGTTGTTGTGGACTGAGAGTCCTAATCATGCTAAAATAAGATGATAAATCTTTTCTATGACCACAAACCTTGAATGTGGCATCGGTCTTAGGTGTTGTGATTGAGCACTCGGACTATGTGTCCTGTGTTGATGATTGAGTAATGAAAAATTTATGAATAGTCGTTAGCTTTGAGCTTCGACAGCGAATGAGATTGATCACAAAGAAAACGTCCTGAACGAATGTTTTATTCATGCATTTAGGCAGACGTGCCTCATAGTTTAGTCACTTCGGTGATGGCCAAGCAGGGGCTATTGGTCACTTCGGTGATGTCCAAGCAGGGACTTTTTAGTCACTTCGGTGATGTCCAAACAGGGACTTTAGTCACGACGGTGATGCCCAAGTGGCGGCTTCGAGTTCTGATCAACTCTTAGAAAGATGAAGGGATCTCATGAGATTAAGTTATAGAGCCAGAATATTGAAGTGTCATGCATAATCTTTATAAAAATCTGATTGTGCGGATATGACATCCATTGACATAATACCTATTGTGCTATCCATTAATATCTGATAAATGTTAATATGTTGATGTGATGCATGTATCATGCATGTGGTTATTGTAATCTATCCATATATTGGTATCTCACTCTTGCATATCTTCTTGTATTTCTCTTTGCTTTTCGGCATCGCTGTATATCTATGGTTTAGATGGATCCGAACATCCCACTAGTCCCGTCGGAGCCGAAAACTGAGATCTTTGATGATGCGGGGAATGCGGGGGCGTGGCAGATTCACCCCGGATCTACATCGGCCACTTATCATGGACCGATAACCATGCTGGAGAAGAATGCCGAGGGCGAACCATACCACAGAGTTCAGACAGTTGACACGAGGAGGATTGCTCTCCCACCACCTTGGTACTACTTGCACGTGCTTCAGATGAATGGACAGTTGCAGATGCACCCACCTCTAGGGGTACCCTTACCCGGAGTCGAGCCGGCTTCACCGATTGAGGAGGACCCGGAGGAGGACCCTGAGGAGTACTTCGAGGAGGAGCCCGAATACCATGTTTTGGATCATGACGACGATATCGATGAGTTACCGGAGTATGTACTTGATGACGATCCAGATTTTGATATTTTCGACTCTCCTGATGAGGGCGGAGATGTCGTGGACCCATCACCTGGGGTTTCTTCTTGTGAGAGTATTCGTGGCGAGTCTCCCTTCTAGTTGTTAGTAGTGACCAGCTTAGGGGTGTATGTTTTGTGAGTAGTCTGTCTCGGTCCGATTGTATTTGACTTCTTAGAGCCACCCTTTGGACGTGTGGTTCCCCCTCCCCCTATTTTGCTTTACTTCGTTTACAGCTGTTAACCTTATGTTTTGTAACTCTGTTGTTAATGGCCATCTTGATTAGGCCCTAATTTTTTGTACTAAACTCTGAATCCCACTGGGATAGATTATATATATATATGAGGAGGGATCAACTTACACTCTATTAAGTTTACACTTCTTACTCCTCATCTAGACCGTTTACTCTTTTTTAATCCAATGAATGAGATTAAATCTAATTTTTCAACCATGAACCTAACTTTATTGGATCCCAGCCTTCCCCATCCATATCCATCTTCTCTCTTTGCTGCAATGTCTGCCACCGTCCATGCCCATCCAGTCTCGATCTGTATTTTTTATCACCTCTTCCAGACCAATTTCATGCATTTCACCATCAAACCATAAACACTTTCTTCCTTCCCAGCCACCAAATCACACCCCTTTATTTCCAAGAAGCTCCACCGCACCCACCACAAGAGGCTAAGATTCCATCAAATGGCGGCATCTTCTTCCCACCGCAAGCCTTCCGTGCCGTATCAACCGAAGCGTGCTCAGATGCGTGCTCCGCCGCTCGCACCACCGAAGCGCCACCATCGCTTTTCATCCAGTACCGAGCCAGATGCAGACCGACGGCCACCGGACCTGCCTCACTATGGACGGGATCCTCACCAAGCAGCGTTGCCGTTAGAGTCCCTGTCAGCGCCTCGCCTCCATTGCTCTCCTTGCTTATTTCATTTTGTTCGTGAGTAAGACCAACCTGGTTGCTTGTACAGACATGGACGGCGGAGGCAACTGATTGGATGGCGGAAGCCGCGAATTGGACGCTGGCGGCGACGGTCACTGGATAGCAGAGAGAGGTTCATAGTTAGAAAAATAGGGAAGTTAGGGAAGAAGAAGGCTGTGATCGAGTGAAGTCACTTTCAGAGTTGGAAAAATAAATTTAATGTCATTCATTGGATTAAAAAAGAATAAACGGTGTAGATAAGGAGTAAGAGGTGTAAACTTAGTAGAGTGTAAGTTGATCCCTCCTCTATATATATATATATATATATATATATATATATATGATGTTTATATTTCATGTTCTAAGTGTTCATCAATTACCTTTTGTTTTTCCTTTGTCTTTAAAAAACAAAAAATACCCCCATTTTGATGCTACTTACTTATAAAGACAGTATCTTTTACCGAAAGCAACCAGCAATTTAATTTCTTTTATTTTATTTTCCGCAACGGGTAACGAAAATGTGGCGCCCCGGTTTAGGGTGTCACATTAGTGGTATCAGAGCTGGTCGAGTCTTTCGGGAATCTTTGGGATAGGGCTGCTAGGTTGATGTTGTGTGTTCTCTAATTAAGACTTGATTGAATTACTTCTTAGGAGTAATGTGTAATGGCCGTCGAGTTAGATCTTTGCTTTTCTGGTTATCATCTCACTGATTATGTCTTACAGGTCAGTATGGAACCAGGAGGTGCGTGCGGACGTGGTGGTCATGGCAGAGGCAATGGAGGGATGGACTTCGCCGCCCAGGCAATGGCTGATGTGGTTGCGGCAATTGCTCTTCAGACTGCTACGATGGCTGCCTAGAACCAACAGGAACAATTGAGGGCTGAACAAGCTGCTGAGGGAAGGCATCTGACTGCTTTCAGACGTCAGAATCCATCACAGTTTGATGGAGACGTGAATCCTATGAAGGCTGATCTGTGGATCCAGGAATTAGAAAAGATCTTTGAGCTGATTCATACACCTGAAGAAGCAAAGGTGCCCTATGTAATCTTTTAACTGGTAGGAGATGCTGAATACTGGTGGAAGGGCACCAGGCAACTGTTAGAGGCTGAGCACCAAGCAATCACCTGGGAAATGTTTCGCAACAAGTTTTTGGATAAGTACTTTCCTCAGAGTGCTCGCACTGAGAAGGAACAAGAGTTCCTGAGTTTACGTCAGCGAGACCTGACTGTGGGGGAATATGCGGCAAAATTTGAATCACTTGCCAAATATTTCCGCTTCTTTCAGAACAACTCAAGTGAAGAGTGGAAGTGTGAAAGATTCGAAGGCGGGCTGCGCTTCGAAATCAAGGAGTCAGTGCTACCACTGGAAATCAAGAACTTTCAAACCTTAGTGGAAAAGTGCAGAAAGAAAGAGATAATGCGGAAAGGACGAGACACCAAAGGGACTGCTGGAGGACCCTCCCGTCCTAAGAGCCAATTTCAAGGGCAGAACCAGAAATGGAAGCAGAACCAGAGGAAGCCATACTACCAAGCACCCAACAACAATCAAAGGCAACAACAACCTCGTTCCGGTACTTCTGGGACTGGCACTGGAGGCTAGAGGAACCAAAATCAAGGCCAAGAGAGGAAGTGTTTTAAGTGTGGAGATCCTAACCACCTGGCCGACACTTGCACGATGAGAGGGGTAAGGTGTTTCAACTGTGATTGTCTGGGTCATATGGCTAAAGACTGCAGAGCACCAAAGCATGAGCCAGCTGTCAACCACACCAAAGCCAACAAGCCTACTGCAAAAGGAAGAGTTTATACGATGAGTGGGGCTGAAGCATCAAACTTCGGCGGACTCGTGCAGGGTAAGTGTGACATAGCTGGTAATCTTTTAACTGTACTTTTTGATTCGGGTGCAACACATTCTTTCATTTCAATGGATCGGGTGAAACTTCTAAGTTTGATTATTTCTTCCTTGCCATATAACCTGATTGTTTCAACCCCAACTGCTGAGCCAGTTACTGTAAATTCTGTGTGTTTGAACTGTTCTATCATTGTCCAAGATAGACATTTTCTTGTAGACCTGATCTGTTTGCCTTTAATTCAGTTAGATGTAATTTTAGGCATGGATTGGCTATCTTCCAACCATATCTTAATAGACTGTGCTCAGAAAACCTTAGTTTTTAGGGATGAGATTTCTGGATTATTATCTGCTAGTCAGGTAAGGGCTTCTTTGAAAGAGGGAGCACAAGGATACATGCTGCTGTTTTCCTTAGACATTAAGAACGAGTTAGACTTAGAGTCCATACCTGTCGTCAATGAGTTTCCGGAGGTTTTTCCTGAAGATGTACCTGGACAACCGCCTGTCCGAGATATCGAGTTCGCAATTGAACTGGTTCCAGGCACTGGACCAATCTCTATGGCACCATATCGTATGTCGCCATCGGAGCTAGAGACCTTGAAGGAACAATTTGAGGAGCTGGTGAGAAAGAAATTCATTAGACCTAGTGTGTCACCATGGGGAGCCCCAGTCTTGTTAGTGAAAAAGAAGGATGGAACCGCTCGATTATGTGTGGATTTCCGTCAGTTGCACAAGGTAACGATCAAGAACAAGTATCCGCTTCCAAGGATAGACGATCTAATGGATCAGTTACGTGGAGCGACCGTTTTCTCTAAGATAGATTTACGGTCAAATCAGTGTGAAGGCAGAGGATATTCCTAAGACAGCGTTTGAACACGCTATGGGCATTATGAGTATCTGGTGATGCCGTTTGGAGTGACGAATGCTCCTACAATATTCATGGATTACATGAATACAATCTTTCGTCCTTACTTAGATCAGTTTGTCGTTGTCTTTATCAATGACATTCTAATATATTCTCCAAACAAGGAAAAACATGCTGAACATCTCAGCATAGTTCTTCAAACTTTGAGAGAGAAGCAACTGTACGCGAAATCGGAAAAGTGTGAATTTTGGTTGAACCAAGTGCAATTTTTGGGTCATGTCATATCGCGAGAAGGAATTGCAGTGGACCCGTCGAAAGTGGAAGCTGTTTTGGAATAGGAAAGACCAACAACGGCAACTGAGATCCGTAGTATTATGGGTCTAGATGGATACTACAGGAGATTCATTGAAGGATTTTCCAAGATAGTAGGACCCCTTACCCGGTTAACTCGAAAGGATCAAGCGTTTACCTGGACGGAAGCATGTGAAGAGAGTTTCCAAGAGCTGAAGAAAAGGTTGACAACCTCACCTGTGTTGATACTACCTGATCCCAAGGAACCTTTTGAGGTTTATTGTGACGTTTCACACCAAGGGTTAGGCTGTGTGCTGATGCAAAACCAGAAAGTTGTAGCATATGCTTCGAGACAATTGAAGATGCATGAAAGGAATTACCCTACGCATGACTTGGAGTTAGTGGCAGTTGTCTTTGCGTTGAAAATCTGGAGGCATTATTTGTATGGAGCTACATTCAATGTCTTCAGCGATCACAAAAGTTTCAAGTATCTGTTCGATCAGAAGGAGTTGAACATGCGGCAGAGGCGTTGGTTGGAATTCTTGAAGGACTACGATTTCCAACTACAGTATCACCCTGGGATGGCAAATGTAGTGGCTGATGCTCTAAGCAGAAAGTCAATACATGCGTCGATGATGATGGTCAGAGAGCAGGAATTGTTGGAACAATTCCGAGATTTGAGTTTGTCAGTTAAGATGTTTCCAGGAAAGCTTTGTTTAGGAAGGATCACGGTGTCCAATGGATTGATGGATCAAATAAAATAAAAACAAGGGAGCGATCAGTACCTACAAGGAGAAAGAGAACTAGTGCGACAAGGAAAAGTGTCAGAGTTCAAGGAAGGAACAGATGGAATTTTGAGGTTCAGCGAAAGGATTTGTGTGCCAGATGATGCTGAGCTTAGAAAGTTAATTCTCGAGGAGGCTCACAAGAGTAAGTTGAGTTTGCATCTAGGAGCCACGAAGATGTATCAAGACCTCAAGAAGTTATACTGGTGGTATGGAATGAAGAGAGATGTAATGGAATACGTTGCTTCTTGTCTAGTATGTCAGAAAGCTAAGATTGAACACCAAAGGCCAGCCAGGATGTTACAATCTTTAGACATTCCAGAATGGAAATGGGATGGTATTTCAATGGACTTTGTGACCTGTTTGCCAAGAACTCGGAAGGGACATGAGGCTATATGGGTAATAGTGGATCGACTGACCAAGTCAGCTCACTTCTTGCCTATTAGTATGAAGTACCCGATAAAAAGGTTGACTCAGTTGTACATTGATGAGATTGTCAGATTGCACGGTATACCTTCGAGTATCATTTCGGATCGTGATCCAAGGTTTATGTCAGAGTTCTGGAAAGGACTACAAAACTCGTTGGGAACGAAACTAAAACTGAGTTCTGCCTATCATCCACAAACCGATGGACAATCAGAAAGAACGATTCAATCACTGGAAGATTTGCTGAGGACGTGTGTGATGGAAGACACAGGGTGCTGGGATGAATTTCTACCACTTATAGAGTTCACTTATAACAACAGTTTCCATTCAAGCATAGGAATGGCGCCTTACGAAGCTCTATATGGTAGACGGTGCAGAACACCTCTATGTTGGTACCAGGATGGAGAAAGTCTGTTTTTAGGACCAGAGATTGTGCAGCAGACAACAGAAAAGGTGAAGATGATTCAGGAGAAAATGCGGACATCTCAGAGTCGACAGAAGAGCTATACTGAAAAGAGACGACGACCTATTGAGTTTGAGGAAGGCGAGCATGTATTTTTGAGAGTCGCGCCTACGACTGGGATTGGCAGAGTAATTAAATCCAGAAAACTCACTCCCAAATTCATTGGACCCTACCAAATTCTTCATCGTGTAGGTCCAGTAGCTTATAAAATTTCTTTGCCACCTTTTCTTTCCAATATTCACGATGTTTTCCATGTTTCACAACTGAGAAAATATGTTCACGATCCATCTCATATAATTGAACCCGATAATGTACAATTAAAAGAGAACTTGTCTTTTGAGACTTTGCCTGTATGAATCGCAGATAAGATGACGAAGCAGCTCAGCGGTAAACAAATTCCTTTAGTCAAAGTCATCGGGGACGATACAACCGGAGAAGCTACATGGGAAGTCGAGGACAAAATGAAGTTACAATATCCTGAACTGTTTCCAGGTGCGTAATTTCGAGGACGAAATTCTTTTTAGAGGGATAGTATTGTAATGCCCCGATTTCTGTGTCTTTCTATATCAGTAAATATATATTTATGTGTGTTTATTTTTATTAAAATTCAGAGGATGATTTTAATTAGAATAAAATCATTTTCTTGTGTTATCTTATCGTATAAGGTCACGGTTAAAATTTCGGTTGAAAACTCAAACGGAAGCTGGTCTGCTTTTCCACTGACAGTAAAATTTTACTGAGCAGAAAACCTAATTTTGACCCGTGAACGAGATGGTTAGTGTTTTTATCTTGTATTCTTCAACTTAGGTTATTTTGAAAATTTTCGTTCGAAAATAAAATAAAATATTTTACTCCAGCGAAACGTCAAAAATATTACGATCGGAAGTGCAACCGGATACGAAATGAAGCAGATTAGGGAGCATCAATGGAGTGAAGTGACATGAGGGATGTGATTGACAAGGGTTATGACACACTCAAAAAAGTGTCATATTTACACTTTTCAAATTATATCATATTCTAATCCAAAAACCCATTTTCTTCACTTCTTCCAACCAAACACCTCCTAAACTCCAAACTTGCTCTCCAAGCTCACTCCTTCCCCTCCTTCACGCCACTCCCTCACTCTCTTTCTATAAATACCCACTTCATTTCATCTATTTCATTTTCCTTCTTCTTCTTCTCCATTCTTACTTCAAAGTACTAACACTTAAAGTTTGCATTTTTATTTACTTTCAAGTTTCAAGTTCTTCATACTTTTTCTTTCAAGTTGCAAGGGTAATACTCTCATGTTCTTCTTTTTCAAGTTCTCTACTTTATTTCATGAGTTTATACTATGTGTTTCTTATTGAGTTTTTAACTTCTAAAATCTCTAGAAAATCATAGGAAACTCCTTTTGAGTTGAAACCAATTTCTATGATCTTCTATTGATCTCGACTTTCATATTCTAAAAGCTTGTATCAAACAAAGATTTCTAACCTATTCTTCCAAGGATGGCCGAAACTATGCTTTAGTGGCATAGGAAGGTTTTGTTTTCATTTTTCCAAAATGATCATGGACTTGAGCTCCTTAATACTTTTGGATGCTAAGTCTAAGAGATTGAAAAGTTTAAAGATTTCTAGCCCATTAATCCAATGAAGGCCGAACCTATGATGGTTTAGGACCTAGGATGATTTGTTTTCATTTTCCAAAATGATTATGGACTTGAGCTCCTTAATACCGTTGGATGCTAAGTCTAAGAGATTGGAAAGTTTGAAGATTTCTAGCCCATTAATCCAATGAAGGTCGAACCTATGATGATTTAGGACCTAGGATGATTTGTTTTCATTTTCCAAAATGATCATGGACTAGAGCTCCTTAATACATTTGGATGCTAAGTCTAAGATATTGGAATGTTTAAAGATTGTATAGCCTATTTATCCTATGATGGTTGTGAACCTAGGATGTATTGTTTTCATTTTTCCAAAATGATCATGGACTTGAGCTCCTTAATACCTTTGTATGCTAAGCCTAAGAGATTGGAAAGTTTAAAGATTTCTAGCCTATAAATCCAATGAAGGCCGAACCTATGATGGTTTAGGACCTAGGATGTTTTGTTTTCATTTTCCAAAATGATCATGGACTAGAGCTCCTTAATACCTTTGGATGCTAAGTCTAAGAGATTGGAAAGTTTAAAGATTTCTAGCCTATAAATCCAATGAAGGCCGAACCTATGATGGTTTAGGACCTGGGATGTGTTGTTTTCATTTTCCAAAATGATCATGGACTAGAGCTCCTTAATACCTTTGGATGCTAAGTCTAAGAGATTGGAAAGTTTAAAGATTGTCTAGCCTATTTATCCTATGATGGTTGTGAACCTAGGATGTTTTGTTTCATCTTTTCAATATGGTCATGAATTTAGACTTCTTGATATCCTTTAACACTCAATCTAAGAGCTTAGAAGGGTTGGAAATTCCTAGCCTACTTATACTAAAGAGGCCGAAACCCTAAGCATAGATTAGTGGGAATTTTGTTCTAGCTTTGGAAGTTAACCTTGGTTATGAACTTCTAACACTTAAGGATCATTAATCCATGAGTTGTATTCTTGTTTGAAAACCTCTAACCCTATTTCATACCATGTCCGAACCTTACCTTCTTGGTTTAGTCTTCTTGGTTAACTTTTAACTTAGGGTTTTGTTTTCTTAAACTTGGACTTTCGTCGCGGAGTAGACGAGGTCATTTGTAGTGCACTTCCTCAAGCATCACGTACCTTTACCTTCACAAAAGGTAAGAGGGGACAGCCTGAGGGATATTCAATAGCTATGTGCATGTGTGTATGTGGGTTACTTGGTTTACTTGAATATGGTTATTATATTAAATCAAAGTTTGAATGAATTGTATACTTGAGATGTTGTGGTAACTGTATGAAGTTAATCCTTACTTGATTTAAAGTGTTGTGAATCATATATGTTATGAACTGATATTAACTGTTATTTTTTTTTGTTGACTGAGATTATGATGGTATTGATTGATGTCTGGAAAGCCTGACGTTAGTCGGCGCTCAACTAATCATATGATTAAAAGCCTAAATAAGCTACCAAGAGAATTTTGAAAGTAATGATGTTTAGTTTAAAATGTCCTTTAGAAAAATATGTGTTTTATGGAGGGTAAAGCCTTTGGAAAATATTTGATTATGCATAGAGATGTTTTAAGAAAAAGATTTCAAGAGAAAATGGATTTCTTATAATAGTTTACAAATGATTTTCCAAATGAAAAGATTTCCTAAAAAGAAATACTTTCGAAAATGTTCCGGTAACTTGGATAGGTTACCAAGGTTTTATTTTGATATTTGATTTTCACTGAGCGAAAAGTAAGAAAAAGTGAAATCGAATCTAGTTTGCAAGACGTCGCTTCTAGTCTTCTGTAATGTGCACGTTGATCTTTGATCCGTGTTAAGTATTGTGGACCGCGAGTCCTAATCATGATGTTGTGGGCTAAGAGTCCTAATCTCGTTATCATGGATTGAGTATCCTAATTTCGTTGTTGTGGACTGAGAGTCCTAATCATGCTGAAATAAGATAATAAATCTTTTCTATGACCACAAACCTTGACTGAGGCATCGGTCTTAGGTGTTGTGATTGAGCACTCGGACTATGTGTCCTGTGTTGATGATTGAGTAGTGAAAATTTTATGAATAGTCGTTAGCTTTGAGCTTCAACAACGAATGAGATTGATCACAAAGAAAACCTCCTGAACGAATGTTTTATTCATGCATTTAGGCAGACGTGCCTCATAGTTTAGTCACTTTGGTGATGCCCAAGCAGGGGCTATTGGTCACTGCAGGGGCTATTGGTCACTTCGGTGATGTCGAAGTAGGGACTTTTTAGTCACTTCGGTGATGTCCAAACAGGGACTTTAGTCACGACGGTGATACCCAAGTGGGGGCATAATTTATAGAGCCAGAATATTGAAGTGTCATGCATAATCTTTATAAAAATCTGATTGTGCGGATATGACATCCATTGACATAATACCTAATGTGCAATCCATTAATATCTGATAAATGTTAATATGTTGATGTGATGCATGTATCATGCATGTGGTTATTGTAATCTATCCATATATTGGTATCTCACTCTTACATATCTTCTTGTATTTCTCTTTGCTTTTCGACATTGCTGTATATCTATGGTTCAGATGGATCCGAACATCCCACTGGTACCGTCAGAGCCGAAGACTGAGATCTTTGATGACGCGGGGAATGTGGGGGCGTGGCAGATTCACCCCGGATCTACATCGGCCACTTATCATGGACCGATAACCACGCTGGAGAAGAATGTCGAGGGCGAACCATACCACAGAGTTCAGACAGTTGAGACGCGGAGGATTGCTCTCCCACCACCTTGGTACTACTTGCACGTGCTTCAGATGAATGGACAGTTGCAGATGCACCCACCTCTAGGGGTACCCTTACCCGGAGTCGAGCCAACTTCACCGATTGAGGAGGACCTGGAGGAGGACCCTAAGGAGTACTTCGAGGAGGAGCCCGAATACCATGTTTTGGATCACGACGACGATATCGATGAGTTACCGGAGTACGTACTTGATGACGATCTGGATTTTGATAATTCCGACTCTCCTGATGAGGGCGGAGATGTCGTGGACCCATCACCTGGGGTTTCTTCTTGTGAGAGTATTCGTGGCGAGTCTCCCTTCTAGTTGTTAGTAGTGACCAGCTTAGGGGTGTATGTTTTGTGAGTAGTCTGTCTCGGTTCGACTGTATTTGGCTTCTTAGAGCCACCCTTTTGATGTGTGGTTCTCCCTCCCCTTATTTTGCTTTACTTCATTTATAGCTGTTAACCATATGTTTGGTAACTCTGTTGTCAATGGCTATCTTGATTAGGCCCTAGTTTTCTGTACTAAACTCTGAATCCCACTGGGATAGATTATATATATATATATATATATATATATATATATATATATATATATATGATGTTTATATTTCATGTTCTGAGTGTTCATCAATAACCTTTTGTTTTTCCTTTGTCTTTTAAAAAAAAAACCACCATTTTGAGGCTACTTATTTATAAGGACAGTATCTTTTACCTAAAGTAACCAGAAATTTAATTTCTTTTATTTTATTTTCTGCAACGGGTAAAGAAAATGTGGCACCCCGGTTTAGGGTGTCACAGTCACTACCACAATGATTGTTGGTGGGAAATGAAGGAATCCCATTACTAGTTATTTAGTTAGTCTGTTACATTAGTTTTTTTTTGTTTTTGTTTTTGTTTTTGTTTTTGTTTTGTTTTTTTTTTTACAGAAACAATCTAATGCATTTCATTATAAATCAAAGAGTCAATACATGTTGGGACATCAATATAAATATGAGGATTAGCCTGATATATGGCCACCTTAGCTAAGTTGTGGGCAACCATATTAGCACTCCTCCGAGTAAACTCCACATGAGAATTTTGATAAAAGGATGAAAGAGTTTGTTTACAATCAAGAACAACAGACCCAAACTCAGTAGCATCAACATGAGGGTTTGTGAAAGTGTCAACTACTAGTTTGAAATCCATCTCAAAAATAACATCTTTAAAACCCATGTCTCTCATCCATTCAATAGCAAGCTTCAACCCAATTGCTTCTCCTATCTTCACATCAAGTAAGGGCTGGGACCAATAAGTTTTAGCACCAACAAAAAGACCAAACTCGTCTCTAATGCATAACTCGTACCCCACTCAGTTAAGCTCCTTTGAAAAGGAGGCGATGATGTTGCACTTTAAGACTCCTTGGGAAGGTTTTTTCCACGTGCATGGAACTGTAGAAGCTGCATGATAAGGGGCCATGCCTTGGATTCCATGAGCTGCCTCCCATTCCTCAAGCAATGACTTTCCTCTCCATACAAGATTGCAGGTCTATCATCAACTCTCTCCCAAATTTTCTGAATCCTACTCCTCCAAATACTCCATAAATTCATCCCCCACATCCTCCTATCCTCCTTCTATAAAGCTTCAAAAACTTGGAAGAACACATCACAAAAGTTGTCTGAAGAACCCAGCTTTTCCTCTATAATGTTCTATAACCCCAAACTCCTCCAAATGTTCTCACTTTTGGCGCACATAACAAGCGTGTGACACACAGTTTCGGCTGACTGCTCACACCAAGGACAGAGGTCATCCACTGCCACTCCCCTAGTCCGCAAGTTGTCCCTTGTTGGAAGGACATGTTAAGTCTCTAAAATGTCTGCGTGCATTTTCCTAAGTTTTGATGAAAACTAAACATTGGGTAATGATTTAATTAACCTATTTTGTGGTTGCTAACCTGTCTACTTAGTGTACAGATCAGAAGATTTCAAGACTCACCTGTCTGTCTACCTAAGTCTCACCTGTCTGTAGTAGCCAAGAAGTCAACCTGTCTGCTGACTAGGATTGTTGATTATGTGCAAACTGATTTTACAACCTGTCTATCCTTCAACTTGTCTAAGGTTCTTCGTTAAAGGAACTCGAAGTACAGGAAGCTTTTGCAAGCTGTCCCCTCATGAAGAATACTCTGAGTACTTTCTCACGCTTATCAAGAAACTCAGATGTGCTCTCTCTCAAGCAAACAAGGAAGTCAGAGACAAACTTCCAGTTAAAGAACATTTCCAACATGCTTTATTCCCTAGTACTTTCAGTCATTACACAAAAAGGGAAATGTACTCTGCAAAAGTACAAAAGCACTCTGCACAACTCTGAGTTGGCGTCTACACGATACATAAAGCTATTATCCCTCATGTTAGAGTACAACCAACGTCTTCATTGCATTAATGGCTGCCCAGAACGACTATATTGCATTTAATGAAGCTCTGCCTGAAGCCATAGTTGCAAGGAATGTCTCTAACGGATATTAAATGTTTGAAGGCTATAAATACAGAAGTCATTGAAGATGAACATCATCAGAGTTTTTACAAAGCATTAAAGAGCCATTACTATGTTCATTTATTCATTCTGTATTCTTCAATCATTTGAAGTTATTACGCAGACTTTCCTAAAGCCTTATATTTAAACCACTCTCTGAGTGTTAGTGAAAGGTCTGTAAGTGTATTTATTACAAACAAAACTCTCAAACAAATTTGAGTGAGCCTGAAGAGGCTAGGTGTGCAAAGAATACTTGTGTTGGAGCCTGAAGAGGCTAGGTGTGCAAACAATACTTGGAGTCTGTAACCTGATCAGTTATAGTGGATAAATCTTGGTGCTGCCAAGGACTGGACGTAGCTCTTTGTGTTGAAGAGTGAACCAGGATAAATCTCCGTGTTAATCTCTCTTCCCTTAATCTCTTTAGTTGTTTAGATTATATATCATCTGCTTTCTAACTAAGGGGTTAAAACTGCTTTTATCAAGACTGTTTCTGTTTTATACGTGTGTTGTTTTCTACAAAAACTACAACAGACAGGTGACCTGTCTGTGTAACCCTTTTACACCCGTCTGTGCTTAGCTTCTGCATGCAAAAGTTTTTAACTTTATTTTAATTTCTGATAAACACAATTCAACCCCCCTTCTCGTGTTTATAGCTGTCTATTTCAGTTGGTATCAGAGCTCAGCCTCTGGGTTGAGCATCTAACAGTGTTGAGGTAAAAGATCCTGAAGAATAGACATGACTGCTGGAGCTAGTGGAAGTAACCAGACCGAAGGAGCCTCCTTAACCAGACCTCCATTCTTCAATGGAGAAAACTACAACTATTGGAAAGATAGATTTCAATGGTTCATTCTATCTACAAACTCAGACCTCTGGGATGTCATCACAGATGGTCCTTTCATCCCTAAAAATGATGACAACACTGACAAACCAAAAGCTCAGTGGACCCCTGCAGAAAAGGCAAAATGGGAGCTGAATCACAAAGCCAGATACAACATCATCTGTGCACTTAGTCCTGATGAGTTTGAGAAGGTCTGTGCCTGTGATTCTGCCAAAGAAATATGGGATACCTTAGCTGTCACACATGAAGGAACCGCCAAGGTCAAAGAATCAAAAATTGCCATACTTGTCAGAAAGTATGAACTATTTCTCATGGAAGAAGGAGAATCTGTTGCTCAAATGATTGGGAGATTTCAAACTATCATCAATGGTCTAAAGTCTCTTGGCAAAGTTTACTCCAATGCCGAGAAGGTTGGAAAGATACTTAGGAGTCTACCTAAGCAGTGGAGACCTCTGGTAAATGCTATCTCTCAAGCCAAAGATCTTTCCACTTTGACTATGGATGAACTCCTTGGAACACTTACTGTTCATGAGCAAGAACTTGGAGATGAAGTCTCAACAAAGAAAGGCAAGTCAATTGCTTTGAAGGCTGATCAAAAGTCTTCCAAAGCCTCTAAAGCTTTAAAGGCAGACGAGTCATCCAATGATGCTGACCTGTCTGAATCTGAGGATTCTGAAAGTGATGAAGAACTATCTCTCCTAACCAGAAAGATAAAGCTTCTCCTACAGAAAAAGAAGTTCAGAAGGGATAAGCCATTCAGAAGATTCAACAAGGACAAAAATTTCAAGGATTCCACCTCAACAGACAAAAGCTCAATTGTCTGCTATGAGTGCAAGAAACCAGGACACATCAAAGCAGAATGTCCTCAACTCAAGAAAGCCCCATTTAAGAAGTTCTTCAAAAAGAAGAAGAAAGGAATGATGGCCACTTGGGAAGATCTAGAGTCAACATCTACTGATGAGGAGACAGAGGAAGAAGCAAATCTCTGTCTAATGGCTAACACTGACTCTGATTCAGATAATGAGGTAAATTCTGATTATGAGGAATTACTTGATGCCTATGAAGAATTGTTGGAGGAATCCAACTGTTTGTCTAAGGCTCTCAAATCTCTCAAGAGAGATCATGTTAAGCTCCTTAGTGAGCATAAACAGAAATCTCTAGAGTGTGAGAAATTTGCCAAAGAGAACAGCGAGCTGAAGACTGAAAAGTCTAATGAAGCTAAGATCTCTAGTGATACATCACAGTCTGAAGAAGTTGAAAAACTTCAACAGAAAGTGGAAGAGCTCACTTCTGATCTTGCCAAATTTGTTAATGGTAGAGATAATCTGACAAAACTGCTTGGCTGTCAGAGGCACTCCCTTAACAAAGAAGGTATAGGATATGTCCATCAGATACATCATAAAGTATCAACTAAGCACTCTAAAGTGTCTGCTACATCTATTTCTATTAAATCCATACCTGTCTGTAACTTCTGTGGAAAGACTGGACATGTTATGTCTAAGTGTCTCCACAAGAAAAGAAGGAAGTCTTCACAGACTCCTAGAACTAACAGAAAAGGACCCAGAAAACTATGGGTACCTAAAGATCAAATAATCTCTGTTGCAGATGTCCTCAACAGCACAAAGAAAACACCACTGCTGGTACCTGGACAGTGGCTGCTCGCGACACATGACAGGAGAAAGGTCTATGTTCCTAGACCTCCAACTTAAGAAAGGAGGACATGTGGCATTTGGTGGAAATCAGAAAGGGAAGGTTATAGGAATTGGTACTATTGGTGGTAAACCTCCTCTTCCCTCTATATCAAACGTTCTTATGGTTAAAGGATTAAAACATAATTTGCTTAGCATAAGTCAATTATGTGACAGTGGATTTGATGTCTCCTTTACCAAAGATTTCTGTATAGTTAAAGATCTTAGTGGCAAAACCCTCTTTTCAGCCAAAAGGCAACAAAATCTGTATAAGATTGAACTGACTGATCTCTCAGATCAAAGTGTAACATGTTTGATGTCTAAAGAGGATGAAAGATGGTTGTGGCATAAGAAACTAGGACATGCTAGTATGAAATTAATTTCAAAACTAAAAAGGGATAACCTTGTGAGAGGATTGCCTGATATTAGTTTTAAGAAAGATATTTTGTGTGATGCATGTCAGAGAGGTAAACAGATAAAATCAAGTTTCAAATCTAAAAACCAAATATCAACCTCTAGACCTCTTCAGTTGTTACACATGGATCTGTTTGGACCAGTTAGTGTTGCTAGCTTGGGTGGAAGGAAATATGGATTTGTCATAGTTGATGACTATTCTAGATTTACATGGGTACTCTTCTTAACCCACAAGGATGAGTCTTTTAAGGCTTTCTCAGTATTCTGTAAAAGAGTACAAAATGAGCAGGGTTTCTGCATTTCTACTCTAAGAAGTGACCATGGGGGAGAATTTGAAAATGAGCAGTTTAGTCAGTTCTGTGAGGAGAATGGGATCTCTCACAATTTCTCTGCACCTAGAACTCCTCAACAAAATGGAGTGGTTGAGAGAAAGAACAGATCTCTGCAAGAGATGGCTAGATCTATGCTCAATGAAAATAATCTCCCTAAGTACTTCTGGGCAGAAGCAGTAAACACAGCTTGTTATGTACAAAACAGAATACTCATTAGGCCTTTTCTAAAGAAGACTCCCTATGAACTGTGGAAAGGAAAAAGCCCCAACATCTCTTACTTTCATGCATTTGGTTGTGAATGCTACATATTAAACACCAAGGATCAACTTGGAAAATTTGACTCTAAGACTGACAAAGGTATCTTTTTGGGATACTCTGAAATGTCTAAAGCTTTTAGAATTTACAATTCTAGAACATCTGTTATTGAAGAATCTGTTCATGTCAAATTTAATGATAACTTAAAGACTGATAAGGAATTGTCAGATCTAGAAGATGATCTTGCAGGTCTTGATATAAACAAGTCAGCAGATCAACAACCTGACTTAACCAAATCAGAACCTGAAGCAGATCCAGACAGACCAGTGGAACAGACAAGTCAACAGACACAGACAAGTCAACAGACACAGACAAGTCAAGGTCCTCTTGAAAGAGACTGGAAATTCAAAACTCATCATCCTAAGGATCTCATCATTGGTCATCCCTCAGAAGGAGTAAGAACCAGATCTACCTTAAGAGAATCAAGCAATGTGGCCTTTTTGTCAGAAATAGAGCCAAAACACATTGAAGAAGCTCTTGATGATGAAAGCTGGATTCTTGCCATGCAAGAAGAACTCAACCAGTTCATCAGAAATGATGTCTGGACACTTGTCTCCAAGCCCAAAAACAAGTCTGTCATAGGAACAAGATGGGTCTTCAGAAACAAGTTAGATGAAGATGGCAAAGTTGTCAGAAATAAGGCAAGGTTAGTAGCTCAAGGCTATAACCAACAAGAAGGTATTGACTATACTGAAACATTTGCACCTGTAGCTAGAATAGAAGCTATTCGCATACTAATGTCATATGCTGCACAACACCAAATCACTCTTTTTCAAATGGATGTGAAAAGTGCTTTTCTTAATGGAATAATTGAAGAAGAAGTCTATGTTAAACAACCCCCTGGTTTTGAAGATACTGATAAACCAGATCATGTTTTTAAACTTAAAAGGGCATTATATGGTTTAAAGCAAGCACCTAGAGCATGGTATGATAGACTAAGCTCTTTTCTCATGCATAACAGCTTTACAAGAGGTCAAGTAGATACTACTCTGTTTAAGAAAAGCTTTAAAGAAAATTTCATTGTAGTCCAAATATATGTTGATGATATTATTTTTGGAGCAACTAATGAGAAGCTGTGCAAGGATTTTTCAAAGATGATGCAAGCAGAATTTGAGATGAGCATGATGGGAGAACTGAAGTTCTTCCTTGGTCTACAAATCAAACAGACAAGTGATGGAATCTACATCCATCAACAAAAGTATATCAAGGAAATGCTCAAGAAATACAAAATGGAAAATGCTAAACTTATGAAAACTCCCATGGAAACCAATGCAAAACTCAGTAAAGATGATGAAGGTAAAAAGGTAGACCAAACGGTCTACAGAGGTATGATTGGATCTTTGCTGTACTTAACTTCAAGCAGACCTGATATTCAGTTTAGTGTCTGTATGTGTGCTAGATTTCAATCTGACCCAAGAGAATCTCATCTTAAAGCTGTTAAGAGAATATTTAGATATTTGCTTGGTACTACTAATCTTGGTTTGCTATATTTAAGAACTAATGAATACAGATTAGTGGGATTCTGTGATGCTGACTTTGCTGGAGACAAAATAGAAAGAAAGAGCACCAGTGGAGGATGCCACTTCATTGGAGCAAACTTGGTCTCTTGGTCAAGCAAAAGACAAACAACTATAGCTCTATCTACAGCTGAAGCAGAATATATCTCAGCTGCTAGTTGTTGCTCTCAGCTTTTATGGGTAAAATATCAACTTGAGGATTACTCTTTTTTTGAGCATAATATATCTGTATGGTGTGATAATTCTAGTGCTATCTGCTTAACTAAAAATCCAATTCAGCATTCTAAGGCTAAGCATATAGAAATCAAACATCATTTCATTAGAGATTATGTTCAGAAAGGTATTTTTGATATTAAGTTTGTTAAAACTGAAAATCAATGGGCTGATATCTTCACTAAACCCTTAGCAGAAGAAAGATTTTTATTTATTAGAGATAATTTAAACATGCATTGTATTGTTGAATGACATGTCTGAGTATTTAAAACTGTCTGTGATCACCTGTCTGACTCTGCTGAGTCACTATGCTGAAACCCAACAGTTTTTATTAAAAATGGTTATTATTTATCCATTTATTTAAATACCTTTTGTTAATCTGAAGCTAATCATAAACACGGCAGTTTCTACCTCGAAACCATGTTTTCATTATGTCTAAGTGGGCGCTACAGTTCCCCACACAAATCGTGTCATTCTTAATTAAAAATGTCTTTTTTCTCTCTCCTGCTTTCACTTCTTTAAAAGGCAAATCTTCAGAAAGTTTTAAACTTTATCCTTCTCAAAAGCCCTAAGTCTTTTCGTCTTCGTCTTCCTCTCGTTCAAACCCTTCTCCCTTCCAAAACTTTCTCTTTCTCTCTTTTCTAAAAAAAAATGGCATCTTCAAAACGCCTGTCTCCAAAAGAGATTGCTGAGAAATACGAGATGAGACTAACTGATGTAGAGAAGATTCTACCTGGAAAGACTGTTGATCTTCAACAGATGAAGAAATGGGGAATGGATGTCACTGAGGAGTTGGAATACTCTAAGTGGACAGCCTTCTTTGATATCAAGGAGCTGGTCCATCCAAAGCTTGTCAGGGATTTCTGGAGGAATGCTGTGGTCATCACCAATGTGGTTGATGGAACCAAGAGCTTCAAAGCTCAAATGTCAGCTGATGTAACTCTTCTGTTCCCTATAAGCTCTCTGGAACTGGCAACCAGATGTCCAAGAATTGGAACTGCTTTCAGACCTGACTGGGAAGATCAGGTGGGAACTGAGAATATCAATATTGCTGTTTATGGTGTTCCCAACCCTGAGAACAAGAAGCCTGTCTGCATGGTGCCCAAGTGCAGGTTCTTGCACAAGCTGCTTCTGGAGTGTGTGATGCCCAGAAGAGGGTCAAGAGACAATGTGACCAAGTTGGACAGATTTGCTCTGTACCACTTGATTCACAAGATCAAGATAGACATCAATGACCTCATCTACATGTATCTTGAGTCTCTGATCAGAAGGACGAATATGCCTACCTACCCTTATGGAATGCTGCTGACAAGGGTTTTTAGGAACAAGATATTTGTTCCAACTGATGTCCACTTTGTGGACATGGCTCTGCCCATAGACAAGAAGGTCCTGTCTATGATGGGGATTGAAGGAATCCCTCTGGAGGATGAGGAAGAAGAGAAGAAGAAGAAGAAGCCTGCTGTTGAGCAGAAACTGAAGCAAATAGCAGAGGAGCCTGCTGATTCCACTGGTGAATCAGAGTATCCTATCTCTGAAAGGATTTGGAAAGCTGCTGGAAAGGTTGCCAGACAGGATCAAAGGCCTGAGGAACCCACAGCTTCTGAAGCATCTGCTGAGACAGTAGAGCCTCTCAGATTCAAGCTGAAGAAACCCTCTCCCAAGAGGAAGACCAGTGAGGCTGACAAATCAGGTGTGGTTTCTGCACAACCCACCAAGAGAAGAAGACTGGTGAAGACCTTTGCCAAGGACAGACAAGTGAAGTCTGTGCCTAGTAAAGAGGAAGCACCTGCTCAGGGGGAGCAGACTTCTCCACCTGCAGAAGAGCTTAGGGAGATCAAATCTCTTAATCTGGGTTTCATTCCTAGAAAAAGAAGGTTAGGCTACCCTATGCCTGTTATGGCTGCTGCTGAAAGGGAAACTGTCCTTGCAGAAGAACCTGCTGCTGCTACTGCTTCTGCACCCTCCACTGACCTGTCTGCTGGAACACAGACAGTTGGTCATCTTGAAGAAGCTTCTCTGTCTCCTTCAAGGAAGAAAGCAAGGCTTTTTGAAGAACCACTCTTCACCTTTCCTTCTGCACCATCCTCTCCCCTTCATCTAGGTATTCCAGATTCTGTTGTCTCTTCCCCTTCTGCTCTCTGTGTCAACCCCTTATCTGTTGCCTCCCCTCTTCACTCACCTGTCTCCTCTCTCCCCTCTCCACCATCTTTTGATGTCCTGTCTGATGTATGTCAATACACAGTTGTTCACAGGGACTCAACTCCCAGAGAACAATCTGGCATATCATCTAGACTGTTTGTGAGTGATTTGCAATCTCTGATGACTGCAAGTATATCTCACTTATCTGTCATCCCTCCTCCACCACCTCATATTCTGAACCCATGTAGGGAGATCTTCTTTTATCCCCCTATTGTGTTGTTCATTAGAACACTGGAAGGATCTCACTATCCTGCCTCTGTTGTAATGTTACCCTCTAGGTCTAGATATTTCTTTCTTTTAGTCACAGGGTCTAATTCATTCTTTTCCCACATAGACTCTCTCCTACCTCTACCTCCATCTGTCTTAGCTCAACAACCTCTTCCCCCTCCTATTCCAATAAGAGTCACTCGACTGTCTCTTTGTGAAAAACTCTCTTGTGTCTTTCCCTCTCCTGATTTTGACTTAGTCAAAATCACCCCTCTGTTTAAAATAGCTTTTCTTCCTTTATTTTATTTCAGAACCATCCATCAACTTTTCTTTCCCCGTGTCTCCTCACCCTTCTCTGTACCTAAGGCACCCCCAGTTTTAGCCTTACCCTGGTATCCATCTCTGTCTGCTGCTTCAACCAGCTTGTCTGCAGAAGTCTCCTCCTCTCAAATGGTGGATTCAGTGAGCTTCAATCTCCTTAAGACTGAGCTAGAAGAAGTCAGAAGACAATTGGATGTAGAAAGGCATGCTAGGCTGCTGTTAGAATAGAAAGTTGACTCCCTGTATCGTCTTTTTAATCAGCCTAGATGAGTAGTTGTAGGAACTGCCATGTAATTAAAATGCTTATGATGAATACAAATCTTTTTTTGCCTTATCTTTTTTATTATTGTCTCTTTTTCTCTCCACTGTTATATCTTTACACTTTTTGTTGCTGACAAAAGGGGGAGAAAAATGTTAAGATGTTTAATGAATGAATGTTTAAACAATATATGCTAAGTGTTATGATAAGTGTTCGTTCTCTAATATACTCTGATACTATGAACTTAAACCTGCTGCATTTTACTCTGATGCTCTTATTTGAACTCTAATGCATCTGTCTGCACAAATAGAAAATATCAACTTGTCTACTGTCTGTACTTCTGTACTCTGATATTTTCAAAGGTTCATTAAATCATCTGAATGTTTGTCATCATCAAAAAGGGGGAGATTGTTAAGTCTCTAAAATGTCTGCGTGCATTTTCCTAAGTTTTGATGAAAACTAAACATTGGGTAATGATTTAATTAACCTATTTTGTGGTTGCTAACCTGTCTACTTAGTGTACAGATCAGAAGATTTCAAGACTCACCTGTCTGTCTACCTAAGTCTCACCTGTCTGTAGTAGCCAAGAAGTCAACCTGTCTGCTGACTAGGATTGTTGATTATGTGCAAACTGATTTTACAACCTGTCTATCCTTCAACTTGTCTAAGGTTCTTCGTTAAAGGAACTCGAAGTACAGGAAGCTTTTGCAAGCTGTCCCCTCATGAAGAATACTCTGAGTACTTTCTCACGCTTATCAAGAAACTCAGATGTGCTCTCTCTCAAGCAAACAAGGAAGTCAGAGACAAACTTCCAGTTAAAGAACATTTCCAACATGCTTTATTCCCTAGTACTTTCAGTCATTACACAAAAAGGGAAATGTACTCTGCAAAAGTACAAAAGCACTCTGCACAACTCTGAGTTGGCGTCTACACGATACATAAAGCTATTATCCCTCATGTTAGAGTACAACCAACGTCTTCATTGCATTAATGGCTGCCCAGAACGACTATATTGCATTTAATGAAGCTCTGCCTGAAGCCATAGTTGCAAGGAATGTCTCTAACGGATATTAAATGTTTGAAGGCTATAAATACAGAAGTCATTGAAGATGAACATCATCAGAGTTTTTACAAAGCATTAAAGAGCCATTACTATGTTCATTTATTCATTCTGTATTCTTCAATCATTTGAAGTTATTACGCAGACTTTCCTAAAGCCTTATATTTAAAACCACTCTCTGAGTGTTAGTGAAAGGTCTGTAAGTGTATTTATTACAAACAAAAACTCTCAAACAAATTTGAGTGAGCCTGAAGAGGCTAGGTGTGCAAAGAATACTTGTGTTGGAGCCTGAAGAGGCTAGGTGTGCAAACAATACTTGGAGTCTGTAACCTGATCAGTTATAGTGGATAAATCTTGGTGCTGCCAAGGACTGGACGTAGCTCTTTGTGTTGAAGAGTGAACCAGGATAAATCTCCGTGTTAATCTCTCTTCCCTTAATCTCTTTAGTTGTTTAGATTATATATCATCTGCTTTCTAACTAAGGGGTTAAAACTGCTTTTATCAAGACTGTTTCTGTTTTATACGTGTGTTGTTTTCTACAAAAACTACAACAGACAGGTGACCTGTCTGTGTAACCCTTTTACACCCGTCTGTGCTTAGCTTCTGCATGCAAAAGTTTTTAACTTTATTTTAATTTCTGATAAACACAATTCAACCCCCCTTCTCGTGTTTATAGCTGTCTATTTCAGGACACCCCGACAATCATTCCACAAAGAGTTCTTCACCTTTTGTGGCACTTCTAAATACCATAACTCCCTCCAGTTCCCTTGTGCTCGCAAGCTCTCTGTATCAAGCAAACTATTCATGCACAACTTATATGCAGACCTTATAGTATAATGTCCTCTTGGGTCATGATTCCATACCTTGCTATCATGGACCACCGAAGCAAAGAGAGGAGTCCTTAGCGCTAACTCAGTCTGTTACATTAGTTTGTTTGTTTTCCTTTACATTTGTTGTTAGGACTTTTATCAAATAGATAGTTAGTTTGGGAAGTAGTTAGTCACAATGTTATAAATAGTGTGTCATTCCTCTGTAATACAACACTTTTGAATCAATATACAAAAAGAAGCATATTTCAATATATCTCTTTTTACTTGGTATCACGAGCTAAATCCTAGATCTGTGATACTGCCTAGTTTTCCTTTTCAATCATGTCGACTAATGGTGAAAATCTTCAGTCAAAAGATCAGCCAAAAGAAAAAGAGGAAGATTGACCATCTTCTTCACAAAAGAAGAAATCTTGCACAAGTAATGAAGGAGGCACCGATGTTATGTCTCCATATTACCCCCATCCCTCATATCATCCTGGTCAGCTATTCGTGAGTGAGCTGCTCAACAATAGAAATTATGATGAGTGGGTCACGGACATGAGCAACACATTATATGCTAAGAACAAGATTGGCTTCGTGGATGCATGGGACAATTTCCATGCCACAAGTCGATTCCCCCATTTTGGCTTACTGGATGCGTTGCAATGCAATGGTCAAGGACTGACTGAGGAATGGAATGGACAAAGAAGTCAGGGGCAGTGTCAGATATGCTAGCACTGCACATGGAATATGGGTGTATCTTGAAGAAAGATTTGCCAAGGGAAGCTCACCAAGGGTCTATGAACTGCGTCGAGCCATAACCCTTTTGAGGTAAGAAAAGTTATCAATTCCTTCATACTATACAAAGTTGAAAGGGTTATGCGTTGAAGTTCAGTCCATTGCACCATGGCCTAAATGTAAGTGTGGAAGTTGTAGGTGTGATGTACACAAACAACTAGAGCAGATGCGGGAAAGAGAGCAATTGTATGACTTTCTCATGGGCTTGGATGACGTTTTTAGCACAGTCAAGACTCAAATCTTCAGCATGGCACCAAAATTGAATCTTGGTCATGCTTACCATCTTGTGGCAGAAGATGACCAACAAAGATTAATCTCTGCCATGAGTAAACCTATAACGGAAGCTTCTGCATTTCAAATCCAAGGTGATCGCAAAGGTGCAAAGAAGGAGAGGCCCAAATGTGACCACTGGCAGAAAATAGGACACATTCAAGAAGAGTGTTGGGAGATTGTAGGCTATCCCGGCCCTAAGATTGGAGGAAGCCTTATTGAGAAAGGAAAGAAAAGTCAGCATCTTGGAATAAGAAAGGAGGCTCCAAGGTAAACTAAGTCAGCACTGAGGGGAGTCCGATTCCAGGATTGTCTATTCAACAATATGAAAAGCTTATGCAGCAGCTACAAATGGACACTGAACCAGCTATAAAAGCACAAGTAAAATCGAGTGTGAACATGGCAGGTAAAAATTTTGTAGGTATAAGCTTTCTTAATAGGCCCTGGATAATTGATATTGGGGCCACAAAACATATAACCTGTGATAAAGAGTTGTTGCAAGAAAGCACCTTTTCTAGTCAGCATCCTGTAAAAATTCCTGATGGTACAAGTTTACTAGTAGAAGGAATAGGAAAATTTAATCTTCCCAATGGGATGAGAATTGATAATGTCCTATACATCCCAAGTTTCCATTGCAACTTGCTTTCTGTTAGTAAACTAACAAAAGAACTTAATTGTGCCATAACCTTTGTGGCTAACTCATATGTTGTGCAGGACTTACCCTCGAAGAATTTGATTGGAAGGGGTAAATATCAAGATGGTTTATATCTTCTTGAGCCAACACATAATGGAAGGATAGCTATGAAGGTAGGTAAAACAATAGATACTATTTTGTGGCACTCTAGGCTAGGCCACACTTCTAATTCTAAACTGATTAGTACAGGATTGTCTACTGTTAATAGAGATCAAAATAAAGTCCTTTGTGACTCTTGTATAAGGTCTATGCAAACAAGGCCGCCTTTCCCCTAAGCTCAATAAAATTAGATTCTTGTTTTGACTTAATTCACTGTGATATATGGGGTAGGCATCCCACAACTTCTACTTCAGGAGCCTATTATTTTCTTACTATAGTGGATGACTTTAGTAGGGGAGTTTGGGTCTACTTAATGAAATATAAATCAGAAGTAGAATACTATTTGCAAGTCTTTATATGCATGATAGAAACACAATTTGAAAACAAGATTAAGAGAGTCAGAACCGACAATGGTTTAGAATTCACTTCAACTAATATGCAAAGATTCTTTAAGGAAAAGGGAATTGCAATGGAATTAACTTGCACTTACACTCCTTAACAAAATGGAGTAGTGGAAAGGAAACATAGACATATACTAGATATTGCTAAGGCCATAAGGTTCCATTCTAGCATACCTATACATTTCTGGGGTGAGTGCATACGCACTGCTGCGCACTTAATAAACAGATTACCATCAAAGGTAGTCAACAACAAAACACCTTATGAAATTATGTTTGGCAAGAAACCAGATTATGGACATCTAAGAGTGTTTGGCTGTCTTGTATATGCTTTAAAAACAAGAAGGGAAGGAAACTTTGATGAAATGGGGAGAGCTTGTACTTTTGTCGGCTATCCCACTGGACAAAGGGGTATAAAGTGTATTATACAATAAGTAAAGAAATCTTTGTGTCTAGAGATGTACTCTTTTATGAGAATGAATTTCCTTTTAAAGCTATGCATAAGGTTCATAACCATACACTTGAGGATCAATGTGCAGCCTGGGAAAGTAATGTGGAGGAGGTTCAACCTCATATTCCCTCCAACAATACAGATATGTAAGAAACATATCTGAACATTCGGGATCTGCAGATAACAGACCTGACAGAAAATCCTGAGGAAGAGCACATTCAAAGTATAATTCAAAATGAGCATTGACATAGTGGTAGGGTAAGGACTTTCCCTAAACATTTAGAAGATTATGAGATCAATTTATCAACATCTATTACTGCACATGTATCTAACTCATCCTCTAGTAATTCTGTTCTTTTTCCTATTTCTGATTACATGGCATGTGATAATTTCTCACATTCACATAGAGCTTTCTTAGCTGCCATCTCTTCTAGATATGAGCTGAAGAATTTTAAACAGACAGTAGCACATGAGCATCGGAAAGCAATGGAACTTGGTCCTTGGAGACACTCCCACCAGGTAAGAACACAATAGACTCAAAATGGTTTTACAAAATAAAATACAAACCAAATGGAGACATAGAGAGGTATAAAGCACGATTGGTTGCAAGATGATTCACTCAAGTAGAGGGAGAGGACTTTCATGAAACTTTTACTCCAGTGGCAAAACTTGTTGCCATCAGATGCTTATTGACAGTGGCAGCAAAGAGAGGATGGATTATTCACCAATTAGATGTGAATAATGCATTCTTTCATGGAGATTTGGCAGAGGAAATTTATATACGCATACCACAAGGTTTTGCAAAGAAGGGTGAAACTCGTGTTTGCAAACTAAAGAAATCACTTTATGGTCTTAGGCAAGCATCCATAAACTAGTACCAGAAGTTCACAAAGGCACTCAATGATGTTGGTTTTAAAAAATTAAGGCAGACCACTCCTTATTCATTTACAGGGCAGAGGGAGCTTTTCTTACTACCTTGATCTATGTAGATGATGTAATCTTGGCAGGAAATAACTCTGAGTTCATGTAAAGAATAAAAGGGTATTAGGATCAGACTTTTAGCATCAATGACCTGGGAACATTAAAGTATTTTCTGGGAATAGAGGTTGCTAGATCACTAGAAGGAATTGTTCTAAGCCAAAGAAAGTACAGTTTGGACATTCTTTTGGAAACAAAAATGCAGAATAGCAGACCTAGCAAAATCCCTGAGCAAAATTGTAATCTCAGGGTTAACAACAATGATCCTAACACTGATGCAACCAGGTACAGGAAATTGCTGGGAAATCTACTGTATTTAACCATAACAAGACCCGACATCACATATGTTGTGAATACTGTGTCAGTTCATGACAACACCTAAACAAATCCATATGGATGCTTCAGAGAGGATTATGAGATACCTCAAGACAACTCCTGGTCAGGGAATTCTTCTTCCAAATCAAGGTGAACTGAAACTACATGCATATTGTGATGCGGATTGGGGTGGATGTCCATTGACAAGAAGATCATGCACTGAATACTTGGTTAAGTTGGGAAATTCACCAGTTTCATGGAGAACAATGCGCCAAACAGTTGTGGCAAGGTCATCAGCGGAGGCAGAATATCGGTCCATGGCTACAACAATCAGTGAACTCATCTGGCTTAGGTGATTGCTTGAGGAATTGGGAGCATCACAACAGGAGCCTACACAACTTTTCTGTGACAATCAAGCAAATATACATATTGCCATGAACCTAGTTTTCCACGAAAGAACGAAGCATGTTGAAATGGACTGCTGTTTCATTCGAGAAAGAGTCCAGTCTAGAGACATTGTGCCTATGAAGATGGGGACAAATGACCAAGTAGCAGACATCTTTACTATGCCATTGGGAAAAGATAGATTTGAATTCCTCCTTAACAAGTTGGGCATTAAGAACCTACATGCACCAAATTGAGGGAGAGTGAATAAATCCCATTATTAGTTAGTCAGTTAGTCTGTTACATTAGTTAGTTTTTTACTCCTTTACATTTGCTGTTAGAACTTTTATCAAATAGATAATAAGTTAGTTTGGGAAGTAGTTAGTCACAATGTTATAAATAGAGCGCCATTCCTCTGTAATACAACACTTTTGAATCAATATACAAAAAGAAACATATTCAGTATATCTCTTTTTACAGGAAAAGAAGTCACCAATATGATCAACTGGTAGGAAAATAACATGGCAAACACCAAAGAAGCAAGTGTTAGTATAGAGCCAAGCAACAACAAAACAATGGCATGAGAAGAAAATGAGAGATCAAAGACTTGGAATAATATAATATTGATATTCTTTTTTTACAAGCAATATAAAATTGATATTGATTTGATATAAAGATAATATGATGACGTGATATAAAGAACAAATTCATTAGTCTTATTTTCACTAATAATAGATTCATAGTCGTAATTCTAATTAAATAACCAAACAAATCAGGAAGTATAAATAAAAAATAAATCTTAAAAGAACATCTAGAGTATTATAAATATTCTAAGAATAAAGATTTTTTTTTTTTTTTAGATATCTAACTAATCTATAATGGCAAAGTTCAAAATTTGGTGTCCTACTTTTAATATTCCTAATTTACCCCTCAAACTTTCATAATCAGATATACAAATCATTTACACATTTACTATATTACCCTAGAGCACACTACTACATTTAAAGGTTTTAGTAACATTTAACTAGTGACATTTATAAAAATGTTACTAATACCTTTTATAAAGTTTATTTTACAAACAATTATTTTTTTATTCTTTCAATAATTTTGAAAAGAAGAACGTAAAAGTTCATTCATTCAGTAATTTTTTTTTTTGTCTTTTTTACTCTTCCAATCCCAGCAACTTCCTCTCTTTTTTACTCTCTACGACTCTACGTCATTCAGTAACGTTCAAAATGTGGATATATGCCATGATAGGTACATTTGTTTTGATGATTGAAAAAAGGCTAAGGCAAAATGGACTATATTGTAAAAAGCGTGAAAAGGACCAACAAGTCAATACGTTGGGTTAATGGATTTTATTTTAATTGTATTACTTGTATTGTAAGTGGTTAGTGTGACTCTCAAAATTAGTTAATCACACACACACTTTAAAATCCGTTTTGAAAAATAAACTTAAAAAAAATACTTTAAATGGAATTTATTGAAAATATGTTTTCAGCCTTTAAGTTTTTTCAAAAATCAAATCTTTCGAAGAATAATCTGTGAATATATGCCTTGACAGGTACTTTAGTTTTGATGAATGACAAAAGGGAAAGGTCTAGAAGGACTAAAGTGCAAAAAGCGGAAAGTTATAAAGCAAGCAAGCACGAGGGGCAAAATGGGAATTTCAGTATTTGTATTGATTGTTTTAGAAAAGTGTGTAAATGGTAAGTAGGGTTCTCAATTTAATATTGGTCTCACACACACTCTTTTAACATGTGCCTAAAACATTTTAAACATGTTTAAATCTGACAATTAATTGTGCTTAAGGAGTAATCAAAATATTAATTGTTAAGTTTTTCAAATTCAAATGTGCTTCGAGCCATAATCGATTATGGGAAACCAATAATCGATTATGATATGTATTAAAAGGCTTTAAATGAGTTTAATGAGTAATTACGTTATTAAAGCCGTTGAGTTTGAATTTTGAAATAGAATAATCGATTATGTGAAATGTATAATCGATTATGTCTTTCTGGCTTTCAACGAGCTTCAAACAGAAACCCCGTAATCGATTATGTAATCGATTATGGCTTTTTATAAGAAAGTCAGTGGACTCGTAATCGATTAGTATAATCGATTATGCCTATTGTGTCAAAGTGAGCGCTTCCTGAAATTGGTTTAAATAATCAATTATGAGAATGCAATAATCAATTATGCTGTGACAAAAATGAATTTTAAGAGGCTTGACCTAATTTATTTTGAACCTTCACCTGTCTAATATAACAGCAAACTTAGGCAGCCATCAGAAGAGAGAACACTGCAATATTCTCTGTGCTAAAACTCTGAAAACCATTTTCTCTATTATCTTCTCTTGCACTATCACTTTGACCATATTATATTGAGAGTTCTACACACCATATAGGTATTATTGTAATTGGGCTTTAATTTGTTTTTATCAGCACTATTAAGAGTGCATATTTGTTGGTAAGAGTCGTGTGACTCAGACCCTTCTTTTCTACACCATTATTACAAGAGAGGTGATATCTCTTGTGGTATTGTCTTGGATGTGATTTCCAAGTGTTTACAAGGGAGGTGATATTCCTTGTGGTTTACAAGAGAGGTGATATCTCTTGTGGTATTTCTTGGATGTGATTTCCAAGTGTTTACAAGGGAGGTGATATTCCTTGTGGTTGACAAGAGAGGTGATATCTCTTGGGTTATTGTCTTGAGACTCTTTCACCGGGGGAGGTGATATCCCTGGTCTGTGAGGAGTGCTCTATATTGTAAAGGTTCTAGTTGATCCTGTTAAAAACTAGAATTGATTGAAAACCCTTGGTCGTATTGCCTTGGGGACTGGACGTAGGCCACTTGGGTAGTTTGTGGCCGAACCAGGATATCTCGCTTGTGTTCATCTTCTCATCCCTTATCTTCTTATTTCTGCTTTATCTTTTGCAAAACGTTTTTAATTGCACGCGTATTTAACAAAGTTGTTTTTCATAATATATTCAAAGGAAAAAGTTTTATATTTGCCAAAAATTTTGAAAAACACAATTCACCCCCCTCTTGTGTTTGGAGTCACTTGTCAACATAATCGATTATGACAATCGATTATGCAGCTGATAATTGTGCTTAAATAAGTCATTAATATTAGAATTGTTGAGTTTTTGAAATCCAAATTCTGAACTGAAATAATCGATTATGGTAATCGATATTCATATATAAACACGTTTTTAATCTCAGCTTAATTATCTTTTGAGCCGTTAAGTTTTGAATTCTGAAAAGATATAATCGATTATTGGTTTCCAAAAATCAATTATTGATTTTGAATCAAAAGTCAGAGAGTTGCTAATCGATTAGTATAATTGATTATGCTTATTTGAACAGTCTAATGAACTAAAACAGAGAACTAGTAATCAATTAATATAATTGATTATGGTTTGACTGTTTGAAATGCACCTTGTATTTTTACTTAAAATAATCGATTAGGCTTTTTGGGTAATCGATTATTGCGCGAGAAAAAACAAGTTTCAAGAGATTTTGACCTAGACTCTAATGTTTTATTTAAAGGTCACTTTGAGAAAGAAAGATGAGGAAGAAGAGACCTCTTTCATCCCAACATGCTACAGGTGCGGCAAAAGGGGTCATATAAAACCCGACTGTCCTAAAGGCCAAAGAAAGCATGAGAAATCGGATAAAAGGCCACAAAAGGACCGAAGAGAACGGAGGGCCTATATCGCTTGGGAAGACAACGATATGGATTCATCCGATGAGTCGGATAATGAAAAGGCAAACTTATGTCTCATGACAAATCATGAGAAAGATGAGGTAAACGATCTTGAACTTGAAACTGAATTATCTTATGATGATTTCTTTACTGCTTGTGAAGAATTGAATGATGAAACTATCAGACTTAGAAAAATTATTTCCTCATCAAAGAAAACCATTTCTAGTCTTGAGCTAAAAATAGATTTACTAAACAAAGAAATGGAAGCAATTAAAGAAAAACAAACTTTGTCAAATAAAACTTCTTCATGCTTATCTTGTGAAAATGAAAAGAAAGAAGTTTCAAAATGTAGTGAATGCAAGGTTTTGAAAATCAAGATTGAGGACCTATATAACACACTTGCTAAATTCACTAGTGGAAGAGATAACCTCAACGTGTTATTAAGAAATCAAAAAGGAATGTATGACAAAGCTGGTTTGGGCTATCAATTGAAATTTCATGAAAAATCTTTTAAGAAATTTTTTAGCCCAAGCAACAAGTCCAGTAGTCCTTTTGTTAAGTGTTTTCACTATGGTAGAAAAGGTCACACTGCATCTATTTGCAACATTAGGAAAAACAAAGGCATAAATGTTAAAAATGCATGGATTTCAAAGGGCTTATTGCCCAAGACTAATGTTCAAGGACCCAAAATGGTTTGGGTACCAAAAGCCAAAACATGATTCTATTTTGCAGGAGTGCTTGAAGACCAAGAACAAAAATTGGAATTTCAATATGGTCGTTCAAAAGCACAGTTTTTAAGTCATAATCGATTATGTGATAGTAATAATCGATTATGAGAAGTAAGAAAGGCCAAAATCGATTTGAGGAATCGATTATGCACATAAGGGAGACAAATATCAAAAGTCCGTAAGGTCATAATCGATTAACATAATCGATTACACTTGGACGAGGAGCCGAAAGGCAAAAGTCAGAATGCCTCTAATCGATTAGCATAATCGATTATGCAAGCGAGTATCTTTCCAGAAGAGTCAAAATCGATTACATAATCGATTATGCATGGTAGAACCTTTTAGATGATTAACTCTTCAAAATTATTTGAAAAGGATCTTTCATCTTTATACATTCTTCTCTCCAAAGCCTTAGAAAATTGAAATATTATTTTGAAAAATTTTTTAGAAAGGGGGAGAATTATTTTGCATGCTTAAGGGAAATAATCATACACTTGCAAAAGGGGGAATCATTTCTTTTATTATCCTGGCACTTGCTTCCGCACACATGTTTGAACTACACTGATGCCCGCATATATTTTTTGACTATATTTATTACTCTGAATATATGCCTTGCTTTATCAGTACTTTTTCCCGCTTTTTGATAATGCCAAAAGGGGGAGAGTTATCTGAATGCGTGATTCAGGGGGAGTGGATTTGAATGTATGCATAAAGTGAGGGGGAGTAGTGCATAAAATTGCGCTTAGAATTATGATATTGTTTATTTGTCTACTCTAACCCTATTCTTGAGCAAATCCCTCCATGAGATGTTTGTCATCATCAAAAAAGGGGGAGAATGTGAATATATGCCTTGACAGGTACTTTAGTTTTGATGAATGACAAAAGGGAAAGGTCCAGAAGGACTAAAGTGCAAAAAGCGGAAAGTTATAAAGCAAGCAAGCACGAGGAGCAAAATGGGCATTTCAGTATTTGTATTGATTATTTTAGAAAAGTTTGTAAATGGTAAGTAGGGTTCTCAATTTAATATTGGTCTCACACACACACTTTTAACATGTGCCTAAAACATTTTAAACATGTTTAAATCTGACAATTAATTGTGCTTAACGAGTAATCAAAATATTAATTGTTAAGTTTTTCAAATTCAAATGTGCTTCGAGCCATAATCGATTATGGGAAACCAATAATCGATTATGATATGTATTAAAAGGCTTTAAATGAGTTTAATGAGTAATTACGTTATTAAAGCCGTTGAGTTTGAATTTTGAAATAGAATAATCGATTATGTGAAATGTATAATAGATTATGTCTTTCTGGCTTTCAACGAGCTTCAAACAGAAACCTCGTAATCGATTATGTAATCGATTATGGCTTTTTATATGAAAGTCAGTGGACTCGTAATCGATTAATATAATCGATTATGCCTATTCTGGCAAAGTGAGCGCTTCCTGAAATTGGTTTAAATAATCGATTATGAGAATGTAATAATCGATTATGCTGCGACAAAAATGAATTTTAAGAGGCTTGACCTAATTTATTTTGAACCTTCACCTGTCTAATATAAAAGCAAAGTTAGGCAGCCATCAGAAGAGAGAACACTGCAATATTCTCTGTGCTAAAACTCTGAAAACCATTTTCTCTATTATCTTCTCTTGCACTATCACTTTGACCATATTATATTGAGAGTTCTACACACCATATAGGTGTTATTGTAATTGGGCTTCCATTTGTTTTTATCAGCACTATTAAGAGTGCATATTTGTTGGTAAGAGTCGTGTGACTCAAACCCTTCTTTTCTACACCATTATTACAAGAGAGGTGATATCTCTTGTGGTGTTGTCTTGGATGTGATTTCCAAGTGTTTACAAGGGAGGTGATATTCCTTGTGGTTTACAAGAGAGGTGATATCTCTTGTGGTATTTCTTGGATGTGATTTCCAAGTGTTTACAAGGGAGGTGATATTCCTTGTGGTTGACAAGAGAGGTGATATCTCTTGGGTTATTGTCTTGAGACTCTTTCACCGGGGGAGGTGATATCCCTGGTCTGTGAGGAGTGCTCTATATTGTAAAGGTTCTAGTTGATCCTGTTAAAAACTAGAGTTGATTGAAAACCCTTGGTAGTATTGCCTTGTGGACTGGACGTAGGCCACTTGGGTAGTTTGTGGCTGAACTAGGATATCTCGCTTGTGTTCATCTTCTCATCCCTTATCTTCTTATTTCTGCTTTATCTTTTGCAAAACGTTTTTAATTGCACGTGTATTTAACAAAGTTGTTTTTCATAATATATTCAAAGGAAAAAGTTTTATATTTGCCAAAGTTTTTGAAAAACACAATTCACCCCCCCTCTTGTGTTTGGAGTCACTTGTCAACATAATCGATTATGACAATCGATTATGCAGCTGATAATTGTGCTTAAATAAGTCATTAATATTAGAATTGTTGAGTTTATGAAATCCAAATTCTGAACTGAAATAATCAATTATGGTAATCGATATTCATATATAAACATGTTTTTAATCTCAGCTTAATTATCTTTTGAGCCGTTAAGTTTTGAATTCTGAAATGATATAATCGATTATTGGTTTCCAAAAATCAATTATTGATTTTGAATCAAAAGTCAGAGAGTTGCTAATCGATTAGTATAATTGATTATGCTTATTTGAACAGTCTAATGAACTCAAACAGAGAACTAGTAATCGATTAATTTAATTGATTATGGTTTGACTGTTTGAAATGCACCTTGTATTTTTATTTAAAATAATCGATTAGGTTTTTTGGGTAATCGATTATTGCGCGAGAAAAAATAAGTTTCAAGAGATTTTGACCTAGACTCTAATGTTTTATTTAAAGGTCACTTTGAGAAATTGCTAAGTACGAAACACTATCATATAACTCTGATTTTCTAACTCTGGAATCATTCTCTCTAATTATATCTTGATCATACACTTGAAAAGTTAACTTTGAGAGCCTTACACATCACATAGGTTGATACGGGTCTTGAGCTGACTGAAGACAATGAGGTTATTGGGCCAGAGAAGACTCCAACCATGCGACCCAAAAGGACAAAGAAGGCTCCAATTTGGATGGTTGACTATAAGTGAAGAAGTCAAAGTTGTTATTTACTGCTTTAGAGAGATAAGTGATGAGTGATCACATTAGGATTTTCCATTTGGTTGTTTAGATTAGAATTCTGTTATAAGGAATTATCAACTCATCAGCCAGTAGTTATCAACTAGCAATTGATACATAATTGTAGGAACGGTATTAGCTATACAGTACCGCATGACAATTAAATGAAATAATAAGAATTATCCAGTAAATTTATATCTTCTTTATTCTCTCTAAATTCTGGAGCTTTTCTTCTGCTCGAAAGATGAAACATACCATTGACCCTATCAATTTGGTTCTTTCATCTCCTTCTCAATGCCTCCTAAACTTGAAAAATCTGAAAAACCTAATGAAGGCCTTACAGCATAGATAAGGGACATGCAAATTAACATTGAAAATATGCAATCCTTCCCCACCGCCCCTATGGCACCAATCACCTAAACCACCTAAAATCATCCTACCCACTTTTGATGGCAGTAACTCTTTAGATTGGATATTTCAAGCAGAACAATTCTTTGAACTCAACCAAACCCCCCATGAACAACGCCTCACTCTGATTCCATTTTATATGCAACGAGCAGCTCTTAGGTTTAAATGGTTTCATGCCAATCACCTCATCACCACCTGGGATGCTTTCCTCCATGCTCTAGAGCTCCGGTTTGGACCACCTGCTTATGCCAATCACCAGGCAGCTCTGTTTAAACTGAGACAAACTGGGTCTGTTATGGACTACCAGCTGCAATTTGAGAACCTTTCCAATCGAGTCATTGGTCTACCAGTCGAAGCTCTCATGAACTGCTTTATATCTGGACTAAAAACCGAGATCCAACAGGAGCTTACCGTTTTACAACCTTATGGTTTAAGCCAAGCCATTGGGTGGGCAAAACTGTTAGAGGCCAAATTCAATGATTCCAAAATAGTTTTTAACCGTTTTCCCAAAAATACTACTCCACCAGCAGCAACAAACCAGCAGCCATCCTTACTCCGCCCAACACCTTCTTTCGCCTCAATCCCCATTAAACGCCTCACCCCAGCTTAGATGCAGGAACTTCGTTCTAAAGGTCTTTGCTTTAATTGCGACGACAAGTTTACCCTGGGACACAAATGTCAATCCAAGCAATTTGTACTGTTATTAGCAGATGATCTTGAGCCACCACTGCTAACTTCATAGCAGGACACTGACCCTCCAGACCCAGGATCTTCTAGCTTTCTTCATCTTCAAGAACTGGACCCCCCCCCCCCCCCCCCCCGGACGGTGTCCACTTCCAATTATCTCAAGCAGCATTGGTTGGACCACCATCTCCGCGAACTTTGCACGTTCACGTCAGAATTCAGGAATTAGTGGTCACGATTCTTATTGACTCCGGAAGTTCCCATAACATTATGCAACCTCAAATCGTAGAATTCTTGGGTCTTCCAGTGATGGTTGTCACTCTTTTTTTAGTCATTGTGGGCAATGGCGACTCCATAGTTTGTTCTGGTAGCTGCCAAGAGGTTCCTGTTATTCTAGCAGATCAAGTGTTCACCATTCCATTCTATATTCTTCCAATACATGGGGCTGACTTAGTGCTTGGCATGCAATGGTTACAAACATTGGGGCATTTCCTTTCCGATTATTCGGTACTATTTATCTAGTTCACCAATAATAATACTCCTATAACTCCTCAAGGCTCCTCTCCCAGAACCCCTACAGCAGCTTCCTATGCACAATTTTGTCGTTACTTATTTAATAATTCCATTGCCTCTATCCATACTGTCACCATAGACACACCTAACCCCCACACACCCCTGACCACCCAAACACCAACATCATTAGACACCAAACACTTACAACCAGCATTGACAGCTCTCATTGCCGAGTTTGCCTCCATTTTTGCCACACCCCAAGGCCTGCCCCAGTCCCATAGCCAAGATCATCATATCCGCCTCCTACCAGAAGCCCCCCCAGTTAATGTTAGGCCATATAGGTACCCAAAAAGTCAGAAAGAGATAATGGCAAACCTGATTCATGAGATGCCCTGAGATGACATTATTAAACCAAATACAAGCCCTTTTTAGTCGCTTATCATACTAGTTAAGAAAAAGAATGGGACATGGCGCTTTTGTGTTGATTATCGGGCCCTCAATGCCATCACGGTTAAAGGTCGGTTTCCTATCCCCACTGTGGATGAACTCTTGGACGAATTGCGTGGTTCTAAAGTGTTTTCCAAGTTTGATCTCTGCTCTGGCTACCATCAAATTCTACTTGCCTTGGAAGATACCTTTAAAACCGCTTTTCGCACTGTCGATGGGAACTTTGAATTTCTAGTAATGCCCTTCGGTCTCAGCAACGCTCCATCCACATTCCATTCTATCATGAATGTTGTTTTTCGATCGCTGTTATGAAAATTCGTCTTGGTCTTTTTTTACAACATTCTTGTGTATAGTACTGACTTGGACTCCCATATAGACCATTTGTGCCAAGTTCTGCAAATTTTGGCCCATCATCAATTCTTTGACAAATTTCCCAAATGTTACTTTGGTGTATCTCGTGTTGATTATTTGGGACATGTGATTTCCAATGAAGGGGTTTTGACTGATCCGTCTAAGGTCCATGCCATTCAACATTGGGTTGTTCCTACTTCAGTTTCCCAACTCCGTATATTTTTGGGCCTTACTGGATACTATCACCGATTTGTCCAGTATTATGCTGCCATAGCGGGCCAATTAATAGACTTTCTGATGAAGCATTCATTCACCTGGACAAAACACGCACAACATGCATTTGAGGCTCTCAAAACGGATATAACCACACTGCCAGTCTTGGCACTTCCGAACTTTGCCTCTGTATTTGATGTCACCACAGATGCCTCAGCTATTGCGATCAGAGCAGTACTATCCTAAGCCCATCACCCCATTGCTTACTTTAGCAAAAAGCTCAATTCCCGAATACAAATTGCTTTTGCTTATGACCGTGAGATGTATGCTATTACCGAGGCAGTGAGGAAGTGGCGCCAATATCTCTTGGGCTGCCATTTTCACATCTTCACTATCAAAAAAGCCTCTGCAGCTTGTTGTCCCAGACCATTCAAACCCCGGCTCAACAAAAATGGCTCACCAAATTGTTGTCTTTTGACTATGAAATTCTTTACACTCTTGGTCGCTCCAACTTGGTGGCTGATGCTTTGTCATGAGCCTCCCTGAAGCCAGAAGTCACATTTTCAGCCCTATCAGTTTGTCAACCTCTATTGCTTAACCAACTAAGGGAATTCTAATCTGAACACGATGCTAGGAAGTCTTTAATTACCAAATTTCAGGAAACAGAGAACTCAGCTTCCCCATTCACCATTCAACAAGGAGTGCTTTATTTCAAAGGGTGTTTATTAGTTCCCTCTGAGAATGGTCTTCGCATCTTGTTGCTTGACGAATTTCATGCTTCCACTATAGGGGGACACTCGGGTGTCAAAGGTACTCTGTCCAAACTTGTTGCATCCTTTGCGTAGCCTCACATGGCTAAGGAGGTCAAAACCTATGTCCGTGAATGCAAAATCTGCCAACAGAGTAAATACTCAACTCATAAACCATTGGGACTGATGCAACCCCTACCTATACCTTCTCAGGTTTGGGAAGACATTAGTATGGACTTCATTACTCACTTACCAGGGGCTAACGGAAAATCTGTCATTTGGGTCATTGTGGATCGCCTCTCCAAATTTGTTCATTTCCTTCCTCTGTCATCCCAATTCTCAGCTGTTACTCTGGGTCCCATTTTCCTCTATGAAACCTATCGTCTGCACGGCATGCCAAAGTCAATTGTCAGTGACGGGGATAGGATTTTCGTTAGCAAGTTTTGGAAAGAACTTTTCCGGCTCAATGGCACAAAATTAGCTTTTAGCAGTTCATATCACCCACAATCAGATGGACAGACAGAAGTCACAAATAGAATTTTGGAGACTTACTTGCACTGCTTTGTGAGTGACACTCCCAAGCTTTGGGTTCGGTACTTGTACTTGGCAGAATACTGGTACAACTCATCGTTTCAATCCGCCATTCGCACCATCCCATTCGAAGCACTTTATGGTCGCCCTCCCCAACTGTTCGCAATTACATCATGGGTTCCACATCTATGGCAACATTGGATGAAAATCTAACTTAGAGACGTCATATATTGCAAGTAATTAGGGAGAATTTGACCCGAGCTCAACTCAGAATATGTTCATAGTGGAATAACCACTGCCAAGACCGCTCATTTCAGGTTGAAGATTGGGTCTGGCTTCACCTTCAACCATATCGCCAACTCACTGTGCACGGCCGTTCGTCTCCATAGCTCACTCCTCATTTTTTCGGGCCATTCCAATTTCCCAAAATAGGGGGGTCGGTTGCATACGAGCTTGCACTGCCATCTGATGCGAAGATTCAACCCGTCTGTCACATCTAAAACACTGCCATGGTACGCCGCCATCACAAATTCCTCCGTTGGCTCCTTCTGTCACGGGAACAAGGGTCGACTTGCAACCATTTTGCATCTTGGGGGTTCGTTCCCTCCAGCAAGGTTCCAACAGTCACAAACAAGTGTTAGTTCAGTGGCATGGTCTACCGGAAATGGAAGCCACTTGGGAAGACGACGTTCAGTTTCGTGAAGCTTATCCTAGCTGTGACCTTTAGGACAAGGTCGTTTTGGATCATAGGAGTAATGCTACGAGTCTTGGGCTGACTGAAGAGAATGAGGTTATTGGGCCAGAGAAGACTCCAACCATGCGACCCAAAAGGACAAAGAAGGCTCCAATTTGGATGGGTGAGATCAGTGAAGAAGCCAAAGTTGTTATTTATTGCTTTAGAGAGATAAGTGATGAGTGATCACATTAGGATTTTCCATTCGTTTGTTTAGATTAGAATTCTGTTATAGGGAATTATCAACTCATCAGCCAGTAGTTATCATCTAGCAATTGATACGTAATTGTAAGAACGGTATTAGCTATAAAGTACCGCATGACAATTGAATGACATAATAAGAATTATCCAGTAAATTTCTATCTTCTTCATTCTCTCTAAATTCTGGAGCTTTTCTTCTGCTCGAAAGAAGAAACATACCCTTGACCCTATCATAGGTGTTTGTATTTGTTGAGCTTCAACTTGTTCATTATTTACATTATTGAGTGTCTTCTCATTGTAAATTTTTTATTTTTTTGAGTGTGATCTGATCACGAAAACGTTTTTGAGGCTCTTACACAAGGGAGAGTATATCCTGAGATTTGTGTTAGGGGTTCTCTGATTTGTAAAGGTTCTAGTTGATCCCGTTTAAAAACTAGATTTGATTGGAAACCCTTGGTGGTATCGCCTTGGGGACTGGATGTAGGCCACATGTGTAGTTTGTGGCCGAACCAGGATATATCCTTGTGTCAATCTTCTTTCCCTATCTTTTTTAATTTTCGCAATAGCTTTCGTACTTAACGCTTTTTCAAACGCGCTTTCGTTATCAAGTGTTTTTATCAAATAATTTTAAAATGGAATTTTAATTTATAAAAGTTTTCGGAAAATTCATTTCACACACAATTCACCCCTCTCTTATGTTTGGAGGGACTTGTCAACACAAAATTTCTTCCATCAACACATTAAGCTTTTTCCCCTCTCGGATTCGTGATTCTCATTTCCTAATGATTTAGAAAACCTTTTTCATCAACGTTTCTCTTTCTGATTTAGAACCCTAATTCATTGAAGCATCTCTACAAGAATCTGCCATGGAAGCTTCTTCCTCTCCAACTCAGTCTTCGTAGCTTCTCCCTAAATCTGTGAAAGTTCCTTATCTATTTCACCATTCTTTTGATGGAACAAATTTGTTTATCAGATCTGTAAGTCACACATTTGTTTTATCTTTTGAAGATATGATCTCTTTGTGAATCTCAAATCTTCCCGTGCTTATGTGTTTCCATTTCAAATTGCCATCAATTTTGTTAAATTTTCTATCTATGGAGTTCAACTAATGCCATCTATGTAGTAACTATAGTATGTATTATATGGAATGAATCTATTATGTGATTTTTTTGGCATTTTGATTTCATCTATTTGCTCTTTGATTAGATTGGAGCCCTATGAATCTTTTGTCAAAAATGTTTTAGAGTTTCTCTTGCTTCCTATGTATTTTGAGCACCAGGTGTTTGATAAAATGCTAAGGTGTAGGTACTCTGAACTTTTGGGTATTTAATGTCCTTTGATCCAAATTTCCAACAATCTTTGTGCATTTCATGTGTTCTGTATACACTTCTACCATGTGTTTGAAATAATCCTTGATCTAGTTATTATGGAATTGATATTTGTGTTGCAAGTGAAAATGTATATTCTTTGTTTGTGTTCTAATATGTAAAATGTAGCCAAAACAACGAATTCATCATTGTCTGGACCTAACACTTGTTTAGGACTATACAATTCTTTAAAAAAAATTCCGAGCTAGATGGAGGAGAAATTCCAATATGCTCTAACATTAATACTTTCATTGATTGAGAATGTATTTAAGATTTTAAAATAAATATTAAATTTAATCCTACATCTAGTATGGTAACACAATCTACCTTTTATGTATCCTAGATAATCAACTTTTTAAGCGTAATTTTCCCCAATCTTGTTAAGAAGTCACATGTTGGTCTCAGATTTTAAGTTTCTGCAATCTTCTATTTTGAGTTCAATTGTCATTCTCCAATAGATTTTATCCTGGGATGCTTTATTAGTATTAGGCTTTCCTTTCTTCCATTTTATATCTATATCAATAATGTGCATATTTATAATGTTCAATGAGCAATCCCTGATCTGGTATGTTAACAATATAAATTGTATGTATGTATATATAGACACACATACATAATATTCTTATTTGTGATGGTTGTTGGAAGCCTTCAAAATGATTATCTACATGATTTTTCTTACTGTGATGCAAGTTCCACTTTTTTTTTCTGTGTATATGTGAGATCATCATTTAATTCATTCCATCTAATTATATCTTTAACCTTCGCAATATGCGGGATTCTCCTGTATTCTACTATATCAAAAACTTAATAAAGCTTGTTAAGTCTGTTCACACTACTCAGACTTTCAACTCACTTAGCTTTTCATCACCTCCATCTGTTTTCACATCACCACATGTCAGCTATCATAGTTTTGGCCATTTAACTTTGAAATTTAGTTATATAGGTATCCATCTATTATATGTTAGTCAATCTTTATATATTGCACATCTTATTGTTAAGTCACAAAGTGTTTGACTCTGTCATGCGTCTGACTCATACTCCGGTTAGCCCATGTGTGTTTTGATGAACCCAAACATTAAGCAAATGATTTTATAGGAACTGTGTGAATATTGCTAATCATCTACTTGAGTTGTACAGAAAACAATATTATCTTAGCAGGTCAATTCAACTAAAGAATACTAAAAGATCAAAGTGTTAGCACATGCGTCTGACATCAAGGTATAACAAAGAACAATGTGTCTGAAGATTGACTCAAGATAAAACTAAGGCCAATATCATATCTCAGACTCCTTGTCTCCAAAATTCTAAGTGGTCAAAAGTAAGAAGACTCGGTGATAAGCAGTTCAAAGCAAGAAGGCACAAATATCACTCCTAATGTAGCATCTGCAAGAATGAAAGATGAAGATAGCTCATCATCAACTCAATCTGATGTTCATAAGAAGATTGTGTCAAAGAACTATCCACTCAAAGATTTCTCTTACATATGTTTATATTGATGAAGGAGAATCAAGAAGTTGTTTAAAATCTATACACTGATCAAGTGCTCCTCGAAGCATCAAAAGATTTCATACACAAATCTTCTGAAGAAAGTTGAAAGAAGGTAGATCAAGATTACAGACTAATTCTTCGTTAAAGAATCACATCAAGAAGTGTCTGAGTACATCAAGATGTGTCTGAACTTTTGTCCGAATCAAGAACTCCACTCTTGTCAGGAATACTCGATGAACCTGAAGAATGTTGAATTTTTACATCTCCAAGCGTTAAAGACTTGAAGCATCACTTTGTGAAGCTGCGGCTTATCTCATATGAATAAAGCAACTTTCAAAAGAAGGAAATGCTTTATGAAGAAAAATACTTGGAATATCGATGAAAAGTGGTTTGATTAAAGAAAGGATTAATTAACTCAAAAGGAGTACATTAATCTATTTCTGATCTTTTATCAAGATCAGAAGAAAGAAGAAAAGACAAAAGGCTATGCTACAGTAATGTTACTTATGCAATAGAAAGAAAAGCTACAGTATCTGAGCTTTACTAAGTGTTGCATAAATAAGGTAAAAAACAATGCCCAAGGTGAAGAAAGCATATCTGCTATGCTCTGTGGTCAACCAAAGGATTTCCAACGTTCTTCTGCATTTATTATCAAATCAAAATGACTATTATCCAAAGGATAAAGAACGAAGACCTCTAATTACATCTCAACGGATCTCTTGTGCTCTCGTATAAATTGAAGATGCTGAAGACCTGAAGTAGCAGTTGTTGATCAAAGCAAAAAGAAGCAAAGCAACTAGAAAGAGCTACAACACTCAACATACTGTGAAAGTAATCCTATTCAAAGAACAGTATGAACATCGAGATCACAAATAGCTGAAGGCTATCATCGCTCTCATCATCTTCTCTCTTATTACAAATCATCTAGAGAAGAACTCATCTACAACTTACCAGATCTCAAGTCTACATTCACTTATTGGTTGAGTTGTTATTGTAAACCTGAAGTTGTGCTTCAAACAACTCCCAAAACTCTCTGAGCCTGGAGTGGCTTGTTTCAAGAATACTTGTTGAGCCTGAAGAGGCTATGTGTGCTGTCACATCTCAGTTTTTAGAAGCGGGATAATTATTATTAAACTTTTCGATATTTTTTTTATACAGTGATAATTGTTTGTGTTGGATAATTATAAAATGATATTTTATAATTTAGCTTCAAATTATATTATTTGCTAAGAGATATGTTAGTAAGAAAATATAATTATTTTGGGATTTATAAAGGGTAGAATTTATTTTATGAAAGTACCTGATTTAAGATATCACAAATATTTTATTTATTTCAAAGAGCTAATTTTATTAATTTGCTAGTCACACCCCCTATTTAACTGTGCACACCCCTCTCCTCTCTTCTAATTCACGAAGACTTTCCCCCTCATCCTCACTTCCCATTTCTGAAAAACCTTCTTCTTCTTCTTCTTCCTCCATCAACTCACACCTCCCTCTTGCTACCAGAAGCTGCGCGCCGCCCTAGGACCGCCGACCAGCTCACCGGTCGTCGCTGCTCGACTCGGAAGAGGAGCCACGCGACCTAGTTTTGCCCCATGCCACTGGTTCATCTTCACCCTCGAGCCACGCGACCTAGTTTCGCCCCATGCCGCTGGTTCATCTTCACCCTCGCTGTGCGGCGCTGCCGTCGCGGTGAGCCCCTGCCGCCACCGCGGTGGTGTCTCCTGGCCGCCGGCCATAGTGGTTCGACCACCCATCTTTCTTTCTGTGAGTTTTATCTCCATTGTTTAGTCATGGTGGTTGCAGAATGCACCTCACCGCCACTGCTCACCACCCCAGTCGCCACCATCTCTTCCTCTCCTTGTTGGGTAAGTGTTTACCCCTAGTTTCTTCTAGATTCAAGAAAATCCCCAAATCAATTTTGAAACCCTAACTCCAGATTTTACCTAAATCTCTGTTCTTGTCTCTGTTAAGGGTTAATCTGCAAATTTCCTTAATTATAGAATAAGTAGTTATTGATATGTCATTAATCAATGGACTGTTTGTTGAATTAATATGCGAGGCCTTTTTCTTTGTGTTGGCCGAAACTGTACAAGAAGGAGGAAGATGAGGACTCGATTCAAACTCTATTATTGATAAGATTATAACAAGGAAAAGAAACAAAGACATAGCTAGGACCTCGAGAAAAGAGCTAGATTTCGATGTTATCTCTTTTTCAAGATGATTCAAGGTGACAATAGAATCCCTCGAAACCTCTCTATTTGGTGTGGGTAATTATTTGAATTAGTATGATTTCTTGTATGAATTGATGTGATTACATGTTATGTTTGCTTGGTTTGTTCACATGTCTTGCCCTGCTTGTTTTGTTTGAATTGATACGTTTATATGTGAGAATGTGTTATAACATGATGATAATTGAATCGCTTTGTTTGGCAATGCATTTGATATGTGACTTGTATGCTTGACTGGTAGAATGAGTAAGTATCTACCCAGAGATTACGATGAGATCAATGACGTAAGATAATTTGATTTAGGTGTTGAGATAGTGATGAGAGATTAAGGCAATAGGTTATGACCCGATAAGAGTGGTGAGATTCATATTAGAATGCATCGTCTTGTTCACAGCCGTGTGGGTGGAACACACGAGGTCAGAGTATCTGATTACGGGTACCAGATGTCACGGGTCAGTTCCCTAATGGGAATGGGGGTAACTACCATGATACTCTTGTAGTCCTTGCCAAGTCGTCCCGTATCCTAACGGGAAAGGGGATACTTTTATTTTGTGCAGTTATTCCCTAACGGGAATGGGGGAATAGTGTCATTGCTTTGCATGAGCATCCTAACGGGAATGGGGATGTGCACCGGTGTTTATGGATGAGCCGCTTGGACAACTGACTAACATCCCTAACGGGAATGGGGGATGGTGACAGGATTGTAGGTGGCCACGTCAGTATTGTGTGACATGAGGTTGTAGCCTTCAGGCAAAATTGTGGCCTTCGTGCTAGAAAGGGACCGGTTGACTTGCATTTAGGAATAGTAATATTTATAGCATAGGTTTTTGATTTCTAGATTGATGATCTGAGGATGATTGAATAATAACGCATAGAGGTGAATTGTGTGTGATTATTGTTCTGTTATATATGAAAATACCATTTCGTGGTTTTTGATTTTATCTTGATTATGTGTTGAATTGTAAAGAGAGGATTTTTCTATCCCTTCCACTCTAGGTATGGCTGGAAATGTCATAGTTCAAATTGTTCGAATATATTTACTATTGTCACTGAGTTTTACTCAGTTTTGGGATTTCTGACATTTCCAGGTTTTGAATGTGGCATTGGGCTCTCGATAGCATTTCTAGGATGGTTGATAGATCCCAATGAGGAAAGTTTTTTGGTCAGGTCGAGCTGGATCGAAGTCTGTTAAAATGGTCTACTAAGTCCTATTAAGAATTTTTGTAAATAATCAACTCTGTTATTGTTTGTCACTATTGGAATTTTCAGATACGATAATTAAGTATTGAAATACTTTTTATTTTATAGGTTTGGTATATTGTGTTATAATTATTTGGGGTGTCACATGTGCAAATAATACTTGTTTTGAGCCTGGAGAGGCTAGATGTGCAAATAATACTCGCCTGTAACCTTGATCAGTTATAGTGCTAAAACTTGGTGAACCCAACGACTAGATGTAGCCCAAAGTTTGTGGGTGGACCAAGATAAATCTCTGAGTATTTTCTTTCGCTAGCTCTTTATTTTATTATTGAGTTTATTTATTTATCCTGTTAACTAACAGGGGAGTGTTAATAGTTGATATTCAGTTTGCTTAAAAAGGCGTCTGTATCTAAGCATCTTATCCGCACTGAATTTTGTTTTGTGCTTGAAAAACTCTGATTTTGATGTGTTTGAAACTTTTTGATGTGCTTGTTGCGGTATTATGTGCATAGTTAGTGGATTTTTCTCAGTTTTGGTTGTTGCCCGAAATAGACTTGATTCTTGTGCTAAAGGTTCATTACTGTGTGCTAGTGGCTGTTCTGTTTCAAGACAAAGGGGTATTTTGCATGTTGCTGCTTTGTTTAGGTGATAAGGAGTTTTCATCTTATATGCAGGAGGTTTAGTTTGGGTCTAGTGTATACATAGAGTAGTTTTGATGTTGGGCTTTTGCCTTTGTTTATACGTTGCTGGTTTGGTTTTTTTTGCTGCTTTATCTGTTTTTAGCAGCTATTGTGTATTTTTTTATGCCCTTTCCTCTTGGTACTTCTTGTGCCGTTTATCAATAAGTTTCTTGGCTTTTCCAAAAAAAAAAACAAATACTTGTGCATTTATGTTATCTTCTTGTTTTTTTTCTTATTTTAGAATTTCGGATTGCGAAAAAACTTGCTGAAGTCAACAAGCCAATTGAGAGGTAAATCCATCCCACTTAATTGTATTTTCAATTTTTTTTTCCAGAATTTTTTCTAGAGAAGGTGAGAGAATTTATTTTCCCTTCCCATGATTGATGTCATCTTCTGTTATTTGATTGAATATGTAAATGTTATCTGCACTTTCCTTTGTCAAGCAAATGACCATAATTCTTTTTTTACAGGTGATGGTGATTAGAGTCTAAAGCGCAAGTGATGAGCTTTTCGGCAATATTTCTCTTTTCATTAATGTTACTAGCCTACTTGACAATTACTTTTATTTTCAATTAAACATTAATGTTTTTGTCTATTGGTTTTACGCTCCCTATAATTTTGTACTGGAAGAGAGCAATGACAATACTCACTCTAGTGTAGGAATCTTATAGCCATGTGTATCTGTGGGGAGGCTTTGGTTGAAAATGTCCAAGTTCTATTGGTGATTTTATTGATCTCAATGCAATACAAATTTGATTGTTGTTTGAATTTGATTGTGAGCAAATAGTTTTATATGTTATCTCTTAAGAGTTGTAGCAAAGAAGAAAGAGAATCAAACCCTTATAGCCTAAGCTATGCAGCATTAACAATATTAATCAAAAAGGTAATTAGCAGCATTTTTAAAATGTCACAAAAAAAAGTATTTAGTAACATTTGTTTTAAATGTTACAAAAAAGTAATTAGTAACATTTTTTTAAAATGTTATAAAAAGTATTAGTGACATTTCAAAAATGTTACTAAAAAAGGTAAATTAGTGTTATTAAAAGGATAAATTAGTAACATTTTTTAAATGTTGTTATTGATATGTTAAAGTGTTGCTAAAACATTTTAGTAACATGGTCAATACATAACATTTGTCAAAATGTTACTTATAACACCCCCTTGGGCATTACCTCGTGAACACCTGCGGAAATAAATTAAAAAGGAAATTGTTGGTTGCATTCGGAAATTTATTTACTTTAAGTCAGAAAACTTGGGAGTAAAAATTTTATTGTAGCATACTTCGAAAAGTGTGATGCACACATCAAATAATAAAACTACGTCATACTTGTCAACACACAAACATTGATTTTATTTATAAAACAAAACCTTCCACAACGTACAAGCTTTTCTAAAAGTACTTCATTATTCCCAACTGAAAACGAAACCACATAAAAGTTCTCAAGACTACTTATACCAACTATCTGAAAAACACACAACCTAAGAAAATCCCAAGTTGGTCACTCTATAAGACATCTACCGGAAAGACCTTCATGGTCCTTACCAGTATCACCGGCCTCTTCAAGGATCGGGACTAAACTCCTTGAGCGAACTGGAAATCCTCTGCATCATATGCTCTTATGTACCAAGGTACAAAAGCAAAAAAAAAAAAAAAAAAAAAAAAAAACAAATAGATCGCAAGGGTGAGATACCAATATATGAGTTTTGATAAGATAACCACATGCGCGACATACAAAACAGCATATACATGATATTCACAATATATGAGAATTATCCAAACAACATAATAATTTTGTCAAAGGGACTCATACTCAACAGTCATCGCGACTTTATAAAAATGCATGACACTTCAATATTCAGGCTCTCATTTGATATTTAATCTCCGGAGATCCCAAAAGTTCTTTTCGTTTTGAGCAGATCAAGCTCTTTACATGGACCATTGTAAAAACGAAATAAAAACAATGTCTAACAAATATATAACACATTGGCCAACACACATGACACAATGGTTACTACGCAAAGGTATAATACATTGGCCAACACACAAGACACAATGGTTATTGCGATAAATGGAAATATTGTCCATAACACATTGGCCAACACACCAGGACTCAATGGTTATCGCATTAAATAGAAACATAGTCCATTAAAGATACATTGGCCAACACACCAGGACTCAATGACCTATAATTTAACACATGGCATGTCTGCCAAATAATGCATGAGAAAAACTTTTATTCTCGCCTCGTTTTCTTTTTCATTATATTCTTCCCTTGTCGAAGCTCAAAGGCTCACGACCATGCTTAATTTAATATTAAAACTTTTCCACTTTAAACAGACACAGGACATACCAGTCCAAGTGTTTTAAACTCAACATAGGACACACAGTCCGAGTGCTCAATCGTAAAGCCCTAAACTGATGCACCAGTCTTAGGCTCGCTGATATGGGATACACAGTCACCATATCAATTATAGGACACACAGTCCACAAAACTTTTACAGGATACACTAGTCCACTAACACGGATCCATGATCCACGTGTTGACAGAACACTAGAATTCCGACATCTCGGTTACTAGGTTCATTTATCCTCTTTAAAACATTTCGCTCAGTGAAACAACAAATACAAAACCAAACCTCCGAAAACTTATCCAAGTTTAACGGAATTATTTTCATTAAATAAAACTCCTTTACAGAAATTCTTTTCCGTTAAAATCGTTTATAAAACGTTAAATCACAGATAAATTCCTTTTTCTCTCAATTACTTCATTCTTGAAAATCGTTCTCAATTACTCAACGTTAAATCACAGAAAAATTCCTTTCTAAATAGATTCATAATAAAAAAATAAAACCGTTTTCTCAAAATTTTGCCGTAAAAATCCTTTTATAACTCAAAATGACTTTTCTGTTGTAAATAATTATTCCAACGTCAATATTACATTATTTTAGTAACTTAATTACTTTAAATAAAATTTTATATTATTATTGAATTTATTTTGGAAAAACTAACGCCTGTGAAAATTGTTTACAGTTCTGCTCTTACTGTCACTTATTGACTCATCTTTCACCGAAATATTATTAAAATATTATTTTTCCACTTTTTCTCAACTCTCCACAATTTAATCACCTTGATTAGATATTTAAGCTTATTTAGCTTTTATCTTCAAATTAAATTGAACACTGATCACTGTCAGGTTTCTCAGTACATCACTCAACAACAGATAAATTCAATACAACACAGTATAGCATACATCACAGTTATAGCATGCATCACAGTTATACTTTAAAATATAATTATAACCACACAATTAAATAAATTACATCAGAACACATAACTAATTAAACAATAACTAATTTTAAAGCCACGTAAAAACCACAACAGATAAATTACAGACAACACTAAGATAGTATATGGCTATCTAAAACTCCTCGAAATGCTTTCTAATTCGATTTCGGTTTCCTCCGCACAACATAGAATAATCAAACACAGTTTAATCCTTCACAACAAATCACAAACAAAATTAACAAAATCAAACAAAACTCATCTAAATCATATGAACTAGGGTTTGGCCTTCATAGGATTTCTAGGCTAGAGATGTTAAAATTTTACAAACTCTTGGATTAATGATCCTTAAGCATGATAAAGACATAATCAATGATCATTTAACAAAGATTTGAATCAAAACTCATCTAACCAACATGGTTAGGGATTCGGCCCTCGTGAGTAAAATAGGCTAGAATTTGATTTGATTTCTAAACTCTTGGATTCAATAATCATAGGGATGAAAGAGATGAAATCAAGTGTCACATGATAAAAAATGAAGCAAAACCCATTTACACCAAAAACCTAGGGTATCGACCATCAATGGAGAAATAAGGAGGAAATTTCTTTTGGGTTCATGCTTCTAGATGATCAATATAGGCATCATGATGAGTTCATAGAAATTGGTTTCAAGTCAAATGGATTTTTCTACAATTTTCTAGAGATTTTTGAAGAAAGCTTCATGAACTTGGATGATGATGATTCATGGCATAAACTCAAAAAATGAATGAAGAAGAAGACTTAGTGATGCAAGGAGATGAGTTTTTACCTCTTGAAGCTTGAAGAAATGACAAAGATTGATGAAGTTCTTCACAAAATCACTAAGTTTCAACTATGGTGTTCTTGGATGTTCTTGAGTTTTGAGAGAAAAGTATGATGAAGAAGATGAAATGAGAAGAAAAACAATTGCCTAAGTGTGGGAAGGGGCCTTGGCTGCACAAAATGAGAGGATTAGTGGCAGAAATATTTTGTTAACTTACTTAAAAATCAACTATGGTTGAGTTTACTTGACATATGTTAAGTTAGAAAATAATATAATTACTTAACTATGGTTAATGGTAATTATGACTAGAAAAATGTGTGGTGAAGGGTGAAGAGGTTGGTGTGGCTGAGTTTTGGTCCACAAAGTAGGAAGAAGAAATCAATTTGTATATGACTTGCCTTAACCATGGTTAACATTTAACTAAGATAGGTTAGCTTAAGGGTATTTTTGTCTTTTCACTTAAAAGACATGATTACTTACAATAAATGCTTCATAAATGCTTGGTGAGTCATGGTGGTGACTCACCCCATGACTCAGCTCCTCCGGTGTCCGGTTGTGGGCACATCCATTCTCGACTCCGTCGAGTACTCGTTTGTCGATAATACATCCGAATAAGTATAATAACTTATTTATTTTGAAAGTTTTCAAAATAACCTACATCGTTGGAAACGGAATATAAAATCTAACCATTTCGTTCTTGAGTCAAAATTAGGTTTTCTGATCAGTAAAATTTTACTGTCAGCAAAAACGCAGACCGGTTTCCGTTTTAATTTTCAACCCAAAATTTAACCGTAACCTTATAAAAATAAGTATAATATGAATATGACTTTGGTTTTCCCAAAATCATTTTCTAAGTCTCGGATAAAAATATAAACATTTATATCTTTATTACCGATATTATAAAGTAGTGAAAAATCGAGGTGTTACATTACTAATGCAATAGTAACATTTTTTAGATAATTTAATAACATTTTTCAAATGTTACGAAAACCCTTGTATGTAGTAGTGGCAGTATTTTCATATTTTCGGATTCAATCTTAAACACAAAAGCAACAGTTACAAAACAACATAACCACCCTTACTGTCTCATAAACCAAAACACGTTTCAGTTTTATTTCAAAACTAAAATCAAAGAAACTGCCTCCCTTGATTTTCATCACTCTCTTTCTTCAAACACCACTGTCAGTTTCATGGTACCAAAATATGATGATACTCAATCTGCAAAATATGCAACTTCTATATTTTATCACAATGTGCAAACGATGTGCCACCAACCATGGATATTCTACATAAAAGGGGACTCTTCATTATTTTTCATGTTTGGCTGTTTGACTGTTGGACAGTCCCACTTTTATTTTCGCTTTGTCCCTTGGTACACACTGGTAGATCTGGGCACACTTTTATACTCCACTTTTATTTTTGCTTTTATCTGTAAAATCCTTCTTGATTTTAGATGGTATCATATTTCAGGCTGCTAAAGACAAGGCTACAGAGGAAAAAATATTAAATCAGGAAAGAGAGGTAGAAGATCGAAGAAAGATCCCGCAAAGAAAAAGACCCAGGCGAGTAAGACGCGTTAAAACTGGGAGCAAGACGCATGAAAGCTGGGAATTTTTTCCGCTATTTTTTTTTTACGGTAACATCTTATGTCAAATATTTTGTCACCTTAGTTACTTTAATATCTCTTTTATTTTATCTAATTTTGTTTGCGCACTATAAGGGAGACTTTGAAGGTTGCAGTATTTGGGAACACTAATTTGGTGTCACTTTTTTAATTTTGTTTTTTCTTTACTGTTTGTAATGGATGAGCAGTTAGTATAATAGATTATCATGTGCTTAATTGTGCTTTAATGAGTAGTAAATTATAGAGTTGTTAAGAATTTGAAATCAGAAAATTTGAATTGCAATAATCAATTATCCTTTTCTGATCATATTTTTAAATCAACTTAATTAGATTTTATTACATTTTAATGATCACATTTATACAATACGCTTGCGAAATTCACTATGGGAAGGGATAACCTAAATGTTCTTTTGGAGAATAAAAAAGGAACGTATGATAAAGCTGGCTTGGGTTATCACCCGAAATTTCATGAAAAACCTTTTAAAAAGTTTTTTGGTCCAAGCAACATGTCCAATAGTCTTTTTGTTAAATGCTTTCATTGTAATAGAAAAGGCCACACCGCCTCTATTTGCAATATTAGGAAAAACAAAGGTGTGAATGGTAAAAATGCATGGATTTCAAAAGGCACATTGCCTAAGACTAATGCACAAGGACCCAAAATGATTTGGGTTACCAAAAGTCAGAACTTGATCATGTTTTGCACGAGTGTTTGAAGAACAAGAACAACAATTGGAACCTCAATAGTGGTCGTTCAAAGCACATGACGGGAGACAAACACAAATTATCCTTTCCATCACCCAAAAATGGTAGTTATGTTTTTCTATGGTGTCAAATGTAAAGGGTATGAGGTGAAATGGCACAAAGCAACACTACAAGGGGGGTTGAATAGTCTTTTCGTAAATCAGAGTTTTCAATGCACAAAACAAAATTCAGTGTAGATAAGACGCTATAAGACAGACGCATGTTTCAGCAAGCTGAATTACAAAGAGCAACTATTAACACTCCCCAAACTATTAGTAACAATAAATAAATAACTTGTGAATAAAGTAAAGAGTTAGGGAAGAGAGTATTCAGATGAGTATTATTTGCACACCTAGCCTCTCCAGGCTCAACAACAAGTATTATTTGCACATCTAGCATCTTTAGGCTCAACAGCAGGTATTCTTTCAACAAGCCTCTTCAGGCTCAAGGTGTTTGAAAGTTGTTTGAAGCACAACTTCAGTATTACACAAATGCAATTCAATCAAATAACACTTCAAAGAGTGAATCAGGATTTATGATCAGGTAGAATGCACAATGGTGTCTTCTCTAGATGATTTGTAATTTGGAGAGAAGATTGATTAGAGTATGAGACCTTTCTGCTTTAGTATTCTCAGTAAGAATTTTTTTCTCTTGAATATGTATATGTCTCTTGTATGTCTCTTGTGAATATCGTATCTCTGATCTCTATTTTTCTCTTGTACGTTGTGCACTCGATAGAAGACAAGGAACAAACTATTATATTAAATATTTGATTCCTTTCTTTGATAAAACACTTCCATTTATATTCCCAAGTATTTTGTTCACTCAATATTTTCTCTTTGAATAATGCCTCAGTAAGAGAGACAATATATCTTTATACTTAAATGCTTCATGTCTTCAAAACAAGAGATATGACCTTGAATGCATTTAGGATGCTTTGTTGATTCTGGCATAAGCTAAGTGCCTTTCTGGTTCTGTCAGAGCTTCAGACACATCTTTAGATCTTCAGATGCTTCTTTCTGTGTATGAGTCTCACCAAAGACTTAGTTTGTAACTTGATCTGTCTTTTTTCAGCTTTCTTCAGTAGATTGCATTTTCACTCTTTGTACTCTGGCTTAAAAAGTATTTGATCAGTGTATAGCTTTTGGAGAATTTCTCGATTCTCTATCCAAGAGATGAGGTGAAAATCTTTGAGTAGGATCACTCCTTATTCTTCAAGAGAATCTTCACAATGAGTAACTTGATGATCAGTTGATACTTGTCTTCTTCTTCCATTTTTCAAGATGTTTCTTGTTACAGCCGTGTTTTTATGTTTTGTTTTACGTATGATGATTAGGTTTAAGGTTTAGATTATATGGTTAAGATGTTGCTTAAGGTTTAGGAACCTTTGCATGGAAAGTACGCAATCATCTAGAGTGAAATTTAACGTGAGCATATTCTAGGGTTTCCCATATATCGTTTAAAAGGCTTAAGTGAGTGTAATAAGAAATTTGGATTTAAGAATGAGATTAGGCATTTTTAGGGTTTGAGGTTGTTTATTAGGTCTTGATGAGCCTATATCTTAAATTTGGGATCAATCGGATGTCGAACGGACTCGGAACGCGACGAAATATGAAAGTAGGTTTCCTGGTCAACGGTCAACGCTCAAGCGTGGCATACCCAACACTCAAGCATTGAGGTCAACCAGACCAGCTCTGGCATTGACTCCACGTGTCACAAGATGGCCTACGTGGCATCATCTGATTGGTTGCATGTGCAGTGGCGCTTCCTACCTCCAACACTCAAGCGTGGAGGATCCAGCGCTCAAGCGTTGGAACGCTCAAGCGTGGTTGTTTCCATGCTCAAGCGTTGGAGCGTGAATCAGCAAAAATAAAAAGGGCTTAAGTGAATGAATGTTCACTTTCACCCCAAGTGAAAAACAGAAGACTGAGAGCAGTGAGAGCAGAAAGGAGTGTTATAGAGAGGAAGAGAGAAACTTAGAGAGAGGGCTTCCGGTAGAGTTCCCGACTCGATCGATCGTCCAGACGCAATTCCGAGTACGTTGTTGTGATCATGGCAATGATGCCTTCACTATCCTACCTTTCTTTTCTTCTCTAGTGAAGGTAATCCTTACCCTTTTGATGTTGAAATGTCGTCGGTGACGATATTCGGCTTATCTTTCATTTTAGTTATCGGTTTTCAATTCCGACTTCATATTAGGGTTCCCTGTAATGTACGCTTCATAATGTGGTGTTCAGGTGAATTTTCGGAGGCTTAGGGACCCTTGGTTTGTGCGTGGCAGAACTGAGAGGAGTTGAGGAGGATTCGTTTTGTGACGTTCAAGTTATCGTACGAGATCTCAGGAGGGGGAAAGAAGACATCTAACGTCGAAAACGGCGAAGTGGCATTTATTTCAATAATGGCGTAGGGCGACTTAAACCCTATTAGGGAGCGAGTAACGGACAATATTAATATCACATTGGGGACTGCTTAGGGGTACCAATGATGATATTGGAATTGTAGATTTATCGCCTTTAGGTTAAAAATATTATATTTGAGGTTGCATGGTTTGTCTGTTTGATTGTTCATGATGTGCTGTTTGATGTATGTTGACTTGCCTGGAATTATTGAGATTATTTGATTATTGGTTAATCATATTATTTTAATTTATTTTTAAGGTGATTGGAAATGATGATATGATGGTAATTATTGTGCCTAGAAATTTCTAAGTGTTGGTACATGATGAGTTATGGTGATGTATGTGGGGGTACATGATACATGTTTTCAAAAGTGCCTCATCGATATATTTATGTTGATAGATGAGACTGAGGATATTATCTATGAGATAGTGGTGAGAGATTAAGGCACTAGGGGATGACCCGAGAGATGGTCGATAATATTATTCATATGCATGGGGTGTATTCTCGAGATTCAGAGTATTTCCAGGACCGTCCCGGTTTATTATTATTATTTGAGTTACAGCTATAGTTCATGCATTGCATGAGCACCCTCGAGAGGGAACCAGGTTGTGCACCGGCATGTGTTGTGCAACTATAGTGCCTTTGCTTTGCATGGGCATTCTCACCGCGGATGAGCATGTGCACCAGGGATTCTAGAGACACGTCGTTTGGTTGATTGATTGAGATATGTATATCCGGATTGGTGGCAGCCACATTATCATACACATTGCATTTGCATCATGGTGAAGGGTAGAGGAAAATAATACGTTTTGAGGATGGTTGTATATATATACAGAGATATGTGGTGATGCTTTTTTTGTGTGCTGTTATTGATTAGATGTTACTGAACCCTTTCCATTTTCATATTAGATGTATTCTTATCCCCGTTCTTCTTTCTTTTGTATTTTGTTTTTCTTTATTCTTTTACCTAGACCCGGATCACACTAATGGCTCACTGGGGAAACGCATGGATGGAGGCTCTGGCAGGGTTCCCCCTAACGGGTACTTTTGAGCTTGAGTTTATTGACGAGCACGGGTGGCTAGTGGACCCAGTCACTTGGTTTGCTGTGTATATGGGTCCTATTTCAATGACTTCTGGTATAGGGAATGGAGCCCCATTCGGGTTGGTGGGGACCTTTAGAGTGGGACAGACTTTCCCATTCCCGATCGGATTTCCAGCTACACCGTTACCGCCGATGCCAGATGTGGTACTAGTTCCCATCCCTGTACCAGTTAAGGACCAGCAACAGAGCCAGCACCTGCACCCGCACCAGTGCCTATCATTGCACCAGCTCCTGAGGAGGATCAGGTTGTACCAGACATCGACCATATGATTGCTCCGGAGGTACCTGAGCTTCCAGATGTTAGAGCGGCAGGGTCTGAGTCTTCCCGTTTATCATCTCGGCATAGCTTCGATTATCGCCGACAGTTTCAAAGGCGTGCTGGGAGGAGCTCTTCTAGCAGCAGAGGAGTTGTGGGACCCTCTAGGCTCAGGGGTGACAGTGAAGGTAGCAGTAGTCGGATATGATAGTACAGGCCAGTGCTATCCAGTAGGGTGAATAGGTGTATGAGGATTTTGGATGTATCTTGAGAGTGATTTGGGTGTTGAGAGCTAGTGAGGCATCTTTCTTTCATACTTTTGATGTATTTTTGTTATAGTTCTCAGTTTGTATATATTTGGGATCCTACTGATGGGATTCCCTTGACAGTACTAGATGTTACCGTTTTGATTCTGGACAATATTGCTGAAATTGGCAGTTTCCCTTGGTAAAGCAGGTACTGCTTTATCCAAAATCCATCTTTCTGGTAGATTTACATCTTTCCAGTGGATTGTCTTAGGGACAATAACGTTTGCTTTAGTAACATCAGTAAGAAACAAAGTTGTCTCTCCCGATGTTCTAGTTTTAAGAACTTTAGAATTACAAGAATTCATAACCTTGTATTGAATCCTGTAAAGCAAAGCCACTGCATATCAAACTGCGAATGAATGCTCTGAAGAAGCCATTTGCAATATTTTGGTTGCTGGTTTCACAGGCCAACTAAAAGGCTAGTGGGATCATTCTTTCACTGAGATACAGAAAGAACAAATGTTCACGGCAATCAAAACTGACACAGAAGGTAATCCAATTATGGATAATGACGGCCAAACAATTCCATATGCTGTCAATACCTTAATCTTTTCAATTTACGGAAGCTTTATGGGTAGTCCTTCTACCTGGAAAGATAGGTCTGCAGAGTTATTATCCAACCTTAAGTGTAGGTCTTTATCCAGTTTTAGATGGTATAAGGATACCTTCCTAACTAGGGTTTACACTAGAGAAGATTGCCAGAATAAGTTCTGGAAAGAAAAGTTCATCGCAGGACTCCCAACATCTTTAGGTGATCTTGTAAAGGGCGAACTTATAGCCCAATCTCCAGATGGAAATATTCCATATGAGCAATTGAGTTATGGACAACTCATTGCAGCAACCCAGAAAATAGGGGCAAGACTTTGTAAGGAAGACAAAGTTAGAGACCAATTCAAAAAAGAAAAGGCCGCAAAAAAGGACTTAGGGTCTTTTTGCGAGCAATTTGGTATAACCCCTTGCCCAAAAGATAAACCAAAATCCTCCAAGAAGGATAAAGAAAAACCTCATAAACCTAAGTATACTAAGTATACTAAGTGGAAGAAACACAAACGGTTTAGCAAACCAAAACCTGAATTCCAACCAGAAACTAGTACTAGGTTTCCCAAAAAAGCGGTTACATGTTACAACTGCGGAAAACAAGGCCATATCAGTAAATACTGTAGGCTAAAGAAGAAGATTAGAGAATTAAATCTCGAACCTTCAGTTGAGGAACAACTGAACAATCTTTTAATCCAAACTTCGGATGAATCAGATGGTGATTTCTCCGAAGATCTCAATCAAATCCAAGATGATGATTTTGGAAATTCGGATTCCGACTCATCTCAAGAAGTTAATGTCCTCACTAAGGAACAAGATCTCCTTTTTGAAGTAATTAATTCAATTTCAGATCCAAATGAAAGACGTAGATATATGGATAAGCTTAAGTCTTCAATGGAATCCTCAACAGAAAAGGATTTCAAAAACAAAGGAAAAGTTATTGTCAAAGACCATTTTGACTTTAAACAAATCCTTAAAAGACTTGAGGCTACTCAACAAACTAAACCCGTAACAATTCAAGATCTCCAACAAGAGATTAAGAATTTGAAACAAGAAGTTAAAGACATCAAACAAGAACAATCTGTTCATAAGTTAATCCTGTCTCAGCTAGTAGAAGCTCATACGGATGATTCTGATTCAGAAGAAAAACCAGAATCAAGTATCATCAAGGACAGCGAGCAAAATAATCCTACTAATGTTCAAGAAAATAAAGATCTCCATGATGATGAAACATTCTTGAATTTAGTTAATCAATTAAGGATTCAGAAATTCCATATCCAAATCAAGATCATTATAGGAAATTTTGTTCTTGATTCAATAGCACTTTTCGATACAGGAGCTGATTCAAACTGTATTCAGGAGGGATTAGTCCCTACTAAATACTTTGAAAAAACTTCTGAAAAGTTAAGAGCTGCTAATGGTTCTAAACTTAAAATCAATTACAAGCTGTCAAAAGCCCTAATAGAAAATCAAGGTCTTCAGGTTGAGACTCCTTTTCTATTAGTCAAAAACCTTAAAAATGAAGTGATCCTTGGAACACCATTCATAAGATCACTCTTTCCTATTTCCATTTCTGACGATGGGATTACAACACAACATCTGGGAAAAGACATTATTTTCCCCTTTATCAGAAAACCAATCATTAGAGATTTGAATTTTCTTGATTGTAAAATTAACCAAATCAATTTCTTGAAAGAAGAGATTTCTTTTAAAAATATTGAGTTACAATTACAGCAACCTAGCATCAAAAATAGGATCCAAATCCTATCTGATGAAATTCAAAAATCTATCTGTTCTGATTTGCCAACGGCATTTTGGAATAGAAAGAAATATGTTGTAGACTTGCCTTATGAACAAGATTTCAATGAAAGGCAAATCCCTACTAAGTCTAGACCAATTCAAATGAATCATGAACTTCTTAGGTATTGCCAGAAGGAGATTAATGATTTTATAGAAAAGGGTTTGATTAGGGAAAGCAAATCTCCCTGGTCATGTTCAGCTTTCTATGTCAATAAGCAAGCAGAAATTGAGCGAGGAACGCCCCGCTTAGTTATCAATTACAAACCTTTAAACCAAGCTCTTAGGTGGATCAGGTATCCAATCCCTAATAAAAAGGATTTGCTTAGCCGTCTAAACTCGGCTAAAATCTTTTCAAAATTTGATATGAAATCTGGTTATTACCAGATAGAAGTCAAAGAAAGTGACCGTTACAAAACAACGTTCACTGTTCCTTTCGGGCACTATGAATGGAATGTAATGCCCTTTGGACTCAAAAATGCTCCTTCAGAATTCCAGAAAATTATGAATGAAATTTTTAATCCTTATTCAGATTTTACACTTGTCTACATTGACGATGTGTTAATCTTCTCCCAATCCATCGATCAACACTTCAAACACGTCAAAATCTTTATTGGCGTAATCAAGAGAAATGGTTTAGCGGTGTCTAAAACCAAAGTCTCTCTCTTCCAAACAAAAATCAGATTCCTTGGTCATAATATTCACCAAGGAACTATCATTCCAATCAATCGAGCAATAGATTTTGCGGATAAGTTCCCAGATCAAATCATAGACAAAACCCAACTCCAAAGGTTTTTGGGTTGTCTCAATTATGTTGCTGATTTTGTTCCTAATCTCAGCAATATTATCAAACCTTTACACAATCGTCTTAGGAAAGAACCTCCTCCTTGGACAGACGAACACACCAAAGTTGTTCAAATCATAAAATCTCAGATAAATAATCTTCCATGTCTTTATCTTCCAAATCCAACTGCTTTCAAAATTGTCGAGACCGATGCTTCTGACATTGGCTATGGCGGTATTTTAAAACAAAGAATTTCAAATAAAGATCATATCATTGCATATACTTCTAAACATTGGAATTCTGCACAACAAAATTATTCAACTGTTAAAAAGGAAATTTTAGCAATTGTTTTGTGCATTTCTAAATTTCAATCTGATTTACTTAATCAAAAGTTTTTGGTCAGAGTAGACTGTAAATCGGCTAAAGACATTTTGCAAAAAGATGTTAAAAATTTAGCCTCAAAACAAATTTTTGCTAGATGGCAAGCTATCTTAAGCACTTTCGATTTTCAAATTGAATTTATCAAGGGCTCTTCAAACTCTCTCCCTGACTTCCTTACTCGTGAATATTTGCAGGGAAAATAAAAAAGTGAGAGTGGCAGAAATGCCAAGAACAACAACTTCCTCTGTGAAGGGGAAGGGGAAAGGTAAATTAGTCCTTTCAGGACTTCAACAGCGCCAAGTTGCGTCCAAAGAATCAGGGTCTTCGACCCAGTCTGGGTCATTAACCCAGAAATCAATCAAGCTGGGGTCATCCCCCCAGAAACCAACAATCAAAGCAGAGTCATCAACTCAGCAAATTGCCAAACAGTCTAAATCAGACACTACAAGAAAACAGCATAATAGCTGCAGAAAATAGCGTCGGCCACGAGGCCCACGCTAAATTTTGCAACTTAGCGTCGGCCAAATGGACGCTAAATCGTCGCTAGGTCGTGAATTTTTTCTTTTAAATTTTTTGCAAAGTTTGTGTGAGCCGAACCGACACTACCAGCCGACACTAAAGTAAAATTTGATAATAACTACGGCATTGCCGACGCTAATATGGAAAGGACACTAAATCCATTCCATTTTAGTCAGAAGCTCTCCCTTTCTCTAAGCCCTCTATTCCTCCTAGTCCTAGGGCAACAAACGCTCCATCTCACAATCTCCCTCTCCTTCTCGGCTCTGGCCGAAAATGCTCTCTCCGCCACGCTCTCGTGCCGCTGACGTGTTGCCTAGTGGCGCGCCCAATCACTGACTTCCAGTCCCACTGCACATAGCCAAGCCTGACCTCCATTTGTGACGCTGACCTCCGACGCCTACTCCGCCGTGCCGACCGCCGCTCAATGCTAAACCACCGCACTGTTTCTCCAGGTCACGAGTCTCCAGTTTGTCATTCTCAAGTTCTCAAGTCTCAAGTTACTTCTCCAGTTCGCTAGTCTCCAGTTCGTGAGTCTCCCTGCAGTCTTCCTCTCTGCTTCCATTTCTTTCTCATTCCTCCATTGTTACTATACTCCAGGTAACAATTTTCTTCTCCCTGGAATGCATTTGAATTTTGGATTTGGGGCAATTGTTTTAGATTTTTTTATTCATTTGATTTATGGATTTGGGGCAATCATCTAGAATCGATTTGGGATTAATTTGTTCATTTTGATTCCACTAATTTCTGATACACTGATAAATGATAAATGATGATACTTGATAGACTGATTTCAATTAGGATTCTTTTAATATTTTAGTTCTATGCATTTTGATTCATGGTTTTTGATTTATGCATTTTTTTAGGAGTGAAACAATTTCTTTTGAAAAGAAACATTGGTTAAGCATAAATCAGATTGTTGTTTGAATCCATTGGCTTGCATAAAACAATGCAGATATTTTTTGCTTGTATCCGTGCAATGCTTCTGGTCTGGTTTACAGGGTTGTCTGAGTTTAAACACTTCCAGTGCTGCTTGTGTTGTCTCATGTCTACTACCAGGTTCTAATCTCTTGAGGTGAAGTGGTTTTCTTTGCCACAAAACAGTCTTTGGCTCCTGATTTTGTTGATTTAGCTTGCTCTACTCTTAAGGGTGTTCAATCTTATATTTACTAAAGCTATCGGGTTGTCCTATTGATGTCTTCCTGATGTCCTTATAGCTATAGTGATGGGTTTGATTGTTTCTGGTCAGTGGTCTTTAGTAAAGATTATTAGCTTTGTGGTTTTGGTTTTTAGGGGATGCTCTCTGTCTTTGTTATATAGACCATTTTTAAAGGTTTGTTTTCTTCATGAACTAATTCTATAAGCTACATAAAATCAGCTTCTAGTTTCTATAAGAAAAATAAAATCAGCTTCTAGTATCTTGTCTTTTGTATAGAAAAATAAGTTTTCATAAGGAGAAAGAACAAGAGATTAAAGAAGGAGCAATACGGAGGAGGAGCAATGCAAGCCCGTCCAATGTTATTGTTATTCAATTCCACTATTAGAGCAGGGAGTATTGTGGATTAAGATAATCGCCCATAATCCCTTCTGCAAAACGGCAAATTACGCTGTGGAGTATCGTGGTGTGAAACCAACAGAAGAGAAGGGATGAGTATCTTGACTTAAACCTTTGCGATGTTGAACCATGTATCTCAGGACCAAACAGGTAAGACCTTGTGCTCTTTCAAATGTTAGCTTGTACTGTATGTCAATGTGGGTTTTTGAAAATTTCTATCCAATTATCTATGTGATAATTCATACTAACGAACTCTTTCTAGACCTCATTATTGGGTTCCTTTGAAAGAAATGAAGGTTGAATCACATTCTTATCTGGATAACAAAGTTGGATTTAAGGTTAGTAAGATTGTGCAAGTGAAAAACCTTTAATTTTGTTTTGGACTTATATGCAGAAAGGACTTTCATAGTTTATATCTTGAATTACCTCTTGATAGTTAGTTTTAAACAAAACTGCTATTTCCTGCCCATTTGGTTTTTTTTTTTTTTTGGGTGATAAAATGCTAATTTGGTTCACATTAGTATCACTTTTAGTATTCATCTGCAATAGACATACTAATAACAATGCTTCTTTAATTTGCCCATGGTTGTTTATCTGGGATAGTAGTGTTACTCTTATCTTTCTATCTCAATATAGTATTCCTCTTAATGCAATTTGCAGGATTCCTTTAATTCAGCATCATCTTTAATGACTGATTCAGCATCATCATTAATTCAGCATCATCTTGACAGTTCACAGGTAGTTAGTCAAAGCAGTATTTCCCCTGTTTATCTTGTTAAATTTTAAATGTCATGGTGGATTGCTTGTTGCTCTATGACAGGTTGATAATCTCCGAAAGCATGTTAAGGCATGTGGACTTTCCAGAAGAATTGAACTAGTTATAGTTTTCCCCTTGTTAAGGTATGACTTTATTGTAGTTTAGAATTCTGCTAAGACTTGTATTAGTCTCAGTTTGTTGAGTTTGTTACTTCTTTTATATTATCTTATTGAAGTTAATTTAACCACACCTGATCATGATGCTTATTGGTAATATGAGTTGTAGTTATGTTTTGTATTACTCACACCAACAAACAAGAATATTTATAATGTGTGTGAAAAGTTCTTTATGTATCATGGACTGTATGACAAAACCCCGAAAATTAGGCTAGAATTACTATATAGAGTCCATTGCACCTTACCATTCCATCACTCTACCTGAGACTTTTGATCTTGATGATTTCAGCTACCAAATAATGACATGTTTCAAGGATTAGCAATTGATTATCAACTTGCTTGAAGCTCTGTCTCTCTACCTTGTTGTTTACTTGATCATTTGATAGTATTTGATGGTGATTTTCTCTGATCTAATGAATTGGCTTTTTTCTTGGCTTTATCATATGATTGCTACAAAAATACTCTCAGTAAAACTATAACTTTGGTTTCAAGTTTCAAATCCTATAGTGAATTTGGTTTATTATATATTTGTGAACAATAACTATGTTGATCACCGTGTCAGTGCATGGGAGCAGATTACCCTGCAAGATACCATGGAGGGTGTGGTTTACACCACTTCTCTATTTGGATTGGATGGTGAAATTTTATAGAAACAGTTAGCCCATTTTCTGCGCAGTGTAACAAATTAGTCACAGGTGTCAAATGCTAGGTTTGTATAGTTGATGTTATTGGCCCATTTCTCTCTTTTTATGACTCTTTCTTACTTTTTTTTCTTTCTTCTACTGAATGTGTACTTTTCTTGGTGTCTAATGCCTTTACTTGTTTCTTAGTTTTTTTTTTTAATGAAGCTAACTACTATTTATTTTTGTGTTCTTCATTTTCTTGCAGCCATTTGGTTTGGCCAATACCAACACATATGAGTAAGCATGATTTCTGAATTTATGCTTAATTAAATATTCAGTTTATTAGTCTTAGAGTTAATTGTGTTTTCACATACAATGCAATTGGCTTAGATTCTCAGTATTTTGGGAATGCTTTCATCATTTCTTATTTAAGTTTATTTTTCCATCATGCATTTGTACATTCCTACATTCACATAAATGATGCTACATGACACTACCTTGCATCATATTAGGACCCCGTACACATATCTCCCCCAACAGTCTCAAGCTTGCTTATCAATTTGTCTTCTTATATTTGCTATCATCTTTTTTATTTTGTTTTGGACCGTTATCCTATGTTTTATTGATATATCCTTATGCTTAATGTTGTTGTCTTGGGTAAGGTAGTTGGAGGTTGAGAAGCTGCTGTTATATTTGCTGCAGGGTGTTGGTTTGGTCTTGGGACATATTGCTTTATTGTTTGGACTGGGTTGCTTTTTGGTGTTTCATCCACAGTACCCTTGTATATGGGTGGGTACCCCTTTTTCTCCTCGATACATTTTGCTTATAAAAAAAAAAAGTTTGCATTGTGTGATTGATTTTTTATTTTTACTTGTTCTATTTCATGCTAATGTTGATTTATTGAAGTAGTCATTGCTCTGAAAGATAAACTGGCAGATGAGAGCAAAACAACAAAAGAATTTTTTTTTTAAAAAAAGACAGTTAGCGTAGGCCAGGCCGACGCAAAGCCGACGCTAACTAGCGTGGGCTAAGGCCGACGCTAACACTAGCGTAGGCCGAGCCGACGCTTTATAGCGTGGGCTTTGGCCGACGCTAACTTTGCGTCGGCCACTTTGCAATTGGTGTTAGCTGCCATGTAACGTCGGCTTGGCCGACGCTAAAATAGCGTCGGCCACAAAAAAGTCGACGCTAAATGTTGCGTCGAGCGTGTTAGCGTCAGCCACGATGCCGACGCATGACCGACGCTAAATGGGCCATTAGCGTCGGCTTTTGCCTTGTAGCGTGGGCTTTTGGCCGACGCTAAAAGCTGATTTTCTTGTAGTGAGACTATGGCATTCCAATCCAAACTTTGTTAGCCTTTCAAGATCAAGGCCTAACCAAACTCCCTAAGGGAACATGGGGAGATAGAGTGGAGAATGAACCCGACTCTCCACCCCTACTAAAAACCCTAATCCAAGAGTTAGCCCAAACAGCTACTCCCTTAAAAGTGGTCAAACCTGATACAAGATTATCAACAGACCACACTCAAACCCAAACCGTTGCAACTCAATATGTTGCCAAAAACCAACACCAATTTGTTGTACAAATGGAACCAGGATTTTGGGATAATAACCCTAACAAAGTTCCCTCCAAAATCTTTCAAAATGGTTGCCATTTCCAGCAAACACAATTAAATAAAAACAGAAATTTTTATGAGTTTATATTGATTGACACTGATTCAGTCTCGATTAAACATTATCGGGATCCCAAGGATCAATCAACATACACTCATTCAACTTTCCAGATTTTAAAGGTCCTAACACCTGAGCAATTTGGAAAGAACTTGAATGTTTTCAAAAAATTTTCTCAAACTTTTGATCCCATTGGTTTTAATTACTGGGATTACCAAACAGCTTGGTACAATGTTTTCTGGTACCAAAACAATCAAAATAAACATTCTTGGTTGATTTATTTCAAGAAGAATGTCAATTATAAATTTCCTCAGTGGTTTATCCATTGGTGGAGAATTTTTGGTCCAATCAAACAGATCCTTCCACCAGATCTTCTAGAAGGATATCAAACTTTTGAAAAATACTTTGATACTAAGGAAAGCCCATTTCCAGTCAATCTGGTATTTTTCTCAAAATTTTCCCTATCTTGGGTTTTCAGTTGGCAATATAAGTATCAGAAGCAAGATCATTATCCTGGTATTTTGCCAACTTTGCAAAGATCAACTTATGTCAAATGGTGGGCACAGTTCAACTATGCAGCAGCCACCAGCGACAATATCAAAATATGGTTCCAACAAAATCCAAAATGGATGAAGGCAGCCAATCCAGAAGCCTGTGAATTTCTGAATCAAAAGGCTCAGATTATTTCAGCCTTAGCTGGAACCAAGTCCAAAGATAGTTTCCTAAACAATTTGGAAGCTATTTTGAAGCTGGCAAAACAAGAGTCAACTTCACCTTCAAAAACAGCAAAGCCTTCTAAGCAACAACTTCCCCAGTCTGACGAGGAAGATGAAGACCTAGAAGACTTGAGCCAATGTTCCGACCCATTCTATCAAAATGAAGACGATTGTTATGGGATCGACCTTACAGCCAATCTGAGTGACGAGGAATAGTTTCAGTCACCAGTCAATCAAAACAGTTTGCCGACAGTTACAGTCCCAGTCATGATACCGGCTCTGTATGATACCGGCTCTGTTCTTTGCCGACAGTCGCAGTTCCAGTCAAGTTACCGATACTGTTCATCAATAGTTGCAATAGTTTAGGTTTAGGTTTCTATTACCTGTACTGTTGTAAAAGTAAATTTTCAATCTTCTATTTAAAGGATGTTAGGCTCAGTTGTTAGACATCCGAAGTTTTAGAGAGAGTTTTTAGAGATAGAAGCTCTGAGTAGTCAACTGTAAGAGTTCCTCAGATATTCTACCTTCCTCCCTCGGATCAATCTTTTTGTTTTTCAATCTTGTAGTGTTCAATCTTTTGATTCAATAATACTTATGGTTTAAAGTATCTCTTCTCCCTCCACCGGTCCTGGTGAGGCTCTGCCTCCGCTCCGGTTTCTTTTATTTTTCCAGATCTTGGTCGGTTCACCGCCTTTCTGGGTTTATGCTTTTATATTTTCTGTTTTAATCTCTACAGTACTTGTTTTTACTGTTTACATGTTTTAATTTACCTATTTTAATTATTTCTTTGTCCTAGATTATATGTAACATACCCAGATGTTAATCCTACTTCTCATCATCCTGCTCTCTTCCCCCTCTCCCTTCCTGTAACCCCGTCATCCCTCTCCTTATTAAGAGGTAAGGGAATTACCAAAGATCCTATGGACAGATCCACACCAAAATGTTCAAATCATAAAGACGGCTCAGATAACAGAATCCGGAGGAGTACTCTAGGAATCCAACTCAGTTGGCCTTTGATCAATAGACTGGATTCAATATGAATCAGGTCTATACCCAACCCTGGAAAAAGCCAACAAAACTTTATTATCCTAGAGCAACTCCTCCGGATTTGCTCCCTTTATCTGAGATTTTATGATTTGAACAACTTTGGTGTGTTCGTCTGTCCAAGGAGGAGGTTCTTTCCTAAGACGATTGTGTAAAGGTTTGATAATATGACGGGAGATTACAGGAACAAAATCAGCAACATAATTGAGACAACCCAAAAACCTTTGGAGTTGGGTTTTGTCTATGATTTGATCTGGGAACTTATCCGCAAAATCTATTGCTCAAATAATTAAAATAGGTAAATTAAAACATGTAAACAGTAAAAACAAGTACTGTAGAGATTAAAACAGAAAATATAAAAGCATAAACCCAGAAAGGCGGTGAACCGACCAAGATCTGGAAAAATAAAAGAAGCCGGAACGGAGGCAGAGCCTCACCAGGACCGGTGGAGGGAGAAGAGATACTTTAAACCATAAGTATTATTGAATCAAAAGATTGAACACTACAAGATTGAAAAACAAAAAGATTGATCCGAGGGAGGAAGGTAGAATATCTGAGGAACTCTTACAGTTGACTACTCAGAGCTTCTATCTCTAAAAACTCTCTCTAAAACTTCGGATGTCTAACAACTGAGCCTAACATCCTTTAAATAGAAGATTGAAAATTTACTTTTACAACAGTACAGGTAATAGAAACCTAAACTATTGCAACTATTGATGAACAGTATCGGTAACTTGACTGGAACTGTGACTGTCGGCAAAGAACAGAGCCGATATCATACAGAGCCGGTATCATGACTGGGACTGTAACTGTCGGCAAACTGTTTTGATTGACTGGTGACTGAAACTATTCCTCGTCACTCAGATTGGCTGTAAGGTCGATCCCATAACAATCGTCTTCATTTTGATAGAATGGGTCGGAACATTGGCTCAAGTCTTCTAGGTCTTCATCTTCCTCGTCAGACTGGGGAAGTTGTTGCTTAGAAGGCTTTGCTGTTTTTGAAGGTGAAGTTGACTCTTGTTTTGCCAGCTTCAAAATAGCTTCCAAATTGTTTAGGAAACTATCTTTGGACTTGGTTCCAGCTAAGGCTGAAATAATCTGAGCCTTTTGATTCAGAAATTCACAGGCTTCTGGATTGGCTGCCTTCATCCATTTTGGATTTTGTTGGAACCATATTTTGATATTGTCGCTGGTGGCTGCTGCATAGTTGAACTGTGCCCACCATTTGACATAAGTTGATCTTTGCAAAGTTGGCAAAATACCAGGATAATGATCTTGCTTCTGATACTTATATTGCCAACTGAAAACCCAAGATAGGGAAAATTTTGAGAAAAATACCAGATTGACTGGAAATGGGCTTTCCTTAGTATCAAAGTATTTTTCAAAAGTTTGATATCCTTCTAGAAGATCTGGTGGAAGGATCTGTTTGATTGGACCAAAAATTCTCCACCAATGGATAAACCACTGAGGAAATTTATAATTGACATTCTTCTTGAAATAAATCAACCAAGAATGTTTATTTTGATTGTTTTGGTACCAGAAAACATTGTACCAAGCTGTTTGGTAATCCCAGTAATTAAAACCAATGGGATCAAAAGTTTGAGAAAATTTTTTGAAAACATTCAAGTTCTTTCCAAATTGCTCAGGTGTTAGGACCTTTAAAATCTGGAAAGTTGAATGAGTGTATGTTGATTGATCCTTGGGATCCCGATAATGTTTAATCGAGACTGAATCAGTGTCAATCAATATAAACTCATAAAAATTTCTGTTTTTATTTAATTGTGTTTGCTGGAAATGGCAACCATTTTGAAAGATTTTGGAGGGAACTTTGTTAGGGTTATTATCCCAAAATCCTGGTTCCATTTGTACAACAAATTGGTGTTGGTTTTTGGCAACATATTGAGTTGCAACGGTTTGGGTTTGAGTGTGGTCTGTTGATAATCTTGTATCAGGTTTGACCACTTTTAAGGGAGTAGCTGTTTGGGCTAACTCTTGGATTAGGGTTTTTAGTAGGGGTGGAGAGTCGGGTTCATTCTCCACTCTATCTCCCCATGTTCCCTTAGGGAGTTTGGTTAGGCCTTGATCTTGAAAGGCTAACAAAGTTTGGATTGGAATGCCATAGTCTGATTTAGACTGTTTGGCAATTTGCTGAGTTGATGACTCTGCTTTGATTGTTGGTTTCTGGGGGGATGACCCCAGCTTGATTGATTTCTGGGTTAATGACCCAGACTGGGTCGAAGACCCTGATTCTTTGGACGCAACTTGGCGCTGTTGAAGTCCTGAAAGGACTAATTTACCTTTCCCCTTCCCCTTCACAGAGGAAGTTGCTGTTCTTGGCATTTCTGCCACTCTCACTTTTTTATTTTCCCTGCAAATATTCACGAGTAAGGAAGTCAGGGAGAGAGTTTGAAGAGCCCTTGATAAATTCAATTTGAAAATCAAAAGCGCTTAAGATTGCTTGCCATCTAGCAAAAATTTGTTTTGAGGCTAAATTTTTAACATCTTTTTGCAAAATGTCTTTAGCCGATTTATAGTCTACTCTGACCAAAAACTTTTGATTAAGTAAATCAGATTGAAATTTAGAAATGCACAAAACAATTGCTAAAATTTCCTTTTTAACAGTTGAATAATTTTGTTGTGCAGAATTCCAATGTTTAGAAGTATATGCAATGATATGATCTTTATTTGAAATTCTTTGTTTTAAAATACCGCCATAGCCAATGTCAGAAGCATCGGTCTCGACAATTTTAAAAGCAGTTGGATTTGGAAGATAAAGACATGGAAGATTCTTTATCTGAGATTTTATGATTTGAACAACTTTGGTGTGTTCGTCTGTCCAAGGAGGAGGTTCTTTCCTAAGACGATTGTGTAAAGGTTTGATAATATTGCTGAGATTAGGAACAAAATCAGCAACATAATTGAGACAACCCAAAAACCTTTGGAGTTGGGTTTTGTCTATGATTTGATCTGGGAACTTATCCGCAAAATCTATTGCTCGATTGATTGGAATGATAGTTCCTTGGTGAATATTATGACCAAGGAATCTGATTTTTGTTTGGAAGAGAGAGACTTTGGTTTTAGACACCGCTAAACCATTTCTCTTGATTACGCCAATAAAGATTTTGACGTGTTTGAAGTGTTGATCGATGGATTGGGAGAAGATTAACACATCGTCAATGTAGACAAGTGTAAAATCTGAATAAGGATTAAAAATTTCATTCATAATTTTCTGGAATTCTGAAGGAGCATTTTTGAGTCCAAAGGGCATTACATTCCATTCATAGTGCCCGAAAGGAACAGTGAACGCTGTTTTGTAACGGTCACTTTCTTTGACTTCTATCTGGTAATAACCAGATTTCATATCAAATTTTGAAAAGATTTTAGCCGAGTTTAGACGGCTAAGCAAATCCTTTTTATTAGGGATTGGATACCTGATCCACCTAAGAGCTTGGTTTAAAGGTTTGTAATTGATAACTAAGCGGGGCGTTCCTCGCTCAATTTCTGCTTGCTTATTGACATAGAAAGCTGAACATGACCAGGGAGATTTGCTTTCCCTAATCAAACCCTTTTCTATAAAATCATTAATCTCCTTCTGGCAATACCTAAGAAGTTCATGATTCATTTGAATTGGTCTAGACTTAGTAGGGATTTGCCTTTCATTGAAATCTTGTTCATAAGGCAAGTCTACAACATATTTCTTTCTATTCCAAAATGCCGTTGGCAAATCAGAACATATAGATTTTTGAATTTCATCAGATAGGATTTGGATCCTATTTTTGATGCTAGGTTGCTGTAATTGTAACTCAATATTTTTAAAAGAAATCTCTTCTTTCAAGAAATTGATTTGGTTAATTTTACAATCAAGAAAATTCAAATCTCTAATGATTGGTTTTCTGATAAAGGGGAAAATAATGTCTTTTCCCAGATGTTGTGTTGTAATCCCATCGTCAGAAATGGAAATAGGAAAGAGTGATCTTATGAATGGTGTTCCAAGGATCACTTCATTTTTAAGGTTTTTGACTAATAGAAAAGGAGTCTCAACCTGAAGACCTTGATTTTCTATTAGGGCTTTTGACAGCTTGTAATTGATTTTAAGTTTAGAACCATTAGCAGCTCTTAACTTTTCAGAAGTTTTTTCAAAGTATTTAGTAGGGACTAATCCCTCCTGAATACAGTTTGAATCAGCTCCTGTATCGAAAAGTGCTATTGAATCAAGAACAAAATTTCCTATAATGATCTTGATTTGGATATGGAATTTCTGAATCCTTAATTGATTAACTAAATTCAAGAATGTTTCATCATCATGGAGATCTTTATTTTCTTGAACATTAGTAGGATTATTTTGCTCGCTGTCCTTGATGATACTTGATTCTGGTTTTTCTTCTGAATCAGAATCATCCGTATGAGCTTCTACTAGCTGAGACAGGATTAACTTATGAACGGATTGTTCTTGTTTGATGTCTTTAACTTCTTGTTTCAAATTCTTAATCTCTTGTTGGAGATCTTGAATTGTTACGGGTTTAGTTTGTTGAGTAGCCTCAAGTCTTTTAAGGATTTGTTTAAAGTCAAAATGGTCTTTGACAATAACTTTTCCTTTGTTTTTGAAATCCTTTTCTGTTGAGGATTCCATTGAAGACTTAAGCTTATCCATATATCTACGTCTTTCATTTGGATCTGAAATTGAATTAATTACTTCAAAAAGGAGATCTTGTTCCTTAGTGAGGACATTAACTTCTTGAGATGAGTCGGAATCCGAATTTCCAAAATCATCATCTTGGATTTGATTGAGATCTTCGGAGAAATCACCATCTGATTCATCCGAAGTTTGGATTAAAAGATTGTTCAGTTGTTCCTCAACTGAAGGTTCGAGATTTAATTCTCTAATCTTCTTCTTTAGCCTACAGTATTTACTGATATGGCCTTGTTTTCCGCAGTTGTAACATGTAACCGCTTTTTTGGGAAACCTAGTACTAGTTTCTGGTTGGAATTCAGGTTTTGGTTTGCTAAACCGTTTGTGTTTCTTCCACTTAGTATACTTAGTATACTTAGGTTTATGAGGTTTTTCTTTATCCTTCTTGGAGGATTTTGGTTTATCTTTTGGGCAAGGGGTTATACCAAATTGCTCGCAAAAAGACCCTAAGTCCTTTTTTGCGGCCTTTTCTTTTTTGAATTGGTCTCTAACTTTGTCTTCCTTACAAAGTCTTGCCCCTATTTTCTGGGTTGCTGCAATGAGTTGTCCATAACTCAATTGCTCATATGGAATATTTCCATCTGGAGATTGGGCTATAAGTTCGTCCTTTACAAGATCACCTAAAGATGTTGGGAGTCCTGCGATGAACTTTTCTTTCCAGAACTTATTCTGGCAATCTTCTCTAGTGTAAACCCTAGTTAGGAAGGTATCCTTATACCATCTAAAACTGGATAAAGACCTACACTTAAGGTTGGATAATAACTCTGCAGACACTAGTGGAAAATATGCTTTTTACATCATAGTTTCTACATCGGTTACACTAAAACCGTTGTAGAAAATAGTACGGTGGCATTTTTGTAATAAAATAGATGTTGGGAATGACTTTCTACATCGGTTGCAAAAAAAACCGATGTAAAAAGTACACAGTGACACTTTTATAATATTCTGGATGACTTTCTACGACATTTACTTTTGCAACCGATGCAGAAAGTGTACCTTCTACAACTCTTACTTTTACAACCGATGTAGCAACCATTCCCCTGATTTTTTTCACACTACACAACGAAAAGCCAGTACCGAGTCTAGGGTCTCCCTCTCATTTTTTCTTTCTTCTCCAAATGCTTTCAAAGAAGAAACGTGAAGATCTCTATCACTCTGACCTACCACTGGCGGCCCCACTCCAGATCCGCACCGATATGGAACGGAGGTTTGGACCTCAGTCACAGTCGAACGGAGGACGTCAGACCGGGATCTGCGAAAAGGCCACCATCGAGTCGCGATCTTCAGATCTACACCGCGGCGAAGACGCCATTGACAAAGCTCAGACTACTCCTCAGAAAGTGCATCTTGAAGCACACCAAGTGCTCGACAAATTTCCTAGGTAAGCACTTCTCCCTTCTTCAATTGCATCTTTTCTCTTCTCTGTTCTCAATAGCGGCAAAGAAAAGGGACAGGTTGTAACATCTCTCTCTCTCCTCTTCCTCCTCTTTCTCTCTCTAGGGTTTCGAATCTGATTAGGGTTCTTCATTTTTCCTTTCTTAATTTCACCATGTATTTCGTTTCCGGTTATTCGTTTGTCAGATTAGGGTTCCATGGCAGAAGCTCCTGCGGCGGGAGCCACAAGAGCGGCGAGCACAGCCCTCGTTCAACATCAGAGAGTAGGATAGGTACCTTTCTTAATTTAGTGTTGCATGCTGTTGTCTAGATTCTTCTGTTTTTTGGTACAAAAGAAATTTCATCAAGAGAATGGATAGTCTGACATTATGAGCATTTTGCAATGTTAGCTGTGGATGTTGTAATGAGACTGAAGGTGAACTGTGACTTCCCTACTGAATACAGATTTCAATTCTGTTTCAGCCTCTGCATTCCTATGTTTCACACTTTTTCATCCTCTGCATCTCTGTTTTGTGTCGTTTAATCTATTATTTTGAAGTATTAATGCTGATTATATCTTGAGTTTTGAGTAGCTTTTCAATTTTGTGGATCTATTATATGTAACTGTGTATGTTGTCCCCACTATCCGCTATACCACTATAACAGCTTTGGGGTCAGCTGCTCAGTGCCACTATTGCCATAAAATTGTTATTAAAGCCATTGCAAACTTTTTGATGCTTAGCAGCTATTTGTGTGGTTGATTGTCAATTTTCTTTGAATGTGAAGATTGAGGACTGAATCCTACCTTTGTTATTGTTTGTGGAGATTGAGAAGAACGAAATGAATACATGGAATAGTAGTTTTATGATGCCCTGGCCAGCAATCCATTTTAACTTACTGTTTAACCTCTATTACCATCAGGATCTGGATATTTTGAGCTTTAATTTGTTATTTCTTGCTTATTAGTTATGTGAATGAATTGAAGTTACGGTGCAATGTGCCAAATATAATTTCATGTTTGAAAATTTCTGACTTGCCAAGCATAGGATTAAGCTTATGAACTTGTATGATCTCTAATCTGTTTATGATGATTCCATTTCAATGATTCAGGTATGTGAAACGGCAGCATCTTGTTGTTGATGTTCCTCGTTGTTACTATATTCGGGTACATGCCATTAAAATTGCAAATGCTTATCCACTCTACTATGGGTTTTGCTTTCTTACTACTTAACTTTATGTCTTTTTATATTTCTAATTAAGGTCTTCCATTAGGATTCATGCTGCAGGAAGCATATTATTTTACAATTGTAAGTTAAATTTTTCTAGATAGTATTAAGTAAAATTTCATTTCAGTGTGAAATTACTAACATAGTATGAATTAATGCATTCTAGTTGTTGCTCTGATAGTTAGGATACATATAAGGTTGATGCCCAACAAGATGTGCAAACTGTGGTGCAGAAATTTTGGGTCAAGCTATTACCGGAAAGTGGTGGTCAGAGCACGTTGGATGTTCTCTGTCAGGTATGAATAGGGTAGCAAGTAGAACTATTTGTCATCATTGTGTGTTTTGTTCTGCTATTTTCTGCTTCAATTATACTTGTTTATTGGATTTTGTTTCCTTTACTCTGTTTTTGTAATAATTATAGTCATCCTGCTGAATAACTATTATATGGCTGGTGTGTATCTTTTGTATAACTAGGTTAATCTGGATCTGGTTTGGATGAGTATTGGATGAGATGAAAATGGGAGTTTCAACCAGGAATCATCGTGTGGGGAGGAAATTATCTCAGCATTCAGGTGAAAGCTCTAGCAAGTTTGAGCATTGGAGGAGCAAGAAGAGTGGCAGAGAAGAGGATGAGCAAAGAACCGAACAAGTCCCAAATTCTAGTGAGTGATGTGGAATCTAAATTGCAGAAAACCATAAAGGCTGCTTCCTCAATTGTAATCTGAAGATTTGCTTGGATGACAAAGCAAGGGCATGTTGTTATTTTTTGGTTGTATTTGAAGTTATAATTTATCTGTGCTTACTTTAAGTTCCATCACTAAGCTGAAAAGCTGCATTCTATATTTTTGCATCTTGATGGATATTGAACTGTCTGTAATCAGGTGATACTGATTGGCGAAATATCTAAATCCCTTCCATATCCAATCCAATGGTACTTGGTAATTTTATCAGACAGGAAACCTCATAGGTGTCTGAAAAAACAAGGAGGGTTTTTTTTTTTTTTTTTATAAAAAAAAAAGACTTTCTACATCGGTTGTTCAAAATAACCGATGTAGAAAGTTAACTTTCTACATCGGTCGGTCAAAACAACCGATGTAGAAAGTCCACCAAAGTCCACAATTAGGATGTAGAAATCATACTTTCTACAACGGTTGTGTGTTCTAACCGATGTAGAAATGTACTTTCTACAACGGTTGGACAACCGTTGTAGAAAGTCCCTACTTTCTACATCGAGCGTATCTACAACGGTTAGTCAACCGATGTAGAAAGCCTTTTTCAACCGTTGTAGAAAGGCTTTTTTGCACTAGTGAGACCTATCTTTCCAGGTAGAAGGACTACCCATAAAGCTTCCGCAAATTGAAAAGATTAAGGTATTGACAGCATCTGGAATTGTTTGGCCGTCATTATCCATAATTGGATTACCTTCTGTGTCAGTTTTGATTGCCGTGAACATTTGTTCTTTCTGTATCTCAGTGAAAGAATGATCCCACCAGCCTTTTAGTTGGCCTGTGAAACCAGCAACCAAAATATTGCAAATGGCTTCTTCAGAGCATTCATTCGCAGTTTGATATGCAGTGGCCATTATGGTCATGTGCTGCATTGTTTGGAGGATTTGATACTCCATTTGGCCATCTATGTTCCATTCATAGATGTTGTTTGCATTGAAGCTTTTGAGAGCAGAAGTTTTTTCTTCAAGGAGCAAATCCGGAGGAGTTGCTCTAGGATAATAAAGTTTTGTTGGCTTTTTCCAGGGTTGGGTATAGACTGGATTCATATTGATCAAAGGTCTATTGATCAAAGGTTTTTCTACTGAGTTGGATTTAGAAGTACTGGCCACAGATTCTGTTTCTGAGCCGTCTTCGTTTACGACATTTATGGTTGGATCTTTGACTATAGGATCTTTGGTAATTCCCTTACCTCTTAATAAGGGTTGGCCTTCTTGAGTGCTAGCTGGGGACTCTGGAACACTTAATTGTCTTATTTTCTCGACTAACTCTTGTTTTTCCCTTTTGATGTCTGGGTAAAGAAGGAGTTGTAAACTATCTTTGACCTTCTTATTGACCTTGAAAGGTTTAAACAAGGGTTTTTCTAAGGGAATCTCCTTCTTAATTCCCGAAGTAGATGCATCAGTGGATACATCTCTTTTGATAATGTGTTCCCCTAACACTTGTAGGTATTTGTTGGTATAGTTTGCTTGCTCCATTAACTTGTTAATGTCATAAGCCGAAATATCTTCACCCGAATTTTTGTTTTTGAAAGGAGAAGCCATTATGGGTTTGCTGGTGTTAGGATCTTTAACACCTGGGAGTTGGTAAGAGTGATTTGGTGGTAACTCTGTTTTGACTAACTCACCATTTTTCAAATGCCATACTGTAATGACATTAGTGGTTTTATCAACATCTATCTTTGTTTTCCAAGGATAGTTAATTTGATATTTGACTGCGTAAGCATGAAACCAGTCAAAAAATAAAACATTTGTCTTAACATTGTTAAGAAATTGATAATATTCTTCTTGAATATTATTTCTGATTGTTCCCTTATATTCTTGTAAGAACCATTCTCTTTGAGGTTTCCATTCCTCAGAGTAAAAGTCCTTTCTAAGGGATTCCTTATCAATAATGGGCTTACAAATCATTATAAGATTCATTAAGGGAGGAAAAGGTTGGAGACTGAATTGATCGTTGATCATCTTCTGTCTGATAAATTGGTCTAGGGATAGTAGATGATGTATCTAATCCCTGAAGATTAATATTCAGAATTTGAGATGTGGTTGAGAAAGATTGTCTTGAAGGGACAGTCCTAAAGGCTTCTGATCTAAGACTAGAGGATCTGATAGAACTGAAAGAATTTCTTCTTTCGAAAATTAATTCAACTTGTCCTGATTGATTCTGGACAATATTGCTGAAATTGGCAGTTTCCCTTGGTAAAGCAGGTACTGCTTTATCCAAAATCCATCTTTCTGGTAGATTTACATCTTTCCAGTGGATTGTCTTAGGGACAATAACGTTTGCTTTAGTAACATCAGTAAGAAACAAAGTTGTCTCTCCCGATGTTCTAGTTTTAAGAACTTTAGAATTACAAGAATTCATAACCTTCTATTGAATCCTGTAAAGCAAAGCTGCTGGGATAGATCCAGGCTTCATGTCTAAGCCACAGATCTTAATATTTAAAAACAAAGAGTCTAATATATTATTGTCCTGTAGACTCAATGTCCTATTTGGGTAACAATTGAAGTAAATCGGACCTTGACTTAGGCCAGTTTCTATTGTGCCTAATAACGAATCCTCAAATTTGTTGTGCCTAATGTCTCTTAAGCACATTAAGATTGAAGCATTTAATCCTTCGCGGATTAAAGGTTTAACAGCTACTTGTACACATCCTATGTGCAAGTATCTGTATTTTTGTTTATGATTTTTGATTGTATCCATTGAGAGAAGATGAAATTCCTCACTCTCTGGATTGATAGGAATATTTTTCTCTACCGTTTTGATAACATAATCAGAGGTAGCAAAAAATCTACCTTCTGGTTTGTATAATTCTTTTGTGGGTATCTTTGGGATTACCCAATTATCAATATCTTGATTGATATTTTCAAAGCAGATTTCCTCTTGGAAAATACTGCTTGGATTGGTAGGAATATCAGATTCCTGAAGAGATGAAGAAGAAGGTTGGGAAGAGCGGAAAGAAAGCCTTGAAAGGGAGCGAGATAACATAAATTCAATTAACTGATATCATTGCCTTCCTTTGGTTCCATAAAAACAGTAGATATAGATCTAAGCCTTACTTTGCTGAATATTTTTTATTAAAATATTAAAATTAGCAACTTTACAAAGATTTACAAAATCATTAGATCTTATTATACTTAAACATAGCTGTACCTTACCTTTTGAAAAAGGGTTTACTTAAATAACCAAAAGCTACCTCAAAGTAGACTTACTGCTACTCGTTATCTATACTTTGATTTATCTTGCTTCAAGCATCGGCGAATTAGACTGACTGCCTCTATCCACACGAGGTCTTACTGCTACAGCTTTAACAAGACATACCAATGTATAAACACAGAGGTCCTTACCAGTTAAAAGGTACTCAAACCATTTAAGCATAATAATTTCTTCCGAAAAAACTCTTTTTTTTTTTTTTTACTCAGCAAGGTACGGATCTTAGATCCATACAATAGTTCCTACTTCCCCATCAGGCTCTGATACCAGAGGGATGACGGGGTTACAGGAAGGGAGAGGGGGAAGAGAGCAGGATGGTGAGAAGTAGGATTAACAGAGGTATGTTACATAATGGCTATGGCGGTATTTTAAAACAAAGAATTTCAAATAAAGATCATATCATTGCATATACTTCTAAACATTGGAATTCTGCACAACAAAATTATTCAACTGTTAAAAAGGAAATTTTAGCAATTGTTTTGTGCATTTCTAAATTTCAATCTGATTTACTTAATCAAAATTTTTTGGTCAGAGTAGACTGTAAATCGGCTAAAGACATTTTGCAAAAAGATGTTAAATCGGCTAAACAATCTGATGGTTGTTTTATATTAAGTTTTTAATTTCTTCTGCTGTTTATATATAACCGTTTAACGCTAATATCATGCTTAGGAATTTAATAAAATATGGTTCTTTTAATTGGACATTGGGTTGTCTTATTTCTCAATGAATATCACAATGCTTTTTTCTCTTGGTTATTTCTGTAACATCCCTAATTGCTCTATGGATTGACGACTGTCCCCAAACCAACACGGGTTTTTTCAGCGTGCTTTGTCCTCACTCACACGCTTCCTGGGAAAACTTCCAAGGAAGTCACCCATCCTAGAATTGCTCCAAGTCAAGCATGCTTAAATGTAGAGTTCTTAAGTGATGGGCTACCGAAAAGAAAATGCATCTTGTTGGTATAGGTAGTACCAATCAATTCATATAAGTCATCATAAACTGTATAGTCTTATACCTACGCAGTCTCAGGATCCCTCTCATTTTGGTATGTAATTGGTTCATTCATGTGTCCCTCAGCCTAGAAGCATGCCTGGAGCCGCTCCTTGTCCATGCCTTCTTGCACCGGCAACCGCTCCCCGTCCTCGTCAGCCCCGGATGTCACATGCCCACCAGCTTCCGCTTGGTTCGTCCTCGAACCACACTGTACTGGGAGAAGTGCCACTCTCATACCATTTGCAACATCCCTGGCTGCTTTATGGATTGATGACTGTCCCCACAAACCAACACGGGTCTTTTCAGCATGCTTTGTCCTCACTAACACGCTTCCTTAGAAAACTTCTCAGGAGGTCACCCATTCTAGAATTGCTCCAAGTCAAGCACACTTAACTGCGGAGTTCTTAAGTGATGGGCTACCGAAAAGAAGGTGCATCTTGTTGGTATAGGTAGTACCAATCAATTCATATTAGTCATCCTCATATGTATAGTCTCATACCTACACAGTCTCAGGATCTCTCTCATTCTGGTGTGTGATCGGTTAATTCATGTGTCCCTCCGCCTAGAAGCCTGCCAGGAGCCACTCCTTGCTCGTGCCTTCTTGCACCGGAGACCACTCCCCGCCCTCGTCAGCCTCGGATGTCATAGTTTCCTTTATCTTCAAGGAGTCTGATATATGAGAGTTGTTTTAATACTTCAGTATTTGAGTCCTTCGTCAGACGCATTGCTTTAGTTGATGCTTGAGCTTCCAAAGATCAGACACACGAAGTATGCTTTGATTCCTTTTATTGGATTGTACTAATAAGATTAGTGTCTTTTTCTGCACGTCTCAAGTAGATGATTAGCAATATTCAAATAGTTCAATTAAAATCATTTACTCAATGTTTGGGCTCATCAAAACCCACACGGGGCTAACTAGAGAGTGAGTCAGACGCTTTGTGACTTAACATGAGGTAGAGTTTGTTTCTTCTAAATATATGGTCATGACTCACTAGCTTACTTAACAAAGAAACAAAGTTAACTGAACAAACAGTTGAAAATATCTATATGGTTAGCTTGGATGAACTTCCTTCAAATAATGTATACTTCCTATGTTCTTCACCTTGTCATTTCTAATATGTGCTTTTAAGTGTAGAAATAGGCTATACAGGTTCTCTCCAAAGATGTTAGCCAAGTTCTAGTAATAATCGGTTAATGCACAGGCAACAATTGATTATCCAAAAGTCAGTGGGCCTAAAATCGATTAGGGTAATCGATTACACAAAAAAAAAGGAGAAACCACAAAAGTCAGAGGATTCCTAATCGATTCCAATAATCGATTATGCACAGAATGAGACAAACCAGAGGAATTATAATCGATTACAATAATCGATTATGAGAAGCCCAGAATGCAACCCGATTATATAATCGGTTATGGTTTGAATGTTCATCAGCAAAAAGAGATTAGATAATCGATTACTCAAAGAAACCCAGTACCTGGCCAGTTAAGTAATCGATGTCACAAATACAAAGGTCATAAAGCAAAGCCATTTATGAAAGTTTGGTAATATCTATCATTTTCTTTCTTGCTGTTTTAGTCGCAATACATATGATATTTTCTTTGGCATTAGTTATGCTTGCACATTCATTAGTATGCCTTTATAGCTATGCTTATGTCCTCAAATTCGCTAAATGTAATGGTCTTACTTGAAATGACATGTTTTCTCTAATCTTGAAACATAGACAAGTTTAAACAAAGTTTTTGAACTCAATTGCATTATGAAAATTTTAATCTTAATTAAATGGCTTGTTAATAATGTGAAATAACAATATTTACATGTTAGAACCTTTTACTTAATCACCTCTTTGAAAATTCTTTGAAAAAGATCTTTCATCTTCAAATATGCTTGTCTTACCTCAAAATTTTCCATGATTCCTCAAATCAAGTAAAGCTTTTAAAATTATTGTTGATGCTATATGGTTGCTTACCCATTTCTTTTTGCTCAAATTGCTTATGATTGCTTATCGTATGAGCTTAACGAAATGGCTAACCCCATGGATCCAATACTTACTGGATACCAAAGAATATTTCTTATAACTTGCTCGTAGGAGTGCTTGGAGGATCATCAAAGGACCAAAATGGGACAAAGATAAAACAAATCAAAAACTCAGAATCACAAGCACATGGGGACAAAAGAGTTGAAATGAGCAATGAAAAATTCTCTTCCAGCAATACAAAACGAAAAAACTCAAAGGAAGATATTTTGCACATGCCAAAGATGGTCGAAATCAAAGAGCATCACATTTAACTCAATAAGTGTTATTTTTGAAAAATTATTTTCGAAAGGGGAGAAATATTTGCAAGCTTAAGGGAAATAGAAATTCAAAATCATATACTTGTTTATTGGGGTAAACTTTTCTTTAAATTGTACTTATTTTTACTATCATGGTACTTGCTTCGGCATACTATGTTTGGATTACACTGATGCCTGCATATACTTTTGACTATACTTTTTGCCTGGATATATGCCTTGCTTTATCAATACTTTTCCCATTTTTTGATAATGGCAAAAGGGGGAGAGTAATTTGATTGCATGTTTCAGGGGGAGTGGATTTGAATGTATGCATAGAGTGAAGGGGAGTAGAGCAAACTGCGCTTAGATCTTAGGACTCTGATATATTTACTTGAACTGCTCTAACCCAATTTTTCTAGCAAATCCTGTGACACCCTCTACCCCGCATGTATTTATAACGCATAAAGGAAATAAAATAAAAGCAAAACACATGCATATTATTTATCAAAATAAAACCATGGGTAAAAGGTTCACATGGACAAAACGACGCGGAAAATAAAACAAGTTTTAAAAGAAAACATATCTATAAACGAAACTCAACCCCGATGTCACATAACAGAGCTGGTATAACCAAAATCCGGAAACACATCGAATAACAACATAAACTAAATAAATCCTAAACTACGAGTGACGGCTCCTCAGAGTTACTCCTCAACAAGTTGCTCATCATCCTCTGCATAACAAAAAGGTGCATACAAAGCAACAACAGAAAATGGGGAGTAAGAAACATGTATAAAACAAAACGGCAAAGGAAGCAGTTAGCAAGAAGAGCATATATCACAATCAAGCATGTTATAACATAACAACATACATAACATAATCATATCATTCACATCATTCCAACAATGTATGCTATGCTGTGCAGTACTACTCTACTACTCTGTTAGGTAGGTGGATCCAAACTACCTCAGGAAGAAAATGTCGGAGTTACATATCCACATTGGCCAATAAGCATCAACGCCGGCAGTTCACCAAACCATGGGTGAACCCCTTGGATAGCCGATGCATCGTACTCTAGGATGTTAAGACCACATCTTTTGATATCTCTGATTTTGATGAATCCAAACAAAGAATGATTTTAAGTGAACCCTGTGAAATCTACTAATATGTGTATTAAGTGTGCAGGTCAGTATACAGGAGTCTCATGACAAAGAAACAAAGTCTTAATGATGCGTCTGTGGTATGATGCGTCTGAACAATGACTCGGTCTCTACCAAATTCTGATTAAGCGACTGAAAGTCCCTCGCTTCAACAATATTCAAACACAAAGAATATTCCCTAATTATTTCAAATAAAGAAATTCGATATCAGAAAGCTCAAAGCACCATTCCGCACATGAAGAATCTTTTTGTTGCAAAAGGCAAAGTAAACTTTACTTGGTTGCAGACCCGCTTAGCACAAATAAGGAAAGTCGCGCTGCCCAAGTCTAAAAAGCAACAAACGCTGCTCTGAATCAAATTGTACTTTGATAAAGCTATGCCAACCTGTACGTTCAACTTGTCTTGAAGCTGACCAACGATCATAAACATTAAATGCAAGACCAGAACGACTCTTTGGCATTTATGAATGAAGAACAAAAGAATACTCAGCTGGAGAACTCTCCTCGATGGACTTATTCCCTTTGAGTATAAATAGAAGACTTTGAAAACCATTGAAGATAGACACATGAATTCATTAACTCACGCATTCAATACTCTCAAGCATTCAAAGCTCTCTTAAGTTCTTCATAGAAAACTTCTCTGCTCAAATCATTTGTATTTATTGAAAAGTCTTTATTGCGATCTCACCCACCTTAAAAACTTATTCACTCTGTGAGTGTTACTTGGTAGATCTGCAAAGTTGTAATCTGTGAAGCTACTGCTTCATTCGACCTCTTACTATTTATAGAGCCTGAAGAGGCTTGCTGAAAGAATACTTGTTTGAGACTGGAGATGCTAAATGTGCAAACAATACTTGTTTGAGCCTGCGGAGGCTAGGTGTGCAAATAATACCTTCTGTAACCTAATTAGTTATAGTACAAATACTTGGTGAAGCCAAGGACTGGACGTAGCCCAAGGTTTGGGGTGAACCAGTATCAATCTCTGTGTCTCCTTTTCTGAGCTTAATCTTTTCAGTTTGCTTTAATTTAACTGTGCTAACTGGGTTCGAAAGTGAATCTCCTTTTTATTATCATATGCATTTTTGTGTCTTATAGGTTAAACTACAACGTTTTACAAAAGGTTTTTAAAACACAATTCAACCCTCCTTCTAGTGTTTTATATCTATTCATTTCAGTCGGTACCAGAGCTTAACCTTTAGGTTGAGCACTTAACAGTGTTGAGGAAAGATCCTGTTGGAAAGAAAGATTTCAATGGTTCATCATGTCAACAAACTCTGATTTATGGGATATTATTACTGATGGTCCCTACATTCCAAAGAATGATGATGACACTGACAAACCCAAAACTCAGTGGACTACTGCAGAATAGACTAAGTGGGAGCTAAATCATAAAGCAAGGTATTCATTGATGGGTGCTCTCAGTCGGGAAGAGTTTGAAAAGGTCCATGCATGTGAATATGCTAAGGAAATATGGGATACTCTAGAAGTTACTCATGAAGCAACAACAAAAGTGAAAGAAACAAAGATAAACATACTTGTACGAAAGTATGAGTTATTTACTATGGAAGAAGGAGAAAGCATTGCTCAGATGATAGGAAGATTTTAGACTATCACAAATAATCTGAAATCACTGGGAAAAATCTACACCAATGCTGAGAAAGTTTACAAAATTCTAAGAAGTCTACCCAAACAGTGGAGACCTCTGGTTACAGCAATAACTCAAGCCAAAGATCTCACAACTCTTCAAATGAATGATCTTCTTGGAACTTTACAAGTACATGAGCAAGAGCTTAATGAAGACAGCTCAAATAATAAAGGAAAGAACATTGCTCTCAAGGCAGAGAAATGATTTTCAAAAGCTCTAAAGGTTGAAAAATCAGATCAAGAGTCAGACGCCTCTGAAGAAGACCCAGACAGTGATGATGAAATGTCATTACTGACTAGGAAAAAGAAGAATTTCAGAAAGGATAAACCTTTCAAGAAGTTCAATAAAGAAAAACACTTAAAAAAGAACAATAGTTCTGACAAAAGTTCTATTGTATGCTATGAATGTAAGAAGCCAGGACACTTCAAATATGAATGTCCTCAGTTACAAAAGAAACCCTTCAAAAAGTTCTATAAAAAGAAAAAGAAAGGGATGATGGCAGCATGGGAAGATCTTGATGGCAGCTCATCCGGATGCAGAAGGCAAAGAGGCAAATATATGTCTCATGGCAGATGCTAACTCTGACTCAGACGCTGAGGTAATTTTTTATTTTAAGGATTTACAAGATGCTTATGATGAATTGATTAAGGAATCTAACTGTTTAACTAAGGCTTTTAGAACACTTAACAGGCAATATGTGAAACTCCTAAAATAGCATGAGCATAAGACTCAAGAGTGTGACAAACTATCTCAGGAAAACAGTAAGCTTAAAGCTGAAAAGCTTAAAACTAAGATCATAGTTGAGAAGCCACAATCTGAAGAAGTTGTCAAACTTCAACAGAAGGTTGAAGAGCTCACCTTTGATCTTGCTCGTTTTGTCAATGGAAGAGATAACCTAACTAAGTTATTAGGAAGTCAGAGACCCTCTCTTGATAAAACTGGTATAGGATTCATTGACCAGACACATCATACAGTATCTAACAAAGTCTTAGGACAAAAACCTAAAACTCTTTATGATAAGGTCATTGCATACAAAAGTAGTTGTAAAAACTGTGGAAAAGCTGGACATATCACGTCTAAGTGTATTCACATAAGAAAGAAGCTGTCGCAGACTTCAAGAACTAACAAGAAAGGACCCCAAAAGAATATGGGTACCTAAAGCTTTGATTATTCCTGTTGCAGATATCATTAATAGGACAAAAAGCACACCTATCATGATACCTGGATAGCGGCTGCTCACGACACATAACAGGAGAAAAGTCTATGTTCCTAGACCTCTAACCTAAAGAAGGAGGACATGTTACCTTTGGTGGAAATCAAAGAGGAAAGGTCATCGGGATAGGTAAAATTGGTGGGAAATCACCTCTACCATCTATCTCTAACGTTCTTTTAGTTGAAGGATTAAGACATAATCTGCTAAGCATAAGTCAATTATGTGATAATGGATATAATGTTTCCTTTACCAAGAATGCATGTATAGTCAAAGACACTAACGGCAAAGTTCTCTTTTCATCAAACAGGTAACAAAATCTTTATAAGATTGATCTAACTGAACTGACTAATCAAAATGTGACTTGTTTTGTGTCAAGAGAAGATGAAAGATGGGTATGGCATAAGAAGCTAGGACATACAAGTACGAAACAGATAACTAAGCTTTAGAAGTATAGACTTGTGAAAGGGCTACTTGAAATAAGTTTCAAAAAGGATGTCTTATGTGATTCTTGCCAATATGGAAAGCAAGTTAAATCTAGCTATAAATCCAAGAATCTAGTATCTTCCTCTAGACCTTTACAATTGTTGCATATGGATCTGTTTGGTCCAGTTAGTGTTGCTAGTAAGGCAGGAAAGAAATATGGTTTTGTCTTAGTCAATGATTATTCTAGATATACATGGGTATTCTTCTTAACCCACAAGGATGAGTCATTCAAGATGTTTTCTATATTCTGTAAGAAAGTTCAGAATGAGCAGGGATTCTGTATCTTAGCTATCAGAAGTGACCATGGGGGAGAGTTTGAAAATGAGTACTTCAATACATTCTGTGAAGAGAATGGTATCTCTCACAACTTTTCTGCTCCTAGAACTCCTCAGTAGAATAAGGTAGTAGAGAGAAAGAACAGATCTCTACAAGAGATGGCTCGAACAATGCTCAATGAAAGCAAACTCCCAAAGTACTTCTGGGCTGAGGCAATAAACACTGCTTGTTATGTACAGAACAGGATATTGATAAGACCCTTCTTAAATAAAACTCCCTATGAATTGTGGAAAGGTAGAAAACCCAATATTTCTTATTTCCATGCTTTTGGATGTGAATGCTTTATTTTGAATACTAGAGATCAACTTGGAAAGTTTGATTCAAAAGTAGATAAGGCTATATTTCTCAGATATTCAGACACTTCTAAAGCTTTTAGAGTTTACAACTCTAGAACAGAAGTTGTTGAGGAATCTATTCATGTTGAATTTAATGATGGTTTAAAGACTGATAGGAAACTATCAGATCTAGAAGATGTTCTTGTAGGATTAGATCTTGGAAGACAAAGTAATCAGACTGAAGATAACTTGAAAAATGAGGATCCAGAAACTCATATTCAAGAGTTTGATCCACTTGCTCAACAATCATCTAAGACTGAACCCAGACGAGACTGGAAGTTCAAGACTCATCATCCAAAAAAGTTGATCATCGACAATCCGTCTCATGGAGTTAGAACCAGATCAACATTTAAAGATTCAAACAACATGGCATTCCTATCTGAGATTGAACCAAAGAACATCAAAGAAGCTCTTGAAGTTGAAAGCTGGATTTTAGCTATGTAAGAAGAGCTAAATCAGTTCAAAAGGAATAATGTTTGATTCTTAGTTCCGAATGAAAAGGGAAAATCAATTATTGGAACGAGATGGGTATTCAGAAACAAGCTTGGTGAGAATGGTAAGGTAGTTAGAAACAAAGCAAGGTTAGTAGCTCAAGGCTATAATCAACAAGAAAGTATTGACTACACTGAAACCTTTGCACCAGTAGCTAGAATAGAAGCAATTCGTATATTTATGTCATATGTCGCACAACATCAAATCACCTTATTTTAAATGGATGTTAAAAGTGCATTTCTAAATGGGATTATTGAAGAAGAGGTATATGTTAAGCAACCATCTGGTTTTGAGAATAGTAACAAACCAACTCATGTCTATAAGCTTAAGAAAGCTCTCTATAGATTAAAAGAAGCACCTAGAGCGTGGTATGATAGACTTAGTTCTTTTCTTATGAAAAATGATTTCATTAGAGGAAAAGTAGATACAACTTGTGACACCTTTCAACCCCGCATGTTGTAAGGCATTTAAAAAGAAACAATTTAAATGGAAAACATGCATTTACTAAATATTTTAAAACATTTGTCCATGGATAGAAAAGTCCCACATGAACCAGTTCACAAACGCAGAAAATAGAACAAGTTTTAAACGATTAAATATAACAAGGAAATAAACATATCCCAACCCCAATGTCACATACAGAGTTGGTATAATCGTTCCGGAATAAAATCCACTAAATTACAACTGAAAACTAACAAACTAACTGAACATGAAACTAGCCCTAACTATGAGTGGTGGCTCCTTAGAGTCACTCCTGTCCGGGCTGCTTGTCATCCTTTGCAAGGTGCCAATCAGGCCAACAACAAACAAACAAACAAACAAACATAGGGAGTAAGAATCATGTAAACATAATAGCAAGGGGTAGGAAATAAAGTAAATCATACAAGCATGGCACCAACTTAAGCATACATCAACATCAAACATGCTATGCGGTGCAATACAATCCTACTCCGCTAAACCAACAATGCATATGGATCCACTAAACTCGGGATGGACGACTTCGGAGTTAAATACCCACATTGAGAATCTACTCAACGCCGGAGAATCTACTCCTTGGATAGCCAATGCATCAAACCAACGAATGCCTCGTCACGGGGGCGCAAGGAGAATCTACTCCAACCGTGGATGGCCAGATTGCCGTACTCTAGGACGATCTCCCCTATGTCGAACATCCCTCAACAACAACTCCGATGCAATGCGTATGCAACACAACAACAACGGCAACACCACCTCTTTAACTCCAACGGAATCGACCGAAGATAACAGCGGAATCGACCGCAGCGGCTTGCCTCGCGGAATCTACCTGAGGACTTTAGCGGAATCAACCGCAGCACCTAGGGCAAACTCTCAGCCACCAAGGTACACAACACCTTTGACCTAAACTGTGGGGTCAAGGCTTTCTTGGCCAAAAAGCACCAAGGCATAACTCAACAGCTTGCGGTACCCAATGGGTACCGACTTATCAACTCGACACCTCATCATCTCATCAACTTAATTATCTTTGGTGAACATTAGCCAAGTTGCCTAATCGTTATCATTAATTAACTCATCATTATTGGGGAATGGGGTTTGAAACCCCTTAAGTTTTTTAATTCTGATTCTGTCCAGGAGGGGTGAGCATGGTCGTGCTTAAACCCCAGCACGGTCGTGCTTAAACACGTGAAGGGCGTACGATCGTGCTCAGCAGCACGGTCGTGCTCTTTGTCCTGCACGGCCGTGGTAAACAATGCGGTCATTTTCCCAGAATTCAACTAGGAGCACGGTCGTACTCATCGCGTGATAGTGCTGTAGGAACAGAGACTGAAACCTTAACCAATTTCCAAGGTTTTTAATCCATTAATCCTAAGATCAATTATCAGCACGTTTTAAGGCTTAAACTCATCAATAACATCAGCATCAACTCAACGTAATCAATACATCAATCGCATGATTTAACCATCACAACATTCATGAAGATATCATCATATTCATATAGATATCAACACATACATTAATTCATAACACATATCAGCAAGTCATCATGTTAACATAAGGGCATTTAGACATTTAAATCATACAAATCATGTATCAAACGGGGTTATGGGAACCCCTTTACTTTACCCTAACCCCAAGCCTATGAGTACACTACCCTTCTCCCCATACCTGGATTTGAAGGTAGCTCTCTAACAGCATCCTAAACAGCAACCGGTTCCTCCCCTTTAAGCGGTTCACACTCAACAAGCCTCTAAACCAAAATAGTTGCACAGGGTTCCTCAACGGCTCCAAAAGCTCCAAGAACTGGCTGAGTTTAGTGGAAACAGGAAAGAACACAGTGTCAGCCGCAACAGGGTTAGCAGCCACCAAAAGTAGGGTTAAAAATCGCAACCCTCGGTTTCTGTGCATATATATAAAACTCGAACTTGAGCACGGTCGTGCTCACCCTTGAGCACGGTCATGCTCAACTTAGCATCACCGAGACGCAGTCAGCGCATTGAGCATGGACGTGCTCACTGTTGAGCACGGTCGTGCTCAACTTAAAATCAGAAACACGCTCCTGACTTTAAGCACGGGCGTGCTGGCTAATGAGCACGGGCGTGCTCATGTACTATAAAGGGACCTTTAAGCAAAAAAAATCCCACTAAGCCCTCAACCAAAACAGCTTTATAAAACACTTTCGAAAACCGGGGTGTTACACAACTCTCTTTAGAAAAAGTTCTAAAAAAGGATTTCATTATAGTACAAATCTATGTTGATGATATTATATTTTGTGCTACTAATGAAAAGCTCTGCAAAGAGTTCTCCAAACTTATACAGAATGAATTTGAGATGAGCATGATGGGAGAATTGAAGTTCTTCCTTGGTCTACAAATCAAACAAACAGATGATGGTATATACATTCATCAACAAAAATATACCAAGGAGATCTTAAAGAAATACAAGCTGGATACAGCTAAACCTATGAAAACTCCCATGGAAGCAAATGCAAAATTAAGCAAAGATGAAGAAGGTAAAAAGGTACATCAAACTACTTACAGAGGTATGATTGGTTCTCTCTTGTACTTAACTTCAAGTAGACTTGATATTCAATTCAGTGTCTGTATGTGTGCGAGATTCCAATCTGATCCTAGAGAATCACATCTCAAGGCTGTCAAAAGGATATATAGATATTTGATTGGAACCACTAATCTTGGTTTGATGTATTTAAGAAAACAAGAATACAGATTAGTAGGATTCTGTGATGCTGATTATGTTGGAGATAGAGTAGAAAGAAAAGCATAAGTGGATGATGTCAATTCATTGGAGCAAGCTTAGTCTCTTGGACAAGCAAAAGACAAACTACAATTGCATTATCCACTATAGAAGCAGAATACATTTCAGCTGTAAGCTGTTGTTCACAGTATTTTTTAACATAATATTTTTGTTTGGTGTGATAATTCTAGTGCTATCTGTTTATCTAAGAATCCCATTCAGCATTCTAAGGCTAAGCACATAGAAATTAAACATCATTTCATAAGAGACTATGTTCAAAAAGGTATTTTTGATATTAAGTTTGTTAAAACTGAAAATCAGTGGGCTGATATATTAACTAAACCACTAGCTGAAGACAGATTCACTTATATTAGAGATAATTTGAACATGCATTTCATGAATGAGTAATGAGTCTGCTAAAGCGTCTGCTAACGTGGATTATTTACTGAGACTTTACATTGCAGTTATCTAAAATGTTTTTGAATTCAAAACGTTTTTGTCTTTATTACTCTCAACTGTTGTTTTGGAAACCTCTTTCTTTAAAACCAAAAGTCTTCTCTCCAAAACACTTTACTGTTTCAAAAAACCTTTCTCTCTCTCTCTCTCTCTCTCTCTCTCTCTCTCTCTCGCTCTCTCTCTCTTGTGAACGAATCTTTTCAAAACCCTTTTGTCTCCTCTCTCTTTCAAACTCAAATCCAAGGCACCCAAAGCACCCTCTCAAAAAATTACTCGTGCTTCTACTCGGTTAGAGATGAGTGTGGAAGACTTATCTATGGTTGTCCCTGGACGATTTGTCAAGATGAACAAGATCATCAAAGGAGGCATGAATGTTATAGCAGAATTGGAAGCTTCATAATGGGTCAACTTTTTCTCCCTACATGAACCTGTTTACCATCTGCTACTTCAAGAATTCTGTGAAAATGCTGAAGAAAGGATGTCTCAGACTCAAATTTTCATTCGAACTAAGTGTAACGGAAAACCCTATTCGTTCACTCTCAACAGTATTTAGAAAGCAACCGGCTGCCCTAGGCAAGGTGCTGCTTTTACAGATGACTGGGAAAATGAGTATGGTGAAGAAACTGTTCATCAAGTTCTCTATGGGATATCCAACCCTACAAACAAAGTGGCCTCCAAACTGACTCCAAAAGGAAGGTTCTTGCTTGTGTTGTTAATAAACTGTGTGATGCCAAGAACAAGTGCTCGTGATAATGTCAACAAGATGGATAGATTTGCCCTATTCCATCTCCTGAATATGATGAAGGTTGACATCAATGACTTGATTTTGAAGTGCATGCTGAGGATGGTAAAGCCCCAAATCAGGACTTCCTATACATAAGGGATGCTGATTACTAAACTGTTGAACATCAAGGGCATTCCCCTCACTGGAAAGGTTGAAATGGCTAATGCCATTGATGAAAGAACCCTCTCTTAGATGAAGCTGAGACCACCTGGAAGGATTCCTGATTCTGATGAAGATGATGAGAAAAAGTAATCTTCAGGAAATCTGAAGAAGAAACTGATGAGTCTGATGACTCAGAAGCAACATAGTTGTCTGTACCTTTGGATCCCAAGGTCAGAAAAAAGCTTCAAGTAAAGAGGAAGCTGGTCATCTCAGAAGCATCTGATGATGATGATGACCAACTTATTTCCGAGGTTCTGAAGAAGGATATGGTTCAAAAACTTGCTGTTGCCCCTCAAAAGGAACTCAAGAGGAAAGTTGTTGTTGCAGCTACACCAGTTAGAAGATCTACAAGGCTGAAGATAGTTGAGCCTGTGCAAGTCTCTTTACAACCTGTTGCATCATCTCTTAGCTCATCTGAACCCTCACCCTTTTCACCTATTATGTTATCCTCACCCCCACATTCATCATCCTCTTCCTCCCATAACTCCCCTCTTCACAATCAGATTTCAATTGCTGAAAATCTGCTTGCTTTATCTGTTCGAGATTTTAATTTGAATCTTACTCCAGATCACCCCTCACCTCAACCTATTCTTCATAACTCACCTGATCAAATACCCAATCCTTCATCACTCTCTCCCTCACCAACTCAGGAAATTCAAACTCTTGTTCCTGTTTCAAGAATTTTTTATTCCATTCTATCACCTCTCTCACCCCCTTCACCTACTTCTACCTATTCTTTTCAACCCTTTTGAGCCATTACCTTTAGATCAAATCAACCCTGACCTTCTTAGCCCAGATGATCTAAAAGCATTCAGCAATCTTGTTGCTGAGCAGGCTACAGTAAGGCTGAATCAAGCCTCTTGGAAACACAGACCCAATCCTACTGCTTGCATGAAGGCCAATACTGTATTGAAGATCTATCCTGACAGAGGTTCTGTCTGTCCAAAGCCAAAGTTGAATCCAAAATCCAAGAAGCCTTTTGTCTGGCTGGAAAGGAAGCATAAGAAAATGAAGTTCCTTAGATGGTCTACTTTGTTCATGAGTCACCCTGAACCTCATGTTCTTCAAGACCCAGCTCATCACTGTGGCCTATCTCTATTTGACAAACTCAAGACACCTACAGATAGTGCCCGACTCAGTTCTTACCAGATTCCCTGGATCAGATATCTAGATGAAGATAAAGCAGAATCAAGGCAACTCTACCCCTTCCAACCAACTCTTATTTTCACTCCTTTTCTTTTCATTTTACCTTTGTCTTTTTATGAAAACCCTATTTCAGTTTACTCTTTTCATTTCTTTATCCAATTTAGAAATTCCTTCTATTAAAATTCCTTGTTTGCAACCCTTTGGTTCGTTGCACTCAGTCTTTCCTTTGACTCTTTCTCTATTCCCCATTGTTTTTTTTATCTAACTTTTATTTTCTCCTCTGGTCATTCCTTCCCCTGGCACTGTCTAGAAATTGTTCTATAGGAACCACCCACGACTACGACTCCTTCTGACCCTGGGCCCTCCTCTTCATCTCCACCTGATGATCCTGCTGCACCGGCATCCACCATCATTGGAATGGATCCAGTAGCTCGTGTAGAAATCAGCGGTCTTCGTGAGACCATGCAAACTGTTGTGGCTCTTCTCACCAAGATTGTTGAAAAGCAACAACTTTAGTTTTCGTTACCTTTGTCAACAATGTAATAAGTCAATGATAGTTAAATCAATAATTGTCATTTTCAGATGCATTTTATTCTGTTACTTTATGTTTTTGCTGATGACAAAGGGGGAGAATATATTCGTATATCTGAACTAAATAACTAAATAATGAAACTCAAAAGATAAGGCGCTACTTTAATCATTCGTCTGAATTCTTTATGGAAGCATTACTTCAGGGGGAGCTTAAATAGCTTAAATATACTTATAAGCTTGAATATGGTCATACGTTTAAACAACTTCATATGATTCTTTGTGCTTAAATCTGCTTTTATCCTTAGTTCATTAAAATTATAAGATAATGTTTGTAATCATCAAAAAGGGGGAGATTGTTAAGACCACATCTTTTGACATCTCTGAATATGATGAATCCAATCAAAGAATGGTTTTAAGTGAACCCTATGAAATCTACTAATATGTGTATTAAGTGTGCAGGTCAGTATACAAGAGTCTCATGACAAAGAAACAAAGTCTTAATGATGCGTCTGTGGTATGATGCGTCTGAACAATGGCTTGGTCTCTACCAAATTCTGATTAAGCGACTGAAAGTCCCTCGCTTCAACAATATTCAAACACAAAGAATATTCCCTGATTATTTCGAATAAATAAATTCGATATCAGAAAGCTCAAAGCACCATTCTGTGCCTGAAGAATCTTTTTGTTGCAAAAGGTAAAGTAAACTTTACTTGGATGCAGACCCACTAAGCACAAATAAGGAAAGTCGTGTTGCCCAAGTCTGAAACGCAACAAACGCTGCTCTGAATCAAACTGCACTCTGATAAAGCTATGCCAACCTATACATTCAACTTGTCTTGAAGCTCACCAACGATCATAAACATTAAATGCAAGACCAGAACGACTCTTTGGCATTTATGAATGAAGAACAAAAGAATACTCAGCTGAAGAACTCTCCTTAACGGACTTATTTCCTTTAGAAGACTTTGAAGACCATTGAAGATAGACACCTGAATTCATTAACTCACGCATTCAATACTCTCAAGCATTCAAAACTCTCTTAAGTTCTTCATATAAAACTTCTCTGAATCATTTGTATTTATTGAGAAGTCTTTACTGCGATCTCACCCACCTTAAATACTTATTCACTATGTGAGTGTTACTTGGTAGATCTGCAAAGTTGTAATCTATGAAGCTGCTGCTTCATTCAACCTCTTACTATTTGTAGAACCTGAAAAGGCTTGCTGAAAGAATACTTGTTTGAGCCTGGAGAGGCTAGGTGTGCAAACAATACTTGTTTGAGCCTGCGGCGGCTAGGTGTGCAAATAATACCTTCTGTAACCTGATTATTTATAGTGCAAATACTTGGTGAAGCCAAGGACTGGACGTAGCCCAAGGTTTGGGGTGAACCAGTATAAATCTTTTTGTCTCCTTTTCTTAGCTTAATCTTTTCAGTTTGCTTTACTTTAACTGTGCTAATTGGGTTGGAAAGTGAATCTCCTTTTTATTATCAGACGCATCTTTGTGTCTTAGAGGTTAAACTGCAACGTTTTACAAAAAGTTTTTAAAACACAATTCAACCCCCCTTTTAGTGTTTTATATCTGTTCATTTCATAGGATGCACCACCACGGGGGCCACGATTCACCTAACTCTCGGATGAATCACCACGGACGGTCAGATTGCCTTACTCTTGGTTGACTTCCCCTATGTTGAGCTTCCCCCACTAACAACTCCAATGCGTGAATGCATGAGCAACAACAACAAGCAGCAAACGTAACCACCACCTCCGCTTTGGCCAATAAGCACCAAAGTTTTATCACCATCAACACCTTGACCAATAAGCATCAAGGTCCCCTTGCCCAATAAGCACCAAGGTACAACATCAACAACACCTTGACCAATAAGCATCAAGGCTACTTTGGCCAATAAGCACCAAAGTATAACAACACGCGGTAACTCATCATTACCGTCTTTAGCATCTTAACATTTGCATTTAATTATCTTTACTAAGTCTTCATTAATACATCTATCTTATCTTTACTTCGTTTGGTGTCTTATTTCATCATTGGGAAAAATCTAGGTGAAACCACCTTTTGTTCTTATTCACGTCTATTCTGTTTGGGGGAGCACGGTCGTGCTGCCCCCAGCACGGGCGTGCAGAACTTTAAGTTGAGCACGGCCGTGCTCGCTGGAGCATGACCGTACTGATCTGGGCAGAAAGGGTTGGAAACCCTTGTTGAACTTCCTATGGCATTCATAGATCAATCCTATTGGTCTTTAACTACACCATCAAGTATCAGTCTCATTATTATTGTTTAATATTCATGTCTTATAATTATTGGGGATTAATCCTTTCATTCCTGTTTCATTATTAATGTCCCTAAAACACTCATGAATCAATCCTAGGGCCTTGGCTATACCATTGAGCAATAACCTTGCCTCTCATTACTATAATTCATATCTTATGAACAATTGGGGACTTAGTCCTTTAATTCAATATTATTAATAAGCCCTATTATTTAATTAGAGTCTTATTAACATTAACAACATCAAACTCAAGCATATGTTCATCCATGGCATGGCAACATCATCAACAAGCATTTATTCAAAGCATAAACGTCATCATCATCAAAACTCACAAATAGACATGCCAATGATAAATAAACATAGATCAACATATAGTAAGACAACATTTAGGAAATTAGCAAACAATAGGGTCATGGATTAATGAGGGATGACCACGTTACATTTAATTGGCACTTACGAGTGACTTCACTCCCAAACGATGGCAAGAACATCAAGCACTTGATGGATACAGAGAAAAAGGAAAAGGAGAGGTTTCTGTCGCATTAGGGTTGCTAAAAGTGCCAAAGTGAGGGTTTGGCTCGCAACCCTCACGAAACTAACTTATATAAGCTATCAGACCCTGAGCACGGGCGTGCTCACATTAAGCACGGTTGTGCTCAACACCGAACATGGGGTCGTGCTTAATCAAGCACGGGGTCAGCAAGAAGCATGTCACAAACTCTTATTTTCCAACACGGTCGTGCTCCCCTTGAGCACGACCTTGCTCGTGGCCCAAGCAGTCACTGAGCACGCCAACAAGCACGGGGTCGTGCTGAACATGAGCACGATCGTGCTCATGCATCAGAAAGGGGTTTTTTGAGACACCCCGATATCCCATGAAGAAAACCCTAATTAATTAAACCTTAATCCGTAATTAACGTTAACGCGTTTATTACATTTGAAAATAAATATATAATGGAAGGAATAACATTAAATTTGTTTTAAAGCATGCACAGCAAATTAAAGCATACATCGACCATATATACATAATATGTACATCGAGTCTCCACAATGTACCATAGATCCCAACCGAGGGATCCTTAATCTTACAACTATACCAACACTACATACTAAAAGAAAACATACCTAAACTGGTCACAGACATAACAGACATAAGAAGAGGTCCGGATACTACCCATCCCATCTCTCAAAATACATCAAAAAGCAAAAGCAACTCATAGAGACTCTCGTCCTAACAGGCACAACCGACATAACCATATCACTGACGATATGGGCGCCTGGAGCTACCCTCACCCTCTCCGTAATGTCGTCGATAGACCCTGCCATAACGGGTCCTAGGCTCCTAAACTGACTCATCACTGCTCATAACCACACGTCGGCGACGATAGTGATACATCGTCTGGACACTCCTCTACCAACAACCTCTTTGCACCATGCCAACTCCGCACCTCGCTACTGAACGATCCACCATATTCCACATGTCATCAGGAAATTCCCTCTGACGAGGTGGATACCACATCTCTGAAAAAGGCAATCTCTGTGAAATCCGATACGGACCATCCAAATGTAAGTACGGACCCTCTCCCATACATATATACAAACTGACTAGGCCGGTATACGTCATGAAGAATCGTGAATGGTCGACCTACCATCCACGATCATCGTGATACACAATCTCCACATCACCAAGAATTGGGATCCTGGGAGGGATCCTCTATAGGTAATGATTCAGTCTGTATCCCAGATCCGGTGACGTTGTGGTCCTGCTCACACTGCTCATCTAATGGATATACATATAAAGAAATAGAGGAAAAGAGGGAGATAAGCAACAGATCATGTCATTAAAATGGGGATGGGGATACATAGAATAGCACTCACATAAACATATCATATACAACAATCAAACAGTCATCCATCAAGTCACGCCAACACAATCATCCTCAAGATCATACGCTCAGATTATTCCTCTAAGGAGTCTCACTCCTATGCATGTCGGCCGATATATCTCATCCGGGTCTCAACCCCAAGACATTCCCTTATCAAGCCTCTCTGCTTAAGGAACGTCAGTTAGTTTGTCTAGGTAACTTTTCCGCTCGCCGAGACCCATAAGAGTGCATCGCTCTGTGAGCTCTGCTCCATCAGAAGTATCTGGGTCGCCTCGGATAGTCAACCTTAGACATGGATACTCAGGGTAAGGTCAGGATAACTAGGCTCTATCGGGGTACATGACGCACTAGGAGCTACCTAATGGTCACTGTGAGCCTCCCGAGTCCAGTTCGTACATCCCCAAGGTCTTTTCATAGACCGGCCCCTCCGTAATCCGTACTTGCACTCGAGTACAACTAACCTCGTATGACTCCCTGCCATACGGCTCACCACCATGGCAATATGCAATGCAACAACCATCCTTAAGTTAACACTGGAACCTTCTCTCACAATCCAAATCTCAAAATCACAGTCTCAGATTGGATGGCAATACATCCCCGGCCTTAAAGCCACAGTCTCAAGGCATTACCACGGTGTCAACTCTCAATATAATCAAATCTCACTATCAGTCATTCCCATTCATCCAACAATCATCAACAATATATTATAATAATAAAATATCAGGCTATCACATCAATCATCACAACCAAGCATGTTATAGCAGTCATCACAGTAGCAGACATAGCAAACAACCCCAATCATTATCAGTTATCTAGCCTAGGGTTTCAAGCCTAACATTGATAAATCTACAATAACTAAACCCAAGACCATATTTAAAAATATTATTATATTACGGTTTAGCTATTGTTGATTATTCAATATACTAGTAGGGTCTGGGGCACCCTACACATATGTATAAATGACTGTTACTCTATACTTGCCTCCCCGACAATGTCGATTACTTTCTCCCCACCTTGGATTATCCAATATCGTTGTCCAAACTTCTCTTCCTCTCTAACCAGCTGCTGCCTTGCACCCCAGGGAGTTCCTTGATGCTCCAAAATTTGCCCTAACACATAGACAAAGTCCTAGCGATGTCATGAACTCTAATCTTGCGACAGTTTCTCAAATGGAACTAAGATTGAAGTAAGAATCCAAGATAAGTAAATGACAATGCCAAGTTAGGGATTTGAGCATTACCTCAGTTGGATCGAAGAAACGTTAGCTAATACTCGTAGTATTCACTGCGCTGGTCACAGATTCGAAGTCGGAATTACGATCGGACGGACGGATTTTCCCCAGAATCAATTTTTCTCTCCAAAACCCACTTTCTCCCTCTCACTCTCGAGCTCTCTCCTGGTCCCTCTCAAACATTCTAAACATTTCTACAAGTTTCTAGCATTTTAAAGCCTAAGGGGGGTGAGTCAGCCCTGATTACGTCCGGCTCAATTTTTCTGCGCCCGGCTCAGCCTCTTATGCCCGGCTCAAATTTTCTACGCCCGGCCCAAATGCTTAGATCACCGCCTTTGTGTTGCGCCCGGCCTAACAAACCTGCGCCCGGCCTAATTTTCTGAGCCCGGCTCAACACACCTGAACCCGGCCTAACCCGCGTTAACCAGTTTGACCAGAAACTCTGATTCACACGTTTCGTCGTGTTTTGAACTCGTTTGAAGTCCGATTGACCCCAAATTTGAAACACATACTAATTAACACCTAACGAACAAAATTAAGCTCTCACACCAACTTAATTACTGTCTGATTCCTTAATCAAGAAAACGGGTGTTACATTTTTCACCATAAAATCCCACTTGACCCCTTTTTAACATTCCAAAGGCATATTTCTACTTAACATAGCATACAACCATACATAGCACATAAGTTTGTATAAAGGCTTGTATACGAAAAAGGGGTGTTACAAATCCCTCCATGAGATGTTTGTCATCATCAAAAAGGGGGAGAATGCAAATATATGCCTTGACAGGTACTTTAGTTTTGATGAATGACAAAAGGGGAAGTCAGAAGGACTAAATTGCAAAAAGCGGCAAAAGGTCATACAAGCAATCAAACGGGTTAAGGGAATTTTATTTATTGTATTGCTTGTTTTAGATTCATTGTAAATGGTTAATAATGCTATCAAGATTAAAATTGGTCACACACACACATTAATGAACTTTTTGAATCAAACTTAATAAGCTAATATTTGGTGATAAATGAGTAATGAGTAATGATTTTTATAGTTGTTAAGTTTTTCAAAATTCAAATTTGAATCGAGGAATAATCGATTAGAATAATCAATTAACATGCTCTTAATTATGCTTTAATGAGTAATAAATTATCCGGCTGTTAAGAATTTGAAATCAGAACATTTGAATTGCAATAATTGAATAGCATAATCGATTATCCTTTTCTGATCACGTTTTTAAATCAGCTTAATTGGGTTTAATTCCATTTTAATGAGTGATAACTTCTTTCTAGCCATTAAGTTTGAATATGAATAATCGATTATGCTCATTAGGTAATCGATTATATGTTTTTAGTGCTCGCAGGATTTCAAACAGAGAACCAATAATCGATTAGCATAATTCATTATGTTGCGATTGTCTCAAAGGGGCGCCTTTCAATTTGAATCAAAATAATCGATTATGACTTTTAAATGATCGATTATCATGCACAAAAATTGAGTTTTTAAATGAGCTTGAGAAAATTTCTTTGGGTTATTCACTTCTTCTATATAAAGGAAACTTAGGTAGTATTCAGAGCATGAAATTATCATTTTTATATATGTGCTAAAACTTTGAAAAACCATTCTCTCTTCTACTCTTTGTTCTTACACTTAAACCATATTCTCTTGTAATCGTTGTAATCGTTCTTCAATTTGTTTAATCAGCACTATTAAGAGTGCATATTGTTAGTAAGAGTCGTGTGACTCAAATCCTTCTTTTCTACACCAAGTTTGCAAGAAAGGTGATATCTCTTGTTGTATTTCTTGGATGTCATTTCCAAGAGTACGAGGGAGATGATATTCATTGTGGTTGACAAGAGAGGTGATATCTCTTGGGCTATTTTCTTTTAGGCTCTTTCAATGGGGGAGGTGATATCCCTGGTCTGTGAGGAGTGCTCTATATTTTAAAGGTTTCTAGCTGCACCTATTTAAAAGCTAGTGTTGAGTGAAAACCCTTGGTGGTATTGCCTTGGAGACTGGATGTAATCGCCGTGTTCATTTATCTTCCCTGTCTCTTTTATTTTATGCAATCGTTTATATTTTCTACGTTTTGGTGATTGCATGTTTTACCATAATCAATCATTTTCAAAATAATTTTAAAAGGGTGATTTGTTAAAGTTGTCAAAAATTCATAACACACAATTCACCCGCTCCTATGTTTGGAGTTACTTATCAACACTAATTAGCCGAACAAACAACTAAGTACCAAATTTCGCAAGACGGCAATAACACTGTTAGTGCTAGCAATTAAACTCGTTTATATATATATACACACACACACACACCATTTAGCGTTTCAAAAAGTGTTGCACTTAATTACCCAATATAAATTTTTTTTATGATTCCTTAATCAATATCCTTGGAGTATTAATTAGCAAGACTCATATAAATAATAAATAAATATAAATATTAAATATAAAGTAAGAGTTGAGGACTACATCTGCAACAAATTTAGTCAACTTTGGAGGTGGCGTGTGCATCTAGAAGATAAAATAATCCGGAAGTAGTGGGGCTGGCTCACACCCCATGATTCAATCAATTCATATTTTCCTTTACTATTATGGTGCGGGCACCTTCATCAGCAATGAACAACAAATATGGTATTCTATTTTTATTGCGATCACCATTTCCATAGACCAAGCCAAAAATGCTCACCCACTATTATGCAAAAGATAGCAGTTGACGGGAGAAGCAACAACCTTTTGACATTTTAAACAAATCTCATTCGCAAGCAAATAATCCCCCAAAGTCACAAAAAAGCAAAAGTGGTTGGGAAATTTCTTTTTCCAAAGAAAACAACGCGCCTTTGCTGGTTCTGGTTTTGTGTTTTTCTTATTTCTTATAGACTCTCTCTCTCTCTTCTAATCTTCCCCTTCTCCCTTATCTACTCTGATAAACTACCTAACCCCAAGATTCTCTTACACTTGTTCTCTCTAGGGTTGTCACAAATTTTCTCTCTTTTCCATTTTCATTGCTGCAAAAAAGAACCTTTTTTTTGGGGGTTTTTTTTTTCTTGTTATTGGTGTTTGTATTCCTGCGAGACATGTGCCCTTTAAGGTTCATTTTGGTGTTCTTCTCCGCCGTGTTGGCTGGTTATTTTGCGTGGAGATCGGTGCGTTCCTCGCCTGAGATAGACTTGGCATCCGGCGCTGCTGCTGTGGAAAACGACCAGAAATTTTCATCCAATAAGGAAGATTTTGATTTCAAAAAGGTACCCTCAAAATCATGTTTCTACATTGGACCATGATTCTTGGTTTTCTGTTTTTCTTTTATTTGCTTTGTGGTGAGGACTTTGTTAGTTTCATTGTTTATGCCAATTAATCAATTAAAGTTTTATAAAGATGAAAATTAAATTTATCATGAATCATAAAGAGTGGGTTTTAAATAAAGGTCCGCAATCCAAATGGGATCACAAAGTTTTGGTTCCGCGGTTTTCCAAAACCAAAAACTTCAAAACCAAAATATGACCGCGGGTTATTTCCTCACCTTTTGCCTTGTTTTGTTGTTATATTTTTTTGTTTTTTTTTTTAATAAGAATATTTGTTTGGATTTTCAGATGATTCAGAATGGATTCTGGGTTTTTGTTGATATGGCAAGCGGGAGGTATCTGTGGAGAAATTTGAGGTCTAACAACAATGATATTGAATTAAAGAGCTCTTAGGATTCCCCTCTTCCATCTCAAGTCTTTTGTTTTAGGCCCCCCAATGATTGTGTTTCAGAAACGTGTAAATTCTTGTATTCCCACTTTTTTTTCCCTTGTTTGTCGGTTGAAGAATATTTGATATATAAAAAAAGGGGGAAAGAACTTGTAGAATTCTATTCACTCTGCTGCATATTGTCAATGTTTGTTGCCGATGCATTATGTCTCATTTCTCTGATTTAATTTAATTTCCCCTTTCAATGCTAACAACTGCACACGATTTCTCTGAATGATTGCATAATCTGTGATTCTGTGGCTACATTAAAGTAATGCATATTCGAACTTTTCTAAATTTTTATCCAAGTATGAACAATAATTTTACAACTTATATCTAGATCTAGATTATTGGAATATATGTACAAGAGCAGACAGGGGAAGTGATGCATACCCCCACTGGTGCATCCACACTATTGCTGATTTTTCCACAAACACAACTCGCAAATGACAAGCACAATGTTAGCAACATGTGGAAATTACACTGACATTGGTTTTGGTTTTATTACACCAAACACAAATTAATGAATTATACAAGGTTTATGTTATAAGAGATAAGTGTAATAATATAATAATAACATAAGAAGAGGGTAGTGTTATTTTTGAAATAAAAGATGACAAATACAATTAAGTCAAATATCAAGTAAGTTCACTGTAATATTCTCTAACAAATAAATATTCCATAATCTTATCAATATGTTGTTACAAAACCAGTTTTATAGCCAATATCCAACTTCCTGTCAAACAAAATATCATGGGACTTCTGAATGTAAGAGACAACTGGGATCCAAATGTCTGGAACAACCAGTGTGATATGAATGCAGATCTTAGAACTTCAATAAAGGAACCACTCCTTTCATCTGTATTTCCTTCTTGTTCCTTCTTATCTGTTTCACTGCTGTAGTAGCCCTGATTGACATTGTAATGATCCCAATAACCATCATGTGCATTTTCTGACTCAGCTTGGCCAACCTATAGAATATTACTTGATCTTCAAATATAATGATGTAACTCCATTTATCCCTTTAAGTCCTATGGCTATTTTGTTTCATGGAATAATACTAGTACCTGTTTAAGGATGAAAGATAATAGTCACATATGGATCGAATTTGAAAGTGCATAAGCCATAAGTTGTTTGCATTTGTTTAAATTTCAATTTGAGAACCATGTTTGAGTGAATACATTTTCAGAAATCATACAGTAAATGTCAAATATTTTAGCTTCTTGTTTTCCCCTATAACACACCATTTAGTTGTGGAAGCTGAAGAAACAAAATTTGCTCCTTAAATCATAAGGAGAAAAAGGTTATAGGGGAGAGAATGAGAGAGCGAGAGAGAGCGATCAAGAGAGATGAAAGACGGGGAAAACGAATGAACTATTGTGAAATCAAGGAGAAGGAAGGTAGGTGGATTCGGAGTATACATGACTGACAATGTTCAAATGATAAAAGCTTGGGATTTAGATGAAACAGTCAGTACTATTTCACGAATTTTTTTGATAATTATGGGGCGGAAGCATTGTGGAAAATGTTTGAAAAGTGGGACAAAGTTGCCAATGTTTATATACTGAAGAAGAGAAATAAGGAAGCAAGATTTTTTGGGTTTGTTAGATTTAGAGGGGTTACAAAAGCAAGGAAGTTGGAGGAGAGGTTAGACCAGATTTGGATTGGAACGTACAAGCTGAGAACTAATATATCAAGGTTCTGCAAGGAGATGCAATCATGGGATTGAAGTCATGGCCAAGAAAGGAAAATAGGCATGTGTTTGTGCTAAAACAATAAAAGGAATAGTGAATGAGGTTGTTGTGTTATTGATTGGGAACTAATTACGGAACAATGGTGATTTCAGTATAAATAGTGAGTAATTCCCCGTATTTGAGTGTGTCTATATAGCCTGTCTGTAAAAGAATGAAGGATCTCATATATATAAGCTACTTGGTGCGTGCTATTCACGCGAGTTGGTTACACCTAGAGGGTCCCACCGAGCCGTTGGCGCGATTCACGGATGCGTGCGTGGAATCCTTTCTCTTTCCAATCATCAGAAGATTCTTCTAGAAGGGGGTGACGTGCCCTCGCCGTTGTCTTATTATGACCGATACCTTTGACCGACTTAGATGCCATTTCTCCTTGGCCCGAGCTGTTCTCTATCAGAGGTGCTTTCTTCCCTTCCTTGTCAGGATATACAGGCAGCCCTTGATGCCAGGTTGCTATCGTCCGACTTCGCTTGCCATGACTGGGCCTTGACTTGACCCATATCCGACCTCATGGTCATGTGATAACTTGTGGGCTAACCCGACCTAGATGGCCTTGTGCCATTCCGGGCGGGAATAGAAGCCCCCCAAGTCTCAAGCCGTGTTCAGCGTAGAGGCTTGAATTTATTGTCGTGATGACTTCATCATTTCGACCCCTGCGTTGGTTTTGTGGAAAGTCGTGTCCCGCAGTTTTCACCTCCTCTCAGTTATTCGTGCGCTTTATGCTCATGACACGTGTCTCGTGTCATTATTAACTTCTTGTTGCACACTGCATTGCTCTTGACCGTTGGATTACGCATCCACGGCTTTATTTAAATCATTTTTTTCCCTCTTCCACTACATTTTTCGTCTTCCTTGCCTGTTCATTTCCTCTTCTTCCTCTGGTTCAATCTTTTTCTTGCTTTCTTCTTAAATCTTCTTCTCCTATCTCAGGTACGCCTTGCGATCCCCATTATTTATCTCGTTCCTATTTTAAGTTTTTCCTGACTATGGAAGAAATGGGGGAGGGTTTCATCGTGAGGGAGAGTGCACAAGGAGATTCTGGTGAATGCGATTCCCCGCCTGTTGCGGGGGTGGCAGAGGTGGCTCCGGCCGCCACTGTGAGAGAGCCGTATTGGTGGGTGCTACCCAGTGTTTTAGGCATGCGTTCAAAACTTAGGGACCTTGCTTCTCTTGAAGAAGTCAAGGGTTTGATAGTGGATAAAGAGGGTTTAGGACGAGTAGATTTTCTTCCTTGCTCTTGTGAGGACCGTATTTGTCATGCCGTTCCTGAGCCTAACTTCTTTTTTATTCATAAACGAGTTTTTACCCAAGCTCGGGTTCGTCTTCCCTTTTCCTTTTTCGAGTGTTCGGTATTACGTTGTCTGAATGTTGCCCCTTCCCAATTACATCCGAACAGTTGGACTTTCATTCGAGCGTTTGATATTGTCTGTCGGTTTGTCGGTATTTCTGCTTTGGTGGAGAAATTATTTACTTTCTTTTGTGTGAGGGACACTGGTCGATTTGGTTGGGTATCTCTTAGTTCCATCCAAAGTTCCATCCAAAATAGAAAAATCTTTGAATCTTATTCTTCTTCATGGAAGGGTTTTAAGCTCGAGTTTTTTAAGATAATGAGTCGGGGAGAAGATCATCCCTTCTTTCTCAGTCATTCGGGGGAGCCCAAATTTCCTCTATTCTAGACTCAGAAACCCCGAATAATTAAATGCTTCGACTATGATTTCCTTTCCGACCAAGAAAAACTAGAAGTCGATTTCCTCGAACAATTGGTAGAAGTGAGCTATCGTGAGCTTATAGATTTAGAGGGTAACATGCCTAAGTTGACTGATTATATGGGTGAGACCCTCACTCAAGATGTATATGTTGATTTTATCATTTGATGCTTTAATTTTTCTGACTTCCTTCCTTGTCAGGAAAAATGGCCCCAAAGATGTCTAAACAGGCTATGTTGGAGATTCTGGAAAAGAAGAAGAGAGCTGTCAAGACTGTTGCGAGATCAGGCGAGGCTCGTCAAGTTCGGGGCAAACCCGTGATTGTTATTGAGGATCAGTCCGATCGTACCGGGGGTAGTCTTATTCCGACGAAGCGACCTTTAAAGGATACCCAAGGTGATGAAGGACTGAGTTCAAAGAGACGCACCCAGAACAATCCTCCTCCTCCCGAGAGTGTTTTTGAGCAGCTGTTGTCTTGTCTGGCAAGCCTTTCTCCTGAAGCTGCTTCTTTATGGAATTCTCACTTCCTTCTCGGCCTACCCCTAGCCCCCAGCTACAATATCAGGCGGATGCCGAGCTTTATCGTACTTTACCGCATTTCCAAATTGTGAAGATGTCCACTATTCTTAGCCTTCATTTGGCCAGTCTGTCTCATTATGCTGAGATGGATTTGGCTTTCATTGACGCTAAGATGGCCGAACTTGAGGCCGAGAACAACCGTCTGAAACAGAAATTATCTGATGACCAGAAGCTAGTGGAAGAGGTAGCGAATACGGTTCGAGAGGGTGACAACTTGAGGGCTCGCTTGAATCTTGCTCAAGATAGTCTGAAACAAGCTAATGCCGACGTGCTTCAACTGGAAGAGTCTTGTTCATCTTTGGTCAAAGCCAAAGACAAAGTTCAGTCTGATTTGAACGAGGCAAATGAGAAGATACTTGTACTGGAAGGCAAAGTGGGTGTTCTGGAAAAAGAAGTTTATGAGCTCCAAGAGTTTTCTACTGATCAGCTTGAGGTGGGTTTTGTTATTGCTCAAGAGCAATATACTTGTGTTTATCCCGATTTAGATCATGCCCAATTTAACGTGCGTAAAGAGGTTTGGGATGGTCAACTGGTGATGCCGGTGACACAAGAGGTAGTTCCCAAGAACGAGGTGGTTGAAGGCCGGGGGATGCTCCCGCTGTCTAATGTAATTTCGTTGTTTTTCTTGATCTTTACTTTTATAATGTTTGAACTGATTGGGGCAGTTTTTGGCTATTTATGAACTTGTTGACATGCACATATGCGTGGTGTCAACTTGTTTTATGGTCCAAAGGCAATTAATCCCCCCCCCCCTCCTTGGCGAATGGGGTTTTACACTAGTGCTTGTCGCGAATTGATTGTCTGATAGAGATTTCTCGATTTTTCTTTTTGTCAATCTTTGTAGATTTTGAAGGAGGCTCGGACCTCAACCTTGTAGTTTTTTAAGGGGGGCTCGGAGCTCAATGTCGTAGTTTTTGAAGGGGGCTCGGAGCTCAACCTTGTGAATGAGGTTTACGAAATTTGTAACTAAAGGTTTACGCTATGCAAATCCAGTTAAGGATCAAGTGAAGTAGGAGTAGAAACCTAAAAGAACTAGGCCCATGGTCATAAGTGATTCAGATGAGTGGGCAGGTTTAGATTTTGTGCTGGAAGAGGAAGATATGGTTTGGTTAGAAAAGTACCATCTGGAATAAGTGCACATGGTCGGCCTTTGGGTAAAGCAGGTAAAGCTCCCAAAATATTTCTAATTTTGCAAAGGTTTTAGGCCTCCAAAGAAGTCTCAAACTTAATATACGTTTTATTTGCATTTGTTTTGTTATGTACAAGTGTGGTTGTATGTTCACACAACAAATATTTACACCAATCATAATAATCTTACTTTAAAAATATAAACAAACAAATTACAATAAAAATAAATTTTATATTTATAAAAACATTTTTACTAATTTTAAAAAAGCCTCACTCAAAATTCGCTTTAGACCTCAATATATGTTGGGTCAGCACTGTAAGTGCATGACCCAGATGATGTTCATACTCTGCAAGATAGATAAATAGAAGAATGCTTGCTATCAACGAGTGTGACACCAATGGGGGGAGGCACAGTGTTAATACAAATGGTGGATAAGGAACATTTTGTTGAATGGGTTAAGGATGCAGAAGGCATGTTGCAGAATTGGTTCTGTGATATATTTAAGTGGTCGCCTCAGGAAGATCCTAGACAAAGATATACGTGGGTTAGATGTCAAGGAGTGTCACTGCATGCTTGAAAAGGCGATTTCTTTGAATACTTAGTGTCAAGCTTGGAACGAATGTATCAATGGATACTAACACTACAATGAAGAAAAGTTAGGATGTTGCTAGAGTTCTAATTCAAACCACTTCATGGGAACACTACAACAGATTCAGGTTTTAATAAAGCATATTTTTGGCATTTCATAGCACTATCGGGGGCTATCAATGTCGCCACTGTCGTAGGTCAATGACAATGATAGTGCTTCTGATACGCTATCGTATATTAAATTTAGCTACAATAGGTTTTGTCATTCAAAACACTAATATAGTGGTCACGAAAATGCGCAGTTGGAAAGTTGTGCTGACGTGGAATCTGAATAAAAATAGTGTGGCCTTAAGATACGCTCTATCTTAGTTACCAATAAATAACAGCCTTTTCACAGAAAGCGCTATCATATATTTAGATATCATAGCGTATTGTTAAATAAGCATTGTCTATTGTGCACATTTTTTTTAAAATTTCGCTGCTTTATGCACATCCCCCTGCATTCAGCAATAAAAAATAACATTCAACTATCCAAAAACAGCATTCACCGATAAAAGAAAACAACATTCAGCAATCAACACCAATAATATCCCTAATGCAATCAACAAAATCGATCATAATCAAACTTTGTTCCAAAATACAGATATGATAATGCAAAAATAAAAGACACATATTGTCGATGAAATAATTCAGAATTTACAGAGTATAAGATTTGAACTACCTGCATCCTTTTCGGCATTAACAACCAGAATCTCCCAACTTGCTGGCTGTTGTCATTTACCTACAACAAAAATAAAATACACAAGTAAAAACTATGTGGAAAATAATAAGTGAAGGATATACAGAAAAATAAATAAAAAGTACCCCTCTTTAAAATTAATTAGAAAAAAAACACATATTTAAGTTGATTTTTTCGTTTTCCTTTTCCTCATCGGGTTGATCCAAATACCCTCATCATGATCATCACTCATATACAGCCCATCATCTTCATTTGCATCCGTCTCAAGTGATTCGTCTATCCCAATGAAAGGATCATCATCCATATTAGTAGCTTCATTATTATCTTCATCATCAATGTTATTAACATTTATTTTGTCGGTCAAAAGAACAATGGACCACCTATTATCAGCTGTATCGGTGACATGGAAGACTTGTTGAGCTTGAGATGCCAAACTATTTTTGGTCAAAGTATAGCTTAATGGACATTTAGACAAGTGTTAGCAGAGCAGCCAGAAGAGTTGATGCATACTCCCACTGGCCCCTGGTGCATCCACACTATTGCAGATTTTTCCATAAACCCAATTCGCAAATGACAAGCACAATGTTGGCAACATGCGGAAATTACACTGACATTGCTTTTCGTTTTATTACACCAAACACAACAATGGTATCAGGGAAGAAGAAACTCTCTCAATTGGAAGGAATGGATTTGATGAAACAACATATCTACATCAATAAAGGAACCCCTCCTTTCATCTGTATTTCCTTCTTGTTCCTTCTCATCTATTTCATTGTTGTAGTAGCCCTGATTGACATTGTACTGATCTCAATATCTATCATGTGCATTTTCTACTTCAGCTTGGCCCACCTATATAATATTACCTGATCTTCAAATACATCGTTGTAACTCCATTTATCCCTTTAAGGCCTATGACTATTTTGTTTCATATGGAATAATACTAGTGCCTATTTATGGGTGAAAGTTAACATTCAGATATTGATGGAATTTTGAAAGTACACAAGCCATAAATAATACGAAAACAGAAAAAGTTATTTGCATTTCTTTAAATTTCAATTTGAAAACTGACAATGAGAATTTGAGAATATTTTTTGAGTAAATACATTTTGAGAAACCTCGCTTGCTCCCATCCCCTAATTGATCCTTCCAGTGGCGCGGTTAACCATCGCAAGGTTGCCCTTCTGAGGGTATGTGGGAACACTCTAAAATGGCACAAAACAACACTAGAAGGGGGGTTGAATAGTATTTTCGTAAATCAGATTTTTTCAAGCACAAAACAAAATTCAGTGCAGATAAGACGCTTTGATACAGACGCCTGTTTAAGCAAACTGAATTAAAAGAAATAACTATAGAACAATCCCCAAATAATTAGTAACAACAGATTTTCTCAGTCTTAAAAAGATCAACGTCATATCAGACGAGTCTTAACATATCAGACACATCGTTCAAGTATTCACACATAAAATATTGTTATCTAAGATCAAGTTTGAATACTTACTTGTAAGTGATTTGTCTTATTAAATCAGTAACCTCTTTGTTGTTTCCTTTTCTTGTAACTTTGAAACATTATTCATCAATTTGGAGGTTTTGGAATGTACACCCTTTTGTGATTGTGAGTTGTGAGAGTCCACTTTCCAATTTCTATAATAGGAGTTCTCTTTGTTCTACTTGACAAATCTGCAATGGGAATAATAAGATGCTTTGGTACCCATACTTTCTTGGGTCCTTTTTGTTAGATGTATGAGTCTACAAAGACTTGGTTTTTCTTTTTTGAAAGCACTTGGACGTGATATGTCCAGATTTACCACAAAATGTCATGAAGTTCTAAAAGAATATTTAGGATTTTTTTTATCAGATTATCTGAGAATTTATCAGATACTTTATCATGATTCTCTTCAATGTATCCTATACAAGTTATGTCAAAGCTAATTCTCTGACTTCCAAGAAGTTTTGTCAGATAGTCCTTGCCATTGACAAATCTAGCAATCTCATTAGTGAGCTCTTCTACTTTATGTTGAAATTTTAACACCATAACTGATCAAGGTTAGAGACTAGTATTATTTGCACACCAAGCCTCTCCAGGCTCAAACACAAGAATTATTTGCACACCTAGCCTCTTCAGGCTCAACAAGTATTCTTGAAACAAGCCCCTTCAGGCTCAGGGAGATTGAAGGTTTCTTTGAAGCATAACTTCAATGTTACAATAGCAATTCAACCAAATAACACTTCAGAGAGTGAACACAGATTTAAGATCTGATGAGTTGCAGACGAGTTCTTCTCTAGATGATTTGTAATTTAGAGAGAAGATGATAAGAGCTTTCAGCTTGTAGTATTCTCAATGAGAATGATTTTCTTTGTAAGAGAATGCTTGTAAATATTGAGTCTTTAACTTTTTTCTGTATGTGCAACTCTATGTCTCATCATTTCTTCATGTCTTCGACTTCTTCTATTTATACTTGACCACAATAGATCCGTTGGGGTATGATCAGAGGTCTTCATCTTTATCTTTTGGATAATAGTCGCTCTGATTTGGTCATTAATGTTTTGAGAATGTTGGAAGTCCTTTGTTGACTGCAGAGAATAGGATATATGCTTTCTTTACTTGGGCAGCGTTTCTTTCCTTATTTATGCAACATTTAGAAAAGCTCAGATAAAGGTGCTTTTCTTTTTATTGCATAAGAAACGTTTTTCAGCATTACCCTTTGTCTTTTCTTCTTTTCTATACTTGATACAAGACAAGGAATAAAGTAATGTACTTTTCTGAATATTTTAATTCCTTTCTTCAATGAAATACTTTCATCCAGATTTCAAATAATTTCTTCGAAAAGTATTTTCTTTTTTGAACATTGCTTCAGTTACGAGAGAGAAAATGTATCTTCAAACTTTTACTTCGAGTCTTCCAGAGATATGAACTTGAACATCCTTCAAGTCCTTTGAGTTATTCTGACAAGAGTGTAATTCTTGGTTCTGTCAGAAGTCCAGACACATACTATGAATAATCAGACGCTTCATAATGTGAGTCTTTATTGAAGATTTAGTCTATAATCTTGATCTGTCTTCTTTCAACTTTCTTCAAAAGACTGTGTTTGTACTCTTTGTGCTTTGAAGAGTACTTGATCAGTGTATAACTTTAGAGATATTCTTTGATCTTTCAATCTGACAGACGATATGGAAATCTTGCGTAGGTCACTCTTTAGTCTTTGACATAGCTTTCTCACGAACAATTTGATTGAATAGATGACCCACTATCTTCATCTATCAGTCTTGAAGATGTTGGATTAGGAGTAGCATTTTGCCTTCTTGCTTCTAGCTGCTTTCTTCTTAGAAATAAAGTCTTAGATAAGTTGTTGGCCTTAGATCTTCATAGCTTGAATCTCTCCTCAGACGCATTACTCTTCATCATGCGTTCAGCTTCCAAAGATCAGACGCATATACTATGATTTGATCCTTTAGTTGAGTTGATCTGCTAAGATTATTTTCTTTTTCTGCACATCTCAGGTAGAAAATTAGCAATACTGAGATAGTTCAATTAAAATAATTTGCTTAATGTTTGGGTTCATCAAAACACACACAGGCTAACTGGAGTTTTAGTTAGACGCATGACAGAGTCAGACGCTTTGTGACTTAACATTCTTCCCCTTTTTTATGATGACAAACATTTCGTATGATTTTATAATGAACATAAGCAAATATACAGAAGATATCAAAAGATAGATAAAATTGAAAATATCAACATGTATATAGAAGCGATTTTTCTTTGTTCCTTTTTATAAGAGCGTTTAGAGACTCCCCCTAAACTTATGCTTTGCTTTATATTGATTCTTTCTATAAAATCATTCTAACTTTTTCTACTAATTATATATACTCTACTTTCTCTTTATTCTACTTTCTCATTCTCTCATTCTCTCCCCCTTTTGGCATTATCAAAAAGATAAGTACTTTGGTACTTAGGGAGGTACTTTGGTACTTTTACTGAAAAGATTTTTCTCTGTTAGAAACGAGAGATCAAACATAGAGATATCAGATATTTCAGGATATATATATATATATATATATATATATATATATATATATATATATATATATATATATATATATATATAAAGATATCAGAGCATAAAACAGAGCAAAATTTTCACCATGACAGATGAATCATAATTAATCATGTGACACCCTTCTACCCCGCATGTTAAAAGCTATTTAATTCAAAAACAATTAAATTAAAAACATGCAATTATTGAAATAAATAAACAATTGTCCATGGGTAGAAAAGTCCCACATGAACCATTTACAACGCGGAAAAGAAAAATAAGTTTTAAACAGTAAACATAACAAACCAGTAAACATAACCCAACCCCGATGTCACATACAGAGCTGGTATAACCGTTCCGGAATAAAATCTACGGAATTACAACTATAAACTAGCAACTACGATAACATAAACTAGCCCTACAATGAGTGGCGGCTCCTCAGAGTCACTCCTCTCCGGGCTGCTCGTCATCCTCTGCAATGTGCCAATCAGGCCAACCACAAACAACAAACAGATATAGGGAGTAAGAACCATATAACATATTAGCATGGAGATAGGCAGTAAAGTAAATAGCAAGCATAGCAACATCATATCAAACATCAACATCATCATCATCATTATGCTATGCAGTGCAATGCATCCCTACTCTGCTAAACCATCAATGCATGTGGATCCACTAAACTCGGGATGAACGACTTCGGAGTTAAATATCCACATTGAGAATCTACTCAACGCCGGAGAATATACTCCTTGGATAGCCAACGCATCAAACCAACGAATGCCTCGTCACGGGGGCGCTAGGAGAATCTACTCCAACCATGGATGACCGGATCGCCGTACTCTAGGACGACCTCCCCTATGTCGAACATCCCTAAACAACATCTCCGATGCAATGCATATGTAACACAACAACAACGGCAGCACCACCTCCATAACTCCAACGGAATCGACCGAAGGTAATAGCGGAATCAACTGCAACAACTTGCCTCGTGGAATCTACCTGAGGACTTAAGCGGAATCAACCACAGTACCTGGGGCAAACTCTCGGCCACCAAGGTACACAGCAACATCAACACTTTTAAACCTAAACCACGAGGTCAAGGCTTCCTTGGCCAAAAGCACCAAGGCACAACTCATCAGTTTGCGGCACCCAAAAGACATCGACTTAACACCTCACCATCTCATGATCTTTAATTATTTTTAGTATTATCAACCGGTTTGTCTAATCAATTAGTCATCATTGGGGAATGGGGTTTAAAACCCCTTAAATCCTTTAATTCGGTTCTGTCTCAGTGGGTTGAGCACGGTCGTGCTCGTAACCCAGCACGGTCGTGCTTAAGCACACGAAGGGCGTGCTCCCCTTTAAGTGAAGCACGGTCGTGCTTCTTATTGAGCACGGTCATGCTCAGCAGCACGGTCGTGCTCTTTGTCCTGCACGGCCGTGCTGAACAGCGCGGCCATTTACCCAGAATTCAACGAGGAGCACGGTCGTGCTCCCTGTTCAGCACGGTCGTGCTCATCGCGCGATAGTGCTGTTCTGGGCAGGAACAGAGGCTGAGTTTTTGTCCAATTTATAGGTTTTTACACCTATTAATCCTAAGTCCATTAACAGTGCGTTTTAAGGATTAATATACATCAACAACTCCAAAATCACATCAACCAATCAACAACATGTTAACAGCCATTATTATCATCATACCAAACTCATAGGACAGCCATCATGTTATTCATGAATACATCAACATATTCACATATTAGTATACAACGCTGTTGACGATCCGGCAAGTGTACCATTTCGTTGCAAGTAATAAAAACACGGTAAGTAAATACCGAGGTCAAACACAAGGATTGGAAGACCAATTTAACCAATTTAAGAAATTCAAATCGTTTGACCAAGTAAAAGGGAAATCTTTATGAAGAGAGAGAAAATCAAATCAAAATTAAATCAAAACAAGTAATTAAAAATCCTAAAAGATTATGATGAGATTTGGTTTAGATTAAGGCTTCTAAGGTCACGAATCCACCTACCCTATCAAGCAAGTTACCCAAGTGTTTATCTCCTTATCCCTATGCTCAATTTAATTTCATTGTCAATCAACAACCCTCAATTATCCTAATGTCACTGCCGATTTTCAAAAGGAAATATCTCAAATTGTAAGTTGTCAATTTGCCAATCTATTCAACCTACGATTAGATTTATTACGTTCTTGGTTCCCTATAGCAATTGCACCGTTTTCCTATTCTATGCCTAGCAATATTCAAGCGGTGTTCTTAATTCAAGTCCTAAGTACGAATTGCCTGCCAGCCTCAACGCACTAGACTAATTAACCATGTGCGCATATGATTAACACAAACAAATCAGAATTAAGAAACAAGAAAAGAGACAAGGGTATAAGAAAATATTACTTGGAATCACTATGCCATCAATGGTGGCTTCATCGTTCCCTTAGAAAATAAGGATTAGTTCCTCATAGCGATGATAACAACGAACAAAGTGTAAAAAACATTCATCCTCTATGAAACTAAACTAAAACTCACTACACAGCCCTTAAGAAAACTAGGATTACAATCTCTATCCAAAGCTCTTCATCTGACCTAAAACAAGCTATTTATAAAGTTTGGGATCTGCGCGCGCTCGCGAGGCGAACATGGATTCGCGAGGCGAATCTTAAGTTGGCGCGCATTCAAATTTGGATCTTTCACGAGGCGATACAGGTCTCGCGTGGTGAGACAGAATGATCTTCAATTCTCTGTTTCTGGCTCGCGAGGCGAACACGTCCTCGCGAGGCGAGACTGAATGGTTGCTGACATTGCTTAATCTGTTCTTCTGGCTCGCGGGGCGAATTTCTGTTCGCGAGGCGAATGGCCAATTTTGCCTTTTTGCTTGTTTTCTTCATTTTTCCTAGCTTCCTCGAGCTTCACTTTTAACCTGAAAATGTAAAATAGCATCAAATGCTTTATTTAACTCAAAAATAGCATAAATTAACTACTTAAAAGACTCAAAACATTGCTTAAGGACAATTAAAGCTAAATTTGGGCAAAAACGAGGTTAAACTGGAACAATTAGCACAATAACCATGGACTTACTAGCTATAAAACTAGATGAGCCAGAGGCTTATCAAAATACCCCAAACTTAAACTTTGCTTGTCCCCAAGCAAACTAAAATTTAAAAAGACTCAAGACTGGGTAAGCTCCATGGACTCCATTTATTTCGCACAAATTCCATGCAATTTTTAACAATTCAATTTTCTAATTCAATGTTCCCCCTTTCTTCAATGTAATCCCCACATTCATTTACTTTAAACAATTTGAGAATCTAATCATTCACGCAATCATTAATCTAAGTCAAGGATCCAAGTTACACACAAAAGGGAGATCACCAATTTCAAACAATTGCCTTCCTCACAAGGGCATTTTGTATTTCACTCTTTCACTCATTTGTCTAGGTTATCAACTTTCACTCAATTTCACATTTTAAGAGCACTTTCCATGAATTTGATTTTCATCTAAACAAAGTTCCCACAAAAACATGTTTGCAACATCAAAAGGTCTTTTAAGGGTTGTAATGAGGCCTGGCTAGAGGTAGGATATTCAAGGTACAAAGCTAAGACCCTAGGAACTAAGAGAGCATGAAACATTTTATACCTTTATTTTCACTCTAATTCCTTTTTCCATTTTTCTTTTTCGCTTTGGGTGGCTACAAACCTTTTTCTTTTGATAACCTTTTTATTTGCCCTTTTTGGCATTTTTGTACTTTTCTTCTTTTTCTTTTTGCCTTTGGCTTCAACCTTTATTTTTCTTTTTCTCAACCCATAACAACATAATAAACCTTTGTAGCCACCCCAAACTTAGTTTCCAAACAACACTTACAATGTTAAGTTTCCATGCTCTCCTAAATCCTAAGATTGGGTTAACATGGTTTTTCCGGATTTTTGGCTTATAACATAAGATCATCAAGAAATAACAGGTTATTAGGCTCAATGTGGCTAACTACAGAACATGCATTAAGGGTGGTTCTTTTTAGGCCAAGTAGCTATTTCAAAGAAATTTGCCTAAATCATTTTATGCAAACATATAAACATGCAAACCATGAGGAGATTCAAGCAAATACCGGAAAGTACAACTTAAAAGTGATTCACTCAATTCAAAAACAATGTTGGAGGCTTAAATTCCTCACCTGGACATTTTTAGCAAATTATTTGACAGAGATACATTCCTAGTGTGTGCACCCATTCACCCCAAACTTGTCATAAATCATGCAATCACAATAAAATTTCTCAAAGTTCAATCTTCAATTTTTCATGGGGATCAATTTTCAAAATTCAACTCATTAGGGGAAATCATCAAAAATCAACATTTACCATGCAATCCATCTATGCTAAAGTCAATAAAATCCCTTCAAGCTTACCAACACAAAACTCAACACACCTATGACTGTACATGACCAATTAGCAAAAAGAGAAGAAACAGAAAAGAAAAGAGTAAGGTTTAGAAATTGTTTTTCGGACCCCAAACTTTCGTTGGTGCTCATCCTTTCTTCATTCTCTTCCTCTCCTTCCAGCTCACTAGTCTTTGTGGTTTCCTCCATTGGAGTACTATCTACCTGAAAATCATCAAATATTTGCCTCGGACTCGCCCCCTCTTGGATGAGGATCCTGGTCCCCAGGATTAGCCAACCAGACGAACCGAGGCATCAAAAACAGTTCAAATTTTTTTTTTCGCGAGGCGAGACGTGTCTCGCGAGGCCAATATGGAATTTTAATAATTTCATTCTTGCCCAGAATCGCGAGGCGAACCATATGTCCGCGACGCGAGGCAGAACAAGGTGCCCACCTCTGAGTTTCTGCCTTTCGGCCTCGCTTGGCCAAACCCTTTTCGCGTGGCGAGCCAGAAGCAGGGATTTTGACATCCCTCAGGCTCGCAGGGCGAACTATTGCTCGCGAGGCGAGCTAGAGAAGAATTCTGCCCCTCTTTTCCTAAATGCATCTAAGTCCTACATGCTTTTCTAATGCAATTTTCTAACTAAGGACCCTATATGAAGACACTTTGTATTTTTATGACTCTTTAAATGCAATAAAAGGATATAACTACTTGGGTTGCCTCCCAAGAAGCGCTTGTTTAACGTCCCGAGCCTGACGATCATAGCCCTCAAAGGGCTAAGTCACGACGAACTCATTAAGATGGTCTCCAACGCCTTTCTCCATAAAAAGCAGTTTCAACCCTTGGTCATTATCATCAAATGCCTCCCTGGGCTCTTTGTATACTTCCTTAAAAACATCATGAGGAAGCGTTGTTTTCTTCCTAACCTTCACTCGCCAACAAGACTTCACTTGGTCCGGAAATGACTTCTTTCTCGTGACAAATGGATCATCAATCCGAACCTTGGGTGGCCCTTCTTTGCCTTGATCTTTCTCATAAGCTCTCAATCGGATTTCATTGAGCTTTATTGGATCTAGCTTCCTTTTTGCTCCAGCCACTTTAGTGAGTGACTCATGATACTCTTGTGCCTTCCCATCCAACTTGCTTGGGTCATCCTTAATGGATCTATGCAACTCATCTTTATGCCCCAAGTGCACCGACTCATCCTTTTTCATGCCATCCTTAAAAGTGTGGGATTTTACCAACACCTCACCTAGTGTTGAACCATTTGCTTCATGTGTAGGAGTTGGTTTGACAGAAGGCTTCACCACATGCACACTATAGCAGTTAGCTTTCTCCACCGGATGCTTCACAGCTTCAAAGACATCAAACTCCTCTTTCTCATCTTGCACCCGAAGTGTGAGCTTTCCCAATTGAACATCAATAAGAGCCCTTCCGGTAGCCAAGAATGGTCTACCCAATATGAGTGGAATATTGGCATCTTCATCCATGTCCAGTACCACAAAATCTGCCAGAAAAATAAACTTGCCAACCTTCACTAGCAAATCTTCAACCACCCCATAAGGGTATTTAATTGTTCGGTCTGCAAGTTGGAGTGACATCATTGTGCCCTTGACTTCTTTAATACCAAGCCTCTTCATCATGGATAGGGGCATTAAGTTGATGCTCGCCCCTAGATCATATAGTGCCTTCCCAATAGTCATCTCTCCAATGGTGCATGGTATACTAAAAGAGCCCGGATCCTTCAACTTTGGAGGTAATTTCCTTTGGATAATTGCACTACACTCCTCGGTCAAAGCAACCGTTTCCTCATCCACTATCTTCCGCTTCTTGGAGAGAAGCTCCTTCATGAACTTAGCATAGGATGGTATTTGCTCCAAGGCTTCTGCAAAAGGAATGTTGATTTGAAGCTTGCGGAAAACATCAAGGAACCTGTTGAATTGCTTGTCTTGCGAGGGTTTCTTCAATCTCTCTAGATATGGTACCTTCATGAAGGGAGGGAGGTCTTGGGGCTCAACCCACTTCTTCTTTCAGAATTCTTCATCTACTAATTTCAACCTTACCCCTTGTTCCGGCACCTTTTCACTATCTACCTCATCTTCCTTAGCTTGCTCCTTCTCCTCTTGTGGTTGTTCTGGAGTTTCTCCTTCATTAGCCTTCAAGGGATTCCCCTTCGGTTCCAACACCTTACCACTTCTAGTGGATATGGCATTGCATTGGGCCTTGGGGTTGTTCTCTGTGTTGCCCGGAAAAGTGCCTGGAAGACGCTCATTCATTTGTTTGGCTAGTTGAGATACTTGAGCTTCCAGGAGTTGGATTGCTGACCCTGTGTGAGTTGCTAATTTCTCAATGGAGGTATCAATATGCACTGTCAGCTTCTCAATGGCCATGCTAGTATGATTGGCTAATTTCTCAAAGGCCACTTCCCAAGTCTGCTTCCCACCATCTGTGATTTGTAATTGAGTAGGTTGAGGGAGAGCCTGTTGGGTGTTGTGCTGTTGAATTCCATAGTTTGGCCTGTGATTTTGTTGTTGTTGCCCGGCTAGACCACCACTAGTGTTGCTCCAACTGAAACCCGGATGGTCTCTCCTAATGTACCCCCGATTCTGATTGTAGTCATTCTGCCTATTCCTCTGATAGTTGTTCTGTGGCACTGTGTCATAAAAGTTGTGGCATGAGTCCACATGTTCCTGTGAAAAATTTACTGGACAACTCTCACTGGCATGTTCACCATTACAAAAATCACACCTCGAATGCGAGCCTTCTCGCACCGCATTAACCTTGAGCTTGCTAGACAATGCCTCACATTGCTTCTTCAAGAGTGTGTTCTGTTCAAGAATAGCCTCCAGTGATGCGGTACTGATTCCGGAAGCATTAGAAGTGCCTGTACTGTGGTTATAATCATTCCTGGACATTTTCTCTAATAAGGCCCAACCGTCCTCTGCTGATTTGTAAGAGAAAGAACCGCCAGCTGCGGCATCCAAGTTCATTTGGTAGCGACCCTTCAAGCCATTAAAGAAGTGTTGTACCTTTGTTACCAAGTCAAAGTAGGATGAAGGGCATCTTCTCAAAAGCACATTGTACCTTTCCCAAGCTTCATTATAGGACTCATCTTCATGTTGCTTGAAGGAAGTGACGGCTATCTTCAACTGTGCCGCTTTCTGAGGAGGAAAATATTTAGTGAGGAACTTCTGAGCCATTTGTTCCCAAGTAGTGAAGCTAGCACGATCCAAGTGCAAGTCTAACCAATCGCGTGCTCTATCCCGGAGAGAGAAAGGGAATAGTCGCAAACGAAAGGCATCATCTGAAACTCCTGGAGTTTTGATCAGGTCGCAATTCTCCAAGAAGTGAGTAATATGCCTATGAGGATCTTAGTATGCACTTCCATCAAATTGATTGCCTTTCACCACATTCAGAGCTCCATCCGTTATATTAAAAGAAGGGGCCTCGATAGGAGGCCTAACAACACTTGAAGCACAATCGTCCAAGTGAGGAAGATTGTACTCATAAAGAGGCTTTTAGGTTGGAGGATCTCCTTCTGCCATCCCTTCAAGGTTGATGAGTTGGTTAGCTTCAAGCCTCTTTTTCTCTCTGAGTTCCTTCCTGTACCTCTTCTCGATCCTGGTGATCTCTGGATCGTATAGCAAGTCTTCCTGTGAAAGGGTACCTCGCATACACAAAAACAAGGCAAGACCAAGTGGGATCAAAGAAGTAAAAGAGATAAAAAATTGCAGAAAATTAAAATAAAATTAAAAAATTGCTCAATCAAGAGAATTGAATTTCCTAAAAAATTAGGAAAATTGGTTGTGCCAATCCCCGGCAACGGCGCCAAAAACTTGTTGACGATCCGGCAAGTGTACCGTTTCGTTGCAAGTAATAAAAACACGGTAAGTAAATACCGAGGTCGAACACAAGGATTGGAAGACCAATTTAACCAATTTAAGAAATTCAAATCCTTTGACCAAGTAAAAGGGAAATCTTTATGAAGAGAGAGAAAATCAAATCAAAATTAAATCAAAACAAGTAATTAAAAATCCTAAAAGATTATGATGAGATTTGGTTTAGATTAAGGCTTCTAAGGTCACGAATCCACCTACCCTATTAAGCAAGTTACCCAAGTGTTTATCTCCTTATCCCTATGCTCAATTTAATTTCATTGTCAATCAAGAACCATCAATTATCCTAATGTCACTGCCGATTTTCAAAAGGAAATATCTCAAATTGTAAGTTGTCAATTTGCCAATCTATTCAACCTACGATTAGATTTATTACGTTCTTGGTTCCCTATAGCAATTGCACCGTTTTCCTATTCTATGCCTAGCAATATTCAAGCGGTGTTCTTAATTCAAGTCCTAAGTACGAATTGCTTGCCAGCCTCAACGCACTAGACTAATTAACCATGTGCGCATATGATTAACACAAACAAATCAGAATTAAGAAACAAGAAAAGAGACAAGGGTATAAGAAAATATTACTTGGAATCACTATGCCATCAATGGTGACTTCATCGTTCCCTTAGAAAATAAGGATTAGTTCCTCATAGCGATGATAACAACGAACAAAGTGTAAAAAACATTCATCCTCTATGAAACTAAACTAAAACTCACTACACAGCCCTTAAGAAAACTAGGATTACAATCTCTATCAAAAGCTCTTCATCTGACCTAAAACAAGCTATTTATAAAGTTTGGGATCTGCGCGCGCTCGCGAGGCGAACATGGATTCGCGAGGCGAATCTTAAGTTGGCGCGTATTCAAATTTGGATCTTTTGCGAGGCGATACAGGTCTCGCGAGGCGAGACAGAATGATCTTCAATTCTCCGTTTCTGGCTCGCGAGGCGAACACGTCCTCGCGAGGCGAGACTCAATGGTTGCTGACATTGCTTAATCTGTTCTTCTGGCTCGCGGGGCGAATTTCTGTTCGTGAGGCGAATGGCCAATTTTGCCTTTTTGCTTGTTTTCTTCGTTTTTCCTAGCTTCCTCGAGCTTCACTTTTAACCTAAAAATGTAAAATAGCATCAAATGCTTTATTTAACTCAAAAATAGCATAAATTACTAAAAACTACTTAAAAGACTCAAAACATTGCTTAAGGACAATTAAAGCTAAATTTGGGCGAAAACGAGGTTAAACTCGAACAATTAGCACAATAACCGTGGCCTTACTAGCTATAAAACTAGATGAGCCAAAGGCTTATCAAACGCATAACAGCAAATATCATATTATCATACAAAACATTTAGACAACTAACACATACATAACATGCATCAACCGGGGTTATGGGAACCCCTTTACTTTACCCTAAACCCAAACCTATGTAAATACTACCCTTCTCCCCATACCTGGATTGAAGGTAGCTCTAACGACGTCCCAAGCACGAACCGATTCCTTTCCTTACAGCAACTCACTCCGAAACGAATCTTGGATCATCAAAACAACCAAGGATTAGTTCCCTATTCGCAATAATGAAAGGAAACTAAGGAAGGGTAAGGAACGTTACCTATGCACTAACACAATTAAGGTCGCGGTCTCCCAAGGCTCCCAAAACTGATCAAGAGGAAGAAAAACGGAAGAAGGTTCGTTCTGGCCGCACACATAGAGGTTGCTGCTACCAAGAACTAGGGTTAAACGTAAACCCTCGAGTTCTGCTTCGTTAATATAAATCTCAGACCTGAGCATGGTCGTGTTGGTATTGGCTACTATCTCAAGAGGGGGGGTGAACTGAGAGATTGAAAACTTTTTCAGCAATTTAAAGCAAAACAGAGTTTTCTTAAAGAAAATTGATTTTCACTCAATTTTAATTCTCAAGATTCAGATTGTTAATCAAGTACTGATGTTAAGAAATATTACAAGAAAGAAACAACAATCTTAACAAGAAGATTCATATTAAAGATTCAAGTTAACAAGCATTTAAGACTCATTCACATCACACATATGCATATAACAAAAATATGAGTTTAGAGATGAGAAGAACACGCAAACCGATTTATCCTGGTTCAGCTACCTCCTCTGGTACGCCTACATCCAGTCCCACACCTCTGTGGTTTTCTCCACTATAATTAGAAATTACACTATCCAATTACAATCATCACAAGGCTCCACCACCTTGCACAAAACCTTTACCAAAAAGCAACCTTGCTTTTCTACCCCAAGGATTCCTTCTATCCTTGTCAAAACCTAAGAGATACCCTCTCTTAAATCTGTGAAACAACTAAGAGATACCCTCTCTTAAATCATCAAGGCTTCACTACCTTGAAAACCTTTAGCAAAAGCACACTTGCTTTGCAACCCAGGGATCCCTTCTATCCCTGTAATACAACAGAGAGATATCCTCTCTTTAATCAACAAATCGAAACTTGAATGAAAAGAATATGACTCTAGAAGTCAAATATTACAAATTGAAGCACTTATGAATATCACACTCTTCTCTCAAAGATGAAGCACTTTTGCAAACTTTGGAATATTTCGAATTTCTTTTTTAGGATGTGTAACCTATTGAAAAGTGTTGTTATGAAGTCCTTTTATAGGTGTATGAAGAATTAGATCAATGGGTCTTATCACAAAAGTTGTTACAAGTGATTAAAAATCAGTTTTGCAAAGTTGTAACAGAACAGTCTGTGTACTACATCTGTGTACTCGTGTTTTTCAAACCTTTTCAAAGCTCGTACACAGATTGGATTCTTTGTACATCTGTGTATTAAATCAAGTCTTCATCGTTTTCAAACGTATACACAGATTGTATTCTTTTGTACACATGTGTATCTCTTGCGCTGTGCTTTAATACACATGTGTATACTTTGCGTACACAGATGTATATTAGAACATCAACCCAGATTATTCCAAAACTTCAATACATATGTGTACAACGCATGTGTACAGATTTTGGTTTCAGACCCGAGAGCTCAGGTTCGAATACACAGGTGTACAACACATGTGTACAGACAGATTTTCTTTTGTTTTTAAAACTCAACTTATCATACACATGTGTATGATACCTGTGTACAGAAAGGTTCTTTCTAAAACTTGAAATTTAGCTTTATATACACATGTGTACAACACATATGTACAATACACTTAATTTCTTAATCCAATTAACATCTTTTTGAAAAACCTTTCTTTTGAAAAACTATTTTGTTTATCCTTTGTAAAATTTAGTTTCTTCTTAAATTCCAAGTGCTTCACCTAAGGAATCAAGTGTGCTATTTTTACAATAGCATCTAAAGGATGAAATCTTCATTGCTTGATGCTTTATTCCTTGTCCATTGCTTTGTGTCCTTGTCCTTGCATCCTTTGATCCTTGACTTTCCCTTTTCATGAGAGATCTTGCATAATGCTTAATACACTATAAGTATATAATCAATATCAAAAAGCTTATGCAAAATACACTTTGTTTGTCATACATCAAAACATCAATGAGGGCTTAGTCTTACAAACTCCCCCTTTTTGATTATGACAAACCTTACCATACTTAACCTTAGTAATTAAAATCAGAGTGCAGCTTTATACTAAGCATGGTTCTTGACACACTTTGATCCTCCCCCTGTCTCATAGACATCTTTCAAAAGATCAAGTGTTATCATATCATTATCATAGAAAGTCATTTTCATTTACTTAGGGATTCAAAGATAGTTTATTTATCAAATCCTATTCATCCATGTATCATAGCTTATAGCTTTTTCAAAATCTTAATATCTCATGTAAGATACATCTCATGTATGGTACATCTCCCCCTTTGTCATTATCAAAAAGAAAATATGGAAGATATAAACCAAACTTGAAAATTAATATTGCTTTCATAAAATTCATCATTTCATGGCAAGAGCAATACATCAAAACATAACATGGTTTAAACATAGGTAGATAAGCAAAGCACAACCAGGAAACATAAATTTCGATTTAAAAAAAAAATTCTGGGCTTTGTACATCGATTATGTACACCTGTGTATTTAACCATTTTTGCTTAGTGTACACCTGTGTACAAAAGTGTCAATCTGTGTATAACGCATTAGATACAAGTCTGATAAATGTCCTGATATATACATCTGTGTACATATCCTGTGTATTGGTGTCCTAGTAACATTTTTGCGCAGTACACCTGTGTATGCCATCTGTGTACAGAAACTTCAACACTAAAAAGGTTCAATACATCTGTGTACTAAGGCTATGTACAGATCTAACAGAAATTCCAAATCAATTAAGGATTCAAAACAAATAATATATATCACATATTAATTGATTCAAATCATTTAAAAACACATTTTAAGAACAATCAAGCATTCAATAACATCAAATATCAATCAATTATGCCTATAGCCATTCATCTAGCTTTATTTTTCATTATGATTTCATTCTCATCAAACTTGTTCATAAGAAAAAATTCATTTGGTTCCAATAATTGATTCATGATTGATCAAATAACTTTAAACAAAAAGGATGCATAACCACATATTCATAATAATAATTAGAGAAGATATTCAATCAATATTCTTTCTTTATCGTTACCCGTAATGTGCTTGGAAAAGCCTCTATCATGATACCAATTTGAGTTCTTGGCCTTCAAACACATCTCATCATCTTCTTCATGAAGATTAGCCATTAAGCACAAGTTTGCAGCTTCATCATCGGAATCATCAGTTGATTCAAGATCTTTATCCTCCCAAGAAATGTATGCACGTTTAGGCTTCTTTTCCTTCTTAAACTTTCTAACAATCTTCTCATTCTTTTGAAGGGATGGATAATCATTCTTGCCTTCATGAGTAATTTGGAGAGTGTCCCACATTTGCTTTGCTGTCTTACAATTAGAGACCCTGAAAAACTCATCATAACTCAAAGCAGCTGTTATAATATTCTTTGCTTTAGCATTATAACCAACTCTCCTTTTATCATCATCATTCCAATCATCTTTTGGTTTTTCATTTTTATTTCCTTTATCATCAAGAGTAAAAGGGACATAAGGTCCATTTTCTACAGCATCTAAAATATCTAAACTAGCAACTTCGAGAAAAATTAGCATTCTCTCTTTCCAATACATGTATTGGGAGCCATTAAATGCAGAGGGTCTAATGAGAGAAGCCCCTTCACCCAGGATGTCATTTGTAGCCATCTCTTGAAGCTATTAAGCTTTGTAACAAGAGTTTTAGCCCTGATGCCACTTGTTGGTATTGGCTACTATCTCAAGAGGGGGGGGGGGTGAATTGAGAGATTGAAAACTTTTTCAGCAATTTAAAGCAAAACAGAGTTTTCTTAAAGAAAATTGATTTTCACTCAATTTTAATTCTCAAGATTCAGATTGTTAATCAAGTAATGATGTTAAGAAATATTACAAGAAAGAAACAACAATCTTAACAAGAAGATTCATATTAAAGATTCAAGTTAACAAGCATTTAAGACTCATTCACATCACACATATGCATATAACAAAAATATGAGTTTAGAGATGAGAAGAACACGCAAACCGATTTATCCTGGTTCAGCTACCTCCTCTGGTACGCCTACATCCAGTCCTACACCTCTGTGGTTTTCTCCACTATAATTAGAAATTACACTATCCAATTACAATCATCACAAGGCTCCACCACCTTGCACAAAACCTTTACCAAAAAGCAACCTTGCTTTTCTACCCAAGGATTCCTTCTATCCTTGTCAAAACCTAAGAGATACCCTCTCTTAAATCTGTGAAACAACTAAGAGATACCCTCTCTTAAATCATCAAGGCTTCACTACCTTGAAAACCTTTAGCAAAAGCACACTTGCTTTGCAACCCAGGGATCCCTTCTATCCCTATAATACAACAGAGAGATATCCTCTCTTTAATCAACAAATCGAAACTTGAATGAAAAGAATATGACTCTAGAAGTCAAATATTACAAATTGAAGCACTTATGAATATCACACTCTTCTCTCAAAGATGAAGCACTTTTGCAAACTTTGGAATATTTCGAATTTCTTTTTTAGGATGTGTAACCTATTGAAAAGTGTTGTTATGAAGTCCTTTTATAGGTGTATGAAGAATTAGATCAATGGGTCTTATCACAAAAGTTGTTACAAGTGATTAAAAATCAGTTCTGTAAAGTTGTAACAGAACAGTCTGTGTACTACATCTGTGTACTCGTGTTTTTCAAACCTTTTCAAAGCTCGTACACAGATTGGATTCTTTGTACATCTGTGTATTAAATCAAGTCTTCAGCATTTTCAAACGTATACACAGATTGCATTCTTTTGTACACATGTGTATCTCTTGCGCTGTGCTTTAATACACATGTGTATACTTTGCATACACAGATGTATATTAGAACATCAACCCAGATTATTCCAAAACTTCAATACATATGTGTACAATGCATGTGTACAGATTTTGGTTTCAGACCCGAGAGCTCAGGTTCGAATACACAGGTGTACAACACATGTGTACAGACAGATTTTCTTTTGTTTTTAAAACTCAACTTATCATACACATGTGTATGATACCTGTGTACAGAAAGGTTCTTTCTAAAACTTGAAATTTAGCTTTATATACACATGTGTACAACACATATGTACAATACACTTAATTTCTTAATCCAATTAACATCTTTTTGAAAAACCTTTCTTTTGAAAAACTATTTTGTTTATCCTTTGTAAAATTTAGTTTCTTCTTAAATTCCAAGTGCTTCACCTAAGGAATCAAGTGTGCTATTTTTATAATAGCATCTAAAGGATGAAATCTTCATTGCTTGATGCTTTATTCCTTGTCCATTGCTTTGTGTCCTTGTCCTTGCATCCTTTGATCCTTGACTTTCCCTTTTCATGAGAGATCTTGCATAATGCTTAACACACTATAAGTATATAATCAATATCAAAAAGCTTATGCAAAATACACTTTGTTTGTCATACATCAAAACATCAATGAGGGCTTAGTCTTACAGGTCGTGCTTACTATTGAGCACGGTCATGCTCGATTTAACGTTACGAGACACGGTCAGCGCATTGAGCACGGGCGTGCTCCCTGTTGAGCACGAGCGTGCTCAACTTAAAATCAGGCACACGCTTCTGACTTTAAGCACGGGCATGCTGGTTAATGAGCATGGTCGTGCTCATGTATCAGAAAGGGACTTTTAGCCGAAAATCCCACTATGCCCTCGACCAATAAATCCAACTTAATAGAACCAGCTTAATAAAAATAATTCTAAAAAACAGGGTGTTACAAATCACATGTTCAAGGTAATCAAACCATAACTACCATAAAGTAATGAGTCCAAAATGTTCAAACAAAATAAACAAGAGTTCAGAAAACTCAACTAGAACAAGATTAATCAAAAAGATATAAGTTCAAAAACTATCAACATTTAAAAAATCACTGAAAAGCTTGTTTAATCAATTCATTTTCTCAAGAATTTTATGGAGAAGGTTCACGATCACATCCATCTGCTCTCGGACACCTCGAATTTCAGCTCTAGCTACTGGGTCACAAATATTTGATGGGTTCTGCTCAGTCCTTTGTTCAGTTGCTTGCTCATAGTGAAGGTTATCAGATTCTTGATCAACATGATTTTCTGGATGAATTGAGTCCAGAGGAATTGCTGCTGCTTCAACCATGGCCAAATTCTTATTCATAGCTTCCTCATAGTTATCATACTACGGCAAGCGAATAGCATTTGCAGAGGGTTCTGATGCATTAACTGAGAGAGTAAGGGGTTCTGTGGTTCCAGTCAAACCATATTCAACAGACTGAGATCTACTTACTTCTTCTTTTTCTTCTACCTCAAATTCTTCATCTACATCCTCAGAAGAATCATTCAGAACAACCACTTCCACTCTGTCTTCCATTTCTTCATCAGAATCCAAAAAGAAATGATCTAATACAGGCACTCTGGAGCCATCAAAGGGTTATGGAGAAAAACTGGGTTCAGAGAGAATTTGCAAAGATGGTACAACCATTGACACAGAAAAACTTTGAGAGGAGGGTTCAGACACAAAAACATGAACTGATTCAGACAAATTTTGAAAAAGGGTTTCTGACAAAACTTCAAAAGACAAACAAAGGATCAACATCCATGGCTATCAGATTCAAAGAACTTCTTGATATACAGATAGTTTCAGAAACAGAATAGAAACATTAATTATGTAAAGAAGACAAAGAAGTGAACAGATGCAATGGGGGTAAAGCTTCAGAAAAGCCATCTTCAACAACATGAGTCTTATGTAACATCACTGGCTGATCTATGGATTGATGACTGTCCCCACAAACCAACACGGGTCTTTTCAGCATGCTTTGTCCTCACTCACACTCTTCTTGGGAAAACTTCCCAGGAGGTTACCCATCTCAGAATTGCTCCAAGTCAAGCACGCTTAACTATGGAGTTCTTAAGTTATGGGCTCCCGAAAAGAAGATGCATCTTATTGGTATATGTAGTACCAATCAATTCATATAAGCCATCCTTAACTGTATAGTCCTATACCAACACAGTCTCAGGATCATTCTCGTTCCGGTGTGTAATCAGTTCATTCACGTGTCCCTCCACCTAGAAGTCTACCAGGAGCCGCTCCTTACCCGTGCCTTCTTGCACCAGCGACCACTCCCCGCCCTCGTCAGCCCCGGGTGTCACATCTTACACCACATACTCAACCTATTAATGATAGAGTGAGTAATGATTGTATAAAATAAGCTTTCTGTTGACTTGGGGGAGGGAGAGATTCTTCTTCATGCTCTTCATACAGAATAAAATCTTGCAACCAATTAATCAAAAATCTTGGACTAGCACAACAGAAAAAGAAAGTGTTTTCAAGAACGGAGACTCTAAGATTATTGGTAATCATGAAAAGATAGCTTCTAAAGAAGGGATACATAGGTAAGGGTTCAGAGGGTCCTACATACCCAAAATGTTGTAAAGCAATGAATTTAATCCTGTATCTGCCAGTAGGAGTCTTCCACTTATGATACTCAGTTAATCCTGCCCGATGCCTCAGCATCCATCTGTCCTTTAAGATCCTCTAAGAAAACTGCTATATCTCTTCCTGTGCGTTTTCTTTAGTTAATCCTTCTCTTGATTTCCTTCCTTTGATAATCAGTGAGCAGGTGCCTAGGGACTGGCACATGTGAGTCATTTGCAAGAGCTTGCTTGTTCAGAATTTTCCTCCCTTCTGCTGGCATTGCACTTTGTGGGGGTACTTCACCGATAGTTCTGATGGGTCTGGGAGTAGTGTCCTTATCCTTCATGTATACAGCACACCATCTGTGACACCCTTTACCCCGCATATTAATATAAAACATTTACTTAAAAGAGGTAATATAAAAACATGCATTTATTTGATTAAAATAAAACTGGATAGAAAGATACCACATTGTAACACTTAAAGCGGAAAAAAACATAGTTTAGAAATAAAACATAAACAACGAATAAACATAACCCAACCCTGATGTCACATACAGAGCTGGTATAACCGTTCCAGAATAAAATCCTTGGAATACAACGAAACTGGAAACAAACTAACAACTATAAACTAAGCATCCTAACTAGAGTCGCGGCTCCTAAGAGTCACTTCTCCACTGGCTGCTCACCGTCCTCTGCATAAAGAGATACATGCCACAACAGAAACAGGAAAACAGAGAGTAAGAAAACAAGTAAACACATCGGTGTGGAAGTAGTAAGCAAGATGAACATACATCATATACATAGCATTTATCATCATATAGCATTTAGTCATTAACATATAATCATATCGACATATTACATCAACCAACGTATGCTTTGCGGTGCAACACTACTCCGCTACTCCATTATGCATGTGGATCCAAACTATCTCAGGAAGGCAACTTCAGAGTTACATATCCACATTGGCCATAAAAGCACCAATTCCGACAGTTCACCAAACCATGAGTGAACCCTTTGGATAGCCGACGTACTATAACGAGGGTACTCCACCACGGGGGCGCACGGTTCACCAAACCTTGGGTGAACCTCCCGAGACTTGGCCAGACCGTCGAACTCTAGGACGACCTCCCCTATGTTGAACTTCCCCCACTAACAACTTCAACGTATGAATGCATGCGCACAACAGAAAACAAGGCAACCACCTCCTTTGCTTGGGCTAATAAGCACCCAAAACTTATTACCATCATCAATAACATCAACGTCAACATCAACACCTTATCCCATAGGGATCAAGGCCCCCTGGCTAAAAAGCACCAAGGTTCAACTCATCAACACCTCAACCAAAAAGCATTGAGGCCACTTTGGCCAAAAAGCACCAAAGCGTATCAACGTGCGGTAACCCAAAAGGTACCGGCTTAACCAACTTCTTATTCTTGTTTATCTTAATTAATATTTAATTAAGTTATCTAACTCTTCTTCATCCGATTGGTGTTTTATCACATTATTGGGGATATTTGGGGTTAAACACCCCTTAATTACATTAATCTCAGATTCTGACCAGTAAAGGGAACACGGGCGTGCTCACCCCAGCACGGGCGTGCTGTCACTTAAGTGGAGCACGATCATGCTCACTTTCCTGCACAGTCGTGCTCAATGCGTGGCCACTTCCAGTCAATCAACATAGCAACATCCATCATTAACAACATCCAACAGCATTCTCATAACATCATCATTAATAAATCAGTGGCATTCAACGTAGCAATGTTCATCAATATACACTGTTTGGCATATGACATAATAGCACTCTAACAACTATAACAAGGAGGCATACCAACTAACAATTACAGAAATTAATCCATTTAACCAAATAGAACATGGCATTTACAACAGTTTAGGCATATTCATAATCAAACATAACATGGCATTTGTGACACCCTTCCTAGGGATATCACATAGTTACCCGTTTGCGAAAATCCTAACTTTAAATTTGCTGGTCATTTTGGAAAATAATATTCGTCCATCGTTATCTTTGTCTAAAAATAATGGTAAGCTTTTTTTTTTCTTTTATCCTCCTTAACAAATAAACAACATAAACATACAACATAATATACATAGCTGCCTCATAAGTTTAATACATAAGTCAGTTGTACAACATTTTCTCAAAAGAGCCTTTATACACACAGGCTTTTCACAAAACAACTAAGTCAGAAACTAAAACTATAAACTTGACATGAAGTTAATACTAAGAACCATTTTTCAAAAAAAAAAAAACTATTGGCTCTTAGAAGTTAGATCAGACTAGCGAAACACACACTACCCAAAAAGATCAGATCCTATAGCTGGTCAAACTAAGGAAAACCATTGGGGAGACCCGGATGATCACCCCTGCCATCAGCAGAAAGATCTGATGAAGATCCCACTACACCATCTCCTTAATCGGAGCCAACATCACCATTTTCTGCCGGTTGGATCTCAGGTTCCTTCTCAATAAATTCTTCTGGATCTTCTTCAAAGTCAGGATCCAACTCCTTTTCCACAGGAGGTGCTTTAGGTGCTGCCAACTGTAAAGGCGGAATGATCGGAGGATGAACCTCTAACACTCCTTGCTCGACCCATTGCTGAAGGAGTAACCATACCGAAGGTAGTGTTATTTCTACTGTCTCTACAGTGCTACTTTGCCTTTGTGGACTTGCTGCTACTGTATCGGTAACATCTACAACTGGCCGGTGTAAATGGCGCGATGCCCCTCGGAAGGAAACTCCCACGCGCCACCATTTGCTGCATCTTCAAAAATGAGGGTGTGTGTCCCCAAATGTGCCAGATGCAGATTCGGGTCCATCTGTTCTCATTTATAATTTATGCCACAAAGGTGGTACCCACAAGACAACATGCAAGGGTGAGAAGCCAATATATGGATTGACATGATAACTGCATGTAGCACAAAGAAGCATATACAAACAAACATCATCATAACAACGTCAATTATAATAAATAAGTAAATCACACTTCACTGGGTTTCATACCCAATCATCGTCTTTGAAAATAAATGTATGAACACTTCAATATCATCGTCTAATTTTTTCCTAATCTCTGGAGATCCCAACACCGTATAAAGGAGCTGATCAGGCTCGATTACCAAATAAGGCACGCCGTGTTTTTCCACGACACTACCCAAAACTCCTGGCACAATGATCACCGTGAGTGGATGTCCATAGCACACTGTCCAACACAAGGCACAGTAACCAAGGCGTATGGACTTCATTGTCCATCAAGGCACAATGAAACACCGTAGCATGAAATACCTTACCCTTTAAGGTATTCATACGTAAACACCGTGGGCACGTCTGCCAAATGCATGTAAAAACTATTTTATTCACGTCACTTTTCTTTGTGTTCAATCTTTCCTTGTCGAAGCTCAAAGGCTTCCAACCCTTCGAAATTTTCATCGCTTTCAAACCCCTTATTATTAACACAAGACACAAAGTCCGAGTGCTCATTCACGAAACCCCAGACCTGTGCACTAGCCCTAGGTTCATGGTAGTAGAAAAAAAAGTATCTTACACCGTTTAACACCGTTTATTACACAGTGAAGTAGACACAATGTCCACAGGACATCAAATCCATAACACCGTGAGAACATTAGTATCCCGACGTCTCGGTTACTAAAATTCTAATTCACTGTTTTCACCGTTCTGTGGAATTTGTTTTCAGAAAAACCTTTATAATTGAAACTCCTTTATAAAAAATTTCTCAACAATTAGGAAAGTCATTTTCTTTGGAAAATTCTCTTTCTAAAACTTCATTCCTTTAAAAGAATTTTCAATTGAGTTAAAAAAACTAATTTCAAATGAGTTATGCAAGCTTAGAAAAACACTTTCCTTATTTATGTTCAAAATGAGCTATCTCGTAACATTTCTAAAATCTTTTAAATCAAAATATGACTTTCCTCATAAAACATTTTCTAAAACAATAATTAAATAAATTCTTAAGTTTAATTTATCTTAAGGCTTCGTAAAGTTTTTATCTTGTGAATTAATTGAGCACTGATCTCAATCAGGCTTTCCACACCTCAACCAACATAAAAATCATTGTAATCATTATATTCCAAATCTAGCATTTAAAGTTCTACAACATATAGCTACAAACAGTCATACCAAAACAGACAGTCAGGCATAAATAAAACAGCAGCTTTTAATAACAACCTCAACAGCCATAGCAAACACCAATAAACAATACAGTCAACATACAAATAACATATAGTTATCAGAAAATCCCTCAGGTAATCCCCCCTTACCTGTTAAAAATTTTCTTTCAATCAAAACTTCGAGAGTAATCCAGTTCCTCAATACAGCGTACACTCAAATCACTTAACCTTCAATAAGCATTAATCAAACAGTCAATATCAAGCACATAGAGCCACCTATCTCTACATGTTAGCTCCGGCCATATGATGATTTTAGGGCTAGAAATTTCTAAAATTTTCATACTCTTAGATTTATGATCCTTGAGCATAATAGAGCTTTAAAAAAATTGTCTTAGATCAAAAATAGAACCAAATCAACATTAACCTTTCAAAACCCATTTTCGGCCCTTTATGAAAATAATAGCTAGGGATTTTATTTTGAGCTAAAAACTTAGATCCAACATAAACATGTAGTAGAAAGATGAGATCAAAGATCACTTTCTAAAAAAAATTGAACAAAGCTCCATCCACACCTATATCTATGGTTCGGCCTTGTATAGATAAATAGGGAAGAAAATTTTGTTTGAATCATGCTCTTAGATCTGGAATATAGAAGTGATTACAAGCTCATAAAATTGGTTTCATGATTTTAGGATTTTTCTATGATTTTCTAGAGATTTTCAAAGTTTTGAGCCCTAATATGGAAAATGAAGAAAATGAGCTCATATTAAGAAAATATATGAAGAACATAGTGTTTAATGAGAAAGATGAGCAAAGATTACCTCTTGGAATTGAAATATTTGCAAGGAATCAACAAGCTCCTTAACAAATGGTGTTTATGGAGTTTTGGTGAAAGGTTGAAGATGAAGATGTTAGGAGAGTCTAGTAGAGTATGCTAGAATGTCCAAGTAAGCTCATGAAAATGAGCTTAAATGGGAAAGGAATTTTGGCTAGCTTGGTCGAAATTCCTCTTGGGCTTGAAGGTCCAAAATTTTCAAGTGTTTTACTAGTTGAAGACTTAGTAAAACATAGGTAAGTTAATGAATAAAATGTTGATCCAATAAGAGAATTCTTGTCCATTGTTTTGGCCTTAAAACCACAGCCCACATGGTCCAAGTTAGCAAGAAATTGGCCCAATTTGAATGGCCCAAAGTAAGGTTAAAAGATAGTTCAATGACCTAACTGGAATTAACGAAAAAGTCAAGGGTATTTTAGTAATTTCACACCCAACATCATCATGCCATGTGGGACCCACTTTCCAACCATTTTTTACTTCTTAAAAAATTTTGAGAATCCTCTTGAAAACTTGAGAATTATCCTTTAGCGGTCAGATAAACTCGTATTCGGCTCCGTCGTTTACCCGATTAAATAAAACGTCCGTAAATAAAATTTTATTCCACTTTTTAAGTGAAATATTTCTAAATGACTAGAGTCATTAGAAATTAAATAAAAATTATTAATTTTTCGTTTACGAGTTAAATTTAGGTTTTCTGATCAGTAAAATTTTACTGTCAGTGAAATACAGACTGGGCTCCGTCTGAATTTTCAACCTAAAATTTAATCATAACTCCCTACAATTAGGTAGAGTAAAATATGTTCTCGGATTATTAAAAAAATCATTTTTTTCCAAAACTCGGATAAATATATATACATATTAATATATTTCAAATATTAGAAAACAGCGAAAAAACTGGGTGTTACAGCATTAATAATAGTTACAACAACATATAACGGGGCTATGGGAACCCCTCATCTTACGCTACCCCCTTGCCTAATGAATACATTATCCTTCTCCCCATACCTGGTATGAAGATTTCGATAGCGACAACCCAATGATCAACTAACACGTCCCTCGAACGGCTCAGTCAGCTTTCCAAGCCTTGTTCAAACAGAAAAAGTTAACTAAATCAGTTCCCAAATCTAAATAATAGAAAGGAAACCAACAGAGGGAGAAACCGTTACCTATACCGATTGGCACTAACGAACTAGATGCTCCCAAAGGTCTCTAAAGCTCCAACAATGGAATTGATTCAGAGAGAAAAAGGAAGAAAGGGTTCGTAGCCGCAACAAGGTTTCTATTTGTGCCAGAATAGGGTTTATGAGAAAACCCTCGGTTACTGTTCTCTTTTTAAAGACACGAGCCCGAGCACGGGCTGCGTGCTCAACTTAGCGTTTACAAGGCGTGGTCTGTCGTTGAGCATGGGCGTGCTCCCTGTTGAGCATGGTCATGCTCAACTTAGCGTCAGCGAGACGTGCTTACCCAACGAGCACGATCGTGCTCTCTATTGAGCACGGCCATGCTTATGACTCAGAAAGTCACAAGACACAAGCCTAAGGAAGGGATTTTCCACCTAAAACCCCACTTAGTTCATTCTAAACCTTCCTAACAAATAAGGCATACAGAAAGCACTTAACGAAAAACGGGGTGTTACACTATCCTTGCTTGTACCTGTTCCATCTAGCTTCAAATTCTTCCAGCCTTGCATTTCTTTCTTCTTTAGTTTCTCCCTCTTCATCATCAATCACTTTCCTTGTTTCTTCATCTTGTCCTTCCTAAACTTGAATCTCTTCTTCATTCAGCAGTTCCTGACCATCTTGTCCTTCCTTTTGTACAGGTTCACAAATCCTTATAGTTTTACTCATCCTTCCTTCTTTCTTTTCATCCTTCCTTTCCTTCCTCTTCTTTACCATCCTATTCTTCTTTTTAACATTTTGAGACAACCCAGAAACTAATTCAGACACAACACTTAAAACAAGAGCCATGTCAGACTTGGCTTTCTTAATCTTTCTTTTCTTCTCAACAACAGACACATTGTTATTTTTTTCAATCTTCCTCTTCAAAACAATCGAGGTCGGTTTATCGTCATCAGAATCATCAGAGATTCTCACAGAACTGGTTTCAGAAATAGGATTTTCAGAAACCTAAGGTTTTGGTTTCTTGTAAACTCAACACCATCATCATTTTCATCTTTAACTCAACCAAAGTTGCTACAGAGATTATAGGGGTCAGGTTCAGAAACTCAGAGTTTAAAATCGTTCCTTTATTTCTGATTAATCTTGTCAGCAACATACCATATAGGTAGCAGGTTTTGGTTTTCTGTTTAACAATCTTAAGTGAGTGATTGAAAATCAAATCATTAATATCTACCTTACAAAACTGCATAAGGTGATACAGAGCAAACTTATCTTGTTTGGAGATAATATTGACTTGACCTCTTCTGGGGGTTACGCATTGTGTAAGAAGGAGATGCAGAAACCTTGCTTTAGGTGTGAGATCTTGAGCTGCCTTGCTCTCGATGTAAAGAGAACCAAACCATGTAAGACTGATATCTTCTTTCTTATCAGAGTCTTCCCACTCATTTATAAAACCAGCGCCTTCCCTAGCACAATCAGTGGCTTCTTCTAAATCTTTCGCATCAAACCTATGTCTGACCACATTGACATTTCCGGTAAAGCTGTAGACATACATGGTGCATGCTGTACCCGAGCTTCTCCAAAACTCTTTCAATCTATATGGGTGGGTATTTTCTCTGATTGAAAAGAAATTCATCCAACCAACATAATCTAATTCTGACGAAACGTCCAAACCAGCACACTTGATTTCTTCAAAATTTACTGCGCTTACTACCAACAAAGCTTCATCCATATTTGAGATAGCAGGAGGATTCGTTGTTCTTTTAGGTGCCATTGGGTAGTAGGATAGAGAGATTAGGGCTTTTCAGAGACGAGAGAGATGTAAAAGGTGAGAACTTGAGAGAGAGGGAGCGGAGTCTAAAGATGAATGGTTTTCAGAATATGGAGAGGTTTCTAAAAGCAAATAGCCTTTATGACATGACAGTTGGAGAGAAACTAGCCGAGTGAGCGAAAAGGATTCTCGTTGACTTCCCATTTAATTTCTTGAAATTTTGAAATTAATTAAGATTTTCTCAGTCTTAAAAAGATCCACGTCATATCAGACGAGTCTTAACATATCAGACGCATCATTCAAGTATTCACACATAAAATATTTTTATTTATGATCAAGTTTGAATACTTACTTATAAGTGATTTGTCTTATTAAATCAATAACCTCTTTGTTGTTTCCTTTGTAACTTTGAAACATTCTTCATCAATTTGGAGGTTTTGGACTGTACACCCTTTTGTGATTGTGAGTTGTGAGAGTCCACTTTCCAATTTCTATAATAGGAGTTCTCTTTGTTCTACTTAACAAATCTGCAATGGGAATAATGAGATGCTTTGGTACCTATACCTTCTTGGGTCCTTTCTTGTTAGATGTATGAGTCTGCGAAGACTTGGCTTTTCTTTTGTGAAAGCACTTGGACGTGATATATCCAGATTTACCACAAAATGTACATGCAGTTCTAAAAGAAGATTTAGTATTTTTTCAAATTATTTGAGAATTCATCAGATACTTTATCATGATTCTCTTCAATATATCATGTACAAGTTTTGTTAAAGCTAGTTCTCTGCCTTCCAAGAAGTTTTGTCAGATTGTCCTTACCATTGACAAATCTAGCAAAATCATTAGTGAGCTCTTCTACTTTCTATTCAAGTTTTAACACTTCTTCAGACTATAGTGTTTCATCAATGATCTCCACTTTCAGCATTTCTGCCTTGAGCTTCCCGTTTTCTTTAACTAGTTCATTAATCTCAAGATTTTTCTATCCATGCTTCTTAGTGAGCTTCACATACTTTTTCTTAAGTTCTTTGAACTTGTCAAGAATACAGTTAGATTCGTGATAGGCATCTTGTCGACCCTCAAATTCAGAATTTACCTTATAGTCTGAGTCAGTGTCGCCTATCAGACATTTAAACCCATATTCTGATTCTTTGTCAAGATCTTCCCAAGTGATCATCTTCTTCAATGGTGGAGTTCTGTCACCATATGTTCTGATTGCTACTTTTCAAGCTCTAACTTTGTCCCAGAATTTTCTCATCTTTCTTGTAGCTTCAGAGATTTCCTCATCTTCATCATCATTGTGAGGATGCTTATCCTTTGGCATACTTGAAGATGGAATATTGTTGTCAATTTTTACTAATTTCTCCTCAGAGGTTTCGTTGACAACAATGTCCTCATCATTGAATTCTTCAAGCCTATTCCAGATATCCTTAGATGTTCCATTGCTACTGATTTTATCATATTCAGATCTACTGAGATAGCATACAAGTAGAGTCTTGGCTTTTGCATTTAACTGAACCATGCTCTTTTGATCTACTGACCTTCTGTTCCTTGGAATAGCATTTCCATTCTCATCAGTTGGAATGTAAGGCCCTTGAGATATGATATCTCATAGATCCATATCTGTTGACTCTACAAACATTTTCATCTTGCTCTTCCAATACTTGTAATCCTTTCCACTGAACATGGGAGGTCTGCTGAGGTATGTACCCTGATTGTACACATTGTTGCTTGAGCTTGCTTCACTTGCCATCTTCCTGAATCTTTTCCTCTACACTTGTGAGGTGCTCAACCTAGAGGTTGACCTCTGATACCAACTGAAATGACACAAAACAACACTAGAAGGGGTTGAATAGTGTTTTCGTAAATCAGAGTTTTTCAAGCACAAAACAAAATTCAGTGCAGATAAGACGCTTTGATACAGATGCCTGTTTCAGCAAACTGAATTAAAAGAGATAACTATAGAATATTCCCCAAATAATTAGTAATTACAGACGATTATTATTTACACACCTAGCCTCTCCAAGCTCAAGCAAAAGTATTATTTGTATCCCTAGCCTCTTCAGGCTCAACAAATATTCTTGAAACAAGCCTCTTCAGGCTCAAGGAGATTGAAGGTTTGTTTGAAGCACAGCTTCAATGTTACAATAACAATTCAACCAAATAACACTTCAGAGAATGAATATAGATTTAAGATCTGGTGAGTTGCAAACGAGTTCTTCTCGAGATGATTTGTAATTTAGAGAGAAGATGAGATCTTTCAGCTTGTAATATTCTCAATGAGAGTGATTTTCTTTGTAAGAGAATGCTTGTAAATATTGAGTCTTTAAATTTTTTGTATGTGCAACTTTATGTCTCATCATTTCTTCAGGTATTCGACTTCTTCTATTTATACTTGACCACAATAGATCCATTGAGGTATGATCAGAGGTCTTCTACTTTATCCTTTGGATAATAGTCGTTCTGTCTTGGTCATTAATGTTTTGAGAACGTTGGAAGTCCTTTGTTGACTGCAGAGCATAGCAGATATGCTTTCTTTACTTGGGCAGCGTTTCTTTCCTTATTTGTGCAACACTTAGAAAAGCTCGGATAAAGGTGCTTTTCTCTTTATTGCATAAGAAACCTTTTGCAGCATTTCCCTTTGTCTTTTCTTCTTTTATGTACTTGATACAAGACAAGGAATAAAGTAATGTACTTCTGTGAATATTTTAATTCCTTTCTTCAATGAAATACTTTCATCCAGATTTCAAGTAATTTCCTCGAAAAGCATTTTCTCTTTTTGAAAGTTGCATCAGTTACGAGAGAGAAAATGTAACTTCAAACATTAATACTTCGAGTCTTCCAAGCTAGAGATATGAACATGAACATCCTTCGAGTCCGTATTGGTGAACGGATGTCCGAATGGCTCTTCTGTTGGTCCCCAAGTCCGTCGGGGATCTTTTGTTTGGCTAGGGGTTGTTTGGGTCTTCTGATCCGTCTCGAAGGACAAGTCTTGATAGGTGGGGTCATCTTCTGGAGATGCACCCGGCCTCAAAGCTTTGAGTAGGCACACCTGAGTCCGTATCGCTTGCTTCTGTTTGCTAAGCTTCCTCAATAGTTCTTGCTGAGAAAAGGATTGCCTTCCACTTCGCTATAAGGGAATCCCTGAGTGTGCCTGTCTTCCAAGACTTTCATACTGGGTATGAGCTTTAGACCCAGTCATGTCTCGCACCCTGAAATTGGGTGGATAGCTTCGTCTTCCTTCCTTCTGCCATTTTCTGATACAATCTATCTCTTTGAAGTTACCGTCTTGGTGGGAATAGAAGTTTTTGGTTCCCACGGACGGTGCCAATGTTCTGGCCGAAAAACCAAAACATAATAGTATCGCTTCTGGTACTGGGCCTCTGCTGATTTGGTCTAATATTCTGACTACTTCTCCTTCTTCCTCTTGCTCCTTCGTGTTGGACCGAATTGGGGGGGTACCTACGAAGACACTATGATGCTTAAGCCTGCAATGGTCTAGTAGATAGCATATAGTGTTCTTATAATGATAAAAATGCATACCTCTTCTTATGACGGGGGCTCCTTTTTATACATATTCCTTGGTTTTAGTATGATGTTTCCAAGGAGGGTACCCCATGCTATGAGGCGTGTTAGTCCTTCTCTAATCCTGCCAGAAGGGGGTGTCAATAATGATAATCGTGTGTGCCAGGAAATAAGGGGCGGTTTTCCTTCTTATGTGATGTGTCTTAGGGTAGGTATGGTTGGTTCTTTCCCGAGGCGGGAAAGTCCACATCGTACAAAAAGATGGGGTGGCTGAGCAGTTTGGTCGGCTAGAGGAGTTTGCTCGGCATTTTTTCGGGGTTTTGTCGGGTCAAACCCTTCTTAGATCAAATGAGAGGAGGTCTTTGGACCTTGTTATTTTTGGACCAGAACACATGAGAAACATAACACTACCTATAATTTTTGCATATCCAGATTGAGATATACTCAAAAGGACATGTTGAATGGGTCCACGACAATGACATTCTCGGCATCCTTTGGCATAATCCTTTCAATCTTCCGCGTAGATGGCCAATAACAACCAAGCATTGCAGGTCTAACTTATTTTATTTCCAGCCTAGTCATGAACTTCGGTCATTGCTTTACTAGCTTCATGTGAGTTCAAGCATTGTGCTTCCCTTTCCAAGAGTTTCCAGTTCTTTTTTATTTTTAAAATTAAAGTTCTACCGACAATGTGTTTTTTTTTTTTTTTTTTTGTTGACACAAAACAATGTATTCTGCAAATGCTCAATCATCACGAGCCACATGACAAACATGAGAGAATAAGTTAACAGGATTAGTTAGTAGACAGCGAAATTATCAATGTCCAAATTATATTCAGACAATTTGGGAGAATCATTGAATCCGAGTGACAAAAGTCTCAAAACCAGCTCAACGTATTGGAAATACCTAAACAACAAATTAATTACTACATAAATAAATCATTGAAAATCTCAACGGAAATAATTAAATTGTTTTTTTTTTCCGGAACCTACCCTAATTACCCTTTTGAGCCAAGTGGGTCTATCAGAGTATCCTCACAGCTTAGGCCCTTCGAACCTGCTATGAGACTAATCTCTGGTTCGACTTATTGAGCAGGGTTTTACCTCTTGATTCTCAGTCTTTCAATAGGGTGACTCCACAAGAATTCGAACTCGGATTCTCCAGATTCCTCTCCTTACGGGGCTAGTTGCTTTCACAAGACCAACTCATCATTGGTATCATTAAATTGTTCAACTAAACGAATTCTAACAGTATGTAAATTATGTGATTAGTTTTTTTTTTTTGTCTTCTTTGATTAATTTAAGTTTTTATACATACATTGATAATAATTTTAAATTTTTTTTAATAATAATAATATCCACAAATTCATCATCTTTTAAACAAAATTTCAACGGTCATAAGGTGGATGAGTATGGGTGTATATTCCAGGGAGAAATCAACTCAAATACTGTGTACTTTAAATAAAGGCATTAATTTTATACCCATAAAAAGAAAATTTATATTGAAAAACAAAATATAATACTTTTCAAATTATGAAATATATTATTTTCAATACAAATTTTTCTTTTTTTATTTCTTAAATAAATTCTAAGGATATTTGTTAGTATTCTCTTGTTTCCAGGAAGAAAAAAAAGTTTGAAACGAGAGGTGGGCCTGCAAGCCCTTATCGACAGCTGTGTGGCACTAAGAAATCCATTAAAGACACCCTGTCCGCAACCCGTAAACTTGAGAGAGTTGAGACACAACAAGACAGGAGGCACAATGCAGCAGCTGCAGCCTTTAAATCCTCAAAAACACGGGACTCTTTTTTTAAAATAGGAGGAAAATGCTTAAAGCAATGTTTAAGAAATAGATAAAGAAAAATTTGTATATATATTATATTTAGTTTTTTAATATAATTTTTTTATATTTATTCTTTAATAAATATCTTTAAAATATCTCTATCTCAACACCCTACGTTTTTACTTTTAGAGGTTCTTAAATGTAAGGGCGGAGGAAAGGGGTGACGTAGGGTTGTCATAGCCCCCATCCCTCCATGTTCTCATCTTTTTATATATATATATAATAGATTCTTATAATAAAAAAAGTAATTGTCTCAAATTCAACTATAATATTAATAGGTATAATTTCAAACACATCTATTTTCATATTTTTATAATCATAGAATAGATATAATTGTTTACAATAAAAAAGAAATTGATAAAGCATATACCATTAATTAAATTGATAATAGATAAATTTTAATCCATGAAACGTCGCGGTGCATAATTGAAGAAGTGAAAGTTTTAGATATGTATCAAAGTTGATTATAAATCTATTTGAGTAATTTATATTATATTAAATTGTTAATCATATATCAAATTTGTATTATAAATTTATTTTTATATATTAGTTAATTTTTTTTATGCTATTTCATCATGTTATTTTGGCCCTCCTCTTTTAAATTTTTTGGCGCTGCCATTCCTTAAGTGGGTCTCACACTTACACATAATTTTTTTAAGCAAAAAGACATCCCAAAAGTATCACAATAATGCAAGACATCCCTCACACATCATTCATTACTTTTTACAACTTAAGTACCTTACCTCTCCAATCCAACACCTTTAAAATTTTTACTAAATGGGTCTCACAAGTTACCTCACATCATTACATTTAATCAACAATTTACTAAATGACCCCACCAATATGTTTTTACTAAATGACCCCACCTCACAAAATTGGATGCTTGATAAAGAACCTCATTCCAATGGTTGGTTCTTAATAAGAATGATGCTTAACAAGCAAATGTGGCATAAACACTTCCCATTGGAGATGGCCTTGGGACACTCGTCAGTAAAATCCTTTAAAATAAATCTTGCTTAGGTTAAGGAAATATTGTAATATTATGGTCGTAACATAATAATTTAATTTTTTTACATGAATAATTTATTGGCATAATGTATCCAATTTACTTTTATTAAGTTTATTTAAGGAAAAAATGTTAAATAGTTCGAACATTTAAAAGTTATTAGTCTGATTTTTAATGTGTATTTTCTTTGTCATAATATTAGAAAATCTACTATAATATAAACTAATTGTAAAATAGTTATTAATTATAATTCCAAAAAGTATGCTTATAGAAGATTATATGTTGGGAGAGGTCAACCCCTTAAATGAATCTCATTATCTCGAGGAATTAATCTCTGACTCCCAATCGAAGGATACCCAGATTCACCCAAAAAATAGACCAAAAAAAAAAAAGATAAGATACCAAAACACAACCTAAAATAAAGATAAGACCCAAAACACTAATTTAGCCAAATATATCCACATTTTCTATAATGCGAGAATTTCTCCGAAAAAGAAAAATAAATAAATAAATAATTCCTACATGTTCTTTTCTCTCTCCGGTATTGCAACTATAAAATCGCCTATAGCCACACTTTGTTTTCACCCACTATCTTGTTTCTGCTTTCTCTTCTCAATTTTCCTTTCTTTCAAGAACAACAACAACAACAACAACAACAACAAAACAAAAAAACACATTTTTTAGAAAATTTTCAGGGATGGAGGCAATGAAGATTTTGTTTGCTGTGATGATAGCCATGTTAATGATGGCTGCATCAGGTGTGTCAGCTGCAGAGGCACCAGCTCCAAGTCCCACATCGGACGCTACCACCTTGTTCATGCCAACAGCAGTTGCATCGCTTGTTGCTCTTGCATTTGGGCTTCTCTTCTGAATTTCTGAACAATGAAACTTGTTTTTCTTTTTTATTTATATGAGATTCGGTTTGAGGATATAAATGCTTTGTACATGCCATTACCATTCTTCTATCCTTGGTGGTAATGGTAGCTGCTAACTAAAATGGGATTTAGAGGATTGATTCATATTACTTGCGTTGCGTTTTCTATGTTGTGATTCGTGTGACACATTCACATTCATTCCTCACCGTTCTTTTTATATGGGTTTGAATTCTATGATGTAATAATGTAATATTCCTGTTAATTGTTTGGTTTAATCAATTATTTCATGCCCTTTTCTTTGGTTACATAAACCACGTTCTTCTATTTTCTTAGCAATCATTGAGAGCTTTCCCCGTGACGAAAATTCAGATGAAGAAGAAACTATGTGACTCCATTTGAAAATCAAATGACATTAAGAAAACAGAAAATGAAAAGGAACAAATTTGCTTTGGTCGTAACATTAATATTATTGTGATTTGTTTGTTTTCATGATTTTATTCATGCCATTTTCTTTGGTTACATTTTCTTTATTTTTTTTACTTATTTTATTTCGAGAGGGGAGGAGAGAAGGAGAAATGGGTGAAGCGTGTTGCGAGATTTGGTTGAGTCTACATTATCATAATTCATGTCCTGCGGTTTAATCAACTAATTTGACTTAAGGAAACTAATCATTTTAATTTATTGGTTATTTTATGTTATTTTAATTTATTGGTGAAACTGATCATTTGATTCTTATATGTGACACTGATTTTGAACTTGGTTCATATACATGAAAATTTTTTAAATCAGCTCCTATATATACAATATACAATTATTTTAAGGTTAAATATGTTTTTAGTCCTTAGGAAATAAGCGAATTTTGGTTTTTGTCCCAGTAAAATTGTTTTTTTTTTAGTTTTCATCCCTCTAAAATATGAAATTAGTGTTTTTGATCTCTATAAAATAAGCAAATTTTGCTTTTGGTCCCTACAAAAATGTTTTCTTTGGTTTTCAACCATCTAAAATTTGATATCAATGTTTTTAGTTCTCAACATTCATTTTATGACAGATAAATAGAATTCATTTAAGGGCTCAAGGAAAATTATAAGGGAACCACATGCTACCATTACAACATAGACGTTATTGAGTGTCAACTGGGATGATCGTGTGACTTTCTATTAGACACATAAATAGTTAATGGATGTAACATGACAGTAGGGACCAAAAAAAGTGATTTTAGATTTTGGAGGGATAAAAATCAGAGGAAAGAGTTTATAGGGATCAAAACCAAAATTCGCTCATTTTATAGGGATTAAAAACATATTTAACCCTATTTTTAATTCGATCCTTATCATTTATTGGTGTTATAATATCGTTTGTTGTAGTTAAAGTATAGGGATCATATTGAAAATATCGTTTGGATTCGATTCCTACATGTGTGAATCATTTTGAATTTGGTCCCTACATGTGACAACCATTTTGAGTTCGATCGTTATCATGTAATGGCGTAATAAAACCAATAAATGCAAATTCAAAATCATTTTACATATTGTAACAAAAAAAATATCATTGTACATATGAAAGGCAATATAAAAAATTTTCATGTACAGGAACCAAATTCAAAATCTATGTTATGTATAAGGATCAAAATATTAGTTTAATCTAATTTATTTTATATTTATTTTATTCATTTTTATTTATTTTATTTTTTATTTCCATTCAAATTCAGAAAAGAGAGAAGGGGAAAAACACTAGACTGAGTATGTTTGGGAAAACTGGAATTTCTAGATTTTAGTTGTTTTATTCCCAAAAAAGTTGTTTTCAAAATAATCTAACATGTTTGACACTTTGCTTAAATTTATAAAAAAAAAAACTTTTTTTAGGGAAAAAAACTCTTTTACGCCATCTAATTTGTTTTAGCTTAAGATTGTCGTGATTTGATTATTTTTCATTATCAAAACTTTCTTCCATGTTTATCCTTACAAAACTAACTTCTAAACATATTTTATTAAATGATACAAATAGCTTCATATCATTTTTCATAATTTACTATATAAAAGTTATTTTTTTTGCCACCCAAACAAAAAATATTATCTTAAATTAAGTTGCTTTTCAGCAAACATATTCAAACAAAAACATATTCTGAATATAATCGATTATTACAATAATCGATTATACATATAATCAATTATCAGCATAATCTATTTTTTCCACCTTTTCCAAAAGCACCACTTAGACGCAGAAGTAGACAGAGCAATACACGAATATGAGGAATCTGTGTGAGCATTTAGGGTATGTTTGGGATGATGGAGTGGGGTGGTTAGTAATTAATGGAGTAGATTGGTTAAAGAACATTAACCCATTGGTTGAGAATTCATTAATTAATGAAGTGAGATGATTTAGAATGGTAACTCAAACCACTTCATTCCATCCAAAACCCCAATTTTTATCCCCTCCAAATTGGGGGATGGGATTTCCTCCACAGGATGCATTTGATTTGCAAAAAATTGAGGGACTAGACAACACAAAAATTTTTGTTCCCTGATTGATTTGAAAAGTGGTCATGGAACTAGACAAATAATGGAGCAAGGGACTAGACAAAAACCCAACATTTTGTCTCTCACCAAACCATGGGACAACTTTTTGTCCCATGGACATACTATCCAAAAAGACAAAATTATCCTCATATATATATATATATATATATATATATATATATATATATTATATCACAAATTATATTGCAGTAAATTTAACATTATTTTGTCTGTCCAGTTCATTGTTCATCAAACATTGTACAAGACAAAAAGAAAAGTTGTCTAGTAATTTGTAGATTTGTCCTGTGTTGTGTTCTCCTTGTCCTGTACCTCAATACGAGTCAAACGCACCTTTAAACTTCGAAACAATGGAATGATACAATTTCACCTTTGCACTCCACTCTATTACAAACCACTACACTTCATCTCCTTCAAAACCCTCAAAGATAGCCGGATCATCGCAAGTAGAGCAGCAAGGAAACAAGAGGAAGTGATTCTGATCAAGAAGCTGGTTAGGCCACAAATCAGCGGATATTCCTGACAGCTTATTTTCGGTAGTTTGTGTGTGGTAATGCTTCAAATTTTGTTTTTCCTTTTTTTAGTTTTTTGCCTTCAATTGAATGTTGTAATGAAGTATGGGCTGGTATCAAGGAAGGATTTGTCACGTTTGGGAAATTACATTAGTGAATGTCTACTGATTTTGTCTTACTCTGTTTTGAAATCCGATTGGCCTGAGAGGAGCAGATTGTGCTATGGAATGAAATAGAAAGTTGTTGGCATTTTGAATCTTTAGTGCATCTGGGATTTGTCTGATTTTAATGGAGAATACAGTATCCTATGCTGAGGCTTTTTTTTTTTTTTTTTTTTTGTGTACATATTCTGTGCTAAAGTGGCAGCATCACTTGTGTGAGAGATTTTCAAATTAAAATAGGACTTTCTTTGAGGTTGCATCTTATCAACGGTTAAAAACAATAAAGATTAATAGTTTTCACAAGCTTGTTACTTGGTGCAGTGGTTGTGTCGTTTCAAGCAATTTTACATTGGTGCGAGTTCGATCCTTGTCTGTGGCATTCTTAGTTTTTATGAATGTTTTATTTAAGGGTTTAAAATACAAAAAAGGTTGTCTAGTGGGAATCGAACTCGTACAGAATGGTGAAGGGACCCAACCACTGGCCACTAGGCCAACAGACATGTTGTGTCAATTTGTCACCGTCGATTTTATTTAAGTGTTGTATTTGACCGTTGGTAAAACCCTTGGAGGGTTGTTTTCTTTCACCAAGTGACATGAGTTGGTCTATAAATAGAACCACCTGCATGCAGTGAAAAAATCCGAAAAAAAAAACTCAGAATCTCTCAATCATTCTTCACTCCAAATCACCTTCTCTTCTCCCTTATGCGCAGAGAGAGTTAAGGAGACTATTGTTCTGTAAACTACTATTGACGATACGCTTGGTTTAGGGTGTGCAAACCAAACCAAGGTTCTCCATTGTATCCTGAAGGGGATTCGCTGGTTACACCTGTTGCATCCAATCTACGAGGAGAGATTGGTGGGGGCGAATCGAACCTAAAGCCTAGTGTCCTCACACGCCTTGGAGATTGCGCATTTTCTTTTGTATTCTCTTCTTTGTTGCAGAACCAGACCCCATTTTCTAACAATCTTTAGGTTCGATTTTCGATTTATAAAATGGTTGCAACAAAGGAGGTGACTTTGACATTGTCAAAGTGAAAAGGTTCGAGGGTGGAAACTCTGTTCGTTGGGAGAAAGTGATGCATGATATTTTTACAAGCAAGGAGAGATGGGTACTCATATGCTTCACCAAAAATATGTTTATTTGTGACCATGGTGAAAGGTACACAATCACTTTCTATGGCTATGATATACTTGGTATTCTAAATTCGTGTATGTTTAATCCTAAAGGCATTTTTTGTTTATGTTAGTTTTAACATGTGGTATTAGAGCCTTAGATGCATGATTTAGAATAAAATCAAGTATGTGAATTTTGATGAACATGAATATGTTTGGTTTGTTATGCATGCAAGTATGTTGCCCTATTTTAATAGAAATGTCTTAGATATAAAGTATTATATCAAGTGTATGCATTAATGGATTTGATCCATGTAAGAACTAATTATTTTTAGAGTTGGCAATCTTATACTATAATAAGTGCATGATTTTGTGTATATAAGATGAGAATTGTTTCATGCTTTTATAGAAATTAGAAATGTTTTGGATGTGTTTTGGAGTGTTCTAAGTTGTTAAAATGGATATGAATGCTCATGAAACAATATTATAGAAAATTGAAAACAATTGGGTCATTGTTTTGTTTATTTTCTATAATGAAAATTATGTAATTTATCCTAAAACATACTTAAACATGAATCCAAAATATAGAGACATCAAAAAATAAATTAGGATTGAATGGGCAAAAATGTTTTGTGTTATGACTGGGTCGTTTGAACCCGGTTTCCTGCAAAACAGGAAGTTAACCCGGTGTAGGAGGCGTCACCCAAAAGGATGAAAGGTTGCGTTTCAGTTACTGGTTAAATATATTAAACGGTCGGAGCGTTTCAGAAAACGTAGCCTCGGTCTGTTGGTTGGATGTTATTCTAAACGTATTCTTGGTCGCGGGTTCGATTCTCAGTTTTGAAATTTTCTTGTTTAGTTTTTTGCCGTTTTGAGAAGACAGTTTAAAACAAAAGGTTGCAACGTTCAGTGAGAGTCGAACCCGAGACGCCGTGTGTAGAGTTACATGTGCTGACCACCAGGACAACCAGTACAGTAATGATTTTGTTGGATCGTTAACTATATTTAACCCTTTCCAATAGCTTGCTAATGGTAGCAATGATTTTAAATTTATAAATGATTTGTTAGTTAACAGAATTACATTTTAGATGTAAAAGTATTTTCAATTAACCCATTTTTTGTGGTATTTATATATGTTATTATATAATGTGGGTAAATTGAAGTTATTTGTCATAAGACACTTATTAAATACTTTAGGAGTTACAAGAGTGGAATAATTTTATGACCCTAATTACTTTGAGTCTACTAGAATAGTTGACCAAATAACTACAACTCATTCCCCTTATAGTTGAAAAGAAAATTAGGATATAAGAAGAAATGGTCAAAGCCTGGTATCCTATGTTGGTTTAGCAAAATGATATTGGGAAGAAGCCATGTTGAAGGCTTGTTAGATGGTAAATAGGGTTCCAAACAAAGGAACAAGATAACCCCATACGAGCTTTGGAAAATAGAAAAACTTTTCAAAATTTTTCAAAGGTTGAAGTTGTAAGGCAATAGTAAAAGTTCTTGAACCAGAAGAAATAAATTATGTGAAAGGGGAATTAAATGTGTTCCCGGGCTATGCTAAAATTAGCAAAGCATATAGATTCATGGTTATGGAATTTAGTGACTCATCCTGTCACTACAGTGATTGAGTCTGGGATGTAATATTTCAAGAATATAGGTTTAACTCAATTCCAAGTCACAGGGATAATGTTCATAGGAATGCACATAATCCGTAAAGCAATGTATCTAATAAAGATACTTTGGTGGGTTTAGAACTTAAGAGAAATCAGAGAGCTAGAAAAGAGAAAACTTATAGACCAAGTTTTTCATGTTCCTTGTTGAAGGAATAAGAGAGTCCATAGGTAGTTATAGGCCAAACTGTTAGAATACAAAAGTAATCCAGACACATTTAAAGAGGCAATAAGTCTCAAGATCCCGCTTCCGGGATGAAAGCTATACAAGAGGAAATTGACTCAATAAATGAGGAATAAAATGTGGAAATTAGTAGACCTCCCACCTAGTTCCAAACCAATAGGTTGAAAGTGAATAAAGGAGGGTATTGACTATTTTGATACATATGCACCTATGACAAGATTTGCTTCCATTAGAGTGCTATTATCATTGGGATCCATCTATAAGTTGTCATCCATCAATTGGATGTGAAAATGTCATTCCTAAATGGGGAATTAGATGAAGATGTGTATATGACACAACCTGGGGGGTTTGTGGTTAATAGTCAAGAAAAGAAAGTGTGTAAATTGAAGTCATTGTATGGACTAAAATAAGTTCCTAAGCAATGACATGAAAAGTTTGATCAAGTTGTGCTAGCTAATGGATATAAAATAAATAAATCTGACAAGTGAATTTATAGTAAATTTCATAATGGAAAATGTGTATGATTTGTTTATTTGTTGGTGATATATATGTTGAATTTTGGTACTGACCTAGATGAGATAGAAGAAACTAAGAGTTTCTTATATAGAAATTTTGATATGAAAGACTTAGGGTAGCTGATATGATTCTACGAATTAGAATAACAAGATATTGTGAGAATGTAGGCTTACCCCAATCTTACTATATAAGAAAGGTATTAAAGAAATTTAATCACCTTGATTGTCAACCTACCACTACTCCCTATGATCATAGCATTAATTTAGTACCAAATAAAGGTAATCTAGTAGCACAACTTGAATGCTTAAAAGTAATTGGATGTTTAATGTATGCGATAGCATATACCTGGTCAAACATTGCATATGTTATAGGAGACCTTGTAGGTATACAAGTAATCCAAGAAAGGACCATTGGCATGTTGTCCAAGAGTATTGAAATACTTGTGGGGGACACGATCTATAGTTTAAACTATAATGGGTATCCTTCGGTATTAGAAGGTTACACGGATGCCAGTTGGGTGACTTATACAAGAAGATCATGCTTTAACAAGTAGTTGAGTCTTCACAATTGGTGGGGGTGCTACTTCTTGGGTTTCAAGAAATAAGTCGGCATTGCCGGTTGCACCATGGTTGCAGAATTCATAACATTGGCAGTATTTAACAAAGAGGTAGTTCTGACTTAGAAATTTGTTGTATGAGATACCAATTTTAATGACGTCAGTATCCATACAATGGGATAGTCAGTCAACACTATCAAGGGCATATAGCCAAGTTTATAATGGAAAGTCCAGGAACATTGGACTAAGACATAGTTATATCAAGGAACTAATTGCAAATGGAGTAATATCCAGGGTTTTTATAAGACGGAAAGAAATCTTGCATCCTTTGACGAAAGGACTAACAAGTGATATGATATGGAAAAACATCATTAGGGATGGGAATCAAGCCCATATCTACATGATCACCAATGGTGGAAACCCAACTCACACTTGAGTAGCATCAAGTCTTGAGTTCAATGTGGCCAAAGTACACTATGAGAGTGATTGCAAGTACTTGACGAATAGATACATCCCAAGGTTGAAAAGTACTTGGATAATACCATAAGGACATAAGGAAAAGGGTGAGCTTTTGCTCTTAATGGACCTATAGCATATATGTGCTGAGGTGCCCAACTTATGGGGGTGCTTTTGGTAAAGTCCACCTATATGAGAGTGAAGTGGGGCCGCTTCTTAGAGTTGGGTTTGACTCTGTAAGCTCTCATGAAAGGAGGATACACGACACAAGGCCTTATCAAACATGTCACACAATCACGTCGTTCAATGGTACCGAGATTTCATGTGTAAGTCGTGCACGCTTGTTCTAATGAATATTTGGTTCAAAGCTTGTCTACCACTTTATTCGGGGATGAGTGATACCCATGGCTTACTAAGCAAAGGTTCAAATCCACAAGATACCTTTGTCTGAAAGCATGCGATTTCCGGAATAATGGGATTTGGATTTATTTTGAAAATGGTGAGGGATTGTGAGAGATTTTCAAATTAAAATAGGACTTTCTTTGAGGTTGCATCTTATCAACGGTTAAAAACAATAAAGATTAATAGTTTTCACAAGCTTGTTACTTGGTGCAGTGGTTGTGTCGTTTCAAGCAATTTTACATTGGTGCGAGTTCGATCCTTGTCTGTGGCATTCTTAGTTTTTATGAATGTTTTATTTAAGGGTTTAAAATACAAAAAAGGTTGTCTAGTGGGAATCGAACTCGTACAGAATGGTGAAGGGACCCAACCACTGGCCACTAGGCCAACAGACATGTTGTGTCAATTTGTCACCGTCGATTTTATTTAAGTGTTGTATTTGACCGTTGGTAAAACCCTTGGAGGGTTGTTTTCTTTCACCAAGTGACATGAGTTGGTCTATAAATAGAACCACCTGCATGCAGTGAAAAAATCCGAAAAAAAAAACTCAGAATCTCTCAATCATTCTTCACTCCAAATCACCTTCTTTTCTCCCTTATGCGCAGAGAGAGTTAAGGAGACTATTGTTCTGTAAACTACTATTGACGATACGCTTGGTTTAGGGTGTGCAAACCAAACCAAGGTTCTTCATTGTATCCTGAAGGGGATTCGCCGGTTACACCTGTTGCATCCAATCTACGATGAGAGATTGGTGGGGGCGAATCGAACCTAAAGCCTAGTGTCCTCACACGCCTTGGAGATTGCGTATTTTCTTTTGTATTCTCTTCTTTGTTGCAGAACCAGACCCCATTTTCTAACAACTTGTTTCTTTCAATCATCGGTGCTTGCAAAGGTGGGAATAATTTGCTAGTCTATATAACTATTCTGTTGTATCATTGCGAATCTTAAATAAACTTCTATGTTTTGAAACCTGATGCAGGACCTTTTTTGTTATTATTATTTATTTATTTTTCTACGGATTGCCTCATGGTTATGTGCATTTGACATGAAGTTAAGTTGCTGGTTTTGTTTCTTAAGGATGTATGTGATCAATGGGATGTTGGTGGAGGCATTCATTGTATGAGCTCTCTCTGCTTATTATTGGTTAACTTATGAATGCTCTTATTGTGATTGTGAAGTGAATGCATGGACACTATATTTGTGGGTAGTGAGCTATTACAATAATCTGATGTTGTTAAGCTGGATGGTTATGTGTTCTCACCTCTAAAAGAGAGGCTGTGTGGTCAATCTATATGGAGTATATATGCGGTGTTAAATTTGTTTGGTTTGTCATCCCCTCGTTGTGAGCTTGTGAGTTGTGATCATTAAATTGTGTGAAAATCGCAGGGAGTGTCATTTGATGGTTCTGGTCAGTGGTCACCATATGGCGTGCATATCTTCTGGTGTTTATTTATAGAGTAAATATATTTGGACATATAATTTGGACATCTTGTATAGATACCGTAGAACTTATTAATGTATTGAGAATGATGAAATACATAATGAGAGGGAAGAAAACAATAAATAAGTGGAAAATACTACTTTTATACAGTGTTGGACACCATTTTTGTGTCCAAATATCATTACTCTCAAATTATCATTCCTTCCAATTATTGCAAAACTATAAACCATGGTTTTTATTAGAGCTGTCAAATAGGGTTGTGGCCCAAGGGACCAACCCTTCAGCCCTTCATGAGGGCTGTCATTTTTATTAGCCCATTCAGAGAAAGGGTTTTGTCGGTCCTAACCCGTAAAGGTTCAAATGTTTAAGGGTTGGGGCAGGGTTATCCCGTGGAACAGCCCTCCATTCTCTTTTCCAATTTTCCTCACACTGACGCATCACTATTGACGAGATCTGTCTATGCCGAAGAGAAGCGTTTCGTAGGCTCTTCTGTAGCCACACATTCTATCCTTCAAATTTCCAGTCTTTTGAATCTTTGCGCATATCTCACACCATGCGCGTGTGTGGCCATTTTGTGTTTCTGCCATGCACACATAAATAATAGTTTTTTTTTATACTGAACACAAAGGATTTGGATCCTCTAACTTTGTGGAGGGAAAAGGTAGGTGACTTTAGTGTATTTTGGGAGAGAAAGAAGTGAGAGAAAAATGAGAAATAAGATGAGAGAAGGTAATATAGGAAAGAGATAGATAGAAAATCAGGTGACTTTTGACGCAAAAAAGTTAGAGGATTGGGATCCGAACACAAATAATAGTTGTAATGACTTGTATAAGATGTGACATGATTAGAAGTTTGGGAAACACTGAGTCGACTAAAACCAAAAAGTTGGACAAAGTATAAAAAAAAATTTATATAAATTTAATTATATAATATATAAAAATTATTTATAAGAAAAAGTATTATATCTGTACTTTCAACAAAAAAAGTATTATATTTGTTAAAAAAAAAGTATTATATCTGTAATTTAAATTAGTAAAGATATTAATTTTATATTATATTTAAAAGTTATACCAATTGGATAATATATTTAGAAAAATTAAGAACCTAACGTAACATGAACGTGTGGTTTAAATCATTAATGTCATATTAAATTTCATTATAAAGGTCATTTATTTGTCAAATTCAATTCTTATATATATCTCTTTTAAAGTCTTGATTAAAATCAAAATAGGGTTTGATTCCTAGCAGTGTTAAAATAATGTTTGGCTAACGGAAGCCACGTCCCACGAACAGTGATTAGTCATTCGTTGACAGCGTTGGGATATATTACGTTTAGAACCGAAAAAAAAAATAGGGATGAACCAATTTAAGCGAGTAACGTGAATTGATTAGATTTGTCAGAATTAATGAGAAAGCCCATGGGCTGACCCTAGCCCCACTTGGCCCTAAGGGCTTTTTGGCCCTATGGGCTTTATGTATTTAGGCCCTTTTGGCCTTATGGGCTTTTTGGCCCTAACCCATGTGGGGCTAGGGCTAAATGGGCTAGGGCCGACCCGTTTGACAGCTCTAGTTTTTATACACTGGGTCGTGGGTATTATTATGGTATTAAATTGAAGAACAAGAATCTGTTGTCTCAAAAAATTGAGATGGTAAGGAATTTGGGTCTTTTGCTTGGTTCACGGTATTGGTCTAATGGTCTCCTTCAGTAGGCGCATGAGGGGGTAAATGTTTTTGTTCTGGGGCATTATCTCAAACACTTGTTAATGGAGAAATGTTAAAAATACCTAGACATTGATTAAGGATTAAAAAAAAAAACAAATTTTTATAAGAAAATGTTGTATTTATTATGATAAGAAATGGTATATATTTTAGTGATGTCTATAGCACAACTCCAATCAAAACTAATATAACTCGTTTTGTTTTGTTTTTTTTTTTCTTCTGTTTTTTAAGTAGAACTAGTTTGTGAATGTCGAATTATCGATAAATAGAACTAGTCTTTTTATTTATTTATTTAAAGTAATAGAACTAGTCTTGAATATCAAATTATCGGGAGACAAATATGGTGTCCCAAAAAATGGTGTTTCGGTGTCCCTAACCAATCAAAAACTGAGAATGTACATAATTGTTAATGAGTTAAGATTTTATTTTATTAAATGACAAATTACAATTGGTGAGGGACTGGGAGTGAAACAGGAAAGTGGGACAGAAGATCTCCATCCTTGAAGGTGATGGGGAATTCGTGGGAGGCGAGGAAGGAGTTGATGCTCGAAGTCACGAGTTGTTGGAAGGAACGATCTTCGTCAATTTTTTAAAATCGGACCGGTCATTGACCGGTGAAAGCACTGGTTCAAGGTTTAATAGTCCAACCGAGATTGAACCAATAATAATTGAATAATATTTTTTAATTTTTAAATAATATATAAAACAATATTAAACAAAAAATTAACATAATATTCATTGACTTGGTGACATTAAAACTCAACATATCAAATATAACACATTAAAACTTAATATTTATTTAACCGTCTATATTTAAGGGCCTGAAAGATAATATTTGAGAGTCCATATTAAAAAAAAAAAAAATCCATGAATACATGGTCCAAAAGCCCACTAATCCCCCCAAAACCCTAAAAGCTAAGGGTCTAAAAGCATCACTGCATCAGCCGCATGCCATGTTCATTCACTTTACAAAGTTTTTCATTCTCAAAGTTGTATCACCAGTCGCATGCCACGTTCATCTCCAAATCCACACTTTTTTTTACTGGAGATCCACACTTTCACTCCCCCCTCTTTTTCTTTTCTTTTTTTCTTTTTTATTTTCCTCTTCTTCCTCTTCTAGTTATTCTTTGTAACATTCTTCATTCTCTCTTCTCCCATGTCTTGTTACGGCTCGCCAGAGAAAGAGACTGCTCGCCGAAGACCCGCTCACTAATGCAAAAAACACTTTTAATATCAGTTAAATTTGACTTTTAATATCAGTTTTTGAACCGAACCGATATCTATGCGGGCGATGTTAAATGTGCGCGTTTTAGACATCGGTTATTAGCAAGAACCGATGTCTAAAGTACTCTTTCAACATTTTATAAATCTATTGAACAGCACTTTAAACATCGGTTATTAAGAGGAACCGATATTAAGAGGAACCGATGTCTAAAGTGATGTTCAATGGATTTATAAAAAACACATCACATTAGACATCGGTCTATGCTATAACCGATGTCTAAAGTGATATTAAGCACTTTCAACTTCGGTTATGGTCATAACCGATGTTGAAAGTGCCTTTTTTAAAATAAAATAAAAAATTGGTTTACACCAATTACAATCCTTTCCCTGTTTCATTTGTACAGTCAAAATCCCAACAAACAGAATCTAAATATTCTCAATAGAATCGCTTACAATCAAAATTTCATTCAAAGTACTATGCTGAATATGAAAAAGTATACATTTTGATTACGCAAAGAAAGCCAACAGAAAAATATACATTTAACAAATTTAACTAAATACAATGTCATAAATTGTCATAAATTGAAACTAAATAATATGACAAGAAAGAAACTATATATAAATGAGTACATGATCACCAATTAATTCCCAGTCAATTCTAGAAAGAAGGTTGTCCAACCCTCCTTTATGTCCATAATGTCTCCTTTAGATAGTGGAGCCCGAGTGTCGAACATCTACACATAACATAAGATAAATTAAACATTATAGATAATCACACTAAAACAAAACATGATGAACTAAGCTGAAAGAAAAAGGATGCTCAGTTTGTTACCTGATTCATGTATGGCCGCTTAGAGGACATGTGGTGGACACACATGGAAGCTGTTGCCATGGCTCGCTTCATTTCCATGAGATCATATTGATCATCTAGTCTGGGGTCAGCTATTTCCTTGACCTTCTTTGCGTCCAGCAGTGGCTTGGCCTGATCACATTACAACATGGGCAGCATACTATCTTTCTAGAGTTATTATACAGTATATATGCAATCTTCATAGAATTTTTTAAGCTATGAGCATCTTAATTGCCAACAATGTACTATTCAACATAAGGAGTAAGGACTCGTTGATTTGATTAATGTTCTCACAAAATTTGATTACACTCGCATAGAAAGGAAATTCATATCTACTAAACTATCAACTAAGAAGATATTGTTTATTTCTTAGTATTAACAATATTTTTTCTTAGTTGACAATATTTTTTTATTAAGGGTATATGATTAGGGAACAGAGGAATAGAGTATAGGGATTATGGGACATACCCAGATCACAAGACTTTGCCTACTATTTGAATCAACTGCACGACGACCTGTTAAGAGCTCCAGTAACAAAACCCCAAATGCGAAAACATCAGTCTTCTCATCCACAACTCCATGCATAAGTACTCTGGAGCCAAATACCTATATCCATTGATGCAACCAGAATAGAAAATAGAGTTTGGGTAGAAAGAAAATATATAAAAGCCACTAAGGCTGGAATATTAACCCGAATGTGCCTTCTATTAGGAAGACAATATGGTGAGTCCACTTATCTGGGAGCCACTATGCCAATCCAAAATCTGAAATCTGCAAATTATTAAAGTATGAATTGTTTACCTTAGCCCGAAACTGATATGAAGATTACAATTTTATATAATAGGCTTATACTAAAGTACCTCAGCTTCATAATTATGGTTGAGTAATATGTTTGAAGCTTTGATGTCCCTATGAATTATTCTTCTTAGGAAATCCTAATGAAGATACTGCTATCTTTTTGCTACCCCCATAGCTACCTTGAACTTATCTTCCACTCCAAGCATTCAGAACCTGAAATATATTGTATTGCTCTTCTATTAGCCAAGTAAAATAGAAAGGAAATGCTGACAACACATCCTTTTAACACTTTCTTCAATATACTTTGGATCATTGGTAGAGTTTATTGAGTTTCATATGAAGCACTTCACCAAAGAGCAAAAAGGCAAGGCTGCCATGTTGGGCGAATTGTAGAACAAAGTAGAGATCGATCCCAAACCCAGTCACAAGACATTGCTTGGCTCCGTATCTCTTTCTGTCTATTGTTTTTCTCACAATACAAACATGATTATGCTCCATGTATCTAAACTTAATTTACTAAAAAAAAAAACAAAAAACCAGCATATACACAATTTAAGCAATGACTTTCTGTTTCCAGGCCTAAAGAAGTCCAACATTAGAGAAATTATTAAGTGTGTCACTTTGTCATAGGAGGATGTGTATTGAATGAATGTTGATCATATGACCTAAAACAAAAGCATCCATATCAAATAAAAAAATAATACAGAATTCACATATTAAATTTCTTCCAAGAACTTACCAGGATGAACATCAATGGTTTCAAAATCAATGCCATCAGGAACAAGTGTATCATTATATCTATAAGGACATTTCCCATTGATTAAAACACTATGAAGCACCGACATGGACACGGACACGGACACTCTGACATCGGTAATGTCCAAAGCATAGGACACCACGACACGGTTATATATATATATATGTGTGTGTGTGTGTGTGGGTGGGTGTGTGTTAAATTAAATAAAATTAAATATGAGCATCATTTAAAGATCTAAATGAAAATCAAGATTTATATATTTATCATCTGAGATAACTTGTTAAGTATACGTTTTTTTCCTATGATAATGAGTCTCACAAAAAAATAATGAGACATCATGATACATTTTGAGTACTTTTTTTTTTTTTTTTACAAGTTGAGGTGAAGGCAAAAAATGGAGACTACACGAAGGAGGAATGAGTGTATACAAGGAAGAAGTAAAAAGTTGTTTACTGAAATGGAAGAAACAACAATGAAAAGAGTCTTAATCTTTACTTTTTTATTATTTAAAAGTTTAAATTTATCTTTTATCTAAAAAAAAATTTGATATATGTCTTTGAGGTGTCCAATGCACATACATAAGTGTCGGCAAAGTGTTCGGAAAGTGTCCGAGCCAAAAATAATAATTTTTAAATTGGACACCTGACAAGAAGTGTCAGACACGTATCGTGTCGATGTCGGACGCGTATCCGAAACTCGGACACCCCAAAAGCTAGGAGTGTCTGTGCTTCATAGTTAAAACACCATCTGGCATGCCAAGATCTTTTCTAGCATCAAGGTCCTTCCTCAAATCCTACGTTCCAAAGTAGAACCAGTAACAATCAGTTAGGCCCCAGTGCTATTATTGTACATAAATGAAAGTATTAAGTAGCAGGAGCATTGCTTTCTATAAATTAAACCAACACTAACCGTATGATTACGCGTGTACCAATCTACAATAAATATGACAATGTCCCCATGTGGGGTACCAAAAGGAATAGGAAAGACTGGTCTGTTATTTATGATGAAACCCCCAAATCCACCAGCTGCTCTCTGCATATGCAGAAAAGGAAAGTAGAAAAAGCTTCCAATCTGATCCTTCACCCGAAACCGGTAAGTCCAATTCCATTTAGAAGGAATGGGAAAATTTGTGCCCAAATTTGAAAGTTTGGCTTCTCCACTTCTCTACTTCCACAGGAAAACAAGCAAGAAACCCTCAGAATGCTAATATCACAGCATAAACCTTTAAATCATACAAGTGATGCAACTAAAAGCCAAAGCCATTCATTTATTGATTCACATTTCAGATTAAAAAAACAGACACACCAAAGTGAAATTAATCCAATCTCATGCGCGCATAAAAAAAAAAAGGAAAACAAGAGAGAGCAAAATCATAGTGTTAATTAGCATAAAACGGAAAAAAAGAGCAGAAAATTGAATACCAGTGTTTGTTTGAATGAGAAGTATCACACACAATAAAAATTCACGACACCTACCTGAAGTTTGATATATGGTTTTGATGATGTTCACCAAATGCAACAAGGAAGAAACTCCAAGATTGAAGACTTTCATATTTTTTTATTAAGGAATATTTTGTGTATAATTGCCTTAAAGAATGAAGTATAGTTTTAAGTGATTTAATAAGTGTTTTAGAGTTAAAATGTTTAGAAGATTATATCACTTTGATTGAAGATATTAAAAACAAGTTTTTGGACTTGCCTTTGTAAAGAAAAAAAATTGATTTTTTTATGTGAAAAGGGCAAGTAGTCGACTGCCTGTTAGGTTTAGGGGTGCCAACCTATTTGGGATGCCTTAACCTATAGTGATGATTCTGCATGCCAATAGCCTTTATTTAAAAAAAAAAAAAAACTACTTGTGTTAAGTAGCCTACTACTTTGTTCTTCAGCATTCCAGAAACGTGTTTGAATCAAAGTAGTCGACTACTCCTGTTAAGTAGTCGACTACTCACCAGAAAATCTTGAATCTTGTTTCTGTTTGACTCAAGTAGTCGACTACTTCATGAAAAACAGAACAAAAATTCTTTTAATTTTCAAAATCTCTTCTAAACTTTTTCTCTATAAATAAGGGTTAATTTGACACGAAAATAAAGAAGTTTTTAGCTAAAAAAACCTTTGCCAAAATACTCCCACAAAAATCACTTAGAACTTTCATATTTCATTCTTGTAAAAGGCAATTGTAGATTTCACTTTGTAATTCTTTTTGGAATCATTTTGTTGTAAGCAATAAGGTAGTTGCTATATTGATTTGGTAGGGCATCCAAGTCAATTCCAATGTGAGGTATCCTTGGAGCTAAGGTGAGGCATCCTTAGAAGGTAAGGATTACTTTGAGTGAGGTATCTCAAAGTAATCAAGGTAAATGTGGGGTATCATTTTTGGTTTTTGATCAATGTAATCTTGTAAAGAACAATTTTCAAAATAGTGGAATCTCTCAAGGCTTTTTGAGAGCTGGATGTAGATCACTCAGGTTGTGATCGAACCAGTAAAATTGAGGGTGTGATTCTCTCCTTCCCTTACTCTCCTATTCTTGCAATTATTGTTCTATATTGTTTGTTGCAAATTGTGGTGAAATAAATTATTGTTTTTAATTGAGGTTATTCATTCATAATTGTTCTCTTCTTCTACTCTCTCTCTTTGCATCACATATAGTCTTTCTTGAACAAATTTTTTTTTTAAAGAAAGCAAGTTTTTCAAAGAAAGTGATTTAACCTCAATTCACCCCCCTCTTGAGGTGCCATATTGGTTCAACAATTGGTATCTAGAGCTAGGGCCTTGAATAAGGCTTAATAGCTTTCAAGATTATTTTCGAAAATGATATTTGAATCAAGTAGGAAACATAAACACATTTCTACCACTTCTCCAATTTTTGATAGTGAGGGATATCCTTATTGGAAAGCAAGGATGAAAATTTTTATTGAAGGAATAGACATAGACTTATGGGAAACTATTGAAAATGGTCCCTTCGTCCCCAAACAAGGTGTTGAAGATGAAGAGAAAGACAAACCCAAAAGTCTATGGACTAGAGAAGAAAAGCTAAAAGTTCAACTTGACTTTGAAGCTAAGAATATCCTCACCACCACTTTATCAATTGATGAATTCTTTCGCATTTCTAATTGCAAGAATGCAAAAGAAATATGGGACACTTTACAAGTTACCCATGAAGGAACTAGTGAGGTTATTAGATCTAAGATTAACACCTTGATGCATCAATATGAATTATTTAGGATGAATCATGGTGAATCTATCAATGAGGTTCAAAACCGTTTTCAAGTCATTGTAAATCAATTGCTTTCATTTGATAAAAAAATTACTAATGAAGATATTGTGACTAAGGTACTTAGGTGTCTTACTAGAGAATGGCAACCAAAGGTAACGGCCATCATGGAGTCAAGGGATCTTTCAACTATGTCTCTAGCAACCTTGTTTGGAAAGCTCAAGGAGCACGAATTGGAGCTAAGAAGGCTAAAGGAGAATGAAGAAGTGGATAAAAAGAGCAAAGGAATATCACTTATGGCTTCCTCCTCCAAGAAAGATGAAAGTGACAAAGAAAGCATTGACACCATTGATGGAGACCAAGAGGATGAGCAAATCAACCTACTAGTAAGGAGATTTGGCAAGTTCCTAAAAAATAAAAGTAATTGGAAAAGATACAACAACTCCAAGAAACCTACCAAGAAAGATGCACCATCATCAAAACCTCTATGCTACGAATGTGGAAAGCCCGGGCACATCAAATTCGAATGTCCTACTCTCCAAAAGAAAGATAAAGGTGACAAGAGGCCTAAGAAGGAAAAGAAGGGGAGAAGGGCATACATCGCATGGGAGGACAACGTCATTAGTTCATCAAGTGATGAGAGCAAGGAAAATGAAGTCTCAAATCTTTGCTTGATGGCAAGTCAAAAAAATGACCAATAGGTAAGTGATGATGAATTTACATTGCCTTTCAATTATGATAAATTCCAATTAGCCTTTGAAGAATTGCATGAGGAATCTATAGAACTTGCTAGAAAGGTAACCAAACAAAAGTCAATAATCTCAATGCATGAAAATGATAAAATAAAATTAACTAAGGAGATAAATGACTTGAAATTAGAAATTAATTCTATGACCACGATGCATGCTAGTTCTAGAAATGATAAACCTAGTTCCTCAAAATGTGATCAATGCATGCATCTTGAAAAGGAGAATAAGGACTTAAAGAATACTCTTGCTAAATTTATTATTGGAAAAAGGAATTTGAATACTTTGCTTGGTAATCAACAATCACCTTTTGTAAAAACCGGTATAGGTTATAATTCCTATGATAAGAAAGAAACACATTCAACAATATTTGTTCCATCTAGTGAAAATATAAGAAATAAAGTAATATGTCATTATTGTTGTAGACATGGTCATATTTCGCCTAAATGCTATATTAAAAGAATTGGTCTTGAAAAAGCAAAGTTAATGTGGGTTCCTAAAAATATGGTACCCAAGACTAATATTCAAGGACCCAATACCTAAGATCTAAACTTGCTTTGTAGGATTGCTTGAGGACCATAGAAAGGAATGGTATCTTGATAGCGGGTGCTCCAAGCATATGATGGGAAACATATCAAAGTTCATTCATCTCTCCCTAAAGCAAGGTGGTCATCTAACATATGGTGACAACAATAGAGGTAAAATTCTTGGTACTGGTAAGATAGGAAATGAGTCTACTAAATGGTTTAAAGCACAATTTACTTAGCATAAGCCAACTTTTTGATAAGGGTTATAGGGTTGTGTTTGATAGTAAATGTTGCATGATTGAATGTTTGCATGACAATGAAATTAAATTTGTTGGAAAAAGAATTAACAACATTTATATGCTAGACCTAGATGACATCAATAATAATATTCAATGCTTGTTGAGTAAAAATGATGATGCTTGGTTATGGCATAGAAGAGTAGCACACATTAACATGGAGCATCTTAACAAATTAATTTCAAAGGACTTAGTTATAGGTCTCCCTAAAATCAAATTTCAAAAAGAAGGCTTATGTGATGCTTGCCAAAAGGGTAAGCAAGTTAAAACTAGCTTTAAATCCAAGAATATAGTCTCTACTAATAGGCCGCTACAACTTTTACAGACTTATTTGGACCATCTAGAACAATGAGTTTAGGTGGAAATTATTATGCACTTGTGATTGTTGATGACTTTTCAAGGTTTACAAGGACTCGTTTGTTAGGACTAGTTTGTTTTATTCTGGTGGTTTTTATGATGATTATGTTGATTATGGACTGTTTATAGTTTTAATGGCAATTGGACTGTTTTCCCATTTTTGAACATTATCTATACTATATGAATTTCTCATCTTTTATCATGTTTGATGCAAAATGTTCAATGTTATGCATGTTTTTCTTTTGGGATGATTGTTCAAACAGTCTATGTATATAAATATGATCTTTTGATGCATAATCGTTTTGCTTGTCACGTTATAATTTACTCCCTATGCAATTTCATTTCATTACTTTTCTCCTATACGTTTAATGTTTCCTTTTTGATAATGTCAAAGGGGGAGAAAGGTCTTGTATATTTTTTCCAGATATAATGTATAAATTCAGGGGGAGTACTAAAGTTTTTGTGACTAAGCGTATTTCCAAAAATATTCCACATCTTCATTCAACAAAGGAGTTAAAAAATAATATGAAAAGTTTAAAGCATTTGTCATCATAAAAAATGGGGAGGCTGAAGTTTCATATATGGTTTTGATGATGTTCACCAAATGCACCAAGGAAGAAACTCCAAGATTGAAGACTTTCATATTTTTTATTAAAGAACATTTTGTGTATAATTGCCTTAAAGAATGAAGTATAGTTTTAAGTGATTTAATAAGTGTTTTTGAGTTAAAATGTTTAGAAGATTATATCACTTTGATTCAAGATATTAGAAAGACTTGCCTTTGTAAAGAAAAAATTGATTTTTTTATGTGAAAAAGGCAAGTAGTTGACTACCTGTGTTAAGTAGTCTACTACTTTGTTTTTCAGCATTCCAGAAACGTGTTTGAATCAAAGTAGTCGACTACTCCTTATGTAGTCGACTACTCACCAGAAAATCTTCAATCTTGTTTCTGTTTGACTCAAGTAGTCAACTACTCCTGTTAAGTAGTCCACTACTTCATGAAAAATAGAACAAAGATTCTTTTAATTTTCAAAATCTCTTCTGAACTTTTTCTCTATAAACAGGGGTTAATTTGGCAAGAAAATAAAGAAGTTTTTAGCTAACAAAACTCTGCCAAAAATCACTTAGAACTTTCATATTTCATTCTTGTAAAAGGCAATTGTAGATTTCACTTTGTAATTCTTTTTGGAATCATTTTGTTGTAAGCAATAGGGTAGTTGCTATATTGATTTGGTGGGGTATCCAAGTCAATTCCAATGTGAGGCATCCTTGGAGCTAAGGTGAGGCATCCTTAGAAGGTAAGGATTACTTTGAGTGAGGTATCTCAAAGTAATCAAGGTAAATGTGGGGTATCATTTTTGGTTTTTGATCAATGTAATCTTGTAAAGAACAATTTTCAAAATAGTGGAATCTCTCAAGGTTTCTTGAGAGCTGGATGTAGATCACTCAGGTTGTGATCGAATCAGTAAAATTGAGGGTGTGATTCTCTCCTTCCCTTACTCTCCTATTCTTGCAATTATTGTTCTATATTGTTTGTTGCAAATTGTGGTGAAATAAATTATTGTTTTTAATTGAGGTTATTCATTCATAATTGTTCTCTTCTTCTAATCTCTCTCTTTGCATCACATATAGTCTTTCTTGAACAATTTTTTTTTTTTTTAAAGAAAGCAAGTTTTTCAAAGGAAGTGATTTAACCTTAATTCACCCCCCTCTTGAGGTGCCATATTATTTCAACACTACCAGTATTATTATCACCTCCAAACAGAGATGCAGCAGGACAGGACCAGGAGCGCACGACGGAAATGGATCAGAACGAACAGACGAAGAAGGTGTAGTGGCACACGACGGCACCAGCAAGGCGAAGCAGGAGCAGCGGCGTCGTGGGTATGAGCGCAAGGGTTAGGGTTCGAATGGTGTGAGCACCAACAATGTTAGTGTTACTCTTACGGTCACTCCTTCGCGGCAGAGGTGGCGGACGACACGATGAAGGAACAGTCAGAAGCCAAGATGTGATCGCAGGGGTTAGGGAACGAATGGTGTGAGCGCACAAAAGAAAGGATTTTTGGGTCGAAAATGTTTGAGTGGAGCATGCAAGAGAAAGGAGGGAACTGAATAGAACATAAAGCTTTTAACATCGGTTCATTATTTAATCGATTTTGTTTATATACATTAGACATCGGTTAGGAAAGTAACTGATGACTTAAGTTTTGCTGGTTTAAATTTTTTTTTTTTTTTCAATTTTCAACATCGGTTTTCAAAACAACCGATGTTAAAGATTTATAATATCGGTTTATGAAAAAGTCTCTCGGTTGCCGGCGGGCGTTGGGTCTCATCACTTCCTTCAATTTGAATTTTCAGTTTTCAAGTGTGAGTGACTTGTTGATTTTTGGTTTACCGCTCGCACAACTCAAATGGAAGAGGATGGGCATATGGTGGGTAGAGACTTTTTTTTTTCAAGTTTTTTTCTCAACTGATAAATTGTTTGTAACCGGTAATTTTACTTAGAGGATCGGTCCTCCACTCCACACTTGGAGGACTGTATACTTCTACAATATTTAGTCTCATTTTAAAGTTGTCATTGTCTAACATCCTTCCTTTTAAAAGTGGAGGATGGATGCACTTGTAATGTCAACCATTGATATAATAATTAAATATTTGAAGTCTTTAGATTTATCCAAAATTTTCAGCCGGTACTTGTTCAACCAATTTGTTTTTCATTTGGAGGCGGATTCTATGGTGAACAAGTGATATGGGTATACCCATGGTGCACAAGTTAATATAACTGGTAATCATTCGTTTTACGGTTCCTTCGATGGTTGATATTTTCCTAAAACACCCCTGGCTTATTTTCAAGATGGCCCCATCATTGAAATTAATTAAATATTTAAATGCAAGTGACACTTTTTTTCTATTCTGTAATATATCACAAATCACAAATAAACTAACCTCCTCAACTCCACTTGTCGGATTAACAAGGTGGAACCGTGGAATGTGACACCCGGGGCCGACGAGGGCTGGGAGTGGACGCCGGTGCAAGAAGGCACGATCAAGGAGAGGCTCCTGGCAGGCTTCTAGGCGAAGGAACACATGAATGAACCGATTACACACCCGAATGAGAGGGATCCTGAGACTGTGTGGGTATGGGACTATACAGGTTATACTAACAAGATGCATCTTCTTTTCGGTAGCCCATTACTTAAGAACTCCACAATTAAGCGTACTTGACTTGGAGCAATTCTGGGATGGGTGACCTCTTGGGAAGTTTTCCCAGGAAGCGTGTGAGTGAGGACAAAGCACGCTGAAAAGACCCGTGTTGGTCTGTGGGGACAGTCATCAATCCATAGAGCAGCTAGTGATGTTACAAATGGTATCAGAGCGGCACCTCTCCCAGTACGGTATGGTTCGGGGACGAACCAAGCGGAAGCTGGTGGGCATGTGACACCCGGGGTCGACGAGGGCGGGGAGTGGTCGCCGGTGCAAGAAGGCACGATCAAGGAGCGGCTCCTGGCAGACTTCTAGGCGGAGGGACACATGAATGAACGAATTACACACCCGAATGAGAGGGATCCTGAGACTGTGTAGGTATGGGACTATACAGGTTAGGATGACATATATGAATTGATCGGTACTACCTATACTAACAAGATGCATCTTCTTTTCGGTAGCCCATCACTTAAGAACTCCACAGTGAAGCGTGCTTGACTTGGAGCAATTCTGGGATAGGTGACCTCATGGGAAGTTTTCCCAAGAAGTGTGTGAGTGAGGACAAAGCACGCTGAACAGTCGTCAATCCATAGAGTAGCTAGTGATGTTATATGGAAGCATAAGAATAAGAGAACCATTTGCCATTTCCTTAAATCTTAACCTTAAAACAAAGCAAAAAAAAAAATTTGAAGTTTTGATGGACGACAGGAAAGTGAACACGATAGTTATTGTATCAGTGATTGCACTGATCATAGTCATCATCGTTGCTCGTATCTCGTTGAAGCTCACAAGGGCCTTCTTCCTCATTATTGGTGCTGATATTGCTATGATCCTTGTTGTGTTTTCATGTGTGTTCATCAGGAAACGTTACAACAACAAGAGGATGTTGACTAGGCTTGAACCACAATAACCTTAATCGTCACCACTGCCTGTATTTGCGTTAACCCATTCAGAGCGTCTCCATACACAGATGAGACTCCGACACCATTTTGACCACAGGGTGTCGTTGTACAGCTTCGCTTCCAAGGGGCAAACTGCAAAAAAAAAAAAAAAAAAAAAAAACTTTTACCCTAACATGACCGGTTACCCCTAACTAATCCCATCCGTTGAATGTATTTGTGCTTAATTGGATGGTGAAAAGGCAGTTGTGCACGGTGGTGTTACCTATATTACTAGTCCACCATAGAATTTGCCTCATTTGGAATTGGACCCCTCTTTCAACCTTTCCACTTCACCCCCTAGCGGGGCCTCCCAGTCGACCCCTTCTCATCATCTTCGTCATCTTCAACCTCCAACCCCTCAAATCTGAAACACTATCCTTCCTCAACGAATATTATTGGAAAATATCATTTTGCTTTTTATTTCACCGTATAGCGGAAGGATATAGAAGTCGGTGCACTTGTGAATGCAAGCAACAAAACTTCATACCCAAACAACTTTGAAAGACGAAGGGCAACAAAGCTCATAATTGCATGATTGTTAACCTTGTTGTTTCCGATAAAGAAACAAGATGGAGAAAAGTTAAATTAATTCAGTTATATGGTCATAATTTGCTTTCATCGGAGTAGTTCATCGGACACCCCTGTATTTGTGTTCAACACTATCAGAACTTTGTGGAACTCATGATCCTTGAGCTCCCCATCTTTAGCACCCAGACCCGGTTCAAGAAATGTTCTACGAGTTTTGATTCTCGGGCTTCTTCCAAAATCTCTTCTTTTTTAATTTTTAATAATGATTTCAGTGTTCCATTTTTTGAAATTTCTTATGGTTCCATCACCGAGATGGTTTTTCTATTTTGAAACCCTCTTCCAAGACGATAGCAACGACAAGTCGGCAACAGAAGATGGAAGCATGATCTAGGAGTAGGTTTGGTTGACTCTTAACACTGTCCCCAGATCAAAACAAAAATAAATAAATAAATGAAAATTAAATTGCATAAGCAAAATCTTTGAAAATGAACCTGAATCTAACAAAACCCGGGTCTCAAATGGTGAAAGAGAGAAAGAAAGAAAAATAAATAAATGGAGGAAGGAACTGAAATGGACAGAGAATAGCAAAGGTCCACCACGGTCTCCACTGTGACACCCTTCTACCCCGCATGTTAAAAGCCATTTAATATAAAATCAAATTAAGGAAAAACATGCATTTTACTGGAATTAAAATAAAATAATGTCCATGGGTAGAAAAGTCCCACATGAACCAGTTACAATGCGGCAAAAGAAAATAAGTTTAAAACAATTAAACCATAACAAATAAATAAGCCAACCCCGATGTCACAACTCAGAGCTGGTATAATCGCTCCGAAAACATATCCTCGGAATACAACCGAAATAAACTAACATAACATAAACTAGCCCTAACTATGAGTGGCGGCTCCTCAGAGTCACTCCCCTCCGGGCTGCTCGTCATCCTCTACAAGGTGCCAATCAGGCCAAAACACAAACAAACAGACATATAAAGGGAGTAAGAATCGTGTAAACATATTCGCAAGGAGATAGGCAGTAAAGTAAACAGCAAGCATAGCAACATCATATCAAACATCAACATCACTGTCATCATTATGTTATGCAGTGCAATGCAGTCCTACTCCGCTAAACCATCAATGCATATGGATCCACTAAACTCGGGATGGACGACTTCGGAGTTAAATATCCACATTAAGAATCTACTCAACGCCGGAGAATCTACTCCTTGGATAGCCAACGCATCAAACTAACGAATGCCTCGTCACGGGGGTGCTAGGAGAATCTACTCCAATCGTGGATGGCCAGATCGCCGTACTCTAGGACGATCTCACCTATGTCGAACATCCCTAAACAACAACTCCGATGCTATGCGTATGCAACACAACAACAACGGCAACACTACCTCCATACACCAACGGAATCGACCGAAGATAACAGTGGAATCAACCGCAACAACTTGCCTCGCGGAATCTACCTAAGGACTTAAGCGGAATCAACCGCAGTACCTGGGGCAAATTCTCGGCCACCAACGTACACAACAACAACAACACCTTTGACCCAAACCGCGGGGTCAAGGTTTCCTTGGCCAAAAAGCACCAAGGCATAGCTCATCAGCTTGCGACACCTAAAGAGGGCATCGACTTAGCAACTTATCACCTCACCATCTCATCATTTTAATTATCTTCAGTAGACATTAGCCAAGTTGTCTAATCGTTTATCATCATTAGGGAGTGGGGTTGGAAACCCCTTAAAGTCCTTTAATCCTGTTCTGTCAAGAGGGTTTAGCATGGTCGTGCTTATAACCCAGCATGGTCGTGCTTAAACACGTGAGGGGCGTGCTCCCCTTTAAGTGAAGAACGATCGTGCTTCTTATTGAGCACGGTCGTGCTCTTTGTCCTACACGGCCGTGCTGAACAGCGTGGCCATTTACCCATAATTCAACTGGGAGCACGGTCGTGCTCCCTATTCAGCACGGTCGTGCACATCGCGCGACAATGCTGTTCTGGACAGGGACAAAGACTGGGTTTTTAACCAATTTTTATGCTTTTACATCTATTAATCCTAAGTCCATTGACAGTGCGTTTTAAGGACTAAAATACATCATCAACTCCAAAATCACTTCAGCCAATCAATATCATGTTAACAACAATAATTATCATTATACCAAACTCATAGGGCAACCATCATAATGTTCATGAATACATCAACATATTCATATATCAGTATAAATGCATAACAGTAAATATCATGTTAACATACAAGACATTAGACAATTGACACATACAAAACATGTATCAACCGGGGTTATGGGAACCCTTTTACATTACTCTAACCCCAAACCTATGTAAATACTACCCTTCTCCCCATACATGGATTGAAGGTAGCTCCCTAACAACATCCTAAACAGCAACCGATTCCTTCCCTTATGGCGGCGTTCACTCAGACCAGCCTATACACGAAGTACGGACGAAACCATGTTTCCCTAGAGTCTCTAATACTCAAAACCACACTGAGTATGAAGGAAAAAGGAAAAAGGGACGTTGCAGCCGTACTAGGGTTTTAGTAATAAAAAGTGAAGTGTACGGTGCAACCCTTGAGTCTGCACGATGTATATAGGCCCAGATCGACTTGAGCACGATCGTACTCACTCTCGAGCACGGTCGTGCTCGACTTAACATTACGAGACACGGTCAACACGTTGAGCACGGGCGTGCTCACTGTTGAGCACGGGCGTGCTCACTGTTGAGCACGGTCGTGCTCAACTTAAAATCAGAAACACGCTCTTGACTTTAAGTACGGGCGTGCTCATGTACCAGAAAGGGACTTTTAGCCAAAAATCCCACTAAGCCCTTGACCGATAAATCCAACTTAATAAATTCAGCTTAATTAAAATTAATTCCCAAATACAGGGTGTTACATCCACCGTACCAAGAGCCTTTGTCGTCGGAAAAGAATGAGTTGTTGGCAAACAGAGATGAAGGAGATTGGGCTTTTAGAACTTTTGTTTTTATTTTTATTTTTTTTACCTACAAACCGGTTGTAACCGGTAAATTTGATGATGACCAGTCCTCTACTTATGAGTGTGTTTGTTACAGATTCTTTGAAGAAAAAAAATCATTTTTTTAAAGTAAAAAATCATTTTTAGTGAGTTTGGCTGTGTTTGTTTAAACTTTTCACTAAAATGATTTTTTTTAATTTTTAGGTTAAAATGAAAAGCTACTTTTATTAGCTTCTGAAAAAAATCATTAACTACTTTTAAAATATGATTTTAATGATTGTAAAGAAACACAAAATAACTTCTATTTTTCTTTAAAATCTCTAAAAGATAATCTCTAAGGGGGGTGTATTGGATTGAGATTTCAAAAGATTTTAATGGACTTTTTTATCATAAAAAAGTCTTGTGGTATTCAATCAAGACTTTTAAGTAATCTAAATAGGTTTGGTGGTATTCAATCAAGACTATCAGGATTTTTTAACGAGAGAATCTAAATCTAGTGGTATTCAATCATTACTTTTTACAAGTAATAAAAAGTCCTCTGGTATTCAAAAACTTACTGATTTCGAAGGATTGTTTTTTAAGATGGATTTCGTGGGACTTTGTGTGACTTTTTAGTGATTTTTTAGTAACAAAAAGTCTCACCTCAACACATGAGATTTCTCAGGATTCTTCATTCTTATTTCTCTTCACCATATGCCTTCACCTCTCTCCCTCTTTCTCTCCTCCCTCCCTCCATTTCTCTTCTTTCTCCCACTCTCTCCTCCCTCCCTCCCTCCATCTCTCTCCTTTCTCCCTCTCTCTCCTCCCTCCCTCCATCTCTCTCCTTTCTCCCCCTCTCTCCCATCTCCCCCTACGGTTGTCGTTCAACCCAACATAAGTTACCAAACAACTTTTAGAGTGTGTTTGTTACAGATTATTTAACGAAAGAAAACACTTTTTTAAATTGCAAAAAAAAATCATTTTGTAACGAGTTTGATTGTGTTTGTTTAAGCTTTTCATTAAAATCATTTTTGTAACACCCTGTTTTTCAGAATTAATTTAATTAAGCTGAGTTTATTAAGTTGGATTTATCGGTTGAGGGCATAGTGGGATTTTTGGCTAAAAGCCCCTTTCTGGTACATGAGCACGACCGTGCTCATTAGCCAGCACGCCCGTACTTAAAATCAGGAGCGTGTTTCTGATTTTAAGTTGAGCACGACCGTGCTCAACAGTGAGCACGCCCGTGCTCAACAGTGAGCACGCCCGTGCTCAACAGTGAGCACGCCCGTGCTCAACGTGTTGACCGCATCTCGTAACGTTAAGTCGAGCACGACCGTGCTCGAGAGTGAGCACGACCGTGCTCAAGTCCGGGTCTATATACGTCGAGCAGACTCCGGGTTGCGCCGTACACTCCACTTTTGTTACAAAAAACCCTAGTACGGCTGCAACTTCCCTTCTTCCCTTTTTCCTCATACTCAGTGTGGTTTTGAGTATTGGAGACGCTAGGGAAACGTGGTTCCATCTGCACTTCGTGTATAAGTAACGTTTTGTTCCTTTTCTTTAGTTTCCTTTCGGTTTTGGTTGGGAAACTAACACCGTTTTAATCTGTTTGTTTAAGGTTAGTCTGGGTGAACGCCGCTGTAAGGAAAGGAACCGGTTGTTGTTTAGGACATAGTTAGGGAGCTACCTTCAATCCAGGTATGGGGAGAAGGGTAGTGTACTTATAGGCTTGGGGTTAGGGTAAAGTAAAGAGGTTCCCATGACCCCGTTTGATGCATGTTCTGTATGATTTAATTGCCTAAGTGTCTGGTTATGTCAACATGTTAATCTGCTATTTTCACTATGTATTGATATGTGAGCATGATGATGATGATTATTGTACATGATGCTGTTGGCTAATGTGATTCTATAGTTAATGATGTTTCCTAATCCTTAAAATGCACTGTTAATGGACTTAGGATTAATAGGTGTAAAAACCTATAAATTGGACAAAAACTCAGTCTCTGTTCCTGCGATGAGCACGACCGTGCTGGACAGGGAGCACGACCGTGCTCCCAGTTGAATTCTGGGTAAATGGCCGCGCTGTTCAGCACGGCCGTGCAGGACAAAGAGCACGACCATGCTCAATAAGAAGCACGACCATGCTTCACTTAAAGGGGAGCACGCCCCTCACGTGCTTAAGCACGACCGTGCTGGGTTACGAGCACGACCGTGCTCAACCCACTGGGACAGAACCGAATTAAAGAACTTAAGGGGTTTTAAACCCCATTCTCAATGATGATTAATTGATTAGACAATCTGGTTGATAATACTAGAAATAATTTAAGATAATGAGATGGTGAGGTGTTAAGTCGATACCATTTTGGGTGCCGCAAGCTGATGAGCTATGCCTTGGTGCTTTTGAGCCAAGGAAGCCTTGACCCCGCGGTTTGGGGTTTAAGGTGTTGATGTTGCTGTGTACCTTGATGGCCGAGAGTTGCCCCAGGTACTGCGGTTGATTCCGCTTAAGTCCTCAGGTAGATTCCGTGAGGCAAGTTGTTGTGGTTGGGTTATATTTATTGGTTGTTATGTTTTGACTATTGAAAACTCATTTCAATTTCCGCGTTGTAAACGGTTCATGTGGGACTTTTCTACCCATTGACAATTGTTTATTTTATTCAATAATTGCATTTTTTCCTTTAATTATCTTTAAATTAAATGGCTTTTAATATGCGGGGTAGAAGGGTGTCACAATTTTTTAAATAAATCATTTTTAAGGTTAAAATCAGAAGCTACAAGATTTTGCAGGTAATGGTAATGACCCTCAAAATGGAAATGAATTGTTCAATCTTCGCCATGCATCCTTGAGGAATGTGATGGAGAAGATATTTGATATTTTTAAAATGCGGTTCACAATTTTTAAGTTAGCGCCTCCATTTCTATTTATAAAACAAGCAGCGCTTGTGTTAGCATGTGTAGCAATATATAAGTTCCTTTGTAAAGAATGTCGTTCTGATGAACTTACAATTGAACAAATAGACAAATATTTATCTTCAATATCACCAACTAATGTAGACAATAATTTTGAACCTATTGTTCAAACTCAAGAGCGAGAATGAGAAGATGTTAATGCTTGGGGGGCTAGCATAGCTTTAGATATGTGGAGAAATACAACTTAGGAGGACATGAAATTACATCAATTTGACTAATAATTAAAAGATTAAAAAAATTGTATTGGGTTTTACTTTTTATTTATTTATTATATTATTCATTTCTTTGTTATTTTTTTCATTGGCTCTTATAGCTTTGAATGTTTGCTAAAAATCCAGGTTTTCCTTTCAAATCTTATAAATCCATATAGTCCATTTAAATCTTATAAAGTCTTATGATATAAATCCGTTAAAATCCACACATGAGAATCTTGATTATAACAATCTTTAAAAAAAAGTCTTTTAAAATCTTATAAGTCATTACATTTCTATATAATCTTTTAAAATCTGCAAGACTTTTTTAGGCAAAAACAATCTTTTACAATCTCAATCCAATACACCCTAAGTTATTGGATGTCAAAATCACTTTTTTTTTAGGTGAATTCTTCGATACCCATGTAAAATGGGGTGTCAATTTTACAATATGTGGCCCAATTAGGTCTTACCAAACAATGACATGTCATTTAAAATGTGACAACCCATCTTTTGTTGGTCAAACATTTTAGAGGGCATAATTGTAAATTGCAATTTGATCTTTATTCATCTGAACCAACTCTCTCACCCTCCCCCTGTTTAATGGGTGGCTTCTATTATGCACCAAACATGAATGAGGTGTATAATATACCTCATTTTCTAACTGTTAGATTATCATTAAATTAATTAAGTAGTAACTAGTCACCGATTGACCAGGTTTTGAGAGATGTGTGTATTTACAAAAGAGGTCTCTTCCTCTTCCTCTCCACCTCCTTCCTCTTCCCACCTCACCCTCACCCTACTTCCATTTTTGGTTGAAGGTCCACCACCACCACCCAATCGCTGCCGTCATCGCAAGGAAAGAGACCCCCAAGTCACATAGATCTGAGAATCTCCGTTTTTGTCGCTCATCGAGCCACCACCAACTCAAGCCGCCACCACCTTCAACGATCTCATGCTCGGAACCCAGGTTACAAAATTTTTTCGAAAACCCTAAGCCAAGATTCATCGTCTTAAACTCGGATGCGATGTCCCTTGCTTGTGTCACCTTGTTTTCAGTCCCCACCATGGTCCCTCATGAAAATCGACTATGCAAGCTCTGCAACAGGCAACAGTGGCAGGTCCGACTTGGTTTTGGAACCTAAGGCGAACAGATCTTCAATTTCTTGTTTCTTTGCTTGATTTATATTTATGGTTTGATTTTCGTTTTTGTTTATAATGAAGAAACCATGGAGAAATATGAAATGCAGTTTTATTGATTGTATTTTTCGATGAATAAACAGAGGAATAACGAGGTGGAGTCATGGCGAATGACTCAAATGGCAATGATCATAACACAAAAATTGAAATAAAATCCTCTAACTCCAATATGAGCTAGGTTCGGCCATAGCATAAAAAAATAGGCTGGGGACTTTATTTTGATTCAACATTTTGGATTCAATACATACATGAATAAAAAGGATTGAATCAAGCAAGACTTTCAAAAAAATAGAACAAAGTTCCTCCCCCCACACAAGTTAGGGTTCGACCTTGAGAGGTTAAATGAGCTAGAAATTTTTGCTTGATTCATACTCTTGGATCTTAAATATAGAGATGTTAACAAGATCATAGAAATTGGTTTCATGATCATATGATTTTTCTATGATTTTCTAGAGATTTTCAAACTTCTAGATCTAAGAAATAGAAAATGATGATCATGGCCTTGAAACATGAAATTAATTGAAGAACCTATAGCTTATTGATGATGAGGAGTGAGATATACCTCTTGGAATTTTAAAATGAGCAAAGAATCAAGTAGTTGTTTCACAAACTTTGGCTATGGAAACTTAGAGTTTTTGAGAGAAAATGAAGGCAAAGCTATTGAAGAAGATGAAATGATGATTAAAATGAATGTGATGGCCTAATGAAATGGGTTTGGGCCGTGGGAATTAGGACAAAAGGGTCCAAGTGAGACAATTTTAGGGACAAGGAAGTAATCTCACTTAATAGCAATTTTGTGGATTAATTAGAACTTAAGGATAGTTTAGTAATTTACCCTAAGGTAATCATGACAAACTTGTAGTGGGTAATTTGTAGGAGATGTGGCTAATTTTCCACCACAAAAACAAGATGCCTTAACCATGGTTATAAATTAACTAGGATAGGTTAGGTTAGGGGCATTTTAGTCTTTTCACACTTAATTTCATCATTACTTTCACTAATTGCTAGGTGAGTCACCCCCATGAGTCATCTCTTCATTCATCGGGTGTTGGATTTTGTCTCTGCACGTCCGTTCTCGATTCCGTCGATTAACCGATTTAGGTTTACTCCCGAACAAATATAATAACCTATTTATTTTGAAAATTTTCAAAATAACCACTATCGTTGGAAATTCGATAAAAACACTAATCGTTTCGTTCATGAGTTAATATTAGGTCTTCTGATTTGTAAAATCTTACTGTCAGTGAAAACGCAGACCGGGTTCCGTCTGAATTTTTGACTCAAAATTTAACCGTACACTTATAAAAATAAGTATAATTTGAATATGACTTTGGTTTATCCAAAATCATTTTCTAAGTTTTCAAATAAAAATATAAACGTTTATTATAGATGTGATTGGTCTTCTTACTACTTTCGGTACTAAACGAGAATTGTTAAGGGATGGAAAGAAAACCAAATTGAGGGTTGTGGAGTTGTACAATGATGCGTATTGATACTACCACTATAGATTAATAACTTCAAATTTTATTTCAATTACTTCGATTTATTGTGCGTCCGTTAGTGTTCATTTTAACACCATCCACGGGAGCTACATCGCAAGTGACATTTTAAGGCCGAAAAGTAGGTTAATTAAAATTGGCTATAAAAGAATGGGGTAATTTTTTTTCTTTTCGCAAGTCATAAATATAACTACTTTGTTTTAAATGAATGGATAATAAAATATTCCATTATCACATTTAGGGTCATAAGTTCGCAAATTAATTACATAATGCCCAACCCGACACATAACCCAAAAATCATAACCATATACGTATCCTGTATAAAGATGTGGAGACGCAGCTCCTAAAATATAAAATACTTGGAGTCGCAGCTCCATAGATAGTTACATTAACTCCCAAACATACTCAGCTGGCCAATCTAAAATAGAAAAGACAGTCCTTTCTTGTACACTGTGAGAAGGACAACTCAACTGACGAGGTCTAGTGGAAACTCTATTTGAGTCCACTACCGACGTCATCGAAAAAGACACTACTGGAGTCACTACAAAAGTAGCGCTCGAACTAAGCCCTTTTTTTTTCCTTCCAAGAGGAAACATAGTCTATGAACTATCAACCGTCATTCCCATCTCAAGAAAACAAAAGTAAGGCATGACAGAAAACAAACGCTATCGTCTTGGACTATCTGAAAGCTGAAAGATGTTCACTAGCAATTCCACCATAGCATCCGCAAGCTCGAACCTCAATATCTACGATGCGTTAGCCAAGCGACATCTTGACGTCTCAATCTTCTCAAAAGAATACAGAAGGCACATAGCCAGCCGACATAGGCAATATAAAAATAAGGAGGTGAGATTTCCATTTATCTTACACATAAGGCAGACATGCAGTGGTTCGACTCTCGGGTACGTACGATTAACAATTATCAATCATATCTACACTCATAACAAAACAATAATGTTTCACAGAAACATGACCACAGCACAACGTTTTCCTAGATAGAAACATCTAAGACTCGAGGAATGACCTCTGAATTCCTATACCATGGTTTTATGAACAGTCAGAGAGAGTGGTTCGGAGGATTGTTCCGGAGTCCACCAGCCTTGGGTAATAAAATGCGTCAACAGTCATCATGGTGCACATAGGCTTTTTCGGGAACATCCTTCACTACCAGAAAACACATAGTGTCTAGTCGAGTATGTCGGTGTATTGCAAGATCACCATGCCACAGAGGAGCAACCAACTGGGCCTATATGAGTATTTCACACCCCGACACCCCCGAGCATCAATAGATCGTCACTACGGAATTCGCACCCGCATTAAAGTGTTAGCTCCATCTCCTAGGCACAACGGCCTTACAGAACATAGTTTCACTATGTGTTTAGGCAAACTTTGCCGGAAATGCATTCTTCTCGTCCATCCAACGGATGACATCGTGATTCCTTCAGAATTCTTTCAACGTACTGTAACAGATGCTAGATGTCCTTAAGTCCGAATCACCGGTACTTAATCATCAAGCTAAAGTTCTCAAGTAACCTTTCATCTTTGTGCACAGTTTTCTTAAAACACTTGATTAAAAGTCCTAACGCATTATGAGATTGGAACACAAGTCCAATTATTTATTTCTCTGCACTTTTCTAACTGAGCCTTTTTCTTTGGCTTCCAAGAAAACAAGTCATTCTGAGTCCATTACATTTTATGGAATATGGATAATGAATTATCCATACTTTATGACTTAAGGTATTGATCCACCCTACGTCATAAATTATTATGTTTGTGTTTTCACTAAGTCGTTCATGACTTAGGTTTTTGTTCTTTACCGTAAATACTTGTCTTTGAAGACTAAAACACTTTTGATCTTAAAACCAAAATCTTTAAATGAAATCAAATCATTCTTTAAAAACCATTTCCATCCAAGATACATAAGTATCAATTTCTCAAAACCTTTCTCTTGAAATATCTTTAAAAACGCTTAACGACGGTTCCGCCGCTTTTTACTGAATTTAGGCCCAAAAACCATACTTTTGAAAATATGGTTCTTCACCTCAAATGTATTAATTTCCTAGGTTAAAATACTCATATTAAGTTGTTGAAACACTGACTTTACAGTTTTCTCTCCATTGATACAAAATTCCTAAAAAATGTTACCGAACGTCGTTAAGTTTGTAAGTCGCGTAAATCCTTTTTCAACGATTTTACACTCTAATAGTCCAAAACTCATTTTGGAGTTTTAGAACAGTTTTAAAAGCATGAAAACAGTTTCTAACTGTCCAATTACATTTATTTTCGAAAATTACAGTTTAGTCCCTAAGCTTTCATTAATTACAAAAAGGTCCTTATTCACTTAAAACCTTATAACTTTTTATTTATAACTCCAAATCACACCAAACCAACTTCTATAGTTTCATATCATAAAATATTTTCCAGTTACCATGAAAATTCCATAAATGACGTTTCTATCCAATATTTACAAATAGGTCCTTGTTTACCAAAAAGCTGATATCTTTTTATGTATAAATCCAAATAACTTCAAACCAATTTCTATAGTCTTATATCATTAAGGACTACAACCACAATACTTAAAAATATAGTTTTCAGAACAGTCCCTGAAATTCTCAGTAATTGCATATTAGTCCTTATTTCTTTAAAAGTCCATAACTTTCAATATAATTAACCAATTCAATTCAAAATCATTCTTGGGAGTATTCAAACTACGAAAGACCATTTTCAATCTTATGAAAACAGTTTTGGAAGAAATCATTTTCTTCTTGATTTAATTATTCTTTTATAGTCCATAAACCATCATGGAATCATATGGTTTTGGAGAACAAAGTTGTCTTGCCATATTTCTCATGCTTGGCCGAAAACAAGTTCCAACAAACAAGAAGATTTTCTCTTCATCACTCAATCACGAAACATTATACATGTTCATGTATTCAAGCACTAAATCATGGCATGATTATTTAGCATATTTCACATACTTTCTTTCAATGATCGAGTAAGCATACTAACAATTTCATTTTAACCATTATGCATCAAATAAGCATATCATCCATAAATTTTCATCACACAACATACACCACATAATTATTATACCAAGTCCTCTTAGAGGCTCACATCAAGACAACACAAAAACAATATAAACCACATACATATCTACATTAAGGTAGGATAGTGGTAATCTCCCCATACCTCTTGTAGACCACTTGAAGATAAAACAAACAAAAGCTAAACCAAGCAAGGTAGGCCACAGTTTTGTCCACCAAAACCTAGCCATGAACAACCAACATAAAAACAAGTTAAAGAATGAAGGAAATCACCTAAACCCATTTGAGCATTGGTTCGGACAAGTCAAGAAGAAATAGCTAGGGATCTCTAAATCTTTCAACCTCTTGGATGATGAAAATATAAGTCATATGAAGATCATAGAAATTGGTTTCAACTCAAATAGATTTTTCTACAAGTTTCTAGAGATTTTTGAAGAAAGCTTCATGAAGATGGAAAATCATGATTCATGACTTAAACAACTTAAATGAATGAAGGAGAAGAAAATATGATCATGATAGATGAGGGTTTACCTCTTGTTGATTGAAGAAATCAAGAAAGTGATCAAAACAAGCTTAGTTGAGGATTTGACAGCTTTGAGGATATGGTGGTGTTATGAGTGTATCTCACAATCCACCCATCTAAAAATTAAGAAATTTGGCTGGTTGGAAAGGTAAGAATAAGAGGAACAACTTTGATGTTGAAGGTTTGGTTTGATTCAGATCGGATCATGGACGAAAAGGGCCTTCTTTCCACTGTTCTAGTGTGGTGCTGTGGATTTCGAGCTGTTTTGGTAATTTGGGAATATCTCTTAAAATACTCATCCGTTTTTCATGATCTTTAGCTCGTTGGAAATAAGAGAGAAATAGGAAAAACTTTCGTGTAGAAAGGTTTTCGAGTTTCAGAACGGAAAAAGGTCAGAACTGCGAGGCAGTTTCGGGTGAGTAAGGAGAGTTTGTCTTAGTGTTCTTGGCGAAGAAGAAGAAAATGTCTAATGTGGGGGAGTGGGCAGCCACGAATTGGCTAGGGGTGGAGTATTATGCTGCCGTGTGGTGTGTCCAAATGAAGAGGAGAAATTGATTTGTTAGTCTTAAGTGAACCATGGTGAAAATAAACTAAACATATGTTTAGTTAATGGTGATTCACCATAGTTAACATAAATGCTAGGTTCATGAATCATTAGGCTATGAAATTTTGTGTGGTGGAGGTGTTCCTAGGGTGATGTGGCTGAGTTATGCACCACATGTGAGGAAGAAGATATTTTGTTGCCAATCATGGTTGGCTAACCTTAGTTGGAGTTAACTAGTCATAGGTTAGGTTAAAGCTCTAAATATCTAGATATTTCTTTGTTATCATTATGGCTAGGGTTAGTCACCACTATGACTCACCATGGTGACTCATTCCTCTTGAGTCATCTTGGATGACTCGTCGTTCTATCTTTCGGTGTATCTCTGAACATCCATATCCGATTCCGTTGTTTACCCGATTAGGGTTTTCGAGAGAAAGATGATGAAATGAAATCAAAATGAAATAAGTTTGGTTAAGCGGAGGGGCTGCACGAAATTTGGTAGTTTTAGAGGGTATTTTGGTCAAAATTCACTTAGGGACACTCTTGGAATTTTACTTAAAGTCCAAGGGCATTTTGGTCTTTTCACTAGAATAAATATCATGATATTTTGGTGTCATCATTAGTCTTCATAAATGCTAGGTGAGTCACCCATGTGACTCACCACCCTAGGTGGCAAGATGTCCCATCATCCGGAGTCCAGTTTTGTCTTTGCACGTCCGTTCTCGACTCCGTCGACCACCCGTTTGTTGCTGATGCGCCCGAATAAAGTATAATAACTTATTTATTTTGAAAATTTTCAAAATAACAAATATCGTTGGAAAAATAATATAAACCTAAACCGTTTCGTTCTCGGGTCAAAACTAGGTTTTCTGATCAGTAAAATCTTACTGTCAGTTAAAACGCAGACCGGGTTTCGTCTGAATTTTAAACCTAAAATTTCACCGTAACTTTCTACGATAAAGTAGATTATAAATATGATTTTGTTTTATTCAAAATCATTTTCTAGGTCTCGGGTAAAATATAAACAAATATATGTATATATTTACCGATATTAAAGAACAGTAAAAGTCGAGGTGTTACATTCATTTTTTTTAAAATCGTAAAAACGGTATGAGGATGGAATATGCTCTCTTTGGTTCTTATGCGGATGTTTTCAATGCCTGTGGATTTGGGAAATGCTATCAACTCAGTCATTGTTATTCAAGGCACAAAGTTGAAGACTTACAAAGGTACATTTTGTATGACTGGAACCTCTTATATCAAATATTATAAGTAAATTTAACCTATATTACCCAATCTGTCAAAATGATTGCAGGGAATGTTAGTATTCAAAATGACATGCATTCAACGAAGCTTATCTTCAATCCCGAGATTGAAGATGCTGAAATTTTGAAAGAGAAAAAAAAGGTGGGATTGCCAACAATATGGGTCAATATATTATAACTCTTATTTTTTATTTGGTACCAAATAATGTATTTATGTCATGAAAAGGTTCTCGAAAATAATGATATTGAACAAAGAGTTCTAAGCCAAATAAGTTGTTCTCCAAAGATTTCTATCGAAGAAGACTTGCTCAATGCAAATCAGAGAAAGACGTTGGAAGAGAAAGTCTTCTCTGATTTGCATTGAGCAAGTCTTCTTCAATAGAAATCTTTGTAGAACAATTTATTTGACTTAATACTTTTTGTCCAAGATCATTATTTTTTAGAACTCTTTCATGACATAAATATATTATTTAGTACCAAATAAAGAGTTATAATCCATGTTGCTGGCAATCCCACCTTTTTTTTTTTCTTCAAAATTTCAGCTTCTTCAATCTCAGGATTGAAAATAAGCTTGGTTGAATGCATGACATTTTGAAGACTAACATTCCCTACAATCATTTTGACATATTAGGTAATATAGGTTAAATTTATTTATAATATTTGATATAAAAGGTTCCAGTCATACAAATGTACCTTAGTAAGTCTTCACATCGCTCCTTGAATAACAATGACTGGGTTGATAGCATTTCTCAAATCCAAAAAAGCATTGAAAACATCCACATAAGAACCAAAGAGAGCACATTCCATCCTTATACTGTTTTTACGATTTTAAAAATTAGTGAATACCAATGGACACCTAATAAATAGAAATAATTGAAATAAAATTTGAAGTTATTAACCTATAGCGGCAGTATCAATACCCATCATTGTACAACTCCACAACCCTCAATTTGGTTTTCTTTCCATCCTTTAACAATTCTCATTTAGTACTGAAAGTAGTAAGAAGACCAATCACATCTATACATGATACGATAAATATTTAAAAAGAGAAAGCAAAAGTTTGCACGTAAAATCAGATAGTCATCACAAACAAAAGCAGGACTCACCAATTAAATATCATATGTTGAAATTGTTGTCAATGATATTGGAAAACGAACAAAGTGTATAAGGACTCCCTTCAATTTTCGAATTCTACATAATCTGCACATTTGTCTCGTATTTCAAATTTAGTCGATATTGATGTCTCGTTGTTCTGTACTCATCACCATTTGAAGCCACCCCAAAATTAGCTATAGTATAAACACATGATTTAGGTAGTTTTGGTTGAAACCTATATATTATTGTCCTCCGTACCAAAGCTTGTATTTTTTTATCCCTACAAATATAGACAAATTAGTGAATATCAAATAAAAATACAAAAGTAAAATAAACAAAACATGTATATTTATGTAATCAACATTCTCATCCATCAATATCATCATCATTGTATATGGTTTTTTCGCATCATGAAACCTGGTACATACCATAGCCGCATAGCCATAACTTTGATATTCCAATCCTCCTTTTCAGGCGTTATGTCATCAATAAAAGTATATTCAAAGGTCATTTTAAGTCAATAGGGAATTGATGGGAATACGTAAGCAGTGATGACTATAGTATGAACAACCAACTTATATACGATGGGTAAGGGAAAGCATATGGTATTAATTGTAAATAATCTTATTTAAAGACTAATTTTTGAATTTCAATTTTGAATCTCAATCAAATATCAAATATCAAATTTGAAATCAAATCTATAAGCAAATAATTATTCTAGATAAATTGTTACAGTGTTACTTGTTTTACAAAAAAAATGATAAAACGAGATATGGTAAGTAATTTGAATCAGTTATTTTTTAAGGGAATATATATATATGATAGAGATTGAAGCAAAATAGAAAGATTTACTATACTGGAAATTAAAATTGAAATAAAATTAAAGATAAGATTTACATAAGTAACCCAAAATGCATTTAAAATTAGTCATTCAAATATGATCAAATAAATACATTTTTGAATTATGTAAAAAGTGAGATTTGATACCTTTATTTCAATTTTAATTTCAATTTACGTAATTTCAATTTTATTTCAATTTTGATAAGATTTATGAAAATACATTTTGTATGACATTAAAATTGAAATAAATTAAATAATTTGATAAGATTAATTAGAATTAAACTTTAAATTTTTGAAATTAACCCAAATGTTGAAGAATAATTATTGGTTGAAGATTTGATTTCAAATTTGATATTAGATTTAAATTCAAAATTGAAATTCAAAAAATTGTCTTTAAATAATTATTCTAGATAATTTGTTACATTGTTACTCGTTTTTATAAAAAAAGATAAAAGGAGATAAAGTAAGTAATTAGAATCAATTATTTTTTAAAGAAAGGTATATATAGATTAGGATAGAGATTGAAGTAAAACAGAAATATTTATTATACAGGAAATTAAAATTGAAATAAATTAAATATAAGATTTACGTAAATAACCCAAAATTCATTAAAAATTAGTCATTCAAATAAGATTAAACAAATACATTTGTCTTTTTTTTTTTTGAAAGGAAAATAAATACATTTCTGAATTATGCAAACAGTGAGATTTGATACATTTTTTTTAAAATTTTAATTTCAATTTACGTAATTTCAATTTTGATAAGATTTACGAAAATACATTTTGTATGACCTTAAAATTGAAATAAATTAAATAATTTGATAAGATTAATTAGACTTAAACTTTAAACTTTTGAAATTAACCCAAATGTTTGAATAATTATTGGTTGAAGATTTGATTTCAAATTTGATATTGGATTTAAATTCAAAATTGAAATTCAAAATTGGTCTTTAAATAATTATTCTAGATAATTTGTTACATTGTTATTCTTTTTATAAAAAAAATATAAAAGGAGATAAGCTAAGTAATTAGAATCAGTTATTTTTTAAAGGAAGATATATATAGATTAGGATAGAGATTGAAGTATAACAGAAAGATTTACTATACTGAAAATTAAAATTGAAATAAATTAAAGATAAGATTTAAGTAAATAACCCAAAATACATTTAAAATTAGTCATTCAAATTAGATTAAATAAATACATTTCTTTTCTTTTTTTTAAAGGAAAATAAATACATTTCTGAAATATGTAAAATGCGAGATTTGATACATTTATTTAAATTTTAATATTTACGTGATTTCAATTTTATTTTAATTTTGATAAGATTTACAAAATTATATTTTGTATGACCTTAAAATTGAAATAAATTAAATAATTAGATAAGATTAATTAGATTTAAACTTTAAATTTTTGAAATTAACCCAAATGTTGAAGAATAATTATTGGTTGAAGATTTGATTTCAAAATTGATATTTGATTTAAATTCAAAATTGAAATTCAAAAATTAGTCTTGAATAATTATTCTAGATAAGCTGTTACAATGTTACTCGTTTTATAAAAAAAGATAAAAAGAAATAAAGTAAGTAATTAAAATAAGTTATTTTTAAAGGAATTATTGAATTATTGATGATTTTTAAATTATTTGATTATAGATTTTGAGGTTTTAAATTATTGAGTGAAAACCCAAAGGAGTCCCTCAAATTTTTCAAGTAAGACAGTTTGGTCCCTGGAAAAAAAAAAGGACAATTTGATCCCAAAATTTTAAAATGGGGGATAATTTGGTCCCTCAAATTTTATAACGGAGGACAATCGGGTCCCTCCGTATGGATCAAGTTGTCCCCGTTTTAAAATTTGGGAGACCAAATTATCTTTTTTTTTTAAGGGACCAAACTGTCCTACTTGAAAAATTTGAGTGACCGTGGATCTTTACTATAAATTTATTTTTTCAAAGAAACAAGCCCTATATCTTGGTGGATCATAGATTTCGCCGTTTAAAACTGATACGAAAGAAACCCTAAAGCCCAAAGCCTTCTGTTACTGCGCCGCGTAGTCCTTTCTCATATTGATGTCTCACATCTTTTATAAATTGCTTTTGCCATTCGAACTTGTCTGACTTCTTCACTTCTTGCTCTCCGTTTCTCAGTTCTCTCTTCATCCACTCTAGATTGTTTTCGATTTAATGGTTTGAAATTCGGTTCCAGGAACCAAATGCTAAAGTTTCCAGCACCATAGTAAAGATCAGTTCCCAATCTGGTCATCAATTTTTATGCCTCTTTGAGTAGCCATATGAATGTAACCGATTTCATATTTGGCTTAGTTAGGAGGCGCAAATAAATTTAAGACCAAAGTAATATTTGGTTTCTTTTAAGATAGGCCTTTTGAAGGGACTCTGCTTTCTCATATCGGTTGTCCCTCAAGCAGCCTTTCACATTTTTCTTATTTTAAGAAACATATTTTGTTCTTCTGTTTTATTTTTTCTTCCAATTATTTACATTATTTGTCTTTTGCCTTCCGAATAACCACACGGTGTAACAAAGAAAAACCGTTTGGATCAGACAGAGGCACATATCAAGTGTTAAACCCCCGAATAGGTTTGAGGGTACGGAACGCTTTCTCTTCTGCTCCTTACCTAGATTAATTCGGATATTCAATTTCTTTAATCATTAATTCTTGTTTTATTTTTATTTTTTTTCATTTTTTTTTTGTTTTTGTGTTCATGCTTTTTAAGGGTTCTGGTAATTTTGGATGTTTAAGGTTACAAAAACCGACAGTGTGTAATACGACGTCGTTAGTTTGAGGGATGAGTGCATTCATCTTCTGTTCTTTTCCTATATAGGTAATTTCGGATATCCTTCCATTAACTTAATTGCAAATCTTTTTTAACCTAATTCTTTCTAGTTTATTAAAAGTAATTTTGGATTTTTTTTTGCATACTAGTTGAGTTTGTATTTTCTTGTGTAATTTATTTATTTTTTTATAACATTTTGATGTATCATTGGAACCTTTTATATTGGTATTATTATTTTAGATAATATATAGATATAGATGCATTAATTAAACTGTTGCATTTGAGTGGGTTGTAAATTGTGAAAGCCTCCACAGAAAGCTGAAAGAGTCTCAAAACATAAGATCTTTCGGTTCGCACGGAGGCTGAAAGAAAGAGGGTTTATCCCTCCGAATCTTTTGAAGGAAAGGAACAAATTTGCTTATTCTTGTTCTTTTCTCATCTAGCTTCGGACATTGATTTATTTAATTCTAAAATCGTTGTTCCAAGTTTAAGGGTGTGTTTAAAGTAGGGGGACCATGGGAGTTTTGAAGGAGTGGAGTGGTAAAAGTATAAGTTTGGAGGGAAATTTCAAACTCCATATGAAAAATCGAAGGATGAGGGGTATATATTGGTTTGGTTCCTCAATCATCCCACTCTATTAATGAAGCAACTCCTTGACAATGGGTTAAGCTCTTTCTACTATTCCACTTCATTAATAACTATCACACTCTATCCTCCTAAACATAACCTAAGGCGAGGGGAAAAGAAGATAAATAATAGTATTAATATTTGATTAAGGGGAGGGGATAGAGAATTTTAAAACTAATTTACTTTTACAATATAAGATACTTTAATCAATGTGTTTAAAATATTTTAAATCCACTCTCCTCCCCTTCAAATTACTTAAATATTGGAGGGATTTTGAACGATGAGTGATTTTACTTCCCTATGTTTACCTCTTCTCAAATTGATCTCTTTTCCTTTCTCTTCATTTTCCTCCAATAAATTACTATGTAAAGTGAGCTTTAATTTTTTTTAGATTTTGTCTAAAGATATCAAAAATAGAAAACAACCTCATGTCGTGTGAAATAGAACATCACTTGAAAGTAGGTTACACGACAGGGGAAAAGGCACTTAAGAGGTATGAGAGCTAAGACGATGGGAGGGAGAAATTAGATAAAGAGATCATAACTCTTAACAAAAGATCAAGTGCAAAGTTTGAAATCAATATCATATACTCTTGTATACTTTGAAGAAATTGTCAAAATGGCACCAATTTTATGAAGTGTTGGTGAAAATCAGAGGAATAAAATCTAATAAAGATTTGGAAAACATGCAAAAGATGTTAGCAATGGAATCTGAGGAAGCAAATTGAATCATTACATGCCTCTTTAGGGTTTAAATGCCAAAAATGATGCAAAAGAATTGACAAACATTAGTTGTTTAGCAATGGAAATATTTTGGTCAGGGTAATTTATAACCACATGATTATATGACAATCAATTCATGTCAGGAATGATATCTAAACCAAACATAAGCAAATATATATATAAGATCAATAGAGTGAGAGAAATTTTGATATAACTAGGGAGTAATTCAAACAAGCAATGGAGTTAATTTAGTCTCCCCTGAAATAGAAACATCCAAATTGAAAGGTAAGTTAGAGACAAACAAATTTAGATTTTTTACACAATTAAGAGATACTAACGAATGAGATGCTTCTGAATCAAACAATATAAAACATCTAAATTAGACCATCAAACTTCTTTACCTGTTCTCATTGGAGCGTAAAAATCTCCCTTCGTTCTATGGCCTTGGTTGGGTTTGTCGTCCACTTTCGACCCCTGGCAAAGTGCCTCGGCTCACCACATTTCCAGCAAGTTATATGCGCTGCGAGACACATGCGGTCACCATGAACCAAACCACACTTATGGCACCTCGTGCCCTTGTCACTCTGAACTCCTTATAATTGCTTTCCTTTGTTGATGGAGAACATAGGTTGTAGATGCTTTTGGAACTTGCCATTTTTATACTGAAAAATTCTCCCAATCAAAGATAGTCTTCTGTTTAGGCTTTTTTCTCCATTAGTGCATGCACTTTTGCTCAGTTACCCGACACTTATTTAGCTCTCGGATTCCCAAGATTCCAATGAAACTTTGTAGATATGGTTTCAAGCACTGCTTGAACTTGATAGCCTTTCACTTGTCTTGGGGTATTCTCCCTTAGATAGCGCGAAAACCTTCCTAATGCTTCAAACTTAGTCACATATTCAGCAATTGACAAGTCAATGACTCCCTGACGAAGTTGAAGCAATTCTGTTTCATACTGAATGTGAACACTATGTGGAAAGCAATTATCCAAGAAGACCTCCTTGAACATGTCCTAAGTGATAGGAGTTCCCTAAGCCAGCAAACCGACTCTAGTGCAATTCCACCAATGTTCTACGTTGGACACCAACATGAATGTAACAAAATCTATTGTAGTCTGATGCGAGAAATTGGAGGAATTGTACTAGAGACGGGTTGCTGGCTTAGGGAGCTACTTGGAACATGTTCGAGGAGGTTTTCTTGGAGAAGTACTTCCTCATAGTGTTCTCATTCAGAAGGCCACATAATTCCTTCAATTTCGCCATAGAGACTTATCAATCGTTGAGTATGAGACTAGGTTTGAAACCTCAGCAAGGTTTTCATGCTACTTAAGGGACGATCCCTAAGATGAGTGGAAGGTTATCAAGGCATAGACTACTTGCTGCAAGGTTATCAAGGCATAAACTACAGAGTTTCATTGGTATCTTGGAGATCCGAGACTACCTCACTTTGATAAATAAGTGTCGGGTATCTAAGAAAAGATGCAAGCACTGATGGCGGAGAAGCCTAATGAGAAGACTAGTTTTGACGAGAAGAAATTTCATAATATAGATGACTAGCTCCAATAGCATTTGCGACATGTGTCTACCAGCAAGAAAGAAAAGCAACTGCAAGAAGTACAGAGTGATAAGGGCATTGAGTGTGATAAGTGCGCTTGGTTCATAGAGATCGCGTGTCCCAAGGCATAGACTACTTGCTGCAAGTGTAGTAAAGGACTATCCCAACCAAATGAGAGTTTTTAACGAAAAGTCATTATATTGTTTGATTCATAAGTGACTCATTCGTTCATATCTCTTGATTGTATTAATAATCCAGACTTGTCTGTTATTAAATTGTCTTTCGATTTGCGTGTTCCTACTCTTACGGAGAATAACTTGTTACCTCTGTTGGTTGTTTGAATTGTTCCCCAGTGTTTCAAGATTTGTCTTATTTTGTTGATTTAATATGCTTGTCTATGTTTGCTGTAGATGTAATTCTTGGTTCGGATTGATTGTCAACTAATTATTTAATTATAAATTGCTCTAATTGAATTATTTCCATTGCTTAGTAACCATTGTCAATTGATTCTTCTGTCTCCAGTTTTGTGGTGTCTGTTGTTTCATGTCATAAGTGCTTAGTTGAGGGAGCTCAAAGATATGTACTCTTATTTGTTTTATTTTTTTTGCTAAGATAAAGGCTCACAATAATGTTGCGGCTATACTTGTAGTGTGCTAGTTTTAAGGTGTTTTTCTTAAGATGGTCTCCAGCTTATATTCAAAAAGGGAAGTTGAGTTTAACATAAATGTATTGTCTGGGAGAGGACCGATATCTACAGCACTTTTTAGGATGACACCTTTAGAATTGAGTGAGCTTAAGAAATAACTATGAGGAAAACACTTATCCAAGAAGACCTCGTTGAACATGTCCTAAGTGAAAGGAGATTTGTAAGCCAGCAAGCCGACTCTAGCGCAATTCCACCAATGTTCTGCATTGGACACCAACATGAAAGTAACAAAATCTACTGTACATTGATGCGAAGCATTGGGGGAATTGTACTAGAGACGGGTTTCTGACTTTCGGAGCTACTTGGGACATGTTCAAGTAGGTCTTCTTGGAGAAGTACTTCTTCATAGTGTTCTTATTCATAAGGCGACATAATATCTTCAATTTCGCCATAGAGACTTGTAACACCCCAAATAATTATAACGCAATATACAGGACTCAATAAAAATTTCTTCTTTTAATTAAAATAAATATTGCGGAGACTTATAGAAAACTTTAATTACTAAAAATTTGATACTGTAGCATAGTATACAAATGTCATGATCATTAACATCCTTCAATACTTAATTATTGTATCTGCAAATTTCAATAGTGACTAAAACAATAATAGAGTTGATCATTTACAAATTCTTAATAAGACTTAAGTGGACCATTTTAACAGACTCCGATCCGGCTTGACCTGACTAAAGGACTTTCCTCATTGGGATCTATCAACCATCCCGGAAATGATATCCAGAGCCCAATGCCACAATTTAAAACCTGGAAATGTCAGAAATCCCAAAAATGAGTAAAACTCAGTGACAATAGTAAATACATTAAAACAGTTTGAACTAAGACATTTCCAGCCATACCTAGTGTGGAAGGTATAGAAAATCCTCTCTTCACAACCCAACACATAATAAGAATAAGAATAAAATAAAAACCAGAAAACAACATTTTCATATATAAAAGAACAACATCCATACACGATTCACCTCTCTATGTTATTATTCAATCATCCTCAAATTACCGGTCTAGGGATCAAAAGCCTACGCTATAAATGTTACTATTCCTGAATGCATGTCGGCCGATCCTTTCTCGCCCGAAGGCCACAATATCTCGCCCGAAGGCCACAATATCGCCCCGAAGGCCACAATCTCGCCCGAAGGCCACAATCTCGTGCAACAATGAAGATGTCATGATGCAAAATCATCTCGCTGTGTTCTAGTCTTTGAGCCTAGTATCTCAACCTCTGTCCATCACATACAGTGATCCATATCCGACAAGAACATCTTTCCAATCCATATCAATATCATTATAATCTCTGGCTAGATACTTACTCTTTCTACCAATCAAGCATACAAGTCACATATCAAATGCATTGCCAAACAAATCGATTCAATTATCATCATGCTATAACACATTCTCACATATAGACATATCAATCCAAACAAAACAATCAAGCCAAGACATGTGAACAAACCAATCAAACCTAGCACGTACTCACCTCAATTCATATAAATAATCACATCAATTCAAATAATTAACCATACCAATTAGAGAGGTTTTGGGAATTCTATTGTCACCTTGAATCCTCTTGAAAAAGAGGTAATATCGAAATCTAGCTCTTTTCTCGATGTCCTAGCTATGTCTTTCTTTTCCCTTTTGTAGTCTCATCAATAACAGAGTTTGAAATTGAATCCTCTCATTCCTCCTCCTTGTACAGTTTCAGCCAGAATATAGAAAAAGGGCCTCACATATTAATTCAACAAACAGTCCATTAATTAATGAAATATCAATAATTACTTATTATATAGTTAAGGAAATTTGCATATTAATCCTTAACAGAGACAAGAACTGAGATTTAGATGAAATCTGGGGTTAGGGTTTCGGAATGAAATCGGGGAAAAATGGAAGGGAAGAAGAAATGCAAATTCACTCACCCAAGGGGAAAGATAACGACGGCGGCGGACAGGGATGAAGGTGGTGGCGCGACGGTGGCTCCGGCGTACTGGGCAGCAGCGTTTTTGAGTATTTGAGTCGTCTCGGTCCATAGAAAGTGCGACCCACAAGAAAAGAGAAGAAGGGAAGTTAAAAGATGAAGAAACATGAAGAAGAAAGACATGAAAGGGTGGCCGGAGTTCTTACCTCGTGGTGGTTCTCCGGTGATGACTTTAAACTCGAAAACCACTTAGCTCAAATGACAGGTCTTGAGGAGATGAAGAGAACGATGGTGGTTTCGTGGCCAACGGAGGCCGGACGGCGCCGGAACGTGGCCAGGAAACGGTGGCGACGGCGGCGACATGGGGAGAAGAAGAGTGTTTCTGTTTTCAGAAATGAAAAAGAAGTGAGTACAAGGGAGGGGGATGGGTATACGGTGATAATTTGAGGAGAAGGGGGGTGTGCGCATGAAATAGGGGGGTGTGACTAGAAAATTTAAGAAACTTAATAAAATCCTCTCTTAATAGTATATTTGTGTTATCTTAAAATTAGGTACTTTCATAAAATAAATTATACCCTTTATAAATCCCAAAATAATTATATTTTCTTATTAAAATATCTCTTAGCCAAATAATATAATTTGATACTAAATTATAAAATAACATTTTATAATTATCAAGCATAAACAATTATCACTGTATAAAAATTATCGAAAAGTTTAATAATAATAATCCCGCTTCTAAAAACTGGGATGTGACAAGACTTGTCAATCGCAGAGGTATGAGACTAAGTTTGAAACCATAGCAAGGTTTCAAGCTACTTAAGGGATGATCTCCAAGATGAGTGGAAGGTTATCAAGTTCAAGCAAGACTTCAAACCAGTTACAGAGTTTCATTGGTATCTTGGAGATCCGAGACTACCTCACTTTGATAAATAAGTGTCAGGTAGCTAAGAAAAGATGCAAGCACTGATGGCGGAGAAGCCTAATGAGAAGACTAGCTTTGATGAGAACAAATTTTGGAATACAGATGGCTAGTTCCAAAAGCATCTGCGACACGTGTCTACCATCAAGAAAGGAATACAACTGCAAGAAGTACAGAGTGACAAGGACATCGAGTGCCATAAGTGCGTCTTGGTTCATGGAGATCACGTGTCCCAAGGCATAGAATACTTGCGGCAAGTGTCGTAAAGACGAGGTATTACGCAAGGAGATGCAGAAGTGGGCGACTATCCCAACCAAAGGAGAGTTTTTACGCTCCAAGGAGAACATGTGAAGGAGTCGGATGGTTTGATATATGTATTTTATTAAACAAAGAAAAGGCATTGTATTGTTTGATTCAGGAGCAGCTCATTCGTTCATATCGCTCGTACATATTCCATTGCTTACTAACAATTTTGTGGTGTCTGTTGTTTCATGTCACAAGTGCTTAGTTGAAGGAGCTCAAAGATATGTACTCTTTATTATTATTATTATTATTATTATTATTATTATTATTATTATTATTATTATTTAGCTAAGATAAAGGCTCACAATAATGTTGCAGCTATACTTGTAGTTGCGAGTTTTAAGATGTTTTTTTTTTAGAAAGGTCTCTAGCATATATTCCAAAAGGGAAGTTAAATTTAACATAAATGTATTGTCGGGGAGAGGACCAGTATCTATAGCACTCTTTAGGATGACACTTTAGAATTGAGTTAGCTTTAGAAATCATTAGAGAAGTTGTTTGAAAAGGGATTCATTAGGCCTAATGTGTTGCCTTGGGAAGCATCGATACTCTTTGTAAACAAAAAGGATGAGAGTGTGAGGTTGTGTGTAGACTGTAGACAGTTAAAAATGGTAACCATTAAAAAAAAAGGATTTGGACACAGGTCTGCAACCTACCATCTTTGTAATGAAAAATTCTTCCTATCAAAGATAGTCTTCTGTTTAGGCTTTTTTTCTCCATTAGTGCTTGAATCTTTTGCTCAGCTACCCGACACTTATTTAGCTCTCGGATTTCCATGATTCCAATGAAACTCTGTCGATATGGTTTCATACACTACTTGAACTTGATAGCCTTCCACTTGTCTTAGGGGATTCTCCCCCAGATAGCGTGAAAACCCTGTTAATGCTTCAAACATAGTCACATACTCAGTGACTGACAGGTCAAGGTCTCCTCGACGAAGTTGATGTAATTCTATTACATTCTAAATGTGAACACTATGAGGAAAGCACATATCCTAGAAGACCTCGTTGAACATGTCCAAAGCAAACCGACTCTAGTGCAATTCCACCAATATTCTGCATTGGACACCAACATGAAAGTAACAAAATCTATTGTAGTACGATGCGAGGCATTGGAGGAATTGTACTAGAGACAAGTTGCTAGCTTGGGGTGATACTTGGGACATGTTCAAGGAGGTCTTCTTGGAGAAAGACTTCCTCATAATGTTCTTAATTATAAGGCGACATAATATCTTCAATTTCGCCACAGTGACTTATCAATCGCTGAATATGAGACTAAGTTTGAAACCTTAGCAAGGTTTTCACGCTACTTAAGGGACGATCCCCAAGATGAGTGGAAGGTTATCAAGTACGAGCAAGACTTAAAATCAGTTATAGAGTATCGTTGGTATCTTGGAGATGCGAGACTACCTCACTTTGATAAATAAGTGTCGGGTAGCTAAGAAAAGATGCAAGCACTGATGGCGAAGAAGCCTAACTGGCTTTGATGAGAACAAATTTCGGAATATAGATGGCTAGTTCCAAAAGCATCTGCGACATGTGTCTACCGTCAAGAAAGGAATACAACTGCAAGAAGTACAGAGTGACAAGGGCATCGAGTACCATAAGTGCGTCTTGGTTCATAGAGATCACGTGTCCCAAGGCATAGAATACTTGCGGCAAGTGTCATAAAGACGGGGTATTACGCAAGGAGATGCAGAAGTGGGCGACTATCCCAACCAAAGGAGAGTTTTTACACTCCAAGGAGAACATGTGAAGGAGTCAGATGGTTTGATATATGTATTTTATTAAACAAATAAAAGGCATTGTATTGTTTGATTCAGGAGCAGCTCATTCGTTCATATCTCTTAATTGTGTGAAAAATCTAGACTGTCTGTTATTAAATTGTCTTTCGATTTGCGTGTTCCTACTCCTGCGGAGAATAACTTGTAACCTCTGTTGCTTGTTTGAATTGTTCCCCAGTGTATCAAGATTTGTCTTATTTTGTTGATTTAATATGCTTGTCTATGTTTGCTTTTGATGTAATTCTTGGTTCGGATTGATTGTCAACTAATTATTCAATTATAAATTGCTCTAACCGAATTATTTCCATTGCTTAGTAATGATTGTCAGTTGATTCTTCTGTCTCCAATTTTGTGGTGTCTGTTGTTTCATGTCATAAGTGCTTAGTTAAAGAAGCTCAAAGATATGCACTCTTTTTTTTTTTTTTAATAAGATAAAGGCTCACAATAATGTTCTGGCTATACTTGTAGTGTGCGAGTTTTAAGATGTTTTTCTTAGGAAGGTCTCTAGCTTATATTCAAAAAGGGAAGTTGAATTTAACATAAGTGTATTGTCGGGGAGATGACCAGTGTCTATAGCACTCTTTAGGATGACACCTTTAGAATTGAGTGTGCTTAAGAAATAATTAGAGAAGTTGTTTGAAAAGGGATTCATTAGCCCTAATGTGTTGCCTTGGGAAGCGACGATACTCTTTGTAAACAAAAAGGAAGAGAGTATGAGGTTGTGTGTAGACTATAGGCAGTTGAATAAGGTAACCAAAAAAAAAAAACGGATGTGGACACAGGTCTGCAACCTGCCATCTTTATAGTGAAAAATTCTTCCCGTCAAAGATAGTCTTCTGTTTAGGCTTTTTTTCTCCATTAGTGCTTGAATCTTTTGCTCAGCTACCCGACACTTATTTAGCTCTCGAATTTCCAAGATTCCAATGAAACTCTGTCGATATGGTTTCATACACTACTTGAACTTGATAACCTTCCACTTGTCTTGGGGAATTCTCCCTCAGATAGCGTGAAAACTTTGCTAATGCTTCAAACATAGTCACATACTAAGCGACTGGCAGGTCCAAGTCTACCTGAAGAAGTTGACGTAATTGTTTCATTCTGAATGTCAACACTATAGGAAAGCACTTATCCAAGAAGACCTCACTGAACATGTCCTAAGTAATAGGAGCTCCGTAAGCCAGCGAACCGACTTTAGCATAATTCCACCAATGTTCTGCATTGGACACCAACATGAAAGTAACAAAATCTATTGTAGTCCGATGCGAGACATTGGAGGAATTGTACTAGAGACGGGTTGCTGCCTTAGGGAGCTACTTGGGACATGTTCGTGGAGGTCTTCTTGGAGAAGTACTTCCTCATAGTGTTCTCATTCAGAAGGCGACATAATATCTTCAATTTCGCCACAGAGACTTGACAATCGCTGAGAATGAGACTAAGTTTGAAACTTTAGCAAGGTTTTCACTCTACTTAAAGGACGATCCCCAAGACGAGTGGAAGGTTATCAAGTTCGAGTGAGACTTAAAACCAGTTACAGAGTCTCATTGGTATCTTGGAGATCCGAGACTACCTCACTTTGATAAATAAGTGTCGGGTAGCTAAGAAAATATGCAAGCACTGATGGTGGCGAAGCCTAATGAGAAGACTAGTTTTGATGAGAAGAAATTTCGGAATAGAGATGACTAGTTTCAAAATCATCAGCGACATGTGTCTACCAGAAGCAACTACAAGAAGTACAGAGTGACAAGGGAATCGAGTGCCATCAGTGCGCTTGGTTCATAGAGATCGCGTGTACCCAGGCATAGACTACTTGCAGCAAGTGTCGCAAAGACGGGGTACTACGCTAAGAAAGAAAAGTCATTATATTGTTTGATTCAGGAGCGGCTCATTCGTTCATATCTCTTTATTTGTGAAAAATCTAGACCTGGCTATTATTAAATTGTCTTTACATTTGCGTGTTCCTACTCCTGCGGAGAATAACATTTTTTGTTAGGAATAAGTTTAGATAGGGGGAAGGTACGCCCCCTTGCAAAGCCAGGGAGAATAACTTGTTACCTCTGTTGCTTGTTTGAATTGTTCCAAGTGTATCAAAGTTTGTCTTATTTTGTTGATCTAATATGCTTGCCTATGTTTGCTTTAGATGTAATTCTTGGTTTGGACTGATTTTCAACTAATCATTGAATTATAAGTTGCTCTAACAGAATTATTTCCATTGCTTAATAACCAATGTCAATTGATTCTTATCTGTCCATATTTGTGGTGTCTGTGGTTTCATGTCATAAGTGCCTAGTCGTGGGAGGTCAAAGATATATGCTCTTTTTTTTTTTTTTTTTCTGCTAAGATAAAGGCTCACAATAATGTGGCAGCTATACTTGTAGTGTGCGAGTTATAAGGTGTTTTTCTTAAGGAGGTCTATAGCTTATATTCGAAAAGGGAAGTTGAGTTTAACATAAATGTATTGTCGGGGAGTGGACCAATATCTATAGCACTCTTTTGGATGGCATCTTTAGAATTGAGTAAGCTTCATAAATAATTAGAGAAACTGTTTGAAAAGGGATTCATTAGGCCTAATGTGCTACCTTGGAAAGCGTCGATACTCTTAGTAAAGAAAAAGGATGAGAGTATGGGGTTGTGTGTAGACTACAGACACTTGAATAAGGTAACAATTAAAAAAAAGGATGTGGACACAAGTTGCAGATGCTTCTGCAACTTGCCATCTTTATAATGAAAAATTCTTTCCGTCAAAGATAGTCTTTTGTTTAGCCTTTTTTTTTCTCCATTAGTGCTTGCATCTTATGCTTAGCTACACGGCAATTATTTAGCTCTCGGATTTCCATGATTCCAATGAAACTCTGTCGATATGGTTTCAAACACTACTTGAACTTTATAGCCTTCCACTTGTCTTGGGGGATTCTCCCTCAGATAGCATGAAAACCTTGCTAATGCTTCAAACATGGTCACATACTCAACGACTGACAGATCAAAGTCTCCCTGACGAAGTTGATGTAATTCTGTTTCATTTTGAATGTGAACACTAAGAGGAAAGCACTTATTCAAGAAGACCTCGTTGAACTTGTCTTAAGTGGTAGGAGTTCTGTATGCCAGCAAACAGACTCTAGTGCAATTCCACCAATGTTCTTCATTGGACACCAACATGAAAGTAACAAAATCTATTGTAGTCCGATGCGAAACCTTGGAGGAATTGTACTATAGACGGGTTGCTGGTTTAGGGAGCTACTTGGAACATGTTCGAGGAGGTCTTCTTGGAGAAGTACTTCCTCATTGTGTTCTCATTCAGAAGGCCATATAATTCCTTCAATTTCACCACAGAGACTTGTCAATCGCTGAGTATGAGACTAAGTTTACTTTAGCAAGGTTTTTATGCTACTTAAGGGAAGATCCCTATGTTGAGTGGAAGGTTATCAAGTTAGAGCAATACTTAAAACCAGTTACAGAGTTTCATTAGTATCTTGGAGATCTGAGACTATCTCACTTTGATAAATAAGTGTCGGGTGTCTAAGAAAAGATGCAAGCACTGATGGCGGAGAAGCCTAATGAGAAGACTAGTATTGATGAGAAGAAATTTCAGAATAGAGATGACTAGTTCTAAAAGAATCATCGACATGTGTCTACCAGCAAGAAAGGAAAGCAACAGCAAGAAGTACAGAGTGACCAGGGCATCGAGTGTCATAAATGCGCTTGGTTCATAGAGATCAAATGTCCCAAGGCATATTCTACTTGCCGCAAGTGTCGTAAAAACGGTGTACTATGCAAGGAGATGCAAAAGTGGGGGAGTATCCTAACCAAAGGAGAGTTTTTACACTCCACGGAGTACATGTGAAGTCTGATGGTTTGATATATGTACTATATTAAGGATAGAAAAGTCATTATATTGTTTGATTCACGAGCGGCTCATTCGTTCATATCTCTTAGTTGTGTGAAAAATCAAGACTTGTCTGTTATTATATTGTCTTTCGATTTGCGTGTTTCTACTCCTGTGGAGAATAACTTGTTACCTCTGTTACTTGCTTGAATTGTTCCTAGTGTATCAAGATTTGTCTTATTTTGTTGATCTAATATGCTTGCCTATGTTTGCTTTAGATGTAATTCTTGGTTTGGATTGATTGTCAACTACTCATTCAATTATAAATTGCTCTGACCGAATTATTTCCATTGCTTAGTAACCAATATCTATAGATTATTTTGTTTCCAATTTTGTGGTGTCTGTTGTTTCATGTCATAAGTGTTTAGTTGATGGAGCTCAAAGATACATACTCTTATTTTTTATTTTTTTTGGGCTAAGATAATGGCTGACAGTAATATGGCGGTATACTTGTAGTGTGCGAGTTTTAAGGTGTTTTTCTTAAGGAGGTATCTAGCTTATATTCCAAAAGGGAAGTTGAGTTTAACATAGATGTATTGTCGGGTAGTGGACTAGTATCTATAGCACTCTTTAGGATGGCACCTTTAGAATTGAGTGAGCTTAAGAAACATTTAGAGAAGTTGCTTGAAATGGGATTCATTAAGCCTAATGTGTTACCTTGGGAAGCATCGATACTCTTAGTAAAGAATAAGGAAGAGAGTATGAGGTTGTGTGTAGGCTATAGGCAGTTGAATAAGGTAACCATTGAAAAAAGGACGTGGACACAGGTTGCAGATGCTTCTCAACCTACCATCTTTATAATGAAACATTCTCCTATCAAAGATAGTCTTCTGTTTAGGCTTGTTTTCTCCATTAGTGCTTGCATCTTTTACTCAGCTACCTGACACTTATTCTGCTCTCAGATTTCCCAGATTCCAATGAAACACTGTCGATATGGTTTCAAGCACTACTTGAACTTGATAGCCTTCCACTTGTCTTAGGGGATTATCCCTCAGATAGCGTGAAAACCTTGCTAATTCTGGAAAGCACTTATCCAAGAAGACCTCCATGAACATGTCCTAAGTTAAAGGAGTTCCCTTAGCCAGCAAACCGACTCTAGTGCAATTCCACCAATGTTCTGCATTGGACACCAACATGAAAGTAACAAAATCTATTGTAGTCCGATGCGAGACATTGGAGGAATTGTACTAGAGACGGGTTGCTGGTTTAGGGAGCTACTTGGAACATGTTCTAGGAGGTCTTCTTGGAGATGTACTTCCTCATTGTGTTCTCATTCAGAAGGCCATATAATCCCTTCAATTTCACCACAGAGACTTATCAATCGCTGAGTATGAGACTAAGTTTGAAACTTTAGCAAGGTTTTTACGCTACTTAAGGGAAGATCCCGAAGTTGAGTGGAAGGTTATCAAGTTAGAGCAATACTTAAAACCAGTTACAGAGTTTCATTAGTATCTTGGAGATCCGAGACTACCTCACTTTGATAAACAAGTGTCAGGTATCTAAGAAAAGATGCAAGCACTGATGGCGGAAAAGCCTAATGAGAAGACTAGTTTTGATGAGAAGAAATTACGAAATAGAGATGACTAGTTCCAAAAGCATTAGCGACATGTGTCTACCAACAAGAAAGGATAGCAACAGCAAGAAGTACAGAGTGATAAGGGCATCGAGTGTCGTAAGTGCGCTTGGTTCATAAAGATCACCTGTAACACCCCGATTTGTACAGTTTTTCAATATCGGTAAAATATATCTGTTTATATTATTTTTATTGGAATGATAATTATTTGGGCATTAATTTTTGTTTATTTTATGACGCTGAATCTTGAGTAATTTTATTTACTCTTTTAAAACTATTTTATTGAGTGTGTTAACACTACCTTATTTCAGTGTATGCATGCTTACTAGACAATAATATTATGTTATTATTGATATTATTATTTGTTTAGAAAAATAATTTAATTAATATAATAGAAAGGAATTTATTTTCATATTTTACTCTATTTAATTTTATATTTGAAAATATGTTGGTTTAAAATTAATCGGAGATTAATTTTGGATCATTGATTTCCTTGGTTGATAAATTCAACCACCAATCTCTATCTTATTTCAAAATTTGAAATTTATATTTTTCCCTCATTACTTTTAGATTCAAATGTTAAAAACGAATATTTTCTTTATAAACTCAATTTCAACCACTCTTTAATTTTTAACTACAACTTATAAAAAAGGAAAAGAAAAAAAAAAATTCCATCCTCACCCTCTCTTATTTACGCACGGTACCCTTCCCTTCTTTTATATCTCAGCTTTCTTCTTCTTCCAGTAACAAAAAACTTCCTTCTTTTTCTCTCCATCAAAACCAGCCGCGCGCCGCCACGTCCAGTCGCCGTCGGACCTCCTCCGACCACCGTCACGGTTGTGTCTAGAGTGAGGAAGACGACCCCACAACAGAGCTCTTCATCCAACGCGTTTTGCTCCGTTTGGCTTCTCCGTTTGGACGCCACCGCTGCTGTGGTAAGCTTCCAGTCGCCGTCTGTGGCTTCTTTTTCTCATTTGTTGGTTGTTTAAAACTGTTTATCTTTTCTATGAAGCTTGTCTTCATTTTTGGGTCATGGATGCTTCTAAAAAGTCATCGTCGCCGTCCCGCGCCGCTGTCTCAGCCACTGCCGCCGTTCGGACCACCTCCAACCGCCACCACCTCTTCTTCCTTCCTTGTGGGTGAGTGATTCCTCACCTCATCATGTTAAATTTCAAAAAATCCCCAAATTTATTTTGAAAACCCTAACCCTAGCTCTTTGATTTCATGCTGTAATTTGAAATTAAAACATGTTTTTATGCAACTAGGACTATGAATTAGTGTTTTCGTAAATTAATTTCATCGTTCTTTGGCAAGATTTAATTTTCCCCAATTTCACTCAAAAACCCTAACTTTTCATCTTACTTAAATCATGAAATTGGTTCAGTTTTTGTGTAATTAGGACTTGTAATTGATCATTTCTAAGTTCAATTTCACGATCCTCGAGGGAGAACAAAGTTTCCCCATTTTTTGTGAAAAACCCTTTTTACCCAAATTGATTTTATTGAGAAATCAATTGTTTTGTTAAATTAAATATATAGTTTCCTTTGATTATATGTTTGATGATGGTAATCGATTGTTATATTATTGAATTTTGTTGTATGTGCTTGGATGCTCTCCTTATGTTGATGTTTGTGTGTGGTCGTGCTTGCTTGGAGAGCAACTTATGCTTTTGGAGCTGTCACGGATGTTGTGAAATGAAAAAGGGACCAAGACGTCATTAAGAAGGAAACAAACTGTTGGAGCATTAAGATGAGGATCTTTTTCTGGTTTACAAAGGTAAATGGAGTTTGCCTGAGGAGTTCATACTAGCTATGTACCTTGTTGTATGTTGATTTAGAATGTGTTGTGATGATAATGGAAAATTTGTATGTGTTGATGTTGCATGATGTGAATGGTCTCTATATATATATATATATATATATTAGATGATATTACTATATTGGAATTGCCGAATACGGATTGCCAAGAAGCCGGACTTGTGTTCTTACTGAGAAGAACCTAGATTATCGAGACGTCGGGCTATTGTTCGAAATGAGGAAGAGATTTTAAAATCTTAAGTTGGTATTAAAATGTATTTAATACCTGAATAAAAAGTAGTCGAAAGTTTTAAGTCTCGATGGGGAAAGAATGAAGCGAGAAAGAAAACAGAAATGAAAACCATTGTTTTGCATGCATAGTCTGGCCAATGTGCTGTTGTGCTTGTGGTAGACTTGCCATTGTGTATCGAGCTACAGTTTCACAAAGGGTGAACTGATAAATTAGATAGTTACAGACCAGAGATATATTCTTTACACTACCAGAAAATGGCGACTTACCGAAGGACATGTTTTCCATCGGTAATTAAGAGATTACCGACGAATATTTCCGTCTGTACACGGGAAGATCAAAAGTTTCATATCCGTCAGTACGTCTGTAGAAAAAGCTGGCGGGAATAAAAAAAAATTTGGCGCCAGAGTTTACCGGCGGACTTTTCCCTCGGTATATGGGACAGCACTTACCGATGGCTCTGTCCGTCGGTAATCATTTTTTTGAATTACCGATGGAAAAGCCGTCGGTAATCCGTCGGAAAATCTTTAATAATTAACACCGAAAACCCTTTCCCCCCTGACTTTTCTTTTTCTCTTCTCTCTCTATGCTCTCTTCTCTCTTCTCTTAGCTGCGAGAACCGCCGCCCCCCACCACCACCGCCCCCACCACCAGCGTTGCTAGTCTCTCGCTTCCCCCCTCTCTATCTCTCTGTTCCGGGTGCCACCGCGTCTTTGTCTAGAACCACCGCGTGCCGCCGCCACCGTCCACCGCGTGCCACCGCCACCGTCACCGTCCACCGTGTGCCACCACCCCTGACAGGTATGCATGGTTCTGACCCATTGTTAACTTCCATTACCATACTTGGATTGATTTAGGTGTTCTCTTGTTTGCAACAATTTTGAAGTTACTGAATAATGTGGAAACAATTATATTTCTTGTCTAACTTATTTTTAGCTGTTTGATTTTTCACATAAGCTATTGAATGATGACAAATTTTATCCAAAAGAAGTATCATTATGAAAACTGAATATGTTGCTTATGGAAACCACTTCTTTTATGTTTTGCTTTGTTAAAGGTCTGAAAGTACATCGGTATAGCCTGAGATAGTTGTGTTCTTATCTATGCGTAGTGATCATTAACTTATTGCTGACTTACTGGATTAAAAACAATTTGCTGATGAAATAACATCATTGTTAATGAAGCTGATTCATATTTTCTTTGTCACATATTCTCATTCAATAATATATTTCATTACAGAATCCTTATATTATTGCTCCTTGTGGTCATCTTCCAGAATACTTTGTTTTCCAATTCTCTCTTGAATGAATATGGTACTAAGCTGAATGTAGCATGACCTACTTACAACACTGTTCAGCTCATAGTGATGTTTTTAGATACAAAAAAGAGGCTGAGCAGGTTGTAGCCACCGGCACCCAGTTTTTTGAGTTTTATTTATTTATTTTGGAAAGTGTGTAAATTAAACTGAAATCGTTTAAAGTTTTAAGCTGTGTTATGATTGTTGTATACTTAATGGTATGATTTTTGTTGATAACTGGATTTGATTCTTGTATGTTGTAGGTTATTTTTTGTATATAAAAAATAAGATGATCCAAGTAAATTCTAATAAATAGAATTAAAATATTGAGATAGTAGAATAATGAATTAAGGAATAAGTTGAGTTTTAGTGATGAGAGGAAACGACAAAGGAAGGATAGAGCAACAGACGCTCACAATGGTGGTACATTTGATGTGATAATATCTCGTGGATCTCGTAGTGCTTTGCTGAAGTGCGAATGGAATCGGAATAAATCAATAATTTAAAATCAAGCTTAGGAAAGACTTATGAGAAGTAACATTAATATCTCACTAGTTAAATCAATTATTTAAATAATTAAAACTAATTAATAAATAAACAATTAATTAATTATTAGCAGTAAAAAAAATTAAAATTTAAAATTACAAGACCATAAGCCTTGTAATGCGAATTTTGCTTAACAGTTATGACATGTCTTAAGTTTCATAAGACTTGAGACAATATTATAAACAATAATTTAATAATCAATAAAATTTTAAAATTTAATAACACTAGTGTATACCATGTTTTTTTAATAGTTGCTTATGTGTTTATTTGTCAATTTTTCAGTCTTGTTTACTTAAAGTTTTATTTTATCTTAGAGTTTATATAATTAATACGTAATCGAGAAAAACCTTAGTTTCCCATTTAAGATTCACTGTTATTGAGCATGTGTACTCGTGGTCATGGTATCACTCATTTTTATTGAATCTTGAATTGTCTAATTGGGACAGTTTAGGAAAAAAACTTTTCGTCCACTGATATACTAATTACTTGTTGATTTTCATTTGTTAAGTAGTTGATGAAATTTCGGATCGAAGCATTTCCTTTTGTTCTCTGGGTCCATACTTGATTGCAGTATCCTACCTAGATCAAGTCGAGTACTTGGAGACCAATGGGAAATACTGCTGAAATTTCGTCAACTATAACACATGAGAAGTAATGAGTAACTAGTATAATACAATGGTGAAAAACTTTTTCCTCGAATGGGATAGGGCCACACCTTTTAGGGAAAGGGAACGATTCGGGGTCATAGTACTATGTTTAAAAATACATCAATTTGTCTGAAAATGCAGAAGGATGGAATATTATCCCTTGAGTCGCAGTTGGGTGTATGATAGGAACGAGTCTGGGAGACGACTTCTGAAACAATCATTTGTAGATGGAGTTGAGGAGTTTATATCGAAAGCCAAGCAACATTGTGATTATGTCGAAGGGGGGGGGGGGATTAGATGTCCCTGCACAAAGTGCAATTGTATGACGGTTTTGAGTAATGATGATGTGAAGTTACACCTGTACCGACGTGGGTTCAAGCCTATTTATTGGATATGGACTGATCATGACGAGGAGTTTCAGGATTTTGATCTAAATGAAGTTGGTGGTGACGATCTTAACATGGATGCATCAGGTGTGACACCCTTCTACCCGCATGTTGTAAGGCATTTAATATAAAAAAATTAATGAAAACATACATATTACTGGATAATTTAAAATATTTGTCCATGGGTAGAAAAGTCCACATGAACCAGTTCACAAACGCGGAAAATATAAACCAAGTTTAAAAACAAATAAAAACATAACCAATAGATAACCCAACCCCGATGTCACAACTCAGAGCTGGTATAACCGTTCCGGAAACATATCCTCGGAATACAACTGAAATAAACTAACAAAACATAAAACAAGCCCTAACGATGAATGACGGCTCCTCAGAGTCACTCCTCTCCGGGCTGCTCGTCATCCTCTGCAAGGTGCCAATCAGGCCAACAACAAACAAACAAATATAGGGAGTAAGAATCATGTAATCATAATAGCAAGGAAGTAGGAAGTAAAGTAAATCACACAAGCATGACACCAACATAAGCATACATCAACAACATGTATAACCATACATCAACGTCATCAACATTCAACATGCTATGTAGTGCAGTGCAGTCCTACTTCGCTAAACCAACAATGCATGTGGATCCACTGAACTCGGGAAGGACGACTTCGGAGTTAAATATCCACATTGAGAATCTACTCAACGTCGGAGAATCTAATCCTTGGATAGCCAACACATCAAACCAACGAATGCCTTGTCACGGGGGCACAAGGAGAAGCTACTCCAATCTTGGATGGCCAGATCGCCGTACTCTAGGACGACCTCCCCTATGTCGAACATCCTTAAACAACAACTCCGATGTAATGCGTATGCAACACAACAGCAACGGCAACGCCACCTCCATAACTCCAACGGAATCGATCGAAGATAACAGCGGAATCGACCGCAACAACTCGCCTCACGGAATCTACCTGAGGACTTTAGCGGAATCGACCGTACACTTGGGGCAAACTCTCGGCCACCAAGCTACAACAACAATACCTTAGACCCAAACTGTGGGGTCAAGGCTTCCTTGGCTAAAAGCACCAAGGCATAACTCATCAGCTTGCGGTAACCCAAAGGGGTACCGACATATCAAACTCACACCTCACCATCTCATCATCTTAATTTATCTTTGGTAAACATTAGCCAAGTTGTCTAATCCTTATCTTTGATTAGTTATATCAACTTATCATCATCGGGGAAATGGGGTTTGAAACCCCTTAAAGTCCTTTAATTCTATTCTGTCCAGGAGGGGTGAGCACGGTCGTGCTTAAACCCTAGCACGGTCGTGCTTAATACGTGAAGGGCGTGCTACCACTTAAGTGAAGCACGGTCGTGCTTCTTATTGAGCATGGTCGTGCTCAGCAGCACGGTCGTGCTCTTTGTTCTGCACGGCCGTGCTTAATGCGCGACCATTATCCAGAATTCAAACTGGGAGCACAGTCGTGCTCCCGGTTCAGCATGGTCGTGCTCAATGAACGACTGCACTGTTCTGGGCAGAAACCGAAACATGCATTTTAACCAATTTCTAGGCTTCTTAATCCATTAATCCTAAGATCAATTATCAGCACTTTTAAGGATTAAAACTCATCATTCATGGCATCAACATATCAACAACCAATAACACATTAATAACAACAATCAACAAATTAACATCATGCTCATACTCAACATAACTTAATCATCATAGAGCATATAACATATCATCATAGTCTTTAAATCATATCTTAAACATATAACAACGGGGTTATGGGAATCCTTTACTTTACTCTAACCCCGAGCCTATGATTACACTACCCTTCTCCCCATACCTGGATTGAAGGTAGCTCTAGCAGCGCCCTAAACAGCGAACTGGTTCCTTCCCTTTAAGCGGCTCACACCCAAAATGAGCCTTGGACAAACAAAACATAACCAACCATCATTTTTCCCAAAAGAAAACAAAAGAAACTAAAAAGGAAAAAAAGGACCGTTACCTCTAAACCAAAATAGATGCACAGGGCTCCCCAACGGCTTCAAAACTCCAAGAACTGGCTGAGTTTAGTGGAAACAGGGAAGAACACAGTGTCAGCCGCAACAGGGTTAGCAGCCACCAAAAGTAGGGTTAAAATCGCAATCCTCGGTTTCTCTACATCTATATATAACCTGGACCTGAGCACGGTCGTGCTCAACTTAGCGTCAACGAGACACTGTCCGCACAGTGAGCACGGTCGTGTTTACTATTAAGCACGGGGGTGCTCATGTACCAGAAAGGGACTTTTAAGCCAAAAATCCCACCAAGCCCTTAGCCAACAATTCTAACTTAACAAACAAGCTTAAAGAAAGCACTTAACAAAAAGTGGGGTGTTACAATACCACCCCCTTATAAAAATTTCGTCCTCGAAATTTCTACTTACCTCAAACGAAAAAATACGGGTACGCCTCCATCATCTTGCTCTCGAGCTCCCAGGTAGCACTTTCCTCAGTTGTCCCACTCCAAACCACTTTGACCAAAGGAATCTCCTTGTCTCTTAGCTGCTTCACCCTCCTATCCTCGACTCGAAGGGGTAACACCTCAAACCTCAAGGTCTCTTTCAACTGTATAGCGTCGGGTACTATCATGTGACTAGGGTCATGAATGTACTTTCTGAGTTGGGACACATGAAAAACATTGTGGAGATTTGACAAGAATGGGGGTAAGGTTATTTGGTAGGCGACTTCGCCGACTCTTTTAAGGATCTGGTACAGACCAATGAACCTCGGAGTAAGTTTCCTCGCTTTCATCACTCTACTAACCCCAGTCGTTGGGGTAACTCTCAAGAATACATGATCACCTTCCTGGAATTCGAGCATCTTCCTTCTTTTGTCATGGTAGCTCTTCTGCCTACTCTGTGCAACTCTCATCTTTTCCTGAACCAACCTGGTCTTTTCTGTTGCTTCCTGGACTATCTCTGGTCCTAGCACCACACTATCACTAGGTTCACTCCAACACAAGGGTGTCCTACATCTCCTCCCATACAGAGCCTCATAAGGCGCCATCCTAATGCTGGAATGGAAACTATTGTTGTAGGTGAACTCTATTAGGGGCAAAAACTTGTCCCAACTACCAGACTGTTCTAATACACAAGCCCTCAACAAGTCCTCTAAGGACTAGATGGTCCTCTCAGACTGGCCATCAGTTTGTGGGTGGTAAGTTGAACTAAGCCTAAGCTTTATCCCTAAAGCATGCTACAAACTCTCCCAAAATTTAGAGGTAAACCTCGGATCTCTATCCGACACTATGCTAGAGGGTACACCATGAAGCCTAACTATCTCTTTGATGGGATGAAATGGGCAGACTTAGTCAATCTATCCACAATAACCCATATAGCCTCAAAACCAGCTGGAGTCCTAGGGAGTCCAAACACAAAATCCATAGAGATGCTATTCCATTTCCATTCTGGGATACTCAAAGGTTGCAACTTACCTGAAGGTCTTTGGTGTTCTATTTTGGCCTTATGACAAACTAGACATGCATACACAAACTCAGCCATATCCTTTTTCATCCTAGGCCACTAAAACATCCTCTTAAGGTCTTGATACATCTTAGTGGCACCTGGGTGCACACTCAGTCCACTCATATGTCCTTCTTCAAGGATCAACTTCCTTAGCTCAGGAACGTCTGGTATGCATACTCTATCCTTAAATCTCAAGACGCCATCACTTCCATCCTTAAAACTAAGCTCTCTACCCTGAGCGAGCAACTCTCGCTGGTCAAAGAGAAACTTATCTAACTTCTGACCCTCTCTAATCTGGTCCATTAAGTTATTGGTAACCTTCAAGGTTCCAAGCCTAATACTCTTAGGGGTAAACTCACAAGCTAGACTAAGGTCTCTAAATTCCTCAATCAGATCCATCTCCCTAACCATCAAAGCGAAGACATGCAGGGTTTTCCTACTAAAGGCATCGGCCACCACATTGGCCCTTCCTGGGTGATAGGTCAGCTCGAAGTCATAATCCTTTAAGAACTCCATCCACCTACGCTGCCTCATGTTCAACTCTTTTTGATCAAAGAGATACCTCAAACTCTTATGATCACTAAAAACCTCAAACCATGCCCCATACAGGTAATGCCTCCAGATCTTTAAGGCAAATACTATAGCTCCTAACTCTAGGTCATGGGTAGGGTAGTTCTTCTTATGGGTTTTCAACTGCCTAGAAGCATAAGCAACTACCTTACCATTCTGCATCAACACACCACCTAACCCTTGCTTAGAAGCATCGCAGTAAACTACGAAGGGTTCACTAGGATCTGGCAAAACTAACACTGGTGCTGATGTCAACCTATCCTTAAGGGTTTGGAAACTTTCTTCATACTTAGAGTCCCACACAAACAACTGTCCCTTCTTGGTAAGATGGGTTAAGGGTAAAGCTATCTTAGAGAAACCTTCTATGAACCGCCTATAATACCCAGCTAACCCCAAGAAACTCCTAATCTCGGTTACAGACTTTGGTGCTTCCCACTGGAGCACCGTCTCTACCTTAGCTAGGTCCATTGCTATGCCACCCTTAGAGATGACATGTCCTAAGAAGCTCACTTCCTCTAACCAGAACTCACACTTTGACAACTTAGCGTGCAACTGTTTTCCTTAAGGGTCTGCAAGGCAACCCTCAGTTCCTCCTTACTCTTGGAGTACACTAAGATGTCATCTATAAACACCACCACAAACTTATCCAAGTAAGGGTGAAAGGTCTTGTTCATGTAGTCCATGAAGACCGCAGGAGTATTGGTCACACCACAGGGCATAACCAAGTACTCATAGTGACCGTATCGCGTCCTAAATGCTGTCTTCGGGATGTCCTCAGACTTAACCCGAACATGATGGTACCCTGACCTCAAATCTATCTTTTAAAAGACGCAAGCGCCCATCAATTGGTCTATAAGATCATCAATCCTAGGGAGGGGATACCGATTCTTTATGGTCACCTTGTTGAGCTGCCGATGGTCGACACACAACCTCATACTACCATCTTTCTTCTTCACCAAAAACACAGGTGCTCCCCACGGAGACACACTCGGCCTAATGAACTGCTTCTTCATCAGGTCCTCCAATTGTTCCTTCAACTTAGCTAGCTCTAGAGGAGACATTCTATAGGGTGCTATGGAGATTGGCCCGGTGCCAGGCACTAAGTCTATGGTGAACTCAACATCTCTCTCTGGGGGTAAGTTATAAACATCCCCCGGGAACACTTCAGGAAATTCCCGCACAACAGGCACGCTGGCGACATCAGGAGGGCTGCTCTCTACTTCCAGGGAAGCTAACATCATGTACACTTGGGCTTCGTCCCTCGTCGAAGCTTGAACTTGGCTGGCAGAGAGAAGGTCCGGATTCTTAGACTTCTTTGGAGTTCCAAAAACCAAGGTTTTATCAAAACAGTTCCGGAGGACATGGTTGGAAGATAACCAGTCCATGCCTAGAATAATATCCAGGTCTTTCAAAGGTAAACATACAAGACCAGCAATAAAGGTTTTATCATTTATGACTATATGACAGTTCTTGTATGCATAAGAAGTGGAAACAAGTTTGTTTGTAGGTGTAGACACAAGCAAGTCAAACTCAAGAAAGGTAACAGGCAATTTAAGACTCTTGACCCTATCATGCGATATAAACGAGTCAGTAGCACCCGAATCATACAATACAGTTAATTAAGTCCCATCAATAAAACATATACCTTGGATCAAGTCATCAGACTAGCAGGCTTCGACTCCACTAAGAGTAAAGACTCTTCCAGTGGCCTTCAGTCGGTTGGCCTGGGACTTCTGATTCTTGCTAGCGCTGGGAGGCTCGGCCTTGGCTCCTTCACACTCATGGCTGATGTGTCCAGGCTTGCCACATCTGAAGCAGATAACTTGTGTTTCCTTGCACTGAGACGAATAATGGTCCGGTGCTCTACACTTACCACACCGCATAGCTCTGGGGGCATCAGGGAATCCACCCTTGAAGCTATTCTGCTGAAACTGTGGCTTCTTGCCACTCTGCTTGAAGTCCTTGCCCTTGTCTCTCTGATCAGTCCTCTTGCCACTCTGACTATCTGATCCTCTGGAACTGGCAACTCTGAACTGACTAGCATCCTCATATATCCGGCATTTGTTGACCAGTATCGGGAAAACTCTGATCTCCTGATAACTGATGGCCTGTTTGATCTCAGGCCGGAGTCCCGCTTCAAACTTCACATACTTGGAGCGATCATTGTCTCATGTTGATACGGAGTGTAGTACCTAGCCAACTCCTCAAACTTGGCGGCATAGTCACCAACTGACAACGACCCCTGCCTCAAGGATAAGAACTCCATCTCTTTCTTGTCCCTGATATCCGCTGGGAAGTACTTCTCCAGAAACCTTTGTCTGAACATAGCCCATGTAACCACTGTGCCCTCAGCCTGCATCCGCTGCTTGCAATTGTCCCACCAATGCTCAGCCTCCTCGGTCAACATGAAGGTAGCAAAGATGAGCTTCTGCTGATCATTATAATCCATGGCTCGGAAGATCTTCTCAGTCTCCCTCAACCATAGCAAAGCTCCTTCTAGATCATACGCTCCCTTGAACGACGGAGGGTTGTTCCTTTGGAACTTATCCAGTCCCTAGAACTCAGCTGGCCCACCATTGTTGTTATGATTGACCTGTCCAATAGCATTGGCTAGGAGTGCCAATGCGTCAGCAATCGCCTGATCGTTACATCCTCTACCGGCCATTAGTTCCTGTACATGCCCAAAAAAAAAATCTTAGTACAGAACTTAAGCGGGTAAAAGCGATAGGCAATCTAACGTAAAGCATCATTATGTATAACAAGTATAGACAATCCAAACAAGAGTCACACAACAGACCCACGACAGACTCATACCACGTCCGGACAGGGCCGAACTGCTCTGATACCACTAAATGTGACACCCTTCTACCCCGCATGTTATAAGGCATTTAATATAAAACAATTAAATGAAAACATACATATTACTGGATAATTCAAAACATTTGCCCATGGGTAGAAAAGTCTACATGAACCAGTTCACAAATGCGGAAAATATAAACCAAGTTTAAAAACAAATAAAAACATAACCAATAGATAACCCAACCCCGATGTCACAACTCAGTTGGTATAACCATTTCGGAAACATATCCTCGGAATACAACTGAAATAGACTAACAAAACATAAAAAAGCCCTAACGATGAGTGGCGGCTCCTCAGAGTCGCTCCTCTCCGGGCTGCTCGTCATCTTCTGCAAGGTGCCAATAAGGCCAACAACAAATAAAAAAAAACATAGGGAGTAAGAATCATGTAATCATAATAGCAAGGAAGTAGGAAGTAAAGTAAATCACACAAGCATGACACCAACATAAGCATACATCAACAACATGTATAAACATACATCAACGTCATCAACATTCAACATGCTATGTAGTGCAATGCAGTCCTACTCCGCTAAACCAACAATGCATATGGATCCACTGAACTCGGGATGGACGACTTTGGAGTTAAATATTCACATTGAGAATCTACTCAACGCCGGAGAATCTACTCCTTGGATAGCCAACGCATCAAACCAACGAATGCCTCGTCACGGGGACGCAAGGAGAATCTACTCCAACCGTGGATGGCCAGATCACCGTACTCTAGGATGACCTCCCCTATGTCGAACATCCCTAAACAACAACTCCGATGCAATGCGTATGCAACACAACAGCAACGGCATCGCCACCTCCATAACTCCAACGGAATCGACCGAAGATAACAGCCGAATCGATCGCAACAACTCGCCTCACGGAATCTACCTGAGGACTTTAGCGTAATTGATCGCACACTTGGGGAAAACTCTCGGCCACCTAGGTACAACAACAATACCTTAGACCCAAACCGTGGGGTCAAGGCTTCCTTGGCCAAAAGCACCAAGGCATAACTCATCAGCTTGCGGTAACCCAAAGGGGTACCGACTTATCAAACTCACACCTCACCATCTCATCATCTTAATTCATCTTTGGTAAACATTAGCCAAGTTGTCTAATCCTTATCTTTGATTAGTTATATCAACTTATCATCATCGGGGAAATGGGGTTTGAAACCCCTTAAAGTCTTTTAATTCTATTCTCTCCAGGAGGGGTCAGCACGGTCGTGCTTAAACCCCAGCACGGTCGTGCTTAACACGTGAAGGGCGTGCTGCCACTTAAGTGAAGCACGGTCGTGCTTCCTGTTGAGCACGGTCGTGCTTCCTATTGAGCACGGTCGTGCTCAGCAGCACGGTCGTGCTCTTTATTCTGCACGGCCGTGCTTAATGCGTGGCCATTATCCAGAATTCAAACTGGGAGCACGATCGTGCTACCTGTTCAGCACGGTCGTGCTCAATGCACGACTGCACTGTTCTGGGCAGAAACCAAAACATGCATTTTAACCAATTTCTAGGGTTATTAATCCATTAATCCTCATATCAATTATCAGCACTTTTAAGGATTAAAACTCATCATTCATGGCATCAACATATCAACAACCAATAAAACATTAATAACAACAATCAACAAATTAACATCTAACCCCGAGTCTATGATTACACTACCCTTCTCCCCATACCTGGATTGAAGGTAGCTCTATCAACGTCCTAAACAGCGAACCGGTTCCTTCCTTTTAAGCGGCTCACACCCAAAACGAGCCTTGGACAAACAGAACATAACCAACCATCAGTTTTCCCAACCAGAAAACAAAAGAAACTGAAAAGGGAAAAAGGGACCGTTACCTCTAAACTAAAACAGATGCACAGGGCTCCCCAACGGCTTCCAAAACTCCAGGAACTGGCTGAGTTTAGTGGAAACAGGGAAGAACACAGTGTCAACCACAACAGAGTTAGCAGCTAGCAAAAGTAGGGTTAAAATCGCAACCCTCAGTTTCTATGCATCTATATATAACCTGGACCTGAGCACGATCGTGCTCACCCTTGAGCACGGTCGTGCTCAACTTAGCGTCAACAAGACGCAGTCCACACAGTGAGCACGGTCGTGCTCACTATTGAGTACGGTCGTGCTCATGTACCAGAAAAGGACTTTTAAGTCAAAAATCCCACCAAGCCCTTAGCCAACAATTCTAACTTAACAAATGAGCTTCAAGAAAGAACTTAAAAAAAAGTGGGGTGTTACATCAGGCAGTGGCTTACACGTTGACTATGTCAAACAAATCTAGTCAATGCATATGATGGTGGATGATTGTCTTGGGCAACATCGGAATTTTGAGGCGAATGAGTCTGAAGACATGGAAGAGCCTCCTAATGAATCGGCACAGAGATTCTACAACCTATTGTTAGAGACAAATAAGCCATTATTTGAAGGGACATCAGATTCAAAATTATCAATTTGTGTTAGGCTTCTAGCTTGCAAGTCCAATTGAAATGTCCCCAAGCAGTGTTTGGAGTTTTTTTTGCAAAATGCTTCAAGATGTGACACCCTTCAAAGAGTTGTTACCAAAAAGTTATTATGACGCGAAGCGGTTGGTGTCAAAACTGGGGTTGGGGGCTAAGAGGATTGATTATTGTCCGAACGGGTGCATGCTATATTATGACAGTGATCGGCCACAAACGACAGCACGTTGGAAGAATGTAAATTTTGTCAGACACCCAGGTACCGCATTCAAAGTAGTGGCCGTAGTAAGAACAAACTATTTCCTGCGAAGGCAATGTTTTATTTGCCAATAATTCCAAGGTTGCAGAGACTGTATGCATCAACGTAAACTGCGGGACAGATGAGGTGGCATTATGAAAATAGAGGAACTACGGGCGTTATACGCCACCCTTCGGATGGTGAAGCCTGAAAGCATTTTGATCGGGTGTACCTTGATTTTGCAGCAGATACTCGCAATGTACGACTTGGGCCGTGCTCAGATGGTTTTACCCCGTACATTCAGGTGTCAGCCTCTCCAAATTCATGTTGGCTAGTGATTGTTACACCGTACAATCTTCCTCCCGAGATGTGCATGTCAAAACCCTATATGTTTCTGACTTGTCTCATACTGGGATCATCTAATCCAAAGGCTGGGATGGATGTATATTTGCAGCCTCTGATTGATGATTTGAAGAAGTTGTGGAATGGTGTGTTGACGTATGAGTTTCCAAGAAGCGAAACTTTATGTTGAGGGCGTAACTGATATGGACTATCAATGATTTTCCTGCATATGGAATGCTCTCTGGTTGGGGGACCCACGGTAAATTGGCGTGCCTGTATTGCATGGAACATGGAAAGGCTTTAACCCTAAGATATGGTAGCAAAAGTTCCTAGTTTGATTCTCATCGTCGGTTCTTAGATCATGACCATCCCTTCCGAAGGAATATCCGAGCATTAAAAAAGAATCAGACAGAAGAGGAAGGTCCCCCACCTTTGTTGACTCCTGGACAAATATGGGGTCGGGTTAGGGATCTTCCTAAGTCACTGAAGCAAGTGTGTCAAAATTACTCGGGTATAGGGAATGACATAACTGGACAAAACAAAATATTTTTTGGGAACTATCGTACTGGAAAGATAATCTTTTAAGACATAACCTTGATGTGATGCATATTGAGAAGAATTTCTTTGACAATATTTTTAACATGGTTATGAATGTGTCTGGTAAGACTAAGGACAATGAGAAGGCAAGGATGGACATAGCTCTGTACTGTAGACAAAAGGATTTGGAGCTGAAGCCGCAGCCTAATGGAAAAATGGTCAAACCAAAAGCTTGTTACACTCTAACCGCCGATGAAGTGAGTCAATTTGTCGGAGGTTTAAAGACCTTAGGACCCCTGATGGTTATTCCTCTAATTTGGCACGATGTGTTGATATAAGAACGGGGAGGCTTCATGGGATGAAAAGTCATGATTGTCATGTATTCATGGAGTGTTTGCTTCCTATTGCTTTTGGCTCGCTGCCTCTTCATGTTTCGAACCCGCTTACAGAAATCAGTCATTTCTTCAAAGATCTATGCTCTACAACTTTAAGAGCGGATGGTCTGAAGAAGATGGAAGCAAACATTCCAATAATTCTGTACAAGATGGAGAGGGTATTTCCCCCAGGATTTTTTGACTCAATGGAACATCTCCCTGTCCATCTTGCGTATGAAGCGATGCTTGGTGGACCAGTACAATATAGGTGGATGTATCCATTTGAAAGATAATTTTATTATATTTTGACATTTAAATAATTAGCATCCCTTGAATAATGCCTTGTCACAAATGTTTATTATTATTTATATTCATGGGCGACTCTAAATGATCAGTTAAAAACAAGGCTAGGGTGGAAGGATCAATCTGTGCGTCTTACATACACCGTGAGACAACCTATTTCTGTTCCCACTATTTCAACAACTTTATGTTGGCACCAAGATATGTTAGGAACGAGGTAGATACTGATAATGCAGGTATCCTTATATGTTATCCGTATTTAACCTTCCTGGCCGTCATGATAGCAAGGAGCTTACTTACTGGTTAAGTGATGAGGAGTATGCATCGACCCATGTTCATGTCTTGATAAATTACACAGAGGTGAAACCATACCATGAGTAAGTTTCAAGGACCTATTTTTGAAATAATGTATCATATGTTATTATAATTTCTCCTTTAACATATAGTACACATTTTATTTGTCAGTGTGTTCCTGCAAATTAATTAATTAAGTGAACAAGACGCTTTTGCTCGTGCACATGCAGATTTTCCTGAATGGTTCAAGCAACAAATAAGTGTCATATAACTTAGCAAACAATATATTAAGCTTAATTTTGCCCTCTTGAAAAATTAATTATTTAATATGACTTACCTATTCATAGGTGTATTAGCAACTATTAAGCGTGACTAATCAACACTTGAGGGATTTAGCGTACGAGCCCTATAGCTGTGTTAGATCATGGCATACATACTTTGTTAATGGGTACAAATTCCACACAGATGAATGAAATGTGGGCAAAAAGACAATTAATAGCGGGGTTGTCGTACAGGGTGAATGTACTGGTGATTTTTATGGGGTCATAAAACACATATACGAGTTACAATACAATACTACTACTTTTCCTAAAAAAGTAGTCTTATTTTATTGTAACTGGTTTGATCTATCGAGGACAGGCACAAAGGTGGATCCCAAGTATGGAATTGTGGACATTCGCATGGATAGAAGATATCAACAGTTTGATCCGTTTATAATTGCTCAGAATGCAAAACAAGTTTATTATGTCCCTTATCCAGCAATGCGAACGGACAAACGAGGTTGGTGTGTTGCTGTCACTACCAAGCCTAAGGGTTGCATAGAAATAGATGATGCAGAGGATGAGACGCCCTTCCAGGCGGATGAATCGTCACATGTCAATGAAGTAATTGAGGTCGAGCGTATTACTTGCATGTTGGGATCTGCAAATGAAGGGGAAGAAGTGGTCATTGGTAACCAGTCATCGATGCATCCATCATCAGAGGAAGAAATCCAAAGTGATGACTCAATGCAAGAAGAAAAAGAGTTGGACTTACAATCAGATGACGATACCGAGTCTGAATAGGAAGTTTACTATTAAGTTATTTTTATTGTATTTTAAATATTTTCTTATGCAATTAAATGTAAGACCTGACAAATATTGTTGTATTTTAAATATTTGCTTAGATTAGCCTGTTAGATGTCGATTACATATTGTTTTTACATTGATTTATCATTGTAATATAAAAATAGATATGTCAGCATCAAGAGGACAATCACCCCCCCCCCCCACCGCCGCCGCCGCCTAGCAGTGATAAGGGGAAGGGGAAGGCTAGATAGGGACGATACACCGTCAAGTCCCAGGTGCTTGCTCGCATTCCTGGAGGTCCCTCAGCACCCACCGCACCCACCCCCATCCCTACCGCACCTACCCCATCGGCACCTACAAGAGCCTCCCCCACCTATTCTACATCATACCCTACCTATACTACACTATCCCCTACCCATACTACATTATCCCCGACCCATGTCTAGACCTCCACTCGCTTTGCGCCATGATGCGCACTAGCAGGCTACTCGCCGCCCCCTAATGGACCCATACCACACCCACACCCAGCACCACCATCATCATCGGTTGCACCGGCCACACAACCAGCAGGATTATCATTTATGTCGACTCCTGGGATGATGCCACAGCCAGACACGACCATTCCATCCTCATCATCTGCGCTCGCATACGGTCACGACACGACCATTCCATCATCATCGTCTATGCAGCAGTCGACCGCGGTGGAGGACCTGCTTGAGTAGGCCAGGGTTCTCGCACCTGAGGATCGACCATGGATCTGGCCTGTTTCTGGATTGTAAGTTTAATTTAATTTAATGTTGTTTAAAAATAGTTATTATTCAATAAGTATATATTTGTTGGTTGTCATATTGTTGAATTAACAAAATTATAAATTTTTCAGCTTCATCCCATCGAAAGTGGGATCGAAGCACGTTACCTATGCCATCAAGGCGCAATATCGTCGCTTCTGGCCATCATGGGGGGTGATCCCCGGGGACGATCGGGATCATATCTTCAGATGATTCGGGATAAGTTGTTGTTTATTAATTCATGTAATTTTCCCTTTATTTTTCACGCATTTTATATATTTTTTTGTATAATGTTATTAATATTTTTTCTTTGTTAACAGGAGCTTGTGCGCTGGTTACCAGAGCATGCCTCAGAGATACGTGCTATCTTTGATGACTGAACAACTGCTCGACTGAGGGACATGCTCCGGGAGCGTAGGGAGACTTGGATACGTCCGGATTACATCAGGCCCAACATCTGGGCCCAACTGTGTGCGTACTGGGACACTCCAGCTTACAAGCTGAAGTGTCAGCAGGCGAAGAGAAATCGGGCTTCCGAGAAGGGTGGAAGCATGCACACTGGTGGTTCGATTAGCCACATGCAGCATGGCATTTACACGGTATGCATATATAAATAATTTTATTTATAAACTGTATATTTTTATTAAAAATTTATTTTATAACTAATTGATTTTATTGATGTGTCGGTTGCAGGCAGGAGAGCTTGCTCGGTCCGTTAATGTCCCTACGGTTTTTGAGCAGACACATATTGGCTCGGACACCGGCGAGTTTGTTAATGAGAGGTCGAGGCAGACAGTGGTGAGCTAAAGTTTTTTTTTTCTTTATATTTAAAGTATAGGTAATTATATATATAGTTTAATAAATATTGATTGTAATGCATTGATCGTTGGCGGAGTACAATGCCAGGTTTAGTCAGGTAGCATCTGAGGTTGCCTCCTGCTCTAGTGCCTCGGATCCTTTTCAGCTGGATCCCGCCTAGGTTGAGCGACTACAGACCCAGGTCCCGATGGATGTGGCGGGCGGGAAGCAGAAGGGTCAGATTTACGGTACCGCGACCCTAGCCAAGTCGATCCATCGAGGGTCGACACCGAGCTTGACCATTCGGGAGACTACATCCTCCGGCTTACAAGACACGGAGGAGGTGCAGCAGCTGAGGCAGGAGGTGCAACAGTAGAGGGAGGCGAACGAGCGCACGATGTAACAGATGGAGACATTCTCTACGGTCATGACCGCTGTGCTCGATTTGCTCCCACTAGACAGGCGCAGCACTCTGCAGCGGGTCCTCCATGCCACCCAGTCCCAGCCCTCCATTACTACTGATCCACCACTGAAGGCGCCACATGATTCCGGTTTGTCTTCTGAGCCGCAGTCGGATGGTCATCTGACGCCGGCAGACTCCCCCCGCCCAGACGACGATGACAGATATTATGGTGATGAGTATTAGGATAGTTATAGATGTAGTAGAGTTTTGTAGCTAGACAGATATTTTATTTATGGATTATATGTTGAGTTTGTTTTTATTTTAAATTAATTTTAATTTAATTGCTTTTTTAAATTTTGTTTGTAATTTCAATTTTGTTTTTTAATTAATAATATAATAATAATTAATTAAAATATAATATAATAATAATTAATAAATATAATATAATAATAATAATTAATATTCAAAATATAAATTTTAATAAAAATTAATAATTAATTATTAATATACTAAATAAAATAAAATAATAAATTTAAAAAAAAATAAAAAAAACCTTGTTTCCGACGGACTTTTCCGTCGGTAACTGTTATTTACATTTTTTGACGGAAAGTTCCATCGATAACTTCCACAGACAGTTATCGACGGAAAATCCGTCGATAATTATGGGCTCCATGTGATGTGTTCTCCGACGGAAAAGCCATCAGAAATTTCCGACGGAAGACCCAGATCCGTCGAAAAGCCTTTCCTACACGCCTATTACCAACAAAACTATGTCCGTCGGAAATTCGGTCGGTAATGCCGTTTTTCGATGGTTTTTCTTCTTTTTCGATGGTTTTTGTTCGTCAGAAATCCCCCTTTTTTTGTAGTGTTAGTCTTTGGGTCTATTAGGGACATTCGGGCTCGAACCCACGGAAGGCTTGGGCATTTGCAAACTCGGGCCGTGGAAATCGGTTGCCCAACACGTAATGTACTCGATCAGGAACTATTCAATATTATTTAGGTGATACGCGATACCCTAGAAAAATTGGGGATCAGACCTAAATTGAGAGGCCGACCCAACGCGAAACAATTGTGTTATAGGCATTATCCCAGCCTATCATGCTCAACGAAGGGAAGTTAGGATCTCCGGAGATTATGAAATAGATAGTGAATATTGAAGTGACATGAAAGGTTTTACAAAAATGCATTTGATTGTCGGGAATGAATCCCTGTGGTTATAATTATGATGTTATGTGAAGTGTTATTGTCATATGTTGTAGTTTGTGTGAGTTGTGTATGTCACTATTATGATAACTCATATTTTGGTATCTCACCTTTGCGTTATTTCTGTTTGGTTTTCTATTTTGTGGTATACAATTGTTCATGTACAGATGAGGCAGAGGAGTTTCTAGCTTCACTCGAGTTATTAGTCCCTATTTTGAAGGGACTGTTAAATGTTATGGTGACCCCGGGTTTCTCTAGTGGATAACTTTTAGGGCGACAAGATTAGGATTTCCTTTTGGATCTTTTGGTTTTGAGAAGGTCTGTACATATGTTTTCTTTGTGAATTTTCAGTTTGAGATTCAGTTTTGTATATTAAAAATAGTTTCCGGAAAATTTGTACAAGGTGATGGTCTTGTTTCTTTTATGACCAGGAATTTACTTATCTTTTGAGTGAATGTGATTTTTATTAAGTTTGGTGGAATGTTGTTTTACCGGGATGATGTTTGTTTATATCCAAAAAGAAAAAATTTTATACCCACTTTCATTACTTATAGAGTTACATGAGTTATTTTCCGAAAGAAAACCAGCATTTCTTTTCATCTAATAAGTTTTTACGAAAATTGAGTTAGTCATGTAATGCCCAAGGAGGGTGTTACATTAGTCGTATCAGAGCTGGTCGAGTTTTTTGGGAACCTTGGGGAATAGGTTTGTTATGTTTTTGTTGTGTGATCTCTGGTTGGATCTTGTTTGAATTGTTTCCTTGTCGAAGCAATGTGTGTTGGATTATAAGTCTGTGTTTTTATCTTGATGGGTTATATGAGTTTTGACTTGTAGGAACCCATGGTTAGTAAATTGTGTTTTGGTCTATGTGTGACACATTCAGTTATTCTTATGGATGGTGTCAGACATTTGAATAGTATGTCTGTTAAGGTAGATTTTCTAGGAATGTTCACTGAGAATGTTCCAGGTTTATCGTTTACGAAATGATATTGATTTTTGATCGATCTAGTTTCTAGATTCTGTTTGATCTCTATCATTTCGTGTAGTATGTCGCCTATAAAGTTAGTCGAGTTAGATAATTTGATTTAACTGGAAAGTCTACTGTCAGAACAACTTGTGGGACCAAGTTTATCCTATGGGGAGTATCGATATTGTTCATAAAGAAGAAGCAGTGCTTTTGTGGAAACGATCGTAGACTGTGATTGAAATCTGTAGTTTGTCAAGTTAATCGATTCTTATCAAAGGTTGATTGAGGACTTATGAAATATTTTTGTGCCGTTGACCCAGCTTACAAGGAAAGATCAACTCTTCGCATGACAGAGAGACCGATTAAGTTGTTGGAGATTGTACGCATTTAGGAGGAGAACACAGGAAACAACAACAAACTAGACTAAGCGTGTCTGGAAAGACCTTTGTGTTTGTTGGAACCAAGGCGAATCGAATTGAATTTTCAACCTTAGGTGAGTGTCTCATGATTAAGAAGCTCTTAACTATACTATTCGATCCTTTGAGGATTTGTAGATTGACAATTGTTCCTCGAGTCCCTATGATTGTATTAAACAATCATGGTGATCAAGTTTGTATGTGTCATACGGACTTTTCTAATTCTGATTTGAAATCTATCAGGACTCATACATTATGCTAGTCCGTAATCTCAATATACCCTAATGGATTTCCTTGCATGTGAGAATTTGTACTCACGCTTCTAAAATACCTGCTAGTGTATTAGACATTTGAGTGGATTTATTTGATAGTATCCATTGGTCTGGATATTTTCACATTTTGTTGAAAAATTGGTTATGACTATATCTTGAGTCGTAACACAAATGCCTTATCGGTAACAGAAGTTTCTTGATGAAACTTAGTCTAGTCACATTTACTTTTGGTAGATGTGATCCAGCCTATTTTTTGGCCAGACTGTTTTCTTTTTAAATCGTCGTTTCATAATTTCCTTATGCTAAGAACGAATACTCTTGGGGTTAGGAATTGTTCATCTTTTGATTTCCTAATCCGCTGGAAGTTATTGTGAAAGAAGGGACTTTATTAGAGTCATGATTGTAAACATGTAATGGCCCTGCATTTTTACACTCACGAACCTAGTAAAGGCATTTTTTTTTACATGTCGAATACACCTTTATCTTCTGTTTGGTAAAATTCCTCTTTCTACTTTTTGTGAAGGTAGAATTTAGAAAAATTTCCTTCTTGAAAATTCATTCTCTTAATCCTTAAGAGCTTGTCTTATCATAGTTCGATAGAACTTGTCACTTTTGATCAATTTTACCCTGTATCTTTTCAAAACGTCATTGACGTGTGACCTATCTCATGAGTCATGAGGATGGGTATCTGATTCATATCAGGATGTTAGAGTTAGTCGAGTATAGTGAAAAAAGAGATAACTTGATGTTTGAGACCTTTCTTGTTAAGATGATGATGTCACAATGAATTTTCGTTATGAGTTTACTGAAGACCTCTAAGAGTCTTGATTAATTTTCGAGTGATCGTGGACCGCCTGACGAGGTCGACACTCTTCTTACATGTTAAGATCAAATATGCAGTGGAGAAGCAAACCAAAGTATGTATCAGAGAATGGATCAGGCTTCATGGAGTATCCTGACGAGGTCGACACTCTGCTGTAAGTGTTGAGGACCAAGTTGAGGCTAAGTCCAACTGATCACCCGCAACTCGATGGGCAAGTAAGAGACAATCTGTCCTTAGAAGGTGGATAAGGAGTAAGTGTAGTGCTTAGGTACGATCATCCCTAGAGTAGGATAAACAAAGTTGGTATGAGTTTTGTTGAGGTGTAGATGTGATTGGTAAGATGAGGACCCCTAAGCTCAACGTCATTAAGTAAGACAATTTCTATAGATCTTATCATGATTGATGTAGAATATCAATGAAGGAATCTAGAAAAATGATCAAATATTTGTAGCTAAGATTAATTGTATGAGTTTGGAAGATTAAAAGGGAAGTGTCTATAGTAATTTCACCTAAGTGGATTCTACTCGAAAGAGATAAACTTTTGTGTTATCTAAGTTTGCTAGGGAAATTCAAAGTTGATGGATTAGATAATCTTACCTTGCTTGGTGTATTTTGATTTCAGTTATCTTGAGAAGTATTATGATGTTTTGATTGGAGACTTGCAATATGTGATTTTGATATAATTTGGAAAAGTGGATTACGTTCAAAAGAACTAAGACCTAAATTGGATACCTTGAGTAGGGAGTTGACACATGTTACGGTAAAGTTAGTTTTGATCTTGGTGTTAACTATGAGAGTTAGATGTGGAAAGCAGTTTTTCTAGTGGATCAGAAATTGAAAATAGAAGTGACTAGGTTTTGGTTTTCTTCATGTGGGAGGAACTAGGATAAAATGTCATGGATAGTGGATATAATATGGTGGTGGATAATTTCGAGGATGAAAGAGAAACAATGTAAGAATTGATTATTGTTATGGAGTTAGCAATAAAAGGAATGAAGCGATTGGAAATACAACATAAAATCTTAAATAGAAACTGATGTGTGTGCTGTGAAATAAGTGAGAATCTTAGTTCAAATCTTGGTGCTAACTGTAAAAGTTAAAGATGTCGAAGGAAGAAATTTTCTAATGGACTAGTATTAAAGGAATAAGAGATTAAGTTTTGATTATATTTTTATGTGTGGAAAATTAAGATGAAATTGTTAAAGACAGGAAGTATGTATTGAGGATAAGAGATTAAATTTTGAGGATCAGTGTAATGAAGAATAAGTATGAAATGTGTTATTGAGTTACAGAAGTCATCTAAGGTAAAGTGAATACGGGAAGTACAATATAAGATCTTGGGATTAAGATGTAATTACAAGATCCTGTCTAGTTTCGAGTCAGGAAATTTCGATGACGATTTTTTTTTCAGTGGGGTAGTAATGTAACACCACGGTTTTTACAGTTTTTCAATATCAGTAAAATATATATGTTTAAATTATTTTTATTGGAATGATAATTATTTGGGCATTAATTTTTGTTTATTTTATGATGCTTAATCTTGAGTAATTTTGTTTACTCTTTTAAAATTATTTTATTGAGTGCGTTAACACTACCTTATTTCAGTGTATGCACCCTTACTAGACAATAATATTATGTTATTGTTAATATTAGTATTTGTTTAGAAAAATACTTTAAATAATATAATAGAAAGGAATTTATTTTCATATTTTACTCTATTTAATTTTATATTTGAAAATATGTTGGTTTAAAATTAATTGGATATTAATTTTAGATCATTGATTTCCTTGGTTGATAAACTCAACCATCAATCTCCATCTTATTTCAAATTTTGAAATTTTATATTTTTCCCTCGTTACTTTTAGATTCAAATGTTAAAAACGAATATCTTTTTCTAAACTTAATTTCAAACACTCTTTAATTTTTAACTACAACATATATATATATATATATATATATATATATATAAGAATATCCTTCCTCACCCTCTCTTATTCACGCACGGTACCCTTCCCTTCTTTTATTTCTCAGCTTTCTTCTTCTTCCAGTAACCAAAAACTTCCTCCTTCTTCTCTCCATCAAAACCAGTCGCGCGCCGCCACGTCTAGTTGCCGTCGGCACTCCTCCGACCACCGTCACGGTCGCGTCTAGAGTGAGGAAGACGACCCCCCAACGGACCTCTTCATCCAACGCTTTTTGCTCCGTTTGGCTTCTCTTTTTGGATGCCGCCACTGTCGTGGTAAGCTTCTAGTCGCTGTCTATGGCTTCTTTTTCTCATTTGTTGGTTGTTTAAAACTCTTTATCTTTTCTATGAAGCTTGTCTTCATTTTTGGGTCATGGATGCTTCTGAAAAGTCGTCGCCGCCATCCCGCTCTCAGCCGCTGCTGTCGCTCGGACCACCTCCAACCTCCACCACCTCTTCTTCCTTCCTTGTGGGTGAGTGATTCCTCACCTCATCATGTTAAATTTCAGAAATCCCCAAATTTATTTTGAAAACCCTAACCCTAGCTCTCTGATTTCATACTGTAATTTGAAATTAAAACTTGTTTTTATGCAACTGGGACTATGAATTAGTGTTTCCCTAATTTCACTCAAAAACCCTTACTTTTCATCTTATTTAAATCATGAAATTGGTTCAGTTTTTGTGTAATTAGGACTTGTAATTAATCATTTCTAAGTTCAATTTTATGATCCTCTAAGCAAAACAAAGTTTCCCCAATTTTTGTGAAAAACCCTTTTTACCCAAATTAATTTTATTGAGAAATCAATTGTTTTGTTAAATTAAATATATAGTTTCCTTTGATTTTATGTTTGAGGATGATAATCGATTGTTATATTATTGAATTTTGTTGTATGTGCTTGGATGCTCTCCCTATGTTGATGTTTGTGTGTGGTTGTGCTTGCTTGGGAGAGCAACTTTTGCTTTTGGAGCTGTCACAGATGTTCTGAAATGAAAAAGGGACCGAGACGTCATTGAGAAGGAAACAAACTGTTGGAGCATTAAGAGGAGGATCTTTTTTTGGTGTACAAAGGTAAAGGAAGTTTGTCTGAGGAGTTCATACTAGTCATGTACTTTGTTGTATGTTGATTTATAATGTGTTGTGATGATAATGGAAAATCTGTATGTGTTGATGTTGCATGATATGAATGGTCTATATATATATTAGATGATATTATTGTATTTCTTGACTGTGATTGGCTGATGGCATGACACTGGTCATTGGTTGTTAATAAAGATTAAGATAATAAAATTAACTCAGAAAAAATTGAAAAGTGTTGTTTTGGTTCTTTTGAAAGTGAGAAGAAAATCCTAATGATGAAAGTGTGGAGATAGGACAAAGTTTAGGAAAAGAAATGAAAATGGAAAACATCAAAATTTATGAAAATGTTTTAAAAGAATTTGTTTGAAAAGAAAGGTCTTTTGAAACCAAAGATTTTCTTTTAGGTTCTTACAAAAGTGGTTTCAAAAATGGAAAGATTTAGAGAGAATGCTCTCTTTGATAAGTCTATTTATAAGAGTTTTGAATTTGGTTCGAAGTTGAGAAAAAGATTTTAGTAGTCTTCTTAGTTTTTAGAAAATGAATTTCTAAAAGGAAAAGTTTTAGTGAAAGTGTACTTCTAAGAATGAAAAAGTATTTATGACACAAAGTTGAGAAGACTTTTGTATTTTGTTTTTTTTGGATTTAGTTTTCACTGGACGAAAAAGAAAAACCAAGTGGAAGGAAATGAATGTGGAAAGGACCTAGATTATAGAAATGACTGGCTAGAGTTCCTGTTTTGAGTTTTGAGGAAAGAAAAGGACCTAGATTTTCGATGCTAAGAGATTCGGGCTGATTGCCGAGATATCGAGCTATATTTGGATTGTCGAGAAGTCGAACTAGCATTCCTACTGAGAAGAACCTAGATTACCGAGATGTCGGGTTAGTGTTCGAAATGAGGAAGAGATTTTAAAATCTTTAGTTGGTATTAAAATGTATTTAATACCTGAATAAAAAGTAGTCGGGAGTTTTAAGCCTCGACGTGGAAAGAACGAAGCGAGAAAGAAAACAGAAATGAAAACCATTGTTTTGCATGCATAGTCTGGCCAATGTACTGTTGTGGCAGACGTGCCATTGTGTATCAAGCTACAGTTTCACAAAGGGTGAACTGATAAATTGGAAAGTTATGGACCAGAGATATATTCTTTAGTCTTTAGATCTATTAGGGACATTCGGGCTCGAAAACCCACGAAAGACTCGGGCATTTGCAAACTCAGGCCGTGGAAATCAGTTACCCAGCACATAATGTACGCAATCAGGAACTATTCAATATTATTTAGGTGAGGCGCGATACCCTAGAAAAATTGGGGATCAGACCTAAATTGAGAGGTCGACCCAACGCGAAACAATTGTGTTATAGGCATTATTGTAACAGCCCGATTTTCTGATACGCTGAATTAACGGTAAAGATATATTTATTTATATTTTTATCTGAGACTTAGGGAATGATTTTGGAGAGAACAAAATCATATCTAGAACCTACTCTATGATAGGAAGCTCTGTTTAAAATTTGGGTTTAAAACTCAGACGGAAACTGATCTGCGTTTTTATTGACAATATAATTTTATACTGGCAGAAAACCCTAATTTGACCCGAAAATGAAAAATTGTAAATTTTTTTATATTATGTCCGTGAGGAATTCTATGGTGGGTGTTTTCACTGACAGTAAGATTTTAATGATCAGAAAACCTAATTTTGACTCATGAACGAAATGGTTTATGATTAAATCAAATTTCCAACGAGTTTGGTTAGTTTGAAAATTTTTCAATCGAAAACGAAATACTTTGTTCTTATACGGGTGTAAAACCCTAATCGGGGAATCGACAGAGTCAGGAACGGAGCTGCAGAGATAAGCTGGGTGGATGAGGACAGTGAGTCACCATTGACAACTCACAGGGCGAGTCAGCATGTGACTCACCACATGTAATGATGGCATTTGATAAATATCTAGATATTTTCCTAATAAAATGTCTAAAATGTCCCTAGGTTTCCATTGAATTAGCAAGTGTGCCATAAGCTATTTGTGGCCACAATTCAGCCACACCACTCCTTCATCCTTCACCACACATTTTAACCTAACCCAGATTTCTATTAACCTAACCATGATTTCTATTAACTATAGTTAAGTTATTATATTATTTTCTAACTTAACCTTGGTCAAGTAAACTCAACCATGGTTATATGTAGCAATTAAACAACAGATTTTCACTCCCTCACACTCTCATTTTCGTGTTGTCCCCTACCCAACACTTAACACATTTCATTTTTTTCATCCTATTTCAAACTCTAAGTCTTGTTCTTCAAAAAAAACTGTAAGAACTACCTTTGTGTTCTTGCTAAGTTCATCAAATCCCTTCATCAAACTTCTTCATTCCAAGGTGAGTATCATGTTCCTCATCATCTTAGCTTCATTATCCATCAAACTCCATTTTCATCACTATTTCATGAATTTTCATTCTTAGATCTAGAACTTCAAATAATTGTAGAAAATTGTAGAAAATTCATTTTAATGTGAAACAAATTTCTATGATCTTCATATGACTTCTACTATCATCATTTAAGAGCATGTAAGCAAAATCATTTTACTTCCTATTTTTCTTATTGAGGCCGAACCTATATGGTTTTAGGCAAATGAAGTTTTGTTCAATTTTTAAAATATGACACTTAATTTGAACTCTCTAATACCTATAGTAGTTAGATCTAGAAGCTCGAAATCAAAAGAAACTTATAACCCTATTTTCTAGTCTTCACCGAATTTAGGTTTATGAGAACAAAATAAATTTTCTTTCAATCTTAAACTATAACATGATTTCTATGAATTATCTAAGGTGTGTAGGTTCTAGATCCAAAAGTTTGAACTCAAAAGGAATTTCTAGCCTATTTTAACCCTTATGGCCGAAACCCTAACCTAGTTGGTTAGAGGATCATGTTTCATATTTTTAACTAGTAACACTTGATTCATGTTAGTTAATACTCTAGGAACTAGTATCTAAAACATTGGATTAAGAAAATAACCCTAGCCTTATTTTGAATGAATGGCCGAACCTAGCATAATTAGACATAGATGAGTTTTGTTTGATTAACTTGCTTTATCATTGATTTGGTTGAAGGTGGATTTGGTAACTTGTGGCATAATAATGAGGAGCTTCGACTTCGTGTTTCCGGTGTTAACTTAGGTGGGGGAAAAGATTCAACCTATCGTCAGAATGGATAAGTAGTTTATAATATAATGATTGTGTAGGGCAACCTAAACCCTACTAGTGGTCGAGTAATCGACAAGACCAAAATCGTATTGGAAACTTTTCCATAAAACGAATGATGATTTGGGGATTGTAGGTTTATAGCCGTTAGGATAATCTTATAATATTGAGGATGTTTGACTTTATGGTTATTGACTGTTTGTGAAACGCTGGTTGAGGTATTCTACTGCATGTGACGTTTTATTTTGATGTTTGAATATTTTATTGATTACTGTGTTATGCATGATCTGCCTGATTTGATAAATGGCTTAGTTGATTTTAAGTAAAGATATATGTTACTCGGAGGTATTTTGTTTGGGTGAGAGCTTGAATATGAATTAGAGGTGCCTAGCTATTATTTTATAGAAGTGACGTGATATAGAATGTAAGTGGAGGCTATGAGGAAGGCTTAAGGCACTAGGTTGTTATTGATACGAGTCTGTGAGGTTCATATGTAATGTTATTCACAACAGTGTATTGGGAACACACGAGGTCAGAAGATCTTGCGGGGCTGTCCCAATTTAGTTTTAGATTGTGCAGCTATAGTGTCATTTGATATTCATGAGCACTCTTGAACCAGGGTGTGCACCGACTGTGCTGTGCAGCTATAGTGTCATTGCTTTGCATGAGCATTCTCACCATGGTTGAGTATGTGCACCGATTTTAGAGGGGATGCATCGCTTGGACGACTGACTAACATCCCTCAGCGAGAAAGGGATGTGTGATAGGATTGGTGGTGGCCATGTCAGCATAAAAAGTTAGTTGCATGAGATTGAGGGTACAGGAAAGATATTGTGATTTGAGGATGACTGTTAATGATGAGTGTTGTTTGTCTGTGACCGCTATTATATTATATGCTATGAGTCTTTTCCACTTATGATGATAGAACTGTTTCTTATCTCCCTATTTCTGTATTTTCGTGTATGTACACTTTATTCCGTTAGAAGACTCGGTGGAGGAATACGTTGCTGAGGAGTTGGATGGAACTCCGTTTGAAACGGATTTTGAAGAACGAGATACGGATGTTAATTATATAGTGTAGTAAGTTTAGGGCCAGTGAACCTTAAAAGACATGTTATGTTTCTGCTAGTTATAAACAGTTTGTATAATTAAGTACCTGTGAGGGATCCTACTGATAGGATGCCTTAAATAGTGTTTTGGTATTGTAATGAATTAAATATGTCGGTATTTATATATTATAACGTTAGTGTGTTTTAATTTGCAGTGTTTTAATTTGCAGAAGTTATATGATTATTAATTTTAAGTTTTTAATTCCTTCGTGTTTTTGGGTTAGGATTAACGTTAAGTAAGCGCTTAAGTTTAATAAATACTTAATGGCACAACTGGGTGTCTCTTTTGGTGTATCAGAGCAGTTTGATTCTAATCTGACTGTGAGGTCTAGGATGTTGTTACTAGCCGTGTCTAGTTGAATCCACATCAGATATTGACTATGCTTAGAAGTTAGGTAGTGAGTTCCGACGCCATAATTAGCATTTATATGGCATATGGTATTTATATACTAGTTTTATGTAGTATTATATGTCATATAAGTGTGAGCTGATGATTTCTTTAAACAGGATAATGGCTCAAGGAAGAGGACGTGAGTTAGCCACAGCTATGTTGCAGCAAACACAACAAAACGCGCAGATGCTACAGATAATTATGGAGCAGCAGGATTAGCTTAATCAGAGACAACAGAGGAGTAGAAGTCTGATCAGACTTAGTGCTCAGAAGAGAGGTAGTGGTTCCTAGAGGAGGCATGGACCATATGTCAGACCAGTGCAGACAGCCATACCAGAACTAGTTCTTACAGCACCAGTGGTTGGAGTTGGCCAGCAGCAGCAAGACTTAGCTTGTTTCAGATGTGGAGGACCGCATTATCAGCGGGATTGCGGGGAGAGACTAGATGTTCCCATTGTGGTAAACCAGGTCATTATGCTCGTGAATGTAGACATAAAGGTAAGCAGCAGACGATAGTTGTTAGTAGAGGAACTGGAGGTTATAGAGGTGAGGTTGGGAAAGGAGTTCCAGCAACAGGACAACAGACGGCTAGACCGCAGGCCACTAGAAAAATGTTTAGCATGGGAGAAGCTGAATTCTCTCAATGTGCGAATCTTGTAAAAGGTATGTATTTGATAGCTAGTAGACCTTGTTGGTTTGTCTAGGTATGCTGATGGACGTTATACTTGGCATGGTTTGGCTTTTGGCTAACCATGTGGTGTTAGATTGTTTTAGTAAGATCTAGTCATCTTTATCGATGATGTTCTCATTTACTCTAAGAGTCACGAGGAGCATGAGTAATATCTGCGTTAAGTGTTAAACAAGAAGCTTACTAGAAGAATTAGTTCTTGTTGATAAAGTATAGTGAGCAATTAGTTGTTGAAAATGATAAAGAGACAACAAAATTAGTTTGGGCCTTAACTAGTATAGGATTAAATCGGTTGAAGCCTTGTAGCCTTTTAGGGTTGAGATGATGGTTATAGTTGTGGATTTGATTGGGAACTTAGGCTTATAAGTTGAATTTAGTAAGATATGAGGATTTTAAGTAAATGTTGTTAGATTGTTGCAAAGATGTTTTGTGGTGAGAAATAGAGTTAAGGAATGATCATGTTAAGTTTAGAGTGATGTGGAATAGTTGTTAGATATGTTAAAATCGGATTTGAGGATAATAGTTATAATTAGGCATATTATTTTGTTTACATGGTGAGTTTTGGACTTCACTTTAAGCTTTGATGGGTATGGATTGGAATAAAGACTTGATTGGGAAACATATAATCTAAGTTTAGTTTATCACCCTCAATTTGATGGACAAGAAAGAAAATGATTTAATCCTTAAATGGCTGACAGGGAGCAAGTGTAGTACCTAAGTATTGTTTCCCCTATAGTAGGGTAAATAAGAGGCGAGAGGAGTTTTGTTGAGGTGTAGATATGACTGGTAAGAATTAGATCAGTATCAGTAAGTAGGACAAATTAATATAGATCGAAGGATCAGATGTTGATTAAGGCATGATATCATTAAGGGAATCTAGGATAATGATCAAACGCTTGTGGCAATAATTGAGTGTAGGAATTTGGGAGATCAAAAAGGGAAGTACCTATTGTAGTTTCACCTAAGTTGGATGTGAAAGAAAAGGATGATTTCTTGAGTAAAAACTAAGTTTTCTAGAGTAGTTCAAAGTTACGGAGTTAGATAATCCTAACTGACATGACTTCTGTTGATTTTAGGGTGGAATTGTTTTACTTGGAGACTTGAAAGGTATGACTTTGATATAACCTAGAATAGTGGAATACGTTCTAAGGAACTAAGAATGTGATTGGATTCTTTGAGTAGGAAGTTAAGGTAGTATTGATCTTGGCGTATATTGTAGAAGTTAGACGTTAAAATAAGGATTTCTATTGGACTAGTATTAAGAAGAGAAAATGATTAAGTTTTGATTATGTCCTTCAAGGATGATAGATTAAGGTGAAGTGTTAAGGACAATGAACATAATGTAGTGATGGATAGTCTCGAGGATAAATAGAACGATATAAGGATGAATCCTGTTATGAAGTTACTGCTGTCACTTAGGTGGAAGATAGTAAAAGGAAATTCCGAGGACGGAGTTTTTTTTACTAAGTGGGGTAGTAATATAATGGCCGGATTTTCGGATACGTTATATTAACGGTAAAGATATATTTATTTATATCTTTATCTGAGAATTAGGAAATGATTTTGGAGAAAACAAAATCATATCTAGAACCTACTCTATGGTAGGAAGCTCTGGTTAAAACTTAGGTTTAAAACTCAAACAGAAACCGGTCTGCGTTTTTACTGATAATATAATTTTATGCCGGCAGAAAACCCTAATTTGACCCGAAAATGAAAAATTGTAGATTTTTTTATATTATGTCCGTGAGGAATTCTACTTTCCAAATTTCTGATCAGAAATAAAATATTATGTTTATTCAGACGAATTTTGGTAAAAGTTCGGACGGAAAACGGTCGGTGTTTTCACTGACAGTAAGATTTTAATGATCAGAAAACCTAATTTTGACTCGTGAACGAAATGGTTTATGATTAAATCATATTTCCAACGAGTTTAGTTAGATTGAAATTTTTTCAATCGAAAACGAAATATTTTGTTCTTATACGGGTGTAAAACCCTAATCGGGGAATCGACAGAGTCAGGAACGGAGCTGCAGAGATAAGCTGGGTGGATGAGGACGGTGAGTCACCATTGACAACTCACAGGGCGAGTCAGCATGTGACTCACCACATGTAATGATGGCATTTGATAAATATCTAGATATTTTCCTATTGAAATGTCTAAAATGTCCCTAGGTTTCCATTGCATTAGCAAGTGTGCCATAAGCTATTTGTGGTCACAATTCAGTCACACCACTCCGTCATCCTTCACCACACATTTTAACCTAACCCTGATTTCTATTAACCTAACCATGATTACTATTAACTATAGTTAAGTTATTATAACCATAGTTACATGTAGCAATTAAACAACACATTTTCACTCCCTCACACTCTCATTTTCGTGTAGACCCCTCCCCAACACTTAACAGATTTCATTTTTTCATCCTATTTCAAACTCTAAGTCTTGTTCTTCACAAAAAACCCTAAGAACTACCTTTTGTTCTTGCTAAGTTCATCAAATCCCTTCATTTCCTTCATCAAACTTCTTCATTCCAAGGTGAGGATCATGTTCCTCATCATCTTAGCTTCATTTTCTAGCCTATTTTAACCCTTACGGCTGAAACCCTAACCTAGTCAGTTAGAGGATTTTGTTTCATATTTTTAACTAGTAACACTTGATTCATGTTAGTTAATACCCTAGGAACTAGTATCTAAAAGATTGGATTAAGAAAATCAGCCTAGCCTTATTTTGAATGAATGGCCGAACCTAGCATAATTAGACATAGATGAGTTTTGTTTGATTAACTTGCTTTATCATTGATTTGGTTGAAGGTGGATTTGGTAACTTGTGGCGTAATAACGAGGAGCTTCGACTTCGTGTTTCCGGTGTTAACTTAGGTGGGGGAAAGATTCAACCTATTGTCGGATAAGTAGTTTATAATATAATGATTGTGTAGGGCGACCTAAACCCTACTAGTGGTCGAGTAATCGACAAGACCAAAATCGCATTGGAAACTTTTCCGTAAAACCAATGATGATTTAGGGATTGTAGGTTTATCGCCATTATGATAACTCATATATTGGTATCTCAGTTTTACGTTTTTTCTGTTTGGTTTTCTATTTTGTGGTATACTGTTGTTCGTGCACAGATGAGGCAGAGGAGTTTCTAGCTTCACTCGAGTTATTAGTCCCTATTTTGAAGGGACTGTTGAATGTGGTGGTGACCCCGGGTTTCTCTAGTGGATAACTTTTAGGGCGACCAGCTTAGGATTTCATTTTGGGTCTTTTGGTTTTGAGAAGGTCTGTACATATGTTTTCTTTGTGAATTTTCAGTTTGAGATTCAGTTTCTTATGTGAAAAATAGTTTCCGAAAAATCTGTACAAGGTGATGGTCTTGTTTGTTTTATGACCAGGAATTTACTTATCTTTTGAGTGAATGTGATTTTTATTAAGTTTGGTGGAATGTTGTTTTACCGGGATGATATTTGTTTATATCCAAAAATAAGAAAAATTTATACCCACTTTCATGACTTATAGAGAGCTACATGAGTTATTTTCCAAAAGAAAACCAGCATTTCTTTTCATCTAATAAGTTTTTACGAAAATTGAGTTAGTCATAATGCCCAAGGAGGGTGTTACATCGCCAGTCCCAAGGCATATTCTACTTGCTCCAAGTGTCGTAAAGATGGTGTACCACGCAAGGAGATGCAGAAGTGGGGGAGTAGTATCCCAACCAAAGGAGAGTTTCTACATGGTTTGATATGTGTACTATATTAAAGATAGAAAAGTCATTATATTGTTTGATTCAAGAGCGGCTCATTCGTTCATATCTTTTGGTTGTGTGAAAAATCTAGACTTGTCTGTTATTAAATTGTCTTTCGATTTGTGTGTCCCTACTCCTGCGGAGAATAACTTGTTACCTCTGTTGCTTGTTTGAATTGTTCCCTAGTGTTTCAAGATTTGTCTTATTTTGTTGATCTAATATGCTTGCCTATGTTTGCTTTAGATGTCATTCTTGGTTTGGATTGATTGTCAACTAATCATCCAATTATAAATTGCCCTGACCGAATTATTTTCGTTGCTTAGTAACCAATGTCTATTGATTCTTTTGTGTCCGATTTATTGGTGTCTGTTGTTTCATGTCATAAGTGCTCAGTTGAGGGAGCTCAAAGATACTTACTCTTCTTTCTTTTTTTTTTGGATAAAAGCTAACAGTAATATGGTGGCTATACTATTAGTGTTCGAGTTTTAAGGTGTTTTTCAGGTCTCTATCTTATATTCGAAAAGGGAAGTTGAGTTTAACATAGATGTATTGTCGAGGAGTGGACCAGTATCTATAGAACTCTTTAGGATGGCACCATTAGAATTGACTGAGCTTAAGAAACAATTAGAGAAGTTGTTTGAAAAGGGGTTCATTAGGCCTAATGTGTTACCTTGGGAAGCGTCGATATCCTTAGTAAAGAAAAAGGATGAAAGTATGAGGTTGTATGTAGACTATAGGCAGTTGAACAAGGTAACCATTAAAAAAAAAGGATGTGGACACAGGTTACAGATGCTGTGACACCCTTCTACCCCGCATGTTATAAGGCATTTATTGCAAAAGAAAATTAAAATAAACATGCAATTATTGAATAAAATAAAACAATTGTCTATGGGTAGAAAAGTCCCACATGAACCAGTTCTTAACACGGAAATAAAATTAAGTTTAAAACAATTAAAACATATCCCAACCCCGATGTCACATACAGAGCTGGTATATCCATTCTGGAATAAAATCCACGGAATTACAACTGGAAACTATAAAACTAACTGAACATAAACTAGCCCTAACTATGAGTGGAGGCTCCTCAGAGTCACTCCTCTCCGGGCTGCTCGTCATCCTCTGCAAGGTGCCAATCAGGCCAAACACAAACAAACAAACATATATAGGGAGTAAGAATCATGTAAACATATTAGAAAGGAAGTAGGAAGTAAAGTAAACACAAATAGACATGGCACCAACATACACTAACAACATCAACATTCAACATGTTATGTAGTGCAAGCAATCCTATTCAGCTAAACCAACAATGCATGTCGATCCACTAAACTCGGGATGGACGACTTCGGAGTTAAATATCCATATTGAGAATCTACTCAACGCCGGAGAATCTACTCCTTGGATAGCCAACGCATTAAACCAACGAATGCCTCATCACGGGGGCGCTAGGAAAATCTACTCCAACCGCGGATGGCCAGATCGTCGTACTCTAGGACGACCTCCCCTGTGTCGAACATCCCTAAACAACAACTCCGATGCAATGCGTATGCAACACGACAACAACGGCAACACCACCTCCATAACTCCAAAGGAATCGACCGAAGATAACAGCGGAATCGACCGCACAACTTGCCTCGCGGAATCTACCTGAGGACTTAACGGAATCAACCGAACACTTGGGGCAAACTCTCGGCCACCAAGGTATAACAACAACACCTTAGACCCAAACCGCGGGGTCAAGGCTTCCTTGGCCAAACAACACCAAGGCACAGCTCATCAGCTTGCGGTACCCAATGGGCACCGACTTATCAAACTCACATCTCACCATCTCATCATTTTAATTATCTTTAGTAACATTAGCCAAATTGTCTAATCAACTTATCATACTTGGGGAATGGGGTTTGAAACCCCTTAAATTCCTTTAATTCTGTTCTGTCCAGTAGGGTTGAGCACGGTCGTACTTAACCCCCAGCACGGTCGTTCTTAAACACGTGAGGGCTTGCTGCCCCTATAGGTGAAGCACGGTTGTGCTTCTAATTGAGCACGGTCGTGCTCAGCAGCATGGTCGTGCTCTTTGTCCTGCACAGCCATGTTAAATAGTGCGGTCATCTTCCCAGAATTCAACTGGGAGCACGGTCGTGCTCCCTGTTCAGCACGGTCGTGCTCATCGCGCGACAGTGCTGTTCTGGGCAGGAATAATAACCGTGTTCTAACCAATTTTAAGAGTTTAATCAGTTAACATCCTAAATCAGTTATCAATGTGTTTTAAGGATTAAATTCATCACCAATACAGTATCAACTCAACACATCATCATGTTCATAGCCATCTCAACAACATAAACTCAAACCAAACATTATGAACAAAGGCATAACATATTGACAATCACTAACATGTTATCAGAATAATCAACGAATCATATATACATATCCAAATATTCACACAAACAAACCGGGGTTATGGGAACCCTTTTACTCTACTCTAATCCCGAGCCTATGATTACACTACCCTTCTCCCCATACCTGGATTGAAGGTAGCTCCCTAACAGCATCCTCAACAGCAACTGGTTCCTCCCCTAAGACGGCTCGACCTCAAACAAAACCTTGGATCAACAGAAACACCAACAATTAGTTTCCCATTCAGAATAATGAAAGGAAACTAAGAAAGGGGGAAGAACGTTACATATATAACTAATACGGATATGCTAATAGTCTCCCGAGGCCTCCAACGCTCAAGAAACTGCTCAAGAAGGAGGAAAAAGGCAGAGAACTCGTTCTGGCCGCAATAGGGTGGTTGCTGCTACAAAAAATTAGGGTTAAACCTAAACCCTCGAGTTCTGCTCACGTATATAACATTCGGACCTGAGCACGGTCGTGCTCAACTTAACGTTACGAGACATGGTCAGCACATTGAGCACGGGCGTTCTCACTATTGAGCACGGTCGTGCTCAACTTAAAATCAGAAACATGTTCCTGACTTTAAGTACGGGCGTGCTGGCTAATGAGCACGGGCGTGCTCATGTACCAGAAAGGGACTTTTAGCCAAAAATCCCACTAAGCCCTCAACCGATAAATCCAATTTAATAAACTCAGCTTAAATAAAATAATTCCGAAAAACAGGGTGTTACAGATGCTTCTGCAACCTGCCATCTTTATAATGAAAAAATCTCCCTGTTAAAGATAGTCTTCTATTTAGGCTTGTTTTCTCCATTAGTGCTTGCATTTTTGCTCAGCTACTTGACACTTATTTAGCTCTCGGATTTCCATGATTCCAATGAAACACTACCGATATGGTTTCATGCACTACTTGAACTTGATAGCCTTCCACTTGTCTTGGGGGATTCTCCTTCTGATAGTGTGAAAACCTTGCTAATGCTTCAAACTTTGTCACATACTCAGCGACTGGCATGTCAAAGTCTTCCTGATGAAGTTGATGTAATTTTGTTTCATTCTGAATGCGAACACTATGAGGAAAACACTTATCCAAGAAGACATCCTTGAACATGTCCTAAGTGATAGGAGCTCCTTAAGCCAGCAAACCGACTCTAGCGCAATTCCACCAATGTTCTGCATTGGACACCAACATGAAAGTAATATAATCTATTGTTGTCTGATGCGAGACATTGGAGGAATTGTAATAGAGACTTGCTGGCTTAGGGAGCAACTTGGGACATGTTCGAGGAGGTCTTCTTGGAGAAGTACTTCCTCATAGTGTTCTCATTCAGAAGGCCACATAATTCCTTCAAATTCGCCATAGAGACTTGCCAATCGCTAAGTATGAGACTAAGTTTGAAATCTTAGCAAGGTTTTCACGCTACTTAAAGGACGATCCCTAAGATGAGTGGAAGGTTATCAAGTTGGAGCAAGACTTAAAACAAGTTACAGAGTTTCATTGGTATCTTGGAGATCCGAGACTACCTCACTTTGATAAATAAGTGTCGGGTAGCTAAGATAAGATGCAAGCACAGATGGCGGAGAAGCCTAATGAGAAGACTAGTTTTGATGAGAAGAAATTTCAGAATATAGATGGCTATTCCAAAAGGATCTACGACATGTGTCTACCATCTAGAAAGGAATGCAACTGCAATAAGTACAGAGTGACAAGGGCATCGAGTGCCATAAGTGCGTCTTGGTTCATAGAGATCGCGCGTGTCCCACTACATAGACTACTTGCTGCAAGTGTCATAAAGACGGCGTACTACGCAAGGAGATGCAGAAGTGGGGGACAATCCCAACCAAGGGAGAGTTTTTACGCTCCAAGGAGAACATGTGATGGAGTCAGATGGTTTGATATATGAATCCATTCATATCTCTTGATTGTGAGAAAAATCTAGACTTATCTGTTATTAAATTGCCTTTTGATTTGCGTGTTCCTACTCCTGTGGAGAATAACTTGTTACCTCTATTGCTTGTTTGAATTGTTCCCTAGTGTATCAAGATTTATCTTATTTTGTTGATCTAATATGCTTGCCTAGCTATGTTTGCTTTAGATGTCATTCTTGGTTTGGTTTGACTGTCAACTAATCATGCAATTATAAATTGCTCTAACAGAATTATTTCCATTGCTTTGCAACCATTGTCTGTTTATTCTTTCGTGTCCAATTTTGTGGTGTATGCTGTTTCATGTCATAAGTGCTTATTTGAGGGAGCTCAAAGATACATACTTTTATTTTTATTTTTATTTTACTAAGATAAAGGCTGACAGTAATATGGCGACTATACTTGTAGTGTGCGAGTTTAAAGATGTTTTTCTTAAGGAGATCTCTAGCTTTTATTTGAATAGGGAAATTGAGTTTAACATTGACATATTGTCGGGGAGTGGACTAATATATATAGCACTCTTTAGGATGGAACCTCTAGAATTGAGTGAGCTTAAGAAACAATTAGAGAAGTTGAAAAGGGATTCGTTAGGCCTAATGTGTTACCTTGGGAAGCAGCGTTACTCTTAATAAATAAAAAGGATGAGAGCATGAGGTTGTGTGTAGACTATAGGCAGTTGGATAAAGTAACCATTAAGAATAAGTATCATTTACCTATGATAGATGACCTACTAGATCAATTAAGGGGGCGTCGATATTTTCTAAAATATATTTAAGGTTGGGGTACCATCAGATTAAATTCAAGAATGGGGATATTCCTAAGACGACCTTTAGTACAAGGTATGGACATTATGAGTACATAGTGGTTCCCTTTGATGTGACCAATGCTCCAACCGTTTTCATAGACTACATTAATCAGATCTTTAAGCCTTTCTTGGATAGTTTTGTGGTGGTTTTCATTATGAATAAGGTAACCATTAAGAAACAATTAGAGAATTTGTTTGAAAAAGGATTCATTAGGCCTAATGTGTTACCTTGGGAAGCGTCGGCACTCTTAGGAAAGAAAAAGGATGAGAGCATGAGGTTGTGTGTAGACTATAGGCAGTTGAATAAGGTGACCATTAACAATAAGTATCATTTACCTATGATAGATGACCTAGTAGATCAAGTAAGGGGGCGTCAATATTTTCTAAAATATATTTAAGGTCGGGGTACCATTAGATTAAAGTCAAGAATGTGGATATTCCTAAGACCTTTAGAATAAGGTATGGACATTATGAGTACGTAGGGGTGCCATTTGATGTGACCAGTGCTCTAACCATTTTCATAGACTACATGAATCAGATCTTTAAGCCTTTCTTGGATAGTTTTGTGGTGGTTTTCATAGATGAAATTTTGATATAGTCTAACACTGGAGGAGCATTTGAGGCGAGTGTTGCAAATCTTGAGGGATGAGCATTTGTATGTCAAGCTAGAAAAATGTGAGTTTTGATCTAATGAGGTGAAGTTCTTCAGACATACCATCTCTAGGAGTGAGGACAACCTAAGTTAGTGACTGAAGTGAGGGTTTTCCTAGGTTTGGCAGGTTATTATATGAAGTTCATAGTGGCATTCTCTTGATTAGGGCTTATCTCTTACAAAGTTGACTAGGAAAAGAAAATCTTTTGAATGAGATAAGGAATGTGAAAGGAATTTCCAAGAGCTTAAGAGAAGATTAGTGTCATCACCACTATTGACCATTTCGGATCCTTTAGTGGGATTTGTGGTATATTGTGATGCTTCTAAAATGGTTTAGGATGTGCGTTGATGCAAAAGTCAAGGTGGTGATATATGCATCTAAGCAACTTAGGCCACATAAGGGGAATTAGCTTACTCATGATCTTGAGTTGGCAGTTGTAGTATTTGCTCTTAATATTTGGAGGCCTTATTTTTACGTTGTAAAATTTGAGGTTTAAGTCTCATAAGAGCCTTAAGTATTTTTTTATCAAAAGGAATTAAATACAAGGTAAAGAAGGTGGATTAAATTTCTTAAGGATTAAGATTTTGAGTTAAAGTACCATTCAAGAAAAGCCAATGTGGTGGCTGATGCACTAATTAGGGGTTTGTTCATCTTGTGACCTACCCGAACTTGTGGAAATCATTTTGAAATATGGTAAAAAGGCCAGGTTCGAGCCGGTTAACAGGTGAAAAAAATAAAGTTATCACGAATTTGGGAAGCCGGGTACGATTATGCTAAATTTAACTCATCGGTAACCGAACTCGACCCCCCATTACTTTGTTTTCTTTTATCCTTTTATCCTAGTTAGTCACGCCTACTCCCAGACCTAATATCTTTTATTCTTCACCCACATTATTTTTTCAAAATTTCCTAATCCTCCAATCTCTGTCTGACTCTCTCAAGCCGCTTATCCCTCTCTAACACCCTTTCACACTGGCCACCACCATCAAGCCACCGTCCAATCGCGACCAAGTCAAGACCAGTAGTTGCAGTCGTCATGAGCTCTGCCTAGCCACTAGGCACGCCTTGCACAAGCATTCAACACCACCAATCCCGATGTCATAATAGCACCACTAGTCGCGTGTTTTTGCTTGTATAGCCGTTGTCAGTTGTGTGAACCACCACATGTAATCGTCTAAACTGCGAGCAGTGCCCCATCGCAAGCCATTGTCATGCTCTATGTATGTATGTGTTACAGCACCGTAAGTTGCTAATTTCTTCTAGAATCTATGCTACAGAATCTGTGCTTGTGTAAACTTCACTCTAGAATGTGACACAAGCCCAACCAAGTCATGCTCTATGTACTCTTGCTCCATGTACTAAAAAATAAGGTAAAACTACAATGTATCCTTAATATGTCGAGGATTAGAGTAGTATGTCAAATTCATAGCTTCTTGACATTGTTTCATACACTATATCAAAAAAGCTTTAAGCATTATTTTTTGAACATGAAAAGACATGGTAGAATAGGACTACAAACTAACTCAGACATTTCATCAAGTAGATCATAAGCAAGTTCATACGTTCAAATCTTTTCAAAATAAACTGAATAATAAATCTCAATCATGTGCTGCAAAAATTGATTGAGTCGGTGTATTACGCAGAATACAGCGTTAACTTGTTGTGGGGAAAAGATGAAGAGAAGGGTGCATGTGACGCCAAACTGGTTGTGCTTTGCAAGTTCTCCACATAGGGGCCAGTATCGGAATCACTGGAGGGGTGAGATGAAGAGACAGGTCGATGGAGAAGATATGAAGAGATGAGATAGGTGAGTGGGAGGTGGCTGAAACAAAAGACGAAATGAGGAACAAGAAATTTGGGAGAATCTGTAGTAAGCGCCAACATGAGGTTTGTTGAAAAAACATAGCATGTGAGCTTTTAATTTGGCATTGTAATATGATCCATTAACTTTAATCCAATGGCTAAAATATAACCCTATCACACTCTCATAAGAATGATGCCTATATATATATATATATATGGATTCTAAGGATTTGGATCCTCTCCATTTATTATCTCCATTTCCTTATCATGATATGAGATAGAAAAACACAAAAGGAAGTTTTACATAAAAACAAATTTGTTTTCTGTCTTACTCTCTCTAACATGAGAAAGAAAAGGAGAGGATCCAAATCCGGATTGTAATTGAAATATGAGAGCCAATCTATTTTGAAATTTAAAAATTAGCAACAAAAAAAAATGATAACAATCAATTAATAAAGGGAAAAATATTTTTTTGTTCCTTAATTTATTTTTTATATTCATTTTGGCCCTTCAACTTTAAAAAGGTTCATTTTGGTCGCTTTTGTCACATCCGTTTATAACGACATTAATGGTGTCTTATGTGGCCGTTAACAATAGCTGATGTGGTCCTTTTATATGTTAAATAGATTCATTTTGCTCCTTCAAAGTTTTAAGTAGATTAATTTTGGCCCCTCAACGTAGAACGTCGTTAACGTCGTCACGGACGTATGTGACACAATGGAGTAAAATGTGTAACGTTTCATATACAAGAGACCAAAATAAATCTTTTTAAAGTTATGGGGTCAAAATGAATCTATGAAAATAATTCAATTAATTAACATATGTGCTTATAGAATCTGATAACAATCAATGAATAAAATAAAAAAGGAATGATGCAATTAATTAATGGACACGATGGTAGAATGTAAAATTTGTTAATTGAGAGTAAAATTTATTGCGATTGAGATATATATGATAGCCAATCTAATTTGAAATTCGTAAAAATATAAATAAATTAATAAAATAATGAATAATAAAGGAATATAAAATTAATCAATAGATACCATTATGAAATCTGCTAAAAAATAATTAATTGTTAGACACGATTGTGAAATATATTGTTAACTATTTGATAGTAATAATGTTTGAGAATAACAATATTTGAGCATCCTTCCAGTAAAAAAAAAAAACAATATTTGATCATTATAAAATAAATAAAAATTAAATATATGAAAAGACAACCCATTCCTTAGTAGAAGCTAGCATTTCCCATGATAATTTGAGTAAGGCAGCTTCATTGAGAGTTCTAAGAGGCTTAATACCAAGCCCTCCTTCAATAAATGGATTATGCATTTTCTTCCAAGCCATTGTCACCACTCTTCTAATAGAAATATCTCCTGCCCATATAAAATTCCTGATGCAGCTATCGATGTGCTTGAGAAGAGAAATTGGCAATGCATAGACTTGAAAAATATAAAGTAACATGCTTTGAATCACTGATTTGACTAGCTCTACCCTGCCCATAGTTGAAAGCAAAGATCCTTTCCAAGAGGCAAGTTTTGAGAGGATCTTATCTACTATAGGCTGCATATGACTTTTATTAGGCTTTTCTTTGAATATTGTAACTCCTATATAGTTGAAGGGGAGTGTTCCAGCACCTAAACCAAGGATGTTTGGAAGATGTGCAAAATTTCTAGGTGGTGAACTTTGTGTGTAGAATTTACATTTATTCAATCTCAAGTGTTGCCCAGAAGCCATACTATAATCATTTATCAATTTCATTAAAGTCTCCAAGTTTCTCTTAGAACCCTTGCAAAACACCATCACATCAGGATTGATCTATGAGTGCTTTAGGGAGTTTGACGAGAATTCCTAAAACGTTCTACCCAGTTCATACGGCCACGCTCTAGTAAGCATAGTCGTGCTTAAGAATAGCACGCCCGTGCTCAATGCAAGCACGCTCGTGCTGGGGATTAGCACGACCATGCTCCCCAATCAGTATGTGATGTTAAATGGAATTTGGGTGGCTTCACCTAGATTTCCCCTATGATGAAATAAGACAATAATTAAAAGTAAAAACAAGAGAAATAGTCTAATCCTATAATTAATGTTATAAGCCTTAGCAAAGATAATTAATGAAAAAGATGTTAATGATGGTAAAGACGATAACGAAGAGTTATCGCACGTTAATAAACTTTGATGCTTATTAGTCAAAATTGCCTTGATGCTTATTGGTTAAGGTGTTGTTGTTGATAAACTTTGATACTTATTGGTCAAGGTGTTGATGTTGATAAACTTTGATGCTTATTAGTCAAAGTTGCCTTGATGCTTATTGGTCAAGGTGTTGTTGTTGATAAACCTTGATGCTTATTGGTCAAGGTGTTGATGGTGATAAACTTTAATGCTTATTGATCAAAGTGGAGGTGGTAGTTATGATTGATTATTGTTTGTTGACACACATGCATTCACGTATTGGAGTTGTTAGTAGGGGAAGTTACGACATAGGGGAGCTCGTCCGAGAGTAAGGTGAACTGGTCATCCGCGGTGATTCATCCGAGAGTTAGGTGAATCGTGGTCACACGGGGTGGTGCATCCGAATGTAAGGTGCATCAGCTATCCAAGGGGTTCACCCATGGTTTGGTGAACTGCCCGCTTTGGTGCTTATTGGACAATGTGGATATGTAACTTTGAAGCCTTCTTCCTGAGATAGTTATGGATGCACATACATAACGAAGTAATGGAGTAGCACTGCATCGCATAGCATAAGTTGTTGGATATGATATGATGAAATTAATATGCTAAATGTTGTGATTAAGTTATATGTTATGTGTGTGTCTGTGTATATATATATATATATATATATATATATATATATATATATATATATATGTTGTATGATCATCTTGCTAACTGCCCTAATGCCATTATGTTTATGCAACGGTTTCTTACTCCCCATCTTTTGTTGTTTCCTTGCATGTACCTTGTTTTATGCAGAGGATGGTGAGTAGGCTTGTTGAGGAGTGACTCCGAGGAGCTCGCTCGTAGTTTAGGACCTTACCTTTTATATTGTTGTTTTTCTTATGTATTTCCGGATTTGGTTACCATCTCTGATATGTGACATCAGGGTTTTGGGGTTATGATTTGTTCTTTATTTTTTCCCGCAGATGTTATGTTTTGTTCATATGGTACTCACTACCTTTTGTTAACGTTTATTAATGATATACTTATATTTTTATTTTTTATATATATGCGGGGTAAAGGGTGCCACATTTAGTGGTATCTGAGCTGATCTGTCCTATCAGGCCGGTGTATGTGTCTGTTATGTTCTCTTCTGTGTGCTCTTATATGATTGTCTATGTTTAGTATAGACGATGATATAGGGTATTAGGTGAACTTTGTAGTTGACCTTGTATACTTTCCTTTAAAATAGCTTGATGATATTCTTGGTATGGAGCGGTTATCTTCCAACCATGTCCTCTTGCATTGCTTTGATAAGACCATTGTTTTTGGAACTCCTGTCGAATCTAAGGATCCGAGATTTCTCTTTGCCAGCCAAGTTAAGGCTTCTATGAAAGAAGAGGTCCAAGTTTACATGATGTTATCTTCCCTGGAAGTAGAGCGCAAGCCTGATGTTGAGAATGTGCCAATTGTGAGAGAGTTTCCTGAAGTATTCCTTGGGGATGTTTACCGCTTACCCCTGAGAGGGATGTGGAGTTTGCCATAGACTTAGTGCCGGGAACGGGACCATATCCATAGCACCTTATAGGATGTCTTCTCTAGAACTAGCGGAATTGAAAAAACTGTTGTAGGAACTGATTCAGAAACAGTTCAATAGGCCTAGCATGTTCCCAAGGGGAGTGCCAATGTTGTTGGTGAAGAAGAAGGATGACAGCATGAGGTTGTATGTCAACTATCGACAACTTAACTAAGTGACCATTAAGAATATGTACCCCTTCCCTAGGATTAATGACCTTTTGGTCCAGTTGATAGGAGCTTGTGTTTTCTCCAAGATAGATTTGAGATCAGGGTACCATTAGTTTCGGGTTAAATCTGAGGACATTCTGAAGACCGTGTTTAGGATGCGTTATGGTCACTACGAGTACTTGGTTATGCCCTTTGGTGTGACTAATGCTCCTACCGTGTTAATGGATTATATGAATAAGACCTTTCACCCTTACTTGGATAAGTTTGTGGTGGTTTTCATAGATGACATCGTAGTGTACTCAAAGGCCAAGAAGGAAAATGAGGAACATTTGAGGGTAGTTTTGCAAACCTTTAACGAAAAGCAGTTGTACGATAAGTTGTACAAGTGTGAGTTTTGGTTGGAAGAGGTAAGCTTCTTAGGACATGTCATCTATAAAAAAAGGAATAGTTGTGGACCCAGCCAAGGTAGAGACTGTGCTCTATTGGGAAGCACCAAAGTCAGTAACCAAGATTAGGAGCTCAGGCTAGTCTCTCGATGAAGCCTTCGATGTTAAGTGATTTTTCAAGCTTTGTCTAAACAAGAGGTTATGGCAAGTGGGAGCTATCGCCCGCTTATAAACAACTAACTACTATAATGGAGTGAAACCACAGTCGACATGTGGAGGTAGTTGAACTTCAGAATTCAATCGGGCTTCAGAGAAGCAACTTGTTACCCTCCGGAGAAGCTTATAAACGCGTTGGTGCTAAGGCTTAGGAACCAAAGTACACGTCTCACCGAAGGAACCCCTTTCGTCTTGTGCTTGTTTTATGCTTGTGTGGGTAGAGACATATGGTCTCCTCTTAGATGAGTTAGAGGATTATTAAACCCTTAGTTTCTACCTTTGGGATAGGGTGTTTTTCAAGCAATGCTTGATGAGAACCTTTGAGAAGGGAAGTACAGGTATAAGTTTAGGGAAGACTAGTGAGTTAACATATAGCTTTACATGGACAGTTATACATAGTAAGGGGTAGAATAGAGTAATGATTAGATAATTAGTTGCTAATAGGAAGGGCGTTGAAGACAAATAAATGAGTGGCTTGGTGGTTATGCTGTAAGAAGGATCTTTAATAGAGTCATGAGACTAATTATGTTGCACAGACATAGCTGCATTCAAGCCCCTATCGAAGACCCTAGTGGAAAAAAAGAGAGAGAGATTGACTCATCGAATTATTATTGCTTAGGTTGCTGAGCTGGACAAGTAGAAAGGACTAATCACACCCAATCGCTTGACGCCTGTAGGCGAAGTAACGATAATTGTTATAAGCATTATGGCAGTGAGGTTAGTTGCCTTAGTCACATAGACACGAATCGAGTAGAGACTAATTGCTTCGAGAGTAGACTCGTAGTAGCCATGAACGAGAGTGTTAAGATTGCAATCATAAATCTTGAAAGTTTAGACTTCTAATTTGTGGCTAGTTATATTTTCCCTAGGAGGGGAGGCCTAGTTAAGGAGTAGCTATAGGAATTTCGAGCGCTAAATTTTTATAAGGTGGTAGAATTGTAACACCCTAATTTTTGCATAAGGGTATATGTTATTATGGATGCCTAGCTATTATTGTTATTGTTATAATTATTTAATAAGATTATTATTATTTTTGTTATTGTTATTATTATTATTAATATTAATGAAGTTAGTATTGTTATACATATACATATATATGTATGTATATATTATTACATATGATAATATGTATATTAATATATGATTATTTGCATTAATATGAGATTGTGTCTATTAGGTAGCGTTTGGTAACTGGAATGTTTTATTCCCAAGCAAACTACATTCCTGGGAATCACATTCCCGGGCATAGAGTTTTCCCACCCTCACACATAGGAATAGAGTTTTCCCAAGTTTATAACTATCATTCACTAATTTTATTCTCGGGAATCTTTTATGCATGAGAATAAATTTTTAAAACTTGTACCAAACATGATAAACTTTTATTCTCATGCCAACATTCCCGATAATGTTTTCTTAAAACTTGTAACAAACACTACCTTAATGTGTGATCTTATATGAATATATGATTTTTTATGTGATTTTTTATGTTAATATATAATATATGATTTTATTAATAATAAGTGATTAAGAATGATAGTATGGGATATCGTATGATTTAGTATTTAAATCGAGATAGTGAAACTCTTAGATTTTATTCTCTTAATCAGTCAGATTTGAGTGCTTTTTAATTTAGGGGAATCCTCTTTTTGGTTATTTCTTAAGATTTTAGCATAATCTCCTAGGATCCTATCTAGAAATAACTACCAAATATGTCCCTAAAATTCCATCGCACTTTTGACCATGTTAGAGTCCGATTTAGGATTTGATCGTGAAATATTAAATTGTATAGATTTCTCTAAGATTTCTAACTTCACCAAGAATGTCTCAATCGGACAATTGTAGATCAAGATATGGGCAAAATACCGATCTGTACATAGTTTGGGTTGAAATAGGAGTCTGTTACGCCCTAACTTGTTTTTATACCATAAGACTCGGCCTAAACCCTATTTCCCACTACTCAAGACTCAGAAGAGCTGCCTCTCTTCATCTCTTATGTTTTCCCTTAGTTTCTCTTAAGAATTCTTGAAGGAAATTGCTCCCATTCATCATTCTTCGCTATTTTTGGCCAGAAGGACATAGCTGCCGATACAAGCTTCTTTTGGCGTCGCTTTTATCTTTTTGTAGGCTACAAACAAGGTAAAATTTCTTGTGCCATGTTCTCCTTATTTTTTCCCCTTGAATTTCTTTATTTAGAAGCTTAATCCATGTGTTTTCGTTGTCATTCTTGAGGAAGTAATCAAGCGTTTATGAGACGAGACTCAAACGGACCTTTTCTCCTCTTCTCGTTTTTGTTCTTTATAGTTTAATCTCAAGGTAAGCCATACCTCTTGTTCCCTTTTCGATTCTCTCTTGGGTTTGGGAGTTGTGGCCCTCTTTGTGAACTATTCGTATTTGTAATGGTAGGAACCGGCGAAGGAGGTTTTCATTCGACACTCTCATCCCTTCGAGGCTTGCGAATTTGATTGAGGTATGGGGAGAAGGAATTAGTATGAACATGTAGGCTTTGGGGTAGCATAAGATGAGGGTTAACCCTGTTGGGTCAAAGCAACCATCACACAAGAGGGGGGTGAATTGGGTGATAATGGAAATTTTAAACTTTTAAGAAACATCAAAACATGAATCAGAGTTTTTCAAATAAAGAGAGTGTAGATGGATAAAAGAAGCTAATTTAAAAACCATCTAACATAACTAATAACATATTTTTGACCAGTTTAGAAACAAGGAAGATAAAATGTTTCACTTGTCTAATGGCTAATGACTTGTCTCATCATCTTAGACTAAACGTCAACCAGTTAGACAAAATCTAGAGGATAAAAACATTTAAAATCGACTTAGAACATAAAGCTTAAAATCAGTTAGAAAGCTTTGTTGAAATACTTAAAACAACAAAGATGAGGAGATAAGGGTATAGAGAAAATAGACAACAAGATTTATCCTGGTTCACTCATAAAAACCATGAGCTACATCCAGTCCCCAGCAGCAGCTAAGTTTTCTCCACTATCACATCAAATAATTACAATGAGTAGTCTTTGCACACCTAGCCTCTCCAAGCTCATTGAGTATTATTCTTAACCAGCCTCTCCAGACTGTTGCAAGTATTCTTTTCACCTAGCCTCCCCAGGCTCAACGAGTATTATTCTTAACCAACCTCTCCAGGCTGTTGCAAGTATTATTTTCACCTAGCCTCTCTAGGCTTACTGAATTTTGATGAAGGTTACATAGAGAAAATCTCACAACACTCATAGAGTGATTTTACAATGAAGTACAGTGTAACACCCTGTTTTCCTTAAGCGCTTGTATGTATGCCTTGTTTGTTAGGAAGGTTTAGAGTGGGCTAAGTGGGGTTTTGGAGTTGAAAATCCCTTCCTGATGCATGAGCACGCCCGTGCTCATGTGTCAGCACGCCCGTGCTCATGTGTCAGCACGCCCGTGCTTAAGGCCGCATGCGTCTCGTTGACGCTGATGTGAGCACGCCCGTGCTCATAAGGAGCACGACCGTGCTCAACAGTCAACCGAGCCTCGTAGGCGCTAAGTTGAGCAAGGCCGTGCTCAAGGAGGAGCACAACCGTGCTCAAGGAGGAGCACGACCGTGCTCAGGCCTCTACCTTTATAAGCAGAAAAGTAACCAAGGGTTTACGTCATAAACCCTATTTTGGCACTTTAAGCAACCCTAAATGTGACGACAGCTGCTCCCTCTTTTCCCCTTTGAACCTAAACTGTTCTTGGTGTTCTTACTCTTTGGGAGAGACAATCACGTGCTAGTGCCATTTAACGAGAGGCTTGGGATCGTTCGTCGAACCGTTCGAGGGAACCGGTTTAGGAGCGTCTTCAGTTTAACGGGAAATCTTCATACCAGGTATGGGGAGAAGGAATAGTATAAGTATGTAGGCTTGGGGGGTAGCGTAAGACGAAGGGTTCCCATAACCCTTTATGTTTGATAACATGTTGTATGCCTATATGCCTGTTTGTTATCTGATGTTAAACTATTTGTGGTTATGATGTTGGCATGACTGTTGTTAATTGTTCATTGATGTCTGTCATTGTTATTGAACATGCCTATTATGAATATGTTAAACGTTGATGCCATGATTGAGTGTTGTATCATGATTATGATATTATAATGTATTGGTTGTTGATTGATGTTGTGACACATTAATGTAAAAGACTAAATCCGTTAACTAATGTTAAGGGAGGTTGTTCCCTCTGTTCATAAGACTGAATCGAGTAATGAGTAAGGAATTACCAATGACTTAGGGACTGATTTATGAGTGTTTAGGGACAATTAAATGACTGAGATTAAAGGACTAATTTCCTTTAATTTGTAAGACATAAACATTAATTCAATATTAACGAAATTGATGAGTTATGGATTAGAAGAGCCTTTAGGATTGAATCTGAGAATGTCCCCAAATCAATTAGCTAAGGGTCTGTGATCCTTCTGCCCAGAATAGCAGGGCACGTGTTTGAGGAGTGGCTCCGAGGAGCTGCGACTCTTTAGTTAGGATTTCCAGCTCTCAGTAGTTAGTTAGTTGTTTCAGTTTATATCCGAGGTTGTTTTTCCGGATTGGTTATACTAGCTCTGTAATGTGACATCGGGGTTGAGTTTTCTTTTATGTTACGTTATGTTTTATTTTCCATGTTTGAGACTTGATACATGTATTACCTTTTACCTTGGTGATGATTTTATAAATGATGTTTCTTTTAATTATCCTATCTTTTAATGCTTTATATGTATGCTGGGTAGAGGGTGTCACAAACAGCGAGGACTTCTTCCTACACTCACAAGAGTGGATATATTTTTAAGCACTCCAGAACTGAAAAAGAAATCTCTCATAACACTCACTTGAGTGAATATAGGATGATTACATTGATAATGATTTCTCTTGAGATGAAGATAGTGATGCTCTCATTTTTCATCAATTGTAGCAGCGGTAGCAGCACCAGCAACTCTACTTCTTATTCTTCATTTCTAGTCTTCCTTATATAGGCTCACTCAAATATAGCCATTGAAGTTTTTTACCAATATTACCGTTGCACTCTTCTTCTTTATGCTGACCACACTTCAGATAAAGTGATTCTGCTTTTATAGCTTTTGTATTTTTGCAGCAGTGAGATATTTCTTCTTTTTCTCTCCTTCCAAAACACAGTTGTACCTGCCTTTTTCAATAAAGCTATTCTGATCAGCTGTATACCTTTTTGACTTTTGTACTTTTGTGATAATATATAATATTATACATCTCTACAGCTTTTGTAGAAGAGAAATTCCATTATGTGACAACTATCTTTTATTGCATGTCAACATGTTTTCAATTGTTGACACCCCCTGCTTTCCCAAATAAATATTTAACTAATTCAGTTTTCTCTTATATTGGGAAGACACTTGGTTAGCTTCATTAGACACTTCTTAGATGAGCTTGTGAGATGCTTGGCTAGTATTCATTAGATGCTTACTCCTTTAGCTCCTAAACTCCGTCAGCTTTCGTATTCTGTATTATTTACCTTCTTAACGGTCAATTTAGGCTTCAAAGTCTTCATGAAAGTTGTAGCCCTGGATGTTAGCTTTCGAATGGCACCGGTTTCATCCAATTTGGACATGTACAACTCAAGTTATGACCATCAGACGCTACAAAGGTCAGCCTGTCGGAACAACATCACGTCACCAAATTACGAATGAAATCTGACACCGATATAGCTTGATTTAGAATGTTCCAAGTTTAGAATATTCCAAGTTTTCAGGTTCCTAGTCATATTAAGAATGTTCTCTTTCCAAAGTTTAGAATTGCACCAAGAGAATTGAACTTGGTTCCAAAAATCATCATGATCCGACCAGGCTCCTAAAAACTTAAAATAATTATACCTTTGCCTGATGATTCCATCCTCTATTTTGAACCATAGACCACAATGATGAAAAGAGGATAAGGGGAATGTGTAATGTGACACCCTTCTACCCCGCATGTTATAAAGCATTTAAAATAAAACAGATTAAATGAAAACATGCATTTATTGGATAAATTAAAAACAATTATCCATGGGTAGAAAAGTCCCACATGAACCAGTTCACAATCGTGGAAAATATAACATAAGTTTTAAAACAATTAAACATATCGATGAAATAAACACATCCCAACCCCAATGTTACATATAGAGCTGGTATAATAGTTCTGGAATAAAATTCACAGAATACAACTGAAAACTAACAAACTGAGAACATGAAACTAGCCCTAACTATGAGTGGCGGCTCCTCAGAGTCACTCCTCTCCGGGCTGCTCGTCATCCTCTACAAGGTGCCAATCAGGCCAAACACAAACAAACAAACAAACATAGGGAGTAAGAATCATGTAAACATAATAGCAAGGAAGTAGGAAGTAAAGTAAAACATGCAACATAGCATCAACTTCAACATACATCAACAAAATCAACATTCAACATGCTATGTAGTGCAATGCAACCCTACTCCGCTAAACCAACAATGCATGTGGATCCACTAAACTCGGGATGGACGACTTTGGAGTTAAATATCCACATTGAGAATCTACTCAACGCCGGAGAATCTACTCCTTGGAGAGCCAACGCATCAAACCAACGAATGCCTCGTCACGGGGGCGCTAGGAGAATCTACTCCAACCGTGGATGGCCAGATCGCCGTACTTTAGGACGATCTTCCCTATGTCGAACATCCCTAAACAACAACTCTGATGCAATGCATATGCAACACAACAACAACGGTAACACCACCTCCATAACTCCAACGGAATCGACCGAAGATAACGGCGGAATCAACTGCAACAACTTGCCTCACGGAATCTACCTGAGGACTTTAGCGGGATCAACCGCAACACTTGGGGAACTCTCGGTCACCAAGGTACAACAACAACACCTTAGACCCAAACCGCGGGGTCAAGGCTCCCTTGGACAAAAAGCACCAAGGAACAGCTCATCAGCTTGCGGTACCCAAAGGGTACCGACTTATCAACTCGACACCTCACCATCTCATCAACTTAATCGTCTTTGGTGAACATTAGCCAAGTTGTCTAATCTTTATCATTAATCAACTCATTATTTTTGGGGAATGGGGTTTGAAACCCCTTAAAGTTCTCTAATTCTATTCTGTCCAGGAGGGTTGAGCACGGTCGTGCTTAACCCCCAACACGGTCGTGCTTAAACACATGGGGGGCGTGCTGCCCTTTAAGTGAAGCTAGGTCGTGCTCCTTATTGAGCACGGTCGTGCTCTTTGTCCTGCACGACCGTGCTAAACGGCGCGGCCATTTTCCCAGAATGTAACTGGGAGCACGGTCGTGCTCCTGTAAGACTCAATGACTTAGAGATTTTGATATATGACAAATATTCAATTTAATGTGTGTGCAAGTATTTTAGTATCAAATTGCAAAGACAGGCATCAAGCTCAATCTATCAAGTTCTGTAAGCAATTAAAAGAGACTATTCAAAGAAGAACTTGAAGAGCTCAAGGAGCAACAAGCAAGGACAAACATCAAGGAGTCATCAAGACAAGAGCTTAAAGAAGAAATAGATTTAAGTCTTAGATGATTTGTAAGAGAAGAAATCTCTTATTCACAAATAGCTCAGTTGAAATTTGCATGAAGAAAATCATTTTTTAATAACCCGCATTAAAAAGGAATAAGTTTTAATGAAAATAATTTTTGGAAGTTAAGTAAATTCTCTGTCAGTATAGCCATGTATTAAATGGATTTATACCATTTCCTGTAACTGACAAATGAAAATAAAGTTCTTAATATTCAATACATAGATGTACTACACCTATGAATAACATGAAATCAGATCAGTAATAAATGGTTAACTGAATACAGGCCTGTACATATGCTATGTACTCGTGTATTCAAGTTTCTGGAAAAATCTGATGTTCATTAATACATAGATGTACTGAATGGGTGTACTGATGGTACTGATGGATTAACCAAGATCAAATTTTTAAAGAACTCGTACAGCCATGTATTACACAGGTGTACAGAAACTTTCAGTATGTAAAATGGTTAATACATCCCTGTACTCAACCCCTGTCCAAGAACTTGAATCAGTATAACTGATTCTGATATCAGACCCAAATCTGTTTGGACTGATCCCAAACGGTTACAACTTGTTTTTTATATAAAGTGGGATCAATAAAATACTGATATCATATCAGAAACACACGAAATCAATTTGAGAGATCAATTGTGAAAATCATTCATCATCTTTCTTGTGCTTATTGTGAAAAGAGTGTTTCATTCTCATTAAAGCTTCAATTTGTGTATTCAACTTTTGAGAGTTAGAAATCAATCTTTTTGTTCTATTACATTGTAAGAGAAAGGGAGTCTCTCTGTGTGATTAGGGTGAGGAATCCTAAGGAAGAACATTGAGGCTTTTTCACAAGAGGTGTGGTATCCTAGAAGTGAAAGAAGTGCTCTGTGGTGTAAAGGTTTTTCAAGCTACCTGGCTAAAGCTTGCTGTGTTAGTGTGTGAAATCCCACATGTGGAGTGGGGACTGGATGTAAGTCACAGTGGTGGTGACTGAACCAGGATAAATCTGGTTGTGTGGTATTTCTAAACTCAAAGCTCTTTAATTTCTGTCTTGCGCATATAACTGAGTTCTTGATATACTTTGTTCAATATTGTTTATGTAATCTGAAATCACTGATTGAACATTGTGCAAACTGCAATCTAATCTGTATTGTTCAAATCTAATCCTAAGGCTCAATATCTGAACTGAATCTTGCAATCAAAGTTGAGTTTATTAAATCTGTTCTTGCTCATATAAACTTCTAATCATATTCAAGAATCTATGATTTTGATGTTCTAAGTTTCAATTGACATTAATACCCATATAACTTCTATTCTTGATCTGTTTAATATGAATTGAAACCAGAAGTATTATTGCAATCAATCTTGAGTTATTAATTGTTCAAAACTGAGTTGATTAAAACTGTTCTTGATCACTGAAACTGAAACTGAAACTGATATATTGTAACTTCAGTTGCTGACTGATTAAAGCCTGTATCTAATACCTGTATTACCTATTCTGAATCTTAAAAAGCCCTTTCTTAATCTGTTAAAGATCCTATGGCAAATCTGTTTTGAAAAGTAAGTTTTTGAAAAGGAAGAATTTTTGAAAACTCAATTCACCCCCCCTCTTGAGTCTTTGAAGCCAAAACAACAATTGGCATCAGAGCTAAACTCTTAAGTTTGGCTTAACAGCTTTAAGAGTATGGCTTCCAATGACTGCTTGAATGAAGGGGCTTCCCTTGCACGCCCTCCTGCCTTCAATGGATCTGAGTATATCTATTGGAAGGAAAGAATGGTAATCTTTCTTGAGGCAGCTGGTGTTGACATATGGGATGCAGTAGAAAATGGACCATTTGTCCCCTCTATTGTAGATGCTAATGGTGCTCCAAGAAATAAGCCTAAAGTTGAATGGAATGAGGATGATAAGAAAAGAATTCAATATAATGCACGTGCTAAGAATATTATAACATCTGCTTTGAGCCGTGATGAGTTTTTCAGGGTTTCAAATTGCAAGACAGCAAAGGAGATGTGGGACACATTGCAAGTAACACATGAAGGAACCACTAATGTCAAGAGAGCAAGAATGAACACTCTCACACATGAATATGAGCTGTTCAGAATGAAGCAAGGAGAACCAATGAGTGAAATGCAAAAGAGATTCACACATATTGTCAATCAACTTGCTGGTCTTGGTAAAGCTATATCAAATGAGGATCAAATCAACAAAGTAATGAGATGCCTAAGTAGAGAATGGCAGCCTAAAGTCACTGCAATTTCAGAATCAAGAGATCTTTCTTCAATGACTATTGCAACACTGTTTGGCAAGCTGCAAGAACATGAACTAGAGTTGAACAGACTAAATGAAAGTGAAGAAACTGACAAAAAGAAGAAAGGATTGGCTCTCAAATCACAAGCTATAGAGATACAAGATAGTGATGATGAGCAATCAGATCATGATGCAGAATCTGAAGAAAAAATGGGGATGCTAGTTAGAAAGTTTAAGAAGTTCCTAAAGAAGAAAGGCAACTTCAAAAGAAAGTCATTCACCTTTCCCAAAAGAAACTTCAGCAAAGGTGACAACTCTTCCAACAACATCACATGCTATGAATGTGGAAAGACTGGCCACATAAAGGTTGACTGTCCAAAGCTACAAAAGAAGGACAAAACTGAAAAGTTTGACTCAAAGGACAAGAAGTGGAGAAAGCCAAGAAAGGCCTATATTGCTTGGGATGATAATGATGTAGATTCCACTGATGAATCTGAATCTGAGGAGGCAAACTTGTGCTTGATGGCCAGCAATGACAGTGATTCAGAAAGTGAGGTAAATTCAGATTCTCAACCTACTTTTGAGGAATTGCAAGATGCATTTGATGAGTTGTGTGACATCCTTCAACCCCGCATGTTAATATAAAAATTTACTTAAAAGAGGTAATATAAAAACATGCCTTTACTTGATTAAAATAATTACTTGGATAAAAAGGTTTCACATCTCAACAAAACAATGCGGAAATAACACAGTTTTAAAACAGTAAAACATAAACAAGACAGATAAGGAAAAACCCAACCCGTTGTCACATACAGAGCTGGTATAACCAAAATCCGGATACATCACGGAAACAAACTGAAATAACTAAAAACAACTAACAACTATAACTAAACATCCTAACTAGAGTCGCGGCTCCTCAGAGTCACTCCTCCACTGGCTACTCACCGTCCTCTGCATAAAGAGATACATGCAACAACAGAAATAGGAAGACAGGGAGTAAGAAATCATGTAAACACAACGGCATGAGAATAGGGAATAAGATGAACATACATCATAGCATGGCATAACAATATAACAACATACAATATTTATACATCATCATATAAACCATAACAACATGTTAACCATCCAACATATGCTATGCAATACAATGCAACCCTACTCCACTACTCCATCAATGCATGTGGATCCAACTAACTCAGGAAGTCAACTTCGGAGTTACATATCCACATTGGCCATAAAAGCACCAACGCCGGCAGTTCACCAAACCATGGGTGAACCCCTTGGATAGCCGACGTACCATAACGGGGTACGCCACCTCGGGGGCACACGGTTCACCAAACCACGGGTGAACCACCCGAGACTTGGGCCAGATCATCATAACAGGACGACCTCCCCTATGTTGAACATCCCCTACTAATCAACTTCAACGTATGAATGCGTGAGCACAACAACACAAAGTCAACCACCTCCTTTGCTTGAGCCAAAAAGCACCCAAGACTTATCACCAACATCAACATCAACACCTTGACCCAAACTGTGGGGTCAAGGCCCCCTTGGCCAAAAAGCACCAAGGTCCAACTAAACAACACCTCGACCAAAAAGCATCGAGGTTACTTTGGCCACAAAGCACCAAAGTACAACAACATGCGGTAACCCAAAGGGTACCGGCTTAACCATCTTATCGTCTTTAAACATCTTAATTAATATAATTAAGTTATCTAATATTCATCATTTTATTGGTGCATTATCATAACGGTAACAGTATCATCAACAACATATCCAATCAATGTGATCAACATAATCCATGTCATAACAACAACATTCATAATCATGGGTATTCATACCAATTCAACCAAAACTCATGGCATAAGACAATTCAATAGGCATACCACATCATGAGCAACTCAACAATTATAACAAATAAACATACCAATTAATCCAATTAAATATATAAACAATTCAGTCATACAACCACACAGATCATGGCATCAATAACATTATAACAACAATAAACGGGGCTATGGGAACCCCTCATCTTACGCTATTCCCTAGCCTAGCGTATACACTATTCTTCTCCCATACCTGATATGCGGTTCGCGATTCAAAAGAAGAAAGAAGATCCACTAGGGTCTCATCTCACTAGCGCTTGTCTACGACCTCAAGAACGCCAAAGAGACACTTTGGTTCAACTCTAAGATCAAGAAATCAAAAGGAAGAGATCAAGAACTTGAAAGAAAGAACACAAGGGACAAGGTGCATGAATTTTACTTTTTCTAAAGTCTCAAATAGCAAGCACAACGAACTCCTATTCGTAGCGATGATCTCCTATCAAGAAGCAGTGAAGAACGGTGCAAGAACGGGTTCCCTAGAGAGAGTTTTAGGGAGAAAAACCATAAGGATTCAAAGAGGAAGGAGGGAGGCAGTTTTGAGTGTTGGGGTCATGTAAACTAGGTTTAGGTCGAGTCTAATGGTATATATATGAGTTTGGGTCATAACGGGTTCCTATTTCAGCCCAAACTGTATACTGTTCGGTATTTTGACCATAATATGAGCTACAAGTTTCCGATTGAGGCGTTCTAGGCGGAGTTAGAAAGCTCAGAGAAATATCTACAAATTAATGTCTAATGATCGAATCCTAAATCGGACTCTAAGATGGTCAAAAGTTCAGTGGAAGTTTAGCGACAGATTTGGTAGTTATTCCTAGATAGGATCCTTAGGAGATTATGATAAGATCTTAAGATATAAACAAAAAGATGATGATCCTATATTGATAAGGAGTCAAATCTGAATGGTTGAGGGATAAAATCTAAAAATAACACTATCTCTATTTAAATACTAAACCACACGATATCTTATTATATTATTCTTAATCGCTTATTATTAATAAAATCACATATCATATAAAATCAAACATTAAGAGACACAATCTCATATTAATGCAAATAATCATATATAAATATACATATTATCATATGCATTAATATATACACATATATATAAATATCAAACATATCAAACATATATATGCCAAAACTAACACATATAAATATAAGGGTGAATCTTGAGGTGTTACAATTCCATGATTGGGTAAACCTTTACCAATTAAGTACGTACCTTTGGTTATGTCTTCCGACTCGGATGCTCCACTCCCACTGAGAGTAAAAACTCTCCCAATGGTCTTCAGACGATTGACTTGGGGTCTCTGGTCCCTGCTAGCACTATGTGGCTCTGGCTTCGCTTCGCTACACTCCCGGCTGATGTGGCCAGACTTGCCACACCTAAAGCAGATGACGTCTGGTTCCTTACACTGGATTGTGAAGTGATCCGGTGCGCCGCACTTCCTGGGCCTAGTGGCGTTGGAATTACCACCTCTGGACCTATCCTGAGAAAACTGTGGCCCCTTGCCACTCTGTTTGAAATCTCGGCCAACTGGAGTTAGATGCTGCCTTACCTCATCTCTCCGATCATCCTTCTTACTGCTCTGAACATCTGAACCCTTGCGACTCGCCACCCTGAACTTGTAGGCATCCTCGAAGATCCTACACTTGTTCACCAGAACTGGAAAGACTCGGATCTCCTGATAGCTGATCGCCTGCTTGATCTCTGGACGAAGGCCATCCTCGAACTTTACACACTTTGACCGGTCATCTACCATGACCTGATAAGGTGTGTAATACCTAGCCAGCTCCTCGAACCTTGCCGCATACTCTCCCACAGACATACTCCCTTGCTTCAGAGTCAAGAACTCCATCTCTTTCTTATCACGGACGTCAGCTGGGAAGTACTTCTCCAGGAACCTGTCCTTGAAGACATTCCAAGTCACCACCGTACCCTCAGCTTCCATACGCTGGCGACAATTCTCCCACCAATGCTCAGCTTCTTCTGACAGCATGAAAGTCCCAAAGATGACTTTCTGAACATCGTTGCATCCCATAGCTCGGAAGATTTTCTCAATCTCCCTCACCCACAGAAGAGCACAGTCGGGGTCATAAGCTCCCTTGAACTTGGGCGGGTCGTTCCGCTGGAACTTATCCAGACCCTGAAACTCAGCTGGTCCTTCATGTTGGTTGTTGTTCTGGTTCTGGCCAATAGCAGTGGCAAGCAGTGCCAAAGCATCAGCGATCGCTTGGTCGTTCCTACCTCTTCCCGCCATTGGTTCCTGCATTTACCCAAGACAACTGTTAAATACAGGAGACCAAGCAGGAAGGTCTAACGCTTCTTAATACTAAAGCATCACTATCTATAATGCATATAGATAATTCAAACAAAAACACACGGAAGACTCGCAACAGACTCATACCACGTCCGGACAGGGCCGAACTGCTCTGATACCACTAAATGTGACATCCTTCAACCCCGCATGTTAATATAAAACATTTACTTAAAAGAGGTAATATAAAAACATGCCTTTACTTGATTAAAATAATTACTTGGATAAAAAGGTTTCACATCTCAACAAAACAATGCGGAAATAACACAGTTTTAAAACAGTAAAACATAAACAAGACAGATAAGGAAAAACCCAACCCGTTGTCACATACAGAGCTGGTATAACCAAAATCCGGATACATCACGGAAACAAACTGAAATAACTAAAAACAACTGACAACTATAACTAAACATCCTAACTAGAGTCGCGGCTCCTCAGAGTCACTCCTCCACTGGCTGCTCACCGTCCTCTGCATAAAGAGATACATGCAACAACAGAAACAGGAAGACAGGGAGTAAGAAATCATGTAAACACAACGGCATGAGAATAGGGAATAAGATGAACATACATCATAGCATGGCATAACAATATAACAACATACAATATTTATACATCATCATATAAACCATAACAACATGTTAACCATCCAACATATGCTATGCAATACAATGCAACCCTACTCCACTACTCCATCAATGCATGTGGATCCAACTAACTCAGGAAGTCAACTTCGGAGTTACATATCCACATTGGCCATAAAAGCACCAACGCCGGCAGTTCACCAAACCATGGGTGAACCCCTTGGATAGCCGACGTACCATAACGGGGTACGCCACCTCGGGGGCACACGGTTCACCAAACCACGGGTGAACCACCCGAGACTTGGGCCAGATCATCATAACAGGACGTCCTCCCCTATGTTGAACATCCCCCACTAATCAACTTCAACGTATGAATGCGTGAGCACAACAACACAAAGTCAACCACCTCCTTTGCTTGAGCCAAAAAGCACCCAAGACTTATCACCAACATCAACATCAACACCTTGACCCAAACTGTGGGGTCAAGGCCCCCTTGGCCAAAAAGCACCAAGGTCCAAGTAAACAACACCTCGACCAAAAAGCATCGAGGTTACTTTGGCCAAAAAGCACCAAAGTACAACAACATGCGGTAACCCAAAGGGTACCGGCTTAACCATCTTATCGTCTTTAAACATCTTAATTAATATAATTAAGTTATCTAATATTCATCATTTTATTGGTGCATTATCATAACGGTAACATCATCATCAACAACATATCCAATCAATGTGATCAACATAATCCATGTCATAACAACAACATTCATAATCATGGGTATTCATACCAATTCAACCAAAACTCATGGCATAAGACAATTCAATAGGCATACCACATCATGAGCAACTCAACAATTATAACAAATAAACATACCAATTAATCCAATTAAATATATAAACAATTCAGTCATACAACCACACAGATCATGGCATCAATAACATTATAACAACAATAAACGGGGCTATGGGAACCCCTCATCTTACGCTATTCCATAGCCTAGCGTATACACTATTCTTCTCCCATACCTGATATGCGGTTCGCGATTCAAAAGAAGAAAGAAGATCCACTAGGGTCTCGTCTCACTAGCGCTTGTCTACGACCTCAAGAACGCCAAAGAGACACTTTGGTTCAACTCTAAGATCAAGAAATCAAAAGGAAGAGATCAAGAACTTGAAAGAAAGAACACAAGGGACAAGGTGCATGAATTTTACCTTTTCTAAAGTCTCAAACAGCAAGCACAACGAACTCCTATTCGTAGCGATGATCTCCTATCAAGAAGCAGTGAAGAACGGTGCAAGAACGGGTTCCCTAGAGAGAGTTTTAGGGAGAAAAACCATAAGGATTCAAAGAGGAAGGAGGGAGGCAGTTTTCTGAGTGTTGGGGTCGTGTAAACTAGGTTTAGGTCGAGTCTAATGGTATATATATGAGTTTGGGTCATAACGGGTTCCTATTTCAGCCCAAATTGTATACTGTTCGGTATTTTGACCATAACTTGAGATACAAGTTTCCGATTGAGGCGTTCTAGGCGTAGTTAGAAAGCTCAGAGAAATATCTACAAATTAATGTCTAATGATCGGATCCTAAATCGGACTCTAAGATCGTCAAAAGTTTGGTGGAAGTTTAGCGACAGATTTGGTAGTTATTCCTAGATAGGATCCTTAGGAGATTATGATAAGATCTTAATATATAAACAAAAAGATGATGATCCTATATTGATAAGGAGTCAAATCTGAATGGTTGAGGGCTAAAATCTAAAAATAATATTATCTCTATTTAAATACTAAATCACACGATATCTTATTATATCATTCTTAATCGCTTATTATTAATAAAATCACATATCATATAACATCAAACATTAAGAGACACAATCTCATATTAATGCAAATAATCATATATTTATATACATATTATCATATGCATTAATATATACACATATATATAAATATCAAACATATCAAACATATATATGCCAAAACTAACACATAGAAATCTTTTAAAAAGTTTTTTGCTGCACCTAAGACATCAAAAACACCATTTGTTAGATGTTATTTTTGTGTTAGGAAAGGTCATATTGCTACAACATGCCATTACAGAATTTCTGCATATAACAAGTCTAAGTTTGTGTGGGTTCCAAAAGGAACTCTTGATGGAACTAACCCAAAACGACCCAAACAGCTTTGGGTACCTAAGACACAAACATGAATTCTGTTTTGTAGGTGTGTTGGATGGCCAAGAATGTGAAATGGTACCTTGATAGTGGCTGTTCCAAACACATGACAGGAGACAAAAGCAAGTTCATCACACTCACTCCAAAATCAAGTGGAAGTGTTACCTATGGAGACAACAATAAAGGAAGGATACTTGGCATTGGCAACATTGGAAGTGACTCAACAGCAATCATTGAGGATGTACTCTATGTTGAGGGACTTAAACACAATCTACTAAGTATCAGTCAACTATTTGACAAAGGCTTTAAGGTAAAATTCAATTTCAATAGTTGATAGAAAATCAGAATGATGCAAATCTGAAATTGATTGGAAATAGGATAGATAACATCTACATGCTTGATTTAGATAATATCTCTTCAAACACTACATGCTGTCTTATTTCAAAAGAAGAAGAAAATTGGCTTTGGCATAGAAGAATTGCACACATTCACATGAACCACTTGAATAAACTGATTTCTAAAGATCTTGTAATTGGTTTGCCTAAACTGAAATTTGTGAAAGATGGATTATGTGATGCATGTCAAAAAGGAAAGCAAGCTAAGGTCTCTTTCAAACCTAAAAACATTGTTTCAACAAATAGACCCTTGCAACTTTTGCACATGGATTTATTTGGTCCATCAAGAACCAAAAGCTTTGGTGGAAACTTGTATGCCTTAGTAATAGTAGATGATTACTCTAGATACACATGGATATACTTTTTATCTCATAAGAGTAATGCATTTGCTGCATTTAAAAGAATGGCTAAAATTGTGCAAAATGAAAAAGACATGAAAATTGTCTCTATAAGAAGTGATCATGGGGGAGAGTTTCAAAATGAAGTGTTTGAAAACTTTTGTGATGAGCATGGCATTCAACATAATTTTTCAGCTCCTAGAACTACACAACAAAATGTAGTGGAAAGAAAGAATAGATCATTAGAGGAGATTGCTAGAACTATGTTGAATGACTCTAGCCTACCAAAACAATTTTGGGCAGATGCTGTGAACACAGCCTGCTATGTTTTAAATAGAGTTTTGATAAGGCCTATTTTAAAGAAAACCCCTTATGAACTTTATAGAGGAAGAAAACCAAACATTGCACATCTTCATGTCTTTGGTTGTAAGTGCTTTGTACTTAATAATGAAAAGGATAACCTTGGAAAATTTGATGCAAAGGCTGATGAAGGAATTTTCCTAGTCTATTCTCTAACTAGTAAAGCATTTAGAATCTATAATAAGAGAACTGAAACCATTGAGGAATCTGTGCATGTTACATTTGATGAGTCTAACCCCAAAAGGTTGGGAAAGGATATTGCTATTGATGATCTTGCAGATTCAATTGAGAAAACTGTCTTGGAAGAGCAACAAGGCAATGAAGGAAATGAAAGCTCCAAAGGAGAGATGTTACAGCAGGAGCAAACAGAACAGCAGTCTGACTTACCAAAGGAATGGAGGACTGTCAGAAATCATCCAATTGATAACATCATTGGTGAAATTACAAAGGGGTAACTACTAGACAATCTCTTAGAAATGCATGTAATCATATGGCATTTGTATCTCAAGTAGAACCTAAGAATATACATTATGCTATAACTGATGAACATTGGATGATGGCTATGCATGATGAATTAAACCAGTTTGAGAGAAATCAAGTATGGAACCTAGTGCCTAAACCCAAGAATAGTCAAGTAATAGGTACAAAATGGGTTTTTAGGAATAAACTAGATGAAAATGGCATAATTGTGAGAAACAAAGCTAGGTTGGTAGCCAAAGGGTATAATCAAGAGGAAGGCATAGATTATGATGAAACATATGCACCAGTAGCAAGATTAGAAGCTATAAGAATGCTACTTGCTTATGCTTGCATAATGGGATTTAAATTGTATCAAATGGATGTAAAGAGTGCTTTCTTAAATGGAGTTATTCAAGAAGAAGTATATGTTAGTCAACCACCTGGTTTTGAGAATAATGAATTGCCTAACCATGTTTATAAACTGTCTAAAGCTTTGTATGGCTTAAAACAAGCTCCTAGAGCTTGGTATGAAAAGTTAAGTAATTTTCTCATTGAAAAAGGTTTCAAAAGAGGTAAAGTTGACACAACTTTGTTCACTAAGAAAAAGGCACACAGCATTTTACTTGTACAAATTTATGTTGATGACATCATTTTTGGTGCTACTAATGAGCATTTGTGCAATGAGTTTGCAAGTCTTATGCAGAATGAGTTTGAGATGTCAATGATGGGTGAACTGAACTTTTTCCTTGGACTACAAATAAAGCAAACAGAAAATGGAATCTTTATTAGCCAAACCAAGTATTGCAAAGAGTTGATCAAGAAGTTTGACATGGAAAATGCTAAGGAGATGGCAACTCCAATGAGTACTGCTTGTTATGTGGACAAGGATGAACAAGGTAAACCTGTTGATATGTCAAAATACAGAGGTATGATAGGCTCATTACTTTATCTTACTGCTAGTAGGCCAGATATCATGTTAAGTGTATGCATGTGTGCTAGGTATCAAGCAAATCCTAAAGAATCACACCTAACAGTAGTTAAGAGGATAATTAAATATCTGTTAGGAATAAAAGACATGGGATTATGGTATCCTAAGGGAGCTACATGTACTCTAATTGGTTACTCAGACTCTGATTTTGCTGGTTGCAAACTAGATAGAAAGAGTACAAGTGGAACATGCCATTTACTAGGGAATTCATTAGTATCATAGTTTAGTAAAAAGCAATCTAGTGTGGCTCTATCCACTGCTGAGGCTGAATATGTAGCAGCTGGTAGCTGTTGTGCACAGGTCTTATGGATGAAACAACAATTAGTTGATTATGGTGTGCAACTAGACCAAGTTCCTATTAAGTGTGATAACACAAGTGCAATTAACCTAACTAAGAATCCCATAATGCACTCTAGAACCAAACACATAGAAATCAGACATCATTTCATTAGAGATCATGTTCAAAGTGGAGAAATTGTGATTGAATATGTTGATACAACAAAGCAACTTGCTGATATTTTTACTAAGCCTTTGAACAAGGAAAGCTTCTTTTTCATTAGAAGAGAATTAGGCATAATTGACCAATCCTATATCTGATCTCTGTTGAAAGTGTTTGTATGTTTAAATCTCTGTGTAAATATGCCTTATGATTGTATGATCTGTCTCTGGAATGATCTATCTGTGTGTGGTTAGAAGAGAGTTTTAGCTAAAATTAGATTGATCAGGTACACCTATGTACTTAACCCATGTACATGTATAAAAACTGGAAATTTGTTTTATACATGGGTGTGATCAATAGCTGTATAGAGGATCAGGAATGAATCCCCTGTGTTTTGGTCTAATACATCCCTGTGATACATAGATGTATTAAAACACTGAAACACAATTCCTGAATGTCATAAGTATACTGAGGTGTACTACAGGCATGTATGTTAAATTTGAGAAAGTCAGAATGCAAATCTTTAATACTTGGGTGTATCACACCCCTGTACGCAAACGTTATAAAGCCTGATATTTGAATTCAATTTTATTTCAAAATTTCAAATCCTCTCAAACCCACTCTCTCTTCACTTAATTCGTAACCCTAGCAGAGCTAAACCTCAGACATTTCTTTTCCCCTTTCTAAAACCCTAACATGGCAAGAACCAAGAACACTGGTCCTTCACCCTCAAAAGCTGCTGAAAAGAAGAGAATAGAAATGGAGATGTGGAAATCAGCTGAGAAGAAGAAGGGAGCAGAAACCTCTAAGACCCCTGAGAAGAAGAGAAAAGGGATGGAAACCCCAAAGATGGCTGAAAAGAAGAAAAAGGAAGTAGGGACTTCCAAAGCTGCAAAGAAGAGTAAAGGAAAAGAAGTTGAGTCTCACATAGAGACAGAGGCTGCAGAGAATGGCGCTCCAACATCTTTCATGGAAAATGATGTTCTTCTCCAAAGGTATTCCCTCACTGATAATCAGAAGGAGTTCTTTAGACAAAATTTCAAAGATAGAGGAATCCTAGAACCTTGGAAAATGGACTTTAAGTATTTTGATGATAATTCTTTCAATTTCACTGAGATATTAATCTGTTAAAAGGTCAAGGAATTTCTAGAAACTCAAGTTGATTACTATCCATTTCTGGTTAAGATCTTTTACTCAAATTTTGAGATGAATGCTAATGGAATTAGCTCTGAAGTTAAAGGAATAAAGATCAAAATGTCATTAGAGGAATTTAGCAACCTTGCAAATTTACCTTTTTATGGACCTAGTATTGCTGGAAATGGTCCACAAGCTGAATGGTATGATGAATATGATAGGGAAATGGCTAGAGTAGACTTAGTTCTCTCTGATGAACCTGAAGGTAGAGTTACCTACACTAGTGTGATGAGTGTAGAGGATAGGCTTCTGCATTATGTGGTTTGCATAATTTTGATTCCAAGAAGAGGAAATCACTCCATACTGTAGAATTATAATTTAATGCTAATGTGGGCAATGCTGAATGAAAAACAAATAAGTTGGGGATATTGTGTTGCTGCTCACATGTTAGAATGCAGAAAAAGCAAGATGATGCTTGCCTACCCTGCACTGGTCTGTAAAATCCTAGCTCACTTTAATGTTTCTTTTGATGGAGAAGAAAAGAAACTTGGAAGAAAAGGAACTCACAAGTTTGGTGAAGAAATTGTGAGCAAAATGAGACTGAAAAGGGAAGATGGAAGATGGATAAGGAAAGCTGGAAACAAGGGAGCAACTACAGCTGAACCATCTGATGCACAAGGAAGTGCTGCATCTGAATTTGCTCAACAAATACTGGTTATGCTGAGAAACATGGATGGCAGACAAATCAAGAGACACACAGTGCAACTGAATGCATTGACAAGTCTGAACACGAGGATGACTAAACTGGAAAAGAGTGTTGATCAGATCAAAGAAGCATTAGGAATTGACTTTCCTAACCCTGCACCTCCTGCACCTGAACCAGAAAATTTCAACATTGCTGAACTGGCAAGAGCTGCTGTGGAGGAAGCTGAGCAACAAAATGAAGACACCTCTGCTGAACCATCACTTCAAGGCCAAGGAGACAATTAGTACTAGGAGTTCTTAGGACTTAGAACTTATTTTGATTTGTTTTGAAAGGCTAAATGCCTTGGTCTGTAATGATTTGTTGGATTCTGTTTTTTTTAATTCTCCTGCACTATTCCTTTGTTATGAACATCTTTAATATGCTATGCTATGTTTGAATTTCTTTTCTACTGATTTGAATGGTTATTTCTTTACCTTTTTTATAATGCCAAAAGGGGGGAGAAAAATATAAAGAGAGGAAACAAATTAATGCATATGTTGAGGGGGAGCTTACATGATTCAGGGGGAGTTATCATATAAAAATATTCTGATATGTTTTGATACCTTTTGCTATTGAATGTTTTGATACCATGATTTATGAATTGACAAAAACACTTAGCTTCTGCTATACTTACACTCTGATTTAAGAATTTGTTAAAAGGTTTGTCATAATCAAAAAGGGGGAGTTTGAAAGATTCAATGACTTAGAGATTTTGATATATGACAAATATTCAATTTAATGTGTGTGCAAGTGTTTTAGTATCAAATTGCAAAGACAGACATCAAGCTCAATCTATCAAGTTCTGTAAGCAATTAAAGGAGACTATTCAAAGAAGAACTTGAAGAGCTCAAGGAGCAACAAGCAAGGACAAACATCAAGGAGTCATCAAGACAAGAGCTTAAAGAAGAAATAGATTTAAGTCTTAGATGATTTGTAAGAGAAGAAATCTCTTATTCACAAATAGCTCAGTTGAAATGTGCATGAAGAAAATCTTTTTTTCATAACCTGCATTAAAAAAGAATAAGTTTTAATGAAAATGATTTTTGGAAGTTAAGTAAATTCTCTGTCAGTACAGCCATGTATTAAATGGATTTATACCATTTCCTGTAACTGACAAATGAAAATAAAGTTCTTAATATTCAGTACATAGATGTACTACACCTATGAATAACATGAAATCAGATCATTTATAAATGGTTAACTGAATACAGGCCTGTACATATGCTATATACTCGTGTATTCAAGTTTCTGGAAAAATCTGATGTTCATAAATACATAGATGTACTGAATGGGTGTACTAATGGTACTGATGGATTAACCAAGATCAAGTTTTTAAAGAACTCATACAGCCATGTATTACACAGGTATACAGAAACTTTCAGTATGTAAAATGGTTAATACATCCCTGTACTCAACCCCTGTCCAAGAACTTGAATCAGTATAACTGATTCTGATATCAGACCCAAATCTGTTTGGACTGATCCCAAACGGTTACAACTTGTTTTCTATATAAAGTGGCATCAATAGAATATTGATATCATATCAGAAACACACGAAATCAATTTGAGAGATCAATTGTGAAAATCATTCATCATCTTTCTTGAGCTTATTGTGAAAAGAGTGTTTCATTCTCATTAGAGCTTCAATTTGTGTATTCAACTTTTGAGAGTTAGAAATCAATCTTTTCGTTCTATTACATTGTAAGAGAGAGGGAGTCTCTCTGTGTGATTAGGGTGAGGAATCCTAAGGAAGAACATTGAGGCTTTTTCACAAGAGGTGTGGTATCCTAGAAGTGAAAGAAGTGCTCTGTGGTTTAAAGGTTTTTCAAGCTACCTGGCTAAAGCTTGCTGTGTTAGTGTGTGAAATCCCACATGTGGAGTGGGGACTGGATGTAAGTCACAGTGGTGGTGACTGAACCAGGATAAATCTGGTTGTGTGGTATTTCTAAACTCAAAGCTCTTTAATTTCTGTCTTGCGCATATAACTAAGTTCTTGATATACTTTGTTCAATATTGTTTCTGTAATGATCTGAAATCACTGATTGAACATTGTGCAAACTGCAATCTAATTTGTATTGTTCAAATCTAATCCTAAGGCTCAATATCTGAACTGAATCTTGCAATCAAAGTTGAGTTTATTAAATTTGTTCTTGCTCATATAAACTTCTAATCATATTCAAGAATCTATGATTTTGATGTTCTAAGTTTCAATTGACATTAATACTCATATAACTTCTATTCTTGATCTATTTAATTTGAATTAAAACCAGAAGTATTATTGCAATCAATCTTGAGTTATTAATTGTTCAAAACTGAGTTGATTAAAACTGTTCTTGATCACTGAAACTGATATATTGTAACTTCAGTTGCTGACTGATTAAAGCCTGTATCTAATACCTGTATTACCTGTTCTGAATCTTAAAAAGCCCTTTCTTAATCTATTAAAGATCCTGTGGCAAATCTGTTTTGAAAAGTAAGTTTTTGAAAAGGAATAATTTTTGAAAACTCAATTCACCCCCCTCTTGAGTCTTTGAAGCCAAAACAACAGCTCCCTGTTCAACACGGTCGTGCTCATCGCGCGACAGTGCTGTTCTGGGCGGGAACAGTAACCGTGTTCTAACCAATTTCAAGGGTTTAATCCATTATCCGCCCTAAGCTAGTTATAAATACGTTTTTAAGGATTAAACTCAGTAACTTTATCAACATCAACTCAATAGTGGCATCAACCAACAACATCATATCAACAGTACGATTAACAAATAACATAGGCTCATATTTAACATAAACCAATCATACCATATTGAAAACATAACATATTATCATAAAACACCAAACCATACATCAATAACATGGCCTAAAATCATACAATCATAATACCAATAATAACGGGGTTATGGGAACCCTTTTACTTTACCCTAACCCAAGCCTATGTAAACACTACCCTTCTCCCCATACCTGCATTGAAGGTAGCTCTAACAGTGGTCCTAACGGCAACTAGTTCCTTCCCTTCGAGCGGCTCAAGACGAATCCAAGCCTTGGAACAATAAAACGTAAACCATCAGTTTGCTAATTCAAATTATGAAAAGGAAACCATAAAGGGAAAGATACATTACCTCTATACCAAAACAGACGCGCGGGGCTTCCCAATTGGCTTCCAAAACTCCACTAAAGCACTAGGAGAAGAGGAATTAAGGAAAGAATGAGTTCTGGCCGCAACAAGGTAGCAGCAGCCGTCACAAATAGGGTTATGACGTTAACCCTCGATTCTGCTCATGGATATAAAACCTGGACCTGAGCACGGTCGTGCTCACGCTTGAGCACGGTCGTGCTCACGCTTGAGCACGGTTGTGCTCAACTTAGCATCACCGAGACGCGGTCAGCACACTGAGCACGAGCGTGCTCACTGTCAAGCACGGTCATGCTCAACTTAAAATCAGAAACACGCTCCTAACTTTAAGCACAGTGTGCTGGCTGATGAGCACGGGCGTGCTCTTGTACCAGAAATGGACTTTTAAGCCTGAAATCCCACTAAGCTCTCAACCGATAATTCCAACTTAACAAAACAGGCTTAAGGGAAGCACTTACGAAAAACGGGGTGTTACATGTAACATTACTGTTAGGAAAAGGATTGCCAAGTAGAGTTGCAAAGAACTCTATCTTACGTTTCTCTCAAATTTCCTTTAAACCAAGTGTAAGGAGGCCCATTAAAACTCATATCTAAGATGCCACAATCATCAATACAATTTCTAAAAGAGTTTGCAGACCTAAGATTGAAATCTGCACCACCCCCTCTTTCATTGCTAGAAATAATAGCATTAAAATCTCCAGCAAGACACCAAGGACCCTGGTTGGCAGAATTAAATTGTCCAAGTTCTTCCAAACATCCTCTCTATTACTATTATTAGGACTAGCATGGATAATGGAGAAAAACCAAAAAGAAGGAGAACTAGGATTAAATTTACCCCCAGAGAATCCACAAGCATCCACTCTGGCTCCTTCAACTAAACCAATTTTTTGAATTATTCTATCGGCAATTTGACCACTCACTCTGGGCTCCAGAATAGCTATAAAATCAAGCTTATAAATTCTCATATAATCCTTAATGAGATTAGGAAAACTACAACCACCATCCCCTCTAACATTCCTTATCATGCTATTCATAGGAAACAGATTTATCTTTGGTAATTAAAGACCTAGACGTTACAGGGGGGTCCACTGAACACCATTAATAGGTCCTGAGACCTTATCTTGAGAAACAGATTTTTCCTTACTAATAGAAATCTCAGTCATCTGTTTATTTAGAATCATAGGATTATTTTCAGTTTGTAAGGCAATTCTCAGATCACCAGATTGAATAGATGGAGCATTCTGAGAAAGAGAGTTTTGAATTAAATGAGAATTAATTTTTGGATTAAAGGCTAGAGAAGCCTTTTTCTTAAAAGAACTTTTATTAACTCCTCTAACTTCTTTCAAAAAATATTTCTTCTGAGAAGTTTTCCTCCCTCTAAGTTTCTATTTCTAAAAAATTTTAAAAGGGAAGTTGGAGAATATACCTGAGGTGAAGACTCAATTGACTGGTGAGATTTACCTTGTGAATTACCACCCTGATCAAATTTAGAAGCAATTTTGATTTCCAAGTTTATTGGATGATCAACATTCTGCATTCCAATATCTAAGTTCATTGGATGATCTAGTTTCTGCATATCTTTTTGTAGATTTTCTTCAACAATTTGCATTTATTGGTCCTTAGGTTGAACAGCGGCTAATTCTATCTGGGCTTGAGGCTGATCCACTTCCTGCATAATCTCCTTATTAATAGGTTCTACAGAGATGTGCAGTTGTTGATCTTTAGGCTGATTTACAGCTGATTCCTTTGCCTTCTGAACCAGATTATTCTCTTTAGCAGCCATGACCAGATTCTGGTTTTCAGCCAGGGGGAGTAAACCTCGATCCATCAGTTTTTAGATCCTTTTCCACTACTTGTTCTTTATTCTGAGTAAAACTTTCAGATTACTTACCATTAGAGGATTTCTGATTTTTATGATTCTTCCTTTGTCTCCTTGAAGATGCTACCATCCAGGATCCATACAAAGAACTATTCGATTGAGGTTCTTTTAACTTCTTTATCTGAGAAGAATTAGTTGAAGAGACCACATAACTCACCATATTACCTTCTTGCTCATTCTTCTGATCTAAATTCCTATTTGTTTCAATAGGCTTATCACACTAACTTGATTTATGCCCAGATCGACCATAGTTGAAACAATTAAGTACAATCCTTCATAGTCAAGGAATAGCTTCTGACCTCTAATCATGATGAAAGACTTTAAAGGCTTATCCAAATCAATTTCCACACATATTCTGGCATACTGACCTCTAGTGTGGATGGAGGTTAGGCGATCTATGTAACACCCCACTTTTTGTTAAGTGCTTTCTTTAAGCTCGTTTGTTAAGTTAGAATTGTTGGCTAGGGGCTTGGTGGGATTTTTGGCTTAAAAGTCCCTTTCTGGTACATGAGCATGCCCGTGCTTAAAGTCAGAAGCCTGTTTCTGATTTTAAGTTGAGTACGCCCGTGCTCAATAGTGAGCACGACCATGCTCAATGTGGGGACCGCGTCTCGTTGACGCTAAGTTGAGCACGACCGTGCTCAGGTCCAGGTTATATATAGATGCCCAGAAATCGAGGGTTACCCTACTTTTGGTGGCTGCTAACCCTGTTGCGGCTGACACTGTGTTCTTCCCAATTTCCACTAAACTCAGCCAGTTCTTGCAGTTTTGGAAGCCGTTGGGGAGCCCTGTGCATCTGTTTTGGTGTAGAGGTAACGGCCCATTTTTCCCTTTTCAGTTTCTTTTGTTTTCTGGTTGGGAAAACTGATGGTTGGTTATGTTCTGTTTGTCCAAGGCTCGTTTTGGGTGTGAGCCGCTTAAAGGGAAGGAACCGGTTCGCTGTTTAGGACGCTGATAGAGCTACCTTCAATCCAAGTATGGGAAGAAGGGTAGTGTAATCATAGGCTCGGGGTTAGAGTAAAGTAAAGAGGTTCTGATAGCGTGAATCATCAAGTGTACGGTTTCGTCGTCAAGTAATAAAAAGATCGAACCCACAGAGACCGTGATCTTAAATAACAACTAATTATTAAATCAATTAAACTAAACAAGGAAAGATATGGTTTTGAAATAAGAATTAACTAACAAATCTAGTAATTAAAACGCAATCAATTAAAATCACAATCAAATCAAATCTGGAGATTTGCAAATTAAAAGAGATTTCCAGGAATTGGGTTACCAACAAGACTGCTTATGCTACTAAATTGACTACCCCTCTTGTTAACTATCAAAATTGCTTTGAAGGTGAATTTATCCTAATAAAGTTAATGTTCCCTCTCGAGATACAAGAACCGTGCCCAATTAAACCAACCCCTACTCTCGTGGTAATTGTATTTAAATTGAACCCATTGAGATTTATGATAATTCAGTGAACCCTCGAAGGACCGCTTCTAACTCTCGTGATCTAAGTCCTAAGTTCAATTCTTATGGATCCAATACCTAGGTTCACTTCTCAGTTCCTCCCTAGAATATCTAAGACATGCAAATAGGTGATCAATCAATTCACATGAATGAAGCACAATAAGAGCCAAATCTAAAGCAAATTGAAATTAACAAAAGGGAAAACATCAATTCATAACATAAAACAAGTCTTGGGCATAGTCCCAATTCCTAGAAATAAAACGACTACTCAAGCATTGCCATGGTCATAGCAATCTTGATTAACAAGAACATAAAAATCCTAAGAGAAGAGAAGAAATTGGAGAAGAAGAGAAATCCTAAAATTAAGCCTAAGGTAGCAGCCAAGCTCCCTATTTTCGTGCCTAATTCCCCTATTTATAGTGTAGGTTAACTTGGGATTAAAGCAATTACAAATCAGATCAAAAACTGATCCCAAAATCCCAGATTTTACGCGTCACAGCCGTGACGGCTGTCAGGGTCAGGCCATGACAGCTTCTGCTTTGTGAATTCTTGTACTGATGGTCTGTCAGGGCCAGGTCGTGACAGCTTCTGACTTGTGCACTCTTCTTTTTTTTCTTCATTCTACGCGATCATGGCCATGATGGCCATCACCCCCAGGCCGTGATGGCTTCTGCCTTGCTTATTTTTCATGCTTTTCAAGTCTCATCTTCAAGCAAACTCCAAATCAATTGGACTTAAGCATTTTAATGATTAAATCCTGCACACAAACACCATAGAACCACCTTACCCGTTCCAAAGGGAAAAACTAACAAATATCAATATGAAAATGCCTAATCTATATGAAAATGCATGCAAATTGATAAAGAAATATGAGGTGAAATCACACTCATCAAACTACCCCAAGCTTAAGATTTTGCTTGTCCTCAAGCAATAACCAAGGCCAGACAAGATAAACAATTAGTGCATGGACAGTGAACCAAGAACCCGAGTAACAAATCCAAGTAATAGGCATATCCAAATAAGTAACCAAGTGACAATCAATTTTAAGTCCAATTAGAAGTTTAGGTTCCCTAAATTCATGCTTCTCAGTAATTTTGGGCACTCTTCTCACCTCACTCAAGTGTTTAGGGACATATGACAATTCACTCAATTTCCTCAAGGAAAGCACCCTACCATAAGCTTGATTATTAACCAAAATCTCCACTTTATTAATGAAAACACATAAGAATCAAGAGGTCTTTTATTTTGGTTGTAATGGGGCCATGGGATTAACCGATAGGTGGGGAAACCAAGAAAGAGAAAATTTAAGAAGGCTAATGAAAAACATCAAACAATGCAAGGCACGACAACCTTCAAAAATAGCTTTTTGGGCTTTAATTTCACTTCTCCACCTTTCTTTCTTTCTTTTTTTTTCATTTTATTTCTCACTTTCTTTTTCTCATCCCCTTCTCCTTTTTTTTATATTTTTTTTTTTAACTTTTCATCAATTTGGATAAGGGGAGATTTACAATTCAAGAGAAACATTTATTTATTTTTCTTTCTTTTTCATCCCACAATTTTTCAAACTACCATTTTGCCCTTTTTCCAATACTTTAAAAGGTGTCATACCATGCATCATTTATCAAAAACAATCAAGGTACCAAGAAAAGCATTTTTTTTTTATTAGGCTCAAAATTGGGCAACTAAGGGGTAGAATTTAATCATTCAAAGCTCAGAAGGCCAGAAAAATACCTAATGCCTCAATCATTTTCAAATATATTTTCAAAAATTTCTAAGTTTCAAAACGGTTTCAAGTCAAGTTCTAGATAATACAATCCATGAGGAAGAAAACACTCAATCACAAGGAATGGGGTAAATTTGGAGAATACCCCTTTTAGGCTCAAAAATCTCACATTTAGTAGTTTGAAATCAATGAGAAACATAGAATCCAAGGAATCACATGCTAATTAACAGCTATCAAAAGATCACCTCGAGAATTTTTAATTTTAGGCTATCACAAGAATACAAAAATTGGGTTCAAAAATCCACTGTCTCAATTCATTTGGCACAAAGTTCTCACAATTGGATGCAATTTCAAAACAAGGGGCAATCTAATGATGTGATCATGCAAAACTATACCTAAATGAATGCAACATGGAATATGCAAAATGCAAAAATAATACCCCTACCCCAAGCTTAAAAACTTACATTGTCCCCAATGTAAATAATCAAGTCGGAGAGAGAAGAAAATTGGAACAACTCACCTAGGTGGTGTTGGGTGCTGCGTGAATTGACCAGAGAGTGAGGGTTTTTTTTTTCTTTTTTTGCAATAGGGCTCGTCACGACCGTGACCATATTCACGGCTGGGCCGTGATCAATGCTGGCTATGTGGTCCTTTCCGCGTCACGCCCGTGATGGTTATCACGGCTGGGCTGTGACCTACTCTGGTTCTGGCGGCTTTCTTCTCACACCCGTGAGGTCTATCACGGCTTGGGCATGATCATGGTGATTCTGTCCATCACGCCCGTGATTTAAGTCACGGCTGGGCCGTGACCTTTTCTGGTCTTCTGTTGGTCCTTGTCACGGCCACGACACCAGTCACGGCCAGGCCGTGATCTTCACTGCCTTCCTTTTTCATGTCTTTTTGCTCTTCATGCCTTCCAACCTGCAATTACTTGGTAAAACCATCAACAATGATCTTTCTCCTCTAATCTCTTCAAATTATTGAAAACTAAAATCAAAAACAAAATAGCAAGGGAAAGAAAGCTTGGGTTGCCTCCCAAGAAGCGCTTATTTACGGTCTTAGCTTGACCATAGTCCCTTCAATCAACCAGGATCAGTTGGGCTTGGAAGTGAAAGAACACCTCTCTTCCAAGGAAGTCCTTCAAAGAGCCTATTTTGTTCATATGGCCACTGGCGCTTGAGCTTTGCTTTTTTCACTCTGAGTCTCATGGCCTTACTTCCTCCTAGCGGAAGTTTTAACTCCACATGTTGAGCAACTATCGGTTCATCTTTATTCGGTGCATCATTGGTCATGCAAAGTTTGGGAGTTGCTTCCATGTTAAGCTCTTCTTTCACTTCCGGAGGCATTATCTTAATCCTACACACATGATTCTCAAAAGGAGGGTTGTTATATGAGTTAGTCAAATCAAAATCCACCCTACATTCATCTACATTCAAATAAAGCTTACCATTTTTAACATCTATTATTGCTCCAGCTATGGCCAAGAATGGCCTTCCAAGAATGATAGGGAATTTAGAATTCCCGTTCATATCCAACACTATGAAATCAGTAGGAATGAAAAGTTTCCATACCTTTATGGGGACATTCTCTAGTATGTCTAGAGGGGTTTTAGTTGAGCCATCCGCAAATTGTAAAGAGAACTTGGATGGACTCAATTCCTTGGTTCTTAACCTCTCAAAGATGGCAAGTGGCATCAAACTCGCACTAGCCCCTAAGTCACATAAGGCATGATCTATTTTAACTTCTCCAATTGAGCAAGCAATAGAGAAACTTCCTGGATCTTTTAATTTAGGAGGCATATTAGTTTTTATCATTTCATCACACTCCTCAACTAAGCAGTCTCTTTTTCTACTTGTTTTTTTCTGACTAGCCTTTGTGGGAAAGGTATTGGGGGTTGGTAAGGTGGTGGAGGGATATACTTTGGTTTAATCTCTTCTTGTTCACTCATGTCCACCTCACATTCCATGTCCTTTTCAACTACCCCAAGCTTATCATCCCTCAAGTATATAGCATTACAGTGCTCACTGGGATTAACTTCGGGTTGTCCTGGAAATGTACCCTTAGTTCTAGAAGATGTACTAGCTTGTTGGGCAATTTGTGTCTCTAGCATCTTATTGTGAATAGCTAAGTTATCTACCTTAGAAGCTAGTTCCTTAATGGCTTGGCCCATAGCCCTACCATGTTGCCTAAACTCTTCATTTTGCTTTGTTTGAGTTTCAACAAAATTTTCCAAAAGAGACTCAAGTTTAGAATTTTGTACCTAAGGATACCGAGATGCGGGTTTCATATTACCTTGGCCTTCTTGGAATTCGTGGTTCAACGTGTTGTTGTAGTTCCGGTAGGAGAAATAAGGGCTATTCTTCCTTCCTTGGTTGTAAGAGTTTGGGGGAACATAGTTTGGCAACTTCGGGTTTGTGTCATAAAAATTGTGACATGAATTCACTTGTTCACCCGAAGCGCCTTTTGCAGGACCACTACCATGTGGGCACTCCATGAAGTCATGTCCCTGCATTCCACAAATCTCACAAGCAACATTAGTAGCACCTATTGAGCTCACATTAGCCTTTTCAAGCATATCAAAGCGCTTACTCAATGAATCAAATTTAGACAATATTAAATCATTACTATTTATTTCAAACTTACCCCCCGAAAGCTTTTTTGGATTATTACATCTTTCTGAACCCCATTGGTGATAATTGGTGGCAACGTTCTCAATGATCTCAAATGCTTGAGCCAGTAGTCTATTCATCAATACTCCACCAGTTGCGGAGTCAAGTGACACCTTCGAAGAATAGTCCAATCCATTGTAGAAGGTATGCACTAAAAGCCACTTCTCAAGCCCATGATGTGGGCAAGACTCTAGCAATCCCTTGTAACGATCCCAAGCTTCGGATAAGCATTCTCCGTCCTTTTGAAAGAAGCCGGTGATCTGAGTTCGTAGTAAGCAGTCTTGGATGGTGGAAAGAATTTTTCCAAGAATGCCTGCTCCAGTTGGTCCCATGTTGACAAAGTATTGGCAGGTACTGATTTCAACCAAGCTCTTGCCCTTCCAGTCAGAGAGGAGGGGAATAACCTCAAGCGAATAGCATCAACCGGTGCACCTTGAATTCTTATTATATCGGTGAACTCCAAGAATGTCTCCACTGATCAGTTGGGTCTTCCGAGGGTAATCCTCCAAATTGATGTTGCCTAATCATAGCAATTAACTGAGGCGGTATAGTGTAGTTCTCCGCCTCAATTTCTGGCCTAGCAATTCCAGTTCGCAAACCCTTAGCATTTGGGGCTGCGTAGTCCTTCAATGGTTTGGTATCCGGTTGATCGGCCATGAGTGGAATGGGGATCAACCTTTCTTTCACTCTTTGTCTTTGCAGTCTCCTACGTCTATGAAAAGTCCTTTCGATCTCGGGATCAACTTCAATAAGAGTTCCAAGACTTTGGGATCTTCGCAAAAAAAGAGAAAAATACCTGCAAAGAGAGAGATGGATACACTAGAAAAAGAAAGAAAAATTAATAAAAAAAAAAATGTCCAGAAAAATCAATTTAAAAATTAGATTGAAATTCAAGAAAGCACAGTCCCCGGCAACGGCGCCAAACACTTGATAGCGTGAATCCGCAAGTGTACGGTTTCGTCATCAAGTAATAAAAAGATCGAACCCACAGAGACCGTGATCTTAAATAACAATTAATTTTTAAATTAACTAAACTAAACAAGGAAAGATATGGTTTTGAAATAAGAATTAACTAACAAATCTAGTAATTAAAACGCAATCAATTAAAATCGCAATCAAATCAAATCTGGAGATTTTCAAATTAAAAGATATTTCCAGGAATTGAGTTACCAACAAGACTGCTTATGCTACTAAATTGACTACCCCTCTTGTTAACTATCAAAATTGCTTTGAAGGTGAATTTATCCTAATAAAGTTAATGGTCCCTCTCGAGATACAAGAACCGTGCCCAATTAAACCAACCCCTACTCTCGTAGTAATTGTATTTAAATTGAACCCATTGATATTTATGACAATTCAATGAACCCTCGAAGGACCGCTTCTAACTCTCGTGATTTAAGTCCTAAGTTCAATTCTTATGGATCCAATACCTAGGTTCACTTCTCAGTTCCTCCCTAGAATATCTAAGACATGCAAATAGGTGATCAATCAATTCACATGAATGAAGCACAATAAGAACCAAATCTAAAGCAAATTGAAATTAACAAAAGGGAAAACATCAATTCATACCATAAAACAAGTCTTGGGCATAGCCCTAATTCCTAGAAATAAAAAGACTACTCAAGCATTGCCCTGGTCATAGCAATCTTGATTAACAAGAACATAAAAATCCTAAGAGAAGAGAAGAAATTGGAGAAGAAGAGAAATCCCAAAATTAAGCCTAAGGTAGCAGCCAAGCTCCCTATTTTCGTGCCTAATTCCCCTATTTATAGTGTAGGTTAACTTGGGATTAAAGCAATTACAAATCAGATCAAAAACTGATCCCAAAATCCCAGATTTTACGCGTCACGGCCGTGACGGCTGTCAGGGCCAGGCCATGACAGCTTCTGCTTTGTGAATTCTTGTGCTGATGGTCTGTCAGGGCCAGGCCGTGATGGCTGTCAGGGCCAGGCCGTGACAGCTTCTGACTTGTGCACTCTTCTTTTTTTTCTTCATTCTACGCGATCATGGCCATGATGGCCATCACTCCCAAGCCGTGATGGCTTCTGCCTTGCTTATTTTTCATGCTTTTCAAGTCTCATCTTCAAGCAAACTCCAAATCAATTGGACTTAAGCATTTTAATGATTAATTCCTGCACACAAACACCACAGAACCACCTTACCCGTTCCAAAGGGAAAAACTAACAAATATCAACATGAAAATGCCTAATCTATATGAAAATGCATGCAAATTGATGGAGAAATATGAGGTGAAATCACACTCATCAGGTTCCCATAACCCCATTGTTGTATGTTTAATATATTATTAAAGACTATGATGATATGTTATATGCTCTATAATGATTAAGTTATGTTGAGTATGAGCATGATGTTAATTTGTTGATTGTTGTTATTAATGTGTTATTGGCTGTTGATATGTTGATGCCATGAATAATGAGTTTTGATCCTTAAAAGTGCTGATAATTGATCTTAGGATTAATGGATTAAGAACCCTAGAAATTGGTTAAAATGCATGTTTCGGTTTCTACCAAGAAAAGTGTAATCGTGCATTGAGCACAACCGTGCTGAACAGGGAGCACAACCGTGCTCCCAGTTTGAATTCTGGATAATGACCGCTCATTAAGCACGGCCGTGCAGAACAAACAGCACGACCGTGCTCAATAGGAAGGACGACCATGCTTCACTTAAGTGGCAGCACGCCCTTCACGTGTTAAGCACGACCGTGCTGGGGTTTAAGCACGACCGTGCTCACCCCTCCTGGACATAATAGAATTAAAGGACTTTAAGGGGTTTCAAACCCCATTTCCCCGATGATGATAAGTTGATATAACTAATCAAAGATAAGGATTAGACAACTTGGCTAATGTTTACCAAAGATGAATTAAGATTATGAGATGGTGAGGTGTGAGTTTGATAAGTCATTACCCCTTTGGGTTACCGCAAGCTGATGAGTTATGCCTTAGTGCTTTTGGCCAAGGAAGCCTTGACCCCACGATTTGGGCCTAAGGTATTGTTGTTGTACCTTGGTGGCTGAGAGTTTGTCCCAAGTGTGCGATCGATTCCACTAAAGTCCTCAGGTAGATTCCGTGAGGCGAGTTGTTGCAGTCGATTCCACTGTTATTTTCGATCGATATCGTTGGAGTTATGGAGGTGGCGTTATCGTTGTTGTTGTGTTGCATACGCATTGCATCGGAGTTGTTGTTTAGGGATGTTCGACATAGGGGAGGTCGTCCTATAGTACGACGATCTGGTCATCCACGGTTGGAGTAGATTCTCCTTGCGTCCCCGTGACGAGGCATTCGTTGGTTTGATGCGTTGGTTATCCAAGGAGTAGATTCTCTAGTGTTGAGTAGATTATCAATGTGGATATTTAACTCCGAAGTCGTCCATCCCAAGTTTAGTGGATCCACATGCATTGTTGGTTTAGCGGAGTAGGACTGCATTGCACTGCATAGCATGTTGAATGTTGATGACGTTTATGTATGTTTATACATGGTGTTGATGTATGCTTATGTTGGTGCCATGCCTATGTGATTTACTTTACTTCCTACTTCCTTGCTATTATGATTACATGATTCTTACTCCCTATGTTTGTTGTTAGCTTGATTGGCACCTTGCAGAGGATGACGAGCAGCCCGAAGAGGGGTGACTCTGAGGAGCCGCCACTCATAGTTAGGGCTTGTTTTATGTTTTGTTAGTTTATTTCAGTTGTATTCCGAGGATATGTTTCCAGAACGGTTCTACCAGCTCTGAGTTGTGACATCGGGGTTAGGTTATCTATTGGTTATGTTTTTTTTTTTTTTAAACTTGGTTTATATTTTCCGCGTTTATGAACTGGTTCATGTGGACTTTTCTACCCATGGACAAATGTTTTAAATTATCCAGTAATATGTATGTTTTCATTTAATTGTTTTATATTAAATGCTTTATAACATGCGGGGTAGAAGGGTGTCACTATCTACCTTCAGCATTGTTCCTATTCCAGATCCAATTCTCCAAAGGAATGAAGTATTGAAAAGTTCTAAAGGGAAACGAGGAATTCGAGTCCAAACAGCTAGCTTCTTGACTGTTTCAGCATTTTGTAGGAACATTGGGCGCCATCTCTGGACAATGAGGTAATAGTCGGCAATCATCCACGAACCTTTGAAATGGGCATGAGCATAATCTTCTGGTGATGAGAAATACACCAGAAAGAAACCATCTAGCATATCCACAATCTTAATGGAACCTTTCTTGGGCCATTTTCTCGGTAAATTACTTTCCAAAGCTTTGAAATTAAGATTCTTTCCTATGGATTTTACTATCAGAGTCTTTTGCCAAGGGATGGGCCATTGATTCCATTCCTCATCAGACAATGGAATGTCAACTCCAGCTCCATCCTCTATGTCTTTTTGGAGAAGATCATGCTGCATCATAGAAGAGCCTTTTTCGGCAGGATTGGAGACCATCGCAGAATCCTCCAATTTTTGGGAAGCAACATCCCCAAATAGGTTCAACAGCTTGTCTTTATAGGATTCGGGAGCAGGTGAAGCAGAAGCAGGCGAAGCAGTATTCCTGAGGGAAAAGAACTCGTTTCACCATTTGGAGGTTTGTCCGAAGGAAATTTGAAGAAGACAAGGCCGGAGGAGGCCGCACCTGCCATTGGAGCGGTGGCAGACACCTTCGCAGTCACACTTGGATCTTGGAGCTTTCTTGAAAACTAGCTGTTTTTTCTACTTTCTACTAGCTAATAGATTTTTTTTCAGTTATAGCATATATTTTAATATATTTCATTTTTTTTTCAAATAATAATATATTTCATTTTTATTATTTGAAAATACCACCCTACTTTATTTATGTGATACCATTATAATTTTTCTTTACTTATTTTTTGATTCTTTTCCCACATTATTTGCTAAATGATATTATCATAGAAGAGAGTCTAAAAGTATTTATTTTGAAAATCTTAAACCCGTTGACTCAGTTTGTTCAATTATTTATATTATAAGGAAATATTACTTAAAAAATTTTAAGCGAAAAATATCTAAGCCGGACATCATATAACTAAGGGTCAGTTTTGGTTGTTTCTATTTTCCTATTTTCATTTCCTATTTTTAGAAATAATAATGACAAAAATAAAAATAAAATTGTCACATTATTTTCATTATGTTTCTTATTTTAAAAAGTTTGTAGACAAAATACTGAAAACAACTTTTTATTTGTTTCACTGTTTCCTATATAAATATTTGGAAACAGAAAACAAAATAAAAACAATATGATGGTTTTGTAATTATTTTTGAAATCAGGAAATGAAAACAGGAAACTGGAAATAAACTAAATAGAACCTAGGTCTGTTTGCTTTGTTTCCGGTTTCCTATTTTCAAAAATAATTACAAAATAATTCATGTTTTCATTTCTTATTTTCATTTCATTTCCTATTTTCACTATTTCCTATATAAATCTTTAGAATCGGGAAATAAAATGAAAACAATGTGATAATTTTATAATTATTTTTTAAAACATAAAATGAAAACAACGAAGTTGAAAATAAAACAAACAGACGTCAGATTCCTTGGTATCCTGTGTTCATGTCTTCCTGAGACCTGCTAATATCCACGTTCCCAATCTAGAATTATTGGAGCTGCTCCACATTTCAAACTAGTTACGTTGAAACAATTGCTGTGATTCCTTCCAAGTACGGGGTATCAACAACATATAATACCAGTAGAGACCATCACATCGCATCCAATTTTGATTCCAATGAACACACCCAAACCACACCTCACTTATTTTGACAATGCAACAATGAACAACGTGTGCCATTTGTGCTCGTCCAGGAAGGCAACTAGAGAGAGTCATTGTCCCATGTGGTCCATGTCTCAATAAATCTCATTTTGTTTGGATGGATTGATTGTTCAATCACTCCTTTTCTCTCTTCTTCACAAATCAGTGACTTTGTGCATATCACAAATATCTTTGTGCAAGTGGAGAAATCTCATCAATTTTCAGTTTGGATGTTTATGTGCCAAGTCCCTTAATTGTAGAGACGTAAGCAACAGCAAGAAGAAACTACTTGACAAGAACTCCACCTTTGACTACTTTAGTGGTAGATGAAATTGAAAAGTAGAAATGTCAAAATGGATTATCGTTAGCTCACCAAAATGGATTATTTTAGTAAAGAATGATATGTTTGGTTACTGTCAGGTAAAATTGATTTCGCCTCCAGAAACAATTCTGACTAGAAGCAATTCCGACAAAAAGTAGCTTTTGAGTTGAGTTGAAAAATTTATATCAAGTTTTACATCAAACATGCTTTCAAAATAAAAGCATTTAAATATAAATCACTCCACTTCAAACTCAATTCTAACTAAATCAATTTTACAAAATCAATTACATTTAAAATCACTTTTATCAAACGTTCATCCAAACACACACTAAGTAGAAAAGTATAATCCCTATTCCTTATTAATTGTCGATCACCTACTCTTTTATTATTAATACTCAATAGTCATGTAATATTAATATTTTTTTCTTAACCTGAAACACCTGATGGTCATGTAAAGTAAGCAGTCGAGAAAAATATAAAGTTCCAACATGTACGTTAATTCAATAACCGATTTTATTCTATAGTTTCATTAACTAATTATGATATGACGTCAAATAATTAATTAACTTAACAAGGGGTGATCGCCCCTTTTTAGAGTTCAAAGTAATAGGACAAATCCAATTTAATAAAGAAAATATAAGATTATATTAAAATTGAGAAAACATCAAAGGTGTCAATACTGTTAGAAAATAATATGAACGATGGTTGTATTGTGGATGAACCACTGCCTTCAAAGCAAGATTTCGACAGACCCCAATCTGACAAACCGGCTTGCTCCCCAAGGTTAACACAGCAGGCTCTTGGACTTGTGCACTCAAAGCCAAGAACAATGGAGTTTACACAATTTAATTGCCCAGAAATAAAGAGTGTATCAATAAAGAAAAATTATAAAGCCAATATTTTCAGATCTCTCCTTAAACATTCTATCTCTATATCTATTATATAGACCATGTGAAGATGAAAAACCTCTCCCATGTTCTTGTCGTTGGATTCTTAAAACTCCTCTAAATGTCATTGAAGTTTTTACTTAAAGTGCATTAATTAGCATATGCACGTTGGGTAACTTTAAGAAGATACTAAATACATATAAGAATTATCAAAGAATATATTTCTATTCTAATTCAAATATGGTGCTTTATATGATAAAAAATATCAAAGAATATCTTTAGAGTATTTTGCTTGTTGCCATTATCCAACACATTCCCCCACTTCGTCCAAGGAGTGAATTAACGCATAGTGAAGTGAGACAACAACTTCGTCCAAGAAGTGAATTACTATTGAACTAAATGGACTTGGTTGAGACCCCCACAACACACATTTTACCTTTAAACTAGTGTAAACTTCGCGATATTTACCAACAAATATATACACATTATAAAAGCCTTCTCATGTACCTTGGGTTTCTCATGAGTGTTTTAGAAAGATTGCCTAAGTCTTTCATAAAAGGCGGTTTCTACCTTCACTAGTGCAAAATATATAATAAACGGGAAAGGTTAACGTCTGTTAACCAAAACTTAGACGTTAAAAAGGAGGCAGTGGCATAACTGTAATTATTAGGGTCACTTAAATCAACTTTAATGTCAGTTGTATACACAACTGACGTTAAAAGTGATGCGGGTCACTTTTAACGTCAGTTGTTTAAACAACTGACGTTAAAAGTGCATCTTTAACAACTGACGTTAAAGATGAATTTTAACGTCAGTTGTATAAACAACTAACGTTAAAAGTGGATTCAAATGTTTTTATTGAATGTATACGTTAACACAAACCCGTGCGCCTTCCTCTTTACTCTCTGCCTCTGCACTTTCACTCTCTGCCTCTGCCTCTTCTGCCCTAACCCTTCTCCACCACCGCGAACTCCATTGCACTGCCACCACCGCGAGGTCTTCTCCACCACCACCGCGAGGTACACTCTTTCTCTCTCTCTCTCTCTCTCCCTCTCTCTCTCTCTCTGAATCACAGTACACTATCTTTCTCTCACTTCGCGCGTGCCCTAACTCCGTCTTTCCCACTCACTCTCAGCCACATCGAACGATAGCCGCCAGTGATAGCACCACTATTGAGCCACTCTCCTTCTCCTCTCTCTGAACTCAGGTAACCATAAACCCCCAAAGTTTCATTTTCATTTTTGTTTTTGCTTCTTTTTTCATGTTTGGAACTGTTTTGTTTGGGAGAATACTCCAAAGTTTCATTTTCATTTTTGGTTTTGCTTCTCTTAACATTAGTGGTTTTGTTTGCAATCTTTAGGATAGTTCTCTCTAATAAGTTCTGTTTTATCTATCTCTTGGTTGGCTTAGTTTTTCTACTTGGCTATGATGTTCAAAGCATATCCTCTAAAAACTTTGCTCCTTGAGTTGGGGAACTAGAATGTGTGTAGCATAGATGCTGTTACTTGGTGGGATTTTAGCGTGTAATCCTTTATGAGTTTCAAGTTGGCTTCTATGAGTTTCAAGTTCTATGAGTTTAATGGGTTTAAAATAAATGCCATTGATGAGTCTAAATTTGATGTTTATTTGGTTGAAGGGAATGAGATACATTTGATAAGTTTGCTTCTATGAGTTTGATAGTTGTGGGATATTTTTATTTAAGTTCCCAAAATGTTTTTCCATGTAAACCATTTACTACCTTTCAGACTCTTAAAAAAGTCAATATCTGACCTAAAATTTAACTAGACTGAAAACTTCCCATGTTGTGGTCTTAGTTTCTATGCCTTAGGTAGCTTGTTGCCATTCTCTAGTATAGAAAGTGTAGTTGTGGATTTTTTAGCATTTGGTGGTGGTTGTGGTTTAAGCTTCAAATTATGTGTAGTTTTGGTTCCTTGACCTCAGAGAAGAGGGATAGAGTGTAGTGGTGTATATATATGGTTGTTAGGTTTTCAAATACTAGTTCGCTTTTCCAATCTCCCCTATTGTGCTTATATTGGATATATGTATTTATATCTACAGAACCTATCTAGCCATGGATCGTAGTTGGATGGTTTGTAAACGCACAAGTGATGAGTATTTGAAGGGAGTGGAAGAGTTTATAGAATTTGCTCAAAGGAATGTTCATAATAGTAAAGGAATGTTCTGTTGTCCTTGTGTCAAATGTTTGAATACGAGGAAATGTACGATCAAGGATATACGTACTCATCTTATTTGTAGTGGGATTTGCTTGAATTATACAAGATGGATATGGCATGGTGATGTGTTGTTAAGTACTAAGCCAAGTGTCTCTCAAAGTGAGGATGTTGACGTAGATATGGAGGATAATCGAGTGGAGGACATGATAAGTGATATTGGACAAGAATCTTTTCAGCGAGCACATGTGTATGAAAGGTTGTCCAGTGATGCGGATAAGCCTTTGTATCCCGGGTGTACTGCACATACACGGTTGTCGACGATGTTAAAATTGGTTTGTGTGAAGGCAAGAAATGGTTGGAGCGATAAAAGCTTCACTGAATTGCTTGAATTGTTGAAAGACTTGCTTCCAGAGGGCAACACATTGCCTGACCGTAATTATGAGGCCAAGAAGGTATTGTGTCCGATGGGTATGGCGTATAAGAAGATACACGCATGCCCCAATGATTGCATATTGTACACGGGTGTTTATGAAGACAATCATGATTGCCCCAAGTGTGGGTTTTCACGCTACAAAATGAAGGATGGTGAGATCTTGATGATTCGATTTGTGATGTGAGAAAAAAGGGTCCTCCTGCAAAGGTGTTGTGGTATCTTCCAATAATTCCAAGGTTCAAGCGATTGTTTGCTAATGTGAAAGATGCAAAGAATCTTAGATGGCATGATGAGAGGAAACGTGATGGAAAGGTTCGTCATCCAGCTGATTCTGTGCAATGGAAGAATATTGATACTTTGTTTCCGTATTTCACCGATGAGCCAAGAAACCTAAGGCTTGGACTTGCTACGGATGGAATGAATCCATATGGTAACTTAAGTAGTATTCATAGATCATGGCCCGTTCTCTTGATAATTTACAACCTACCTTCTTGGTTGTGCATAAAGCACAAATACATGATGTTATCTATGATGATTTCGGGCCCAAAGCAACCGGGAAATGACTTAGATGTTTATCTAAGTCCCTTGATTGAAGACTTGAAGAAGCTGTGGGTCGAAGGTGTTGATGTAGTTGATGGGTATTATCACGAGACTTTCAAGCTGCGTGTCATGTTATTTTGCAGCACCAATGACTTTCCAGCATACGGGAACTTGTCCGGGTACAGTGTTAAGGGGCATAAAGCATGCCCTATATGTGAGGAAGGCACATGCTATGCTCAGTTGCATCATGGAATGAAGACGGTTTACCTTGGGCATCGAAGATTTCTTGGACGTGATCACCCATATCGTAAGATGAAAAAAGCTTTTAATGGATGCCAAAAGACTAAGAATACTCTGACGGCCTTAAATGGAGAGCAAGTTTATCAACGGGTGAAGGACATCAATGTTATCTTCGGCAAGTCCAAAAAGAAGGGTAAGGCTACTGAGAAAAACATATGGAAGAAGAGGTCGATATTCTTTGATCTTCCATACTGGTGCAAGCTTGATGTCAGACACTACGTTGATGTGATGCATGTGGAGAAAAATGTGTGTGATAGTGTGATCGGGACGCTTCTCAACATTTAGGGCAAGACAAAGGATGGTGTGAATGCTCGTCTCGATCTCGTTGCGATGGGTATACGAGAGCAGTTAGCTCCAGTTGTTGAGGATGGTAAGCGGACATATTTGCCTCCATACTTTGTCAAAAAAAGAGAGACAAAGTTTTTGTGAGTGTCTTCAGGGCATCAAAGTTCCACATGGTTACTCCATCTATTGGTCCAACTCTAGAACATATCATATTTCGCGTTACTTCACTGTTCGTGCTGATGGGTCCTTCCCATCGATACGTTCCATAGCTCTTCTTTCGTGGAGCTTATTTCCCTCTAACCAATTGAAGCTTATTTTTAAACTTTGATCCCAACACCTTTCAATGATTATCATATTAAAAGAACTCTTTTTAAGAGTTTTAGTATTTGGATAAAGCTCTTTTAGAGTGAACAAAAGTGTAAAGTGAGAAACAATATCCTATTTACATTTGTATATAATACATGCATTTAAGTTTGGTATGTAAACACAACAACATCCAACCATATTCATATTGAAACATGGCATCTGCTTTTAATTATATATCAATAATAATCTTAAAAAGTTTTACACTTAAAACTCTTACGGTTAGTAATTGTTGTCATACTGAATGTAATTCTGCCTAGATTATGTCAGAAATAGCCAATCGTGGACATTTTCAAATTTCAATACTTACCATCAAAATTCATTGACTCGTTTATTTTTCAAAACCTTGCAAATTATCAACACCATGACTTTGATACTTAAAAATTCAAATTGATTGATCAAATAATAATAGAACAGCCACTAGTGTGTGACTCGACTTTGAAAACTATAGAGAATTTACAGAACAAACATGAGCAATAAGAAAAGAGCATCCTGCATCATGTTATTTAAAGAACTATATGCTACAGCAAGATTGATCTATTGTAGACTACAATAATTTCATGAAGGAACTCAATCGATGCTTTAAAGTTCAAAGACCATCATAGTAACCACCAACGGTTATGTGAGCTCTGCTAATAGGAACACCCCTCACTACAGAAATTGCTTCATTCAATCTGGTTGCATGCTGGACCACTTGCTCAATTCTCTGCAATCACAATCAGGGTCACTTCAATATCCAAGAATCCATAATCTTCTATTGAAATTTTGGATTTAACTATATTCCAATCATTTAATGAAGAATAGTAAAATCCCATCCTTGGTGCAAATAAATAACTTTTACTTTTCCATTTTTGCTCATGACATCACTTAAACAAATAGCATAACCCAATACTGAATTGTGAATCATGCATAACTTCTCGTAGACAACAAAACAAATAAAGATTAGGTTTAATGAACTTTTTGGTCCATTAAAAATGAGTAATTATCATTTTAGTCTCTACATTTTTCTTCGTTGGTTTTGGTTATGTAACCTTAAAACTTTTAGTGAAACTAAAACCAAAAGCTTTAAGTCTACATATATCAAAACCAATGGTAGATACTAAAACCAAAACTCACTCACTTTTTAGAGATCAAAATGTTCATTAAACCTAAAAAAATATGAGAAATTTGCTGACCTTCTCATCAGGATAGATCTGGAACCGAATCTTCTGATTCTGCTTGAGTTTGTTCCTTTGCTGGCTTCCAAAGAACAGAATACACACTGTAGCAGCAGCAACACCAAAAGAACATATAGCTCCAACTCCTGTCAAACTCCACTTCCAGATATTGAAACCACTGTTGTTCTCTTCCTCCCAAGTAGAGTCCTCCTCTTTGTCACAATCCACGCTATGCATCTCTTTCTCAATCTTCATTCTTGGAGAGGTAATGATCTCCATGGCTTCACCTTTGTCCTCAAATTTTAACCCCCTGCTAATGGATTTTGGTGAGTCCATTTTCATGTCAACAAATTCATTTTCCTTCATCTTGAAGAAAACTTGTGATACAGTGTCTTGATCAGCTTCCACAGAAGCAGCTTTGGTTTTCTCAGTGGCTTCTGATGAGGCAAAAGCAGTGACTTCCATAGGATGAGTGTTTGTGATTCCTTTCACTGACCCATCATCTGGGGTCTTACCAATTTTGGGTTCCAATAGAATTGGCAAAGGGACAACTTGATTATGCAACCTTGGGTTCCTTGGTGGTTCAGTGATTTTTCTTGAACTTGGTGAAGGGCAGAAGTAATCCATGTCAAGAACACTTTTTGACTCTGAGTTTCTTTTCCCAAGGAAAATTTGCTTCTCACCATCTTCATTGAAATCAAGGAAGCCATCATCAGAGAGGAATTCCCACTCATCAACATCCATCTGCAAGAGGATGATGATTCTGGATTTAGTACAGTGATCAAAGGCAAGAGGTTGATTAGTATAACAATGAAGAAAAAAAAAAAAAAGGAGTTGGTTTTCTTAAATATTTGGTGTTGATTTATTGAACATAGAAGGTGTCTTTTCATGGAATTTCATTATGACTTGTCTTCGCAGGGCACTATGCTGTCTTGTTCACTTGCAGTGAAGAGTGGACTCATAGGCGATAAGAAATGACGTGGTTTGATTGCTTATTATCTATTTTGAAGATGACAAATTTGGGAATGGTCCATATGGCCCACCAAGGAGAATAGCCTCTAGATAGGATCACTTGGATATTTCTTTTCAAATTTTTTATTTGATTATTAAACTCTAATATCAGTATACAAAATATCCAACTGAGTTACTTCTCCACAATCCTGCTTCCTCCAAATGTTTCAGCATTTTTTTTAATTTTTAATTTTTTTATATATTTTAAAATGGTTTAATGAATATTTTGGTACGGGTAAATAGGACGGGATTTGGCTTTTGTCCCTCCAAATCAATTTCTTAGGTTCTGTTTACTAAACGTTTTAAAACTTTGAAATTCGTTCATGTCATTAGGATACCTCTGTTAAGTGATGATGTGGCAGACAGAGTGTCATGTCATCAGTGTCACATTTATAAAGATATTAATTTTTAATTCCATAAAAAGAATTAAATAAGTTTTTGGTCCTTACAAAGTTCCATAATTTTTGTTTTAGTCCCTGTAAAAAAATATTATTATGATTTCGTTCTTGTAATCTTAATTTTTTTTGTAAATAGTCCCTAGATTGTGGAATGCGTATCTTCCTCTATACTTGTCCGAATTGAGTGAAACCATATTAGAATTAAAGCTGACATCCTCTCGACTCAGTCACTGCCGCACGTTCTTTTTCTTACTGATTTGGGTTTTCGAGCACCAGGATGTGGAAGGAGGGCTTTTTTGCAAAATACACAAGTTAGTAAAGTCAGTGGTTACCTGCTATATCGGGTCACTATTGGTGAGGGACTTAGTTGGCCCCTCACCTTAGAAGCCACCTATAAAAAAAATGTCTGCACTCTCCGCTGCCGACAAATGTGAAAACCACGCCAAAGATGCTGAAAAGTCCATTAAAAAAAGAAGAAGCCCACATACCATAATATAGCTTCGTGCTCATACGCATAGCAAGGTTTCATAATTTCATATATCAAGAAATGCGTGTCCGCTATTTTTCCTTTTTTTTCAAAAAACCTTGTAGGTCTTAATGGGAAGGGAATATATCTGGTAGATTTAAGTGATGAAACTACACGAATAGACCATTGCCAATTAGAAAGTAGATGAATAATTATATTTTTAATTAATATAATTTTTAACAATAAGAACTTTTATTAAAAATTTTACCACCGAATAAAAGATTTGATTACGCATACCTCAAAGATAAATTCTAATGCATTGAAATTACAGAAATATGAAATTTAAAAGAGGCTGTCGTAACTATAAGACATTCATCTGAAGGGGTCGCATAAGGAAAATTGAGTATACAATGAGAAAGCAAAAGTGCATTCTTATACAAATATCATCCAAATACAATAATTTATCTAACGGTAACTTCTCACATTAAAGCTTTTCCGATCTACTTCGAGGAGTATCCCACCGCCAACCTGAGACGGAGACTAATCTCCCGCGGGAGTTTGTTCGGCACCTCGATGGGTGGCATCCCTCCCAGCTGAGATTTTTTCCATACCCAAGGCTCAAACCCGAGACCTTGGTTAAGGAGCGAGAGGCCTTTAACCACTCACGCCAACCTCAGTTGGTACTCACATTAAAGCTTTTATGATAAAGTCTTAAGTACTTATCAAAAAACTTATCGAGATACAAATAAGGCCTAAGTCAACTCACAAGCAAATTAAAACGGGATCAAATTTGAAAATTAAACTTATATTTTAATGAGGATTGAGCATTTGGGCCAGCCCAGTATCACCTGATGTTACGTAATGTTTAAAGGAGCTGTTACCTACATCTTTACTTTACACATTGGCATCCACCCCCACACAACATTTTGAATCTTTTTTATCATTAAACTACCCTTAATAAACTTATTTACTCTAATTATTTTCTAAAAATCACCACCCACCCCCTCTTCTCTCTCGTCTCCCTCCACCCCGTCTTCTCTCTCATCTCCATCCACCCCCTCTTCTCTCTCATGTCCTTCCATAAATTGATAAAATACTCCATAAATTGATAAACTAAAGGTATTGTGCTTACATCCTCCGTAATATCCATCTTTCTGCGTGCGTTACTGCGTGCGTTACAATTTTTTTTTGTTTTTTCTATACCTTCTGGCATTTAATTGCCGGTAAGTTTTTAAATTTGAAAGAAAAAGCTCCGGCAATTAGCTGTCGGATGTACAAAAATTGTGAATCCGACAATTAATTACCAGAAGGCATTTATTTGAAAACATGTATCCGACAACTAGCTGCTGGAAGTACAAAAAATGTGCCTCCGGCAATTAATTGCCGGAAACACAGTGGGGATAGATCTGTATAGGCAATTTTATAATGCAATATAAAGCCATAGCTCGGTGATTTATCCATATGCCTAAAACCAGTACATGAGCACCCCTAAAAGGAAGCACAATGTTGGCCTCTCAAACATTGTGAAACGTTGACTCTATTAAAAATAATTCCTAGTTATAAAACGTTCTTGCAGTACACTGCTAACCTAAAGTTATAAGCAATGAGAAGATTGTAGACATCAACCAGCTAATTAAATGAAAAACGTTCTACAACTCTTCTCGCAATTCTACTAGCCAAAACCTGAAATTGAAATAATATAAAAAAAAACCCAGTTTCTATAACTAAAGAGCAGCACAAAACCACAACTCAAGGTGGTGATATGTTATTTTAGTCAAAAACACAACCAAAACACAAACTCAGTCTTAGAAGCAAAAGGACGCCAGTATAATAGAAAACAAACGTGTGAATGAAACGGATCTTTCTTGCTACTTAGTCATTTCAGCCATATTTTGGTGTAGTAGATATATAGAAAATACGGGTAAAACTCTTCTAAAATGAGCAAATGTGTAAAGTGAAAAAGTGAGTGTGTATCCCCCTTGATTAATTAAAATACATTAAGATCTCAACCCATTTTAACTAAACACTAGTGGATACACCCTCACTTTCTCATTTTACACATTTGTTCACTTTAGAAGAACCAAATTCGGGGGGGTCATAAAGTGGTTAAGATGGTTTTGAGTGTGGGACAAAGGTGTTAGGAGGTATAAGGTGCAAGGTTCAAATCTCACCCCCTACTAACATAACAACTAACAACTAACATTTGCCTATAAATAAAAGAAAAAAGAGGAATGTTTTTTGAAGGTGTCCCCTTTGTTTTTGGATGTATTTTTGAGATGTGTGTATATAAAGATGATAAAAAGTAAGTGAGAAATAGAAAGAAATACATACGGTGTGTACTTCAAATTGCTTCAGTGTGGGCAGTGTGAGGGAGGGAGGCAGGATATGCTTATATTACAGTGATGTGTGTATAATTTCATTCACAAACAACTAATTTACAACAAAGGAAAGCAGTTCTCAAATTCGCATGCTGTTAGCTTCCTCCCAAAACCCAACTTGAACATAAATCAACATTAAGCTATAAGCACTAACAATACAATTGGCTACAGAGAAAACACTATGTGCTCCCAAGCTTCACTGCAGCTTGAGGATATTATCTGACAAAATCAACTCTTCACTACCCTCAAAATGGCATAATAAGGTTGTTAGTTCAAACCTTGAGCTGATGACCTAGCTGATGATGACTCACCCAGAGAAACAGAAGCCAAAGACGAAGCCCAAACCCGAGCACTTCTTGCCCTTTCGTGAAAATTCCTGGTCTTGCAGAGTCTTAGCTTGGTCCAAATCCTCCTGACATCGATCGCATGAAGCACACGTGTCATCACTTGGCTTGTCTCCCCAAATATTTGCATGTTCAAATGAGGGACATAGGAAACCCAGAATGCTCGGAATTGCAATACAATCTTCGGAAATACAAAGAGAAGTATCCTCAACCAGAGAAACAATACAGAGAATACTAAGTAGGGTTCCCTGCTTGATATTTCTTTCAGAGACAAATCCATCAATGACTTCGTAGCTGAATCATCATCACTAATCAAGCTGCTTAGTTGGCCAACAGCAATACTACTACTCGCTTCAAATCCTGAGACAGGCAGACAGGTCAATCAAGGTACAAGCTTACAGTTTGGAAAAAATATTTAAGTATTGTTTACACCAATCACCTAGTTATCAAATCAGAATTAGGGGGAAAGACTGTTTCAGGAAATCCACTGGAAATTTACCAACAAGATTCAGGATAAGCTTACCCGTGTTTCTCTCATAAAATTCAACAAGGGAGAGGAGATTGTTTGGACCACAATATCTCACCCTTGATGTCTGGTTCACCAGTAATATAGCAGGCAAGCTATGGATTCCACATTTTGAATATAAGCTACACAGCAAAACATAGAAATCAATAGACATATATAAAGGTAGCCAATTGAGTATGCCATAATTTCTGCTGAATTCAAATTGTAGGTGCAAAATGCAAAGTAGAAAATGAAAGAATATATTTAACATTGCTTCAGGGCATTAGCATAAACAATAGGAAGCTAAGATATTGATGAACAAGGAATAAGTTAACAACTGCAACTTGTATGCCGGCAAGTTCTATGGTGGACCAGTTTCATGGGTGGTTCACGGTGGACCATAAGTTTTCACCATTAGATTTACCTGATCCCATAATAATCTGGTGTACCCTCTTGCACTGAATTTATTTTCCTTTTCTTCATTATTCCCTTCCCTGCGTGGCTACACATGATCTGTCCCCTCTGCTGTCTTCCGTCTAGGAGAACGTCGGTCAGATGGTTGAGGGTCGCCGAAATCTCGCCGGAGAAGTTATTGTGGGACAGAGGTATAAATGGAAAAGCGAGGTCACCGTGGCGGGGAACTCGTCGGAGAAGTCGTTGTGAGAGAGACGCAGAGGAAGATGATGCCTTTCTCTCCAGCCATGTCGTCGTCCATGGCCACCATGAGAGACGCAGCAATGAAGTTTCAGGCGATGGTGAAACGCGGCAGCGATGCCACACGGTGGTTCGACACTACGGCGAGACGTAACAGAGTTGACCACCGCAAAGCGTCACAAGAACTCCGCCTCGTGACCATGCCCAGACGCCTTCCTCCATCGCCGCTACAACGGTCTTAATTTGGCCCACCGCATAGCCTCGCCTCCCAGATCTGGTTCTGTCTCCTACCCAGTCGCTGCCGTCACGCAGATCTGGTGGTTTCACACGGAGAAGGCCCACTGCAAAGTCGACGCCTTCAGGCAGCCATCGTACGCGGCAGCGGCACTCTCCCTCTATGTGTCACTCGCCGGAACAGGGGGAGGAAGTAGGGAGCAGGGACAGGAAAGGTGTGCGGCCATGAAAAGGTATGGAAGGATGCACCATAAAACTGTGTACCAGATAAACTAATGGTGAAAACTTCTTGTGCACCATGGTAACACATACCAAAGTGGTCCACCATATAACTTGCCCTTGTATGCCATCCCCAAACCAAGCAAATAGCATATAACAAAAGAGATGACTTTCATAATTATCCATATAATTAAAAAAAAAAAAAAAAGGTTGACTTCAAAACCTTGGCAAAGCTGATGATTTCTCCAGAGCCAAATGTTCTACTTGAGGAAACAGAGAACTAAGAATTTCAAATTTAGGAAGCATTCTGTGTGAAAATGGGCACCAGGAAGCATAGAAGAGTATAGAAACATATCCAATCCTCTTTCTGTCAGACAAAACTCCTTCTATGAAATTTCCATCCACCTTAACAAATAAATGTGAAAAATTAAGTACATGTCATCAGAATAAGCAAATCAGTATAAGTGAACCAAACATAGAACCAGAGGAGTAAGCAAAATATAATTAAATCTTTAAATCTATTTACTATTAGCTCAAATTATGAGATTGAAAGACAAATCGGAATATTAAGGTAACTAAATCACAACAATGCAATGAGAGAGAAAGGGCTCGGCAGTTCCCCAACATCTTCTAAAAAAGAAAGAATAATGACAGACATGGTACACCCTTTTTAAATGTAACAATGATGTGGCATTTAAAACAGTCAGAAGAAACTATGATAGGGAATAAGAAATCACTGAAAATGAGAGAAAAGCCAAGCGTCGCCAGATTGAAAGAAAAGAAACTGGTCAGATAATCAGTTTCCATCAACAAAAATGAGCCAAAAACATTGTCAATACCCCGATCTGTCTCTTTCTCTGCTTTAATATGGTCATTTCAGCCACTAAAAAGAGACCATTTTCTTAAACCAGATGAAAATCCAATTAGTTTAAAATTCATTGGATATTTAAATCAGAAAGTGATAACAATTTTAAATTACAGTTTAAAATCCCCTTTTTTTTGTAGCCAAATTACTTTGCAACAAAGAATCAAGGGTAATTACAAAGTCAAGCCCCGTCTCATATTGAAAAGATATGGATTAATTGGGAACCATATAAGTGTATTGAAAGGTCAAGATTTCATGATAAGGACACAAATCTGTGCGTGTGAGTGTGCACGCCCATGTGGGGTCACTAAGTCCTCCCACTCTTTTTTTAGTTGGCGAGCTTAAGCTCCACCTATTCCTTTGGACCCAAAAACTTGTGTCTTTCATTTTCAAATATTTCATTTAAGGGTATTACAGTAATATGATTTGATATCAAATATAAAATAAAAAATAATAATCTAACACTCTTCCCCCGCTCTTTCTCTTTCAAACACCATATGAACAAGAAAAAGCTTCCCAATTTCCATGGCTGGACTTTACAAGGTAAGAAGGATAAAGACCAACATATTCACAAAATCTTTAACTAATCGGTTGTCGCCATATGTGATAGTGTGGCCTCCTAGTCTGTATAAGGTACACATTAATCAAACATAATATTCTTCACGAAACATAATAGTTTAAAAATGTTAGAAACCTAGGCCTCAAGTTCAACCACGATGAAGGTTATTGGATTGGATTCAATATAGATGGTTTTCCATTTCTATCACTTTAAGCTCAAGTCCAATTTAATAATAAGTTGAATCCAATCTCTCTACATTGACATGCCCAAACTAAAAAATCGAGCCCGTTGTTGGTGAGTTGTCTAGGTTGATTGTTGAAGCTGTAAAAGTAGTGGAGCTATGCAAGGCAAAGAACATTGAAGACGATTCATGATGACTTCTGTTTGTAAATTATATTTTTTAAAAATTTGTTTTCAGAAGGGAAAATTTGGCAAATAAAGGAAGATCGATGATGGCCTTTATCGTTCTTAACTTGTATAGCTTAGCCATTGGAGTTGGGAAGCTTTTCCTATCGTAGATGGCGTTCAAAGAGAAAGAGTGGGGGAAGAGTGTCAGATCTTATTATTATTATTTTTTTTGAAATCAACTCATATTACTATAATACCCTTGAATAAAATTTGTTCAAAAAGAAAGACGTATGTTTTTTTGGTCCAAAAGAAATCGTGGAGCTTGCTATCCACCATCAACTAAAGACGGACATGCGCGTGCACGTCTATATAGTATATACATACAATAGTTAGGTCAATCACATAATAATTTTCATAGTTAAGCATTGGGTGTATTAGGACAAGGGTTTGAATGTTGAGCAGCTACTCCTTGTAATCTTCATTGATGACAGCAAATTTTCTCCATTTCGCTAACGGAAGCAGTCCTACGGTTCACTATTGGTTTAACCATGTTAAATTATGACAATTTATCTTCTTAATTCCTGCTGCGCATCTAGTTTTAGCAAGTTTCCCTCTTCCCCCAAACATCATGCACATCAAACTTGACTACACCCCCCTCACATCTCTTTCCTTTATTTCCTAAGCACTCTTCGCTTTTATCAGATTCTCTCTCTCTCATCTATGTCCTCTCCTTTTCTCACACTTTCTCCCTAAATCCACAAAACAAAAGCTCTATCAACTCATGTTGACACATATGTGTGCCACAACAGAACATACACACAAATGAAAATTCTGGTAAACAAAAAAGGGAGGAGACTTGAAAATTACTTTCACTTTTTTTAAAAAAATTAGTCCCATAGCAGCACTAATGCTTCGTACATAAAAGGGGCAGCCTGGTGCTTCAATTGGTCGGTTACCCAATGAAGAGAAATAACACAACAGCAGTAGTGTTGGTATTATACATTCCTTTGCTTGGTTTTATGGTTTTAGGAAATCAAATATTAGTGCACAATACATTTCTGCTTTATTCTAGGATGTTAGTCCCTATCATCATTCTCATGATTTGTGTTCAAGAACATAAACAGAGCAGAAATCGCTTTACTCAAAACAATTATTTTCATCAACTAAAAGTAACCTGACAGATTATTGAATTATTACTCATTTCTGGGTCAGTGAACTCTTGAACAGTGATTAGTTTCGCATTACATATGACTTTAGCTAACTGTGGCACACTTATCAGGTGATGAGAGCATAATGTGAGTGAGGAGATCAGAGAAATTAGGGGGAAATGGGGGAGGGAGAGAGACAAAGAGATGAAGTTTATTGGTTTGTGTCAATTTCCTTCAATGGAAGACATTTTAGGGGCCGAGAAACAGAAATCAGAGGGAAAGAGGAAAGGAGTCAGAAGTCCCTGAATGGAAGAGAAAGACCAAATTTTAATCAGCCAGATCAAGCCAGGATACTCTGTTAGATTTGCCATGTGTTAATTCAGTAGGACTAGAAAGTTTTCCACATACACACAGTACCAGTGCTTCTTAAGAACTAACTAAAATAACAATACATGTAACACAAATCAATTCCATTTATTCATTGCTGATCAGTATGCAATCCAAGTAACAATGTTCCCAATTCACGATTTTAATCCCAATTTGGCAACCATATTTCAAAAGATTTCACAGGCTTTCTTTTTCGTTGAAGAGAATATCAACTGGTGCAGAAGATGCCAGAGAAGATCATAAAAGTTAACAGCATTATATTTGCCAAGTTACATAATGAATTACATTACATATCATCTGTAAAACATTTCATGTTAAAAGTAAAAATGAGAATTTTATGCAATCTCCTCATCAATCAAAGATATAACCCCTATGATATTGCATCACATGTAAACTATTTTGATAGATATTTAAGGATCACTCCCTAGATGGTCATTAAAGAACATCAAATGGAGGTATTTTACTGTTATACCAATAAGACCACACCACCCGATAAAAATAATCAACTAGTTCTCAATCAGATACAAACAATTCAAATCATATATTTATCTAGAAGCTTGCGATAAGACCACAAAATGGTTCATAGGAACTTAGTAAGGCTTATATTAGATCCCCATTTCTTAAACTCACTTTCTTTTAACTAGTTGACCTCTAATTTGATTCCAGAGGATCCAACAAAATGGACCCTGATAGTTACATCAGATCAGCCAAAGGCACAAACACTACAATAGCTATAATTTTGTCGCTTCTATGTAGTTAATAGGCTATAGCGCCGCTATAGCGGCGTAGCATAGCAAAACAGCCCCTGGCCGCTATGGAACTCGAATAGCGTAGAATTTTCTGATAGCAGCAATAGTGACCGCTATAGCGGCCAGAATAGCTGGAAATAGCTGCAATAGCAGCCACTCCAACAAAGTGTGTTAAGAACCCATTTTTATCCCTCTTCAAATGGGCATCTAACCGTCATATTTGGGAGTATTGTCGGTTTTTCAGTAGGTTAAATAATTTTCACCTCTATCTCCTTCATATTTGATAGTTTTTTGACTTTTGTTGTTATTGCCATGAAGATTATAGCTTATGATTATTAATTATGAGTTTGTGTTTGCAATCTTGCATAATTTGTTATGTTTTAGCAATTACATGTGTATATTTAATTTTTTAGCTTGTGTAACATTGCAATAGCGGCCATCCCATTCCTGCTATCCTGCTATCGCGGTTTCGGGGGTCGGCCGCTATCCAAGATTGATAACTATGGTCCAAGCAACAAAGCTTAGTAAAGGTTCTCCTTTTCTAAAGTGGTAATAGAAATCTTCAAGGTTTCAGGCTGTACAATGAATTAAACTGTTTGCTATTAATTTGGAAAAGCAGTTCTGAAAATCATTTAACCAAATAGAATAGGAAATCATCCCAACATGCCTTCCTTCAACATTATATTCTTGTCTATCTTCCAAAACCAGAAAATATTCATAAAAATGTATATTCCCAGGAAAGTTGTCTTTGTAATTGTCATTAGTCATTACACTATGTCAAATCTGATTCCCCATTTTCACAAAGATTCTATTTGGAATCAACTAAAATTGGAAATGATTTGACTTAATTTGAACATGATTGATTTGATGTATTCAGCTCCAATAAGCTCTAATGCAGTGTATCCAAACTTAGATAATCAAATCAGAACCCAGTTGTTCAAACTAGTAAAACATTGGAACAAAATCAAATAAATCATAACATAGGAACAGACAAAGAATAAAACAATCTAGTTATATACAAATAAAAGCAAAAAAAAACCCACAAGCCAATCAATTCCCATCAAGAATGTTACACAAAAAAAAACAAATAATAACCTTAAAAAAATGGAAAATCTAAATCAGAGAAGAACACGAAAAAAGAGAAAGAGGTACCTGAAGAGGTGGATTAAGCTGGATCAGGATTGGGCACTGAGATTGAAGATTATAGAGAAACGATGCAGGTTGTTTTCTTGGAAGGCACAAAGGGGGAGCCCCAGAAGAAGAAGATGCGAATTGAAGCAAAGACAATAGGAGAAGAAGAAGCGATGCTGCCATGGATGGAGAAGACGCCATTGAATGAATATGGAAAGTAAATACAACACACACCCGGAGGGTAAAAAAGGAAGGGAAAAGATAAAAAGATTTGGTTTCTTGTGTTGTGTCTGTGGTCTTGTTTTTTTCTTTATCTATAAGCGGTTGCAGCGGTGATGGTGGCGGTGACGGTGGGTGTTGTGGGATTAGGTGGGTGATTGTAACAAAAGGTTGTGGAAAGGAGGAGGAAGCAACAATTCCAGCTAGAACTTCGAATGATGTATATTTCTGAGAAATTAAGAAACTTAAAAATCGCTTTCTCTCTCCTACCCCGAGTCTATCTCGTGTGTGCTTTTGAAAAGACGTGGTCTTTTTTTTTTTTTTTTTTTTTTGTAAAGGCCCGTTTTGGTCCCCGATAAAAAATGTGATGTTAATTTCAGTCCTTGATAAAAAAAAAATTATCTCGTTAGTTCCTGATAATTACTAATGTGGGACAAGTTATACTTTTGATCCCTTATCTTTATTTTAAGTTTTAATTTGATCCCTATTTTATTTTTTGTATCAGAATGGTCTCTTATTTCTAAAATTATATCAATATAGTTCCTCTTTTATTTTATTTTTCTGAAATGGTCCCTTATATTTTATAAAAGTTAAATCAATGTAGTCCTTTTTTTTTCCCAAAACGGTCCCTCTTTTATTTTATTTTTTCTAAAATGGTCCTTATTTTACAAAAGTTATATCAATTTAGTCCTCTTTGTATCATATTTTAAACGGAAAGAACCACATTGAAATCTAAAATAAAGACATGAGACCAAATTGAAACATAAAATAAAGATATGAGACCAAAAATATAATTTAGCTTTTTTTCTTTTAATTTTTATATTATATCAATATCAATATATTATTATAACACCAAAAACGATCAGTATATTATTATGATATATTAAACAATTTAAGAATTTAATTTCTATTTAAGCAAGGACTTGGGTTTGATTAATGTATATTTGAAAGTTAACCTTTTATATATATATATATATATATATATATTTTGTGTATAAGACCTTACATAAAATAAGCCAAATTCCTCGTCACTTGAACTAAGAGACTGGGGTATTTATTTCATGTTTGATACAAGAATTTTAACACATAATAACTTCCTTATGTTTGTAACACTTTAGGGCTCGTTTGGTAGTCAAGATAGGATATGGATGAATAGGATAAAAGAACAAGATAGGAGTAGGATAGGATATGAGCAGGATAAACTGTTATTTTATCCGACATTTGGTGTATACCAGATAACCAACTGGATAAAATTATAATTTTAGTATAAATTTTAAAATTTTCGTTTTTATTCTAAATGTTTTCACATTTTATTAGATTTTAAATTTTTTTTATTTTTTAATATATAAAAAAAATTTCCTTGTGATAAAATTACATATAATTTTTTAAATTTTTAAAATATTGTTTAACTTGAGTACCAAAAAATATTTTTTAACTTAAATTATTTTTTTTATAATTTTAAATATTTTTTTTAGTTTTTACTTTATGTATACTTAAATTGTTAGAATAATTTTATATTTCTCAGTTTTTCAAATTAATAAAAAATGACAAAATTAGCCTTGCGACAAAATATAAACAATTTTAAAAATTAATTATTAATATTTTTTATCATTTAAAATATTTTATATTTTATTATACCTTTTTTTAATCATGTTATGTTTTATTATACTTTAAATTATTATTTCATTATATTTTATTTATTATATATAAAATATTTTTATTTTTTATTATACTGTAAATCCCCTATCCTATCATGTTGAGTTTGAAATAGACAACTATAAACACGAGAAGGGGGGTTGAATTGTGTTTATTAGAATTTAAAATAAAGTTAAATACTTTTTGCATGCAGAAGCTAAGCACAGACGGGTGTAAAAAGATATACAGACAGGTCACCTGTCTGTTGTAGTTTTCTCAGAAAAACAACACACGTAGAGATAAGAAAACAGACTTGACAGAAACAGTTTTAACCCCTTTGTTAGAAAGCAGATGATATATATAATCAAAGTAACTAAAGAGATTAAGGAAAGAGAGATTAACACAGAGATTTATCCTGGTTCACTCTTTAACACAAAGAGCTACGTCCAGTCCTTGGCAGCACCAAGATTTATCCACTATAACTGATCAGGTTACAGACTCCAAGTATTGTTTGCACACCTAGCCTCTTCAGGCTCCAACACAAGTATTCTTTGCACACCTAGCCTCTTCAGGCTCACTCAGATTTGTTTGAGAGTTTGGTTTGTAATAAATACACTTACAGACTTTTCACTAACACTCAGAGAGTGGTTTTAAATATAAAGCTTTAGGAAAGTCTGCGTAATAACTTCAAATGATTGAAGAATACAGAATGAGTAAATGAACAGAGTAATGACTCTTTAATGCTTTGTAAAACTCTTATTGTTGTTCATCTTCAATGACTTCTGTATTTATAGCCTTCAAACATTTAATATCCGTTAGAGACATTCCTTGCAACTATGGCTTCAAGCAGAGCTTCATTAAATGCAATATAGTCGTTCTGGGCAGCCATTAATGCAATGAAGACGTTGGTTGTACTCTAACATGAGGGATAATAGCTTTATGCATCGTGTAGACGCCAACTCAGAGTTGTGCAGAGTGCTTTTGTACTTTTGCAGAGTACATTTCCCTTTCTGTGTAATGACTGAAAGTACTAGGGAATAAAGCATATTGGAAATATTCTTTAACTGGAAGTTTATCTCTGACTTCCTGGTTTGCTTGAGAGAGAGCACTTCTGAGTTTCTTGATAAGCGTGAGAGAGTTCTCAGAGTATTCTTCATGAGGGGACAGCTTGCAAAAGCTTCCTGTACTTCGAGTTCTTTAACGAAGAACCTTAGACAAGTTGAAGAATAGAGACAGGTTGTAAAATCAGTTTGCACATAGTCAACAATCCTAGTCAGCAGACAGGTTGACTTCTTGGCTTATACGGACAGGTGAGACTTAGATAGACAGACAGGTGAGTTTTGTAATCTTCTGATCTGTACACTAAGTAGACGGGTTAGCCACCACAAAAATAGGTTAATTAAATCATTACCCAATGTTTAGTTTTCATCAAAACTTAGGAAAATGCACACAGACATTTTAGAGACTTAACAATCTCCCCCTTTTTGATGATGACAAACATTCAGATGATTTAATGAACCTTTGAAAATATCAGAGTACAGCAGTACAGACAGTAGACAAGTTGATATTTTCTATATGTGCAGACAGATGCATTAGTGTTCAATAAAGAGCATCAGAGTAATATGCAGCAGGTTTAAGTTCATAGTATCAGAGTATATCAGAGAATGAACACTTAGCAAATATTGTTTACATTAACATTTTTCTCCCCCTTTTGTCAGCAACAAAAAGAGTTAAATAGATAACAGTGGAGAGAAAAAGAAAAACGAAAAAAGAATAATAAAGTAAGATTTGATTTGTATTCATCATAAGCAATTCAATTACAAGGCAGTTCCTACAACTACTTATTTAGGCTGATTAAACAAGAGATACAGGGAATCAACTTTCTGTTCTAACAGCAGCCTAGCATGCCTCTCTGCATCCAATTGTCTTCGGACTTCTTCTAGCTCAGTCTTAAGGAGATTGAAGCTCACTGAATCCACTATTTGAGAGGAGGAGACTTCTGTAGACAGGCTGGTTGAAGCATCAGACAGGGATGGATACCAGGGTAAGGCTAAAACCGGGGGTGCCTTAGGTACAGAGAAGGGTGAGGAGACACGGGGAAAGAAAAGTTGATGAATGGTTCTGAAATAAAAGAAAGGAAGAAAAACTATTTTAAACAGAGGGGTGATTCTGACTATGTCAAAATCAGGAGAGGGAAAGACATAAGAGAGTCTTTCACAAAGAGACAGTCTAGTGACTCTTATTGGAATAGGAGGGGGAAGAGGTTGATTGGCTAAGACAGATGGAGGTAGGGGTAGGAGAGAGTCTATGTGGGAAAAGAATGAATTAGACCCTGTGATTAAAAGAAAGAAATATCTAGACCTAGAGGGTAACATTACAACAGAGGCAGGATAGTTAGATCCTTCCAATGTTCTAATGAACAACACAATAGGGGGATAAAAGAAGATCTCCCTACATGAGTTCAGAATGTGAGGTGGTGGAGGAGGGATGACAGATAAGTGAGATATACTTGCAGTCATCAGAGATTGCAAATCACTCACAAACAATCCAGATGATATGCCAGATTGTTCTCTGGGAGTTGAGTCCCTGTGAACAACTGTGTATTGACATACATCAGACAAGACATCAAAAGATGGTTGAGAGGGGTGAGAGGAGACAGGTGAGTGAAGAGGGGAGGCAACAGATAAGGGGTTGACATAGAGAGCAGAGGGGGAAGAGACAGCAGAATCTGGAATACCTAGATGAAGGGGAGAGGATGGTGCAGAAGGGAAGGTGAAGAGTGGTTCTTCAAAAAGCCTTGCTTTCTTCCTTGAAGGAGACAGAGAAGCTTCCTCATGATGACCAACTGTCTGTGTTCCAGCAGACAGGTCAGTGGAGGGTGCAGAAGCAGTAGCAGCAGCAGGCTCTTCTGCAGGGACAGCTTCCCTTTCAGCAACAGCCACAACAGGCATAGGATAGCCTGACCTTCTTTTTCTGGGAATGAAACCCAGATCAAGAGATTTGATCTCTCTAGGCTCTTCTGCAGGTGGAGAAGTCTGCTCCCCCTGAGCAGGTGCTTCCTCTTTACTAGGCACAGATTTCACTTGTCTGTCCTTGGCAAAGGTCTTCACCAGTCTTCTTCTCTTGGTGGGTTGTGTAGGAACCACACCTGATTTTCCAGCCTCACTGGTCTTCCTCTTGGGAGAGGGCTTCTTTAGCTTGAATCTGAGAGGCTCTACTGTCTCAGCAGATCCTTCAGAAGCTGTGGGTTCCTCAGGCCTTTGATCCTGTCTGGCAACCTTTCCAGCAGCTTTCCAAATCCTTTCAGAGATAGGATACTCTGATTCACCAGTGGAATCAGCAGGCTCCTCTGCTATTTCCTTCAGTCTCTGCTCAACAGCAGGCTTCTTTTTCTTCTTCTTCTCTTCTTCCTCATCCTCCAGAGGGATTCCTTCAATCCCCATCATAGACAAGACCTTCTTGTCTATGGGCAGAACCATGTCCACAAAGTGGACATCAGTTGGAACAAATATCTTGTTCCTAAAAACCCTTGTCAGCAACATTCCATAAGGGTAGGTAGGCATATTTGTCCTTCTGATCAGAGACTCAAGATACATGTAGATGAGATCATTGATGTCTATCTTGATTTTGTGAATCAAGTGGTATAGAGCAAATCTGTCCAACTTGGTCACATTGTCTCTTGACCCTCTTCTGGGCATCACACACTCCAGAAGCAGCTTGTGCAAGAACCTGCACTTGGGCACCATGCAGACAGGCTTCTTGTTCTCAAGGTTGGGAACACCATAAACAGCAATATTGATATTTTCAGTTCCCACCTGATCTTCCCAGTCAGGTCTGAAGGCAGTTCCAATCCTTGGACATCTGGTTGCCAGTTCCAGAGAGCTTATAGGGAACAGAAGAGTTACATCAGCTGACATTTGAGCCTTGAAGCTCTTGGTTCCATCAACCACATTGGTGATGACCACAGCATTCCTCCAGAAATCTCTGACAAGCTTGGGATGGACCAGCTCCTTGATATCAAAGAAGGCTGTCCACTTAGAGTATTCCAACTCCTCAGTGACATCCATTCCCCATCTCTTCATCTGTTGAAGATCAACAGTCTTCCCAGGTAGAATCTTCTCTACATCAGTTAGTCTCATCTCGTATTTCTCAGCAATCTCTTTTGGAGACAGGCGTTTTGAAGATGCCATTTTTCAGAAAAGAGAGAAGGTGAAAGTTTTGGAAGGGAGAAGGGTTTGAGCGAGAGGAAGACGAAGACGAAAAGACTTAGGGCTTTTTGAGAAGGATAAAGTTTGAAACTTTCTGAAGATTTGCCTTTTAAAGAAGTAAAAGCAGGAGAGAGAAAAAAAAAAACATTTTTAATTAAGAATGGCACGATTTATGTGGGGAACTGTAGCGCCCACTTAGACATAAAGAAAACATGGTTTCGAGGTAAAAACTGCCGTATTCATGATTAGCTTCAGATTAACAAATGTTATTTAAATAAATGAATAAATAATAACCATTTCAATAAAAACTGTTGGGTTTCAGCATAGTGACTCAGCAGAGTCAGACAGGTGATTACAGACAGTTTTAAAAACTCAGACATGTCATTCAACAATACAATGCATGTTTAAATTATCTCTAATGAATAAAAATCTTTCTTCTGCTAAGGGCTTAGTGAAGATATCAGCCCATTGATTTTCAGTTTTAACAAACTTAATATCAAAAATACCTTTCTGAACATAATCTCTAATGAAGTGATGTTTGATTTCTATATGCTTAGCCTTAGAATGCTGAATTGGATTTTTAGTTAAGCAGATAGCACTAGAATTATCACACCATACAGGTATATTATGCTCAAAAATAGAGTAATCCTCAAGTTGATGTTTTACCCATAAAAGCTGAGAGCAACAACTAGCTGCTGAGATATATTCTGCTTCAGCTGTAGATAGAGCTATAGTTGTCTGTCTTTTGCTTGACCAAGAGACCAAGTTTGCTCCAATGAAGTGGCATCCTCCACTGGTGCTTTTTCTTTCTATTCTGTCTCCAGCAAAGTCAGCATCACAGAATCCCACTAATCTGTATTCATGAGTTCTTAAATACAGCAAACCAAGATTAGTAGTACCAAGCAAATATCTAAATATTCTCTTAACAGCTTTAAGATGAGATTATTTTGGGTTAGATTGAAATCTAGCACACATACAGACACTAAACTGAATATCAGGTCTGCTTGAGGTTAAGTACAGCAAAGATCCAATCATACCTCTGTAGACAGTTTGGTCTACCTTTTTACCTTCATCATCTTTACTGAGTTTTGCATTGGTTTCCATGGGAGTTTTCATAAGTTTAGCATTTTCCATTTTGTATTTCTTGAGCATTTCCTTGATATACTTTTGTTGATGGATGTAGATTCCATCACTTGTCTGCTTGATTTGTAGACCAAGGAAGAACTTCAATTCTCCCATCATGCTCATCTCAAATTCTGCTTGCATCAGCTTTGAAAAATCCTTGCACAGCTTTTCATTAGTTGCTCCAAAAATAATATCATCAACATATATTTGGACTACAATGAAATTTTCTTTATAGCTTTTCTTAAACAGAGTAGTATCTACTTGACCTCTTGTAAAACCGTTATGCATGAGAAAAGAGCTTAGTCTATCATACCATGCCCTAGGTGCTTGCTTTAAACCATATAATGCCCTTTTAAGTTTAAAACATGATCTGGTTTATCAGTATCTTCAAAACCAGGGGGTTGTTTAACATAAACTTCTTCTTCAATTATTCCATTGAGAAAAGCACTTTTCACATCCATTTGAAAAAGAGTGATTTGGTGTTGTGCAGCATATGACATTAGTATGCGAATAGCTTCTATTCTAGCTACAGGTGCAAATGTTTCAATATAGTCAATACCTTCTTGTTGGTTATAGCCTTGAGCTACTAACCTTGCCTTGTTTCTGACAACTTTGCCATCTTCATCTAACTTGTTTCTGAAGACCCATCTTGTTCCAATGACAGACTTGTTTTTGGGCTTGGAGACAAGTGTCCGGACATCATTTCTGGTGAACTGGTTGAGTTCTTCTTGCATAGCAAGAATCCAGCTTTCATCATCAAGAGCTTCTTCAATGTGCTTTGGCTCTATTTCTGACAAAAAGGCCACATTGCTTGATTCTCTTAAGGTAGATCTGGTTCTTACTCCTTCTGAGGGATGACCAATGATGAGATCCTTAGGATGATGAGTTTTGAATTTCCAGTCTCTTTCAAGAGGACCTTGACTTGTCTGTGTCTGTTGACTTGTCTGTTCTACTGGTCTGTCTGGTTCTGCTTCAGGTTCTGGTTTGGTTAAGTCAGGTTGTTGATCTTCTGACTTGTTTATATCAAGACCTGCAAGATCATCTTCTAGATCTGACAATTCCTTATCAGTCTTTAAGTTATCATTAAATTTGACATGAACAGATTCTTCAATAACAGATGTTCTAGAATTGTAAATTCTAAAGGCTTTAGACATTTCAGAGTATCCCAAAAAGATACCTTTGTCTGTCTTAGAGTCAAATTTTCCAAGTTGATCCTTGGTATTTAATATGTAGCATTCACAACCAAATGCATGAAAGTAAGAAATGTTGGGGCTTTTTCCTTTCCACAGTTCATAAGGAGTCTTCTTTAGAAAAGGCCTAATGAGTATTCTGTTTTGTACATAACAAGCTGTGTTTACTGCTTCTGCCCAGAAGTACTTAGGGAGATTATTCTCATTGAGCATAGATCTAGCCATCTCTTGCAAAGATCTGTTCTTTCTCTCAACCACTCCATTTTGTTGAGGAGTTCTAGGTGCAGAGAAAATTGTGAGAGATCCCATTCTCCTCACAGAACTGACTAAACTGCTCATTTTCAAATTCTCCCCCATGGTCACTTCTTAGAGTAGAAATGCAGAAACCCTGCTCATTTTGTACTCTTTTACAGAATACTGAGAAAGCCTTAAAAGACTCATCCTTGTGGGTTAAGAAGAGTACCCATGTATATCTAGAATAGTCATCAACTATGACAAATCCATATTTCCTTCCAGCCAAGCTAGCAACACTAACTGGTCCAAACAGATCCATGTGTAACAACTGAAGAGGTCTAGAGGTTGATATTTGGTTTTTAGATTTGAAACTTGATTTTATCTGTTTACCTCTCTGACATGCATCACACAAAATATCTTTCTTAAAACTAATATCAGGCAATCCTCTCACAAGGTTATCCCTTTTTAGTTTTGAAATTAATTTCATACTAGCATGTCCTAGTTTCTTATGCCACAACCATCTTTCATCCTCTTTAGACATCAGACATGTTACACTTTGATCTGAGAGATCAGTCAGTTCAATCTTATACAGATTTTGTTGCCTTTTAGCTGAAAAGAGGGTTTTGCCACTAAAATCTTTAACTATACAGAAATCTTTGGTAAAGGAGACATCAAATCCACTGTCACATAATTGACTTATGCTAAGCAGATTGTGTTTTAATCCTTTAACCATAAGAACATTTGATATAGAGAGAAGAGGAGGTTTACCACCAATAGTACCAATTCCTATAACCTTCCCTTTCTGATTTCCACCAAATGCCACATGTCCTCCTTTCTTAAGTTGGAGGTCTAGGAACATAGACCTTTCTCCTGTCATGTGTCGCGAGCAGCCACTGTCCAGGTACCAGCAGTGGTGTTTTCTTTGTGCTGTTGAGGACATCTGCAACAGAGATGATTTGATCTTTAGGTACCCATAGTTTTCTGGGTCCTTTTCTGTTAGTTCTAGGAGTCTGTGAAGACTTCCTTCTTTTCTTATGGAGACACTTAGACATAACATGTCCAGTCTTTCCACAGAAATTACAGACAGGTATGGATTTAATAGAAGTAGATGTAGCAGACACTTTAGAGTGCTTAGTTGATACTTTATGATGTATCTGATGGACATATCCTATACCTTCTTTGTTAAGGGAGTGCTTCTGACAGCCAAGCAGCTTTGTCAGATTATCTCTACCATTAACAAATTTGGCAAGATCAGAAGTGAGCTCTTCCACTTTCTGTTGAAGTTTTTTAACTTCTTCAGACTGTGATGTATCACTAGAGATCTTAGCTTCATTAGACTTTTCAGTCTTCAGCTCACTGTTCTCCTTGGCAAATTTCTCACACTCTAGAGATTTCTGTTTATGCTCACTGAGGAGCTTAACATGATCTCTCTTGAGAGATTTGAAAGCCTTAGACAGACAGTTGGATTCCTCCAACAATTCTTCATAGGCATCAAGTAATTCCTCATAATCAGAATTTACCTCATTATCTGAATCAGAGTCAGTGTTAACCATTAGACAGAGATTTGCTTCTTCCTCTGTCTCCTCATCAGTAGATGTTGACTCTAGATCTTCCCAAGTGGCCATCATTCCTTTCTTCTTCTTTTTGAAGAACTTCTTAAATGGGGCTTTCTTGAGTTGAGGACATTCTGCTTGGATGTGTCCTGGTTTCTTGCACTCATAGCAGACAATTGAGTTTTTGTCTGTTAAAGTGGAATCCTTGAAGTTCTTGTCCTTGTTGAATCTTCTGAATGACTTATCCTTTCTGAACTTCTTTTTCTGTAGGAGAAGCTTTATCTTTCTGGTTAGGAGAGATAGTTCTTCATCACTTTCAGAATCCTCAGATTCAGACAGGTCAGCATCACTGGATGACTCGTCTGCCTTTAAAGCTTTAGAGGCTTTGGAAGACTTTTGACCAGCCTTCAGAGCAATTGACTTGCCCTTCTTTGTTGAGACTTCATCTCCAAGTTCTTGCTCATGAACAGTAAGTGTTCCAAGGAGTTCATCCATAGTCAAGGTGGTAAGATCTTTGGCTTGAGAGATAGCAGTTACCAGAGGTCTCCACTGCTTAGGTAGGCTCCTAAGTATCTTTCCAACCTTCTCAGCATTGGAGTAGACTTTGCCAAGAGATTTTAGACCATTGATGATAGTTTGAAATCTCCCAATCATTTGAGCAACAGATTCTCCTTCTTCCATGAGAAATAGTTCATACTTTCTGACAAGTATGGCAATTTTTGATTCTTTGACCTTGGCGGTTCCTTCATGTGTGACAGCTAAGGTGTCCCATATTTCTTTGGCAGAGTCACAGGCACAGACCTTCTCAAACTCATCAGGACTGAGCGCACAAATAATGTTGTATCTGGCTTTGTGATTCAGCTCCCATTTTGCCTTTTCTGCAGGGGTCCACTGAGCTTTTGGCTTGTCAGTGTTGTCATCATTTTTAGGGATGAAAGGACCATCTGTGATGACATCCCAGAGATCAGAGTTTGTAGATAGAATGAACCATTGAAATCTATCTTTCCAATAGTTGTAGTTTTCTCCATTGAAGAATGGAGGTCTGGTTAAGGAGGCTCCTTCAGTCTGGTTACTTCCACTAGCTCCAGCAGTCATGTCTATTCTTCAGGATCTTTTACCTCAACACTGTTAGATGCTCAACCCAGAGGCTGAGCTCTGATACCAACTGAAATAGACAACTATAAACACGAGAAGGGGGGTTGAATTGTGTTTATTAGAATTTAAAATAAAGTTAAATACTTTTTGCATGCAGAAGCTAAGCACAGACGGGTGTAAAAAGATACACAGACAGCCTTGACAGACTGTTGTAGTTTTCTCAGAAAAACAACACACGTAGAGATAAGAAAACAGACTTGACAGAAACAGTTTTAACCCCTTTGTTAGAAAGCAGATGATATATATAATCAAAGTAACTAAAGAGATTAAGGAAAGAGAGATTAACACAGAGATTTATCCTGGTTCACTCTTTAACACAAAGAGCTACGTCCAGTCCTTGGCAGCACCAAGATTTATCCACTATAACTGATCAGGTTACAGACTCCAAGTATTGTTTGCACACCTAGCCTCTTCAGGCTCCAACACAAGTATTCTTTGCACACCTAGCCTCTTCAGGCTCACTCAGATTTGTTTGAGAGTTTGGTTTGTAATAAATACACTTACAGACTTTTCACTAACACTCAGAGAGTGGTTTTAAATATAAAGCTTTAGGAAAGTCTGCGTAATAACTTCAAATGATTGAAGAATACAGAATGAGTAAATGAACAGAGTAATGACTCTTTAATGCTTTGTAAAACTCTTATTGTTGTTCATCTTCAATGACTTCTGTATTTATAGCCTTCAAACATTTAATATCCGTTAGAGACATTCCTTGCAACTATGGCTTCAAGCAGAGCTTCATTAAATGCAATATAGTCGTTCTGGGCAGCCATTAATGCAATGAAGACGTTGGTTGTACTCTAACATGAGGGATAATAGCTTTATGCATCGTGTAGACGCCAACTCAGAGTTGTGCAGAGTGCTTTTGTACTTTTGCAGAGTACATTTCCCTTTCTGTGTAATGACTGAAAGTACTAGGGAATAAAGCATATTGGAAATATTCTTTAACTGGAAGTTTATCTCTGACTTCCTGGTTTGCTTGAGAGAGAGCACTTCTGAGTTTCTTGATAAGCGTGAGAGAGTTCTCAGAGTATTCTTCATGAGGGGACAGCTTGCAAAAGCTTCCTGTACTTCGAGTTCTTTAACGAAGAACCTTAGACAAGTTGAAGAATAGAGACAGGTTGTAAAATCAGTTTGCACATAGTCAACAATCCTAGTCAGCAGACAGGTTGACTTCTTGGCTTATACGGACAGGTGAGACTTAGATAGACAGACAGGTGAGTTTTGTAATCTTCTGATCTGTACACTAAGTAGACGGGTTAGCCACCACAAAAATAGGTTAATTAAATCATTACCCAATGTTTAGTTTTCATCAAAACTTAGGAAAATGCACACAGACATTTTAGAGACTTAACAGAGTTCTAACCCAGCTCCCCCCTCATGATAAAATTTTAACTAAATGGACAAGATATGATAGGTGACAGGATTCATTTATCATATCCTGCTGGCTCACCAAACAACAATTTATGGTAGAATATGATAGGTTATCATATCCTGTCTCTCTTATCCTGACCACCAAACGAGCCCTTAGTGTTTAATTTTGATGCAATGTAAGTTTCACCTTTTTTTTCTGTAGAAGTTTAAGTTTAAACTGTTTTTTTCATTAATTAATTATATATTATTATGAGTTTAATTTCTATATACTGATGTTCAATAGCATTTTCACAAATTTATTTTATTGTTGTTTCTCTCTCATAGTTATTAAATTAAAAACACATATGTCAAAATACTAGTGGATGTTAGCGTAAAACTTTTTATACTAATAGTGTATACTACTTGAATTCTATTATTATATTTATAATTTTTGGAATAATTATTATAAGAATTAAATATTTTTAATAATGTGATAGTTATAATTAGATGACAATGTAAATAACATTTATATCAACAATAAATTAAAATCTGTATAAATAAAGGGGAGGGTAGTGACTAGGGCAAATCTGTAAAATACATGTGTTAATGAGATTTTTTTAGAGCAAATGCCCAAATTTGTCCCCGACAAAAAATGATGGTACACTTTTGGTCCCTACAGAAAAAAACCACCAAATATTCCCTCACAATGACAAACGAGGGACACGTTAGTCCCTCCGTTAGTTTATGTTTTGCACCATTCGTTAAGTTGTTGATGTGTACTGTTACTTTGCATATGTGTGCCGTTAATGTCCACCCTGGAAAATGGTACTTTAAATTCTAAAAATCACAAAAGGCAGTCGTTTTGCTTCACTCTTGGTCCCAAAAAACGACGTCATTTCACTAGGTTAAGGCACCAATATTTTTCTTCCCTCTTCTGGAATCAGGATCCCTAACCTTAATGCAGGAAATGATTTGACGATTGTGCATTCTTCTTCTTCCTCCTCCTCCTCCTCCTCATCCTCCTTTTCTTCACCTCTATTGATATCTTCCCTCTTCTGGAATCAGGATCCCTAACCTTAATGCAGGAAATGATTTGACGATTGTGCATTCTTCTTCTTCCTCCTCCTCCTCCTCATCCTCCTTTTCTTCACCTCTATTGATATGTGCCCGAACAAGATGAAATCTTGTAGTGGATTTTGGAGTTCGAATCCCCTTTCCAGAAAATACCAAACAACATAAACCCAATCAGACCATACCAGAAGCATAAACCAAAGATGCAGTATGCACTTGAAAATTCCAAAATCAGTAACGTACTATACTTACCAAAGATGCAGTATGTACCAGAAATGCACTATCCTTACCAAAGATGAAGTATGCACTAGAAATATAAACCAAAGTTAAGCCTCGAGTAAACCATACAAAGATGTGCATGTGTAGTTCCTTTCAATTTTTTAACAGGACAAGTTAGTCCCGAACAAATGTTTAAATGACCCAAATAGGTCCCCAACAATATAATTGTAGCCCAAGTATGTCCCTGCACGCACCAGAATATATGCAGCAATGACAGACCAATAACATATGCAGCATATGCAACAATAATATGTCCATAACAACAATAACAAACTCATAGCAGCAATATGGATTGATACAAGATTGAAATTAACATTAGATTCACTAAAATGGAATGGCCAAAAAAGTGGTAGTTGAGATATAGGATTGAATAATTCGATGAAGTTAGGGTTCCTAGTCTCAAAGGGAGAAAGAAGAAAATTGGTGCCTCGACCTAGCATAGCGAGTTGTTTTCCCTAAGTTATTGGGTCCATTAGGGGCGAAATCATCAATCTCACTTGCAGCACAAAGTTAGGGTTCCTAGTCTCAGAGAGAGGAAGAAGAAGAACTAAACATGAATGGTCCTCCTGTAATTGAAACGATACCATTTTCTCAATTTTTTTTGTGTTTTAAAAATCTATTTCCACCATAGAAATAGAGCATTTGCCAGCTTGAAAGATAATAGTCCACTTAGGTGAACTAACGGTACAGGTCAACAATTTAACGGAGGATGCAAAATGGTTTCTGATGGAGGGACTAACGTGTCCCTCGATTGTCATTGTGAGGGACTATTTGGTGACTTTTTTTCTTAGGGGCTAAAAGTGTACCCTCATTTTTTGTAGGGGACTAATTTGGGTATTTAGTCTTTTTTATTGAGAAAATTGTGCACCATTTAGTGTTAATGATTTTATATTCCTGCACCCACCATTTGGAACCCCTTTTATCATCTATGAACCGTTTTCTGTAACACCCTGAATTTTACCCTACATTAATAAATATTAATATGTGTTAGACTTGACTTATATATGTTTATATATGCTTTTTATGACTGTTTTTGATGTCTACGTTCATGTTTTGGGAAGTTTAGCTTTAGGGAGGTTCAATCCTTTTAGAGTCCTAGTAACATGATTCACCGTTTTGGTGTTATCTTCAGTTCTCGATATCCGATTGAGGTGCTCTTTGATGCGTTAGAAAGCTTATAGAATCATATACAAGTCTTATTTTAGGTGTTTTGGCCAAATTCGGCCTTTTGGGCCTCGCCTCGAGAGCATTTGTTCTCCCCGTGAGAATCTGAAAAACAGCTTTGCGCTATCGGGTTCGCCCCACGAATTCTGTTGACAGAAATTGGTTCTCAGGCTCGTCCCGCGAGACGTACAAAACCAGAAAACGTGATTTTGGTTCTTTTCAAACCCAAATCATGCCCTAAACCATTTTTAACCTCTAAAACACTATCTAAACCCTAGTTCCACGACCTTTACGCTCAGAAACTGCCTCTCTCTCTTTTCTTTGAATCCTCATTGTTTTCTCCCTAAAACTCCCTCAAGAGAAATCGTTTCTTGCACCGTTCTTCAAAGTTCCTTGATAGAAGAACATCGCCGCTAATGCACACTCATTCGCGTCAGCTTTCATTATCTTTGACTTGTTGTTTGGAGCTTTTAACAAGGTAAAACTTGTGCTCCTTGTCCCTTTCGATTTTTCTTTCAAGTTTCTTGATCATAGAGTTGAATCCAAGGTGTTTCTTTATCGTTCTTGAAGTAGTAGACAAGCGCTCATGAGATGGGACCGTAGTGGATCCTCTTCTTTTTCTTTTGAATCGTGATCTGCATACCAGGTTTGGGGAGAGATTCATTATGATACATGGGTTTCGGGAATAGGTTAAGACGAAGGGGTTAACCCATAACCCCTATGAATGTTTGTTTATGATATAAATGATCAAGTGTGAATATGTATCTATTGTTCTTGATGCTTGTACGCCGGTCGATGATTGCTTTAACGTGGTAACATGTTTATGTGCTATGAATTCATGGATTTTTATATGCATTGATGAGGTTGAGTGATGATAATACGATGTTGGTTATGTAAAGAACGTTATATTAAACCTTGTGATATAAGTACATAGCCTTAGGTTAATAAAAATCTCCATAATGAATGAGGGTGGTATGAGGGGTGAGGTCAATGATAAAAGGGTTAGTATGAATTTATAAGTTAAGATTCAGAGTGGTAAAACCATCAGGAGTGGGAGATAACTCGTTTTAGGCATGCTTGATGTATGCCCAGATTTGCCACGCGAACGAATGTTCACCTAGATGTTGTAACATAGCTTTTCAAAACGCGGAATTATAAAACATGTCTTTAAAAGGAAACATAACATAAACGAAAACATAAACGAAAGATATAAACGAAAGATATAAACGAAGGATATAAACGAAACCCAACCCCGATGTCACATTACAGAGCTGGTATAACCAATCCGATAAACAACTCGGATAAACAAACTGAAACTAAACATAACTAAACTACATGTAGTGGCTCCTCAGAGTCACTCCTTAGCAAGCTGCTCATCGTCCTCTGCATAACCAAAAAGATACATGCAAAGCAACAACAAAAGACGGGGAGTAAGAACTATATATATAAACATAACGGCAACAGGATAGTTGACAAGATGAACATACAACAAAGCAACATCATACACATCATCATATCAACATAAGAAGTATATCACATATCACATTCATCAATTATACAATGCAATGCGACTCACTATTTCGAATGCATGTGGATCCATCTACACCAGGCATATGACTTCGGAGTTACATTTCCACATTGGCTAATAAGCACCAACGCCGGGGTAGTTCACCTCACCATGGGTAGACCCCTTGGAAAACCAACGCACCATACTCTAGGATGCGCCACCACGGGGGACCACGATTCACCTAACTCTCGGATGAATCACCACGGATGGTCAGATCGCCTTACTCTCGGACGACCTCCCCTATGTCGTACTTCCCCCTAATAACTTCATGCATGATGCATGTACACACACAACCAACCGTTTATCCACTACCTCCATCAACACCATTTATTATGGCTTAATGTCTTTGGCCAACAAACACCAATGAGCTCAACACCTTGACCATTAAGCATCAAGGCCCCCTTGGCCACTCGGCTACCAAGGTACAACATCATCTTATCACTTGTCTTTGGTCTTCATGTTCGTTTGGTATCTTATTAAATCTTTTAAGGCATTTGGGGTGAAACCCCTGTTTCTGCACTGTTTCAGTGTTCTGGTCTGCACAGGTGAGCACGGACGTGCTCACTCTTCAGCAAGGTGTGCTGAGCTCACAGTCAAGCACGGTCGTGCTGACTGTTGAGCACGGGCATGCTTAAGCAGCGTGCCCTTTTCTGGGATTCCAACTGGAGCACGAGCGTGCTCCTTGTTAAGCACGGTCGTGCTCAATGGAGCGTGGCCATACTGATCTAGCCAGAAGGGTCACAGACCCTTTACCAAATCTTTGGGACAGTTCATAGATTCAACCTATTGGCTTTTACTAATTCATTGAACATCAGCTTCATTACTGTTAACTGTTCTTCATGTCTTATCATTATGGGGAATTAATCCTTTAATCACAGCTTCATTATTAATGTCCTTAGAACACTCACTAATCAATCCTAGCGTCTCTAACTAAGCCCTATGAACATAACCCTGCCTCTCATACTATATTCATGTCTTAAGAACAACTGGGACAACATCCCTTAAATCTCATTCATCATTTTTAACATATTTTAACATCTTTCAACATCATTAACGAGACCTATTAATTAATTAGAGACTTATTAACATCGTTGTTGGCATTAACATCCTCATCTGTAACGCCCTTCGTTACATTAGTTACCCAAAATAAATCCAATAAAAATCATTTAAAACATTTAAATTAAAAATATGATTCATAAGAATTTTCTCAAATAATTAAATCTGAAAAATGACTCATAGTAAATGAAATAATAATATTTCAAAGTAATGAAAAATAATAATAATTTCGTACATTTGAATAAAAATCAAAAGCCTCAAAATTGGGCGTCTAACTACAATCCGAGAAGAGTAAAACTGAAATTAATACATGATGTCTGCATGACGCTATTAAACCATGCTACAATATAACCAAATCTAAAAGTAAGAAGATAAATCTTCAAGTCTCTGCGTCCTCAATGGCGGTATCCTCAGGCTCTGAAAACAACACTTTTTATGAGATATAAAATCCCAGTGAACCACAATACGGTTATAAAATGTTTCGAAAATAGTGTTGTTCTCAGCCGGTGCGGTAACCGGAAAAACTGTCCATGGTATCCGCTAATTTTTCCAAAACAATATGTTTTAAAAATACACTTAATAACAACAACAATATCCGCAACTCAAAAAGATATAGCATAAGGACAAACCACTTCAATGCACCACATTCCACATACCAAATAATTTTGAAAATAATCCAAGGGGCTCGAAGACCTCATTCTTAAATTGGTCTCTTGCCGGCATGCCATAAATCTCACACATCACACGACAATGGCGTTCCATTGCCCACCCCTACTCACGAGGCGTGTTTCGATGTCACCCTCCTGTCGGGGACATTTCTATTTCGATACCTCCCATGTGCACATGGCGGTATTTCTCCTTTTTCGACACCCCAACGTGTGGCGGTGTTACTTTCGATACCCCTTTTAGGCGGTATTGCTCTTTTTCGACATCCCAATTATATGGCGATGTTACTTTCGATACCCCATTACGGTGGTATTACTTTTCGATACCCCTCTCATAGGTGGTATTGCGGCAGACATTATACAACATATTATAACTCACATATGTCATGTCTCATGCATGTAACAAAATATTTTCCACAATTTTAAACATATAATTTCCACCAATAATAAACAATCATGAATATCACAACATATCATACATGAATTAACACATTACAACATCAATTAATCAATTAATTCCCTTTTTTAACAAAACCCAATTTTAGAAATTAGGTTATTAATAATATGCATCAAATCAATTAAAAACTCTCAAAACCACAGGGTAATCCCTTGGCAACACAAACAATCATTTATACCATAAAAAGGGTTCGTAAAAAGTATTGTTATTCACCTTTCGAAGACTTCCCAAAAGCTGTAAAAAATATCTATGACAAAAGTCCGTGCTTCACTAAAAACTCTCCTTCCCTTCACTAGTGTTTTTGGATCTGTGTGTTGCCACAATTGCACTGCCAAAGAAAAGATTGCACTGCCAAAGAAAAGAAACGCCTTTCTCCCTTCCTGCGTGACTGTGCGGCGCGCAAGTCTCCACTTTCCTCACTCTGACGTGATTGCTTAACATAAGCATATAGATGTTTTTATTATTATTATTATTATTATTATTATTATTATTTTAAAAACCCATGTATCCTTTTGGCAAAAGCCAATATTTAGTAGTGGTGTACTTGGGCTTGTTAACGTGAACAGCCCATGAACACTTGTCATTAAATTATTTATTTATTTTTTAATTTTGCATTCTTTATAATAATTAATTAATTTCATTAAATCCTTATACTATCAATTCTTTATACTAAATCTCTTAATTATATTTTATTTGCACTATACTTTTTATAACTTAATTTTTCATATTAAATTAATTGTATTAGAATTTTAGGATGTTACATCATCAATCAACACTTATTAAGGGCACAACATCATCATCACTATCATGGCAGCAAGAGGTTTAATAAGCCTTGGCCAAACAAGAGGAGGACAACCAATTATTCTCTAGATCTAATAATAGAAAAGAAACTAAGAGAAAGGGAAGATAACATTACCTTAAACAACACTATCGCTCTACTTCTCTCCCAAAACTAGAGCAAGAACGCCAAGAACTTTAAGGGGTTCAAGGGAAGGAAGAGGGGAGAGGTTTCTGCCACACTAGAATTGCCCAATGTGCCAAAATAGGATTTCACACAAAAACCCTCGCGTATTGTTCTGTTTATAAAAGCTCCGACCCGAGCACGGTCGTGCTCCTTGTTGAGCACGGTCGTGCTCAACTTAGCGTCAGTGAGATGAGGTCATCCACTGAGCACGGTCGTGCTCCCTATTGAGCACGGCCGTGCTTGTGGCTCAGACAGTCACAAGACACGTGCCTCAAGCACGGGCATGCTGGACATGAGCATGGTTGTGCTCATGTACCAGAAAGGGATTTTAAGCCTAGAAATCCCACTTAGCCTTTCAACAACAACTCTAAGCTAAGTCCTAAGGCTTTAACTAAACAAACAAGCATACATAAAAGCACTTAACGAAAAATGGGGTATTACATTCCTAACCATCCACATGTATTCACGATTATGTTTCTTACCCTTTCTTTGGTATTTCTTGTGCATGTATATTATATATGCAGAGGAGGATGAGCCAGCCATTGAAGAGTGATTCTGTGGAATTCGCTCGGCTAGTGGATAGGTTTGTTAGTTATTAGTTATTTTCCGATGTAATGTTTGGGATACCAACTCTGATATTATGACATCGGGTTCCGGGTTTAGTTTTATTTCATTTCCGAAATTGTGATGTTTAAAAAGATTGTTATTTTCATTCTTTGGTTTACTTCAAAGATTTTATGAAGTTATGATTACGTTTTGAAACAATGTGACGCATGTTACCTTTGTTATGCTTTTATCTTAATTTGACATTATTTTGAAAGCATGTATGATTTTATTAGTATATTATCATGTACGGAGTAATGGGTGTCACATTTTCAACGTTCCTCTATGCGCGATTTGCAGGCTAACAGTTGATTTAGCAAAAAAAAAAAGATTTTCTAGTGCTATATGACACAATAAATAAATATGTGTGTGTGTGTGTGTTCAATTCATTGTACAATTTATAAGGTTGAGAGTGGAATTTATGGACACTAATTTCTATTCATATATTTAGCATGTGATGTGATTCCTGAGACACATGAACTACATGTGGACCTATATTATTCTTATGCCATTTTATAAACGATTACCAATGCCACTTATCTTCCCAATGGTGTATGAACCTAATACATTATTCTAACACTCCCCCCAAATACACTACTCTAACACTCCCTCTCAAACCGGTGCATGTATATCATATGCGCCAACCTTGTTATATTTGTAACTAACTCGAGGACTTCAAAGAGACTTGGTAAAAGCGTTAGCTAGCTGCTCATTGGAGTTGACAAAAGCAGTGAAAATTAATCCAAACTAAATTGTCTTTTTTACAAAATAGCAACCAAACTAAATATGTTTGTTCTTTCGTGAAATAGTGGATCCAAAGCTATATGTAGAGTGGCTTGATTATCACACACTAGCTTCATAGTCTTAGCAAACACCTAACTATTTTAGCAATTATTTCAGCCATAGAAGTTCATATTGAAGTTGACACAGGCAAACACAAGAAGGGGGGTTGAATTGTGTTTGTTAATAATTTTCTAAAACAACCTTTTTCAAAACAGTTTTCTCACACAAGGACTAAAAGGCAGAAGCACACACAATGAAAAAGATCCTTTTAAAGATTTAACAAAATCAAGTTCAAATCCTCACAATTAGTATAAACAAATAAAACTGAAGAGATAAGGGATTAGAAGATTCACGCAAGTCGTTTTATCCTGGTTCACTCTCTTCCAATCAAGAGCTACGTCCAGTCCCTTCTACTTGAAGGTTTTTCTCCACTATTTTCCATATAGATTACAACAAGTATTCAACACCTCTCCAGGCTATAAGTATTCCTTTCTTACCAAGCCTCTTCAGGCTCTAACTCTAGCAAAGAGATTGGTTTCTTTTGATCTTCTAACTCACTATGTGTGAGGGTATAAAAGTTTAAGATCAATTGAATATTATAACAATATTCAAGCTAAGGTATTACAGACTTTTGCTCTTGAAAGAATAAATGAATTTGAGCTCGTAGAATGACAGGAGTTTTTCTAGCAAGATTTATGTATTTGCAAAAGTTGTTTCTTCAGATGTTGAGGTCTTCTATTTATAGTGACCTTTCTCTTCACTTGAAATTCTTCAATGGTTGTTTTTAAATTTTCACATTTAGGGATGGAATCAAATGCATAATATCTGTTGTGACTCATAGCTTGCTCGTGGTCATTGTGAAATGTACTATATGTTATCACTCTTGCACAAAACGGGCAAACCTCTGAGCAATTGCAACTTGAAAACTATCTTGCCTCCCTTGTACAAATTCCAGCTATTCCAGCGTTAAAGGTGACAGGGTACAAGGCGTTTTGCATTGTACTATTTTGCTTTTACATTTCCTCATTTGTACTATGTCTCTCTCGAAGAAACAAGGCAATAAAATAGTTAAATCAATTAGAAAGGACCAACATATACTTGAAATGAATATCAATCATTTGAAATAAATACTTCTATGTGGTTGAGGTAGTTTTTCAAGAGCATATGAAAGGTTCACAAAGAAAAAGAGCTCGTCTACTTAGCAGAGTGCGTCTACAAGCTCATAGTTAGAAACTCTTTTAGCTCGTCTAGTGAGGTGGCAATATTTCTCGTCTACTAGCAAGTCTTTGGACTTGCTATATATTGGTGAGTAACTTAGATTTCCGTCTACTGACGTGGCACTCAAGTTCGTCTACTCATAGTAGTTAAATATTCTCGTCTACTGAGACTACTCTATATTCCGTCTACTCATAAATAAATATACCATTCATTTGAGCAGCTCGTCTATATGGGTGGACGCGAATATTAAGAAACTTATTCGAGGTTTCCATAACTCATTAAAATGAACAATCCTGCAAGACTAGATAGAGCATGTTAGATCTTAACTAACACTTTGCTATGCAAATTTAATCCTTTTTGTTAACATCAAAACTCAGAGATTATTTAATCCAAATTACTTGGTTCCAACAATCTCCCCCTTTTTTATGATGACAAAAACTAATTAAATTTGAGTGAGCAAAGTTTGGGAAAGCTTACAAAACTCCCCCTAAGACAAAGCATTCAGACTTAACAGGAATAAAATATAAGGCATGAACTCATCAGTATATATCATATATAACTTATCAGATCAGTTCAACTACTTATCAGTAAAAGATATTAGAGCATGTAAACAATTATGCTAAACATGTAAGACAAATAAAAACATGCATATGCAGACAAAAGAATACTTTTCAAAAACTGACTTTCATATATATATAAATTTAATTCTCTCCATTCTCCCTTTTTTTTGTCATCAGACTAAAAGGTAAGAGAAGTGGACCATCATTGTCAACAAAGAATAAATCAAAACAAAAGCTTAAGAAGATGGAGGAGGTGGAGGAGGAGGGTTTGGATTTGGATTTGGGTTTGGTGGAGGGACAGGAATTTGTGTTAGCAGATTTTGACTTTCTTGAAAGCTCAGCATGATGTTCATCATCTGGTTCATCATTACATTAGTTGGAGCCAGGGCTTCTGCAACTTGTTCCCTCACTTGCTCCTTGTCCTCAACCTTTACTCTCTCCTCTACAATTCTTCTAATAATTTCTTCAAAGTTTGGAGGCAGTGAGAGAGTTGGTCTAGAACTTTCAGCACTTTCTTGTGCAGGAGCTTGACTTGAAAGAGTGTCTAAAGCTCTTGAAGTTTGAGTTGCTTTGATGGATGAATTACAGTCAGAGCCAATGGCTGAGATGATTTCTTCTCAGAAGTGATTGGCCTAGAATCAGACTCTGCAACTTCCTCATTCTCAGTAACTGGATGAGTAGATTCAATCTCCATAGCAGAATCTTCTACAATAATTTCCTCTTCAGTATGCTCAGAAGATGGAGGTGAGTCAGTGACTTGTAGAACAGGTGGGGGCAGCTCTTTAGCCCAGTGGACTGGATCTTCTTCATAAATAGGACTGATGGTAGGAACACCCAAAATGTCCTTGTAAATGAAGTGTCTGAAGTTTGAAAGTCCACATTTGCCTCTGACTTTGGGAATGAACTTTTTCTGTTCCGAAGTTAAACCAGATGAAGAGACTTCTTCTGTACATTTCACTATGTGAGCTCTCCAAATATCAACTACCACATCTTCCCGAATATCCTCAACAGGTTGTGCTAACCAGTAATTTATGATATTCTGATCTGTGTCGTTGACAACTTCAGGGTTAATCATGCAAGATTCTAGAAAAGGCATCTTTCCAGTATTCATTTGTTTTTTCCTATCCTTGTCCTTGTTTAAATCTATCATTGGAAGTCTTGGACAAAGCATGTAGGGCTTGATTCCAATCTTTGTATCCTTCAAGGTATGATTCAACCAAGTTGGAGGCACAAAGTTAGCAGCCCTTACAACCCTGAATAGTTCAAATTCTGACTTCAGCATGGCATACATGATGTGATCAATGATATCAGATGTTTTGCCATATTCCCTTGGATGGATGAAAGTTTTCCACTTTTTTTTTGCTATCCATGATGATGGGAATGTGTCTGTAGGATCTAGACCTTTTGTATATGACATTTTGCAGGTCTTTCTTAGCTGGATCCTTAGACTAGTCATAAATTATGTGTCTCTCTACACCATCAGTGAAGGGTTTAAAAGAAGGGTATTTAACAAGGTTTGGATAAATTTTTCTGCGAGGAAATTTCTTTTGTGGTAGGTGAGTGATGAGAGGTCCTAATCTATTGTACATTTTGGATGGTGGAGGGCTAAGGGGAATGTCATGGTGAGGTCTATACAGGGTTTCACAATTTTTTCTGGCTCATACTCATATTCTGGTAAAGGATACCAAGGTTTGTTTGAAATGGGTTCTGGTTCATGAGTTTGATATAAAATTCTCCAATCCCTCTTTACTTTGGCTAATGATTCAGATTTGCCATCATAAAGTTCAGAGGGGGAGTGAATGGGAAGTTTATCTTTTTTATCTTAGGAAAGGGGGCACCAAGGATAATTCCATCATCTGGTTGGTTGAACCAGGGATCATCCTCAGATATCAAAGGTGGGAATTGTGGTTGTTGTGGTGAGGCTATGTGTAGTTGTTCAGGGGAAGTGTTTTGTGGTGAAGGTGGTGTGGGGACATATACATCATCAAAGGTATCATTTTGATTTACAGACACATCAAATGCAGAGACTATATCCATTCTATCTTCTAGGCTAGAAACTAAGGCATCTACTGCTAATTGAACATGATCATTAGCAGAAAGAGTTACCTCAGATGTCATAGCTGCCTTGGCTTTCCTTTGAGGTTGTTGTCTTCTTGTTGGAATAGAAGCACCAACAGGCTTTTGTTTCTTCAAAATTGCACTGATGGGGACACTGTCCTCATCATCTTCATCTTCATTATGGGACAGGATCAAGTTCCTTGTCCTTTTCTGAGATTTGGCAGGTTGAGGGGCCTCAGCAGTAAGTTCCCTGATCACAATAGCAAGCTTCTTAGGTACTCTTGTCCTCACTGTAGTGGTTTTTCGTTTGAGAGTTCTCTTCAACCTTAGAACTTCAGCATTATTCTGCTCAATTTGTTCCTCTTTGACTTTGAGCATTTCTTCTTGCTTGGCTAGACAGCAGCCATATAAGTGCTCAAGTTCATGTTGGCAATGTTCATTTTACCAAATATAGCAGTTAACATGCCCTTCTCTGGTAGAATTCTTTTTTGTTCTTCACTCGGCTTAGAAGCAATAAAATCATAAAGATTTTGTGACTTGAAGATTTTTAATAATAGATGACAATAAGGAATTCCAGTAATCTTCTTCCTAGTAACCACAACATCCTTGAATCTCCCATATAGAATTCTGGGAAGATTGATTTTTGTCTCGGTAATAAGATGACAAAGGCAAAACTTGTGTAGGGCTGACAAGCTATCCTTTGACCTGGTTTTGTGAAGAATCACTTTATTCATTATCTGATGAAGAATGCGAACATCATCCTTCATTTCGTAGACTTCCATGCATGAGTTCTAACTTTATCTTGTCTCATGAGTAAAGCAGAAATTACTTCTGAGCCACCAAAATCCTTCTCCCAAGTTTCAGTAATGACCTTTCCTTCTTGAGCGCAGTTGATTGCCTCAGAAATGGTCTTCTCTGAAAATGCTATCCTTCTCCCAAGAATAGTACTTGAAATTTCATCAGTAGTTACCTGAGGGTTCCTCCAAAAAGCCCTAATCAGGTCTGGGTAAATAGAAATCCTTTCTACGAACATATTGTCCCAACCAGCGGCAATGATGTTCTTGCTTACATCTAGGTTGTAATCCTTCAATATCCCGAAATCAAAATGATGTTCAATGGCAAGTTTCAATTTTTCCACATTGAAATTCTCAGATGAGGAGGCCATTGTTGAAGAAAGAGGGTTAGGGTTTTGCAAGTCAGAAAACAGAGAGTCGAAGTAAGACGAAGGTTAACAAAAGGTTTCCTCGGAGGGAAAGGGGCTTGCTTTAAAGGTTTTGAAAAACAAAGGGTTTTCTTTTGGAAATAAATCAAAAAGAAAATGTTTGACGAGACATGTCATAAAAGTTAACACGGCTTTGTTATTTTGAAAATGTAAAAAGGTTTAGATGGGATTGATAGAAATTACTGACTCAGCAAAGAGAATTTAGAATAAATTTGTCTTAGAGACAAAATAAATGCAGTTAATAAATATTGTATGTATAGACGGGTTCAAGCAAAAAGCAAGCATGGAAGCGGCATACAGTGGACGTGGCATACAAATATAATGGACGCGATATGCAATGGACGCGCACTAAAACATGTAATGATCTTGAAATGCTTTAGACTTACATACATCAATAACATAATTTCTCAAAGCTGAATAACATAATCCATCCACACATAGCATGTTGAGATGTTTTCTAATAAAAATAACTCTGTCCTCAGCAAGAGGTTTAGTAAAGATATATGTCCATTGATGATCAGTATCTACAAATTGTATGTCAAAAACACCTTTTTGCACATAATCCCTTATAAAATGATGTTTAATCTCTATATGCTTAGCACTAGAATGCAGTATTGGATAATTGCAGTAGTATTATCACACATAAGTGGAATACTACTTACAAACACATTGTAGTCCTCCAATTGATGTTTGATCCATAGAAGTTGTGAGCAGCAACTAGTAGCTTAAATGTTCTCAGCTTCAGAAGTTGATTATGCAATGGTACTTTGTCTTTTGCTTGACCATGAGACAAGGTTAGCTCCAATGAAGTGACATCCTCCACTGGTACTTTTTTTTTCAATTCTGTCTCCAGCATAGTCAGCATCACAAAAGCTAACTAATCTGTAATCTTCATTTTTCTTAAAGTACAAACCCAGATTAGTAGTACTTTTCAAGTATCTAAAAATTCTCTTAACTGCTGATAAATGAGATTCTCTAGGATCATATTGAAATCGAGCACATAAGCATACACTGAACATCATATCAGGCCTAGACGCGGTAAGATATAAAAGAGATCCTATCATACCTCTATATACCTTTTGGTCTACCTTTTTCTCTTTATCATCTTTATTCAGTATGGACGTGGGATGCATAGGAGTATTCATTGGTTTGCAATCATCCATTTTGAACTTCTTTAGGAGGTCCTTTGTATACTTGGTTTGATGGATGTACACCTCGTCCATAGCTTGTTTAACTTGAAGTCCAAGAAAGAACTTGAGTTCTCCCATCTTGCTCATCTCAAATTCTTTCTGCATTAACTTAGAAAACTCATTGCATAGAGATTCATTAGTAGCACCAAATATGATATCATCAACATAAATATGCACTACTATAAAATTGGATTTAATGGACTTTCTAAACAAAGTTGTATCAACATTTCCTCTATTAAAGCCATTTTCCATTAGAAATGAACTTAACCTATCATACCAAGCTCTAGGGGCTTGTTTTAGGCCGTATAAAGCTTTCTTAAGCTTATATACATGTTCAGGTTGGGTTTCACTTTCAAAACCCGGAGGTTGCATTACATATACTTCTTCATTAATAAAACCATTTAGAAAAGCACTTTTTACATCCATTTGAAAAAGCATTATATTATGATGTGCAGCAAAGGAAAGTAGAATCCAAATTGCTTCTAATCTAACAACAGGTGCAAAAGTTTCAGTGTAATCTATACCTTCTTCTTGAGAATAACCTTGTGCAACCAGTCTTGCTTTGTTTCTTACAACCTTACCATTCTCATCAAGCTTGTTTCTGTAGACCCATTTTGTTCCTATAACTGATTTGTCCTTAGGCAATAGTACCAGAGTCCAGACATCACTTCTCTCAAACTGATTTAGTTCTTCTTGCATAGCTAGAATCCATCCATTATCCAGCAGAGCCTTGTTTGCTGTCTTTGGTTCCAACTCAGAGACTAGTGCAGTATCTTCCTGCTCTCTGAAAGTTGACTTGGTTCTCAGCTTATCATTGGGGTTTCCAATGATTTGATCTTGTGGATGATATTTTTTGAAATGCCAAGATCTCTGAACATTGTCTTATTGAGAGGTGGATGTTTCTGGTTATTGAGGAGGGTCTTCCACTTAATCATCAGCTTTTACCTCTGTTGTCTCTCCTGAGATATTTAAATCAAGATCTGCAAAAGCTTCATCTAGCTCTGATAATTTCTTATCAGGCTGCTTGTCATCAAACTTGACATGTATACATTCTTCTACTACTAGAGTTCTAGAATTATATACTCTAAAGCCTTTTGAAGATTTTGAATATCCTAACAGAATTCCATTATCTACTTTTGCATCAAACTTACCAAGTTGATCTTTAGTATTTAGAATATAGCATTTACAACCAAAAGGATGAAAATATAAAATGTTGGGTTTTTGTCCTTTCCACAATTCATAAGGAGTCTTGTTCAAGATTGGTCTAATGTATATTCTGTTCTGAATGTAGCAGGCAGTATTAACAGCTTCAGCCCAGAAGTGTCTAGGGACAGAGCTGTCATTGAGCATAGTTCTAGCCATCTCTTGAAGAGATCTATTCTTTCTCTCTACCACACCATTTTGCTGTGTTGTTCTAGTTATTGAGAAATTGTGAAGAATGCCATTTTCTTCACAGAACTTGTGAAATAGCTCATTTTCAAACTCTCCCCTATGGTCACTTCTGATTGAAGTGTTACACACGCCTTTTTCATTCTGTATACGTTTGCAGAATATAGAAAAGACCTTGAAGGACTCATTCTTGTGAGCTAGGAACATAACCTCTGTCCATCTAGTGTAGTCATCTACAATGACTAGACCATATTTCTTACCACTGATAGAAGCAGTCCTTGTTGGACCAAAGAGATCAAGGTGTAGCAGTTCTAGTGGTCTATTGGTACTAACAACATTCTTAGATTCAAAAGAACCTTTGACTTGTTTTCCCTTTTAATATGCATCACAGAGAGCATCAGATTTGTACTTAAGGTTTGGTAGCCCTCTCACAAGGTTATGCTTATTTAGCTTTGAGATTAATCTCAAGCTTGCATGACCTGGCCTTTTATGCCAAATCCATCGCTCATCTTCAAGGGACACTAAACATGAAATACTTTGATTTGAGAGGTCCTCCAAGTCAATTTTATACAAATTGTTTTGCCTCTTAGCAGTGAATAAAATTGATCCATCATTTTTCTTGACATTACACATGTTATTATTAAAAGAAACATCATATCCTCTATCACATAATTGACTACTTATGCATAGCAGATTATGTTTTAAACCATTTACTAAAAGAACATTATCAGTAGAGGGAAAAGGGTGTTTACCAATTTTACCTATACCAGTGATCTTCCCTTTCTGGTTTCCTCCAAATGTTACTCAGCCACCATCTTTATATCTTAGGTCTTGGAACATACACCTTTCTCCCGTCATGTGACGTGAGCACCCACTGTTCAAGTACCAGGATGTTTGTTTCTTTCCTGTTGTTAAGCAGATATGCAACAGGTATTATCTTATCCTTAGGTACCCAAACTGACTTGGGTCCTTTCTTGTTAGTTTTCATTGGACGCGAATGTTTAGCATGCTTATTATGTATGCATCTATATGTATCATGCCTACTTTTTCCACACACTTTGCAAAAGGTAGAGTATGAATAAGATTTTGTTTTACTCAAAATCATCTTCTTGTTTTCAGATAAAAATATAACTAATTATATCTTAACCGGTAATACCGCGTATATAAAAAACAGGGTGTTACACACTAGAAAGCGGGTTGAATAATGACTTTTTGAAAATTTAAACTTGGATAAATAATACTCTTCTGATTTGTTGTTCAACAACAAAGCTTAACACTTAGAAGGTTAAAAGAACTGTTAGCAGCTTACTCTGAAGGGTGAAGCTTCTGAGGATGTAAACACAATGAAAATGTTAATCGAGGTTTTGAATATCTTAAAGGTTAGCAACAACTTTTCTGAGTTGAGAATAAAATATCTTAACCAATGGACACTAATTAGCATTTGTCATACAAAAAATTCGAAAAGCTCGTTAGAAAATCCTAAAAAAATAAAAATAACCTAATTTAGCACTTTGTTTTTGTATGATCACATCTTATTAAACAATTGAGGAAAAGACAATAAGTATTATATCAGTAACAATGTTTGAAAAATCGAAAAAAATACTATTTTGAATGAGTTTATCTCTAAAGTGAATAATTAAGTGTGTATATACCTTTAAATTATTTAATGGACTAAGACTTTTTTGCATTTTATTAAATTAATGATTAATAAATCCTTACTTGATCCTTTAAAGACAACTTCTTTTAAAAACACCTTATTCCAAAAACTTTGAGCTTATTGCTTGGTTCAACAAAAACCAATATGCAAGCTATAAGTCCAATTTATTTAACTCACAAAATTGGCTTATTTGAGAATCAACCAATTTTTTTTAAAAATAAATTAACTTTTATTTTGTATCAACAAATTTTTAGCACATTTAAAAATATTTTTTAAATCCTAATAGAATCCTCATGCAAAGTTTCAAAGCCCCAAATGTAAGATTTTGTTAGTATATATAACTAAAAAGAAACAGCAACTACAACCTACCATGACAACTTCCTAAATAATGAGTCAAAATAATCATATTCAAACCTACTGGATGTTGGTTCCAAACCCTTTAGCGAGTGTCTTCCTCTGCCCTAAGCTTTGCCAACCAATCTGAATTTACATTGCCTTCCCTTGTCATATGTTCATGTGTCCTTGACATTGATGCCTCACGTGTCACTAGCTGCATGACATCCAGCGAGTCAAAGTAGCACACAAACTTCAAAACTCCATAGCACCAAGCTTACTCAACGTCATCCTGCAATGCAAGAAGTTCCGCATGAAGAATTTTGGAATGTCCAACAAAGCTTGAAAATAGTGTCATCTAGTTTCTCTCATTAGTGTGTGTTGGTTGTGGCTTCTTAATACTCAAGAAGGGGGGTTGAATTGAGTATAGCAGCTTTTTAAGACTTTTCCCCTTTTTGCAAAAACTGGTTGTTTTACATAACTTCAAAAAGGATTTTGTCAACCAACAAACCAAAATATGTTTTTGCAAGATATAATTCTATCAAGACTTGAAACTTATTAAAGAAAGATTTACAATTCTATTGGTTTCAGATATGAACAAGATTGTAAACTTATCAAATCATGCAAGCATCCCTAACATATTACTTATTTCATTCATTCAACAATACAACAAATAAGGAGTTAAGGGATAGAGAAAATGCAAACCAAGTTTTATCCTGGTTCAACTACCTCCTTTGGTAACCTACATCCAGTCCCCACATTACTGTGAGTTTCGTCCACTATCAGAAATCAATTTATAAGATTCTTTACACAAGCTTCACTCTTAGGTTCCTTCTACCCAAATGACAACTTTTGCAAACAAAGCAATCTTGCAATTCCCACAAGAGTTCCTTCTACTCTTGTAAACCACCAAGAGTCCCATCTACTCTTGATCTAACCAGCGATAAAACCTTCTCTCTTATCTCTCTTCTTACAATTTGAAAAGATATGAATCAGATGCTAGAAAATCAGATTTTACAAATTGAAGTTCTACAGAAAAATACTCAGTTTTTCTCAATGAAAAGCTCTCTCAGAATTTTTGTGATTGATCTCGAATGTTGAACGAATTGTTATGAAAAAATGTTTGCCAATGTCCTTATATAGGGATATTTCAAAATAGATCCGATGGGTACACTTTACAAGTCAGTTAAGATCAAAACAAACCTATCTGAAAAATTATGTTATCATTCAATCGATTAGTACACAGATGTATTAAACAAAATTTTCACTTTTATAACTGTGTACATCGATTGCCAAATCGATTGTGTTCTTGGATGTTCTTGATCTTGAGTGATACACATATTAGTACATCGATGTTGTTCTTGAGAACACTTGTATTTTCTGTCCAGAAGTGCATACATCGATTACCTAATCGATTGCATGGCTATTTCGAAAACTCCTTGCTTTTGTTTTGGCTTATACATGGATGTACTAATCGATGTACTGATGCAAAATGAATTCAAATCAAGCAAGTCCAGAATCAATCGATGTATACATAGATGTATAGACTTATACATAGATGTACACTGAGGTTTTCATTAAAAGTTAGTTAACTAACTGAAAGTACATCGATGTACACATAGATGTACAGACTTATTAATTAACCTTTTTCATTCTAAGTCCATTTTAACTTTTGAAAACCATTTTTACTTATTTTAGAGAGCTTAATCAAAGAGTTATTCTAAGTCTTTTCTTTACATAAAGTTCTGAATGATGTTCCTTGAATTCCTTCTTCATGATGTATACATCGATTACCTAATCGATTGCATGGCTATTTCGAAAACTCCTTGCTTTTGTTTTGGCTTATACATGGATGTACTAATCGATGTACTGATGCAAAATGAATTCAAATCAAGCAAGTCCAGAATCAATCGATGTATACATAGATGTATAGACTTATACATAGATGTACACTGAGGTTTTCATTAAAAGTTAGTTAACTAACTGAAAGTACATCGATGTACACATAGATGTACAGACTTATTAATTAACCTTTTTCATTCTAAGTCCATTTTAACTTTTGAAAACCATTTTTACTTATTTTAGAGAGCTTAATCAAAGAGTTATTCTAAGTCTTTTCTTTACATAAAGTTCTGAATGATGTTCCTTGAATTCCTTCTTCATGATGCTCCTTCTTCAAGCTTTTCTTCATGATCCTTGTATTGAAATGCTTTGCTCTATGGTCCTTTGCATCCACTTTCCTTGCTATAGTTATTCTCATTGAAACTTCAAGCTTTGCAAGTTGTTAGTGAATCAAAGTAATAATCAAATTAAGTTTAGTCATTAATCAAAACATATTAGGGTCATTTATCCACAGTGTGAAGAATGTCCTAAATCCCAGATCTTCCTTGGTTCCCGCAAGAACTGCCATGTGCGTCTAGCTTACAACTCTTCCCCACTGAACGCAAGATGAAAGTCAAATACCATGTACATGCATGATGTTCCTTCAAATATGCATAAAGGACCATGTATTATGAGACAACATTGAGTCATTCCTATCCCTCCAGACCCGCTAAACGGTGGCCAAAATGACAAAGTTTGAGTCATGTCTCCCAAATATAAATATCCATATTCTGACGTCCGTAGAGAAGAATTGTGCATCCTTGCCTAGCTCCACACCCGTCACCATCTCAAATCTTTCAAGCATATGGACAATCTCTAAGATAATGAGCAATATCCTTAACTAGTTTATCACTCCTAATACAAAGCTGGACTAACAACCAAACCTCTATGAGCCCACACGGAGTCAACTGGGAGGGAATCGTGCCAAATTAATCAAAGAAAAAATAAAATCTTTTTGGAGCCTGAAGCTTCCAGATCGACACCTAGGATTCTTACTCTATCATCACTTTCTCCTGGTTAAGCATCCAAAGGTAACTTGATTCTGTTATGTACGTCTTATTGGTTTCGTTTCCCAAATCACACATCATGCAAGTTAGCGAATGTTGATATTGGGGTGGTATGAATAAAATCAAGAATATTTGAAGGCAGGAAGGTGACCAATCTTTGTAGGAGCCAACCATGCTCCTTATGCATGTTAGATACTGTGATAGACGAGTCCTGAATATGCACAAAGGGGACCATTTTACTAAGGGGGTCAATGCCGAAGTATCTATCAAACTAAGGTTTTAAATAGTGGTTGCAGTTACATTACATTTACTATCATTAAGGAAAATTATAGAAAAATGCAGTCGATACGGCCGTAATTGTGGTCACGATGTGGTTGCAAATATGAATGCAAATATGGAATATACATTGATTTTGATGAATGAAAAGGATTATATGTGACATATTGTAATGAGAATGAGTTGGAAACTAACTATTGAGGAAGTCAAAACTTCACTCTATTGAATTGAAGTTTACAGTTTCTAAGCTCAAATATTGAAGATTTCAATGAGAAATTGGAAAGATAAAAGGAAGTTCAAAAGGAGACTTGAGCAAAATGTTATTGAACACTAAAGAAGTTCAAGTCTAGGATCTTTGATAAGAGTAAGAAACAAAAATAAACTTAGCATGACAGATGGCGCTAAATCTCTTAAAGTCAACCCTAATATAGAAGAAGTTGAGTGGAAAATGAACTAATCACTTTTTGGAAGTGAAAACCTATTGTTAAGATCAGTTAAATCGATTGACAAAAGTTTTAAATCAAGTTACACGTGAAAAATCCATTTTTTTTGGGTAATATGGTACTCAATAAATAGATTGACAAAGGGAGATAATCGGTTGACACTCTTTTCTGAACCAGATCAATCGACTAGCATAGGTTCTCAATTGATTGACACTATTCCTGATCAATGTTGGGAATTTGCGTATAAAACAAACGTAGCGGAAAAATTCCCATCAAGAATCCATGTGAATGGTCATTGTTTATGTTTACAATTTTTACCTCTTGTAGCACAGACCTTTGATTCGAATCCAATTCCAAATCACGAGCATTGCACGAACAATAATGCCTCTACAAAGTCCACACGAGCAAATGGCCACATCCCACGTGTGCATTCTCGGAGCGTGTCCCTAAGCACTGCTAGATGAGAAACAAGACATCGTTTGTTTTCTCTTGGGCTCATCTGATATGAGCTGTGCCCAATTGAGCCTAACTCAATTTTCTTTTACTCTGATTAATCTGCTCTATGTGGGTGACCTTATAGGTTCCCATAATGTTGGCAATAATATTAAATCTCATTTAATATTATAAGCAATGAGCAGTGTCTACAACACATCATTGCTACCCAAGTAATGAGAAAGACAAGGATTTGACGTAACCTTTCCGTGCCCAATGTTCATGTGCATAACCATCCCTTTGTCCTGATATCTATATTTAACACAAGGCATAGAACGTGTCACACATACATAGTTCAATATCATCTTCCTTGGTACCTGTAACACCCCGTTTTTATTGTTTTTGCTGCTTTTACTGTTTTTGCTGTTTTTCAATTATCTGTAGAATTTTAATTGTTCGTAATTTTTATATTAGAGCTAGAAAATGATTTTTAATAAAATAAAATCATAGTTATACTCTACCTTATGGTAGAAGCTTACGGTAAAAATTTGGGTTTAAAACTCAGACGAAACCCGGTCTGCGTTTTCACTAACAATAAGATTTTACTGGTCAGAAAACCTAATTTTGGCCCGTGAATGAAACCGTTTAGGTTTATATTTTATTTCCAACCATAGTAGTTATTTTGAAAATTTTCAAAATAAATAGGTTATTCTATGTTATTCGGGCGAATACTCGACGATCGGGGATCGACAGAATCAAGAACGGAGGTGCAGATACAAAACCCGACCCCGGACGGATGAGAACAATGAGTCATTTGTGATGACTCAAGGGGGTGAGTCGTAGGGGTTAGTCATCATGCATTAAATGCAGGTAATGATGACGTGTGAAATGTCTAAAATACCCTTAAGCTTGCATTTTAACTACAAGTTTGCCATGACAACAATTTACTCTTTGGACCCTTTTCTCCCTAGCAACTCACAGCCAAGCCCTTCATAAGACACACTTGGCATTTCATTTTGTTTATTTGGTTCATGTTCTTCATTTTTCTCACCAAAAACTCTTAAGTCTTAACTTGATTTACAAAGGAAGTCTAAGTTCTTGTTTGTTTCTTCAAATTCCAAAGGTAGATCCTTGTTGTTCATGATCATATCTTCCTTTCCTTTCACAACTTTTCTTCAAATCTCAAGTTTTTACAAATTTCAAATTCCTAGATCTAGAACTTCAAAAATCTCTAGAAAATCATAGAAAAATCCTTTAAATGTGATTCCAATTTCTGTGATCTTCATATGACTTCTACTTTCATTATCCAAGAGCTTTTAAAATTTTGTGATCTCTAGCCTACTTTTCATAACAAGGCCAAACCTTACTCATTAAATGGGTTTGGTGGTTTTCTTTCATTTTTAACTTGTTTCCTTGTTGATGATTCATGGCTAGGTTTTGGTGGTTCAAACCTTGAGTTCTAGGTGGACATCATCCTCTTGTCTCAAGTGGTCAACAATGGTATGGGGGAGATTACCATCATCCTACCTTAGGGTAGACATGTTGATGGTTTACTTAGTGTTATTTAGGGTAAATGGTCTTATAAGTTATAAGTATATAATTTGTGTAATTTATTGATTTATGTGTGTGTGATCCTCTTGGAGGATGTGGTTGATACTTGATTTTGATATATGTTGATTTTGATTCAATGATTGCTAATTGGATACTTGATGGTTGTTTATTTGGTTTAACATGAAAAATGGCCTAACATGATAATTTTTGGGCCATTCGGCCTTGACTGGTTATATGGGTTCCATGATGTGTTAAATTATTTGAATAATTTTTATGAGAAGTAAATGAATATATAAGAATATAGAAATTGGTTTGGATTGATTTGGATGTGTATGTTGAAAGTAATGAATTATTGAGTCCATAGGGACTAAATTACAATTTCTGAGAATTTCAGTGGCTGCACTGAAATTGATATTCTTGTATGTTAAGATTGTAGTCCTTGATGATACAAAACCAGAGAAATTTGTTTGGTGTTAATTGGATTAATACATAAAAAGTTATAAGCTTTTTGGTGAAAAAGGACCTTTTTGCAATTATTGAAAAATATTTGGGGCAGAAAAGTGATTTCTGGAAAATTTGAGGGCAACTGAAAAATATTTCTAAAGAATTTGGTTTGGTGTGATTTGGAGTTAAAAATAAAAAGTTATAAGGTTTTAAGTGAAAAAGGACTATTTTGTAATTAATGAAAGTTTAGGGACTAAAATGCAAATTTTGAAAATAAATGTATTGGACAGCTAGAAACTGTTTTTTATTGCTTACAAAACTGTTCTAAAACTCCAAAATGGGTTTTGGACTATTAGAGTGTAAAATCGTGGAAAAAGGGTTTACGCGATTTACAAAATTAACGACGTTTTGTCAAATTTTAGGAATTTCGTATAAATGATGTAAAATCAGTGTTTCAAATTTTTCACATGAGTAATATAACTTAGGAGAATAAGACATTTGAGGTGAAGAGCCATATCTTCAAAAGTAGGATTTTTTGGCCTCATTTCAGTAAAAACCGGCGAAACCGTCGTTAAACGTTTTTAAGGATTTTCGAGAAAATGCTTTGGAGAAATTGATACCTAAGTATCTTTGAGGTAAATTACTTTTGAAAATGGATTTTATTTTATCAAAAGGTTTTGGTTTTAAGTCAAAAGGATTTTTGTCTTCAAAGACGAGATTTACTGTAAAATGCAAAAAACCTAAGTCAGGAACGACTTAGTGAAAATACGAACGTAATAATTTATGATGTGGGGTGGACCACGACCTTATGTCATAAAATATGGATAATTCATTATACATATTCCATAAAATTTAATGGACTCAGAATGATTTGTTTTATTGAAAGCCAAAGAAAAGGCTCAATTAGAAAAGTACAGAGAAATAAATAATTGGACCTATGTTCCAATCTCATAATGTACTAGGTTTTGTAATCAAGTATTTTAAGAAAACATTGCACAAAGATGAAAGGTTACTTGAGAACTTTAGCTTGATGATTAAGTACCAGGGATTTGGACTTAAGAACATCTAGAATCTGTTACAATACGCTGAAAGAATTCCGAAGGAATCATGATGTCATCCGTTGGATGGACGGGAAGAACGTATTTCCGGCAAAGTTTGCTTAAACACATAGTGAAACTATGTTCTGTAAGGCCGTTGTGCCTAGGAGGTGCGGGTGCGAATTTCGTAGTGACGATCTATTGATGCTTGGGGGTGTCGGGGTATGAAATACTCATATAGGCCCAGTTGGTTTCTCTTCTGTGGCATGGTGATCTTGCAATACACCGACATACTCTACTAGGTGCTATGTATATTCTGGTAGTGTAGGATGTTCCTGAAAAAGCCAATGTGCACGTTGATGACTCTGGACGCATTTTATTGCCCAAGGCTGGCGTAATCCGGAACAATCCTCCGAACCACTCTCTCCGACTGTTTGTTAAAACCATGGTATAGGGAACCAGAAGTCATTCCTCGAGTCTTAGATGTCTTCTATCTAGGGAAAACGGTGCCATGTGATTATGTTGTTGTGAAACATTATTATTTATATTGTGATGGATGATATAACTGTTTAATGATCTTTGTATGTACCTGTGTGTTGTACCACTGCATGTTTGCGTTAAGTGTAAGATGAACGGAAATCTCACCTCATTTCTGTATTTTCTGGTTTACTGTTTCTATCTTGCGTTGGACGAAGATGACGACAATAATGTTTCTCCATCACATCCTGCTAGAGTTTGAGCGTACTTGGAGACATGGACACAGTCTCAGGGGCTTTAGTATAATGGACTTTTGTCGATATTTTGTATCTGGCCAGTCTCGTGTCTATGTTATATTTTGTGGAGCTATATCTCTAAAGATATTATTATTATAAACATATTTTCAGTCTGTTGTTATTTACTGGGGTTGGTATTTCCGTCTTCTTTCTGAATATGTATGACTGATGGTACTTGGAACTTGGTTTGTATAATATTGATGCATAAGTTGATGTTATATGTTAAAGAGTATGTATGGTATTATTTGCTAAAGAGAAAAGAAAAAAAATAAACCCATATTTTTGGCAAAATAATTATTTTCCGTTTTACTCGGTCTTATAAAATTAGAAATGTCACAGACAAAGTAGCGCCCGAGAAGGGTGTTACATTATTTGGTATCAGAGCTGGCCGAGCCTGTTAGGGTTTGTGGTTTAGGTCTGTCTTTGTTTGTGCTATGTGTTCTCTGTGTGCTTTTGGTATTATTTCTGGAAGAAATGATATTGTTTGGGGTGAGTTTATTGTAATCTGCATGACTAATTGATTTTGGTCTTACAGGATTATAATGGCTTGTGGCGGAGTAAATACGGCTATGGATGTAGCTGTGAGAGCAATGTCACAAATTACTGCCGCGTTTGTTCGACGCGAGGAAAGGGGAGCTAAAAGCAGAGGACTGGATGAATTCCTGCATAGAAATTCGATGGAATTCAAGGGAGAGTTTAAGCCTGAGAAAGCTGAACTGTGGATTCAATCCTTGGAGAAGATTTTTGCTGCTATGAGGTGTACTGATAACGATAAGGTTACTTATGCTGCCTACATGCTGGTGGGCGATGCTGAAAATTGGTGGAGAGGAGCTCGCCAAGTTCTTGAGCATGATCAACAAGAGGGAACTGGGAAGCTTTTAGTAGAAAGTTTCTGGAGAAGTATTTTCCGGCATTTGCCAGAGATGCTAAAGAAATGGAATTCCTGCAGCTGAAGCAAGGCAATATGACCGTAGCTGAATACGGCGCTAGATTTGAGAGTCTGTCGAAGTTTTCTACTTATCTGACTGACAATCCTCATGAAGGGTGGAAGTGTCACAGATTCGAAGGAGGATTACGATATGAACTGAAGGAGATAGTAGTCCCAATGGAAATATCTGTATTTCCGAGGCTGATGGACAAGTGTTGACAGATTGAGGATCTGAAGGCGAGCCATGATGCTAATCAACAGAATTATGGACCGTCTAGGTTCAATAGGGGAAACTACAAGAATAACAATCGATTACAGAGGAAGCCATACAATAGACCACAAGGTCAGCAGCAGTTCCAACAACGATCTTTTGGCGGAAGCAGTGGAGGTGCTGGTTCATCTAGGAATGTCCCACAGAAATGCATGAAGTGTGGCATGGGTCACGCAACCAAAGACTGCTAGATTACTGGAATCATTTGCTTTAAGTGTGGACAGCCTGGACATCTCGCTAGGAATTGTGGATGATCTAACACGGAACCTTCGATCAACAATGTGCGAGCTGCAAGGCCTAGAGCTGGAGGAAGAGTTTATACAATGAGTGGTACTGAGGCCTCTCATAATGAAGATCTGATTCAGGGACAGTGTGTCATAGGAGGTAAATCTTTAACTGTACTGTTTGATTTGGGTGCGACGCATTCGTTCATTGTATATGACTGTGCTAAATCGTTAGGATTATCTGTGTCTTCTTTACCTTTTGACTTGACTATATCTACTCCTACTGCTGAACCTGTTTTGACTACTACAACTTGTTTGAATTGTGTTATCTTTGTAGAGGATAGGAAATTTTTGGTTAATTTAATCTGTTTGACTCTTTCGCAAATAGATGTTATACTAGAGATGGATTGGTTATGTTCTAACCATATCCTGTTAGACTGTGCCAATAAATCCTTAATTTTTCCTAAGGATGAGATTTCTGGATTTTTGTCTGCTAACCGAGTGAAAGCTTCTTTAAGAGAGGGAGCTCAAGGATACATGGTACTGTTTTCCTTAGACATCAAGAGTGAGATTGACTTACAGTCCATACCTGTCGTCAATGAGTTTCTCGAAGTTTTTCCTAAAGATGTACCTGGACTACCGCCTATTAGAGACATTGAGTTTGCGATTGTTCTGGTACCAGGCACTGGACCGATATCCATGGCACCATACCGTATGTCGCCATCGGAGCTAGAGGACTTGAAGAAGCAAATAGTGGAACTGATGAGGAAAGAATTCATAAGACCTAGTGTATCACCCTGGGGAGCTCCAGTTTTGCTTGTTAAGAAGAAGGATGGAACTTCTCGCTTATGTGTAGATTTCCGTCAGTTAAACAAAGTGACGATCAAGAACAAATATCCACTTCCGAGGATAGACAATTTGATGGATCAGTTATGTGGAGCAACAGTTTTCTCAAAGATAGATTTATGATCTGGTTATCATCAGATTCGTGTGAAGGCGGAGGATATTCCGAAGACAGCGTTTCGAACACGCTATGGGCATTATGAGTACCTTATGATGCCATTCGGAGTGACGAATGCACCTGCTATATTCATGGATTACATGAACAAGATTTTTCGTCCTTATTTAGATCAGTTTGTCGTTGTCTTTATAGACGACATTCTAATCTACTCTCCTAATCCAGAGAAGCATGCTGAACATCTCAGTATGGTTCTCCAAATCTTAAAAGAGAAACAGTTATATGCGAAACCTGAAAAGTGCGAGTTTTGGTTAGATGAAGTTCAATTTTTAGGACACGTTATCTCGAATGAAGGTATCGCAGTGAATCCGTCAAAAGTGGAAGTTGTTCTAAAATGGGAAAGACCAAAGATGGTAACAGAAATTCGTAGTTTCGTGGGTTTAGCTGGATACTATAGGAGATTCATTGAGGGATTCTCCAAAATAATAGGACCTCTTACCCAACTAATGCGGAAAGACCAAGCGTTTACGTGGACTGAAGCGTGCGAGGGAAGTTTCCAAGAGTTGAAGAAAAGGTTGACTACTTCACCTGTGTTAGTGTTACCTGATCCTAAGGAACCTTTCGAGGTATATTGTGATGCTTCGCATCAAGGGTTAGGTTGTGTGCTAATGCAGAACCGGAAAGTGGTAGCTTACGCTTCAAGACAATTGAAGATTCATGAGAGGAACTACCCAACGCATGACTTGGAGCTAGCGGCTGTGGTTTTTGCACTAAAAATCTGGAGGCATTATTTGTATGGAGCAACGTTCAACGTTTTCAGTGATCACAAAAGTTTGAAGCACTTATTTGATCAAAAGGAGCTCAACATGCGACAGCGACGTTGGTTGGAATTTCTGAAGGATTACGATTTTCAACTACAGTATCACTCTGGAAAAGCAAATATGGTAGCGGATGCCTTGAGTAGGAAATCAATGCATGTGTCTTCAACCAAAGAACAAGAGTTGTTAGAGCAATTCAGAGATATGCAGTTGACAATTGAAATGTCACCAGGAAAGCTTTGCTTAGGTATGATTACCGTTTCCAATGAATTGATGGAACGGATACGAGAGAAACAAGAAAGTGATCAATACCTACAAGAAGAAAGAGAATTGGTGTGACAAGGAGTAGTATCAGAATTCAAAGAGGGAACCGATGGAATCCTAAGATTTGGAGAAAGGATTTGTATACCGGACGATTCTGAGCTTATAAAGTTGATTCTGGAGGAAGCTCACAAGAGTAAATTAAGTTTGCATCCAGGAACAACAAAGATGTATCAAGATCTCAAGCGGTTGTAGTGGTGGTACGAAATGAAAAGAGACGTGATGGAATATGTCGCTTCCTGTGTAGTTTGTCAAAAAGCTAAGGCGGAATATCAAAAACCATTAGGAATGCTACAACCTTTGAATATCCCAGAATGGAAATGGGATAGTATTGCGATGGATTTTGTGACAAATTTTCCAAAGACCCGAAAAGGACATGATGCGATATGGGTAATAGTTGATCGACTAACCAAGTCGGCTCACTTTTTGCCTATCAACATAAAGTATTCAATGGAGAAATTGACTCAGTTATACATCGGAGAGATTGTCAGATTACATGGTGTACCTTCGAGTATTATTTCTGATCGAGATCCGAGGTTTACGTTAAGGTTCTGGAAAAGTCTGCAAGAGTCACTAGGAACAAAACTCAGGTTGAGTTCTGCGTATCAACCACAGACGGACGGACAATCTGAGAAGACAATCCAATCACTTGAAGACTTGCTGAGAGCTTGTGTGTTGGAGCATACTGGAAGTTGGGATGAATTTCTACCGTTGATAGAATTCAGCTACAATAATAGTTTCCACTCGAGCATAGGAATGGCACCCTATGAAGCTTTATATGGTCGACGATGTAGAACACCTTTGTGTTGGTACCAAGATGGAGAAAGTTTAGTATTGGGACCAGACATCGTGCAACAAACAACAGAAAAGGTGAAAATGATTCAGGAGAAAACGCGAACAACTCAGAGTCGACAGAAAAGTTATGCGGACAAGAGACGACGACCTCTGGAGTTTGAGGAAGGCGATCATGTGTTTTTGAGAGTCACGCCTATGACTGGGGTTGGCAAGGTAATTAAATCCAGGAAACTTACTCCTAAATTCATTGGACCCTACCAAATTCTTCGTCGAGTAAGTCCTATAACTTACCAAATTGCCTTACCGCCATTTCTTTCAAATCTCCATAGTGTTTTTCATATGTCTCAATTACGAAAGTATATTCCTGATCCTAGTCATGTCATAGTACCGGATACAGTACAATTGAAAGATAACTTAACCTATGAAGGGTTACCTGTGAGGATCGAGGATCAAAGAGTGAAACAACTATGAGGGAAGACAATTTCATTAGTCAAAGTAATCTGGAACACAACGGCAGGAGATGCTACATGGGAATTGGAGATTAAGATGAAGGAACAATATCCGCATTTGTTTTAAGGTAACTTTAATTTCGCGGACGAAATTCTTTTTAGAGGGGTAGTATTGTAACACCCCGTTTTTACTGTTTTTGCTGTTTTTACTATTTTTGCTGTTTTTACTGTTTTTCAATTACTGTAGAATTTTAATTTGTCGTAATTTCATATTAGAGCTAGAAAATGATTTTTAATAAAATAAAATCATAGTTATACTCTACCTATGGTAGAAGCTTACAGTAAAAATTTGGGTTTAAAACTCAGACGAAACCAGATCTGCGTTTTCACTGACAATAAGATTTTACTGGTCAGAAAACCTAATTTTGACCCGTGAACGAAACCGTTTAGGTTTATATTTTATTTCCAACCATAGTGGTTATTATGAAAATTTTCAAAATAAATAGGTTATTATACGTTATTCGGGCGAATACTCGACGATCGGGGATCGACGGAATCAAGAACGGAGGTGCAGAGACAAAGCCCGACCTCGGACGGATGAGAACAATGAGTCATTTGTGATGACTCAAGGGGGTGAGTCATAGGGGTTAGTGACCATGCATTAAATGCATGTAATGATGACTTAAGTGTGAAATGTCTAAAATACCCTTAAGCTTGCATTTTAACTACAAGTTTGCCATGACAACAATTTACTCTTTGGACCCTTTTCTCCCTAGCAACTCACGGCCAAGCCCTTCGTAAGACACACTTGGCATTTCATTTTGTTCATTTGGTTCATGTTCTTCATTTTTCTCACCAAAAACTCTTAAGTCTTAACTTGATTTACAAAGGAAGTCTAAGTTCTTGTTTGTTTCTTCAAATTCCAAAGGTAGATCCTTGTTGTTCATGATCATATCTTCCTTTCCTTTCACAAATTTTCTTCAAATCTCAAGTTTTTACAAATTTCAAATTCCTAGATCTAGAACTTCAAAAATCTCTAGAAAATCATAGAAAAATCCTTTTAATGTGATTCCAATTTCTATAATCTTCATATGACTTCTACTTTCATTATCCAAGAGCTTTTAAAATTTCGTGATCTCTAGCCTACTTTTCATAACAAGGCCAAACCTTACTCATTAAATGGGTTTGGTGGTTTTCTTTCATTTTTAACTTGTTTCCTTGTTGATGATTCATGGCTAGGTTTTGGTGGTTCAAACCATGAGTTCTAGGTGGACATCATCCTCTTGTTTCAAGTGGTCAACAATGGTATGGGGGAGATTACCATCATCCTACCTTAGGGTAGACATGTTGATGGTTTACTTAGTGTTATTTAGTGTAAATGGTCTTATAAGTTATAAGTATATAATTTGTGTAATTTATTGATTTATGTGTGTGTGATCCTCTTGGAGGATGTGGTTGATACATGATTTTGATATATGTTGATTTTGATTCAATGATTGCTAATTGGATACTTGATGGTTGTTTATTTGGTTTAACATGAAAAATGGCCTAACATGATAATTTTTGGGCCATTCGGCCTTGACTGGTTATATGGGTTCCATGATGTGTTAAATTATTTGAATAATTTTTATGAGAAGTAAATGAATATATAAGAATATAGAAATTGGTTTGGATTGATTTGGATGTGTATGTTGAAAGTAATGAATTATTGAGTCCATAGGGACTAAATTACAATTTCTGAGAATTTCAGTGGCTGCACTGAAATTGATATTCTTGTATGTTAAGATTGTAGTCCTTGATGATACAAAACCAGAGAAATTTGTTTGGTGTTAATTGGATTAATACATAAAAAGTTATAAGCTTTTTGGTGAAAAAGGACCTTTTTGCAATTATTGAAAAATATTTGGGGCAGAAAAGTGATTTCTGGAAAATTTGAGGGCAACTGAAAAATATTTCTAAAGAAGTTGGTTTGGTGTGATTTGGAGTTAAAAATAAAAAGTTTTAAGGTTTTAAGTGAAAAAGGACTATTTTGTAATTAATGAAAGTTTAGGGAATAAAATGCAATTTTCGAAAATAAATGTAATTGGATAGTTAGAAACTGTTTTTTTATTGCTTACAAAACTGTTCTAAAACTCCAAAATGGGTTTTGGACTATTAGAGTGTAGAATCGTGGAAAAAGGGTTTACGCGATTTACAAAATTAACGACGTTCTGTCAAATTTTAGGAATTTTGTATTAATGATGTTAAATCAGTGTTTCAACTTTTTCACATGAGTAATATAACTTAGGAGAATAAGACATTTGAGGTGAAGAGCCATATCTTCAAAAGTAGGACTTTTTGGCCTCATTTCAGTAAAAACCAGCGAAACCGTCGTTAAACGTTTTTAAGGATTTTCGAGAAAATGCTTTGGAGAAATTGATACCTAAGTATCTTTGAGGTAAATTACTTTTGAAAATGGATTTGATTTTATCAAAAGGTTTTGTTTTTAATTCAAAAGGATTTTTGTCTTCAAAGACGAGATTTACTGTAAAATGCGAAAAACCTAAGTCAGGAACGACTTAGTGAAAATACGAACGTAATAATTTATGATGTGGGGTGGAACACGACCTTATGTCATAAAATATGGATAATTCATTATCCATATTCCATAAAATTTAATGGACTCAGAATGATTTGTTTTATTGCAAGCCAAAGAAAAGGCTCAATTAGAAAAGCACAGAGAAATAAATAATTGGACCTATGTTCCAATCTCATAATGTACTAGGTTTTGTAATCAAGTATTTTAAGAAAACATTGCACAAAAATGAAAGGTTACTTGAGAAATTTAGGTTGATGATTAAGTACCGGGGATTCGAACTTAAGAACATCTAGCATCTGTTACAATATGCTGGAAGAATTCTGAAAGAATCACGATGTCAACCGTTGGATGGACGAGAAGAACGCATTTCCGGCAAAGTTTGCCTAAACACATAGTGAAACTATGTTCTGCCGTTGTGCCTAGGAGATCGAGCTAACACTTTAATGCGGGTGTGAATTTCGTAGTGACGATCTATTGATACTTGGGGGTGTAGGGGTATGAAATACTCATATAGGCCCAGCTGGTTGCCCTTCTATGGCATGGTGATCTTGCAATACACCGACATACTCTACTAGACGCTATGTATTTTCTGGTAGTGTAGGATGTTCCTGAAAAAGCCAATGTGCACGTTGATGACTCTGGATGCATTTTATTGCCCAAGGCTGGCGTAATCCGGAACAATCCTTCGAACCACTCTCTCCGACTGTTTGTTAAAACCATGGTATAGGGAATTAGAAGTCATTCCTCGAGTCTTAGATGTCTTCTATCTAGGGAAAACGGTGCCATGTGATTATGTTGTTGTGAAACATTATTATTTATATTGTGATGGATGATATAACTATTTAATGATCTTTGTACGTACCTGTGTGTCGTACCACTGCATGTCTGCGCTAAGTGTAAGATGAACGAAAATCTCACCTCATTTATGTATTTTCTAGTTTGCTGTTTCTATCTTGCGTTGGACGAAGATGACGACAATAATGTTTCTCCATCACATCCTGCTAGAGTTTGAGCGTACTTGGAGACATGGACACAGTCTCAGGGGCTTTAGTATAATGAACTTTTGTCAGTATTTTGTGTCTAGCCAGTCTCGTGTCTATGTTATATTTTATGGAGCTATGTCTATAAAGATATTATTATTATAAACATATTTTCAGTCTGTTGTTATTTACTGGCGTTGGTATTTTCGCCTTCTTTCTGAATATGTATGATTGATGGTACTTGAAACTTGGTTTGTATAATATTGATGCATAAGTTGATGTTATATGTTAAAGAGTATGTATGATATTATTTGCTAAAGAGAAAAGAAAAAAAAATAAACCCATATTTTTGGCAAAATAATTATTTTCCGTTTTACTCGGTCTTATAAAATTAGAAATGCCACAGACAATGTAGCGCCCGAGAAGGGTGTTACAATACCCGAGTAGACTTAATAATAAATGAGGTCAATATCTCATATTGACTTATTTAAGCACGGTCTTGCATTTTACAGTCTCACTCTATCAAGGGGCCACAAATATTGCTCCTATTATGTAGGAAGGACAAATCCCATCTAGGTCACTCACACCCCTCTGCATGACTCGCGGTGTACCCAATGACCGACTTTATAGTCATCCTGTAACAGATGATGTTTGACGGTATTAAAGCACACTACTCCTCATGTAGGGATCATAGTGATTTCAAGTCGGCGGATTGCATACACCATTGTCACTATGAGAACTACTTATGACACTCACATAATGTTTCATGTAGTGTTCTCATGGTGGTTCAATCCAGTACATCATTACTCTAATGTATACCTATGTGTGTAACTTGGTATCTTATATCCATGACTCGTGAGAAATGGTCATCAGTCTACACACATAATTGTCTTGATGTATTATTATTTTCCTTATTAATAATAATATTTGACTACGAATATTTAAGAATAGAGTTCCATAGTTTAATAACATCTCACCATCAAGTTGTATACTTGATATTTTATTAAATAGAACTTTCTATTGTAAGGAATTTATTACGTTTAAACAAACAACATAATAAACTGGAACGCCTCATATCATAAATAATAGCAAGATACAAATGTAAGTCCAAAGAAAAAACATTGGCCTCTAGGGTTTACACCAACAATCAACTCAATCGATTGATAAGAAGATGCAATCTATTGACACACAACTAGAACTGAAGATAACATATTTCTTTATAATGAAATGAAAATGGTTTCAAATGAAAATCCAATGATAAGTAAATTACAAGGTTTCGAGTGTTCAAATTCAAATTAAATTGTATTTCTTAGATTTTGAGTAAAGAGTTGAGATTAAAGTTTGATAAAAATTCTTTTCATGATTATAAGTTTATGATCAAATTTGAAAACATTTTTACATCAATGGTTCTAATGTATTAGTGATTAGATAATACTAATTTCATTTCTGGAATAATATATAAGGATCACATTGATTGAAATTCATTTTTACAATTAGATATATAGATATATAATTGATTCACATTGAAAATAGTTCATTGTTTTCAAAAGAGAAAAAGCTATTTTGTTTGGGTGCTAGGTTACTCTTGTTATTTTTATTCTAGTGCTATAATCTGCAAATCAATCACTATTTAGGGTGATATATTTTTTGTTTTTGTTGAGAGACAAAATTTGTTCCATGTCTAGATGAATTGAGGAAGAAAAATCTTGAAGAAAAAAGAGTTTTTCATTCGCCTATATTCATTATAATTAAGGAGGGAATCCTTGGAAAGGCTTTGAGGCTCTTGCATGGAGGTTTATGATGAAGAGTGCTTAAAAGTGTAAAGGTTTCTCGAGTTCCTGCAAACTCGATTCAAGATAGAGGAGAAAACCCGACATACAGAGTGAGGGCTGGATGTAGATCCAGATGGTTTTGATCGAACTTGGATAAAATAGCATTTGCAACTTTCTTAACCTTAATCTCTTAAATTTTAGCATTGTATCTATTTGAATCATTGTCTTGATCATTAAAATATTGTATAACTGAAGCACTTCTATTTTTCGGTTTTTGAACAAACTCAATCTATTGACTTATTGAGTTAAGCCGATTGTAAACCAAGCTCAATCGATCAAAGGGGGTTGTATAATCGATTGACTGAGAACAATTAATTTTCAGAATTCAATCTTTTTTGGCTTTAAATTGTTAAAGTTTTGAAATGCAATTTATTTCACTATGATTTTTAATCGATCCTAGAAGAAAAGCCAGTCTCGATTCACCTTTCTTTCTTGAGACAATTTGTACCATTTGTTCAATAACCATAATTACCAAAACCACAATATTGAGGCTTCAATCGTGGTTGCAACCCTCATTTCAAAATCCCGATCAAACCAAAAGGGGAAATGTGAGATACCTTGGCATAAAAAGATTTGTCACCTTATCTAAGTGATATGCTTAAGGGTCCGTCTGGATAATACATCCTACAACTTATTAGAGCTTTTATACTACCATAAGTATTTTTATGTAAAAAAAAAAATACTTTTGGGTAAACTTGAATAAACAACCTATTAACTTTCCAAAAGTTATTTAGCTTATTTTATGAAGTCAGATTTTTTTAGCTTCTTGAAAAGTGGCTCATGTGAGAAGGTGTTTTACACAATTTACATGACAATTATAGAGTTTAAAAGCTCTTCTTCAAGTATGTATCCAAACCCTAAATAACTTAATTTAAAAGGAGTTTATGACATAAAAACTTTTCATATAAGACCTTTCTATATAAGCATTTAAATAAGTTGTGTACTCAAACAAGATTTTATTATTTCGCCTACCATTTTAGATGAAACCTATAAATATAACCTGGTCAAATGCTTTACTCGATGTATAATGTCAATTAAGGATCATAATACAAACATTAGTATATTAATTTATTTTTCAGCATATAATATAATATAAAAATTATCTTTAATTAGAATTTAATTGGTATACATTATTAGCGTAAATATTTTTTGAGTACTACAATATGGTACGAAGCCATCCTATATGAAATTTGACGAAATGCATTTTTCATTCACAAGACATAACCACAAATTTATTTTTATTTTTTTAAAATACAATAATGGCACAAATCACCCTTCCTATAGTTGATATGAAAATGATTTTCGTATCAACCAGTATTTCCCATATTTTTTTTACATTGTTAACCAATTATTAATTGTTCCATCATTAAAAATATTTGACTCTTATAAAAACTACCTTAAAAATCAAAACATAAAAAAGATTCCCCCTCCATTCCTATTCCTATTGTTAAGTGTTAACTCTTCTCGAGGTAAGAAGAAGATTAGAGGGAAGAATTCCCAGAAATCTGATAAAGACAAAATAAAGGGTAAAGGAAGTTTTCAAGAGAAAATCCAAGGGAATGGGGGAAGCAATTGTAAATCCAAAAACTATACCAGGTTTGGGGAGGATTAAGGTGATCCTACTACTGTTAATAAAAGATTTTCTTATTCGATTGATAATGGAGCTTGGTTGGAAAGCAAACCAGATGCAACAGGGCCTGAGATGCACACTCTTCCCTCAAATCATAATGAATAACGTGATTTGGAATTTTTTTTTGGGGGGGGGGGGGGGGGGGGGGGGTCGCAATTTTGCTAGCATGATACGTGATTTTTTAAGTATCTACCAGTTGAACTTTATTGCAATTCTCGAGCCTCGGATTAGTAGTTCTACTATTGACAAAGTCATCAAGAAAATTGGACTTGTTGAAGGTGCTAGAGTGGATGCCTGTGGGTTCTCTGGAGGCATTTGGTGCCTTTGGAGATCAAATTTTATGCTAGTTTGTCATTTCTTCCTCTAGATATTGTATCCGTCTAAAAATGAACCCCAATACCCCATTTTTATGGTTCTCCTCTGTCATCTATGCCAGTCCCAATGCTAATAATAGAGAAGAGGTTTGGCATGAAATCAGAATTTTAAAGTAGATAATCCTGGCCCTTTGTGCCTTGCAGGAGATGTTAACTCAATTATTTCAGCCAATGAAAGAGTGGGCGATACTAATTTCAATATTCATTCAAGTAATGCCTTTGTTGATTGCATAGAGGAGTGTGGCCTCATTGACATGGGTTTACAGGTCCTCCTTTTACCTGGTTTAGGGGTCAGCTTAAAGAAAGGTTGGATAGGGTTCTCTGTAACTCACAATGGCAATCTCTTTCCCCTTCAAGTTTAGTAACTCATGTTCCTTTATCTTCCTCTGACCATTGTGGCTTATGGTTTAGATTTGATAATGGAAATGAGAGACCTACGAGAAACTATTTCAAATTTATTGGAGCATGGCTTGATCACGCATATTTTGATAGTCAAGTTAAGCATTCCTGGTGTAATTCTAATCCCTGGGATGTCAATTTGAAGAGGATAATTTCTAACTTGAAATCTTGGAATAAGGAAGTTTTTGGCCACATTTTTAAGGGGAAAAATCGTATTTTGAAAAGATTAGAAGGTATTAACAAAGCCCTTATGGCTGGCCCGAATATCAGACTTTCCAACTTGAAAGAAGAGCTTTGGAGTGAATCCAATCTACTCATCTCCCATGAAGAATGCTAATGGTTCTAACAAGCCAAAAGCAAATGGGTAACTATGAGGGATCATAATACACATTTCTTTCATCAGTCAACAATTAAAAGAAGAAGATTTAATCGTATTATGGCTCTCCAGGATGAATCCAACCAGTGGATTTATGAGGATACTCTTATCCAGAACCATATATCCCAATATTACTCTAGCCTTTACAAGTCTTCCAAGCAGAATGATTACGAGTTCGTATCTTCTAGGTCTTTTCCAAGTATTAAAGAGGAAGACATGACTTATCTAGAAGGAGCTGTGACTTTGGAGGAAACCAGAAGGGCTATTTTCAGTATGAAGAACTATAAATCTCCTGGCCCCGATGGTTAATATCTAATGTTCTTTAAAAGTCAAAGGAATATCCTTCGCCCCTCAATCTACAAGCTAGTGTATGAGTGCTTTGCTGACCCAATCAAAATTGGTGAGATTAATAACACCCTTATCACCCTCATTCCTAAGTGTAAAGATCCCTCGAAGGTAAATCAGTTAAGGCAAATTGCTTTATGTAATGTAAGTTACAAAATTATATCCAATGTTATCTCTAATATACTAAAATCTATTCTTCCTTATGTGGTCTCTCAGAACCAAAGTAGCTTTATTGTAGGTAGGTCTACTATAGATAATATCTTAGTGATGCAAGAAGCCCACTTTCTTAATTGTTTAAAAGGTAACAAGGGCTACATGATGATTAAATTGGACCTAGAGAAGGCTTATGATCGCCTTGAATGGAGATTTATTATGGATATGCTTGATCTGTTAGATATTCCCAATGCTATTAAAAACATCATTTCCCAATGCATTTCTTCTATTAGTTTAAACATTAATTGGAATGGCATCCAACCCCCTCATTCTCAGCCTCTAGAGGGCTAAGATAAGGATACCCTTTGTCACCCTATCTCTTTGTTTTAGCTCTTGATAGGTTGGGGCATAGGATACATGATATGGTTGAGGATGGCCTTTGGAAGCCTCTTACTTTTTTGGTAGAGGCACTGGCCCAAATCTTTCTTATATTTGTTTTGCAGATGAGATTGTTTTGTTTGCTGAAGCCACTAGTAATTAATTTCAGATTATTAGAAGTGTGCTACATGAGTTTTGTCTTAAATCAGGACAAAACGTAAGTATGAATAAGTCTAAAGTTTTCTTTTCTAGGAATATTAGAGAGGATACAACAGATCTCTTAAGTCATGAATTAGGCATAGAACAAACCAAAGATCTCGGTACCTATCTAGGTGCCCCTATGATCCATCAGAGGATTTCTAAAAATTCTTTTAACTTTATGTTGGATAAAATGGAAAAAACTATCTTCTTGGAAATCGAATGGTTTATCTTTTGCAGGAAGGCTAACCCTCGCCTAATCCTGTTTATCAAGTATTCTAGGATACATTGTGCAAACTGTTGTTATTCCTATTTCTGTTTGCAATGCTGCTGAATCTATTTGCATGAATATCTTATGGTGCAGCAATGAAACTAAGAGAAAGTGTCATATTATCTATTGGAATAAGATTTGTCAACCTAAAGATCAAGGAGGATTGTGAAGTTGACACAGGCAAACACAAGAAGGGGGGTTTGAATTGTGTTTGTTAATAATTTTCGAAAGCAACCTTTTTCAAAACAGTTTTCTCAAACAAGGAATGAAAGGCAGAAGTACACACACAAAGAAAACCTTTTTAAAGACTTAACAAAATCAAGTTCAAATCCCCACAGTTAGTATAACCAAATAAAACTGAAGAGATAAGGGATAAGAAGATTCACCCAAGTCGTTTTATCCTGGTTCACTCTCTTCCAACCAAGAGCTACGTCCAGTCCCTTCTACTTGAAGGTTTTTCTCCACTATTTTCCAAATAGATTACAACAAGTATTCAACACCTCTCTAGGCTACAAGTATTCCTTTCTTACCAAGCCTCTTCAGGCTCTACCTCTAACAAAGAGATTGGTTTCTTTTGATCTTCTAACTCACTATGTGTGAGGATATGAAAGTTTAAGATCATTTGAATATTATAGCAATATTCAAGCTAAGGTATTACAGACTTTTGCCTTTTGAAAGAATAAAAGAATTGAGCTTGTAAGAGATTTTCTTGCAAGAATTCTGTATGCGCAAAAGTTGTTTCTTCAAAAGACTAGGTCTTCTATTTATAGTGACTCTGCTCTTCTCTTCAAATTCTCCAATGGTCCTTTTTGAATTTTCCCGTTTAGGGATAGAATCAAATGTGTAAAATCCATTGTGACTCATAGCTTGCTCGTGGCAATTCTGAATTGTACTATATGTCAACATTCTTGCACAAAACGGGCACACCTCTGAGCAAATGCAACTTGAAAAACTGTCTTGCCTTCCTTGTACAAATTCCAGCTATTACAGCGTTAAAGGTGACAAGGTACAAGTCGTTTTGCATTGTACTATTTTGCTTTTTGCAATTCCTCATTTGTACTATGTTTCTCTCAAAGAAACAAGACAATGAAACCGTTAAAACAATATGAAGGACCAACATATACTTGAAATAAATATCAATCATTTGAAATAAATATTTCTATGTGGTCAAGATAGTTATTCTGATTATATCAAGGATTTACAGTGAAAAGGAGCTCGTCTACTTATCATAGCGCGTCTATACGCTCATAGTTAAAAACCTCTTTTTATCTCGTCCAGTGACGTGGCAAATTTTGCTCGTCTATTATAAAGTCTTTGGACTTGCTATATATCAGTGAGTAACTTAGATCTCCGTCTAGTGACGTGGCACTTAATCTCGTCTACTCACAGCAGTTTAATTACTCATCTACTGATACTATTCTATATCCCATCTTCTCAAACATATTTACATAATTAAATATACCATTCATTTTGAGCAGCTCGTCTACTTGGCTGGACGCGGATATTAACTCTTTTGAGGATTCCATAACTTATACAATTTCGAATATCCCTGTAATACTATATAAAGCAGGTTAGATCTTTACTAACACTTTGCCATACAAATTTAATCTTTTTGTTAACATCAAAACTTAGAGATTATTTAATCCAAAAACACTTTGTTCCAACAGATTGGGGATTAGGAAATTTTCAGATCTAAATATAGCTTACATGGCTAAGTTAGCTTGGCAATTGATCAATAATTCAGAAAAACTATGGGTTAAAATCATGAAAACAAAGTATAATTGTGGTCCATATCGAATGCCTATTGTTGCCAATAAGAACAATGCATCTAATATATGGAGGGCAATAGTTCAAAATTGGAGTACAGTTGAGGGAAACTTATCTTGGGTTATCAGAGAGATGGCAACAATTCTAGATTCTGGAGAGATTGCTGGATTTCGGAGATTGGTAGACTTGAAGACCAATTCCCTTCTTCAATCCCTCAGTCGGAACTAAACTTCCCTGTCTCCTTCTATGCATCTAACAATGGATGGAGATGAGATATTTTGAACATTCTTCTTCCTAATAATGTTTGTAATGTGATTGCAAATGTGAAAGTTCCTTCACCTAGCCAAGCTAATTTCCCCTCCTGGAACGCCTCCCCTATGGCCAATTTTCTCTTAAGTCAACCTACTCAGTTATAAGCAATCAACAAGATTCGCCTCCTATCCCTCTGTTCTAGTTAGTTTGGAAGTGGCAATGACCTGCTAAGATGAGATCTACTCTTTGGAAACATGCTGATGGTAAGTAAGCACAAAGGAATTTCTCAAGATAATATGTGCCCTAGATGTAACTCTTGTCCTGAATCGATGATGCACATGTTGAGAGACTGCGAAGCTGTCCACAATTTTTAGTTGAAGTTCATCAATCCATCGCATTGGAGTAAATTCTTCAGCCTTGGCCTTCATGCCTGGTTGAATTGGAACCTTGCTAGTTCTGAAATTGGAGTATCATCATGGAGCTGGTCAATCTTGTTTGGGGTGGCTATGTGGGCTCTATGGTGAGGTAGAAATTCATTGGTTTTCTCTCAGGTCTCTCAGATAGGAGATTATTTGTGGGCTTTTATTAACAGTCATGTTCACTTAATTGAGAACAACATCTCGCACCCTATGCCCTCTAGAGAGCTTCGATTGAAGTCTACAGGGATGTCCTGGTTGGCACCGTCACAAGGTACTTTCAAATTGAATGTTTATGGTTCGTATGTCCTTGGAAACCGCAACTTAGCTTGTGGAGGACTTCTCAGAGATGACAATGGTTCCTTCATCAAGGGTGTCTTCAGCAAGTTCACTTCCAACAATGTTCTTTGGGTGAAAATGTGGGGTCTCCTTTCTGGTCTTAGGCTTGCTCGTGACTTGAGGATGCAAAAGTTGGTTATGGAGATTGACTCTAAGGTGCTTGTTGATATAGTTCAAAGAGGGCATGTTAAGAACCCCGCTCTCCAGTTTCTGCTTAATGATATCAAATCTCTTATCCATAAAAGAGATCGTGAGGTTGAAATTCATCACATTTTTAGGTCAGCAAATAGGTGAGCTGACTCCCTAGCTCATAGAGACCACTGTGGTCCTTTCTTTTTGTCTATTATATAGAGAGTCCTTGCCCTCTGTTATGCCTTTGTTACAAGATGATATTAGGGGTTCAAGGTCCCCTAATGATGTTTTGATTTAATAAATTTCCATTTCTTATTTAAAAAAAAGATAATTATAATTCGTTGATGATCTAAATTATATCAACATTAAACTGCTTTAATTATGTCATAACAGAGTTAATAAACTGGGAACTAGGAACTAGGATTTTCACGGACCGGTTCCATTATTAAAAAAAATTAATATGGGCTACAATGGTCTGAACCGGACCCGAACCGACATAGTAAGGAAGAAAAAAAAAGAGCGCTGTTATTTGAACAACTGAAACGGGACAACTATACAGACAACTCGATACTGTAGCGCTACAGTAATGCTATTTTTTTTTTAATTACAAATGTTGACCTTTTTTTTTTATAAAAAATCTATTTCTAAAAAAACCGATTAACCAGATAATGTACTGAATTCACCAGATATTTGCACCTGATTAACTAGATATTTGCATATAATTAACCAAAAAACCCATTAACCAGATAATGAACCGAATTTACCAGATATTTGTACCCGATTAACCAGATATTTGTACATACTTAACCAAAAATTTTATTTCTCAACAAAACCCATTAACCAGATAATGAACCGAATTCACCAGATATTTGTACCCGATTAACCAGATATTTACACATACTTAACCAAAAAATTTATTTCTCAAAAAAACTCATTAACCAGATAATGAACCGAATTCACCAGATATTTGTACCCGATTAACCAGATATTTGCACATACTTAACCACAAATTTTATTTCTCAAAAAAACCCATTAACCAGATAATGAACCGAATTCACTAGATATTTATACCTGATTACCCAGATATTTACACATACTTAACAAAAAATGTTAGTACTAAAAAAAATGTTAGAAAAAAAAATGCAAATTATTAATTATTTTTTAATTTCAAAATTTGAAAAAAAAAGTGAACAATATATAACTACAGTACCGTACAGTACAATACAATAGCGCTATACTGTGCAAATATACGGGTTGTCCCGTATAGTTGTCAAACCCGGTTGTGTAAGAAACATTTCTGAAAAAAAACAAAACAAAACAAAATTGGTACTCAACCGAAGCGCTCTCTCTCTCTCTCTCTGATCTGAACCTCAACACAAAACACGAAAAGGAAAAAAAAGGGATTAGGGTTTTAGGAACTGATAATGGATTTCACAGCGGAGAAGAAGGAATCAGAGAACAACAACTACAACTCCGACAATACCCAGAAAACCCTAGATTCTTCTGCACATGATGCTAACAATAACACTAACAAAGAAGTAGAAGAGCGGCAAGCTCGTGACCTCAAAGCTGGTCTTCACCCTCTTAAGGTTCGTGTGTCCCATTTCCATTTGCTCTCTCTACTTCCAATTCTTCAATTTTTCAAAATTTCAAATTTTTTTATTCATTCAATTTTTAGCGGATTTCTTATTTAATTTTTAACTTACATTTTATTTTTTTGGAGTTTAGGGGTTATTCACTTATTTGAGAGCATAACCGATTTGAATGAAATGGACTTTAGCATCAATTTGTGCCCGACTCTATTTTCATCTAACTATGTTACTTTTTGAGAAAATTAACTGTTTCTTGGGCTTGTTCCTTAGTTTTGATGCATAGGTATATGGAGGTGTGACCTGGTGACCAAATTACAAGTTTTGGGTTGTGGGTACTGGGTACTAGTTATATATACCGAAGAGATTCTGAAGAAATTAAAATTTAGGGTTGTTTTTTGTAAGTTTTGATTTAGATCACCTTGCATTGATATCTCTCTTTGTTAGAGATATAAAATCATTCATGACCCTCTACTTAACACCTAAGTTTTTCAGAGTTGGTCCTTGATATGGTATCAAAGTTTCGGTGACTAACTGCTTAAGTTTTTTTATTCTTGCCACCTCCATTCTTATAAATAATGCTGTGTTTAAGCACAAGGTAAAACGGGCTTGTGCATTGTGGTGGTTCAAGCCCAAAGGGTTCTTTTGTGAGGGGGTGATTGTTAGAGATATAAAACCATTCATGAGTGTCTACATTAAATTAAGCCTTTTGGAGAATTGCTCTTTGTCAAAATGCCCATAATCTGTCGATTTAACCTTAGATATGATTTAAATTCTGGAATAGTTGATAAGTGCTATTGGCTGTATTCGGTGATGTAGTAGATATCTTAGTGGTGGTTGTTACGCCTTGCTCTTTCACATTGTTTGGGTTCAGGCTCTTAATGATTTGCCATTCTTGTCAATTTTGCATGGTGGTTATGTTTCTCTCTCTCTCTACCCCCTCCCCCTCTCCCCAAAGGCTTTAGTGCAATTTGACATTTTGGTTGATTTATTTTCTGTTTGTAATTTCTTTGAACAGCACAAATTTGTGTTTTGGTACACACGGCGAACACCTGGAGTACGGAATCAAACATCATATGAGGACAACATAAAGAAAATTGTTGATTTCAGTACGGTAATATTTTTTTATATATTGAGGGCTGTAGTTGAATGCAAATTCATACTTAATTGTAAAATATCTTTCTTTGGCGATTGTTCATATTGATAGGTTGAAGGATTTTGGGTCTGCTATTGCCATCTTGCTCGTCCTTCTTCTCTGCCTAGTCCAACAGATTTGCACCTTTTTAAGGAAGGAATCCGTCCTTTATGGGAGGTAGATACTTAAAAGCCTTAGCTGAATCTTCATTTTCATGTTGATTGAAAGTTTATGGGTTGTTTTGGTTTGGATGGTGAAATGTGTCCTTTGGATGTCTTTTAATTTGCAATGACACTGCATGACTTTTTTTAAAGGACTCTGCTAACTGCAATGGTGGCAAATGGATTATACGATTCAAAAAGGTTGTCTCAGGTCGTTTTTGGGAGGACCTGGTAAGTGCAAATATTTTCTTCTGAGGCTTGCTCTGTATCTTCTTTGATAAAATGTCTGCCAAGATTTCTGTATGGATATTGGATAATGTTAAACACTGGAATTTATTTGATTAGTGATTTAAATTTGAACTTGAACTGATTAATTTTACTGAGAACTAGGTTTTTAATCGATCCCAATGACGTGGATTGATGCATGTTGCTTGTCCAACTCCAACCTTGTGGGATAAGTCTTGATTGTTGTTAATATCTAAATTTACCATGGGACTCAATTTCTTTGTGTGTGTGTGTGTGTTGATTTTCACCATAACTGAAACTGAAGACAAAAACCATTTTAAGATTCCAATTTATAATTCAGACATTCGTCTCTCGACTACGCCATTTGTGATGCATAATTTCTATGTTCCACAAGTTCACAGTGCATTTATCTGAAGTTGACAAGTTTTCAGCTTAGCGGTTATGTCATGAAGTTTGGGTTGGGAAAAAGGTTTTAGAAACCTCCGTAAGCAGTTTTTTTAGGGAAAAAAGGATAATTAAAATGAAAAAGACATGTATTTGTAAGTTAAAAAATGAATTTATATAGCTCTACCAGATGTGCAGGTTGGATTGTGGTAGACTAGTGTGAGTTTGAATCATCAGGGCCTACATTTCTTGTATGGAAGATTGTGAGATCATTAGTGCTAATTTAACCAATTTCTGATTTGACCATAAGAAAATCATGGATCAAAAAGGCTGATCTCAGTAAGTTTTTTCTGTGTTGTGTAATATACATTTTGAAGACAACCTAAAACTGTTAAGGCCTTCTAATATATATTTTTTGGTCATGGATGTTTAGTTTATAGCCCTATGTGCAAGATGAGATTAAATCAAAGCAACCAATGCACTTTTGGACTCAATGTAGAATTAATCATACCTCCAAATGCATTGGAAACCAGGGATGGTGGGGCTTGGTTTTGTTGCTCCTATATTGTTTGTCTATTGTCCTTACAGTGCAATAATTTTGAGTAGCTAGGCCCCCATTAATCTGGTGCAAGCTACAATCCTTTTTTTCCCACAAAATAAAAAGAAAACCTACTCTGTATATAACATTAATCATCAAATAATGAATTATTAAAGAAAGTTGGTGTTTTTCCAATAGCTTTAGCAGGAAGCTTTGTTTAAAATGGACTCGGAAAGTAATTCTATTAAAAAATTTCTATAAATTTGTTTTCGTGAAAACCATTTCCTGCATTTATAAAAAGAATGATGCAAATGGAATTGGTCAATTTTAATGTGTCAAGAAGATTTATGATTACTTTTTGGCTCCGTAATGAGCAATTTGCATGTAGACAGACTAGACACCTGTTTATTTTAAAAGATATCTCCTTTCATGATTGAGAAATAGGACTAGGAGAGTTCCATGTAAATGACTTTTCTAATCAGTGATGGAGTGGAACAAGTTGTGCATTTATTATTCTACATGACTTGGTTTCTGAATCGTGAGTACCCTCTCTTTGTATTTGTACCACTTTACTCAATAGCAGGCCCATCTATCATAAACCTTACAATCGACAACTTCTCCCTGCTTACTGGGATATAGCATTATAGCTATTAGCTATTATTATGTCATCTGTGGAAAATGGCTTTAAATGTGCATGGGTGAATAATTCTAAATTTTTGGATATTCATATAAGCAAAATGCAACGACAATTTAACAGAAGATATGCTTTTTATTTGGTTGAATAAATACTTTCACCTGATTTTGTTGATCTATAGTCTTTTTTTATTTGCGCTGTTGTCCTGACAAATATATCGTCGTTCTGTGCTGTTGTCCCTAGGACAAATATATCTTGGTGAATTTGATTTTCATGATATATATTTGAAGTTTGTAAATGTATTACATGGCTGAGTGCAGGTTCTTGCCTTGGTGGGTGACCAATTGGATTATGGAGATAACATATGTGGTGCAGTATTAAGCATTCGTTTCAACGAGGATATCTTGAGCATCTGGAATCGCAATGCATCTGATCATCAGGTTGGCATTATTACTGACTCTATCTGTGTGTATGTTATTGTGCGTGCAAATGTACATTCGTGAATGTCTTTAATAATATTCCTGCTTTGTCATTCCAGGCTGTAATGGCTCTGAGAGATTCAATTAAACGTCACTTAAAGCTTCCTCATAGCTATGTTATGGAGTACAAGCCCCATGATGCCTCTCTGAAAGACAATTCATCTTACAGGAACACTTGGTTGAGAGGCTAAACATACAACTTTTCTTGTCGAATTCGCCGCCACATAAGCAACTTTATTATGGCTTAGCTTTTACACAGCCAGTTTATCATTGGCTACATTCTAATGATGGTGTTGGGTGTTTCAGTGCTAGTTTCTATATTTTGAATTCAATGTACGACAGCAATATTGTGACTGCTTTAAATTGTTTCATTTGGTTACTCGGGGTTCCGCTCTAATTTTGTGTAGTGTTGTCTCAGTCTTTTGTTGTAAATAAAGTTGCTCCTGCTATGTGCTTTTCTATTTGCCGAAGGAGAGAAGCATGACTTTTTCATGCCGATGATATATTACTCTCGTAGCGCGTTTTGACATAAAGCTTTAGTTAGTCCTTGAAAATGGATAAGTATTATTAGGGGCTATAGCCTATATCAATATGAATAACAATTCATAAACACAATCTCTATGTTGAGTATCGTAGACGAACAATGATTCTCACACTGGTAATATATGTTAGGTATTTTAGATGCAACAATATTATTTACATATGAAGATTTGTTGTATCATTTTGATGTTTTACATTAGTTCAAAATGGTGGTAGTTAGCATTTGTGGGGATAGGGTATGCAATATCAAAGCGAGACAAGAAATCTTCATCCATTATTTATATATTTTATATCATTTTATTTTTCTACAGTTTTTACTTTCTCATTATATCTATGATTAATAGTTTTTTATACTTAGAGGCAGGTCGTGTCAATCCTCTACCCTTACCCCCATGGACTGATTATAATCTTTTGTTGCATTTATGACTTGTATGTACTAAACATAACAAGCAAAGCAACTATTCCTCAGTCCTCACCTCGCAGAAGGCAAACCAAGATTGCCATGGGCCATGGCTGAAACCAAAAAATAGAGAACAAACGGAATATTATTATGTAAATATGGGTTTTTAACTTATCATTAGAATTGCTATAAAAGTAGTTACAACATGATTGTGATTTCATAAAGAAATCAAGTGACAATTGCATGCCCCTTCTGTGAATATATCAGTTATTTGTAGTCAAACTGTCCTAAACAGATGACTGGAGGCCGATGATACCTGATCAACAATTAGTAATTGTTAGGTTTCAACATATAAAGCAAGAACAAGCAGGCTGTACTAAACCAAACTGAATTGTATGATATGTGGCATGCTACCTTTCCTGTCATACCGAGCTTAACCTAAATTACTGGCTATAAAAGTGCTGCTTAGATAAGAATGATTATATTTAGAAGCACTTCAGCTATGGAATAGATAATAACTTATCATGGCATAGTCAGAGAAGGTTCTGTCGTCTTGACTTAAACGTGTTTCAATCCTATTTAGTCACTTGACAAGGAAAAATCCATATGTTGGGGCACTTAGCAACTAACTGATTACTTATGCAATGGATTGAATTCCTGGAATAGCTAATACTACCTTTGATCCATATTATAAGAGACAAAACCCAAAATCACACAGACCAAGGAAAAATCTTGAAATGAGCTAATTGTAATTAATACTCATAGATTTCCAAAAATGCCCCTTCAATATTGATGAACCAACTCACTTGCATGGAAAATTGATATATCTCATAAATATAAATCCTATTATAAATAAGGGTAATATTGAAAATTAGCATTCAATATATGTGAAAATTGATACATGTTTCTAATATTTTGGACAAAAAAAAAGGACTCATTTGTTTCTTATAATATGGACCGGATGTAGTAATTTATTAATAGAAATTTGCTATCCTATAACAATCTAAAGCACAGAACAGAAGTCCCACGTAGGTGGCTTAGTGGTAAGCCAAGGGACAGCACAAGTTGCTTGATTGGGGTTCGATCCCCTCCCCCCACCCCCTCTAACAACTAACCCACTAACTTCTAACCATTTGGCCTATCAAAAAAAAAAAAAAAAAAGCACAGAACAGAAGTATTACCACATGCTACTCTTGCACCTGCATTACCAGTAGTCTTACTGAGTTCATGCCCACCTGTTTCATGATAAACAAAAAGTCAAAAACACATTAAATGGAAATAATATTTTAAAAAAGCAAAGCAGTGAAAATTTTGGTAATAATTTTATAAATAAAAGCAACAATGCCAGCGCAAGTGGTGAACAGAACTTTCATTGTGGACTTTTGAAATTCAAAGCAGCTCATAAAGAATGCGGAGCTCTAGTCTCTAGTCCGTCAGCTCAAACAAAAGTAGTAAGATCACAATACTAGAGATGAGAAAGGGTAGTTTCCAAATTCCAATTTATCTAATGCTTTTATGCATGGTAATCTAACAGAATAAGAAAGGACAAAGACTCATCTGAAGGTTACACTTGCATGATAAGTAACTAAATTGGAAAAATTAAAGTGTGATACTTGGTTGGTAGCTTTGGCTTCTGTCCTCTTCACCTAAAATGCAAATACACAGTGCTTTTCATGTAGGACAAGAAGTAGCTTCATATGGATATTAATAATTCCATCCCTGCTTGTATTCATCTTCCTCTTTTTTTGTACGTTAACAAAAAAATCCACAGCTCTTAACTAGTGGATCAAGAAAAAATCTTAGGCAGCACTTGACAGTTCACTAACCAGATAGGAATTCAACTTTTGGTTTTCATTTAGAAAGGTCCAGCCTTCGACTATCATTACATCTTCGCAGCAATTCCTAAACATTTTATCTATAGAAGCACATACGAGTCACGACACCATTATCTCATTCGTGTAAATTATCATCATTGTAAAAGTCACAAGCATCTTAAATGTTTTGGAATTATAATCCTGTGCTACTTAGCATATTCAAATATGTGACAACTTTCTGAATCATTGTTAATGGCATTTTCTTCACATTTATATTGTCTACATAAAAAACGCGAAATACATTTTTCGGGGGAGAAAACATTCAACTGCACACAATCATTTTCCACCATCCTATAAACATAGAAAATCATCTCTATAAATACATCGATAGAATTTCCAAGATGGTTAGTTCTGGAAGCTCAAGGAAGAAGGTTGAGAAAACTTTTGCTTGGAATAACATGCGTCACATATCCTTGCTGTAGCACAGATGTTCATACATAAAAAAGAAGGGCATAATTTGAAGATTGCATAGCTACTCAGATGTGAAGTTTAGACACCAGAACAAACTTGTGTATATTTATAAGTAAGCAATGACCAGAGAATAATTTGAGCTGGATTAATCTCATCAAGGGAGTTACAACTTACAAGATAAAGAAAAGCTTTCATACACCTTTGGGAAAGAAAATTTAATACTAAAAAATGAGCACCAGATATGAGAGCGAAATATATACAGTCAAGCCAAGAGATATAAAATATAAAGGTGTACTTTTAATGGAACAGAATCAACCTGGACCGGACAAGTAATCCACACTTTATCCTTTCCATATCAAGCAAAAAAGGCACTCAACACAGCTTATATAGTCATAGAAAAGTTACATCAATGAACTTAATATGAAAGCAATATGACTAGGGGACAAAAAAACAATATTGCAAAGGGGAAACAACAGGAGATCAAATGTAACATGTTAGTCCATTCTGTGGCCAAATTTTAAACTTACCTCTTCCAAGATCATCAGGATCAGCATGCACAACAACAGCCCTCCCAAGTATGGAATGCAGTCCACTAAGCGGAATCTACATATTGGAAGTGAGAAAGGGCCAAAGGGGGAAAATAAAGTACTTTAGACCCAATTAAATTACATTCAAAGTTAATAAAATAAAATATCAATCAAATGAATACAATACAAAAAGGTAATCAATTCATTATTGGAGAACATAAGCACATTTGAACAAATGATTGATTTGATTTTGCAAATAAGTTAGAAATTACCAAGGAGAGATGTCAAGAAAACCCCACAAAATACCCAAAGTTTATTTTTTTAGTCTTTACCTGTCCATCTCTAATAGAAACCTCAGCAGTTCCTGCAAAACAGAAAACATTTTAAGAGATTCCCCAAGAGACAACTCATACAAACTAGTTATATGGAAAAAGAAGGCAACAAATACCATCATGGCCTGCAACAATGTTACCCAAATCACCAGCATGACGGTCATCATCTGTAGGAGCTCCATGGTCCTTCTTTAGTGGATTAAAGTGAGGACCTGGGTTGAATAAGAAATCAAAACCCAAAAATGAATTGAAAGACAAAATAGACATACACACAACACAACACAATAATCATGACATATATTTCATCTAGAGAAGAGTGCAAACCCGTGGAGTTGCAGCCATTGGTGGTGTCACCCAGGGCATGAATATGGAACCCATGAAGGCCTGGGGACAGTCCTGTTATTCTTCCTGTTATATGGGTAGTCCCTGAACAATCAAAATCAAAATCACAATGAAAGAGATAAGCGTGATTTGTTGAATGAACAAACTCATAGACACAGAGAGAGCCTTCTAATCTAAGAAAAAATAAAATGCTAAGATGAAGAGTGAGAGAGAAACCATTGGGGTGCTGGAGAAACTGAAGAGAGCCTCTAACGTTGTTGTCTCCGCTGATGAGAGCCACAGCTTTCACGGTTGCCTTTGCAGCTTCCATATCATCTGTCTCTTGCTCTGCTATGTTGTCTCCACCTAATCCTTGTCAGTGAGGTGCCTTTGGGAGCATTTTTTATTTTATTTTTATTTTCCCTTCTTAAAACGAGCTAACGAAGATTGAACACCCATTTTAGTTCCCGTCAATTTTGAAGGGACCACTTTTCACCTCTAAAAAAAAATAAGACTAAATTAGTATTTTGGTTCCTTATTTATATTTTAGTTTTTGATTTGGTCTCTTATCTAATTTTTTTTTTCATTTTTGTCTCTTATGTTTAATCCGTTATCCTATGTTGGTCCTCACCGTCTACTCCGTGACTAACGTTAACGGAACTTGCATATGTGGGTCTGATGTGGACATAACGTTGACAACTTGGACTACCTGGACACTTGGAGCAAAACGATGTCGTCTGGGTTAAGGACAAAACGACGTCGTTTTAGTGTTGCTAACCAAAAATACAAACCAGAAAACCATGAGTCTCTTGGTATTGCTTCATTTGGAGGGAAAACCAAAACCATTGCTTCAGAGCTAAAGGAGTACGTTAGCGTTAGGGTTTGACAGAGTTCATCGTTGAAGGATTGCTAGGGTTTGTCGCAAAAATCTTCCAGAACAAGGTTCGAATCCTAAATTCTATTCCATTCATTTCTTAATCGAATTTTTCCGTTTCTTCTTATTTTTGTCTCTGTTTTTGTTGAATGTTTCGGTTGTGATGGTTTTGGTATTTTGCTTCTGAGTTATGTGTGTGTTTTGCCGTAGAAATGAAGTGTTTTCCCCTCATTTTGCATGGTTGTTTTGTTTGTATTTATACCCAAAGGTGATGCATGTGTGTGGTCCCTCTGACAGTGTGGTCCCATTTTCTATGGTGTCTTTATCGTTGGTTGCTTCTGTGTGTGTGTGTTGTCATGTGTTGTTGTTTGTTTGTTTATGTAATTTGTTTGTTTGTGTATTTTGTTTTGTTGTAGGTGTACTTTGTGTGATGACTGGGTATTTTAGTGTTGTAGTGCACTATGGGGGGTATTTTGTCAATAGGGATGAATTGGACTACATGGGGCTGGAGTCAACTTGGAGTTGTGACCCTGACAGGTGGTCTTATTGGGAGGTTTTGGGTATTTTGCGTGAGAAGGGTTACCCTGTAATTGTAAGCATATGGTACCATGACCCAACAGAGGAATTGGGTGAGGGGCTGAGGCTACTGAATGATGACAAGGGTGCAATGGAGATGCATGAGATAGCTAAAGTCCATAGGGAAGTACATTTGTATGTGTTGCAGCCTATGGACCAGCCTGACACAAGAATAAATGGGCATCATAATGCATATGGGCATCGGGCTGATAGTGAGGAGTTTGTTGATGAGAATAGGTCCAATCAGCCAAATGAGCCAGTTGAAATGAATATAGAGGCATATACTGTGGTTGAGTCTGCTGTGAATGGTTTGGATCAGGCTGAGCTTCTAGGGCCTATTGAGGACTTGGGGGCTAATGAGAGATTGGAGAATGAGCCTGCAGATGCAGTTGAGCAACAAGTTGTTGATGATCCAAATACAAATGGTCACAAAGAGCAAAGAAGGAAAAGGGGAAGAACAAGCAAGTCTAAAAAGGGTAAGGCAGCTATAGTGGTTAATGAGGTTCAGGAAGAAGTTGATGCTGAGGTGGAAGGATCATTTCATGGTCATGACAGTGATGACAGTGCAATGGACATTCACTTTTCTGATTTAGAGGAAGAATCAAATGGTAATGACCATTTTGAGCAACCAGAACCTAATGATAGGGTACCACAAGGCAGTCAGGCAAACCAAGGAAAGGACAACAGGGGTCAAGGTAGTGCAGCTAGGCAAGATGTCCAAGAAGAACCTAAAAAGAAGAGAGGCAGACCTAAGAAAGCTCATCCACGAGTTGTAGAGCATGAGTATGCGGCTGATGAGTGATGAGTCATATAGGGATTCACTGCATCAAGAGGTACCTGATGAAGTAGAGGCATTGAGAGAAAGAGGGCTTAGTGATAGTGAGTACAGTTCTGAAGATTTAGAAAGTGGTGGTGGTGAAACAGAGGATGATGAGGATTGGCCAAGGAGCAAGTTTCCTACTTTCAAGATGCCACACAAAATGGATGACTACAAATGGGAAGTTGGTACATATTTTGTGTCAAAGGAATCTTTTAGAGATGCCATTACAACATATGCAGTGCATTCTGGAAGGAATTTGAAGATTAAAAAGAATGACAAGACGAGAATGAGGGTTATCTGCAAAGGAGGATGTACATGGGTGGCCTACTGTATCAAGTTCCAAATGAAGAGACTTGGCAGCTGAGGAAAGTAATAGACAAACACACTTGCAGTAGGGAGTCCAGAATTAAGTTATAGAGCTCTAAGTGGTTGAGCAAGAAGCTCCATACAAGTGTTAGGGAGAATCCAAATATCAAGTTGACTGATATTAGTGAGAAGGTACAGACAAAGTGGAATGCGGGCATAACTATGACAAAGGCTTATAGAGCCAGAACTGCTGCACTAGATCTGGTAGATGGATCTTTCAGAGAGTAGTACACTAGGATTTATGACTACTGCCATGAGTTGCTGAGATCAAATCCTGGATCAACAGTCAAGGTTGTTGTGCAGCCTTTCGAAGGTGATGAGGAAGATTTGGAACATCCAGAAAGGCCTCTATGCCCCCATTTCCAGAGACTGTATGTTTGCTTTAGTGGTTGTAGACATAGTTTCCTCAGGTGCAGACCAATAATAGGTTTAGATGGGTGTTTCCTTAAAGGGTATTACGGGGGTTCCTAGCTGCTATTAGAAGAGACCCGAATGATCAAATGCTACCAATTGCATTTGCTGTGGTGGAGGGTGAAAACAAAGAGCCTTGGACATGGTTCCTTGAACTACTCATAACTGACCTAGGTGGGGCTGGAATATGCAGTACTTACACTTTTATAATTGATCAACAAAAGGTATGAGTTTTAATTTGGTCCCTTATCTACCATTCAGTTTCCAAATTGGTCCCTTATTTATATAACCGTTTTTAGTTTGGTCCCTTATTTATATTTACAGTTTTCATCTTAGTCACTTATCTCTATTAATCAATGTCTGGGTGTTGATTCATAACTGGTAGGGTTTGTTGCCTGCCATTAAGGAGTTGTTTCCGGGAGTAGATCAGAGATTTTGTGTGAGACATTTATACAACAACTTCAGAAAGAAGCATGGTGGAAAGAAGCTTAAGGAGCTAATGTGGAAGGCTGCAAAGGCAACATATCCTCAGGCCTGGGAGAGGGCTATGAGGAGATAAGAAGTGTGAACGAGGAGGCCTTTAAATATCTCATTCAAATACCACCACGGTTTTGGAGCAAGTCCAGGTTCAGAGCTGAGCCAAAATGTGACATTTTGTTGAACATCATGTCTGAGGCTTTCAACTCAGTCATTGTTGGTGCAAGACAAAAGCCAATTGTGACAATGCTGGAGGAGATAAGAGTGTACCTGATGGAGAGATGGGCAGCAAATAGGAACAAGATTGTAGCTTATGAGGGAGATATCCTGCCCAAGATCAAGAAAAGGCTGGAGAAAGAGATTGAATATACAAACAAGTGGATGACAAGGTAACACAATGCTGTTCTTGTTTTCTGTTCACTTAACTTTTTTTGAGCCATGATTTTAATACAAATTTTGATAACTGTGCAGGTGGTCTGGAGAGCATTACTATGAAGTTAGACACATCAGCCAACAGGGGGACAAGTTTGTGGTTAATCTAGAAGCAAGGGATTGCACCTGCAGGAAGTGGATGTTGACAGGCATACCTTGCTGTCATGCCATTTCATGCATGAGATTTATGAACTTAGAAGCCAAAAACTATATCCCAGACTACTACAGAAAAGAAGCTTATGTGGCATGTTACCAGCCACTCACTTTTCCAGCAAACGACAACCATCTATGGACCACAACTGAATATACTGATCTGCAGCCACCACCAATAAGGAGACAGTCTGGAAGACCAAAAAAGAGGAGGAACAAGGAGGCTGGGGAGCTGAAGAGGAATGACAACCAACTAAAGGGGACAGGCCTGAAAGGAAAATGCAGCAGGTGCCACCAGTTTGGGCACAACAAGACCACTTGCCCACTACCACTCCCACCCCCACTTGAGCCAACACCTGTTGAGGCAACACCTACTGAGGCAACAAATGGTGAAGGTACACAGACTCAGGCTGCAACAGGACAAGGGGCAACTGGTCAGGGTTCAACACAACAGCAAGTGGTGACAAGGGGCAACTGGGCAAGGTTCAACACAACAGCAAGTGGTTGCAAGTGGACAAGGGGCAACTGGACAAGCACCTGCTACACAAAGACAAAAAAGAAGGAGGTTGCCTAAGCAAATAGCTGCACCTATTGCTGCTACAACTATGCAGAATTCTCAAGGGCCACCAGCATCTGCTACTCAACCTGTAACTGCAACAAACTCTAAACAGCCACCACCAGCTGCTACACCTCAGCCTGTAGTTGGAACATCCTCTCAACACCCACCACCTGCTGCAAAGGCTAAACCTGTAACTCAACCAGCCCCATCTAGGCCAAAGCTACAGATCAAGAGGAACCCCAAACCTTGGAAGATTTGAATACCAGTTATTGATGAAGTTTATGTTACTGTTCTTTGTTGGTCATAATGTTTATGATAGTGTTTGATGTAATGGACATCATTTTTGTTGTTTTAATTCTGTTTATGGTCATAATGGTTATGTCTGTTTATGGTATTTATGTTTTAAGTCCCTCTGACCTTGTTGGTTGTAATGAACATGTTTTGGGTGTTGTGAACCTGTCCATTTGGATGTAATGAATCCATTTCAGTTTATGTCATTTATTTGAGTTACTTTATTGTGGCATGAACACAAAGTTATTGTGACTTAACATGGAAGTAAATAAACACTTAAATAGCCAAAATGCTTCATTGATTTCATTGAATCCCATCATATTACAACAAGGAGACACAAAACAGCATTGAACTTCAATTAAAGTAGAAATCCTACCCTAAACCTAACATCATTTTCCTGATCATAACCGACAAATAACACCAAGTTCCTATTTAAGCTCTAGTAATTCAAATAGGGCCTGAAAATATTGTCCATTGCCTTCAATAGTGATCATATCATTATCATCAACATGAGATTCACCCCAAAAAAAACACAGCTGCTGAAAAGGAAGATATTCATCCATCCATCTTCTAGTTGAGGTCAGTGACATATTCAAATCCTTTATCTTTGCCCTTTGTCTCGTGATCTTCATTTCCTTATCATCAACAAAATCTTCTTTTGAGTACCACATAAAGAAGTTACACCAACCACCTTCACTCTGTTCACAACACCAAAAACCCAAAACTCAGAAAGAACCATTAACCATAAACAAAGACTGAAGAAATGGGTGACAAAATAGCAGAATAGGTTGACATACCTTATAGTTCCTGCAACCCCAGAATTTCTTGCCATAATTTTCAGCTGTAAACGCAGTAAGAACAACAGCAAGGGTCGGCTCATCGCAATCACACACTGGCCACCATCTACGCTTAACTCTACCATGAGAGGCTCGAGATGTGGTAGTTGCGCAACTTTTCTTGTAAGATTTTAGGCCGTAACTGTTAAGTCTCTAAAATGTCTGTGTGCATTTCCCTAAGTTTTGATGAAAACTAAACATTGGTTAATGATTTAATTAACCTATTTTGGGGTTGCTAACCTGTCTACTTAGTGTACAGATCAGAAAATAGCAAAACTCACCTGTCTGTCTACCTAAGTAACAACCTGTCTGGATAAGCAAAAAGTCAACCTGTCTGCTGACTAGGATTGTTGACTTTGTACAAATTGGTTTCAACCTATCTCTGCTCTACTCTCAAACTCGTCTAAGGTTCTTTGTTAAGAACTCGAAGTACACGAAGCTTTTGGAAGCTGTCCCCTCATGCAGAAGACTCTGAATCTCTCTCTCACGCTTATCAAGAAATTCAGAGGTTCTCTCCCTCAAGCAACCTAGGAAGTCAGAGACAAACTTCTAGTTAAAGAATGTTTCCAACATGCTTTATTCCCTAGTGCTTTCGGGTATTACACAAGAAGGGAAATGTACTCTGCAAAAGTACAAAAGCATTCTGCACAACTCTGATTTGGCTAAAACACGATGCATAAAGCCATAATCCTTCATGTTAGAGTACAACCAACTTCTCCATTGCATTAATGGCTGCCCAGAACGACTATATTGCATTTAATGAAGCTCTGCTTGAAGCCATCATTGCAAGGAATGTCTCTAACGGATATTAAATGTTTGAAGGCTATAAATACAGAAGTCATTGAAGATGAATACATCAGAGATTTCAAAGCATTAAAGAGTCATTACTCTGTTCATTTATTCATTCTGTATTCTTCAATCATTTGAAGTTATTACGCAGACTTTCCTAAGCTTTACATTTAAACCACTCTTTGAGTGTTAGTGAAAGATCTGTCTGTCTGTAATTGTATTTATTACAAACCAAACTCTCAAACAAATCTGAGTGAGCCTGAAGAGGCTAGGTGTGCAAAGAATACTTGTCTTGGAGCCTGAAGAGGCTAGGTGTGCAAACAATACTTGGAGTCTGTAACCTGATCAGTTATAGTGGATAAATCTTGGTGCTGCCAAGGACTGGATGTAGCTCTTTGTATTGAAGAGTGAACCAGGATAAATCACTGTGTTAATCTCTCTTCCCTTAATCTCTTTAGTTGTTTTGATTATATATCATATGCATTCTAACTAAGGGGTTAAAACTGTTTTTATCAAGCTTGTTTTCATCTGTATGCTTGTGTTGTTTTCTGTGAAAAATACAACAGACAGGTGACCTGTCTGTGTAACCTTTTTACACCTGTCCGAACTTAGCTTCTGTGTGTGAAAAGTTTTCAACTTTATTTTATTTTCTGATAAACACAATTCAACCCCCTTTCTCGTGTTTATAGTTGTCTATTTCAGTTGGTGTCAGAGCTCAGCCTCTGGGTTGAGCATCTAACAGTGTAGAGGTAAAAGATCCTGAAGAATAGACATGACTGCTGGAGCTAGTGGGAGTCACCAGACTGAAGGAGCTTCCTTAACCAGACCTCCATTCTTCAATGGAGAAAACTACAACTATTGGAAAGATAGATTTCAATGGTTCATTCTATCTACAAACTCTGATCTCTGGGATGTCATCACAGATGGTCCATTCATTCCTAAGAATGATGACAACACTGACAAGCCAAAAGCTCAGTGGACCCCTGCAGAAAAGACAAGGTGGGAGCTGAATCACAAAGCCAGATACAATATCATTTATGCTCTCAGTCCCGATGAATTTGAAAAGGTCTGTGCATGTGATTCTGCCAAAGAAATATGGGACACCTTAGCTGTCACACATGAAGGAACAGCCAAAGTCAAAGAATAAAAAATTGCCATACTTGTCAGAAAGTATGAACTGTTTCTCATGGAGGAAGGAGAATCTGTTGCTCAGATGATAGGAAGATTCCAAACTATCATCAGTGGCCTAAAGTCTCTTGGCAAAGTTTACTCTAATGCTGAGAAGGTTGGAAAGATACTAAGGAGTTTACCTAAGCAGTGGAGACCTTTGGTAACTGCTATCTCTCAAGCCAAGGGCCTTACCACCTTGACTATGGATGAACTTCTTGGTACACTCACTGTTCATGAGCAAGAACTTGGAGATGAAATCTCAACAAAGAAGGGCAAGTCAATTGCTCTAAAGTCTGATCAAAAGTCTTCAAAAGCTTCAAAAGCTTTGAAGGCAGACGAGTCATCCAGTGATGCTGACCTGTCTGAACCCGAGGATTCTGAAAGTGATGAAGAATTATCTCTCCTAACCAGAAAGATAAAGCTTCTCTTACAGAAAACGAAGTTCAGAAAGGATAAGCCATTCAGAAGGTTCAACAGGGACAAAAACTTCAAAGAATCCACTTCAACAGACAAGAACTCAATTGTCTGCTATGAGTGCAAGAAGCCAGGTCACATCAAAGCAGAATGTACTCAACTCAAGAAAGCCCCTTTTAAGAAGTTCTTCAAAAAGAAGAAAAAAGGGATGATGGCCACTTGGGAAGATCTGGAGTCAACATCTTCTGATGAAGAGACAGAAGAAGAAGCAAATCTCTGTCTGATGGCCAACACTGATTCAGATTCAGATAATGAGGTAAATTCTGACTATGAGGAATTACTTGATGCTTATGAGGAATTGCTGGAAGAATCCAACTGCTTATCTAAGTCTTTCAAATCCCTCAAGAGAGATCATGTTAAGCTCCTCGGTGAGCATAAACAGAAAACTCTAGAGTGTGAGAAATTTGCCAAAGAGAACAGTGAGCTGAAGACTGAAAAGTCTAATGAAGCTAAGATCTCTAGTGATACATCACAGTCTGAAGAAATTGAAAAAATTCAACAGAAAGTGGAAGAGCTCACTTCTGATCTTGCCAAATTTGTTAATGGTAGAAATAATCTGACCAAGCTGCTTGGCTGTCAGAGGCACTCCCTTAACAAAGAAGGTATTGGATATATCCATCAGACATATCATAAAGTATCAACTAAAAACTCTAAAGTGTCTGCTAAATCTACTTCAATTAAATCCATACCTGTCTGTAATTTCTGTGGAAAGACTGGACATGTTATGTCTAAGTGTCTTCATAAGAAAAGAAGGAAGTCTTCACAGACTTCTAGAACTAACAGAAAAGGACCCAGAAAACTATGGGTACCTAAAGATCAAATAATCTCTGTTGCAGATGTCCTCAACAGCACAAAGAAAACACCACTGCTGGTACCTAGACAGTGGTTGCTCGCGACATATGACAGGAGAAAGGTCTATGTTCCTAGACCTCCAACTTAAGAAAGGAGGACGTGTGGCATTTGGTGAAAATCAAAAAGGGAAAGTTATAGGAATTAGTACTATTGGTGGTAAACCTCCTCTTCCCTCTATATCAAATGTTCTTATGGTTGTGAACACCTAATTTTGTCCGGGTCTTTTTTCTTTTAATTAATATTTTGAAAAAACAAAAATATAAAATATAAAAATGAAAAAAACTAAAAATGTTTCTTGTTTTTTATACAATATAAAATTAGATGTAGCCCAATTTTATTTTTATTTTTGCAAGCCCATTGTCCAAATGGTCCAAGTTCAAAAAAAACAATAAAAAATAATAATAATTAAAAAAAAAACAGAAAGGCTTCTGAGTTTTTGAAAAAAATATATAAAAATATTTTCTTTATTTCTTTGTCCCTTTTTTTTTCCTTGCTTTGTCCTCTTCCATTTGAGGAAAATCAGCTTTATATTTTATTACCCTTCTTTTGTATTCTTATACTTTTTTCCAAAATAAGGAAGCACAACTCTTGCACTGTACCAACAACCCAACAGAGTAGTGGGAGCACCACACCATTGCACCACCCTCTGCAGTTTTCGTCCTCACCTCACAGCAGCTGGCCAAACAAACCTTTTGTCATCTACTTCACTTGTTTTTTGCTATAAATTGGCACACATCAGAGGAAGAGAGGGGGAGCCACCGAAAAAATCAGAGGGGAGAACCATTCTTCATCATTCTCTTTCTCCCATTTTTTTTACTTCATCTTCATCATGAATCAGCCATAACCACTCTTCACCCATGGCCACATCTCCATTCCCACCATAGTCACCACCCTACTTCCATCACTATTTCCCTTCCCTTACACCATTTCTCCCTACACCAATCAGCCCAACACCATAAACCAGAGTCATTTTCCACTTCTAAATCAGTAACCCATCCTTACCATCCCAATCAAAATAAATTCCAAACACTAAAAAAAAACCATCAGAACCTTGGTTCCTAGCTCCTCCGCCGCTCCGCCATCTCGAGCCATAGATCCGCTTCACCCAACACCACGACCTCCGCCCCTCCGCCGCTACAGCGCCGCTCATCACCACCACAGGACCGCAACCGTCACTGCAACATAGAACCAGACCGCCACAACCCCGCCGCGTCGCACCAGATCCACAAGCGCCGCCTCCTTTCCGGTTCCCGTCGCTGCTTGCCACTGCCTCTGCCTCGCCGCTGTTCGTGACCCAGCTCGGCCACGCTTCGACCTCGCCGCAACCCACCGCTCCGTCGCCGCTCATTATCTCTGCTCCGCCGTCACGCTGCTCACCTCGCTGCGCCGTTCGCCGTCTCAGACGCTAGCCCCTCCTCCCTCCCGCCGCCTCTGTCGCTGCTCAAGGGTTGGTTCAACCTCAACCTCCTCTGGTTCGTGAATGATAAAGGATAGGCAGAGTTCAATTTTTTCTTTTAACCTTCCCTTTTCTTTTTCTTTTTATTTTCCAATTTTATTGTTTTGTTTTTGTTATCTTTGGGCTGGACTTGGGTCAACTTGGGTTAATGGGTTAGATAATCTTTGGGTTGAGTTTTTTTTGATTTGAACTAAACAAAAAAAAAGGGGGAAACAAAGAAAAACAATTTAAAATCTGTTTGAAAAAAAAAAAGAGAATATTTTTTAATCTTTGTTTTAAATAAAAATTTAACTAAAATATTTTTTTTGTTACAAAATTAAAATAAAAATCTCTTTTGAGTTCACGCAACAATCTACGACGTTGATGTATGATTTTCATCCTCAAGTGTCGTATGAATTGTAGGGGTTCAACGTATAGTTTGACTATCTTTAACCCTGTGCAAAAGTGAATTCCATTGCGTTAAAAAATAAAAATAAAATGTTCTCAATTTACTCTTTTTACAAGATTTTATCAAATTTATAAAATAAAAATATAAAATCTCCTTTTTTAATTCACGCAACAATCTATGACGTTAATGTATGATTTTTCATCCTCAAGTGTCGTAAAGATTGTAAGGGTTTATCGTATAACTTTGTTATCTTGGACCCTGTGCAAAGTGAATTTACCTTGAAATAAAATCCTTTTTTGAAATCCTTTTCGAAAAATCAAATCTTTTTTCCAAAAAATTAAAATCAATCAACCCATCAAATATTTTCAACAAGAACTACGTGGCTTTGAGTTTCCCATCGCACCTGGGAATACGTAGGAGCAGAATCAATCATTCTGTCAAGCCAAAATTTTGTTTTCTCTTTTAATGTGTTTATTTTATTTCATTTTTCAAAGCGGGGTAAAAATAAATATTTTCAAAAGTTATTAAAATTATTTTGCACAATTAACTTAAGGTACCGTTTTTAAAAGGGCGATGTAGGGTGCTAATACCTTCCCTACTCGTAACCGACTCCCGGACTCAAATCTCTATCTTTTTGTTAAGACCAGTTTACCTTAAATAAATGGTTTTTCCAATGTTTTTTTCCAAATAAATATTGGTGGCGACTCCTCTGTTTTTACCTTCTTTTCGCGGCTCCCGGACGGGACGGTCGCAACAATGGTTAAAGGATTAAAACACAATTTGCTTAGCATAAGTGAATTATGTGACAGTGGATTTGATGTCTCCTTTACCAAGGATTTATGTATAGTTAAAGATCTCAGTGGCAAAACCCTCTTTTCAGCTAAAAGGCAACAAAATCTGTATAAGATTGAACTGACTGATCTCTCAGATCAAAGTGTAACCTGTCTGATGTCTAAAGATGATGAAAGATGGTTATGGCATAAGAAACTAGGACATGCTAGTATGAAACTAATTTCAAAATTAAAAAGGAATAACCTTGTGAGAGGATTGCCTGATATTAGTTTTAAGAAAGATGTTTTGTGTGATGCATGTCAGAGAGGTAAACAAGTAAAATCAAGTTTCAAAACTAAAAACCAAGTATCAACCTCTAAACCTCTTCAGTTGTTACTCATGGATCTGTTTGGACCAGTTAGTGTTGCTAGCTTGGTTGGAAGAAAATATGGATTTGTCATAGTTGATGACTATTCTAGATATACATGGGTACTCTTCTTAACCCACAAGGATGAGTCTTTTCAGGCTTTCTCAGTATTCTGTAAAAGAGTACAAAATGAGCAGGGTTTCTGTATTTCTACTCTTAGAAGTGACCATTGGGGAGAATTTGAAAATGAGCAGTTTAGACAGTTCTCTGAGGAGAATGAAATCTCTCACAATTTCTCTGCACCTAGAACTCCTCAACAAAATGGAGTGGTTGAGAGAAAGAACAGATCTCTGCAAGAGATGGCTAGATCTATGCTCAATGAGAATAATCTCCCTAAGTACTTCTGGGCAGAAGCAGTAAACACAGCCTGTTATGTACAAAACAGAATACTCATTAGGCCTTTCCTAAAGAAGACACCTTATGAATTGTGGAAAGGAAAAAGCCCCAACATTTCTTACTTTCATGCATTTGGTTGTGAATGCTTCATTCTAAATACCAAGGATCAACTTGGAAAGTTTGACTCGAAAACAGACAAAGGTATCTTTTTGGGACACTCTGAAATGTCTATAGCTTTTAGAATTTACAATTCTAGAACATCTGTTATTGAAGAATCTATTCATGTTAAATTTAATGATAGCTTAAAGACTGATAAGGAATTATCATATCTAGAAGATGATCTTGCAGGTCTTGATATAAACAAGTCAGAAAATCAACAACCTGACTTAACCAAATCAGAACCTGAAGCAGAACCAGACAGACAAGTGGAGCAGACAAGTCAACAGACAAGTCAAGATCCTCTTGAAAGAGACTAGAAATTCAAAACTCATCACCCTAAGGATCTCATTATTGGAAATCCCTCAGAAGGAGTGAGAACCAGATCTACTTTAAGAGAATCAAGCAATGTAGCCTTTATGTCAGAAATAGAGCCAAAGCACATTGAAGAAGCTCTTGATGATGAAAGCTGGATTCTTGCTATGCAAGAGGAACTCAACCAGTTCACAAGAAATGATGTTTGGACACTTGTCTCCAAGCCCAAAAACAAGTCTGTCATTGGAACAAGATGGGTCTTCAGAACCAAGTTGGATGAGGATGGCAAAGTTGTCAGAAACAAGGCAAGGTTAGTAGCTCAAGGCTATAACCAACAAGAAGGTATTGACTATACTGAAACCTTTGCACCTGTAGCTAGAATAGAAGCTATTCGCATTCTAATGTCATATGCTGCACAACACCAAATCACTCTTTTTCAAATGGATGTGAAAAGTGCTTTTCTCAATGGAATAATCGAAGAAGAAGTTTATGTTAAACAACCCCCTGGTTTTGAGGATACTGATAAACCAGATCATGTTTTTAAACTTAAAAAGGCATTATATGGTTTAAAGCAAGCACCTAGGGCATGGTATGATAGATTAAGTTATTTTCTTATGCATAATGGTTTTACAAGAGGACAAGTAGATACTACTCTGTTTAAGAAAAGTTCTAAAGAGAACTTCATTATAGTCCAAATATATGTTGATGATATTATTTTTGGATCAACTAATGAAAGGCTGTGCAAGGATTTTTCAAAGCTGATACAAGCAGAATTCGAGATGAGCATGATGGGAGAGTTGAAGTTCTTCCTTGGTCTACAAATCAAACAGACAAGTGATAGAATCTACATCCATCAACAAAATTATATCAAGGAAATGCTTAAGAAGTACAAAATGGAAAGTGCCAAACTTATGAAAACTCCCATGGAAACCAATGCAAAACTAAGTAAAGATGATGAAGGTAAAAAGGTAGACCAAACTGTCTACAGAGGTATGATTGGATCTCTACTGTACTTAACTTCAAGCAGACCTGATATTCAATTTAGTGTCTGTATGTGTGCTAGATTTCAATCTGACCCAAGAGAATCTCATCTTAAAGCTGTTAAAAGAATATTTAGATATTTACTTGGAACTACTAATCTTGGTTTGCTATATTTAAGAACTAAAGAATACAGATTAGTGGGATTCTGTGATGCTGACTTTGCTGGAGACAGAATAGAAAGGAAAAGCACCAGTGGAGGATGCCACTTCATTGGAGCAAATTTAGTCTCTTGGTCAAGCAAAAGGCAGACAACTATTGCTCTATCTACTGCTGAAGCAGAATATATCTCAGCTGCTAGTTGTTGCTCTCAACTTTTATGGGTAAAACATCAACTTGAGGATTACTTTATTTTTGAGCATAATATATCTGTATGATGTGATAATTCCAGTGCTATTTGCTTAACTAAAAATCCAATTCAGCATTCTAAGGCTAAGCATATAGAAATCAAACATCACTTCATAAGAGACTATGTTCAGAAAGGTATCTTTGATATTAAATTTGTTAAAACTGAAAATCAATGGGCTGATATCTTCACTAAACCTTTAGCAGAAGAAAGATTTTTATTTATTAGAGATAATTTAAACATGCATTGCATTGTTGAATGAAATGTCTGAGTTTTTGAACTGTCTATGCTACCTGTCTTATAGCTTTATATCACCTGTCCGTGATTACCTGTCTGACTCTGCTGAGTCACTTTGTTGAATCTCAACAGTTTTATTAAAATGGTTATTATTTATTTAATACCATTTGTTAATCTGAAGCTAATCATGGGCACGACAGTTTTTATCTCGAAACCATGTTTTCATTATGTCTTAAGTAGGCGCTACAGTTCCCCACATAAATCGTGCCATTTTGAATTAAAATGTCTTATTTCTCTCTCCTGCCTTTATTGCTTGAAAAGGCAAATTTTCAGAAAAAATTCAAACTTTATCGTTTTCAAAATCCCTAAGTCTTTCTATCTTCGTCTTCTTCTCTTTCAAACCCTCCTCTCTTCCAAAACCCTCGTGACCGCTTCTCTGAAAAATAGAATCTTCAAAGCGTCTGTCCTCAAAAGAAATTGTTGAGCAATACGAGATGAGAGTAGCTGATGTTGAGAAAATTCTTCCTGGAAAGACTGTTGATCTTCAACAGATGAAGAAATGGGGTATGGATGTCACTGAAGAGTTGGAATACTCTAAGTGGACAGCCTTCTTTGACATCAAGGAGCTTGTTCATCCCAAGCTTGTCAGAGACTTCTGGAGGAATGCTGTGGTCATCACCAGTGTGATTGATGGAACCAAGAGCTTCAAGGCTCAAATGTCATCTGAAGTAACCCTCCTTTTCCCTATTGGATCTTTGGAGTTAGCAACAAGATGTCCAAGGATTGGAAATTCCTTCAAACCTGACTGGGAAGATCAGGTAGGAGCTAAAAATGTGAATATTGCTGTGTATAGAGTTCCCAACCCTGAGAACAAGAAGCCTGTCTGCATGGTGCCCAAGTGCAGGTTCTTGCACAAGCTGCTGCTGGAGTGTGTGATGCCAAGAAAAGGATCACGAGACAATGTGACCAAGATGGACAGATTTGCTCTGTACAACTTGATTCACAAAATCAAGATAGACATCAATGACCTCATTTATATGTATCTTGAGTCTCTGATCAGAAGGACAAACATGCCAACCTATCCTTATGGAATGCTGCTGACAAGAGTGTTCAGGAACAAGTTGTTTGTTCCAACTGATGTTCATTTTGTGGACATGGCTCTGCCCATAGACAAGAAGGTCCTGTCTATGATGGGGATTGAAGGAATCCCTTTGGAGGATGAAGAGGAAGACAAGAAGAAGAAAGAAGAAGAAGAAGAAGAAGAAGAAGAAGAAGAAGAAGAAGAAGAAGAAGAAGAAGAAGAAGAAGTCTGCTGCTGAGTAGAAGCAAAAGGAGAAAACAGAGGAACCAGTGGATTCCACTGGTGAATCTGAAGTTCCAATCTCTGAGAGGATCTGGAAACCAGCTGGAAAGGTGGCCAAACAAGACCAGAAGCCTGAGGAACCCACAGCTTCTGAAGAATCTGCTGAGACTGTTGAGCCTCTCAGATTCAAGCTGAAGAAACCCTCTCCCAAGAGGAAGACAAGTGAGGCTGGGAAATCTGGTGCTCCTGCACAACCTAGTAAGAAGAGAAGACTGGTGAAGACCTTTACCAAGGTCAGACAAGTGGAGTCTGAACCTAGTAAAGAGGAAGCATCTGCTCAGGGGGAGCAGACATCTCCACCCTTAGAGGAGCCAAGGGAGATCAAACCTCTTGATTTGGGAATCATTCCCAGAAAAAGAAGGTCAGGCTACCCTATGCCTTTGGTGGCCATTGCTGGAAGGGAAGAAATCCCTGCAGAAGAACCTGCTGTTGTTGCTGCTGTTGCAACTTCTGCTGACCTGTCTGATGGGACTCAGACAGTTGATCATCCTAAAGCTGCTGCTCTATCTCCTTGAAGGAAGAAGACAAGACTCTTTGAAGATCAGTTTTTCACCTTTCCTTCTGCACCATCCTCTCCCCTTCACCAAGGTATTCCAAGTTCTGTTGTTTCCTCCCCTTCTGCCCTTTTTATTAATCCCTTGTCAGTTGCCTCCCCTTTTCATTCACCTGTCTCTTCTCACCCAACCCAAACATCTTTTGATGTTGTGTCTGATATATGTCAGTACACAGTTGTTCACAGGGACTCAATTCCCAAAGAACAATCTGGCATATCATCAAGACTGTTTGTGAGTGATCTGCAATCTCTGATGACTGCAAGTGTCTCTCACTTATCTGTCATTCCCTCTCCTCCACCTCATATTCTCGACTTTTGTAGGAAAATTTTCTTTTGTCCCCCTACTGTTGTGTTCATTAGAACATTGGAAGGATCTCTTTATCCTGCCTCTGTTGTAACGTTACCTTCTAGGTCTAGGTATTTCTTTCTCTTAATCACAGGGTCAAATTCATTTTTGTCATATAGACTCTCTCTTACCCTTACCTCCATCTGCTTAGCTAATCAACCTCTTCCCCCTCCTATTCAAATTAGAGTCACTCGTCTGTCTCTATGTGAAAGACTCTCCTGTGTCTTTCCTTCTCTTGATACTGACCTAGTCAGAATCAAACCTTTGTTTAAGTTAGCTTTTCTCCCTTTGTTTTATTTTAGAACCATTCATCAGTATTTCTTTCCTCGTGTCTCCTCACCCTTCTCTGTACCTAAGGCACCCCGAGTATTAGCCTTACCCTGGTATCCAAACCCGTCTGCTGCTTCAACCAGCCTGTCTACAGAAGCCTCCTCCTCTCAGATGGTGGATTTGAATAGCTTCAATCTTCTTAAAGCTGAGCTAGAAGAAGTCAGAAGACAATTGGATGCAGAAAGGCATGCTAGGCTGCTGTTAGAGAAGAAAGTTGATTCTTTATATCTTCTTTTTAATCAATCTAGGTAGATGTTTGTAGAAACTGCCTTGTAAATGAGAAGCTTATGATGAATAAAAATAAATTTTTACTTATCTCTTTACTGTTTCTCTTTGCTGTTATCTGTCTGTCCCTTTTTGTTGTTGACAAAAGGGGGAGAAAAATGTAAGATGATTAGGAGAAATGTATGAGATGATTAAGATGGTTGCTAAATGCTAAGTGTTCTGGAGAAAATATAAGTTGATTAAAATTGAACTTTTAATCTCTGATACCCTGATATCTTGAACTTAAGACCGTTGCATATTGCTCTGATACTGTTAATTGAACTCAAATGCACCTGTCTGCAAAGATAGAAAATCTCAACCTGTCTACCTTCTGTTATTCTATAAGTTGATATTTTCTAAGGTTCATTAAATCATCTGAATGTTTGTCATCATCAAAAAGGGGGAGATTGTTAAGTCTCTAAAATGTCTGTGTGCATTTCCCTAAGTTTTGATGAAAACTAAACATTGGTTAATGATTTAATTAACCTATTTTGTGGTTGCTAACCTGTCTACTTAGTGTACAGATCAGAAAATAGCAAAACTCACCTGTCTGTCTACCTAAGTAACAACCTGTCTGGATAACCAAAAAGTCAACCTGTCTGCTGACTAGGATTGTTGACTTTGTACAAATTGGTTTCAACATGTCTCTGCTCTGCTCTCAAACTCGTCTGAGGTTCTTTGTTAAGAACTCGAAGTACACGAAGCTTTTGGAAGCTGTCCCCTCATGCAGAAGACTCTGAATCTCTCTCTCACGCTTATCAAGAAATTCAGAGGTTCTCTCCCTCAAGCAACCTAGGAAGTCAGAGACAAACTTCCAGTTAAAGAATGTTTCCAACATGCTTTATTCCCTAGTACTTTCGGGTATTACACAAGAAGGGAAATGTACTCTGCAAAAGTACAAAAGCATTCTGTACAACTCTGATTTGGCTAAAACACGATGCATAAAGCCATAATCCTTCATGTTAGAGTACAACCAACGTCTCCATTGCATTAATGGCTGCCCAGAACGACTATATTGCATTTAATGAAGCTCTGCTTGAAGCCATCGTTGCAAGGAATGTCTCTAACGGATATTAAATGTTTGAAGGCTATAAATACAGAAGTCATTGAAGATGAACACATTAGAGATTTAAAAGCATTAAAGAGCCATTACTCTGTTCATTTATTCATTCTGTATTCTTCAATCATTTGAAGTTATTACGCAGACTTTCCTAAGCTTTACATTTAAACCACTCTCTGAGTGTTAGTGAAAGATCTGTCTGTCTGTAATTGTATTTATTACAAACCAAACTCTCAAACAAATCTGAGTGAGCCTGAAGAAGCTAGGTGTGCAAAGAATACTTGTCTTGGAGCCTGAAGAGGCTAGGTGTGCAAACAATACTTGGAGTCTGTAACCTGATCAGTTATAGTGGATAAATCTTGGTGCTGCCAAGGACTGGACGTAGCTCTTTGTGTTGAAGAGTGAACCAGGATAAATCACTGTATTAATCTCTCTTCCCTTAATCTCTTTAGTTGTTTTGATTATATATCATCTGCATTCTAACTAAGGGGTTAAAACTGTTTTTATCAAGCTTGTTTTCATCTGTATGCTTGTGTTGTTTTCTGCGAAAAATACAACAGACAGGTGATCTGTCTGTGTAACCTTTTTACACCTGTCCGAACTTAGCTTCTGTGTGCGAAAAGTTTTCAACTTTATTTTAATTTCTGATAAACACAATTAAACCCCCCTTCTCGTGTTTATAGTTGTCTATTTCAGTAACTGCTGCAGGAAGCATCAAATCGAGACATTTTTGAAGAAGATTGGAATTGGGGATGAACAATGAAACCCTAGGTGCTTAAATTGGGAAAAATCAGACCACATGATGCAACAGTCGAATCTAGCTGGAATGGGGGGCCAGGTGTCAATGCCAGGTTTCAAAAACGTTAGCCACGTAAGACCCAACTAACGGCGTTAGTGACAGAGTAGACGGTAGGACCAACATAGGATAATGGATTAAACATAAGGAACCAAAACGAAAAAAAATAGATAAGGGACCAAATCGAAAACTAAAATAAAGATAAGGGACTAAAATACTAATTTAGCCAAAAAAAATTATCTCATAAAATTGTCCTCGAAAATGATAAAAGAATGACACTTTAGTCCCTTTATCAGTTTTTGTCTTGAAAACATCGTTATAGTACTGATGAGTTAATGTGCTCATGTAACCGTTAAACTAGTCCATTTGACCTGTATTGGAGGGACTAAAGTGACCCTTTATTATCATTCTCGAAGACTATTTGGTTTATCTTTTTTTTAGGGACGAAAAATGACACCCTAAAAAATTATCAGAGACTAAAATGGGCATTTAATCTAAAATGAATTTCTATGATACCGGATTATCGTACAGTTCTCAACTTGTTTTAACAGATAAGCATTTTGCGTTCATTTTAAACGTGAGTTTTTTTAATTAAAAAAAAAAAACCCTTAATGGCTCATTTGGTGGTCAGGATAAAAAAGACATGATATGATAAGCTATCACATCATGTCTGAAACTATTGTTTGGTGAGCCAGCAGGATAGGATAAATCAATCATGTCACCTATCATATCATGTCCATCTAGTTAAAATTTTATCCTGAGCGGAGGTCTGGGTTAGAACTTAAAATGATAGGATATGGTAATTTCAAGTATAATAAAATGTAATTACATACAAAATAATTAAAGTATAATAAAATATAACATGGTAATAAAAAAAATGTATAATAAAATATGAAATAATAAAAATATTAAAAAAATTAAATTTATTTTTATTTTGTCACAAGGCTAATTTTATTATTTATATTATTTTTAAAAACTAAAAATATAAACAATTATTCTAATAATTTATGTAAATTAAAGACTAAAAATGAATATTTAAAATTATAAAAAAATTAATTTTAGTTAAACAATATTTTAAAAATATAAAATACTATATGTAATTTTATCACTAGGATAATTTTGTCTTTTTATATAATTTAAAAATGAAAATTAAAAAAAAAAAACTAAAATCTAATAAAATATGAAAACATTTAGAATAAAAACGAAAATTTTAAAATTCATACTAAAATTATAATGCTATCCTGATGGTTATCTGGTGGACATCAAACGTCGGATGTGATAACAGCTTATCCTGGTCATCTCTTATCTTACTCCTATCCTGCTCTCCTATATCTGCCTTTATCTTATCCTGACCATCAAACGAGTCCTATAAAATATTATCTACATGATTGCCCTCCTTTTGAACTTTAGCACCTGGATACCTTTTTTTTTAATTCAAGTGGGAAGTTGGCTTCCCCAGTGCCTTCCCATTGGATTTTTTAACTATTAAATTATTTAAAACAAAAAAAATAAAAGTGAGAAGTCGGCACCCCGAAAGTTGACTTCTCAACATGCTAAGAAAAATAGGTGTATTTTAGTACTTAATCTAAGAAGGGAGTATTTTGATGTATATTTTTAAAAAAGGGGTTATTTGAAAAAATTACTCTTTAAACGTGGTCCTTGCAAATAAAAGAAATTCATCCGGAAACTTAATGCAAAAAGCAACAAGAATCTTGGATGACCTTCTTTTCTAATCATCCATGATGAACCAGCAATCTTTGAACAGAACAGAATTACAAGATTTTTTTTGAAAGTGTTTGTATTTATTTTATACTATTTGGTGTGTGTTTGGAAAGTCTATTTGCAACCTCAGAAGCGCATTTTGGATGTCGAAGCTTAATAAATTATATGGGAAAAACTTTGTTTTACTTTCTATTCAAAGTGCTCGTTAATGAAGTTGAAGATCATATCAGACAAGTTTTCGAGATGTCCATTGTCCTTCAGTGAGTGAGATCAATGGAGTGCATGATTATTATTGTTCCCTTCAACATTTGCACTATTGTTCTGATTGTTGCCAACCCATGCAAAATGTACTCCCCCCTGAATTCTTACTTGTGCTCCGATGAGATCTCTGTTTATTCAAGTTTGGTGGATAACCAACCAACTCAAAACATTTTGCCTTTTCATGACCCAATTTTCCGTAATGCTCACACTTGGGTCTCCTCTCGTCACGTCCCTTCGTCTTATTGAATTCAACAACATGGAACGCTGCTCCCATCTCTGTTTTAACTTCCCTTTCCTTCTCTGCCATCATGCGTGACTCTTCTAGCTCGCAGAATATGATTAAATGCTCGTCTGAGTGTTGGGATGGAATCTGCATTCAGAACGGTTCCCTTCACTTGGGCATAGCGATCATTATCAAGCCCTCCAAGGAAGAGATGTACGTGATGATCTTCTTCTCTCTTGGCCAACTCTTTGGATGCTCCGCAAGTTCATTCAGGCTACGGTTGCAACTCACGAAGCTCATCTAATAGGCTCTTGAATTTGGTATAATAATCAGTTACCATCCTGTTGGGCTCTTGTTGCATCAAACATAACATGCACCACAACTGATGTATTCTTGGTGCATTGGTCTGGGCAAAACATTCCTCCAAATCAAGCCATATATCCCTTGCTGTCGTCGCATGAGATACGCTGCTATGCAACCCAGGTTCAGTTGAGTTTATGATCCAGGCAGTGACCATTGAATGGACTTTCTCCCAATCATTAAATTCAGAAGATGTAGAAGATGGCTTCTTGATCGATCCATCAATGAAACCTAGCTTCGTCTTCACACGTAAGGTTGTTTTCATAGAACGAGCCCAGTTGCGGTAGTTGTCTCCTGTGATTGCCACAGCTACTATTGGAGTTCCAGGATTATATGAAGCTCCAAGTTGATAAGCCGACGACTGCATGACAGATTGTATATTCTCATTGTTGGAGGCATTGTTTTTCTTCTCCAGATCGTCAACCTCAAGCCCTGATGCCATAATATATTATATGGTAAAAACTTTTGTATTACTTTCTCATCAAAACGCATGTCAACCCCGTATTCACCATGTTTCCAAACACCCCATTGTTATTTAGGCTGTATTTAAGAAGTCTCGTTTATACTTAAAAATCACATTTTCCTCATATAGTTGTGGTGTAGGATATACTGGCCGGACCAGATCGACTGGTTTAATCGACAAACCAGTCCTAGTACCAATGAACAATCCTAGTATCAGTCTGGGTGCCCCTAAAAATCGATTGTATTAAAAATTGGTGGAGAATAGGTCAAATTGATGCAAAACTGGCCAAACCGGTGTAAACTGATAGTTCACCTGATTGCCCAAATATGCATTTTTTAAAATGTGAAATGACATCATTTCACTTGACTGGATTTAGGCTTCGGTCTCCTTCCTCCTCCTCGTTTCTCAATCTTGCGAAGGAAGCGGTCTTCATCTTCCTTCGTTACTCGTTTCTCTACCATCTCAGTTGCGAGAATGTATGTAAGAGAAAACTCTTTTTAAATCCACGACAGCCCTTTGAAAATTCCATTGAAATAAAACAAGTTTTGAATCTTTGTATAAACATGTTTTTGAAAGACAATTCTCTCAAACAAGTTTTAAACTGAAAAATCAAAGTTCTATGGATTAATACATCCATGTATTGATCTGTACATCCATGTGTAAATACTAAATAACGAAATAAAAGCTTTGCTAAGTTGAAATGAGAAGACAATCGATGTACATGATTTTTAAAATGTTTCGCTCTCTGACTTTCATCTATACATCCATGTAAAGAAGAGACAACCAATGTACTAGTTAACAAATCTTTAATCACACTATCTGAAATAATATATACATTGATGTATATATACATTGTAAATCCATGCGTTAAAAGAGTTGATTCTTGATTTAATACATCGACGTACAAGAATATACATCGATGTATAAGATCCTATAAATGAAAAAATGACTTTGTCTAATAGATAGAAGATTGTTTTAACAAATCCCAATGTACATAATTTTGAAACGATAAATAAGGATCAATTGAGCTATCCATGATAGAGAAATAAATTTTCTCAGAGTTTCAGTTTGTGTATCCAACTATAACTTTAAGAATTATACTGTGTTTTCTCTGTTCATTCTTTTTGAAAAGCGAGTGAGGTATCTCTATGCTGTGTAAGGGTGAGGCATCCTATAATTGTTCAGAAGAAGATTGTGTTGATGCTTTTTCACAAGGATGAGACATCCCAGTGGTGAAAAGTGCTTTTTGTTGTAAAGTTCTGCGAGCACCTTATTGAAGCTTGAATTTAGTGGATAAATCTCATAGTAAGTGAAAGGTCCAACTTTCTTTGGTGCAATAATTAGGGAAAGGTGAGAGAGAGAGATGGAGAATTGCATGGCTGGATTGCATTTATCACCATTCTGATTTCAATCCTTCTAGAATATAATGAGGCTTAAATGTTGATATTTCAAGGATTTCTGTGCAGAACCTTATGTTATCAAAAGTTGGAGTTCGGGAGGAGGTTGCTTATGATCTCCTATGTTGGAGACGTGAGAGATAAATAGAATAGAGAAAAAATAGATAAGGAATAAAGAAGCTTGAAAACTGAAAAGTGTAGGAAGAGGGAGAAGCTCCAGAGGTGCGGTTAGTGGGAGACGTGAAGAACCAGAGATAGTAGGGAATGGAAGGATATTTATGTCATTTTATTTGCATTCTATGGACAAAAGGCTGTCCCTTGTTAAGTGAGTAACAGATATTTCTGTTTTTGTTTTGTCCCTTGTCTATTTTTTGTATTTTCCCACGAGCATTTTTAAAATCAAACATAGTACAAGTTATTATGTGCTATGTTGTCCCTTAATTTTTAGTTAATCAAACAGACCCATAGAATAATTCAATAAAGGTAAGGCTCAGGTGGTGGCGGGGACCAGCGGCGGTTGCCTGGCAGTGCTCGACCGGCTGTGGTCGGCGGCAAACGGTGGTCAGTCGACGGTGGAGGGCGGTGGGTGGATGACAGGGGCCGACGATGGCGGTGGTCGGCCGACGGTGTCGGTGGTAACCAACTAGCGGTCGTGGCTGGTGGAGGTCGGTTGGCAGTGGTGGTGGTGGTTGGCGTCGGTGGCCGGTGGTCTACCAACGATGGCTGTGTTGGAACCAAAGTGGTTATGGTTAATAATCTATGGTAATTTTGATGTTAACAAACAGATTAAATTTGTACGGTAAAATTATGTTTATGATCTAACTCGTCTACTCAAGTGTGCTGGACTATTCTTATATCGCTAGACGAGAATGCAAGTCCAAAAGTCCTTTAATAAGACACAACAGATCTCAACATTTAATGCTATTTCTAAACGGATATATCTTGAAGACCGTTGAAGAACAAGAGCTAAAGCTGCACTTCATGTATAAATACTGGACGTCCCTAGTGAAGAAGATAACGAAGCTCTGAAATTTCAAAGTGTTGAATCTCTGCCGAAACCTCTCTTGAAATTATTCTTTATAATCAGTTAATCACATCTGATCTTAAACATTCATATCCTCACAAATAGTGAGTTCTTAGATCAAACTTCTCTTTTCATCTCTTAAGTTAGAGAGAGCTTGAAGAGGCTTGACTACAAGAGAATACTTGAGTGCCTGGAGAGATGTTGAATACTTGAGTGATTGTAAGCCTGAAGAGGCTAGTGTAAAAGAATACTTGTAAGCTATTGGATTATAGTGGAGAAAACCTTCAAGTAGAAGGGACTGGACGTAGCTCTTGGTTTGAAGAGAGTGAACCATGATAAATCCTTGTGTTGTGAATCTCTTATCCCTTATCTCTTTTAAATTGTTTTTATTACTAACTGTGGGGATTTGATATTGAGTTTTGTTAACCATCTTTTAAAAAGGATTTTCTTGTTGTATTTACTTCTTGCTTGTGTGCAAAACTGTTTTCAAAAGAAGTTTGAAAAATCTGTTAAGAAACACAATTCAACCCCCTCTTCTTGTGTTTCCCTGTGTCAACTTCAGGTCGGCGACGTCGGTTGTCGGTCAGTGGTGGTCGATCGTTGGTGGTCGGCTGGCGGTGGCCGATGGCGGGTGGGGGTGGGTGGCATATGACATGGGAGAGGGAATTTCAAAATACCTACTCTTTAGGTGGTATTTCAAATCCCTCAATTTTGTTAAGAGAAAATTACTTCATAGAATCCATGCAATTTTAAAATTCTTTCAATTTATTAGCCAAACAATATATTTTAACCCAAATCATTTTAATTACCCTCTAAAATTACATTACTCTCTCCAAATGCCACATCCAAACACACTCTTATTTAAATATGATTTAATTAATATGAAGGACAATTGGGCTTGTAGTGCACAAGGCCCAATAGGGTAAGCAGTTTAGGTCAAGAGAGTTGACAACTTATTAATAGGCTTGTGCTATACCTCTAACCTAGATTTGCTAATCGTGCCTCCCTGCAGCCATCAGCCAGCATAAGACGCTTTGCTCCGACTCCCATTTGATCACGTGGACTAATTAAAAGTGTCGCACATTCGTGGCATTAGTGATCCAAATGAAAAGTAAGCTTCAAGAGGTAAACATAATAGCCTTATGTGATTCATGTTTTGTAATACGCGATTCATGTGATGGTTTTCTTTCGCCTTTAAAAAAAGGATTATCTCCTGAAAAACCAACAATTACATCATTAAAAATGTGTGACTCATATCATAACTACTTTAAAAGTCACAAATAAGATGATTTATGATTGATTGAGAGTGAAAATAATTTTCAGCAATCGTGTATCAACATTAAACTCTAAAAATTAACCAAACTTCTCATCTTCATTATCCTACTTAAAGTGAAACAAATGTATTAATATTAAAAAGGCTTAATTGCACTTTTGATCCCTCAATCGTCCAAGTTTCAATTACGCAAATTGGGTCCCCAATCTTTCTCCAATATTACAATCAAGTCCTTCCGTCCATCTTCCTTCCAATTATTAGCGATAGCGTCCTACCTAGCACAATACCGTGTCTGATGTGTCAAAATTGCTGCCCATGTTCCTCACTGAGCTCCATCTGCACTAATTAGGTCACAAAGTCTCCCCCAAATTACTCAAACCCTTTCTCTTCTTGCCCTTGGTTTCACGAAGTCTAGGCCACCCTTAATGCCTAATGAATATATTCAATCATCACATGTAACACGTTCAACATTTCCCTTAGATGATCAAAATCAAGACCTTTGTCGTACCAAAAATTACAATACGAAACATTCACTTCTGGGAATGTAGTTCAATCCAATAGGTGACATTTTCTCATTTTTCATCAATAACCGCTCCTGTGTTCAATCACAATAAAGCTTAGTTCAAAATATCCTTGAAAATATTTTCTCATTTTTGCTACCCTAGGAGCATATTTGAGTGACACAAAAATAAATATTCTTTCTCTCACTTCCTTTGTTTCAAATTACATTAATATATAATAGATATTTTAGAGATTTCAATTATGTTCTAAGGTTTAGTTCTTCAGGAACTATACCACAAATATTTATATAAACGATGACAAAAAAACCAGACTTTTGTACAATCATACAGGGATGCCCACATACTAAATTCTTCTTGAATTTATCAAGAGTAAAAAGACAAAATATAATAATTTTGTTAGTCAAACAAAATTCGCAATAAAATTTCTATGAATGAAATATAAAAGATTAACATGAAAATTTACAAAGATATGAGAAAGAACATGATCATGAATCAGATTAACTTGAAGATAGTGATAAGAAAAAGTATTCTTGCAACATAACCTCCAAGTTGATTAAGTCATCACTTTATGATAGAGTCTCGTGCTGATGTCGTGTTATGCATGGAATGAACAAAATAAGAGCAGCATAAAACTTAAAGGGAAAAAAAAAATGTCTGCATTAATATTAAAAATCAACTGAGTTTATGTTTATGGGAAAAATAAAATCTCAACCTCACCAAAAGGTTGGCGCAAATGACGGGTACTACATTAATATTAATATTAATCAAAATACCGTTTGTTAATCTAAGGATTTAATCAACGGTTAAAACTCATTATTTTTGGCTTTCGAACTGTTGACGCATTTGGTTTCTGTTAATTGCAACTTTAAGAGAGAGAGAGGAAGAGATCAAATAAGAGATTATTTTCTGTACCAAATAAAAAAGGCGAGAGATTCTTCTTTGTTTTCTCTCGTGCATTTATCTACTCCTTGTGATTTTTAACCTTTTTTATGAGCCTGTTGATCATTGTATGTCAATAGTGTTTTTGCATCGTTAACCATATACAGAATTATAGAAAGAAAGAGATGAGAGAGATAATAAGCATTCATATTGGACAAGCTGGAATTCAGGTTGGGAATTCATGTTGGGAGCTATATTGTCTTGAGCATGGCATTCAACCCGATGGGATGATGCCCAGGTCTATATTTTTCTATTATCTTAAATATGTATTTTTCTTGCACCTTATGATCTAGAAGATGTAGTTTGAAAACTAATGTAACACATTCAATTTCTACGTCACATGTCACGTCACATTCAATTTCTATGTTTTGTATATGCTTTTATGGTCACATCCCATTCGGTTTTGAAATTTCTCAGTATATTCAAAGGTTACCTCTCTTAGCAAATACTTTCGTTTTTTAGCTATCTCCCATAAATAGCTTTCCTCAATTTGACCTTTTATATAAATATCATCTGCTCGTAGGTGAGGTATTATCATTGCATATCAATTGAAAGGTGATCTAACATAATCTAACTAGCTATTGCAGCCTATAGGAATCCCTTCTTTTTCATTTCCACATATAGAAGGTGCATCAATTGTAGAGTGAACTTATACCAGATAGATATATGTTATGTTTGCCAGGGCATTGATTTCCTGGTTTCCTCTCTATCCTAAGATATTGATTGTAGTTAGTGGTTAGCACTTTGCTTAGACTCAAACATAGCTGCCAACATATAAAGCTAAGGTATATATCTCTTCAATTTAGTTTAGCATTTTGCAACCTTACATGTCAAATTGTTTCTTTTGTCTCATCTATACATTTTATGAAATATCCTATATAATTGTTTCCCCCTTTCTTTTTTGGCACAAGTAGTACTGATTTTATATCTGCTTGCAGTGATAGCTCAGATAGTGCTGCAAATGATGCTTTTAGCACCTTCTTTAGTGAAACTGGTTCTGGTCACTATGTCCCAAGGGCTTTATTTGTTGATCTGGAACCTAGTGTACTTGATGAAGTAAGGTCTGGTTCTTACAGACAACTCTTTCATCCAGAGCAATTAATTTCTGGCAAGGAAGATGCTGCTAATAATTTTGCAAGGGGACATTACACAGGTTAGTCAACATCTAAAGTATGTTAAAATTGGTCATTTTTAATTGGAAAGTGCCACTTATTTGGTGTTTATGTTTCAGTTGGAAAAGAAGTTGAAGAGCTATGCCTTGATCGTATCAGAAAATTAGCTGACAATTGCACTGGCTTGCAAGGATTCTTGGTTTTTAATGCTGTTGGTGGCGGCACTGGTTCTGGTTTGGGATCATTACTTTTGGAACGACTGTCTGTGGATTATGGGAAGAAGTCAAAACTTGGCTTCATCATTTATCCTTCACCTCAGGTGTTAGCCTAAAATCTTCGAAAATGAGTAAAAGTAAAATGAACTGTTTATGGATCATCAAACATTTATTGACACTATGCATGTCCTGATTTTATGGCCTTTTATTCAGGACAAAATTCCTCTAACAAACATATTTCTTCCCTGCATAGTTAATTCTAATGGAGAAAGTTCTAGTGATTAGTGGTATATGCATTTATATCCCAAAGTTAGAAAAGAATTTTAATCATTGTATATTCCAAGATATAACATTGCTAGGGATGTTTTCACATTTGTTGCTCCACAATCTTTAGGGTATTCTTGGTTCCCTTAATGTATTTTTTATTAATTATGCTTTGATTATTAATTATTATGTATCTGTATTATTATGCAAGATTGTCCAAGTGAAATGCCCTTATGGTAATGTTGTTCTAAACATGCAGGTGTCTACTGCAGTTGTCGAACCTTACAACACTGTTCTTTCCAATCATTCTCTTATTGAGCACACTGATGTTGTTGTGCTTTTGGACAACGAAGCAATATATGATATCTGCAGAAGATCATTAGATATAGAAAGGCCAACTTACATTAACTTGAATCGCTTGATATCTCAAACTATCTCTTCCTTAACCACTTCTTTGAGATTTGATGGTGCAATCAATGTGGACATTTCAGAGTTTCAGACTAACCTTGTGCCATATCCTCGCATCCATTTTATGCTTTCATCTTATGCTCCTGTGATATCTTCTGCAAAGGCCTACCATGAGCAGCTATCAGTGCCTGAGATCACCAGAGCTGTTTTTGAGCCATCAAGTATGATGGTCAAGTGTGATCCAAGACATGGGAAGTACATGGCATGCTGCCTGATGTATCGCGGAGATGTTGTGCCGAAAGATGTAAATGTTGCTGTTTCAAATATCAAGACAAAGCGGCAAGTTCTGTTTGTTGACTGGTACTTAGACTCCCTTTGAAGAAAACATCATTTTATGATATATAATTTAGATTGCATACATGGTCCTTGCCTAATAGCTCTGTTCTTTCTGTTTTAGTTCTAGCTATCTGATTACTAGTATGTACTTTCTATTATCAGTCTTCTAGTTCCATTGATGCCTTTTGTTTGATTGTACAAGGTTTAAGATGCAAAATGATTAGAATTACCAAGAAATCTGGCCTTGAACAATCGAAGTACTTAAGTTATGCTTATTTGCATGACACTCTTGCGGTAAAGATATGTTGTAAAGATAGTTGTTTGTTTATGATTTAGACCTGTTTATGTGATGTGTTAAATCTTATAATTGCTCTATTTGTATTATTGACTGAAAATTAACAGAATTTGGGAAGAAAGTTCTTAATTTTGGGTTTCTTTTCTCAAAAGCATCAGGTTCATCAGTGAGTCTGGTGGTGCATGTTGGTATGGAGCTTAGTAAGGTCTTGCTTTTAATCTTTTCCTTGGAAAAAAGGAAAGGTTTAAATTAAGTTTAACTGTAGATTGTAGAGAGAGTGATAAACTATAAACTTGTGCAGTCAAATAAGTTACTTTTTAAGGCCTTCTCCAATATTAGGTGCTAATAATGAAATGGAAAGATCTGAACCAACTGCTTGAGGAATCCTATTCTTAGGGGGCACATAATCTTTGAACTTATTTTTCTTTTGCACATAAGAAAATTTTTTCACGAACATCTATTCTCCACAAATTCCAGGCCAATTTGAGTTAGAGAAAATTTGTCCAAATTTGTTATATATATAATGCTACTCCTCACAAAATGAAAATCTGATTAAATGATTTTTTGACCAATATCAGGTGCCCTACTGGTTTCAAGTGTGGCATAAATTACCAGGCTCCAACAGTGGTACCAGGAGGTGATCTTGCCAAGGTGATGAGAGCAGTTTGTATGATAAGCAACAACACAGCAGTAGCTGAGGTTTTCTCTCGCATTGACCACAAATTTGATCTCATGTATTCTAAGAGAGCATTTGTTCACTGGTATGTGGGTGAAGGAATGGAAGAAGGTGAATTCTCAGAAGCCAGGGAGGATCTTGCTGCTCTCGAAAAGGACTATGAAGAAGTTGGGGAAGATGGTGTGGATGAAGTTGAAGACTACTGAAAGTAATCCTTCATCACCAGCTACCTATGTGTCCCTTCATTTCCCTCTCCGTTGAATCTCTTGCCTGTTTGTTTTTATGCATCTTTTTTGTTGTATGATGTCTCTGTTCTTATGAATGTTTCAAACAAATTTGTTGAGAGAATTGGTTCATTCATGTATAATGATAGTTTAATTGTCATTTTGAATCACTTGCTTGGTTTATTCATCTTTTTGCTCTCCACTTTTTATCCCATTTCATGCCAGTTTGATGATATAACTACTTTTTCTGAACAAATTATAATTTAACAGTTTTACACATTAGTTTTTTTTTGTTTCTTTTGTAATCGTTCATATACCATTCTCCTTTTTGCTAAAAGCTAGAGATAGTCATGTAGTTACTGCCCGGTGGGAAGCATGCCATGGTCTCGGAATAGCCATTTTGAAGAAGAGATTTTAGGCCTAAGATAAATATGGCGCAACATATCAAGGCCTGTTGACCCAAGTAGCAAGGAGTTTGGTTCCCCTTATGCACAGTCTTGGATTTGAATCTTGTGTAATAAAAAAATAGATACAGGAAAAGGTTTGTCCTCTTAAATGGATATTCCCGGGTCGAATTGGATTAGTCGGAGTCCAATGTATTTCTGAATATTGAGGGTCTAAGACAAAGAAAATAAATATGGCGCCAAATGGTTTCATATTGTGTGCTGAATTTAATCTAAAGTACCACAATCCCTCTACAAATTGGTTCTTCATTCTTTGTTCGTCTGTTATGCTGACCTTGAGTTTTGATTTTGACAGGAATTATTATACTTTCATAGGACCCGCCACTCCCTGCGACCCATATAGAATAATTAGCCTCTAACTACTTTTGATGCTTCTACTTCGGAGTTCAGCAATTGTTTGTATGCAGTTGGTTGTTTTAGGGGTACCCTTCTAGAAAGACATGCCTCAATGCACTCTTCATTTGCCAAATGGAAGATAAAGGGGATAAGGATTAAGAAAGAACATGAAAAGGGAGTTTTGGGTCGACAAGGCAGGTGAAAATGATGTTTTTGAACTGTAAGCAAGATATAAGCATTTTTTTATAAGCATATAAGCATATCTTTGGATGTGATGAGTGATATTATATCAGTCCAATCATTTAGTCCGCACATAAAGATGCTGGAATTAGTTATTTGTGTGATGGTTCACCCACTATGGATTGAGATGGGAGAGAACTTTATTTAGCCATAACTGATTGACATAGATAATCCTGGCCTATACAGATGACCAAAAGCCATGAATTGTGCAAAAGCATCGAACCAAATATGAGAGGATTTGGATTCCCTACACTTGCTTATATTATGTTTTAAACAGAAATCGTGCACGGTTTTAAATTAGGCAAAAGCATTGGACCAAAATATGAGAGAATTTAGATTCTTTACTATCACTTATACTATATGGAGTGAATTTCCGCTGGGAGGGGGTTTCCCGCCTTCATGTGCCATTCATTCCCTTGCAGGAGATTAGTCCCCACTTCCGAAAAAAAAAAAAAAAGTGCATGGTTTCCAGAAAATAATGTTGTGATTGTAGGATAAAACGACTACAAAGTCCTTAACTCTTCCTTGTATGAATGAAATTTGAGAGTGTACTTATAAAGTTGATCATGTAAAGTAACATAAATAGTCAATCTCAAAAGCCGTGCATGGTTTTCAGAAACTGTGCACAATTTTCAGGAAATAATACAGTGACTGCGGGATAAAATGACTGCATAGTCCTCAGCTCTTTCTCATATGAATGTAATTTGAAGGGAGTGTACTTGTAACGTGGATCCATGTAAAGCAACATAAATAGTCAATTTAATTTTTTGTCTGTCAGTTCCATTATTCCAATTCTCATACTTTGCTTGCCTCCAGAGTCCATGTTTTCACAGTGAAGTATGCTTAAAAAGATAGACATAGAAAATAGACTTCTACCTTACTTCAGATATTTAACATTACGGAACATACATGCTTGGACTTTTTACATAATGATGACTAAAAAGGGTCACCTCAAGCTTTTACATAATGCAACTCATGGATCTTCCTGCTGACATTCGGAAAGCAGTTAAACATGATTCTAACTCACCAAAGCTATTAATTATTGCAATATTTCAATCAATCATAGACCCTACACTCCTCCTAAGTTTTAAATAAAGAAAAAAGAAAAAAGACTATAGATACAGGGAAAAAAGATTTGTTGGATCATTTAAACCTTCAAGTTTAACAGAAAAATGAGGACAAGGGTGGAAGATCCCATAATGCTTCATTAGAGTTCTGAACAGTTTCCATGTACTCTTGCACACCATTAATTGCATAAAGTGAAGCTGATAGTTGTCTTTCAACTTTCATCCTTTCAAATTCTGAAAACTCCAATTCAGCTGCATCAGTCTTTGGTATATCCAATACATGACCAAAAGGAAAACCATCAAAAACATATTCAAAACTCCCTGAAAGATTGTACTTGGGACCTGACTCAAACTCCTCCCTGAAATTGCTCAAATCAGGTCTATAAGCATCATCAAATAGCTCTGCATCATCAAATAGCTCTGTGTTTTGGGTTGTCACACTGGAAAGTGAATTGTCACTGTTGTCATTATTGCTTGAATTAGTACTATTACTAGTGCTAGTGCTAGTACTGCTAGTGGTGCTGCTGACCCTTGTGGCAGATGCATCCTCATGTTCCTCTTGTTTGGTATCTTTCCTGTTGTTAAGCAGATTTCGAATCCGAGAAGCAAGAGGAGAATCTGAGGAGACATGAGTGATGAAGTTGGTGCGCGTGTTTGATCCGCGAAGAAGGCAGGCAGCTTCATCATAAGCTCTGGCTGCTTCCTCTGCAGTCTCAAATGTGCCAAGCCACATTCTTATCTTCTGAGTTGTGTCTTTGATCTCAGCCACCCATTTCCCTGATGGTCTTTGTCTCACCCCAACAAACTTGTTTGTGCTATTGTTCTTGTTTCTCCCTTTGTATTTGCTTCCTTTTCTGATTGATATGCTTTGCCTCAAATGCTTCTTTGGTTGCTGCTGGAATTGAATTTCCATTAGAAGTTGCACAACTAATGGTATTTGAGTGAAGTGAAATATGAAGTTTTATCAAAGAGACAGAAAGTAGTAGAAACTGGTTAAGTTCTCACAAGATAGTGGAAGGTTTACTTTTCAATCTTCACATTGTTGCTTGCAAGTTGTGAGATTATATATGGATGAAAAAAGTTACCAGACTTTTAAGTAACCAAGTGGGCTTAATATATTTAATTATTATTAAATTTTGTTTATAATATTTATCATTTAGCATGATGCAGACTAGATAACCTTCTTAATCTATTTCTTCCCTGACTTTGATTAGAATGACCGCTATACATGTCTCATTTGTTGGCATCGCATGACTGAAAGAGTCAAGTTTGAGTTTAGATATGTAGCACCAAAAAGAGAATCAATTTAATTAAAGATTTATATTCTATCTCTATCTCTCCTTTCTGTAATTCTACCCCTCTTAAGTCCTCTACCTCACTCCCCCTACTCCAGAAAAAGCCATTACTTGCATCTAACTATATTACAGCTAAGATATTTATTTATTTCTTGTATTTTCTTTTAAGATACAATATATCATCTATTACCTATATTACCTATTTTTTGTGAATTATTAAATATTAACTCCAACGGCATAAATATGTAGACTTGGGCACCTTAAACAAGTGGTCAGGGGTTCGAATTCTGACTCTTGTGTATGGAGAAAACCTGGTTGGGAGGGAAGAACCCATTACATTGTATGCCCAACATGTTCTCGATGGAGATTAGTGACTGCGAACGGTAGGGATACTTCATATCTATGTCATGATTAAAAAAAAACAAAAATTCAATAGATAAAAATGAGTTGAAAATTTGAGATGCATTTATGCAAGATTATGCATAAACTGTACATGTGTGCAACTATTGTTATTTTGAATTTAATTAAAAACTGTTCAAAATAGTACTAGTACTAATACTGCTTAACCATTAATCCCATATCTAGAAATAGTCATAACAAAACGCCTTTCAGTCAATATCCAATTTAGCAATGATCTTGAGGCTATGCTAAATAAGATGGAATCACCATATTACCTAGACAAAACAGAGGATAAAAAGGAAAACTTGAAAAGCTAGTCTTTGTCTCCACTCCCCTCTTTATGCCTAGGTCAAACAGTTGAAAAAAAGGTGGTGAAGGCATGAATGGCCTCCACTTGGAGTCTCCAAAATGATCCTTTAGATGCATCCATAAACTAACACTGAAAATAAATCATGCTTGGCACTGAGGTGGACCAAGTCATTGGTGTCACCTTATCTATATCGCTACACACATGAATATATATTATATATTTGTAACCACCCCCTCACGTCACCAACAACACCCCTTGTACCCCTCCTTTTATGTTTATTCTTAAATTCTTCTTCACCATCTTAAACCAATCCCTTGTTTATGATTCATACATTGTTGTTGTCTTTTTGTTAGCTGATTCAGAAGATAATAAGCCAACCTTAAAAAAAAAAAAAAAAAAACAAACAAACAAACAAACTTAATTACACTTTAGGTCCCCAATTATTGGTCATGTGCAATTTTGGTTCCTGTGGTTTTTTTTTAACGCATTTGGTCCCCTATTTTTTCGTTGTTCAAATTCGGTCATTCCGTCCAATGTTGTCAAATTTTTCAATAATCAATAAAGAGAAATCGCTGCCCTAAGCACATAGAACCTCTAATTGAGCTTCTTCTTCATCAGTGTCTTTGCTTCAACATGATTAAAATGATTGCTCCATGTCATTTATCGATTTTGTTTCTCATTCAGGAGACCATTTTTTGGTTCCACCACAAGGTCATTTACCATAAAAGCTCTCTCAAACGTTCTATGAGCTTGAATCGTGTTTCCTCTCTATTGATCGTTGAAAATTTGATAGAAAATAAGTAGAATGACCGAATTTGCAAAATTGAACAAATAGGATCAAATGTGCTAAAAAAACTATAGGGACTAAAATAACATATGACCTGATGACCATTACTATGCGGACTAAAAGTGCAATTAAACCAATAAAGAATTTCAATTTGAGTTTTGCTTTTCCTCTCTCTCTGCAGATTAATTATTTTATAATGAAATTAAATTTGAATAATTAAATATTGCATGTCTCTATAGAGTTCACAAGGAATCTCACGTTAGACTTGAATGAAGATATAGAAAAAGACAGAAGCATTACTATATTAAACAAGTTGGCTGTCTAAAATGGCAATTTTATCTCGAATATCTATCCAAAAATTTCAATTTATGCATATAGAGAATCATAGTAATCAGGCCATTATTTTATATATACTGATGACCACGATAATTAATTAATCATGCTAACAATAATTCAAGATTTAACGTGGCTTCAATTTAAAAGGAGTGTATTTGAAATAACTGCAAAAAATATATTATAAAAATAATTAATTATATGTATAATCGATTATATGTTGATAATTGATTATTGTGATAAAAGTTGAAATTATAAAGCCAAGATAAAGTGGTTGAGCTTCACCACAATTTGTATAAAATACTGCATGAAGAACCACTCCATATAGGTTTAAGCGAGTAAGACCAAATAATAGAAAAATAAAATTTATATCGCAAGGGAAAAAAAAATGCAATTGCATATTGATTTGTGTAAAATTGTAATTCGACAATAGTTTCAGCGCTCATATATGCAAATTAAATTGAAAAAATAAAAAAACACAGTACCTTGTTTTTGTCCTTTGATCAACAATCAAGGTTTTAAATTTGGGTCCGAAACCGAGATTTGGGCCGCGTTGTGTTGCTTTTGGCAGTCGTCGAAACCGTATCGTGACCACAATGACAGCCATATTGACCGCATTTTCCCGCAATTGTCTGCAACGTAACGCGGCTGCGACGCAACCATGACCACAATTTAAAACCTTGTGAACAATATTCTTCGAAATTGAATGTATAATATAACACTATTGGAATAAGGTTTCAATAATTTTTAATTAGTTACATTTATAAAAATGTTGCTAATATCTTTCGTAAAGTTTATTTTGCAACATTTATTAAATTAAATGCTCCCTATTATTTATTTATTTATTTTATTCTTTCAATAATTTTGATAAGAAAGAAAAAACTAAAGTTCATTCATCCAACAATACTTTTTGTCTTTTTTGTTCTCTTCCAGCTACTTCCTCTCTTTTCTCCTCTACAATTCCTGTCTTCACCAATTTGCCATAGAAGCTTCTCTTCACGAATTTGTCATGGAAACTTCGTCCTAACTCCATCTCAATCTTCAAAGCTTCCTAAATCAAATTTGTTTTTCGTGGACTTGTGAGTGTTTTCTATTCCACAGTTCTTTTGATGGAGCAAATTTGCTATTGTATTTTGTGGACTTGTGAGTGTTTTCTATTCCACAGTTCTTTTGATGGAGCAAATTTGCTTCTCCGATTTGTAAGTCATGCATTTCTTTTCTCTGTTGAAGATCTCCTTGCGAATCTCAAAGCTCATGGGAACTATAATACCAAAGTATTGCCACAATAACACAAGTCTCAGAGCTGATGGTTTTGAAGGCTTTTTTTGAAGAAGCTGGTTGGAACGCCAAAGAAGACGACACCAGCTATCGCAAGGTAAATCAAATCATAATCGACTTTTTCTTAGGTATGCAGTTCCACCACCGCCCCTTTCCTATTTCTGGCATCTCTGTGAAAACAAATCGATTGTACTTTGATTTCTGTATATGAATTTTAGTCCCAATTCATGAAAATGTGAAAATGTTTAGTCCTAAGTCTCACTTATGGTCTTTGTCTATATGTTATAGGCATTGGAAAATATCAGTTTCTGAAACCTGTTGCAAAATTGAGCAACCTATCTATTATTACCAATGGGTTAGGAAGCATAAGTGTAGGGTTGTCTGTTACAGTAGTGTTGATGTAGAAATTTGATTTCCTCTTTTTCGACAAAGCAACCAACATATGAATGTTTATCAGATGTTTGCGTACTCTCTCGTTTCTGCTGGTAATCTTGCAAAAGGACTTTCTCAAAATGAAGTTTCGACAATGAGACAACCTTAATTCGACAAGAAAACAAACTAAAGACGTGAGAATGTTAAATTTGATAGAAACACAAATAAAAGTATAAAAGGATAGTACTTGAAAGATTAAACTAAGCTAAAAATGTGAAAACGATATCAACTTTAAAAGAACTGAAAATGAAAGTGCTATTAAGTCACAAAGCGTCTGACTCTGTGTCACACGTCTGACTATCTTTCTTGTTGACCCTTGTATTTTGATGAATCCAAACATTAAGCAAATGATTTTAATTGAACTGTCTGAGTATTGCTAATCTTATACTTGAGATGTGCAAGAAAGACAATATATGTACAAGTCTTTCCAAGGATGAAAGAACCAAAGCATATTCCATGTGTGTGTCTCTCTTTGGATTTTAATGAATCACCTGAGGCAAAGCGTCTGAAAAGTTTCATATAAGCTGAAGCCTAGTTTCAAAAGCAGTTCTCAATCTTAGATCCCTTGAAGATGAAGAAAATAAACTTAGTTCAAAATTCAAGGAACGACTTGATGATCATGTTCAAACACCTGGAAGATAGAAGTGTCCGAAGCTTAAAACCTGATTTTGAAGATGAAGTTTTGAATTGTTTATCAAGACTACTCACTTTGAAGACTCTATTGAAGAATGAAGAATGAAGAATGAAGAATGAAGTCAAAGCTCATGTTAAAAGAACAACAAAATCTTGACTTACTCACACCAAGGTTGTAATTATCAAAATATCTTTAGAAGCTACAACAACACTGATCTCAGCAAATGTCAAAAAAAGATTGCAAAGCTAATCATGCAATCTTCTGAATAAAAATTGAAGACCAACTCAAGAAAGATCAAGTTAAAGATTAATTCATCAAATCTTCCAAAGTATCTCCAAAGCTAATGAGACACCCCGCTGTGCCTCGATGTTTTATTTGGAAATAAACTTGATTATTATGTTCTTATTCTTAAACTTAACATGAAAATACGGTGGAATTAAAACTTAAATTATTAAGTAAACATATTCATGTAGAATAGGAATAAGAAAACATGACCACATTAAACATATGTAAGTGCAATCAGAGTTAAACAAAACACTGTTTTAGGGCATCCCGACAATAGGAGCCCTAACAGGTGTACAAGTTATACAAAACGTAAAAGCGAAAAAGATAAAGCGTCGTGACACGGACGCACTGGCCATAACTAGGACTAGACCCTACTCATCATGGGTCACAGCTCGTCCTCCGGCATCCGGCTCGTAAGGAGTTCCGTCCAGCTCCTCCTCGTTCGGCTCATCAACAGGATCTTTGAATACGAACCATAAAAGATAGAACAAAGCAAAGAAAAGTACAGGGGATAAGAAACATGCTATCATCAAAAGCGGAAAAGATTCATAGTAAACTAAACAGTAATTATCACAGACACAACATCAATCAAAGTCATCCATCCTTCATTAAAGTTCTTATATTCACCTCTACCCTCACTCAAAAAAACTAAACCTTGATGTCAAAGCGGTTACGGAATTCCTTATCACAGTAGTGATTCTTGATCGATCGTCCAAGCGACACGTCCCAATCCCGGTGCACATCCTTAGTCATGTTGAGATGCTCAATGCTGCGCAATGACACTCCTAGTGGCACGAAGCTCCCAGTGCATACCCCGATCGTGGGTACTCATGCTAAGCATGACACTATAGCTGCACGATGATCCCGGTGCACACCTCAACCATGGTAAAAACGCTCACGCTAAGCGTGACACTATAGCTGCACGATGATCCCGGCGCACACCTCAACCACTCCCGGAGGTGCTCATGCAAAGTAATGACGCTCATAGCTGCACTTGTTAAGTTTACCCTTGGACGGTCCCACAAGGACTTCGGTTGTAGAAACAACCCAACTCATGAACCTCACAGACTCTTATAGTCGTAACCTAGTGCCTTAACCTTAGATCAAAACCTCAACACAAGCTCTAAGTCAAAATACCTCATTATCACAAATTATTTAGGTTAGGCACCTCTAACAGTCATTATGATCCTCGCACCCAAAACAACTCATCTCTTAAACATCACATATATCATCACTTATCCACTAAGCATACAGTACACCAAACAGATCATGCATCATATAGAACAATTCAAGATATTCCAAACATAAACATGGCATACAACCAATTCAGTATAAATAATAAAAACAGATCATCCATCAACAGTTAATAAATATCAACCTAATATCGATAAACCTACAATCCCCGAATCACTATGGGTGTTTCAAAAGCAATTTAAAGTGATTTTGGTCTTGTCGATTATTTGACTACTAGTAGGGTTTAGGTCGCCCTACATAATTACTAGATAATTTACTACTTATCGATTCCGACGATAGGTTGGTTCTTTCCCCCACCTGAGTGATCACCGAAGGTTTGAGCCCGCAGCTCCTCGTTATCCGATCGATATGTGTTAACACCACCTTCAACCACACAACATAAAATAACCAAATCAAACAAACTCATCCTTATTTTTGAAAGCCTAGACTCAGCCTTGTATGACAAAAATAGGCTAGGGTTTTCAAATCGACACAATCTCTTAGATCAATGATCTTAGAGTATCAAGGAGTAGGAATCAAGTACTAGTTTTCACAAACCAAATCAAAAACATTTTATTTTCTTTAGTGCAAGTTTCGGCCAACATAAATAAATTGGCTTAAAAATTTCTAAACTTTCCAATCTCTCTAGGCTAGCATCCATACATAGTAAGGAGCTTGAAACCATGATCATTTCGGAAAATGAAAACAAAACATCCTAGGTCCATAAACCTTAGCTTTCGGCCATCATAGGATTTTTAAACTAGAAATCTTTAAATCATCCAATCTTTTAGACATAGCATCCTTTGATATTAAGGAGCTCAAATCTATAATCATTTTGGAAGAGAAACAACTTAAAACGTTCCAATCTTCTTAGATATAGCATCCTTTCACATAAGGAGCTTTAATCCATAATCATCTTGGAAAATAAAAACAACACATCCTAGGTCCAAAACAAATGAGTTTCGGCCATCATAGGAAACTCAATGAAAAAGATTTAAACTTTCCAATCACTTTAGACATAGCATCCTTTATCATAAGGAGCTTTAATCTATGATCATTTTGGAAGAAAATAAAACTTACCATTTTTGCCAAAAACTATTAAAGTTTCGGCCTTGGTATGAAATAAAGGTTATAAATCTTCAAACTTTCCAATCTCTTGGATTTAGCATCCTTATACATCAAGGAGCCTTAATCCATGATCATTTTGGAAAAACAACTAAACATTTTTACCTTAAACTCTTAAAGTTTTGGCCTTTACATGAAAAATGTGTAAAAAGCTTTAAACTTTCCAATCACTTAGACATAACACCCTTTAGTATAAAGGAGCCTTTGTCATGATCATCTTGGAAATGAAACTCAAATACAAGTTCATACAAACAAAAGTTGAAACAAAACCTCCTAGCCACTTTTGTTAGGTTTCGGCCATCCTTGGAGAGAAGAGGTAGAAATTTTTGTTTGACACAAGCTCATAGTATGTGAACATAGAGGTTAATACAAGACTATAGAAAGTGGTTTCAACTCAAACAGAGTTTTCTACCATTTTTAAGAGATTTTAGAAGTTTGAAAGGTTAAAGAAAACATAAAGCATAACTATGAAAATAAAGACAAGAACTTGAAAATAAACTACATAGGAGTATTACCCTCAACAAGATGAACAACTTTGATGAAGGAACCAAGTGCAAAAGCTAAGTAAAAAAAATTAGAGCTTTAGTAGAAGGAAGAAGAAGAAATGAAAAGTGTAAGTGTTAATGGAGTTTTGGAGAAGAAAAAGTGAGTGAATGAAGATGAAGTGAGTTTATATTGATAGAGGGGAGAGAAGCACGAAATTTGTGAGGAAGGGAGGTGCTTAGAGAGCAAGTTTGGTCTTAAGGCTTGTTGAGGAAGTTTAGAGGTATGGGAGGTATGGTTGGAGAGAGAAATTGGTTGTAAAAGTAAGATTTTGAAAAAGTGAGTGATGGTGGTTACTATTCGCCATCACATCATGTCTCTTCTAGTCCTTTCCTTTCCTTTGTGCTCTTCTCCATCGCGTATCAGATGACTTCCCCGATCGTATTTCCCGACGATTTCGCCCGGGTAATACTTAGAATTTGGCCCCGAACGAGATTTTATGAAAATCTCCATACCCACACAAAACATCCTAAAAACACTAACCATCTCGTTCACGAGTCAAAATTATGTTTCCGGCTCAGTAAAATTATACTGGTAGAGAAAATGCAGACCAGCTTTCGTCTGAATTTTCAGCCAAAAATTTTATTGTGAGCTATTATCATAAGATAGATCAAGAATATGATTTTTATTTTATTAAAAACATTTTCTAAACTTCATATTAAAATTTAGAAGGAAGCGACCTAAGAAGGCATCTGAAGATCTGACAGAACCAAGAAGACATCCGAAGGCATGTCCTAAAGCACTAGACCGATGTTGGAAGATATGTTAAAGGAAGCATTTGAGCATAAGAGCATAGTCCTTTGTTACCGAGGAACGTTAAAGGAAGAATATCTCTTGAAACCTCACTCTGGAATCTGAATGAAAGAGAATTATCCAAGAAAGGAATCAAACTTTCAAAGGAATATAATATTAATTCCCTTGTCTTCGAAAGGTACAAAAAAGAAAAAAATGAAGACTCTACTACAACCCTCTTTCTTGCAATAAACTAAAAGCACATTTCTCTGAGCATTTCTCAATGTTGCACAAATAAGGAAAGCTACACTGCCCAAGTCAGAAAAGCATCTCCGCTCAACTCTCTGGTCAGCAAAAGTCCTCCAACGTTCATAATCATTTAATGCAAATCAGAACGACCATTTTATGTCAGAAGACAAAGAAAGGATCTATTCAAATTGAAGATTGTATCTCAATGGATCTTTCGTGGATAAGTATAAAAGGAAGAACATGAAGGCTGAAGAAATAAGTAGAGTGTAACATTGTTTTTCAAGTCTAAGAATACTCACAACAAAAATCACTAACGCAAAAAGCTCTCATAAACTCTGATACTCTTCTCTCAAGTTACAAATCATTTAGAGAATATCGTACTCTACAATCTACTTGATCCTAAGTTCCCATTCACTCTTTGAAGTGTAAAGCTGGTTGATTCGCATTTCTATAATATTGAAGCTGTGCTTCAAAACAACTCTCATACTCTTCGGGCCTGAAGAGGCTTGCTAAAAGAATACTTGTTGTTGAGCCTGAAGAGGCTAGGTGTGTAAACAATACTTGTTGTTAAGCTTGGAGAGGCTATGTGTGCAAATAATACTCGCTGTAACCTGATCAGATGTAGTGATAAAACTTGGTGAAGCCAAGGACTGGATGTAGCCCAAAGTTTGTGGGTGAACCGGGATAAAACTCTGAGTATTCTCTTCCTTCTCTTTATCTTTTGATTACTGATATTTATTTACAGTCACTAACATTTTGGAAAGTGTTTATAGTTGCTCTAAGTAATTCAGATTGCTAAAACATGCCCCTGTGAAAAGCGTCTGACCTGCACTGAATTTTGTTTTATGCAAGAAAACTGTTGTTTACTAAAACACTATTCAACCCCCCTTCTAGTGTTGTTTTGTGCCATTTCAAGTGCTTTGAAACTAAAAATGCAGAATGGTAAATGTGCAAAGAAATTAAAATCACTAATTTACTTCAATCAACATATGTTCAAGATGTACTAAGTTCACCAATTCACAAAGAGATTTGAGTTTCAAAATAATCAAGTTCGCAAAGAATTTTGAGCAACGAAAGCGTGGAAAGAGAGCTGGGTGAAGAATAAGAAGAATATTTCTTTAAAATAAAGTTGCTGGAAAATAAATGTGGGAAGACATACTTGATGTAACTCCATTTAATCATGTTATGAGTGTGAGGATGTGTGGGAGTGTGATCAAAATATCCGACCATTTGTACATTAGAATAAGCACTATTTATAGAGGAAATAAATAATTAACTTCCTAAGTCCTAATCTACTGTCGTCTGTCCTATTGACACATGTATTTATTTTTTCTACAACTAAGTTCTAATATCCAATACTTCCACTATAAGAATCGTGGCTTTGAGCTGCTTCAGAGTGCAACCGCCAAATCCCCCATGTTGCCACGTCTTCGCTTGGGTAGGCCCACATTAACGTTAGTGGCCCCGAGTGGCGTATTCCTTCAACGCTATGATCTTTTGACATTCAAGCTTCCATTGAATTCCCCTTCTATTTGTTGGTAATGGCTACAATCTCAAGAGGGGGGGTGGTGAATTGATGGATTGAAAACTTTTTGAACAATTTAATGTAAAACAGAGTTTTCTTGAAGAAAATTGGTTTTTCACTCACTTTTAATTCAAGACTCAGATTATTAAACACGTAAGGATGTTAAGAAAGATTACACACATGAAACAGCACTTATAATGAAAAGATTCAGATTTGGAAATCAAGTTAAAATCACTTAAAACATATTTTCACTCACACACATGCATATAACAAGTATATGGAGTTAAGAGATAAGAGAAACACGCAAACCGATTTATCCTGGTTCTAGTACCTCCTTTGGTACGCCTACATCCAGTCCTACACCTTTGTAGTTTTCTCCACTATAACCAGAAATTACAATATCCAATTACAGCAATCAGAAGGATAACCTCCTTGCTTCAAGAACACACCCAAAAGCACACTTGCTTTTGCTACTCAAGGATCCCTTCTATCCTTGATCAATCCTAAGAGATACCCTCTCTTAATCTCTCAAATTCGCAGCAAGAAATGAGTAGAAGAAAGACTCTAAAAGTCTGATTACACAAATTGAAGCTCTACGAAATATCACACTTTTCTCTCAAAGATGAAGCACTTTTGGAAACTTTGAAATATTTCGAATTTTCACTTTCAGAATGTATTAGATGTTGAAAAGTGTTGTTATGAAATCCTTTTATAGGTGTATGAAGAATTAGATCAATGGGTCTTCTCACAAAACTTGTTACAAGTGATTAAAAATCAGTTTTGCAAAGTTGTAACAGATCAATCTGTGTATTACATCTGTGTACTCGTGTTTTTCAAACATTTTCAAAGCTTGTACATAGATTGCATTCTTTATATAGCTGTGTATTAAACCAAGTCTTCAGCTTTTTCAAAAGCATACACAGATTGCGTTCTTTTGTACACATGTGTATTTCTTGTGCTGTGCTTTAATACACATGTGTATATTTTGCATACACAGGTGTATGTTAGAACACCAACCCAGATTATTCCAAAACTTCAATACACAGGATGTGTACATCGATTGATGCTTAAAAACCAAGTTTTGAAATAATTGAATTGTTCTATACACAGGTGTATCATTTCTGTACATCTGTGTATCTTTCATATTTTTCAAAACAATACACTGATACACATGTGTACAACGCATGTGTACAAACTTTAGTTTCAGACCCGAGAGCTCTATTTTGAATACACAGGTGTATAACACATGTGTACATGTTTTCAATTTCAGACCCGAGAGCTTAGTCTTATGTACACAGATGTACAACACATGTGTATTGCCTTTCAACTTTAAACCCGAGAGCATACTCTTCAATACACAGGTGTACAACACATGTGTACAGCCTTTGAGTTTCAAACCCGAGAGCATACTCTTGGATACACAGGTGTACAACACATGTGTATAGGTAAATTTTCTTTTGTCTTTCAAACTTAACTTTTCATACACATGTGTATGATGCCTGTGTATAGAAAGGTTCTTTCTAATCTTGAAATTTAGCTTTATATACACATGTGTACAACACATATGTACAATACACTTAATTTCTTAATCCAATTAATGCTTTTTGAAAAACCTTTCTTTTGAAAAATTATTTTGTTTATCCTTTGTAAAAATTAGTTTCTTCTTAAATTCCAAGTGCTTCACCTAAGGAATCAAGTGTGCTATTTTTACAATAGCATCTAAATGATGAAATCTTCATTGCTTGATGCTTTATTCCTTGAAAATTGCTTTGTGTCCTTGTCCTTGCATCCCTTGATCCTTGACTTTCCTTTTTCATGAGAGATCTTGCATAATGCTTAACACACTATAAGTATATAATCAATATCAAAGAGCTAAAGCAAAATACACTTTGTTTGTCATACATCAAAACATCAATGAGGGCTTAGTCTTACACTATTCGACAACATTCCTCTTTGATGATTTTGACTTTTCCTTTTAGATTATACGTCTGTCAAATCAGGCAACTTGTGTTTTGTAATACCCTATAGAACTCTCTTAGCTTCCACTTGCTTTCATTCTGGCATCACCTGTTCCGACACTATGCCCTATCAAGTCTCCATCGGAATGCCCTTTTTCAATACTAAGACAAATTTCATTTGCATTCCTTTCGGCAACTTACCTTCCAGATGTCAGAATTCCCTCATTTGATCAAAATCATGTTTTTGGTTCCAACAAGTAGTGAAGGACGGAGGCAAGTTTCTATACAAGTTTCTATACAACTTTTTCACAACAAAAGATTCTTTTCCCCTCATTTATATCTTAGTACCTTTTCTATTTGTATCAAAGTTTTGCATATCAATGAAAATCTTTGTTTCTATTTGAATTCATGTCTCGCTATTAAAATGCTTTTTAGTAAATTGTGGTCACATGTGCATCCTGTATTCCTTTGAACATTGTGAAATTCGAATGACATCAAATTCTAAATGTTGTTTATTTAGTGCGGTTTTTACTTCAGCTACTGTTTCCTCAACAGAAGTTACTTTTACTGTTAACCATCCTCATTAAATCAAGCTTGTTTTGGTAACTTGGATTCATATAGTTTTTCCTAGTATTTATGTACTAAAGCTTGTTATCACAACCAACATATCACAGGCAGCTCAATGATAGTAAAATCACATATCCTCGATGTTCACCAAAATCAACCTAACGACGATAGTCGCCAATGTGATTTAGACATTGTCGATTACTCGCTTACTAGTAGGGTTTAAGTCGCCCTACACCATTATTGTATAAAATGCTACTTAGCCATTTCCGATGATAGGTGACTTCTTTCTCCCACCTTACAATGCACGCTTTCTCGTAAAGCACTCAAACTTGTACACGCTATCGGCACGAATCTTGGCACGCTTGCCAACAAAATCCATAAGTCTAACACCATCCATACCAACATATCCATCGTTCCGTTTTCTGTCCCGATTACATGTACGGGTATCACAATTCACCGGAAACACATAAATACCAACAGAATCAACAACAAGGTTCCAATAACTGAATCGATTTGGAATCAAGGCACAAAATCGAAGTAAAAACTTATGAGAGCAACAGATGGACTTAGGCGAAGTCGGATTTGAAAGTGAGCTCAAGAATCCAAGGGAAAAGGTACCAAAATAGGCTACTGTGCGAGCTCCATATCTCCAGCTACAGATCTGTAATCACAGATTTGAACGGTGAGAACGAACACTACCCGTCTCAAACCTTCTTACAAAGTTTTAGCTTGATCCAACGGTTCACGAATCTCGGATGACAGTTTTATGGTGACAGGTTAGGTGGTATACGGGTTAAGTTTCTCACCATCTAGATCCACTGTGCGAGATGAATATCTCATACTCTGGAGATTTCCTCGAAATGCAGACCGTTGAAGATGAAGAACCACAAGTTTGGAAGCTTCATATTAAATTTGAGCACGATCCAACGGTTGAGGAATATATGATGGCGATTTTTATGTGACCACTCCAACCAAGCTCTCCAAACCCACAACAATGGCTGCCTTCCTTTGAGAGTTTCTTCTCCACTCTTCTCTGGTCCTTGCAGCAACTGAAGTGAAGATGAAGTAACATTTTACATTCATTTTAATTAAGTCGATTAGATTATTAGGTGCATGTTAGGTTTAGGTGTCACTTAGGTAGCATGGTTAGGTGTCTTAGGTGTTATTTTAGTGGATTACATGTGTCCACATAGTACTTAGCTTAGGTGTCTTATACAAAGGGTAGTGGAATCCATGTGTCAAGTGTCTAGGCTAGGTTGGGTTAGTGGAATGGTGACGTGGTATCTTGGTGGGGGCGACATGTGTCATCGCGTGTTGCTCCGTCGGCACAACCGGGTTTTTTCTTCCACATCTTCCCGCATAACCTACTGCTGGAATATTTTTCTGAATTATTTTTGGCTACTCCCAAAAGCCTATTATACTTAAGCTCGACCTAATTTTAATATTCTAACTGTCAATTAATTAATCGATTAATTGATCAATTAATCTCTTGGTTTACATTTCCTTGCGTTCTAGACCCGTTTTAACTCTGATTCCCCCTCAAACTTTAAACACGAGCTCTTTAACACCTAATCGAGAAAATGGGGTGTTGCACCAGTCGTTGTGTTAACCCTCAGGAATACATGATCACTTTCCTGGAACCCTAGAAGTCTCATTCTCTTGTCATTATAACTCTTTTCTTTATCTTGTGTGACCTTCATCTTTCCTTGGATCATCCAACTCGGGTCCAATGATTAAATTCTCCCCAGATTTTAACCAACATAGAGGGGTCCTAACTTTCTCCTATACAAAGCTTCGTAAAGTGCCATACCTATACTGGAATGAAAAATATTGTTGTACATAAACTCGATTAAGGGTAAGAATCCCTCCCAGCTCCTAGATTATTCCAACACACAAACTCTCAATAGGTCTTCCCATGATTAAATGGTTCACTCAGACTGACCATCAGTCTATGGATGATAAGTCTAAATCATTCTCATTTTCGTCCTAAGGCTTTAGGCAAACTTTGCAAAAACCAAGAGATAAATGTTGTCTCTCGATCCAAAATGATGCTAGAAGGTACTTCGTGTAACCTTACTATCTCATTAATGTACAACATTTTTTACTTTTCCATAGAATATATGATATTGATAGGTAAGAAATGAACATGTTTCATTAGCCTATCAATAATAACCCAAATTTAATCAAATCCTTTCGGAGTCCTAGGCAAGTTGACCACAAAATCCATAACCATTCCAGGATATCCAAAGATTGAAGCATGACTGCTGGCTTCTAATGTTCAATCTTTTCTTTGTGACAAGTTAGGCAGATGGCCACAAACTCTACAACATCCCTCTTCATTCCTGACCACCAAAACATATTCTTTTGATCTTGGTACATCTTGGTGGTTCCCGGATGGAAACTTAACTTACTCTTGTGTGCATTCTTCCAATTTTTTTTTCTTGAGTGCTTTATCATTCAAGATGAAAACTCTTTCTTTGAATATGATGACTCCATCAGTACCTTCATTGAAATGTTGCATTTTGATCTGAGCTATCAATTCTTTCCTTTCTTGAAGATATTGATCAACCACTTGCTTGTCTCAAATTTCTCTCAACATATCACTCGTAACAGTAATTGCAGTTCTAAATGAATTCCATCCATCTCATTTGCCTCATATTTAACTCCTTTTGATCAAAGAGATACCTAGGACTCTCATAAACACTAAAGACACTAAACTATGATCCATACAAATAATGTCTCTAGATCTTCAATGCATAAATATAGATGTTAACTCTAGATCGTGAGTCGGGTAATTCCTTGCATGAGTCCTCAACTGCCTAAAATCGTAAGTAACCAGATGCTTCTATTCATGAGGAGGCAACATAAACCTTGATGTGATGCATCAAATTAGACGTCGAAATGATGCTCTGGATCAGGCAAAACTAAGATTGGCGAGGTCGTGAGATAACTTTTTAACTCCTGGAAACTTTTGTCAAACACCTTGGTCCATGATAACCCTTGGCCTTTTCCAGTCAATTGCGTCATCGAAGCGTGATCTTCGAAAAACCTTCTATAAATATTCTACAATAACTAGCTAGTCCAAGAAAACTTTAACCTCAGATATGGTATTCAGGCTTTCCCACTTAAGAACAGTTTTGATTTTTGCGAGGTCCACAACATTCTCGTCCTTACTAATCATATGCCTGATAAATTGTACTTCATCCACTACAAAAGTTGTAAACAAGGATAGCGCTTCGGAGGCGTTATCTTATATTTAACTACAATAGAGTTTGCCCAATGAAATGCTATAGTATTTCACACTAAAATGCCCATCCATTAAACGGTGCTGACGTGGGGTCATAATAAAGATAACACAGACTAAAACATGTGCTATCTTAGTTATTCAATAAGGATAGCTCAATTTCATTAAAGCGCTATCTTAGTTTTAACTACGGTAGAGTTTTTTAAACAAACTCTATCTATTAGCCACCTTTTTTTTTTTTTTAAATTTTCGCTGCTTCTGCATATTCCCCTAAATTCACCTATCAAAAACAACATTTGGCAATCAGAAAACAGCATTCAACATTTAAAAAACAATATTCAACAATCAAAAAATAACATTCAGCACTCAGCAAACAAAATATTAATCAACAAAATCGACCATAATAAAACTTTGGTGCTTAAAAGAAAAGCCTATATACCTCTATAATAAAAAGATTAAAACAATGCCCCATGTTGAAAGTACTATTATCATTATGCATTATTGAAACATGAAAAGAAAAATATCTGAAAGGACAATGACAAACCTTCACTTCACCAATGTCTTGTTGTCATCAAGAATAAGCTAGTAACAAGAAGCCAAAGGTTAAAAAATTAATTACCAACACATGTTTTGATAAAAGGTTAATGAGGAAAAATAAAACACACAGGGGGACTAACAGTCTTGAACCTTTCAATAGAAAATTCTTAAGGAGAGGGAGTTTTTGAAAAAAATCAGAAAACCACGTGATAATCATCATGAACCTTCCAAACTCAACCTAAAGAATAATAAAAAAATTAATTACCAACACATGTTTTGTAAAAAGGTTAAAGGAGCAAATTAACCAGAGAAAACACATAGGCTGCTAAGGGGAACCTTCCAATGTAAGCTTCTGGAAAACGCGCGGTATGACTGGGAGATGATAGTAACTCCCGTAACCCTAAGTAACCATTTAACAGCAATGAAATTACTAAAAGTAACCCTAAGTATTTCAAATGACAGAGGTGAAGAGACTTACCAGAGAAGACGGAGAGAGTTAGTTGCTAGGTGGGAGAGGGAGCAAGCGAGAGAGAGAGAGAGAGAGAGAGAGAGAGAGAGAGAGTAATAGTGGGAGAGAATCACAGAGTTTGAGAGAGAGAGCAAGAGTTTGAGAGCGTGCGCTTGTTTGAAAGAGTGAGAGAGAGAGAAATGGTCATATTTCTTTAATATAACTATTTTTGGTGGACCAAACCTTTAATAGCGTCTTGTATGGGAAACACTATTTAATATGATACATTTAACACTACTTAACTGGAGAAACGCTATTATATCTTGACATCACAAATTTTAGCGGGAACGATACCAACCGACAGAGCATAACTGCACGTCTTCCTCTTCTCCATCTCCAATAACATATTAACTTCTATTAATGATTTCTCTTTGAAAACCCACGACTGCACTTACATCTTCATCTTCTCCATCTCCACTAACGTTGTAACGTTCTATTTATGGTATCTTTTTGAAAATGCATGACTGCTCTTCTTTGCACGTCTTCTCTATTAAAAAAATCTCTCTTTGGTAAAAAAAAAAAAAAAAAAAAAGAGTAACAATTCCTTCTCACAAAAGCTTCCCACAATGGCGGCCCCAATCTTCAGCTCAGGACATTAGACACATCAAGCAAATTGATCTTGAAAAGCTCAAAAGTTATGGATTTGATGTTGCTATAGAGATCGAGGCTCAAGGATGGAAATATTTCTTCGACAATGATCATCCCATCCCTATGACAGAACTTTGGGAGTTCTGGTCCAACGCTGAGATCAATGCCGACAGATCCATCAATGCGAAAGTAACAAAAAAAGTAGTGACAGTCAATGAGGGTTTTATTGCTTCCATAACAAGAGCTCCACACAACGATTTGATGGGTTACAAAAGTCTGGAGTTGATAAAGGAAGACTCGAGTCTTTCTTTGAAGAAGGTTCATCAGGCCATATTTGGGAACAATGCTGAAAAAGAGCAGGCTCAAAGACAACATATGACCATCAAAGCTCGATTCTCCCTAGAGTGTTGTCGCTCTTTCATTATTCCTGCTGCCTTTTATCCCCTGGATGTTTAAAAAACTAAATTGATCGCCGTTTATCACTTCCTCACTTGCTCTCAAATCAATCTTCCATTCCTCATAATGGAACATCTGAAATACTGTCTCCGTAGGAACATTGATATCCCCTATGGAAATATCTTTCAAACTATCTTTAGGCGTCATTTTGTGCACATGCATGATGTGCCTAAAATGAAACCTTCATTCAAACCCCTCACCTCCGACTACCTCATTAATAAACAAATTCAACCATGGGAAGGGATGGAAAATCCTAATCCTATCATTCTAGATTCTTCACCAATATCTCCAACTGAATCTTCTCTGGGGAGATCCAGTCAAGAAGAAGGTGCCTATAGCGAGGCATTTGTAAGCACACCAAAACCACATCGCTTATTGGAAGAAGATCCCAAGAAGAGAAAAATGACACAATAGGAGTCATCTTCTGTGAGGGTAATAAGTTCTGGCAGCCCTTCCTCTTCGTTGCCATCTTCTGATGCTGATCGTCAAGAGATCATTGATGTGGTGGAAGGATTCAAGACATCAGCAGTTATACAAAAGTTTGATGAACTAATTGATGTTCTTAGAAATCATTAGGAATTATTTCCTTTGGTGTTCATTTTTATTTATTTATAACAATCAATGAAGGACCAAACATTAGCAACAACAATTGTATTCGACTAACTTAAAATATTTAAGGAGTTTAATGGTCAAAGCACAACTCTAAGGGTATACGTGAGAGAACAATGACATTTATAGGTTAATAGGGCATCAGAAGCCGTAATTTGAAGTTTGAAGTGTGAGAGTGTGGTCAAAGCGAAAGGCTTCGGGTTTTAAAATAGAGAAATGATAGCATGTTTATATGAACAAATGCTATTATAATCACTATTTAATAGAGCATTCTAGATGAAATCTTATTCATGATGGACCTTTTTGAAGTTGACACAGAAAAACACAAGAAGGGGGTGTTGAACTGTGTTTATTAACTTTTTGCAAATATTTTTCGAAAACGTTTTAGCAAGTAAGCATAAAGTAAAGCACACTTAAGAAAATTCTTTTGAAAGGAATGTTAATAATGAAGTTGACACAGGGAAACACAAGAAATGGGGTTTAATTGTGTTTCTTAACAGATTTTTCAAAACCCTTTCAAAAACAGTTTTGCAAGCAGCCAAAGATAAATACACAAAAGAAAACTTCTTTAGAAAAGAGTTATTAAAACTCAATATCAAATCCCCACAGTTAGTATAAAATAAAACTGTCAAGAGATAGGGATAGAAGATTCACACATAGAGATTTTATCCTGGTTCACTCTCTTCCAACCAAGAGATACGTCCAGTCCCTTTTACTTGAAGGTTTTATCCACTATAATCCAATAGCTTACAAGTATTCTTTCACTTGCCTCTTCAGGCTTATAAACTCACAAGTATTCAACACCTCTCCAGGCACTCAAGTATTCTTTTACAGTCAAGCCTCTTCAGGCTCTCTCTAGCTTAAGATATTTAAAGATTGACCTAAATGCTACTCACTATGTATGAGGATATAAAGGTTTAAGTTCAAGTCAGATTACAATGAAAGTATTCGAGAGAAGTTTGAGCAGAGATTTGGCACTTTTAGATATTAGAGCTTGGTTCTTAGCTTCGTGACCTTCTTCGTTGGGGTCGTCCAGTATTTATAGAAGGAGCGCAGCTTCAGCTCTTTTTTCTTCAACGGTCTTCAAGATATATCCATTTAGAGATAGCATTAAATGCTGAGATCCGTTCTCTGATAACTTGATATGTGATATTCAGAAAAGCACTATTTGTTATCAGAAATGCTCAAAGTGGTACTATCACTTCTCCGTTGTACTTGATAGTTGCCTTTTGTCTTTCCTTCTTTGTACAGGGTCAACTTTGCAGCAGCAGGTGTCAGAGTACAAAGTTGTTTATGTAAACAATGGTACTATGTTTCTCTTACCAAGGAATATTTGAATAAACATTTAAATCAACCAAGGTATTCGAAAACATACAAGGCATATTTAATAAACTATCATTTGAAATAAAGGCGCTGACTAGACAGGTTCAAAGTAGTACGTCTTTGGATATGTGTTTTTACCTTTGAATGAGATCAACTGAGTAGTCCATCACTACATCGTCTAGTGTTTTTACCAAGTAGACTAGAGTTTACCTTTTTAGCTTTCACCGAGTAGTCTACTTAGTGGGTCGTCTACTTTCAATCGGGTAGACTATAAGTCTTTGGACTTACTAAACATTGGACTTGTTCTTTTAATTGATAGACTTAGTGACTCACCTAGCAGTCTTATATTAGACTAGTTGTTTTCTCGGTTATACTAGCGGCTCGTCTAGCGAACTTAGAGTGGACTAGCTTTTTACCAGATTAAACCAGTGGCTCGTCTAGCTAACTAAGCTTGGACAAGCGACGATTTTGAACTAGTTCTAACAGCTTTAGACTAGTTTCTTCGTCTAGCGCTATAAAGGCAATCCTGCGCACTTTGAAATAGACGAGTTAGTCCATAACATTAACTTTGCTGGACAAATTTAATCTTTTTTTTAACATCAAAACTGAAGAGATTATTTAACCATAATAACTTTGGTTCCAACAATCTCCCCCTTTTTGATGATGACAAACAATCAGATATGCAAAAATAGATAAGTCATGCATCAGAGCATATAGACTTTAAAACATATAAACAGTTATCAGAGCATGAATCAGAGCAATATATACTAAGTTAAAAGGAACATATTTTCTAAAAAAATTCCAAATTTAAATCTCTCTATATTTCTCCCCCCTTTTTTTGTCATCAGACAAAAAGGTAAAAAGAGATGGACCATCATATTCATTTTGTCAGGAAAACAGAGAGGAAAGAGAGAAGGAAAAGTTTAAGATGATGGAGGAGGAGGTGGAGGTTGTGGGTCCTGATTCTACTTGAATCCCATGGCAGATAGCATTTAGAACATCTGCTGTAGCAGGGCATTTGTAGGTTGAATGACTCTCTGAACAGTTCTTTCTACTTGTCCTTCAACCTGTTTGGCAATGAGCTCTTGAAGGTCAGGAGTGACGGAAGTCCTTGAGCTCTCAGCAGTGGCGTCCAAATGACCTTGATTAGGCATTGTACTCAGAGCCAATGTTGAGGAGCTTCTGGGTATATGACAGAAAGAGGAACAGGTTGTGAAGCTTGTTTCTTAGACCTTTGTGCCACTTCCTCATAATTAGCAACATGCTCAGCTCGGTGCCCTGGTTGTACTTGCTCAGCTGCTTCTGCAACTATCTCCTCTATTTCCTCAGATTGCGTTTCTGCTTCAGGGACTGAAGGCTCAAGTTCAGGTTCAGGTGCCACCTAGTGGACTTCATCCTCATATATGTAAGAGCTTCTCAGAGGGATTCCAAGAGTGTACTTATAAATATAGAACCTAGCTTCAGAGAAGCCATATTCACCTCTTACTACTGGAGTCTCTTCCTTTTCTGCAGCAAAGAGACCAGATGAGGATGCTTGCTTTGAGCAGATCTTAATATGACTCTCCCAGTAGCCTCGAGCTTCATTGTCAAAATTTTCTTCTTCTCCAGCAAGGTAGATTGCCATGATATCATCATCAATCCTTTCTTCTTGACTTACTTCCACCATAACTTTGTCAGGAAGAGGAGAGATCTTCTTGGGTGGTATGAATTTGCCATCCTTGTCCTTGTTGAGGTCTATCATGGGTAGCCTCGGGCAAATCTTTGGAGGGACCATGCCAACTCTAGTTTTATGATTGTGATACAACCAGGTGGGAGGCACAAAATTTGCAGCTCTGTAGTATCTTGGCATAGAGAACTCAACTTTGAGATGACCATACATTAGATAGTCACCAACATCAGCCAATGTGCTATACTCACTTGGATGCACAAACTGCTTCCACTTAACATCCTTGCTCAGAATGAACCTTCTGTAGTCGTGGGTTCTTGATCTCCTCTACTCCACATTTTCTTCATTTCTTTTGGAGGGCATAGGCCACCAGATAGTAATGATATCCCTATCAACACCATCAGTGTGGGGGAAAAAGTGTTCCATTTTGATGAGGTTAGGATATATTTTTCTAGGTGGGAATTTTTGTTGAGGTACGTGGGTTAGAATAGGTCCATTTGAAGTGAAGAGGGTAGAGGGTAGGGGATCAGTTTCTTGGTATGGAATAGGTACATACTCAGGGTATTGGACAGGTTCAGGCTCATATTCATATTCTGGCAAGGGATAGAATGGCCTGGGTTCAGGGGTAGGAGGGAAGGTGTGGTATAGGATTATCCAGTTTCTCTTTACTTTGGCCCAGTTTTCAGCTTGGCCAACATAAATGGTATTGGGGTCAGTATAGGGAAATTGGACTTTAGGTAGTTTAGGAAAAGATGCACCAAAGATAACACCATCATCTGGTTAGTTAAACCAGGGATCATCTGCAGGAATGATGGATGGAAATTGTGGTCCGGTGGAGATGTGTGAATTGGTGCGTGTTGTAGTTGTAGTTGGGTGAGTTCTGTGGAGGTGGTGAGTTTGGTTGTTCTTATATGGGTAGGAGAGTTTGGCTTGTGGTGGTGAGTGAGTTTGGTTTTATGGTAGTGATGGTGGTGTGATAGGAACATTAATGGAGTTAACTACTTTAGCAACAACGGTTTCAATCACAGAGTGAGTGGGTGGAGTTACCTCAACAGAGGGTTTGAAAGACTTGGCCTTTCTAGCAGGTTGCCTTGCTCTGGTAGGAACAGCAGAGGTTGCAACTTGTTTCTATTTCTTCAAAGCGAAACCAATTGGCTGATCAACTTCATCATCCTCATTGTGAGATAGGATGATCTTTCTTGTTCTTTTCTTCTTCTGTGCAGCTTGGGGTTCATTAGCCCTTGGTTCCCTAATGACTACCCCAGTGGACGGCATCCTTGTCCCTGATGGACGAGTTGATTGAGCGGGTTGTCTAGCTGGCTTCTTTTGCATAGCTTGAGCCACGGCTTGATTCAACTCAATTTGCTCAGCCTTAACTTTCATTAGCTCTTCCTTTTTGGCCAAATGCACTTGCATGATAGGATCAAGTTTCATCATCACCAAGTTCATCCTTCCAAAGATAGCAGAGGACATGCCATGAGTCTTGAGGTAGGTAGCTTGCTCCTCAGAAGTTCCAACTTCCAACATGGCATAGATGTGTTGAGACATGAGAACCCTGGAAAGGAGAACACGGTAGGGTATAGTTGTGCTGCTTGCCCTATGCACTATGTAAATCCTTGAACCTCTTGAACAGAAGATTAGGCAAGTTGATTGATGATTCAGTGAGAAGATGACACAAGCAGAACTTGCGGACTTGAGAGAGATTGTGCTTGGATCCAGCTTTGTGCAAGATGGCCTTGTTTAGTATCTGATGAAGAACCCTAGCTTCATCCTTCATCTCCGAAGCTTTCCAGGAGTGATTTCTCCTTGTATCAGCCCTCATCAAGACGTCTTCCACAACTTCTTCACCACCCAATTCTGCTTCCCATATGTTAGTTAGGGTTAAGCCAGTTTGGGGATAGTTGATCGCAGTTGTGATTGTAGCTTCAGATACTATTACCTCAGTGTTCAAAACAAAAGCTTTTACTTCAGTAGCAGTGATTGTGGGGTTTCTCCAAAAGGCCCTAACCATATCAGGAAAAACCAATACTGATTCAGAAAAGAATCCTTCCTAGCCAGCAGCTTTGATGTATTGCTTACATCCATATTGTATTATTTCAGAATGGAGAAATCAAAGTGATGTTCCAGTCCTAGTTCCATGGTCTCAATGTTGTACATGGTGTTAGCAGAGGTGGAAGCCATTGATGAAGTTTGAGAGTAAGAGGATGTTTGAGTTTTCAGAGAGAGTTTGAATATCAGAGAACGTGAAAGGTTTTCTGATGGAGGATGAAACTTAAAACGGTACGAATGTGAAGAGGGTTTTCTTTGAAAATAAATTTTTAATAAATAAAATAGAGGTAGTGGTGATAGGACGTGCATTTAATGATGACACGACGCAGGTTTCATGAAACTGTAAAAAACAGTTTATACAAATGATGGAAATAACTGACTCAATAGAGAGAGAATGTGAATTAAATTTGTCTTTAGACATAGTAAATGCAAATAATAACGGAAATGCATAGACGAGATAGATTATGTTATGCATACAAGTATTGGACTACTTATGCAATGGACGAGCACTTAACATACATTAGCCGACCTATACTGGACGACATTTTAATCAACACAAATCATGTTAAGATTATTTCTTATAAAGATGAATCTGTCCTAGGCTAGAGGTTTAGTAACGATATCTGCCCATTGATGGTCAGTATCCATATATTGAATATCAAACACACCTTTTTGCACATAATCTCTAATGAAATGATCTTTAATCTCTATGTGCCTTCTTGAATGCAAAATTGGATTCTTTGATAGATTGATTGTAGCAGTGTTATCACACATAAGTGGAATACTACTTACAAACATATTGTAATCCTCTAATTGATGTTTGATCCATAGAAATTGTGAGCAGCAGCTCGTAGCAGATATGTACTCAGCTTCAGCAGTTGATAAGGTAATGGTGTTTTGTCTCTTGCTTGATCATAAGACTATATTGGCTCCAATGAAGTGACATCCTCCACTGGTGCTTTTCCTTTCTATGCGATCTCCATCATAGCCAGTATCATAAAACCAACTAATCTGCAATCATCATCTTTTTTAAAGCACAAACCCAGATTAGTTGTACCTTTCAAATATCTAAATATTCTTTTTACTGCTGATAAATGAGATTCTCTATGATCAGATTGAAAACGAGTACATAAGCAAACATTGAACATAATATCAGGCCTAGATGCAGTAAGATATAGAAGAGATCCTGTCATACCTTTGTATACCTTTTGGTCTACCTTTTTACCTTTGTCATCTTTGTTCAGTATTGACATGGGGTGCATTGGTGTATTCATTGGTTTGCAGTCATCCATCTTGAACTTCTTTAAGAGTTCCTTTGTGTACTTGGTTTGATGGATGTACACCTCGTCCACTGTTTGTTTCACTTGAAGTCCAAGGAAGAACTTGAGTTCTCCCATCATACTCATCTCAAATTCCTTTTGCATAAGCTTAGAAAATTCCTTGCACTGAGATTCATTAGTAGCCCCAAAGATTATGTCATGATCAATATAAATTTGAACAATTATAAAGCTGGACTTGCTGGATTTTCTAAACATGGTTGTATCAACCTTTCCTCTACTAAATCCATTGTCCATTAGAAATGAACTTAGCCTTTCATACCAATCTCTACGAGCTTGTTTAAGACCGTATAAAGCTTTCTTTAGCTTATATACATGTTCAGGATGTGTTTCACTTTCAAAACCCGGAGGTTGCATGAAATAAACTTCCTCATTTATGAAGCCATTTAAAAATGCACTTTTTCCATCCATGTGATAAAGCATGATGTCATGATGTTATGATTTACAGCAACATATAACAAAATGCGTATGGCCTCTAGTCTAGCTACAAATGCAAAGGTTTCAGTGTAGTCAATACCTTCTTCTTGAGAATAGCCTTGAGCAACTAATCTTGCTTTGTTTCTTACCACCTTACCATTTTCATCTAACTTGTTTCTGTAGACCCATTTGGTTCCTATGACCGATTTGTCCTTGGGTAGAGGTACAAGAGTCCAGACTTCACTTCTCTCAAATTGATTAAGCTCTTCTTGCACAGCCAGAATACATCCATCGTCTAGTAGAGCCTCGTCTACTACTTTGGTTCCAACTCAGAGACAAAACCAGAATCAGCTTATGGGTTCTTACTCTCAACGACACCATTTTGTTATGATGTTCTGAGTATGGAGAAATTATGAAGGATACCACTTTCTTCACATAACCTTTCAAATAGCTCATTTTCAAACTCTCCGCCATGATCACCTCTGATTGAAGTGATACACTTGCCCTTTTCATTCTCCACACGTTTGTAGAATATAGAAAAGACCTTGAATGCTCATCTTTGTGAGCTAAGAACATAACCCATGTCCATCTAGTGTAGTCGTCTACTATGACTAAACCATATTTTTTGCCACCAACTGTAGAAGTCCTTGTTGGACCAAAAAGACCAAGGTGTAGCAGCTCTAGTGGTCGAGAGGTACTGACAATGTTCTTTGATTCAAAAGAAATTTTGACTTGTTTTCCCTTTTGACATGCATCACAGATAGCGTCCGATCTGTACTTAAGGTTCGGTAATCCTATGGTTATTCAGCCTTGTGATTAAGCTCAAGCTTGCATGACCTAGCCTTTTGTGCCAAATCCATCGCTCATCTTAAATGGACACTAAACATGACACACTTTGATTTGAGAGGTCCTCCAAGTCAATCTTATACAGATGGTTCTGCCTCTTTACAGTGAACAAGATAGACCCATTATTTTGCTTAACATCACACATATTTTTGCCAAAGGAAACAGCATACCCACTATCGTACAATTGACTTATGCTTAGCAAGTTGTATTTTAATCCTTCAACTAAAAGTACATTTTCTATAGAGGGAAAAATATGCTTACCAATCTTACCAATCCCTATTATCTTTCCTTTCTGATTGCCTTCAAAGGTAACCCAGTCACCATCTTTATTTTTGAGGTCTTGGAACATAGACATTTCTCCCGTCATGTGATGTGAGCACCCACTGTCCATGTACCAAGATAGGTGTTTCCTTCCTGTTGTTAAGCAAGTCTACAATAGGTATGATAATATTCTTAGGTACCTTGATTGACTTGGGTCCTTTCTTGTTAGTAGTCACTGGACGTGCATGCTTAACATGTTTATTATGAATGCACTTACTCTGCAGTATGCATTGGACGAGTGAGGTTTCGTCACTTTATGTTTTGCATGTGGCTTTGATACTTTATGGGAGACATCTTGATTCTCTTTGTCATAGCCTAAGTCAGACTTATCATGAGGTGACCTCGAGTACCTCAGTATCATGTTTAACTTTTCTGAGCATCCAATAAACTTTGATAGGCTCTCAGTCAAATATGTCACATCTTCTTTCAGGTTTGCAACTTCACAAGGGACACTTAGCTCAGCTTTGAGTTTGTCAGTTATACTGACATTCTCTAACTTTAACTTATTATTCTCATCAGCAACAACTTGTTTTTCCATACAAACTCTGTCATACTCTTTTGTTAGCTTTGAGAAATTCTTTCTAAGACTTTTATACTCATGAGACAGAATGGACGAGTTACTTAACTGCTCATCAAATGCTTCTTATAAGGTAAAAGAGTCAGATTCTATTAATTCAGCATCTTCATAATCTTCACCTGAAGAAGTTTTGGCCATGAGACAGATGTTTGCCTCATCTTCTGCTTCCTCTTCCTCATAAGACGAGGATAGGTCTAGATCCTCCCATGTTGCCATCAAACTTTTCTTTTTCTTGAAGAACTTCTTTTTGTCCTTCAGCTCAGGGCAGTCTGCGTTGAAATGATCAGGCTTTTTGCACTTAAAACACAAAGGTGGACCTGTCTTTTGACTCTGACTTGTCCATTGATAACTTCCGGTTGAACTGCTTTCTTCTGGATCCACCATTCTTTCTCGATATTTGTTGAATCTTTATGGAGTTGAAAGAAAGTTCATATTCATTAGATCCTCCATCACTATCAGAAGGGCTTGCTTCATCATAAGATCCCTCAGCTTTCAGAACCTTGGACAAGCTAGCCTTTTTGGCATTTAGAGCAATGGACTTCTATTTTCTGGCTCTCTTCTTCTTTGAGATTTTTGGCTTCTTCTAGAAGAGCTCCTTGGATCACTCAAGGTCCACGAGCTTGGTCTATTGTGTCATGTTCACTTATCTTGTCATATTGGTGAGGGTTGTCTCAGACCCTCTTCAAACCTTTAGCATTTCCATTCCTCGTGAGGGTTGTCACACAGGTAGCCTTAGAACTTAGCCAAGCTCTCAAATCTGGCCCGTACTCAGCTACAGTCATGTTACCCTACTTTAGATGGAGAAATTCTACCTCCTTAGCCTACCTCGCACTTGCTGGAAAGTACCTGCCCAGAAACTTTCTCCTAAACCTAGTTGACAGCTTGTTGCTCATGCACGAGAACTTGGCGGGCTCCTCTCCACCAATACCCAGCATCACTTACCAACATGTAGGCAACATAGGTGACCTTGTCATTGTCGGTGCACCTCATAGCAATGAAGATCTTTTCCAGGGATTGTATCCAAAGCTCAGCTCGCTCGGGATCAAACTCGCCCTTGAACATTGATGGATTCCTACGAAGGAATTCATCTAGTCCACTACTTCCAACTGCCCTTTCCTCGCGCCATATCAATGCAGCAATCATCTCTATCATTGATCGCACAATTGCAGCCATATTTCCTCAACCACGAGCCATTACAATTCTACAAGACCAAGATTAATTAGTCATGCAAATTACAATAACTCATCTCAAAACAATACCATTTCTTTCGGAAATAATATCAACACACAAAAGAACACACAGAAGATAAACAAAGAACACAACACATACAAAAACAGACAAAAACCACAAACCCTAACATACTCAGACAACTCTGATACCAAGTAATGTAATACCCTTCTTAGGCGCTACATTGTCTGTGACATTCAATAAGACCGAGTAAAGTGGAAAATAAATATTATCTTAAAAGACAATAAGCAAGTAAAAGATTTAAGCATCATGAAATAGGTACATAACATAATACAATCCAAGGTTTCTCAGAAGTTAAAAGTCATAAACATAGTCATAACATAAAGTGGCGGAAATACCAATGCCAAAATATAACATAACTGAAAGAAACGCATATAATAATATTGGAGACGCAGCTCCACAAACTAGCTATAAACATAAGGATTCATCATGTTGGCCTACTCAAAACTATGACGAGCTATCGTCCTCGTACAACATAAACAACTAAGAAAGACAACTCCTCATGTCTTCTATATATATATATCGGCCACTATAGATGCGTCCAAGTAACCGGGCTATCTCCAACTCAGGTTGGATGTGATGAAGGGATAGTGCTGCCATCTTCTTCACAGATCTTAAAGGTAACACCGAACCAGACAACATAGGATTGAGGTGAGATCTCCATTCATCATACAACATAGAGTAGATATGCAGTGATACGACTCATAATCATATAAACAGTTATCATCATGCACTTATATCATTAAACAGGTCAGTATAAAAATAATGATTCATAAACACAATCACAAAGCAAAGATTCACCTAGATAGGAGACATCTAAGACTGGAGGAAGAACTCTGACCCCTACACCATGGTGATTAAGAACATTCAGAAGGAGTGATTAGAGCACATGTTTCCAAATGCCGATATTAGGCATCTTGTGCGATAATAGCCACATTGTGGAATTATAACTGATTGTGAAACACTCTCGATAACCTAGATCGACTAACATCCAGTTATAGATGTCAGTGTATTGCATGGAATGCCACAACCAAGAAGAATCACCAACTGGCCATCTGTGACCCTCCTACCCTGACCATCCCCAAGACTATTTAAGATCGTCACTAGCATGTGGCTCAACTTCCTAGGCACAAAGGCCTTACGGAACATAGTATCAACTATGTGTTTAGGCAATAATTCCGATGCGTTTAACTTTGTCTATCCACCGGATAAACCTCGTGATTCTGCAAGAATCCATTCGATGTGCTTTTCAGATGCTTGATGCACTCAAGTCCGAATCACCGACTCCCTTTACACCGAGCTAAAGTTCTCATACAATTGTTTCATCTTTGTGTTTAAGTGTATTAAGGTTTTCATTTCCAAACCTAAAATATTATGGAGGTCAGACCAAGAGTCCAACTATCGTTCTCTTTGCACTTTTCTATATTGAGCCCTTTTTGCTTGGCTTATAAGTAACAAAACACAATCTTTATTCCATTAAGTCTTATGGAGGTACGTATGATTAAATCACCCATACTTTATGACATATGGTCTTGATTTACCATGAGTCATAATTAATTAAGTCCCTATCTTTTCTCCTAGTCACTTTGACTTAGGTTTTACCGTTTTGTTTTGAAATAAGCCTCAGAGACTAAATTCCTTTTCGTTAAAGTCAAAACCTTTTTACCAAACTAAAAAGTTTACTATAGGTTTTAAAGTAGTACATTGGTTCCAAATCATTCAAAAATAACCCTTAGAGATATACTTCCAAACTTTACAAAAATGGTTTTCCTTCTTTTTGCCCGAATTTGGCCTAAAGCCCAACATTTTCAAAGACGTGATTCTTTTCATCAAATCTACCACTTTTCCACATTCTAACAATCATTATAAGGTATTAAAACACAAAAATGAAACTTCTCATTACATTTGTATAAAATTCCAAAAACTTGTCTGAAAGTCCATAAGTTCGAAAATCGGGTAATTCCTTTTTCAATGATTCTTTAACCCTAAGGTCCATAACTCATTTTGGAGTCTTAGGACACTTAGTTAGACTTCAAAAACATTTTCTAACACCCAAAAACAGGGTTGGCTGAAAATCACCCATAAACCAATTAAAAGCATCAATTCCATTTTTATGTCCCATAAAACATGATTTTTGTTCCCTTAAGTCCTAAACTCGGATTAAACACATTTTAGAACCATTAAAACAATACAAAGCAGCCCCTAATACCTTCAAAACAGTTTTTGAAGATCTTGTTTCCTTCTTCTTTGTTTTATTATTCCTTAAAACACTTAGGTATGCATAGGATTCATGTGTTATTAGAATAGTTGATCTTTCTCTTCTCTTTTCTAGGCTTGGCCGAAACTTGGCAAGCATAAAGTGAAGGTTTTCACTTCACCAATCAAGTTCACATTCACACACATACTTCAACATATCAATGTTCAACAAAGAGGCATATGATTCCACAAGTTAAAACATATAACTTACTATCAACAATCAAGGGAGTCAACATAATATTTTCCTCAATCAAGCATACATTCAATTAATCAAATATATCACTAATCACATTCAATCATCAAGCTCAACCATAAAATCAATCATCATCAAGAGAACCAACATAGATTTGAATACCCTTTAACTCTAGGGTTTTCAAGACAAACATAAATCAAATAAATCACAAACACATCCACTATAAGATATGATAGTGGTTAGTCTCCCTCATACCTCTTATAGCTCACTCAAAATCAAGTAAATTGATGAAGCCAAACCAACAAAGAGGGTCACGGTTTTGATAAGGAGAAACCCTAACAAGACAAAGTCATGAACAAAGTGTGATGTGCATGAATCAAACTATAAGGATTGAAGAAGAAAATGCTAAGAGATCCTTACTTGAAGTGAAGAAAAATGGATGAACCAAGGAATCAAGTTCTTGACCCAAAAATACCCATTTTTCTAAGGCTCAAAATGGATTTTTGTATGAAATAACAAAGGCTTAGAAGGTTAAGAGGAGTATGGATATGCTCTTGGTTTTTCAAGAGATCAAGTGGATGACGAGTTATGGTGTTGGCTAGAGGATACCCATTTTACAAACTTGCTCCAAATGGAAAATGAGGTGAAATAACTTGTGCTCAAATGATTGAGGGGAGTAAGAATATGGTATTAGTTTTTCAAGAGGGCAAGTGGATGGTGGTATTTTGGTGGTGGCTGAATCTCACATGGAGGGGAAGAAGAGAGCTTTTGCTTTCATGGAAGAGATGATGTAGAGAAAAGAAAAAGAAAAGAATGAAGGTGTGTGGTTGGAGATGTGGTCGTGTATTTCATGTAAGGAGGGGAGGGTAGTTTTGTCAATTTTAGTGAATAACCATGGGTGTTAACCATAGTTAAATAGCATATTAGTAATTAGGACAGAAGGTAAGTTAGATATTTTGTTGGGAGTGTGACAACTTGTCACACCGGGGTCACGTCATTGACTCTGTGTCTTACACTTCCCAATGTTCTACTTCCTCTGTTGCTCTGCCCTCGGTCTCGGTTTTATCTAGACACCCGAGATTGGCACGTATTTCAAGATTTTCGATCCCGAAATTAAACATTAGCAGACCTGGTTGAAATAATAATATTTTCACCGGTTCCGCCTAAAAATAACACAGAGAGGCTCAAACAATTATTTTATTATTTACTTTCCTCATACATATGCCGGTTCAAAGAGTTTACAATTTACAGTATAAATTTGTACCGAGTGTCAAAACACCGCCTGGTTCTTATCTAAGTCTTTAATTCGAATTCTATTGAATTCTCATGTATAAGCAGCAAATATTATTTATAATTGTCAAGTTGTATTTCTCAAACAATTAATCACAGAATTAATTAATAAATAGATAAAGCATTTTTTGGGGCATTACATTATGCATCTGGTCTTCGTTGGTTTCACCTCCGCCCGGAGTTTATAAGGGGTGTTTAGGGGAAAAAAAAGTAAATAAATATATATATATATATATATATATATATATATATATATATATATATATATATATATATAGGTAAGTGGAGGTGGGGTTATTAATTGGGATTGGTGGGAAAATTAAGTGCCTTAAATGGAGGCTCACATTTTATCGGACTTGTGGCCCATATACCTCTAGTATATGAAATCGAGAAATGCTTAAGATGTTATTTATCATAGAAAGAAATCTCTTAACCTTAAGGAAAAAAATTATTGTACAACTATTAGACTCACGATATCTTATAATGTTTGCTTCATTAAAAAAAAAAAAAGATATCTTATAATGTTAACTGATAGTTAAATATTGTGCAGTAAAGAGCTAACAAGAGCATAAGCTCTTTGGTGCAAATATGACGATGTTGCAATGAACGAATATTGAATAGATATACAAGACGGCAATAAAATCAAAAGTAGATACAACAGAGTGAAGTATAAGTAGTACTAAATTAAGTGATTTGGCCATGTAATGAATAGCATACTTGTTAACGGAAAATGTAGGCCCAAAAAAACTACAAGTAATACCATTAAAAATGACTTTGATTTCAATTTTTTTTTTTTATTGAATATTTGGTCAATGGGATAATATAATATTGCTTGATCCATGTAGCCGATCACATGTAATGACAAAAAGTCTTGTTGCAACCGCACCAGAGATAATGTAGTCGAAATCAAAATGTTCAACAATCAATATCATTTCTTTTATGTAAAATATAGTATACAACTTGATTCAATTTCTTATACATTGGTCCCAGTGATGTTTCTTTCAAGTGCAATATAATATAACAAGGGAAGAATGGTTAAAACATGCAAAAACCAAAGAATTCAGTGGTAAAAAATGATGATGGCGCGTACACGATATGTAGTTTTGCAGTTACCAATTAGTAACTAAGCACCCTTTTTGTCACCCCATGGTTTGATGACACCAACAACGATGATCACAACAACGATAAGAAGTATGATGATTGCCATGCACATCCATTTTCTAGAGTTCCTTTGCAGTTTCTTGGCCTTCTGGAGGGCATTATTGCCTTGTTGCACGTGATCTACTGCACTTGAAACCTAAAGCAACAACAGTAGTAACCAACTTGGCCGGTTTATTACGGATTAATAAAAAAGTGATTTTGACATTTAATAATTAAAAATTTTTTTTTTTTTTTTTTTTTGAGAATTTAAGGAAAAGCGTAAACTGTTTTGTGTTTGTGTACAACCATAAAAATCATTTTTTAGAAGTAATTAGTGATTTTAAATTATTTTTTCCAAAAACTAATAAAAATAGTTTTTCATTTTTACCAAAAAAAATATTCATTTTATGAAAAGCTTAAACAAACACAATCAAATTTGTTAAAAATGATTTTTTTACTTAAAAAAGTCATTTTTTCATCAAGTAATCTATAACGCGACCAAACTGTTTAATCAAAGGGACTAGCAAATAGCTATTTAATGAGTGCCTTACAACTAACAAAGTGGTTCAAATACCTGTGTTTCAATGTTGTCAAGCATGTCTCCTTGCGCATCCACTAACACCGCGATATCCATAAAAATCTGGCAGTACATGAAGATTATTATAGTCCAAACTTGATATACATCTCTTCTCCACATACACTTGTGCCATGCCCATGATACATCTAAATGCATTTCTCAGAAAAAATTACTTTTTTACATATGGATGTCTCATGGCTTGCAAAAGCATGTTTAGCTTCCCACAGTTTAGTAGAGCCGTAATGTATTTTATGGCTACCATGCATGTATGCATCATTTTCACAGAATGTGCATAAATTGAGAAGATGAAGAGTATATTTTAACTATGCTAAACAGCATAACTTTTTACTGGAAAAGTTATAAGTTATTCAAAATGAAGTTATGCCATCAGTTTTTACTTCGTTATAAGACTGATCCTATGGTAATATGGTTAAAGCACAAGATTAATATAATGATTCCATACTACAGGGCTATACTATACATAAACCAGTACAGAATGTAAAACGAAAAGGTAAACCTGCAAAAATCTTTTTTTTTTTTTTTCCTTTTGGTTTCTTAATTTCTTCATGCCTCTCATCATAGCCACTCCTAGTATGTTCATCTAATCAGGATTTTAGTTTTCCTAATTCATTTGGAGGGTGCGGTAGTTCAACCGGTTTGAGCTAAGGGTATAAGGAGTTGGAGGAGTAGGAGGCCCAGGGTTTAAACCCTGGCAAAGGAGGAAAAGTTAATACACTAACAAACTACTAACGTTTGCCTATAAAGAAAAAATAATTTCCTAACTCATTGAGCTACATCATACATGTAACACAAACAAATTGAATAGACTGATTAAATACCTGTTGTAAATCAAGAAGCTTCTTCTCAACATCTCTAACCGCTTCATGTCGCTCTTGAATCTCTGCCAGCGTGTCCATTATCTAAAAAGATAAACAGGTCAGAGGTGTAAGCTGACATGGCAAAGTTCTTCATCCCTATTCCCAAGGAACCAAAATTATGGGGTAAAAATTTGAAAATGTGGGGATTATGGAAGGTTTAGACTTTAGATGACTCTGATGTTTTTCGAGTTGATAGAATTTAAAAGATGAAAAAAGTATAACAGGAATTTGAGGGAATGAAGGAGAAAGTAAGAGGGAGGGATGAACCTGGCCTCGTCCTTGTTCCCGAATTGCCTTCTGGAAAATTTGCTCACTATCTCCAGTCTCAATCAATCTGTCAATTGTCTGGACATTGTTAAATGATTAGAAGGAAAACTTCAAAAAGAAAATTTTCCTTCTATAAACAAAAATTCAGAGAAGAAAAAAATAATACCTCCTCATCAGCTCTTGTTCCCGTTACTGAACACCACAAAACCAGGAAGTACAATAAAACAAACATCAAGGAAAATCCATGGCATCAAATTGCATAAAATTAGAAACAACAACTAACAAGTAAACGACATATACCTGTAAATACACGTCTCTCAACAACCTCACGGTATTCTTGATGGATAGCTTCTCTCAGGGTCTGCGAAGATTTTCAAAATAAAATTAAGTTGAAGAACATGAGACTGAATAAAATTCTCAAACAAAACATATATGACAAACCAACCTGAAATTCAGCCATCTTGTCCTTCAGTTTCTTTTTTAAGGAACTGTAGAATAATATAACAGAAACATATTAGGTGCAGATGAGATTGGTTCATAAAACATTAAGCAACAGCCGAACAGTATAATCCTAGTTTGAGGGGAATCCTCAGTTTGACTCATTGTGGTGCAGCATAGGTACAAATCAAGTTCCATTTTTCTTTCTTTTAGAGCATGTGAAATTAAGAGATGCAAGTTTATCTTGCATTCCTTTTGGCTTCCCAAATTTATCATATGATCAGTTTGTTTTGTAGGACATAATTTTGGACACCAACATATTAGCATAAGTTAAAAGACAAATACTGCTCATTCAAATGGAAAATTAATCAAGTAGTCACTGATTATATGTAAAATAGTTAGACCATAGCCCATAACAGCATATGAACATAGTTGTTATTTTTAAATTAATTATGGATTAGAAACTCTAGTATGAAAAAGTATCCTATTACAAACGAGCTCAATAATATAAAGAAGTTATACTGAAATTGTGCATTTGTATTAGGATGATGAAAGCATCTTCCTTTACTCTCGACTATCTTTTTTAAAGCATTCCTTAGTTTCCTGATATTTCTAACTACATTTAGATAGATACATTCATATTCTTGATGGTTATGTCCCTAGAGTTTCCACCTATTTTCAATTTAGTCCCTATTTTCTTTTTCAAATCAGTTCTCACACTTCAAACAATTTCAAAATAATCCCTGCTGTTAACTTCAATTATAAAGCTGTCAATTTAGTCCCTACAAGACATTTTACAGAAAAAAGGGCAACCCATTGAATATAGAAAGAACCTACTCATAAATAAGGAGCACCTACTGGAATAAAGGAACTCCTATCGAGAAAGAGCATCTAAAAGATCACTTAATAGATAAAAAAAACACTTACTAGGTTAGCCAATTGACAGTGTTATAATGCCGTTAAGATGGAAGTTAAAGGTATGGACTATTTAGAAAACATTTGCAAAATTGACTTCAAAACTAGTGAAAACTACCAAAGTTATAATTTAACATATTATGCAAGACAACAAGGACGAGACAAGATTCGGTTGCCTTAAACGTGGAATATTGACAATGACATCCAAGACTCTCCAGTCTCTTGTACAGAATTTTTTCAAGTAAAACTTTCAGTATCTAAAAGGTTAAATTTATGCAGTGACAAAACATGGCGATGAATAGTTGAAGAATTATGAATGTAGATAGAATTATGTACACTTTACTAGAGATACAATATGAACCTCAAATCCATAAAACTTGTCCAAGGTATAACAATATAATAATGAGAAATTAAAAGTAGGATCAAGACTAACATAGTTGTTGCTGTTCTTGACCGGTCAACACCTGATCCTTTTCCACACCCAGGCTTCTGTCTGTTTGCCAAATTCTACAACACAGAATGGAGTGAGGCAGGAGACCAGGGAGTCCATACCTAAAATCTAGGTATTAAATAAAATTACTGAGAGATATTCAGCATAGACCTCACCTCTTTGTCCAGTTCCTCAATTTTGGACTTTATGAAATGCGCAATTTTCTTAACTTCATCAACATCTTTCTCCATCCTCTGCTTTATTGCTGAAAAGGTTGGTAGGATCAAGCAGAATTATTTAGTTTAATACTTATGATCTTGACTTGTAACCCCACATCAGCTATCTTCAAATGTACACTTCTATCAGAAGGGCAATTTAGTATCTACAACCATTTGTGCCTCAACAGATCCTTCTTATCATAATGAAAAACCAAAATAATACTTACAGGCAAACTAATCATTTCCCATTTACATGTTTATTTACTTTATAATTATAATAAAGAATTTCAATAATGACTATAAAAAATGTTCCACTAAGAATTGAGTCATGAGGATTATTAATTCCACATTTGTATGCATATGATGCTTGGGTACTCCTAAATTGTTTCCGTGCCTGTGCCGCGTACATATTCGAGTGAATCACCATTTTAATTCCTGAAATTATAGAGTGGTGGCAAGTTGGTCTTTCACATTAAGAAATAGGTAAAATTGAAAAAAGTCAATTATATCAGTCCAATTTGGTAATGTTTTTCAATTTGAGGACCATAATATAATGAGCGTTTTTCAATTTCAGGGACTTTTTGCCTATTTCGTAATGTGAGGGACCAACTTGCCACCACCCTACAATTTGAGATACCAAAATGGTGATTCACTCGTACATATTCAGTATAGATACTTGTTGGGTACACAGGATACGTACCCAATTTATTTATCTTTTTCAAACCTTGACATCAAATATTTTTCGGTATAGCATAGTCAAGCATTGCAATGAGCTGATAATCTGATATCACTTGTACAAGCCAGTCCATGCAAAACGTCAAGTCTTGCTACTAAGTTGTTTGGTTTGCAAAATTGCAATTAATTATTAAATGGAACAAACTGCTACTTTGTCCCTTAAAATCTTGTGCTCTCTTTAAATTGATTACTTGATATATTTTGTGCAGTTTAACGAAAATTTGGAGTTAGAATATTATGAAGATTGTATCTATCTGAATTCTTTTCAGTTAGTTACTTCATTGTTTATGCTTTCATATTTTGACATAATATATTCTCCCAGACCCGTATCCTAATTTTTAAGAAATTATTTCATACTTCGTACCCATTCTTGTAGTACTAGTACCGGTATTCATGCATCTCACCATAATAAAAATATGTTGGGACCTTTTAACTAAGTCTCGATATTTGAAAGTCGGTAATTGAGTCTCTATGGTTTCAAAATATTCTAATTGGGTCCCTACTGTATGTTTATAATGATGCTCTTGCAGTTATAGTGACCCAACTATAAACCTTTTGGGTCTCTAGAGTTTCAAAATTTTCTATCAAGGTCCGTGAATTTATTCTACCATTAAAAGTTTCTAATGATGAGGAGTGAATTGGAATTTTTTTTAAACTATAAGAAGCCAAATATTGAAAATTCTTAAATAGTACAGGGGCGTGTAGATTATTTAAACAAAATAGGGGCGTGTAGATTATTTAACCAAAATAGAATGGTGAAGTTTTTTGAGTTAGAGAAGGACGCAGATGCCATTGGACATAAAAGGAGGATGCATATCTCGATCATTCCTCTTTTATTATTGGAGGATGGTTATTGAAAAAAAGGTCATTGAAGTAGATAACCACAAAAAGATGAGGATAAACAAAATTAACAGATCATTCTATGGCATTGGGCAATACAAAAATACAAAGATATGTGGTGAAATGTACTAGGAACAAATGAAAAAAAATACATTCACGGAAGTTTTGACAAGAGGTGTCATGTAAATATGAATTATGAAGCACAGCAGCACAGAGAGAGATAGCATAAGAAGATGGTTCAACCAAAATAAAATAAAATGAGGGCAAATGAAATGCTATAATAACTCTTTGAAAAACAAACATGAAGCAACAGGCAATGAAACGTGCAAAAAAATTATTTGAAAGAAAAAAAGAAAGAACAATATTATACTAACTTTTCATGGAAGGAGCCTTAGTTACAGATTTGGATTCCTCATGGGCTTCCTGCACACAAGATTTGCATAAAAAGGATGAGGAGACAATTCAAATAACTTTAGTTCATAATATAAATCAACAAGTAAGCAGAATGCCTTTTAACAAACAAGTTATATTTACCTAAGGCTCTACTATTGCCAAATATTATAACAGAAGCTAAATCAGAATAACATTTTGTTCTTTTTTTAGTTTCGCTTTTCAACTGTTATGGATGCTGACCAAAATGAAGAGACTTTGCAAGGCTTAGTTCAATTACAATGGAAAAAATTGTTATAAAAAGAAAAGGAGTTCAGGCAGCATTAGTCACTATAGTTTTGTATCTTTTTCCCCTCTTCATAAATGGTTTTCTATTAGAATTTGGGCCTAACTCAATCTCAAAAGCTAGCTCATAGGATGAGGATTGCCCACTACTTATAAGCTCTTATCAGATACTATCTCTAGTCAATGTGGGACTTGGGTTTTTCCCAATATTTTCCAAATCCACTCATCTCTCTTACCCCCCCCCCCCCCCCCGGCAGCACACACTCTTGACTAGCAAATAAATGCAATTGTTTTGTCCAACACTTTAACAAGGTCTTTACATGCAACATTTTGAAGTGTTAGACGTGCTTAAAAGAATTTTATTTTCTTATTAGTTAGCCTTTTTTCATTCGTTGGCCTTGTCAGTTACGCTAGTGCACATTACGAAGGCCAAGTTAACATATAAATAAATGTTTTACTAAGATCATTCTATTGCTGTTAGATTGGCCCCAGGCAAATGACATTGTTTGCTGGAATGCCACCTATCACCCTTGAAAAAAATATCATGCCTCCATTGTCTACTTTTTTATTTATCATATTTTTGTGAGATAACAACTGGAAATATATTATAGATCTTCAGAGTCCTGAAAATTCAACTTAATTGATTCTCTTTAAGTGTTACAGAAGCCAACAATCAGTAGTCATGTGAATGAAAGTAAGACTAGTTACCTGTAGCTTTCTCAAAAGCTTATCCAACTTAGCATATTGTTTATCAAGCTCTTGAACCTAAGGGGAAAAAGGCACAGGAGCATTCAAATTGAGACAGTCACAATGGTTAAACATGAATATTAAATCCATCCACAGTTGTACAAAATGAATTAATTAATCAAAAGGAAGAAACAACGAAAGACAAGCTGATTTATGCTTTTTTACAGATGTCAGAAATATAAAGATAATCATCACCTTTTTGAAAAAACTTTCCAAGCCCAGTTCTCCTGAATTTAATGCATATGCTCCTAGCTCAATATCTCCACCTCCATGACCACCCCCGTGGCCTTGGCCACGTGGGACCTCAAATGAATCCTGAAAAAAGATTACCAAATTAATATACATGGATCATCCCATAATGCTTCTGTTGCTATCTGTACACCCAAGGTAAATTGTACACAAATGTTAATGCTACTCTAACAAACCCATACTTTGAGAAAATAGTACAAAGGTTTACATATAACTAAAGCATTCACTAAGCCAGGATGCATGTAAAATTAAAAGCATGAAGAACAGAAACAACATTTTATTTCAAAAACTTTGATATCATCTCACTTCAAGATGTTTTTAAGTAGTATTGAGATCTTTAGAAACAAAGCCATTCAGGAGCCTCTACCTACTAGTTTAAACTTTTAGGAGAGTTAATCTTTGACATGGTACCTGATAGGAACTGAAATTACTATAGAAATAGTAGGAAAATTCAGAGAACAAGGCTCTGGTTACAAAGGGAGATTGCAGAAAACATAGTTGCAGAAAAGTGAGAAACAATATCAGCGAAGCAAAGCAATATGTGTCCTATGGCATAGCCACCCAAAACTACCCAAAATTATCTCATATCCTTCATGTTCCAGTCCCTCCCTTATATCCTTCCCCATGTCATTACACCCATGATTATCCAATTCCCCTCCCCCATTCCCTTTATGCCAGCTGTCCAGTTTGTTACTTCCCTTTCTATTCCAACTGATTCCTCCACTCCTATACAATATGTCACCAGCCGACTAATTCCCATTTGAGGCCCATCAATATCAAAGCCTCTGTGACCAAGTGGTCAAGAGTTCAATGCTTTTGCCACCACCCTTCATCTACATAAAGATGAATTTCAGCACAAGGTAGAGTAGGCGTAGGTGTTGTACTTGTTCACCAGTCAAGCCTAAAGGGCTCTTGCGTGAAGGGGTGTGTTAAATATAAAACCATTCATGAGAAGTTTAAGCTTTTAGGACAAATGGTCCTTTACAAGATCGATATAGTGATAGCTAATACTAAGACCTAACCTCAGGATGGATATTGTGCCTTGAATCTTCCTTAGTGAACATGTATTCTATTTCTACACAATAACAATCAATAGAAGGATTGAATTCACAGCCAACTCCATGTCCAAATCAGAAGTATATATTTAATTGTATTTAATACAAATACAGTGGAAATAAAGAATTGCAATACAATTTCCCTAAACTTCCCGTCAAGTTTGTAAATGCCAAAAAATGGGTCTTTGTGATCATTTCTTCCCTTAGCTTTGGCACGAAATATTATAGCATAGGCAAGCCTACTTGACCATTGAATATATCTCTATAAGAACAGACTTTAAACAAATTCATAACCTCATATATTCCCATGACAATGCCACAAAAAGAATACAACTCCTATGCAGAGCCAGTGGATATTTGACAGTGTGCAAATTCAATAGCCCTCCACAGGAGGAGTCTTCTTTTGCAAGACAAATTTTGTCTATAGCATTACTCTTACACATATAGCCCCAATATCGGGCCAATGTATCTCTTCAAAATATAAGGAAGCAAAGAAAAAAAAAAAAGAAGTTCTTCTCTCTTCACCTCTCTTTTACGTGTTACACATGGATTCTTTCTGTGTCACATTGCCATAACCAAAAAGGCAAAAACTAGCTGAAAGGTCAAACGAAAATTTTCCATTTCTGTTCCATCAAATAACCCATATTTGGTATCAAACTAAGTACTCCTAGCCAATATGCATATTAACCCAAAAAGAAAAAATCAATATCTACTCTCCCAATTTGTGCGACAAGTAAATCTGATAGCAAATATGCAATTTCGGTCCCTAGAAATTTGAAACTATCTTTAAAAGATGGATCAAATTCAAACCAAATGTGTATTTATCAAATCTCACAAATGTGTATTATAGAAAATTTGTAGTAAATCATACATAAAAATATAAGTACAGTCTTGATCTTAAGGAGCTTTTGTGAGCAGCATATGAATCATTTAAGTCCTAAACGTATCAGTGGGTGCCTCTGTCCTCTGTAATAAAGAGGCACTTCAACTCATAGCTAAAAGAAAGTTAAGTATACTCTAAGTTCATGCTAGATTAGAGTGACAAAAATCAGAGAACATATTTTAGGTATCAGTATCAGAGAGTTCCCGAAGTTCACTGTTATATAAGAAAGGAAAGAATGAGCAAAAAATTACAAAGATAAATTCAAAGTAAATAAAACTAGGATTCGTGGATTGGGAAAACATGAAATGTTTCATCAGAAGTGTCGAAGTTACAAGCACAGATTTAACTGGATCACAACATTTTCTTTTTGGTGCATAACTGGATCACAAATTAGTTATAGGCTTTTAAGTTTTAACCTTCAAAGCATTAAGGACATCTTTTGAGTGATTGCTTTACCAAAAAGAACCTCCACTTTAAACCCATTTTTGGGATTTATTAGCTACTAAGCCTTTTTCTATGGCAAGAAGAGCCTAGTGGACAACATCTTAAATGTTGCATCCATTATTTAATCTTAGTTTTATATAATTCCAGATTGTTGACCAACAAAAATTAAGACTTAGTAAATCCTTAAATCTAGATTAATTTAATTGCCACTATCCATGGCAATATTTATCATTATATTTTGTCTGTTTTGTAAATCGAACAGATCTCAAACACACAGATAAAATATCAATTATGAAACCATGCTTAAACATAGTTTTTATAACAGTGAATTGGAAATGCTCAAATTGATAAATTTGATAAAACTATAAAGTTGTAGAAGGTAATCAATCAACTTGTGCAACAAAGCTTGAGTTGCCCACAATAATTAGCTAGCACTTGTGTATAACTGCATTTAAGCATTTGTCATATAATGCTGAAAAAATCTCATAATGTTTAAAACCTCCACAATCTACATTCTCCAAATCCCATAACTTTCCTACATTTTCTAACAAATAAAAAAATGTCCATCATAGCCAAAGCTAGATCTGGACAAAACCCAAAACAAGAAACTCCCAAAGACATACAGACAAAGAAATCAAAGATGACAACTTGAATCAAAATGGAGGAAAAAAAAAAGTAGAAAGAGAATATAGAGAATGACACATTACCGTTAGAAGATCATTCATTGTGGAATAAAGGGAATGGCAACTGGAATGGTGAGGACCTGGTTAACAAGAAACCAGGCCACAGAGAACTCAATTCTCAATTCTCAGAGAGAATGAGAATGAACGTAATTTTTTTTTTTCTTTCTTTCTTATTCCTTGTTTGTTTGTTTGTCTTGTTGTGTAATGCAAAATTTGGAAATTGAAGCACCAACCGAGACAGACAGACAACACGGCTCGGTGACAGATCGTGAAGGTTTTTTAATTTTGTCAAAATCGAAAGTCCCACACCAATAATGTTATTATCAAATCTATTATTTATTTATTATTATAATTTTAATTATAAAAACTAATGATAATATTGTCTTTCCCTCTCAAGTTAGTTATTGAAAAATGAAAGCTTAACTTGATCTCCGAGAAAAATGGATGATTATTATTTTAGTTGGTATACTTGGTAGAGTACATTGATTATTATTTTTTTATTCATTTAAAGAATTTAAATAATTGTATCTCAGTTTTTTAAAAATGGAGAGAATCTAAATCCATTTCAAAAAATTTAAATGTTGATTAAATTAATTTTTTTAAGGATAAATTCTAGAGACTAAAGTGTCTCTATCACTAATTATTTTGATGACATTTGAGATTTTTATAAACCAAATTTAGTGGAGTGTATTGAATCAAGATTTTAAAAGACTATTTTATGATCAAAAAGTCTTTAGGTATTCAATTAAAATTTTTAAGTAATCTAAAAAAGTCTTGTGGTATTAAATCAGGATTTTTTTTAAAAATAGTCTAAATTTAGTGTATTCAATCAAGACTTTTTACAAGTAATAAAATATCTCGTGGTATTCAAAAATTCATGATTTCGATAGATTATTTTTTAGAGTGGATTTCGTAAGACTTTTTAGCGAGAAATATAAATAGCAAACCTATCTCAAAATCTCACCCAAAACCCTCAGACTTTTCTACTTTCTTTTTCTTTCCTTGTTGGCCGTTGAATCATATTTCTTCTTTCTTATTTCTCCGGTTGCAGTTGCTTTCTCAATTTTTTTACTGGAAAACTTCTCTTTAATTGATACATGTTGAGCAGTTTGTTTGGAATTTCTGCTTCTGTTAGGTATTTCTATAAGAACTTCCCTCTTGGATTTGCTTATATAATGATAAAAAATAAAATTAAAAACATGACTTCCTTCAACCAAATCAATTTCTTTAAGCAAATAAAAAGTTAACATCAAACATATATGTTAGGGACGCACTGTTACGGTTTCCATCGCCTATAGGACAATACATTTGCTTATAGTATTTTTTTAAAATATATTATGATATAATAAAACATGTATATAGGTGATTGGTGCGGCTGACCGATGGCTTGATACAAAGTTGTTGCAATATATAATGAACTAAGCTATACTATTAGGGTTTATTAAAAAAAATATCACTCTTATAATTTTGAATGTTTGTTAAAAATCCTTATAATCTTTTCAAATCTTATAAATCTATGAAGTCTTTTCAAATCCTATAAATTCCTATGTTATAAATCCTTTAAAATCCAATCAACAAAATCTTGATCATAAAAATCTTTTAAAAAAATCTTATGAAATCATGAAATTCCTAATAGTCTTTTAAAATCCGCAAGACTTTTTTATTCCAAAATAGTCTTTTAAAATCCTAATCGAATACAACCCCCTTAGATTTTCCAAATTTTTTTTTTTTGGTAAGCAGGAGGGCCTAAAATCCTACCCGGCAATTTTGGTTTTCCAATTTTCCAATTTTGGTTACTTAAATCGGAAGACATATTTCATCATACGGACAAATTTGGATGGGAGAATGCTTAAGATACTGATTTTTTTTTTTTTTATAAGAAGCTTAAGACACTGGTTTTTTTTTTTTTTTTTTACACAAGCTTAAGACACTAGTTAAGAAATTAGAAAAGCAAACTTTGTATGAAAAAATTGTATATTTAATATATTAAAACATATAATATTTAATTTATCAATATAATATTATCTTTTATTGATTCTTTTAAGACCCTTTTTTTAAGCATAAGTCCAATCCGGATATTATCAAATTGAGAAAGTAGAATACAAGTTTAAATTTCACAAAAATATTTTTATGTGAAAAATTTGTTTAATTTTGGTATTTTGGCAACAGAATGAAAATTAATATTATGAGCCGTTTAAATTAGTCAAACTCGTAAGAATACTTTGCCCTATTAAAAAAAATGGTAACTATAAGGTAAAATTCACCTAGGTCAGACGTCACAAAAGAACCGAAATTTTTTGTTGTATCAGTTGGCTCCTATTCATTTAATCTTAACTAGTGTATCGATCAGTATCATCCATGAAAAATATGCTAATTTTTTATTTTTAAAAAAAATTATTTATTTGTTAATTTCACGATTTTGGTTTATAAGGTTAATTATACTAACATATTTGAAAATATTGATTTATAAGTCATGTCTCTTAAAAATTTATTTGATTTATTTTTACTTTTTTCCCAGCAAGTTAACCATTTTAAGAAAATATATTTATTCATCATATTATTATTTTTTTTCTCTTGAAAATTTATTATATTTTGATTCTCCTCTTTTTCGGTGGAAGTTAACAATTTTTAGAAAATATATTTATCTTTCATGTATTCTCTCTTCAAAACATATTTGATCTATTTATCCTCTTTTTCATGTTAAAGTTAACAATTTTAAAAAAAAATATAGTTATGTATCATATTATTTTTCTTCTTCTCTCTTGAAAATCTATTTGATTTATTTCTTCTCTTTATCAGCTACAATTTAACTATTATTAAAAATATATTTCTCCATCATTTTATTTTTTTTCTTATCTCTTGAAAATTTATTATATTTATTTCTCCTTTTTCTGTGCAAGTTAATAATTTTTAGAAATTATATTTATCTATCATATTATTTTTATTATCTCTTGAAAATTTATTTGCTTTATTTTTAAATATTTTGCGTGCAAGTTAACCATGAAATAGACAACTATAAACACGAGAAGGGGGGTTGAATTGTGTTTATTAGAATTTAAAATAAAGTTAAAAACTTTTTGCATGCAGAAGCTAAGCACAGACGGGTGTAAAAAGATACACAGACAGGTCACCTGTCTGTTGTAGTTTTCTCAGAAAAACAACACACGTAGAGATAAGAAAACAGACTTGACAGAAACAGTTTTAACCCCTTTGTTAGAAAGCAGATGATATATATAATCAAAATAACTAAAGAGATTAAGGGAAGAGAGATTAACACAGAGATTTATCCTGGTTCACTCTTTAACACAAAGAGCTACGTCCAGTCCTTGGCAGCACCAAGATTTATCCACTATAACTGATCAGGTTACAGACTCCAAGTATTGTTTGCACACCTAGCCTCTTCAGGCTCCAACACAAGTATTCTTTGCACACCTAGCCTCTTCAGGCTCACTCAGATTTGTTTGAGAGTTTGGTTTGTAATAAATACACTTATAGACCTTTCACTAACACTCAGAGAGTGGTTTAAATATAAAGCTTAGGAAAGTCTGCGTAATAACTTCAAATGATTGAAGAATACAGAATGAATAAATGAACAGAGTAATGGCTCTTTAATGCTTTGTAAAACTCTGATTGTGTTCATCTTCAATGACTTCTGTATTTATAGCCTTCAAACATTTAATATCCGTTAGAGACATTCCTTGCAACTATGGCTTCAAGCAGAGCTTCATTAAATGCAATATAGTCGTTCTGGGCAGCCATTAATGCAATGAAGACGTTGGTTGTACTCTAACATGAGGGATAATAGCTTTATGCATCGTGTAGACATTAACTCAGTTGTGCAGAGTGCTTTTGTACTTTTGCAGAGTACATTTCCCTTTCTGTGTAATAACTAAAAGTACTAGGGAATAAAGCATGTTGGAAACATTCTTTAACTGGGAGTTTATCTCTGACTTCCTAGGTTGCTTGAGAGAGAGCACTTCTGAGTTTCTTGATAAGCGTGAGAGAGTTCTCAGAGTATTCTTCATGAGGGGACAACTTGCAAAAGCTTCCTGTACTTCGAGTTCTTTAACGAAGAACCTTAGACAAGTTGAAGAGTAGAGACAGGTTGTAAAATCAGTTTGCACGAAGTCAACAATCCTAGTCAGCAGACAGGTTGACTTCTTGGCTTATACGGACAGGTGAGACTTAGGTAGACAGACAGGTGAGTTTTGTAATCTTCTGATCTGTACACTAAGTAGACAGGTTAGCAACCACAAAATAGGTTAATTAAATCATTACCCAATGTTTAGTTTTCATCAAAACTTAGGGAAATGCACACAGACATTTTAGAGACTTAACAAACCATTTTTAAAAAATATATTTATTTATCATATTATTTTTTCTTCTCTCTTGAAATTTTATTTGATTTAATTCTCGTTTTATCTAGTGTAAGTTAATCATTTTTAGCAAAAAATATTTATCTATCATAATATTTTTCTTCTTCTCTTTGAAAAATTATTTAATTTATTTCTCCTCTTTGTCTGGTGCAACTTAACCATTTTTAGAAAATATATTTATCTACCATATTATTTTTTTTTCTCTCTTGAATAATTTTTTGATTTATTTCTCCTCTTTTCCCGAGCAAGTTATTAGAAAATATATTTATCTATCATATTATTTTTCATTCTCTCTTGAAAATGTATTTGATTTATTTCTCTCTTTGCCTGTGCAAGTTAACCATTTTTAGAAAATATATTTATCTTTTGTATTAATTTTCTTCTCTATTGAAAATCTATTTGATTTAATTATCCTATTTTCTAGTGCTAGTTAACTATTTTTAAAACGTATTTGATTTATTTCTCCTCTTTGCCTAGTGCAAGCTAACCAATTTTAAATAATATATTTATACATATCATATTTTTTTATTCTATCTTGAATATCTATTTGTTCTGTTTCTCCTCTTTTCCGTTGTAAGTTAAATATTTTTAGCAAATATATCTATCTATCATATTATTTGTTTTATTTTCTCTTGAAAATGTATTTGATTTATTTCTCCTCTTTGCCTTGTGCAAGTTAACCATTTTTAGAAAATATATTTATCTTTTACATTATTTTTTCTTCTCTCTTGAAAATATATTTGATTTATTTTTCCTCTTTCCCCTTGCATGCTAACCATTTTTATAAAATACATCTATCTATCATATTATTGTTTTTATTCTCTCTTGAAATCTATTTGTTTTATTTTTCCTCTTTTCTCATGCAAGTTAACCATTTTTAGAAAATATATTTATCTTTTAAAATATTTTTCTTCTCTCTGAAAATCTATTTGATTAATTTCTCATCTTTCCCCGTGCAAGTTAAGCATTTTTATAAATTATATTTGTCTATCATCTTATTATTCTTATTCTCTCTTGAAAATCTAGTTTATTTATTTCTCCTTTTTTTCGGTGTAAGTTAACTATTTTTATAAAATAAGTTTATCTATCATATTATTAATTTTCTTCTCTATTGAAAATTTATTTGATTTATTTTTTCTCTTTTCCGGTACAAGTTAACCATTTTTTCCTCGAAGATTTGCACTTGAAATCAAAACAATATGAGATTTGCATTAATAACATTATAAGTGATTACTGATTTTTAGTGCGTGTAAGGATTTGATTTCAATCGTGTATTGCATTAATTACTGTTCTAGTTGGTTTTAATTATTTTCAAATTTAATTTGTATAGCATTAGATGGTTATGAATAACGGTTACTAATTACATGTCCATTCTTTTGAGAGAAAAAATTACATGTTCATTGAGTATTATTCCAATGACCATATTTTCCAATAATTAGCGTAAGATCATATATACAATAATTTCAATCAGTTACTGATCATTCAAATATTGATTCTGATGAATTCTGACAAATTACGTTTATATGGTTTCAAAATGGAAACATTTGAATGCTTTTTGGGTAGTATCAATGCATACTGGTGTTGAGTATTGACCTTTTTTGATGTTGAGTATTGACCTTTTTGAAAATAGATAATTTGATTCAGTTTATAGCATTTTGTAATGGTTTTGATTCAAACCATGAATAATTACATTAATATTTGCATTTGATTTGATGTCCATGTGCTATTATTTCATTGATTATTTCTATTCTTTTTGAAATCAGAAATTAAAATATAGCATCAATTCCATACCAGCAAATTAAAACATTCCATAAATACAATCAACAACCCAAAACTTCTGCTCTCAAAAAATGGTAGGCTGATAGCAAACAATAACTATGGTCGTCAAATGCATAAGGTTGTGACACATCAAATTTTTTTTTTGAAGGGAATGCTTTAGAGGATGACACATGGGAGATGACTTTGGGGAGCTTGACGCTTGTAACTTTCTTCTTTGAGATTATTCTCAATTGTATATACAATATTTTTTTTATCAAGAATTGTATATACAATATAGTATAGATAGATAGATTCTGCTTTGGACTTGTGATTTCATTTTAGTCTTATTTAATGTAATTTAATGTAATATCTGAAACTTGACCTTTTAAGCCTCTTAGCTATCTTTCATGTGGTTTTGGTGCAAATCATTTTTAGTGTTTAAGATATGAAGTTTGTTTTATTGAGGCACTACAGTAAAAGTAGGTTTTAGTGGCAATTATTTAGTGGCAATTAATTAATTACGGGTGTTTTATGATCTGATTTAAAACTCTTGTGGCCAATAAATATTAGCCAGAAAAAATTAACTTATAATGACAATTAAAAAAGTTGCCAGTAAAAGGATAAGAGTTTGACCGCTGAGACACCCGCCAATTTCACCTTCATCCATTTTTCAGTTTTTTCCTAGCCTCACTGTTTCTGAAAGTCCCTTGCGATTTGTGATTTACTTTTTGTTCAAAATGTAGAAATCTACACGATGAGGATGCGATTTACGATTTTTTCGAGAGTATAATTTGCTCTTCTTCAACCTCATTCCATAGTTATTAGATTCAACTATAACTTGTTGTTCTTCAACCTCAAAGGTGTGATTTCCCCAAATCTCATCTCTGTTTTTCAACCTAAATTCAACGAATCTCCAAAATTTGATCGCTCAGATGCTTTTCTTCTCTCTCTCTCTCTCTCTCTCTCTCTCTCTCTATATATATATATATATATATATATATATATATATATATATTTCCTTCATTTCTCAACATTTTCTTTCTCTCTTTCTCTCTTTGCGATTTCAGGTATAGTTTTGGAGTGCTGGAGAATGCTTCTCTTGGTTGAATCTGTCACTGATTCACAAAGGTTTTACTTTGGCCTTTGATTTTTCAATTTGATGGATGCTGAATGGAATGTGATTGTATTCATGGGAGAATTGTTAGTGTGTCAATATGAATATTGGTTAACTATATGAATTTTGCACATGATTCTGCAGGTATTATGTTTTGTTTGTTTGATTGATTTTTGGAATGTGAAGATAGGGTTCATATTTTTGTTTTTGTTGCTTCAGTTTGTTGATCCTTTCAACTTTGATTCGGGTCGCTAATTTGCTTAAGTTGCTTGATTTCTATCTCTAGCTGTGTGTTCAATTATTGATCATGTCTCTGTTATGCTGGGATTTATTTACTGATGTCTCCAAAGAAGTATATATATATATATTCTGTGCAGGAAATGGATTTTATACTTTAAAGGATGTTTGTGTGTGGAAGCTTGACTAAACAAGTGAAGTAGATTGAACGAAGAGGTTTTCCCTTTATGCCTTATGATTTACTTTAAAATTGATAGAGGACAAATTTTGAACTTTTTATGTTTCGTATGCTAAGTGACTTTCAAAGGCCAGGCCAGTCTTAATTGTTTGACAGTGATTCAAGGACCATATATAAGATGATATTAGTGCCCCAAGAACATCATATACTCTTACATAGACAGATTGCAAACTGCATAAAGAGTAAAGACAATACCTCCCTAGTGACTGCCACTTTATCCTCATTTAAGGCAACTCAGGGGTGCCTGCAAGTATAGTGGTTTTCTGGAAATTGGATCATGGATATGCTCTTACTAAATTGCTGACTTCATGGTGAAGCTTGGATCTAAGGGTCACGAGAAATGGAAGCTATATCACAAGTGCCTATCTTTTCTGGGAAAAGTATATTCCTCTGGTTGCTATTTATTTTGATTTACATTATATCAATTGGTGCTGATAGGAAACAAGATGAGGAGTTGGATGAGCTTACTCTAAGTGTACAAAGAATTGGAGGTATTGGACTTACTATACATGAGAGCTCCTTGCGCAGGTAGATTTGAGAGGTTTTTTGTTCTATGATTCTTGTTATTTTGATTAAAAATAAGAGACTAGATAACATTTGTTTAGTTATGTGTTTCCTTCAAATGTCTTTAGAAGTTGTGCTCTTTATGCCTGTTATTATTTCTGCGAGAAATTTCTCATTAAAGTGTTTATGACCTATCCCACTTTAAAATTGTTTTCATTATTTAATAATATAAAGGGAGAAAATCTTTGAATGTTGATATGTGAAAGTTGAAACTTTTCTCTTTGGTTTACTGTTCTCAGAAAAAAGGTGGCAATGGTCATGAAGAAGGCTAGTGCAAAGGGACAGATCATGATGATATTGGGTTTGCTGGCCCTGTTCATTTTCCTCTTTATCTTGGTGTTCTTTACATAGTCATTGAGAACAGAGATGACCCTGTCACTGTGCTCCTTGTACAGAAAAGATATAGGACTTATTTATCAGATATAAGCTCTGCATCACATGTGTATTTTTTTTTTCTCTAATTTCTCTAATGCTGGACATCCTTTTTGATATTGGGAATGCAATTACAAATGCTGGTGAACATACTTCATTATTGTCCTTGGTATAATGTTAATGTTTTAGTTACTTTAGTCTACATGAGGTTCTTCTATGCTACAAGGTGCGGACATGTGGGTGAATTGGCCAATGGGTCGTATAAATTGGGCCTCTTCCTGGTATATGTAGATATTACAGTAGTTGGTTTTTTTATTTTTTATTTTATTTTTTATGTACACATTAGGTGGTTTACTCTATATCAGGCTCATTTTTTGGGTATACAATTTAACCCCTTGGCTGTGTTTTGGTATCGGTTTTGGTATTACTATGTATATAGGATTGGTACCCCTAGTACCCTTATTAATACAAGACTATGTTTTTATTCAAGTGACATACAGTTCATTTGGAACATTTGTATGTTATTATTTAAGTTTTTAGAAGCAAATATTATTGTTGTTAAAACTTATACTATTCAAGTCATTTATAATTTGATTGGCAAATAATCTTAACATTTCCTGGCAATAGTAATTGCTGGAAAAATCAACTAGAACTTTTAGCGGCAATAAAAAAAAGGTAGTAAATGAGTTTAGATGGTAATTCAAAAATCGTATTTAGTGTCAATTAAAATTGCCGGCAATAATTGCCACTATAACTTTCAACTTTTAGTGGCAATTAATTGGGTCTTTACCAGCACTTTCTACTATTGCCGGGAAAGCTTTTAGCGACACTGGATACACCGATTAATTGATATTTGCCGGTAAAAGTTTTAGCGGCCATTATTATTGCCCCTGAAGGCCATAATAATTGCCGCTAAAACTGTGTTTTGTTGTAGTGAGGCTTGACAGTGAAAGTGGATAATTAAATATTCATATTGAAAGTTGGATTTTTTCCATTTCAGCTTTTTTATCTCCAGAAAACTGTTTTCAAAATAATCTAACATGTTTGACACCTTTCTTAAATTAAAAAAAAATCTTTTTTTTTAGGGAAAAAAACTGTTTTATGCTATCTAATTTGTTTTAGTTTAAGATTGTTGTGATTTGATTATTTTTCATTCTCAAAACTCTTTTCTATGTTTACCTCTACAAAACTAACTTCTAAACAAATATTATTAAATTATACAAATAACTTCATACACTTTTTTGTAATTTACCATATAAAGGTGTTTTTTTCTTATCACCCAAACGAATAGATTATCTTAAAATCGTTTTTCAACAAATAGACCCAAACAAAAACAGATTCTGATTATAATCGATTGTCACAATAATCAATTATACAAAAATTGATTATCAATGTAATCTTTTTTTTTTCCATCTTCCCTGAACACACTCTCATTATTTGTTTTGTTGGATGTTTACGAATTCCATACAGAATTCTTCGTTGGAAACGAAAAAATATGCAATTTTCCTTGATTGGTTATATTTTTTTTATACACCCTTGATTGGTTAAATATTTGAACAATTGATGTATTGAATAAAAATTTGCCTTTTCTGAATTTCTTAATCAATATCTTTAAGATACCGTCTTATTTTTTTTAAGTCTGGGATGGAACCCAAGATATGCCCATAGCTGAAAGTCATAGGACTAATCCCTCGAGGATGTGGAGTATTAGTTAAGGTGCAACTCATCTACCTACATATGCAGTTATATTTCCATCACCGGGATTCAAACCTGGACATATGATTAAAGGACTCGAGCTACTAGTCACTCGGATCATACATTGTGGGTCTTTAAGATAAGGGTTAAAGGTCCATTTTGGTCCCCGACAAAAAGTGTGTGGGCCATTTTAGTCCCTGACAAAAAAAAATTACTTCGTTAGTCCCTAACAATTACTAGCTGGGACAAGTTAGTCCCTGAAAATTACTATGGGATATTATAGTCCCTAACAATATTTAAAGCGAGACTGATTAGTCCCTGACAATTAGTATCATGGGACAATTTAGTAACGGATGCTAACTAACGGAGTGAACGTAGGGACTAACTTGTCCCAGTTAGTAATTGTCAGGGACTAACGGAGTAGTAGTTTTTTTTTTGTCAGGGACTAAAATGGCCCACGCACTTTTTGTCAGGGACCAAAATGAGCCTTTACCCTTAAGATAATATCTTTAAGATACTTGTTAGCATGATCCTAACTTCAAATCTTCGTGATGAATCCTTGCTAATCTTTCTATTATTAAACAAAGAAAATATTAAATACTTTTTGTATTTTCAAGACTATATATTACTTTTTCATTTAATGATTTTTATCTATTTTGGGGTTTTCAGAATATCCTTCCACTCAATAGATTCATCCCTTGAGATACGGTCAAGAGTCTAAGGAGGAGCTCCTTCTAATGATATTTTTCTACACACATGAATTAAGAATTACACATGGAACAACATACTTAAAAAACAATATTTTGTTTATTTAATAGGCTAAAATATATTTTTTGTGCTTTATCTTTAGCCGAAATTCATTTTGGTCATTTATATTTTAAAAGTTTCATTTTGGACCTTCATTTCTCAAAAATTAAATAAAATGGTCATTCCGTCAGATCTATTACTAACGTCAATTAATGACCTGCCGAAGATCCGCCTGAATCTGTACATTTTGCCGGAATCTATACAAACCAGCCAACCTGCAAATACTCCAATCCTCCAAGATCTTAGCTAGGGGTGGCAAAGTGGGTTGGACCCGTCGGGTTGGCCCGTTTAACCCACCTTTTTTGGCGGGTTGGATTGAGGTCCCTAACCCACCAACCCGCTTTGACCTGCCCCGCCTAACCCAATGAAAATATGGGTTAAACGCGGGTCGGAACGGGTTGGCCCGCCAACCCGTTTGCCTTAATTTTTTTTTTTGTCCTGATAGATTTTCTGATTTTGTTATATTTGACTAATAGCTTTTCTAATTTTTTATCCCAATATGATTCATATTAAATATTTGATGTTGCAAAAGCGATATCATCGATTTAAAGATACATTATTATTGTGTTTGTTATTTATCTAGTATTTGTTTTTTTATTTTTTTAATAATTGTATATTTTTTCTTTCAAAAAAAATTAATTGTACATTTTTTAGCGGGTCAACCCGCCGACCCGCAACCCCATTTTATTACATTTCACTCCTTGGCGGGTCAACCCGCCAACCCACCAGAAAACGGGGTGGGTTGGGGTGCTCAACCCTTCTCCAAATGGCGCGTCAACCCGCCCCGCCCCACTTGATGGTGGGTTCGTGACAGGTCGGGGCGGGTCGGCCCGCTTTGCCACCCCTAATCTTACCACTGATATCCTCATAAAACTTGATCGTATTAACATTCCAATCTAGCACCACCTACTCCATCCTCCCACACCTCATCTTCACAGCCTGATTTGCCACTGTAGAAACAAGCATCCTCCCAAACCCTTTTCTTCTATAACACTCTTACAAACAAGTCCTCCACATAAAAGCCTGACTTCCCCAAAAAGGTTGAGCAGTTTGGAAAAAATAAAACAAACTCAGCACAAACATCACCACCAACACCACCTTGAAGCCCGAACGTTTCCCTTTATGGGTCTTCAATGAGAAGGTCCAAGTTCACAACTTTCACAAGTGGGTCGTAAAACGGTTGTTTACTGCGTCTGTGAATGCGGTGGGAGAGACTTCGAGGATGAAGATGGTGAAGGAGTGGACGGGTTGTGTGGCGGTGGTGGGGGTGTCCAAGACGGTGCTTGGACTGCCGTGGAAAAAATTGGGTAGGAACAATTTCGTCAGAGAAGTTAAGGTTTTTGGGGGGAAAATTGAGTACTTCTTATTCCTTGATGATTGATTGGATGCAAAACAGTTTGATTTCATCAAAGAAGCTAATTTCTGTGGTGGGGGGAGTTATTTTTTGAATTGGGTATTGGTTGTTTCTAAATTGGCCCTTGGATATTAATCTTTTTTCTGGTGTTTTTTGTCGACATTTGACAGATTTTGATTATTGATCTGCTGACATTTCGATCAAAGTTGATTCTCAACAACCCAGTTGATGGGTGTGGGTTACAGATGAGACAAGTAATGTTGAGGAATGAAGTGGAATTGACGATGAGAGTTACTTGGTCATTGGTGAGGAATTGTTTACCCAGATTCCGGCTAGTCGAAGTGGAGGGCGGCAAATCTCTGGCTAACATAAACAGATGTTAGTAATAGATCTGACGGAAAGACAATTTTGAGAAACGTTTGAAAGATAAAGGACCAAAACGAATTTTCACTAAAGATAAAGTGCCTGTTAAGATCAGAGAAAAACAAGAGACATTGGCATAACCCATGTGTTTCAACTACACCACAAAGATTGTATTATATAGGCAATGAACGAATCAAAATACAATCAGAGTAATAATTATAAGATATTCCCAATATCTAACTATCCTAATTACCTAATATTCCTATAATCAGAATATATTATTTACATAAATATCAACACTCCCCCTCAAGTTGGAGCATATAAATCATAACCAAGTTTTTTACATATATAATTTATTTGAGGACCTCTCAAAGACTCAGTGAAGACATCTACCAGTTGGTCATTTGATTTTAACAAAGTTAGTGGTGGCGTCCCTAGATAAGATCTTTTCTCTAATGAAGTGGCATTCTATCTCGATGTGCTTTGTCCTCTCATGAAATACTTGTTGGAACCAAAGTGGTTATGGTTAAATAATCTCTTAAGTTTTGATGCTAACAAAAAGATTAAATTTGTATGGCAAAGTTAAGTTAAAGGACTAACTCGTCTACTCATGAATGCAAGACTATTTTTAGTATCGCTAGACAAGGGAACTAAGTTAAAGTTCCCTAGAAAAGCTTAGAAAGCATATCAGGTCCAAGTCTTACTCGCTAGACGAGTCCTCAAAAGAATATGGTAATAAACTAGTCCATAAAGTTATCGCTGGATGGGGTGTTAAGAACTACTAAGTAGAAATAGTACTAGACGAGAATCTAAGTATGCATGTGTTGAATAAGCACTAGACGAGTTGTCAAGTCCAAAGACTTGTAACTAGACTAGTAGTTAACTGGACTAGGTAATAAAAATAGATCTAAAGCTTACTGGTCCACTAAGTTAGACTACCTAGTTGCTCTTTAATGTTAAATATACTTGCTTCCAAAGGCATGCTGGAAATGAACCAGTCTAAGTCAAAAGCGTATTCATTTCAAATGATTGATTATTTAATACGAAGGTATTTATGCCCCTTTCCTATGATATTTGAATTGTTTATAACTTTGTTTCTTGGTAAGAGAAACATAGTACCATAAAAAACACAAACCTTTGTACTCTGACACATAAGTTGCTGTAAAGTTGAACAAAGTACAAAGAAGGAAAGTCAGAAAGCAACCTTCGGTACAACAGAGAAATGACAGTACCACTTTGAACACTTTTTTTTTTATAATCAAGAGCACATCTCACAGAAAGCATATCAAGTTATCATACTCAACGGATCCTACCATTAAATGCTGTCTCTAAATGGATACAATTTGAATACTGTTGAAGAAGAGCAAGATAAAGCTGCACTTCTCCTATAAATACTGGACAACCCCCAGTGAAGAAGGCATCGAAGCTCTGATATTCAAAAGTGGGAAAACTCTGCTCAAATTTCTTGCGAATTCTTTCATTTGTAATCTCTACTGATCTTAAACTTTCATACTCACACACATAGTGAGCCTGTAAGATCAAACTTTAAATCTCTTAGTTAGAGTTAGAGCCGGAAGAGGCTTGGTAGATAAAGAATACTTGTAAGCTTGAAGATGTGTTGAATACTTGTAAAACTATTGGTTAATAGTGGAGAAAACCTTCAGGTAGAAGGGACCGGACGTAACTCTTGGTTGGAAGAGAGTGAACCAGGATAAAGCTTTTGTGTGAATCTTCTATCCCTATCTTTTACAGTCTTTGTTTATGCTAAGAGTGTGTTTGGGAAAGCTAAAAAAAAAAAGATTATGCTGATAATTTGTTTTCAAATAATTGATTATTGTAATAATCGATTATAATCAGAATTTGTTTTTGTTTGGGTCCATTTGTTGAAAAGCGGTTTTAAGATAATCTATTTTGTTTGGGTGGTACAAAAATAATCACTTTTACATAGTAAATTATGAAAAAGGGTATGAAGAAATTTGTTTATATTAATAATATTTGAAGTTTTTGAACATTAGAACTTTTTTATTTTCAATTTTTTCTCATATAAAAAATTGAATAAAATTCATAACATCTTTTCATGACTTTAAACATGTTAAAACATGTTATTTTAGAATAGTTAAATAAAAACAATGTGTATTCTAATTAAATAATATAAAGGATTTTAACATAAAAAATATATTGTTTAGAACATTTTAAGATATAAAAAAATATACATTCATTTGAATAATATTGAGGAAGCAGTGGTTATAAAAAAAATATAGAGGAAGCAGTAATAGTTGGTCACTTGGTCATTGGTCATGCGCAAATTTGAATTAGTAACAATGGCAGTAGGAAACACGGGTAATACGGGAAATGCACTTTTATCATTCCAGCGTAATCCAAAAATAGTCCACTCATGTAGCTGATAACAAAACAACTTATTTCACAAAAAAAAAGCTTTTTTAAAAAATAAGCATGATACCCAAACGTAATAGATTCTATATAAAACAACTTTTATGATGAAAAACAGCTGAAATGTCCCAAAATAAGCTGTCCCAAACATGCTCTAACTGTGAGGATTTGAACTTGAGTTTGTTAACTCCTTTAAAAATATATTTTATTTGTGTGTATTTATCTTCATCTGATTGCAAAAATGTTTTAAGAAAAGAATTTTCGAAAAACTGTTAAGAAACACAATTCAACCCCCCTTCTTGTGTTTCCATATATCAACTTCAATACTGGATTTGAGGCAATGCGTAATGCAGCTTGGTTATCATAAATAAGTGTCATCTGTGTAACATCCCCAAATCGCAGTTTTTGAAGTAACTATTTGAGCCAAATGAGTTCACAAGTAGCTGATGCCATGGCCCGATACTTAGCTTCAGCACTTGACATTGCAACAACATTCTGTTTCTTACTCTTCCAGAATATTAGATTATTCCCAATCAGTACACAGAATCCAGAAGTGGATCTTCTGTCAGTTGGAGAGCCCGCCCAATCAGCATCTGAATATCCAACGATATGATTATGACCCTTATCCTCATAGATGAGCCCTTTACCTGAGGCCCCTTGATGTATTTGAGAATACAGATCAAAGCATCCCAATGACCTTTTGAAGGTGAATTTAGGAACCGACTTACCACACTAACTGAAAAAGAAATATCTAGACGAGTGACTGTAAGATAGTTCTCCCAACCAGTCTTCTATACTTTCATGTATCTGAAAGTGGCTCCCCCTGATTTGGTAGGAGTTTAGTATTTGGATCCATATGAGTATCAACTAGTTTTGAATTACATAGCCATGTTTTCTTAAGAATGTCCATCGCATACTTTCTTTGAGAAATTACAATGCCATCCTTTGATTGTGCCACCTACATTGCCAAGAAGTATAAGAGTTTTCCAAGATCTTTTGCTTGGAAATGATGACAAAGATGTTGTTTTACTTATGTATGCCATGGTGGTCACTCCCTGTAATGACAATGTCGTCGACATATACAGTCAAGTAGACACACCCTCGAGCTGAATGACGATAGAAAATTGAGTGATTTCCCTCTCTCCGTTTCATCCCAAACTGCTGAACCACAATGCTAAATCTGTCAAACCAAGCTCAAGGGGATTGTTTAAGGCCATACAGACACTTGCGGAGGCGACAAACAAGACCAGAAGACTCCCCCTGAGCAACAAATCCAGGAGGTTGCTCTATATACCTCTTCAGTGAGATCACCATGAAGAAAAACATTCTTGAAATCCAGCTGATACAGTGGCCAATAACGAATAGTAGCCATGGATAGAAACTAATGAACATATGACATTTTGGCAACTGGTGAGAATGTAGTGGGTGGAAGAGAACATAAGTGTGAGGATGGAGGTAGTGGTAAAGAAGGGTAAAACGGGATATCAAAATCAAAAAAATATTAAACAACCCGAAAACCTACTACAATACGTTAAAATACTGCCTCACTGGTGAAGGGCTTAATTAGAATTGACCCACTATTTCAGCAAAGAAAACTGATTTGGTTTAGATTTTGAAAGAATTGATTTTGTAAAAGTCAAGGTTGAAAAAATTGATTTGCGTTTGATAATGATATTTTAAAAGTGAGTTTAGAAGAATGATTTGTGTTTGGATAATAAATTAAAATCACTTTTGATGTGTAAATGTAAAAAAATTGTGGATCCCACACCCAGAATCAATTCTACTTAACGAAAAAATTAGAAATTCTTACTTGCATCAAAATAAACTCTAACCCCACTAGAATCAATTATTTTCAACTGATTTTTTTGCACTCAAACACACTAACTATAGCAACTGATATTTGGTTGCCAAAAGCTAGTTGACCTTCTAAACCAAACGAGCACTAGTTGTGTAGTTCATATGATTTCCCTGGGCCCACCTAATATTTTTATGTAGAAAGTATAAATTAACAGGTCTCTGGAGTATGTCCGAGTCTTCGAGTAACAGTGCTTTGAATATAAATACCAGAAACAAAAGTCACCGATTCCAGCTTCCTCATTCCAGAACAAACCTCTTTCTTATCGTCCCTTCTCTCTTGCCGCTTGGTTTCTTGGAACCAAACCGTTCGCTCCTCGTCGCGCACAGCAGGTATTGTTCTGTTTCTGTTGATTCAGAGTTTCCAATAATCTCATTTATTTACCTTCGTTATTCTTTGTCTGCATCCGTGCTTTAATTTGTATCCTGTTGAATTGATAATTGATAATTGAATTCGATGAAGCTCGATTTATTAGTGATTAAATTGGAAACGACCAAAATACGGGAATCTTGTATTAATCAATTCGATTTTATTATTAAATTGAGGTTGTGACTTTGAGTTTGTCTTACTGTACTGGGGCTATAATACATATTGAAAAATGTTTTCTTTCTTTCTTTTCTTTTCTTTTTGAAAAATCATCTTAATTTTTTACTTTCTTCCATACACATGTAGCTGATCCTAGCAGTGGGTTTGGTCTGAGGGGAAGGGTTTTAATCCCCCATTTGGTTCTTTCAAAAGTGGGGGTTTTGGAAGGGAAAAACTGATTAAAGCATTTATAAATTTTCCTCTGACCCTTCTAAGTTTTGCTACCCTCAAAGGCATGGGTTGGGTTTGGAGGAAAGGGAAATGACTGAGATAGTGTTTGGTTTGGCGAAAATGAATGGTAGTGGACGAGATGGGAAAGATTTCTATAAATCTCTCTTGTTTGGTTTAACATTTTGGAGGGAGTGAAAGGGAATAGAGGGGACCAAAATCCGTCATCACTCAATTTTGGTTTCACAGGGGAATTTGGAGGTGAGGGGTGAGAGTTTAAAAATTTTAAATACATTGGTTAAAATATCCGTACTTATATTTTTAAATCCAAAATGATAAAGATATAAAAATAAATTAATTTTAAAATCTCTCGTCCCCTTTTTCTTAACCAAACAAAATATCTAATTAAAATGTCTCTCTCTTCCTCTCCCTTCCATTAAACCCCTCCTCACTCCTCCTCTCCTTTTAACAAGAGTTTTAGGGTCTTTGAGAGTTGGGAAGTGATGAGAGGGGAATGGTTTTAGAAGAAAGTGAGGGAGAAAGGAATGGGGAAGGGAGAATAGCCCTCCAAAACCCTCATCCAGTTCATTTTTGTAGTTCCCCAAATTGGAGGGTTTTGATTCTTTTGTTAAAAAAATAAATCTCATGCAAAGTGGGGGAGTATCCTCCCTTCCCCCATCCCTTCCCCCCTCTTCGTCCTAAAGCCTCCTCCTCCCAAACTCCCAAACAAGCCCTTAGAGTTTATCGAATTTCCTTCCCCTCCAGCTGCAAACCAAATCAAACAAGGGGAGAGTATTTTTCCTCCCCTCCCCTCCCCTCCCCTCCCTCTTCTTTGAACCAAATAGTGCATAAGTAACAAATTAGGATTTATCATGTGATTGATCCTAGCAGGACAACTCAGTTTCAGTTGAGGCTAATTTTGAGAATTAGCCACAGAAAAGATTGTTTTAAGAAGTTTCTATTGGTTTTCTACATTTTGTGGTAGGTTCTGAGGTGGGAGTTCGGATTCAAAGATAGAATAATATATAATGGGGTTGATTTCTCTTCAGTTTCACCAAAAAAGTCTATTGGCATAAGAGTAGCAACGCTTTATATGAATGTCCAATTTTTCCAGTTTTTCATATTCTTTTTTATGTTTTTTACTCGTTCGTGTTTGTCATCTTCCTAAAGTTCCTCATTCCTCCTAAAATATTTAAGAGGAAATTAAACTGATTCTCTTAAGGTCTAACTTAATTACATTCTGCACTATTTTTGCTTTATAAATTATAGTAAGCTCCTCAAACCTCAAGATTTAGTATAATTCTCCCACAATTTAAAGTTTGGCAAAATTAGTCTTTTTGTCCCGTAATTTAATTGTTTTGTTCAAGGTAGTCCCTTAATTTCATTTGTTTCAAGCTAGTCCTCCAAGTTTGCAAATGAAAACACCATTACCCTAATGCAAAAGATCACTTCCCAAAAAGCACCCAGGAAATGTAGTCACACAATAGCAAAAAGCCAGAAACCACATCATTCATGTTTCGAAGGGAAAGGATCTTTTCTAAAGTGGAGTTTTTTTTGGCAATGAAAGTGAAGAGTTTCAAGAGTACAAATATATTCAATATAAATACCAGAGGCATATAGGATATTTTTTCATGTAAATCTCACTTTTTTGATTTGTCCTAGGGTGTATAAAAAATTCTGAAACTTCACAACCCAAACGTCCAATCCTAGCCAAATGGTTTGCTTAGTAATAGTATTTTTATTTGAATATTAGAAAGTTGATAATTTTAGTTTGGCAAAGGTTTGTGGAACATTTTCTTGGGTCAAAATTGAATTAAACCCAAACAACGTGTTCATTTTCATTTAAAAAATATTAATCTTCTAGGGGTTGTTTGTGTTTTATTTATATTATGAGTATGCACCATGCTGTTAGCAGAGGTGTAAGTTGGATTTATAGCTGCACAAATTTATAATATCTATCTAAACTATGCTTGACTAAGCAAATTACAGTGCAATATTGATGTTCCATGTTTGAAATTGATGCCTTTCTGTTTTGTGCTTGGATGTGCTGTGGAAAGTCATAGATTTAAAGACTAAATTAAATGTTTAGCTGATGCATCAGAGTTCATTTTTATTAAATTGTTTGGTTGCAATTGGTTATTAGTTTTTGTTTGCTAATTAAGTGGTTAATTTTGTATATTTTTTTGGTACAATATTGGATATTGATACAAATATTTCAGTGGTTCAACTTCAGTTTATCTGTTGAATTTGCTCATGGGTTAATATACTATAATGTTATTGTTCAAATGTCCAAATTGAGGAGAAACAAATTACTGACACGAACTGATTCATAATTATTTGGCTTGATGTTGTAGTTTTAAATAATTTAGTTCAACTTGATTGCTGGTTTACTGGGCTTTTGGTTTTTCTAATTCACTCTGTCTACCATGCTAAGAATCCTGAAATGTGTTTACTCTGTTAACGTTTTATATATCTATACATAATCCTTATTACTAACATTGCATCCTGATTGCCATTGCCATTATGCCAATATGCCACATGGTATATACTAAAGAGCATGAATTCATTGATTCTCAAATATACTAAAGAGCATGAATTCATTGATTCTCATTTGCTCAGCCAGGTATAGCTGTTTAGTCATATAAAGCAAGTGATCGAAATTAATTGTTTTGGTTGTATTTGTTTTGGTGACTTGTCAGATTCAAGAAGCTTTTTACATCATCACTGTCTGGCGATAATCTAGATATGGAAGACAAATCTACAGTTTCTCTTAAAATCAAGACCGAGGATAAAAAACCAAGTGATGTGAAGGATGCGGAAGACAAAGCTAAAGTCTCTCTTAAAATCAAGACTGAGGATAAAAAACCAGTTGATGTGAAGGAAGAGAAAACTGAGATAGTAGTGGAGCTGAAGAACAAATCACTAGAGAAAGAGAATAAACATAAGGATGAAAAGAAAGTAAATGATGGTGAAGAGAAGAAAAAGAAGGAGAAGGAAGGGAAGGACAAGAAAAAGAAGGAGAAGGAAGGGAAGGACAAGAAAAAGAAGGAGAAGAAAGAAAAAGATGGCGAGGATGGTGAAGAGAAGACGAAAAAGAAAGAAAAGGAGAAAACAAAGGAAAAGAAGGGTGGTGAAGTAGGCACTGAAAAGAAAACAGGAAAAGACAATGAACATGAGGATGTTGAAGACAAGGGGAAAAAAGATGAGGAGAAGAAGAAAAAGGGAAAGAAGGACAAGGATGAAGAAATTGAAACAAAGAAGGATAAGGGAAAAGAAGATGGAGAGGATGGTGAAGTGAAGAAAGAAAAGAGGGAAAAGAAGGACAAGAAAAAGGGAAAACAGGCCAAGGACGAAGATGAAGGAGAAGACGGTGAAGAGAAGAAGGAAAAGAGTGAAAAGAAAAAGGAGAAACATGACAAAGACAAAGAAACAGACACATTGAAGGAAAAGGGAAAAGAGGATGATGGCGAGGATGGTGAGGATAATAAGAAAAAGAAAAATAAGGATAAGAAGGAAAAAGAGGAGAAGACAAAGGAAAAGAAGGATAAAGTTGAGAAAATCAAGGTAGAGAAGGACAAAGGAAAAACTGATGATGGAGAAGAGAAGGAGAAGAAGAAGAAAAATGAAAAGAAGGATAAGGATGGGGTAGAAAAGGGTGAGAAAGATGAGAAGAAAAAGATCAAAAAGAAAGAGAAGAGACCTGAAGATAAAATGGACAAAGGAGATGGTAAGGTTGAAATAGCTTCAAGGGAGGTAGATGAACAAAGAGATGAGGAAGAAGAGGAGGTAGATGAACAAAAAGATGATGCGAAAGAAGTCAAAGGGGAGAAGAAAAAAGAAGACAAGGACAAAGGTGGGAAGAAGAGAAAGCTTACTGGGAAGGACAAGTCCAAGGATCTCAGCAAACTGAAACAGAAGCTTGAAAAGATTAATGGAAAAATAGAAGCACTGTTTGAAGAAAAGGCAAACATAGAAAGACAGATAAAGGAAGCCGAAGGTGAGGGTAATGTAGCCATCGAGAAGGCCAAGGATGTGGTAGAGTAATCGTTCAAGATATGCTTCTATTAAGCTTGCATGCAATGTAAATTAAATATGCAGTAGATGAGTGGTTTTATGTTAAGAAAACTATCTTTTGATTGAGTAATAAATGATACATTTGTGCGCATTTTCTTGTTTCATCTATGTGATTGCATTCCCAATCAACATTGCAGTCCATTTCTTCAATTCAAACCCAGACGCACTAGTAACTGCGATTTAGGCTCTTTGCTATTAGGGAGTGACAGGACAGGAAATGAACCAGATAGGAAGGAAGAGGGAAGGAAGGGGTATTGTTCCCTTTTTGGTTATCAACAAATGGAAAAGAAACGAGTTTGATTTCATGAAGGAAAAAAAATGAACATGTATGTAAATGTGTATATTTTTGTGGTACTAAAAAAATTTCTCCCTTTTTCATCCAAGATGAGAAGGATTGAAAAATTTGGAACCCAATAAAGTTTACCTTCTAAATTTTTTAACTGTCGTTCACAGATGCATACCAAACATGGGAGAGGTGCAATTCTTTTGTTTTCCTTCCCTTTTTATCTAGGAACATCATACCAAACGAAGCCTTATTACCCTCAATAACACAAGATGGAAAAGTCAATATCGAATAATCCATAGAAAACTTATAACTGCATATAACAAATGGAGTATAGATGAGCCATGCTAAAGTTCATGCTTGGCTTGATCATGTTATATTAAGTTAGTTTTTGGTACATTCATGGTTCGAACTTGAGGCAAATCATTTTCTAGAGTGGCAGCTTGATCATGTTATATTTATCCTTTCAAATCATAATTCTCTTATAATATTTCATTGTATTATTCAACTATTAATTAGAAAATATTTGAACTAGGTGTGGCAAAAAAATCCATTTGTCCACCATCCATCGAAAGGTAAATCCATCCAATCCATCCATTACAAAAAATAAATAAATAATGGATTGGATTAAATTGGATCATTTTACTTTTAGGATGGTTAATGATCCATCCACTAATTTTCTAAATCCACTGGATCAGAAAATTTAGATTAGGAAGTGGATGTCAGTTGAATTCTCCCATCACACCTTATGAATACCTCTTATCCTAGGAAGCGCCCCCCTCATTTGTTAATATCCACGCACCAGTTAGTATGTTGTAGTTGTAGCCTCCTATAGTCTCGTATTTGTGATTGTTGAAGAGCTACAACACGTGCACATGACCTCGCCCCCATCGTTAGATTTATATACTCCACCTGGTCTTTTTAACTTGACACGCAGCTATACTACCACAGCATGGTTTAATGTTCACAACCGTTTGGATCTGAACTAAGATGTCCTTGAATTGAAGATAGTGTAGTTTATAATTTTTATCATCTGAGACATTTGAAACCCAGCATAAAACTGAAAGTATTTTTGCTTGTTTGATTTTTTTTAAATAAACCAATTTTAAAATTTTTTTTACGAAAAATAATTTGCCTTTCAGTGAGGAGAGAGAGGGGAGAGAGCGAGAGAGGGAGAAAAAGAATATTTTAAAAATTTCAAAATAATTTGATTTTTAAAAATATTTTTGTAAATGTATGCAAGAGATATTGACTTAAAATATTATAAAAGTTATTTAATTTTTAAAATATTTTTTATGGATGGATTGGACATCCATCCATGAAAAAGTTATTAATGGATGGATTAGATAGATATAATTAAATGGATTATAGATGTATTAGATTTTTTCTAACGAATTTTTCATGGATCATGATGGATTAATGGATCGTTTTTAATCCATCCATTATAATCCAAACAAAAATTTATCCAATCCATTCATTTGACACCCCTAATTTGAACTGTAATCTGTTTTTTTGGGGTACGAGTCCTAAGTTCAGAAAAAGAAAAGTACGAAAGTAAAACTCTTGTGGTTATGGAAGACCCATAACCAAAAACATCATCATAGAGTTGTGGTTGGTTAACCATTTAGGATGTGTTCTATTGTTTCTCATTCCTGAGGGTGTGCGAGAAACATATCCTTTAATTCTTATTGCATTAGTTTTCAGATTCCTCTAACTTATTTGTTGCTACATTTTGGATTTAAAGTTCATTGTCAAGAATCATTTTTTTCTTTGACTAGATATCCCATAGGCAAAGACGTAAAACAAACCCTCAGGTTGGGGAAGGTGGTTAGGTAAAACCCTTCCTAAAGTGACGACTCTAGTATTCGAATCCTGACACACCCAACAAGAATGATGCATCAATCAGAGTAGTTATAACCCGAACACACAACTTTGGTTGAATAACAAGACCAAGACCTCTACCTAATCAGATCACTTGTGGATTGAAAATCTACTGAACCATTCTTAAAAATAACACCATTCCTTAGCATCCAGATTATCCACATTGTGACCTAGGTCCTTGAGACACCCCCGATGTCCCATTAAAGAAAAACCTAATTAACTAAACCTTAATCCCGATATAAGCATTAAATAGACATACAGAAAAACGAAGATATTTAAAACTTAAACATAAAAGACATGAACATAAACATCATACTATATATACATATATAAACATATACATACAGTAAGGCCCCAATGATACAAATTGATATAAGAAAGAAAATACATAAAAAAGGTCTGAAACAAAAACTGCCTCACTGCACTCCACACCAGCCTAGCCCTCACTCAAAAGCACATCAAAAATGGGCTCACCACACACAACCTATATATACAATAGACGCTCTAGCCTCCACGATCCCTAGTGTGGATGTCTAGTGCTATCCTGACTCTCCCCACGTTCGTTTATACACCCTTCATGGTGGCCTCTGTGATGGTCCTGATGCCATCGCCTAGCGGCTGTCAGATATAAGCACACGGCGGTGCTGGTGCATGCGCTGATACTAGAGACTACGGCGGGCACTGCCTATAGGGACCAATCTGACCGGTCCTACTATCTCGGAACTCTGGCCAGCCCACGGGTGTGGCTGTGGTCTCGGTGGTGGATGCCAAAACATATGTGAGGAAGACATTGTCCCAGACGGAAGATTCCGTTGAAGCAAGAGTAAGGCGCCTCCACAAAATGCATATGCACAGTAACTGGGCCTGTATACACAGAGAGATAAGTGGCCGGGTCTACTCTCCACACTCTCTCATCGTGGAACTCAAGCTTGATGGTCCCTATCACTGGGACCACGGTAGGCTCCGTCATCCATTGGTGAAGAAGGTGAGACATCTCTCTCGACTGGCTCTGCTTCACGTACCAGTAACAAAACATACACAGAAAGGGATAGCGAGGTAAGAAACTATACTATCATCATGCAATGGAAAGGATATATAACATAAGATACAATAATAAACAAAAACATGCAACACATATAGATAACAATCATCCTCAGGTCATAGTATCATCCTCTACCCTTTTCACTCATGCAGCTAAGCCTGGATACTGACGTCCCCCATTCTCGTTAGGGATGTTAGTCAGTCGTCCAAGCGGCTCGTCCATAAATGTTGGTGCACACCCTCATTCCTGTTAGGGCGCTCATTCAAAAAATGACACTATTCCCCCATTCCCGTTAGGTAATAGCTGCACAATATAAAAGTATATCGATTCCCATTAGGATACGGGACGATTCGGGAAGGACTACAAGAGTATCACAGTAGTTTCCCCCATTCCCATTAGGGAACTGACCTGTGATAACCGTCATCAGTAATCGGATACTCTGACCTCGTGTGTTCCACCCACACGGCTGTGAACAACACCATGCATTCTATATGAGTCTCACCAACTTGTATCAGGTCATAACCTAGTGCCTTAACCTTCCACCATCAACTCATATAGTTTCCTCAGATCCCATCACATAAGCTCATCACACATATAAAATTATATTTCATTAGGTTAGGCACATCTAAGTCTCATGTCATCCTCTCCCCAACATGCATCTCTCCGAAACAACATATATCATTGCCTAGAGACCAACTAAGCATATGATAGCAGATATCACATGTTATCCGATAAAGCATGTTATACACTTAATAATAATAAAATATTCATATTATCACATATAGCCAAACAAAGCATGTTAAAGCAACCAACACACATCAAGCAGCTCAACGGTGATAAAATCAGACATCTTCCAGTATCGTAAAATTAACCTAACGACGATAAACCTAAAATCTCGAAATCAACATTGGTACTACGGGGTAGTCGCCATCTGATTTTGGCATTGTCGACTATTCGCTCACTAGTTGGATTTAGGTCGCCTTACAACTAAAATTGTATGTTACGCTACTAAGCCGTTTCCGACGATATAATGCTTCTTTCTCCCACCTGAGGTGTATGTAGCTAGCTCCGGGATCACAAAACGAACACTCTCCCTAAACTCTACAAATCTACCACGTCTATTTCTAGCACCTCCGGTGCTCCGAAAATTCACCTGTACACATGTACACGAAGCAGACAATGTTGGTAACCCTAATGTGAAAACGGAACGTAAAATCGATAACCGAACGAAGAGAAAACCTCAATATCGTTACCGACGGCATGTTAGCGTGAAAAGAACATAGGCTTGCCTTAGCCCTAGAAAGAAACAAAAGGTAGGGTTATGAAGATATCGTCGCAACGAACTCGACGGGATAGACGGCTTTGAGTTTCGCTAACCAGATTGGAAGAACCGAGCTCCGGAAGTTTTCTCGCCTTAACTTATCTCTCTCTCTCTCTCTCTCTCACTCTCACTTTCTGGTTTGTCTTCGTTTTAAATGAAAGTGAAACTTAGTTTCACTTTCAAAAATTTTATTTTTCAATTAGGAGATGTAAAAGACGTCATAAAGGTTACAAGTGTTAGGTGGTAAAGCAATATGATAGGCTACTGGACCAACCCGTCGATGAATCTGGAAAGGTCCAATGAATCTGGGAGGAAGCTTTATAGACTTGATAACTCTGCCAATTCCAATCTTCGAAGTGACTCTCAAGAACACGTGATCACCCTCTTGGAACTCTAAGGGTCTCATCCTCTTGTTGCTGTAGCTCCTTTGCCTATCCTGTGCTTCCCTAATCTTTTCCCTTATCTTTCTAACCTGTTCCGTCGTTTGCTGCACTACATCTAGACCCAATAATTTGCTCTCACCAATCTCATACCAACATAACGGGGTCCTACACTTCCTGCCATACAAAGCCTTATACGGTGTCATCCCGATACTGCTGTGGAAACTGTTATTATAGCTAAAACTCAATCAAAGGTAAGAACTCATCCCAACTGCCAGTGTGCTCCAACACACAGGCTCTCAAGAAATCTTCCAGTGACTGAATTATCCTCTCTGACTGTCCATCTGTCTGGGGTGTGATATGCAGAACTCATCCTCAACTTAGTTCCCAAAGCATTGTGCAACTGTCTCCAAAATCTAGAGCTGAATTTAGGATTTCGGTCGGAGACAATACTCGATGGCACACCGTGCAACCTCTCCACTTCCCTGATGTAGATCTGGGTCAACTTATCCAAGCTATAACCTTCACCAATAGGTATGAAGTGAGCACACTTCGTCAACATATCGATGATAACCGAAATCACATCATGCTTCTTAGGAGATCGTGGTAACCTAACCACAAAATCCATAGCTATGCTATCCCATTTCCATTTTGGGATATCCAAAGACTGCAATAACCCTGTAGGCTTCTGATGCTCAATGTTATCCTTCTGACAAACTAGGCAAGATAGAACATACTCTGCCACTTCTTTCTTCATCCTCGGCCACCAAAACATCTTCTTTATATCCTAGTACATCTTCGTGGCTCCGGGGTGAAAACTCAACTTACTCTTATGTGCCTCCTAAAAGATCATCTTCCTAAGCTCTACATCCTCTGGCACACATATCCGATCCTTGAACCTCAACACTCCGTCTAATCCTCTACTGAACTCAGAAACCTTACCCTCATCTATACCTCTACTCACCCCCTGCAGGTACTGATCCTGAACTTGCCTATCCTTAAGCTCTCTCAAAAACTCACTACTGATGGTGATCATACCTAAACAAATTCTATCCTCAACCAATACATACCTAGGTTCAGATCTCTGAACTGCTCGATTAACTCTATCTCCTTTACCGTCATCGTGGACACGTACAAAGATTTTCTACTTAATGCATCTGCTACAACGTTCGCCTTCCCAAGATGATACTGTAGATCAAAATCATAATCTTCAATGAATTCCATCCATCTCAGCTATCTCATGTTCAACTCCTTCTGATCGAACAGGTACTTCAAGCTCTTATGGTCATTGTATACATTAAACTTAGCTCCATAAAGATAGTGTCGCCATATCTTCAATGCGAACACTATGGCTGCTAACTCCAGATCATGGTTTGGATAATTCCTCTTATGAACTCTCAACTGTCGGGAAGCATAAGCCACAACTCTTCCCTCTTGCATCAAAACATAACCCAAATCTTGGTATGATGCATCATAATATACGTCAAACTGTCCTAATAGATCTTGTAAAGTCAACACTAGTGATATGGTCAACCTATCCTTCAGCTCTTGAAAACTCTTCTCACACTTATCCGTCCACACGAAAGTTGTACCCTTTCTCGTCAACTGCTTCATAGGTGACACAATCTTCGAGAAACCTTCTATGAACCTCCTATAGTATCTAGCTAGTCCAAGAAAAATCCTAACCTCACTTATTGACTTAGGTCTCTCCCACTTAAGCACCGCTTCAACTTTAGCTGGATCTACAGATATCCCTTCCTTATTGATCACATGCCCTAAAAACTGCACTTCTTCCATCCAAAACTCACACTTGGAAAGCATAGCATACAAATGCATGTCCTTCAACACTTACAAAACCACTCTCAGATGCTCCTCATGCTCTTCCCATGTACGGGAATAGAAAAGGATGTCATCGATGAACATAACAACAAACTTATCAAGGAACGGTCTAAAGATCCTGTTCATGTAGTCCATAAACACTGCTGGAGCATCAGTCACACCAAAAGGCTTAACTAAATACTCGTAGTGCCCGTACCTTATCCTAAAAGCTGTCTTAGGTATTTCTTCCGTATTCACTCTAATCTGATGGTACCCAAACCTTAGATCAATCTTAGAAAACACTAAAGCTCCCTTCAATTGATCCATCATATCATCTACCCTAGGCAACAAATACTTGTTCTTGATCGGTACCTTGTTCAACTGCCTGTAATCCATACACAGCCTAGCACTCCCATCCTTCTTCTTTACAAACAACATAGGTGCTCCCCACGGTAAAACACTTGACCTGATAAACTCTTTCTTCAACATATCATGCAACTGCTTTTTCAACTTAGCTAATTCAATGGGGGACATCCGATAAGGTGCTATCGAGATAGGTCCTGTCCTGAAATGAACAGATATTAAACACGAGAAAGGGCATTGAATTGTGTTTTGGTTAACTTTTCGTAAATACCCAAACTTTAGATATAAGATGTAAAGATGCGTCTGATGTAACAGAAAACTTTTCACTTTTCAACCCAGTTAGCACAGTTAATGTAAAGTAAACTGAAAAGATTAAGTTAGAGAAGAGAGACACAAAGATTTATACTGGTTCACCCAAAACCTTGGGCTACGTCCAGTCCTTGGTTTCACCAAGTATTAACACTATAACAGATCAGGTTACAGAAAGGTATTATTTGCACACCTAGCCTCCGCAGGCTCAAACAAGTATTGTTTGCACACCTAGCCTCTCCAGGCTCAAACAAGTATTCTTTTAGCAAGCCCCTTCAGACTCTACAAACGGTAAGTGATTAATGAAGCAACAGCTTCGCAGATTACAACTTTGCAGATCGACCAAATAACACTCGAGGAGTGAATAAGTATTTGAGGTAGGTAAGATCGCAATAAAGACTTCTCACTAAATACAAATGATTTGAGCAGAGAAGTATTCTATGAAGAACTAAAGAGAGTTTTGAATGTTTTGATAGTATTGAATGCTTGAGTAAATGTATTCAGGTGTGTGTCTTCAATAGCCTTCAAAGTCTTCTATTTATACTCCAGAGAGATAAATCCGTTGTGGATAGTTTCTTCAGCTGAGTATTCCTTTGTTCATCATTCATAAATGCCAAAGAATTGTTCTGGTCTTGCATTTAATCTTTATGATAATTGGTGAGCTTCAAGACAAATTGAACGTATAGGTTGGCATAGCTTTATCAGAGTGCAGTTTGATTCAGAGCAGTGTTTGTTGCTTTTCAGACTTGTGCAGCACGACTTTCCTTATTTGTGCTAAGCGGGTCTGCGACCAAGTAAAGTTCACTTTGCTTTTTGCAACAAAAGAATATTCAAACACGGAATGGTGCATTGAGCTTTCTGAGATCAAATTTCTTTATTCAAAAATATCAGGGAATATTCTTCATATTTGAATATAGTTGAAGCGATGGACTTTCAGTTGAGTTGCAGTTTCGGACGCATAATCAAAATTAATAGAGACTGAGTCTTTGTTTAGACGCATCATAACACGGACGCATCATTAAGACTTTGTTTCTTTGTCATAAGACTCTTGCTTCATGATCTGCACACTTAATACACACATTAGTAGATTTCACATGGTTCACTTAAAATCATTCTTTGTTTGGATTCATCAAAATCAGAGATGTCAAAAGATGTAGTCTTAACAATCTTCCCTTTTTTGGTGATGACAAACACTTTCTTATGATTTTAATGAACTTGAAATAAAACAGAATTCACTACAAAAAAAGAGCTGTTTAGGGACCGAATTTTCGGTGGCTATATGGCCAAAATCGGTCCCTAAACCAACCAGGAACCGATTTGGGGACCGATGCGTAGTCGTGACTAAAACAGTGGTCACAAATTAGTTAGGGACCGATTTTGAAACGGTCTCTATTTAGGGACCGAAAATACAGTCCCTAAATTCAGTCTCCGGTGTTGGTCACACACGCAGGTTTCTAGGACCATACCTGTGACCCATTTTTCAAATTTTAGGGACCAAAATTTCGGTCCCTATATTATATAACGGTTATTTTTTAGCTACCCTTAAATCGGTCCCCAATGCGGTCCCTATTTTGAAACTATTTTTTAAAAATTAAATCAAATCAAATCAAATTAAATTAAAATAAATTAAAATAAATTAAATTAAATCAAATTAAACTAGAACAATTAATGCACAAAAGAGAACACATTATATATAATCTAAAGTTTACACATCTTCTAACACAAAATATAATTAAAAGTATTGAGGATACAAGGTTCAGTATTTGTTTTACAATGGCCTACACCTATTGAAATAGCTTTACAAAAGGACCTCTACTAGGCTTTTATCCAAAAAAAAAAAAAAGTTATAGAACCCAAAACCAGTCAAGAGGTTTCCAGGTGCATTATCTCTGAAGGCTGCATAACCCATGCATCCACAGAGTAAATAGAACATTGGTAATCGTGATGCTCAATGTAGTGGCCTTTCTCATGGTCCTGTGCTCTGCAGGAGGGGATCTTATGGTGTCCTGCAACACATCCAAAATGCTTTCTTATTGCAGTGTTATGCATTGTGTGAAGAATATGTATTATCTTTTTTAAATTACCTGAATTTCAATGAGGATAATGGAAAAAGAGTATGCAAAGGCCATTGCCCCAAGAGCTTGTAAACTCCTCCATATTTTCTGTGTGCTAGTAACTACTCCAGCTTGTGTCACCGCGCCAATGCTAATTCCCATCAAGCTTCCTTTGAAACTTCCATTTCCTGCAAGATGATAAACAAGAATAAAAATTTGCACAAATAAGTAAATATTAGTTTGATGCTGCATATAAATGGTATGCACATAAAGTATTAATCTACTTGTACTTGTACCTGCTACTTTTGCCACGCCAAGACCCAACCCAACTGAAGAATAAGTAAAAGACATGATAGCTGCAACTATGGATAGCCACCATACTTGATCAAAGTCTGGGATTTGGGAAAATATCACTTCTGCTATACCAAATGTTATCATATATCCATTGCTTGACATATGGCATGGATCTTTTCCAAGACTCTTATGATAGCAATTCGACCTTTTTATGGCCCTGAGATACAGGCGGAAAGACCAAAAATACACACCATAAATTTAGTTGAGTGAGTAAGATCATCATTCATTTTTTCTTAGTGAAATAACTTCCAACTTCTAACAAACAAATTCATTTTATAGAGCAAGAAACAATAAGTATGGCCTAAGGACACTTATGATTTAACTCACATCATACTGACTGAGGCAGCAATGGTATACCCAATTGCAACTCCAAACAGATTCACATATTGGATCAGGCCACATAACTTGACTTTTTTACCTCCTGAAACACAAAAAGAATGGTACCATCAATTTTATAACAGCAAGGCACTGACTTCTCTAAGATACATATTATTAATGGTTTTTAAACTTCTTAGTTTTTACCTAAGATGGACTTTACTGCGTCCATGTAGGTGTAATTTCTCTGTCAAGTAACAGGGTCGCCCTCCCTGTAACACTGTGTTAGTAGGTTTGAAGTGTAGAGATTGACCACGGCAAAGAGAAGCATGATAACAGGTCCAGCAACCCATCCAAGCTGAGCTACTGCCCATGCTAGTGAAAGCACTCCGGATCCTATGACAGCAGTGATGATATGAGCAGTTGCTGTCCAAAATGTCCCTGCAATATTGCCACAAATGTTATTCCTTTATTACAAGGTATAATCAACATTTGCAACATGACATCAACAAAATGGAAAGATCTCTAGAACTGCCCTCGTGTGAAAAGAGGAAAGACAGCATACTATGTAAAGGTTTAAGACACAAATCAAGATGGGTTATCAGGTCAAAAGCAGTGCAATATTCAAGCACAGGCACAAGCACAAGAACTACAAAAGTCTCAAGACTATATAACCATAAGACTATCCATTATCCATTATTTGGTAAAACAGTAATGATTCACTTATATTAGCTAAAAGGATAGGAAAAAGAAATATTGAAATGCTTAAGCATAGGATATAATTCAATCGTAAATGCAAAACAACTAAGTAATAATAAAATAAAACCTCAACCAATTTTTAAACCATTTCAAGTTACTAAATCCTCTAACGAATTCTTCAATGTCCCAAAAGTCCATTTACAGCCACAAAGCCAAAAGCCTACCAAATTCAAGAAATAGAAAAGTGCAACCCATAAACCACCCAAAGCACACAATGCAGTCCATCTATTAGCAGACCACCCACACAATTTACCACAACTTGAAAATCTTTGGAGTTTAGAGATTTGATAAGAGATAGAGCCTAGAGATCTTTGCAAATTTTTGTTCTTTGTTGAAAAATCTCTCGCACAACCTTGAATTTAAATGCCTCCACAAGGATGTTTAATTCTAACTGACGAAATCCCTACAGTAAGAGAAGACCAACCAATATTGGTTCATTTGAATTGCTAAGCCTAGGGAGAAATTTCTAGAAACAAAGAATGGGCGGCAGGATCTAGCACTAATAATATTACCGTGGCCAAAATAGAGTGACAAGCTCCCTGTTAACACACAATGCAACTCCTCCATTGTGAAATTTCCATAACCCCCCTTTCACATAATGCTCGAAAAGTAGTAACACTACAGTTTCAGTAGAAACTCAAAACATTAACAATAGAAACATATGGTAGTGAGTTCAATGAATCCAGTGATTTGGAAAATTAACACTCAAAACTTGCCTATATACAATTTAGCTTCAATTGCATATAACCATGTAAACGTCAAGGTAAGTGAGTCTAGAGACAAACATTAGAAAACTAACAAAAAACTGGTAGAAAAATCAAAGCTTAAATCATACAAATCAAAGAACATTACCTAAAAGAGAAAGCCTAAGTGAAAACCCTGCAGTGATGAGCAGGGAACTGAATGAGAGAGACAGAAGATTGGGTGCAAACCCTAAAGGAAGAGAGAGAGAGAGACAGAGAGACGCATACCTGAGGGAGGAGGAGGGGCGAGCAAAAATGGCGTTCTTCACGCAAACGAGGGTAGCTCGCGGATGGCCGCTCTTCACGCAGTGGTCTTCTTCTTCGTCTACCTCGATGGTCCTCGCAGAGAGCTAGAGGGAAAGGGAAAATGTTAGAGCTGTGAAAGGGAGAGGTTACCTCGATGGTCCTCGCAGTGGTCCTTCGGTGGCCTTCGGTGGTAGCCGAAAGAGGAGGTTCTCTTTGCAATGTGAGAGAGAGTGAAATCTGATCGAAAATTCCTATTTACAGTGTGAAACATGGAAAAAATGAAGAGGGGGAAAAGACCCGCGCTTAACTTAGGGTTTTAGATTTAGGGACCGATCTTTTGGTCCCAAATTTCGTACCTAATAATAAAAAAGAGTTTAGCCACCGAAATATCGGTCCCTAAATGAGTTAATATCTTTGAATTTTTCTATTTGCAATTTAGGGACCGAATTAGAGACGGATTCATTGTGACCACTTAAATCGGTCCCTAATTCGGTCTCTAAATAGATAACAATGACCAAATTCTTAAAACAACTGATGCAGTCCCTAAAACGGTCCCTAATAGAGACTGATTGCCATCGGTCCCTAAATTCGGTCCCTAAAAGGCTCTTTTTTTTGTAGTATTAAACACAGAGTATTGTATAAAGATATTTAAGCTCCCCGTGAACTGATGCTTACATAATTCATTCAGACGCATGGTTAAGGTTATACTTAAGATCATAGGATATTATTCAGATCAGCATGATATTCGCATGTAATATATTTTTCTCCCCCTTTGTCATCAGCAAAAAGATAAAGCAACATATAAATTATATCTGAGAAAAAGATATTCTATTGATTTAACCATCATTGACTAATACATTGCTGACAAAGGAAACAAAAAACTAAGAGTCTTGTTTTTCAACTATTTTTCTTGAGAAGTGCCACAACAGTCTGCATCGTCTCAGGAAGACCGCTGATTTCTGCACGAGCCACTGGATCTATTCCAATAATGGTGGATGCCATTTCAGTAGAGTCATCATGTGGAGATGAAGATGAGGGGCCAGGGTGAGAAGAGTTGGCTGTCGTGGATGGTTCATAAGGAAAAACTGAGTGCAACGAGCCAGAAGGTTGCAAACAGGATTTTTAAAAGAAGGGATCTCAAAATTAGATAAAGAAATGAAAAGAGGGGAAAGATGATTGAAAAATTAAGTTAAATTTGCATCAGAAATTGGTAAATCAAAAGAGTAAACTAAAAAAGGGTTTTCATAAAAAGATAAAGGTAAAATGAAAAGAAAAGGAGTAAAGATAAGGGTTGGTTGGAAGGGGTAGAGTTGCCTTGCTTCTGCTCTGTCTTCATCTGGATATCCAATCCAGGGAATCTGATAAGAACTGAGTCTAGCTTTATCTGTAGGCATCTTGAGCTTGTCCAACAGAGATATTCCATAGTGATGAGCTGGGTCTTGAAAGCCATGAGGCTCAGGATGACTCATGAATGAAGTAGACCACTTGGGGAACTTCAATTTCTAATGCTTCCTTTCCAGCCACACAAACGGCTTCTTAGATTTTGGATTCAGCGTTGGCTTTGGACAGACAGATCCTTTGTCAGGACAGATCTTCAACACAGTATTAGGCTTCATGCAGGCAGTGGGATTTGGTTTGTATTTCCAAGAGGCTTGATTCAGCCTTACTGCAGTCTACTCAGCAACAAGGTTGCTGATTGCCTTTAGATCATCTGAGCTAAGAAGGTCAGGGTTGATGTGATCTATAGGTTGTGGTTCAGAAGAAATGGATCTGAGAAGAGGGTTGTTGGTTGTGAATATGCTTCTTTATGGTGTGGTAATGAAGAGAGGGTGAAGGGTGAGAGAGAGGTGAGATAATGGAATCAAAAATTTGTGAGACAGGAACAAGTGTTTAATTTTCTTGTGATTATGAGGGAGATGGTGATGATGAATGATTGGAGATGTGGTCTGGTGAGTTATGAGTGTTAGGTTGTGGTGATGGATTTTTTGGAGTGAGATTCAAGTTGAAATCTCAAAGAGATAAAGCAAGCAAATTTTCAGCAATAAAGATTTGGTTGTGAAAAGGAGAGTTATGAGAGGAAGATGAGGAAGAGTTTGAGGGTGAGGATAAAACAATGGGTGAAAGAGGTACGAGTTCAGATGACCTAACTAGTGAGACAACAGGTTATAGAGGGACTTGGACAGGCTCAGCTACCTTTAGCCTTGTAGATTTTCTTACTGGTGTAGCTGCAACTGCAGCTTTCCTCTTTAATTCCTTGCTAGGGGCAACAACTTGTTCTTGAACCAATTCCTTCTTCAGAACCTTGGAAATTGGTTGGTCATCATCATTATCAGATACTTCTGAGATGACCAGCTTCCTTTTCACTTGAAGCTTTGGTCTGACCTTGGGGTCCAATGGTACAGACACTCCTGTTGCTTCGAAGTCATCAGACTCATCAGTTTCCTCTTCAGATTCCTCTGAAGATCTCTTCTTCTCATTTTATTCATCAGAGTCAGGAATGCTTCCTGGTGCTCTCAACTTCATCTGAGAAAAAGTTCTTTCATCTATGGCAGTAGCCATATCAACCTTGCCAGTGAGGGGAATGCCCTTGATGTTCAGCATTTTAGTAATCAGCATCCCATAGGTGTAGGAGACCTTGATTTGGGTATTTACCATCCTCAGCATGTACTTAAAAATCAGATCATTGATATCAATCTTCATCATGCTCAAGAGATGAAATAGGGCAAACCTATCCATCTTGTTTACATTATCACGAGCGCTGGTTCTTGTACACAGTTAATCCGCAAGACATGTAAGAACCTTTCTTTTGGAATCAGCTTAGAAGCAGCTTTATTCCTAGGGTTAGATACCCCGTACAAAACCTGATGCACGGTTTCTTCTCCATACCGAGTTTCCCAGCCATCTGTGAAGGCAGCACCTTGCTTAGGGCAACCAGTTGCTTTCTGGATACTGTTGAGAGTGAACGAATAAGGTCTTCTGTAACACCACGTTTTTCGTTAAGTGCTTTTATGTATGCTTGTTTGTTTGTTTAAGCCTTAGGACTTAGCTTAGAGTTGTCGTTAAGGGGCTAAGTGGGATTTCTAGGCTTAAAATCCCATTCTGGTACATGAGCACGACCTTGCTCATGTCCAGCACGCCCGTGCTGAGGCTTGTGTCTTGTGACTGTCTGAGTCACAAGCACGACCGTGCTCAATAGGGAGCATGACCGTGCTCAAAGGCAGACTGCACCTCGTATGCGCTAAGTTGAGCACGCCCGTGCTCAACGAGGAGCATGATCGTGCTCGGGTCTGATGCCTTTAAATATAGAATAGTAATCGAGGGTTTTGTTTTAAAACCCTATTTTGGCATAGCAGCCACCCTAGTGCGGCTACACCTGTTCTTTTCCCTGTTTCCTCTAAACTCAGTGCATTCTAGGAGTTTTGGAGACCCTTGTGAAGTCTTTGTTCGTCTATGCCAATCCGTGTAGGTAATGGTTTCTCCTTCTTTCTGGTTTCCTTTCTTTTATTAAGAATTGGGAACTAATGGTTTAACCCTTTCTGTTTGACCAAGGCTTGGAGAGCTGACCGAGCCGCTTGAGGGAACGTGTTGGGTTATCATTTAGCTGTCGTCGTTGAAATTTTCATAACAGGTATGGGGAGAAGGATAGTGTAAACATTAGGCAGGGGGGTAGCGTAAGATGAGAGGTTCCCATAACCCCGGCGTTGTTAACTGCTATGAATGTTAAATGTTATCTTTGAATATGCCTACCTGTTATGAATGCCTAATTGTTATAATTGTTTATTGGTTATTTAGTATGCCTGTTATGATGCCTATTTGGTATGTTTGGCTGAACTGTTTATGATCTTGTATGCCAACTATTGTATGTAAATGATATGCTTTATGTCATGATGTATTGGTTAAGTTGATATGCTGTTTATGACGTGGATATGTTGGCTGAATATGTTGTTGGTTGAATGAATGGCGTTGGTTAATGTTGAAAATAGTTAATAAGACTCTAATTGGTTAAAATAGGGCTCTTAATTAACATGATTAAAGGATTAATTTCCCCAAAGTGTTCATAAAATATGCATTAATATTTGAGGTGAGATTCGTGCCCAATGGTGTAGTCAAAGACCCTAGGATTTGAATTGAGAGTGTTTAGGGAGTTTTTGGCTTCAAGAACATGTTGGTTCTGCCCAGACAGTGCGGCCATGCTCCAGGAGCACGGTAGTGCTTAACAGGGAGCAAGCCCGTGCTCCCAGCTTGAATCTGGAAGATGGTCGTGCTCTGAGCACGGCCGTGCATAACAGTGGGCACGACCGTGCTCCACTTAAGTGGCATCATGACCGTGCTAGGGGTAAGCACGCCTGTGCTCCCCCTACTGGTCAGCGTGAATTAAAGGTAATTAAGGTGTGTTTCACCCCAAATGTTCCCCAATGATGAGATAAAACACCAATCGAATAAAGAAGAGTTAGATAACTTAAATAAAGATTAATTAAGATAATCAATAATAATAAGTTGGTTAAGCCGGTGATCAATGGGTTGCCTCACGTTGATATACTTTGGTGCTTTTTGGCCAAAGTAGCCTCGATGCTTTTTGGTCGAGGTGTTGTTAAAGTTGAACCTTTGTGCTTTTTGGCCAAGGGGACCTTGACTCTTAAGGGTCAGGGTGTTGATGTTGTTGATGTTGAGTTTTGGGTGCTTCCTGGCCCAAGTGGAGGAGGTGGTTGCCCTTGTTTGTTGTTGTGCCCATGCATACACGCATTGGAGTTGTTAGTGGGGGGGAAATCAACATAGGGGAGGTCGTCCTAGAGTACGGCGATCTGGCCGTCTGCCGGTGGTTCACCCAAGGTTTGGTGGACCGTGCGCCCCCGTGGTGGCACATCCGAGAGTATGGTGTGTCGGCTATCCAAGGGGTTCACCCATTGTTTGGTGAACTGCCGGCATTGGTGCTTTTTGGCCAATGTGGATATATAACTCCGAAGTTGCCTTCCTGAGATAGTTTGGATCCACATGCATAATGGAGTAGCGGAGTAGTGTTGCACTGCATAGCATATGTTGAATGAGATAGTATGTTGTTATGCATTTATATTGATGCTTAACTGTTATATATTGTATGTTGCTTTGATATGCTATGATGTATGTTCATCTTGCTTCCTATCTCCATGCCGATGTGTTTATATGTTTTCTTACTCCCCGTTTTCTCTGTTTCTATTTGGTATGTATCTTTTATGCAGAAGACGGTGAGTAGCTAGGAGAGGAGTGACTCTGAGGAGCCGCGACTCTAGCTAGTATATTTAGTTGTTTTAGTTGTTTAGTTTGTTTCAGTTTCAGTTGTATTATGTGATTGTATCCGGATTTGGTATACCAGTTCTGTATGTGACATCGGGGTTGGGTTATGTTTCTTGCTTATGTTATATTTCTTTTTAAAACCATGTCTCCTTTCCGCGCTGTGAACTAGTTCATGTGGGACCTTTCTACCCATGGACCTTTTCATTTCAATTAAATGAATATGCATATTTTAATTTTAATATCTCTTATTAAATGCTTTGTATAACATGTGGGGTAGAGGGTGTCACATCTTCCATTGCATTGAGTTCGAATGGAGATCTGGGTCTGAGACATCCTTTTTTTAGCATGGTCCCAGAACTCCTGAAGCAGTAGTGGGTACACTGGTTCATTCAAACTGAAGAAGTTGACCCATTGAGAAGCTTCCAATCCGGGCATCATGTTCATGCCTCCTTTTATGATTTTGTTCATTTTGACAAATCTCCTAGGTACGATCATGGAGATGTCCTCGATGCTCATTCCCAATCGAGTGCAGCATATACGAGTTTCTATGATGGTCCTTTGGGTGCCATGGATTTGGGTTTGAGAGGAAAGAGATGAAGGATTTCGAAAAGGGTTTGTTTGCACGAGAGAGAGAGAGAGATAGAAATAGTAAAGTATTTCTGAGAGAAGACTTTTGCTTTTTAATAGAGAGGTTTCAAAAAGAGCAGTTGAGAATAATAAAGACAAAACGTTTTGAATTCAAAAACATTTTAGAAAACTGCAATGTAAAGTCTCAGTCATTATTAATCCACGTCAGCAGACACTTTTACTCAGATCAGACACATTCCATCAAACATTATTCATTTATGAAATGCATGTTCAGATTATCTCTAATATATATGAACCTATCTTCAGCTAAGGGTTTTGTTAAAATATCAGCCCACTGATTTTTAGTTTTAACAAACTTGATGTCAAAAACACTTTTTTGAACATAGTCTCTTATGAAGTGATGTTTAATTTCTATGTGCTTAGCCTTAGAATATTGTATGGGATTCTTAGATAAACAGATGGCACTAGAATTATCACATCAAACTGATATATTATGTTCAAAGATAGAATATGTTGAGACCTCATAAGTCTAAAACACATTCAAAGTGTAAATCCTCTATGTTTTGATGATTCCAAATAGTTCAAGTATGGTAATATTGAACCAAATGAAATTACTGATATATTTGATAAGTGTGCAGGAAAATAGACTTGAAGTCACTCGTCTAAATTTCACCCGTCTACTTTTTAGTAGAAGCTCAGCAGTGACTCGTCTAAGTTTCACTCGTCTAAAAAGTTAGTCAAAGAAAGTCAACGCTCAAGAAAGACTAAGCTCAGTTGATGACGTGGCAAGAAGCATGCGTCTAAGTTTGGCTCAGCTGACCACCCGTCTAACTTTTGGAACAAGCTTTCACCCGTCTAAGTTTCTAAACAAGCTTTCAAGCTTTCACCCGTCTAAGTTTCTGAACAAGCTTTCACCCGTCTAAGTTTTTGGATGACTTTCACTCGTCTAAAAATTCTCATTACTGACACCAAGTCAGTATGTCAGAAATCAAGTCCGGGTCACCATATTCAAAATTATAGGCCATCCTTGAGGATCTCGAAGACCTATGGACAATAGCTCGAAGGACAAAGAATGAAGAACGTTGTTTCAAGGTTTTAAGGAATAAACACGCTATCTCTGCACCACTGCAGTAACCTTTTGCCTATTCCAGTACAAAGTAAAAAGTACTTTATGAAAAAGTAAACTGATGTTGCACTGAAAGAGGAAAGCTCTCTGCAACAAGTACAAGAAGCCTGCTGCCATATACTCTGAAAGAACAGCTGCTCAGTTTAAAGTGTACTCTTGGACACTCTTGACAATGCCCAATGTTTTCAAGCATTTAATGAATACTCAGAACGACTCTTTGGCATTAAATGGTGTCCCAGAAAGCTCAAGTCAGATGAACACACTTTCTGAAGCTGTGTCAAACGGATCTCTTGATTGAAGCCTTTAAATAGATCAAACAATGAAGATGAAGATAAGGAAGTTGAATATCAAAAGAACTCTGCACAGAAGCATTTACTCTCTTCATTAACTTCTTCATTCCTTCATTGAATACATACTCAATCATTAGATATAAATTCGCAGTCTTTCATACTTCATATTTATTCCACTCTCTGAGTGTGATCTGAAAGACTTGCAAGTTGTATTAAATATACAAACCTTCTATCTCTTACTGTTTTTGAGCCTGAAGAGGCTAGGTGAGAAAAGAATACTTGTTTGAGTGTTGAGCCTGAAGAGGCTAGGTGTGCAAAGAATTCTTGTACTGTAATTTACTCAGTTATAGTGGAAACTTGGTGCTGCCAAGAAACTGGACGTAGCCCTGTGGATTTTGGGGTGAACCAGTATAAATCTCTTGAGTGATATTTCTTCTCCCTTATCTTTTAATTTGTTTGAGTATTGTTTCAGTCTTAGCTTTTTAACTTGGGGAGTTAATACTGTGGTTATCAAACTCTTTTTAACCTTCTTGGTTTGTGTGTGCTATTCTGTTTTAATATTAGACGTTTCACTCGTCTAATCCTCTCTTAATCAAACCTTCTTGCTGTGCCTGCGAAAATCTTTTTAAGTAACCGAAAAAGTTGGTAAACACAATTCAACCCCCCTTCTTGTGTTCACTTTGGTTATTTCAGTTGGTATCAGAGCTCAGCCTCTGGGTTGAGCACTTAACAGTGTAGAGGAAAAGATCTTGGAGATGGCAGGAGAAACCAGTGGAAGCAAGAACCATGCTGGAGAAGGATCCTCAATGTCGAGACCTCCTTTCTTCAATGGAGAGGACTACATCTACTGGAAAAAAAAGATGAAGTGGTTTTTACAATCCACTAACTCTGATCTTTGGGATATTATCGATGAAGGTCCTTTTGTCCCTAAAGATGACAAAGGAGAGGAAGTTCCTAAAGCAAACATGACCACTGATCAAAGAACAAAGTGGCAGCTTAATGCCAAAGCTAGATATGCAATCATGTGTGCTCTGAGCAGAGAAGAATTTGAAAAGGTCTGTGCTTGTGAGTCTGCAAAAGAAATGTGGGACTCACTAGCTATTGCTCATGAAGGAACTAGCAAAGTAAAAGAAACAAAAGTCAGCATGCTTGTCAGAAAGTATGAGCTGTTCAAAATGGAGGAAGGTGAAACTATTGGCCAAATGTATGGAAGGTTTCAAACCATAACCAATGGATTGAAATCTCTGGGAAAAATTTACAAGACTGAGGAACACATTCAAAAGATTCTCAGAAGTCTTCCAAAACAATGGAGACCACTTGTAACTGCTGTGTCTCAGGCCAAGGATCTAACAACAATGAAGCTTGATGAGCTTCTTGGGACCCTTCAGATTCATGAACAAGAACTGATTGAAGAGAACAATGGAAAGAAAAACAAGTCCATTGCACTCAAAGCTGACAAGAAGTCATCTAAGGGAGCAAGTTCAAAAGCTCTCAAAGCAGATGAATCTTCAGAAGAATCTGGAGAATCAAATGAGGATGACTCAGATGATGAAGATGATGAATTGTCTCTCTTCACCAGAAAAATGAAGAAGCTGTGGAAGAAAAGAAACTTCAGAAAAGACAAACCCTTCAGGCGCTTCAACAAAGAAAAGCATAACAAGGATGGTGGATCTAATGACAGAAATGTCATTGTATGCTATGAATGTAAAAAGCCTGGTCACATCAAGGCACAATGCCCTCAAATCAAAAAGCAATCTTCCAAGAAATTCTTCAACAAGAAAAAGAAAGGAATGATGGCTACTTGGGAAGATCTTGATGAAAGCTCCACTGAAAGTGAAGGAGAGGAGCTTGAAGCAAACCTCTGTCTTATGGCTAATACAGATTCAGAATCAGAAATTGAGGTACATTCTGAACTTGAAAAATTGAATGATGCCTATGATGAACTTTTGGAAGAATCCAACTATATATCTAAAGCTTTTAGATCCCTCAAGAGACAGTATGCTAAACTCTCTAATGAGTACACACAGAAATCTCTAGAGTGTGAAAAGTTAGCTGAAGAAAATAGTAAACTTAAGACTGAAAAGTCTGAAGTTGAGATCTCAGTTGAAACTCTACCATCTGAAGAAGTAACTAAACTTCAACAGAAAGTAGAAGAGCTCACCTTAGATCTTGCCAAGTTTGTTAATGGTAGAGATAATCTGACTAAACTCTTAGGAAGTCAGAGGCACTCCCTTAACAAAGAAGGTATTGGATATTCCAATCAAGAACATCATAAAGGATCAACAAAGTTTTCAAATGTAGCTGCTAAATCTATATGTTCCTACTGTGGAAAAGCTGGACATATCATGTCTAAGTGTATTCACAAAAAGAGAAGGAAGTCTTTACAGACTCCTCACACTAACAAAAAAGGACCCAAGAAAATATGGGTACCTAAGGTCATGATCATTCCTGTTGCAGACATTCTCAACAGAACAAAGCAAACACCTGTCATGGTATCTGGACAGTGGATGCTCGCGACACATGACAGGCGAAAGGTCTATGTTCCTAGACCTCCAACCTAAGAAAGGTGGACATGTAACTTTTGGTGGCAACCAGAAAGGAAAAGTTGTTGGTTTAGGTAAAATTGGTGGTAAACCTCCCTTACCTGTTATTAATGATGTGTTATTTGTGAAAGGATTAAAACATAATCTGCATAGCATAAGTTAATTATGTGACAGTGGACTTTCTGTATCTTTTTCTAAGGATGCATGCATGGTCAATGACTGTAATGGAAAAACCCTCTTTTCTGCTAAAAGGCAAAACAATCTGTATAAGATTGACATGACTGAACTTTCAGATCAAAGTGTAACATGCTTTATGTCTAAAGAGGATGAAAAATGGCTGTGGCATAAGAAATTAGGACATGTTAGTATGAAGCAAATTTCAAAATTGAAAAAGCATAACCTTGTGAGAGGATTGCCTGATATTTCTTTTAAGAAAGATATTCTGTGTGATGCATGTCAGAGAGGTAAACAAGTAAAATCAAGTTTCAAATCTAAGAAAGAAGTCACATCCTCTAGACCTTTGCAACTGTTACACATGGATCTGTTTGGACCAGTTAGTGTAGCTAGCCTAGGTGGAAAGAAATATGGTTTTGTCATAGTTGATGACTATTCTAGATTTACATGGGTACTCTTCTTAACCCACAAGGATGAATCTTATAAGGCATTTTCAGTATTCAGTAAAAGAGTACAAAATGAGCAAGGTTTCTGTATCTCTGCTATAAGAAGTGATCATGGAGGAGAATTTGAAAATGAGCAGTTCAAACTGTTCTGTGAGGAAAATGGTATTTCTCACAACTTCTCTGCACCTAGAACTCCACAACAAAATGGAGTAGTTGAGAGAAAGAACAGATCTCTTCAAGAGATGGGAAGAACAATGCTAAATGAAAATAATCTTCCTAAGTACTTCTGGGCAGAAGCCATTAACACTGCTTGTTATGTACAAAACAGAATACTAATCAGGCCTATTCTAAATAAGACTCCTTATGAATTGTGGAAAGACAGAAAACCCAACATATCATATTTTCATGCATTTGGTTGTGAATGTTATATTCTCAACACAAAAGATCATCTTGGTAAATTTGATTCTAAAGTAGATAAAGGAATATTTATTGGTTATTCTGAAATGTCTAAAGCGTTTAGAATTTTCAATTCTAGAACTTCTGTTGTAGAAGAATCAATTCATGTAAAGTTTAATGATGGGTTGAAGACTGATAGGGAACTATCAGATCTAGAAGATGATGTTGCAGGTATTGAACTCAATCCTACAATAGAAGAATCTTCAGACAAGCCAAAAGTAGACGTATCTGAAATACAGACTGATGCTGATAAGTCTGAAACTCAGACTCTAAAGAAAGATTGGAAATTCAAGACCTATCATCCAGAAGATCTCATCATTGGAAGTCCATCTCAAGGAGTTAGAACCAGATCTGCCTTCAATGAAAACAACAACATGGCCTTCATATCAGATTTGGAACCTAAAAAGATTGAAGAAGCTCTGCAAGATGAAAGCTGGATTCTGGCCATGCAAGAAGAGCTAAATCAGTTCAAAAGGAATGATGTCTGGTCACTAGTTTCTAAACCCAAAGAGAAAACCATTATTGGAACAAGATGGGTGTTTAGAAACAAACTAGATGAAGATGGAAAAGTGGTAAGGAACAAGGCAAGACTAGTTGCTCAAGGTTACAATCAACAGGAAGGTATTGATTTCACTGAAACTTTTGCTCCTGTAGCTAGACTAGAAGCAATTAGGATTCTCATGTCATATGCTGCACAACATGATATGACTCTTTATCAAATGGATGTTAAAAGTGCATTTCTAAATGGAATAATTGAGGAGGAAGTTTATGTCAAGCAACCTCCAGGTTTTGAGGACTCTGAAAATCCTCACCATGTCTATAAGCTTAAGAAAGCTTTATATGGACTCAAACAAGCTCCTAGAGCTTGGTATGATAGATTAAGCACATATCTAATGGAAAATAACTTCATTAGAGGAAAAGTAGACACTACACTTTTCAAGAAATGCTCAAGAAAAGACTTTATAGTAGTACAGATCTATGTTGATATTATATTTGGTGCTACTAATGAAAAGTTCTGTAAAGAGTTCTCTGAGTTGATGCAGAATGAATTTGAAATGAGCATGATGGGAGAGTTGAAGTTCTTCCTTGGTCTTCAAATAAAACAGTCAAATGATGGAATCTATATCCATCAACAGAAGTACACCAATGAGCTTCTGAAAAAGTACAAAATGGAAAATTCAAAGCCTATGAGTACTCCTATGCATCCAACAGTTGTTCTAAACAAGGATGAGGAAGGTAAAAAGGTAGATCAAACTGTCTACCGAGGTATGATTGGATCTTTGCTATATTTAACTGCTAGCAGACCTGATATTCAATTCAGTGTCTGTCTCTGTGCTAGATTTCAATCTAACCCTAAGGAATCTCATTATAAGGCTGTCAAAAGAATTTTCAGATATTTAATTGGAACCACTAACCTTGGTCTATTATATAAGAAATCTGAAGATTTCAGGTTAGCTGGATTTTGTGATGCTGATTTTGCTGGAGACAGAATTGATAGGAAAAGCACCAGTGGAGGATGTCACTTCATTGGAACAAATATAATCTCTTGGTCAAGCAAAAGGCAAAGCACCATTGCCTTATCAACTGCAGAAGCTGAATATATATCTGCAGCTAGTTGTTGTTCACAACTACTCTGGGTAAAATATCAACTTGAAGATTATTCAATGATTGAGCATAATATACCTGTTTGGTGTGATAATACTAGTGCTATTAATCTGTCTAAAAATCCAATACAGCATTCTAGAGCAAAGCATATAGAAATAAAGCATCATTTCATCAGAGACTATGTTCAAAAAGGTGTTTTTGAAATTAAGTTTGTAAACACTGATTATCAGTGGGCAGACATTTTTACCAAACCCTTAAGTGAAGACAGATTTGTTTTTATAAGAAGAAATCTTAACATGCATAATGTACCTGATTAAATGTTTTGCTGTCAGAAAAATTACTTGTCTATATTTTCTATGATTACTTGACTCGTCTAATTTAGCCAAGCGTCTAATGACGTGGCTAAAAGCACTCAGTGCTAAATTCTGACTGAGACACACGTACATTGCATTTTCCCTCCTTTTCTAAAATATTTTATTTTATTTGAAATTGATTATCTGTCATTTATGACAACACTCTCTTTCCTCTTTCCCAATGCAAAAAGCACTCAAACGTTTTTGGCATAAACCCGTGTCTTTTCAAAAACTACCCACTCAAAAGTTCCTTGCTTACAAACTCTTTCTCTAAGCTCTCTTCGTCTTCACCTTCACTAAACCTTCTCTGTCAAACCCTAATCTCTTCTCTCAAATCAATGGCACCCAAAAGCCTCCTTGAGACGCTATCTGAGAAGACCAAGGTATCTGTTGCTGAGTTGAAGAAGGTGCTCCCTGGAAGAGTTCCAAACTTTGATGAACTCAGAACCAAAGGTTTAGACGTACTCCCGGAACTTAACCATGCTGGATGGTTACCTTTCTTTCAACTGCAAGAACTTGTCTTCCCTGCTCTTGTTAGGGATTTCTGGACTACAGCGAAGATCACCAAGGACTCCACCACCCACATGATTTCTGGGGATGTTGGTGAGGATCATATCTTCATCACTCACGAGTTACTCGCTGAAGTAACAAGATGCCCTAGGGAAGGAGCTGGGCACTACAAAGACTGGATGAAGGATCAAGGGGAGGCCAATGTAAATTTGGTACTCTATGGGACTGCAAACCCTGACAACATGGACTCCAAGTATCTGACCCCCAAGGCAAGGTTTTTACATGTTTTGCTTATAAACTGTGTAATGCCTAGGACTGGGTCTAGAAACCATGTCAATTTATTGGAAAAGTTTGCCCTATTCCATCTTGTCCAAAGAATAAAGATAGACATAACTGATCTAATCTTTATTCATATAGAGAAAGCTGTAAAGGGAAAAGATAAAGATTACCCCTTTGGAATGGTTATGACTAGGATCTTCAGGGCCTGTAAGTTGGATTTAAGAAGGGCTGTTTCTGCTGATCTCTGTACTGAGATTACCACAAAAACCCTGGCCTTAATGAAGATGAACCTGAATCCTACTCTGGATGGCAATGCTGAAGCCTCTGCTCAGATGGAAGCAACTGTTTCCATTCCTGGTGTTAAATCTGAAGTGGTTGAGGAACCAGCTGAGGAAATTACTGATCAGCTTCAGAGGAAGAAGAGGAAGATTACAAAAACCACTGTTGAAACTGCTGGGACAGAAGAGTCTACTCAGGTTGTTGAACCTGCTGCTGCTGCTGAGGAAGCTACTGCCTCTGTACCTAAGATCACCAAGGTATTCAAGAGAAAGAGGACAGTACAAGCTGAGGGGGAGTCTCAATCAGAAGAGACTGTGATCCCTAAGAAGAAGAGGACAACTGTTACAAAGAGGAAACTTGTCTTGCCTCCCTCTTCATCTCCATCACCATCACCCTCACCTCAGAAGGATTCAACCCCTCCACCTCAGGAAACATCACCTTCTACCACCACAGTTCCAACTCCACAACCTTCACCTCAAAGAATGCCTACACCACCTCACAGATCACCTACACCCCCTCCATCACCCAAAATTCCAACACCACCTCTATCACCAAGAATTCCCACTCCACATACTTCACCACAAATCCAAACTCCACCACATACATCACCTAACCAACACTCACCTGAACCTAACCCTACCACATCAGAACCTCACATGTCTGATACTCACTCACCTGCTCCACCCTCACCACAAATATCTCACCATTCTGATATTCCTCAAACTGAGGATATCAATGACTTTGAGTATTTTGACAACCCTACTTCACCACCCTCACCACACTCACCAATCCCTGACCATATCTCAAACCAATGCCAAGTGCCTCTGAGAACAGTCTTTCCAGACTTATTCTCTGAAACCAGACACAACTCTCTCCCCTTAGCCACTTTACCACCCTACAACTCATCCTCCAGAACCACACCCTTCTCTGTAACAGATGATCTCTGTCCCTCTTACCTTGATGGCAAGACTCTGGACATGATTGCTTCTCTGGAAGCTGAAAGGCAGGTTGTGAGGCTGGAAAGGTTGCAGAAGCCAGTAGGAAAATGACTATTTAATCCTCACATCTTCATGAAGCCCTCCACTGCCATAAGAGTAATGCCTGACTCAATGGTGCTGAAAGGGAAGCAGAAGATAATATCCCTGGCAGTAGAGCAGAAATTTTCCCTTATCCAGAGGACTGATCAGAAGCTGAAATTCAAAGAGAAGATGTTCTCTAAGGGTGGCTGCAGTTCTGGGTTGACAGATGAAGAGAAGGCAGACATTCCCATTAGAGGTAGCCAAGCCTATGCTCTCTACCCTGTCTCACCCTCTATTTACTTTATCCCTCCCTTCTTCATGGTATTCCCTTTCTCTGTCATAAACTTTCCTGAAACTGCTCCTTTTACTCACATAAATCTCATTAGGAGATCTTATGAGTTCCTTCTTTCTATCATAAATTCCCCTCTACATCATGACAGAATTCATGCCTTTTTAAGGGAATTCCACCCTAATAGTGATTTTGAAACCACTCTGTCAACAAATGTATTTCTAGATCCTCACCCTGAGGATGATATTGTTGTTGAAGAGTTACCTCCTACCCCTCCTCCTTGTCCATCAGCTTCTGGAACTTCTCTGGCCACTACAGATTCTACTGCTCCAGTTGTTGCATTTGATCCTGCTGAACATCAGAGACTGGATGAAATGGCTGCAAGTTTGCAGACTGTCATTCAAAGACAGGATGAAGCAATTGCTCAACAGACTGCATTTCAAGCTCAGATGTTGGCTCAGCAGCAAGCAATGCAGCAGATGATGGAAGCTTTCTTCAAAAGCCAAGGAGGCCCTAGCTCTTAGTGCTTAGAAATTTTTTTCTCTTTGTTGAGTCATGCAATGTACTAAGTCAGTGATGTCTATCACTTGTAATCCTTCATGACTTTGATTAAATGAAATGAGCTTTTCTTTTGGCAATTTATCTCCTATGTTTATTTTTTTCTCTTTCTGTTTGATTGATGCCAAAAGGGGGAGGAAATATAATTAAGTTTTCATGATTTTATATTTCTTATTGTATGTTATTCTTTCTAATATCATGATGACCTCATATTTGTCCTTACTTAGTGCATAAACTAAGGGGGAGCTTAACATACTTTGATCATTTATATCTGTCTCGAAATTTCTACTGTTTCTTTTTGATGTTCAATAAAATCAGAAAAGATATTTGTCATCATCAAAAAGGGGGAGAATGTTGAGACCTCATAAGTCTAAAACACATTCAAAGTGTAAATCCTCTATGTTTTGATGATTCCAAATAGTTCAAGTATGGTAATATTGAACCAAATGAAATTACTGATATATTTGATAAGTGTGCAGGAAAATAGACTTGAAGTCACTCGTCTAAATTTCACCCGTCTACTTTTTAGTAGAAGCTCAGCAGTGACTCGTCTAAGTTTCACTCGTCTAAAAAGTTAGTCAAAGAAAGTCAACGCTCAAGAAAGACTAAGCTCAGTTGATGACGTGGCAAGAAGCATGCGTCTAAGTTTGGCTCAGCTGACCACCCGTCTAACTTTTGGAACAAGCTTTCACCCGTCTAAGTTTCTGAACAAGCTTTCACCCGTCTAAGTTTCTGAACAAGCTTTCACCCGTATAAGTTTTTGGATGACTTTCACTCGTCTAAAAATTCTCATTACTGACACCAAGTCAGTATGTCAGAAATCAAGTCCGGGTCACCATATTCAAAATTATAGGCCATCCTTGAGGATCTCGAAGACCTATGGACCAATAGCTCGAAGGACAAAGAATGAAGAACGTTGTTTCAAGGTTTTAAGGAATAAACACGCTATCTCTGCACCACTGCAGTAACCTTTTGCCTATTCCAGTACAAAGTAAAAAGTACTTTATGAAAAAGTAAACTGATGTTGCACTGAAAGAGGAAAGCTCTCTGCAACAAGTACAAGAAGCCTGCTGCCATATACTCTGAAAGAACAGCTGCTCAGTTTAAAGTGTACTCTTGGACACTCTTGACAATGCCCAATGTTTTCAAGCATTTAATGAATACTCAGAACGACTCTTTGGCATTAAATGGTGTCCCAGAAAGCTCAAGTCAGATGAACACACTTTCTGAAGCTGTGTCAAACGGATCTCTTGATTGAAGCCTTTAAATAGATCAAACAATGAAGATGAAGATAAGGAAGTTGAATATCAAAAGAACTCTGCACAGAAGCATTTACTCTCTTCATTAACTTCTTCATTCCTTCATTGAATACATACTCAATCATTAGATATAAATTCGCAGTCTTTCATACTTCATATTTATTCCACTCTCTGAGTGTGATCTGAAAGACTTGCAAGTTGTATTAAATATACAAACCTTCTATCTCTTACTGTTTTTGAGCCTGAAGAGGCTAGGTGAGAAAAGAATACTTGTTTGAGTGTTGAGCCTGAAGAGGCTAGGTGTGCAAAGAATTCTTGTACTGTAATTTACTCAGTTATAGTGGAAACTTGGTACTGCCAAGAAACTGGACGTAGCCCTGTGGATTTTGGGGTGAACCAGTATAAATCTCTTGAGTGATATTTCTTCTCCCTTATCTTTTAATTTGTTTGAGTATTGTTTCAGTCTTAGCTTTTTAACTTGGGGAGTTAATACTGTGGTTATCAAACTCTTTTTAACCTTCTTGGTTTGTGTGTGCTATTCTGTTTTAATATTAGACGTTTCACTCGTCTAATCCTCTCTTAATCAAACCTTCTTGCTGTGCCTGCGAAAATCTTTTTAAGTAACCGAAAAAGTTGGTAAACACAATTCAACCCCCCTTCTTATGTTCACTTTGGTTATTTCAGAATAATCTTCAAGTTGATGTTTTACCCATAAAAGCTGTGAACAACAGCTTGCAGCTGAAATGCATTCAGCCTCTGTAGTAGATAGAGCAATTGTAGTTTGTCTTTTGCGTGTCCAAGAGACTAAGCTTGCTCCAATGAATTGACATCCTCCACTTATGCTTTTTCTTTCTACTCTGTCTCCAGCATAATCAGCATCACATAATCCAACTAATCTGTATTCTTCTGTTCTTAAATACATCAAACCAAGATTAGTGGTTCCAAGAAAATATCTAAATATTCTTTTAACATCCTTTAGATGTGATTCTCTAGGATCAGATTGGAATCTTGCACATATGCAGGCACATAATTGAATATCAGGTCTACTTGAAGTTAAGTACAGAAGAGAACCAATCATACTTCTGTAGACAGTTTGATCTACCTTTTTACCTTCTCCATCCTTGTTTAATTTTGCATTTGCTTCCATGGGAGTTTTCATGGGTTTTGCTGTATCTAGTTTATACTTCTTTAAGATCTCCTTGGTATATTTCTGTTGATGGATGTATATTCCATCATCTGTCTATTTGATTTGCAGACCAAGGAAGAACTTCAATTCTCCCATCATGCTCATCTCAAATTCATTATGCATAAGCTTGGAGAACTCTTTGCAAAGCTTTTCATTAGTAGCACTAAATATAATATCATCAACATAGATTTGTATTATAATGAAATCCTTTTTAGAACTTTTCCTAAAGAGAGTTGTATCAACTTTTCCTCTAATGAAACCATTATTCATAAGAAAAGAACTAAGCCTATCATACCAAGCTCTAGGTGCTTGTTTTAATCCATAAAGGGCGTTCTTATGCTTATAGACAAGATCTGGTTTGTCACTATCGTCGAAACCAGGTGGTTGTTTAACACATACCTCTTCTTCAATTATTCCATTAAGAAATGCACTCTTAACATCCATTTGAAATAAAGTGATTTGATATTGTGCAACATATGACATAAGTATGCGAATTGCTTCTATTCTAGCTATTGGTGCAAAAGTTTCAATGTAGTCGATACCTTCTTGTTGGTTATAGCCTTGAGCTACTAACCTTGGTTTGTTTCTAACTACCTTACCATCTTCATCAAGCTTGTTTCTGAATACCAATCTTATTCCAATAATTGATTTTCCTTTTTCATTTGGAACTAAGAACTAAACATCATTCCTTTTGAACTGATTTAGCTCTTCTTGCATAGCTAAAATCCAGTTTTCATCTTCAAGAGCTTCTTTGATATTCTTCGGTTCAATCTCAGATAAGAATGCCATGTTGTTTGAATCGCTGAATGTTGATCTAGTTATAACTCCTTGAGAGGGGTTACCAATGATCAATTTTTCAGGATGATGCGTTTTGAACTTCCAGTCTCGTCTGAGTTCAGTGTTAGACGATTGTTGAGCAGGTGGATCAGACGCATGTGTAGGAACTTCTGAATCCTCATTCTTTAAGTTATCTTCAGTCTGATTGTCTTTTCTTCCAAGATCTAAACCCGCAAGATCATCTTAAAGATCTGATAGTCTCCTATCAGTCTTTAAACCATCATTAAATTTGACATGAATAGATTCTTCAACAACTTTGGTTCTAGAGTTGTACACTCTAAAAGCTTTAGAAGTGTCTGAATATCCAAGAAATATAGCCTTATCTACTTTTGAATCAAACTTTCCAAGTTGATCTCTAGGATTTAAGATAAAACAATCACATCCAAAAGCAAGAAAATAAGAGATGTTGGGTTTTCTACCTTTCCACAATTCATAGGGAGTTTTGTTCAAGAAGGGTCTTATCAGTATTCTATTCTGCACATAACAAGCAGTATTTACTGCTTCAACCCAGAAGTACTTTGGGAGCTTGCTTTCATTGAGTATTGTTCAAGCCATCTCTTGTAGAGATCTGTTCTTCCTTTCTACTACTCCATTCTGCTGAGGAGTTCTAGGAGCAATGAAGTTGTGAGAGATATCATTCTCTTCACAGAATGTATTGAAGTGCTAATTTTCAAACTCTCCCCATGGTCACTTTTGATAGCTGAGATACAGAAGCCTTGCTCATTCTGTACTTTCTTACAGAATATAGAAAACACTTTGAATGACTCATCCTTGTGGGTTCAGAAGAGTACCCATGTATATCTAGAATAATCATTGACTAAGACAAAACCATATTTCTTTCATGCTTTACTAGCAACACTTACTGGACCAAACAGATCCATATGTAACAATTGTAGTGGTCTTGAAGAAGATACCAGATTCTTAGGTTTAAAGCTAGATTTAACTTGCTTTCCACATTGGTAAGAATCACGTAAGACATCCTTTTTGAAACTTATATCAGGTAGACCTTTCACAAGTTTATACTTCTGAAGCTTAGTTATCTGTTTCATACTTGTATGTCCTAGCTTCTTATGCCATACCCATCTTTCATCTTCCCTTGACACAAAACAAGTCACATTTTGATCAGTCAGTTCAGTTAGATCAATCTTATAAAGATTTTGTTGCCTGTTTGCTGAAAAGAGAACTTTGTCATTAGTGTCTTTGACTATGCATGCATTCTTAGTAAAGGAAACATTGTATCCATTATCACATAATTGGCTTATGCTTAGCAGATTATGTCTTAATCTTTCTACTAAAAGAACATTAGAGATAGATGGTAAAGGTGTTCTTCCACCAATTTTACCTATCCCGATAACCTTTCCTCTTTGATTTCCACCAAAGGTAACATGTCCAGCTTCTTTAGGTTGGAGGTCTAGGAACATAGATCTTTCTCCTGTCATGTGTCGTGAGCAGCCACTGTCCAGGTACCATGATAGGTGTGTTTTTTATCCTATTTAGGATATCTGCAACAGGAATAATCAAAGCTTTAGGTACCCATATTTTTTCTGGTTCTTTCTTGTTAGTTGTTGAAGTTTGTGACAACTTCTTTCTTGTGTGAATGCACATGGACGTGATATGTCCAGCTTTCCACAATGTTTACAGCTATCCTTATATGAAATAACCTTATCATAAAGAGCTTTAGGTTTTTGTCCTAAGATCTTGTTAGAATACTTTATGATGTGTCTGGTCAGTGAATCCTATACCAGTTTTATCAAGAGAGGGTTCCTGACATCCTAACAGTTTAGTCAGATTATCTCTACCATTGACAAAACAAGCAAGATCATAGGTGAGCTATTCTACCTTCTGTTGAAGTTTGACAACTTCTTCAGATTGTGGCATCTCAACTATGATCTCAGCCTTAAGCTTTTCAGCTTTAAGCTTACTGTTTTCCTGAGACAATCTGTCACACTCTTGAGTTTTATGTTCATGCTCTTTTAGGAGTTTCACATATTGCCTCTTAAGTGTTCTGAAAGCCTTAGTTAAACAGTTAGATTCCTCAATCAATTCATCATAGGCATCTTACAATTCCTTAAGATCGGAAATTACCTCAGAATCAGAATCAACATTTGCCATTAGACACAGATTTGCTTCCTCGCCTTCTGCATCTTCATCTGATGAATTGCCATCGAGATCTTCCCATGTTGCCACATCCCTTTCTTTTTCTTTTTGTAGAACTTTTTGAAGGGTTGCTTACATTCATAGCAGACAATAGGACTCTTATCAGAACTGTTGTTTTCTTTGAAGTATTTTTCTTTATTGAACTTCTTGAAAGGTTTATCCTTTCTGAAATTATTCTTTATCCATAGCTTCCTCACATTTTTCTAATTAGTAATGACATTTCATCATCACTATCTGAGTCTTCTTCAGAAGTGTCTGATTCTGGATCTGATTCTTCAACCTTGAGAGCCTTTGAAGAAGTCGTTTCTACTTTGAGGGCAATGGACTTTCCTTTCTTTGTTGAGCTGTCTTCATTTAGCTCCTGTTCATGAACTTGTAAAGTTCCAAGAAGATCACTCATTTGAAGAGTTGTGAGATCTTTGGCTTGAGTTATTGCAGTAACCAAAGGTCTCCACTGTTTTGGCAGACTCCTTAGAATTTTGCCAACTTTCTCAGCATTGGTGTAGATTTTTCTCACTGACTTCAGAGTATTTGTGATAGTCTGAAATCTTTCTATCATTTGAGGAATGCTTTTTCCATCTTCAATGGTGAATAACTCATACTTTCATACAAGCATATTTATCTTTGTTTCTTTCACTTTTGTTGATCCTTCATGAGTTACTTCCAGGGTATCCCAGAATTCTTTAGCAGATCCACATGCATGGACCTTTTCAAATTCTTCTTGACTTAGAGAACACATCAAGGAATACCTTGCTTTATGATTTAGCTCTCATTTAGTCTTTTCTACAGCAGTCCACTAAGCTTTAGGTTTGTCAGTTCATCATCATTCTTTGGAGTGTAGGGACCTTTAGTAGTGATATCCCATAGATTAGAGTTTGTTGACATGATGAACCATTGGAATCTTTCTTTCCAGCAGATGTAGTTTTCTCCAACAAAGAAGGGAGGTCTGGTCATGGATGCTCCTTCTCCAGAGTTGCTTCTGCTTGTGCTAGCTCTAGCTGTCATAATTTCTGTTCAGCAGGATCTTTCCTCAACACTGTTAACTGCTCACCTAGAGGTTAAGCTCTGATACCAACTGAAATAAACAGATATAAAACATGAGAAGGGGGTTGAATTGTGTTTTGGTTAACTTTTCGTAAAGACCTAAACTTTAGATATAAGATGCAAATATGCTTCTGATGTAACAGAAAACTTTTCATTTTTCAACCTAGTTAGCACAGTTAATGTAAAACAAACTGAAAAGATTAAGATAGAGAAGAGAGACACATAGATTTATACTGGTTCACCCCAAACCTTGGGCTATGTCCAGTCCTTGGTTTCACCAAATATTAACACTATAACTAATCATGTTATAGAAAGGTATTATTTGCACACCTAGCCTCCGCAAGCTCAAACAAGTATTGTTTGCACACCTAGCCTCTCCAGGCTCAAACAAGTATTCTTTCAGCAAGCCTTTTCAGACTCTAAAAATGGTAAGTGATTAATGAAGCAGCAGTTACAACTTTGCAGATCTACCAAATAACGTTCGAGGAGTGAATGAGTATTTGAGGTAGGTAAGATTGCAATAAAGACTTCTCAATAAATACAAATAATTTGAGCAGAGAAGTATTCTATGAAGAACTGAAGATAGCTTTGAATATTTTGAGAGTATTGAATGCTTGAATAATTGTATTCAATTGTGTGTCTTCAATAGCCTTCAAAGTCTTCTATTTATACTCCAGAGAGATAAATCCATTGTGGAGAGTTTCTTCAGCTGAGTATTTTTTTTTCTTCATTCATAAATGCCAAAGAGTCGTTCTGGTCTTGCATTTAATGTTTATGATCGTTGGTGAGCTTCAAGACAAATTGAACGTATAAGTTGGCATAGCTTTATCAAAGTGCAGTTTGATTCAGAGCAGTGTTTGTTGCTTTTCAGACTTGGGCAGCACGACTTTCCTTATTTGTGCTAAGCGGGTCTGCGACCAAGTAAAGTCCACTTTGCTTTTTGCAACAAAAGAATCTTTAAACGCGGAATGGTGCATTGAGCTTTCTGAGATCGAATTTCTTTAGTCGAAATTATCAGGGAATATTCATCGTATTTGAATATAGTTGAAGCGATGGACTTTCAGTTGAGTTGCAGTTTCAGACGCATAATCAAAATTAATAGAGACTGAGTCTTTGTTTAGACGCATCATAACACAAACGCAACATTGAGACTTTGTTTCTTTGTCATGAGACTCTTGCTTCATGATTTGCACACTTAATACACACATTAGTAGATTTCACATGGTTCACTTAAAATCATTCTTTGTTTGGACTCATAAAAATCAGAGATGTCAAAAGATGTAGTCTTAACATCTCCGACAACTCTATCAGTGGCTCTACCGCCACCACGTCCACCCCGTGCACCTCTACCGCGAGCCATGATCCGGTAAAAGAAATCATTAGCTCATATTTATATGACATATAATATTGCATAAAACAGGTAGATAAATACTATATGCCATACAAATGTTAACTATCACGTTCTGACTCACTACCCAACTTCTAAGCATAGTCGATATCCGATGTGGATTCAACTAAAATGGCCAGTACACCCTAATCTCACAGTCTGAAATGAATCAAACTGCTCTGATACCACCAAATGAGACACCCCCGATGTCGCATTACAGAAAAACCTAATTAACTAAACCTTAATCACAATATAAGCATTAAACAGACATACAAAAAAAACGAAGATATTAAAAACTTAAACATAAAAGACATGAACATAAACATCACACTATATATACATATATAAACATATACATCGGTCGGGGGAACCCCATCAGTAGGGCCCTGCTGACACAAACTGTTATAAGAAGGAAAATACATAAAAAGGTCTGAAACAGAAACTGCCTCACTGCATTCCACACTAGCCCAGCCCCCACTCAAAAGTACATAAAAAACGGGCTCACCACACACAACCTATATATACAATAAACGCTCTAGCCTCCACGATCCCTAGTGTGGATGTCTAGTGCTACCCTGACTGTCCCCACGTGTGCGTCTATACACCCTCCATGGTGGCCTCTGCGGTGGTCCTGATGCCATCGCCTTGCTGCTATCAGATATACGCACATGGCGGCTCTAGTGCATCCACTAATACTGGAGACTATAGCGGGCACTACTTCTAGAGACCAATTTGACCGGTCTTACTATCTCGAAACTCTGGGCAGCCCACGGGTGCGACTGTGGTCTCGACAGTGGATGCCAAAACATATACAGAGGAAGACACTGTCCCAGACGGAAGACTCCGATGAAGCAAGAGTACGACGCCTCCCCAAAATGCATATACACGGTAACTGGGCCTGTATACACAGAGAGATAAATGTTTGGGTCTACTTTCCACCCTCTCTTATCGTGGAACTCAAGCTCGATGGTCCCCATCACTGGGACCACGGTAGGCTCCATCATCCAGGGGTGATGAAGGTACGAAATCTCTGTCGACTGGCTTCACGTACCGATAACAAAACATGCGCAGAAAGGGATAGGGAGATAAGAAACTATACTATCATCATGCAATGTAAAATATACATAGCATAAAATAAAATAATAAACAAAGACATGCAGCACATATAGATAACAATCATCCTCAGGTCATAGTATCACCCTCTACCCATTTCACTCATGCAACTAAGCCTAGATGCTGATGTCACCACCCATAATCCTGTCATCATCCCCCATTCCCGTTAGGGATGTTAGTCAGTCGTCCAAGCTTACGGCGCACATTCAGTCGTCCAAGCTTAGGGCGCCCTAACGCCGGTCCACACTCCCATTCCCGTTAGGGCGCTCATTCAAATAATGACACTATTACCCTATTCCCGTCAGGGAATAGCTGCACAATATAAAAGTATCCCCACTCCCATTAGGATACTGGATGACTCGACAAGGTCTACAAGAGTATCTCGGTAGTTTCCCCCATTCCCGTTAGGGAACTGACCCGTGACATCTAGCATCCGTAATCGGATACTCTGACCTCATGTCTTCCACCCACATGCTTGGGAACACCACCATGCATTTTATATGAGTCTCACCGACTCATATCAAGTCATAACCTAGTGCCTTAACCTTCCACCATCAACTCAAATAGTTTCCTCAGATCCCATCACACATATAAAATTATATTTCATTAGGTTAGGCACATCTAAGTCTCATGTCATCCTCTCCCCAAATGCATCTCTCCGAAACAACATATATCATTGCCTAGAGACCAACTAAGCATATGATAGCAGATATCACATGTTATCAGAAAAAGCATGTTATACCATTTCAAATAATAATAAAATATTAATCTTATCACATATAGCCAAATAAAACATGTTAAAATAACCAACACACATCAAGCAGCTCAACGGTGATTAAACCAGACATCTTCGAGTATCGTTAAATTAACCTAACGACGATAAACCTACAATCCCCAAATCAACATTCGTACTACAGGGTAGTCGCCAATGTGATTTTGGCATTGTCAACTATTCGCTCACTAGTAGGGTTTAGGTCACCCTACAACTATTATTGTATGTTACGCTACTTAGCCGTTTCCGACGATAGAATGCTTATTTCTCCCACCTGAGGTGTATGTAGCTAGCTCCGGGATCACGAAACGAACACTATCCCTAACTCTACAAATCTGCCAAGTCCAGTTCTAGCACCTCCGGTGCTTTGAAAATTCACCTGTACACATGTACACGAAGCAGACAACGTCGGTAACCCTAATTCGAAAACAGGACATAAAACCGATAACCGAACGAAGAGAAAACCTCAATATCGTCGCCACGAAGTTGACGGGATTGACGGTTTTGAGTTTCGCTAACAGGATTGTAAGAACCGAGCTCCTGAAGTTTTCGCACCTTAACTGAACTCTCTCTCTCGCTTTCTGGTTTGTCTTTGTTTTACATGAAAGTGAAACTAATAGTTTCACTTTCAAAACTATTATTTTTCACTTTCTTGGTACCCATGCTAGAGCGTGGTGTAGCCCCATGCTTGAGCGTGGAAGCAGGTCAAAGCCTTCGTGCATAAGTCTTCAATGGCACATGTCATTCTCCCTCGTTCCCTGCTTGACACATGTGATACACGTCACTGGTCATCACAAATGCTCTAGCATTAACCAGGGCCACGCTTGAGCGTGGAGTCACTGCACGCTTGAGCGTGCTGCCTGGCCCAGAAATCCTGATTTTCATATATTCATCCGATTCGAAGCCAACTGATCCTAGATCTTTGAAACAGGATTTCAAACACTTAAACACGCATAACCTATGTTCTAAAACATGGATGTTATAGTCCTAAACTTCTTAAACTTTTTCCTTTGAAAATACCTCTATGTTTGAGATAGTGACTACCATTATCAATAGGCATGACAAACGGAAGATTAATCCACATATAAATGAAATTCCAAATCTGAAATGAAAAAGAGCAATGGAGGAACAAATGAGCAGTCGATTCCTGCTCTAGATCACATAAAAAGCACACACGGGCCTGAACATCGGAGACAAAATTTTGCTGGAATAAATTCAGATAAGTAGATAGACGATCCAACAAAAATTTCGAAGAAAAGGAAAGTACCTTAGTTGGAGCAGAACAAGACCATAATTTTCTAAACAAATCTGACCCATGTTGATTTGAATAAAACAAAAGAAAATTGGACAACAAGAAGTCATACGTTGTCCTAACCATATAAACCTTCGAAGCATCTAAATTCTGCACCCACTCATCTTCTTTTTGTCTATAGATGAAAGCTCCAATCATAGTATCAGAGAAAAGACTCCATATCTCCTCATCCCAAAAACAAAATATCTTAATCTCCACCTCCACCTCAACACATTACCATCCCAATACCCCAAGGACGACACTAGGCTATGTTTTTTCAGAGGACGATGAAAATAGTCTCGGAAAGACGTCTTTTAAGAACTTATCCCCAAACCCAACCTCATACCATAAGATTGTGTTTTCCCCTTTTCTTACTTTCTTTTGCACACCTTTTGATAATCAATTAATTGGAGCAGCTTTGTCATAGTCTAAAGCACAAAAATCCTTCCACCATTGGGAATAATTTTTTGAATTCTTGAAGAACTACTCAAAATAATGATCCAGAGCACTGTACCTAGAGTGAAGGATGTTATACCAGCATGCATCTTTGTCAACTAGAAACCTCCACCGCCATTTCCCAAGTAAGCTTAGGTTAAAGAGATCCAGATGCTTAACCCCCAAACCACCTAAAACTTTTAGTAAGCACACCTTTATCCAACTTATCGATGAGATGCCTCTTTTACCATCACCACCACCCAACAAAAAATACCTTTGGATCCCTATTAGGGTTTTTAGTACTTTCCTTGGAATTCTGAAAAAGGAGATGTAGTTCAAGGGTATACTTGATAACACAACTCTTAATATGACAATTCTACCCCCAAAAGATAGTCTTCTACCCATCCACCTAGCTAGAAGTTTCCTCATAAAGTCAATAACTGGTTGTTAAGTTGATACTTTTGACGAATTGGCCCCAACAGGGAGGCCCAAGTAGATGAATGGGAGCTGGTTTGTCTTACAGCACATGAACATTGACCCGGCTGAGAGAGAATCCACTCCAACGTTAACACCGTATAGAAAAATTTTGTGAAAATTTACCTTTCAAAAGAATATAAGAACAACCTTAATCACCCACAAATTATCAAAAGATGCCTTACCTACTAATAGAGTATCATCAATATACTGAAGATGAGAGAAGTTGCAAAAATGATCAAACACGACTCCTGTGAAAATTCCCAAAGCCACTGCTCTGGTCATCAAGCTACTAAGGCCTTCTGCAATGATAATAAATAAAAAAGATGCCATAGGATCACCTTGTCTTCGCCCTTTATGCATAACCACTTCCTCTGTTGGACTACCATTCATGTAACACCCCATTTTCTTGATTTGTGTGTGGGACTAGGATTAAGTATGTTTTAAGGCTTAATCATGTTCCTTAGATGTTAATGAGCTTATGTTTCAAATTTGAGGTGAATCGGACTTGAAACGGACTCAGAACGCATGAAACTCGAATACCGGCAGCAGGCTCCACGCTTGAGCGTGGAGTAGCCCAACGTTTGAGCGTGCCAATGCTTAAGCATGGTTTGTTGCATGCCAAAACGTTTAGTGGCCCAAGACACATGTGGGACACAAGTCATTGCAGAGCTGACACACGGTTGGGACGTGACGATGAAAAGGCCACGCTCTAGCGTGGGATGTCCTACTCAAACGTGCTCAGCAGAGAGCAAATTTGCCAAGTTCTTTCTCACTTTATTTTTTCTTCATTTACACCTTTTCTTTCTGAACGAAACAGAGAGTTAGAAAGAGAGGGTCTGCGGTTTTAGAGAAGGGAAGTGGGTTTGAGAGCTTTTCGAACATCCGATCACAATTCCAACTACACCCTTGTGATTTGGGCAATGGATACTACACATATCTGCTTTCAATTATCGATTTGACCAAGGTAACACTCGAATCCCTAACATAATTCTTAGTCATTTTCACTAACTTCTCTATCGTTTCTTGCTTTGATTGCGCTTTTCGAGGAAGGTTGGGGTTTATGACTATGTCTGTGTGCTGTCTCTGTGTTAGGGCAAATTTTGAAGCATTGAGGAGCTCCCGGGACACTGTGGTAGCGACTATATGTAGGAGAGGGACGTGATTTTTGAGGCTTGTGCAAGTGTATGCAACTGTCCAAGGTGGGGAGGCAAGCATGATATTGCATGTTCTCATGTGTTTGGAGGGTGCCCCAGACCATACTAGTAGTCGAATAGTCGACAATGGCTAAACCCTTAAGGTGTAGATGTTGTAGGCTTATCGGCATTAGAGCAAAACCCTAGATTAGACAATTGTTGTTTGAGGATGCTCTGTGATATGCTATATGATGGCATGATTGCTTTTCTGGATGATATGTTGATGCTTGATATGTTGAGATTGAGGTATATAGGTTTTATAATATAAATGATATATATGTGTTGTTGTTGAGGTTGTCTGAACTGTTGTGTTACAAACCTTAGTTGACACCCTGATGGTACAACGTTGTGAAAGTGATAAGAATGCGGTGTATGGGTACCGAGTTGTGATAGCCAAAGCTTTGAGTATGTTGTGATTGGTTAGGTGATGTTACCAGTGTCAACTTAGGTTAGTTGTGCATTGCATAGTTGCCAAAGTTGCGAGCCGTATGACTGGGAGTCATGCGAGGTTGGTGTACCCGGATGCGGGTACGGAATATGGAGAGGGACGGTTCTGGGAACCTTGGGGATGTAGTTCGGTTCGGAATGATATACACTGACCAATGATTTGCACACAGTGTCGTGACGAGTGGAACAGTTACCTGGACAAACCAACTGACATTCTCTAGATAAAGGAAGAGAGAGAGAGAAAGAGAGAGTCTGGGAATCAATATTCCCTTTGAGAGAGATCGCCCGACGATTATAAGAGTGTTACTCCTTAGAGGAATGATGCTAGGTATGATAATTGAGGATGTTTGTAAATGTATGACTCTAAAGGCATAAAGGATGTGTGAAAGGATTGGTGGTGGCCATGTCATCATAAAGGTTTAGTTGCATGAGATTGAGGGTAGAAGAAGATATTGTGATTTAAGGATGATTGTTAGTTATGTGTGATGTGTTTCTTTGACTGTTATTATATTATATGTTATAATTCCTTTTCTGCTTATGATGATAGAACTGTTTCTTATCTCCTATTTTGCTGTATTGTATTTGTTTTGGTTATGTGATCTGATGAGAAGACTGTATGGAGGAGCCAGCTATCAAGGATCTAGACGGAACTCCGTATGAACCGGATGCTGGAGGACAAGCTGTGGATTCGAGTGGTAGAGTTTAGGGAGTATGGCCAGTGTGTCTTGTGAGACGTTTTATTTTCCGCTGATTATAACAGTTTGTATAATTATGTACTTGCAAGGGATCCTACTGATAGGATACCCTAAACAGTGTTTTGTATTGTGATGGATAAACATATGGGTGTATGTGTAATATAATAATGGTATGGGGTGTTAACTTTCAGAAGTTGGTTGTGTTTATATTTAAGATTTTAATATTTTCGTATTTTCGGGCTACGTTTAACGTTAAGAACGCGAGTAAGTTTAAATAAATAATTAAGGGCACAACGGGGCACAACAGGGTGTCTCATTTGGTGGTATCAGAGCAGTTTGATTCTAATCAAACTGTGAGGTTTAGGATGTTGTTACTGGCCGTGCCTAGTTGAATCCACATCGGATATTGACTATGCTTAGAAGTATGGTAATGAGTCCGAACGTGATAACTAACATTGGTATGGCATATAGTATTTATAAACTTGTTTATGTGGTATTATATGTCATACGGATGGGTGCTGATGATCTATTTTACATTATCATGGTTCGAGGTAGGGGACGTTATACAAGTGGTGGTAATGGAACACCAGAGAGAACTGCCGGAGGTAGCATGTTGAAACTTATCATATCGGAGGTGGAGGAGAGTCAGCTGAGACTCTCAAGACCATGAGAGGTATAGCTACTGCTATATTACAACAGACACAGCAGAACGTACAGATGCTGCAGATGAACAAGGAGCAGCAGGAACTGCAGAATCAGAGGAAGGCTGCAGAAGCTAAGGAAGCAGGGATGACTATGTTCCTGAAAGGGAAGCCACAATAGTTTTGAGGAGATTATGACCCAGAGAAGGCAGAGTAGTGGGTACAAGAGTTGGAGAAGATATTCAGTACCATGCGCTGCAGAGAGGATATGAAGGTGACTTATGCTGCCTTCATGCTGATTGGAGGAGCAGAGGCTTGGTGGAGAGGCAAGAGAAGACTACTGGAGGCAGAGGGCAGACTCATCAGTTGGAAGTTGTTTTGAGAATGCTTCCTTGAGAACTATTTTCCGCGATTAGTCTGACGCGAGAAAGAGAGGGAGTTTAGGAATCTTAAACAGGGCAACATGACTATTGTGATTATGCATCATGTTTTGAGGCTCTGATTCAGTTTTCAGAGTTCTACCAGAGATTTTTCGATGAGGATTGGCAGTGTAGAAGGTTTGAGGAGGGCCTGCGACATGAGCTACAGAGGGCAATAGTGTCTCTTGATATTCAAAGTTTCCCAGAAGTGGTTGAGAGGTGCAGTGCCATAGAGAGTATAGATCAGAGGCAGGCTGCTGAGTAGGGACAATAGAGGAGTGGAGGCCCTTCGATCCGGTTTTCATAGGAGAGTAGGTAGTGTTTCCCAGTGGAGATGGAGGCTATATACCAGACCAGTGCAAGCAGTTGCACAGCACCAGATGCTACAGCCCAGTGGTTGGAACGAGCTAGCAATAGTAAAGCTTAGTTTGTTTCAGATGTGGAGGATCGCATCATTTTAAAGATTGCCTGGAGAGACCTCGTTGTTTCCACTGTGGGAAACCAGGTCATATGGCTCGAGATTACAGACAGCGGGCTATGCAGCAGCCGGTAGCTGCTGGTAGAGGAGCTGAAGGGTATAGAGGTGGAGTTAGGAGAGGAGTACCAGCAACAGGACAACAGGTGGCTAAACCTCAGTCCATTGGAAGAGTGTTTACCGTGAGGGGAGCCGAATCCTCTCAATCTGCAGATGTTATACAAGGTATGTATTTGATAGCTGGTAGATTCTCGTTTGTGTTGTTTGACTCAGGTGCTACACATTCCTTTATTTCGCATGAGTGTGTGGATCATTTACAATTACTTGTTTCTAAATTACTTTATACCCTTACCGTATCTACTCTGACTAGTGATTATTTGACTACTATGTCTGTTTGTCTATAGTGCCCTATAGTTGTTGAGAATAGGACATTTATTGTAGACCTTGTCTGTTTGCCTATGCAACAGATAAATGTTATTCTTGGCATGGATTGGCTTTCGGCTAACCATGTAATGCTAAATTGTTGTAGTAAGACCTCATCATTTCTTGAGACTTCTAGTATTTTATCTGCCAATGAAGGAGTATCCATGATGAGTGATGATTCTCGGCAGTACGTGATGCTGTTCGCAGTGGAAGCTAATGAGACTCCTAGAATAGATTCTATGCCTATTGAGAGAGAGTTTCCTGAAGTTTTCCCTCCAGACGTTCCAGGTTTGCCAGCAGAGAGAGAGGTGGAATCCACCATAGATCTTGTACCGGGGACATGACCTATATCAATAGCGCCCTATTGGATGTCACCCGTGGAATTGGCAGAATTAAAGAAACAATTGGATGACATGTTGAGGAAGGAGTTCATCAGACTGAGTGTTACCGTGGGGAGCTCCGGTATTGTTTGTCAAGAAGAAGGGTTGTGCACGGATTATAGACAATTGAACAAGGTGACAATCAAGAACAAGTATTTGTTGCCTAGGATAGATGATCTGATGGATCAGCTGAAGGGAGCAGTAGTGTTTTCTAAGATTGACTTGAGGTCTGGATACCATCAGATTAGATTAAGGAAGGAAGATATACTTAAGACGGCTTTTAGGATGAGCTACGGGCATTACAAGTATTTAGTTATGCCTTTCGGTGTGACTAATGCTCCAGCAGTGTTCATGGACTACATGAATCAAATATGCATGTCGCTCTTGCAAAGAAAGACACCTAGACACTGTTGACCGCTAGTATTAAAGTTATGTCTAAAGGAAAATAAATGTATCTAAACGGACATATTTATTATTCTTCAAAGAAGAGGATGAAGAGCCTTATAAAGAGTGAAGAGCAAGAATTTGAAGTTGAAGAAAATATTCAAGAGCTCATTATTATTCATATTCTCAATACTCTATAAAAGCTGTAAAATCTTCATATTCTTTAATTGTGAAGCTTATACAGTTCTAGAGCTTCTCTTTGTAATATCCTCACAAACAGTGAGTTAGCTAAAGCTCAAAAACAATCTCTCAATTCTAGGATTTGGTTGAGCCTGAAGAGGCTTGTCTGTAAAAGAATACTTGGTGCCTGGAGAGGTGTAGAAAAACATGGAGTTGTATAGTCTGGAGTGACTAAGAAACAACTTGTAATAGTGCTAAAAGTTTTAGTGGAAAATCCTTCAGATCAAAGGGATTGGACGTTGCTCTTTGTTGGATAAGAGTGAACCAGGATACATCTATGTGTGATTATCTCTTTCCCTTATCGTTATCTGTGTGTTTATTTACTTGTTGCCTGTGAAAAGAGTTTTTGAATAGGTTTTTGAAAAAGCTTAAGAAACACAATTCAACCCCCCTTCTTGTGTTTTCCTGTTTACTCTTTCACCCTCAAGTTTATGAAGATATAGTTCACAAGTTGCAATAAATTATCCATCAGTGTAATCCATTTGTGCACATATTTAGGCAACTTGCACTACATCTAGATGTACATGACTGTAGTCTACTCATTAAGGAGCACCCTGCTAATCAACAACAATATAATCTCTTAAATTCAACCCAAATAGCAACAGTTTTTGTTTGTGGAGACGCGAAATCAATGGCACGTGGAAGAGATATCAATGTGATAAGGCATGGTGGGAATCTACTGAATATTCAAGAAATCGTGGGACATTATGATCAACTATAGTGTCCTCTATTGTTCCCTTACGGAGTATGCAAATGGGACCTTGAAACCAAAAATATTAAAGGATAAACTATGTCATGTTGAGAATATTATGTGGATATATACCTTGACAGGTACATATGTTTTGATGATGGACAAAAGGAATTATTCAAGTCCAAGGACTTATTTGCAAAAAGCGTGAAAAGGACTAACAAACAAATATTTTGGTGGAAAGGACCAACAAGCAAATACAAAAGGTTAAGGGAAATTTTCTTTTACTGTATTGCTTGTTAGAATTTATGTAAATGGTAGTATGTCTCTCTTAAGGTTAAAATCAATCACACACATTTAAAATCTGACTTGAAAAAGAAACTTAAAATGTCTTTAAACTGGAATTTATTACAATATCTTTTGACCTTTAACGTTTTTCAAAAACCCTTTTATACGTGGAATAATCGATTATAGTAATCGATTATGCAGCTCTTAATTATGCTTAAATGAGTCTTTAAGTATCAGAGCTGTTAGGTTTTGAAATTCAAAATTCAAAGATAATAATCGATTATGGTAATCGATTATGCCTATTTGAACACGTTTTAAACTCAGTTTTACAATGGCTTTAATGTGCATTAAAATGGTATTAATCATCCATTAAGCCGTTGAGTTTGAATTCAAAATGATATAATCGATTATGGGTTTCAAAAATCGATTATTGCTTTTTAACCAAAAGTCAGAGAGTTCATAATCGATCAGGATAATCGATTATGCTTATTTGATTCCATCTGAGCTTTCAAACAGAGACCAAGTAATCGATTATGACCTTACTGTTTCAAAATGCGCTTTGTGAAAATGCTTAAAATAATCGATTATGCTTATTCAATAATCGATTACTACGCGAGAAAAATCAGTTTTCAAGAGCTTTTGACCTAATTTCACATGGCTTATTTAAAAGGTCTTTTGTGAGAAATCAGAAAAAGAATGCACACGAACTGAGCTATCATTTTCTGAATTTCTCCTCTCTTGAACTATTATATATCACTCTCATTTCTCTTACACTTGCATAACAAAAACCTTGAGAGACATACTCACCATATAGGTGTTGTTGTAGTGCTTCAGTTTGTTTCATTATCTGCACTTGTGAGTGCTTTTTGATTGTAAACTTGATTCTGAATTTTTGTGAGTGTAATCTCACGTAAACACTTTTGAGGCTCTTTCACAAGGGATAGTACGACCTGAGATTTGTGTTAAGAGTTCTCTGTTTTGTAAAGGTTCTAGTTGATCCTGTTAAAAGCTAGAGTTGATTGGAAACCCTTGGTCGTATTGCCTTGGGGACTGGACGTAGACCATGTGGGTAATTTGTGGCTGAACCAGGATATTTCGCTTGTGTTCATCTTCTAAAACCTTATCTCTTTTACTTCCGCTTTACAGCTTTAAAACGATTTTTTATTTGTACGCGTTCTTACAAAAGATTTTCTGAATATTTTGAAAGCTAAAGTTTTTATTTTATCAAAGTTTTTGAAAAACACAATTCACCCCCCTCTTGTGTTTGGAGTCACTTGTCAACAAGTGGCATCAGAGCTTAACTCTTGGATATAATGGACGAAACCGTCTCAAGAGGAAAGATGACTTCAAACAATTTTTTTAACGAGGGTAGTTCCGTAGACAGACCCCCATCGTTCAATGGTGAAGGGTATGGATACTGGAAAGAAAGAATGCAAATATTTTTAGAAGCCTCTGATATTGATATTTGGGATGCTGTGGAAAACGGTCCATTTGTCCCCAAGTACGAAGTCGATGGTGCTTCGGTGGATAAACCAAAAACCCTCTGGACCGACGAGGAAAAGAAAACGATCCAATACAATTTGAAAGCTAGGAACATTATCACCTTGGCTTTAAGCTATGATGAGTTCTATAGGGTCTCAAATTGTAGGACTGCGAAAGAAATGTGGGATACCCTTCAATTGACCCATGAAGGTACTACCGAGGTCAAAAGGGCTAGGATGAACACATTGACCCATGACTATGAGCTATTTAGGATGAAACAAGGTGAAAGCATACAAGATATGCAAAAACGTTTCACTCATATAATTAATCATCTTAGGGCTCTTGGGAAAACGTTTTCAAACGAAGATTTAATTAACAAAGTTCTTAGATGCTTAAATAGAAGTTGGCAACCAAAAGTAACTGCTATATCTGAATCAAGAGATTTATCTACTATGTCTTTGGCTACTTTATTTGGTAAATTGCAGGAACATGAACTTGAGCTAAACTACCTCATTGAAAGTGAGGAAAGCGATAAGAAAAAGAAAGGCCTTGCTCTTAAGGCTAGTATGAATGAGATAGTGGAAGAAGACAGTGAATTTGATGAGTTTGAAGGACTCGATGACGGAGATGAAAACTTAAGCTTAATGGTTCGTAAGTTCAAAAGCTTTCTAACAAACAAAGTGAAAGCTTGTCAAAACTTCACTCCTCAAAAGAAGGTTGAAGAATAAACAACTTCCTACGTACCTACTTGCTTCAATTGCAAAAAGAAGGGTCATATTCGTCCCGAGTGTCCTCAAGTCCAAAAGAAAAATGATAAGATGGAAAAGAGGCCACAAAAGGATAAAAGGGGAAGAAAGGCTTACATCGCATGGGAAGACAATGACATGGACTCCTCAGACGAATCCGATAACGAAGAAGCCAACCTTTGTCTATGGCTAATCACGAGGAGATTGATGATGAGGTGTGCTTGAAAGCGAAGAACTTAAACTGGTATTTCGATAGTGGATGTTCCAAGCACATGACTGGAGACAAAAACAAGTTCTCCTCCCTCACACCCAAAAAGGGTGGCTTTGTCTTCTATGATGACTATAATAAAGGTAGAATCTTAGGAATTGGGACTATTGGTAAGAGTCCTAACCCCACCATAGAAAATGTTCTATATGTTGAGGGTTTGCTAAACAATTTATTAAGTATAAGCCAACTGTGTGATAAAGGATATAATGTTGTGTTTGATAGCTCTAAATGCATGGTCATGGATTCTAACAAACAAACTAAATTAATTGGACAAAGAATTGGAAATATCTATATGGTTTGCTTGGATGATGTACCTTCAAATGATGTATGCTGTCTAATAAGTAAAGAGGAAGAAACTTGGCTATGACATAGGAGGATGGCTCATATTCACATGGACCATCTTAATAAGTTGGTTCTCAAGGACCTAGTAATTGGGTTACCAAAGCTCCATTTTGAAAAAGATAAAATGTGTGATGCCTGTCAAAAAGGAAAACAAGTAAAGGCCTCTTTTCAAACTAAAAATGTTGTTTATACAAATTGGCCTTTACAGCTTTTACATATGGTCTTGTTTGGTCCATCTAGAACTATGAGCTTTGGTGGTAATTACTATGCGCTTGTTATTGTGGATGATTATTCTCGTTATACATGGACATTGTTTATTCCTCATAAAAATGATGCTTTCAATGCCTTTCGTAAACTTGCCATGGTTTTTCAAAACGAGATGGGATTAAACATTGTAACTATCCGAAGTGATCATGGTGGTGAGTTCCAAAATGAGGCATTTAAGGCCTTTTGTACTAAAAATGGAATCGGGCATAATTTTTCCTCACCTAGGACTCCCCAACAAAATGGAGTGGTTGAAAGGAAAAATCAGTCTCTAATAGATCTAGCGAGGACGATGCTCAATGAGACCAACCTTCCTAAGTATTTCTGGGCAGACGTGGTAAGCACCGCATGCTATGTGATGAATAAAGTCCTCATAAGACCTATTATGAAACAGACGCCCTATGAAATTTACAAGGGAAAGAAGCCCAACATCTCCCACTTTCACGTATTCGGATGTTAGTGCTTTGTTTTAAATAATGGTAAGGAAAACCTTGGTAAGTTCGATGCTAAAGCTGATGAAGGTATATTTCTTGGATATTCCAATTCTAGTAAAGCTCTTCGAATCTATAATAAAAGAATGATGACCATTGAAGAATCTGTGCATGCGTCTTTTGATGAGACTAACCCTAAAATTGTAGTAGAGGAAAGCGTGGTTGATGTTGTAGAAATTTTGGGAAACACCTATCTTGAGGAGAAAAACACTTAAGAGAAGGACATTATTGATCAACCACCTCCACAAGAAGAAGAGACACCCATTCTGATCTTCCAAGAGAATGGAGAACATCTAGATACCATCCTCTTGACAACATAATAGGTGATATATCAAAGGGGGTAACAACTCGAAACTCTCTTAATCAAATATGTCATTACATGACTTTCATTTCTCAAATTGAACCTAAGAATGTTGATGAAGCCATAGTAGATGAACATTGGACACTTGCCATGCAAGAAGAATTAAACCAATTTGAAAGAAATGATGTTTGGGAATTAGTCCCTAAACCCAAAAACCATTTAGTAATTGGAACTAAGTGGGTTTTTCGTAACAAGCTAGATGAAAATGGAATAATAACTAGAAACAAAGCTAGACTTGTTGCTAAGGGATATAACCAACAAGCGGGCATAGACTTTGATGAAACCTATGCTCCCGTAGCCAGACTAGAGGCTATCCGTATGCTCCTTGCTTTTTCTTGCATAATGGATTTCAAACTTTTTCAAATGGATGTCAAAAGCGCCTTCTTAAACGGTTTTATTCAAGAAGAGGTTTATGTGGATCAACCTCCTGGTTTTACAAATTTTGAATTTCCAAACCATGTTTTCAAACTGAAAAAGGCTTTGTATGGTTTAAAGCAAGCCCTAGGGCTTGGTAGGAACGCCTAAGTAAATTCTTACTTGAAAATGGTTTTCAAAGAGGAAAAGTTGATACCACATTGTTTATTAAAAACAAAAAGCATGACATTTTACTTGTGCAAATATATGTGGACGATATAATTTTTGGTGCCACTAACAAAGCTTTGTGCAAGAATTTTTCAAAATTTATGCAAAGCGAATTTGAAATGTCAATGATGGGGGAGCTTAATTACTTTCTTGGGTTGTAAATCAAGCAATCAAAGGAAGGAATTTTCATCAACCAATTGAAATATTGCGAAGAGCTTCTTAAGAAGTTTGGGATGAACAATTCAAAAGAGCTATCCACACCCATGAGCATGAGACACCCCGCTGTGCCCCTTGTGCCATTATTTATTTATTTATTTAGATTCCTCGTGTTATTAACATTGATTATAAATCGAAAATGCGAAGGAATTAAAATTTGACCAACAATGAAAGATAACATCAAAGTCATATTATAAATACACACTTAAATACAATACCAAAACACTGTCTAGGGCATCCGCTCAGTAAGATCCCTAGTAAGTACATCATTATACAAACCCTTAGTTGCGGAAACATAAACACTTAGTTCTAGACTCACTGGCCCTATTTACTTAAACTCTATTACTACCATCTATAGCTCGTCCTCCTGCGTCTGGCTCATAAGGAGTCCCGTCCAACTCCTCCACGTTAAGATTCTCGGTGAAGTCCTCAGCTGGTTCCTCCACATAGTCATCACCCGGATCTTCCGTAAAATCTTCTCATATCCACATAAGCAAAATATATACAAATACAGAAATAGGGGATAAGATACATTTCTATCATCAAAGGTGGAAAAATGGACATAGTATATAAATATAATAACCATTAACACAAACATCTCTCAAAACTCCAAATCAGCCTTAAACCACTATATGGTTCCTCTACTCTTACTCTCATGCAACTTGGCCATCTATATTCCTGTCATTAGTCAGTAGTCCAATCGGTCCGGTGCAAGTAACTTAGTACCATGGTGCCCATACACCATTTCAGTAGTTCCAAACTACTCATGCCACTAAAATCCTGAATCTTACTAACTCACATTGTTATAACCTATTGCCTTAACCTTCCACCACAAATCTCGACCCTCATTCAATATCTCATCTCTTCTGTACACTAAGGCTAGGTATCACTAATTCATCATAATTCACTCACCCAAATACATATCTTAAATCACCCATATCATGCCCTAGCATCAACTAAACAGTTTATCATCCCAGGCAGATCATACATACTACATTATCAATCAACTACTCAAGTATCACAATACATCATAATAAACAATTTATCACAACATAATTCAATAATCAATAAATTCAATCAACCTTGAATATCAGAAGATTATCCTAACGGCGATAAACCTACAATCCCCAAATCATCATTGGTTTCACGGAAAAGCTTCCAATGTGATTTTGGTCTTGTCGATTACTCGACCACTAGTAGGGTTTAGGTCGTCCTACACCATTATTATAATTTAAATACTACTTATCCGTTTCCGATGGTAGATTAGTTCTTTCCCCCCACCTGAACCGATATCGAAATCACGAACGTTCCGGCCTTCGTTCGTACACTACAATTATCCTTCAACCAAGTTAACACAAACATTAGACCAAAATCCATCTATGGCTACTTAATGCTAAATTCGGCCATGATGCATTAATGAACTCTAGGGTTAATTTCTCAACTTCATTCTTTGGATTCTAACTACTAAAGTCCTAACTAACTTAGATAAAATGGTTTCAAGTTAAGATTTGAAATAAAATCCTCTAACACCAAAGGTTAGGGTTTCGGCCCATATTAGAAAAATAGGCTAGGAAATTTATTTGGATTCAAGATCTTGGATTTAGATCATATAGGTACTAGAGAGCTCAAATCAAGCATTAGATTTCAAAAATGAAAACAAAATCATCAAACCCTCTTTTGGGTGAGATTCGGCAACTTAAAGAAAATAGGGAAGGAAACTGTTTTTGATAACATGCTCTTGGATAATGAAAGTAGAAGACATAACAAGATCATAGAAATTGGTTTCACATTAAAAGGATTTTTCTACAATTTTCTAGAATTATTTAAAGTTCTAGATCTAGGAATGGAAATTTATGAAAACTTGATGATCATGGCTTGATCTTACAAAATAAATGAAGGAGAAGACTTAGATGATTAAGGAGAAGAGGTTTCACCTCTTGAAGCTTGAAGAAATGGCAAGAATTGATAAAGTTCTTCACAAATCCAATATGGTGTTCTTGGTGTTCTTGGAGAAATGAAAGTGAAGAGAAGAAGAAGATGAAGAAAATGATTAAGTGTGATGGGGGAAGGGCTGGCACAGCAAGGAAAGGAAATGAGGGAGTGAATTGCTTATTTATAGACATTAGGATTAACCATAGTTGATCTTAACTCAACATAGATTAAGTTAGCTTAACTATAGTTAATAGTAACCATGGTTAAGTTAAATATAAATATCTAGATATTTTCAAATAAATATCTAGATACTTATTTTACTAAATATCTAGATATTTTTCTATTATCTGTTCTCGGCTCCGTCGATTACCCGATTAACGACCAAAACGCCCGAGAATCGTCTAATATCTTATCTTTTTACAAAAATTTCAAAATACCCTATCTCGTTGGAAACGTGATAAAAGTCTACTTTGATTCGCTCACAAGTCAAACTTAGGTTTTCTAATCATTAAAATCTTACTGTCAGTGAAAACACCGACTGTTTTTCGTTTGAACTTTCGCCAAAATTCGTCCGAATACACATAATTTTTTATTTCTGATCATAAATTTGGAAAGTAGACTTCCTCACGGACAAAATATAAAAAATCTATAAATTTTAGTTTTTGGGTCAAATTAGGGTTTTTTGTCAGTAAAAAATTATACTATCAGTTAAAAACGCAGATCGGCTTCCGTCTGAGTTTTAAACCCAAATTTTAACCAGAGCTTCTTACCACAGAGTAAGTTCTAGATATGATTTTGTTTTCTCCAAAATCATTTCCTAAGTCTCAAATAAAAATATAAATAAATATATTTTTACTATTAAAACAGCGTAATTAAAAACAGGCTGTTACAGAGCACATCTTGTTATCTTGACAAGGATGAAAATGGCAAATCCGTCGACATAAGTAAGTATAGAGGTATGATAGGCTCTCTCCTTTATCTTACTGCTAGTCGCCCTGACATCATGTTTAGTGTGCATGTGTGCACGGTTTCAATCGAACCCAAAAGAATCACATCTCGCCGTGGTAAAACGCATCATGAGATACCTCATTGGCACACAAAACATGGGTTTATGGTACCCTAAAGGGGCTTGTAACATCTGTGTTTTAAGGAATTATTTATATGTTGGATAACTATGTTTAAGACTTTGATTTAAGATCAGATATGCATGTTTAGGTGTTGGGAACCTTGCATGGAAAGTATGAGATTAACGAGCGTTGAATTGAATAAGAAAGTGTTCTAGAATTTCTGTTATACAATTTAGAATGCATAAGAGTGCACAATAGGAAATTTATTTTTGTGGAAGAGATTAGGTATTTTTGAAGGCTTAGTCTTATTCTTTAGGTATAGAAGAGTCTATGTTTCAAATTTCAGGTCAATCGGACTTCGAACGAACTTAGAACGCGAGAAAACGTGCGAACCAGTAGTGCTGGACAGGAACTAGCACTGAGCACTGTATTCCTGACGCTGAGCGCTGGTCAGAGTGCCACGTGTCGCGTCGTGATTGGGCGAGGGAGGCGGTTTGCCTCACCATCGCTGAGCGCTGGATCCCGGGCGCTGAGCGCTGGGCGCCAGAAAAAAAAAACACCTTTTAATGTGGAATTTCGTGGAACATTGTGGAAGAGGGCAGAAAACTCAGTTTTAGAGTGAGAGGGAGAAGAGAGAAAGAAAGGAAGAGAGAGAAAATTCCAGAGCGGATTCTGATCAATCCGTTCGTCCTATTGAAAAACCGATTATACCGTTGTGATCCTTGCGACTTCTACTTCATCATCCTACCTTTCTTTTCTTGGTAAGTCTATGTTTTTATGCCGAAATGCTGTCCGTGATAGTATTGAAGTTATCTTTCAATCCGTTTATCTATTTTCAATTCTGTCTTCAGATTTGAGCTACACATAACGTGTACTTCGTGAATATGTGTTCAGGTGAATTTTTGGAGCCCCGGAGGTAGGAGAACCTCACGAGGCAGATTTGGGGAGATTGGAGTGGGCTCGTTTCGTTGCTCTAAAGCTAGCCTGCGACACCTCAGGTGGGGGGAAGTAACCATCTAGTGTCGGAAATGGCTAATTAACATTTTATTCAATATTGGCGTAGGGCGACCTAAACCCTACTAGTGGGCGAATAATAGACAATATCAGTATCACATTGGGGACTATTTAGTGGTACCGATGATGATATGGAGATTGTAGATTTATCGCCGTTAGGTTAATTTTGTGATATCTGAGGTTGTCTGGTTTTATTATGTTTGAATTGTTTGCTCTGTGCTGTTTGGAGTAACATGTTAAATTATAGTTATTATATTTATTAGAATATGTTAGTATTATTTTATTATATTTATTAGAATATGTTTGAATATGTTAGTATTATTTTATTATTATTATTGTGATTATTATTTATTTTGCTTATGGTTGATAACATGTTGTTCTGATTGATAATATGATTTATCTGGAATAATATGCTTAGTGACATCTAGGTGATGATCTCTGATATTTTTGAGTGATGCATGTTGGGGAGCGTATGATATATGATTTAGAAGTGCCTAACCTAATTAATTACTATTTTATTATGACGAGATTGATGAGGTGATATTATTAGAGATATGCTATGAGATAGTGATGAGAGGTTAAGGCACTAGGATATGATTCGATATATGCCGGTGAGATCCATATAGATGCATGTTGTTGATCACAGCCGTGTGTTTGGAACACACGAGGTCAGAAGTCCTCGCGGGACCGTCCCAACTTAGATTTAGGTTGTGCAGCTATAGTGTCATTGCTTTGCATGAGCACCCTCGAGAGAGAACCAGGGTATGCACCGACGTGTATTGTGCAGCTATAGTGTCATTGCTTTGCATGAGCATTCTCACCGCGGATGAGAATGTGCACCGGTGTTTGGGGACGCATCGCTTGGACGACTGACTAACATCCCTGAGCGGGTAAGGGATGTGTGACAGGATTGGTGGTGGCCACGTCAGCATAATTTGCATGAGTGCGAAGGGTAGAGGATGATAATATATCTCGAGGATGATTGTATATATTTATTATATATATATTTATCTGTGATGCATGTCTATATGCCTTTATTGTTTATATGTTACGTATCCTTTTCCTGATATGATGATAGATAGTTTCTTATCCCCTATTTCTTTTATATGTATGTTTCTTTTATGTGCTCGTTTTAAGAAGACACTGCGGATGAGCCGGCCACAGAGGAGCTTGATGGGGATGCTGGAGGACGAGCAGTGACCTCCAGCCGTTGAGTTTAGGGTCGATGGCCAGTTCGTCTTTCGTGACGTTTTAGTTTCCGCTGCTTATACCATTTTGTATCAGTATGTATCTTTTGGGACCTACTGATGGAGTACCCTCTTTAGTTTATCAGCATAGTATATTTGTATTCATAAGTTTTAGATAAATTAGGTTATTTATTTAATGGGACATCGGGGTGTCACATTTGGTGGTATCAGAGCAGTTTGATTCTATTCAGACTGTGTGGTTAAGGTGTACTGGCCATTTTAGTTGAATCCACATCGGATAACGACTATGCTTAGAAGTTGGGTAGTGAGTCCGAATGCGACATTGCTATGACATATAGTATTTATATTCCAGTTTTAAATTATATGTCATATTGATGTTGGCTAATGATTTCTTTTAATAGGATCATGGCTCGAGGCAGAGGACGTAGAGGACGAGAGAGTAGTAGGACCCTAGAGAGAGTAGTGGGTGAGGCTTCTCAGCCTGAGGTAGGATCTGGAGGTGGAGGAGAGTCATCTGAGACTCTCCAGACCATTCGGGAGTTAGCATCCGTGCTGTTGCAGCAGGCGCAACAGAATGCTCAGAGGATGCAGAGAGAGGCAGAGTTACAGGAGCAGCAGGAGAGGAGGAGGGCTGCTGAGGCGGAGGATGCAGGATTGGCTACCTTTCTAAAAGGGAAGCCACCCCAGTTCAGAGGGGATTATGATCCAGAGCGAGCCGAGTGGTGGATACAGGAGTTGGAGAAAATCTTTGACACCATGAGATGCAGAGATGACAGAAAGGTGACTTATGCTGCCTTCATGCTGACGGGAGGAGCAGAGTCATGGTGGAGAGGCAAGAGAAGGTTGCTTGAGGCAGAAGGCTGGCAGATTAGCTAGGAGCTGTTTAGAGACTATTTCTTTGAGAAATACTTTCCCCGGTTGGTTAGACGAGAGAAGGAGAGGGAGTTCATGAGTCTCCGACAGGGGAACATGTCTGTGGGTGACTATGCAGCCAGATTTGAGGCCTTGATACAGTATTCTGAGTTTTATCATAGGTTTCCGGACGAGGATTGGATGTGCCGGAGGTTCGAGGATGGTTTGAGACATGAGCTGCAGAGAGCCATAGTGCCGCTTGATATTCAGAGCTTCCCAGATCTGATTGAGAGAGGTAGTGCCATAGAGGGCATAGATCAGAGGCAGGCTGCTGATCACAGACAGCAGAGGAGTGGAGGCCCTATCAGATCAGGTTTCCAGAGGAGAGCAGGCAGTAGCTCACAGGGGAGACGTGGACCCTATACTAGACCCGTGCAGAGTGTTCAGTCATTTGCATCAGCACCAGCTTCTACAGCACCTGTTAGTGGAGCGGGTCAGCAGCAGAGAGGCCCAGTTTGTTTTAGATGCGGAGGTCCGCATTATATTAGAGATTGCACAGAGAGGCCTAGTTGTTTCCACCGTGGAAAACCAGGTCACATGGCTCGGGATTGCAGGCAGAGAGGGATGCAGCAGCAGTCAACTGCTGGTAGAGGAACTGCAGGTTACAGAGGTGGAGCTGGGAGAGGAACCCCAGTAGCAGGACAGTCGATGGCCAGACCTCAGGCCACAGGACGAGTGTTTACCGTGAAGGGAGCTGAATCCTCTCAATCTGCAGATCTTATCCAGGGTATGTGCTTGATATCTGGTAGACTCTCGTCTGTGTTGTTTGACTCAGGTGCTACACATTCATTTATTTCGCATGAGTGTGTGGATCATTTACATTTTCCTGTTTCTTTGTTACCCTATACCCTTACAATATCAACCCCAACCAATGATTCCTTGACTACGATGTTTGTTTGTCTACAGTGTCCTATAGTTGTTGAGAATAGGACATTCCTTGTGGACCTTGTCTGTTTACCTATGCAGCAGATAGATGTTATCCTTAGCATGGATTGGCTTTCGGCTAACCATGTAGTGTTAGATTGTTCCAGCAAGACCTTGTCATTTTTAGAGCCTTCTAGCATAGTATCTGCCAATGAAGGAGTATCTATGAGGAGTGACGATTCTCGATTGTATGTGATGCTTTTCTCAGTGGAATCTAAGGAGACTCCGAGTATAGATTCTATGCCTATCGTGAGAGAATTTCCTGAGGTTTTCCCTCCCGATGTTCCGGGTTTGCCCCCAGAGAGGGAAGTAGAGTTCACCATAGATCTCATACCAGGGACAGGACCTATATCTATAGCACCCTATCGGATGTCACACGTAGAGTTAGTCGAGTTAAAGAAACAATTGGAGGATATGTTGAAAAAAGAATTTATCAGGCCCAGTGTTTCACCGTGGGGAGCTCCAGTGTTGTTTGTTAAGAAGAAGGATGGAAGTGCTAGATTGTGCACAGATTACAGGCAGTTGAATAAAGTGACGATCAAGAATAAGTATCTGTTGCCTAGGATAGATGATCTGATGGATCAATTAAAGGGAGCTTTGGTATTTTCCAAGATTGATCTGAGGTCCGGGTATCACCAGATTAGAGTAAAGAAGGAGGATATACCCAAGACAGCTTTCAGGACGAGGTACGGACACTATGAATATTTAGTTATTCCTTTTGGTGTGACTAATGCTCCAGCAGTGTTTATGGATTATATGAATAGGATCTTTAGACCGTTCCTCGATAAGTTTGTGGTGGTGTTTATAGATGATATCCTTATTTATTCCCGTACACGGGAAGAGCGTGAGGGACATTTAAGAACAGTGTTACAGGTGTTGAAGAATAGACAGTTGTATGCCAAGCTTTCTAAGTGCGAGTTCTGGTTAGAGGAGATTCAGTTCCTAGGTCATGTGATTAACAAAGAAGGAATAGCAGTAGATCCTGCTAAAGTTGAAGCAGTGCTTAGGTGGGAACGACCTAAGTCAGTTAGTGAAGTAAGGAGTTTCTTTGGATTGGCTGGATATTATCGGAGGTTTATTGAGGGGTTTTCGAAAATTGCGTTGCCTATGACGCAGTTAACGAGAAAAGATACAGTGTTTGTTTGGACGGAGGAATGCGAGGAGAGTTTTCAAAAGTTGAAGGAAAAGTTAACTGCATCACCTGTTCTGACTTTGCCAGATCCTTTAGGACAGTTTGATGTCTATTGTGATGCGTCATACCAAGGATTGGGTTGTGTCCTGATGCAAGAGGGAAGAGTTGTGGCTTATGCTTCCCGACAGTTGAGAGTTCATGAGAGGAATTATCCGACCCATGATCTAGAGTTGGCAGCTATAGTGTTCGCATTAAAGATATGGCGACACTACCTATATGGAGCTAGGTTTAATGTGTATAGTGACCATAAGAGTTTAAAGTATTTTTTTGATCAGAAGGAGCTAAATATGAGACAATGTAGATGGATGGAGTTTATTAAGGATTATGAGTTTGATCTTCAATACCATCCTGGGAAGGTGAATGTTGTAGCGGATGCTCTGAGTAGGAAATCTTTACATGTGTCGGCGATGATGGTAAAGGAAATGGAATTGATTGAACAGTTTAGAGATATGAATCTAGGGATGGAGTTGTGTGAGGATAGACTATGCTTAGGTATGATCACAATTAATAGTGAGTTTCTGAGGGATCTTAAGGATAAACAAATTCAGGATCAATACCTGCAAGAGGTGAGTAGAGGCATAGATGAGGGTAAGATTTCAGAGTTTATCAGAGGGCCAGATGGTGTGTTGAGATTTAGGGATAGGATATGTGTGCCAGAGGACTTAGAGTTTAGGAAAAGGATTTTGGACGAGGCGCATAAGAGTAAGTTGAGTTTTCATCCCGGAGCCACCAAGATGTATCAGGATTTAAAGAAAATGTTTTAGTGGCCGAGAATGAAGAAGGAAGTGGCAGAGTATGTTTTATCTTGTTTGGTTTGTTAGAAAGCTAAGATAGAACATCAAAAGCCTGCTGGTTTGCTACAGTCCTTAGATATCCCAGAATGGAAGTGGGATAGTATAGCTATGAATTTTATGGTTGGATTACCACGAACTCCTAAGAAGCATGATGCGATTTGGGTTATCATCGATAGGTTGACGAAATGTGCTGTGAGAGTTATAGCTTAGAGAAGTTGACCCAGATCTACATCAAGGAAATTGTTAGGCTACATGGTGTACCGTCGAGCATTGTTTCCGACCGAGATCCTAGATTCACATCTAGATTTTGGAGACAGTTGCACAGTGCTTTGGGAACGAAGTTGAGGATGAGTTCTGCTTATCATCCTCAGATGGATGGATAGTCTGAGAGGACAATTCAGTCATTGGAGGATCTTTTGAGGGCGTGTGTTTTAGAGCACATTGGCAGTTGGGATGAGTTTTTGCCGTTGATTGAGTTTACATATAACAACAGTTTCCATAGCAGTATCGGGATGGCACCGTATGAGGCTTTGTATGCCAGGAAATGTAGGACTCCATTGTGTTGGTATGAGACCGGTGAAAGCCAGATATTGGGCCCTGATGTGGTATAGCAAACGACGGAACAGGTTAGAAAGATCAGGGAAAAGATGAAGGAAGTGCAGGATAGGCAAAGGAGCTACAGTAACAAGAGGAGGAGACCCTTGGAATTCCAGGAAGGTGATCACGTGTTTTTGAGAGTCACTCCGAAGACTGGAATTGGCAGAGCTATCAAGTCTAGAAAGCTTACTCCAAGATTCATTGGACCTTTCCAGATTCTTCGAAGGATTGGTCTAGTAGCCTACCATATTGCCTTACCGCCTAACCTTTCCAATCTTCATGATGTCTTTCACGTATCCTAGTTGAGAAAATATTATCCTGATCCTTCTCATGTACTTGAGCCTGAGTCAATACAAGTTCGAGAGAATCTAGAGTATGAGGCTTTGCCGGTTAGGATTGCAGATAGAATGATTAAGGAACTTCGCGGTAGACAGATTCCTTTGGTCAAGGTCATTTGGGATGAGACTACAGGAGATGCTACTTGGGAATGTGAGGCAGATATGCAGCAGGAGTATCCACATCTTTTCTGAGGTACGTAAATTCCGGGGACGTAATTTCTTTTAAGGGGGGTAGTAATGTAACATCTGTGTTTTAAGGCATTATTTATATGTTGGATAACTATGTTTAAGACTTTGATTTAAGATCAGATATGCATGTTTAGGTGTTGGGAACCTTGCATGGAAAGTATGAGATTATCCGGCGTTGAATTGAATAAGAAAGTGTTCTAGAATTTCTGTTATACAATTTAGAATGCATAAGAGTGCACAATAGGAAATTTATTTCTTTGGAAGAGATTAGGTATTTTTGAAGGCTTAGTCTTATTCCTTAGGTATAGAAGAGTCTATGTTTCAAATTTAAGGTCAATCGGACTTCGAACGAACTCAGAACGCGAGCAAACGTGCGAACCAGTAGTACTGGACAGGAACTAGCGCTGAGCGCCGTATTCCTGGCACTGAGCCTGGTCAGAGTGCCACGTGTCGCGTCGTGATTGGGCGAGGGAGGCGGTTTCCCTCACCGGCGCTGAGCGCTGGATCCCGGGCGCTGAGCGCTGGGCGATAGGAAAAAAAAAACACCTTTTAATGTGGAATTTCGTGAAACATTGTGGAAGAGGGCAGAAAATTCAGTTTTAGAGTGAGAGGGAGAAGAGAGAAAGAAAGGAAGAGAGAGAAAATTCTAGAGCGGATTCTGATCAATCCGTTCGTCCTATTGACAAATCGATTATACCGTTGTGATCCTTGCGACTTCTACTTCATCATCCTACCTTTCTTTTCTTGGTAAGTCTATGTTTTTATGCCGAAATGCTATCCGTGATAGTATTGAAGTTATCTCTCAATCCGTTTATCTGTTTTCAATTCTGTCTTCAGATTTGAGCTACACGTAACGTGTACTTCGTGAATATGTGTTCAGGTGAATTTTTGGAGCCCCAGAGGTAGGAGAACCTCACGAGGCAGATTTGGGGAGATTGGAGTGGGCTCGTTTTGTTGCTCTAAAGCTAGCCTACGATACCTCAGGTGGGGGAAAGTAACCATCTAGCGTCGGAAATGGCTAAGTAACATTTTATTCAATATTGGCGTAGGGCGACCTAAACCCTACTAGTGGGCGAATAATAGACAATATCAATATCACATTGGGGACTATTTAGTGGTACCGATGATGATATGGAGATTGTAGATTTATCGCCGTTAGGTTAATTTTGTGATATCTGAGGTTGTCTGGTTTTATTATGTTTGAATTGTTTGCTGTGTGCTGTTTGGAGTAACATGTTAAATTATAGTTATTATATTTATTAGAATATGTTAGTATTATTTTATTATATTTATTAGAATATGTTTGAATATGTTAGTATTATTTTATTATTATTATTGTGATTATTATTTATTTTGCTTATGGTTGATAACATGTTGTTCTGATTGATAATATGATTTATCTGGAATAATATGCTTAGTGACATCTAGGTGATGATCTCTGATATTTTTGAGTGATGCATGTTGGGGAGCGTATGATATATGATTTAGAAGTGCGTAACCTAATTAATTACTATTTTATTATGACGAGATTGATGAGGTGATATTATCAGAGATATGCTATGAGATAGTGATGAGAGGTTATGGCACTAGGATATGATTCGATATATGCCAGTGAGATCCATATAGATGCATGTTGTTGATCACAGCCATGTGTTTGGAACACACGAGGTCAGAAGTCCTCGCGGGACCGTCCCAACTTAGATTTAGGTTGTGCAGCTATAGTGTCATTGCTTTGCATGAGCACCATCGAGAGAGAACCAGGGTGTGCACCGACGTGTATTGTGCAGCTATAGTGTCATTGCTTTGCATGAGCATTCTCACCGCGGATGAGAATGTGCACTAGTGTTTGGGGACGCGTCGCTTGGACGACTGACTAACATCCCTAAGCGGGTAAGGGATGTGTGACAGGATTGGTGGTGGCCACGTCAGCATAAGTTGCATGAGTGCGAAGGGTAGAGGATGATAATATATCTCGAGGATGATTGTATATATTTATTATATATATATATTTATCTGTGATGCATGTCTATGTGCCTTTATTGTTTATATGTTACGTATCCTTTTCCTGATATGATGATAGATAGTTTCTTATCCACTATTTCTTTTATATGTATGTTTCTTTTATGTGCTCGTTTTGAGAAGACACTGCGAATTAGCCGACCACAGAGGAGCTTGATGGGGATGCTGGAGGACGAGCAGTGACCTCCAGCCGTTGAGTTTAGGGTCGATGGCCAGTGCGTCTTTCGTGACGTTTTAGTTTCCACTGCTTATACCATTTTGTATCAGTATGTATCTTTTGGGACCCTACTGATGGAGTACCCTCTTTAGTTTATCAGCATAGTATATTTGTATTCATAAGTTTTAGATAAATTAGGTTTTTTATTTAATGGGACATCGGGGTGTCACGGGGCTGACTGCACCGTGATTGGATATTCGGATTCTGATTTTGCTGGTTGCAAATTAGACCGAAAGAGCACTAATGGAACTTGCCACTTATTAGGAAATGCTTTAGTTTCTTGGCATAGCAAGAAACAAGCAAGTGTCGCTTTATCCACCTCTGAAGCGGAATACATTGCGGCGGGTAGTTGTTATGCACAAATTATTTGGATGAAACAACAGTGAAATGATTATGGAATTAATCTTAACACTATTCCTATAAAATGCGACAACTCAAGTGCCACAAACCTCACGAAGAATCCTGTGTATCACTCAAGGACTAAACACATTGAAATTAGAAACCATTTTATTAGGGATCATGTTCAAAAAGGGGGTAGCATGATTGAATTTATTGAAACATCTAAACAACTCGCAGACATTTTTACAGAACCCCTACCGAAAGAAAGTTTCTTTTTCATAAGAACTGAATTAGGGATTTTGAACCAATCATGTATCAATTAATTTCTGCATAACACACCTTTTTATTTGCTAATGTGTTTATCAAGTGTGCATGCAGAAAGAGCATAATCGATTAGAATAATCGATTATGCAAAAATGAAATTTCAGTCCACGACAAAGAGAGATAATAATCGATTATAATAATCGATTATGTCGTCACTGACTTTTTTGGGCAACGTGGACAGAAGAGTGGTAATCAATCAGTGTAATCGACTACACAACAACTTCATAATTCTAAAAGGTGACTAATCGATTATATAATCGATTAGTGTTCATCAAAGTTCATGCATAATCGCTTTTCTGATGGAGAACCCAAATCATAATCGATTATGCGAAGATGAAGGATTGGCGCCAAGACCACACGGGCAGGATCCAACAAATCAGGAGCTGCCATGTCATCAAAATAATCGATTATGGGGGTAAGATAATTGATTATTGCGCGAGTTTATAAGGTAATCTGAAACCCTAGCGTCATTTGCATGTAATATATTGTTTTTGAGCCCCATAATTGCCATTTCTCTCTGGTTTTCTACTCAAAATCTCTCTACCTCAAAACTCTTCATTCCTACTCGACTCCCACCATCACTATGCCTCCTAAACGTCAAAGAACTGTCGTAATCAATCCTGGTCCACTTACACAAGAACAAGTGGAAAAATGGTTTACTAGTGGAGATCAGTTGGCAAACTTCAAGAGCACATACATTGGCAAAGAGATTTAGAAACCTCATTTTCTAGACATAGAGTGGATGAGAAAGAGCAACTTCAAACTTTTGGAGTACTTGGACTTTGCTCAAATCATTGAGTTCCTGTCTCAATCAGAGGATATCTACCCAGACATGGTTAAGGTATTTTATTGCAACCTTAGGCTAGTTGATGGAGTCTTAATTTCTGAAGTTTGGGGGAAACCCATTCGTCTCAATGATGAGGCGTTTGGAAGAGTAGTTGGCTTGCCTTCTGAAGGCACCTATGCCACTGCCGACGGTCCTACTGCGGAACCCTTGGTAAATGAGTTTGCTAGGATTCAGGCTATTAAGGATGTCTTAACTGATCCTTCATATGCGAAGGATAAAGAAATAACTAGTGGTCAGATGAAAGTGCAAAGTAGGTTATTGCATTATGTGTTAGGGAGACTTCTGTTTCCTAGGCGTCATAAGTTTCTCAGTTACTGCATATGGATGTTGTCTTGCTTTGGTTGTTGGAGAAAAAGAAGAAAATAAACTGGGCTGGTTTAGTCATGCAGCACATGTATGACAATAGGGGAAGTGCTGAGTTACCCTATAGTCACGTTTTAATCCGTATCATTAGGCATGTTAGGGTTAACCTCACTGGAGAGGCTAAGCTGGATTATAAGAAATTTCATGCCATGATGAAGGAGGGTACAATAACCAGATGGGAATCATTAACCATGGTGGTGATTGGGAATACAAACCCAAAATTCTGAAACTGTATGATACCCAGCCACCTCGCACCGATGGAGCATCATCTTCACAGGCCCCTCCTACTGCAGCCTCACCAGAAATGATGGCTTTACTTTAGAGTATTCTTGCTGAGGTTCGGGTCAACACCACAGAAATCCGAGCAAACTCTACTGCCATTCGTGAGCTCTCTTTGGAAGTAAAATCTTTGGAGCATAGAGTCACTGCATCTGAGGTCAACCCACTCCGAGCAGCACCACAGACTCATGAGACCTTCAGCAGCAGCAGCACGGATGATGATTCTGATGATAGTGGTGGTGATGGTGGTGATCATGGTGATGGAGATGATGTTGATGAGTACTATATGTAGTACTATTTTCATATTTCGTTTACGACTTTTATTATATTTTTTGGGATGACTGTATAATTTTCCTGGCACTTTTTGTTTCCGCACGTACAATTTGATTATCTATGTCTATTATGTTTGGATAATTTACTGTTTGCATGCCATGGTCATTATATCTATGCTGGAATGATTTAATTATTAGTGGATATATGCCATGATAGGTTTCATTGCTTTTCCCGCTTTTTGATAATGCCAAAAGGGGGAGAGATATATGATTGCATGCTTAAGGGGGAGAGGATTTTACAGAATGCATAAAGTGAGGGGGAGTAGAGCAAGCAGTTAAAACTCTGACATATATATATATATATATATATATATATATATATATAATTTTTGCTCTAACTCTGCTTTTTAGAAAATCCCTCCTAAGATGTTTGTCATCATCAAAAAGGGGGAGTTTGTGGATATATGCCTTGACAGGTACATATGTTTTGATGATGGACAAAAGGAATTATTCAAGTCCAAGGACTTATTTGTAAAAAGTGTGAAAAGGACTAACAAGCAAATATTTTGGTGGAAAGGACCAACAAGCAAATACAAAGGGTTAAGGGAAATTTTCTTTTACTATATTGCTTGTTTTAGAAGTTATGTAAATAGTAGTGTGTCTCTCTTAAGGTTAAAATCAATCACACACATATTTAAAATCTGACTTGAAAAAGAAACCTAAATAAAAGTCTTTAAGCTGGAATTTATTATAATATTTTTTGACCTTTAAAGTTTTTCAAAAGCCCTTTTATACGTGGAATAATCGATTATAGTAATCGATTTTTCAGCTCTTAATTATGCTTAAATGAGTCTTTAATTATTAGAGCTGTTAGGTTTTTGAAATTCAAAATTCAAAGATAATAATCGATTATGGTAATCGATTATGCCTATTTGAACACGTTTTAAACTCAGTTTTAAAATGGCTTTAATGTGCATTAAAATGGTATTAATCATCCATTAAGCCGTTGAGTTTGAATTCAAAATGATATAATCGTTTATGGGTTTCAAAAATTGATTATTGCTTCTTAACCAAAAGTCAGAGAGTTCATAATTGATTAGGATAATCGATTATGCTTATTTGATTCAGTCTGAGCTTTCAAACAGAGACCAAGTAATCGATTATGACCTTACTGTTTCAAAATGCGCTTTGTGAAAATGCTTAAAATAATCGATTATGCTTATTCAATAATCGATTACTGCCTGAGAAAAATCATTTTTCAAGAGCTTTTGACCTAATTTCACATGGCTTATTTAAAAGGTCTTTTGTCAGAAATCAGAAAAAGAATACACGAACTGAGCTATCATTTTCTGAATTTCCCCTCTCTTGAACTATTCTATATCACTCTCATTTCTTTTACACTTGCATAACAAAAACCTTGAGAGACATACTCACCATATAGGTGTTGTTGTAGTGCTTCAGTTTGTTTCATTATCTGCCTTTGTGAGTGCTTTCTGATTGTAAACTTGATTCTAAATTTTTGTGAGTGTAATCTCACGTAAACACTTTTGAGGCTCTTGCACAAGGGATAGTACGACCTGAGATTTGTGTTAAGAGTTCTCTGTTTTGTAAAGGTTCTAGTTGATCCTGTTAAAAGCTAGAGTTGATTGGAAACCCTTGGTCGTATTGCCTTGGGGACTGGACGTAGGCCACGTGTGTAGTTTATAGCCGAACCAAGATATTTCGCTTGTCTTCATCTTCTAAAACCTTAACTCTTTTACTTCCACTTTACAGCTTTAAAACGATTTTTTATTTGTATGCGTTCTTACAAAAAGATTTTCTGAATATTTTGAAAGCTAAATTTTTTATTTTATCAAAGTTTTTGAAAAACACAATTCACCCCCCTCTTGTGTTTGGAGCCACTTGTCAACATATTACAGTTACATGCTTCAGGTACATATTGTAATTTATACACTATTATAAAAAATAATTGTCTAAATGTTAATACTCGTTAATCATTGATGGTTATTTCATCCCAACGATCATTCAATATTGCAAAAAGCGAGACGACTTCTACAACAATGTGTTGTAGACAACTATGTGAGGATCGAAGCAGGAAGGTTAAGGTGGGTTCGAAGTCACCAAAGGAAAATTCACTATGAATTGTACCAAGGCTTGTAGGATGATTGTCATGTGGGAGAAACTACTACAGGTACTTGTAACACCCTGTTTTTCAGAATTTTTTTTTATTATTTAAGCTGGTTTGGTTTAAGTTGGATTTATCGTTTAAGGGCTTAGTGGGATTTTTGGCTAAACGTCCCTTTCTGGTACATGAGCACACCCGTGCTCATTAGCCAGCAAGCCTGTGCTTAAAGTCAGAAGCGTGTTTCTGATTTTAAGTTGAGCACGACCGTGCTCAACAGGTAGCACGCCCGTGCTCAAGCTGTTGACCGCGTCTCGTAACGTTAAGTTGAGCACGACCTTGCTCAAGGATGAGCACGACCGTGCTCAAGTCCGGACCTATATACGTTGAGCAGACCCCGGGTTGCGCCGTACACTTCCTCTTTGCTACTAAAAACCCTAGTACGGCTGCAACCTCCCTTCCTCCCTTTTTCCTTCATACTCAGTGTGGTTTTGAGTATTGGAGACGCTAGGGAAACGTGGTTTCGTCTGCACTTCGCGTATAGGCTCATTCGTGTGTGAGCCGCCTAAAGGAGAGGAACCGGTTGCTGTTAGGAAGTCTTAGAGAGCTACCTTCAATCCAGGTATGGGGAGAAGGGTAGTATTTACGTAGGTTTGGGTTTAGTGTAAAGTAAAGGGGTTCCCTAACCCCGATGTGTTTATATTTGTATGTATGAATGACATGCTGAATTAGTTGTTTAATGATGGTATGCTATTGGCTGTTTCGGTATGTTATTAGTATGTTATTTGGTTTACTATTCATGTTCATAATATGTTGTTAATGTTAGTGTTGGTTGCTTTTCTATGAACATGATGTTGTTGGGTTGATGCCGTGGTTGAATGGATTGCTGTTATGATGATGAGTTTAAATCCGAAAACCCGCTGATAATTGATGTTAGGAATAATTGAGTAAAAACCCTGGTAATTTAACTAAGTTTCAGTCTCTGTTCCTGCCCAGAACAGCACTGTCGCGCGATGAGCACGACCGTGCTGAACAGGGAGCACGACCGTGCTCCCAGTTGAATTCTCGGGAGATGGCCGCGCTATTGAGCACGGCCGTACAGGACAAAGAGCACGATCGTGCTGCTGAGCACGACCGTGCTCATTAAGAAGCACGACCGTGCTCATTAAGAAGCACGACCGTGCTTCACTTACAGGGGAGCACGCCCCTCACGTGCTTAAGCACGACCGTGCTGGGTTACGAGCACGACCGTGCTCAACCCACTGTGACAGAACCAGATTAAAGGACTTAAGGGGTTTTAAACCCCACTTCCCCATGATGATAACTGATTAGACAACTTGGTAAATGTTAATAAAGATGAAGAGATGGTGAGATGCTGAGTCGATACCCTTTGGGGTGCCGCAAGCTGATGAGTTGTACCTTGGTGCTTTTTGGCCAAGGAGGCCTTGACCCCACGGTTTGTGTCTAAGGTGTTGTTGTTACGTACCTTGGTGGCCGAGAGTTTGCCCCAGGTACTGCGGTTGATTCCGCTTAAGTCCTCAGGTAGATTCCGCGAGGCAAGTTGGTGCGGTTGATCCCGCTGTTACCTTCGGTCGATCCCGTTGGAGTTATGGAGGTGGTGTTGCTGTTGTTGTTGTGTTGCATACGCATTGCATCGGAGTTGTTGTTTAGGGATGTTCGACATAGGGGAGATCGTCCTAGAGTACGGCGATCCGGCCATCCACGGTTGGAGTAGATTCTCCTAGCGCCCCCGTGACGAGGCATTCGTTGGTTTGATGCGTTGGCTATCCAAGGAGTAGATTCTCCGGCGTTGAGTAGATTCTCAATGTGGATATGTAACTCCGAAGTCGTTCATCCCGAGTTTAGTGGATCCACATGCATTGATGGTTTAGCGGAGTAGGACTGCATTGCACTGCATAGCATAATGATGATGTTGATATTTGATGTGATGCAGCTATGCTTGCTGTTTACTTTACTGCCTATTCCCATGCTAATATGTTTATACGATTCTTACTCCCTATATATGTTTGTTGTTTGTGTTTGGCCTGATTGGCACATTGCAGAGGATGACGAGCAGCCCGGAGAGGAGTGACTCTGAGGAGCCGCCACTCATCGTAGGGCTAGTTTATGTTTTCGTAGTTGTTAGTTCAGTTGTAATTCCGTGGATTTTATTCCGGAACGGTTATACCAGCTCTGTATGTGACATCGGGGTTGGGTTATTTTTATTGGTTGTTATGTTTTCGTTATTTAAAACTTATTTTATTTCCGCGTTGTAAACGGTTCATGTGGGACTTTTCTACCCATGGACAATTGTTTATTTTATTCAATAATTGCATGTTTTCCTTTAATTGTTTTTTTTAATTTAAATGGCTTTTAACATGCGGGGTAGAAGGGTGTCACTACCTCATCATAACAACGGTATGAAGATGGTATGGCTATTGTGCTTCCTGATGGTAAACCTAATATTTTTCTTACAATGAAATGCAATCCTTCATGGAGTGAAATATCAGCTGAACTTGGCCTTTTTCAAACTCCACAAGATCGTCCATACTTGCTGACAAGAATCTTCTGAAAAAAATTTGAGGAATTGAAGAATGATGTAATCAATAAAGGGGTGTTAGAAAAGGATAAAAGTTACATGTATGTAACCGAATTCCAGAAACAAGGATCGTTGCATGTGCATATGCTACTAATCTTCAACCCAAATGACAAATTACGCAACCCAGAAGATTACGATAGTGTTGTTAGAGCATAAATACCAAAAAATGATGAAGAAATGCAATTACATGATGCAGTATTAAAACACATGATACATGGACCTTGCGGTAGATTGAATCCAAAATCCCCATGTATGAAGGATGGCCAATGTAAAAAAGGGTACGCAAAAGAGTTCTTCGAAGAAACACAACAAGGTAATGACTCATATTCATAGTATAGAAGACAGTTTTATGGACCATCAACTCTAAATTGAAATATGACTATTTAATAGATGGATGGTCCCTTATAACCCTTGGTTGCTGTTAAAGTATGTCTATCACATAAATGTAGAAGTGTGCAGTAGCATCAAGAGTATTAAGTACCTATATAAGTATGTCTACAAAGGTCCCGGTCAAGTTGCAATGGAGGTCTGTAGGGGATCACATATGGATGAGGTCCAAGAATATTTTGATGCAATATGGATTTGTTCTCCATAGGCAATATGGAAAACATTTTCATTTAACATGTACCGATTATACCCATGTGTTGAAAGATTAAAAATCCACTTCCCAAATCACCATCAAGTGCGATTTCGTATGCATAAGAGGATTAATGGTTTACTAAATGATGACCATAACTCCATAACAATGCTCACATAATTCTTTTCCTTGAACAAAGAGATCCACAGTCAAGATTTTATTTATATAGGGAGATTCCAAAACATTATTTGTGGAACAAAGGGAATAAGGAATGGGTCAGAAGAAAAATACAAAGGAAATTTATTGGACGAATCTATACAATGTCACCTTCAGAAGATCTCATTTAAGAGATCCAACCACTTGGAAATACTTACTTACAGTAAACGGCATGCTCTTCCCCACATTCAAAAAAGCAGTTGATCAATGGAGCATTTTAGAACAAGACAATAGTATTCATGAATGCTTGGTTGAAGCATCGAGCCTACAAATGTCATATGCTTTAAGGAGATTGTTTGTTACTATATTAGTCTTTTGTGAACCAACTGATGTTAGAAGCATCTGGAATGAGTTTTACACCCACATGGTAGAAGACTATCCTTCAACAAGCAACTGCAGCTAGGCCAACCTTGACTAATATATTATTAAGGCATTTGAATGACCTATTGCTTCAACATGGTAAACAAATCACAAATTATGATTTGCCAAAATTATCGTTGGATACAACTCAAGGTTATCTTGTTCCAAGAGTTATACATGAAGAGCTATCGGTCCAAGTTCCTATTGAGGATTTGAGTTATGTTGAGAAGTTAAATGATGACCAATTGTTTGCTTACAATACCATTGTCAATGTTATCCAGCGTAAGATGAGTCAGATTTTCTTTGTGGATGGGCCAGGAGGAACGGGTAAGACATTTCTTTATCGCACTTTAATTACAAAATTGAGAATTACGGGTCAAATTGTCTTAGTGACTGCCTTATCTGGTATAGCAGCTACACACTATTACTTGGTCGTAAGACAACACATTCCCGATTTAAGATACCATCAATGCAGGCAAAAGGTCCTTTTGCTCAATAAGTAAACAATCTGATCTTGCCAAGCTAATAAAAGAAACAACAACAATCATTTGGGATGAAGCACCCATGGCAAACATTGAAGGATATTCTAGATTGTGATGCTCCACTTGGGGGGGAAGTAATGATCATGGGAGGTGATTTTCACCATGTGCTTCCTGTTGTTCCAAAAGGGACTAAGGCACAAACAATATCTACATTTATTGTTAAATCTCATTTATGGGCCAAAATAAAGATATTACATTTTGGCCAAAACATGCACGCATTACAATATCTTGATTTTGCATAATTTCTTATGCAAATTGGAAATGGTGTTGAACCTACCAAACATGATGATATAGCAAGGGTACCCCGCCAGATTGTAATTCTATGGGAAGGAGAAAGTTCAATACGTATTTTTATACAACAAACATTCCCCCAATTAGAACCATGGATGGGATGCATCTTATATGGTAGAAAGAGCCATACTGACATTGAAAAATGAGGATGTTCAGAAATTGAATGACATAATTATTGAACATTTCCCTGGTGAAGACCAAAGTTTGTTATCACTTGATGAGGTCTAAGGGGACACACTAAACTTATATCAACAAGAATACTTAAATTCCATTGCTCTAGGTGGTTTGCCACCACACACTCTGAAGGTTAAAAAAGATACTATTAATGTTGTTGCGAAACATTGACCCAAAAATTGGCCTCTACATTGGATACAATTACTATGCCGGGGTGTATTTATGAATATGTTGGATGTGGAAATCATAACAAACAATCGTGCTTGAAGGAGAGCTTTCTTGCCCAGATACCCCGTTTTCTATATTAGTGTATGAGGAAAGGATTAAACATATTTGAAGGCTTAATAATGTTCCTTAGGTGTTAGTTAGCTTGCGTTTCAAGTTTGAGAAGAATCAGAGTTGAAACGGGTTCGGAACGCAAACAAACGCAAACCGAGCGATGAATTGATCAATTAATTAATTAACTGAGAGTTAGAATATTAAAATTAGGCCAGACATGAGTAAAATAAGTTTTCAAGATTAGCCTAAAATAATTAAGAAAAATATCCCAATAGTAAGTTACATAGGAAGATGCGGAAGAACACACCCGATTTTGCCAATAGGGCAACACGCGATGACACGTGTTGCCACACCAAGATGCCACAACACCATTCCACTCACCCAACCTAGCCTAGATTCTTGACACATGGACTCCACTACCCTTTTTAGATGATACCTAAGCTAATTATGATTCACATGTAATCCACGAAAACCTCACCAAATAACCTAATAAACTAATGAAAGAAAAAATGCATGAGGGACAACATTTCATCTCCTCACTGTAACACACGTTTTTTGTATAGAAGCCTTTATACGTTTGTATGTGCTATGTATAGTTGTATGTTATACTAAGTTTAATAGAAATGTGCCTTATGAATGTTAAAATGGGGTCAAGTGGGATTTTATAGTGAAAAATCCCTTCCTGACACATGAGCACGGTCGTGCTCATGTGCAGCACGAGCCTATGCTCGAAGGTGTGCTCAGTGGCTGAGTGAGCCATGAGCACGACGGTGCCTTAGGGGAGCACGACCGTGTCGGAAAATGGAGTGCTTTGATGTACATGTTACAGACCCTATGCTCCTTTAAGCACGACCTTATACTCGATGTAGAGCATGACCGTGCTAAAGGTGAGCACGCCCGTGTTCAGGGTCTGATAACTTAAATAGAAAGGTTTTAGGAGGGTTACAAGTTATAACCCTCATTTTGACACTTTTAGTAACTCTATTGTGACAGAAACCTCTCTTCTTTCCTTTTCTTGAATCCAACCAAGTTCTTGGTATTCTTGCATTCGTTTGGGTGAGAAGTCATGCGTTAGTGTCATCTAAGGTAATGTGGTCATCCCTATGTTAATCTCTTATTCTTATTTCTTGAATTGGGAGATTAATGTTTGCCTTTTTGCGTTTGGCCAAGGCTTGAGGAACTCGTCGAGCTGCTCGAGGGAACAAGAGTAGATTTCTTACGTTTGGCAATAGGTTGAATCTTCATACCAGGTATGGGGAGAAGGGATTAGTATAACATGTAGGCAATGGGGTAGTGTAAGATGAAGGGTTAACCCATGACCTTGTCGTGTGCTAAATGTTAATTGATGTTGTTATTAATTGAATATCTATGATTAGCTGTTTTCAATTGTGAATTTATGATTGATGATGATACTGTCATGCCATGATTGAATGTGTTGATGATGTTGTTGCTATACCACGAACGTATGCTTGGGTTGTTGATGTTGTTAATGCTGATGTTAATGTTAATAAGACATTAATTAGATATAAAAGGATGATAGTAATGATATAAGAATTAAGGGATAATTCCCAATGTTCATAAGACATGAACCGTAGTAAATAGAATGAGGATAATGCTTAATGGTATAGTCAAGACCCTAGGATTGATCCATGAGTGTTTTATGGATGTTGATAATAAAACAAGAATTAAAGGATTAATCCCCAATGAACATAAGACATGGAGATTAAATGAGAACAATGAGAGAAATACTTGAAGGTGTCGTTAAGAGCCAATAGGATTGACCTATGAATGCCCTAGGAAGTTTGGCAAGGGTTCTAACTCTTTTGCCCAGAACAGTACGACCATGCTCCAATAAGCACGGCCATGCTTAATAGATAGCTCGCCCGTTCTTAACTTAAATGCCAGCACGCCTGTGCTGGGGGTCAGCACGACTGTGCTCCCCCAAACAGAACAGACGTTAAACATGAACAAGGGTGGTTTCACCCAAAGTAGCCTTGATGCTTATTGGTCAAGGTGTTGACGATGTTAAACTCTGATGCTTAATGGTCAGAGTAGCCTTGATGCTTATTGGTCAAGTTGTTGAAGGTGATAAACTTTGATGCTTATTGGTAAAAGTGGTGGTGGTGGTTTGATTGTTTGATGTTGTTGCTCATGCATTCACACGTTGGAGATATTAGTGAAGGAAGTATAACATAGGGGAGGTCGTCCAAGAATAAGGCGATCTGGCCGTCCACGATGATTCATCCGAGAGTTAGGTGAATCGTTACACCCCCCCCGCGTGGTGGTGCATCCTAGAGTATGGTGCATCGGCTATCCAAGGGGTTCACCCATGGTTTGGAAAACTGCGGGCGTTGGTGCTTGTTAGCCAATGTGGATATGTAACTCCGACGTTGTCTTCCTGAGTTATTTATGGATCCACATGCATAACGGAGTAGTGGAGTAGCATTGCATCGATAGCATACTTTGATTGAGATAATATGATTGATATTATAATATTAGATGTTGTTTTGCTATGATATGCGATATATGTGATGTATGTACATCTTGCTAACTGCTTCCTTGCCGCTATGTTTATACAATGATTTCTTACTCCCCATCTTTTGTTGATTCTTTGCATGTACTGTTTCATGCTATGCAGAGGATGGTGAGCAGCCAGTTGAGGAGTGACTCTGAGAAGCCCGCTCACTCGTAGTTTAGGATGTTTCTTTTGTTAGTTTCGTTATCTGATGTATTTTCTGGATTTTGGTTATACTAGCCCTGTTATGTGACTTAGTTCATGTTATGTCTTATTTATTTTCCACAATGTTTGAGACATTATGTTCATATGGTGCTCTCTGCCCCTTGATGTTTTATTATATTAATAATATGCATGTGTTTTGTTGTTTCTTTGCATGTACCTTTTCATGCTATGCAAAGGATGGTGAGTAGCCAGTTGAGGAGTGACTCTCACTCGTAGTTTAGGATGTTTCTTTTGTTAGTTTCATTATCCGATGTATTTTCCGGATTTTGGTTATACCAGCTCATGTTATGCTTTCTTAGTTCATGTTTTGTCTTATTTATTTTCTGCAATGTTTGAGACGTTATGTTCATATGGTGCTTTTTGCCCCTTGACGTTTTCTTATATTAATAATATGCATGTGTTTTGTGTTATTTTAATTCCTTTACATCGTTATAAATACATGCGGGGTAGAGGGTGTCACACTCACTTTCATGCTCAGAAGAAGGAAAAATTGGAGGAACATGTCAAAGGAAGGCAGCCATTTTCGTGGCCTAGAAAAGCTTCGGTTGGAGTAGTTTCAGTTGTCGGATTTTCAAATAGTTCGCGTATTCTTGCATGCAGCTTCGACATCTTTGTAGCTACGTCTTTGCATGTGAGATTTTTCAAGGTAAATATGTGTTGACGTCTTATTCATTCTACTCCTATTCTTAGTCCCGATATCGTTTTCAGTGCAATAATTTTAGGCTTTTACGGGTTTTTCTGCCGAATCAGTCGATCAGGAATTGATCGTGGGAGTGGAGGCGGATCTGACTTTGCAGCATACAGCTGTTATTATTGTAAGTTACTCCTTTAATTTTGTGCCTTGATTCAAATTGGTTCAGTGATTTGAGCCCTATTGTTGATTCAATGGTTATTTTGGTCTTTATGGCTGTTTTTGGAACTCGTGTGTGTGCTAGGGGCAATTTTTGGTCTGTAACATCCCTGGCTGCTCTATGGATTGGCGACTGACCCCACAAGACCAACACGGGTCTTTCTAGTGTGCTGTGTCCTCACTCACACGCATTTATGACGATTCCTAAATATCTAGATAAAAAAACCAAAATACCCCAAGTTTCATGGTTATTAATAAGACGCATCTCCTTATTTTTCAACCACTCATTTTACATGGTTGTAAACCTACCACATCTAGCCAATTTCGTGCAGCCACATCCATTAAACCAAACCCATTTCATTTTGCTTTCATTTCATCATTTTCCTCTCAAAAATCGTAATCGGGTAAAACGACGGAATCGGATACGGATGCACAGAGATACACCGGGAGACAATGGCAACCCATCCATGATAACTCAGAGGGAATGACTCGCCAAGCATTTATGAAGCGTTTAATGCAAGTAATCATGTCTTTTAGATGAAATGACCAAAATACCCTTAACCTAACCTATCCTAGTTAAATGTTAACCATGGTTAAGGCAAGTCATGAACAAATTGATCTCTTCTTCCTCCCATGTGGTGCAAACCGCAGCCACACCCCCTCTTCACCCATTCACCACACATTTTTCCTACTCATAATTACTATTAACCCTAGTTAAGTATTATATTATTTTTTTAAGCTTAACTTAACCTATGTTACCTATGTTAATTAATTTCTACCTATGGTTCATTATTAAGCAATTAAACAAAATAATTTCTCTCCTCACACACTCAATACACGGCTGCTACACACTCACCCAACACTTAGACAATTTCATTTTTCATCCTAGTTCAAGCTCTAAGCTTGTTCTTCACAAAATACTAAGAACTGCACTTGTGTTCTTGCTAAGCACATCAAATCTCTTCAAGTTCTTGATCAAACTTCTTCATTCCAAGGTGAAGATCATGTTCCTCATCCCCTAAGCTTCATTAATCATTCATCAATCTTCATTTTCATCAAGTTTTTCACCTAATTCTATTCTTAGATCTAGATTTTCAAATAATTCTAGAAAATTGTAGAAAAATTATTTTAATGTGAAACCAATTTCTATAATCTTTATATGACTTCTACTTTGATCATCTAAGAGCATGAGAGCAAATAAAATTTCTACACTATTTTCTTGAGAGGGCCGAAACTTACTCTAAGAGGATTGGATGAGTTTTGTTTCATTTTCTTGAAATCTAATACTTGATTTAGTCTCTTTAATGCTTCTAGTTGCTAGATCTAGAAGCTTGAGAATTTTTGAAATCTGTAGCCTAAATTTTGGTTGTTTTATAACCTCTTGAGGATAATCGGTATATTTGGCTGAGGAGAGCCATTCTTTTTGAAGTAAGGGCTGTTTTAGATTTAAATCAAATGATGTATAATTATATCTTTTGTTATGTATGGATTTCTGAAGGAAATCAACTCGTACGTTGTGATGAGTATGCCGTATATGAAGTTGTTATATGTAAATGTTAGTGTGTTGAAAACTTTATTTACAGTGCAAGAACAGAAAAAATTTTATGACCATTTGCGAATGTAGTTAGGTATTTAAATTATTTTTCCCGAAAGCAACCAGCTTTCATTTTTCGTTTATATTTTCCGCAACGAGTTAGTCATGTGACACCCAAGGAGGGTGTTGTAGGGATGATAGTTTGGCAGGACAAACGACCACAACACTATCTATAGAAGATCCTACGGTGGGTATATAGACGTCGTTACAGTGAGGGAAAGGGTAGTTCTAGGCGCCTACATCACTGATGATGTGGATCGGCCAGATGCGTCTGCTAGGGTGTGCCTCTATGAGCTTCTTGTCTCTTTTGTTGTATTTTGTTGAGAGGCGGGCGGGTAGATGAATGGCCTTTTTGTCTTCTTCTGAGACCAGTGTATATATGTCTTTCCTTTTTTTTATCAGAGTCTGTATAGTTGTTACGGTTATGATCCCTTTTATAGGACTCCACGTACATGGACATATGTTTTGTGTATATATGTATATAGTTTCTTGTTTTACGTTTTTCCACTGTGCAGGTTTCAAAGTGTTTTTAATTTACTGCTTCTGCAATATATATTATTTTCGCATGTAGTAAATGCGCTAACACTAATAAAATGGATTAAGGCTTAGTTAGTTAGGGTTGTTATTTAATGGGACATTGGGGCATCTCAGACTTCCCTTTGTGCTTATTCGGAAGCAGTTTCCAGTGAAACTGAGTTTTGCAATTAATATAAATAAGTCATAGGGACACACTATTCCCAATGTTTGGATTTATCTTTCGCGACATGTGTTTAGGCATGATATATTGTATGTGGCATTATCGAGAGGCATATCTCAATCTGCCACAAAAATCCTGATAAAAGAAGGAAAAATTGAAGGGGAAGATAGGAACTTCACCAGAAATGTTGTCTTTAGGTATATTTTGTTATCTCGAACTCGAGTATCGTTCTTTTACATTTATTATATCGTCTATACATTTACCACGTTATACTAATTAAATTATACAACAACCAAATATCATTGTATATATTTTAAATGTACAAGCGAACTAAAATTCAAGGAGACCTTCCAGTTATGTCAAGAGATCAGGACAAAGCATTTGGGCATGTGTTATAACAAACAAGTTATACGTTACCAATTTTTTTTTTTTAACTTTTTTTATATCAATCTCTTAACAATTCGACTAAAAAAATTATAGAATGGAGACTTTGAAAAATTATGGAAAATATGGAGGGATAAGCAATCAATCACATCTATATGGCCAGTTGTTAACAAGGTATATTAGAATTTTATATTAAATTCTTCATGTTATGTCATATCGTCAAAAAACTAATACTCTAATCATTTTTTAATCAGGTACATCGTCTAGAAATATAATCTTTTGGGTGGCGTTACTTCAGTAATAGCATCTAAGACTCAACTTTGGAACTTGGTAAAAAGAGAATTGTTGGCTTAAAAGATAAACATGTAATGTATTATGATTCTTTTGAAAATTCTATACATGTGATGTAAATTGACAGAGTTATATTTGCAGTGACATAATACATATCTACCATATAATTAGTTGTAACATTTTCCTAATTTTTATCATTACTGTTATTATTATTTCTTTTTTTTACTTATTAGGAAACTTGAAGCTGAAATATATATCAAGCAACAAATTTCATGATAGCACATTACATTTGAAACAAAAATAGTCTTAATTCAGGTTGTAATATGTTTTTTAAATAATAATTTATATTTGTTACGATTGATTACGATGATGAATATTCCAAATTTTAATATGACATTGTTTGAGTTAATTTGTAGTTTTCAAATGTCAAGAATTAATTGATAATGAAATGTATGAAAAACTGAGGAGAATCCTTACAAGATAAACAACTATTGGAAGTTATTTGTGTTTTATCTATTTGATATGCTTTATTACTTTTTATCCAAAAAATTAGCAATATAAATTTATTTTGATTGTGATGCAGGGAAATGCGAGAAGCTTCTAAAATTCAATTCATATATAGGCACTGTTTGGTTTGCCAAATCCGCTAGCGTTTTGCGGATAGCGTATAGCGGATGGGAAAATAGCCCCGTTTGGTAGTCGTTTTTAAAATTAGCGTATAACGTTTTTTCACTAGCGTATAGCGTTTTTCCTAGACCCTATTTGAAGTAGCGTTTGAGCTTATAGCGTATAGCGTTTCATTTTTTCTTTCATTTTTATCCCTACCATCTTAATTAAATTCCTCACTTATCCTTGATTATAAAATAAAATACTAATCATTTAACATAGTATATAAATAGGAATTAATTTTGCTATTTAGATTTATATTTAAGATAAAAAAGTGGAAAATATATTTTTATCTATAAAAATAAAAAACTTATATAAAAATCAAATCAATATATAATTTTATTTTTATTATTCCATTTTATTTATTAAAAATAATTAAAACTAAATTAATATTTAAATATAAAATTAATGATTGAATTTTTTAAACGATCAATAATTTTTTTTTGACGTGATAAACGATAAATAATTTAGAATAAAATAAATTATTATAAGTGATAATTATTTTAAAATAAATAATATAAATAATATATATACATATAATTTACATAAAAAAAATGCAAACATTTTCTTTTATGTCATTTTACATTTATCAGCTAGTCCAACCGCTAGTTTTACCAAACACTTCAAATCAAATCCGCTAGCTGATCAGCTATGCGCTATCAGCTAGCTTATCTGCTATCCGCTAATTTATCCGCTACCGCTATCCGCTAGCTTATCCACTATCAGCTAGTTTTTACCAAACAGAGCCATAATCTCTCAATTAAGCGAGATTTGAAAATGACAAAGTCAAATAATAGTTGTAAGTAAATAATAATTTGTACCACTTGAATTTTTTTCATTACTATATGCATTTTTTTTTATTTAGGGTTGTGTGTGTGTGTGTTTGTGTTGTGTGTGTGTGTTGGCAAAAATAAAATAAAAATATAATGTACCATCAACGTGGATGCACACAAGTAAAAGAAATATAAATGTGGACAGACAGATAAGTTAGTGCATGTCTTTCCTTTAATATTTATTGGATTCATTCTTTAAAGTTAACTCCCTAATTTTTCAAGTATGACTTCTCGCTATTAAACATACAACTTTGTTAAAAAAAAATTAAAATAACAAGTTGCATATTGGATTGACGACTTAGATTTAGAAGTCTTCAATCTCATTCATGATTTACACCAATCTAGTAAATACTTTTTAATTTACATTATTTTGATAAATTTGAAACCAAATTACACCACTTTGATTAAAAAAACATTAAAAGGAAGGACCCAATCCTTCCCTATGTTTAATTTCCTTTCAAAAATGTCATTTTCATCTTCGGAAAATGGAATGAAAATATGAAAAATGGAATCAATACTGAAGAATAGCATGGCCGGCAGATTCCAAAATCCCGTAATGGCTAACAAATACAAGATAAGCATCCCTTATTATTTCTACAGCAAAATCCAATTCCATATTAATGGAAGCTAGCATCTTATCAAGAGTATATATGGAGGAGTTTTATAAATTTGAACTTATTTGATATGGAACAAATTCAACGAATCCTTTTTGGCAAACATTAATTTAATTGTGTGCTCAAACGATTCCAAGCTTACCACTTTAAAAGGTCTACATTTTCTTTTTTGGTGAAGAAAAGATAAGAAAAACAAAGGAAACCAAAAAAAAATTAGAAGGAATTAATCAAACATTACATAGTTTGTGACGAGGATTAGAGAAGGGACTGTCAAAATTGTGTTGTTCAAAATAAGAAATTTAAATATTTTTCCGGAATTTTTTTAATTTTTGAGGATACACGTGACAAGTGTATGACTGTAGGGGAGCTGGTTATAACTAAAAGTAGGGCGAGTTCTACCGTGAGAGACCTTCATAGGTCTCTCACGGTGAGAGACCATTCAAAACCGTTGGATCAAGTAATCCTGTTGATTTTATCATGCACTGTCAAGCACCATATCATACACTCTCCCTCTTGTACTCATCTGGTTGTCTTCAACCTCTCACCTGTTCATCGGCGAACCTCACCTCATCTGGTGCAGCGGTGGCGGGACTGGTTGGTGGAGGAGCAAGACGGCGGCATGGCAGAAGACTCACGGCGGAGCTCACGACAGTGGCGGTTCTGCGTTACAGTGACGCTATGGACTCGAATGGAAGCGACGGCGATGGCGGTGACGGCGGCGATGATGACGGAGAACGGCAAAGGAGTTTGGAACAAAATCTGATCTGTCTTTTTTGTATTGGCTTTTCTCTTTTGGTGGTTGATTTGGGATGATGGTGAAGATGAAGGTTTTGTGAGTTTTGAATCTGATCTGTCTTTTTTGTTGCTTTAGCTGTGTCTCTGTCACGAACCAGAACCCAGCCCAGTGTAGCAACAGGCCCCCCACCTCGTCATGGCCGCCTCGAACCTCCACGTTTGCAGATCCCGTCCACGAGCCGCCGCTGCCATCACCGTCTCGTCAATTTGAGGTGAGTTGAGGGTGGCGGTGGGTCATGCGCCGCACACCTTGGTTGCCCCGCCGCCGCTGCCACCGCCACCGTGAAGGGACTGCTGCCATCGTCGCCGGAAGGGGAGGGCTGCCGTGACTGTCGACTGAGAGAGAGGATCGGGTGTGAAGGCAGAGAATGAAAAAAAAAAAAAACTTGGGTGTGGATGGTATATGATAATATCAGTGGAATATCACTATCGAACGGCTATTATAAGTTGCTCACGTGAGAGACCTATGAAGGTCTCTCACGGTAGAACTCGCCCTAAAAGTAGATTTGACCGGAAGAAACGTGTAACATCAACAATGATAGCACTGTTCAGTGGGTAGGAATCCCCTCAATTTCTTATCAGAAATAAAGATATCAATTAATAAAGATTTAGAATAATAAATGTATGGAGAATTATATATATATATATATATATATGTAAAATACACATTTATTTTTTTTTTATAAAACTTTGAAAATAGACATAAATCGTGAGATAAAAATGGAAGGATCTTTTTCTATGAGATCGGGGATAGGGATCCTCTCCATTTCTTATAAGAAATGGAGATGCCTAATATTAAAGTTTTGGAATAATGAATGCAAGGTGGATTACATACAGGTGTATAATACACATTTATTTTTTTTCCCAAAACTTTGAAAATAGATATAAATGGGGAGATAAAAAATAGAGATGATCTTTTTCAATGGGATCAGGTAGGATCCTCTCAGTTTTTTATGAGAAATGGTGATGTCCATTATTAAAATTTTGAAATAATAAATGCATGATGGATTACATACATGTGTACAATACACATTTATTTTTCTCCTAAAACTTTGAAAATAGACATAAATAGACATCAAGTAGCGATCCTCTCCATTTCTCAGAAATGGTGATGTCCAATATTAAAGTTTTGGAATAATAAATGCATAGCGGATTACATACATGTGTAAAATACACATTTATTTTTTCCTAAAACTTTGAAATTAGACATAAAAAAATAAATGTGTATTTTACACATGTATGTAATCCCCTATGCATTTATTATTCCAAAATTTAATATTGCTTATCAAAAAAAAAGTTTTTGGAATATTAAATGTATGGCGGATTACATACATGTGAATAATACACATTTATTTTTTCCCAAAACTTTGAAAATAGATATAAATGGAGAGATAAAATATGGAGAGGATCTTTTTCAATGGGATCGGGTAGGATCCTCTCAATTTTTCATGAGAAATAGAGATGTCCATTATTAAATTTTTGAAATAATAAATGCATGGCAGATTACATACATGTGTATAATACACATTTATTTTTTTCCCTAAAACTTTGAAAGTAGGCATAAAAGGATACATAAAAAATGGAGAGGATCTTTTTCCATGGGACCGAGGGATCCTCTCCTTTTGTCATGAGAAATGGAGATGTCCATTATTAAGGTTTTGGAATAATAAATACATGGAGAATTACATGCATGTATATAATACACATTTACTTTTGTCCTAAAACTTTGAAAACAGACATAAATGGATAGATAAAATATGGAAATGATCTTTTTCCATGGGATCGGTTAGGGATTCTCTCCATTTCTCAATAGAAATGGAGATGTCTATTATTAAAGTTTTCGAATAATAAATGTTTGGTGGATTACATACATGTGTATAATACACATTTATTTATTTTATAAAACTTTGAAATTAGATAAAAATGTAGAGATAAAAAATGGAAATGATCTTTTTCAATGGGATCGGGTAGGGATCCGCTCCATTTCTCATGAGAAAAGGAGATTTCCAATATTAAAGTTTTGGAATAATGAATGCATGTTGGATTACATATAGGTATATAATACACATTTATTTTTTTCCCAAAACTTTGAAAATAGATATAAATGGGGAGATAAAAAATGGAGAGGATCTTTTTCTTTGGGATCGGGTAGGATCCTCTCAATTTTTCATGAGAAATGGAGATATCCTTTATTAAAGTTTTGAAATAATATATGCATAATGGATTACATACATGTGTACAATACACATTTATTTTTCTCCTAAAACTTTTAAAATTGACATAAATGGAGAGATAAAAAATGGAGAGGATCTTTTTCCATGGGATCAGCTAGGGATCCTCTCCCTTTCTCAAAAATGGAGATATCCAATATTAAAGTTTTGGAATAATAAATGCATAGCAGATCTATACTATATACATTTAGGAATAACCTCATTAAATGTTATTCCATGTGTCAACCTGTTAGCAAATTATCATTTAATATGATTGTTAACTATTTGTGTCTCTAGCATTATGATTCATCATAATTTCTCTTTGCTTCATACAATACTTCCCCCGGTCTCTATTATAAGCAAAAATTGAATAAAACATACTCCCTCCGGTCCACAATGTAAGCAAAAATTTCCAAATTTTTTGGTCCAAAATATAAGCAAATTTCAACTACTTTCTTCTCATTTAATGAAGTTATTCTCAAAATACCCTTCATTTAATACAAATTTTGTTTTCCAATAACTCCTTTTATTCTCAATAACACAAGCTTAATAAATAAGAGGAAGGGTAATTTAGGTAACAAACTTAATTTTTTATTCCCAATGACTCTTTTAAATGAGATCAACTAACTATCTTAATATGTGTGTCCCATTTAATTTTTGCTTACAATAGAGACCGGAGGGAGTACATATTAAGGTGGTTAGTTGATCTCATTTAAAAGAGTCATTGGGAATAAAAAATTAAGTTTGTTAGCTAAATTACCTTTCCTCTTATTTATTAAGCTTGTTTTGTTGAGAATAAAAGTAGTCATTGAAAAACAAAATTTGTATTAAATGAAGGGTATTTTGAGAATAATTTCATAAAATAGGATGAAAGTAGTTGAAATTTGCTTCTATTTTGGACAAAAAAATTTGGAAATTTTTGCTTATATTGTGGGCTGGAGGGAGTACATTTTATGAACCCTTTGTATATCTTCGCTTATAATTTTTTTTTTTACTCACTTATAATTACTTTAATCTCCTGACGCAATTTATGTTATAATTATGATGAATATAAACAATTTTTTACTTTTGTAACTATTCAAGCTAATTCTTCAATTATAGTTTGTTATCTTCAATTTAGTGATTGAAATATAACTACAGTCCTTTTTTTTTATAAAAGAAATATAATTACAGTCTTAATTCAATATAATTGTACGATTTATATATCTTCTTAAAATAAGAATCATCCTTTTATGTCATTATTGTTTGTTGTTTATCAACACATTTTTATAGAAGAAATAATTAAAAAAACTCCATGATGCACGAGGTTAAAAGTTATATATTGGATTATAAATTTGAACTTTATATGATTAAAATTTTAAATGAAAAATTTTGCACTCAAAATTTCAAATAGATAAATATGATTCGAAATATGAAAAGTTGCATCATATGATTGAGTCTAATAATAATAATAATTAAAATATCTTAAATTATAATTATCATTTTGTCATCTATGCGACTGAAGCAATCTGTGTCCTTTAAATTTTTTATTAAAATTATTCTTAATGCGGACAACATTTTCGAAATAAATAATTTTAATATATTTTCAAATACTCGAGGTTACTGGAATAGCGATTAATAGCTCTCTTCACATTTTACAACTTTATTGGAACTCTAATCTTTCCGGCATTGGTAATTAATATGTGGCACAGGTCCATCAAAATACGAATTCAACAATTATATATTTAAAAATAAAATCCTAAAAATTAGCATATTTTCCGTGCATGGCACGGGTCAATCAATCTAGTTACATACATGTGTAAAATACACATTTATTTTTTTCCTAAAACTTTGAAATTAGACATAAATGGAGAGAGAAAAAATGGAGATGATCTTTTTCCATGTGATCAGGTAGGGATCCTCTCCATTTCTTTTCAGAAACAGAGATGTCCATAATTAAGGTTTTGGAGAGATAAAAAATGGAGAGGATCTTTTTTAATGGGATCGGCTAGGATCCTCTCAATTTTTCATGAGAAATGGAGATGTCTATTATTAAATTTTTGAAATAATAAATGCATGATGGATTACATACATGTGTATAATACACATTTATTTTTGTCCTAAAACTTTGAAAATAGTCATAAGGAAGGCATTTGACACAATGGATTGAAATTTCCTACTAAAAACCCTCCAAGCATATGTGTAGCCTTTGAGGCAGTCAATTTGTTGGACAAAAGATGCTTTGGTGGGAATGTGGCTTTGAAAATAGACATAAGGAAGGCATTTGACACAATGGATTGGAATTTCCTACTAAAAACCCTCCAAGCTTTTGGTTTTGATTCTGTGTTCTGTAACTAGATCAGGGTCATCCTTCACTCTGCTAAAGTATCAATAGTGGTGAATGGTCACTCTGTGGGATTCTTTCCTTGTAAGAGGGGAGTAAGGCAGGGTGATCCACTATCTCCCCTCCTTTTTTGTATTGCAGAAGATGTCTTGAGTAGAGCCATTTCCAAACTGATGAAAGGAAGCTGCAGCCAATTTCTAGTCCTAGAGGGTATTCTGTCCCTACTCATGTACTATATGCAGATGATCTTCTAATTTTCTGCAAAGGGACAAAGAGGAATATAGAGAACCTGATGGATGTATTTTACAGGTAAAGTGCTGCTTCTGGATAGTGCATAAGTAAAGAGAAATCAAGGATTTACAATGGCTCAATCCTTGCTAACAGGCTCAGCAATATTGTGAATTTGCTAGGTTTTGGTGTTGGACATCTTCCATTTGTTTATCGTGTTCCTCTATTTAAAGGAAAGCCAAGAAGGTTACACTTACAACCTACAGCTGATAGAATCAAGGCCAAGTTATCTGTTTAGAAAGGGTCTCTTCTATCTATAATGGGAAGAGTGCAGTTGGTTCAGTCAGTTATCATGCTTCTGCATTCCTTCCATGTTTATTTGTGGCCTGTAGACAAATGGCTTAGGAATTTCATTTGGTCAGGAGATGTGATGGTCAGGAAATTGGTTACAGTCTCTTGGCTCAAGGTTTGCTCGCTTTGGATTAAGAACCATTACTGGTATCAATAATGCTTCACTCCTCAAACTTTGTTGGGAATTGGTCTCTACTGATAATCAGTGGGCTGAGTTATTGAAGGCTAGGGTCTATGTCAATGGCGCATTTAGATCTCAGCACATTGCTTCTTCTATTTAGATTGGATTGAAGCCTCACATTGCAGCTGTGCTGAGCAATTCCTCTTGGCTGATTGGTGATGGACTTTCTGTCAAATTCTGGATTGATAAATGGCTCTCTAAGCTTGTTGTGGATTTCTTAAATATACCTCAACACTTACATTCCCTGCTCCAGGCTACAGTTTGTGAATTCTTTCAGGATGGAAAGCTGTTTATTCCCAATTTTGTGGCTAAGAGATCCTCTGCATTAGCTACAGAGATAGAGAATTATGCAATCCCTAATGCTCCACTTCCTGATGAACTCATCTGGTCTACTACTGGCTCGGGCAGACTCTCTCTTAAGGATGCTTATGCTTTGTTTCATCCAACAGTTATCAGTTCTCATTGGAGCAAAGTCATATGGACTGCTGTTGTGCCACCTTCTAGGTCTTTTCTAGTTTGGAGAATTTTACAAAACAAAGTTCTTACTAATGACAATTTGTGTGCTAGAGGTTGTCAAATGGTGTCAGTTTGTATAATACTCTGGAATTTCTTACATAAAAATTAGCAGTACAAAAATAATTTCACGGTTACGTCCTCACTATGACTCATAGTTCACTCTTATACTGATAAATCATTAAAATAATGATATTTTCCAATATTCCTTATTTTTCCCAAATAAATTTTTTCATTAATATTATATTCCAATATTTTACCGTTAAAACATTGAATATAATTTATAAAGCTTTTTAAAGCTTTTATTTGATTAATTGATTGGGCACTGACCACTGTCAGGCTTCTCAAACCTCAATCAACAATAATATCACAGTAATATTCTCAGGCAGATCATGCATCACAACATTAAAATATATAATTGCATATAAACAATTTAACGCAGATAAACCATCACAGATAAAAATAACACAACTTAAACAAACACTAACAGATAAATAATTACAGACAACAACTTGATACCATGTAGCCATCGGAAAAATCCCTCAGGCAATCCCCTCTTACCTCTCGAAGATTTCTCAGTGGCTTAATAAATACTTTGTCGGAAGTCCGGTTTCACGTACACAACCGATTCACTCAACCTTCATCAATCACAATCAAACAATTACTAATCAAACAATTAAAACACCTAATTCTCTATAATAGGTCATGGCCTCCATAGGGTTTAGTGGCTAAAAATTTCTAAAATTGTCTAAGTCATTGGATTAATGATCCTAAGTACTTAAGACAATGGATTAGTGATTAATCAACAAAGTTTGAATCAAAAACTTCTAAACGTCCAAAGACCTAGGTTCGTCCATGATGAGTACATGAAGCTAGGGATTTTTGTTTGATGAACTAACTTGGATTCAACATGAGTACATACTAGAAAGATAGTATATAAGATCATTTGTACAAGAAATGAACAAAATCTTCCTCCAACACCACCACATATGGTTCGGCATTGGCAAGAAATGAGTGGAGGAAATTTTGGATTTCAACATACTCTTGGATTATGAACATATGTATGATGACAAGAACATAGAAATTGGTTTCACATTTTTAGGATTTTTCTAGGATTTTCTATGAATTATCAAAGTGAAGAACATGTTTGATGAACATGATGAATAAATCTTTGAATCATGAAATGAATTAAAGAACATATAACTTAAAGATGATGAGGAACATAAATCACCTCTTGGATTTCAAAAATGGGCAAGGAATCACCAAGTTGCTTCACAAATCAAGCTTTCTTGTGCAAGGAGAAAATAAGAACAATGGAGAACTTTGATGAAGACTTGAGAAAGTGTGAGAATGAACTAGAACTCACTTGACTCATCAAGAATTTATGAGCCACAAGTTGAGCTTGGGCTTGAAGAAGTCCATCAAAGTCCAAGTGTTTTGAAGCTTGAAAATGGCTTAAGTCTTAATACTTGACAAAGAAAGTTTAGAGTACAAATTGGCATCATGAAAAAATGAATTCATGACCATGATATTGGGCCTTTTGGCCGCAGCCCTTGATGGGTTTGGATGAGCCAAAATTTATCCACTTCACTTAGTGTATCATGGAAACTAGTCTAGGGACCAAAATGAAATTAATAGAAAGTTTAAGGATCAAAATGTAATTACTAAAAATTGCTAACATAACCTTAAGCCACACTAATCCTCTCACATGGATGACTCATTTATAAGAGAACATAGGGTTTATCCACTTATCGAGTCCCGAATCTCCCGCAATTGGCTCCGCCGTTTACCCGATTAAATATAACGCCCGTAAAACGTATATTATTTCACTTTTAATGAAATAATTGTAAAAATACACAATCGTAGGAAATAAAATAAAAACCTTAATTTTTTTGTTCACGAATTAAAATTAGGTTTTCTGATCAGTATAAATATATTGTCAGTGAAATTCGCAGGCCGGGTTTCACCTGACTTTTCAACCTAAATTTTAATTATAGCTTTCTACATTCAAGTAGAGTTGAGTGATGAACTCTGTTTATTTAAAATAATTTTATAAAACTCAAATAAACATTTAAACATGTTCGTATGCATTTCTGTTATTTAAAACAGTAAAAAGCAGGGTGTTACAGTTTGCAATCTGTGTTTTTCAGCTCTTGAAACTACTGATCATATATTTTTCCAATGCAAGTTTGCTGCTGAACTTTGGAGTTGGTTGAGCACTTGCATTGAGCATAACCTTGATACTAGTTCAATCTCCTCAGTCCTTTCCTTATGTAATCTAGCTTGGAGTTCTCAGTTGAAGGATGTCATAATTTCTGGTATTGCAAACATTTTATGGTTCATCTGGTTCAGTAGGAATAAACTCAGGTTTGAAGATAGAAAAATCTATGCTAGAGCTGCCATTTGCTTGGCTAAGTCTTATATCTCATTGGCTGGCAAACTGTCCAAATGTCACTCTTTTCAAATAGATGCAGAAAACAGAATCCTAACAAAGTTTTCTCTAACAGGAAAGCTGTCAAAAGCTCCAGTCATCATTGAAGTGATTTGGAAAGCTCCAGGCTTCAATTAGTTAAAATGCAATACTGATGGATCTACAAAAGGAAGCCCGGGTTCGACTACTTGTGGAGGGTTGTTCAGAGATAAACATGCTGCTGCTGTCGGTTGCTTTGCCCTTAATATTGGAGTCTCACATGCTTTTCATGCTAAGATTATGGGAGTTATTTTTGCCATTAAAACTGCTTACAGGAAAGGTTGGCATCACATTTGGCTGGAATGTGACTCAACTTTGGTTATAACTGCTTTTTCCTTCCCTTCCATTGTTCCATGGTCTCTTAGGAATAGGTGGTTGAATGCATTGTATTTATCAAGGAAAATTAATTTTGTTTACTCTCATGTATTTAGAGAGGGAAATACTTGTGCTGATCTTTTAGCCAATTATGGTATTGGTATTAGTGGCTTATGTTGGTGGAATTTTATTCATGCTTTCATTAGGAATGATTTCTTTAGGAATATAATTGGTCTTCCTAATTTTAGATTTAGATGAGGCTTTCATAGGTAAGGTAATGGCCCCCCATGACTTTTGTATTCTTTATTTCTTTTCATTTTTTTAATAATATTTTTGGTATGTTGTACATGATTGATAATGCTTGAGGTGCCAACCTAGTTGGGATGTCTTGCATTATAGTGATGCCTTTGCATACCAATTCTGCTTTAAAAAAAAGACATAAATGGAGAGATAAAAAACTGAGAGGATCTTTTTCCATGGGATCAGGTAGGGATCCTCTCCATTTCTCAGAAATGGAGATGTCCAATAATAAAGTTTTGGAATTATAAATGCATAGCGGATTACATACATGTGTATAATACCATATTTATTTTATCCTAAAACTTTGATAATAGACATAAATGGAGGGATAAAAAATGGAGAGGATCTTTTTCCGTAATCCGCCAAGCATTTATTATTCCAAAACTTTAAAAATGGACATCTCCATTTCTCATGAAAAATGGAGAGGATCCCTACCCGATTCCATTGAAAAAGATCATCTCCATTTTTTATCACTCCATTTATATCTATTTTCAAAGTTTTAAAAAAAAAAAACTTGTATTATACACATGCATCTAATCTGTCATGAATTTATTATTCCAAAACTTTAATATTGGACATCTACCCACACGATCCCATGGAAAAAGATCATCTCCATTTTTTATCTCTCCATTTATGTCTATTTTCAAAGTTTTAGGAAAAAATAAATGTGTATAATGCACATATATGTAATCCACCATGCATTTATTATTCCAAAACTTTAATATTGGACATCTCCATTTCTCATGATAAATGGAGAGGATCTCTACCCGCAGATTACGGGTAGGGATTCTCTCTCATGAGAAATGGAGAAGCCCAATGTGAAAGTTTTGGAATAATAAATGCATGGTGGATTACATACATGTGTATAATACACATTTATTTTTTCCTAAAACTTTGAAAATAGACATAAATGTAGAGATAAAAACTAGAGAGGATCTTTTTCCAATACCAATAACTTTGACATAAGTTTTTAATTTTTTTTCCCTTAAAAAATGGAAGTTTTGGAATAATAAACGCGTTGCAGATTACAGGTAGGGATTCTCTCCATTTCTCATGAGAAATGGAGAAGCCCAATATTAAAGTTTTGGAATAATAAATAGGCGGATTACATACATGTGTATAATACACATTTATTTTTTTCCTAAAACTTTGAAAATAGACATAAATGTAGAGATAAAAACTAGAGAGGATCTTTTTCCAAGACCAATAACTTTGACATAAGTTTGTAATTTTTCTCCCCCACCTTTATAAATACCAACAATTATGACATAAGAAACTCATCTTTTCTCTACCCTTTACCATAGTCATGGCTAAGTTGTACTCTTTTGTTCCTGTGGCCTTCTTCATGGCACTCTTTGTCGGAGCCAAGTCAGCTGGCATTGACGCCAGTTGGTATGATGCTCATGCAACCTTTTATGGTGACATGGCAGGTGAAGAAACCATGAGTAAGTATATATATAACTCTCTCCCTTTCTCACCCAAAGACTAGTTATTTTGATGATAATTAATCATTGGAGAATACAACCTAAGGCCACCGGTTAAGTTATTAAAAAAAGTAATTTGTATGAGAAATGGTATAAATATATTGTTTTGAGAAGCGATACATTTATTTTTTCCGTAAAAGCTTGCTTTTTTCGGATTTTTTATGCAGTGCCCTAAGAACACTGGTTAGCAATCCCCTATACTATTAATCTCAATGTTTTTGTTAATATATTCAATATGCGGAGGGTGCTTGTGGCTATGGTGATCTTTATAAACAAGGGTACGGGTTCATACCGCAGCACTAAGCACTGCTCTATTCAACGGTGGACTTGCTTGTGGTGCTTGTTTTGAGATAATGTGTGTCGACGACCCTCAATGGTGCATAAAGAATGCAAGCTCCATCAAAATAACTGCAACAAATTTTTGCCCTCCGAATTATTCCAAACCCGATGGTAATTGGTGCAACCCTCCACTAAAGCACTTCGACTTGTCCATGAAAATGTTCACTACCATTGCCTATTACAAAGCTGGCATCATTCCAGTGAGATATAGGCATACCCCATGCATCAAAATAGGGGGTGTTAAGTTTGAGTTCACAGGGAACCCTTATTGGTTGCTTGTATTGGTGTACAATGTTGGCAATGCTGGTGATGTTTCTAGTGTGAAAATCAAAGGGTCTAACAAAAGTTACTGGATTCCTATGTCTCATAACTGGGGACAGCATTGGCTTACAGATACTTATTTGGTAGGACAAGCCTTGTCATTCCAGGTGACTACAAGTGATGGGAAAATGTTGGAGTTTGATAATGTTGCTCCTCCTAATTGGCAATTTGGACAGACCTACGAGGGCAAGCAAAATTTTTAGATGGTAGATGTCCAGTATTAAACTTTTGGAAAAATAAATGCATGGTGGATTACATACATGTGTTTAATACACATTTATTTTTGTCCTTAAACTTTGAAAATAGACATAAATGGAGAGATAAAAATGGAGAGGATCTTTTTCCATTAAAGATCCTCTCCATTTCTCATGAGAAATGGAGATGTCAATTATTCAAGTTTTGGAATAATAAATTCATGCGGATTACATACATGTGTATAATAGTACACATTTTTTTTTTGTCCCGAAACTTTGAAAATAGACATAAATGGAGAGATAAAAAATGGTGAGGATCTTTTTCCATAGGAATGGGTAGGAATCCTCTCCATTTCTCATGAGAAGTCGAGATGTCCATTATTAAAATTTTGAAATAAAAAATGCATGGTGGATTCCATACATGTGTATAATACACGTTTAATGTTTTCCCTAAAATTTTGAAAATAGACATAAAAGGAGAGATAAAAAATGGAGAGGATCTTTTTCCATGGGATCGGGTAAGGATCCTCTCCTTTTCTCATGAGAAATGGAGATGTCCATTATTAAAGTTTTCAAATAATAAATGCATGGCGGATTACATACATGTGAATAATACACATTTATTTATTTTTTTATAAAACATTGAAATTAGATAAAAATGTAGAGATAAAAAATGGAAAGGATCTTTTTCAATGGGATCGGGTAGGGATCCTCTCCATTTCTCATGAGAAATGGAGACGTCCAATATTAAAGTTTTGGAATAATGTATGCATGGCGAATTACATACAGGTGTATAATACACATTTATTTTTTTCCGAAAACTTTGAAAAATAGATATAAATGGAGATAAAAAAATGGAGATGATTTTTTTCAATGGGATGGGGTAGGATCCTCTCAGTTTTTCAGGAGAAATGGAGATGTCCATTATTAAAGTTTTGAAATAATAAAACCATGATGGATTACATACATGTGTACAATGCACATTTATTTTTCTCTGAAAACTTTGAAAATAGACATAAATGGAGAGATAAAAAATGGAGAGGATCTTTTTCCATGGGATCAGCTAGAGATCCTCTACATTTCTCAGAAATGGAGATATCCAATATTAAAGTTTTGGAATAATAAATGCATAGCGGATTACATACATGTGTAAAATACAATTTATTTGTTTCCTAAAACTTTGAAATTAGACATAAATGGAGAGAAAAAAAAATGCAGAGGATCTTTTTCCACGGAATTGGGTAGGAAATGGAGATGTGCATTATTAAGGTTTTGGAATATTAAATTCATGGCGGATTACATACATGTGTATAATACACATTTATTTTTCCCCAAAACTTTGAAAATAGATATAAATGGAGAGGATCTTTTTCAATGGGATCGGGTAGGATCCTCTCAATTTTTTATGAGAAATGGAGATGTCTATTATTAAATTATTGAAATAATAAACGTATGGCGAATTACATATATTGGTATAATGCAGATTTATTTTTTTTCCCTATAACTTTGAAAATAGACATAAAATGAGAGATAAAAAATGGAGATGATCTTTTTCCATGGGATCGGGTAGGGATCCTCTCCTTTTCTCATGAGAAATGGAGATGTCCATTATTAACGTTTTGGAATAACAAATGCATAGAGAATTACATACATGTGTATAATACACATTTATTTTTGTCCTAAAACTTTGAAAATAAACATAAATGGATAGATAAAATATGGAAATGATCGTTTTCCATGGGATCGGTTCGGGTTCCTCTCCATTTCACATGAGGAATGGATATGTCCAATTTTAAAGTTTTTGAATAATAAATGCATGGCGTATTACATACATGTGTATAATACCACATTTATTTTTCTCCCAAAACTTTGAAAATAGACATAAATGGAGAGATAAAAATTGGAGAAGATCTTTTTCCAGGGTAGGGATCTTCTCCATTTCTCATGAGAAACGGAGATGGCCATTATTAAAGTTTTGGAATAATAAATGCATGACGGATTACATACATGTGTATTTAATACGCATTTACTTTTTTTTCCTAAAACTTTGAAAATTGACGTAAAAGGAGAGAAAAAAAATGGAGAAGATCTTTTTCAATGGAAATGGGTAGGGATCTTCTCCATTTCTCATGAGAGATGGAGATGTCCAATATCAAAGATTTGGAATTGTAAATGCATGGGGGATTACATACACGTGTATTATACACATTTATTTTTGTCCTAAAATGTGACATCTGGTGCTGACGAGGGCGGGGAGTGGTCGTCGGTGCAAGAAAGCACGGACAAGGAGCGGCTCCTAGCAGACTTCTAGGCGGAGGGGTACATGAATGAATCGATTGCACACTGGAATGAGAGGGATCCTGAGACTGTGTAGGTATGAGACTATATAGTTGACGATGACTTATATGAATTGATTGGTACTACCTATACTAAAAAGATGCATCTTCTTTTCGGTAGCCCATCACTTAAGAACTCCACAGTTAAGCATGCTTGACATGGAGCAATTCTGGGATGGGTGACCTCCTGGGAAGTTTTCCCAGGAAGCGTGTGAGTGAGGAAAAGCACGCTAAAAGGACCCGTGTTGGTCTATGGAGTTAGTCATCAATCCGTAGAGCAGCCAGGGATGTTACATAAAACTTTGAAAATAGACATAAATGGAGCGATAATAAATGCATGGCGGATTACATACATGTGTATATAATATACATTTAAGTTTTCCTAAAACTTTTAAAATAGACATAAATGGAGAGATAAAAAATGGAGAGGATCTTTTTCCATTTAAATCGTAACGTTAACATTTTATTTATTTTTTTATTTTTTTATATTGTAACACCAATCATAAATATATCATTAAAAATGTGTATCTCATAAAATAATTATCTTAAAAGTGACACAAAAGACGATTTGTGATTGATTGGGAGTGTACAAAAATTTATATCGATAGTATATATCAACTAAATTATACCAATAGTATGTATCAATTATATATATTTATATATATGTGGATGTATAAAGTGAGAGAGCTATTTTAATATGAAAGCAAGAGGAGCAAATACATGTCATTAAATCATATATGAATGGTCAATATAGTAGACATTAGTTAGTGGTCATATGACCTTTTAAAAATATCACATAACTTTTTGTTCTAATGTTAACCATTCATGTGTGATCCGAGGGCCTAGATTTGCTCATTTCACTCTTATATTAAAATAGTCTTCTCACTTAATACATTTTTTATTTATGTATCTTTAAAGAATACAAATCTAGGTGCATATACCCTAGAGCAAAACACCACAAAGCCTATGATCTACAACATGTCAAATTATTAATGCTTCATAGACTTTGATAAATACATGCACTACGCAATATTCGGGATTTTATAATGCATACTTAACAATGGTTTCGGGATACACCGCTTAAAAAAATGTGTGGAGGTATTTAAAATCGTTATCCCAGATAAACGCTATTGAAAATTATACCTTTGAAAGCGTTTCCCGATGAAAACAATATCTTTACCCCATACCTTGTTTCAAAAAAATACGATCAAATATTATTAGCTTTTTATCGTAAAAGCACTATCTTAATATACACCTTAAATAGCGTTTATACAGACAAAAGCTATTGAAAGTCAAACAAAATTGGGCATGACTGAGGAAGCGCAATCTTTCTTTGTATTAAAACTCTTTGCCCATTAGTTGTCTTCATAAACGCTCAGAAAACTCGATATTCAATGCATCGAAAACTATCCCTAATCAATTCCGCCTTGATAGCTCATTGAACCCTAAGCCAATTTCTCCTCTAAATAACTATCCTCTATGTGTTCCTATAAGTTATAGTCTTATACTGCAAATTTTATAAACTCTTCTTCTCTGTATTCATTATTTCTTCAAATTATGAGTTACGAGTTATGAGTCAAACTATAATCCAAAAGAGGGCAATCCCTCCAAATTAAAAGTCAAGACAGAAGACAAAAATATATGGGTAGCGGAGGCAGCCAAGAACGAGAGTAGTACCTCTTTTGACGCCACAAATGCATCATCAAGAAGCTGCCGCTCTCCTTGCATTCCAAGCTCCGTTCATCAATTTGCTTTTCTTACTTGTTCATCTCCCAAATATGAGTTGGAGTTGAATATGTATTGAAATGGAGTTTGAGTTGGAGTTGGATGTCAAGGGACTGTGACTTGGAAGATGGTTCAAGGGATTGGGAGTTGGAGTTGAGCCAGAAACCGGACCCAAGATTGGTCCGGTTATCATGTCAGACCGGATAGTCATATGAACCGATGTTGACGTCATTAACTCGGATAAGAACCGGGGTGAACCGATATAAACCGCCGAATCGACTCGCAAGAAGCTGATCGGATGCTGACATCATACGCGCTCCCTGCTGACGTCACCGTGCTGAAATGAGTTTCACATTTAGAAAATCCTCCAAAATGTATATGCTTGGACTCGAACACGGGTGGAGGCCGAGACATCAATTACGCACGCCGCTGAACCAACTCAATTAGCTGAGTTATATTTGAAACATAATATATATATATATATATATATATTGATTTTTTATAAAAAAAATTACATATTTACTAGATACTTATTTATACGGTTCAACCAGTGACTCACCGGTTGGACCAATGACCCATTGACCCAGTGCCCTGACCGAGTCGATGGCTGGTCCGGTTTTAATAACGCTGATTATAAGTACCAAAAAAAATTATTATGCATTTTTAATAGTGTCTCCCAAAAGAAACGCTATATCTCCCCCGTATTAAAACCAAAACTATATTCTAGGTGACCAACTCTGTGCCCGTTAATTGACACGGTTCTTGAACGTACAATAAACACTATGTATATTCAACCTTCAAAGCATAAAAACTGTTCCTAATCAATTCTGCCTCAATAAACAATAACTCTCTTGAACCAAACTATCCTATAAATAATTATCCCTTGGGTTCTTATCCTTCACACTCCAAATTCATCCAACTCCAAATATTTCTCTATCCTTTATGTTCTTCATTTTCGGAGTTCTCTCTCTTGTATGGGAACGATGAAAGAAATCTAACCCAATAAAATCCAGAATATGCCTGTAAGGCACAATGAAGTCCAAAAGAGAGGATGCAAGGAACGATGAAGTCCAAACTGTGGCTTTGTTCGTAAAAAGGAACTCTAACTATCTGTTATTGTATAATGGGATGCCTTCCTTCACATCCCCAGTTCTTTCTCTATGCCTCAATGTAAGGCATAACGTTGCAAAGGATTGGCTATATAAGAATATTTGATGATAAATTGAGTATCAGACGAGGATCTGGAAGATAAATTGTTGGTTTCTGACCTTTTTCCTCTTGCTGGGATGTCCGCAAATGCCTCAATGTAAGACACAGTGTTGCAAAATGGTTGGCTATAAAAATATTTATTGATGAGGCATAATGAAGTCCAAAATCGAAGAGAGTATCAGACGAGGATCTGGAAGACCAATGGCTGGTTTCCAACCTCTTTCCTCTTGTGAGGATGTCCGCAAAAGATGTTACTAGCACGGGGGTTGTCTAACATTAAGAATATCTGTCGACGAGGCATCATGAAGTCCAAAATGTAGGAGAGTATCAAACAAGGATCTGAAAACATGGCTGATTTCCAACCTCTTTGCTGATTCTCTTTTAGTTTATGAGTTTCCATCCCAATTCCCAAATTGTGTTTTGTATTTTCTAATTAATCACTTTGAATCTAACTTTTTAATACTGTATGATCACTATGTTGCTTCTGATTCAATGAAATGAAATTTGTGGTTCCTGCAGTATTAATTAGTTTAATAAAGATTTTTGTATCAAGTTTCAGAAAGAGTAAGCCATCTACCAATAAAAAAAGGGAAGAACAAACCAATAGAGCATAAGGTTGTCTATTTTTTTTTTTTTTTGAAAGGAAGGGCCTAATTAATGCTTTAGAAATAAAAAATAAAATAACTCCATAAATCTATAATAGCGTTTTTCCTAATATGCATTGTTAAATATATCAAATTTCAATGATATAACATCGTTTCTCTAAATAAGCGCTATTAAAAGGTTTCTTATTGTATTATTGTTTAACGATATAATAGCATTTATTTTAAAATGCGCTGTTAAAGTATAAAACCTTAATAGTGTTGTTCTTTATAAACGCTATTGTAACCCTAATTTTTAAAACAAAACATTCAAGTGACCATTATTCTCTCCCACTCTTTCAAACCTGCGCTCACTCTCAAACTCTCACTCCATCTCTATGACCATCACTGCGAGCCCTCTCTCAATCCCAATAGTCACTTCACCACCACCACCGAGTAACTCACTATCTCCGTGTTCATTAACTCAACTGGTAAGTCTCTTCATTTTGAGTATTTTTGTTGTAGTTAGGGTTACTTCGAGTCTTTTTTATTTTTTAGGGTTACTTCGAGTCTTTGTTGCAGTTAAATGGCTTCTCCCAGATCATCTGGTAATGCATCAGGTAATGCAACTGGTAAGGGTACCCGTGTTCCCACCGGAGTGGTTTCACCTCCCAAAAAATGAGGTCCTTGTGTGGGTCGATCGTTATGAAGGAGATCATCCATTTACGAAGTAAAGGAGAAAATCCTTTAATATTATTTGTCATTTTTACCATTTTATCATTGTCTTTTGAATGGAATGGACAAATTTAGTTTATCATTTTTATTTGGTTAAATGGAATGCTAAGGGTCAACCAATTAAAGAAAACGGTGCAAAATTGATGAGCTACATTGGAAGCGTTACTCACAGACTTGTCCCAATTACTATTCATATATGAAAAGATCCAGACACTGTCAAAAAGGAAATTTGGGAGGATATACAAGTAAAATTTGTACATTGTTTCTAAGATGACTCAAAGATTCATCAATTGTTTGATTTTGCAGTCGGCTTTTAATGTTGGTGATGATAGAAGGCAATATATACTACAGAAAGTTGGCATGCTGCACAGAGCATATAGAACCAACCTTACAAAGCTTTTAAAAGATGAAGAAAGGAATCTCATTGCAGAACCTCCAACACCGGCAAGTAACATAAATGAAGGTGACTAGAGAGCTTTTGTAGCTCAACTTATAGAAGATAGCAAATTTCAGGTAATATCACTTATATGTATAATTTGACAGTTGCCCTTATATTTTTTAAATAGATAATATTCAATTATGTCTTGATCTAATTACTATGTTTCTACATATAGAAAGTAAGCATAGAAAATCGGGAAAGAGCTAAAAATATCCCAAGTATCCATATAGAGCATCATGTACGATATATAAAGGCATTGAGTAAGACATGCTCAAGCAGACAACACAGCAGCAATAGCAAGAGGATGAGCAACTTCATTCACAATCAAAGGTAACACAAGCACAACAAGCACCACGCCATAAGTTGTGGAGGGTAGCCCACGTGAACGTGACAGGTGAGATTGACAATGTAAACGTCCAACAAGTAAGAGTGATAGCATTTTATTTTGTGATTTATATTCGTGTTTGTCTTACGATTACTATGATGATTAAAAAAAATTCATGCTTATCTGTGTCAGGATGCCCTATCACAGTCTGGTGTGGGGGAGAACCAAGAATTTGTCCGAGAGGATCTACTTGCCAGAGTATTGAAAGATCCAGAGTACCCTGGTCGTATCAGGGGTGTTGTATTTGGGGTCACTCACAAAAACTACTTCCCACGTCGAAAGAGCCCAAGGCCAGACAATGATGAACTCTAGGAGCTTAGAGCGAAGTACCTAGAACTATCATCCCATATGCTAGACATTTAACAAAAGTTGAAGGAGCATCGGGCAGCCAAAATGAATAGAGCAGCAGCTCAGGGGCAGCCTAATGCTCGTTGCCACAGTTGCAAGGATAATTGCATGCTATCATCGTAGACCCTTCCCGAGGTAATGTTTCATTTAGTTATACTACATTTACATTTAATTATCTTAGGATGTCCCCCAAGTTTGTTGACACATGATCCCTTTAGGGGATCTCGACATGCGAACTTTATTTGGCAACCCCTACTCGTCGCATGGTTGGAAAGGGAAAACTCTACAATGAACCTGGTCAAACACTACACAACAAACCGCTTCCAGCCAACCATGTTAGAGTTACGGTCGAGGTTGCACTGGAGGAGGATGCACCATTGCTGGTACCTATTCATGACAATGACACGATGAAAGTAGGTGATGCAATAGGTACTTTTGTGGCATGGCCAACAAACCTCATTCAAGTAGGCACTGCTTTGGTATGTCAACACATATGAATCATCTTCATGTACTGTTGCATATTTATTTTATTAGTTGATCGCTAATTGTTTCACTGAACTGCGATAGGTTCAGTAACCTGCAAAATCCAAGGGGGTTCAAACCAAAATGTTAGGGAACACAAAGCTATCAGTTGTGTCCCCAGGGAAGAGGGGTCAGCCATCCCCCATTGTAGATGGTGCAACAAGTGTCCATCGTCCCGAACTTCCATATTGTGACGCTCTTAAGGAACTCGTGGAGAAGACTGGCTCTAATGATATTAACTTCCATTTTAGTATTACATATCTAGTATTCTCAATCAAGGATACTTTTGCAATCCTAGTGGGTATTAGATCGAGGATGTTCTTAACAACAATGATCTAAAAGAACCCATCCCTGTAACATACATCAGTTATATCTTCAAACCCCTATAAGTGGACAAATTTTATTCCTTTTATTTAAACATTGAGAGTTTTTGGTAATCCGCATAAGTGTTTTTTTTCATTTAAATTACTTGTAGAACGAAGTGATAGACACAACTCATAAGGCGAAGTTCTCTCGTTCTTGCAACCGGCTAGCCTACATACTGATAGAGGGTGTGATATTGTGGCCGGATCAAAATATATCTCTATTATATCCTAAAATAAATTAAATGAGCATATAGCTGAAGAAACGACTAGTTATTTAAAATAGCTGAGGTAGTTAGCCGAAGAAAGGCGTAGCCGATGAGTAAAAGAAGAGTATTCAGGGCCTCATGTTAATGGGCCAATTCAGGATTAAATTGTAAAGTTAGATGAGAATCAACTTATAATGATCAAGTGTTGATGTCGAAGATTGCGGATAATGGGTAAAAGCTACTAACACATGTTGAGAAGCCTTCAAGAAGATAAGAAGAAACTTCAACCTGGAGAACAGTCACCAATGGATTTCATAAGAAGTGCGAGAAAATAGGGAAGTGGTTTTCTTAAGTTAGTCGTTGTGACAATAGTGGGTTGAGTGGTTAAGAGTCATGGGCAAGCTGTGACGTGGATAGTTGCTTGTATTTAGGAGCCTTAGCCAATAAGGATGGCTATGGTGGGGGGTTAAATTTTGCCTATAAATAACAATTGTAAATTTATGTTTAGGACACACAACCACATCAATACAACTTTTAAGCATTTTATCTTTGCTTATTTTGTGTTATATCAGCTTACTTTACTTTGCCGATTGACATTTTAGCCCTTATAGTTTTAGCTTTCTTTAGTTCACCTTCATACCAAAGACTTTCTTTAGTAGTTTGGGGACCTTACTGAGGGTTGGATTTTACCCTTGGTACCAAATCGCTTGATACTTTCAAAATCCATACGTGTTTCTCGGTTGAGTTTTTATTCGGTTGATTAACAAATTTTTCACGTAAACAAATTTGGCACGCCCGGTGGGACATCTCGAAGGTGACTAAATTGAGAAGTTTCCTTCTCCCAGATCGGATTACAGTTGGCGTATGCACCTAAGGTCTAGAAAAAGCCTTAGTAGTATGGATTAGGCTAACAAGAAGAATGGGGGTCGTAAGTCTTCAGAGGGGGCTCCACAGCCAACTCTAGGGATGCCAACATCGCCCCAACAAGCGGGGACATTAACACCTTCTACTGTTACTTCTACCCTTGGAGTAGAGGTCTCTGATCAATTGCAACCGACTATAGTGACTACATTATTTATTCGACAACAAATTGATCAAGGTATGCACGAGTTAATGTACTAAGTGTAGGAACAACTATCTGAGATAGTGAGGCCTATGGTGCAAAATGAGGTGTGTTTTGCTAAAGAAGCAGAGAAAAAATAAACCAATGTGGGTGAAACTTCAGCCCACTCGGTTGTTTCTAGATAGATAGGGCCTCCTATTGGCAACCAAGTTCAGGTGGGACCATAGCCACTGGTCCAACCGAGCCATGGCATGCCACAGACAGTTCCCATGTTCCAGCCTCTTAATACTGATGGCAATTTTCAGCCGAATTTGCAGTTTGGGAAAGTGCAGGTACCAAGACTCCCTCCTAATACCTTAGGGACCATATGAGTACCGTATCTAGTGCCTAATACTTGGATAATAGGTGCTAGTCCTCAGTTGTCCATACCCGGAGGTGCAATTTACTCAGATGTACAGGGCCTCCAAGATATATCACCGATTATATGGGGGAGTTACCCTGGTCTAACATTCCACCCACTCCAGTGGGCACACCTGAAATGATCCCATATGGACAAACTATTCTTGTCAGGGGAGATCAGCCATGGGCGAGTGTCCCATAAGTACAACCAGTCCAGCTGTTTGCTCAGCCTTGGGCAAACAGCCCTCCTTATCCCCTAAATAACCAAGGCGCAATACCAATGCAAGAGCCGCCTTAAGTGCCCTATTACCCTGGGAATGCACTAGCTAGGCCAATCAGGCCTCCCCGGCCACAAGTCCCAAACTATACAGCTGAGAGGGCCCCAAGACCTCGGCTGATTGATCCAGAGATGATAGCCGAGACGATGAGAAGCACTTCGGCAACTAGCTGAGGTTGTTGGACATACCAGTTTACAAGAAGCCTTATCCTGAGTGGGTAGACAGAATGATGCCTTTGCTAAGAGGTTTCAAAACTCCTGATTTTACTACTTTTTCAGGAGAAGATGGCAAATCCACAATGGAACATATTGGTAGGTTCACTGCTCAGTGTGGAGAGGCAAACCATAATGAGTTCTATAAGCTTCAACTATTTCTGTTATCTCTGATTGGGGCTGCCTTTACTTGGTATTTTGCCCTGGCTCCCAACTCTATTCAGAACTGAAAAGACATGGAACGTTGTTTCCATTACAGGTTTAACATGCCTCAGCCCGATGTGACTGTGGCTGATATGATGAACTTAAGACAGCAAGTGGATAAGCCAATGGGTGATTTCTTGGAACGGTTCAGGAAACTTAGGAGAAAGTGTTCTGTGTAGCTCCCTGAACCTGATTACTCTTCTATGGCCATCACTAACAATCATCGTCAACTCAGAGAGAAGCTGGTAGGCCAAGATTGTAGAGACCTTAGCTAGCTGGCTTCAAGAACTTCTAGAATTGAACAATACATCAAAGAGAAGGAAAGAAGGGGATCTAACAAGGGGAGGGGACCCCATTTGATCAGCATAGTTGATATGAGGACTTGGATATCCTGTTAGATGAATCACTCGATCAAACACAGACATCATGGCAGCTAAAATTTTAAGAGGCAAACCCTATTCATGTCCTGCATTAAGACCCCCTAAAGGTAAGGAGATGCAAACTTCTGAGAGCAGGCTTTGACATCTCTAAAGCAGATCAGATCTTCGACTATCTGTTGAAGGATCAACAGATAAAGTTGATAGAAGGACATTGGATCCCCTGAGTCGATGAGTTGAAAGGAAAAAGGTACTGCAAGTGGCATAATTCCTATACTCATGCCACTGTGAACTGCATGGTGTTTAGAAGGGCTATACAAAAAGCTGTCAAGGAAGGCATGTTTAAATTAGTTGATAAGGAAATGACTGTGATTACTGACCCATTCCCCATTGTTGCTTGTTGGAGTTAACATGGTGTCTTTTTCTGGGGAGGCGGTATCTGGTTCACCATCTAAGAAAAGGAAACAGCTGATGCACCGCCAGTGAAGGCAAAAGAAGGTTTTTGATGAACCAGATAGGGCTGGAAGGACCTTAGGTGTCTCGAGCCAATCAAGGGTCATAGATCAGAAGCTATCTGTATTTGACAGATTGAAGATGCCAAAGTTTGAGAAAGGAGTTGAAAGTAGAATGGAGCCACCGGCCGATTATAACAGACCGACTGTATTTAATAGGTTGGAGAGGTCTCATCTAAATAGACGGAATGGACCTGAACAGTACTCGATAGGAGGGAGATGAACCCAAGGTTCTAGTGCTAGGAATGTTTCTTCCATGGATAGCAGATCAGCTAGCAAGAAATCTGTAATCTTTGACAGGTTGGGATTTGCAGCCGAGGTTGGTAAACCATCAATGATGAACCAGGGAAAGATGACAAAAATTGTTCCAAATAGGCCAAAGGGTTACCCAACTGTTGATAAAGGGAAAATACCTATGGTAGATGACACCCTCATTCCTGAAAGGAGGAAACAAGTAGCTCGTTTTGATGTTGAGAAAGGGATGACTACTTTGAGGATTACAGTGAGAAATGAAGAAGAGATTAAGCCACAACACATGGTCAAACCACTAGCCGAGGTGGAAAAAGAGTATTGGTTCCTCAACAAGTACACTAAAGGTAAGGTCCCAATAGTACCAAACCCTATGACAATGACAAGGACTCAAAAAGGGAGAGCTCAAAGAAATAAGTCCGTCTAGAGGATGAAACTCACCTTGGCAATGTTAGCCAGGGCAAAGAAGATGGACATAGCAGAAATACAATCTCCTAAGGTAGCTGAGATCTTGGAAGTTGCTTTTGGGCAACCAAAGGGAGACACAGTAGCCGAGGAGAAGAAGCAGGATCTAGCACAGCAGGATAGCCAAGACTACTTAATGAAGGAAGGAAAAGATTTCTAGGAGATGATTAACGGGTTGGAAGTAGCTGAGTTAGAGGAAGTTCAGACGGAAGTGGCAGATGTCTAACCTCCCTTAACAGTGGAGGAAATGGAAAAGAATTCGGAGTGGATCTTTTGCTGGAGGATTCCCTACTAGATTCCATAATGGGGGAAGATGGAGAACAGGCCCCAGCCGAGACTAATTTGGTAGGAGTGATCCCAAGTGAGTTCTTGGCTCACCAAGAACAGGCTAGGCAACTTGAAGGAGACATGTTTGCAAAGGTGGCTGAATGGGCTATGTTGGCCCCAATGCCCGAAGAGCCCAAGATGGAATTCCCCAAACCAACTGGAGAAATGGCCAAACATCTCAAGCCGTTATACATCAGGGCGCAGGTAAATAGCAAGGTAGTCAGTCGAGTCTTGGTTGATGGGGGAGTAGTGTTGAATGTAAAGTTGTAACACCCCGTTTTTCGTATAAGTTCTTTTGTATGTACCTTTTTGTTAGGAAGGTTTAGAGTAGGCTAAGTGGGGTTTTTAAGCTAAAAATCCCTTCCTGATGCATGAGCACGCCCGTGCTCATATGTCAGCACGCCCTTGCTCAAGCTGTGTCTTGTGACTATTTGAGTCACAAGCATGGTCGTGCTTAATAAGAAGCACGATCGAGCAAAGGGATTGGCGAGCACGCCCATGCTCAATAGGGAGCACGACCGTGCTCGGTAAGTGACCGCTTCTCACTGATGCTAAGTCATGCATGACCGTGCTTAAGGGGGTGCTCGGCCGTGCTCGGTGCGGGTTACGAGTGAAGCCCTCTAAATTGGCACTTTAGGCAACCCCAAGTGTGATGACAACCTCTCTCATTCTTCCCTTTTGAACCCGGATCGTTCGTGGTGTTCTTGCTTTGTTTGGGAGAGTCAATCACGCGTTAGTGCCAATTAGAAAAAGTATAGTTCTTCCCTTTCTTAGTTCCTTCTTCTTGTTATGAATTGGGAACTAATGGGTTAACCCTGTTTGTGTTGACAAGGCTTGGGATCGTTCGTCGAGCCGTTCGAGGGAACCAGTTTAGGATCATCTTTAGTTTCATGGGAATTCTACATACCAGGTATGGGGAGAAGGAATAGTGTGAGTATGTAGGCATGGGGACAGCATAAGACGAAGGGTTCCCATAACCCTTTTCTTTGATAACATGTCTATATGCCATTATGTCTGTTTGTGGTATGATGTTTAACTGTTATGATCGGCATGACTGTTATTATTAATTGATATTGTCTGTTATGAATATGTTAATGTTGTAATGCCATGATTATGATGAATATGATGATGACTGTTGTTTGTGTTGTACTCTTTATGAGTGTTGATTGTTGAGGATGTTAATGCCAACAATGATGTTAAGACGTTAAAATATGTTAATAATGATAATGAGAATTAAGGCATGATAATGAGAATTAAGGCATGTTTTCCCAGTTTGTTCATAAGACATGAATGTAGTATGAGACGTAAGGTTATGTTCATAGGGCTTAGTTAAAGACCCTAAGATTGATCAATGAGTGTTCTAGGGACATTAATAACGAATATATGATTAAAGGATTCATTCCATATGATGATAAGACATGAATATTCATTTAGAACAGTTAAGATTAATGAAGCTAATGTTCAACGGATTAGTAAAAGCCAATAGGTTGAATCTGTGAACTGTCCCAAGGATTTGGGAAAGGGTTTATGACCCTTTCTGCCCAGATCAGTACGGCCACGCTCCATTGGGCACGATCGTGCTTAACAAGGAGCATGCCCGTGCTCCAGTTTGAAATCCAGTGAAGGGCACGCTCTTGAGCACGCCCATGCTTAACAGGCAGCACGACCGTGCTTGTCTGCAGGTGCAGCACGCCCATGCTGAGGGTGAGCACGCTAGTGCTTACCTGACCAGAACAGAACCAGAATGCTGAAATAGGGGGTTTTTCACCCCAAATGCTTAAAAGATTTAATAAGATACCAACGAAACATGAAGACCAAAGACAAGTGATAAGATGATGTTGTACCTTGGTAGCCGAGTGGCCAAGGGGGCCTTGATGTTTAATGGTCAAAGTGTTAAGCTCTGGTGCTTTTTGGCCAGAGTGTTGTTTAACATTTAAAGTTAAAAGATTAATTATGTTGTTACCTTTGGTGCTTGTTGGCCAAAGAGCTTAAGCCATAATAAATGGTATTAATGGAGGTGGTAGATAACGGTAGTTTGCTGTGTGCATGCATCATACATGGAGTTTTAGGGGAAGGTTTGATAGTTAAGGGGAGGTCGTCTGCGTGTAAGGCGATCTGGTCATCCATGGTGATTCATCTGAGAGTTAGGCGATCATGTACACCCGTGGTGGCGCAGCCGAGAATACGGTGCATTGGCTATCTTAGGGGTCCACCCATGGTTTGGTAGATTGCGCTGGCGTTGGTGCTTATTGGCCAATGTGGAGATGTAACTCTGATGTTGACTTCCTAGTATAGTTTGGATCCACATGCATAACAGAGTAGTGGAGCAGAGTTGCATTGTATAGCATACACGTTCACAATGATGATAATTGTTATGTTATATTTGTTGATTGTCATACATGCTTGTTTGATGTATGCTCGTCTTGCTAACTGCTTCCTTGCCATTATATTCATATATATGTTTCTTACTCCATATCTCTATGTTTCTTGTTTGTGGCATGTATCATTTATGCAGAGGTCGGTGAGCAGCCAGTTGAGGAGTGACTCTGAGGAGCCGCGACTCGTAGCTAGGATTTCCCGCTTGTAGTAGTTGTTTAGTTTATTTCCGGTTGTATCCAAGTTTTTTTATCGAATTGGTTATACTAGCTCTATAGTGTGACATCGAGGTTGGGTTCGTTTATATTTCAGTTATGTTATGTTTCTTTTATTAATATGTTTTGGTTATTTCCGCATTATATTACAATGTGGTAGTCTTTGTCCGATTTTTATTATTATGATATAATATGCATGTGTTATTTTCCATTTATATATCTGTGTTATCGCTTTTGAATGCATGCAGGGTAGAGGGTGTCACATTTAGTGGTATCAGAGCAGTTTGGCCTTGACCAGACGTGGTATGAGTCTGTTGCGAGTCTTCTGTGTGCTTTTGTTTGAATTATCTATATTTATTATAGATAATGATGCTTTCGTTTTAAGGACCGTTAGGCCTTCCTGCTTGGTTCCCTGTATTTAACAGTTGTCTTGGGTAAATGCAAGAACCAATGGCAGGAAGAGGTAGGAACGACTAAGCTATCGCCGATGCTTTGGCACTCCTTGCCAACGTCATTGGCCAGAACTAGAACAACAATAACAATGATGGACCAACTGAGTTTCAGGGATTGGACAAGTTCCAGCCAAACAACCTGCCTTCTTTCAAGGGAGCTGACGACCCTGAGGGAGCTTTGTTATGGATAAGGGAGACTGAGAAGATCTTCCGAGTTATGGGATGCAACGAATAGCAGAAGGTCATCTTTGGGACCTTTATGCTGACAGAGGAGGCTGAATATTGGTGAGAGAACTATCGTCAGCATATCCAGGCCGAGGGTACTATGATCACATGGACTGTGTTCAAGGACAGGTTTCTCGAGAAGTACTTTCTGGCTGATATCAAGGACAAAAAAGAGATGGAGTTCCTGATGCTGAAGCAGGGCAACATGTCAGTTGGGGAGTATGCAGCTAGGTTTGAGGAGCTCGCCCGTTACTATACACTGTATCAGTATGTGGCATACGAACGCTCCAAGTGCGTAAAGTTTGAGGCTGGTCTACGTCCAGAAATCAAGTAGGCAATCAGCTACCAGGAGATCCGAGTCTTCCCCGTTTTGGTGAACAAGTGCAGGATCTATGAAAGACACCTACAACTCTAGGGTGCAAAGCCGCAAAAATTCAGATTCACAAGAGAGTGAGAAGAATGATCAGAAGGATGAAGAAAGACAGCGCCTGGCTTCTATCGGTCGAGACTTCAAGAAGAGTGGAAAGGAGCAGCGATTCTCAGTAGGTAAGCCTAAGGACTGGGATTCCTCTAGGCCTATCAGATGTGGCAAATGTGGAGAAGGTCACTATACCCATCAATGCAAGGAGCCGGAAATCATTTGTTTCAAGTGTGGCAAGTATGGCCGCTTCCGTCGGAACTGCGAAGAAGGGAAGTCAGAACCACAGAGTGCTAGCAGGAACCAGAAGCCTCAAGTCAATCGATTGAAGACCACTGGGAGGGTCTACTCTCTTAGTGGAGCTGGAGTCTCCAAGTCCAAGGACTCAACCCAAGGTACATTCCTAGTTGGTAAAGGTTTAACCAGTTATGGTTATAGAAATTTCGAGGATGAAATTTTTATAAAGGGGTGGAATTGTAACACCCCATTTTCGTATAAGTACTTTTGTATGTGCCTTGTTTGTTAGGAAGGTTTAGAGTGGGCTAAGTGGGGTTTTTAAGCTAAAAATCCCTTCCTAATACATGAGCACGCCCGTGCTCATGTGTCAGCACGCCCGTGCTCATGTGTCAGCACGCCCGTGCTCAAGCTGTGTCTTGTGACTGTTTGAGTCACAAGCATGACCGTGCTTATTAAGAAGTACGACTGTGCAAGGGATTAGCGAGCATGCCCGTGCTCAATAGGGAGCACGACCATGATCGGCAAGTGACCGCATCTCGCTGACGCTAAGTCAAGCACGACCGTGCTTAAGGGGGTGCACGGTCGTGCTCGGTGCAGAATCTATATATACGTTGCTAATAGCAAGGGCAACGAGTGAAACCCTCTAAATTGGCACTTTAGACAACCCTAAGTGTGACGGCAGCCTCTCTCATTCTTCCCTTTTGAACCCGGACCATTCGTGGTGTTCTTGCTTTGTTTGGGTGAGTCAATCACGCGTTAGTGCCAATTAGCAAAGGTATAGTTCTTCCCTTTCTTAGTTCCTTCTTCTTGTTATGAATTGGGAACTAATGGGTTAACCCTGTTTGTGTTGACCAAGGCTTGGGATCGTTCGTCTAGCAGTTCGAGGGAACCGGTTTAGGATCGTCTTTAGTTTGATGGGAATTCTTCATACCAGGTATAGGGAGAAGGAATAGTATGAGTATGTAGGCTTGGGGGTAGTGTAAGACGAAGAATTCCCATAACCCTTTCCTTTGATAACATGTCTATATGCCTTTATGTCTGTTTGTGGTATGATGTTTAACTGTTATGATCGGCATGACTGTTATTATTAATTGATATTGTCTGTTATGAATATGTTAATGTTGTGATGCCATGATTATGATGAGTATGATGTTGTTGACTGTTGTTTGTATTGTACTCTTTATGAGTGTTGATTGTTGAGGATCTTAATGCCAACAATGATGTTAAGACGTTAAAATACGTTAATAATGATAATGAGAATTAAGGGATGTTTTGCTAGTTTGTTCATAAGACATGAATGTAGTATGAGAGGTAAGGTTATGTTCACAGGGCTTAGTTAAAGACACTAAGATTGATTAGTAAGTGTTCTAGGGACATTAATAACGAATCTATGATTAAAGGATTAATACCCCATGATGATAAGACATGAATATTATTGAAGAACAGTTAAGATTAATGAAACTGATGTTCAATGGATTAGTAAAAGCCAATAGGTTGAATCTGTGAACTGTCCCAAGGATTTGGGAAAGGGTTTCTGACCCTTTCTGCCCAGATCAGTACGACTGTGCTTAACAAGGATCACGCCCGTGCTCCAGTTTGAAATCCAGTGAAGGGCACGCTCTTGAGCATGCCCGTGCTTAATAGGTAGCACGACCGTGCTTGCCTGCTGGTCCAGCACGCCCGTGCTGAGAGTGAGCACGCCCGTGCTCACCTGATTAGAACAGAACCAGAATGCTGAAATGTGGGTTTTTCATCCCCAAACGCTTAAAAGATTTAATAAGGTACCAACAAAACTTGAAGACCAAAGTCAAGTGATAAGATGATGTTGTACCTTGGTAGCCGGGTGGCCAAGGGGTCCTTGATGCTTAATGGTCAAGGTGTTAAGCTCTGGTGCTTTTTGGCCAGAGTGTTGTTTAACATTTAAAGTTAAAAGATCAAAGATGTTGTTACCTTTGGTGCTTGTTGGCCAAAGAGCTTAAGCCATAATAAATGGTATTAATGGAGGTGGTAGATAACGGTTGTTTGCTGTGTGCATGCATCATGCATGGAGTTTTAGGGGAAGGTTTAATAGTTATGGGGAGGTCGTCTACGTATAAGGCGATCTGGCCATCCATGGTGATTCATCCGAGAGTTAGGGGATCATGTACACCCGTGGTGGCGCATCCAAGAATAAGGTGCATCGGCTATCCTAGGGGTCCACCTATGGTTTGATGGATTGCCCTGGCGTTGGTGCTTATTGGCCAATGTGGAGATGTAACTTTGATGTTGACTTGCTAGTATAGTTTGGATCCACATGCATAACGGAGTAGTGGAGCAGAGTTGCATTGCATAGCATACATGTTCACAATGATGATAATTGTTATGTTATATTTGTTGATTGTTATAACATGCTTGTTTGATGTATGCTCGACTTGCTAACTGCTTCCTTGCCATTATATTCATATATATGTTTCTTACTCCCTATCTCTATGTTTCTTGTTTGTGGCATGTATCGTTTATGCAGAGGTCGGTGAGCAGCCAGTTGTTTAGCTTGTTTCCAGTTGTATCCGAGTTGTTTTATTGGATTGGTTATAGTAGCTCTGTAGTGTGACATCGGGGTTGGGTTCTTTTATGTTTCAGTTTTGTTATGTTTCCTTTATAAATATGTTTTGGTTATTTCCGCATTATGTTACAATACGGCAGTCTCTGCCCGGTTTTTATTATTATGATATATTATGCATGTGTTATTTTCCCTTTATATATGTGTTATCGTTTTTGAATACACGCACGGTAGAGGGTGTCACAAAAGCCATCCACCACAATGAGGAAACTGGGTAGAACTAAGCAGGATCTTATACCTGCCAATATGAAGATGACAAACATCACAGGGGATGCCACGGCTGCCTTAGGAATTTTGGTAGCCGATATCACTATAGGGAGTAAGATCCTGAGCTCTGCTTTCTTTGTGGCGGATGCTAAATCCACGTATTCCATCTTACTGGGGAGAGACTTGATACATTCCATCCAATGTGTACCTTCCACTCTGCACCAGATGTTGAAGTTTTGGGATGGTAACAAAGTGGAGGCAGTAGCAGCTGATAAGAACCCTTTCATGGTAGAGGTGAAAATGGCTGAGGTTATATTCTACTGTCCTCAGGTAGAGCAAATATCAATCCCGGATTAATACGAGGAAGGATCGTGTGAACTTTTAATTTGACAGCTGATGGCTTTGCTGTCAAGATTCAGGCCGGCTTACAACCTCAACAATTGGTTTTTTATGAATAGCAGGTCCCAGGTAATCGAAGACCTTAGGCATAGGCTAACATCATTGGAAATCGAACTGAGGATTAGTGAGGCCATGTCAATGGAATTAGAATAAATCCTGGAAGAAGAACACTCGGCTAGTATGCCTATGGGGCATGAGTCAGTGTAGGAAAAAGAAGAGAGGTGGGAGTCCCCGATTAGCATGAAAATTCCTACCTTTGAAGCTCAAGATCCTCTATAAAATCAGAACCTAGGTACTGAGCAGGAGCCAAGGATGACAAGGATTAGCAGCTTGTTAAATGAAGACCGAAGGAATCAACTGGCTGATTTGATAAGGATCTACAAAGACTGCTCTTAATGGGACTACTATGAGATGCCTAGTCTTTCTAGAGACCTTGTTGAGCATCAGTTTCCAATTAAAGAAGGCTTAAACCTCACAAGCAGGCTGCCAGAAGATTCAACCCAGAGTTACTACCCAAGATCAAAGAGGAAATGAAGCATTTGCTCAAAGTAGATTTAATTCACGCAGTCAGATATGTTGAATATAGTCACTGTAATTAAAAAGAGTGGGAAAGTTAGAATTTGTACCGATTATAGGAATTTAAATCTTGCCACTTCAAAAGATGAGTATGCAATGCCAATAACCGATATGCTTGTTGACTCTGTAACCAAGAATGGCATTTTAACTTTAATGGATGGTTACTCTGGGTATAATCAGATTTTCATAGCCGAGGAAGATGTCCATAAGACAACTTTCAGGTGTCCTAGCGCAATTGGGATATTTGAATGGCTTGTTATGCCATTTGGGTTGAAAAATGCTGGTGCCATGTACCAAAGAGCTATAAATGCTATTTTCCATGAGTTAATTGGTAAAAACATGGAAGTATAAATTGATGATGTAATAGTTAAATCCCATGACTTTAATCAGCATTTAACCGATTTAGAGCAAGCACTTAAAAAGATGAGGTGTCATAATTTGAAAATGAACCCTGCTGAATGCTCTTTTGGTGTAACGGCTAGAAACTTTCTAGGTTTCTAGTTCATAAACAGGGGATTGAAGTAGATAAAAATAAGGCCAAAGCCGTAATGGAAGCTAGGCCTCCTCAAAATAAGAAAGAATTACAGAGTTTAATCTTCAAGATCAATTTCTTGAGAAGGTTTATTGCGAATTCGGCTGGTAAGCTTAAGGCTTTTGCCCCGTTGTTGAAATTAATAGATGCTGATGAGATGGTATGGGGATAAGAACAACAACTTGCTTTTGATTAGATAAAGCAATGTTTAGCTAGCCCTCTAGTTTTAGTTCCATGTTAGGGAAGCCGTTGAAATTATACATATCGGCTGCCCCAGAGTCAATCGGCTGCCTGTTGGCACAAGATGATGAGGATGGAAATGAAAGATCCATTTATTATCTAAGTTGATTGCTTAATGATCCTAAGACTCGGTACACCCCTATAGAGAAATTGTGCTTGTCTCTCTTCCACGATTGTACCAAGCAAGAGTATTATCTCCTGCCCAGGGAGGTTCTAGTAGTATGTAAAATTGATATTGTAAAATATTTACTCCATAAGCATGTCTTACAAGGAAGACTAATGAAGTGGGTCATCAAGCTGAGTGCTTATGCTTTAAAACATGTACCCTTGAGGGCGGTTAAAGGACAAGCTCTGGCTGATTTTTTTTAGCTCAACATCCTTGCATGGATATCACGGACCAACTACCTGAGGTGAACCATTGTATAAATCTCAAGCCTTGGGTTTTAACATTCGATGGATCCAGAACTGAGAAAGGAGATTGGGTTGGAATTACAATTGCAAGCCCTACAGGAGAAAGCTGGAAGTTCATGCATCAGCTGAAATTGTCAAACAACCAAGCTATGTATGAGGCTTTAATTTTAGGATTGAGGATCTTGTTGTCTATGGGAAAGCTTAATACATTCAAGTCATGGGTGATTCTCAGTTAGTGTTCAGACAATTAGCTGGGGATTACAAATGTATTAATCCTAACTTGGTGGCATATTATGAAACGACTAGCAGTTTGATGAAACAGTTTGCCGATGTAATAATGATGCACATACCAAGGGGAGACAATGAAGATGCTAATGATTTGGCTCAACATGCTTCCAGATAAAAAGAAACCTTTAAGGATATACAGCCTATAGACGATCGGCTCAAAAAACTCCTTATTGGAGAGTTGTACACAGCTGATGATTGGAGAGACGAGTTGACAAAATATTTTCAAAAACCTTCCTCTCCTTCAACTTTGCAGCTAAGGCAAAAGCCTCTGAAATATACCTTGGTAGATGATGAACTGCACAAAATGGGGTTGGAAGGGGTCCTGCTAAAATGTCCTAATAAAGCAGAGACTTTAAGGATCATGGGAGAAGCACATGAGGGTATATGTGGATCACATAGATTAGGGTCTGTGATGCGCTGGCTGATCCATAGATATGGTTATTACTGGCCAACCATCAATTCAGACTGGCATTCCTATGCTAAAGGGTGTGAGGAATGTCAAAAGCATGGGCCAATACAAAGAATCTCAGACGATGAGATGCATTCCATTGTTAAGCCTTGGCCATTCCCAGGTTTAGAAATGGATTTAATTGGGAAGATATACCCGTCATCTTCTAAAAGGCACTCATTTATCATCGTCGCCACTGATTATTTCACCATATGGGTGGAAGCTCAGCCGATGGTTAATGTTACCCAAGCTTATGTGATTAGGTTCATAAAAAATTAGATTATCTATCGGTTTGGCATTCCAGAAACCATTACTACAGATCAGGGCACTATGTTTACTGGGGATATAATGATGGCGTTTTCCCAAGAATATGGAATCAAGTCAATTCAGTCTTCACCATATTATGCACAAGCCAATGGGCAAGCCGAGGCTACTAACAAAGTGTTGATTAGCTTGATAAAAAAGACTATAGAAGACTAGCCTAAGAGATGGCATGAAGCGTTAGCCGAAGTGCTTTGGGTATATAGGAATTCCAAGTCTATCGAGACAGGGTTTACCCCTTATCGGCTGACTTATGGACAAGATGTTGTATTACCTTTGGAAATTAATGTAAAATCATTAAGTGTGGCTAAGCAGCATTGCTTAACCTTAGATGATTATCAACATGCCACGTTTATAGAATTAGAATCGGCTGACGAAGATAAGTTAATGGCCTTAGAAAATATTCGAAGGAATAAAGAAAAGGTGCCCAAAGCTTACAATAAACATGTTAAAGTTAAAAGGATTGTTGAAGGGGACTTAGTATGGAAAGCCATTTTACCCTTAGGAACTAGAGACCCTAAGTTAAGGAAATGGTCACCAAATTGGGAAGGACCTTATATTGTAGTCAAGTTATGCTTAATGGAGCTTATCGGCTAGTCAATATGCATGGTGAAGAGTATATTAGAAGCATTAACGGCAATTATTTGAAAAAGGTACTACCCATCAGTCTGGGATAATTAAAAAACTTGTTCAAAAATGGCTACAAGCCAGTCGTTTAGCTATTTAAAGACCAAAATAGCTGTTGGAAAGATTGCAGTAGGATCGACAGTCGAAAGAGGAGGGCCCTGACTAGAAGCAGGTTCAGATATTGCAGCAGCAGATGGTGAAGATGGTTCAGCAAGATGTGAAGTAGAAAGGTCAGCAAGTTTGGCTACGGACTTGAGGCAGGAATGCCTTCCACCTCTGGCTGATTAATTATTATATCAGTCGAGGATGGTGCCACTTTCCTCTTTGCTTCCACTAGGATCTTCTTCAAACCTTCCCAAGACTCCCTGGCAAAGAAAAGTCCACGACCCGCAACAGTAAAATCTTCTTCAAGCACTTCATTTTGTTGCAGCAGGGGAACCATTTCTGTATCTAAGGGTATGGACTGATTATACAGCTGCATCTTGAACTCAGTCCTAGAGTTCAGCTTTTGGGTCAGCACTGCTAGCTTGGGCTTAGTCTCCGCAATATCTTTGTTGATCCTTTCACTTTCAGCAAATAATTCGGCTAGGAGTTCAGACATCTTGACTTTCTCAGCAAGATCAGCTTTTCTTTCGGTTTTTGCTGGTTGAAAAGAGGATTGGAACTGGATTTTTTGATTTTTCATGTTCTGTCAGCCAATTGAGATCTTTGGCCGCTTGATCATGATGCCCTTTGTAGACTTGGAAGTTGTAGGAAATTTCATTAATTTGAATAGCCATGCGGTTGAAAATGGTTTTCTGATTATCATTAGTATTGGGACACTTGGCAAGCTTAGACAAACCAATGCGCAAGTCAGTGATAATGTGCTGATCTATGGGGATGTCTTGATTCAGCTGGTTCTCCACAAAAGTTTATTGCTAATCAGAAGGGGAGCCTGGAGCAACGATGGTTCTTGGGATTGGAGAAGAAAATTACTAAGCTAAGTCTTCTTCTAAGATAGGTATAGCCAATGGGTTCACAACTAGAGCTTGTAGAGAAGGAGTTGTAGGTGTTGCTTGAGGAATGGGCTCATGATCCTGATAATAAAAGATTTACATTGTTAGTTGATAAATGTGAAAAGGAATCGACTAAGAATAGAAAGGGATTTAAAAATTTACCAGAGTAGTACAATGCCCTGCAGGAGAATGTCTTGGTGAGGCAACTTCAACAGATGCTTCTGGAGATTGTCGATATGTCTAAATAAGGAGGTCATTAGCCCAAGCAAATACATTTAAAGTGCTAAGAGGCAAGAAAGGAATCAGGGTACCTTTCTAAGTTTTTATCTTCTTTGGGGCTGATTGCTGAGTAGCAAATGGAGCTTCTCTTATCACAACTCCAGTTTGTCTAGTTATGTGTCTGGTGGGCCAAGGACGAGCTGATTTTCGAGTAGGAGTCTCTTCCAGAGTTTCACCATCTATTGTAGCAGGTTGAGATGTTCTTGTGGAATGAAATCATTAGAAGAGAATATTAAAACGGTTGATAAGGTACAAATGATTAAAGGATTACCTGCTGCTACGGCTGAGGTCTTATTTCTTGTGACCTTGGGTTTCCTAGATGATAGAGGCTGGGCATTAAGGGCTGGCTGATCCATGCCTCCTATGATCAGTTTGGTAAGATAACTGGAAATGGGAGCAGAGAAGATTTTGTTGATCCCTGAAGGCCACCAATTAATAAAAGCCTAGGACTCTCCAAAAAGCTGGTGAAAAGTCTTGAATTCAAAAGTGTTTAGCTTTTGAATATTTTGCTAGGATAAGGATTCCATATTCTTGTTAGAGAGAGTAGGCCTCCCGAATATTGTTACCATTGATTGGGAGGCTACAGGAATATTTTGAAAAAGTCCAAATTTCCGAGCAAGAAGTTAGGGGCAATAAAATTTAGCCAGTGTCTTGTTATAATAGCCAGAAGGCTTCACACCACACATTAAGTCACTGGCCGATAAAACACTGCACCAGCAAAGAGAAATGTAGTTGGCTAGCTGAGGGTCTGGGGAATTGACAGTTGTATTCATCCAGAGAAGATTATGTGGTTTTTCAGACAATGGAAAAAAATCATTGGAGTGCCGAGTAGCAGTAAACATTTCAGCAGCAAAATTAAAAGCTGAATGTTTGACTATGAGGATGGTTTGCAAGGTTCTGCCAAGAGAAAGTGGAGCCGAGGAAGAGGGAGCAAAGTTTTTGTGAGATAATGGAATAAACTCTGGGAAATAAAGTATTATCCATAATTGAAGAAACTACAAGGACCTTGCTACATTATCCATTTTCTCACTATTTTGGAGCCGAGTTACTAAGGTGAAAAGACACTTGTACAAACAAGAAAGAAATAGAGTACCAAGAGCTAAAGATTTTCCTGAGGTGATCAGAGAAACAAAATGGGAAATTTCTTGGACTACTGCTACTGAGCTAGAACAGATAACATATTTGCAGAACCAATACAAAAGGGAAGCCTGATGTTCGCCCTCAGAAACTTGATGAGAAGTCTTGGCATTGGCTGCCATAAAATTGGAGTACGATGCAGTATTCTTGGAAAAGCTTACCTTCAGTGCTGGGAAAGAAAGCTCAAATAGTGAGGAAGCATCATTTCCAATTACTGGGAGGCCAATAATCGCTGCTACATCCAGCAAAGTGGGGCTCATGATGCCAGAAGGGAGAATGAACCCATTTACAGAGGTTGATCAAAAGCCAAGAAAGCTGAAAAGAAGGTCAAGATTGAGAGGAATGTAATGTTGGGATAGCATGATGATTTCATAAATTAGATGAGCATATAAGGCAAAGAAGAAAAAGAAACAAGAGGAAAATAAGAAGTAAGAGAACACAAGGGTGGGGAGAATGGATGAAAGAGGAGGGTGGTTTAGACAAACCTGGAATTTCTAAAGGAAAAGCAAAACTAATCAGTTTTTCAAGAAGAAAAACTAAGATATGGGTAGGCTGAGAAAGAGAAATCGAAAGACACGAAAATTGATAGAAAAACAATTTTAAATCACCTCTGTTAACAGGAAAAGGGAGATGATAAAAACCAAATGGATTAAAACAGAAACGATAAGGAAGAATAAACAAAAACCTTGAAAAGGTGAAGGTAGGGTATAAGGGATAAAGCCGCCAAGATTTCATCCTTGTTCTATCAGAATTTACTACCCAAGGAATCCTATAGAAAGTCATCCTTTCGCCAAGAGTAGGCATCTGAAGCCAATCTTCTAATGTCATCCTAGAATGGTGACTTAAATCACCAACTTGTCTTTTGCTTGGACGATTGCATAGAGAAGTTGTCCAAAACTGTGTCTTCAACTTCTAATCCTTTTGGTTGATTAGAGAGACACTTCTGTTGTTGTTCAACACCGCAACCTTAGGAGGCTTCTGAAATTGTCCTATGTTAGGACGCAACTTGATGTCTGTGTCAGGCTTCATGCAAGCAAACGGGTAGGGTTTCCACCTGAGAGATGACTGCATTGAGTCATTTATTATGATTGCAGTCTGTTCTCCAACTAGGATACTGATGGTTTTGATTTCATCAAGGGTCAAAGTGGTTGGGTCACAACAATTTATAGGTTTTGGTTTCAAAGAGAGATGTATGAAGGATTGAGAGTCGGTTTTAGGCAGACCTCTGTATGGTTGGATCAGGAAATTTCTGGACACCTTCCAAGACACATTGGGGGATCAAGGCTTGGTGATTGGTGAGAGCGGGCTATCAAACAATTGTGAAATGGGTACAAGTGGTTGAGATGTGAAGGTTTGTGGTGGTGAGGTGTTTATGGGTGAGGTGTTGATCTATGAGTTGTGTGTAAGTATTGATTTTTAGATTCAATGAAGCTACTGGTGAAATTGAGTTTGAATAAAATTACAGGTCTTGTTGTCCACTAACGTTTATTCCCATTGTGTTCTCATAGTGTTGCGGTTAATGATGGATAGTGCTCCAAACACCCATACTTCTATTAGGATATAATGCGGTATAAGAAAAATTCAATTTATGTACTTCTATTATATATATTATGACATATGCATGATCCTTCATGTCAATTCACTACTGCCTAAATTAGGTTCTACTTCTATTTTTGTTGCATCATCATATATATCATGCTCGAATCTGTTGATTAGTGCTTTATTACTGTTTGATGGGAAGACCTGGATGGTCATTCCTGCTTCCAACAGAAGTATCTGGTGAAGATCCTACCACACCCGCTCCTTCGTTTGAACCAACACCACCATTTTCTGCTGGTTGGACTTCGGGCTCCTCCTCAATGAACTCTTCTGGATCTTCTTCAATGTCAGGATCCCACTCCTCGACCACGGGAGGTGCTTCCAACTGTAAAGGTGGCATAATGGGAGGATGAACATCTAACGCTCCTTGTTCCGCCCAATGCTGTAGAAGTAACCACATCGGAGGTAGTGAAATCTCGACAGTCTCAACAGTGTGTGTCCTCCTCTGAGGTCCAGCAGATATAGTGCCAGTAACCTCAGTCACAGGACGAGTATAGATGGCACGTTACCTAGCGGGAGGAAACTCCCACGTGCCACTGTTATCTGCATCTTCAAGGATAAGGATGCGTGTCCCCAAATGTGACAATGGCAGATTCGAGTCCATCTGTTCTCATGTATAAGATATGCCACAAAGAATGGTACCCACAAGAAAAAAGGCAAGGGTGAGAAGCCAATATATAGATTAACATGATAACTACATGTAGCACAAAGAAGCATATACAACTAACATCATCATAACAACGTCAATTATAATCAATGAATAAGTCACACGTCACTGGGTTTCATACTCGATCATCGTGTTTGAAAACATATGCATAAACACTTCTATAACATCGTCCATTTTTTTCCTAATCTCCAGAGATCCCAACACCGTATAAAGGAGCTGATCAAGCTCAATTGCCAAATAAGGCACACCGTATTTATCCACAACACTGTCCAAAACTCCTGGCATAGTGATCATCGTCTGTGGATGTCAATAGCACATTGTCCAACACAAGGCACAAGGCATATGAACTTCATTTTCCATCAAGGCATAATGAAACACCGTAGCATGAAATACCTTACCTTTCAAGGCATAAATACATAAACACGGTGGGCACGTCTGCCAAATGCATGAATTAAAACATTTTATTCTCGTCATTTTTCTTTGCGTTCAATCTTTCCTTGCCGAAGCTCAAAGGCTTTCAACCATCCATAGTTTTCATCGTTTTCAAACCTCTTATTATTAACACAGGACATAAAGTCTGATTGCTCATTCACGAAGCCCTAGACCTATGCACTGATCTTAGGTTCGTGGTCGTAGAAAAAATTTTCACCATTTTGCACCGTTTATTACATCGTGGGGTAGACTTAATGTCCATAGGACATCTAGTCCATAACACCGTGAGAACTTTAGTACCTTGATGTCTCGGTTACTAAGTTCTAATTCATCGTTTTACATCGTTCTGCGGAATTTTATTTTCAGAAAACTTTTCTAATTGAAAATCCTTTATAAAAATTTCCTCAACAATTAGGAAAGTCATTTTCTTTAGAAAATTCTCCTTCTCAAACTTCATTCCTTTAAAAGAATTTTCACTTGAGTTAAAAACCTAATTTCAAAAGGGTTATGTAGTCTTAGCAAAACACTTCCCTTATTTATGTTCAAAATAAGCTATCTTCTAATATTTCTAAAATCTTTTAAAATCAAAATATGACTTTCCTCATAAAACATTTTCTAATACAGTAAGTAAATAAATTCTTAAGTATAATTTATCTTAAGGCTTCGTAAAGTTTTCATCTCGCAAATTAATTGAGCACTAATCTCAATCAGGCTTTTCACACATCAACCGACATAAACATCATCGTAAGCATCATAATTCAAATCTAGCATTTAAAGTTCTACAACAGATAGCTATAAATAGTCAAACCAAAACAGACAGTCAGGCACAGAAAAAAAAACAGCAACGATGATAACAACTTTAACAATCATAACCAACACAGATAAATACACAGTCCACATTCAAATAACATATAGTTAACAGAAAATCCCTCAGGTAATCCCCCCTTACCTTTCGAGGATTTTCTTTCGTTTTTGACTTCGTCAGAAATCCGTTTCTCGATTCAACGTTCAACCAAACACGTAACCTTCACCAAACCACCATCAAACAATTAATCTCAACAAATAGAACCTCCTTTATACTACATATGTGCTTCGGCCATGTGATGATTTTAGGGCTAGAAATTTCTAAAATCCACATACTCTTGGATTTATGAACCTAGAGTAATATAGAGTAAAGGAAAATTATCATAAGTTGAAAATTGAAACAAAATCATTCAATCACTTATGATAATGATTTCGGCCATAATTAGATACATGAGCTCGGGATTTTATTTTGAGCTAACAACTTAGATCCAACATCAATATGTGATAGAAAGATGAGATCAAAGATCACTTTCTAAAAGTTATGGAGAAGATCAACATGTTTCTTCACAATTCAAAGTTATGGAGTTTAGGTGAAAGTTGAAGATGAAGATGTTTGGAGAAACTTGGAGAGAATTCTAGAACCTTCAAGTAAGCTCATGAAAATGAGTTTAAATGGATGCGGAAACTTGGGCTAGTTGACCGAAATTTTGCTTGAGCTTGTAGGTCCAAAATTTGTTTCATAAACCAAGCATATAAAGCTTTAAAACTAGGTAAAGGTATAAGAAAGTTCAAGTAGGAAAATTTTGATCCACAAAGAGAAGTTTGGCCTTGATTTTATGGCCTTAAAACCGTGGCCCTCTTGGGCTTGGAAGAGGAAAATTTTGGCCTAATATAATGGCCCAAAGTGGGGTTAAAAGAATAGCTAAGGACATAATTGTAATTAATGAAAAAGTCAAGGGTATTTTTTTGTAATTTCACACCCAACATCATCATGACTTGTGGGACCCACTTTCCTACCATTTTTTACTCTTAAAACTTTGAGTCACCACTTGAGAAGCTTCTTGAAAACTTGAGGATTATCTTTTAGTAATCCAATAGACTCGTATTCGGCTCCATCGTTTACCCGATTAAATAAAACATCCGTCAATAAAATTTTATTCGACTTTTCAAACAAAATATTTCTAAATGACCAAAGTCATTAGAAATTAATCTAAAACTCTAAGTTTTTTGTTTATGGATTAAATTTAGGTTTTCTGATCAGTAAAACTCTACTGTTTGTAAAATACAGACCGAGTTCCGTCTGAATTTTCAACCAAAAATTTAATCGTAACTCTCTACAATTAAGTAGAGTAAGAATATAATTCTCAAGTTATTAAAATAATTTTCACAACCCAGATAAATTATAACCATACTTACCTGTATTTTAAATAACGGAAAACTGTGAAAAACTGGGCGTTACATTACCACCCCACTAAAAAAAAAAATTTCGTCCTCGAAATTACGCACTTGGAAAAATATCAGGATATTGCAATTTCATTTTGTCATCGACTTCCCACGTTGTTTCTCTAGTTGCATCATCCCAAATAACCTTGACCAAAGAGATTTGCTTACCATGAGCTGCTTTATCATCCTATCCGCGATTCGTACAAGCGAAGCTTCATAAGGCAAGTTTTCTTTTAATTGTACATCATCGGGTTTGATCACGTGAGATGGATCGGGAACATATTTTCTCAGTTGTGAAACATGGAAGACATCATGAAGGTTGGAAAGAAAAGGTGGTAAATCAATTTTATAGGCTACTGGACCCACATGACGAAGAATTTGGTAAGGTCCAACGAATTTAGGGGTGAGTTTTCTGGATTAAATTACCCTACCAACCCCAGTCGTAGGTGTGATCTCAAAAACACATGTTCACCTTCCCCAAACTCAAGAGGTTGTCTCCTCTTGTCAGCATAGCTTTTCTGTCGACTCTGAGTTGTTCTCATTTTCTCCTGAATCATATTCACTTTCTCCATTGTCTATTGCACGATATCTGGTCCCAACAGTAAGCTCTCACCATCCTGGCACCAACACAAAGGTGTCCTGCACTGTCGACCATATAAAGCTTCATAGGGCGCCATTCCTATGCTTGAGTGAAAACTATTACTGTAGGTGAATTCTATCAATGACAGGAATTCATCCTAACTTCCAGCATTTTCTAGAACACAAGCTCTTAACAAGTCTTTGAGTGACTGGATCGTCCTCTCGGATTGACCATCTGTATGAGGCTGATAAGCCGAGGTCAATCGGAGTTCTGTTCCTAGCGAGTCTTGGAAACTTTGCCAAAACCTCGATGTAAATCTCGGGTCACGATCTGAAATGATACTTGAAGGCACACCATGCAATCTGACAACTTCTCCGATGTACAATTGAGTTAATCTCTCCATTGAATCCTTCATATTGATGGGTAAAAAGTGAGCCGATTTGGTCAATCGATCAACTATTACCCATATAGCATCGTGTCCTTTTCGTGTCTTCGGCAAACTTGTCACGAAATCCATTCCAATGCCATCCCATTTCCATTCAGGAATGTCCAGAGGTTTTAGCATCCCTACTGGTCTTTGATGTTCAATCTTAGCTTTTTGACATACCAAGCATGAAGCTATATATTTCATTACATCCCTTTTCATTCCATGCCACCAATACAACTGCTTAAGGTCTTGATACATTTTGGTAGCTCCTGGATGTAAACTCAATTTACTCTTGTGAGCTTCCTCGAAAATTAGCTTTCTAAGTTCGGCATCATATGGTACACAAATTCTTTCACCAAATCTTAAGATTCCATCTGTTCCTTCTTTGAATTCCGATACAGCTCCTTGTCGCACTAATTCCCTTTCTCCTCTTAGGTACTAATCACTTTCCTGCTTCTCTCTTATTTGTTCCATTAACCCATTTGAAACAGTAGTCATACCTAAACAAAGCTTTCCCTGCGACGTCTTAACTGTTAAGCGCATATCACGAAACTGCTCCAAAAATTCTTGTTCTTTGACCATCATTGCCGATACATGGATAGATTTCCTACTCAAGGCATCTGCTACCACATTTGCTTTCCCAGGGTGGTATTAGAGTTGAAAATCATAATCCTTTATAAATTCCAACCGACGTCTCTACCTCATGTTGAGCTCCTTCTGATCAAACAAATATTTCAAGCTTTTATGATCACTGAAAATAGTGAATGTTGCTCCATATAAATAGTGCCCCCAAATATTTAAAGCAAAAACTACCACTGCTAACTCCAAGTCATGTGTAGGATAATTCCTCTCATGAACCTTCAACTGTCTGGAAGCATAAGCTACAACGTTCTGATTCTGCATTAATACACACCCTAATCCCTGATGTGAAGCATCATAATAATCCTCAAAAGGTTCACTAGGATCAGGTAATACTAACATAGGTGAAGTCGTCAACCTTCTCTTTAATTCTTGGAAACTTTCCTCACATGCGTCAGTCCACACAAAAGCTTGATTTTTCCGAGTTAATTAGGTAAGAGGTCCTACTATCTTGGAGAATCCTTCGATGAATCTCCTATAGTATTCGCACTTTTCGGGCTTCGCACATAACTGCTTCTCCTTTAAGATTTGAAGAACCATTCTGAGATGTTCAGCATGTTTCACCTCATCAGGAGAGTAGATTAGAATGTCGTCTATAAAAACAACAACAAAGTGACCTAGATAAGGACAAAAGATCATATTCATGTAATCCATGAATATGGCAGGAGCATTCGTCACTCCGAATGGCATCACGAGGTACTCATAGTGCCCATAGCGTGTTCGAAATGTTGTTTTTGGAATATCCTCCTCTTTTACCCGAATCTGGTCGTAACCAGACCGTAAGTCTATCTTTGAGAAAACTGCAGCTCCCCGCAATTGATCCATCAAATCATCGATCCTCGAAAGCGGATACTTGTTCTTAATCATCACTTTGTTCAACTAACGGTAATCTACACACAAACATGAAATACCGTATTTCTTTTTCACTACCAGGACTGGAGCTCCCCACGGTGACACACTAGGGCGGATAAATTCTTTTCTCATCAGCTCCACTAGTTGTTCTTTCAAGTCTTCTAGTTCGGCTGGAGACATACGATATGGTGCCATGGATATTGATCCTGCGCCAGGAACCAGATCAATCGCGAACTCAATCTCCCAAACAGGAGGTAATCCAGGTACATCTTCAGGGAAAACCTCAAGAAACTCATTGACGACAGGTACGAATTGTAAGTCTAACTCACTCTTAACGTCTAAGGAAAACAATAACATGTATCCTTGACCTCCTTCTTTCAAAGAAGATTTTACTTGGTTAGTAGTTAAAAATCCAGAAATCTCATCCTCAGGAAAAACTAAGGTTTTACCAGCACAGTCCATCAGGATATGATTAGAAGATAACCAATCCATGCCTAAAATTACATCTAACAGTATTAAAGGCAAACAAACCAGATCAACAAGAAAATACCTATCCTGAATAATTATGGGACAGTTCAAGCAGATAGAATTGATAGTAACTGGCTTAGAAGTAGGGGTTGAAACAATCAGATCATAGGGTAATGGAGAAACAGGCAACTTCAGAAGTTTCACACAATCCATCGAAATGAAAGAATGTGTTGCACCCAAATCAAATAGTACAATTAAAAGATTACCAGTTATGTCGCATTTACCTTGTATCAGATCATCAGAATTTGAAGCCTCAGCGCCACTCAAGATGTAAACTCTCCCCTTGGTCGTCGGTCTATTTGTTCCAGGGTTATTCACAATCGATCCACGCTTTGCGCATTGCAATCCCTTGACAGGTGTCCCACTTGATCACAGTTAAAACACATCACTCCACCCATTGGACATTTGTTAGCTAAATGATTCAGTTCTCCACACTTATAGCATCTCCTGACTTGACCCTGATTTTGATTCCTCTGTCCTCCACTTCCTGATGATGAAGCATTTGAACGATAAGGTTGTCGGTTCTGATTATTCCCTAGCGGACGGGAATAAGGTTTCTTCTGATTCTGCTTCCCCTTCCAATTATAATTCTGATACTGGTTCTTGAAGCGAGAGGGTCCTCCAACACTCGTCTTATTATCTGTCCCTTTCCCCATTTGTTCCACCTTCCGACACATTTCAACGAGAGCTTGGAAGTTCCTGATCTGTAACGGTAAAATAGATTCTTTAATCTCAAATCTCAGACCAGCTTCAAACCTCTCACATTTCCAACTTTCATTTGGCAGAGCTTGAAAGAAACGGAAGTACTTGGCAAGCAATTCGAATTTCGTTGCGTACTCCCCCACAGACAAATCTCGCTGCTGAAACCGCAGGAATTCTTCTTCTTTCTCGATCCGAACACTCTCCTGAAACTACTTGTCTAAAAATGCACCTCGAAACACATCCTAAGTAATTTCCTGGGGTTCAGCTTCTAAAAGTTGTCTGGTGCCCTTCCACCAGTACTCAGCATCCCCTATCAGCAGGAACGTAGCATAGGTAACCTTGTCTCCTTCTGGAGTGTGGACCAGTTCAAAGATCTTTTCTAATTCTTGAACCCACATGTTAGCCTTCTAAGGGTCGGCGTATCCATCAAACTGTGAAGGGTTTTGGCATCGAAACGCTGTCAGACTTTTTCCTTTTGCAGTTTGCTGATTTTGGGCAGTCATAGCAGCTGTCTGCATGGCAATAGCAGCTATCGTATTCTCCATAGCTTGAGCAGTGTAATCTGCCCCTCCTTCATAGTTATCATTCATGTTGCCACGTCCACCAACTGTACCACCTCTACGACCCCTTCTGCGACCACGTCCGTAACCACGTCCACCTTCTGGTGCAGATTCCATAACTGACCTACAGTACGAAATCAATTAAACCACAACCAGAAAATGTAACGCGTACTACATATTAATACACATTACTTCTAAGAAGTAATTCAAACAAGTCTTAATTGGAGAAAACACAACATCAACACAACAGACCTATTTCCCAAAGATTCCCGAAAAGACTCGACTAGCTCTGATACCAAATTGTGACACCCCTCCTAGGGATATCACATAGTTACCCGTTTGCAGACCAAACTTTGAATTTGCTGGTTATTTCGAAAAAATGATGTTCTTTCATCATTAACTTTGTAAAAAAAATAGTGATAATTTTTTTTTCTTCCTTATCAACTAAAACAACAAGAAGAAACAACATAATATACATAGCTGCATCATAAGTTTAATACATAATTATCAGTACAACATCTTTCAAAAAGGGCCTTTATACAACAGGCCATTCTCTTAACAATTAAGTTAGAAACTAAATACATAAACGCAGCACATAAGGAAGTCAAGAACCATATTTCAAAAAAACCATGGCTCTCAGAAGCTAGACTAGACTAACGAAACCACACTACTCAAAGGGTCAGGTCCTACAGCTGGTCACACTAAACAAAACCATTGAGAAGACCCGGATGGTCATTCTTTCTTCCAATAGAAGTATCTGGTGAAGATCCTACCACACCCGCTCCTTCGTTTGAACCAACATCACCATTTTCTGCTGGTTGGACTTCGGGTTCCTCCTCAATGAACTCTTCCAGATCTTCTTCAATGTCAGGATCCCACTCCTCGACCACGGGAGGTGCTTCCAACTACAAAGGTGGCATAATGGGAGGATGAACATCTAACGCTCCTTGTTCCGCCCAATGCTGTAGAAGTAACCACATAGGAGGTGGTGAGAAATCTCGACAGTCTCAACAATGTGTGTCCTCCTCTGAGGTCTCGCAGCTATAGTGCCAGTAACCTCAGTCACGGGGCGAGTATAGATGGCGCGTTACCCAGCGGGAGGGAAACTCCCACGCGCCACCGTTATCTGCATCTTCAAGGATAAGGATGCGTGTCCCCAAATATGCCAACGGCATATTCGAGTCCATCTGTTCTCGTGTATAAGATATGCCACGAAGAGGGGTACCCACAAGAGAACAGGCAAGGGTGAGAAGCCAATATATGGATTAACATGATAACTACATGTAGCACAAAGAAGCATATACAACTAACATCATCATAACAATGTCAATTATAATCAATGAATAAGTCACACGTCACTAGGTTTCATACCCGATCATCATTTTTGAAAACATATGCATAAACACTTCTATCACATCGTCTATTTTTTTCCTAATCGCCAGAGATCCCAACACCGTATAAAGGAGCTGATCAGGCTCAATTTCCAAATAAGGCACACCATATTTATCCACAACACTGTCCAAAACTCCTGGCACAGTGATCACCATCTGTGGATGTCAATAGCACATTGTCCAGCACAAGGCACAAGGCATATGAACTTCATTGTCCATCAAGGCACAATGAAACACCGTAGCAAGAAATACGTTACCCTTCAAGGCATTCATAAACACCGTGGGCACGTCTGCCAAATGCATGAAATAAAACATTTTATTCTCGTCATTTTTCTTTGCATTCAATCTTTTCAATCTTTCCTTGCCGAAGCTCAAAGGCTTTCGACCATCCGTAGTTTTCATCGTTTTCAAACCTCTTATTATTAACACAGGACATAAAGTCTGAGTGCTCATCCACGAAACCCTAGACCTGTGCACTGATCTTAGGTTCGTGGTCGTAGAAAATTTTTTCACCGTTTTACACTGTTTATTACACCATGAAGTACATCATGAAGTACACCATGGGGTAGACTTAATGTCCACAGGACATCTAGTCCATAACACCATGAGAACTTTAGTACCCCGACGTCTCGGTTACTAAGTTCTAATTCATCGTTTTACATCGTTCTGCGGAATTTTATTTTCATAAAACTTTTCTAATTGAAACTCCTTTATAAAAATTTCCTCAACAATTAGGAAAGTCATTTTGTTTATAAAGTTCTCCTTCGCAAGCTTCATTCCTTTAGAAGAATTTTCATGTGAGTTAAAAACCTAATTTCTAAAGGGTTATATAGTCTTAGAAAAACACTTTCCTTATTTATGTTCAAAATAAGCTATCTTCTAATATTTCTAAATTCTTTTAAAATCAAAATATGACTTTCCTCATAAAACATTTTCTAATACATTAAGTAAATAATTTCTTAAGTTTAATTTATTTTAAGGCTTCGTAAAGTTTTCATCTTGCAAATTAATTGAGCACTAATCTCAATCAGGCTTTTCACACATCAACCGACATAAACATCATCGTAATCATCATAATTCAAATCTAGCATTTAAAATTCTACAACATATAGCTATAAATAGTCAAACCAAAACAGACAGTCAGGCACAGATAAAAACAGCAACGATGATAACAACTTTAACAATCATAACAAACACAGATAAATACACAGTCCACATTCAAATAACATATAGTTAACAGAAAATCCCTCAGGTAATCACCCCTTTCCTTTCGAGGATTTTCTTTCGTTTTTGACTTCGTCAGAAATCCGGTTCTCGATTCAACGTTCAACCAAACACATAACCTTCATCAAAGCACCATCAAACAATTAATCTCAACAAATAGAACCTCCTTTATACTACATATTTGCTTCGGCCATGTGATGATTTTAGGGCTAGAAATTTCTAAAATCCACATACTCTTGGATTTATGATCCTAGAGTAATATAGAGTAAAGGAAAATTATCATAAGTTGAAAATAGAAACAAAATCATTCAATCACTTATGATCATGATTTCGGCCATAATTAGAGACATGAGCTAGGGATTTTATTTTGGGCTAACAACATAGATCCAACACCAATATGTGATAGAAAGATGAGATCAAAGATCACTTTCTAAAAGAAAAAAATTGAACAAAACCCCATCCACACATATGGCTAGAGTTCGGCCTTGTATAGATAATTAGGAAAGAAAATTTTGTTGGAATCATGCTCTTAGATCTTGAATATACAAGTGATTACAAGCTCATAGAAATTGGTTTCATAATTTTTGGATTTTTCTATGATTTTCTAGAGATATATGGAAAATAAAGAAGATGAGCTCAAATCAAGAAAATATATGAAGAACATAGTGTTTAATTGAGAAAGAGGAGTAAAGATTACCTCTTGGAATTGAAAAGTTTGGAGAAGATCAACATGTTTCTTCACAATTCAAAGTTATGGAGATTAGATGAAGGTTGAAGATGAAGATGTTTGGAGAGACTTGGAGAGAATGCTAGAACTTTCAAGTGAGCTCATGAAAATGAGCTTAAATGGATGAGGAAACTTGGGCTAGTTGACCGAAATTTAGCTTGGGCTTGTAGGTCCAAAATTTGTTTCATAAACCAAGCATATAAAGCTTTTAAAACTAGGTAAAGGTATAAGAAAGTTCAAGTAGGAAAATTTTAATCCATAAAGAGAAGTTTTGCCTTGATTTTATAACCTTAAAACCGTGGCCCTCTTGGGCTTGGGAGAGGAAAATTTTGGCCCAATATAATGGCCTAAAGTGGGGTTAAAAGAATAGCTAAGGACATAATTGTAATTAATGAAAAAGTCAAGGGCATTATTTTGTAACTTCACACCCAACATCATCATGACTTGTGGGACCCACTTTCCTACCATTTCTTACTCTTAAAACTTTGAGTCACCACTTGAGAAGCTTCTTGAAAACTTGAGGATTATCTTTTAGTAATCCGATAAACTCGTATTCGGCTCCGTCGTTTACCCAATTAAATAAAATATCCGTAAATAAAAATTTATTCCACTTTTCAAATAAAATATTTCTAAATGACCAAAGTCGTTAGAAATTAATCTAAAACTCTAAGTTTTTCGTTTACGAATTAAATTTAGGTTTTCTGATCAGTAAAACTCTACTGTCAGTAAAATACAGACCAGGTTCCGTCTGAATTTTCAAACAAAATTTAATCGTAAATCTCTTCAATTAAGTAGAGTAAGAATATAATTCTCAAGTTATTAAAATAATTTTCCACAACCCAGATAAATTATAACCATACTTACCTGTATTTTAAATAATGGAAAACAGTGAAAAACTAAGCGTTACAGGTTGGGTTTATCTTCTGTTTATGTTATGTTTTTCCGCGTATGAGATTTGATACAATGTGTTACCTTTTACCTTGGCAATGATTTTATAAATGATTTTTTTTAATTACCCTACCTTTTAATGTTTTATATGTATGCGGGGTAGAAGGTGTCACATTTAGTGGTATCAGAGCAGGTTTGTCCTATCAGACCGTGGTATGAGTCTGTTGTGAGTCTGTTGTGTGCTCTTGTTTGAATTGCCTATATTTATATAGACAATGTTACGTGGTACGAAGTACCTATAGCTTCGTTTTGGCTTGACTTACTGCATTTGGTGGTTTGTCTTGAACGATCCAAGAAGCCTGTGAGTGCTTCTTGTGTTTAGGAAGGTTGTTCTGTTATCTTTTGATAATAAGAACTCTACAGCTGATCTTATGTACTTACCTTTTAAAACCGCTCGATGTTATTCTTGGAAGGAACTGGTTAACTTCCAACCATGTTCTCTTAATCTGCTTCGATAAAACCAAAGTTCTTGGAACTTCTGAGAAATCTAGGAATTTGACCATTCTCTTGTGGATGTATGCCTTGACAGGTACATGTATTTTCATGAATGACAAAAGGTATTCAAGTCTAAGGACTAAAGTGCAAAAAGCGAAAGATTGTAAAGCAAGCAAGCACAAGGGGTAAAATGGGAATTTTACTATTTGTATTGTTTGTTTTAGAATTATATGTAAATGGTAAGTAGGGTTCTCAAATTAATAATGGTCACACACACACATATTTAACATGTGCATAAAAGCCTTATCATATGGTTAAATGATTTCTAACATGTGTTTTAAAACTAACAATTATTTAAGTTTAATTGGGCAATCATTTCCTTAATTGTCAAGTTTTTGAAATTCAATCTGATACGCACCATAATCGATTATGATATTCCTATAATCGATTATGAGTCATGGTTAAATGGCTTTAATTAGTGTTAATGAGCAATTATGATATTAAAGCCGTTGAATTCAAATTTTGAAAAAGAATAATCGATTATGGAAATTGGATAATCGATTATGACCATGCTGATTTTCAATGAGCTTCAAACAGAAACCTTGTAATCGATTAAATAGTCGATTACAGCTTTTTATGTAAAAGTTTGTAACCTCATAATCGATCAATGAAATCGATTATAGCCTTTTGTGAAAAAGTCAGTGACCTCATAAATTATGCCTATTCTGTCCATATGGGCGTTTCTTGAAAATACTTTAAATGATCGATTATAGCTTTTAAATAATCGATTATTATGCAAAAGAAATGATTTTTAAGAGGCTTGACCTAATTTCTCTTGGACAATCACTCTTTTCTTTTAAATAGAAACTTGGGCAGCCATCTTCAAAACACACAACATACTACACTCTGCTATTTTACTCGTGCTAAAACTCTTATTGATTTTCAATATACTATTCCATCTCTTGCACTTACACTTGACCATATTGCTTTGAGAATTCTATACACCATATAGGTGTTGCTGTATTTGCGCTTCAAATTGTATTTCTTATCTACACTTTTGAGTGCTTTCTCATTGTAATTCGTTTAAAGTTTCTCTAAGTGAGTGTGATCTCACGAAATGTTTTTGAGACTCTTGCACAAGGGATAGTACGTCCTGTGATTTGTGTTAAGGGTGCTCTAATTTGTAAAGGTTCTAGTTTAGCCTGTTTTTAAAAACTAGAGTTGATTGGAAACCCTTGGTTGTATTGCCTTGGGGGGGGGACTAGACGTAGGCCACGTGGGTAGTAGTGTGGCCGAACCAGGATACATCGTTGTGTCATCTTCTTCCCTTATATTTTTACTTTTCTACAACGTTTTATACTTCTTAAGCTTTATTTCATAACATTTTATCATTAATATATCGCTTCGCGAAAAACCATTTTTAAGTGTTTTACAAATTAGCAAAAGTTTTCAAAAATCAATTCACACACAATTCACCCACCTCTTATGTTTGAGGTCACTTGTCAACATCTCTCTGCCAACCAAGTTAAAGCTTCGATGAAAGACGAGGCCCAAGTGTTCATGATGTTGTCTTCCCTGGAAGTAGAGAGCCCTCCTAACGTCGGAAGTGACGTGCCTGTTGTGCAAGAATTTCCTTAAGTGTTCCCGGGGGATGTTTATAACTTGGCCCCTGAGAGAGATGTTGAGTTCGCCATAGACCTAGTGCTTGGCATTGGGCCTATATCCATAGCATCATATAGAATGTCTCCTATAGAGCTAGCTGAGTTGAAGAAACAAATAGAGGGATGTAGAAGCAATTCATTAGGCCTAGTGTATCCCCATGGGGAGCGCCAGTGTTGTTAGTGAAGAAAAAGGATGGCAGTATGAGGTTGTGTGTAGACTATCGACAGCTCAACAAAGTGACCATTAAGAATAGGTATCCCCTCCCTAGGATTGATGATCTCATGGATCAGTTGATCGGGGCTTGTGTTTTCTCGAAGATAGATTTGAGGTCAGGATACCATCAGATTCGGGTTAAGTCTGAGGACATTCCGAAGATAGTGTTTAGGACGCAATATGGTCACTACGAGTAGTTAGTTATGCCCCTTTGGTGTGACTAATGCTCCTGCTGTGTTCATGGGTTACATGAACAAAACCTTTCACCCTTACTTCGATAAGTTTGTGGTGGTGTTCATAGATGACATCTTAGCATACTCCAAGACTAAAGAGGAACATGAGGAACACTTGAGGGTTGTCTTGCAGACCCTTAAGGAGAAGCAGTTGTATGCTAGGTTGTCTAAGTGCGAGTTTTGGTTAGAGAATGTGAGTTTCTTAGGTCACGTGATTTCTAAAGGTGGGATAGCCGTTGATCCAGCTAAGGTAGAGACGGTGCTCCACTTCGAATCGCCAAAGTCAGTGACCGAGATTAGGAGTTTCTTGGGTTTAGCAGGGTACTATAGGAGGTTCGTAGAATGTTTCTCAAAGATAGCTTTACCCTTGACCCGTCTCACCAAGAAAGGATAGTTGTTTGTGTGGGACTCTAAGTGTGAGGAGAGTTTCCAAACCCTGAAGGATAGGTTAACATCAGCACCAATTCTAATTTTACCCGATCCTAGTAGACCTTTCGTAGTGTATTGTGTTGCATCGAAGCAAGGTTTAGGTGGAGTGTTGATACAAGATGGTAAGGGAGTAGCTTATGCTTCTAGGCAGTTGGAAATCCACGAGAAGAACTACCCTACCCATGACCTAGAGTTAGGAGCTGTGGTTTTTACTTTAAAGATCTAGAGGCATTACCTCTATGGAGCTAAGTTCGAGGTCTTTAGTGATCATAAGAGTCTGAAATATTTGTTTGATCAGAAAGATCTTATTATGAGACAGCGTAGGTGGATGGAGTTCTTAAAGGATTATGAGTTTGATCTAACCTACCACCCAGGAAAGGCCAATGTAGTGGCAGATGCTTTAAGTAAAAAACCTTACACGTCTCCGCTTTAATGGTTAGGGAGATGGATCTGATCGAGGAGTTTAGAGACCTAAGTTTAGCTTAGGAAGTTACCCCTAAGAGCATTAGGCTTGGAATCTTGAAGGTTACCAACAGTTTGATGGATCGAGTTAGAGAAGGCCAAAAGTTAGATAAGTTTCTCTTAGACCAGAGGGAGTTGCTTGCTCAAGGTAGAGACCTTAGTTTTAACGAAGGAAGAGATGAAGTCTTGAGGTTCAAAGATAGAGTTTGTATAACAAATATCCCGGAGCTGAGGAAGTTGATCCTTGAAGAAGGACATAGGAGTGGATTGAGTGCGCACCTAGGTGCCACTAGGATGTATCAGGATTTAAAGAGGATGTTTTGGTGGCCTAGGATGAAGAAAGATGCGGCTGATTTTGTGTACACTTGTTTAGTGTGCCAAAAGGCTAAGATAGAACACCAAAAGCCATCAGAAAAGTTGCAACCTTTAAGTATCCTAGAATAGAAATGGGATAGTATCTCCATGGATTTTGTGTCTGGACTCCCGAAGACTCCAGCAAGTTTTGAGGCTATATGGGTTATTGTGGATAGACTGACTAAGTCCGCCCACTTCATCCCTATGAACATGGAATAGTTGTAACATCCCGAAAATTATATATGTGTTTATTGGGTAACTAGTTTTATTAATCAGCTAGATATTTATTTTTATGTGTTTCAACTTATTTGATTTTATTTACTTATCAAACTATTTTTGTTGGGTGCGTTAACATTGCGTGATTACAGTGTGTACACGTTTATAAGTCAATAATATTACGTTATTGTCACTATTATTATTTATTTAGAAAAATATTTTAAACTATATGATTGAAAGAAATTTATTTATAAATCTCACTCTATTTAATTTTAGATTTAAAAATAATTTGGTTTGGAATTAATCTGAGATTAATTTCGAGTCACTGATTTTCTTAGTTAACCAGTTCAACCATCAATCTTTACTCTATTTGGAATTTTGTAATTTTATATTTGTCACTCATTATTTTTAGATCCAAGGGCCAGTCTTATTTCTTTTTTTAGACTCAATCTCAAACAGTCATTTTTGTACTTAATCACTAAGTAAGTGAAAAAGAAACATTCCTTCTCTTGGTCAGGAACGACCCACGACATTCATTCTTTCTTCTTCCTTTTCTTTTCTTTTCCTACTCTTCCTTATTTCTATTTCTTCATCCTCACATCTTCTTCCTCTTCCTCCCTACAAACTTCATCTTCTTCTCCCTTGCTAGAGCAGACCCGCGACCGCCCCTGCCCAGCCCAGCTTCGCGCCACCTGCCTCGCCGCCGGAGCCCAGCAACCACTGTGTCTAGTACGCCCAGCTCCAACCCACGTCCCTGCTGCGCCTAGTCTGTCCCTCCGCCGTGCAAAAACGTACTCTGCCACGGTGAGCTCCATTCGTCGCCTCTTCCATGGTGGTTTTCCACCATGTGAGTTATCTTGAGCTCCTTCTTCTTCTCCTTGGTCTTACTCTATCTCTCTCTCTCTCTTGTTGGAACAGAACTGTCGCTGTCAGCCACAGCTGCCACCGTCCGCCGCCGCGCCAGCCACCACAGCACCACCACAAGTTCATCTTCTTCCTTCTTTGGGTGAGTGATTTCTCACTTTCTCTTGTCCATTTCAAGAAACCCCAATTTTCCCTCAAACCCTAACCCTAGGTTTTGATTTCAGATTTTGATTTTGAAATTAATTGGTGTTTCATGCGATTGGGATCATGATTAAGTATTTCCCTAAACCAATTTTGTCAATCTCTTGTTAATTTGATTTCTCCCCAATTTTCTTCATGAACCTAAAAACCCCCAAATCTGTTTTGAATTAAATTAATGTGATTTTTGAGAAATTAAGTATGTTAGTGAGTTATATTTATAGTGTTGATGTTGAGTATTTGATTTTTGTAAATTGTCTGATTGTTGTACATGCTTGGATCGTCTCCTTGGGATGTTTTTCATGTTTGTGCTTGCTCTGGGGAAGCAGGAATTACTTTCTGGGAACTAACAGGAGTGGACAGCATGCCTTTAGGGTGCCAGATATCTTCAAACATCACTTTAAGGTGGGGGAAGATAATACTCTAGGTGTAGTGTGGGATAAATGCGGGTCTTAGGGTAAATGCTTATGAAATTGCATGAAATTATTTTGATGGAGATTTTTATTATAAATTGCTCATAATTGTGTTGTTTGCCTGTGTGAATTGTATGGGTTGCTTTAGATTTGGATTATACTAAGGTTCACAAAAGTAATGCAACTATGAGGATATAGAGTTGGATGATTAGAAGAGTGTTTATAATATGTATATCGAGTAAATGCTTATGATTCATGTGGAGTTATAATTGATGACGAAGGTAATTAAAAGTAAGTATAAGGCATGATGTATAATATTGAAGGTGTAGGATAAGAAAGTTAATCTACCATTTAATTGATGAAATTAGTAGTAGAGGTCAAGATGAATGATGGAGGGTATGTGATGTTTTTGAATAGGTTTTAGTAAATTATGAAATTGGTGAATTAAAAAGGGTGATATTATACATGGTTGAATATATATACACATTGAGGTCTCATAAGTAATAGGAATGATTCTTAATAGACCATATGTAGAGTTAGGATGATGTATTATGACAATAAGTTGAAAGGAATAGGAATGGTATAATTGTATGGGATTTGTCCTAGTCATGAAGGATGGTAAGAGTGAGGTTAAGGCATGGGATGAAAGGGAAAAGAAATAGGGTATAGGGATAATACGTGGAAATAAATGATATGCAATGGTTAAATCGATATATGGATCATGATGGAAGTAAATATTTTGTGTTAGTTAGATTATGATGATTGAGTTAAAGTATTGGATCAATTTTGATTATCAATATTTTGTTATATTAATTGTTTGCCGATGGCATATTTAGATGGAGCTCACACCTCCTTGTGCTATATCATTTTCGCAAGTAATTTTCTTATTTTTATGACGCGGTTTCCCTTGTGAATTTTTGGATAAGGTTCGAATTTGAGAATCTTCCTTACTCTTGATTTTTAGACGTTGAGCGTCAATTCGATTTCGTTATAATTAAGCTCTAAGTGTAAGCCTATCAGTATAATCGTTAAGTCGCTTAGGGACTTGTGTGAATTGCATTTGTTCTCAAACTTAGATTCGGGAGGTGCTGGAATGTTATTATTAGTTGGTATCAATTTCTTATTTATTGAATTTGTGAATTCAATCTTAAGGTTTATCCTTATTTATATTTTGTTATTTTGGGCTCGAAGTTAATCTGATATATGGTATTTTGGAATGAAATGAATAGACCAAATATTGGGAAGTTAAAGACTTTCAAAATATTGCCTTTTGATGATTTTATTCTTGGATTTGTCATTAATCTTAACTATCAACTGTTAGTTTAAATATTATTATATACTTAATTTTAGCCTAAGTACGCTCAAATGAATTTGAAGTGTCAAATGGATTTTGAGTTGGAAAGATTGATTTTGGTTAATGGTCTATTCGAGCTCAATTCTTAACAATAACTCTTTTTAAATTGATACCGGCGCTTTGGAACTTTTAGTTCCTGCCTTGTTTGTCTTCGGACAACATTCCAACCTAATCATAGTTGTTGTCGTTCTGGAGGCATAGACACCTATTATAGGATATTAGGGGACTGTGTGGGGGCCACAAAGACCTTGGGGATAGTCAGCCGTGGATCCTGCCAATGGTTCAGTGTACAGCTGCACTGGGCCGATGGAGACCTGGTGATAGCGTGAATCCGCAAGTGTACGGCTTCGTCGTCAAGTAATAAAAAGATCGAACCCATTGAGACTGTGATCTTAAATAACAATTAATTATTAAATTATAAACAAGAAAAAGATTTGGTTTTTGAAATAAGAATTAACTAACAAATCTAGTAATTAAAACGCAATCAAATAAAATTGCAATCAAATCAAATCTGCTGTTTTTCAAATTAAAAAAGATTTCCAGGAATTGGGTTACCAACAAGACTGCTTATGCTACTAAATTGACTACCCCTCTTGTTAACTATCAAAATTGCTTTGAAGGTGAATTTATCCTAATAAAGTCAATGTTCCCTCTCGAGATACAAGAACCGTGCACAATTAAACCAACCCCTACTCTCGTAGTAATTGTATTTAAATTGAACCCATTGAGATTTGTGACAATTCAAGGACCGCTTCTAACTCTCGTGATTTAAGTCCTAAGTTGAATCCCTATAGATCCAATACCTAAGTTCACCGCTAGGTTCATCCTTAGAGTATCTATGACATGCAAATAAGTGCGCACCAAATTCACAAGTAATTCATGCAATAGGAATTAAATCGAAAGCAAATTGAAATTAACAAGAAGCAAAACATCAATTCATCACATAAAACGAGTCTTGGGCATAGCCCCAATTCCTAGAAATAAAACGACTACTCAAGCATTGCCATGGTCATAGCAATCTTGATTAACAAGAACATAAACATCCTAAGAGAAGAGAAGAAATTGGAGAAGAAGATAAATCCTAAATTAAGCCTAAGGTAGCAGTCAAGAGGTCCCTATTTTCGAGCCTAATTGCCCTATTTATAGTGTAGGTTAACTTGGATTTAAAGCTATTACAAAATCATATCAAATCAGCAAATCAAATTCCAGATTTTGCGCGTCACGGCCGTGATATCTGTCATGGCCAGGCCGTGACCAATTCTGACTTGGAGATCTTGGACGCTGTCACGGCCAGGCCGTGATGTCTGTCACGGCCAGGCCATGACAGCTTCTGACTTGCACTTTCTTCTTTTTCTTCAGTCCCATGCGATCACGGCCATAATGGTTGTCACACCCAGGCCGTGATGGTCTCTGTTTTGCTCATTTTCCTTGCTTTTCAAGCTCCATCTTCATGCAAACTCCGAATCAACTGGATTTGATCATTTTAATCATGAATTCCTGCACACAAACACCACAGAACCACCTTACCCGTTCCAAAGGGGAAAAACTAATAAATATCAAAATGAAAATGCCTAATCTATATGAAAATGCATGCAAATTGATGAAGAAATATGAGGTGGAATCACACTCATCACCTGGACAGTAGGGCTATCTTGAAACTCCACTGAACTAAATACTATTCAGATGTTAAGTACTCTCGTGTGAAAGGACCACGGAGATGGTTGTTAGCGTACTCCATTTGGGACTTGTGCACCGAGTTGTTTACGTATATTACCTGAATGCTATCTCGACAGGACACTATGACAACAATAGTCTCCAAAGCAGAGTTAGATCAAGTCCTAGGCATGCATTCGAGTCTTGACCTTTTCTGAAACTATATACGTATTATACGTAGTTTATAAATGTATCCTTTGATACACACCTATATATATATATATATGTATATATATATATATATATCCATTTGAATGCTTGTTTGTTTACCTGCATGCCCATATCTACATTACTAGACTATTGTAAAATCGTACCCCCTTTGTTTGTATTTCTTTTCTCCTTCGTTCCTTGTTGGCAACGATAGTGTCATCCGAGAAGTGTAAAAGAGATGAGGAATTACAGAAAGATGCTGAGAAGGTGAGAGAAGAGAATTATGAAGACTCAGAGCTTTGATGTCGTGTGTAATATATGTTATTATATTTTAATTCTAGCAATTTTGAGAAAATTCACTAATTCACTTAGTTTTCGAAAACTTAAAGTATGTAATTATTTCACATACTTATGTAAAAAAATTATTTGGGACTATTGTGCTTAAATATTTTAAGTTTCTTGTATATGAATGGAATTTTATTTCTTTCTCCTCTCTTGGCAGTTGGTGTAAGACCAATGAGAAAGACTTTAATTGAGGAATTTTAAAATGAAATAGACAACTATAAACATGAGAAGAGGGTTGAATTGTGTTTATCAGAAATTAAAATAAAGTTGAAAACTTTTCGCACACAGAAGCTTGGTTCAGACAAGTGTGAAAGCACTATATAGACAGGTGACCTATCTGGTATATTTTAGCAGAAAAGCACACATGCATACAAAGAGAAAACAAGCTTGATATTCACACTTTTAACCCCTTAGTTAGAAAGCAGATAGTATAATTAAAGAAACTAAAAAGTTTAAGGGAAGAAAGATTAACATAGCTATTTATCCTAGTTCACTCTTTAACACAAAGAGCTACGTCCAGTCCTTGGCAGCACCAAGTTTTATCCACTATAACTGATCAGGTTATAGACTCCAAGTATTGTTTGCACACCTAGCCTCTTCAGGCTCCAAGACAAGTATTCTTTGCTCACTTAGCCACTTCAGGCTCCCACACTTTAGGAAAGACTGCGTAATAACTTCAAATGATTGAAGAATACAGATTGAAATAATGAAGAAATAAATGAGCAGAGTAATGGTTCTTTAATGCTTTGTATTCTCTGATGTCTTCATCTTCAATGACTTCTGTATTTATAGCCTTCAAGCATTTAAGATCCGTTAGAGACATTCTATCAAACGATGGCTTCAAGCAGAGCTTCATTAAGTGCAATAGAGTCGTTCTGGGCAGCCATTAATGCAATAGGAACGTTGGTTGTACTCTAACACGGAGGATCATGGCTTTATGCATCGAGCAGTAGCCAAATCAGAGTTGTGCAGAATGCTTTTGTACTTTGCATAGCATATTTCCCTTTTCGTGTAATAACCAAGAGTACTAGGGAATAAATCATGTTGGAAACATTATTTAACTGGATGTTATCTCTGATTTCCTAGGTTACTTGTGAGAATGACCTTCTAAACTTCTTGATAAACGTGAGAGAGAGTTTCAGAGTCTTCTGTATGAGGGGACAGCTTCCAAAAGCTTTTTGTAGTCGAGTTCCCCATTGAAGAACCTTAGACGAGTATGAGAACATAGCAGAGACAAGTTGAAACTAAATTACAGAAAGTCAATAATCCTAGTCAGCAGACAGGTTGACGTTTTGCTTATCCAAACAGGTTGTCATTTATGTGATTAGACAGGTGAGTCTTACTATTTTGATCTGCACACTAAGTAGACAGGTTAGCAACCAATATGTAGGTTAATTAAATCATTATCCAATGTTTAGTTTTCATCAAAACTTAGTGAAATGCACATTAGACATTTAGAGACTTAAAATAAAATTCATCAAATGTTTATCAGGTAAATTTTTTTTTTTTTTTTTGACATAATGCAAAGTTCCACTTTTTAAAGAGGTTATTTCAAAAATAATTCTAAAAATCCTCATTTTATTAAGTTAAACAGTCTTAAATAAAACATGGTGTTACAATACTCTTTAGAAAAGTTGACCAGGCTGTACACCAAAAAGATAGTTAGGTTACATGGTGTACCTTCTAGCATAGTGTCAGATAGAGACCCGAGGTTTACCTCTAGGTTTTGGGATAGTTTGCATGAAGCCTTAGGAACAAAGCTTAGGCTAAGTTCAGCTTACCACCCTCAGACGGATGATCAGTCTGAGAGAACCATCCAGTCCTTAGAGGACTTGTATAGAGCTTGTGTGCTAGAACAACCGGGTAGTTGGGACAAGTTTTTTCCCCAACAGAGTTTACCTACAACAACAGCTACCATTCCAGTATTGGGATGGCACCTTATGAAGCTCTTTATGGGAGGAGATGTAGGACACCCTTATGTTGGAGTGAACCTGGTGATAGTGTGGTGTAAGGACCTGAGATAGTGTAAGAAACCACGGAAAAGGTGAGGATGATTCAGGAAAGGATGAGAGCGGCAGAGAGTAGGAAGAAAAGCTACCATGACAAAAGGAGGAAGGTGATCATGTATTCTTGAGAGTTACACCAACAACTGGGGTCGGTAGAATGATGAAGGTGAAGAAACTTACTCCCAAATTCATTGGCCCTTACCAAATCCTTAAAAGAGTCGGTGAAGTTGCGTACCAAATTGCATTGCCACCTTTCTTGTCTAAACTTCACAATGTCTTTCATGTGTCACAACTTCGTAAGTACATTCATGACCCAAACCATGTGAAAGTCCCCGATGGGACACCCCGTTGTGCCCCGTTGTTTTATTTGACTAAAGCCTTCTTAATTAATTTCTTAATCACGTGCTTAACATTAAAATACGTAAAAATTAAAACTTAAGTTAATTAAACATACAACTTCTTATAGATTAACACATCATAACATAAATATATCATACATACACACATATGTCTTATACACTTAATACAAAACACTGTTGAGGGTATCCTCTCAGTAGGGTCCCTCACAGGCATATACTTAAAAGAAAGTTATACTTAGCGGAAACACATAAAATACTTCCACAAGACACGCTGGCCATACTAGTATACTCTATCTCCATGGATGACAGTTCGGCCTCCAGCTTCCGGTTCATAGGGAGTTCCATCCAACTCTTCCACATTAAGTTCGTTCATCGGGTCTTCACGTGCGATCCCATAATAAAATAAAAGTACCACATAGAGAAAAATACAGGGGATAAGAAACAGTTCTATCATCAAAAAGCGGAAAAGAGTCATAGTATGACATACAATAAATGTCAGAGACAAGCAACACACATAACTAACAAATCATCCTCAAATTATGATATGGTCCTCTACCCTCAACTCATGCAATCTAAACCCTTATGCTAACATAACTGTCTTTACTCCTTTCACATTCGTCAATAGTCTGTGGCAGTCTGATGCAAAGAACTCAGTATAGTACACTTTTATCTTTTGATAGGATAAGACTCGGCATAGTGCACTTCTATCTTTCGATAAGATAGGATCCGGTATAGTGCTCTTCTATCTTTTGATAAGATAGGGTTCGATTTAGTGCTCTTCTATCTTTTGATAAGTTAGAGCTCGATATAGTGTATTTCTATCTTTTGATAGGGTAAATCAGATCAACGCGTCATGGACTGAAAAAGTCTATGCATCAAAGCCTCTATATGAATCTTACTATCTCGCATCAATAACAACCTAGTACCTAAAGCTCCCATCATAGCTTCAACTCGCATTCTAGGTCACACCTAATCAATTAAATAATTTAATTAAGCTAGGCACCTCTAAGACACATTCAATTCATTCTCTCACCCAAACAAATATCTCCCGAACAACATATATCTTTGCTTAAAGTCCACTAAGCATAATATTAAACCAGGCAGATCATGCATAACACATTAATCAACAGAATATTCAAACATCAAAAATAATATGTCACATGCAGTGGAATACCTCAACCAGCGTATCACAGTAAATTCAACAGGATAAAATCAGACATCATCAAATACTTAAAATCCACCTAATGTCGATAAACCTACAATCCCCGAATCACCATTGGTTTCACAGAAAAGGTTTCCAATGCGATTTTGGTCTTGTCGATTATTCAACTACTAGTAGGGTTTAGGTCGCCCTACACAATTATTATATAATATACTACTTATCGATTCCGACGACAGAGTGATCCTTTCCCCCACCTGAGTTATCACAGGAATCCCGAATCTGACGTTCCTCGTTATTACACCATAGTTTAACAGTTTCTCCTTCAACCAAACAACATAACTATAATTAATTAAAAAAATCACCCTTAATCCTAGAATAGCTAGGTTCGGCCATTCAATTCAAATTAGGGCTAGGGTTTTTTTCTCATTCCAATCTTTTGGAGTCTAGTTCCTGTAGCATTAACTACCATAGATTAATTGTTACCATTCAAAAATATGAAATAAAATCCTCTAACCACTTTGGTTAGGGTTTCGGCCTCATGAGTGAAAATAGGCTAGGAAATTCTTTTGAGTTCAAACTCTTAGATTTAAGATTGAGACACCCCGATGTCTCATTAAAGAAAATCTAAATTATCTAATACTTAATTGTAATATTAGCGTTGGACATATATATATAGAAAATAATAAATATTAAAAACTTAAAAGTAAGAACAAAATTACACATCACACCACACACATACAAACATACTGTGCTGATAAACTAAATAGGGTACTCCATCAGTAGGTTCCCAAAAGATACATACTGATACAAAATGATATACGCAACGAAAACTAAAACGTCACAAAAAGATGCACTGGCCATAGACTCTAAACTCAACGGCTAGAGGTCGCTGCTCGTCCTCCAGCATCTGGCTCATAAGGAGTCCCATCAAGCTCCTCTGTAGCTGGCTCATCCGCAGGGTCTTCTCAAAACGAGCACATCAAAGAAACATACATAGAAAAGAAGTTGGGGATAAGAAACTATCATATATGGAAAATGGTACGTAACATATAAACAATAAAGGTAAATAGACATGCATCACAAACATATATATATATATATATATAAGAATTATATACAATCATCCCCGAGATATATTATCATCCTCTACCCTTCGCACTCATGCAACTATGCTGACGTGGCCACCACCAATCCTGTCACATATCCCTTGCCCGCTCAGGGATGTTAGTCAGTCGTCCCCAAACACCGGTGCACACTCTCATCCCCGGTGAGAATGGTCATGCAAAGCAATGACACTATAGCTGCACATCTCGCTCCGGTGCACACCCTGGTTCTCTCTCGAGGGTGCTCATGGATAGCAATGACACTATAGCTGCACAGCCTAAATCTAAGTTGGGATGGTCCCGCGAGGACTTCTGACCTCATGTGGTCCAAACACATGGATGTGATTAACAACATGCATCTATATGGGTTTCACCGACGTATATCGAATCATACCCTAGTGCCTTAACCTCTCATCACCATCTCATAGCATATCTCAAATAACATCACATCATCAATCTCATCATAATAAAATATTAATTAATTAGGTTAGGCACGTCTAAATCATATATCATACACTCCCCAACATGCATCACTTAAAATATCAAATATCACTGCCTAGAAAACAACTAAGCATGTTATTGGCAAATATAACATATTATCAGCCAGTACATGTTATCAACCATAATCATAATATAACAATAAAATAATAAATTAAACATAATTAATCATAATTAACATATCAATCCAAACAGTACACAGCATGATGCGACATGTGGCACTCTAGCCAGCGCTCAGCGCCAGGAATACAGGGCTCAGCGCTAGTTGTTGTCCAGCACTACTGGTTCGCACGTTTTATCGCATTCTGAGCTCGTTTGAAGTCCGATTGACCTGAAATTTGAAACATAGACTCTTATATACCTAAGGAATAATACTAAGCCTTCAAAAATACCTAATCTCTTCCACAAAAATAAATTCCATATTGTGCATTCTTAAGCGTTCTAAAGTGTACAACGAAAATTCTAGAACGCGTTCTCATTGAATTCAACGTCGGTTAATTTCATACTTTCCATGCAAGGTTCTCAACACCTAAACATGCATATTAGACCTTAAATCAAAGTTTTAAACATAGTTATCCAACATATAAATAATTCCTGAAAACACGAATGTTACATTACTACCCCTCTTAAAAGAAATTCCGTCCCCGGAATTTACGTACCTCAGAAAAGATGTGGGTACTGCTGCTGCATATCTGCTTCATGCTCCCAAGTAGCATCTCCTGTAGTCTCATCCCAAATGACCTTGACTAAAGGAATCTGTCTACCGCGAAGCTCCTTAATCCTTCTATCTGCGATCCTAACCGATAAAGCCTCATACTCTAGATTCTCTCGGAATTGTATTGACTCAGGCTCAAGTACATGAGAAGGATCAGGATAATATTTTCTCAACTGGGATACGTGAAAGACATCATGAAGGTTAGAAAGGTTAGGCGGTAAGGCAATATGGTAGGCTACTGGACCAATCCGTCAAAGAATCTGGAAAGGTCCAATAAATCTAGGAGTAAGCTTCCTAGACTTGAGAGGTGTGACACCCGGGGCTGACGAGGGTGGGGAGTGGTCACCGGTGCAAGAAGGCACGAACAAGGAGCGGCTCCTAGCAGGCTTCTAGGCAGAGGGTCACATGATTGAACTAATTAACACCGGAACGAGAGGGATCCTGAGACTGTGTAGGTATGGGACTATACAGTTGAGGATGACTTATATGAATTGATTGGTACTACCTATAAAAACAAGATGCATTTTCTTTTTGGGAGCCCATCACTTAAGAACTCCATAGTTAAGCGTGCTTGACTTGAAGCAATTCTGGGATGGGTAACCTCCTGGGAAGTTTTCCCAGGAAGTGAGCGAGTGAGGACAAAGCACGCTGAAAGACCCGTGTTGGTTTGTGGGGATAGTCGTCAATCCATAAAGTAGCCTGGGATGTCATAAATGGTATCAGAGCGGCACCTCTCCCAGTACGGTGTAGTTCGGGGACGAACCAAGCGGAAGCTGGTGGGCATGTGACACCCGGGGCTGACGAGGGCGGGGAGTGGTCGCCGGTGCAAGAAGGCACGGACAAGGAGCGGCTCCTGGCAGGCTTCTAGGCAGAGGGTCACATGATTGAACTGATTAACATCGGAACGAGAGGGATCCTGAGACTGTGTAGGTATGGGACTATACAATTGGGGATGACTTATATGAATTGATTGGTACTACCTATAAAAACAAGATGTATTTTCTTTTTGGGAGCCCATCACTTAAGAACTCCATAGTTAAGCGTGCTTGACTTGGAGCAATTCTGGGATTCTGGGATGGGTGACCTCCTAGGAAGTTTTCCCGGGAAGTGTGCGAGTGAGGACAAAGCATGCTGAAAAGACCCGTGTTGGTTTGTAGGGACAGTCGTTAATCCATAAAGCAGCCGGAGATGTCATAATAGCTCTGCCAATTCCAGTCTTCGGAGTGACTCTCAAAAACACATGATCACCTTCCTGGAATTCTATTGTAGCTCCTTTGCCTATCATGCGCTTCCTTCATCTTTTCCCTGATCTTTCTAACCTGTTCCGTCGTCTGCTATACCACATCAGGGCCCAATATCTAGCTTTCACCAGTCTCATACCAACACAACGGAGTCCTACATTTCCTGCCATACAAAGCCTCATACGGTGCCATCCCGATACTGCTATGGAAACTGTTGTTATATGTAAACTCAATCAACGGTAATAACTCATCCCAACTGCCAATGTGCTTTAAAACACAAGCCCTCAAAAGATCCTCCAATGACTGAATTGTCCTCTCAGACTATCCATCCGTCTGAGGATGATAAGCAGAACTCATCCTCAACTTCGTCCCCAAAGCACTGTGCAACTGTCTCCAAAATCTAGATGTGAATCTAGGATCTCGGTCGGAAACAATGCTCGACGGTACACCATGTAGCCTAACAACTTCCTTGATGTAGATCTGGGTCAAATTCTCTAAGCTATAACTCTTACCAATAGGTAAGAAGTGAGCACACTTCGTCAACCTATCGATGATAACCCAAATCACATCATGCCTCTTAGGAGTTCGTGGTAATCCAACCACAAAATTCAAAGCTATGCTATCCCACTTCCATTCTGGGATATCTAAGGACTATAGCAAACCAGCAGGTTTTTGATGTTCTATCTTAGTTTTCTGACAAACCAAACAAGATAAAACATATTTTGTCACTTCCTTCTTCATTCTCGGCCACCAAAACATTTTCTTTAAATCCTGATACATCTTGGTGGCTCCGGGGTGAAAACTCAACTTACTCTTATGTGCCTCTTCCAAAATCAGTTTCCTAAACTCTAAGTCCTCTGGCACACATATCCTATCCCTAAACCTCAACACACCATCTGGCCCTCTACTAAACTCTGAAATCTTACCCTCATCTATGCTCTACTCACCTCTTGCAGGTATTGATCCTGAATCTGTTTATCCTTAAGATACCTCAGAAACTCACTATTAATAGTGATCATACCTAAGCATATTCTACCCTCACACAACTCCATCCCTAGATTCATATCTCTAAAATGTTCAATCAACTCCATTTCCTTTACCATCATCGCCGACACATGTAAAGATTTCCTACTCAGAGCATCCGCTACAACATTCGCCTTCCCAGGATGGTATTGAAGATCAAACTCATAATCCTTAACAAACTTCATCCATCTACGTTGTCTCATATTTAGGTCCTCCTAATCTAATAGATACTTTAAACTCTTATGGTCATTGTACACATTAAACCTAGCTCCATAAAGATAGTGTCGCCATATCTTTAATGCGAACACTATAGCTGCCAACTCCAGATCATGGGTCGGATAATTATTCTCATGAACTCTCAACTGTCGGGAAGCATAAGCCACAACTCTTCCCTCTTGCATCAAGACACATCCAAATCCTTGGTATGATGCATCACAATATACATCAAACTGTCCTAAAGGATCTGACAAAGTCAGAACAGGTGATGTGGTTAACTTTTCCTTCAACTTCTGAAAACTCTCCTCATATTCCTCCGTCCAAACAAACGTTGTACCTTTTCTCGTTAACTGCGTCATAGGCAATGCAATTTTCGAAAAAACCCTCGATAAACCTCCGATAATATCCAGCCAATCCCAAGAAACTCCTCACTTCACTAACTGACTTAGGTCGTTCCCACTTAAGCACTGCTTCAACTTTAGCAGGATCTACTGCTATTCCTTCTTTGTTAATCATATGACCTAGGAACTGAACCTCCTCTAACCAAAACTCACACTTAGAAAGCTTGGTATACAACTGTCTATCCTTCAACACCTGTAACACTATTCTTAAATGTTCCTCATGCTCTTCCCGTGTACGGGAATAAATAAGGATATCATCTATAAACACCACCACAAACTTATCGAGGAACAGTCTAAAGATCATGTTCATATAATCCGTAAACACTGCTGGAGCATTAGTCACACCAAAAGGCATAACTAAATATTCATAGTGTCAGTACCTCGTCCCGAAAGCTGTCTTGGGTATATCCTCGTTCTTTACTCTAATCTGGTGATACCCGGACCTCAGATCAATCCTGGAAAATATTGAAGCTCCCTTTAATTGATCCATCAGATCATCTATCCTAGGCAACGGATACTTATTCTTGATCGTCACTTTATTCAATTGCCTATAATCTGTGCACAATCTAGCACTTCCATCCTTCTTCTTAACAAACAACACTGGAGCTCCCCACGGTGAAACAGTGGGCCTGATAAATTCCTTTTTCAACATATCATCCAATTGTTTCTTTAACTCGGTTAACTCTACGGGTGACATCCGATAAGGTGCTATAGATATAGGTTCTGTCCCTGGTTTGAGATCTATGGTGAACTCCACTTCCCTCTCTGGGGGCAAACCCAGAACATCGGGAGGGAAAACCTCGGGAAATTCTCTCACGATAGGCATAGAATCTATACTCAGAGTCTCCTTAGATTCCACCGAGAAAAGCATCACGTACAGTCGAGAATCATCACTCCTCATAGATACTCCTTCATTGGCAGTTACTATGCTACGAGGCTTAAGAAATGAGAAAGTCTTGCTGGAACAATCTAACACTACATGGTTAGCTGAAATCCAATCCATACCAAGGATAACATCTATCTGTTGCATAGGTAAACAGACAAGATCCACAAGGAATGTCCTATTCTCAACAACAATAGGACACTGTAAGCAAACATACATGGTAGTCAAGGAATCATTGGTTGGAGTAGATACTGTAAGGGTATAAGGCAACTAAGAAACATGCGAATGTAAATGATCCACACACTCATGCGAAATAAATGAATGTGTAGCACCTGAGTCAAACAACACAGACGAGAGTCTACCAGATATCAAGCACATACCCTGGATATGATCTGCAGATTGAGAGGATTCAGCTCCCATCACGGTAAACACCCTCCCTGTGGCCTGAGGTCTGGCCACCGACAGTTCTACTACTGGGGCTTCTCTCCCAGCTCCACCTCTATAGCCTGCAGCTCCTCTACCAGCAGCTGCCTGCTGCTATATCCCTCTCTGCCTGCAATCCCGAGCCATATGGCCTAGTTTCCCACAGTGGAAACAACTCGACCTCTCTATACAATCTCTAACATAATGCGGACCTCCGCATCTGTAACAAACTAGGCCTCTCTACTGCTGGCCTGCTCCACTAACTGGTACTGTAGCAGCTGGTACTGATGCAGATGACTGAATCCTCTGCATGGGTCTAGTATAGGGTCCCCGTCTCAACTGAGAACCACTGCCTGCTCTCCTCTGAAAACCTGATCTGATAGGGCCTCCACTCCTCTGCGATCTCTGCTCAACAGCCTGCCTCTGATCTATGCCCTCTATGGCACTGCATCTCTCAACCAACTCTGGGAAACTCTGAATATCAAGCGGCGCTATAGCTCTCTGTAACGCATGCCTCAAGCCATCCTCGAACCTCCTACACATCCAATCCTCATCAGGGAACCTCTGGTAAAACTCTGATAACTGAATCAGAGCCTCAAACCGTGCTGCATATTCCCCGACAGACATGTTACCCTGTCGAAGACTCATAAACTCTTTCTCCTTCTCGCGTCTAACCAAATGCGGGAAGTATTTTTCCAGGAAGCAAGTTTTGAAAGTCTCCCAGTTAATCACACGACCCTCGAACGCCAACAACCTTCTCTTTCCTCTCCACCATGACTATACTCCTCCGGTCAGCATGAAAGCAGCATAAGTCACTTTCCTGTCATCTCTACATCTCATGGTGTCAAAGATCTTCTCCAGCTCCTGGATCCACCACTCTGCCCTCTCTGGGTCATAGTCACCTCTAAACTGGGGTGGCTTCCCTTTCAGGAAAGTAGCCATCCCTGCATCCTCTACCTCAGCAGCTCTCCTCTGGTTCTCATGCTCCTACTGCTCTCTATCCTGCTGCATCATCTGAGTGTTCTGCTGTGTCTGCTGTAACATAGCGATGGCTAGATCTCTAATGGTCCGGAGAGTCTCAGATGACTCTCCTCCACCTCCGGTTCCCCCTCAGGTGTGAGGAGCCTCTCCATTGCCACCTCCGGCAACTCTCTCTGGGGTTCTACCACCACCTCGTCCCCATCATCCTCTACCTCTACCTTGAGCCATGATCCTGTAAAAGAAATCATTAGCTCACATTTATATGACATATAATATTACATAATCTGATATATAAATACTATATGCCACACAAATGTTAACTATTGTGTCTGGACTCACTACCCAACTTCTAAGCATAGTCAATATCCGATGTGGATTCAACTAAAATGGCTAGTACACCCTAACCTCATAGTCTGAACTGAATCAAACTGCTCTGATACCACCAAATGAGACACCCCGATGTCCCATTAAAGAAAACCTAAATTATCTAATACTTAAACGTAATATTAGCGTTGGACATATATATATAGAAAATCATAAATATTAAAAACTTAAAAGTAAGAACAAAATTAAACATCACACCACACTTATATATATATATATATACAAACATACTGTGCTGATAAACTAAAGAAGGTACTCCATCAGTAGGTTCCCAGAAGATACATACTGATACAAAATGATATAAGTAACGGAAACTAAAACATCACAAAAAGACACACTGGCCATAGACTCTAAACTCAACGGCTAGAGGTCGCTGCTCGTCCTCCAGCATCTGGCTCATAAGGAGTCCCATCAAGCTCCTCTGTAGCTGGCTCATCCGCAGGGTCTTCTCAAAACGAGCACATTAAAGAAACATACATAGAAAAGAAGTAGGGGATAAGAAACTATCTATCATCATATATGGAAAATGGTACGTAACATATAAACAATAAAGGGACATATACATGCATCACAGACATATACATATATATATATATATATATATATATATATATATAAGAATTATATACAATCATCCTCGAGATATATTATCATCTTCTACCCTTCACACTCATGCAACTATGCTAACGTGGCCACCACCAATCTTGTCACATATCCCTTGTCCGCTCAGGGACGTTAGTCAGTTGTCCAAGCGACGCGTCCCCAAACACCGGTGCACACTCTCATCCGCGGTGAGAATGCTCATGCAAAGCAATGACACCATAGCTGCACATCTCGCTCCGGTGCACACCCTGGTTCTCTCTCGAGGGTGCTCATGGATAGCAATGACACTATAGCTGCACAACCTAAATCTAAGTTGGGATGGTCCTGCGAGGACTTCTGACCTCGTGTGGTCCAAACACATGGATATGATTAACAACATGCATCTATATGGGTTTCACCGACGTATATCGAATCATACCCTAGTGCCTTAACCTCTCATCACCATCTCATAGCATATCTCAAATAACATCACCTCATCAATCTCATCATAATAAAATATTAATTAATTAGGTTAGGCATGTCTAAATCATATATCATACACTCCCCAACATGCATCACTTAAAATATCAAATATCACTGCCTAGAAAACAACTAAGCATGTTATGGCAAATATAACATATTATCAGCCAGTACATGTTATCAACCATAATCATAATATAATAATAAAATAATAAATTAAACATAATTAATCATAATTAACATATCAATCCAAACAGCACACAGCATGATGCGACATGTGGCACTCTAGCCAGCACTCAGCGCTAGTTGCTATCCAGCACTACTGGTTCGCACGTTTTATCGCATTCTGAGCTCGTTTGAAGTCTGATTGACCTGAAATTTGAAACATAGACTCTTATATACCTAGGGAATAATACTAAGCCTTCAAAAATACCTAATCTCTTCCAAAAAATAAATTCTATATTGTGCATTCTTAAGCGTTCTAAAGTGTACAACGGAAATTCTAGAACGCGTTCTCATTCAATTCAACGCCGGTTAATTTCGTACTTTCCATCCAAGGTTCTCAACACCTAAAGATGCATATTAGACCTTAAATAAAAGTTTTAAACATAGTTATCCAACATATAAATAATTCCTGAAAACACGAATGGTACAAAGATCACAAGGCATATTAGAAGCAAGCACAAACATCATTAATTACAAATTGAACAAAAATATCATACCCACATTCAAAGAGGGTTTCGGCCCTTGAGACACCCTGTTGTGCCCCAGTGTTTTATTAGATTAATTCCCTCTTAAATAATTTCTTAATCGCGTGCTTAGCGTGAAAAATACGTAAAAATTAAAACTTATTTAATAATCATATAACTTCTGCAAATTAAACACATTAACATTGTAATATATAAATACACACCGGTTTATTTATTACATTACCAAAATACTGTTGAGGGTATCCTTTCAGTAGGATCCCTCACAGGCATAAACTTAAAGAAAAGTCATACTTAGTGGAAACATATAAAAATTACTTCTTAGACACACTGGCCATACTATCTATACTCTAATCGCCATGGATCACAGCTCGACCTCCAGCGTCTGGTTCATAAGGAGTTCCATCCAACTCCTCAGCAACCTCTGTTTCATATAGATCTCCGTCCAGCTCTTCAGCAACATAATCCTCCATCGGGTCTTCTAATGTAAGTAAAGTAACCCACAAGAATACATAAATATAGGGGATAAGAAGCAGTTCTATCATCAAAAAGTGGAAAAGAGTAATAGTAAATTATACAGTAATTGTCACAGACAAATCATCATTCAACACCTAACTAATAAAACATCCTCGAAATCAAGTATCATCCTCTACCCCAATCTCGTACAGCTAGACTTTCATACTGACGTGGCCACCACTGATTTCTTTCATGCATTCCTCTCGAGGAATGTCAGTCAATTGTTCAAGCGACAGGTTCCAAATTCCCGGTGCACATTCTCTTCCATGGTGAGAACTCTCATGCTAAGCATGACACTATAGCTGCACGATGCTCCCAGTGCACACCCCGTCCATTCTCGGGGGTGCTCAATGAAATTCAATGACACTATAGCTACACAACCTATTTCTAAGGTGGAACGGTCTGGCGAGAACTCTTGACCTTATGTATTATATTACCAATACAAGGTTGTGAACAACAACATCGACCTTGTGTATTATATTACCAATACACGTGAATCTCACCAACCCATTTTAACAACATCCTAGTGCCTTAACCTTCCACTAGAACTCAACACATATTCTAGGTCACCACACCTCTTTAAAATAAATCATCTAGGTTAGGCACTTCTAAGTCACCATTATTCTCACACCCAAAAAAAACAACTATCTCTCGAACAACATATATATCTTTGCTTAAAATCCACTAAGCATAATATTAACAACCAGGCAGATCATGCATAACATAACATCATAAAATATTTAAACACCACAAAATATCACATAAGCAATTCCATAACAATAATAAATCAATCAACCTTAGATAAGATAAAATCATCCTAACGTCGATAAGCCTACAATCCCCTAATCACCATTGGTTTTACAGAAAAGGTTTCCAGTGTGATTTTGGTCATGTTGATTACTCGACTACTAGTAGGGTTTTGGTCGCCCTACACAATTATCATATAATCTACTACTTATCGATTCCGACGATGGGTTGATTCTTTCCCCCACCTGGGTTATCACTTGGATTCCGAAATTGACGTTCCTCGTTATCACGCCACGCATCAACGAATTCTCCTTCAACCAGACAAAACAATAACAAGTTAATCAACAAACTCCAACCATGCCCACTTTATGCTAGGTTCGGCCACTTAATTCAAATGAGAGTTAGGGTTCTCTTTTCAACCTAAGTTTTTGGATTTAACTCATACAAGTACCAATGAGCTTTAATCAAGTGTTAGACTTTAAGAATTAAACAAAATCATCAAGTTCCTCTTTGAGAGGGTTTCGGCCATCACCATAAAATTGTGATAGAAAAATTTGTTGAAGTTAAGCTTTTAGATTAAGATCATATAGGTATTAAGGAGTATGAAACAAGTGTTAGAATTTAGAAATGACACAAAAACATCATACCCATTTTTCTGCATAGATTCGGCCAAAAAGGGTTTACTAGGAAAGAAAATGATTTTGATCACAAGCTCTAGGATAAAGAAAGTAGAAATCATATCTAGATCAAAGAAATTGATTTCACATTTTTATGATTTTCCTACAATTTTTAGAATCCTTTAAAGTTCTAGATCTAAGAAAATAAGAACATGAAAATGAAGAACAAGATCTTAGAAAGGAAGGAGATGATCATGTTACCTCACTAGTTTGAAGGAGATGAAGGAGGATGATGATCCTAGCTAGCTTGTTACAAGAACACTTGAAACTTTGGAAAGTTAACAATGGAGTTTATGTGTTTAAGTGTGAAGAACAAGCAAGAAGATGAAGTGAAGAAAATGAAGAAAAAGAGGGGAGGAGGTCTACGGTTTGGTAGGAGGGAAGGGTATTTATAGATAGGAGATTGGCTTTAACTTAAGTTAGGTTTAAAGTAATCATGGTTAGGTTAATCTAAATATCTAGATATTTTCAAATAAATATCTAGATATTTATTTTACTAAATATCTAGATATTTTTCTGTTATCTGCTCCCAGCTCCGTCGATTACCCGATTAACTACCAAAACGCCAAAGAATCGTCTAATGTCTTTTTTTTTTTACAAAAATCTCAAAATACCCTATCTCGTTGGAAACGTAATAAAAACCTACATTATTTCGTTCACGAATCAAAATTAGGTTTTCTGATCATTAAAATCTTACTGTCAGTTAAAACACCGACTGTTTTTCGTTCGAACTTTCGCCAAAATTCACCCATTCACACATAATATATTATTTCTGATCATAAATTTGGAAATTAGACTTCCTCACAGACAAAATATAAAAAATCTACAAATTTCAATTTTTGGGTCAAATTAGGGTTTTCTGTCAGTATAAACTTATACTGTCAATTGAAAAACGCAGATCGGTTTCAGTCTGAGTTTTAAACCCAAATTCTAACCAGAGCTTCCTACCATAGAGTAAGTTCTAGATATGATTTTATTTTCTCAAAATTCATTTCCTAAGTCTCAGATAAAAATATAAATAAATATATCTTTACCGTTAATACAGCGTATCCGAAAATCGGGCTATTACAGCCCTAACTAGGAAAATAGGGTTAGGAAATTATTTTGATTTCAAGCTTCTAGATATAACAACTATAGGTTTTAAGGAGTTAAGATCAAGTGTCCTACTTTACAGATTGAACAAAATCTCATTTGCCTAAAAACACCTAGATTCGGCCTCACTAAGAAAAATAGGAAGGAAAATGATTTTGATCACAAGCTCTTAGATGATGATAGTAGGAGTCATTTATAGATCATAGAAATTGGTTTCACATTAAAAGGATTTTTCTACAATTTTCTAGAGTTATATGAAGTTCTAGATCTAGGAATGTAAAACCATGAATTAGTTGATGATCATGGAGATTTATGGATGATTAATGAAGCTAAAAATGATTAGGAAGATATTCCTAACCTTGTAATGAAGAGAAATGAAAGAGAAATGATCAAGCTTGGAGGTTTCCTTCAAGAACAACAATGGAGTTTTTGTGGTTTTTGTGAAGAAAAATCTTAGAATGAAAATGAAGAAGAAGAAGTGAGTGAAAGGGGAGGGGCTGTGGTTTGGGGGGTATTTATAGGAAAAATCTTAGGCCTTGTTTGGTTTGTTAGCTTTTAGATTAATAGGTTTTGTGATTATTTAATTAATATATGATTAACCATAGTTAATAATTAACTTAACTAAGGTTACTTTGCTAACTATGGTTAATAAACATGTGGCTCAAATTAAATGAGAGGTGTGGCTGCTTCTTGTCCACGAGAATTAACCATGGTTACTTAACCACGGTTAAAATTTAACTAAGCGTCGGTTAGGTTAAGCCTAGAGGTATTTTGGTCATTTCACTTGAAAATTCAAGAATACTAGCATTTAATGCTCATAAATGCTTGGTGAGTCATCCTCCATGAGCCATAATGTATGACTCATTGTCCTGATCTCTTGACGGGTCTCTGCAGTTCCGTTTTCGACTCCGTGGGTTTCCCGATTAGGGTTTCCATCTGTTTTTAGATCGAAAATTTTTAAAATAACCAAACTCGTTGGAAATATGTTTTAAACATAAACCGTTTCATTTACGAGTTAAATTTAGGTTTTATGACCATTAAAATCTTACTGCCAGTGAAAAACACCGACTGTTGTCCGTCCGAACTTTTACCAAAATTCGTCTGAATAAACATAATATTTTATTTCTGATCAGAAATTTGGAAAGTAGGATTCCTCACCGACATAATATAAAAAATCTACAAATTTTAAGTTTCAGGTCATATTAGGGTTTTCTGCCGGTTAGTAAAAACGCAGACCCGGCTCCGTCTGAATTTTCAACCCAAATTTTCACCGTAACCTTCTCCCATAAGAGAGACTATGAATATGATTTTATTTTATTAAAAATCACTTTCTAACTCTCAGATTAAAATATAATTAATTATATTTTAACCGGTTAAACAGGGTAATTAAAAATAGGCTATTACACCCGACACGATTCAGTTAAAAGAGAACTTGACTTTCGAGGTACAACCTCTTCAAATTGAGGACCGGAGGGTGAAGCAGCTGAGGGGCAAAGAGATTCATTTGGTTAAAGTCGTTTGGAGTGGGGCAACTGAGGAAAGTGCTACATGGAAAATTGAGAGCAAGATGATGGAGGCGTACCCACATCTCTTCGTTTGAGGTGACTAGAAATTTCCAGGACGAAATTTTTATAAGGGGGGTGGAATTGTAACACCCTGTTTTACGTATAAGTGCTTTTATGTGTGCCTTTTGTTAGGAAAGTTTAGAGTGGGCTAAGTGGGGTTTTTGAGTTAAAAATCCCTTCCTGACGCATGAGCACGCCCGTGCTTAAGGCTGCATGCGTCTCGTTGACGTTGATGTGAGCACGCCCGTGCTCATTAGGGAGCACGACCGTGCTCAGCAGTCAGGCACATCTCATTGGCGCTAAGTTGAGCACTCCCATGCTCAACAGTTAGCACGACCGTGCTCAGGTTTGAGTCTTTATATGGACATCAGATTGTGAGGGTTACGAGTTACAACCCTCAAATTGGCACTTTAGGCAACCCTAAGTGTGACGACAGCCTCTCCCTCTCTTCCCCTTTGAACCCAAACTGTTCATGGTGTTCTTGCTCTTTGGGAGAGACAATCACGCGCTAGTGCCAATTAACGAATGGTAAACGTTCTTCCCTCTTGAGTTCCTTTTCATTATGTTGAATTGGGAACTAATGGGTTAACCTTTTTGTGTTGCCCAAGGCTTGAGACGATTCATCGAGCCAAACCAAGGGAACCAGTAGAGCTTTCGTTGGTTAAAGGAGGAATCTTCATACCAGGTATGGGGAGAAGAAATAGTATGAGTATGTAGGCTTGGGGGTAGCGTAAGACGAAGGGTTCCCATAACCCTTTATGTTTGATAACATGTTGTATGCCTATATACTTGTTTGTTATTTGATGTTAAACTATTTGTGGTTATGATATTGGCATGACTATTGTTAATTGTTCATTTATGTCTGTTATTGTTATTGAACATGCCTATTATGAATATGTTAAACGTTGATGCCATGATTGAGTGTTGTATCATGATTATGATATTATGACGTATTGGCTGTTGATTGATGTTGTGACGTATTAATATAAAAGAATAAATCTGTTAAACAACGTTAAGGGAGGTTGTCCCCTTTGTTCATAAGACTGAATCGTAGTAATGAGAGGTGAGGTTATTGTTGATGGCTCTTGGCTAAACCTTAGGGACTGATTCATGAGTGATTAGGGATAATTTAATTAACTGAAACTAAAGGATTAATTCCCTTTTAATTTGTAAGACATGAACATTAATCCAATATTAACGAAAGTGATGATTTATGGATTAGAAGAACCTTAGGATTGAACCTGAGATGTCCCCAATCCTTTTGGCAAAAGCGTCTGCGACCCTTCTGCCCAGAACAGCAGGGCGTGCATTGAGCACACCCATGCTCAACAGGGAGCACGCCCGTGCTCCCGTTCAAACCAGAACCTAAGTACATTTTTAAGCACGCCCATGCTTAACAGGCTGCACGACCGTGCTGAAGGGTGAGCATGACCGTGCTCACCTGTGCAGAACATAAACCAGAATTGTGCAGATGCAAGGGTGTTTCACCCCAAATGCTTTAAAAAACTTAATAAAATACTATCGAAATGTGAAGACCAAAGACAAGTGATAAGATTTATCTACCTTGGTAGCCTAGTGGCCAAGGAGGCCTTGATGCTTGATGGTCAAGGTGGTAATCTCTAGTGCTTAATGGCTAGAATGTTAATGATGATATGGTACCTTGGTAGCCTAGTGGTCGAGGGGGCCTTGATGCTTGATAGTCAAGGTGGTAATCTCTAATGCAGAACGACTAAAGTGTTTAATAAATAAATACGAAAAGATAAAAGTTAATCCTCGATAGCCGAGTGGTCGAGGTGTTGATGGTGTTAAAACTTGGGTAGCCTAGTGGCCCAAGCGGAGGTGGTGGTTTTACTTATATGTTGTGTTGAGCATGCATTCATGCATCGGAGATGTTAGTGGAGGATGTTCAACATAGGGGAGGTCGCCCGAGTTATGGTGATCTTACCGTCTGCTGTGATTCAAGTGAATCATGTACACCCGCCGTGGCGCATCCGCGAGTAAGGTGCGTCGGCTCTTCAAGGGGTCCATCGGATGTTTGGTGGATTGCCCCGGCGTTGGTGCTTATTGGCCAATGTGGAGATGTAACTCCGAAGTTGACTTCCTGAGATAGATGGATCCAAGTGCATAATGGAGTAGTGGAGCAGAGTTGTTTTGCATAGCATACGCGTTATATGATGATGTTGTTATATTATGTTGCTGTTATTGTTGTAACATGCTTATTTGTTGTATGCTCGTCTTGCTAATTGTTTCCTTGCCATTATATTCATATTCATGTTTCTTACTCCCTATGTCTATGTTTCTTGTATTGCATATATCTTTTATATAGAGGACGGCGAGCAGCCAGTTGAGGAGTGACTCCGAGGAGCCGCAACTCTTTAGTTAGGATTTACAGCTTTCAATAGTTAGTTAGTTGTTTCAGTTTATATCCGAGGTTGTTTTTCCAGATTGGTTATATCAGCTCTGTAATGTGATATCGGGGTTGGGTTTATCTTCTGTTTATGTTATGTTTTTCTGCGTATGAGATTTGTTATAATGTGTTAGCTTTTACCTTGGTGATGATTTTATAAATGATGTTTTTTTTTTAATTACCCTCTCTTTCAATGTTTTATATGTATGCGGGGTAGAGGGTGTCACAACTTACGTTGTAGCGCCCGAGAAGGGTGTTACAATGAATGTCAAATATGTGGAGAAAGTAATGATAATTGAATTAAATGTTTTTTTTTTTTTAAAGTATGGGACTAGTTAGCACTTCTTTGGGAAAGTGCTATGTTAGAGATAAACATTAGATAGTGTTTTCAACACAAAGTGCTATCTTAGAACATATCGTTAGACAACATTTTTCATATGAAACATTGTATTATCTTTAACTTACAACAACGATTCAGCACAAAAGTGGTATTGTAGGTTACCTACGATAGCGCTTCTAAAGCACTATCTTTGATTGACACCTTTAATATCGCTAAGATAGATAACGTTATCAAATGTAATAAAATAAGCGCTATTAAAGACTGAATCTGTCATGGTAACTCTCTTTATATATATATATATATATATATATATATATATATATATATATATATATATATATATATATATAACATAGGACCAAAACTTTGGATTCAAAGGTGCTCGATGACAACTATACAATTTGAAGATGACACATGCAACAATAAAGAAGGAATTCTAAAATTATTTAAGGCCTGTTTGGTTTGTTTCTAGTTTCATATTTTCATTTCCTAATTTTAAAGACAATTATAACAAAAATAATTACAAAAGTATCATCTTGTTTTCATCTCGTTTCTTGTTTCCAAAGATTTGTACAGGAAACAGTGAAAACAAATAAAAAATTGTTTTCAGTATTTCATGTATAAATCTTGGAAAACAAGAAACAAAATGAAAACAAAATGACACTTTTATAATTATTTTAATTATAATTATTCAGGAATTGAAAACAGGAAATTGAAAATAAACAAAATAGACCCTTCTATTTTTATAAGATGATAATGGTGAAATTCAAATCCAAATATGTAAGTTGTGGCACAAGCTAAAATTGACACTCATCAACATCTTACAAACCCCATTCACTTTTATATATTATTTAATATGATAATGGCATAGAAATTTACATTCAAATCTGTTATATATAGGATTCCAGTAGCCATCTACTTCTTCACCAACTCTCGGAGGCAGTACTCAGCACCATTTTTTCATTGCAATCACAGATGGGGAATACTGTGATTTTGAGGCTGTTCAACGATTGGGATGCTTTTCTTCTTCATTTTCTTGACTTGTTTAAATTCTCCATAAAAGTAGGATACAAAACCCCATATTGACAGTGCTAGAGAAATCCCTTTTTCCGCCTGAAATTTCTCTTTATAGATAATAACTCCCAAGATTTCTGTTACCACCATCATTAGAGCAATCATAATACCAGACAACAAAGATGAGGCACAAAAAATAACCCCAGTTGCTCCTAAGAAGTTTAGCTGCCATAATATAGCACTCGCCACCACCACAACATAATAATTTGCTTCCCCAAGCCCATAATGTCTTGCTTCTCGAGGAATTGCCTACAAATTCAAACACCAAAAAACAATAGTTCTTTTTCAAATTTCAACTAGAGATAAAAGAAAAGTTTAATGAACTTTTTAGTACCTGAAAAAAATATTTGAGTCTTGATTTTAATCCCTGTATTTTTTTTCGTTGGTTCTCATCCTTGTAAATTTAAAACTTTTGGTTTTTGTCCCTACCATCAGGTACCCTCTATTAACCATATCAGTACTCAACGGAAGGTAACTGACGGCAAAGACGAAAACCAAAAATCTTAAATTTATAAAAACCAAAACCAATGAAAAAATCATGCAGAGACTAAAACTAAAACTCACCTAAGTTCATTAAAAAAAAAACGCTAACGAATACCTTTAGGACATCATTTAAGGAACCAAGAAATGAATTTTTGTATTGAAAAATGATGTATTTAATATATGAAAAAGCTCCCAGGGCATTCGTTAGCATGACACATAGTAAATATTATTAAACCAAAAAACTGACAAGAAAGAACAACCTTAAAGTCATTGTTTATGATCATCCCAATAACGTTAAAAAGAGTGGCAAACATGCCAATAACAAACTGAAACTCCATCATGACCGAGTAAGTGATAGCTAGCTTGCTCTTCTTATACACCAACTCCATCGAAGGCAAAATAAACCCAAATAACGCTGCAGCCAATAACGATATGACAAAGCCCATCACATATTGTTTAGTAGACTCACCATTAGGGCGATCTCCACTACCATGCAAACCTAAAACAATAGCTCCAAGGGTGAGTAAAAAAACAGCATTAACCGAGTAAGCCGTGAACTTTTGCCGCACCAAGAAGAAAGCGATGACGGCAGTGAAGGCAAGCTGAGTGGCAATAATCAAAGCGGAAGTCGACACAGGAAGTCGGTCTAAACCGTAGCAATAGAGAATATTGTCAACGCCAAAAAGAATACCAATAATAGCAAACGCGACAAATAAAAATGGCTTCATAAAGATTATCTTTGGTTTTGCGGTATCGCCGGCGATAGCGGCCGGAATGCGTCGATTGCGGCGGATGATGTAGGAGATGGAGATAGGAATTAGTGTGACGGGAAAGGCAGCGGTTTGGAGGAAGCTAGATAACCAAATGCGTTTACCGCCGTGAATGAAGTAGAGACGTAGTACGAGTGGACCACCTGGGGTGCCTATGGCTAGCATGAGGCAGTTTATTAGTAAAAGGATTCTCTTCATGGTTTTCTCTTGTTTTGCATCCCTACCTTCTGTCATGGCTACCTACGCAAGTTTTGTCAAATGAACTATAATAGAACCAAACTGGCTCACACAACAATCCTGGGAAGTTGTGTGAACATATATAGACGGAGCTTTTCAACTTCTGGTTTTTTTTTTGTTTTTTTTTTTTTCCTAAAGTGACAGGGAGAGGTTCATGGATTCTCTGGTGCAAAACGTTAAAGTTAATTTTATATATTATTGTATCGTGTGGTTTTTTTTTGTAATGATGGTATCATGTAATCATGTATGGTTTAAAACCCTTTATCAAATTATTTTGTTTTATAAGAAGTTGCAATTATCAAGTGCATGTTTGGTTAAAAAAAAAAAATTATTAAAAAGTACTTTTTTTGTTTCAAGAGTACTCTCTCAGTAAAATTTTCATTGTAAACTACCATCATAACAACTTTTGTTTTTACAAATATTCTCTTACGCATGTATAGTTAAAATTAATTTAATCATAATAAGTGTTTTATGTATATAGGGGTGCCTTCTACCTTGCACCATCACAAAAGCTGGAGCAAGGTTGCACCTTGCTGAACAAGAGTTTTTTACCAATGATTTTGCCACATTGGATTTGGTCAAAGTTATACCTATTTTGGAGTGGGTCTCAATAATTAGAGTGTGTTTAGGAACACTTATTTTTCATAGTTTCAGCTGTTTTTCAACCAAAAAGCTGAAACATGGAATAAGCAATGTGTTTGGATACACTGATTATTTTTCTAAAAAGCTTTTTCTTGAATAAAAAGCTGTTTTAGAAACAGCTAAAGGAATGGACTGTTTTAGAAAAAAGTTGTTTCTGATTATCCCTCCAAATTAGCATCTTTTATTCAATTACTTTATGAGCCACTCTCTTCCATCCTTCTAACGTTTGTGTCAGCCACCAATGATTTATAAACAAAATTTTTCATACCATTTTTCGTAATTTACTATATAAAAGTGATTATTTTTGTACCACCTAAACGAAATAGATTATCTTAAGATTACTTTTCAGCAAACATACCCAAACAAAAACATATTATAATTATAATCGATTATCACAATAATCGATTATTTGAAAAAAGATTATCAGCATAATCTTTTTTTTCCAGCTTTCTCAAACACACTCTTAATGTATTTGGAAAACTAATTTTGTATTCACTCATTATATCAAAGTTAAAAAAATCACAGTTACATGAAATCATTGTATCTTTCATCCTCAAATCCATCTCTAACCTCCGGCTGGTTGATTTCATGCCATCCCCTCCCCTCCCCTCCCTCTCCCTGTTTTCCCTTTGCCCCTGACAGGATAATATAATTTCATTAAAAAAATATACATCTATCATCCTCTATAGCAAATACCCCAACCACTCACCCCCTCTGATTATCGTGTCCCCCTATGCTACCCTGACAATCCGGCGGTGTTCGGTGCGGCGGTTCGTAGAGGGGATACGGCGGCCTTCATCGAGAGTCACGCCACTCGCTATTCCTCCGCCATTGTACCTCCTACAAGACCCAGATCCGAGTCACAAGGACAACAATCTCTGCCGCAACGGAGATTGCGCAAGAGAAGGCTACACCGGCAACGCTTCCGGCAAAAGGGAAGCATTTTCACGGCGTACCTCAACGGCCGTTGATGAAACAGGAACTTGTTCGAGTGACGTCGATGCAGCAGTCATGGTCGGAGTCTCGTCATGATTCGAAAACACGGTGGTCACATACCATTTTAAAGGTTGTACAGACAGCAAGGAAAAAACGAAAATGGTGACCACCACCACTGTCCATCAGAAAGTGCCCCCCCCCCCCCCCCATTTTGGTTCGACACCACCAATATACATGTTTCCTTCTAGAAAAATTATTAAACAAATAAGGTCCAAATAGAATGTGCCCCAAATACGTAATGTCTTTTTTTATTTTTACTGGCTAAATACGTAATGTCATATACCAATAATATACAGTAAAACACCATCAGTATATTGAGTTGACCATGTATAACTACAACTCCCTTTATCTTTGCTGACTTGTCAAAAAACACATTCCTATTGATGAGTCAAAGTGGTGTAAGGTTGCGTAGACTAAACCGTATATAGGGAGCCCGTTAAAATTATTAAGATCAAGAATGAGCTTGCTACAATTAAGTTGGCCTGTCCCAAAAATAGTGGGATATACAAACTTATTTTATTATTCTTTTGAAAATATTCTCATATTTTGATTTTTTAGGGCATCCTCAAGCGCAACTACGGATACTAATTCCTTGAGCTTGGTATGACAACATGAGCGGCAAAACTCTATCTCAAGTGTTTTAACACTGCTGCATCCCCAATATACTGATTTGAACAGAAGACCATTGGTTAAGTTGGAAGAGTCTCGTGTTATATCATCCAATCGATCTTTGGTTTTTGAAATCTGCACGTTAATTGATTAAATTTTAATAGTTAAATTGATAAAAATGAAACCTTTTATAAAAATTAAAAACAATTATTAAGTTACGGATATGTGTCAGTTGCCAACTTGTCATAGCATCATCGATCGTAAATAATGGATGGATGTAGTTTCTTGCCATTTTTATATTTGGTAGAGAAATCAATGGAAAAGAGAAAATACAAAACAATTTGCATCATGATAATGTTTAAAAGACTCGATTCTGAAACCAACAATGCCTACATATACTTTCCTAAAGCAAGTAGAAAAATTATATGAATGGATGTGGTTTCTTGTAATTTTAATATCTGGTAGAGACATATCTTAAATAATTGCATCTTGAAAATGAAGGCACGGTTGTTAAGACCAACTAAACCTCCTTTAGCAGATAAAGTATGGTGGAATTATCCACTTTGCATTTATTCTCATTAGAGTTCAATCAGTTCATGCAAAAGTTAACTTTGAATTTTTTCGAAGAATATAGTTCAGAAGGAACAACACTTCTCTTTCAACCATATTATTCAACATATACCCTTAAACGCTGGCAAGATAGACCAGTGGCGGATATTGAGAAAAATTTTTGGGGAAGCCATTAAATACTAGCCAAAACTATTCACTTAAAATTTATAGTTATTAATACATAATTTTATTATCAAATACGCTAAGTAAAAATCCAAATTGTGAAATTTTAATTAGTGTTTGCTTATCTTACAATGGTGAGATACACGCATGGCAGATTATGAAGCTTGAAGTGAATACACCGGAAGAAAAAAATACATATATAGTTATAATGTGCCCTAATGATGTTGAGTTGAAAATAATACTCATTTTGATGAAGTTGTTTAACTATTTGAATATTTTTCAAATCAATTGAGTCTAATAGTAATGTTCCACAATCGATAGTTTGTGAACTTTGCATGTAATATATATAATATAAATTATTTTAAGGATGTCATACATGATTTTTATTTAACTATTTGAATATTTTTAAATTAACACGGTCTAATAATAATGTTTCACAAAATAAAATATATTATAGATTCTGAATTTTATATGTAATATATGTTACACAATTTATTTAAAGGTGCTATACATAATTTTTTATATAAAGAAAAGTAAAAAGAAAAAAAATTAAATTAAATTGTGGGGAGCCGTGCCTCTCCCCTGCCCTTTAAAAATCGAGTGTTGATACCATGACACAAATTTCCTACACCATACGGCTTACACCGTATAATGCCGCACTGTGCGGCACTGTAGCTGCACTGTGCGGCACTGTAGCTGCACTGTGCGGCACTGTAGCTGCACTGTGCGGCACTGTAGCGGGTCTTTTGTTTTTTGTTTTTTTGTTTTAAATTTTAGTTGTTTTTATAAAAAATAAAATTTTATTTATAAAAAAAAACTCATTAACCAGATAATGAATTAAATTCACCAGATATTTGTACCTGATTCACCAGATATTTACACATACTCAAAAAAATCTATTCACCAGATAATGAATTGAATTCACCAGATATTTGTACATAATTCACCAGATATTTGCACCAGATATTTGCACATACTTAACGAAAAATTTTATTTCTCAAAAAACGCATTCACCAGATAATGAATTGAATTCACCAGATATTTGTACATGATTCACCAGATATTTGTACATACTTAACCAAAAAATTTATTTCTCAAAAAAATTCATTCACCAGATAATGAACTGAATTCACCATATATTTGTACATGATTCACCAGATATTTGGACATACTTAAAGAAAAATTTTATCTCAAGAAAACCCATTCACCAGATAATGAATTGAATTCACCAGATATTTGTACATACTTAACCAAAAAAATTATTTCTAAAAAAAACTCATTCACCAGATAATGAACTGAATTCACCAGATATTTGTACATGATTCACCAGATATTTACACATACTTAACCAAAAATTTTATTTCTCAAAAAATAAAATAATAAAAAAACAAAAATTTTATTTAAAAAAAAAAAAAGAAGCTACAGTGTGATACAGTACAGCTGCAGTGCCGCACAGTACGGTACTACACGATGTAAACCGTATTGATGTAAAAAACGTGTGTCATGGAATCATTATTCTTAAAAATCCGCCCGAGATGTACTGTACATTACATTCTAACAAACAAATACGTACGGTACCCATAGAGCTGGGTATACGGGCCAGCCCGGTCCGTTTAAGCCCAGCCCGCATTCACCCGCAGTTAAACGGGCCGGACCGGGTTGGCCCTCATAGTTAATGGGCCTATATTTTCTCTAGTCCGTGTCCGGCCCACCTAACCCGCGGGTAAACGGGCCGGCCCGCGGACTCATTAAAAATTGAAATATTTTTATTTGTTTTAAATTTAATTATTTTTTAAAAAAATTATTAGAAGCATGGTTCCTAAATATCCAAAATCATATAGAGAAAATTTACCGGCAATAGTAATACTTGCAAAATTCACTCAATTTTAACTAACCTAAGAAGTTTAAATTAGCTCACAATAGCTTATATATGGTTTAATTTGGTTATAGGGTTGAATTAAATATTTAAGCTTGTAAATAAGGATCAATTGCACAGACGACATCCCAAATAAATAGTCACTTGCATATAATAATTAATTTTTATTATAAAATGCATAGTATATTCATATATGAACCTATATTTTGCATTAATATTTTTGGCCCGCGGGTTGGCCCGCTAACCCGCGGACCGAACCCGTATAAACCGCGGGTTAAATGGATCGGGCTAAATAAACCCGCATTTAAACGAGCCTACGTTTTATATGGTCCTAACCCGCACGGATCGCGGGTTAAACGGACCGTCCGCGGGCCCAGGCCCATATACCCAACTCTAGGTACCCAATGCCACAGAACAATTTTTGGCGGTTGTAATTTACTAACATTTTTTAAGGTTTGTGGTCCAAAAATTTTTGCCACGTTTGTAAAGTGGACAATGTCACTAAAAAAAAAACTTTGATTTACCGGAAACTGGATGAGAAGGTGAATTCAAGATTGCCAAATCATCCTTGCACACCAATTTGCTAGGGTGAAAGATCAGGTCATATCTCCCACCATGAGCAGACCTAATATTGCAAACAAAAGTTATTATTTTAAAGTCTCTAAAATTTTCAAATTTACAATCTTTTCCTATCTTCTCTCTCTGATTTCTCTTTCTCCTCTCTTAACCAATGTTATTGCTAGAGTCCCTGCCCATGGGCGACACTTCTCCTAAAGTGTTGTCAAGCTGATCGAACATGTACAGTCTCGAAGCCACTGAAGAGTTCGGTGTGGGAAGCCCATGTTAAGAACGTTCTCTGCCACCACCTTGCCACCAAATCCGCCGCTACCACACGGCAGGAAACCGCCTTCTGGACCACCTACCCTCTATCCAAGGTCGAACCCGCAGTCGTGTCCCATCACTGTCGACCTGTCCGGCTCGCCGGAGATCGCCGCGTCCCACACACGCGCCGTCCAATACCTCAAGCTGCGGCGCGTTTGAGATCCTCATGAAGAGCGTGGCTGGATCCACCGCCGAGATGCTGTGCCGGCCGATGAAGAGAGGGGATATGACGGGCAAAACTGTGGCAACTTTCTCAACCATCTACCAAGATTCATAGGTTTTTTGTGCTATGAAATAATGTGGGTTTCAATTGATGAAATTTACTGTTCAGATGGGTTGGGAAAAAAAAACTCATGGTGCCCTTTCTTCTGCACGTGGTTGGCTATGTTCCAAAATAAATGTTGACCAATAATTAATGATACTGGGCAATTTCACGAGTAAAACCCTTAGCCCTTAGCGTGTTCAAACATAGAGGAGGTGTGAAGGAGATGAACAGTATAGGGGCTGAGTGAGAGTGACAGAGGAGAGAGGGAGTGAGAGAATGAGAGGGTAAGAATTAATTTTCATTTTTGCAAATAAGGGCTTTTTTGGTGAGACATGAGATGCTCTCCAGCATAGAAGTTGCCTGCACACTGATTGAGGAAAGAAAGGGCTCACTTCCAGGACTAAGGGCTAACTTCCATACAAAAAAGAAAGGGAACAAAGAGGCATTGAGAAGAAGAAAACCCTAAAAAGGATCATAGCAGCATGTTGTCCATTTGTCATTGGCAGCTAAGGTGTTTTCAAATGGTTTGCTAATATGTCAGATTTTTAATAGCGCACGTTTAATAACAGTTTCGAGATAAAACGCTTTAAATAATACATGGAGGTTTTAAATATGCTTATCCAAGAAAATATTATTAAAATATATATATTTTTGTTAAGCAAAGAATAATATGCAAAAACATCACTATAAAGTAAGATGTTTCTTGGTAAAAATAAAAAAATAAATAAAACAAGATATTCCAACTAGGTTGACATCTCAAGCTTTATCTATCATTTGCAGCATATCAAATTTTATTAAAATAAGATAAAAACAAAACAAAACATGGGGGCATAATCCTGACCCATGAGAAAAATAAAAAGAAAATTCAACTAAATCTATATATAGGCAAACCCCATCTATTGATGAAAAAATCATGCCTAATAAAACTAGAATAAATCATGCACAATGGTTTCCTTCCCAAAAAATATGAGAAACCTTAAATTTCATGTTATTGATCTTTAGACAATTCTTCCATTTAGTCTTGACATTCCAAGGAACAATATCAAGACAAGAGAAAGCTTGCACCACAAGTAAAGAATCACACTCTAGGCAAAGGATTAACCAACACTAGTGCAGGAAGTACTTGTAACATCGGTTAAAATTGACTTGTAACGTCGGTTTAGCAGGCAACGTTATTTTAGTCAATGTTACAAGTTTAACTTGTAATGTCGGTTTTCCAACCGCTGTAACAAGTTAATCTGCAACATCGGTTCTATGGAAAACCGCCTTTACAAGTAGCGGATTGACTGATCAAAGCTATGTTACAAGTTAACTTATAACAGCGGTTCTGGATATAACCGCTGTTACAAGTTAACTTGTAACATGGGTTGTTGTTAGAACCTTTGTTATAAGTTAAATTGTAATAGTGGTTATATCCAGAATTGTTGTTACAAGTTAACTTGTAACAGCCATTCTACACTACAAAAAAATAATTCAAATAGCGACCGAAAATTAGTGACTGATACTATTCGTCACCAATAGCGACCGAAATGGTGACCGATATCTCAGATTCCATGCATGGTTACATTTATATAGTTAGCGACCAATTTTGCGACCGAAACACTCGACAACAACTGAATCAGTTGCTAACTCGGTCGCTAAACCAATAATATTAAAAGTCAAAGAATGTTGACTAACTGGCGACCGATTTTATGGCAACGATAATATTTGGACTTATTAGCGACTGAATACCTAATCGGTCGCAAAAGCATTGTAGCAAAAAAAAAAAATATGGAGCCAAACAGCGACTGATTTTAGTTCGGTCACTGAAACGCTTAAATGAAAATTTCAAAGGAAAAGACACAGCGACCGAGTTTGTGACCGGTTTTAAGTATTTAGTTTTAGCTACCGATTAGCGACCGAATATTTTGGTCTCTAAAACTAAAATCCTCAAATCGTGTGAATCCCCCCTTTCTTTCTCATTTCCCTTCTCTTCTATTCTCTCTGCTCTGCTCCTCCTCTGCTCTCCTCCACGTGCCTCCTCTCCTCTCTGCTCGTCCGTCCGGTCATCGCGAGGACCACCGCAAGGTAAGTTCTCTTCCTTCTCCTCTCTTCTCTTCCTCTCAACAGAAACCGTGAGGAACTCCGGCCACCGCGAGGAACTCCTCCACCGCAAGGAGCATTGTCACTGCCTCCTCCCTGCACCCGAAAGGTATATCTTCTCTTGTCTTCCTTCTCTGTCCAACTCCCAGCACCTATATTGTATATTAAATTTTTTCTTTGTATATCATCTATTAATTATGGAATAATAAACCTAATCTGTATATTATTTTCAATTCAAGGGAAAAAATTTAGGTTTTAGGTTAAGGTTTTCATGTTTTTTTCTACCTTACTATTGCCGTTCTTCATTTTAATGGGTAGATGTGTTCTATTCTTATGAGGCAATCACTGATTTGGTGATTAATTTGAATTTGGTGCACCCATTTATTGTGGTTTGGATTTAATTTCATGAATTGGGGATTTTTGATTTCATGATTGTAGTTTTACGTGAGTTAATGGTTTATGGGTTTTAGTGCTTGATTGCAACTTGAACTTGGTTTGAGAAATGAGGATACTTCGCTTGTTAACATGCTATTTCGTTGCATGTTACTCACTTTCTTTGTATGTTACTCACTTTAGTAAATAAAAGTATTTAGTAAACAGTGGCTGGAGTTTTAAATTAGACAAACATGGTGACTTTGTTCATGGCCATTTTTTGAGAAAAATGTGAATTTTAGATTTATATGGGTAATTGGTTCAATGGATTAAGATTTGAAATCATGTTTGTAGTGACATGTTTATGGGTTTTGATGATTTGAGCTTCTATTTGATTTTGAATGATAAGGATAAAAATAATATTTACCTTTGATTGCATGATTTTTACTTTTTTTTGGCCATCCAAACTTTAATGGATGAAGGAATTATTGTATGGTAAATTATTTTCTGAAAATGGTTTGTGAAAGTCTAATAATGTCGAATGTGTACAATGAAAAATAAGGATTGTATTGAATTGTGCAGTAGTTTTGGACCAACTGCTTGGATGTTATTAATTTCATCAAGCAGTATATAATCCATCGATATGGCATCCCCAAGACAATTACAACTGACCAAGGAACCATGTTCACTGGTGAAAAAAATGGTGGCCTATGCTCAGGAATATGGGATCAAGTTGCTTCATATTTCCCCATATTATGCTCAAGCCAATGGGCAAGCTGGGGTTACTAATAAAGTATTGATTGTCATGATTAAGAAGACTTTGGAAGATAAACCAAGGAAGTGGCATGAAGCATTATCTGAAGTGTTGTGGGCCTATAGGAACTCTAAGTCCACGGCTACAGGCTTGACACCTTATCGACTAACCTTTGGTCAGGATGATGTGCTGCCTTTAGAGATTAATGTGAAGTTCTTAAGGGTAGCCAGGCAACATGGATTAATTTTAGATGACTATCAACAAGCTATGTTGATGGAGTTAGAGTCAGTCGATGAGGATAGATTGATGGCTCTTGATAACATTCGGCGAAATAAACAGAAGGTTGCTAAAGCTTACAACAAACATGTTAAAAATAAGCGGATTGCCGAAGGGGACTTGGTTTGGAAAACCATTTTACCAATTGGGAGTAAAGATCCTAAGTATGGGAAATGGTCACCGAATTGGGAAGGGCCATTTATTGTTAGTCAAGTTATTTTTGGAGGTGCTTATCGGCTAGTTAATATGCAAGGGGAAGAGTTAAACCGAAGCATAAATGGAAAGTACTTAAAGTCATATTACCCTTCAATTTGGGAAGGGGTAATTTCAAAATGATGGCCACAAGCTGGCCAAGTAGCTTCACAACCTACTAAAAAACTACAAAAGAAAAGAACCATCGGCTACTGCTAGAGCATTATTGTCCTAGTTAGCTGGATCGGCCGATGGACTTCGAGTAGCAGCAGGGTGATCTTCAGTCTGTACGTTTGGGAGAGCTTCATCCGAGGCAGTTGCTGCTACATCTTCGACAATAATGTAGCCCTCGTCAGCTGTTTTTGCTTCTTCATTACTTTCAGTCGTAGGAGTTTCTTCAGCCGTGCTGGGCACTTCACTGGTTTCAATATCACTGACGACCGTGGCAATGATGGTCTCGGCTGAGATGGACATGATAACAGCTGGCTCTGGAGTCAATATGTCAGACTTGGGGGCAGGGATAGTTGGTTCTATAGCCGTTGGAGCTAGTGGTGCTTTGGCTTCCAAAACAGAGTCTTCAATTCTTTCCAAGAATTCTTAGCAGCCGAAAGCCCATTCTCTGTTGTAGCCAAGTCCCCCTCCAATGTGACTCGTTGCTGAGCAAGAGGATTGATGTCCTTGTCAAGGATAGTGGATTGTTGGTATAACTGGACTCTGGTCTTGGCACTCAACTTAAGTTTTTCTTCTATAATTTTTAGTCCAGGCTCAGTCTCAGCTATCTCCCTGTTTACCCTTTCTCGCTCACACATTAATTTTACGAGTCGATCAGCTAAGTTCTTGTTCTCGGTCATGTCAGATTCTCTTTCAGCTTGCCGGAAGCTTTCTCGTGCCGCTTGACATGGGCCGACTGATCATAGTGGATGTCTCCAATCTTAGCCAATATATGGTTAATAATGGCCTTCTGATTCTCTGAGAATTCTAGGTTCTAAGCTGCTTTAGACAGTGCTAGTCGTAGCTTCGTTATGGTTGCTTCATCGGAAGGCTGTTCTTCAATAAAAGCTAAGTGCTCGTCCACTGGAGAAGAAGGAGTAACGGCCGTTGGAAGGGCGGAAGTGTCAAAATACTGGAGGAGCACGTCGTCCGGAATCATGCATTCAGGAGATGCGACCGTGTTCTCTTGGGTAGAAGGATGAAGGGCTTCTTGGACTTGGCCCTCTGATGGTTGAGGAATTAGGGGAACGGCTGATGTTGCTGGAATGTTGGGGACGTCAGCCGCTGGTTCCTGATTCAGTGGATGAGAAGCGGTTTCTAGAATGGTTAACCGGCAAGAATGAAACACATGTTAGCCAATGGAGATTTGAAAGAGAAGTTAATCGAGAAAAGATATATACCTCAACAATCAATCTTGGGTTCCTCTTCCTCTGTTGGTTGTGTACTGAGGGTGAAGCTTCAGGAGTTTGCTTCTTGCCTTTCTGAAAAAGATGGGGCAATCATTAGAATATTGTTAAAAAAGAGCTCGACCGCAGTTTAGTTAAAGAATGTACCTTAGCTGAACCTATGGCTCATTTCTTGGCTTTCTTAGGGGAAGTCTCTGAAGGCACTCTAATGACCACTCCTTGGGATCTTGTCCTTTTCTTACTGTCTTCTGTCCTGCCTTCTATTAATTGACTAACCCATTCAGCAATCGAGTCATGGAAAATCTTGTCTACTACTGACGCCCACCATTTGAGGAAAGCTGAAGTGGTGACTGGTTGCCGTTGGAGGCTCTTATATCGGAAAGCAGATAGTCGATCAACAATAACTGTGAATTGTTCCACGACTTCATTTTCATCATAAACGAACCTAAAGGTGAGAGATGCAGGTTCGGAAAAGGATGTGGGGATGTGTTACAACAATCCAAATTGCCTTGCGAGACATTGTGGATTGTAGTACTCAGAAGAAGACTTGCTATTCCTGGACTTGGGCTTAATTCCGGTGAGGAGGTTTCGAGCTGTCAAAACACTTGCCTAGCCGACTACAATCTCGCGACGAACATTTTGCCTAGCAGTGCTTTCAAAAGAAGTAAAAATCCAAGATGGACCAATTCCAGCTGATATGGTTGGATGAAACTCTGATAAAAGTCGAGTAAGGGAAAGAAGGGTGTTCACCACCTCGATAGTTGAACTGTCCGAGGGAGTGAGACTAATCAATCTTTCTGCCAAGATTGGTGGATCGCGAGAAGGAGGAGCTGGATTCTTGGCTAAGGATACAAATTCTGGGAAGTAGTGATAATCCAAAGATGCAAGAACCAACGTGGACTAGGGATGTTATCAGTCTTCTCTTGATTCCTCAGTCGTTCAACGTACAAAAATAGGCTTCGATAAAGAAGGCTGAGGAAGAGAGGGCCGAGAGCCAAAGCTTGCCCAGAGGTAATGAGCTGGACATAGTTAAGGACTTCGGCTACTATCTGCACTGAATTGGTACAGATGAAGTATCTGCACATCCAGTACAGCAAGAAAGCATGATGCTCAAGGTCAGTGACTTCTCTAGTCGAATTTGAGTTGGTAGAAATAAAATTGCTATAATAGCAATGTGGCTTGGAACATTTGATGTCAGCCATTTGCTCAATTGCCTCAGAGAAAGCAGGGACTTCGTTGCCGTGGAGAGGAAGCCCAGTAATAGCCGCGACATCGAGTAACATGGGGCTCATCATGCCCCAAGGAAAAACAAAACTGTTGATGGAAGTATTCCAGAAACCACAGAAGCCAAAAAGAAGGTCAATATTGAAGGGAATTTCATGGCGAGACAACATTATCAGATTATGAATTCCCTAAGACTTCCGATCTTTACTCTTGGCCGCAGCTACTCGTTTAAGCCATTTGAGATAGGATTGAGTGCTGGTGGGCCAGGTTCGAAAGCTGGGGGTTCTTTTGTCAATGGTAAACCAGCTGGAGGCAATGGGCAAGGCAAACAAACTCAGGTAAAGAACGTTATCAAGAAATAGTTTGCCTTCGTCTTGATTTTCGGTGGAAGAGTTTAAGGTCATGGAATGTTTCACACGGTAAAGAGTGCTCGTGGGTTGTTTGGAATCAGAAGTTGAAGAAGAGAACTGACGAAGACCAACTGAAGCTGAGTCATCTGAGGCGTCGTGGCCATAGGAGACGTTGTCAGGGTTTTGGGAATCAGATGCAGAAGACATGTTCGATTAAAGAAAGCTTGAGAAAGGTTGAAGAAGGTCGAAAGGCATAGAAGGTTCAAGAAGGAACGAGGAAGAAGGTAAAGTAAATGGTTGGAGGAAGCAGTCGGCTAAATTTTATAAAGGAGAAGGTGGTTGAGAGAAACTAGCCGTTAGCAATAAAAGGGGGATAAGGAGTTAATACAGCTAGCACACGGATCAAGGGTTATGAGTGTGGTGCTCAAGATAAAATAGTTATATCATTCAATCTTCATTCTAATCAGATAGAAGATATAAGGGGGCAAATGTTATCACCTAAATTAATGGAATTAACATAGTCGTTGGTAAACTAGCCGTTGGGGTTAGCTGAATCGAGAGCCAGACGAGTATGTTATACTGGTAGCTGATGAAAAACGACTAATTGATTAAAAAACGGTTAAGTAAGTGATATGGGCCAAAGGATAATATCCCGAGTAATCCGTTTATGTTCAAAGTGGAGGTGATAGCCAAAGAAGCAAGATGGTAGCATCAATCCTCTCAGGCATTGCACGTGCTAACAACTTTCCTAAAAAAGTGGGGAGCGGTTTCAAGCTGTTTAGCTTATTTTTAGGAGGCAAAGAGACGTTGAAGAATATAGAAAACAGGCTCAAGCAATTATTGACAGATGATCATTGAAAACGTTCCTAAAATGTAAGGATTCTTGCTAGAAGTGGTTAGTCGTTGTAAACTAGTTGGTTTATGTTGGCCACTAAGTGCATGATTCTTAAATTTAGGATAATGTGGCCAATAGGGACAGTTTTGCATAGTGTTCGGGTTGTAGCTTATAAATACCAATTGTAAATATTGAAAACACACATCAATACAATCAAACACATTTTATTCTCAAATCTATTGCTTTCAACTTTAATTTTTGCAATTTAGTTTAGTATTCTCACTTTCCACACTAAACTCTTCGGAGTAGTTTAGAAACCCGCAAGTTAGAAGACAAAATCCCTCTTCTAACATTATCAACTTATAAGGGAATCATTGTTATATGACATTAGTCGAGGTCACGACTAATCCTATATCACCAGATAACAAAATAATATAAAGAGATAATCATGAAAAATAATAAAACAAATAAAGGCTTGATATTAATAGTTGAAAAGTAAAGTCGGTGCCAAGGTCAACCCTAGCCCAAAGCAAGTAAGGCTAGGGCCTTAGGCCTCCAAATTTTTTTAGGCAATTAAGACTTTTAAATTATTTTATTTTTTTTAGTTATTTAAGCTTAACAAGAAAAATAACTTAATATCTTAAACAAAAAATCATAAGAAATCATAAATATAATTCTAACTACACACAATAAAAATTTATACCAACCACTATAATTACACTTTAAAAATATAAAAATTTATAAAGATAAATTTTAAAATAAAATATTTTTTTAATAAAATGTTATTATTGATTTTAAAAGGCCTCGTCTCAAATTCCACTTCACACTTAAAAAGGCATTCGGCCACCCCTGGGTGTTGGTCTAAGAAAATTGCTCAATCAAACTATGGAGTTTTGTTCAAGTCAGCTAAAAACCATTGCAACTCAAACATGTACATCCCCTAATATTCAGAAAATAGAACTTCACTAGAGAATGGTAAATAGTCCGAAAATTCTAAAGAATGGTAAATGATGCTAATAAATTGAGTTTCTATGTGGCCTTATTTGGTTGAGTTGTAAGACCAAATCCAAATGGGAAGAGGGGATCATAATGAGGATCTCCAACATTCATTGGTAACTGATCAACAGTTTTAAACCATGTCCTTGAAAGCTTGCCAGTGAAACCATAGTCACCAAACAAGACATCAGTCACACCTTGTCCCTCAGAACCTGGAAGCCAAGCAGCAACAAGGGACTCAATGATGTCAAGATAAGGCTGTATAACCACAGGACGACCAGAGATGAGGACAACAACACATTTGACTCCTCCACAGACATTGTTTATGGTGTTTGAACCAGGATCAGCTATTGTCAAATTCAAGCTATCACCTTTTGTCTCTGCATATGGGAGCTCTCCAACTACCACAATGGCATATGAAAAATCATTGGCCTTGACATAGTCTAAATCAGGGTTCTCCTGGTAGACTATCTGGGTGTCTTTGTCAACAGTGTTTTTGATAGCATTAAGGATTGTTGTACCTGTGAAATTGTGAATCAGATGAGTTAATCACCTCAATACTGTAATTTCAGTAGAAAACAATTGTGGGAAACATAAGGTGATCAGGTGGTTTGGGGTGTGGAACAAAGGTGTTAGGAGTTATAAGGTGAGGTTCGAATCTCACCCCTAGTAACATAAGAAGCTAACAACTAACATTTGCCTATCAAAGTAGAAAACAATTGTAAACAATAAGGAACCAAGATGAGAACCAATTTATACCACTAGTAATGTTGTTGCCACTAAGTCCTTGCCATTCAATGGTCCAACCACCACACTGATAGCCTAGATTATCAGCATGGCTTCCAGCAACAAGTATTTTTTTAGCCTTTTTAGGAAGAGGTAGCAAAGGCTCATCAGCATTTTCACCATTCTTTAACAGCACCAATGATTTCCTTACTGCTTCCCTAGACAATTCTCTATGTTCCTGTCAAGTTACGGTGCAAATTTAGTTTAAGACCATGGTAAAAAAAATACTAGGTAAAATGACAGTATAAACATGTCTAGTTGATTTACTAACCTGACTCCCTAGCTGGTTGACTAGGCTGTAATCCGCCAATGGATTTTCGAAAAGACCCATCACAAACTTGACCCTCAAAATTCTCTTCACCGCATCATCGATTCGGCTAATGGGTATGGCATTATTTTTCACCAGTAAGGTTAGTCCATCTATGAATTCTGTGTAGTTTTGGGGAACCATTACCTGAGGATTACCAGAAGTATTAGAAGACATGTGCTTACTTGGAAAGTCAGATAAATCTACTTGCATACATATATTCAAAAGACTTGAAATTCATGGATTATTACCATGTCAATTCCAGCAGTGATTGAAGCTTGAATGGAATATGTGTAGTTAGCATGAGGAGGGGAAGTAATTCTGTCAATTCCCTCCCAATCTGATATGACAAAACCCTTTTAAAAGAAAACAAAGGATTAGGTTTAGGCCACATTAGATTTAATAATCATGAATTCAAAGGTCAGGATGAGTTGAGTATTACCCTGAAACGGAGTGTTTTCTTGAGAAAGCCAGTAACTAGATCATGATTAGCATGCATCTTTTCTCCATTCCAGCTAGAGTAAGAGACCATGACGGTTGCAACGCCCTTGATGATCGAGTCATAGTAGGCCGGCATGTGAATGCTAAACAATCCGTGTCTATCTATCACAGTGTTGTTCTCATTGATTCCTTTTGTTGTTCCACCATCACCAACAAAGTGCTTAGCACAAGCTGCAACTTTTGTTCTGCACAAACAAACGCCAGAACATCATACACCAATACAGAGACAAATTGCATCATTGTCGATGCCTTAAAATGTTAAAATTCAGTTAAATGTATAATAGTATGAAAAGGAAGAGAAGGAAAAGATAAGAAAACATTTCATCATTGTTACGCCTTTAGAATGCAAAAAAAAAATTCAGTTATCAGTAGCATAGTTTGAAAAATATAAAGGAGGAAAGACAAGAAAAACATGATAGTGGTTAGCAAATTAAGAACAAGAGCTGACAAAGTAACGTAATGAAAAAAAGTGTCAGCACATAGCCAATACAGATAAAAAATTAAGATAAGTGCTAACATCACACTCTTTTTAACACTCTCCTCAACATATTCTTTTTTATTGGGTGAATTTCATGGGAGATATAAATTTAATGTGGAACCCACTCTATTTGATGGGTCTCATATGAAATTCACCCAATAATCAGTGTGTTGGGAAGAGTGCTCAAAAGAGTGTAACGTTTGCCCAATAATCAGTGTGTTGGGAAGAGTGCTCAAAAGAGTGTAACGTTTGCATTTCTCAAAAATTAATGATGAAATCAAAAGGAAAGGCTATCAAAGTCAACATCTTAGATGATCAAATACTCATTAATAGATAGAAAACAAGAATTCTTACTTTCCAGCAACATATGGAACACCCTTGAGTGAGTTTGCAGGGATGTCACCTTGCAGTCCTGGAATTAACTCTGTCATAGCTCGAACTATTTTATAATCTTCACTGTAACTTTCATAACACCGGCCCCACCTAGGATCTCTACAGACCTATCCAAACAGAAATGTTACATTACAAGGTAAAAGGCTGTACATAAGACAGCAACAAAATTTGAATTTTTTCAATTACCGCAATACAAGGTGCAAAGACATATGGAATCCCAGTTGCTCTAGCTTCAAGAGCAGTTGCTTCTCCAATCCTCCTCACAAGTGTAGGATCCCTGATTGTTCACATAAATTTCATCATTAAGATTTCAGACACAGAAGTCTAGTGGAATACCAAAATATTATGTACAATTAAGTAACCCCAGCAAGGCTAAGAAATAACAAGCATCAGGGCAAGAGACCACCAAAGAAAAATTCTTAACATTAAACTAAACACAAAATGTGTTTAATATTTAGTATAAGCCTCTGACATGTCCATTAAGTTAAATCAATAAAATCATGAATATTGTCATAAATTAAATTTATTCAACAACATACATGTATTTTTTGATAATCTATTCAATAACATTTATAAATCGGGTTGGAGCATTCCACGTTTACCACAGGCCTCAACCACAATTCATAAAAAAAAACAGGTCTCAACCACTTGTAATTGTTAATTTGGCTAGTAATTAATTATTTATTTAATTGGTTTGGGTACCATGTCAAGCTGGCAAGAACATTTAAGCATGCTTTAATTTGTTGCAGGGATTGTTTCATAACTTGCATATATAAAATAATATTAGCTTCTGGTAATATTAAAAGGTTCACCACTAACCAGTCAAAAAAAAGGTTCAACATTTTGATTTTTATTTTGAAAAGGCCAAAAAAGGTTCAACATTAACCTTTGAAAAAGTCAAACACGACAGAATATAGAAAATCTACAATCAATAATGCAAACTAGAATTGTGAAACATCAGATTATGCTTTAATTTGTTGCAGGGATTGTTTCATAACTTGCTTATATAAAATAATATTAGCTTCTGGTAATATTAAAAGGTTCAGCATTGGGTTCAACATTAATACAACCTTTGAAAAAGTCAAACACGACAGAATATAGCAAATCTACAATTAATAATGGAAACTAAAATTGTGAAACATCAGATTATGCGCATACCTAGTAGCTCCTAGCCCAACATTGTGAGGAAAAATTGTTGCCTTATACACATTGTTATGGCCATGAACAGCATCAATCCCATAAATCATTGGTATTCCCAGCCTGGTAGATAAAGCACCCTTTTGAAAATCATTCACCATGTTAATCCAATCCTCTGCAGTGGCCTGTGGCTTCGGAACACTCCCTCCACCACTTAGCAAACTCCCTACAAAGAAAAAAAAAAAAAAAAACAATTTTCAAATTTAAAAAAAGAAAAGATATACATAATATCCCTTCTATTTGACATATCTGTTTATATTTTTAACCAGAGAAAAACAAAGGTGCAATTTTTACCAATAAAGTACTTATTTATGACATCAGCAGAAGCAACACTGCGATCAATCTGCACCATTTGGCCAATTTTCTCTTCCAATGTCATCCTGTTGATGAGATCCTTGATTCGAGTATTCAGTGGCTGTTTTGGATCTTTATATTTCAAGTTCTCAGCCTCTGTCATCACTACCCAACATTGTAAGAACATAAGCCCGACCAAAAAGATCGAAACTTTAGCCATTTTTTCTCCTGCTCAAAACTTCACAATGAGATCAGAAAAAAAGTATCAGGTTACAGTAGCAATTATGATTCACAAAGCTGTTATACAAATAGAAAGTTAAAACCCAACAAAATCTAAATAGAAAGTTCTGAAGAAAACTGGGCAGAGGCATAAAAAGTAGGGAACAAGCAAAACAAAAACAACATTTATCAAACCATAATGGTCATTCATGAAGCTAAACATTAAACAACTACACTCATTTTTAAAACTGAACTGCAAGGAAAGAAATATTCTTTTTACAGTTCAAGAAGCATTTCATTTAAAATAAAGTAAGAAAATAAAAAGGAATGATGTCTAACCAATTTACAAGCCTCTGTTTGTAGCCTGGACCCTAGAGGTTCTCTCTTTAGCCGAGAGAAGTGTTTCCACCCAAAGAATAGCAAATTGAGATCACAAGTTTTGAAGCAAAGGACTGGTACTTTATATAGATAATTAGAATTAGAATTAGATTAGATTAAGATTAAATTAGATTAGATTAGATACAAAAGAGTGTTAAATCTTACCGTTTTATTACCACGTCGTTATAACGTTTGAATTCATATTCATCGTCTTATCCATTTTTTTAAATCTCTGATCAGCCAACAAAAAGGAAGTTTAAAAAACAATTAGAATTTGAAATTATTAGGATATAAACAAAACTGAGATTAACATTTTTGTCGCTTTGCCGTTTTTAAATCATCTTTAGCCTATGTTTGGTTATACGTTGGCTGGAGTCAAACGTGCGTCAGAGAAGCTAACAATAGCAGCTTCTAGGGTGAGAAAGGCACGCTGTCACAGTATCAAATACACTATTAAATAACTGGATTTTTTTCCAAAGCATGTATGGCTTTTTTGACTAAAGTAAACCTACTTTTAAAACTATTTATCAAAATAATTTAGTTTTTAACAATTTAACAAAACAATCATGTTTTTGTCATGATGAAATATTTTGTTGATTAAAGTAATCTTTTAGTCTCTATATGTGACATTAGTTTTTAATTTGGTCCCTATACGTAAAAAGTTATCAATTTGGTCCCTATACGTGATACTGGTTTTCAATTTGGTCCTCACCGCTAATTGATCCCTATATAAGAGGGATAAATTGCAAATTATTATCACATGTAGGGACCAAATTGAAAATAATTATCACATGTAGGATCGATTTCAAATTTTTGTTGTTGAATTGATCCCTACATGTGACAATAATTTGCAATTTGGTCCTCTTATATAGAGATCAATTAGCGTTAAGGACCAAATTGAAAACCAGTGTCGCGTATAGGGACCAAATTAATAATTTTTTATGTATAAGGACCAAATTGAAAATCATTGTCACGTATAGGGACCAAAAGATTACTTTAACCTATTTTGTTATTTGTTTGCTGACGAGTTACGTCAATCAAAGGGGCGTCATTGAGTTGCCAGGTGGAAGTCATTGATTGGTCAGTTTGACTGGTGCTACTTGAAATGGCGTCACTCATCATAACGCGACATGTGGCGAAGCCCCTTCCACCCACATTTTTCCTACACTTTTTTAAAAAATAAATAAATAAATAATAACACTAAAAATTTAAAAAAATACTTATATAACTTAATAATAGTAATTTGTAGTTTTAAGAGAGTAATTAATAGTAATTTTTAGTTTTAATGATTAATGTTATATAAGAGAGTGATTTTTAAATTTTTTTTTTTAACAAAGAGAGTAATTTTAAATATTAGATTATAAATTTTTAGTTTTAATTTTTAATTAATAGTTATATAATAGTAATAGTAATCAAATAATAGTTGAATAAAAATTTAAGAGAGTAATTAATACTCCCTCCGGTCCTTAATATAAGAAACAAATGGGTACTTTTTTTGGGTCCAAAATATAAGAAACATGCATCAATATTCACACATATTAAATGCTAATTTCCAATATTACCCTCATTTATAATAGGATTTATATTTACGAGATATATCAACTTTCCATACAAGTGAGTTTGTTCATTAATTAGAATGAGTAATTTTGGAAATTTATAAGAATATTAATTACAATTAGTTCATTTCAATGCATTTCCTTAGTCTATGTGTTTTAGGGTTTTGTTTCTTATATTAAATACCAGAGGGAGTAGTAATTTGTAATTTTAATGATTATTTTTACATTATAATTAAAATTAGTTTTAATTAATAATTATTGTTATATTATTTTTAAAATTAATAACCAAATTATGATTAATTACTCTCTTAAATTACTATTAGTTACTCTTAATCTTAAATTTTAATAATATTCTTTGATTATTCATGTTAAGTTTAAAATTTAATTGTTATAATTATTATTTTTAATTTTAATTTTATTATTATTTTTAAATATTATTTATGTATTATTTTAATTTTTTTAGGGCTATTATTTTAATTTTTTAAAAAAGTGTAGAAAAATTGTGGATGGAGAGGGCTGTGCCACGTGGTGAGTTCTGGTGAGTAGCGCTAGTTGAAATGGCGCCACTCACTAGAACGCGACATGTGGTGCCATGCAAAATTTCTTTCTTTTTTTTTTTGCAAAAAAATTATCAATCAATGACTGCCACGCGGCAAGTTAATGGTGCCAGTTTGACTAGCACCACTTTTCAGAATAATAATAATAATAATAAATATTACAACATGGCAAAAACAAGGTTATTTTGGTAAATTGTTTAAAAACTAGATTATTTAGGTCAATAGTTTCTAAAAGTATGTTACTTTGGTCAAAAAGCCAAACATATATAATGAAAGGGTTTTTATGGTGATCTAAAGGTTGTAAATAGTCTCTATCTTATATAAAATGGTGAGTGCTACCATGCACCTCCATTAATTTAGTGAAGGCTGCTCCTTCTTTCTTTTTCTTTTTCTTTTTCTTTTTTATTAAGTCAAAAGAAGGGCCTCATAACCTTATGATGCAAAACCCTTCTTAGGGATAAAAACATCATTAAGGAAAAAGAGTACCCTTCCTATATTTATTAAAAAAAGCAAAATAGAAAACCAAATACAAGCACATGGGGGGATATAAAACCAAAACCCATGAATCAAGAAAATCTAAAGTAGGGAAGGAAAAACCTATTCCTATTAAAATCATCTAAAATAAAAGTAGGCACTAAGTCCCACCATATGAAACTACTATGACTTAGACCATAAGAGGCTACACCATCAGCACAAGTGTTTCCCTCCCTAAAGATATAAGAGATCATAAATAAACCTCATTTTGCTTCAAAGGACTTTACAGTTCAACCATCTAGTCTTTAACCACCAAGGAACTATATCATCATTACTAAAAGCTTGAACAACAAGCATAGAGTCAGTTTCCAACCAAATGCTTAACCAATTTTTATGGAAAGCTATTTCAATTGATGTCATGGCTGCACAAAGTTCTGCTTCCAATGAGGATGCTGCTCCAATTGCTTCAGAAAAGCAACCTAAGATTGCACCTCTACTATCACGAATGATCCCTCCACAAGCTGCTCGATTCTGACTCGATGCTCCATCTGAATTAATCTTGAACCATGCACAGGGAGGAGGTTGCCAGATGACTTCAATGACCCTTGGAGCTTTGGGAGGCCGAATCATCACATTGAAAGACTTGATGATACAGAATTCATCAATAGATGAATACATAGAACCTTTTGAACAGCTACCTGACAAGCAAACTGCAACTTTGATCCTGGAAATTATACTTTGCACAGAAACAAACTTGTTATGGAATCTAACTTGATTCCTAGCATACCAAATAAACCATAGTACATGAATAATAGAAGAAAACACTAAATCCTTCACCTGAGAGCTCCAATTACCATTATATAGAGAAAAAACAGCAGTAAAAGAAGAGTCTTAACATCATTAATAAGCCCCGTTATTTAATTAGAGTCTTATTAACATCAACGTTACTCATTCACAACATAACAACATCATCATTCATTCATAGCAATAACATCATAACAATTTGCAATTAAAGCATGCCAACAAGTAGAGGAAATTGACAATAGTCATATAACAAACAAATATCATTTAAGCAAATAGCAAACATATAGGGTCATGGGTTAACCCTTAGCGGTGTTCATGGGTTTGGGTCAACCCGACGAACCCGAGAAACCGACCCAAATCGAAGCAAATGGGTTGGGTATTAATTTTCTCTGTTCGGGTAGGACCCCAACCCGGTTAGAACCCATATACACTGGTTCGTGTTGACAAGTGACTCCAAACACAAGTGGGGGGTGATTTGTGTTTTTTAAAAACTTTGATAAAATAAAAAAAAATTTCCTTTTTAATATATTCTGAAAAACACAATTGTAAAAGGCACGTGCGAGTAAAAGGGTTCTGCAAAAGATAAAGCGAAAATAAAATAGATAAGGGTTTTAGAAGATGAACACAGATGAGATATCTCGGTTCGGTCACAAACTACCCTGTGGCCTACGTCCAGTCCCCAAGCCAATATCATCAAGGGTTTCCAATCAACTTTAGTTTTTAACGGGATCAACTAGAACCTTTACAAAAGAAAGTACTTCTCACAGACCAGGGATATCACCTCTCCCAGTGAAAGAGCCTCAAGACAATGACCCAAGAGATATCACCTCTCTTGTCAGCCACAAGTAATATTACCTCCCTTGTAAACACTTGGAAATCATATCCAAGAACACCCCAAGAGATATCACCTCTCTTGAAAAGTTGGTGTAGAAAAGAAGGGTTTGAGTCACACGACTCTTACCAACAAAATACACTCTTAATAGTGCTGATTAAACAAATTGAAGAACAATTACAATCACACTTATATGGTGTATAAAGCTCTCAAGTTTAAAGTGATCAAAGTGTAAGAACAAGAGAGAATAAGAGAGTTTTTGTTCAAGAGAATAAAACTCAGTTAAGAGTAAAATGATTTTCGTGCTTGTGTTTTTTACTAGGTTTCCTTTAAATAGAACCTTGAAAGATTGGGTCAAATTCTCCTCAAAACTCATTTTTGTCGCGCAATTTCAAAATGGTTGATTTAAATTCTTAACAGTTCTATAATTGATTACTCATTAAAGCATGATTAAGAGCAAGATAATCGATTATACTAATTGATTATTCCTTGATTCCAATTTGAATTTGAAAAACTTAACAGCTATAAAATTCATTACTCATTTAAGACCAAATATTAGCTGATTAAGTTTGATTCTTAAAATCTCATTAATGTGTATGTGTGACCAATTTTAATCTTGAGAGCATTATTAACCATTTACAATTAATCTAAAACAAGCAATACAATAAATAAAATTTCCTTAACCCATTTGACTGCTTTTTTGACCTTTTGCCGCTTTTTGCAATTTAGTCCTTCTGAATTCCATTTTTGTCATTCATCAAAAGTAAAGTACCTGTCAAGGCATATATCCACAAACTCCCTCTTTTGATGATGACAAACATCTCAGGAGGGATTTTCTAGAAAGATAGGGCTAAAGCAATTCAAGCAAATATATCAGAGTTGTAAGTTCTAAGCGCGGTTTGCTCTACTCCCCCTCACTCTATGTATATATTCAAATCCACTCCCCCTTTTGGCATTATCAAAAAGCGGGAAAAGTATTGATAAAGTAAGGTATATATTCAGATAAAGAAATATAGTCAAAAAGTATATGTAGGCATCAATGTAATTCAAACGTGTGTGCGGAAGCAAATGCTAGGATAGTAAAAAATAAGTTCAGTTTAAAGAAAAGTTTTCCCCCTTTAACGAGTATATGATTTTGTGTACCTATTTCGTTTAAGCATGCAAATAATTCTCCCCCTATCAAAAATAATTTTTCAAGTTAATATTCCATTTTTCTAGAGGCATTGGAGAAAAGGTAGAAAAACATTTATCTCAACAGACATCAATGATAAACTTAAAAGCTGAGCTTGATTTAATGTAAAGGAATATTTATGCATGACAAGCATGTATCATGATGAAAGACCTTTTACAAAGAATTTCGAAGAGATAGTCATGTAAAAGGTTCTAACATGCAAATAGTTATTTCTCATGAGGTTTATGAAGTTGTACAATAGCTAATCATAAATTGAGTGCATGACCTTTTCCCTTCGCGAAATCGGTTATATAATCGATTGTTTTCAACGTTCTTTACATAATCGATTATGTAATCGATTTGGACTCTTAAAAAAAATATCTGCGTGCATAATTGATTATTTTAATCAATTAGAGGCATTCTGACTTTTGGCTTTCTGCTCCTCCTCCAAGCGTAATCGATTATGGTAATCGATTATGATAATCGATTACAACCTTATTGAACTTTGATATTTGTCTCCTTTCTACGCATAATCTATTCCTTTAATTGATTATGGCCTTTTTGACTTCTCATAATCGATTATGACTATCATATAATCGATTATTACTCGAAAAACTGTCACACTTAATACACACATTAGCGATAACGAGGTGAATAACATGATAAGCAAATATTATCCAAGCTAACCATATAGATATTTCCAATTGATAGTTCAAATAACTTGGTTTGTTTGTCAAGTAATCTCATTAGTCATGACCAAATATTTAGAAGAAACAAACTCTACCTCATACCCTTTAAAGTTGACACCATAGAAAAACATAACTACCATTTTTGGGTGATGGAGAGGAGAATTTGTGTTTGTCTCCTGTCATGTGCTTTGAACGACCACTATTAAGGTTCCAATTTTAGCTCTTGGTCTTCAAGCACTCCTGTAAAACAGAATCATGTTTTGGCTTTTGGTACCTAAACCATTTTGGGTCCTTGAACATTAGTCTTGGGCAATGAGCCCTTTCAAATGCATGCATTGCTACCATTCACACCTTTGTATTTCCTAATGTTGCAAATAGAGGCGGTGTGGCCTTTTCTACCACAATGAAATCATTTAACAAAAAGACTACTTGACTTGTTGCTTGGACCAAAAATATTTTTAAAATATTTTTCATGAAACCTTGGATGATAACCCAAACCAGCTTTATCATACATTCCTTTTTGATTTCCTAATAACACATTTAGGTTATCTCGTCCACTAGTGAATTTAGCAAGCGTGTTATATAGGTCGTCAATCTTGTTTTTCAAAACCATGCATTCACTATGTAACACCTCAACTTAGTTACATCACATATAATAGTTATACGCGTCTAACTATTATATGTGTATCAGAATAAACAAAATCTCATAGATTTCTTAAAAACATAGTCTGAAAACTTAATAAATTCTCTTTATACAGACTCATTTCCTATCAATAAATTATATTTTTACATTAAATAATAAAATACATAAACTTAAAGACTTTGACATGTCACTGGGCAACTAACTACTTCTCTAATCTTCCAAGTCTTCATCTTCACTTTCTCACCTGTATCCTTGCTAAAACCTGCATCCACATCTGATTGTACTACTATTGTGAGACTATGTCTCAATGAGGAATAACAATCACTTAATAAAACAACAGTACAACCAGCCAGAGGAACTCCGGAAAATCCCCTCAAGCTATCAATGAAAACTATGTACTTGAAAACATATAATTCTTTATAAATACTTGTATGCCTTTTCATCAAACTTTATCATAAAGTATTTTTCATACTTTTACATTAAACTTTGTCATAAAATACTCTTTATGATTTCTCATCAACCTTATAGTCTATCAAAGCCTCATATCATAGGATTCATCATCAATATCATTAAAACATCATAAGCTTACTTGAAACATCATCTCACACGAAGCATCATGAATAAGATTATAACATCATCATAAATGCAACAACATGAATAACCTCAACACACAGAATGTATCCTCAACCTCATTGGTACGTGAGCTCACTACCTGGCAGGGCATCCCACTGCCTTACCTCAAATGCATATGCCATGAAAATGACGCTCAACATCACAATAATCACATTCCCTTAACTTAACATTCATATATCAACGTCATATTAACATCATATGTCTCTAAGGACCTTCAACATCATTGTAAACTTATTTCATCAAGTCATCAAAATAACCTTCAACATTACATCAACTTTAAACATTATCTTCAAACTTCTCATGAAAAACATCTTCTTTACAATCATATAACATCAAAAATGCTTGATGACTTAACATTGTCAAATATATAAGTTTTCCATATCTTTCGAGAATTCATTCATCAAAACATCTTTTGAATCTTCTAACATTTAGTTTTTTTTTTTCCTTAAAACACATTTTTCATAAAACATAAACCTTTAGTGTTTCAAATAAATATATATAATACTTGACCAATATCTAGAAAAATAGCTCAATAACAACAAGATATTGGTTCAAGCATTTCATCAAACACCTTAAGTGCTGTCACTTATTCTCCCAAGAATGAACAATCTTAAGGAGCATAAATGCTCATAAACTCTCTAATAATATCTTCTTCTTATAATCATCAAGAAATCTACAACATACATCATAGATTTGTTATAATCATCCTTCAAAACATATTCTTGAAAATATACCTAATGCATATTAAAAGCTTCAAAATCATCAAGTATTTAACAACCTTAAGCATAATTTCCATTTGATTTTCTATAACTTAGAGGGGTTTAAAGATTGTATTTCCTCACCTCATTTGGAGCTCTTGAATTCTTGCACCTCTTGCTCCTCTTCATCATCTTCTTCTTCTTCAACCTCCAAATACTTGATTCTAACTTCAATCTTTGTTATCTTCATGTTTCTTCTTGATTTTCCTCTATTACCATGCATTTCCCTCACTTTCTTTCTCTTCTCTCTCTCTAGAACTCGGTTTTGGAATCCTAACCCTCTCCTTTTCGTTTCTGATTTCACAACAGGGGTATATATATTCTGCTGCTATAATTGATTATTTTAACAGCATAATCGATTATTTTACAACTGATAATCGATTATAGGAACTCAATAATCGATTATTCTGGGTTCGTTTCCTGCTCTTTCAGTTCCAGCGAGTTCATAATTGATTCTTTAATTGATTATATACATCCTGGACTTATAATCGATTATGTACTATCTGGACTGCTTCTAATCGATTATGAGGATCTCTGTAATCGATTATATGATGTCTGTTTGTCATTTCGCTTTTCCAGAGGACCCATAATCGATTATACTCAATACATAATCGATTATTACACTTAAAAACTAACTTTTAACTATTTTAACCATCTCTAATCAATTCCAATCCTCCAAATCATCCTTAAGATATAAGCTCAGACTTAGATAAAGATCTACAATTTATGCCCTTGCATAAAATTCTACTATGTTTAACAATTCCACTTCTTTTTATGCCCGAACATTGCACTTCAAAAGCTCACTTCATACTTCTACGTAGTGTCTTCATATAAAACCTTTAAACATCCTTATCAACCATAACATTACACCGCTAGGATGGTGGACCCTTTGAATACTACTTTTCCTTTATGTCCCACCTGCTTCTTCCTCTTTTCTTTTGGACAAGAGATCCTCAAATTTGATCTTAAAAGTTCCATCAATTGTCTTTATAGACTTAGGACTTGTGTCTTCATTTCTTCAGGTAGACTTGATGTCTTAAACTCTTTTTTTTTTTTTGACAAGGGTCTTAGCCTTTTTCTTAATTTCCGAGATCTGACTTCTTTTCTTTTTCTTGGATCTTAATCTCCTTCATCTCCTAACTGCTAAAAGAAACTTGAACATGTTTACTTCCTTTTCTTCCTTTTGCTCTTCTTCCATCACATCCATATCTTTCCATAGTCATTTTAAAAGCTTCTTCAAATACTACTTTAACTCTCTTGAATTTCGAGTTTCCTTCTATCCCGAGCTTTCATCCTCTTTTACGAAGATTAGAGCTCATCATCATCATCAATATCTTCTTCATCTTATATTGAGACTCTTCCCTCATTTCTTTTTGTGGCGACTTCTTTCCTTACGTTATTCCTTCCAGCTTCATTAAAATTCATCCTTATCTTCATTGACAACTCTTCCTTGAAGAGGTATTCTTGACCTTAGTTCATACACTGTCTTAGTGCTCTGTGTTTCACCCTTATCTCAAAACCATCTTCACACAAGGCACATATGCCATGACAAACATTTAAGTTTTCACCTTCATGGACTCTAAGTCCTCCACCATCAAGTCATTCCCATAATTCTTATCTAGTATATAACTCTGCCTTGATTCTTTACACATAGTCCAATTGGACAACATCAACTTATGTACTCACCTCAGCTACGTTTACCTCGTCTTTATTCATGGCTACGTTTGTGTAACCATGTTTTACTTTACTTTCACTACATATCTAACCTTAGGTCATATTCCCAACTCAACTTGTGAATATTAACCTTTCCTCCTCTACTAAGCCGTGCCTCAAAGTTCTCTTAGCCATAAATGATCCTCCTACTTCCTCAACAGATTGCAACAGTTGCACCATAATCGATTATCGGATAGACCATAATCGATTACGTTATCTCTGCCTCAGACACATTTTCTAAAACTAGCCATAATCGATCATCCTAATCGACTACTATGTTCCTGCCAAACATATAATTGATTACGCCATAGCCATAATCGATTATGCCTCTGCAACTTTTGCTGATTTTGAGGCATTCTTCAAACTTATTATCATGTCCTCAACGTTTCCTCACTCTATATCCCTAGTACTTAATTTTCAATGTTTCCTTCTTTTGATTCCTCTTCAATCAACTTCACTACCCTTAACATTTCCTCCCTAACTTTCCTCCCATTTTTCTTTACCTTCATTATCCTTAATCTATCTCAACATCCTCAAATTATTCCTCTATCACAATATTCTTAACACTTTCTCCTTATCAATTCCTCCTTCAAGGGATCTACCCTTGATTCCATTGTTCTTGTCTGTCAGCTCCCATGTCTCTAGTACAATCCAATAACACACTGAGCTGGCCAGGCTCAATATCATATTGCAAGGCACTAGTTTACATGGCATACAACAGACACACTCTTATCCTAATTGCCCAGTCTAGACATGTCTTAGCCCTAACCACAGTCCAACATAGGATTGAACTGCTCTGATACCATAATGTAGCACCTCAACTTAGTTACATCACGTATAACAGTTATACGCATCTAACTATTATATGTGTATCTGAATAAACAAAATCTCATAGATTTCTTAAAAACATAATCTGAAAACTTAATAAATTCTCTTTATACAGACTCATTTCCTATCAATTAATTACATTTTTACATTAAATAATAAAATACATAAACTTAAAGACTTTGACATGTCACTAGGCAACTAACTACTTCTCTAATCTTCCAAGTCTTCATCTTCACTTTCTCACCTGTATCCTTGCTAAAACCTACATCCACATCTGATTGTACTACTATTGTGAGACTACGTCTCAATGAGGAATAACAATCACTTAATAAAGCAGCAGTACAACTAGCCGGAGGAACTTCGAAAAATCCCCTCAAGCTATCAATGAAAACTATGTACTTGAAAACATATAATTCTTTATAAATACTTGTATGACTTTTCATCAAACTTTATCATCAAGTATTTTTCATACTTTTACATTAAACTTTGTCATAAAATACTCTTTATGCTTTCTCATCAACCTTATAGTCTATCAAAGCCTCATATCATAGGATTCATCATCAATATCATTAAAACATCATAAGCTTACTTGAAACATCATCTCACATGAAGCATCATGAATAAGATTATAACATCATCATAAATGCAACAACATGAATAACCTCAACACATAGGGAATGTATCCTCAACCTCATTGGTACGTGAGCTCACTACCTGGCAGGGCGCCCCACTGCCTTATCTCAAATGCATATGCCATGAAAATGACCCTCAACATCACAATAATCACATTCCCTTAACTTAACATTCATACATCAACTTCATATTAACATCATATGTCTCTAAGGACCTTCAACATCATTGTAAACTTATTTTATCAAGTCATGAAAATAACCTTCAACATTACATCAACTTTAAACATTATCTTCAAACTTCTCATGAAAAACATCTTTACAATCATATAACATAAAAAATGCTTGATGACTTAACATTGTCAAATATATAAGTTTTCCATATCTTTCGAGAATTCATTCATCAAAACATCTTTTGAATCTTCTAACATTTAGTTTTTTTTGCCTTAAAACACATTTTTCGTAAAACATAAACTTTTAGTGTTTCAAATAAATATATATAATACTTGACCATTATCTAGAAAAATAGCTCAATAACAACAAGATATTGGTTCAAGCATTTCATCAAACACCTTAAGTGCTGTGACTTATTCTCCCAAGAATGAACAATCTTAAGGAGCATAAATACTCATAAACTCTCTTTTAGTATCTTCTTATTATAATCATCAAGAAATCAACAACATACATCAAAGATTTGTTATAATCATCCTTCAAAACATATTTTTGAAAATATACCTCATGCATATTAAAAGCTTCAAAATCATCAAGTATTTAACAACCTTAAGCATAATTTCCATCTAATCTTCTATAACTTAGAGGGGTTTAAAGATTGTATTTCCTCACCTCATTTGGAGCTCTTGAATCCTTGCACCTCTTGCTCCTCCTCATCTTGTTCTTCTTCAACCTCTAAATACTTGATTCTAACTTTAATCCTTGTTATCTTCATGTTTCTTCTTGATTTTCTTCCATTACCATGCATTTCCCTCACTTTCTCTCTCTTCTCTCTCTCTCTAGAACTCGATTTTGGAACCTTAACCCTCTCTTTTTCGTTTCTGATTTCGCAACAGGGGTATATATATTCTGCTGCTATAATCGATTATTTTAACAGCATAATCGATTATTTTACAACTGAAAATCCATTATAGGAACTCAATAATTGATTATTCTGGGTTCATTTCCTGCTCTTTCAGTTCCAGCGAGTTCATAATCGATTCATTAATCGATTATATACATCCTGGACTTAAAATCGATTATATAATCGATTATGTACGTTCTGGACTGCTTCTAATCGATTATGAAGATCTCTGTAATCGATTATATGTTGTCTGTTTGTCATTTCACTTTTCCAAAGGACCCATAACCGATTATACTCCATACAAAATCGATTATTACACCTAAAAACTAACTTTTAACTATTTTAACCATCTCTAATCAATTCCAATCCTCCAAATCATCCTTAAGATATAAGCTCAGACTTAGATAAAGATCTACAAAACATCGGGGTGTTACACACTACATTTTGAAACTTCTTTCTTTTCATTTTCACAAGATAAGCATGATGAAGTTTTATTTGACAAAGTTTGTTTTTCTTTAATTGCTTCCATTTCTTTGTTTAATAAGTCAATTTTTAGCTCAAGACTAGAAATGGTTTTCTTTGATGAGGAAATAATTTGTCTAAGACGCATGCTTTCATCATTCAATTCCTCACATAAAATAAGTAATTCATCATACGATAACTCAGTTTCAAGTTCAAGGTCATTTACCTCATTTTCCTCATGATTTGCCATGAGACATAAATGTGCCTCCTCATTATCCGACTCATCAGATGAGTCCATATCATTGTCTTCCTAAGCAATATAGGCCCTTCTTTCTCTTCGGCCCTTTTGTGGCCTTTTATCCGATTTCTCATGCTTTCTTTGGCCTTTAGGACAGTTGGGTTTTATATGACCTTTTTTACTGTAACCCCCTGTTTTTCAGAATTTTTTTTATTTAAGCTGGTTGTATTAAGTTGGATTTATTGTTTAAGGGCTTAGTGGGATTTTTGGCTAAAAGTCCCTTTCTGGTACATGAGCACACCCGTGCTCATTAGCCAACAAGCCGTGCTTAAAGTCAGAAGCGTGTTTCTGATTTTAAGTTGAGCACGACCGTGCTCAACAGGTAGTACGCCCGTGCTCAATGTGTTGACCGCGTCTAGTAACGTTAAGTTGAGCACGACCGTGCTCAATGAGGAGCACGACCGTGCTCAAGTCTGAGATTTATATTAACGAAGCAGAACTCGAGGGTTTACGTTTAACCCTAATTTTTGGTAGCAGCAGCCTTTGAGTGTGCGGCCAGAACAAACTTTCTTCCGTCTTTCTTCCTTTTGATCAGTTTTGGTGAGAGTTGGAGGCCGTGGGAGACCGCTAACTCAACTGTGGTAGTGCATAGGTAACGTTTCTTCCCTGTGTAAGTTCCTCTTTCCATTATTGTGAATAGGGAACTAACCATTAGTCTTCTGTTGATCCAAGGTTCTTTTCGGTGTGAGTCGCAGTAAAGGGAGGAACCGATTCGTTGTTTAGGACACCGAAAGAGCTACCTTCAATCCAGGTATGGGGAGAAGGGTAGTATATTCATAGGTTTGGGATTAGGGTAAAGTGAAGGGGTTCCCATAACCCCGAATGATATATGTTATGTATGGATTAATAGTTTAAACGTATTGTATGATAACATGGTGTTGCTGTTATGTGTGGTATGCTGATACGTGAGTATGTTGATGTATTAATGCACATTATGATAATTGCTCTATGAGTTTGATATGATGATAATGATAGTTGTTAACATGATGTTGTGGTCGATGCCATTGTTGATTGATGTTGGTAAGGTTGAAGGATTTAACCCTTGAAAAGTGTTGATAACTGATTTAGGATGTTTAATGGGTTAAATTATAAAATTGGTTAAGTTTCAGCCTCTGTTCCTGTCCAGAACAGCACTGTCGCGCGTTGAGCACGACCGTGCTGAACAGGGAGCACGACCGTGCTCCCAGTTGAATTCTGGGAAGATGGCCGCGCTTTGAGCACGGCCGTACAGGATGAAGAGCACGATCGTGCTACTGAGCACGACCGTGCTCATTAAGAAGCACGACCGTGCTTCACTTACAGGGGAGCACGCCCCTCACGTGCTTAAGCACGACCGTGCTGGGTTACGAGCACGACCGTGCTCAACCCACTGTGGCAGAACCAGATTAAAGGACTTAAGGGGTTTTAAACCCCACTTCCCTGTGATGATAACTGATTAGACAACTTGGTAAATGTTACTAAAGATAAATAAAGATAATGAGATGGTGAGATGTTAAGTCGATACCCTTTTGGGTGCCGCAAGTTGATGAGTTGTGCCTTGGTGCTTTTTGGCCAAGGAGGCCTTGACCCCCCGGTTTGGGTCTAAGGTGTTGTTGTTACGTACCTTGGTGGTCGAGAGTTTGCCCCAGGTACTGCGGTTGATTCCGCTTAAGTCCTCAGGTAGATTCCGCGAGGCAAGTTGGTGCGGTTGATCCCGCTGTTACCATTCGGTCGATTCCGTTGGAGTTATGGAGGTGGTGTTGCCGTTGTTGTTGTGTTGCATACGCATTGCATCGGAGATGTTGTTTAGGGATGTTCGACATAGGGGAGATCGTCCTAGAGTACGGCGATCCGGCCATCCACGGTTGGAGTAGATTCTCCTAGCGCTCCCGTGATGAGGCATTCGTTGGTTTGATGCGTTGGCTATCCAAGGAGTAGATTCTCCGGCGTTGAGTAGATTCTCAATGTGGATATGTAACTCCGAAGTCGTTCATCCCGAGTTTAGTGGATCCACATGCATTGATGGTTTAGCGGAGTAGGACTGCATTACACTGCATAGCATAATGATGATGTTAATGTTTGATGTGATGCTGCTATGCTTGCTGTTTACTTTACTGCCTATTCCCATGCTAATATGTTTATACGATTCTTACTCCCTATATATGTTTGTTGTTTTTGTTTGGCCTGATTGGCACATTGCAGAGGATGACGAGCAGTCCGGAGAGGAGTGACTCTGAGGAGCCGCCACTCATCGTAGGGCTAGTTTATGTTTCGTAGTCGTTAGTTTCAGTTGTAATTCCGTGGATTTTATTCCGGAACGGTTATACCAGCTCTGTATGTGATATTGGGGTTGGGTTATTTTTATTGGTTTGTTATGTTTTCGTTATTTAAAACTTATTTCATTTCCGCGTTGTAAACGGTTCATGTGGGACTTTTCTACCCATGGACAATTGTTTATTTTATTCAATAAATTGCATGTTTTCCTTTAATTGTTTTAATTTAATTGGCTTTTAACATGCGGGGTAGAAGGGTGTCACATTTGCCACACTTGTAGCATGTTGGGATGAAAGAGGTTCCTTCTTCCTCATATTTCTTTTGAGGATTACCGACTTGTTTTGCTTTGCCTTTTCGCCTTAAGAACTTTTTAAATTTGTGGATCATTTTGTTCATATCTTCCTCATCTTTATCAAGACTATCACACTCATCAAAGTCATTACCTTCATCATTTTCAATCATGCGTGCTTTGAGTGCATGGCCATTCTTTATCTTATTATCATTTTCCTCACTTTCCATGAGGCGATATAGTTCAAGCTCGTGTTCCTGCAATTTGCCAAACAAAGTAGCCAAAGACATAGATGATAAATCTCTAGATTCAGATATAACAGTTACTTTGGGTTGCCAATTTCTACTCAAACATCTAAGTACTTTATTTATCAAATCCTCATTATTAAAAGATTTCCCAAGAGCCCTAAGATGATTTATAATATGGGTAAAACGTTTCTGCATATCTTGTATGCTTTCACCCTGTATCATCCTAAATAGCTCATACTCATGGGTCAATGTGTTCATCCTAGCCCTTTTGACCTCAGTAATACCTTCATGGTTCAATTGAAGGGTGTCCCACATTTCTTTAGCGGTCTTGCAATTTGAGATCCTATAGAACTCGTCGTAGCTTAAAGCTGAAGTGATGATGTTCCTAGCTTTCAAATTGTATTGGACCTTTTTCTTTTCCGCATCGGTCCAAAGATTTTTTGGTTTATCTACTGAAGCACCATTAACTTCATGCTTAGGGACAAATGGACCATTTTCCACAGCATCCCAAACATCAATATCAAAAGCTTCAAGAAATATTTGCATTCTTTCTTTCCAATTACCATACCCTTCACCATTGAAAGATGGGGGTCTGTTTACGGAGTTTCCCTCGTTACAAAAACGGTTTGAAGCAATGTTACCTCTTGAGGCGGTTTCGCCCTTTATATCCAAGAGTTAAGCTCCGATGCCACTTGTTGACAAGTGACTCCAAACACAAGAGGGGGGTAAATTGTGTTTTTCAAAAACTTTGATAAAATAAAAACTTTTTCCTTTTTAATATATTCTGAAAAACCAATTTGTAAAAGGCACGTGCGAGTAAAAGCGTTTTGCAAAAGATAAAATGAAAATAAAAGAGATAAGGGTTTTAGAAGATGAACACAAGCGAGATATCATGGTTTGGCCGCAAACTACCCAGTGGCCTATGTCCAGTCCCCAAGGCAATACACCAAGGGTTTCCAATCAACTCTAGTTTTTAACAGGATCAACTAAAACCTTTACAAAAGAGAGTACTCCTCATAGACCAAGGATATCACCTCCCCCAGTGAAAGAGCCTCAAGACAATGGCCCAAGAGATATCACCTCTCTTGTCAACCACAAGGAATATCACCTCCCTTGCAAACACTTGGAGATCACATCCAAGAACACCCTAAGAGATATCACCTCTCTTGAAAATGTGGTGTAGAAAAGAAGGGTTTGAGTCACACGACTCTTACCAACAAAATGCACTCTTAATAGTGCTGATTAAACAAATTGAAGAACAATTACAATCACACTTATATGGTGTATAAAGCTCTCAAGTTTAAAGTGATCAAAGTGTAAGAACAAGAGAGAATAAGAGAGTTTTTGTTCAAGAGAATAAAACACAGTTCAGAGTAAAATGATTTTCGTGCTTATGTTTTTTACTAGGTTTCCTTTAAATAGAACCTTGAAAGATTAGGTCAAATTCTCCTCAAAACTCATTTTTGTCGTGTAGTAATCGATTATTTAAATGGCATAATCGATTATTTTGACTCAGTTTGAAAAGCGTCTCTTTGAGACAGTCGCAGCATAATCGATTACACTAATCGATTACGAGTCCACCGACTTTCATATAAAAAGCTATAATTGATTACATAATCGATTACAGGGTTTCTGTTTGAAGCTCGTTGAAAGACAGTAAAGACATAATCGATTATACATATTACATAATCGATTATTCTAATTCAAATTCAAAACTTAATGACTTAGCTATCATTAATTCTCATTAAAACTCATTAAAGCCATTTAAGTTATTAAAAACGTGTTCAGCTATAGATAATCGATTATATAATCGATTATAGCAATTTCAAAATGGTTGATTTAAATTTTTAACAGCTCTATAATTGATTACTCATTAAAGCATGACTAAGAGCAAGATAATCGATTATGCTAATCGATTATTCCTTGATTCCAATTTGAAATTGAAAAACTTAACTGCTATAAAATTTATTACTCATTTAAGACCAAATATTAGCTGATTTAGTTTGATTCTTAAAAACTCATTAATGTGTGTGTGTGACCAATTTTAATCTTGAGAGCATTATTAACCATTTAGAATTAATCTAAAACAAGCAATACAATAAATAAAATTTCCTTAACCCATTTGACTGCTTGTTTGACCTTTTGCCGCTTTTTGCAATTTAGTCCTTCTGACTTCCCTTTTTGTCATTCATCAAAACTAAAGTACCTGTCAAGGCATATATCCACAGTTCGGGTAACGGGTTTGCTAAATGCAGGCTCGTGGACCCGTCCACTTTCTTTTCTCAAAAGAAAAAAAGGCCCTTTCTTGTATATTATTGCCCTTCATACAACCGTACCTTGTCCCAACTCCGTTGACACTTACTAGTATCCCAACTCCGCCATTCTTCCTTGTCCCAACTCCACTGACAGCCGCACTTTGCCCATCGAGCGTCCCAGACCCATCCGCCCGTCACCCGTCGGAGATCTGCCACCATCATCCGGGCTTAGCTTCGTGAAGGCGTTTTTGTGGAGCTCTCGCAACTCTGCTCTCTCTCACCATCGTTGTGGCTCTACTCTCCGTTCACCACCATTGCAGCTCCGCTCCTCTTCGTTCCTCTATGGAGCTTTGTGAAGAGTGAACAGTGAATATACTTCTGGAACCCTTTGTCTTTGTGTCTGTTGGTTGTCCCTTTCATTTTTTTTTGTTAGTTTGTGTCTGTTGGTTCTCCACCTCTAGAACGCTTGTTTGTTTTTGCTCCTCTTCTTTGCGTGACTGTTCAGTGCCTAGCCCGATTGCCAACTCGAACAAACCCGTCTTTGGTCGGGTTGGTTTGGTTTGGGTCCTTTGAAAAATTAGACAAACCCAACCCATCTCGTAAATTATCAATCGATTCGAGTAACGAGTTTAGTCAAAACTGGCCCAACCTAACCCGTGAACACCATGAAACTTATCATTTTTAGACATAACGTAACCAATCAGAAAATTGCAGCAAAAAAATAATTATTATTTTTTTTAAAAAAAAGGAGAAGATCAAATTCAAATGAGGCAACGAAGAGAGAGAATGCAAACAAGAGAAAAACGAGAAGAGAAATGTGAGAAAAATTCATCCCAAACAAGAACTTGTCCTAAGAGGAAAGAAGTGTGTGGAGTGAAACTAACTTTAAGAAGAAAAAAAACAGAAAAAAAGGACAAAAGGTTGGTGATGCTGAGGTTTAGCAAGGATGTGAGCACTCAATAGTCAATGCAGTACTTGGACCTTGCAGTCAGTGAGCAGGCAAGCATGAGCACGCAAATTTTGAATGAAAAATGTAGCAGTGGTGATTTGTTTGCATTTAGCAATGGATTACTCAATATATCTTTTATTTGACACATAAATCTACCTATAATAAATATTATAACATATTTAATATTTTAACATGAAACTCAATAATTAAAAATATAATTATTTGCGGTCACGTTATCTTCTAATAAAACGGACTTCAAGTAATTAACGTGGTGTTGGTCTAGTGGAATCAACTAGACCCTATAAGGAGGAGAATCTGGGGAATTCGGATTCGAATCCCTGTGAAGTCACCCCCATTGGGAGGCTGAGAACCAAGGAGTAAAATCCAACTCAATCAGTCGAACCAGATATTAGTCTCATCACATGCCCGAAGGGCCTAAGTCGTGGGGATGCTCTGGTGGACCTACTTGGTACAAAAGACTAATTGGAGTGGGTTGAACCCAAAAAAAAACAAGAGCAGTGTTATTTAGACAACTCGACTGGGACAACATACGGGACAACTTTGTCCTGTAGCGCTACTGTAGTGCTACAGTAATGCTTTTTTTTTCCCTACAAATGTTAACTTTTCTTAAAAAAAAAAATATTTCTAAAAAAACCCATTAACCAGATAATGAGTTGAATTCACCAGATATTTGCACCTGATTAACCATATATTTGCATATACTTAACAAAAAAACCCATTAATCAGATAATGAACCGAATTCACCAGATATTTGTACCCGATTAACCAGATATTTGCACATACTTAACCAAAAATTTTATTTCTCAAAAAAAACCCATTAACCAGATAATGAACCGAATTCACCAGATATTTGTACCCGATTAACCAGATATTCGTACATACTTAACCCAAATTTTATTTCTCAAAAAAACCCATTAACCAGATAATGAACCGAATTCACCAGATATTTGTACCTGATTAACCAGATATTTGCACATACTTAACCAAAATTTTATTTCTCAACAAAACCCATTAACCAGATAATGAACCGAATTCACCAAATATTTGTACCTGATTAACCAGATATTTGCACATACTTAACCACAAATTTTATTTCTAAAAAAAAACCCATTAACCAGATAATGAACCGAATTCCCCAGATATTTATACCTGATTACCCAGATATTTATACATACTTAACAAAAAATGTTAGTACATAAAAAAATGTTAGTACAAAAAAAATGCAAATTATTAATTCTTTTTTTAATTTTGAAATTTGAAAAAAAAAATTTGAACAATGTAGCACTACAGTGCCACACAGTACAGCACAATAGCACTATACTGTTTCACTATACGGATTGTCCTGAATAGTTGTCGATTGTCCTGAATAGTTGTCAAACGTGGTTGTCTAAAAAATATTTCTGAAAAAACAAAGGGACAAAACTTACGTGCAATACCATACCATACCATACATGCCTGTGATACTGTTATCCAGTTAAAAGTAGACATGTGGACATATTTTCCCCCACATCAGCCATCACCACTAACTTAACAGTTAACGACGTTAATTTTTCTTCCTCTTTCCCACTCCCCTTTGTTTTTGTCTGGCATCATCCTCTGTCTTTCTTCCACGACTCTTCCTTTTCTCATCGCCATAACCGCACGCGCCGAGACCGTGAAAATAGAAGAGAAGACAGTTAAGAGGCCGTCACTCTTCCTATTCCCATTCTCTTCTTCCTCCAGGTTTCTTATTTGAATTTCACACATCCTTAATCCTTGTTTTCAATTAATATACAAGGACTTTTATATTGAAGCTCTTTGCTTTATTCAGATTTTTTTATTAGGTTTGTACAGTTTCAAATTCCATGACCTATATATACTTAAATATTTCAAAAACACTTCAAAAATTGAAACCGTATGGCGTCCCTCCAGTTGAAATATAGCAGAACAGAGGGAAATAACATAGCAGAAGAGGAAAATAGGATAAGCTAATACTTTTAATTGATAGTCAAATGCCTTATATAAAAAATGAGAACTTTATTTCATTCATGAATGTTCCACTAAAATATGGAGGAAGAAGAATAAGAATTGGAATAAGAATAGTGACGGAGCCTACGTAAGGAGAAATGATATTGGGACACCAAAAATTGACACCAACTTTTGACATCATGGTTAATTCAGTATATTGGTTGGTTAATCAAGCAATAGTGTCAAAAGTGAATTAACCAACCAATATACTGAATTAACCATGGTGTCAAAAATTGGTGTCAACTTTTGGTGTCCCAATATGATTACTCCTACGTAAGGGTCTTCTCTCTCCAACCTTAACCTTCTTTTCACGTCTCGACTAGCTTTTCACGTGCAATGATGGCGATGAGAAAAGGTAGAGTCAGTAGAGGTGGGAGAGAGAGAGCGAGAATGAGGCTAGACAAAAACAGATAGGAAAATTAACGTCATTAACTGTGCAAGTTAGTGGTGGTGGCTAATGTGGAAAAAAACATGTCCACGTGCTTACTTTTAACCGAAGAATAGTACTACAAGCATATATGGCACTGCACCCCCAACGAAAGAACCACATTTAGGTTATTATCTTTTATTTTGTGGATCCAAAGATATCACATATGATATAAGAATTTAACCTTTATTTCACTTTAATAAAAGAATTCACTTTGTATTTTTAAATGAGTCCCACAAACAAATATTATTTACTCACTCTGTCACTCAATTTTGGGTTGTATATTATTTTTTAATGATTAAGAACCAGTTCTTCTACAAGTTCTCCAACTTAGCTGTCAAATCAGCCAACTTCAATGACAAAAAATTTTAGAACTAGTTCTTAACAATAAAAACTTTATTAAGAATCACCATTGGAAATGGTTTAAGTTTTGTCAAAAAAAAAAACAAAAAAATGGACTTCACGTATCGCCTTTGATCACTAGAATCAACCTCCACTATTCATTTTTTATATTTAATGAGATAATTTAAATCATGAAGGTAAAACAAAATCACAAAATAGTGCAAGTTTAAACGACTAAAATATCATTGCCAATTTGACGAAATTTTTTTTAACAAGAATTTGAAGATTACATGCTGGTAAAATTTAAATTATAGAGATGCCTCCCCCCACCCCTCTCTCACTAGATATATAGGCCGTTGCACCCATGTGAAAGTGTAAATCACCATTTCCATTTTGGTATACCACATTATTTCTCAATCAATAACAACTTGTTACATAAATTAGAATTCAATCTACTATTAAAAAAGTAAAATATATAGCAAGATATTATTGATTAGGATAGGGTATGATACACTAAAATGGAACAAGTGATCTGTATCCCTCCCTAATAGTAGTTTTTCAATAGTGGTACTACCACATAAAAGCAATTGGTTCAACGGTTCAAACCTAAATATATAAATATAAAAATGGATGTTGCCCCATTGCGATCCTTATCTTGGTATAACATGGGGTAAAAATGTGAACAGGATTCAATATTTTTGGGAATCGATCATTGGATTCAATTCCATACAAGCGACATGAATAACGTCCATCCCAAGCTTAGCGACTAGGAAGAGAAGAGAGCGGGTGATGATGAGTGAATCAATGGCCCGTGCACACTCCTTCAGTTCTACGCTAGCTTTTGTATAAAAATTTTAAGATGCAACTATATCGACCTCTTCTTTCTCTTCTGTGATTAACACATACTATATTTCGCAATTTTTAGAAAAGTAAACTTATATTTCTTATGTTATATGCTATATACTCCCATGACATCGTAATATTTTTTTTGTTGCCTTTCTTTTTATCCTTTATTTTTCCTTGTTCCATATTCAATAAGTGTACTTCATTTAGTAAATTGGTTGGTTAACATCATAGAAATAAATAATAAAAAAAAAAAATTCATACCATCATTTCAAATCTTATAAAATTTTATGATAAATTTATAAATTCCAATATTAAAATTTTTTTACCATAAAATTTATTTAAAAAATTTATAATTATTATATTTTTAAAATATTTTTTAAAATCCACGAAATTTGTTTACTAATAAATAGTACTTTAAAATCTCAATTCAATGCTTATAAAAAGGGAATTATATGTTATATCTTCTCCATGAACCGTTCCCCGAGTCATGTTCCCCGTGCCTTCTCTGGACGAGACTCTGTTACGTTGAACGAAGACTCGGCGTTTTATGAAAATAGAGACGTTGATGTGGACCTTTTGGGTGTTCATTGAAGCTTCCCGTAAAGTAATGTGGAGGGGATCTTTAAATATTTTTGTACTCCCTAAAAACAGCTTGCTTTCCAAAAGAATTGATTCCCTTTTATAGTTTTTCATAACTCGCTTTTCCAAAAGAGAACAAATTATGTGCACGAAGTTCTTATAAAAGATCATTTCCAGAATGAAAAGATGCTTGACTTGAGGAATTGATCACATCAATTATCTAACAAGTGGGGCAATGCCTGCAAAGATTGATGCTTATATTATATGGATTTCTCTTTATTAAGTATATATCGTTGTATCAGCCACTTGTACCTCTCTTCAATCACCACCTCAACTCAACTTTTATGGCTACACTAATGGAGTACATTATCATTTTAATATATTATCACTGCCAATGGTATAATACACCTTTTTTTAGTGAGGCTGTTTGATGCATTCAACTATATATCCATAATTAGAAAAAAGACAAAAGAAAATAAAATAAAATAAATCTCTTTACTTGATTTTGTGAAAATTTAAACGAAAAAGATCGTTAAACAGGAATGTGATTCACAATTTTTTAAGATTATTTCATTTTCACACACCCAACATCACCATTTGTCAAGTTCTTGTTAAAAAATAATAAAATATTGACACGAGGAGGAAGTTTGAAATGTGTACAAAGTACAAACACTGTATTTCAAAATTATTTTGTCCACATTATTATATCAATTTAAATAATTCCCACCGAATATAATAGACTCGTATGGATACAAGGTTCAAGAATACAAGACAGTAAGATCAGAGATCTTAAAGCAATATTTTGTAAATCATTTTGGAAATAAAAAGGCTTACGGAAAAACTAAATACTATAAGAAAAAAGGTGATTACTAAACTGCCAAAAGCCATCGGAAACAAGCAAAATCCGTTGCAAATCAATGATTACTAACAGCTTCCCAACCATAGGTAATTAGCTCTTCGCAAATTATTTCTAACGGTTTTTTAATAAGGTCGTTGGTCTTTCTGACGGCTTAGGCCGTCACTAATTTTTTTAAATTTTAGTTGGGAAACCGTTTGGTAATGGAAATCCTTATTCACAGTCTAATCCGTCGGAAATTTTTCCAATTATCGACGGTCTGGCTGTCAGAAATTGTTTTTTTATATTATTAAATTATCGACGACTATGCCGCCTTATTTTTTTTTTTTGTGGAATTACCGACAGCCAAACTGTCGAAAATCATTTTTATTTTTAAATTAAATTAAATTATATATATATATATATATATCTAAATTTTCTTTGATTGAGTATGGATTAATGCTACCTTAATCATATAGGTGTGTAAATCATACAATTTTTTTGTAATCACGCAATTTAACCCATACATGCATGCATATACATAGACATAATTAACTTACATATAAAATCAATCAAAATTCAAATATACAATATTTTTCGCACAACCAGAATTGTTACTAAACATGCATTATCACCAACCTACACTAACAACAAAACTTACCTGATCAGAGAGAAATGCAGAACCAAAGAGCAACCAGTGGGCAATGGCACAATGATTCTGCAAAAAAAAAAAAAATTAATAATTAAATAAACAACAATGTAGGAAGAAGGGGGAGGATGAAAGGAGGAAGTGAAAGGGGAACATGAAGTGGACTTATAGTGTTGACGGTGGTGGCCAGTCGGTCGGCTAGGGGTGGAGACGGGGGTCGGTCTTGTGGCTGGGCAGTGGTCGTTCAATGGCTGGGGGGCGCGGTGGGTAGAGGAAAGGAGAGAAAAATGAGAGAGAAGGGGAAGGAGGAAGTGAAGGAAGAAGGTGGTGATTGCCGGAGAGGTCATGGTGGGCGGAGAGGTCGTGGAGGGGACAGTTGAGGGAGAAAAAAACTGAGAGAAGAGTTTGAGGTAGAATGAAGAAGAGGGATATGAGTCCCTCACGCAAGTGTTGGGCTTTTCAAAGGGTATACCGATGGCTTGTGTCGTCGGAAATTGATTAATGATTTTGCGACAGCTTGTGCTGTCAGAAACAAGTAAATCTCGAAACTATAAATGTCATGTTACCGACGACCTGAGCCATTGTAAATTTAATGCGCATCAACGACGAGCAGAGCCGTCGGAAACTAGGAAATCCTGAAAACTGAAATGTCAGTTTACCGACGATCAGGCAGTTAGAAACTTTTATGTGAATTAGCAACGTGGGCCGTCGGAAACCAGGAAACCTCGAAAACTGAAATGTCAGTATACCGATAGCCAGGCTGTTAGAAACTTTAATGTGAATTAGTGACGGGCTAGGCTGTCGATATTTTTAATGCTCCTTCGATAATTTGACGCCAAAATTTTCGTGCAAAAGCGCGCAAAATTTTGCGACGTGTTTTCGACGGCTTTTGTAAAAACCCGTCAAATAATGTTGAGGAAATGAACGGTTGAGGTTTCCGACGGCCTAAGTCGTTGGTATGGGTCAAATTTCCGACGAGCACGTGGCCGCGGTAATGAACCGTCAGAAATCGCACATTTTCTTGTAGTGGAATATATCAATGACAAAAGGTAAACATAATTTTAGAAAATAATAGCAAAAGGGAGGAGGATGAATGTTAGGTTGTTCTGTATCAATAGGCAATGCATGAATTGGAATGATGATAAAAGTTTTTGTGTAAATTTTGTAAAGGTAAGAAAATGCAATTGACAGCTATGACAAGTATTGATAAAGTTTTATGTTAAATAAGATGACAACATCTTATGGATTTTTTTTTTAATTCAATCAGTTTTGAAGCTGAACAAAGAAATATGTGGTGGGTATGATGAGAATGTAGTTAGAAACTAAGAAGTCAGACTTCTTACGTAAATATTTAATAAAGACTTGGAATGAAAGGTAAAAAGGTTGAGGTTTTGAAATTCAATGCATTAAAAAAAAACAAAAATATAAAGACAAAGAATGGAAAAGACATAACTCTTAGTTAGAAGAACATTAAGTGAATTTGGGAAATGAGACGATCTGTAAAATGATTTTTTTGGTCATTGCATGTATATGTCTACATGTATAATTTATCGTAAAAAATTAATTGAACATAAGATTAAAATATTTTTTTTAATCTATATAGAATGATGCAATACTTAAATGTTTTATATTCATATTTATATTTATATTTGTCTTAAATGATATGATTTAATTGGTATACACTGACAGTGTAAAGTTTTTTGACACTGTCAACCAATCAGATATTGACATACCATTAAAGACATTGGATTCTTATCCTAACTATTTTAACAGTCATCAATTCCATGATTTCTGATTGATTACTCTGACAGTGCATACAAATTAAACTCTTAAATTATATTAAACGGGGTAGAAAATCTTACAATGAAAGGTAAAAAGGCTAAGGTATTGAATTAGAAGATTGTTCCAATGAATTGGAAAAAGGTAGAAAAATAAAGATAGAGAATGAAAAGAACACAACTCTTGGAGATTGAACATTTGTATATGAACAACAAGTCTTGCAAGTAATTATTTGATAACATTTTCAATTATGTCATAACTTTGTTCCAATTTTGTCTATAATTCACTATAGTCCATCATAACAACTGTTAGATAACATTTTCAATATATATTATGTGCATAAAATCTATTTTATGAACTATTATTTCATCTGAGCTAAATAGCATTTTATTTGTTGAACCACTATGTTATTAATTAGTTTGGTACTTTGTTTTATTTACAGATCTTATATTTCTTTACTTTAAAAGCTATATCTATTTCAATATACTGCATTAGAACATATATAATATTACATTTTCAATATTTTATATTACAATAAAATCTATTAATTGTTTATCAATTTAGATATCAAATTCAACAAATTGAATCCAAGCTTAATCTCACTTTTGTACATTTATTGGAATTCAAATTAGTCTGTTTTTAAAATGTTGTGTTAATCCCTCCATAGTACCAAATAAAATAAAATGTAAAGATGAAGTAATAATTACAATTAACAATTGAATAGATGACATCATAATCATTTTAAATGAAAATTGACTCGTGTGTTATGCAATTGACTCACTTTTCCTATTTTATAGGATTAATTGTTGTATTTATATTTTCTTAAATAAAATAAAATTGGATTTATTTCAAAAAATAATAACAATATTATAATGGGAAAAGTGCACAAAGACCCCCTAAACTATAGCCCATTTGCCAATAGGCACCTTCAACTATTCTTTCTTCCCAATTAGTTCTTAAACCACCATTATTAGTAAAATCAATCCTTCAACTAATTTTTCGTTCCAATTAGTCATTAAACTACTACTATTAATGAAATCAGTCCTTCAACTAACATGCCCCAAGGTTTTGTTCTTATTTTAAAAAATAAAAATAGAAAATATAGTTAACAGATTAGGCTTAAGTAAAATGAGTTGTTGAATTTATTCACCGTTAGTGATCTAATTGAGAATTAATAGAAGGATTAATTTTACTAATATGAATAGTTTAAGGATTAATTGAGACAAACAAATAGTTGAATGATTGATTTTACTAATAATAAAAGTTTAAGGACTAATTCAGAAGAAAAAAATAGTTGAAGGTACCTATTTGTAAAAGAGCTAAAGTTTTGGGGTGGGGGTGGGGGTGAGGGTGGGGGGGAGTGTTTGCACTTTTCCCTATTATAATTAACACCTCAATTGAATTTTGTAGCAATTTGTTATTGCTTGAAAAATTTATTATGTCAATTGAAATCTCCTTATAATATTTTGATAAAGTTGTCCGATTACAGTCACCTAACTGTTTTTTTAGCATTGAATTAATGTAGTTTCTTTGCATGCAAGCTTCTTCTAAGCTTAACAATCTTCACAGTCTATGATTGCAACTATAACCTATTCATGCAATATGTACAAATGACGGTATTGTCACAATAATGGTCAAAAAATTGTTCCGTCAGCAAATAATATCAAATAAAAAATATATGGTGATATTGGTTCCTAATGTAGTTATTTTATACATTGATATTAATTTAATTGATGTATGTTGCCATATTTTAAGTATATGTGCAGAGTGTGTAAGTGAACACATGCTTGACAAGTAATAAAGAGTGAATAAAGAGATCGTTTGTAACACCCCGATTTTTACTGCTTTCTAATATCGATAAATAAATATATAAGTAATTATATTTTTATCCGGGACTTAGAAAATGATTTTGGATAAACCAACATCATTTTTATGTTATTCTTTATATTATAAGCTTACGATGAAATTTTGAGTTGAAAATTCAGACGGAACCCGGTCTGCATTTTCACTGACAGTAAAAGTTTACTGCACAAAAAACCTAATTTTAATTCGTGAACGAGATGAAAAATATTTTTATCATATTTTCTACAATATTGGAAGTTTTTAAAATTTTAGGGTAAAAATAAAATATTATATTTGCTGCGGACAAAAACGTCGAAATCTCTCTAGGAAACATGAGTCAGATGAACCAAAGGGGTCAGCAACGGAGCTGAGATAACTGATGTGACTGAGATGACAAGCATTTATGATGATCCTATCCAAATCATAATGGCCATAATGGCACATAAATGCCATTAGATATTTTTGTCATGGAAAATATCATTTTGCCCCTAGTTTCACATGGAAACTACAAGCTTTGCCATTGTAATTTTGGACCAAAATACCCCGCAATCCCACCTCTCCACCATCATCTACAACACTTAGGCAAATTCTCATTTTATTCATGTCATCTTCTTCATGAAACTTGAAGTTTTCTCTCCAAAGTTCATAAGAAACCTAAGCTTGATTTGCGAAGAACATCATCATTCTTGATCATTTCTTTAAGCTCCAAGAGGTAACATCTATTAATCTTGTCTATCTAAGTTCTTCTCTTCACAACTTTTACAAGTTTATGCCATGAATCACTAAGTTCTTCATTTTGTTCAAAGTTCATGATGCCTTCTTCAAAAATTCATAAGTAATTGTAGAAAAATCCTTTTGACTTGAAACCAATTGCTATAATCTTAGAATCATCTCTATATTGATTATCCAAGATCATGTGTTCAACAACAATTTCCTTCCTATCTTTTTCTCCTTGGCCGAAACTACCTCAAATGGGTATGTAGGGATTTTGTTCAAAAACTTGTTGAATGATCATGTGATTCATATTTTAATCCTTATGGTTAATGAATCCAGGTGATTAGAAAACCAAAAATTAAACCCTAACCCAAATTTTCTTAAGAGGGCCGAAACCCTAGCTTTGATTTTTGGATGGATTTTTGATTCAAAGTTGTTTTGTGACACTTGAATCCAATCCTATACCATGTGTATGTGTTAAATCCAAGAGATGGAAATCAAGTAAAGTTTTTAACCCCACTTTTGTGTCAAGGCCGAAACTTAGTTCATAGATTTGGATGAGTTTCATTCAAAGTTCTTAGTTCATGATCTTGGATTAGGTGTTTAATTATGCTTAAGTTCCAGAACTGCGAGCCTAAGACTGGTGCATCAGTTTAGGGCTTTGCGATTGAGCACTTGGACTGTGTGTCCTGTGTTAAGTTTAAAACAGTTGGACTGTGTGTCCTATGTTGTTTAAAAAGTATTAATATAAAATTAAGCATGGTCATGAGCTTCAGGCTCCGACAAGGGAAGATTTTTATGACAAAGAAAACGGAACGAGAATAAAAGTTTTTCTCATGCATTTTTGGCAGACGTGCCATGTGTTATGATCATTGAGTCTTGAGTGGATCAATGTATCTTTTGTGGACTATGTTTCCATTTGATCATTGGTTTTCTGTGTGAACCAATGTATCTTTACTGGACTATGTTTCCAATTTAATGCGATGACTATTGGGTTCTGAGTGAGGTAATAGGTTATGGACAATAAACTCCATTGATTGCAGTAACTATTATGTTCTGTGTGGACCAATGTTACATTTGTGCACAATAACCTTGGTGTACTGAGTGATGACCAATGTGTTATGTGTTCTGTTAGACATTGTTTTATTTCGTTTTTACAATGGGCCATATAAAGAGCTTGATCTGCTCAAAACGAAATAGAAAGTTGTGGGATCTCCGGAGATTAGGTATCAAAATATTGAAGTGTCATGCATTTTTATAAAATGACGATGAGTGTCGGGTATGAAACCCTTTTTGATAGAGTTATTCTGTTGTTTGAATAATTTTTACATATGCTGTGAATATTTGGTATATGCTATTTTGTGTGTCGCGCATGCGGTTGTCTTATCAAAACTCATATATTGGTATCTCACCCTTGCATATCTGTTTGTTGTTTCCTCTACTATGTGGATTGTATACGTATCTGAGTTCAGATGGATCCGGATGGAGTGGAGCTGAACTACTCGGGGGTCCGAGCTCAGATGTTTGACAATGCTGATCAAGGTAATGCCTGGGTGATTAACCCAGGGGCTCGGAGTGCTACCTATACTGGTCCAATGAGGACACTCTAAGGGACTGTAGCAGATGGACCACAGCAACTCATACATACTAGGGAGACGATCGAGGTTTCACTACCTCCCATTTAGATGATCTTACAATATTTGGTGCGCCATGTAACATCCTATTTATCATAAAATGTTTTTATAAAGCTAGCATTATTATTTTAAAAGTGTTGGTTAAGGGCTAAGTGAGATTTTTGCTTAAAAGTCCCTTTCTGGTACATGAGCATGTAACACCCTGTTTTTCAGAATATTTTAATTAAGCTGGTTTTGGTTAAGTTGGATTTATCGTTCAAGGGCTTAGTGGGATTTTTGGTTAAAAGTCCCTTCTGGTACATGAGCACGCCCGTGCTCATTAGCCAGCAAGCCCGTGCTTAAAATCAAGAGCATGTTTCTGATTTTAAGTTGAGCACGCCCGTGCTCAACGTGTTGACCGCGTCTCGTAACGTTAAGTTGAGCACGACCGTGCTTAAGGAGGAGCACGACCGTGCTCAGGTCCGAACGTTATATACGTGAACAGAATTCGAGGGTTTAATGTGTAACCCTATTTGGTGAGTGCAGCAGCTTGAGAGTGCGGCCAGAACAAGCTTCCTTCCTTTTTCCTTCATTTTGATCAGTTTTGGTGAGAGTTGGAGGCCTTGGGAGACCGCTAGCATAGCTGTGTTGTTGCATAGGTAACGTTTCTTCCCTGTCTAAGTTCCTTTTTCCATTATTGTGAATAGGGAACTAACCTTTGGTATTCTGTTGATCCAAGGTTCGTTTCGGTGTGAGTCGCTGTAAAGGGAGGAATCGGTTCGTTGTTTGGGACGCCGTTAGAGCTACCTTCAATCCAGGTATGGGGAGAAGGGTAGTGTGATCATAGGCTCGGGGTTAGAGTAGAGTAAAGGGGTCCCCATGGCCCCGGTTTTGTTTATATGATAATCTGTTTATGCATGTATACTTGTTGGTTAGTTGATAACATGATAATGATTGAAAATATGTTATGTTTATGTTCATGGTTGGTTGAGTTTATGTTGGTTGCATTACTATGAACATGTTAATATTTGATGGTTGTTTTGGCATGTGTTATTGGCTGAATGGTTGATACCATACTTGAGTTGATGCTGTTGTTATCGATGGGTTTAACCCTTAAAACGTGCTAATGATGGATTTAGGATAATTAACAGATTTTATCCCTTGAATTTGGTTAAACACGGTTACTGTTCCTGCCCAGAACAGCACTGTCGCGCGATGAGCACGACCGTGCTGAACAGGGAGCACGACCGTGCTCCCAGTTGAATTCTGGGTAAGTGGCCGCGCTGTTCAGCACGGCCGTGCAGGACAAAGAGCACGACCGTGCTCAATAAGAAGCATGACCGTGCTTCACTTAAAGGGGAGCACGCCCTTCACGTGCTTAAGCACGACCGTGCTGGGTTACGAGCACGACTGTGCTCAACCCACTGAGACAGAACTGAACTAAAGGACTTAAGGGGTTTTAAACCCCATTCCCCAATGATGATTAATTGATTAGACAATCCGGTTGATAATACTAAAAATGATTAAAGATCATGGGATGGTGAGGTGTTAAGTCGATACTCTTTTGGGTGCCACAAGCTGATAAGCTGTGCCTTGGTGCTTTTTGGCCAAGGAAGCCTTGACCCCACGGTTTGGGTTAAGGTGTTGATGTTGCGGTGTACCTTGGTGGCCGAGAGTTTGCCCCAGGTAGTGCGGTTGATTCCGCTCAAGACCTCAGGTAGATTCCGCGAGGCAAGTGTTGCGGTTGATTCCGCTGTTATCTTCGGTCGATTCCGTTGGCGTTATGGAGGTGGTGTTGCTGTTGTTGTTGTGTTGCATACGCATAGCATCGGAGTTGTTGATTAGGGATGTTCGACATAGGGGAGATCATCCTAGAATACTGCGATCTGGCCATCCACGGTTGGAGTAGATTCTCCTAGCGCCCCCGTGACGAGGCATTCATTGGTTTGATGCGTTGGGTATCCATGGAGTAGATTCTCCGGCGTTGAGTAGATTCTCAATGTGGATATTTAACTCCGAAGTCGTACATCCCGAGTTTAGTGGATCCACATGCATTGTTGGTTTAGCGGAGTAGGACTGCATTGCACTGCATAGCATAATGATGATGTTGATGTCTGGTGTAATGTTGCTGTGTTTACTGTTTACTTTACTTCCTACTTCTTGCTGTATATGATTACATGAACTTACTCCCCATGTTTGTTTGTGTTTGGCCTGATTGGCACCTTGCAGAGGATGACGAGCAGCCCGGAGAGGAGTGACTCTGAGGAGCCGCCACTCATAGTAGGGCTAGTTGTGTTATGTTAGTTTTCAGTTGTAATTCCGTGGGTGTTTATCCCGGAACGGTTATACCAGCTCTGTAGGTGACATCGGGGTTCGGATATTTTTATTGGTGGTTATGTTTTTATTGTTTAAAACTCATTTCATTTTTCCGCGTTGTAAACGGTTCATGTGGGACTTTTCTACCCATGGACAATTGTTTTATTTATTTCAATAATAATTGCATGTTTTCCTTTAAGTGTTTTTAAATTAAAATGGCTTTTAACATGCGGGGTAGAAGGGTGTCACATTTAGTGGTATCAGAGCAGTTCGACCTTGTTCGGACGTGGTATGAGTCTGTTGTGAGTCTGTTGTGTGACTCTTGTGTGAATTGTCTATACTTGTTATAGATAATGATGTTTTAAGTTAGTTGCCTGTAGCTTTTACTTGCTAAGTTTCTGTATTAAAGGCTGTTTTGGGCATGTACAGGAACTAATGGCCGGTAGAGGACGCAACGATCAGGCGATTGCTGACGCGTTGGCACTTTTGGCCAATGCTATTGGACAGGTCAACCCTAACAACGGTGGGCCAGCTGAGTTCCAGGGACTGGATAAATTCCAGAGGAACAACCCTCCGTCGTTCAAGGGAGCGTACGACCCAGAGGGAGCATTGTTGTGGCTGAGGGAGACAGAGAAGATCTTCCGTGCGATGGACTGCAATGATCAGCAGAAGCTCATCTTCGCCACCTTCATGTTGACTGAAGAGGCGGAGCACTGGTGGGATAACTGCAAGCAGAGGATGCAGGCAGAGGGCACAGCGGTGACTTGGGCTGTGTTCAGGCAGAGGTTTCCGGAGAAGTATTTTCCAACAGATATCAGGGACAAGAAAGAGATGGAATTCTTGTCCTTGAGGCAGGGGTCGCTGTCAGTCGGTGACTATTCGGCTAAGTTTGAGGAGCTGGCTAGGTACTACACTCCTTACCAGCATGAGACGGACGATCGCTCCAAGTGTGTGAAGTTTGAAGCGGGACTCCGGCCTGAGATCAAACAGGCCATCAGCTACCAGGAGATCAGAGTCTTCCCTATTCTGGTCAACAAGTGCAGGATCTATGAGGATGCCAGCCAGTTCAGAGCTGCCAGTTCCAGAGGATCGGACAACCAGAGTGGCAAGAGGATTGATCAGAGGGATAAGGGCAAGCAGCGGTATGCCCCTTCAAGCAAGGACTTCAAGCAGAGTGGCAGGAAGCCCCAGTTTCAGCAGAGTAGCTTCAGGGTTGGGTTCTCTGATGCCCCTAGAGCTATGAGGTGTGGGAAGTGTGGAGCACAGGACCACTATTCATCCCAGTGCAAGGAAACACAAGTTATCTGCTTCAAGTGTGGCAAGCCAGGCCACATCAGCCGCGAGTGTGATGGAGCTAAGGCCGAGCCTCCCAGTGCTAGCAAGAATCAGAAGTCTCAGGCCAACAGACTGAAGACCACTGGGAGAGTCTTTACTCTTAGTGGAGCCAAAGCCTCCGAGTCTGATGACTTGATCCAAGGTACGTGTTTAATTGATGGAACTCCATTAACTGTATTGTATGATTCGGGTGCTACTCACTCGTTTATATTGCATGATAGGGTCGAGAGTCTTAAATTGCATGTTACCTTCCTTGAGTTTAATTTGTTGGTTTCTACACCTACAAATAAACCTGTTTTCACTTCTTATGCATGCAAGAACTGTCATATTGTTATAAATGATAAAACTTTTGTTGCCGATCTTGTATGCTTACCTTTGAAAGACCTGGACATTATTCTGGGTATGGACTGGTAATCTTCCAACCATGTCCTTCTGAATTGTTTTCATAAAACCCTGGTTTTTGGAACTCCAAAGGAGTCTAAGAATCCAGACCTTCTCTCTGCCAGCCAAGTACGAGCTTTAATGAGAGACGAAGCCCAAGTGTACATGATGTTAGCTTCCCTGGAAGTAGAGAGCAGCCCTCCTGATGTCGCCAGCTTGCCTGTTGTGCGAGAGTTTCCTGAAGTGTTTCCGGGGGATGTTTATAACTTACCCCCAGAAAGAGATGTTGAGTTTACCAAAGATTTAGTGCCTGGCACCGGGCCGATATCCATAGCACCCTATAGAATGTCTCCTCTAGAGCTAGCTAAGTTGAAGGAACAGTTGGAGGACCTGATGAAAAAGAAGTTCATTAGGCCGAGTGTGTCTCTGTGGGGAGCACCTGTGTTGTTGGTGAAAAAGAAGAATGGTAGTATGAGGTTGTGTATCGACTTTCGACAGCTCAACAAGGTGACCATAAAGAATCGGTATTCCCTCCCTAGGATTGATGATCTTATGGACCAGTTGATGGGCGCTTGCGTCTTTTCAAAGATAGATTTGAGGTCAGGGTACCATTAGATTCGGGTTAAGTCTGAGGACATCCCGAAGACAGCGTTTAGGACGCGATATGGTCACTATGAGTACTTGGTTATGCCTTTCGGTGTGACCAATGCTCTTGCGGTCTTCATGGACTACATGAACAAGACCTTTCACCCTTACTTGGATAAGTTTGTGGTGGTGTTTATAGATGACATCTTAGTGTACTCCAAGAGCAAGGAGGAACATGAGGAACACCTGAGGGTTGTCTTGCAGACCCTTAAGGAGAAACAGTTGTATGCTAAGTTGTCTAAGTGTGAGTTCTGGTTAGAGGAAGTGAGCTTCTTAGGACATGTCATCTCTAAGGGTGGCATAGAAGTGGACCCAGCTAAAGTAGAGACGGTGCTCCAGTGGGAAGCGCCAAAGTCTGTAACCGAGATTAGGAGTTTCTTGGGGTTAGCCGGGTACTATAGGCGGTTTTTAGAAGGTTTCTCTAAGATAGCTTTACCCTTAACCCGTCTCACCAAGAAGGGATAGTTGTTTGTGTGGGACTCTAAGTGTGAAAAGAGTTTCCAAATCCTTAAGAATAGGTTGACATCAGCACCAGTGTTAGTTTTGCCAGATCCTAGTGAACCCTTCGTAGTTTACTGCGATGCTTCTAAGCAAGGGTTAGGTGGTGTGCTGATGCAGAATGGTAAGGTAGTTGCTTACACTTCTAGGCAGTTGAAAACCCATGAGAAGAACTACCTCACCCATGACCTAGAGTTAGGAGCTGTGGTATTTGCCTTAAAGATCTGGAGGCATTACCTGTATGGGGCGAGATTTGAGGTCTTTAGTGATCATAAGAGTTTGAAGTACCTCTTTGATCAAAAGGAGTTGAATATGAGGCAGCGTAGGTAGATGGAGTTTTTAAAGGACTATGACTTCGAACTGACCTATCACCCAGGAAAGGCCAATGTGGTGGCCAATGCCTTGAGTAGGAAAACCCTGCATGTCTCCGCTTTGATGGTTAGGGAGATGGATCTGATTGAGGAGTTTAGAGACCTTAGTCTAGCTTGTGAGTTTACCCCTAAGAGTATTAGGCTTGGTACCTTGAAGGTTACCAACAGTTTGATGGATCAGATTAGAGAGGGTCAGAAGTTAGATAAGTATCTCTTAGACCAGCGGGAGTTGCTCGCTCAGGGTAGAGACCTAAGTTTTAAGGATGGCAGTGATGGTATCTTGAGGTTTAAGGATAGAGTTTGTGTGCCAGATGTTCCTGAGCTTAGGAAGTTGATCTTAGAAGAAGGTCATAGGAGTGGACTGAGTGTGCACCCAGGTGCCACTAAGATGTATCAGGATCTTAAGAGAATGTTTTGGTGGCCTAGGATGAAAAAGGATGTAGCCGAGTTTGTGTATGCGTGCCTAGTTTGTCAGAAGGCTAAGATCGAGCATCAGAGGCCTTCGGGTAAGTTGCAACCTTTAAGTGTCCCAGAATGGAAATGGGATAGCATCTCCATGGATTTTGTGTCTGGACTCCCTAGGACTCCAGCTGGTTTTGAGACAATTTGGGTTGTTGTGGATAGACTGACTAAGTCTGCCCATTTCATTCCGATGAACATGGAGTATCCTTTAGAGAAGTTGGCAAAGTTGTACATCAAGGAGATAGTTAGGCTTCATGGTGTACCCTCTAGCATAGTTTCAGATAGAGACCCGAGGTTTACCTCTAGGTTTTGGAATAGTTTGCAAGAGGCTTTAGGGACAAAGCTTAGGCTTAGTTCAGCTTACCGCCCACAGACTGATGGGCAGTCTGAGCGGACCATCCAGTCCTTAGAGGACTTGTTGAGGGCTTGTGTGTTAGAGCAGTCAGGAAGTTGGGACAAGTTTTTACTCCTAATAGAGTTTACCTACAACAACAGCTTCCATTCCAGCATTGGGATGGCACCTTATGAGGCTCTGTATGGGAGGAGATATAGGACACCCTTGTGTTGGAGTGAACCTAGTGATAGTGTGGTACTAGGGCCAGAAATAGTTCAGGAAACAACAGAAAAGATTAAGTTAGTTCAGGAAAAGATGAGAGTTGCACAGAGTAGGCAGAAGAGCTACCATGATAAAAGGAGGAAGGTGCTCGAATTCTAGGAAGGCGATCATGTATTCTTGAGAGTTACCCCGACGACTGGGGTTGGTAGAGTGATGAAGGCGAGGAAACTTACTCCGAGGTTCATTGGTCCTTACCAAATCCTCAAAAGAGTCGGCGAAGTTGCCTACCAGATAGCCTTACCCACGTTCTTGTCAAATCTCCACAATGTTTTTCATGTGTCTCAACTCAGGAAGTATATTCATGACCCTAGTCACGTGATAGTACCCGACGCCATACAGTTGAAAGAGAACCTGACGTTTGAGGTGTTACCTCTTCGAGTCGAGGATAGGAGGGTGAAGCAGCTAAGAGGCAAGGAAATTCCTTTGGTTAAAGTGGTTTGGAGTGGGGCCACCGAGGAAAGTGCTACCTGGGAGCTGGAGAGCAAGATGATGGAAGCGTACCCGCATCTTTTCCCTTGAGGTACGTGTAAATTTCGAGGACGAAATTTTTATAAGGAGGGTGGAATTGTAACACCCTGTTTTTTAGAATATTTTAATTAAGCTGGTTTTGGTTAAGTTGGATTTATCGTTCAAGGGCTTAGTGAGATTTTTGGTTAAAAGTCCCTTCTGGTACATGAGCACGCCCGTGCTCATTAGCTAGCAAGCCCGTGCTTAAAATCAAGAGCGTGTTTCTGATTTTAAGTTGAGCACGACCGTGCTCAACAGTGAGCATGCCCGTGCTCAACGTGTTGTCCGCGTCTCGTAACGTTAAGTTGAGCACGACCGTGCTCAAGGAGGAGCAAGACCGTGCTCAGGTCCGAACGTTATATACGTGAACATAATTCGAGGGTTTAATGTGTAACCCTATTTGGTGAGTGCAGCAGCCTGAGAGTGCAGCCAGAACAAGCTTCCTTCCTTTTTCCTTCATTTTGATCAGTTTTAGTGAGAGTTGGAGGCCTTGGGAGACCGCTAGCATAGCTGTGTTGTTGCATAGGTAACGTTTCTTCCCTGTCTAAGTTCCTTTTTCCATTATTGTGAATAGGGAACTAACCTTTGGTATTCTGTTGATCCAAGGTTCGTTTCGGTGTGAGTCGCTGTAAAGGGAGGAATCGGTTCGTTGTTTGGGACGCCGTTAGAGCTACCTTCAATCCAGGTATGGGGAGAAGGGTAGTGTGATCATAGGCTCGGGGTTAGAGTAGAGTAAAGGGGTCCCCATGGCCCCGGTTTTGTTTATATGATAATCTGTTTATGCATGTATACTTGTTGGTTAGTTGATAACATGATAATGATTGAAGTTATGTTTATGTTCATGGTTGGTTGAGTTTATGTTGGTTGCATTACTATGAACATGTTAATATTTGATGGTTGTTTTGGCATGTGTTATTGGCTGAATGGTTGATACCATACTTGAGTTGATGCTGTTGTTATCGATGGGTTTAACCCTTAAAACGTGCTAATATTGGATTTAGGATAATTAACAGATTTTATCCCTTGAATTTGGTTAAACACGGTTATTGTTCTTGCCCAGAACAGCACTGTCGCACGATGAGCACGACCATGCACCGGATATTGTTAGAGGATGTTGCTCGAACTAGCTGCTTGAAATCTCTGCTGCTGTTGCACATTTTGCTGCCCAGGACCATATTTCATATTAGGATGATCTTTCCATCCTGGATTGTACCTGTCAGAAAATGGATCATAATTCTGCTGCTGCTGAGATCTATATGGCTGTCCTCCTGTGAACATTCCAGCCACTGTAGCTGAATCTTGAACACCTTGATCAGTTTCTTGAAGTGTAGGACACATATCAGTAGGGTGATCTGCTGAGGTGCATATGCCGCATGCTCTGGGTAGGCATTGATTTGCTGCATTAACTTGCTGGTGTTGTCCAATGGCTAGCTGTCTAACAAGAGAAGCAAGCTCTGTGATTTTATTTTCCAGCCTCTGATTATCTGCAGTAACAGTCACCTCATGCACTCCCTTAGCCGGTGTAAAAGCTCTTGAACTAAACTGTTGGGAGTTCTCTACCATATTAGCGATCAGACTTCTGGCTGCCATAGGTGTCTTGTCCATCAATGCTCCACCACTTACTGCATCAACCATACTTCTATCCATTGGCATTAGTCCTTCATAGAAATACTGGATGAGAAGTTGCTCACTAATCTGGTGGTGGGGACAAGTTGCACACAGCTTCTTAAACCTCTCCCAATACTCATATAATGTCTCTCCAGTAAGCTGCCTGATGCCACAAATTTCTTTTCTGATTGATGCTGTTCTGGATGCAGGAAAGAACTTCTCTAAGAAAAATCTCTTCATGTCATCCCAGCTAGTAATTGAACCAGGACGAAGGTAGTACAACCAATCCTTTGCTGCAGCATCTAAAGAAAAGGGAAATGCTTTCAGCTTGACATGCTCTTCAGGAACTCCTTGTGGTTGCATAGTAGAGCACACAACATGGAACTCCTTAAGATGCTTGTGAGGGTCCTCACCTGCAAGACCATGAAACTTGGGCAACAAATGGATTAAACCAGATTTAAGCTCAAATGGTGCATCCAAATCAGGGTATTGAATACACAAAGGCTGATATGCAACATCAGGTGCAGCCAATTCTTTTAGTGTTCTGTTATTTAGATTAGCCATATTATCAGCAATAAATTCATAAACAGAATCACCAATATCAGATTCAAAATAAGAACCAAAATCAGATGCAGATTCACTTGATTCACCTAAATCACTGCCTACTTGATTATTTGGTGCAAAACTGTGAAAAGTAAGCCTCCTATTGACTCTATTTAGTCTATGATATGTTCTATCTATTTCAGGGTCATAAGCAAACAATTCACCTGGATCAGACCTAGTCATGCACAAGGGCAGCAACCACAGAAAACACAAACAGCTTATACGCAGTGTAACTAGCCTATATGTAGCCTAATTGTTTTTTTTTTTTTAAAAAAAAAACAAACAAACACTACAGAAAACCTTACCAGATGACCGAATTTGGCCTATACCTCAGAGGGAGATCCTAAACGATTATCTTGCTCAGAATGGCCATAAACCCTTAGAAACAAAAAATCAGCTCCAAATTCCACGGTTCGAGTATCGCTGACAGCTTCCTACAACCTGCAGAAGGAGAAAACGTGCCTAAAAAGAAAAACGGAGAACAAATAGGTTAGAAAATAGTGTTAGTAGACTTCCTAGATAGGATAACAGAGATCAAAGGTCCCCCGGCAACGGCGCCAAATTTGATCCGTGGTCGTACACGGGTCAAAATAATAATAATTAAAAACTGTAGTACAAGGCAAAACAACCTTGGTCGTCTCACGAGGATCTTTGAAATTATTAACCAATCAAGAATGTTAGAGGAAGGGGATTGTTGAATTTTTCAAGGAGAAAACAGTTTGCAATAAGCAAAGAAATTCAATTAATTAAAAACATCAATCCAAGACATCAAGTTCTTTGGTAGAATTCGTCATTGTTCCAAAAGATATAAATTCGTTTGCCCTCCTTCTCTGTTAATTCGAATCTACTACATAATCATGTAGGGTTTAATCAACAAAATTGAAATCACAATCGCAATCCCTAAAAATGTTGATTTATGCACAAATTCGATTAACTTAGGTTACCAATCGGTTCCCTAATCTCTATTAGATTTTTAGGTTAATCAACCCTAGTCTCTAATTTCAATTCAATTATGAAAACTGAATCCACATCTAATCAGACATAGATCAAGCATAATCATACTCACAACACAGAAATCATAATTGAAAGAAGAGAAGAGGAGAAGAAGAAGAAGAAATTGAAAAACAATTAAAAGTAAGGAACTCAGAATTCAAACCAACAACCAACAACCACCAAAGTGCAGAAAACTAAAAAGGAGAGAAGAGAACACAAGAATTCCAAAACTTGCAAAAACAAGGATTGCAAAAGTGTCTAATTTCCGTCTCTGACTTGTGCGGCACTAAACTGCTAATTATACTCGTTAATCCTTCTCTAACCCTAGCCCAGATTAAGGCCCTCTGAATAAGCTTTCCAACAAGGTATCATATGCCTTAATTGGGCTTAAGATGAGTAAGTTATGCCCATTTAAGTGAAGGAACATCATGGACTGCGGACTGATACGCATCAGAGAATTCGGGACCCAGTTTCGCCTTGAATTTGGCCGAATTTGACAATTCTTGTGAAATTTAAAATTGTATATATCTGTCTTAGCTTTCTAGCGACAGCAAGATCACCCAAATCCGATATCTGTAGCTTAAGTTATGCTCTGCGCAAGACAACAAGGTCAGGATGAGTGAAAAATCCGAAAATTAACAATGTTTAACAATTAAGCCCAATTAAGCCCAATAATGCAAAACTCAGCCAAATCACCAATATTAAACACATATATAAATTAATTAGGCTAAGTATACTACACTAAAAGGTGACTCAAAATGATTTATCAACCGTGCTCAATAAGAAGCATGACCGTGCTTCACTTAAAGGGGAACACGCCCTTCACGTGCTTAAGCACGACCGTGCTGGGTTACGAGCACGACCGTGCTCAACCCACTGAGACAGAACTGAACAAAAGGACTTAAGGGGTTTTAAACCCCATTCCCCAATGATGATTAATTGATTAGACAATCCGGTTGATAATACTAAAAATGATTAAAGATCATGAGATAGTGAGGTGTTAAGTCAATACCCTTTTGGGTGCCGCAAGCTGATGAGCTGTGCCTTGGCGCTTTTTGGCCAAGGAAGCCTTGACCCCACGGTTTGGGTTAAGGTGTTGATGTTGCGGTGTACCTTGGTGGCCGAGAGTTTGCCCCAGGTACTGCAGTTGATTCCGCTCAAGACCTCAGGTAGATTCCGCGAGGCAAGTGTTGCGGTTGATTCCGCTGTTATCTTCGGTCGATTCCGTTGGCGTTATGGAGGTGGTGTTGCTGTTGTTGTTGTGTTGCATACGCATAGCATCGGAGTTGTTGATTAGGGATGTTCGACATAGGGGAGATCGTCCTAGAGTACGGCGATCTGGCCATCCACGGTTGGAGTAGATTCTCCTAGCGCCCCCGTGACGAGGCATTCGTTGGTTTGATGCGTTGGCTATCTAAGGAGTAGATTCTCCGGCGTTGAGTAGATTCTCAATGTGGATATTTAACTCCGAAGTCGTACATCCCGAGTTTAGTGGATCCACATGCATTGTTGGTTTAGCGGAGTAGGACTGCATTGCATTGCATAGCATAATGATGATGTTGATGTCTGGTGTAATGTTTCTGTGTTTACTGTTTACTTTACTTCCTACTTCTTGCTGTATATGATTACATGAACTTACTCCCCATGTTTGTTTGTGTTTGGCCTGACTGGCACCTTGCAGAGGATGACGAGCAGCCCGGAGAGGAGTGACTCTGAGGAGCCGCCACTCATAGTAGGGCTAGTCGTGTTATGTTAGTTTTCAGTTGTAATTCCGTGGGTGTTTATCCCGGAACGGTTATACCAGCTTTGTAGGTGACATCGGGGTTTGGATATTTTTATTGGTGGTTATGTTTTTATTGTTTAAAATTCATTTCATTTTTCCGCGTTGTAAACGGTTCATGTGGGACTTTTTTACCCATGGACAATTGTTTTATTTATTTCAATAATAATTGCATGTTTTCCTTTAAGTGTTTTTAAATTAAAATGGCTTTTAACATGCGGGGTAGAAGGGTGTCACATTTAGCACGCCCGTGCTCATCAGCCAGCACGCCCGTATTTGAAGTCAGAAGTGTGTTTCTAATTTTAAGTTGAGCACGACCGTGCTCAATAGTGAGCATGCCCGTGCTCATTGTGCTGACCGCGTCTCGCTGACGCTAAGTTGAGCACGACCGTGCTCAAAGGTGAGCACGACCGTGCTCAAGCACAAGCTATATACGTTTGGCATAGAAACCGAGGGTTGACGTGAAACCCTACTTTTCCAGTGACAGCAGCCTCCATTGCGGCTGAGTGTGCTTCTTCCCCTTTTTCCAACAAACTCATTCAGTTTCTTGAGTATTGGAGATCCTTGGGAAGTCCTGTTTCTTCTGTGCTTGACGTATATAGAGGTAAGGACTTTCCTTTTGTGTTTCCTTTTCTTGTTTAGAATCGGAAACTGATCTTTTGTTTATGTTTGTTCCAAGTCTTAGAGTTGTGAGCCGCTCGAAGGGAAGGCTTCATTTGCCGTTTAGCAATTGTTGGAGCTACCTTCAATCCAGGTATAGGGAGAAGGGAATTGTACTCATTAGGTAGTGGAGGTAGAGTAAGGTAAAGGGGTCCCCATGACCCCGGTTGATTTTATGTAATTGTTTGATTTACATGTTAGTGATTGACTGTTTGTAATGGTTGCTGTTGCTATAAAATGTGTTATAATATGTTCGTTGAGTGTATGTTGTTATGACTGTTGGTCGGATGATGGTGTTTTGTTGCTAAAACGGATTAGGATTAATGAGTTTAATCCCCATGTTAATTGGCTAAAAACCTAAGTTGGAACTCTGCCCAGAACAGCACTGTCGCGCGATGAGCACGACCGTGCTGAAAATCGAGAATGGCCGCGTTGTTTAGCACGGCCATACAGGTCAAACAGCACGACCGTGCTGATGAGCACGACCGTCTGAATGTGAAGCACGACCGTGCTTCACTTAAAAGGGCAGCACGCCCTCACGTGTCCAAGCACGACCGTGCTGGGGTTTAAGCACGACCGTGCTGAACCCCCTGGGCAGAATTACAATTAAAGGACTTAAGGGGTGATGATAAGTTGAGATAACTAATCAAAGAGAAAGATTAGACAACCTGGTTATTAATTATATAAGATAATTAAGATAGTCAGCTGCTAAGTCGGTATCCGATGGATTACCGCACGTTGATAAGTTGAAGTCTTGGGTGCTTACTGACCCAAGCACGTTGAGTTGAACCTTGGTGCTTATTGGCCAAGGGAGCCTTGACCCCACGGTTTGGGTCTAAGGTTACGTTGAATGTTGATGTTAAAGTCTTGGGAGCTTCATGGCTCAAGCAAGGAGGTGGTTGAGATTGTTTGTTGTTGTGCCATTTGCATAGAGCATTGGAGTTGTTGATGGGGGAGGTTCGACAAAGGGGAGATCGCCCGAGAGTACAGTGATCTGGCCATCCACGGTAGGTCACCCATGGTTTGGTGACAGAGGCCCCCCGTGATGAGGCATCCACGGTTTGATGCGTTGGCTATCCATGGGGTTCACCCAAGGTTTGGTGAACTGCCGGTGTTGGTGCTTCTATGGCCAGTACGGATATGTAACTCCAAATCGTTCATCCTGAGTTAGTTTTGATCCACATGCATAGTTGGAGTAGCGGAGTAGTTGATAAATTGCATAGCATAGCATAGCATACTTGGTTGATATAGTACTGTTGGATGTTGATGTATACCTATGTTGTATGTTTACCTTGCTTGCTATTCCCATATTGTATATGTTTACATGAATCTTACTCCCTGTTATTTGTTTGTGTTTGGCCTGATCGGCATTGCAGAGGATGACGAGCAGCCTGGAGAGGAGTGACTCTGAGGAGCCGCCACTCATTGTAGGGTTGTTCTTTAGTTTAGATAGTTTGTTTTCAATTGTAATCCAAGGATAGATTTTCTTGGAACGGTTATACCAGCTCTGAGTTGTTACATCAGGGTTGGGTTGTTATTTATTATGTTTCATTGTTTTAAACTTGATTATTTCCGCATTGTAAACTCGTTCATGTGGGACTTTTCTACCCATGGACAATCGTCTTATTTTATTTAGTAAAAAGCGTGTTTTTATTTTAATTTCTTTTACATTAAATGCCTTATAACATGCTGGGTAGAAGAGTGTCTCATTTAGTGGTATCAGAGCAGTTCGACCTTGTTCGGACATGGTATGAGTCTGTTGTGAGTCTGTTGTGTGACTCTTGTGTGGATTGTCTATACTTGTATAGATAATGATGCTTAAAGTTAGTTGCCTGTAGCTGTTACTCGCTGAGTTTCTGTATTAAAAGTTGTTTTGGGTATGTACAGGAACTAATGGCCGGTAGAGGACGCAACGACCAGGCAATTGCTGACGCATTGGCACTCCTTGCCAATGCTATTGGTCAGGTCAACCCTAACAACAATGGGGGGCCAGCTGAGTTCCAAGGGCTGGATAAGTTCCAGAGGAACAACCCTCCATCGTTCAAGGGCGCTATTGATCCGGAAGGAGCTTTACTGTGGTTGAGGGAGACACAGAAGATCTTCCGAGCCATGGATTACAACGATCAGTAGAAGCTCATCTTTGCTACCTTCATGCTGACCGAGGAGGCAGAGCACTGGTGGGATAACTGCAGGCTGAGGATGCAGGCTGAGGGCACAGCGGTTACATGGGCAGTGTTCAGGCAGAGATTCCTAGAGAAGTACTTTCCAGCGGGCATCAGGGACAAGAAGGAAATGGAATTCTTGTCTTTGAGGCAGGGGTAGCTTTCAGTCGGTGACTATGCGGCCAAGTTTGAGGAGCTGGCTAGGTACTACACTCCTTACCAGTATGAGACAAATGATCGCTCAAAGTGTGTGAAATTTGAGGCTGGACTCCGCCCTGAGATCAAGCAGGCCATCAGCTATCAGGAGATCAGGATCTTTCCAATCCTGGTCAACAAGTGCAGGATCTATGAGGATACCAGCCAGTTCAGAGTTGCTAGTTCCAGAGGGTCAGATAGCCAGAGTGGCAAGAGGACTGATCAGAGGGACAAGGGTAAACTGTGGTATGCTCCGACCGGCAGAGATTTCAAGCAGAGTGGCAAGAAGCCACAGTTTCAGCAGGATGGGTTTAGGGGCGGGTTCTCTAATGCCTCTAGACCCATGAGGTGCGGCAAGTGTGGTGCTACGGATCACTACTCGTCTCAGTGCAAGAAGACTCAAGTTATCTGCTTCAAATGCGGCAAACCAGGACACATCAGCCGAAGGAGCCAAAGCCGAGCCTCCCAGTGGCAGCAAGAATTAGAAGTCCCAGGCCAACCGACTGAAGACCACTGGAAGATTCTTTACTCTTAGCAGAGCTGAAGCCTCCGAGTCTGATGACTTGATTCAAGGTACATGTCTTATTGATGGAACTCAATTGACCGTATTGTATGATTCGGGTGCTACTCACTCATTTATATCCCATGATAGGGTCAAAAGTCTTGAATTGCCTGTTACTTTCCTTGAGTATGATTTGTTGGTTTCTACACCTACAAATAATCCTGTTTCTACTTCTTATGCATGCAAGAACTGTCATATAGCTATAAATGATAGAACTTATTCTGGGTATAGACTGGTTATCTTCCAACCATGTCTTCCTGAATTGTTTTGACAAAACCTTGATTTTTGGAACTCCAAAGGAGTCTAAGAATCCAGACCTTCTCTCTACCAACCAAGTTCAAACTTCGATGAGAGACGAAGCCCAAGTATCCATGATGTTAGCTTCCCTGGAAATAGAGAGCAGCCCTCCTGATGTCGCCAGCTTGCTTGTTGTGCGAGAATTTCCTGAAGTGTTTCCGGGGGATGTTTATAACTTACCCCCAGAGAGAGATGTTGAGTTCACCATAGACTTAGTGCCTGGCACCGGGCCAATCTCCATAGCACCCTATAGAATGTCTCCTCTAGAGCTAGCTAAGAACCCATGAGAAGAACTACCCTACCCATGACCTAGAGTTAGGAGCTGTGGTATTTGCCTTAAAGATTTGGAGGCATTACCTGTATCGAGCGAGGTTTGAGGTTTTTAGTGATCATAAGAGTCTGAAGTATCTCTTTGATCAAAATGAGTTGAATATGAGGCAGCGTAAGTGGATGGAGTTTTTAAATTACTATGACTTCGAGCTCACCTATCACCCAGGAAAAGCCAATGTGGTGACCGATGCCTTAAGTAGGAAAACCCTGCATGTCTCCGCTCTGATGGTTAGGGAGATGGATTTAATTGAGGAATTTAGAGACCTTAGTCTAGCTTGTGAGTTTATCCCTAAGAGTATTAGGCTTGGAACCTTGAAGGTTACCAACAGTCTGATGGATCAGATTAGAGAAGGTCAGAAGTTAGATAAGTTTCTCTTAGACCAGCGAGAGTTGCTCGCTCAGGGTAGAGACCTAAGTTTTAAGGATGGCAGTGGTGGTATCTTAAGGTTCAAAGATAGAGTTTGTGTGCCAGAGGTTCCTGAGCTTAGGAAGTTGATCTTAGAAGAAGGTCATAGGAGTGGATTGAGTGTGTACCCAGATGCCACAAAGATGTATCAAGATCTTAAGAGGATGTTTTGGTGGCCTAGGATGAAAAAGGATGTAGCTGAGTTTGTGTATGCGTGCTTAGTTTGTCAGAAGGCTAAGATCGAGCATCAAAGGCCTTCGAGTAAGTTGCAACCTTTGAGTATCCCAGAATGGAAATGGGATAGCATCTCCATGGATTTTGTGTCTGGAATCCCTAGGACTTCAGCTGGTTTTGAGGCTATATGTGTTGTTGTGGATAGACTGACAAAGTCTGCCCATTTCATTCCGATGAACATGGAGTATCCATTGGAGAAGTTGGCTAAGCTGTACATCAAAGAGATAGTTAGGCTTCATGGTGTACCCTCTAGCATAGTTTCAGCTAGAGACCCGAGGTTTACCTCTAAGTTTTGGAATAGTTTGCAAGAGGCTTTAGGGACAAAGCTTAGGGTTAGTTCAGCTTATCACCCACAGACTGATGGGCAGTTTGAGCGGACCATCCAGTCCTTAGAGGACTTGTTGAGGGCTTGTGTGTTAGAACAGTCTGGTAGTTAGGACAAGTTCTTGCCTCTGATAGAGTTCACCTACAACAACAGTTTCCATTCCAGCATTGGGATGGCGCCTTATGAAGCTCTGTATGGGAGGAGATATAGGGCACCCTTGTGTTGGAGTGAGCCTAGTGATAGTGTGGTGCTAGGGCCAGAGATAGTCCAGGAAACAACAGAAAAGATTAGATTGGTTCAGGAAAAGATGAGAGTTGCACAGAGTAGGCAGAAGAGCTACCATGATAAAAGGAGGAAGGCGCTCGAATTCCAGGAAGGCGATCATGTATTCTTGAGAGTTACCCCGACGACTGGGGTTGGTAGAGTAATGAAGGCGAGGAAACTTACTCCGAGGTTCATTGGTCCTTACCAAATCCTTAAAAGAGTCGGTGAGGTCGCCTATCAAATAGCCTTGCCACCGTTCTTGTCAAATCTCCACAATGTTTTTCATGTGTCTCAACTCAGGAAGTACATTCATGACCCTAGTCACGTGATAGTTCCCGATACAATACAGTTAAAAGAGAACTTGACATTTGAGGTGTTACCCCTTCGAGACGAGGATAGGAGGGTGAAGCAGCTAAGAGGCAAGGAGATTCCCTTGGTTAAAGTAGTTTGGAGCGGGGCAACTGAGGAAAGCGCTACCTGGGAGCTCGAGAGTCAGATGATGGAGGCGTATCCTCATCTTTTCGTTTGAGGTACGTAGAAATTTCGAGGACGAAATTTTTATAAGGGGGGTGCAATTGTAACACCCTGTTTTTCATAAAATGTTTTTATAAAGCTAGCTTTATTATTTTAAAAGTGTTGGTTAAGGGCTAAGTGGGATTTTTGCTTAAAAGTCCCTTTCTGGTACATGAGCACGCCCGTGCTCATTAGCCAGCACGCCCGTACTTGAAGTCAGAAGCGTGTTTCTAATTTTAAGTTGAGCACGACCGTGCTCAATAGTGAGCACGCCCGTGCTCATTGTGCTGACCGCGTCTCGCTGACGCTAAGTTGAGCACGACCGTGCTCAAGGGTGACCACGACCGTGCTCAAGCACAGGCTATATACGTTTGGCATAGAAACCGAGGGTTGACATGAAACCCTACTTTTCCAGTGACAGCAGCCTCCATTGCGGCTGAGTGTGCTTCTTCCCCTTTTTCCAACAAACTCATTCAGTTTCTTGAGTATTGGAGATCCTTGGGAAGTCCTGTTTCTTCTGTGCTTGACGTATATAGAGGTAAGGTCTTTCCTTTTGTGTTTCCTTTTCTCGTTTAGAATCGGAAATTGATCTTTTGTTTATGTTTGTTCCAAGGCTTAGAGTTGTGAGCCGCTCGGAGGGAAGGATTCAGTTTGCCGTTTAGCAATTGTTGGAGCTACCTTCAATCCAGGTATGGGGGGAAGGGAATTGTACTCATTAGGTAGTGGAGGTAGAGTAAGGTAAAGGGGTCCCCATGACCCCGGTTGATTTTATGTAATTGTTTGATTTACATGTTAGTGATTGACTGTTTGTAATGGTTGCTGTTGCTATAAAATGTGTTATAATATGTTCGTTGAGTGTATGTTGTTATGACTGTTGGTCGGATGATGGTGTTTTGTTGCTAAAACGGATTAGGATTAATGAGTTTAATCCCCATGTTAATTGGCTAAAAACCTAAGTTGGAACTCTGCCCAGAATAGCACTGTCGCGCGATGAGCACGACCGTGCTGAACATGGAGCACGACCGTGCTCCCATTTGAATTCTGGAAAATGGCCGAGCTGTTTAGCACGGCCGTACAGGTCAAACAGCACGACCGTGCTGATGAGCACGACCGTGCTGAATGTGAAGCACGACCGTGCTTCACTTAAAAGGGCAGCACGCCCTCACGTGTCCAAGCATGACCGTGCTGGGGTTTAAGCACGACCGTGCTGAACCCCCTGGACAGAATTACAATTAAAGGACTTAAGGGGTTTTTAAACCCCATTCCCCTATGATGATAAGTTGAGATAACTAATCAAAGAGAAAGATTAGACAACCTGGTTATTAATTATATAAGATAATTAAGATAATCAGCTGCTAAGTTGGTATCCGATGGATTACCGCACGTTGATAAGTTGAAGTCTTGGGTGCTTACTGACCCAAGCACGTTGAGTTGAACCTTGGTGCTTATTGGCCAAGGGAGCCTTGACCCCACGGTTTGGGTCTAAGGTTACGTTGAATGATGATGTTAAAGTCTTGGGAGCTTCATGGCTCAAGCAAGGAGGTGGTTGAGATTGTTTGTTGTTGTGCCATCTGCATAGAGCATTAGAGTTGTTGATGGGGGAGGTTCGACAAAGGGGAGATCGCCCGAGAGTACGGTGATCTGGCCATCCACGGTAGGTCACCCATGGTTTGGTGACCGAGGTCCCCCGTGATGAGGCTTCCACGGTTTGATGCGTTGGCTATCCATGGGGTTTACCCAAGGTTTGGTGAACTGCCAGTGTTGGTGCTTCTATGGCCAGTACGGATATGTAACTCAAAAGTCGTTCATCCTGAGTTAGTTTGGATCCACATGCATAGTTGGAGTAGCGGAGTAGTTGATGCATTGCACAGCATAGCATACTTGGTTGATATAGTACTATTGGATGTTGATGTATGCCTATGTTGTATGTTTACCTTGCTTACTATTCCCATATTGATATGTTTACATGAATCTTACTCCTTGTTATTTGTTTGTGTTTGGCCTGATCGGCATTGCAGAGGATGACGAGCAGCCTGGAGAGGAGTGACTCTGAGGAGCCGCCACTCATTGTAGGGTTGTTCTTTAGTTTAGATAGTTTGTTTTCAATTGTAATCCAAGGATAGATTTTCTTGGAACGGTTATACCAGTTCTGAGTTGTGACATCGGGGTTGGGTTGTTATTTATTATGTTTCATTGTTTTAAACTTGATTATTTCCGCGTTGTAAACTGGTTCATGTGGGACTTTTCTACCCATGGACAATCGTCTTATTTTATTCAGTAAAAAGCGTGTTTTTATTTTAATTTCTTTTACATTAAATGCCTTATAACATGCTGGGTAGAAGGGTGTCACATGCCACGGGGACTTAGAGCATCAACCACCTCCGCATGTACAACCTTTACAGCAGGTCGCCCCGGAGGCACCTCCAGGGCCTATAGTTTTGATTCCGGAGAATGCACAAGAGGAGATGGAGGAAGATCCTGAGGAGGATCCGATGGTTGATCCGGGCTATGTTCCTCTTGAGGATGATGTAGTCCCGGACATTGGAGAGGGGGTTGAGGTATCCTCTCCAAATACACCTCCTGGAGGTGGGGGTGTCTATACTGGACTCCCCAATGGGTTTCACTAGTAGCGACCAGCTGTAGGAATGTAGTTCTTTTGGGTAGAGTTGGATTTTAGATAGTCTGACTGTTTGGCTACTGAGAGCCAATCTTTTTTAGTAGTGTTTTTTTCAGACTCCCACTATGATATACTTATTTTGTTTCAGTTTGATGTATTAACTGCTTGGTTGTAGGTGATGACCTGGTAGGATAAAGGTCTTGTATAAAACTCTGATGATGCATATGTATGATATATATATATATATATATATATATATATATATATAGTTGTATATTATATTAATGGTGTTGGTTATATATGACGTAAAGGAAAAAGGAAAAAAATTTATCACCATTTTATAAATAATAAGTGATTAGAAACTTATTTGTTTTCCGAAGGCAACCAGCAATATATTATTTTTCGTTAAGTTTAATTTCCTCAATAAGTTACGTAAATGTGATACCCTGGGAATGGGGTGCCGTATTAGTGGTATCAAAGCTGGTCGAGTGTTTCGGGAAATCTTTGTGAATAGGTCTGTTGGGTTGATGTTGTGTGATCTCTGATTGAGATTATTTGAATTACTTCTTAGAAATAAAGTGTGATAATTAGTAAGTTCAAGTTTCATTTTCTGGTTGCCATTTAACTGATTGTGTCTTATAGGTCAATTATGGAACCAGAAGGTGGACGTGGATGTGGCCGTGGAAGAGATTGTAGAGGTGGTCGTGTTGATGGCTGAGGACATTTTGAGGAAAATTATGAGGAAGATGGAGGCATGGATTTTGCTGCACAAGCAATGGCGGATGTGGCCGCTGCTATTGCACAGCAAACTGCTACAATGGCTACTCAGAATTTATAGGAACAACTTCGAGCTGAACAGGCTGCTGAGGGCAGAGGTCTTACTGCTTTTAAAGATAAGACAAGACATATTAAAAGAAGCTAAAGGCATAGTAGCGTTAAATAAAAATTTACAGAGATGAAAGATAAAAATGGAGGTGGCTGTCGTACCCTCCGTACTAGCCGACCCTCAAGGAGGCTGACAAGTTACTATATGTACTAAAGGTTGCTCCCCAAATAGGGTTTTTGTAACACTCTTCTCGGGCGCTACATTGTAAGTGACATTTTAAGGCCGAAAAGTAAGTTAATTAAAAATTGGCTATAATAGAATGGGGTAATTTTTTTTTTCGCAAGTCATAAATATAACTACTTTGATTCAAGTGAATATACAATAAAATATTTCATTATCATAATTAGGGTCATAAGTTCGAAAATCATTTAGATAAGACCCAACCCGACCAATAAACAGAAATCATAGACATATATAGATCTAGTATAAAGATATGGAGGCGCAGGTCCTAAAATATAAGATACTTGGAGTCGCAACCCCATAAACGTTAGCATTGCTAACTCCCAAACATACCCAATTGGCCAAACTAAAATCGAAAAGACAATCCTTTCTCGTACATCGTGAGAAAGACAAACCCAACTGACGAGATCTAGTGGAAACTTGATTTGAGTCCATTACCGTCGTTGTCACAAAAGATACTACTGGAGCTACTACAATAGTAACTCTCGAACTAAGCCTTTTCCTCTTCCAAGAGGAAAACATAATCTACGAACCATCGATAGTCTGGAAGGCGTCCACTAGAAACTCCAACATATCGTCCGCATGCTCGAACCTCAATCTCTACAATGCGTTAGGCAAGCGACATCTTGACATCTCAAACTTCTCGAAAGAATACAGAAGGCATATAGCCAGCCAACATCGACAATATAAAAATAAGGTGAGATTTCCATTTATCTTACACATAAGGCAGACATGCAGTGATACGACTCTCAGGTACGTACAATTATCAATATTCAATCATATCTACACTCATATCAGAACAATAATGTTTCACAGAAACATGACCACAACACAGCATACACTTGCTGCCGTTATTCTAATAAATAGCAAACAAAAAAAACTAATTTTTTTTTTTTGAATAAAAATTCAAGAAAACAGATATGATAAGAAAATGGAACATTATTTATTCTTAGAAACACTAAATAATGATAAATGGTGCATGTAAGTTGAGTTCCTATATGGCCTTGTTGGGTTTGGTTGTAAGACCGAATCCAAATGGGAAAAGGGGGTCATAATGAGGATCTCCAACATTCATTGGTAACTGATCAACTGTCTTGAACCATGTCCTTGAAAGCTTCCCACTAAAACCATAATCACCAAACAAGACATCAGCCACACCTTGACCCTCAGTACCTGGAAGCCAAGCAGCAACAAGTGCTTCAATCATGTCAATATATGGTTGCATAACCACAGGGCGACCAGAGATGACCACAACAACACATTTGACACCTCCACAAACATTAGTATGGTGCTTGTCCCAGCATCAGAGATTGTCAGATTCAAGCTATCACCTTGTGTTTCTGCATATGGATTCTCTCCTACTACCACAATGGCATATGAAAAACCATTAGACTTGACAAAGTCTAAATCAGGGTTCTCCTTGTAGACTACCTTGGTATCTTTGTGAACAGTGTTTTTGATAGTACTGAGAATTGTTGTACCTGTAAAAACAGAATATTGTTAATACCTGAGCAATTTTAGTACAAGATAATATTGCACAATGAAGAACCAATTTATACCACTAGTGACATTGTTGCCACTAACTCCTTGCCATTCAATGGTCCAACCACCACACTGAAAGCCTAGATTATCAGCATGGCTTCCAGCAACAAGTATTTTTGAGGCCTTTTTAGGAAGTGGGAGCAATGGCTTATCAGCAGCTTCACCATTCTTTAGAAGGACCAATGATTTCCTCACAGCTTCCCTGGCTAAATTTCTATGTACCTGTCAAGTGATAGTGCTAATCTAGCTCCTCAACAAGGTACAGAATAATGGGTTAAAAAAAAGTATATTTGCATGATTAATTTAACTAACCTGACTCCCTAACTGGTTGACTAGGCTATGATCAGCCAATGGATTCTCAAAAAGACCCATCACAAACTTGACCCGCAAAATTCTCTTCACTGCATCATCAATTCGACTCATGGGTATGATATTGTTTTTCACTTGTAAGGTTAGGCCATCTATAAATTCTGTGTAGTTAAAGGGCACCATTATCTGCAGCATTACCAGAGTAAGTATTAGAAGATGGCATGTGCTATGCAGAAAATCATGTAAGAGTATGAGTATCTCCAATCCAGCATCCGACAATTTTACTTTTTTGGGATGTTAAGTGGGTCTCATCTTTACAGATCACTTATTTTTACCTTTTACAACTTAAGCACCCCATTTTTCCAATTACAAAGTTTACTAAATACTAAATACCACATGGGCCACATCCCTAGGTTCATCTACAATTTATGTAGTGATTCCAGCATATAATCAACAAGCTTAAAACTCATGGTTTACCATATCAATTCCGGTAGTGATTCCGGCATAAATGGAATATGTGTAGTTAGCATGAGGAGGGGAAGTGATCCTGTCAATTCCCTGCCAATCCGATATAACAAAACCCTGCAAGAATGCAAAAGATTTTAGGCCTCAATTAATGTAAGAATTCATAGTTCTGAATTCCAATGTCATGATGAGGTGAGTATTACCCTGAAACGGAGTGTGTTCTTAAGAAAGCCAGTGACTAATTCACGGTTAGCATGCATCTTTAGTCCATTCCAGCTTGAGTAAGAGACCATGACGGTTGCCACACCCTTAATGATTGAGTTATAGTAGCCAGGCATGTGAATGCTAAGCAAACCGTGTCTGTCTATCACAGTGTTGTTCTCATTGATTCCTTTTGTTGTTCCACCATCACCAACATAGTGCTTAGCACATGCTGCAACTTTTGTTCTGTGCAAACAAACGCCAGAATATCATACACCAACACTGAGACAAATTGCAAATCATTGTTGATGCATTAAAATGTTAAAATTCAGTTTTATGTATGATAGTATGAAACAGCAAGATAAGGAAAAGACAAGAAAACATGATAGCTATTGGCTAATCAAGTCCAAGTGCCAAGAAAGTAAAATTTTATAACAAGTTCTACTACATTGCCGTTAAAGAATGAAAAAAGGGTGGTGTAGCATAGATCCAATAATAATATCCATAATAATGAATTGAAAAGGAAATGTTATGACATCTAATAAATAGCAATGCTACCAACATACTCTTTTCAACAATCTCTAACACACGATTTGCTATTAGGTGAATTTCATGTGAGGCCATAAATTTTATGTGAGACCCATTCTATTTAGTGGGACCCATATCAAATTCATCCAATAATCAAGAATATGTTGGAAAATATTAAGAAGAGTGTGTTGCTAGCATTTCTCTTTAATAAATTTATATCACCAATGCTCATCAGTTATTAGATTTGAGAACAAAAGGACATCAAATTAAATTATGTCTAGCAGCATAAAAAATTCTTACTTTCCAGCAACAAATGGAACACCCTTGCGTGAGTTTGCAGGAATGTCACCTTGCAGTCCTGGAATTATTTCTGTCATAGCTTGAACTATTTTAGGATCTTCGCTGTAACTTTCATAGCACCGGCCCCACCTTGGATCTCTACAAACCTATACAAATAGAAATGGTATATACTATATAGTAAGAGTCCCTTTGTAAGACATCATGAGAATTTGAATTTTCTCAATTACCGCTATACATGGTGCAAAGACATATGGAATTCCAGTTGCTCTAACTTCAAGAGCAGTTGCCTCTCCAATCTTCTTCACAAGTTCAGGCCCTGCATGATCAGAGACAAATTTCATTATGAACAAACTGAAAGATAGTAACATACTAGAATATTAAATCAATGATGCAAATAAAGAATGGAGGATATTAAAACATGAAATTCTTAAACAAAAATACTAGCACATTTGCTGTCTTCCATCAAGTTTAATTAGGTGACATTTGGAAGAGTTCATTGAGGATTTATTTGAACTTATGTAATTTATATAGGCACTTAAATAGATGTTTGAAAGAGCATAAAGGTCACACAAACGAATTTTCATTCAATTAATCTTTGGAAACACAGGTTTACAATTAATTCTCAGCATTGCAGAGCAAAAAAATGTACAAGAGGACTGATTTTCATAAGTTTTTTCAAAAAAAACTAGAAAGTGTTGGAATATTTTATTCCAATATCATAATGTGGGCAGATATCGGTAATTAATTATATTAGCTATTTATCTCTTAGGGGCCTTAATTGATATGTGATCAAATTAAGAGATAAGGCCAATCAGATTTCTGATTTGATAATTGATATTATCATTAATTATTTGATATGGGAAAATATGAGTGGATGTCAACGATGGCCAATTTTGGAATAATGGGAACCCTAATTGGCCATCACACTATATATAGGCTATAGTCCCCAATACACCGGACACAACGCATACCGCCTCTTCTCCCCATCTGAAGAGCGACCAAGGCATAAAGAGTCCCGGTTGAGGAAGAACCATAAAGCCGCCGCTAATCATTCATCATCATTGTTAGTGTTGATTGTCAAGGTATTCCGTGATTGATTGTCACTCCCTGTTCGTGAAGGTTGGTGATCAAGTTCATCTTTTGAAGAACGCTTAAGATCAGGAACCCTATGGATCCAGGTATACTCATAACCTTAGTATCCTAGTAATCTGGCATGATGTAGATCCTAGGCTATATGGTATATGTTCTCTAGGGTGTATGCCTATAGATTTAATGTTTCCGCATAAAGAAATTAAAGAACTAAAGAATTAATTCCAACAAGAACTTATGTAAATGTTATAAACCATTTTTATAAGTTATTTTGGAAATTACTCATTAGCTTAAATATGTTCTTTATAAACTCTTTCAAACACTCTCTAAATAGAAAAATAATTTAATACATTTACTAATTAATAAAATACAGTTTAAAAATAAAAACATTAATTAAACAAGACACCAGTGGCAATAAACGATACCTTTAATTGAACATTTAGCTAGAAAGAATTTATGTGAAGGTTATAAACTATTTTTCGTAAATTATTTTCATAAGCTTATTTTCAAAAGTTACTCATTAGCGCAAATATGTTTTTTTATAAATCCTTTCAAACACCCCCTAAATAGATAAATAATTTTGTTTGACTTAATAGATAAATAATAAATAATTTATTACATTTACTAATTAATAAAAGATAGTTTAAAAAATAAAAGCATTAATTAAACAAGACAGCAATGGCAATAAACGTTACCTTTAAACGCTACCAAGTACATCTTAATCCAACGTCCGTGACAACAGTAAGTGACAATGATTGAATTGTAAATTAATAAACATAAACATTGGATTTTATTTTTATTTTTATTATTGATAGAAAAACTAGGACAACGTTTAACCATCGGGCAGAGATTTGAGAAATGGAGAACTCCATTACTATAATTTTGAGTATATAAATGCATATATATTTATAAAAGTGCTGACATAAATTAGGATTTTATTGGTATTTATACATCAAAACTATATTAATGGGAGATGATCTCAAGGCATCATTTGATTAGTTGGATGATATTGTTTACACACGTTGCTTCGTAAAGACATTTTTTAAAACTAGTTTATTGTTTATTATAAACATTTTTTATAATTTTAGATTGTATATAAGTAAAAATATTTTAGTTAATGACTTAAACTCCTTTACTTCTCCTTCACGTTTCTTGATATTGGAGGGGAGAAAGAAAATAATACGAAGAGATTTTTTGTTGGAGATAAGACTCCATTCCCTTCCGTCCCCTCCAATTTTCCTCAAATGGGTGCCCCACGTTGCCTCCAGTGGTGGACCACCATTACCGACTAACGTGAACCCCGCTGGCAGCAACCGAGAACCAGCATTGGTGCAGAGAACGGTTTGTTTTGTGACGTCACAACCGTGCATTGATAAGAGAGAATCTCGCTTTTATCACATGTCCGCATGTAATTATTGTTAATTTGGTTTGCTTCCATTCACAGCATACTTGTAACACTTAATTTAAGAAGTCTCTGTCTCAAGGTTTCATTTTTTCAAGTTTGTATACAAATCAATTAATTTTTTATACCAGTTTCTAGTGATACTAGAAAGTTTAACATTAGAAAACACCTTTGATAGTATCAAGCATACTGCTAATTTATTTACCTGGTAGCTCCTAGCCCAACATTGTGAGGAAAAATTGTAGCTTTATAGACATTGTTATGGCCATGAACAGCATCAATCCCATAAATCATTGGAATTCCCAGCCTGGTTGATAAAGCACCCTTTTGAAAATCATTCACCATGTTAATCCAATCCTCAGCAGAGGCCTGTTTCTTCGGAACACTCCCTCCACCACTTAGAACACTCCCTATAAAAAGAAATTTTAATTTCATTAATTAAAAAATATATCAACATATAAATCAACAATTATGCCCTTTTCCATTAAATAAGATTGGCTACATTGATTAAATGATAATGTCCTATGTAACTTAATATTTCTTAATGGTATATATATTCCTTCTATTTGACATATCTGTTTATATTTAACCAAAGAAAAACAAAGGTGAAATACCAATGAAGTATTTCTGAATCACATCAGCAGAAGCAACAGTGCGATCAATCTGCACCATTTGGCCAATTTTCTCCTCCAATGTCATCCTGTTGATGAGATCCTTGATTCGAGCATTCAATGGCTGTTTTGGGTCTTTATATTTCAAGTACTCTGCCTCTGTCATTGCTACCCAACTGTGTACAAACAGAAGCCCCAGCAGGAAGATGGGAACTTTGGCCATTTCTTCTCCTCCACACAACTTCACTATGAGATCGGAGAACAGAGGTCATGTTAGAGTTGTAAAGATGACTCAAGTTGTGATACAAAAACAATAAACCACATCAGGAAATAGCAGGATCCAAAGGGAAAGTTCTAGAGAAGAGACAGGAACATAGCCATAAATTAAAAGTAGCAATCATGCAAATCATCAATCCCAAAACAGATGAGGCAGACAGAAACAACCTTATCAAACCATGTCATTCAAGAACCAAGTAAAAGGAGTATTTCAGATTGGGTCATGATATCGAATGTTCTTAGGACTCGTTAAGGAATCATAAAAAACAAGTTTTTATCGGGAAACTAAGTATTTCATTTCTTCAAATATTAAATACACCAATTCTTAATATAAACTTACTTTTTATGATTCCTTAACAAGTATCTTTAGCGCAGTCGTTAGCATTCTCCTTCCCTTTCAGATTTAGTGATGGACTATAGTAGAAGACAGAAAAAAGATAAGAGAGAGAGAAGGAATTTTTCCTACCAAGTTACTAGTCTTTGTACAAGTTTGGAAGTAAATGCAGAGTCCTTTGTCTTTATATAGACAGCAAAGTCTCTCAATCTTGCTCAAGAACCACTTAAGGTAACGTTTGAATACAGTTCTTTAATTTTATGTATGTACTAATATAGCTTGTCTCTGAATGCAGTAACTTATTATTTTAAATAAGTCGAGGGCACTGTCCTAAAACGTGGGGCTGCTGCGGAATTCCGGTGAAGCAGTGCTCATGAATTTATCATATTTATTAGGAGTAAAGGCATAAAGTGGTCCCTCAAATTTTTCGAGTAGGCCAGTTTGGTCCCTAAAAACAATAAAATGACAGTTTGGTCCCAAAATTTTAAAACGGGGGACAATCTGATCCTTACGAAGAGACCGAATTGTCCCCCGTTTTTAAAATTTGGGGGACCAAATTGCCCCCGTGGGTTCAAATTGTCCTTTTTTTAATTTTTAAGGATCAAACTAGGCTACTCGAAAAATTCGAGAGACTACTTTAAGCCTTTACTCTATTTATTAGTATGAGAGTTGATTATAGACATAATGCAAGTCAGATAAGAACTCACATGCATCTTAATTATGCTGGGTGCAATTAATGCATTTTAGGCAATGCACGTTGACACTGCCAGCTGGGTCAATCGTCAAGTGAGAACCCACACTGTTTCAAATTAAAATACAAAATGGGCCGTGCCGTGGAAGGTGATTTTGATATGAGTGCTCAGCAGAGTATCCGCATGGTTCATGGTCATGAGCAAGCTGGGTCCAGAAATTGGGCTTATATTCGATTGCTATCACCTCCTTTTGGTTGGGTCCGTAACAACACTGATGATACAGCTAAAAGGGAGGGATGGGCCTGAAGGATGTGGAGGCTTAGTCCGTAATGGAGATGGAGATGACTTTGTGGTTTTACTAAGCACTTGGGGATTTGTTCAGCATGCATAGCTCAGGCTTGAGCTGTGGGATGCATACGAAGGTTTAAATTTAGCTAAAGAGCGTGGGTTTTTGGATGTGGAGTCACTAGGGGACCTTCTTGTAGAAAGGGGTAGCCACGACTCCCTCCAAATAATTTCTCCTAATTTTATTTTGATATGGATCAAGCTCAGGCACATCAAGCCCATGCACCGTCCACCCTCTAATAAATGAGGCAATGAGAATTAGAGCCACCATTTAATATTAGCTTATAGTTACTATTTGCTCTAGATTTTTCTATATTGTAATCATCACTTGCTTTCAATTTTCTCTAGATTTTTCTACTAAATAGCCCTCCAAGAGTAGTATAAAAAGGGCTCTTCAAAATACATTAAGCAATACAAGTTTCCTTTGAGAAATTAGAGAGTTCTCTCATCTCCTTCTGTTTTTGAGCCATTTTGGCATCAAAGTTTGTTATCAGATCTCAAAGGTCAGTTTTAGTGAGAGAATCAACGGAAAGTTTGAGTTTTTCGGTAGTATTCTAAAGACCAAGAGAGTTGTCACCCTCGAAACTCCACTTTGCGGTCATTTTGTTTTTAACAAAACTAACGCCGCCTTTGCATCTGAAAGGTCCAAAAACCTTCGATTGTAAGTTTTCGTTGACAATAGAGCCACCACAGGCCTCGCCGGCAAGTTTGTCGGACCACCTTCTGCCACCTCTGGACCACCACGCTTTGTCGCTGGAAAATCCAGAGGTTGAAGACGCCCAGTCAGCTGCCATGTCAGTATTGGAGTGTCCGGTCAGTGACCTGAAAGAATTCCACCGGCTCCTCCTCTCTTGCCCTCTTGATGGTATCTAGTTGAAATGGTTGCTACCCCTAGTTCAAGCTCTGCTGCACACATCATCAACCTAGTCAGCAGAGCTTTCTAGAATTGTACGTTTGACCTGTAACATTTAACAATTCCATTTTGACCCCTACACTTTTCCTATTTACCTTTTGACCCCTACACTTTCCATATATCATTTGACCCCAATGCTTTCTTTATTTTCATTTTAAGCCCCAAACTTTTCATTTTTCCATTTTGACTTCAAAACCTCCCTTATTTATAAAATAACCCCTACACCTTCAAAACCTTATTTTTACCCCAAATTTTTACTAAACCTACAAAATGCCACCCAGAAGACAAAATGAGATATCTTTGCATGAAATTGAGATAGAAGAATTGAGGTGTCAAATTCAACACCTACAAGAGAGTGTCGATGCCCAATAAGCCCTATTGGAAGCACAACGAAGGAGATTTGAAGATGATGATTCCAGTAATGACTCTTCATCAACTAGAAGCAGTTGCTCACAAAGACAACAATTTAGAATCAACAATATCAAGGTAAACATTCCAGATTTCGAAAAGAGGCTGCAACCGGATGAGTTTGTTGATTGGCTTCAAACTGTTGAACGTGTGTTCGAGTACAAGGAGGTCCCTGAGGAGCATAAAGGGAAGATTTTTCCAGTCAAGCTAAAGAAGCAGGCTTCCTCATGTTGGGAGAATCTTAAAAGGAAACATGAACGTGAAGGAAAAAGCAAGACCATGACATGTGAGAAAATGTGTCGAGAACTAACTCGTAAGTTCTTGCACTCATTTTATCTTCAACAAAGGGACTTGTCTGTTGAAGAATACACTCAGGAATTTGAAAATTTGATGATGAAATGTGACATCCATCAAAGGGAGGAACAAACAATATTTTGTTACCACGGAGGATTGAACACGGACATTGCCCACCTTTTCCAACTCCAACAATATTGGTCCTTAAATGATGTCATTCGTCTAGTCGTTCAAGTTGAGAAGTAGTTAGCTAGAAAGTCTTCACACCAACCTTCTTCCTCAACCAATAATTTTTCAAACATCCAAACACAAACCCAACAACCCATCTCTTCAAACAGATCTCCATATAAATCTACCCAAAAAAAACCAATTCCAAACCACCCAAATGCTTCAAGTGTCAATGTTTTGGATACATAGTCTCTGATTGTCCAAATCGAAGAATAGTAACCATCATTAAGGAGGAAGAAATTCAAAAAGAGCCTAAAGATGAAAAATAAGAAGATGAAGACCCAGTGTTTGATGAAAAAGAGATCACCCCTACTGATCAAGGTGAATTGTTGGTGGTAAGGCAAAGCCCATACACAACACTATCAAAGGAGGAACCATGGTTGAGGCATAAATATCTTTCATACTTGTTGCACCATACAAGATAAGGTTTCTGATGTTATCATTGACAGTGGAAGCTTTGAGAATGTAGTGTCAAACTACATGGTGGAGAAACTGAAATTGTCAACACAAATCATTCACATCCATATAAATTACAGTGACTCAATAAGGGAAAGTGAGGTGAGAGTTTCTAAATGTTCCCTTGTGACCTTTTCTATTGGTCAAAGGTACCAAGATAAGATATGGTGTGATGTTATTCCTAAGGACGCATGTCACCTTCTTCTTGAGAGACCCTACCAATATGATCGTAGCACCATATACGATGGTCATGAAAACACCTACACCTTAAAGAGAATGGAGTAAGAGTCAAGTTAGCACCATTGCCACCCTATTAATTTAACAAGAAGGGACCTAAGCCACTGGTATCTTTAGTGACCAAGGAACAATTCAAGGAGACCACAAAGGAAACACAACCCATGGGCTTTGTTCTATTATTAACTAAAGAAATTGATGTTAAAGTAGAATTTTCACAATTCATCAATGAATTTTCGGATGCTATACCGGAAGAAATTTTTCATGGACCACCACCATGGAAGGACAGCTTGACTCGAGGACAAGTCTCTTCCAACCTGGGGAGAATGATATGGATCAAGTCCATGAAGCCCGTGCACATCAATCTCATGCATTGTCCACCCTTTAATAAATGAAGCAATGAGAATTAGAGCCACCATTTACTATTTCCCTGTAGTTACTATTTGCTCTAGATTTTTCTTACTGGGATTATAAATCTTATGAGTGATGTTGTCTAATTCAGAGTTTACAGGTGATGACATGATGATGCGGTAACTTGAGAAAGTCTTGAAGTTATTAGTTCTAGTTTAATTTTTTAATTTATTTCTTTTGGTCTATTAGACGCTCGTGTTTTGAGGCAAAAACAATTGTAGAAGAGCTATGTCATTTTTAATAATTGATATTTATGAGGCTTTATTTTATTTGGATATAATAGTTTATTTAGCACTATTACTTTATTTAATTATTTTGAATATACGAGATACTTTTAGACTTAAATTTATTGTGAAAATTTTTATGACTCGATTATTTAATTTAAATGTTTTAAAGGTTTTTATAGAAAATTAATTTGGGCTACTAATGTAACGAAGGACATTACAATATTTCCCACATGGCTCAATGGTTGGACAAGGAGCTGCCATGTGGGTGGTGCACCACTGCACCATTAAGGTGGATGGTGCACCACTGCACCACTAAGGTGGGTGGTGCACCATAGACTTAACCCTAAGTAATAGGCAGGTCACAGATATACATTGTACTCATTCTCTGAAATCTTATCTGAGAACAAGTTCTTGTATGAACAGTTTGATTTGAAAAACCAGAACCCTTGTTAAGAAAAAGAAAAAAGAAATCAAAACGTGTTCTTTTACTGAACAAAAGTGTAAATTGAGCATGTAAAACATCACTTTTATATCAATTAAATACACAAACAACTAATATAAAATTTGTCTTGTAATTAAGAAAAAAACAAAATTTATCAAATCAAAAAAGTTATTAGAAAATAACATTACTTCCATCACTTTTGTAACTGCGCTAATGTTGGATTGATGGAAAGTGGTGGAATGAAATGAAATGGAACTATGTTCCATTGTTTGGATTGTCTAATTTAGGGTGGAACATAATGGAATTGATCGATGCATTCCATCCCTTTCCATCCAATCCTTCACTTTTTTATTCCTTCCAAATTAGAGGGTATAGGATGGAACCAGTTTATTTTAATTGTTATACTTATTAAAATACTATTTTATCCATATTCTTCTTTTGCTTCATCTTCCTCTAACCCGACTCTGCTTCTGAAAATTTTTCATATTCCAGCATTGCTTTCTCCTAATATTCATCGCCAATCAGTAAATCAACAGCCAAGTCTAACCATCTTGCTGTGAATTTGAATTTGAATGATGATATATGTTATTTGATGAAGCCATGAAAGTAAATATCTACAACGCCGAGTGCTGCAAGATTCACCAATGCAAGAGTAGAAATCATTGTGGGACTTGGAATCGAGTACGTAGCTGTCAAATATGCAATGCAAGCAAGCCAAATTGAATCCAGCATTGCCACGAATATAAGTAATGGACTCATGATTATCCCTTCATTTTTTAAGTATTTGATTTTTATGTTAAGGACATGCCTTTCTATTATAAAATAATATATTTATTTTGTTTTATTATATAACATATAAAAAATAAGGGTAATATAGTAATTAAAAAGTTATAACCCATTCCATTCCGTCCACTTCCCAAACAATGGAAGGGGAACTTTGTCTAATTCCGTCATAAAATATCCAAACAATGGACTGAAATATCTATTCCATTCCGTTCCGTTCTGCTTCATTCCATTATGTTTCGTTTCATTCCATTCCACCACCTTCCACCAATCTAAACATACCCTGAATGGCCCTATAAGAAATGAAGCAACAATTTTGTCCATAATTCTGACTAATAAATCTCCTTGCATTTTATTGAACAAAGAGAAAAAAAAAAACAATCATAATATTTCATATCTATATATAACCTTTATATTCTCGCATTACCTTAGTTTTTTTTATAACATTATATATAAAGAAAAGAAAATCTACATAACTCTATCTGACAATGAAGGAAGCCTTCTGAAGAAGTTCAACCCAGGCGAAGGCATTCTGTCACGAAAGATAGGGTGGCGAAGATAGTAAAACCCACACGCCATCGCCACCATTTTTGACGGAACCAAATACAATATCAGGGCCACAAACAAGCAAAACAAAATGAATATCCCCGTCGCACGTGGATCTCTCCATGTGACCAACGCTTGCACGCGCTCCCCTTGCGTCGCAAAATCCCCCAGAACTGTTTGTACCCTTGCCCCGAGCGTGCGCAACTTATCATATCTCATGCGCACCATTTCTGATGATCTAGTGCTCGGCACCGCATCAAACTCCTCATCCAACTCCTCCATGTCCACCACCTCTGCCAATGAAATCTTTGGATCAAAATGCGGAAGTGGGTCCCGCGAACGAAACCTATAGTTCCACACGCCAATGACAAAAACATAAAAAGCCAAAGTAGGAATAATCAAATCAGGGAACCACACCAGCATCACCAACAGCGCGTGTACTAAAATCGTAGCCGTTGGATTCTTCCACCCACGTGTGTCCTCTATCCACCGTACGATATCAATCACACCGGCAACAACGTTGATGATCCTATACCAATTCGCACGCACCTTACGCATGCTGAAGTTGTGAGAATCTGCATCCAACATGTGATACACTACCTCTTTTCTCAGCGGTGGCTCCGATCTCGATAAGTGTCCGGCCACCATCTTCACCGCCGTGTTCCGCAGCACTTCCTGTTGAACTACTCCCAATGGCTTGATGTGGTGCATCAACGGCAGCATTGGCTGAGAGTACACGTGGATGAAATCCAGCCGTTGAGTTGTGCGAACAAACCTTATTGCTATCTCAATTTCACCCATTTTCTTCAAACCGGCATGTGTTAGGACTAGTAGCGGGTACGTATTCCTATACACTCGACCCATTTGAAGCGTAGATATACGGACACGTACTTTTCCTATACGGAAATCTGGTCTAGTGGATTCTTTGGGGCTGTCCACTTCGAATACTCCCCAGCTGTCAAAAACTCCAATTGTTAAAACCGTACATGGATCGAACACCTTCCACGTGTACTGCTCGTTCCACTTGGGTTCTAAATTATCCGATACGGTTCGCGTACGTACCCATTTGTTACCGTATTTGGCTACACAGTATGCGTCCGTAGAGCTTTTACCGTTTACCGTCTTCATCGGTATTAAATTCTTGCAGCCGATGATGCCTAGTTCGACCGTGCCAACCGGTGGCTTCCAAAGTTGTCTTGCCGTGGGGCGGTAATCGCTGCACACGTGAGCTGCCTCGTCCATCACGTGATACCCACCGTCGAAGCATAAGCGTATGTGGATCCTGCCTTTGTAGGAACTCTTCTCCTGGTTGGGGTCCTCGAAGGTGAACCACCGCGACGCGACGCTCCTGTCATCAACCCGTCTTTCAATTGCGGTTAAAGGTATTCTCAGTACACCCATTGTCACTGGCGCTTTCTGTTGCCGGTTTTCCAAAGTGAACACAAGGTGGTCGCTAACAGGCTCTGCAGCTACGAAGAGAAAGTCTTCATTCAATGAAACGGTGCCGTTTCGTGTTACTGCTACTTTGGACTTTAGCACCTGAAATCCAAGTTGAGCTCTTACTTGAAACGACGCCTCCTTCAACGACTTCAATGGCATCGGCATGATATCTTGAGCTTCTAGAACAGTGGCTCGGAGGTACCACAGCTTCGGTGACTGATACACCTTGGCTCGAGAGTTAACATTCCCGAACGTGTCACTTTTCCACGCGTCAGCAAATGATTCGTCAGCCTGTGTTCCAAGCCACGTGGCAAGCATAAGGTCACCATACTGGGCCCCACCATCTTCCAGCCTGTACCACTGTGGGGCCAGCGGGCTATCCGGTGGGTCCCTCACTGGAATCTCATTCACGTCGAAACACACTCCACCCAGCAAGCCGCGACCGTCGTCATCATGGTCCAATATGTGTGGGTCCCACACGGAGACTTCAAGTATGGAGGAGGAATCAGGTGCGTCGCGGTTGAAAGCGAAAGTTTGGTTCCATTCGAATAACGAAGTGTTGCTGTTCTTGCGTGCGGGCCTGGACTTGACGTGGTTACCCGAAACCGCAATTTTCACCACCGGGTTCACGTTTGTTGGCAAGTGCCTCGCCTTCACCACGTGGACGAAGAGATAGTGCATCTTCTCCACAAGATCGAACGAGGTCCGTTCGATTGATGATGCTTCTGATGATGAAAAATCTGATGTAAAACTGGCCGTCGACGCTGCCCGTTTCATTGGCTGCGGTTGGGGACCGTTGATTCCACTGAACCTTATTTCCGAATTTGTTCTTGACACCGATGCTGCCATCACATCAACATTAACATCAGGTTTCACAGGCTCTCCCTGTGGTAACGGATCCACCTGATCAGAACCTCCTTCTGTTGGAGGTTGCGGCGGTTGATTCTGTTCCGGCTCCGGTTTCTTTTCAGCTTCAGGTGGGGGAGGAGCTTCGGCGTTTTCTTTCTGCGGCGGTGGCTCAGCCGGTGGAGCTGGCTGTTCTTCAACTTGTTTCTCAGGCTCACCTGGTGGCGGCTTTGTTTCTGATTCTGGCGGTGGTGGTGTCACATTTGCCGCGTCATCAGGCTTCACTTCCTCCGCCTGCGGCGGTGGCGGTGGTGATGGTGCTGGTTGTTCCGGCGGCGGAACCTCCTCGTCAGCGTAGTAAATTTTCAAGCCGATCTCACCCTGGACCATGCTAAGCAAGTACTTCTTCTTCAGCTCGTAATATATCAAAGCTTCTTCGCCTTTTCTCACGAACTGTGTTGAACTCAATCGGATCTGACCCAACGAGTTGTTCCTCCGAGTCGTGCCATACGCCTTGTCGTGGTAAACATCGACTTCGAGCATGTTGCCGAAAACGTCAGAGGGCGTTCCCACGTTAAACGACAGCGTTTCGTTCCAAATCGGGTTCAGATCGCGAGCCACGGTTCGAGTCTTCCTCCTCTGGCCGTAAAAGTCTATCACAACGTAGGGACTCGAGGAGCCGTGGCCGTCTTTCGGGATTAGGTTTCGTGCGTCCAAAACTTCGACGATGAGTTTTCGAATGGCACCCATTTTTTGTGGTTTCTGAATTGTTCTTCGAATTTTAGAAGAAGAGACAGGTATCTATGATATCATGACCTCTCTATCTAAGCCAAGTGGGAATAGGGCATAAAAATGGGAGGGAAAAGAAGGGTGCATTGAGATTGTGGATGACACTTATATAATGCGGGAAAAGCTTAATAAAGGAGGTACGTATTTATTATGAAACCATTTTGCAATCTGTCAACTTTTTCTTTTTGTTGTTTATTTTTTGAAAACTTATATTATACCAAGGTTTTAAATTGCGGTTGTGGTCACGTTGCGGTCACAGTTGCATTGCGGTTGTTGCGGTCCGATGCGGTCGATACGGTCCGCAATCACGGTCTGATGTGGTTTCGGTGACCACCGCTACCGAGATGTTGCGGCCGCATCACGTGATGCGGTCCGCAATTTAAAACCCTGATTATACCAAACAATTAGTGATTTTTTTGAGTGGTAACGAGTTTACACTTCTTAAATAAGTGATCAGGAATTCGACTACTAATTTTTGTGTATAAAGAACTTGGATGTGAGAAGATAATCTTAAATGTCGTGTAGATCCTTAGACAAATTTGAGCATGTTTGGCATGCCGTTTGTAGCCCATGGAAGCACGTTGGGAGGTTATGAATGCAATTTTGGCAATTTTATTGATGTTTGGGAGCTCTCATTGTAAACTGGGTTTGGACTGCAAACCTCAGTTGGAGTCGAAGCATAGAATTAATGCTTTTATGTTTGCATTTTTCCATTTGGGAAATTAATTAGACTCTTAAATTTCAACTTCTATTCACTGACAAAAATGTTTTTGACTAGTATTACCAAACAAACTTCATTTTATCAAATACAATTTTGAAATAAAAATATCAAAACATAAATCACATTACAATAAACTCACTTTTAACAAAACTTAAGTTTGTAAAATGAAGTTGATTCAAACCTAAGTTTGCAAACTTTAATCCAAACACACACAAAGATTAATCATTGTTTACTTGGTGGATATTTAGTACTAATGTCACCATTAATTAAAAAACTTATATTATACCATTTTAATCTTTGCTGAATAAATTTTATTTAATTAGCCGAAAATAAATTAAGAAAAGAGTAGTGGAATTCTTAGTTGTATATATGGGTAGAAAAATATGTGTGTGGAAGACAGCGGGTGAGGTGAGGGGTGTAAGAGAATGCTAAAAGGGTGCTTAACTTGATCTGCAAGCACCTTTAGACCTTTGTTGCTTTGTGGGTCTGTGTGTCCGATTCCATGATTATTTTCTTTTGCTTTGCATGTTAAGATAATAGTATTTCTTTCTCTTTTTATTTGTTTTTCTTAGTCGGGAAGATTCTTTGTCAAACTTGGCCTTTGCTTTTTGGCCGTCCCGTTGAATTAAAGGTTCCTATCTATAAAATTAAATTACATATTGCAGTTCTGGAAGGAGACCAAAAATCGGCACTGGAAGCCTTTTCTTTTTCTGCCAAGATGACTGGCTTCTATGTCACCGACCCTAAGGTTCTCATCACTACATACATGTTTAGGTAAAATAATTGTTAACCTTGACGAAGATATGACACTAGCTGCACCTTTTCACACGTTTCTAGGTAGTAGGGATCCTGATTTCTTGATCTGATCTATTGCAACAACTGTGGCTGTGCTGCTGCATGCAAGTGGAGTAGCAAATAACAAGCTTTTCATAGCAAAAATAAAATTTGGACAGAATAATGTATCTTATAGTGTTCCTTTATTTATTTATTCATTTATTTATTTATTTATCAAATATGATATGTTTAAATAACTACATTCATTTTGTCAAAAATAATAATAATAATAACTACATTCATTTTCATATCGATCTCGTAATTGATCTTTTAATCATGGACGACTAATAAGATATAATAATTTTGTAATCATCTTTATCAAGATATTCATAATCATTAATAATGATTCATTATCTCTATGATGTCATGGGCACCCCTAAGGGGGGACAATGGTCGGTTTCGGGCCAAAAGATTCAAAACCGACTAAAACCGAGTATCATAATATACAACCTGCCTCCATCCATTTGGAGAACGGTTAGGTCTTGTGGCAGGTGTGGCGGTTGGTGGGCGGGTTGGATGGGTTTTCATCAGACAGAAAAAATGAAAAAAAGAAGAAGAAGCAGAAGAGCAATGATAAACGAGCCAACTCCAAATGTTTGAAATAGATGAAGAGAAATCACCATCATAATTCGCAAGAAGAAGAGGAACGAGATGCAGAGAGATTGAAAGAGAGGCAGAGAGATTGAGAGTCTCTGAAGAGTCAGAGAGAGGTGAAGACAGAGAAAAGCATAGCTAGGTTTTCTTTATTTTGAGTGAGAGAGAAGAGAGGTTGAGTGAGGGTGTGACCATGTTAGAGACGTTTAGGTGAGTAGCGGCGCAACTCTAGGGTTTTTTGAGGATAAAAATGATGCCTGAAAAAATGGGCGTGTACAGATGGATCTCATTAAGGAATAAATGAAAAAAATGGGCCATTTATTGGGGCCGGTTATTTCATATTCTATTGTTGGGGTGGGTTATTTCATATTCCATATTGCTCATTCCATATTCTGGGCCGTTTATTTTTGGGCCCAACCAGGGTCACCTTTTTGCCCATTGCTTATCCTCTGTTGTTTGCCCTAGCCACCTTCAAGCAACTCCAATCAAACTACGTACCAAAGACAACACAGCACAGCCGAAGGGAAACAGATGGTGGCGCAACGCCACCGGAGTGACCGAAGGTGAGGCAAATGGCGTGACGCGGGGGTCTGGTCACGCAAAGCAGATGGCCAGCTGGAACGCGTCTCCTTCTTCTTGCGCTTAAGATGGCGGCGACGACGTTCTTCTCTCGTGCAGATGGTCGCGACGGCGTTCATCTCGTTCTTCTCCATTCTCACATCGCTACATCGGTCGGGTTCGGTCACCGATGGTCTGAAATTTCCGGGACCAAGCCAGACCGTCATCAACCGTATGGGCTCTGACTCTACAAACTGCCAACCCGAGGACCCGCTAAAACCCGCCCCCTTGCTTGCAGTGACTTTCAGGTTTCTCGGGTTCGGGTCGAAACGAAAGTTTTGTCCACCCCTTGGCACCCCCAACTTTTTTATTTTGTTAGTGTTATTGTGTATAATTATAATTTATGGTCTCTTTTCATTTCAGTATTTTATATATTAATAGTTTATTTACTGAAATTTAGAAAGTTTTTGAGTGGTATACACTTCTTTAATCTCTATTGCATATATAATATCTTTATATAAAAAACCAAAATAAAAAAGTCACATTTTTGTTCATTTTTTCTATGACTTTCTCCGCCCATAATTGTTTATCAGACAAAATTTATGTGTAATTTTTTGAGTGCGTGTAACGTTATTTTTTAATTAAAATATAACATGTATAACAACGATTATAAATATTATGTTTTTCAATTAATGTATTATTACACATTTTATGTTTTCATTGGAAAATAACCACACAAACACCCAAAAATTGTACTCAGGCTGTCGGGAATTATTTCCTTCATAACTTATCAGAAAAATAAAAGGAACCACACCTTTGTGCTTCCGGTTTTTTCATTTTAAACTTTGCTATGAATAGCCATTTATTTTATTAAAATATATAAATTTTTTTTTTTCACTCATAAGTTATGCTCTTTGGTCTTTTGACCACCTTGAACCAAAATTCAGGTTTGGCTCCTTTACATCGGGTATGGATCATCTCTTTCTTAGACCTCGAAATCTAGTATTCATTGTGACTCAGGCGTGGTAATGCCTTTTTTAAGTACACTCACATGCAATGCCATGAAAGCTGCTACATGGTAGAAGCCGCTTTCAACCACCCTTCAAACCGGACCAAGAACTCGTCCTCAGAACCCGGTTCAGAACATTCCAATAAGCTACTTACGTAAATTAAATAACGCCCAAGTAAGAAGGTAAAATGCATGTTATGTTGCTGTGATCTAATGCTGCTAGATGCGAAGAGAGAAATTATTTTGTTGGTTCAGTGTCAATTTCGTGAAATTCAAAGAACAAACATGCACTTTTCTATGAAGACAAACATTAATTTTTTATTTTTTTTTAATAAAAAGAAGTTTGAAGACACGAGAGTATATTAAATAGTTTTATTATTTAAATACCCATATTTGATATTTAATTTAATATCAGCAGTGCTATATAGTTTGAATAATAGTCACACTATTATACTTTGTTTGTTAGAGTAGAAAATGGAAAGAGATAAAATAAGAAGAGAGAAAATGAGGAGAAGATACATTTTTCTCTTATTTGGTGGAGGAGAGAAATAGAGAAGAGAGAACAAAATTGGTGAGACTCATATCAAATTTTTTTTTCTCCTCAAGTGAGAAAAATGGAAGAGGAAGAGAGTGCTTCATCTAAAATAACTTTTATACACTTCTTTTTGGATTCTCATTCAACTATTTAATAAATTTAAATAAACTGAATTAAACTAATCATTTATTTAATTTAACTAAATTGAAATTAATAAAATATATTAAACTAATAAATTTTATTAGTTAAAATAACTTAAATCAATTTAATTATTTAAATTATTGGATTATTTAAATTAAAGCAATTGACGAGATTAAAATATTTATCTATTGATTTTTAGTTAAGGGTATTTTTGTCTTTTTGAAAACAATTACATTTCTCTCATCTCACTTCCTATCCAAACAAACAAAGGAGAGAGAGCACACCTCTTTCTCCTATATTTCTCTCATATTTCTCACCCTTTTCTCTCTTCTCATACTCTTTCTCTCTTCTCCTTTTTCTTCTCACAACCAAACAAATAAATGTTGTCTAATAAAAATAAAAATAAATGATAGCACGAATTAATTGTCCATTATTTATCATTATCCATATAATATTAGCGGACAAATTTTTTGCACAAATTCCTACGAAGGTCATTTCAACCAATTAAAATCTGTGCACTGGAGATCAAAATTGGAGAGAGAATATAATAACATTATGTTTGATTGTATGGGAGAAAGTGAGAGGAAAGAAAGTAGAAGGAAAGAAAGGGAAGGCAAACAAAAAGAGTAGAAAATGAGAGGATTTTTAGTTGTTTGGTAGAAAAGAAAATAAAAGGAAAGAAAACATTAGTTTTCTACCACTTTATTTGGTTAAGTAGAAAGAGAGAGAAAAGAAAAAAACATATTTAATGAAATGACCAAAATATCCTCATACAATAGTTTAAATTAAAAAATAAATTTTTTGATGGTCTTTTCTTATGAGGATGTCACCTATTTCAGCTTTCCATGCCTCAGTTCTTGTGTATTATCTCAGTTCACGTGTTTTTTTCTCCATTTTGGGGAGAACGAAAAAGTGGGTGGGTTCCATTTTTTTTTTTCTCTCTCCGCTCTCCCTTTTCTTTACAAACCAAACCGTGGAAAACTTCTTGATAATTGTATTTTCTATCAATCTCTTTTCTTTCCACCAGCTTTCATCCATTTCAAACACAACGTAAGTAGTGTGAAAAAACACACACAATTGAGTACGAATTTCGTTTCGCACTTTTATGTGTTTCTCATTTAATATTTAATATTTGTCTAACATCTACCCATCTATACTCGGATAATCATATCAATGTATAATATTTAATTATTTATAATATATCAGAAGTTTGTATTTAAAATTGATTTTTCTATATAAAACATAACTATTCTGGCTAAAGGAGAAGGGGGGGAAGCCATAAAATGCATTAAGTGTCATAATTCACCATTTGGTTATCTATTATGCCGTGCATGGCATTCAAAATAATGGCATGGCCTTAATTACAGCAAATCTACAAAGCTTTAATTGCTATTTGAGATATTAGCATGTTGAATGTTTAATGAGATATTCTATATTCTTTCATAAATATGGCTCACTTAAGTTAGGGAGTAAAGGCCAATTTTTGTCCCTGACAACTTGCGAGGTACCCAATTTAGTCCCTGAGAAGAGATAAAAAAACTCAATCACCAGTCATCAAAAAATTTACAAAATAGGAACACGTTAGTCCCTCCGTTGATGACCGTTTGAAAGGATCCCTTAGTTTGCTAATGTGGACCGTTAACTTGTCCCAAGTGTATTTTCTTATTTTGTATCACCAAGTAAATCTCTGACTATTTTTATCGTGGGACAAATTAGTCCCTGTATGATGCATGAACCAAAATACAACAAAATGAACCAAACCAGATACATGAACCAAAGAGCACCAAAATGCAGTAAATATCAGATACAAATACATGAACCAAAGAGTACCAAATGAACCAAAATGAACCAAAAAGCACCAAATGAACCAAAATTCATTTATTTTGATGGGGTGAGAGACAAGGATGGAGTGCTTAAATATATGGACGGAAGACTAGATAGTGTGCCTCTAATGGATGTTGATCTAGTCAATTATTTTGACCTGGTGGCATTGTTCAAGAACCTGGGTTTTCACGACTTCAGGCTATGTACTGGATGCATCCCGGTCAAAGTAATTTTGATGATGGTTTTGAAGTTTACACACGGAAACACAAGAAGGGGGGTTGAATTGTGTTTCTTAACAGATTTTTAAAACTCCTTTTTAAAAAAACAGTTTTGCACACAAGCAAGAAGTAAATACACACAAGAGAAACCTCTCTTTGAAAGAAAGTTAATAAAACTCAATATCAAATCCCCATAGCTAGTAATAAAAATAACTTGAAGGAGATAAGGGATAAGAGAATCACAACACGAGGATTTATCCTGATTCACTCTCTTCCAACCAAGAGCTACGTTCAGTCCCTTCTACTTAAAGGTTTTCTCCACTATAATTCAATAGCTTACAAGTATTCTTTTTACCTTGCCTCTTTAGGCTTACAAACACTCATGCATTCAACACCTCTCTAGGCACTCAAGTATTCTTTTACAGCCAAGCCTCTTCAGGCTCTCTCTAACTTAAGAGATAAAAGTGTTTGATCTAAGAACTCACTATGTGTGAGGGAAAATTTTAGATCATAAGTGATTACAAAGAATAATATCACGAGAGATTTTGACAGAATTTCAGCACTTTTGAAATATCAGAGATTTGTTGATATTGTGTAACATAATTTTCACTGGGGTTGTCTAGTATATAGAGATGAAGTGCAGCTTCAGCTGTAACACCCCGTTGTCTCGTTAAGAGCTTTTATGTATGCTTGTTTGTTTGGTTAAGCCTTAAGACTTAGCTTAGAATTGTTGTTGAGGGCTAAGTGGGATTTCTAGGCTTAAAATCCCTTCCTGGTAAATGAGCACGGTCTTGCTCATGTCCGGCACGCTCGTGCTTGAGGCACGCGTCTTGTGACTGTCTGAGCCACAAGCACGACCGTGCTCAATAGGGAGCACGACTGTGCTCAATGGTAGAATGCATCTTGCTGACGCTAAGTTGAGCATGACCGTGCTTAACAAGGAGCACGAGTGTGCTCGTGTCTGAGCCTTTATAAACAGAACAATACACGAGGGTTTTCGTGTGAAACCCTATTGTGGCACATTGGGCAATCCTAGTGTGGTAGAAACCTCTCCTCTCTTCCTTCCCTTGAACCCCTTGAAGTTCTTGGGGGTTCTGGCTCTAGTTTTTGGAGGGAAGTAGTGCGATAGTGTCATTTAAGGCAACGTGTTCATCCCTCTCTCTTATTCTCTTTTCTATTATTAGATCTAGAGACTAATTGGTTGTCCTCTTCTTATTTGGCCAAGGCTTGGGAAACTCATCGAGCCGCTCGAGGGAATGTGTCTAGCTTGCCCACGTCAGCATTGTTTGGGAATCTTCATACCAGGTATGGGGAGAAGGGCTAGTATAAACATGTTGGCTATGGAGTAGCGTAAGATGAAGTGTTAACCCATGACCCTGTCGTATGTCGTTTGCCTAATTTTTTGCAATCCTGTTTATGATGCTATATGCTTAATTGCTATTGGTATGCCTATTAGTGATTTGTGGTTGATGATTGGTATGCCTATTGTTATTTGATAATGATGTTATTGCCATGATTATGTTTGGATTGATGAATGCTATGATGATGATGTTGTTTTGGTGAGAATGCTGCCATGATAATGATGATGATGTTGTGCTCTTAATGAGTGTTGATTGTTGAGGATGTTAATGCCAACAATGATGTTAATAAATCTTTAATTAATTAATAGGTCTTGTTAATGATGTCAAGATGTTAAAATACGTTAACAATGATAAATAGGATTTAAGGGATGTTGTCCCAATTGTTCATGAGACATGAATATAGTATGAGAGGCAAGATTATGTTCATAGGGCTTGGTTAAAGACCATAGGATTGATTAGTGAGTGTTCCGGGGACATTAATAACGAAGCTGTGATTAAAGGACTAATTCCCCATAATGATAAGACATGAAGAACAGTTAAGAATAATGAAGTTGACGTTCAATGGATTAGTAAAAGCCAATAAGATGAATCTACGAACTGTCCCAAGGATTTGGCAAAGGGTCTGTGACGCTTCTGCCCAGATCAGTATGGTCGTGCCTAGCAAGGAGCACGCCCGTGCTCCACTTTGAATCCCATAAAAGGGCACGCTGCTTAAGCACGCCTTTGCTTAACAGTCAGCACGACCATGCTTGACTGTGAAATCACACTACAAAAAATCAGCTGTTTAGCGACCGACAACATCGGTCGCTATATCCGATAAATCGGTCGCTATTTAATTTAGCGACCGAATTAGCGACCGCTTCAAGGTGGTGGCCAATTACCTGGTCGCTAAGATTTTAGCGATCGAATTTATATATCGGTCGCTATATGGCGACCGTATTTTCGGTCGCCAAATAATAAAAACCGGTCGCTACTCGTTTGGTCGCATTGATTGGTAACCATTTTTAGCGACCGATAATCGGTTGCAAAATTCGGTCTCTAAATCTGGTTTAGAGACCGAATACTTGGTTTCAATTTCGGTCGCTATATATATATCAGCGATCGAATTTTGGTTGCTATTTTAGTCGCTAATTCTGGTTACTATTAAGCTATATTTGCGACCGAATTGTTGGTTGCTAATTCGGTCGCTAAATTGATTTTACTATTTTTTTTTAATTTTTAATTTTTAAATAATAAATTTTTTTTTTGCTTTAAAGTTTCGCAAAATTACTAATAAAACACACCAAATTACTAATGAAATGTAAAATCATAAAAAATAATGAATATATATATATAAAAAATAATACAAAGTGTCGTACATGAATGGTTTAAAATCGGAAAAATGAAAAAAAAAAAGAATTCAGTCATGATGAGGTGGAGGTGGAGGAACCCAATCATCCTCAGCGTCCGTGCCGCCAACGTCTGCAATCTGATCGTCCTCTGGAGTAGCATCATCAGTAGCTGGCGGCGGAACTGGAGGAGCGGCAACAGGCGGCACAACCGTCGGAGCATCACCCTGAGCAACTGGAGGCTGGATCCTCATCTGCTCCAACACCAGCCGCAGTGTCTGGCCCTGCTCGATGCTCGTCTGCATCAGCTGCTGGTGTGCCTGAGTCAACTGTGCAATCTGGTTCGCCATCTGCTGCTCTGTCTCCCTCTTCTCCCGAAGCTTCGCGTTCAGCTGCGTGATGGTGTCCTGCATTTGGTTGAACTGCTCCTGAGGGACGGTATCGGTGTAGGAAGGAGCAGGCGTGTCGGATGATGAAGCTATAAACTCGCCTCCCAGGTGTCCGAGGCCATACACGTGCCCCTTCTTGTTCCTGCCCCCGACGACCTCCAAATAAATGGCATTATCATCGACGGAGATAGGAGGGCTGGGCCCACCATCAGTCAAGGCCTCATCCTGTGACTGTGAGGCACGTGATATGGCATCGTCCTTCTTCTCGTTGAAGCCCACCTGCAAAGTATACATGTAGAGATTTAGTTAAAATTATAATCAATATTAACGAATCAATTATAATAAATTACAAGTAAAGACTAAATTATTATTTTTGCTTACAGCATAGTTACGAGCCTTGTCGTTGACCCATGCCCCCGACTTCAACTTCTTCGTCCTCTCCACCAACTCCATAGCAGTGGGGGGCCGCTGTTTCTGTGCTTTCTGCACAGAAAAATATAATCTTAAATTCATAAGAATATTTAAAAATGAAAACACATTAAATAGTATACTTAGTCAATAAAGTTTTAAGTATTACCAGCTCGTCGTAGTGGGCGGCGGCTGATTTAGACCCGCCGGTCCAAGCACATGCGCCACCATCAGAAGCTCGATTACGCCGAGCTGTGGACTAGATCTCCTGGAACTTCTCAGTAGCCCAGTACTGGTCAAGCTGCCTCCTGATCTCAGGATCCACCCACCTCCCCTTATTCTTACCTTTCCTCAGCTTGTTCGTCAGATTCTTCATGACCAGTGAGCCTTTATGCTCAAATATGTCCCTGACGAGACCCTCTAAAGCTGCGTCCCACCTATACTCTTTCTGCAACTTACAGTTGTTAGGAAATAAAAGTGTGTGTGTGTATATATATATATATATATATATATGTATATTTAATTTAAAAAACTTAATAAATTGTTACCTTAAACTCTTGAAACAACTGATCCCTATGGCCATCTGGGATGGCCTTCCATGTAGGCCATGGACCATCAAACTTGCGTCGCAAGATCTTCGATATCGAATCAGAAGGGACCTTCGCGGGCAGAAAGCTGCAGTAAAATTAGAGCATTAATAAATGTTATAAATAAATTAAAAACCAGTAAATAGAAATTAACGATACTTTATATATATTAATTTGATTAAATTAGCTTACTCGTTAACCCCCCTAGGGATAAGAAGAATCCTCCTGTCGGATGGACCACGGCTCTCCTGCCCCGCTGATGATGATGGTTGTAACACCCCGTTTTTCGTAAAATGTTTTATAAAGTTAGTTTTTATTTATTTTAAAAATGTTGGTTAAGGGCTAAGTGGGATTTTAGCCTAAAAGTCCCTTTCTGGTACATGAGCACACTCGTGCTCATCAGCCAGCAAGCCCGTGCTTAAAGCCAGAAGTGTGTCTCTGATTTTAAGTTGAGCACGACCGTGCTCAATAGTGAGCACGCCCGTGCTCAATGCGTGGACCGCGTCTCGCTGACGCTAAGTGGAGCACGACCGTGCTCAATGCTAAGCACGACCGTGCTCAGGTCCGAACGTTATATACGTAAACAGACCTGAGGGTTTGACGTGAAACCCTGTTTTTGGTGCAGCTGCGGCCAGAACTCGCTCTTGCGCTATTTCTCCTTCGTTCATCGCCGTAGTGGAGTTTTGAGGACCGTTTAGGAGGTTAGATTGATCTGCCTCATCGTTAATAGGTAATGGTTTCGTCCCTTTTAGTTTCCTTTCGTGTTTTTGGGATTGGAGACTAACCGGTTGTGTTCTTGTTTGCCCAAGGTTCATCATTGGAGTGAGCCGCTTGGGAACGGTACCAGTCTGCCAGTAGGATCAGTGTTAGAGCTACCTTCAATCCAGGTATGGGGAGAAGTGGGATTGTACTCATTAGGCAGTGGGTAGAGTAAGGTGACGGGGTCCCCATGACTCCGGTGTCATTGTATACTGTATGATTTGTATGATGATTATTGTTTTGGTCATTAACATGCTATATTGGTTGATTGTGATGTCATATGTATGTTATGAATATGTTGATTATTAATATGATAGGATGATTGATGTTATGATTTAACAGTGTTGTTGTTGTTTGGACTGTTGTGATGATGAATGGTTGATAAAAGATGTTAACTGATTATTCAGGTGTAAAAATGTGTTAAGTTAAGGGGATCAATCCCTAGCATAATTGATTAGGACTTAGCTCCTGTTCCTGCCCAGAACAGTGCAGTCGTGCACTGAGCACGACCGTGCTGAACAGGGAGCACGATCGTGCTCCCATTTAAATTCTGGAAAATGGCCGCGCTGCTCAGCACGGCCAAGCAGGTCAAACAGCACGATCGTGCTGCTGAGCACGACCGTGCTGATTGTGAAGCACGACCGTGCTTCACTTGAAAAGGGCAGCACGCTCTCACGTGTCCAAGCACGACCGTGCTAAGGTCTAAGCACGACCGTGCTGACCTCCTGGACAGTGATACAATTAAAGGACTTAAGGGGTTTTTTAAACCCCATTCCCCTATGATGATAAGTTGAGATAATTAATCAAAGATAAAGATTAGACAACTTGGTTATTAATTATATAAGATAATTAGATAATCAAATGCTAAGTCGGTATCCGTTGGGTTACCGCACGTTGATAAGTTGAAGTCTTGGGTGCTTATAGACCCAAGCACGTTGAGTTGAACCTTGGTGCTTATTAGCCAAGGGAGCCTTGACCCCACGGTTTGGGTCTAAGGTTACGTTGAGTTTGATGTTGAAAGTCTTGGGAGCTTCATGGCCCAAGCAAGGAGGTGGTTGAGATTGTTTGTTGTTGTGCCATTTGCATAAAGCATTGGAGTAGTTGATGGGGGAGGTTCGACAAAGGGGAGATCGCCCGAGAGTACGATGATCTGGCCATCCACGGTAGGTCACCCAAGGTTTGGTGACCGAGGCCCCCCGTGATGAGGCATCCACGGTTTGATGCGTTGGCTATCCATGGGGTTCACCCAAGGTTTGGTGAACTGCCGGTGTTGGTGCTTTTATGGCCAATACGGATATGTAACTCTAAAGTCGTTCATCCTGAGTTAGTTTGGATCCACATGCATAGTTGGAGTAGCGGAGTAGTTGATGCATTGCATAGCATAGCATACTTGGTTGTTATGATACTGTTGGATGTTGATGTATGCATATGTGTATGTTTGCCTTGCGTACTATTCCCCTGCTGTTTATATGATTACATGAATCTTACTCCCTGTATTGTTTGTGTTTGGCCTGATTGGCATTTGTAGAGGATGACGAGCAGCCCGGAGAGGAGTGACTCTGAGGAGCCGCCACTCATAGTAGGGTTGTTTAAGTTTAGATAGTTTGTTTTCAGTTGTATTCCGAGGATTTATTTCCGGAACGGTTATACCAGCTCTGAATTGTGACATCGGGGTTGGGTTATTTATTTGGTTATGTTTTTATTTGATTAAACTTATTTTGTTATTTTCCGCGTTGTAAACGAGTTCATGTGGGACTTTTCTACCCATGGACAACTGTTTTATTTAATTCAGTTAAATACATGTTTTTCTTATTAATTGTTTTATATTTAAATGCCTTATATCATGCGGGGTAGAAGGGTGTCACAATGGTCCTGTCATAGGTGTGGATGATGATGGTGCAGCCTGTGTCCCGACCACATGAGGTTGGGTAGGGGGTGCAACTCCATCATCCTGATGTGGCCCGTCCACAGAGGTGCTGGTAGGGTGGTCTCGATCTGAAGGCCGTGGGTCGACCGGTGAAGGAACTCTCGCAGCACGACCTCTGCCACGACCTCCTCGTCGACCACCACGCTGCCCTCTACCTCTAGAGGAATCTGCCATCTATGTAAAAAATGAAAAGACGATTACACCACAGTGTAAATAATACAAAAATAAATTACCTAAGTAGAGCGAGCTTGACGCAATGAATTATGACATAAATAAATTACCTAAGTAGAATCTCCGTCACTAAATTCACCCTCACTCTCATCAGTCTCACTTGATTGGAAAGTGGCTTCGCTAGATGCATCCAACTCAGATTGATCCATTAACTCTCTTTCAACCTCTTCCCCATCGCCGGAAATGTCCGCCAGAGAATTAACAATAATGTTCGGCGTAATTTGCAATGGTACGTGGGGTCTTGAAAACTCATCGTCTTGGTACGGAGCATCTTTTTCAGGCTGGTTGATTACATTATCAGTAATTGTACTGCGAGCCTTTATCTTAATGACACCCAACCAACCTTGATGTCCTTCGGGATATGGCGAGTAATAAACCTGATCTGCCTGTTGTGAAAAAATGAATGGGTCGTACGCCTTGTTATACCTACGAGACAGCCTAACTTGAACAATACCATATTTTTTATCGATTTTTGTCCCTACGTCAAGAGTAGGATCAAACCAATCACACTTGAAGAGAACCAACTTCATCACGGGGAAACCGGTATAATCGAGTTCAAGGATGTCAGTTAGAACCCAATAGAAATCATCCTCTACGTTCCCATCAGTGGCTCGCACACAAACACCATAGTTACACGACTGCATTCCTTCATTCCATGTTTTTGTGTTAAATTTATATCCATTTACAAAGTAAGTATTCCATGATGTAACCCATCTGTTAGGCCCCCATGCCAAATTTGTCAACAATGGATTTTGAACATTGTTTACTGGATCTAGTACCTAAAAAATCGAATATTATAATATTCTTATACATGCTATATATTTAAGGAGATAAAATGTATTGCAATAAATGAAGATGCTTCACCTACATATTTACTGAACCACGTAGCAAAGTGAGAAGTAATTTCTCGATCAACCTGATTGTTTGAAATGTCAGGTTGGAGATCCCTTAGAAAGTTGCCGTACATCCTACATATGGGAGATTAACAGCAGGACGATTAATAATCATAAATGTCAATTGAACCTATAAAAGACATTGTAGAAACTTACTCTAAATATGGCGCCACCTCTTCACAATTTTGAAGGATATACAGATGAGCAGCATTAATGTCACGCTGCTCCAAGAAATATCCTTTTGATTTGCCACTAAATCTGCCCGGATAGTTGAATATTGATATAGGAGGACTAGTTGAACTTCCTTCGCCCGAATCAACATTTCTAGGCATCCTTGTCCTTTTCGTGTTAACTTCGTCCGGATAGTAATAAGAGGCAAAAGTGGAAGTCTCCTCTACTAAGTATGCTTCACAGATGGAACCCTCCACTCGTGCCTTGTTCTTGACTTTGTGTTTAAGGGAGTGCAGGAACCTATTAAAGATGAATACATACAAATAATTACTAGTTTTAGGGAAAGCTAAACTACGATTTCGTGTTCGTGAATTTCATATGTATTAAGTAAAATAGTTGATGTTGTATACCTCTCAAATGGATACGTCCAGCGGTATTGGACTGGACCACCAACTCTTGCTTCGTAAGGTAGATGAACTGGAAGGTGTTCCATTGAATCAAAGAAACTCGGGGGGAAGATTTGCTCCAGCTTACATAACAAAACGGGTATCTTGACTTCCATATCCTTTAATTGATTCACATTGAGTGTTGTCGACGTAAGCTCCCTGAAAAAGTGGCTCAGCTCAACTAGTGGGTTCCAAATTGGTTTTGGTAATGCGTCGAACGCAATTGGAAGCAACCGTTGCATGAACACGTGGCAATCATGACTCTTCATTCCATGTAACTTTGCTTCCTTAATGTCAACACATCTACCCAGATTGGAAGAATACCCATCTGGTAACTTTAATTCTTTAACCCACTTACAGACAGCCACTTTCTGTGTTTTGCTTAATGTATAACTTGCCTTCGGTTTGATAAGTCTGCCACGACCACCGTCCTGCAACTCAAGCTCCTTCTGATTACAAATTTCAGCCAGATCCAGTCGGGCTTTATTTGTATCCTTTGTCCTCCCCTTGATGTCCATCATAGTGTCAAACACATTCAAAAACACATTCCTCTCAGTATGCATGACATCAATGTTGTGATGGAGTAGCTGCGTCCTCCAATACGGCAACCTCCAAAATATACTTTGTTTTGTCCAATTATGGTTGACACCATAATCAGGGATATGTTCTCCTTGGGATTCATGGACGAGCGGTAAGTACTGTACTCTCCACCATACATTTGGACCAGACAAACGTGGTGGAGGCGGTGTTGTCTCAGCACAACGCTTCTTGAATGCATTCTTGTTCCGCCTATAAGGATGATCTTCTGGAAGGAATTGACGATGACAATCAAAATATGAGATCTTTCGACTATTTTTAAGCGTGAATGCCTTCGATCGCTCCATACATATTGGGCAACCAAGCTTCCCCGCGGTCATCCAACCCGACATCATCCCATAGGCGGGAAAGTCGTTGATCGTCCACATCAAAGCTGCTTTCATCATGAAATTCTGCCTCAAAGATACGTCATATGTCAACACACCATCATTCCACAGCATTGCCAGCTCATCTATCAGCGACTGCAAGTACACATCAATCTTCCCTTTTGGGTTAGACGGACCCGGAATTATGACTGTTAGGAACATAAACTCCCGCTTCATGCACATCCCTGGGGGAAGATTGTACGGAGTCAGGATAACCGGCCAGCAAGAGTATGCTTTTCCTGACTGCCCGAAAGGATTAAATCCATCCGTACATAACCCCAATCGGACGTTCCGAGGGTCCTGCGAAAATGCCATATGAACCCTATCAAAATGCTTCCAAGCTTCTCCATCCGATGGATGACACAAGACATCTTGCTCCCTCTCATGCTCACTATGCCACCTCATGTGAGCTGCAGTGGCCATCGAAGAGTACAATCTTGCTAGTCTTGGCACGAGTGGAATGTACCACATCTTTTTTAGAGCGGTCTTCTTCTCAATGCCCCTCCTAGTGGTTGTCTTATACCGATCCGCACCACAAAATCGACAACATGCTATGCTCTTCGCTGAATCATCCTTATAGTACAACATACATCCATTCGAGCAATAATCAATTTTCAAACACCCCAGACCCAAATTCTCCACAGACTTCTTAGCATGATAAAAACTAGTAGGCATCCGATTGTCTTCCGGCAACGCCTTGGACACTGACATGGCGAGGCGATTAAAACAGTCTTCTTGCATATTGTAGTCAGATTTGATACTCAACCATTCCATACACATCGACAACTCTGTGTACTCCCGACATCCTTCCCACAAAGGAGATCGTGCAGCACTCAGCATATTATAGAATCTTTGAGCTTCGGGATTCCGATTCTCCTCTATGTATTGGGAACCCATTCCACCATCTTCTCCCCCATCTTCTCCCCCATCTTCTTCTAGTGCAACACCAACCGAGGGTCCAGCATGATCCATCATCATCTGCTCGTATGGATTAAATTCTTCCCTCCGGTCACCACTTCCATAGTACGAACCTTCAAACACAACCGGGTTTAAATCAGGCAACGTCTCACCATGGTTACTCCACCAATAGTAATCAGGCATGAAGCCCTTCTCATAAAGATCGGCTACAACTCCATCCACGCTTTTGAAAGATTGACACTTGCATCTTGTGCAAGGACACCTCAAATGATCACCGCCCAGCCGTATAAATCTCTCTTGGCTAACAACAAACTCTATAAACTCACCCACTCCAACTCTATACTCTTCCCTAAGACGTTTATTCCGATCCAACCTACGGTACATCCATTTCCGATTCTCCGGAATATCCATTCCTGCCAATTAAAAGCCTGACCAACCTTACAATAACACTTATATATTACGGTGCATTCCAATAACTACATCAATCTCGTTCTTATGACAAGGTATGAACCTATCCCATTCGAGAAGAAACCTTTACCACACTCGGCTTATAATAGTTATTCCCTTATTCAAATACCTTATACCTAACAAAATTTCGGCAGCATTTCCCATCGGTCTCCAAGTACACGACTCGAGCACGGTGAGAATCACCACGATCAAGTATGCACCCGGAGAATAAAAGGAAATGCATCAGACCGAGATTTCAACAAGTATATAAGCCATTTGAACATGGAAATGACTATTGTACGAGTGTGAAAAAGGTTTTTTCCCAAACTGTCCCACTTGGACAATTCAAGATTCAATACAATGAGCATGCGTACCTTGGGAAGGTACATATACTCATTAATATTGAATCTCAAACAGGAAACTAAGGCTTTCGTAACTTAATAATTAACTCTAGCAGAAAATAAAACCATTGACTTATAAGGATTGCAGCATACTTCAACAAATATATATTGAAGCATAATTCAATACAAACTTAGATAAAATATAGTAGCAAACATCCTATTGAGCTCCGCTCTCCGCTAACAAGTAACACATAATTGTCAAACACATGCATAACTTCTTAATTAACAGCACACAACAAGCATCCCGCCTTTTGGACAGGATCACATCCTATTGACCTCTGCTCTCCACTAACAAACAACACATAATTGCAAATACATGCATAAATATTAAATTATCAGCACACAATCAAGATGGATACCATCCTATTGAGCTCTGCTCTCCACTAACAAACAACACATAATTGCAAATACATGCATAAATATTAAATTATCAGCACACAATCAGCATCTTGCCTTTCAGGCAGGATACAATCCTATTGAGCTCAGCTCTCCACTAACAAATAACAAGATATATAATTCACATAACACATTAAAAGCACCATACAATCAGAACCTTTTAGACAAAGTAGAACCTTAAAAGAGAGTATTGAGAGAACTTACCTATGCGACAAAATGCAAAAACAAGTAAGGATAAGGGGAGGAGCCTCAGACAAGAAGATTAGGAACTGATAAATATAATAAGACAATATGAAAGCAAATTAATATCCTTAGAGCCAACTTAAGTGTATTCAAGTCTGTAATATAAAATTAAAGTTCAACAAATTGTCATTACGACCAATTGATTACCTGTGGAGATGGAGAGGAGACGAAGGGACTCGGTTTCAACTCAGGTCATGAACTTTTTCGATGCCCAGCTCCTAATAACGTTGTAAAAAGTCTACAAAGTGACATAAACAACATATGAAAATCAGTCTGACAAATACTTCAGATGTAAAAAAGCAGAGGATTTCTCATATGCAACTAAAAAGAAATGGGATAGGTAGCATAGCTCTTGTTAGGTATTCAAACTCATGAAAAGTCATTAGTTCCATTCCAATATAAATGAATGCAAATCTCAAAGAAATTTAGAGAGGTGTTCCTAATGAAATAACACAGGTCCCCTAACAGATCGACTTTCTGCCTCATGAATTTATTGTACGAGCAAGGTATGCATGTGGACTGCCATTCATTTGTCTAGCAGGGGAAAATACTCTGCCTTCTTATTGCAATGTTATGCAAGAGGCCATTGTAGTAGGAGGCATGCATGTTTCTGTTTTGTCTATACAGTAATATTGACTAAATGATTAGTTTAGCAAACAAAAAAATGATTATGTAGTTCAGTGGCTTTTATGAAGTAATGGAAAAATAAGATAATTTATGATATAATATTGGATGACAATTAATTCCAATGAGAAAGATGCTCTTGGATTGGGTTTAATTAACTAGGACTGGTTAATTAATGAGTTTCATTCCTATACCTGAGATTGGCAACCTAACATCAATTGATTTTCATGGAGATAGTGGAAATTTTAGAGAGGTTCCATATCATAGGTACATTTGCATCATCAACAAGTAAAAAAGGCATAATATTTTCTTTTCCTTATAGTCAACTAGTATAAGAACCCGTGCAATGCACGGGACATGTGTTGGCTTCTTAATGTTTATATAAAATATTTTGTTTTATACAAAATGATCCTATGTCAATTAGGCCATTCTCTTGGGTATGTCAAGTCTTAGACCACAATTTCATCATCAAATTTAACCACAATTTCTCTTGGGATAACTAAATCAATTAGGCCATTCTCAATATGTAACTTCACTAATTTTCTTGCTCTTCTTCTGGCTATGAGAATCTCCAGCATTTTATTTCTCTCCATCCCAGCAAGCCCAAGATCCATGGGATTTTTTCTGGTCATCATCTTTCAACTATCACACCATTGTATAAATAACAAATGTTCTCTAAAACCGTGTCTAACATACTTTAATTTTCACTACCTCTTAATATCCTATCCCATCACATCTATTTGCATATGTATAGAAGGATGCAGCTGAATGTTATAAAACAGGAGAATAGATTATTGACTATAACCATATGAGCAGCAAAAATAATTTATTGAGCTTAAAAGCCTGCATTCAACTTCATACACTCAGGTAGAACTAAGTTGCTGCAAAACTAAGTTCTTCCATTAGGTTATGCATTCTTTATTAAAAGAACAATTTAACAGAACACTAAGAACTGAAAACTCTAAACTTAACCAACTCCATATCCAGTGTGTTGGAACACAAGCACTTACTATCACTCATGATGCACACACATAGAAAGAATATTGAGAGGAAGAAGAAAGAGATGGAAGAAATACTTCTAAAAGAAAAGTTTTATTCACTTCACACACACTTTCACTTTTCTACACTTCTCTTTTCACTTCTCTTCATTTCTCTTCACTTCTCTACATTTACACTATAGCACTAAGTCTATTTATAGACTCATATAGATCACTACTCTCACAAACTAACCCACTCTTAGTTGTTACACTAACTACTCAACTAACAATAACAAACTAACTAATTACCTAATTTGAATTATCTCCAACACAGTGACCTTACTCAGAAGCACAACCTCAAGACAGAGAGAGAGAGAGAGAACCGAGTAAGAGAGAGAGAGAGAGAGAGAGAGACAGAGAGAGCTTACCTATGGAAGAGGAGGATAGTGGTGGTGGTGGTGGTGGCCGGAGGCAACCTGAGAGAGAACCTGCGAAAGAGAGAGAGAGAGAAACAGAGTGAGAGAGAGAAATAGAGTGAGATAGAGAGAGAGGGACAGAGAGAGACGAAGAAGATAAGAGGATGAGAGCTTACTGGAGGAGAGGACGACGGTGGTGGCTCGAGGCGTCCTGTGGTGGCCGGAAATCGCGAGACGGAGAGAGAAACAGTGAGAGAGAGTGAGAGTTCGGGGAAAAATGAGGAAGAAAGGGGGTTCTGCAGATTTAGGGATTTTAATTTTAGCGACCGAATTATTCGGTCGCTAAATCGGTCGCAACAGTTATTTTGTTATTTCGGTCGCTAAAACGGTAGCTAAAAAGGTTAATTTGAATTTTGAATTAATAAATTTAGCGACCGAATAAAAATCGGTCGCTAACACGTGCTATTTTAAATTTTTTAGGCGCCATTTAGCGACCGAATTAATATCGGTCGCAAATATAAATAAAATTGTATCCGTTGCATTAAACTCGGTCGCCATTTCGGTCACTGAAAAGCAGTAAGTTTTGACTTTTAATTTCCTTTATTTAGCGACCGAAATAGAGACCGATGACTCTGCGATGCTCTATTTTGGTCGCTAATTCGGTCGCCGAAACAACTATAACAAGTGTCTCTTGTATATCCTTCAATCGGTCTCCATTTCGGTCGCAAACAGCAACCAACAAATTCGGTCGCTAATTTCGGTCGCTAAATGACCTTTTTTTTGTAGTGTCAGCACGCCCGTGCTGAAGGGTGAGCACGCTCGTGCTCACTTATGCAGACCAAAACGCTGAAACAGTGCAGAAACAGGTGTTTCATCCCAAACGCCTTAAAAGATTTAATAAGATAACAAACGAATATGAAGACCAAAGACAAGTGATAAGATGTGCCAACCTTTCTTTCTTTCTTTTTTTTCATTCAGGGTCTTCACTTTTATTCAATATTTTTCTTCTCTCTTTTCTCTTAGTTCTTCAATGATCTTGTTTCCTCACTCAAAGATCATCACTTAGAAGTTAAGTGGATTGTGACTTTTGTGGCTTGACTTGAGGAAAGAAAGAATCTTTTTGTACTGCATCTAAGGTAAGGGGAGTTTACCTGAGGGTTTTTGATAGCTACGTGCTATTTGTCTGTCGTGTGTAAATTATTTTTAGTAATTTTTGTGGTGTTCAATTTTTATGTACTTGCTTATGTGATTTTAATTTTTATCTGTGAAAGCATGTTATAACTGTGGTATAGGGGTATCTGTATGTATGGATTTACTGTTGGTTGATGGATTGAATAAAAGCCTGACAGTGGTCAGTGCTCAATTATAAGTAATGATAAAGCTTTAGAAAGCTTGAAGAGAAAATTAAGTGTTTTGATTTATGGAAGTGGAAGAGAATGTTGAAAATAATATTTAATGATATTTCGGTGAAAGAGTAAATCAATGAGGGAGAATGAGGACGAAACCGTGAAAAAATTTCATTTACGTTAATTTTTCCAAAATTAATTGAAAAAGAAAATAAATAGTAATTACAATAAATCAAGTTTCAAAAATATTTTTAATATTGATGGTGAAAAACTTTTTGGAAGAGAAAAAGTCATTTGATTCACAAATGAATTTATACTAAAATGAAAAGTAATTTAGAAAAGTGATTTACAGCGAAACTATGAGAAATAGTTTTAATATTTTGGACCAAAACGTGTTAGAAATGATTTTCAAGGATTTGATGTGTTTTTCGGAAAAGAAATTTCAAAAGAAAAAGAATTTGAAAAAAAACCGAATTTCGTTTTGATTTAATGTTTTATAAACGACTTTCAGCGGAAAAGATTTTTCTGCAAAAGAGTTTTAAATCAGAGAAAATATTTCCGAGAAACTTGAATAAGTTTCGGAGTTTTGTTTTGATATTTGTTGTTTCACAGAACGAAAACGATGTTGAAAAAGAAAAGTGAACCTAGTGGCCGAGACGTCTGGATTCTAGTGGTCCATGAGAAAAACACTTAGATCGTTGATCAGTGTTATTCATAGGGGACTTGTGTATTTTGATGTGATAGGGTGGATTTCGTGTCCCATATCTGCGAACCTAGGACGGGTGCATCGGTCTAGGGTTTCGTGATTGAGCACTCGGACAACGTGTCCTGTGTTAAGAGTGAATGGGCTTGATGCCTAAATAAGAATAGTCGTGAGCTTTGAGCTTCGACAAAGAAAGAATGAACGAAAAAGAAAAGTAACTAGAATAAATGTTTTACATGCATTGTTGGCAGACGTGCCATGTTGGTAGATGTGCCATTGTGTTATCGAGCTACAATCCACAAAGGGTGGATTGACAAATTGGGGAAGTCAAGACCAAGGTGGGTCTATTAGGGACATCCCGGTTCGTGAGCCACAAAGGGGCCGTGCAACCTTGTGCCGTGGACGTAATGACTGGATGTACTCAATCAGGGATACCCTTGAACAATTGGAGCTCGGACCTAAATTGAGAGGCCGACCTCACGAAAACAATTGTGTTATGGGGATATTGCAGCCTATACTGCTCGACGAAGGGAAGTTAGGATCTCCGGATAATAAATATCAAAATTAGATGGTGGACGTTGAAGTGTCATGCATTTTTTACATATTGCGATGACTGTCAGGTATGAATCCCATTGTTCAGAACATTATGATTATTCTGAGAATTTATGTGCTATATATATATGTATATACTGTTATCTATGTGTCGCGCATGTAGTTATCATGATAAAACTCATTTATCGGTATCTCACCCTTGCGATATATCTGTTTTTTTTGGCTTTGCTACTGTACCTTGGTACACGAGTACAGATGGTGCAGATGAGTTCCTGGTTTCACTTGGAGATACTAGTCTTGATCTTTGAAGAGGGCTTATGTAAATGAGATGACCATATAGGTCATTCTAGGTGGATGTTTTGTATAACGACCAGCTTAGGCCCTTGAGATGTGTTTGTTTTGATGATAGAATGTATATATATATATATATATATATATATATGAGAGTCTTTGTTTTGAAAGGAAATCAAAGACTTTTCTTTGTGGTTAAGTAAATATTTTCAGAAAACTCGTACACTACCGTGAATTATAATGTTTAATATTACTATGAAGGATGGATGTATGTATAGTACTTTGTTTTACTTTATTGGTAATAAATTTATGTTTGAGGATATTGAAAAAGAAATTTTTTTACACCATTTTCGAACATAGCTAATACATAAACTATTTTCCGAAAGTAACCAGCATTAAATTTTCTTTTATGTTTTTGCCTCATCGAGTTAGAAATGTAGCGACGAGGGGGTGTTACATTAGTGGTATCAAAGTTGTTCGAGTCTTTCTGGAATCTTTGGGGAATAGGTATGTTATGTTTGTGTTGTGTGATCTCTGACTATGAGTTGATTGAATTACTTCTTAGAAGTAATGTGTGATAATACATAAGCATTCGTTTTAGTGTCTGGTTGCAGACTAACTGATTTTGTATTGTAGATCAGTTATGGAACCAGAAGGTGGACATGGTCGTGGCCGTGGAAGGGGCCGTAGAGGCGGTCGTGGTAATATAGGGGAAAACAATAATGCCGCTGGTGGGATGGATCAAGCAGCACAAGCCATGACGAATGTTGCATCTGCCATCGCACTACAAACGGCTACTATGGCTGCAGAAAATCAACAAGATCAAATTCGAGCTGAGCAAGCTGCTTGTGACACCCTTCTACCCCGCATGTTAAAAGCCATTTAAATTAAAAACATTTAAAGGAAACATGCAATTACTGGATAAAATAAACCATTGTCCATGGGTAGAAAAGTCCCACATGAACCGTTTACAACGCGGAAATAAAATCAGTTTTAAATAATAAAAACATAATCAACCAAAGAATATAACCCAACCCCGATGTCACATACAGAGCTGGTATAACCGTTCCGGAATAAAATCCACGGAATTACAACTGAAACTAACGACTATGAAACATAAACTAGCCCTACGATGAGTGGCGGCTACTCAGAGTCACTCCTCTCCGGGCTGCTCGTCATCCTCTGCAATGTGCCAATCAGGCCAAACACAAACAACAAACATCTATAGGGAGTAAGAATCGTATAAACATATTAGCATGGAGATAGGCAGTAAAGTAAACAGCAAGCATAGCAGCATCACATCAAACATCAACATCATCATCATGCTATGCAGTGCAATGCAGTCCTACTCCGCTAAACCATCAATGCATGTGGATCCACTAAACTCGGGATGAACGACTTCGGAGTTACATATCCACATTGAGAATCTACTCAACGCCGGAGAATCTACTCCTTGGATAGCCAACGCATCAAACCAACGAATGCCTCATCACGGGGGCGCTAGGAGAATCTACTCCAACCGTGGATGGCCGGATCGCCGTACTCTAGGACGATCTCCCCTATGTCGAACATCCCTAAACAACATCTCCGATGCAATGCGTATGCAACACAACAACAACGGCAACACCACCTCCATAACTCCAACGGAATCGACCGAAGGTAACAGCGGGATCAACCGCACCAACTTGCCTCGCGGAATCTACCTGAGGACTTAAGCGGAATCAACCGCAGTACCTGGGGCAAACTCTCGGCCACCAAGGTACGTAACAACAACACCTCCGACCCAAACCGTGGGGTCAAGGCCTCCTTGGCCAAAAAGCACCAAGGCACAGCTCATCAACTTGCGGCACCCAAAAGGGGTATCGACTTAACATCTTACCCTCTCATCATCTTTATTTATCTTTAGTAACATTTACCAAGTTGTCTAATCAGTTATCATCATAGGGAAGTGGGGTTTAAAACCCCTTAAGTCCTTTAATCTGGTTCTGTCATAGTGGGTTGAGCACGGTCGTGCTCGTAACCCAGCACGGTCGTGCTTAAGCACGTGAGGGGCGTGCTCCCCTGTAAAGGAAGCACGGTCGTGCTCAGCAGCACGATCGTGCTCTTTGTCCTGTACGACCGTGCTCAACAGCACGGCCATTTCCCAGAATTCAACTGGGAGCACGGTCGTGCTCCCTGTCCAGCACGGTCGCGCTCATCGCGCGACAGTGCTTTTCTGGGCAGGAACAGAGGCTGATACTTAACCAAAATCAATGATTTAATCCATTAAACATCCTAAATTAGTTATCAACGTATTTCACGGATTAAACTCAGCAATAAAATCAACATCAACGTAACAGTGGCATCAACCAACAATATCAACATGTTCATAGTAATGCAACCAACATAAACTCAACCAACCATGAACATAACCATAACATATTATCAATCATTAACATGTTATCAACTACTCAGCCAATCATACATACATAACATGCATCAACCGGGGTTATGGGAACCCCTTTACTTTACCCTAAACCCAAACCTATGTAGATACTACCCTTCTCCCCATACCTGGATTGAAGGTAGCTCTTTCGGTGTCCTAAGCAACGAACCGGCTCTTCCCCTTTACAGCGACTTACACCGAAACCAAACCTTGGATCAACAGAATACCAAAGGTTAGTTCCCTATTCAAAATAATGGAAAAGGAACTTAGACAGGGAGGAAACGTTACCTATGCAACAACACAGCTATGCTAGCGATCTCCCAAGGGCTCCAACTCTCACCAAAACTGATCACAAGGAAGAAAAACGGAAGAAACTCTGCCCTGGCCACACTCAAGGCTGCTGCACTCACCAAAATAGGGTTAAAACGTTAAACCCTCGATTCTGCTCACGTATATAACTTCCGTACCTGAGCACGGTCGTGCTTACCCTTGAGCACGGTCGTGCTCCACTTAGCGTCACGAGACGCGGTCCACGCATTGAGCACAGGCGTGCTCAATGTTGAGCACGGGCGTGCTCAATGTTGAGCACGGTCGTGCTCAACTTAAAATCAAAATCATGCTTCTGACTTTAAGCACAGGCTTGCTGGCTGATGAGCACGGGTGTGCTCATGTACCAGAAGGGACTTTTAGCCAAAAATCCCACTAAGCCCTTGAACAATTAATTCAACTTAATACAACCAGCTTAGTTAAAATAATTCTGAAAAATAGGGTGTTACAATTCCACCCCCCTTATAAAAATTTCGTCCTCGAAATTTACACGTACCTCAAGGGAAAAGATGCGGGTACGCTTCCATCATCTTGCTCTCCAACTCCCAGGTAGCACTTTCCTGAGTCGCCCCACTCCAAACCACTTTAACCAAAGGAATTTCCTTGCCTCTTAGCTGCTTCACCCTCCTATCCTCGACTCGAAGAGGTAACACCTCAAACGTCAGGTTCTCTTTTAACTGTATAGCGTCGGGTACTATCACGTGACTAGGGTCATGAACATACTTCCTGAGTTGTGACACATGAAAAACATTGTGGAGATTTGACATGAATGTGGGTAAGGCTATTTGGTAGGCGACTTCGCCGACTCTTTTGAGGATTTGGTTAGGACCAATGAACCTCGGAGTAAGTTTCCTCGCCTTCATCACTCTACCAACCCCAGTCGTCGGGGTAACTCTCAAGAATACATGATCGCCTTCCTGGAATTCGAGCGCCTTCCTCCTTTTATCATGGTAGCTCCTCTGCCTACTCTGTGCAACTCTCATCTTTTCCTGAACTAACTTAATCTTTTATGTTGTTTCCTGGACTATCTCTGTCCCTAGCACCACACTATCACTAGGTTCACTCCAACACAAGGGTGTCCTACATCTCCTCCCATACAGAGCTTCATAAGGTGCCATCCCAATGCTGGAATGGAAGCTGTTGTTGTAGGTGAACTCTATTAGGGGCAAAAACTTGTCCCAACTTCCTGACTGTTCTAACACACAAGCCCTCAACAAGTCCTCTAAGGACTGGATGGTCCGCTCAGACTGCCCATCAGTCTGTGGGTGGTAAGCTGAACTAAGCCTAAGCTTTGTTCCTAGAGCCTCTTGCAAACTATTCCAAAACCTAGAGGTAAACCTCGGGTCTCTATCCGAAACTATGCTAGAGGGTACACCATGAAGCCTAACTATCTCCTTGATGTACAACTTAGCCAACTTCTCTAAAGGATACTCTATGTTCATCGGAGTGAAGTGGGCAGACTTAGTCAGTCTATCCACAACAACCCAAATTGCCTCAAAACCAGCTGGAGTCCTAGGGAGTCCAGACACAAAATCCATGGAGATACTATCCCATTTCCATTCTGGGATACTCAGGGGTTGCAACTTACCCGAAGGCCTCTGATGCTCGATCTTAGCCTTCTGACAAACTAGGCACGCATACACAAACTCAGCTACGACCTTTTTCATCCTAGGCCACCAAAACATTCTCTTAAGGTCCTGATACATCTTAGTGGCACCTGGGTGCACACTCAATCCACTCCTATGACCTTCTTCTAAGATCAACTTCCTAAGTTCAGGAACAGCTGGCACACAAACTCTATTCTTAAACCTCAAGATACCATCACTGCCATCCTTAAAACTTAGGCCTCTACCCTGAGCGAGCAACTCTCGCTGGTCTAAGAGATACTTATCTAACTTCTGACCCTCTCTAATCTGATCCATCAAACTGTTGGTAACCTTCAAGGTACCAAGCCTAATACTCTTAGGGGTAAACTCACAAGCTAGACTAAGGTCTCTAAACTCCTCCATCAGGTCCATCTCCCTAACCATCAAAGCGGAGATATGCAGGGTTTTCCTACTTAAGGCATCGGCCACCACATTGGCCTTTCCTGGGTGATAGGTCAGCTCGAAGTCATAATCCTTTAAGAACTCCATCCACCTACGCTGCCTCATATTCAACTCCTTTTGATCAAAGAGGTACTTCAAACTCTTATGATCACTAAAGACCTCAAACCTCGCTCCATACAGGTAATGCCTCCAGATCTTTAAGGCAAATACCACAGCTCCTAACTCTAGGTCATGGGTAGGGTAGTTCTTCTCATGGGTTTTCAACTGCCTAGAAGCGTAAGCGACTACCTTACCATTCTGCATCAGCACACCACCTAACCCTTGCTTAGAAGCATCGCAGTAAACTACGAAGGGTTCACTAGGATCTGGCAAAACTAACACTGGTGCTGATGTCAACCTATTCTTATGGGTTTGGAAACTCTCTTCACACTTAGAGTCCCACACAAACAACTGTCCCTTCTTGGTGAGACGGGTTAAGGGCAAAGCTATCTTAGAGAAACCTTCTATAAACCGCCTATAGTACCCGGCTAACCCCAAGAAACTCCTAATCTCGGTTACAGACTTTGGCGCTTCCCACTGGAGCACCGTCTCTACCTTAGCTGGGTCCACTGCTATGCCACCCCTAGAGATGACATGTCCTAAGAAGCTCACTTCCTCTAACCAGAACTCACACTTAGACAACTTAGCATACAATTGCTTCTCCTTAAGGGTCTGCAAGACAACCCTCAGGTGTTCCTCATGTTCCTCCTTACTCTTGGAGTACACTAAGATGTCATCTATAAACACCACCACGAACTTATCCAAGTAAGGGTGAAAGGTCTTGTTCATGTAGTCCATGAAGACCGCAGGAGCGTTGGTCACACCGAAAGGCATAACCAAGTACTCATAGTGACCATATCGCGTCCTAAACGCTGTCTTCGGGATGTCCTCAGACTTAACCCGAATCTGATGGTACCCTGACCTCAAATCTATCTTTGAAAAGACGCAAGCGCCCATCAACTGGTCCATAAGATCATCAATCCTAGGGAGGGGATACCGATTCTTTATGGTCACCTTGTTGAGCTGTCGAAAGTCGACACACAACCTCATACTACCATCCTTCTTCTTCACCAACAACACAGGTGCTCCCCACGGAGACACACTCGGCCTAATGAACTGCTTCTCCATCAGGTCCTCCAACTGTTCTTTCAACTTAGCTAGTTCTAGAGGAGACATTCTATAGGGTGCTATGGAGATTGGCCCGGTGCCAGGCACTAAGTCTATGGTAAACTCAACATCTCTTTCTGGGGGTAAGTTATAAACATCCCCCGGAAACACTTCAGGAAACTCTCGCACAACAGGCAAGCTGGCGACATCAGGAGGGCTGCTCTCTACATCCAGGGAAGCTAACATCATGTATACTTGGGCTTCGTCTCTCATCGAAGCTCGTACTTGGCTGGCAGAGAGAAGGTCTGGATTCTTAGACTCCTTTGGAGTTCCAAAAACCAGGATTTTATCGAAACAATTCAGAAGGACATGGTTGGAAGATAACCAGTCCATACCCAGAATAATGTCCAGGTCTTTCAAAGGTAAGCATACAAGATCAGCAAGGAAAGTTTTATCATCTATAACAATATGGCAGTTCTTGCATGCATAAGAAGTAGAAACAGGTTTATTTGTAGGTGTAGAAACCAACAAATCAAACTCAAGGAAGGTAACAGGCAATTTTAGACTCTTGACCCTATCATGCGATATAAGCGAGTGAGTAGCACTCGAATCATACAATACAGTTAATCGAGTTCGATCAATTAAACACGTACCTTGGATCAAGTCATCAGACTCGGAGGCTTCGGCTCCACTAAGAGTAAAGACTCTCCCAGTGGTCTTCAGTCTGTTGGCCTGGGGCTTCTGATTCTTGCTAGCGCTGGGAGGCTCGGCCTTAGCTCCATCACACTCGCGGCTGATGTGGCCTGGCTTGCCACACTTGAAACAGATGACCTGTGTTTCCTTGCACTGGGACGAATAGTGGTCCTGAGCTCCACACTTCCCACACCTTATAGCTCTAGGGGCATCAGAAAACCCACCCCTGAAGCTATTCTGCTGAAACTGGGGCTTCCTGCCACTCTGCTTGAAGTCCTTGCCCGAAGGGGCATACCGCTGCTTGCCCTTATCCCTCTGATCAATCCTCTTGCCACTCTGATTGTCCGATCCTCTGGAACTAGCAGCTCTGAACTGGCTGGCATCCTCATAGATCCTGCACTTGTTGACCAGAATAGGGAAGACTCTGATCTCCTGACAGCTGATGGCCTGTTTGATCTCAGGCCGGAGTCCCGCTTCGAACATCACACACTTGGAGCGATCGTCCGTCTCATGCTGGTATGGAGTGTAGTACCTAGCCAGCTCCTCGAACTTAGCCGGATAGTCACCGACTGACAGCGACCCCTTCCTCAAAGACAAGAATTCCATCTCCTTCTTGTCCCTCATATCTGCTGGAAAATACTTCTCCAGAAACCTCTGCCTGAACACCTCCCAAGTCACCGCTGTGCCCTCTGCCTGCATCCTCTGCCTGCAGTTATCCCACCAGTGCTCCGCCTCTTCAGTCAACATGAAGGTAGCGAAGATGAGCTTCTGCTGATCATTGCAGTCCATTGCACGGAAGATTTTCTCTGTCTCCCTCAGCCACAACAATGCTCCCTCTGGGTCATACGCTCCATTGAACGACGGAGGGTTGTTCCTCTGGAACTTATCCAGTCCTTGGAACTCAGCTGGCCCAACATTTTTAGGGTTGACCTGTCCGATAGCATTGGCCAGAAGTGCCAATGCGTCAGCAATCGCCTGATCGTTGCGTCCTCTACGGGCCATTAGTTCCTGTACATGCCCAAAACAGCCTTTAATACCGAAACTTAGCGAGTAAAAGCTACAGGCAACTAACTTAAAACATCATTATCTATACCAAGTATAGACAATTCAAACAAGAGTCACACAACAGACTCACAACAGACTCATATCACGACCGAACAAGGTCGAACTGCTCTAATACCACTAAATGTGACACCCTTCTACCCCGCATGTTAAAAGCCATTTAAATTAAAAACATTTAAAGGAAACATGCAATTACTGGATAAAATAAACCATTGTCCATGGGTAGAAAAGTCCCACATGAACCGTTTACAACGCGGAAATAAAATCAGTTTTAAATAATAAAAACATAATCAACCAAAGAATATAACCCAACCCCGATGTCACATACAGAGCTGGTATAACCGTTCCGGAATAAAATCCACGGAATAACAACTGAAACTAACGACTATGAAACATAAACTAGCCCTACGATGAGTGGCGGCTCCTCAGAGTCACTCCTCTCCGGGCTGCTCGTCATCCTCTGCAATGTGCCAATCAGGCCAAACACAAACAACAACAAACACCTATAGGGAGTAAGAATCGTATAAACATATTAGCATGGAGATAGGCAGTAAAGTAAACAGCAAGCATAGCAGCATCACATCAAACATCAACATCATCATCATGCTATACAGTGCAATGCAGTTCTACTCCGCTAAACCATCAATGCGTGTGGATCCACTAAACTCGGGATGAACGACTTCGGAGTTACATATCCACATTGAGAATCTACTCAACGCCGGAGAATCTACTCCTTGGATAGCCAACGCATCAAACCAACGAATGCCTCATCACGGGGGCGCTAGGAGAATCTACTCCAACAGTGGATGGCCGGATCGCCGTACTCTAGGACGATCTCCCCTATGTCGAACATCCCTAAACAACATCTCCGATGCAATGCGTATGCAACACAACAACAACGGCAACACCACCTCCATAACTCCAACGGAATCGACCGAAGGTAACAGCGGGATCAACCGCACCAACTTGCCTCGCGGAATCTACCTGAGGACTTAAGCGGAATCAACCGCAGTACCTAGGGCAAACTCTCGGCCACCAAGGTACGTAACAACAACACCTTAGACCCAAACCGTGGGGTCAAGGCCTCCTTGGCCAAAAAGCACCAAGGCACAGCTCATCAACTTGCGGCACCCAAAAGGGGTAGCGACTTAACATCTCACCCTCTCATCATCTTTATTTATCTTTAGTAACATTTACCAAGTTGTCTAATCAGTTATCATCATAGGAAAGTGGGGTTTAAAACCCCTTAAGTCCTTTAATCTGGTTCTGTCACAGTGGGTTGAGCACGGTCGTGCTCGTAACCCAGCACGGTCGTGCTTAAGCACGTGAGGGGCGTGCTCCCCTGTAAAGGAAGCACGGTCGTGCTTCTTAATGAGCACGGTCGTGCTCAGCAGCACGATCATGCTCTTTGTCTTGTACGGCCGTGCTCAACAGCGCGGCCATTTCCCAGAATTGACCGTGCTCCCTGTCCAGCATGGTCACGCTCATCGCGCGACAGTGCTTTTCTGGGCAGGAACAAAGGCTGATACTTAACCAAAATCAATGATTTAATCCATTAAACATCCTAAATCAGTTATCAACGTATTTCACGGATTAAACTCAGCAATAAAATCAACATCAACGTAACAGTGGCATCAACCAACAATATCAACATGTTCATAGTAATGCAACCAACATAAACTCAACCAACCATGAACATAACCATAACATATTATCAATCATTAACATGTTATCAACTACTCAGCCAATCATACATACATAACATGCATCAACCGGGGTTATGGGAACCCCTTTACTTTACCCTAAACCCAAACCTATGTAGATACTACCCTTCTCCCCATACCTGGATTGAAGGTAGCTCTTTCGGTGTCCTAAGCAACGAACCGGCTCTTCCCCTTTACAGCGACTTACACCGAAACCAAACCTTGGATCAACAGAATACCAAAGGTTAGTTCCCTATTCACAATAATGGAAAAGGAACTTAGACAGGGAGGAAACGTTACCTATGCAACAACACAGCTATGCTAGCGATCTCCCAAGGCCTCCAACTCTCACCAAAACTGATCACAAGGAAGAAAAACGGAAGAAACTCTGCCCTGGCCGCACTCAAGGCTGCTGCACTCACCAAAATAGGGTTAAAACGTTAAACCCTCGATTCTGCTCACGTATATAACTTCCGGACCTGAGCACGGTCGTGCTTACCCTTGAGCACGGTCGTGCTCCACTTAGCGTCACGAGACGCGGTCCACGCATTGAGCACGGGCGTGCTCAATGTTGAGCACGGTCATGCTCAACTTAAAATCAGAATCACGCTTCTGACTTTAAGCACGGGCTTGCTGGCTGATGAGCACGGGTGTGCTCATGTACCAGAAAGGGACTTTTAGCCAAAAATCCCACTAAGCCCTTGAACAATAAATTCAACTTAATACAACCAGCTTAGTTAAAATAATTCTGAAAAACAGGGTGTTACATTCCTGAGGGTAGAGGTTTAAATACCTTTCGTCGTCAAAATCTGCCACAGTTTCATGGGGATGCTGATCCTGAGAAAGCTGATCTAGGGGTACAAGAGTTGGAGAAGATTTTTGAGTTTATCTATAGCCCTGAAGGAGTAAAAGTTCCATATGCTACCTTCCTGCTCTTGGGAGATGTAGAGTACTGGTGGAAGAGTACTAGACAACTGTTAGAAGCGGACAAGTATTTTCATTTCTTCCAAGCTCAACTGGATGAGGGTTGGAAATGTGAGAGGTCCGAGGGAGGTTTACGATATGAAATCAAGGAGTCTATGTTACTGCTTGAAATCCGCAACTTTCAAGCTTTAGTCGAAAAATGTCAGAAAGTGGAACAGATGAAGAAAAGTAAAGATAACCGGAGTAATACTGGAGGACCATCTCGATTCAAAAATCAGTTTCAGAACTAGAAAGAAAAAGAAGCTCAAAAGAAGCCCTATTTTCGATCTACAGAAAATAATCATAATCAACAATCCTACCATTTCGTCACTTCTACTTATGCTAGTGGAAGCCAGAACAATCAGAATCAAAGCTCTATTCAACGATGCCGCAAGTGTGGACAACCGAATCATGTTACTGAGAACTGTCAACTAAGGGGATGAAATGCTTTAACTGTGGACAGATAGGACATATAACGAGGGAATGCCCCAAACTGAGGACCGAAACAGTCATCAACAATTCAAAGACCAATAGACCGATGGCAAAGGGAAGAGTTTACACCATGAGTGGTGTTGAAGCTTCAGAATCCGACGATCTCATACAAGGTAGTTGCAACATAGCTGGTAACTTTTTAACTATACTTTTTGATTCGGGTGCAACGCATTCTTTTATTTCGATGAATTGTGTGAGACATTTGGGTTTGCCTGTTTCTTCCTTGTCATATGATTTGATTGTTTCAACTCCAACTGTTGAACCAGTTATTGTGAATTCTATATGTTTGAACTGTCCTATTGTTATTCAGGATAGACACTTTCTTGATAAGAGAAGTTTCTTGATGAATCTTATTCTAGTCACTTTTACTTTTGGTAGATGTGATCCAGTCTGAAATTTTGTCAGACTGTTTTCCTTTTAAAATTGTCATGTTGTAAATTCCTTATATTAAGAAGGAATCCTCTTGGCGTTAGGAATTATCCATCTTGTGATTTCCTGATTCACTAGAAGTTCTTATGGAAGGAGGAACTTTAGTAGAGTCATGTTTGTAAGAATATACCAGGTATTTTTTCACTCACGAACCTACTAAAGAATCTTTTTACGTATTGAATATTCTTGTACCTTTCCGATTGACAAAATTCTTCTATATACCTTCTTGTGAGGGTAAGACCAAGAAATTTCCTTTCTTGAAAATTTCTTTCCATAATCTTTCAGGTCATGTATTATTACAGTTCAATAGAACTTATCAATTTTTGATCAATTGTACCCTATATCTTCTCAAAACATCATTGATGAGTGACCTATCTCATAATTCATAAGGATGATTATCAGATTCATATCATGATATCATATTTAGTTGAGTACAGTGAGAGGATAACTTGATGTTTGAAACCTTCCTTGTTAAGATGATAGTATCACAATGAATGTTTGTGGTGGGTTTACCGAGGACCATTAAGAGTCGCGTTTTGTTTCGAGTGATCGTGAACAGACTTATGAAGTTGACACCTTCCTTACTTGTTAAGATCCACTATGTAGTGGAGGAGTTAACCGAGATATGTATCAGAGGACTGATCAGACTTCATGGAGTATCTTCTAGCATCGCTCCAAAGTTAAGACCGAAAACTTATCTCACGTTTTTGACAAAGTCTGTATCAAGCAGTAAAGACCAAGTGAGGCTAAGTTTAGTTTATCATCCTCAACTCGATGGACAAGTAAGAAACAATCTGATTCTTAGAAATTTGACTGGGAGTAAGCATAATACCTAAGTACGATCATCCCTATAGTGGGTTTTACAAGAGGTGATAGGAGTTTTGTTGAAGTATAGATGTGACTGGTAAGATTAAGATCAACATCAGTAAGTAAGACAAATACTATAGATTAAATGATCAAATGTTGATCGAGGCAGAGTACCGTTAAGGGAATCTAAGGTAAGGATCAAATGTTCGTAGTTAGGATTGATTGTATGAGTTTGGAAGCTTTAAAGGAAAGTATCTATAGTAGTTTCACCTAAGTTGAATGTGAACGGAAAAGAGGAGTCTTGAGTAAGACTAAGTTGTTAGAAAAGTTCAAAATTGATGAGTCGGATAATCCTACCCGACGTGGTTTCTTCTGGTTTCAGTGGCATTAAGAGGTGTAATAATGTTCTTTTTGAGGTTGAGATGTATGATTTTGTTATCAATTGGAATGGTAGATTATGTTCAAAGTGAATAAGACTACGATTGGATATCTTGGGTATGAATTGATGCGTGTGCTGTGAAAGAAATGAGAATTTTACTTTGAATCTTGATATTAACCGTGAGAGTTAAAGATGTCGACGGAAGATTTTTCTAATGGGCTAGTATTGGAAAGAGAAGAGATTAAGTTTTAATTATATCCTTATGTGTGAAAGATTAAGGTTAAATGTTAAGGATATGGAGCATAATATAGTAATTGATAGTTTTGAGGAACGAAATAAGTATGAATTCAATAGTGAAGTTACTAATGTCACTAAGAAGAAGGCAACGATGGGATATGAAATGTATGATCTTGGAATTTAGGTGTGATTACAAGATTCTGTCTAGTTTCAAGTCACGAATTTTTTTTTTAGTAGGGGAGTAATGTAACACCTTGCTTTTTATATACGCTGTATTACAGGAAACAATATATCTAATTATATTTTTACCTGAGACTTAGAAAACGATTTTGAGAAAAACAAAAATCATATCTAGAACCTACTATATTGTAGGAGGTTATGGTTAAGATTTGGGTTCAAAATTCAGACGGAACCCAGCGTACGTTTTCACAGACAGTACCACTTTACTGATCAGAAAACCCTATTTTAAATAGAAACTGAAAAATCATAGATCGTATTATTTTTTTAGTGATACTGTCTATTTTAAAAAAAAAATGTTTCCTGCTAAAAGAATAAAATAAATATTTTATTCGGACCTGAGCACGAAGCTGCAGAAATAGATCGGATAGGTGAGAAAAATGTGTCAGATAAACATTAACTCACCATTAATGATCTTGATTAAAATATTTTGATAAAATATCTACACTTATTAATGTCCATAATGCTCTCTTCCTCCTACTCTGTGCCAGTTTCACTAGCATACCCATACCAACTTTATTTCTTCATTTATCACTCAAAGGACTTCTCTTATTCTTTACTATTCTTGTGCGCCAGATTTAACACCCATCACCTAACCACTTTTATTCACTTCCTTAATCACCCAAAGAGAAAAAAAAAATTCATTCTAGTCACACAGACAAAAATTTTCTTCTCCCTGTTCTTATGCGTGATCAGCCTCACCCCCACATGATCTCATTGATTTTGTTTCACACATCTTGCTTGAACAAAATCTGACTTAGACTTAACTAAACTAGAGCAAAATTATCTTCTTCTTCTTCTTCTTCTTCTTCTTCTTCTTCTTCTTCTTCTTCTTCTTCTTTTTTCAATTCAGGATCTTCACTTGTATTCAATATTTTTCTTCTCTCTATTCTCCTAGTTCTTCAAGGATCTTGTTTCCTCACTCAAAGATCATCACTTAGAGGTTAAGTGGATTGTGACTTTTGTGGCTTGACTTGAGGAAAGAAAGAATATTTTTGTATTGCATCTAAGGTAAGGGGAGTTTACTTGAGGGGTTTTTGATAGCTACGTGCTATTTGTCTGTCGTGTATAAATTATTTTTAGTAATTCCTGTGGTGTTCAATTTAATTATTATGTACTTGCTTAAGTGATTTTAATTTTTATCTGTGAAAGCATGTTATAACTGTGGTATATGGGTATCTGTATGTATGGATTTACTGTTGGTTGATTGATTGACTGAAAGCCTGACAGTGGTTAGTGCTCAATTATAATTAAGCATAAAGCTTTAAAAAACTTGAGGAGAAAATTAAGTGTTTTGATTTATGGAAGTGGAAGAGAATGTTGAAAATAATAATATTTAATGATATTTCGGTGAAAGAGTAGATCAATGAGGGAGAATGAGGACGAAACCGTGAAAAAATTTCATTTACGTTAATTTTTAAAAAAAAAATTCAAAAAGAAAATAAATAGTAATTACAATAAATCAAGTTTCAAAAAAATTTTAATATTGATGGTGAAAAGCTTTTTGGAAAAGAAAAAGTCATTTGATTCAGAAATGAATTTATACTAAAACGAAAAATAATTTAGAAAAGTGATTTATAGCGAAACTATGAGAAATATTTTTAATATTTTGGACCAAAACGTGTTAGAAGTGATTTTCAAGGATTTGATGTGTTTTTCATAAAAGAAATTTCAAAAGAAAAAGGAATTTGGAAAAAAATGGATTTTGTTGCCATTTAACGTTTTATAAACGAATTTCAGCGAAAAAGATTTTTCTGCAAAAGAGTTTTAAATCAGCGAAAATATTTTCGATAAACTTGGATAAGTTTCGGAGTTTGGTTTTGGTGTTTGTTGTATCACAAAATGAAAACGATGTTGAAAAAGAAATGTGAACCTAATGGCTGAGACGTCGGGATTCTAGCGTTCTGCGAGAAAAACACGTAGATCGTTGATCCGTGTTGTCCATGGGGGACTTGTGTATTTTGATGTGATATGGTGGACTTCGTGTCCCATATCTGCGAATCTAGGACTGGTGCATCGGTCTAGGGTTTCGTTGTTGAGCACTCGGACTGCATGTCCTGTGTTAAGAGTGAATGGGCTTGATGCCTAAATGAGAATAGTCGTGCGCTTTGAGCTTGGACAAAGAAAGAATGAACGAAAAAGAAAAGTAACAAGAATAAATGTTTTACATGCATTGTTGGTAGACGTGCCAACATGGCAGATGTGCTATTGGGTTATCGAGGTACAATCCACAAAGGGTGGATTGACAAATTTGGGAAGTCAAGACCAAAGTGGGTCTATTAGGGACATCCGGGTTCGTGAGCCACAAAGGTCAGTGCCTTGCAACCTCGTGCCATGGACGTAACGACTGCCAAACGTGGATGTACTCAATCAGGGACTACTCAATATTATTTAGGTGCTTGAGTGTGATACCCTTGAACAATTGGAGCTCGGACCTAAATCGAGAGGCCGACCTCGCGAAAACAATTGTGTTATGGGGATATTGCAGCCTATATTGCTCGACGAAGGGAAGTTAGGATCCCCGGAGAATAAATATCAAAATTAGATGGTGGACGTTGAAGTATCATGCATTTTTTATAAATTGCGATGACTGTCGGGTATGAATCCCATTGTTTAGAACATTATGATTATTATGAGAATTTATGTGCTGTATATATATGTATATACTATTATCTGTGTGTCGCTCATGTAGTTATCATGATAAAACTCATTTGTCGGTATTTCACCCTACGATATATATATATATATATATATATATTTTGCTTTGTTGTTGTACCTTGGTACACGAGTACAGATGGTGAAGATGAGTTCTTGGTTTCACCCTTGAGATGTGTTTGTTTTGATGATAGAATATATATATATATATATATATATATATATATATATATATATGGCTCCGAGAGTCTTTCTTTTGAATGGAAATCGAAGACTTTTCTTTGTGGTTAAGTAAATATTTTCAGAAAGATGGATGTATGTATAGTACTTTGTTTTACTTTATTGGTTATAGATTTATGTTTGAGCATATTGGAAAAGAAAATTTTTTACACCATTTTCGAACATAGCTAATACATAAACTATTTTCCGAAAGTAACCGGCATTAAATTTTCTTTTATGTTTTTGCCTCATCGAGTCAGAAATGTAGCGCCGAGGGGGTGTTACAGCTAAGATGTGCAGAAGCATCACTATAGAGAAGGTCATCCCAACTAGGTTGGCACCACCAACTCTAACAATCATCTGCAGCACATCTAATTATTATTAAGAAATAAAAGAATACAAGAATCATGCGGGGACTATAGCCAAAACCCATGGAAAAATAAAGAATCATCTAAACCTGAAACTAGGAAGACCTAATCTATTTCTGAAAAAGTCCTCTTTTATAAAAATGGGACCAGAATCCCACAAAAAAAAAAAATTCATGATCATGATGGTCAATGATAAATAAAGCTAATTTATCCGCACAACTATTCCCCTCTCTAAAAAAATGAGATACTATGAGCTGCATCTTTTTACCAAGCCAAAGGCAGTTTTTCCATCTATTTCTTAATGACCAAGGAACTATATTAATTGAGTCAAAAGCCATCAAAGCTAACTGAGAGTCACACTCCAACCAGAGATTCAACCAGCTTCTCTCATATGCCATTTCAATGGCAATCATGATAGCAGTAAGCTCAGCATTAAGAGCAAAGGAAATTCCTATAAAAGAAGAAAAACAGCCCAGCACATCCCCTCTATAATCACCAAATATACCTCCTGAAGCTGATAATCCTGGACTACCCTTTGCAGCACCATCTGTATTACACTTGGTCCAGCCATATAAAGAAGGGAACCAATCCACTTGTCTAATGTTAGGAGCTTTGCACAAGTGACCTGAACCTTAAAAGCCTTAAGAACCACAAAATCATCCATGGAATTAGAACTAGTCCCTTTTGAAAGAGATCCTGCCAAGAAGGTTGGGCAACAATCAAGTTGAGAGCACCAGTAAGACCAATATGATTATCCTTAAATCTAATTTTATTCCTACAATACCAAATCACCCAAATAGCATTTGTGATGGCAGCTTGAAAGATGTCCTTTACTTGACTACATCTATTTACATTTAGACAGTCAAATAAAGACTTAATAGAGGATTTGTCTATCGGGAATTGCAACAAAGCACTCACAGCAGACCAGATTTGATTTGCAAACTTACAATGGAAGAAGAGATGGGGGGAGGATTCAACCGAAGATTCACATAAACAGCACATTGAAACATTTATGCAGCCTTTTGCCTCCAAACTCTCATCAGTAGGCATTTTATTATTGATCAGTCTCCACACTAAAAAAGATTTAGAAGTTGGAATAAATGATTTCCAAAGAAACTTACACCAATGATCAACTCCACTTGATGGATTAAGAAACCTGTATGCTTCCTGTAATGACAAAAGACCAGAGTCTGAGTGCTTCCACAGTATTGCATCAGGATCATCAACTTGAGGAATTACCACTTTTCTGATTTCAGTAATTAAACCAGGAAAATCCTGACAGAGAGTAGCTGGAAGATGCCACATTTTATCTCTGATAAAGTTACAGACCGATGCACCAAGAGAAATCAGTCTATTCTCTGGAATATTTAGCATACAGGACACAGGCTCATCTAGCCAACAATCCCTCCAGAAATTCATTTTATACCATCCCCAATCAACCATTTCGAGTTGCAAAAAACTGTATGCAGATATTTCTTAAAACCAGGCCAGATTGATGATCTCAGTTGCAGAACAGCAGAATTATTTTTCCTGATGAACCTAGCTTTCAAAAACTTTGCCTAAGAGTCATCTGAAGACATAACAGTCTAGGTTAATTTTAGCAGGGCTGCATCATTCAAAGGCCTAGACCTCCTTCCTGCAATGACATACATACATTTTGCCCAGAGACTGTGATAAGCTTCCTATTATTAATATCTCCAAACCAAACAAAGTTTCTAATCCACCTATCAATGGTTTTCAAAAGGGAAACTGGCCAAACATATATAAGAAAGCTATAAAGAAGCATACCATTAATAATTGAATTAACAAGCGGCACTCTTCCCATGATAGACAATAATTAGCCTTTCCAAGCACAAAGTTTTTGCCTATTTCTGTCTACAATGGGCTGCAAGTGAACCACCTTTCGTTTCCCTTGAAAAAGGAGCACACCAAGGTAGATAAAAGGCATATGACCAGCAGGAAACCCCAGGATGTGACTGATCTGTGAGAGCCTTCTGTTTGGAATGGATCCAGCATAAAACCTACACTTAGGAATGATTAAAACCTGGCCAGAGGCTGCAACATAGGAAGAGAAGAGATCCATCAAAATAGAGAGGTTCTTCTTTGTTCCTTTGCAAAAAACAAGAATGTCATCTGCATAAAAGATATGACTTGGAGTATGACACCTTCTAGGACCTGCCATAGGCCAAAGTTGATGAGAATTGACCAAAAAAGAGATGCTTATACTAAGGACATCCTCTGCCAAACAAAATAAAAGAGGAGATAATGGATCTCCTTGCCTAACTCCCCTTTTACAAGAAAGATAACCCATTGAATGTCCATTGACTGAAAAAGATAGCTTTGCAGATTTTAGGATTGTGCTTATCTAACCACAAAAAGTAGGATGGAAACCAAAAGCTGAAAGCACCTTCAACAAAAAGTTCCAATCCAAAGTGTCAAAAGCTTTTTTAATATCAAACTTTAAAGCCAAATTCCCCCAAAATATTTGTTATGCAGCATGTTCACAGCCTCAGATGCAATGCAAATACTATCAGAGATATGCCTACCTTTGATGAAACCCCTTTGTTGTTTCGAGATAATTTTTGGAGCAATTACTGCAAACCTACCAGCCAGGACTTTTGATATGATCCAATTCTGCAGGAAAAATTGCTGTACTGAATTGAACATATCCATTCCCACAATATCCTAATAAGTTTGATAGAAACACCCACCAAAGCCATCCGGACCCAGAGTGCGACACCCTTTCTGGGGTCATCACATAGTTACCCAAATGCGGAAAATTAAATTATTTAATCGCTGGTTACTTTTGGAAAATAAACTCTTTAGTAAACGTTTTTATCATGAAAATGGTGATGAATTTTTTTTTTTAAAACATCCATACATAAACAAACATATCTCTACGTATATGCATCAACAGTTACATACATACAGCATCATTAGTAGGAGAGTACAAAAGAGCCCTCATCAGTATAGGCTATTCTCCATCAAACTAAGTAAATAAAGTAAAGACATATACACAACAAGTAACGAGTAGTCCAGAACCATACCAAAAACTCATGGCTCTCAGTAGCCAGATCAAAAACTGACAAGACTCGCTACCTCAAAACTATACCTATAGCTGGTCAAGCTAATGAAAACCATTGGGGAGATCATGATGATCACCCCCACCTCCAGCAGGTGTATCTGGTGAAGATACCTCTGCTCCCTCTCCATCGTCGGAGGAGTCATCATCATCTACTGTAGGAAGGTGAAACTCAAGATCATCCTCAAAGTACTCATAAGGGTCCTCCTCAATCTCAAGCTCCTCTGCCACCTCAACAGGAGGTACTGCCGGTGCTACAATCTGAAGAGGCTGAGGCTGAATAGGTTGAGGTGGAACGACAAGTAACTCGTGCTCGGCCAGGAACTGCAGGTAAAGCCATATCGGAGGTAGAAATACCTCAACAGTCTCCACCATATGCGTCCTCTGCTGTGGTCCCGCCTCCACGGTGCCGTCGATCTCTCTAGTAGGGCCATAATAGGTGGCGCTGAGTGCCCCAGGGTTTATCTCCCAGGCACCACCGTGATGTGCTCGATCAGAACGTAGTCTCGAATGTGCCAGTGGCATATCCGGGTCCATCTAATCTCAGACGAAATAGAATATGCACAAGTAGAGAAATCACAAATAAAACATGCAAGAGTGAGAAAACCAATCATCTGGATTTAACTCGACAACTCCATGCACCACACCACAGATAACACATACACATATACATGTTATATAAACATAAGCATTCATATCAAGCTAATAGTTTATCACTGGGTTTCATACCCCACACATCATCAGTTGAAAAAACTATGCATGAACACTTCAATACATCATCTAACTTTGCACTTAATCTCATGAGATATCCCAACCGTAGTGAGTTGATCAAGCTCAATTGCCACACTAGGCAAACATGCACGCAGCCATTGGCACGCAGCCAAAACCCATTGCACACTGTCCAAACCCGAGGCACAGTGATAACAACGTAAATGGGGTTTCATTGTCCAACCCTGGCACAATGAAGAAAATCGTAGCATGAGACACCTGACGCCGCAAGGTACTCACACATAAACCGGGGCACGTCTGCCAAATGCTTGCAACAAAACACTTTGTTCTTGACACTTTTCTTTGTGTTCAATCTCCTTTTGCCGAAGCTCACAATGGCTTACGACTAACCATAGTTTTAAACATCTTTAAAACTTTATTAATAACACAGGACCTCAAAGTTCGAGTGCTCAATCACGACACCCCTAGAACGATGCACCAGCCATAGGTTCGTGGTAATAGAAAACATCCTAAATGTTTTTAACTCAGTAGACACCAAGTCTACAGTAGACACCAAGTCTACAGGACCTCAAAGTCCAAAGGACACCAAGTCTATAACACAACACGAACCTTAGTACCCCGACGTCTCGGTTACTAAGTTCAGAACCACTTTAACACAGTTGAGTTCAACTTGTTTTTCGGAAAATCATTTCAAATAGGAAATAAAACTGTAAGTTAAAAATTTAACTTTTTATAAAAGATGGTCACTTGAGGCTCAAAGTTGTTTAAACTATGTACTGCCGCTTTAGGATTTCTTGCCGTCGGTATTTTTCGAAGTTGCCGTCAAATTAGCCATTTAAGCCAAATTTTAGCTTATTTCACTTAAATATTTTTCTAAAATCATTATTAAGTTATTTTTGAAAATAAATTTCATAAAATAAACTTTTATAATATTCCGTAATTTATTACGTAAAAATCAGCAGTACAAAATATTTTCACGGTTTCGTCCTCACTGTGACTCATTAATCACTCTTACAGCGATAAATCATTAAAATAATGATATTTTTCAAAACTCTTTATTTTTCCCAAATAAATATTTTCTATCAATATTATATTCCAATATTTTACCGTTAAAACATAGAATATAATTTACGAAGCTTTTCAAAGCTTCTATCTGATTAGTTAATTGGGCACTGACCACTGTCAAGCTTCTCAAACAACATCCAACACAATATCACAGTAATATTTTCAGCATCACAGCATTAAATAAATAATTGTAGATAAACAATTATAAACAATTATAAACAGATAACAAACACAGATAAAAATAAACGACTGAAACACGTAAACAACCACCAACAAATAATTACAGACAACACAAATTGGCATGTAGCCATCGAATAAACCCCTTAGGTAATCCCCTCTTACTTCTCGAAGATTTCTCTGCGGTGTAATACGTAACTTGTCGGAAGTCCGGTTCACGTACACAACGAACTCGCTAAACCTTCATCAACCACAATCAACTAATCACTAATCAAGCAATTAAAATCTCCTAATTTCTTATAGGCTAAAATACCATTTTGGTCCCTTAACTTATTTTTTAGATTCAGTTTGATCCCTTAACTTTTAAAAGGTTCAATTTGGTCCCTTAATTTGTTTCTGTTGACCCAAGTTAGTCCTCTCCGTCAATAAAGTCATTAACAGTGTTAAATGAGTTTCAATTTAGTCCCTTATGTTTTAAATGGGTTTCAAATTGGTTCTTTAAATTGTTAACTTGTTTTAAATTGGTCCTTTAAATTGTTAACGAGTTTCAACCCGGTTCTCAAAAAGTTAACACCATTACTAACTCATTGATAGAAAGGACTAACTTAGGTCAATAAACACAAATTAAGGGACTAAATTGAACCTTTTAAAAGTTAAGGGACCAAACTGAATCTAAAAAATAAGTTAAGGAACCAAATTGAAGCTTTTAAAAGTTAAGGGACCAAACTGAATCTAAAAAATAAGTTAAGGGACCAAAATGGTATTTTAGCCTTTCTTATAATAGGTCACGGCCTCTCTTAGGTTTAGTGGCTAAAAATTTCTAGAATTGCCAAAGTCATTGGATTAATGATCGTAATCACTTAAGACAATGGATTAATATCTAATCAACAAAGTTAAGAATCAAATCTTCCTAATCACTCCTAATTGGTCACGGCCTAGACTAGGTTTAGTGACAAAAAATCTAACTTTGCTTAAGTCTTGGATTAATGATCCAAAATCCTTAAGTCTTTGTAACACTTGTTTAACAACAAAGATTAAAACATTAACTTTTAATTTTACCAAAACCCTAATTTCGGCCAAGACCTTAGATTAGGGCTAGTAATCTTAGTTTGACATAAAAACCTAGATTCATCATTAATACATGTTCAATAGATGATTAACATGATTATTTTCATCAAAAGAAATTAAGTTCCTACACCTATTTTCTTGCATGGTTCGGCCTAGTCTAGAAACTAGGGAAGGAAAATTTTGTTTGAAACAATCTCTTAGATCATGATAGTAGAGATAATAATAAGAACATAGAAAGTGGTTTCACATTTTTAGGATTTTTCTATGATTTACTATGACTTTTCAAAGTTAAGAACAACTAAGAGGAATCATATGGAAAAGTCTCTAAAACAAGAAATGAAATGAATGAATAAGAGTTTAGAGATGATGAGGAACATGAATCACCTCTTGGAATGTGAAAATGGGCAAATAATCACCAAGCTCCTTCACAAATCAAGTCTATGGAGTTTGAGAGAGAAAGGAGAAATGTAGAAGATAGTGAATAGTATGGAAGATGGTAGAATGAGCTAGAACTCTCATGTTGTCTCTAGAATTTGTAGAGCAAGCCTCCCAAGTCATGGGCCTTGCACCACTTTTGGGCCCAAAAAGCCCAAGCCCAATTATTTTTCACTTAAATCAACTTATGGCAAAATGAAGACATAGGAAATTCAAGACTAGAATTCCTTCATGGAAATGAATTCTTGGACATGAAATTGAGACTTTTGGGGCAGCCCTTAATGGGTTTGAATGGCAAGAATTTGGCCCACTTCACTTAGTGTATCAAAGAAATTAGTTTAGGGACCAAAATGCAAATAATAGAAAGTTTAAGGATCAAAATGCAATTATTAAAAATTACTAACATAACCCTAAGCCACATTAAGCTTCTCACATAGATGACCTATTCCTAAGAGAATATAGGTTTTGTCCACTTATCGAGTCTCAAAACTCCTGTAATCGGCTCCGTTGTTTACCCGATTGAACGTAACGTCCGTAAAACGTATATTATTTCACGTTTTGTGAAATAATTCTAAAAATGCACAATCGTAGGAAATAAAATAAAAACCTTAAGTGTTTCGTTCACGAATTAAAATTAGGGTTTCTAATCAGTAAAAACTTACTGTCAGTGAAACTGCAGAAAACGCAGACCGGTTTCCATCTGAATTTTCATTCCAAAACTTCCCCGTAACCTTATAAAAATAAGTATGACAAGGAAATGACCTTATTTTATCCAAAGTCATTTTCTAAATCTCGGATAAAAATATAATCATTTATATAATTATTACCGATATTAGAAAACCGAAAAATCGGGATGTTACACAGAGAGCCATTACCATTCATGGAGAACACAACATTCTTCACTTCCTCCATAGTTGGGGAATTAGTTACCATGGAATTGTCCAGATTTGTAGCTAATGAAGGAATGACTCTATCAATGATACCATTGTCTACACAAGAATTATCTATAGCATGTAAACTAGAATAAAGTCTATAACATGACTTTCAATCTCGTCCTGGGAATCTAATCTGTTGTCCTCCTTCTGCAAAGTAGTCATCTGCTTGAAGGTGTTCCTGATTTTAGCCACTCCATGAAAAAAGGAAGTATTTCGGTCTCCATGAGCAAACCAGTCTAGATTTGACTTTTGTTTCCAAAAGGATTCTTCCATTGATAGAGCTTGTTGTAGATCCAACTGAGCTTTCTTTTCCTGATCATAAAGAGCATCACAATAACCTGTTACAGTAGCTTGCTTCTGGATGCTGTCCAAGTGAGATAAAGCCTGCTCCACTTTCAAATTTACATCACCAAACACTTGTTTATTCCAGGCCTTCAATTCTGATTTAAGTATTTTCAGTTTTTTGGAGAGCACTACCATTGGACATCCAAAAACTGGTATGGACCAAGTCTCTCTAACTATCCTTATGCAATCACTTTGTTCAGTCCACATCTTAAAATATTTAACAGATGAAGGAAAAGATTTCACACCTTTGGAGATAGATAATAAGAAAGGGAAATGATCTGATTTACTGTGAATTAAGGTGCTGCAAGAGATGTTACAGTCAAGAGTCAAACAAGCATCATTGACCACCACTCTATCAAGTCTCTTTTCTGTATAGCTGCTACCAATCCTACCATTGGACCAAGTAAATTGAGCACCTTTTGTGGGGATGTGAGTAAGAGAATTACTATTGGACCAATCATTAAAATCATCACATGAAAATTTTGATGTTAGACCTCCTCCTCTCTTTTCATGAGAACATAAGACTGCATTGAAGTCTCCTATAGCAAACCAAGCTCCTGAAAAGTTCTGATATAAAGATGACAACTCCTGCCAAAGATCCCTTCTAACCAAGTATGCAGTGGAAGCCTAAATGGCTGATATATGAACATGTTGCTGCTCCCATAAAATAAAAAAAGAACACTGCTGTGCAGATGATGAAATAACTAATGGAGAAACAGAATCTGTAGAAAGGCACCATAGGTTTGGGAGCCTATTACCTCCATCATTAAATATAAATGGCTTTAAACCCAAACTCCTCCAATATGAAGAAGACACCCTGTTGACGTCAATCCAAGGTTCTGCTAAGAGAACCAAATTTGGCTTATGCTGCAAACACAACTTTTTTAATACTAGCCTAGTATCCTCATTACCTAGGCCTCTTAGGTTCCAATAGAAAACCTTAAGCAAAATCCTTATGCCAGCCCTTGATCGGGTTTTATTAGGGATTAGTGTAGGAGTTTTCTTCTTATTCTTCTTCAATTTTTTTCTTTGAGACTTAGACAGAATATGAGTAAAATCTGCCTCAGTTTCGTTAACTGCACCAGAATTCTCTTCAATCTCATCCTCCTTCTCATCCTGATCAGCCCAAAATCTAGAGACTGTTCTCAAATCCTGCTTGACAATAGGATCAAAATTATTCAGATCCGATTCAGCCACTACAACATCCCTGGACTGACTATTAGATTCAGAGTCTGGAACAACTTCATTAGAAGGAATCACATTAGAAACATTTCTGGTTGATGAATCCTGCACAGCAGAACTATCCCATGGCTCGAAATTCGGATTGCCCTTGTCATGAACAGGGGATTCAGGATGAATTGACTCATCATAAATTGATTCATCATCTTCCTTTTCTTCAATTTGCTTCTCACGAATATTAACTGGATTTTCCTGCAAGACAAATTTCGAATTCTTCTGAAGCAAGAAATCAATTGATCCAGTATTCTCATCCATAAATACAACAGCTTTTCCTTTATCCAACACAGCTTTATATGCATCATTATTACAATGTGGATCTTCAAGATTATCTAACTTCCTTTCCCCTTGTTTAACAACATGATTAACAGTAGACATTCTAGGAATATAAACAGCAGTAGAAATCTTCTCTTTAGCTAGTAAGGCTTTTTCTTTCACTTTTGGCAAGACTGCATTAGACTTCTTACAATCTCAAGAGAATGTCCAATGATTATACAATTAGAGCAAAAGTATTTAGCTTTTTTTTTTTTAAAAAAAAAAAAGGGGAATAGACAATGCTTTTACAAGAAAACGCTATCATAGGTGAAACTAATAAAAGTTTCTTAAACACATGTGCTACTTCATGCAGTGGCGGTCCTTCGTTGTAGCAGGGGAAGCAATGGCTCCCCCTAAAAAAATCATTATAATATTTTTAAGGCATCTCTCATTCCATCAACAATACTCTAGGACATATAGTTGGGCGCTTGCTTTCAGTTGGACTGTTGGACCAGGCTATATTCAAAAGTAATAAGTATAATAACACTTTGGTACCTTAAGCAGTGACTGTGCCAACAAGTGATGTGCCAACAAGTGAGGTGCTACAAAGTAAGGTTAATTCCATTATATAATGGTTAATTGCATGTATTACTATAAGTGATTTATTCAAGATAAGATTGCGTAATAGGATGGAGATGAATTTTTTCGAATGGTGATTTACATTGAAAAATAAATAGTCAAAACTTTTAGTTCTGATTTCAATCGTGAATGATTTCAAGTGTTTAAAAGCCAAAGAGCAGCACTTTAAATATAGGTATATTTTACCTTTTATATATTTTATTGTTACTGTGTCAAAAATATATATATTTTATTATTTTAATATATTATTTTGAAACTTATAAAATTATATATAATTCATATGAATTTTGACTATATTATTTTAGATAGTAGCTTGTGGCTCCCTGATAACTCTTAGAAATAAGAGTTATTCATTACCTTTTTACTCTCAATTATTGCTATCTTTAAGTATAAGATTATGTTTTTGCTAATAAATAAGCATGTTTGTAAATATTTGTAGTTAAGTCAAGTAGGTGTTAGCTATGTGCTTTTACAATGCTGAATCATCGTCTCATGAATTTCTGTGTATTAACACAGAGATTTGCTGGAGCATTCATGAAGCATTGGGTGAAGAGTTCTTGACTGTTGCAGCAAAATGAACTTCAGAAGCTCTGCACAAAAGGACAAAGCTGATGTGGACACCTTTTCTCTCTCTTAAAAGGCACACATATACCTCTGCTGTGTGGAGCCCACGCGCCTAGGGATCAGCACTCCCACACTTGTGGAAATGGGCCTGGGTCCTCATTTAATATTGATTTAATGCTGGCCCAAAAGGGATGAAGGAGGGAAGATGAATATAAGCAATTTGGAAACCCTAAAAAGGGGAACTTTTATGACATATCATTGTTGTCTGACCTAGGGGAGTGAGCAGCCGCAAACTTCTTCTCCAGTTTTCCATTTTTTTCTGCATTTTTTTCGTTTTCCTTCATTGTAATGAACTTCTTCTCATTTGTATTTTCTGTTTTACTTAAGCTCAATATGAGCTAATTTGCTGTAGCTTTAGGTATGCACTTGTAATGGATGCTTAGCTGAATTTATGCAATGCTTTGTTTTTGCGTTTTCCTTTAACATGTGTTTATGCGTTGTTTTTTTAAGAGTGATCAACTTAAGTGAATGTCAAGCTTACTTGGTTTGAAAATATCAAGTTTCGTGGAAAGAGTTAAAGGATAAGGATTAAACCATTAATTGAAAAATTAATTGGTGTTGAATAGACTAGGAATGGTTATTGAAGTCCTTAAACTAGCTGGAACATGTTTATTAAGAAGAGGGTGTAATTAATATGAATCTAGGAATAGAAAACATTTAATGAACCTACTCTTTTAGTGTTGGAAAACACATTTTTACTTCCTGGAGTTAAATGCTACAGCATACTCAGAGCATAACCTAAGCTAAGCAGAAGTTATGAAGGAGCATACCTAGGGCTGTTCTCTCACATTTGACAACACAACTCTTTTTAACCTTATTCTTTAAATCAATGTTTCGCATAGTTCTGTTTAATAGTCACCATACACACACATTCATTTTTGTTACCAATTCTAACCTCTAAGAGCATATAGTCTAAAATGGAATTTGTTACAGCATTATAATCCTCGTGGGAACGATATCTGACTTATATTTTATACTACTTGCTGTGATTTGTGTATGCTTGCACAAGCGTAAAGACATATGTTTTTAAGGCAACAAGTTTTTGGCGCCGTTGCCGGGGATTAGTAATGGTGTTAAAATTCTATTTTTAGATTATTAGTTCTGTAGTTAGAATATCTAATAGTTTGGGTGATTTGTTGTAGCATCAGGTACTGAAACTATATGCACAGGTTCCTATCACCTAAATATAGACTTGATCCAGAGATTGAAAGGACATCCAGGAGGTTAAGAAGAGGTCAAACTACTCTGTCCGTACCTGAATTGGTGTTAAGTACTCCATCCAACTCCACACCAGCTTCAATTGAAGCACAATCAGCTACTAGTTCTTAAATGGCTGAAGAAGAGCAGCAGGACAGCATTGCTCTAGCCAATGACAGGAACAGTGCTATCCGAGGGTATGCATTATTTGACCCTGAAGCTATGAACCTAGGGATAGTGAGGACTCCAATTAATGCACCTCAGTTTGAGTTCAAACCAGTAATGTTCCAGATGCTGCAAGCAATGGGACAATTCAATGGTGCTGCAATAGAGGACCCTCACCTGCGTCTGAAACAATTTTTAGATATAGCTAGTAACTTCAAGATCCCAGGCATTACTGATGATGCTTTTAGACTAAGATTGTTCCCATTCTCTTTGGGAGGCAAAGCAAAGAATTGGTTGAATTCCTTGGAGCCAAATTCAATTGACACATGGAACAAACTAGCTGAGAAGTTCTTAATCAAGTTCTTGCCACCAACAATGAATGCCAAGATGAGAAATGAAATCACTTCCTTCAAGCAGCAAGAACACGAACCATTGTTTGAAGCTTGGGGGAGATTCAAGCAACTGTTGAAGAAGTGCCCTCATCATGGTATCCCAATCTATATCCAGATGGAACATTTCTACAATGGTGTCTTACCGATGATGCTAGATGCCTCAGCTGGAGGTAGTCTGCTCACTAAGTCTTACAATGAAGCCCATGCTTTGATCGAGGGTATTGCTGCTAATAGTTATCAAGGGCCAACAACCAGACTTGCTCCTGGCAAGGTCAATGCTATAGCAGGGGCACACAAAGTAAGTGAAGTATCTGCACTCTCTGCATAGATGGTTTCCTTGACCAATATGGTGAGCGGACTAACTATGATAACCCAAGGAAACACAGTGGCTCCACCTATCATGGCTGAAGCAATGGTACAAGAGCAGATCTACAATGCTGATGTTGTTTCATGCGTGTATTATGGAGGGGAGCTCCTTTTTTAAAATTGTTCTGCAAACCTTGCCTCAGTTAATTATGTGGGAAACAACAACAGGGGAAATAGTTCATCTGGTAACACCTTCAATGCAGGGTGGAAGCAGCATCCTAATTTCTCATATTCAAATTACAATAAAATCTGAATCCACCTTCTGGATTTAATCAACAACAGCAACCTAGGCAACAACAACCTCAGCAGTAGCCACAAGTTCAACATAAGGCTCAAGAACCATCTATAGAAGCTGTTCTGAAGGCATTTATGACAGAGACTAAATCTGGAATGAGGAATCTGGAAACTCAGATGGGACAGCTAGCTTATGCACTTAACTCTAGGCAAATTGGTACCCTACCTGTAACAACTGAAACCCCAAAATCCTCAAGTTCTGGAGGTAATGAGCAGTGCAAGGTAATCCATTTGAGGAGTGGCAAGGATGTAGAGATTGTGGAGACAAGGAAGAAAACCTGAGGTGAAGAGAGCAGAGCCTGAAGCTGTTGTAACCAGAGGTGACAATGAGGGTTAATGATCAGCAGGTCACATTTAATGTTTTCAATGCTCTCAAGTATCCAGATGAAGGGATGGAAGAATGCACTTGCATACAGTCTTTTGATGAACTGGTGCAACAACAATTCTAGAAGAATCAGTTTGAATATGGAAATGTTGCAGCATCAGTGGAAGCTGATAACTCATCTGATGAGGAAGTGGTGGAATTCCTAGACAACCAAGCATCTCAACATGTGTGGTCCAGAAAATATTAGTCACTGGAGGTAACTGATGGTACTTTTAAAGACAATGTTCCTTCTGTTGAAAAACCTCCTTCGTTAGAATTAAAAAAAATTGCCAAATCATTTGAAATATGCATATCTAGGTGATAATGATACACTGCCTGTGATAATTTCTGCTTCACTAACCTGCCCTCATGAAGAACACTTGTTAGCAGTTTTAAAAAGGTACATTAAGGCAATAGGTTGGCAAATCGCAGACATTAAGGGAATCAGTCCCTCTATCTGCATGCATCGGATCCTTTTGGAGGATGGTTCAAAGAATAGCATTGAGAGCCAAAGGAGATTGAACCTTATCATGAAGGAGGTAGTCAAGAAGGAGATCATTAAGTGACTGGATGCTGGCATCATCTATCCCATCTCAGATAGTGTGTGGGTGAGTCCCATCCAGTGTGTGCCTAAAAAGGGAGGTGTTACTGTTATTAAAAATGAAAAGGATGAAATCATTCCTACAAGGACTGTAACTGGTTGGAGAATATGCATGGATTACAGGAAGTTGAATAAGGCAACTAGAAAAGGCCATTTCCCCTTGCCTTTTATTGATCAAATGCTGGATAGATTGGCAGGAAAGGATTTCAACTATTTTCTGGATGGCTATTCTGGATATAATCAGATTGCTATAGCACCAGAAGACTAGGAGAAAACAACTTTCACTTGTCCTTATGGCGCCTTTGCTTTCAGAAGGATGCCATTTGGCCTATGCAATGCTCCAGCAACCTTCCAGAGATATATGATGGCAGTGTTCTCTGACTTGATTGAGAAATCCATGGAAGTATTCATGAATGATTTCTCTGTATTTGGGGAAACTTTTCAGAACTATTTGGTGAATCTAGAGCAAATTCTGGATAGGTGTGAGGAAACTAATCTTGTGTTGAACTGGGAGAAGTGTCACTTCAAGGTGAAAGAAGGAATAGTGCTTGGTCACAAGATTTCCAGAAATAGTATTGAAATAGACAAGGGAAAGATTGAAGTTATTGAGAAGTTGCCTCCCCCTGCATCAGTAAAAGGAATCAGAAGTTTCCTTGGTCATGCTGGTTTTTACAGAAGGTTCATCAAGGATTTCTCCAAGATCTCGAAGCTACTATGCCAGTTGCTGGAGCATGATAGAGCTTTTGACTTTACTGCTGAATGTTTAAAAGCATTTGAACTTCTGAAAAATGCTTTAATCACCGCACCTGTCATTGTTCCACCTGATTGGGAGAAACCCTTTGAACTTATGTGTGACGCAAGTGACTTTGCAGTGGGGCAGTTTTGGGACAAAGGTATAACAAGGTCTTCCATCCAGTATATTATGCAAGCAAGTCTCTAATAGATGCCCAAATCAATTATACCACCACTGAAAAGGAGCTACTAGCAGTGGTATTTGCCTTTGAAAAGTTTAGATCCTATCTTGTTGGAACAAAAGTAGTGGTTTACACAGACCACTCAGCTATTAAATACCTCATTGACAAGAAGGATGCTAAACCGAGGCTAATAAGATGGATGTTCCTGCTTTAGGAATTTGACTTGGAAATCAGGGATAAGAAGGGAGTGGAGAACTAGGTAGCAGATCATCTCTCTAGGCTGCCAGAGGGTGTTGCAGAACCAAGGGATGTAGCCATTGATCAATCTTTCCCTGATGAAAAATTGCTGGCAATGCAAATTGCTGCAGCACCCTGGTATGCTGATCTAGTGAACTTTTTGGCTAGTGGTGTGGTTCCCCCAGACATGAATGCACAACAAAAGAGGAGATTCTTTCATCAAGCGAAACAATACCTCTGGGATGAACCATACTCTACAAAATGTGCCCAGATAACCTGAATAGAAGATGTGCAGCAGGAGAGGAATTCCAGGGCATACTGACTCAGTGCCATGCTTCAGCATATGGAGGTCACTTTGGTGGCATAAGAACTGCTGCCAAAGTCCTTCAATCAGGTTTATTCTGGCCCACTCTGTTTAAGGATGTCTATTAATTTGCTAAACATTGTGATAGGTGCCAAAGGGTAGGGAATTTGTCCAATAAAAATGAAATGCCCTTGAATACAATTTTAGAAATTGAACTTTTTGATGTGTGGGGTATTGATTTCATGAGACCATTTCCCCCATCCTTTGGCAACTTTATATTCTAGTACCTATTGATTATGTCTCTAAATGGGTATAGGTTATGGCTACAGCTAAAATGATGCTAGTGTGGTGACAAAGTTTTTACAAAAAATATTTTCTCTAGATTTGGCACCCCTGGAGCTATCATTAGTGATGAAGGAATCCATTTTTACAATCAAGTTTTTTCCAAACTTCTCGCAAAATATGGAGTTAAGCACAAAGTAGACACTACCTATCACCCCCAAACTAATGGGCAAGCTGAGTTAACTAACAGGGAAATCAAAAGAATTTTTGAAAAGATGGTTAACCCAACAAGGAATGAATGGTCTGGACATTTAGATGAAGCCTTGTGGGCTTATAGAACAACGTTCAAGACACCCCTGAGGATGTCCCCATACAGGTTGGTGTATGGGAAGGCTTGCCATTTACCCTTGGAACTGCAGCACAAAGCTTTTTGGGCAGTTAAAAGCTAAACTTTGATCTGATGGGTGCTGGAGCAGCTCGTATGCTGCAGCTGAATGAACTGGAGGAACACAGGCTGTTTTACTATGAAAATGCTGAAGCATATAAAGCTAAAAACAAAGCTTGGTATGACAAAAAGATCCATCACAAATCATTTCATGAAGGGGAGCAGGTACTGTTGTTCAATTCTAGGTTGAAGTTATTTCCAGGCAAGCTTAAATCAAGGTGGTCTTGCTTATTCAAGGTCATGAAAGTTTATTCCCATAGAGCTATAGATTTGCTGGATGCAAAGAGTGGTGGAGAGTTTAAAGTGAATGGACAAAGGATTAAGCACTATTTTGGTGAGCCTTTAGACAGAATGAAGGCTACCACCACCCTAGATGATACTGTATGATATGCTACAGCATGGTCTGGCTGAGGATCAGATAAACCAAGCGCTCATGGGAGGCAACCCATCAATAAATTCAATTAGATGTTTTGATATGTTTCTGTAGATGGTTACATATATATAAAAAAAAAAAAAGAAGAGAAGAAAAAGAAAATTAAGAGAAAAAGGAAAAGGGAAGTGAGAGCTAGAATTACAATGGGCAATGCTGCATCATGATCACAAATTGTGGGTGCAACGAAATGATCATTTTGGTGAAAAGAGGGCCAAGATCTGAAACAGATACAATGAGGGCCAGCATATTTTTGTCTGTTGTGGAAAAAGGTGAAAGGTGATACATTTAAAAAAATTTTTTGAAAAGGATTAAATGAGGAAGATTTGGGAAAAGGGTATCAAGGTTACCCACATTTCCTTTCCCAACTGTACACTCCCGATTTCTCTCTCTCATTTTATTACCCACTCACCCACGCCTCACCACCCTTCTCAGCCAACCCACACCCTACCCTGACACATTAAATAGCCCTCTCTCTCACTCCATCCACCCACTACACTTTTCTGCAAACCTTCACTCTTCTCTACTCAAACCCTAACCTTCCCTATTCTTCCTCAAGACCTCACTAAACCTTTACCAAAATGACAACTAAGAAGGGTGGTCGTGTGAAGCACCGTGCCACCAAAACCCCTCAACCCACCTCTAGTGCTGAAAAAGACCAAACTGGATCCTGGGCCAATGCTGAGGCCAAGGTGAAGTTTGAGACCGAAACCTTATGCTGGGACCTTCACCCTGAAAAGGCTTTCAAGTATGGCAAGGGTAGCAAATGGGGGATCCTTGCAGAATTGGTTGAAGTGATTGAGACCCACAACTGGAAGCGCTTTGCTCAACACCCTGAAGGCTACTGTACTCCCTTGGTGATGGAGTTTTATGCAAATGTGAGCTCTGAAGACCAAACCTTCATGACGATTCGGGATGAAAAGGTCTCTTTTTCAGCAGAAACCATTAACATGAAGTTAGGACATGAGGATGTAGAGGATGAATACAATGACATTCTGTAGAAGATGACTGATAAGCAGCTGTAGAAAATCAAGAATGATTTGGCTTTTGCTGGATCAAAATATATCCAATAACTTGAAGGCCAAGTGAAGCTTCCTAGGCCCATGCTTAAGCCTCTAGCAAAGGTCTGGTACCACTTCCTTTGGCACAAACTCTCCCCAACAGCTCATCTGGAGACAGTGGAGAAGGAAGGGCTGGTCCTTCTTCACTGCATTATGAAGAACAAGAAGATAAACGTGGGGGAAATGATCAAGGAGAAGATTTCTATTTGTGCCATGAAGAAGAAGGCCAAGCCGATCTTCCCCTGCCTAATCACAGAACTGTGTCTGCAACAAGGAATTGACTACCACCCTGGAGAAGGTTGGGAGAAAAAGTCGGGCCCCATTGACATGAACTGCATTCTCAGGCTCTACTCAAACTCAGAAAAAGATGAAGCCAGTGCCAGCAAGCTGTAGCAAGAAAGTACCACAGAGCAGCAGGATCACTCAGGGGTGCTGGAGCAGAAACTGGACCAACTCACTGATATGCTGCAGCAACAGATCCAACGAGAAAAGAAGTTCTGGGAGTTCTGCTTCATGAAATACCATTGGGAAAAGTAAACCATGAAGCTGAACAACTGGACGCTGGAAACCCCTATGCCTCCATTCCCCAAGGACCTGTTACCCCTTGTTGAAGAGCCTGATCAAGCCCCCACTGAACCAACTGAGCCCACTACTCCCACTCCTGCAACAAACCCCAATATCAACATCAATGCCACCCTTGCTCACAATACCTCCTCTGACCACGCATGGATGGGTGTTGCCCCCTCTGAACAGCAAGCCATTGTTCTGGTAGCTGAGCCTAAGAAAAAGAAGGTGATTTATGAAAGCCCAAAGATGGATCAAGGGGGTACCAAAAGTGCTCATGCTGGAGCAACCGAAGTTCTACCCCCTGCCACTGAAGCTTCTAAGCAACAAAAGAAGTTTAAGAGTACAACTGGAAGGAATAGCACCATCAGCCAAATTGCTATGGAGTATGCTTCTACTGAAGAAGAGGAGGAGGATGTGAATCATATAGTCATATAGGTTTTGATGTTGACAAATATAGTACTAAGGGGGAGAACATGAACCAATCAATATGATATAGACTTTGATGTTGACAAATAGAGTATCATGGTATTAATTCAATAAAAAGAATATGGGACTTAATATATATAAATGTCATGCGACTATTTGATTGGGTTCTCAATGAATGATTATGTGCTTAATGAATATTATATTAATTAAATATACATGTGTTAAATAATTATGTTTAATATAATATTGAGTGAATACACATGTGATATTTGATTATATATATGTTTGTGATTGGCAATATAATAATTTGGCATAGAAACATACTTGGAATTATTATTATATGCCTAAAGACATAAGAAATATTAAATATGATATTATCTTAAAATATGTCATATGAATTATTATATATGGCTTTGTTACGAAATTAAATGTGGAATAATATTATTATTTTCTATACCTTGAACTAATGCGATTCATGAGAAAAATATGAAATAGAAAAGTTCAGGTTGGAATAAGCAAAGCTGTGAAGTCAAGAGCTTGAAAAGCTAAAATCCAAGAAGGACTAGATTGCAAATAGAAGAAAAGAGTATCCAGAAGATCAAGCAAGCACAAGGGGCAAAATGGGAATTTCATTAAGTGTATTGCTTGTTTTAGAAAAAGTGTGTAAATGGTAAGTAGAGTTCTCAATTTAATATTGGTCCCACACACACACTTTTAACATGTGCCAAAAACATTTTAAACATGTTTTATATCTGACAATTAATTGTGCTTAATGAGTAATCAGAATATAATTGTTAAGATTAATATTAATTGTTAAGATTTTCAAATTCAATTGTGCTTCGAGCCATAATCGATTATGGGAAACCAATAATCGATTATGATATGAATTAAAAGGCTTTAAATGAGTTTAATGAGTATTGATTTTGATTAAAGCCGTTAAGTTTTGAATTTGAATTAGAATAATCGATTATGACTTTTGTATAATCGATTATATACTTACTGTCTTTTAACGAGATTCAAACAGAAAACTCTTAATCGATTATGTAATCGATTATGCCTTTTATGTGAAAGTCAGTGGACTCATAATCGATTTGTATAATCGATTATGCCTATTCTGTCCAAATGTGCGCTTCCTGAAAATACTTTAAATAATCGATTATGCCTTTGCAATAATCGATTATGACGCGACATAAATGAATTTTAAAGAGGCTTGACCTATTTTCTTTAGACCATCACTTCTCACTTATAAAAGAAAAGTTAGGCAGCCATCATAAGCACCAATATACAACTCTACTATATCTCTCTGTGCTAAAACTCTGAAAATCATTTTTCTATACTACTCCTCTTACATTATCACTTGACCATATTATTTGGAGAGTTCTACACACCATATAGGTGTTCTTGTATCTTGTGCTTCAATTTGTTTTTATCTGCACTAATTAGAGTGCTTTATATTGGTAAGAGTCGGATTGACTCAAAACTTCTTTTGATTACCATTCTTACAAGAAAGGGTATATCTCTTGGGATATTTTTGAGGCTCTTACACAAGGGATCGTATGTCCTGTGATTTGTGTTAAGGGTTCTCTTCATTGTAAAAGGTTCTAGTTGCGCCTGTTTAAAAGCTAGTGTTTGAAGCTCTTACACAAGGGATCGTATGTCCTGAGATTTGTGTTAAGGGTTCTCTGAATTGTAAAGGTTCTAGTTGATCCTGTTTAAAAACTAGAGTTGATTGAAAACCCTTGGTCGTATTGCCTTGGGGACTGGACGTAGGCCACGTGGGTAGTCTGTGGCCGAACCAGGATATATTGTGGTGTTCATCTTCTTTCCTTATCCTCTTTACTTTATCGCACTTTATTTTATAGCGCTTTAGTTTCAAACAGTTTATTTTTATCAAGCGCTTAAATTCGACAAGAAGCTTTTATCCGCTGCAAATTCTGTTTTATATCTTAAAAGGTTTTGATTTTTACCAAAAGATTTCATTTTTATTTAAAACCCAATTCACACCCCTCTTGGGTATGGTTGCCACGGCCAACAAGTGGCATCAGAGCTTCGGCTCTGGTTAGTAGCTTAACAGCTTAGAGTTAAGATCCTTTGGCAACCTTTTTGAGTTTTCCAAAATGTATGGTTTTGAAATTGACAAACCACCATTCTTTGATGGTGAGAATTACATTTATTGGAAAATGAGAATTGAAATTTTATACAGTCAATTGATGTCCACTTATGGGATATTGGAGTTTATGGACTCATTCTCAAACCCAAAGAACATCAGACTGAGTTTGATAAAAAATGTTTTTGCTTGAATCTCAAAGCTATGCAAATTCTTCGGAATTGTTTGTGCGATGATGCTTATGAGAAAATTAAAGATTGTGATTGTGCCAAGGTTATTTTGAATGTGGTTGATTTTAATTACCTTGTCACTAACACCTTTGAGATTGAAAGCAATGATAGGAAAGGGCAAATTTCAATGGAGGAAAGACATCCTCAAGAACATGCCAAGAAAAAGGACCACGAAAGCAAAAAGCTATTGGTCAAGAAAATTGAAACCACTCTCCAAGCAACTCAGAGAAACTTGGAGGTAATAGATTCTAAACTCAATCCTTTGAAAGATGAATGGTCACATGCGTACAATAATTTGTATGATGAACTCATGAGTTTAGAAAATAAAAATTTGAATTGCTTGAAAAGTATTTCTTCCATTGAAAGTGATTTAGAAAAATTGAAAAATGAATATGCCATTCATTGTGAAGAAAATATTTTAAAATTCGAATTTGACTATTCCTGTTTTGAAAATTACAAAATTCTTGATAATCAAGTTGAAGAGATATTTCATGAAATTGCTACAACAAGAAGTTCTACAAGTGCTCAACCTTCATATGATAAAGAAGAAGAAATTCATACCAACTACAACTTGTTTTTTGTTAAACATGACATACACCAAGGTCATAATCATTCTATAATTGAATATGAAAATCATTATATGAAAAATAGAAGGCATGTAACGTGTAACTATTGTGGAATGTTGGGACATATTTCTCATATGTGCATCTATAGGAAAAATCGTTATATAAAATTGCTTGGATTCCTAAAGACAAAAATAGCTTGTCCACTGATCCTCAAGGACCCAATATGAAATGGGTACCAAAAAGTTTCTCTAGCTCTTCTAATGTGCAGGAAAAATCCTTAATTGAGAAACAATCTTGCTTGGTAAATGAGATGACATCAAGAACGATGCATCGAAAATCCGAAAATAAAATTGCTATCAAAAGAAGCAAAGCTCTCTTGATGAACAACTCAGAGAACACCAATATAGACGGTGTTAGAGCAAGATTCAAAGTCAAACAAAAGTGGGTAAGAAAGAATGAACTTGTAAATTCACGTAACGAGGTAACTTTATCTCCTAGTTCATATACATGCTCAAATGTGTTATTTGTTAAACGGAGGTATGTTGATAAAGATAATTATATGAAATCAAGTTATATTCCATGTGAAATTCTCAACTTGAATATAATTACTTGTTTGTGAAATTCTTTCAAGTTGGTATATGAACTTTGTGCTAAACGTCATGTGCGTGTTGAATGATAATTGATTATTACTTGAAGCATGACAAAATTAATTTGTGTAAGTTACAAATCTCCCTTATTATGAAATTTTGAAAATCGAATGGGATAATCGATTAGATAATCGATTATGCATCCTCGGAAAAATTAGGGAAGATAGACAGAAGCATAGTAATCGATTATTATAATCGATTATGCTACAAAATATGGAAATTTTTGTAAATATATTTTTAATAAAATCCTAATTAACTTTCTAATAAATGTTTCTTTCTTATATGTTTTTTGATTTTTTTTCCTATTCATATTCAAATATTTTTGAATTTGAATTGACATTAAATTTCTTTATCCACCATAAATTTGAGAAATTTTTACTCTCCCTATTATTTCAAAATCTGATTTGAAAATCAATTAGTGATTTATTTCATGGTTAAAGTTTATTGAAAATTTTATTAAGAATCAATTTTCGAAATTCAAATGATCAATAAGTTATTAATTTAATTTAATATCTTTTGAGTACTCTACTAAAGATAATTCAATTTTTGAGATTTTAAATTCAAAATTCAAATTATCTTTTATTATTTTCGAAATTTTAATTTATGAAAATATATTTTCAAACTCAAAATCACTATTTCTTCATTCGTCTATAAATTAAAATCTGATTGAAAATTATTTCAATATTCAATTAGTAATTAATTCATGATTGCATTTTATTGGAAAATTAATTTCTTGCCATGAATTAATATACCACATTTTTTTTTAAATTTAAAATCATTAAGATTGTGGTAATAAGTCATTGATGTTGATTGATTTAAAAAACTATTGAGGATTGATTTTGAAATTTAATGATCAATAAATTTTTTTTATGATACTAGTTTTAAATTCAAAATTCAAATAATCAAATATTTTATTGTGATTTTCGAAATTTTGAATTATGGTGATATAATTTTGATATTCAAAAATCATTATCTCCTCATTCTATTACAAAATCAAAATCTGTTGGGAAATTTATTTTAATACACAAATTAGTAATTAATTCATGATCAAGTTTTAATGGAAATTAATTTCTTGTCATGATTTAATATACATCATATTTTCAAATTGAAGATCATTATGATTGTTGTAAATCCTTTACAATATGTGATTCGAAAATTCTTTAAGGATTGATTTGAAAATTATTTTGAATTAAAAAGTTCTTAGATGTATGAAAATCTTTTATTACACCACAAATACATAAATGGAAATTCATTAAAATTGTGGTTAATAAAGAAATATTTTAAATGAGTTTGGCATATCTTTTATTGGAATATTTCTTCTTACCAAAATTATTGAAGATTTCAAATCAAATCTTTCATGATTAATTTCAAAAATCTCATTAATTTTGAAATCTGGATGATTTTTTTTGAAATTCAAAAATCTAATTTTATGGAAAGTTTTAATTATACCACAAGTATCTAAATTGATATTTATTAAGTTTGTGGTTAATGAATTTGGCATCTTTTTATATTTGAGTATCTCTTGCCAAATTAATCCAAGATTTGAAAATTCAAATAATCTTTAAAAATTTGAATCTTGAATTTAATTAAAATGTGAAGGAGCAGGAGTTAATGAAAATTCATCTATCTCTGATCTCTTAACATCTAAATAGATATTCCTGAAATATAAAATACAATTAGATGATGTTATTCCCTTGTGCATTACTTGCTAATTTTTTTTAAAAAGGTTCTCATAGTCAATAAAGTCAAATCTTGAGGGGGAGAAACCTTTAAATTAAATGCACAGTTTTAGGGGGAGATTTAAATCCTTTTTGCTGTTGTCAAATAGGGGGAGAAAAATAGCAAATATCCTTAAAAAATAGCAAATAATATTTGGAGAGAAATATTGCAATGTACCAACTATGTCATACATAGGGGGAGAAAGACTAAAAGGAGAGAATATCTTTATACATTTGCTATAGATATTTGTCACCATAAAAAAGGGGGAGAATGTGAATCATATAGTCATATAGGTTTTGATGTTGACAAATATAGCACTAAGAGGGAGAACATGAACCAATCAATATGATATAGACTTTGATGTTGACAAATAGAGTATCATGGTATTAATTCAATAAAAAGAATATTGGACTTAATATATATAAATGCCATGCGACTATTTGATTGGGTTCTCAATGAATGATTATGACCTTAATGAATATTATATTAATTAAATATACATGTGTTAAATAATTATTTTTAATATAATATTGAGTGAATACACATGTGATATTTGATTATATATATGTTTGTGATTGGCAATATAATAATTTGGCATAGAAACATACTTGGAATTATTATTATATGCCTAAAGACATAAGAAATATTAAATATGATATTATCTTAAAATATGTCTTATGAATTATTATATATGGCTTTGTTACGAAATTAAATGTGAAATAATATTATTATTTTCTATACCTTGAACTAATGCGATTCATGAGAAAAATATGAAATAGAAAAGTTCAGGTTGGAATAAGCAAAGCTGTGAAGTCAAGAGCTTGAAAAGCTAAAATCCAAGAAGGACTAGATTGCAAATAGAAGAAAAGAGTATCAAGAAGATCAAGCAAGCACAAGGGGCAAAATGGGAGTTTCATTAAGTGTATTGCTTGTTTTAGAAAAAGTGTGTAAATGGTAAGTAGAGTTCTCAATTTAATATTGGTCCCACACACACACTTTTAACATGTGCCAAAAACATTTTAAACAAGTTTTATATCTGACAATTAATTGTGCTTAATTAATGAGTAATCAGAATATTAATTGTTAAGATTAATATTAATTGTTAAGATTTTCATATTCAAATGTGCTTCGAGCCATAATCGATTATGGGAAACCAATAATCGATTATGATATGAATTAAAAGGCTTTAAATGAGTTTAATGAGTATTGATTTTAATTAAAGCCGTTAAGTTTTGAATTTGAATTAGAATAATCGATTATGACTTTTGTATAATCGATTATATACTTACTGTCTTTTAACGAGATTCAAACAGAAAACTCTTAATCGATTATGTAATCGATTATGCCTTTTATGTGAAAGTCAGTGGACTCATAATCGATTTGTATAATCAATTATGCCTATTCTGTCCAAATGTGCGCTTCCTGAAAATACTTTAAATAATCAATTATGCCTTTGCAATAATCGATTATGATGCGACAGAAATGAATTTTAATGAGGCTTGACCTATTTTCTTTAGACCATCACTTCTCACTTATAAAAGAAAAGTTAGGCAGCCATCATAAGCACCAATATACAACTCTACTATATCTCTCTGTGCTAAAACTCTGAAAATCATTTTTCTATACTACTCCTCTTACACTATCACTTGACCATATTATTTTGAGAGTTCTACACACCATATAGGTGTTCTTGTATCTTGTGCTTCAATTTGTTTTTATCTGCACTAATTAGAGTGCTTTATATTGGTAAGAGTCGGATTGACTCAAACCTTCTTTTGATTACCATTCTTACAAGAGAGGGTATATCTCTTGGGATATTTTTGAGGTTCTTACACAAGGGATTGTATGTCCTGTGATTTGTGTTAAGGGTTCTCTTCATTGTAAAAGGTTCTAGCTGCGCCTGTTTAAAAGCTAGTGTTTGAGGCTCTTACACAAGGGATTGTATGTCCTGAGATTTGTGTTAAGGGTTCTCTGAATTATAAAGGTTCTAGTTGATCCTGTTTGAAAACTAGAGTTGATTGAAAACCCTTGGTCGTATTGCCTTGGGGACTGGACGTAGGCCACGTGGGTAGTCTGTGGCCGAACCAGGATATATTGTGGTGTTCATCTTCTTTCCTTATCCTCTTTACTTTATAGCACTTTATTTTATAGCGCTTTAGTTTCAAACAGTTTATTTTTATCAAGCGCTTAAATTCGACAAGAAGCTTTTATTCGCTGCAAATTCTGTTTTATATCTTAAAGGGTTTTGATTTTTACCAAAAGATTTCATTTTTATTTAAAACCCAATTCACCCCCCCTCTTGGGTATGGTTGCCACGGCCAACAGAGGAATCACCAAGTCCTCCCCCATCAAAGAAAGCAAAGCCAGCTTTGTCATCTACTGCAGCAAAGGGTAAAAAGATGGAGGAAGCTGAAGAGGAGGAAGCTGAAGAATCAGAGGAAGAAGAGAATGATGAAGAAGAAGAAGAAGAAGAAGAAGAAGATGTCCTCATCACCGGAGCAACAACAAAGATGGTGTCTTCCACCAAGCGTGGAGGCACCAGGAGGAGCTCCCGCATCAAAGCACCAATGGCTTGAAACAGGGCCCTAGAGGTTACTGCAGCTTGTTGCAGCATCCCATAGTAGGATGCATTTTCTGAGCCCTCCACTCATTATTAGAAATCTTTATTTTAATTTTCTGTAGTAGTTGGTCACTAGGACCCTTTATATTTCTGTCTGTGTTAGGAAGAAGTTTGTAGGGCCATTAGGCCCATAGTTGTTTCAATTTCTGTTTGATGTTGGTTATGCATGTGCCACACTTGTTTTCCTTTGATTAAAGATTAAATGAAAAGTGGCCAATGGCCTTTTGGTGTGCTGAAACATAAGGACTTAATGAATGAAGCACTTGCTGAAATAACTCAACACTCTGAATTAAATATGCATAGTTACTTTTGTTGCAACATTGGTGTAGTTAAGAGGACATATGTGCTGCAGCACGAACCACTAAAATGTGAGCTTGAGTGATGAAATTAAACTACATATATATTGCACTCATGCATTCTAAAGTTTGATTTGATTCTGTTTGATCTGAATATACACCGATTGCACACACTTTTGCTTGAGGCATTTTCATGATTTTCTTATTTTAACTAGAGCCATAAAAAGACAACCCTCTCTGTACATATTTCCTTAGTGTTGTCCCTTTGAGCCTTAGCCCCTTATTCTGATAACTAGCACATTACAAGCCCTTAACTGAAAAAACAAAGATACCCGAATAGGTGGAGTTTAGGGATGCTTGTTGTGACTGTGTTCTGAAACAAGTTTGGGGGTAGCTTGATGACAAGCACCAACTTAAGTTTGGGGGTGTTGTGCAGCTTGTGTATAGAAAAATTAAACGGGGAAGCAGCAATTTAACAAAGATAACACAAAATGTAAAGCTTGTTTTTCTTCCCCTTTAAAAAAAAATTTGAAAATGAGAACAAAGAACACTGAAAAACCTGAAAATATAACAAGAATTGTGCTTTGTTCTCAACAAAAACAATAAAAGTGTGGGATTTAGAAGGGAAGAAATGAATGATAAGGACTAAAGTTGGGATTGTAGAAACACTTGGAATGTTGATCTGAAATGAGAAGCATCATTTTGCTTTACCTTGTGATCAGCTACTTACCCAAAAATTTGACACTACCTATCCTAAGCCCCATTACTACCACAAAAGCCCTCTTGCTGTATGCAATGCTGTGTTGTTTGATTGTGATAGAGCCTTATCAAGCTTAAATCAGAGATGTATGACTGTGATGAGAGTGAACTTGTGATGAGAGGGTGAGAAACAAAACCCACTGTTCTGAGTGCATTTGCTGCAGCATATGTTAATCTGACTCTAGGCCAGTTTATGATATTTGTTGATGTGTGTATGACAGGAAGAGTGATTTGTTACAATTGCAAGGGTGAAATTCTGTGTTTTGAAAGAAAGAAAAATCAGTGTGAGCCATGCATATCATTCAGTGGGTAGAATTGTTTGTTGCCTTGCTTTCTTTTTGCATTATTTGAGGACAAGCAATGATTCAAGTTTGGGGGTGTGATAACTCGTAGAAATAAGAGTTATTCATTACCTTTTTACTCTCAATTGTTACTATCTTTAAGTATAAGATTATGTTTTCGCTAATAAATATGCAAGTTTGTAAATATTTGTAGTTAAGTCATGTAGGTGTCAGTTATGAGCTTTTACAATGCTGAATCATTGTCTCGTTGAATTTTTGTGTTAATGCAGAGATTTGCTGGAGCGTGCATGAAGCATTGGGTGAAGAGTTATTGACTGTTGCAGCAAAATGAACTTCAGAAGCTCTGCACAAGAGGACAAAGCTGATGTGGACACATTTTCTCTCTCTTAGAAGGCACCCATGTACCTCTGCAGTGGGGAGCCCACGCGCCTAGGGATCAGGACTCCCACACTTGTGGAAATGGGCCAGGGTCCTAATTTAATATTGCTTTAATGCTGACCCAAAAGGGATGAAGGAGGGAAGAGGAATATAAGCATTTTGGCAACCCTAAAAGCGGAAATTTTATGACATATCATTGTTGTATGACCTAGGGGAGTGAGCAGCCACAAGCTTCTTCTCCAGCTTTCCATTTTTTCTGCATTTTTTCCGTTTTCCTTCATTGTAATGAACTTCTTCTGATTGGTATTTTATGTTTTACTTAAGCTCAATATGAGCTAATTTGCTGTAGCTTTAGGTATGCACTTGTAATGGATGCTTAGCTGAATTTATGCAATGCTTTGTTTCTGCGTTTTCCTTTAACATGTGTTTATGCGTTGTTTGTTTAAGAGTGATCAACTTAAGTAAATGTCAAGCTTACTTGGTTTGGAAAAATCAAGTTTAGTGGAAAGAGTTAAAGGATAAGGATTAAACCATTAATTGGAAAGTTAATTGGTGTTGAATAGACTAGGAATGGTTATTGAAATCCTTAAACTAGCTGGAACATGCTTATTAAGAAGATGGTGTAATTAATATGAATCTAGGAATAGAAAGCATTTAATGAACCTACTCTTTTAGTGTTGGAAAACACATTTTTACTTCCTGGAGTTAAATGCTACAGCATATGCAGAGCATAACATAAGCTAAGCAGAAGTTACGAAGGAGCACACCTAGGGTTCTTTTCTCACATTTGACAACACAACTCTTTTTAACCTTATTCTTTAAATCAATATTTCGCACAATTCTGTTTAATAGTCACCATACACACATAATCATTTTTGTTACCAATTCTAACCTCTAAGAGCATATAGTCTAAAATGGAATTTGCTACAACATTATAATCCTTGTGGGAACGCTATCTGACTTATTTTCTATACTACTTGCTGTGATTTGTATATGCTTGCACAAGCTTAAAGACATCTGTTTTTAAGGCAACACTCCCCCCAAAAATTTAGTGAAGGTCCGCCACTGTCTTCATTCATGGGAAACTAAGATAGTGCTTCTTAAGTTATGTGTCATCTTTAGTGGGACCCAGTGACAACGTTTCTTCATAGACACTCTAAGTTATAACTACGATAGCTTTTCCTTGGGGAAGTGGTATCGTAGGTAAACTACGATGGTGCTTTGAAAGCGCTATCATTGTTTACCTTTTTTAATAGTGCTAACATAGATAATGCTCGAAAAGGCTATAAAACGCAACAACAACAAAAAAAAAAAACACTATTAAATGTTGAATCTTAAGTAGTATAAAACCTTCAGACGCATCCAAGCATTTGTATACCTTTTTAAGCATATACTACTTATTGATTTCATGAATTTTAAATAGTACAAAATACCCCTTCTACTATATGTTCTGAGAATTAGCCCATGAATTTTAAATTGTACAAAATAGCCCTTCTAATTTTTACATTGGGCTCAAAAGACATTCCTTAAACATTTGTTTGAACTTCCGTTAAACTTATGTGAAGACGTGCCAACCGTTCCCAGATTCGATCTAGAATTTTACACTTTTGTTAATTTTTGGGGATAAAGTGAATATAATTGAAGGCCGCTTTGTTTTTGAATTTTACCATTTATTTTGTTGGATGCACAGATAAAGTGAGAGATAAAATGGTCGTTTTATCCGAACTAATTAATTAAATGTAAAAATTTGAAAACTTAAAAGTTTGAGTCATTTTTATTTGAACATATGATCAAATTCTGAAGAATTCTGAACTCTCAGTTTTTTTTTATTTTAAAAATGGAAATTTTTATATAATTTAATTAGATTTGACAAAAATATTAAAGTTGAAATAGTCTTTTTCCCCCTAAACCGAACAAAAACTTTTTTCGTGCCACTTTCATCCCATAAAATTTTATCCTTTTTTTGTTTGATGTATAGATGAAGACAAGGATAAAATCGTGGTTTTATTCAAATTAATTAATTAGTTTTACATTCGAAACCTTGAAAAGTTTGAGACATTTTTATTTACACATATGATCAAAATTTGATCATATAATATACTATCGTAGAATTTGACTGATTTTATTTGAGAAATACTAATAGAAATGACAAATTAAGACCACATATTTATCTAGGAATAAAAAGCAGGCTAACTTATTTTATTTCTTAAACCTTGTCCTAGTTAGCATTCTCAACATCTTTGTCTTAAAAATCTTGCCCACAAAATTCTGGCAGTCAAGTATGTTTCTTAAAATGTTTCGTATTGCTGGTGTTGTTGACTTCACCTGATCCGTACTTCCTTCTGTTGTTGGTGGCTCTTCTCGTGGTGGTTCAGCCTGTGGCTCCGGTGGTTCTTCAACTATTTCAAACACAGCTGTGGGCTTTGTCTCTAATTCTTCAGCAATTGTTACATCATTATAATTAGGGTGGATCTGCGGTGATGGTTGAGGTTGCGGCAGTGTAGTTTCTTGCCACGGTTCTTGTGGTGGTTTTGTTACATCATTAGGCATTACTTCCTCGATCAGCGGTGGTGGTGATGGTGGTGGTGATGTCGCTGGTAATTCCTGCGCCGATTCTTGCGGTGGTGTTGTTACATCAATAGGTACCATTTCCTCGGTATGCCATGTTGGTGGTGGAGGAGGGTCTCGCGATGGAGGTGGAGGAACCTCATCTTCATCTACATAGTAGATTTTCAATCCAATCTCGCTCTCATCTTTAATCATCTTAAGCTGGAAACATCTAGCCCATGAGTTCTGCAACTGATAATATTGCAAAACCTCTTTGCCCTTTGGCACGAACAGCGTCGAACTAAGCTCGATTTGACCCAGGAAGTTGTCCCTATAGATCTTGCAAACTTTCTGGTCGTGATAAACTATAAGCTTGAGCATGCTTTTATCAAAAAGCGACGATACATTAAACGACAGCGTTTCATTCCAAACGGGGTTCAGGTTACGAACCACGGTTTGAGTGTTCTTGCGCTGGGATGATCCCTTTAGTTGGTTGTAGAAGTCCACCTGCACGTAGGGACTCGAGGAACCTTCCCCGTCTTTGGGCATAAGGTGGCGAGCCTCCACAACTTCCACTATGAATTTTTGAACCATTATTTTTGTTGGTTGTGGTTTGGTTTGTTCTTGAACCAACAATGAGTTTGTTTAAGATGGGGCTGATATATCAATATGGTGGACTATATAGAAAAAACGATGGGATAAGATTTTGCTATATGGTTTTGTCAAGGTGCATGGTTTGAAAACAGGAGAGAAAGAAGGATGCATATTGAGCTGAGGCCATAATGTTTAACATGCATGCACAAGGTAATAATTAATATATACAAGGTATATATGATCCTAAATTTATTCTTAACATGCATGCTGATAATCACACACATATCTTTGTAAATTATAATCATCAATTAACATTTAATTTGCGTGCGTATATTTAAGTTTGACATTAATTGTAATTAACACAGTAGATATAAAGTTTCAAATTTTAGAAATGATGGGTTTTAAAATTACTAATTAATCCAATTTCATGAAAGGTTAAATTCTCCAAAATCTTATCTGAGACACCCCGATGCCCCATTAAATAAAAACTTAATTAACTAACCTTAATTGCGATATAAACATTAAACTTATATATAACAGAAGACGGAGATAATAAAAACATTAAGCATAAAAGAGATAAACATAAAACAACACACCATATATATACGTATAAACATAATGGTACAATATATGTCATGGGTACCACCGTAGTAGGCCCATAATTACAAACTGATGAAAGAGACTAAAAATACAACAATCCATAAAAAGACGCACTGGCTATAGAAATAAAATTACTCTACCGCTAGTATTCACAGCTCGTCTTCCAGCATCTGGCTCATAAGGGGTCCCATGAAGCTCCTCAATAGCTGGCTCCTCTGTAGCACCCCCTCGGTGCTACATCTCAACTTGTTGCGGAACTTAAAATAAAATAAATAAATGTACTTAAGCGTCAGAAAAACTAGTATAGATTTATTTTTCCTACGGTTGCGGTAAAACTTAAACATATTTTAAAGTAGTAACACCACCTTTTCACATATCATTGTATAAAAATTCTGATCATGTACATAAAAGTCTGCAGTAGCGTACAAATTTTTCTGAAAATATTTACATAAACAAATATACATGACCAAAAGGAAAAGTTTTAGATTACCATTCAAAAGAAAGGCTCTCCGAGCCATATATACATACTATCATAAAAAATAAAAACACCTCAAGAGCCTCGCTATACAAGACATCCGTCGAGAATGACCTCTATGGTCATCTCGTCTACACAAATCCTCTTCAAAGATCAGGTCCAATGTTCCCAAATATAAGTAGTAGGGTACTCCTCAGCAATATCTATATTCAAGTACTAAGGTACAACAACAAAACCAAGAACAAAATATATTGCAAGGGTGAGATGCCGACATGTAAGTTTTATCGCTATAATCACATACACGACACACCAATCAACAACAAACAATATAATTCATAGTCATAATTTCAATGCTATTTAAGCAAGGGGATTCATACACGACAACCATCGTAGGTTTATAAAAATGCATGACACTTCAACATCAACTATCTATTTCGTAATCTCTGGAGATCCTAACTTTTCTTCCAATAGCACCTATTGTTTAGTCCGTCAAGGTTCCGAGTTCCAACTATTTAAGTAACGTAACTCGGTAGGATCTCGAGATCCAACCATCATTGTAACGTAGTTCACACGAACTCCAATGATAGTCGCAACGTAGCCCGGCCTATAAAAAATCTCAAATATCCGAGTTCCAAAAATAATCGTAGCGTAAATTGGCCTTTCTTGGACCCACTTTCCAGTCCACATAGGATTGTAGTTTGAAATCACAAATGACACGTCTTCCCGTTCATGCATGTAAAACAGTTTAGTTTTCTGTTTTCTTTGTCGTTCATTCTTCATTGGTCGAGGCTCGAAACTCACGACTACTTTATCCCAGGCATTAAGCCCATTCACGCTTAACACATGACACGCAGTCGGAGTGCTCATTAGACGAATCTCTAGGCTGATGCACCGGTCACTAGGTTCGTCCACATAATTGACAGAAGTCATGTCGCCAGCGTAGGATTTTAAATCCGCGACCACAATACTTTCTCATAGGAACTCTAGCCCGACATCTTGGCTCTAGGTCCTTACATATTTCATCAACCATCATTGTAACGTAACTCGGTAGGATCTCGAGATCCAACCATCATTGTAACGTAGTTCACACGAACTCCAATGATAGTCGCAACGTAGCCCGGCCTATAAAAAATCTCAAATATCCGAGTTCCAAAAATAATCGTAGCGTAAATTGGCCTTTCTTGGACCCACTTTCCAGTCCACATAGGATTGTAGTTTGAAATCACAAATGACACGTCTTCCCGTTCATGCATGTAAAACAGTTTAGTTTTCTGTTTTCTTTGTCGTTCATTCTTCATTGGTCGAGGCTCGAAACTCACGACTACTTTATCCCAGGCATTAAGCCCATTCACGCTTAACACATGACACGCAGTCGGAGTGCTCATTAGACGAATCTCTAGGCTGATGCACCGGTCACTAGGTTCGTCCACATAATTGACAGAAGTCATGTCGCCAGCGTAGGATTTTAAATCCGCGACCACAATACTTTCTCATAGGAACTCTAGCCCGACATCTTGGCTCTAGGTCCTTACATATTTCATCAAATTTTCAACAAAATTTTCGTTATGTGAAAACTAAGTAAAAATTCAAATTCAAGAGTTTAAAAACATTTTCGCTCTTTTCAACAAAACTTTTTAGAATCCTTTTTCTTTGAAATTTCTTTTCTGAAAACGTCAAATCATTGAAAATCATTTCTAAAACATTTTTGTTTGAAATAATAAGAGTATTTCTCATAATTTTGCCGTAAAGCACTTTTCTTAAATATTTTTCATTTAGAATAAAATCATTTATAAATCAAAAGGCTTTTCTTTCAAAAGACTTTTCCTTGACTATATTTGAAACATTTTCATAAATTTTCTTCGTCCTTTTCTTCATTTCGAAATGTTTTAAGGCAAATCAAAGAAAACGCAACTTGTCACGGCTCGTCCTCACTAACACTCATTTCTTAAACATCATTTGAAAATCATTTGTGATTTTCTCAAAACGTAACTTTTAACAAAAAAGTTCTTAAGTTACAATTAACTTTTATTTTTAAAAGTTCTTACCCTTACCAAAAATCAAAATCTTAAATTTTCTGATTTAAGATTTTTAATGACTTAGTCCTCATTATCAAGCTATGACAACTGTCATGCTCTCAACCAACCAATAGTCTCATTCAACACATACATACATATATCACTTAGGTGGCATTTGTTTCAAGGATAGAAATTATATTCCTAGGAATGACGTACCCTGGAATATTATTACAGGAATATCATTGACGGGTGTTTTGTAAAATATATTTGGTTAACAACTGAAATTCCTGGGAATCTTTCTTGAAATTGTTGGGAATAATCTGAAAGTGTGTTTGGTTCATGATGTATTCCTAGGAATAAATGTTATAATTATCAAAATGCCCATGCTATATAAAATGTTATTTAAATATTAAATTTTGGAAGCAACTAATAAAAAAATTAAAAAATTAAGGTGATTACCATATTTATAAAGTATTAACTTTTGAATATTTTTTTAATGATTTTTTTATAAATAATATGTTATGGTGAGTGCTACAGTACTCACCATAATTTAAGGGTAAATTTTACCCATCAATTTTTTAATGGTTTTTTTTTTTTTTAATTTACTCTATCCTTGATTCTAATTTAGTAATAATTATTTTTATTAATTATATTTCTCTATCATATTTTTTGCAATCACAATATTCACAATGATAATTCATATGTCTTTCACATACATCTATGCCTTCAGCTTTTAATTCTTGCACTAGAGTCTTTAGATTGTTTTGATTGATTAAATCTAACATACTTAGTCTATATGCAAATTTTTCTATATTTTGTTGATCCATTCACTTGCTTAGCTTTGATATCAAATCGGTACCACCCTATTAATTTTCATTTTATTACTTTGATTGATGTTGTTTATTTTATTTTCACGTTTAGGGTAGTATTTATACATAATTTGGGTAATGTTCATGCATAATTCGGGTCACCAATAATTCATACCCATATTCACTTATAGCTTCATCTATTTCTATTAACTCTTTTATTATCTGTTTCCGTTCTTCTTTGCAGAATGCTAATTGTACTCTTTGTTGTACTTGTTTTAGATATATATAGTTCTTCTTGCCAATGTTGATGCTTTAATTTGTTAATTATTATTTGCTTACAATCTTTAGGTATTTGCATGGCTAAAATGCTTAGTATTTCTTTATCCATTATTCTGAATACCAGTATTCATCATCAGAATATCTTTGTTCTTCTATTAATTCCATTTCTTCTAAATATTCAAATCCAATTTCAATATCTAAACAGTGTAAATAGTATTCTTCTTGCAAAAATTGTTTTTTTTATCTTTTTTATTATAATTTGTTTATAATCAACTAGAAGGTTAAATTGTAATACACTTATTATTTCTCTATATGTTTGTTCATCTAAATCCATCTTTATTCACTATCTTCAAAAGGTGGTGCTTCAATTCTGAAGTAATTATATGGGGTTGAAGATCCAAGATCCAGATTCTTTATACACTCCACTATATTTTTCATGCCTTTTTTATATTGTTCATTTATTTTTCTTTCTTTATTTCTAAGTCGATTAATTATTTTTCTTTTCTTATTAGATGTTTTTCAATTAATTTTCTATTTCTATTTTCTGAATCTCTTTCTAGATAGTAATCTAAGGCTCCAGTAAGGTCTCCAATCTCTATTTGGGCTTTATCTTTCCTTAGGTAAAAATCTTTCATAAATTGTTTTAGCTTTTCTTTTTGTTTTAATTCTTCTTTATTATTCATATTTTATTTTTTAAATAAAGAGTTAGATCTTTCACCTGATTTGATAATTTTATAATCTCATTTTTTTCATTAGTTCTTTTCTGTTCTGGAAGACTAATTGGTCTTGGGATTGTTTCTATTTCGAGAATTCTAGGTCTACTTATAAAAGTTCCTAGTTCAGTTATTTCATTTTTCTTTGGATAATAAATTTTTCTTATGTCTTCGAATAATTTTGGGATGTCTATTCTGTCATTATTTCTGAAGGTAATGCTATGGTGTGAGTTGGTTAGTGCATAGTTTACACAGTATGTTATTGAAAATATTTTATCTCCTGGCTTCATTAGATTTTCCCTTAAAAATTTATGTTCCAAAGTTAATGCTTGGTTTAGTCTTTGAGTATTTAATGGGATTCCTATATTTGATCTGATTTCAAATTTTATTTTTACATAGGCTAAATTTCCTTCTATTACTCCTAGTATTTTATCTTTCGGATCATTTATTCTACTATCTTTTAGAATTAATTCAATTGGTGAATTTATTCCCTCTTGGAAAGTTGCTTTGATTAGTACCTGCACTGCTCCTATATGTATATATCCTAATTTCTTTCTATGTCCTTGGTTTTTTAGATTTCTTTTTAATTCTGAAATTTTTTCTTTACTTATTAACTGAATACTTGTATTTCCTTGAGTTTCAGATATATCTATTGGTGATTCATTCATTATTTTCCCATAATATATTATATTTTCCTTTTGATTAAATTTCTTTAGTATATTTATTAATTTTTCTTTTTTTTCCTATCATGTTTGCAGTTTCTACTAGATCTAGATCTTCTTTCTGAATTTTCTTGAATAATTTTGGATTAATTAAGATACTTCCTTCATAATTTCTATCTTCTTCAGTAATTTGTAAATGTTCTATTTCATTAGTTTCGACTTGATCTATTTCAGACATTAGTGTTCATAATATAAATCTAGTTTTGAGAAGAAAGATGTAGTGTTCATACCTGATCTTAGATTTTCGAAATTATTTGCTTATGCCCACTGCTGCTTCCGTTGATTGCTTCATTTGTTCTTTGCTTGGTGTAGAGTAAATGACAGAAAGATTTGGAAAGAAAGGGTCTTTATTTAGTAATTGGTTATTTTACATGAGGGGGATCGATGGACATTTAACCATCCAAGCTATACCACAAAGGTTTAGCAGACTACTCTCAGAGAGAGATTACACAAGTGAGAATTGGAAACTAGTTCTGAATACTGATTTGCCTCAGCATAAGAGGACTTATTTATAGCCTAGACACACAGATATAATTTAATGATCTTAAAAATAATTGATTGCTTCACATCTGGTTTAATAATTCGACTAATGACGTCAGTGCTTACGTCATTGTTTAATAATTCTGCTTGATGAAGTCAGTGCTTACATCATTCTTCGATTATTGCTTCATTTGAGTCTCTGTCTTCTTCCTGGTGCTTGCTGGTGCTTTCTGTCATTATCTGTCTTTTTGTACATCTTTCGCATTCATGATTCCTGCTTTCTTTAATTAATGCGCATAGCTTGCATAGGACAGCTGGTCTGCAATTCATTTGTGGTCCCTCCAATGCATAGAATGGGAATTCAAAATTTGTCAAGATGCTCAAGTCTTTTTCTTTCATTGGTTTGCCGAGTGTTTTGCTTAGAAGCAAAATATTTGGGCCTTTATAATTGGTTTTGACAAAAGAATTTTGTCCTATTATATTGCATTGTCCGTAGATGCTTGCCAGCTGGTTTGCTATTATTGTAATCATATCATCTTCATCATACGTGATTTTTCGTGCTTCATCCATTAGTGGGAAATTATTATTACTGATGCCTATGTAGGCAAAATGCTTGGCTGGTTGCTTTGTTTGAAAGTCTGGATATGCCGAGTAGAACTTTAAATAAATAGTTCTTTCTCCAGCTACCTTCTTCTTGTATATTTGAACTGCTTCCTTGAAGTAATGTGGGAACAGATTAATTTCTTCGAGATTCTTGCTTGGATATAGACACTCAATTAGTCCAAATTGGAACATATTGAATGCCAGAGCTGGGGTAGCTCCTGGAGTAATTATTGTTTTAAGTCCATAAACATTTCTATCAACCATATAAAAACAGTTGATTTTTTCTTTTTTCGTTCTAGTTAATTAATCTTCCAAGGTGTTCATAAAATTTTTCTTCAGAAAACTGGACTAATAATTCATGATCCTTTCGGGTAATTATTGGTAAATTTTCTAAGGAGAATGGAATTCTACCTAGAATCTTCATGGGGTTTTTTGTTTCTGTTTTTATTATTTGTGCCTTTTCTGAGTAGGTTCTTGGTTCGAGATAAATCTCCTTACCTGCTTCTTGAACTTCCTTTCCTTTTCTTGCTTTTTCTCTTTCTTGGTCTATTTTCAGAGCCTTCTCTGCTTTTTCTTTGGTTGGAAACGACTGGTGTCGAACTCCTGATATTTTTTTATAGTGGGGGCTGCTTTATACCAATCATCATAGATTCCTGACATTGATCCATTAAAGACAACGTACCATTTGCTTGTTTCTTTTCGAGCCTCTTCTTTGATTTCATTTGGGATTCTTTTTTCCAGAAGTCCTTCTGCTTGCATTTGGAGTTCCAATACTTTTAAATATGACTTACTTAGATCTAGTTCCTTTAGCTTCTGTTCTTCAAGTGCTTTTTTGAGCTGGTACTGCTGCTTTAATAATTCTGTTGTGCCGCGCTCCATTCTCTGGATAAGATATCTGCAAGAACATTCTTTTCTCCTTTAATATGAGAAATTGAATAATTGTATTCAGACAATTTCGTCTGCCATCTGATTAGTCTCCCTTGCTTATAAGTTCCTTTGTGATTAATATTTTTAAAACCTGCAACATAAGTAGAATCAGTTTGAACTATAAATTCTTTGTCTAGTACATAGATCTGATGTTTTTCCAACATTCGAATTAGTGCTAGAGTTTCTTTTTCATGTGTTGGATAATTGATTTCACTATCTGAAAAAGTTCCAGATGCGTATCTACACAGTAATTCTTTCTTTTGCCCTAGGGGCTTTGGTTTCATGACTCCTCCCTAACAGTCATTAGATGCATCAGTTTCTATAATAATTAGATCATCATCTGATGGATGATATAGCTCAGGAAGATCCTGGCATATTAATTTCATTTTTTCGATAATTGCTTCGTCTTCCTCGGTCCAAGACCAGAGAGCATCTTTCTTTAATTTTTGCTGAAGTGCTTTCCTTTCAGCTACAATACCCTTGATAAAACCTTCACTGGAAATATATGTAAGTAATCCAAGAAACCTTTGTAATTCCTTTTTGTCTCTTAATTTGGTAGGAAAAGTCCTTAATTTTTCTAACACATGTCTTTGCATTAGAATTTTGCCTTTTTCAATTTCCAATCCCAAGTAATTGATTTTATTTTGAGCTAATATTGCCTTTTTCTTGCTTAGGACTACTCCATGTTCTAAACATTTACTAAGTACTAATTTTACTTTGTTAAAATGAGGCCCCCTTTTGCTTAAAAAAAAAAAAATCTTTATTAGTAAAGACCAAGATATGATCAATATATATAAGACAGAAATCTTTAAATTCTTTGAGAACCTTCCATGAACATCCCCCTTTCCTAAACTTCTCCTTCAAGTCATCTTAGGTTCCTAAGGGTTAAGAGGTTAGGATTTTACGTCATCAACCCTAATCGTTAGTTATCCTTTCTCGTCACACCTTTTATCACTTCTCCCTTTATGCTAACATATTTTCTCAAATCAAAGTCCAATCTTTAACTTCCTAATTCTTGAAAATTCTTCCTTCAACACTTCCCTCAACCATCCTCTTCATTTATTCCATTCCTATCTGCTTTTAATTTCCTCACACCTTATCATCCTTGTTGGAATTTCTAAGCATCCTTTCAAATTGTCCATCCTTCTTTTCAACCCAATTATCATCCATCCTCTATCTTTATACTCTAACACCTCTTGAGACCATAAAGTTTTCGGTTAAGGTTTCCCAATCTCCACTAGTTAGATCGCACTGTCATCTTCCTTTAGCCTATTGATGCCTCCCCACTTGGATTCGACTTACTCCATCCATCAAAATTACATCTTATCAGTCCCTTTTCACAAAAAATCCTTTGCTTCAATATCTTCTCAAGCAACTAAATTATCCATTTGATCCTCGTAAGGTTCCAACTTCATACGTTTCCTCACTCTTGTCATCTCCATTTATACTAAAGTTTCTTGCTTAATTCCATTATTAAGAGGTTCACTTCCTCATTCGATTCTAACAAGGTCTTAGATTCCAAACATCGCTTCATCTCTGTCACCTATTTCAATCATTTCTCGAGGAATTTCCAAAACTTCCATCTCTTTTCTTCACTTAATGTCCCTTGGTTTGCCACATTTCCTTTCTTATACCCATTCCAATGCTTCAAGGTTACATTTTATTCCTTTACACTTCCTCCACTTCGTTGCTTCCGCTGCCCACTCTGATACTTTGGAGAGTCACTATCCAAATAATCCTCCTTAATCCATCTTAATTTCCTTAACAATGCTCCTAGTACACGTCTTCGTTGTTTCAAACGATTTCTGTTTCCCCTAGACTTCTACCAACAATGAGTTAGCAGTAGTATGCCTAATGGATGTTACGATTTTTGCCCTCCACAAAGTAAATAATATCGGGGTGGCCAGTCCCAATACCATCCTCTCAGGGTAGCAAAGACCGTTCCAATCACAACTAAGGCTGGTTGTGCACCTAAACGACCTGGCAGTACTCACAACTGAGAATGCAAAGGCACAACACTAGATGTGGTAGACACGACTCTTGACTCGACAGTCCATACCCTAGGCTCATTCAGGATGAACTACTCAGATACTACCTAATGTAACACCCCAAACTCGTAATCTGTTTCAATTATTAAAGAAATAAATGTTATTAATTTGTTAAGGTGCGCTAGGGAAATTTTTTCGCACGAGGGTCCTTAACATTTTTATTTAACTCTGAGTTAGTTAATCTATTCCAAGTTACCAAATTAATTTATTAACCGTACAAAATTACTTCATCTATCTAATGTTGGGATGCTACATTTCTATTACAGCACTATATCCTATCACAAGAAGGATTACAAACCACCGAGCCAGGCTCAAATAAAATAAAATGTCTAATGGTCTACCTGTGTCAATCTTGGACACTACCGGTCGTCCTCCTTGTGATTCTCTTCATCTTCACCAAGATCTTGTTTTTCTTCGTCTTCATTGGAATCTATCTTGTCCATTGATCTAGGGTATCTGAGGGAAATAGAATAGAGAAGAGAAGAGAAAAGAGACAACATAAATAGTAGGAGTGAGAATCTCCTTTGATTCACTCAGTAGGAAAAAGCCCTTGGCGTGCTTTGTCCTCACTCACACCTCTTCAAACACAAACAAGGTTCGCATAGACATACAATACAGTATCACAGTCACACAGTCTATCAGACCGATCAATCAATTCTCTAGACTCCGATATAATGTATGCTCAACTCTAAAAAGACTCATGCACCTAAGTGCAATGCATGTTGGGCCCAAATTCATCGCAATTCACTTGCGGCATCGCACCCTTGGCGGATGATCTGGCATTCAAGCTACTTCGCAATTCATGCGGTATCGCACCTGTGACACCCTTCTACCCAACATGTTAAAAGTAGGGGTGTAAGTGGACCGGGTCAACCCGACCAACCCGACCAAACAGAACCGAACCAACAAAAAAAAAACCGAATATAATTGGTTCGGGTAAAAAACCGAACCGAACCAATAAGAACCAATTATCATTGGTTCGGGTATTGGATTTTGTCTTCCAAATCCAATGACCCGATGACCCGACCCGATGAAGTTAAAAAAACAAATTTTCCCCCTGATTTCCTGAGTCCCTAACCTTAATTAGTACTCTTGTTTTCACTCAGCCTCTTCACTTCCCTGTCTCAGTATCGCACATAACCTCTGACTTAGCCTCACAGCCGCCACGCACAAAGCTCCGAGCTCCGTCCCAGGTCGCAGCAGCAGATCGTCGCGTCGCCTCCTCGCACCTTCGGCTCTGTCCCTGGTCGTCGTGTTTGCAGCTCCATCCCAGCACGTAGCAGCAGCTTCGTCCTCTCAGAGTCGCGCCGTCCTCCGTCAAGTAGCTCCAACGCAGCCGCGCTGTCCTCCGCCGTGGCGAGTCCTCCACCCTCCCTCTTTTCCCCTTTTTTTGCATGTCAGATCTGATTTTCTCCCTTTCTCTTCCAAAATCGTGATTCACCTTCAGTTCTTCACTACTTCCCCTTGTTGTGTTTGTTGTGTTCAAGGTTATCATTTGCAAAGTGCATTTGTTGTGTTTTTTGTGTACCCTCACTGTGTTGATGGAAAATCTGATCTGTTCAACCATGGTATGGAAGCAAGTTTATAAAGATTGTTCTTTTATTGTTGTTCAAGTTTGTTCAATATTCTTATGTTTTTTGGACTATTTCGTATTTTTTCAACATTCTGGTGCATTTTGTGTAAAAAAAAAAAAAGGTTCTGGTGCATTAATAAGCAGTGACCCGACCATCCGAACCGAACCAAACCGAACTCTATCGGTTTGGTTTGGTTCGGGTCATGTACTAAAAAACACAAAAAACCGAATCAAACCGAACCGATTAAAATTGATTGGTTCGGATTTTTTTCTCACCTAAAACCGAACCAAACCGACCCGTTACACCCCTAGTTAAAAGGCAATTAATATAAATAATTTAATAATAAAAACATGCACTCATTTAATAAGTTTAAAACAATTGTCCATGGGTAGAAAAGTCCCACATGAACCAGTTACAACGCGGAAATAAACCAAGTTAAAAATCAATAAAACATGAAGAATAACTACCCAACCCCGATGTCACACTCAGAGCTGGTATAACCGTTCCGGAAAATAACATCCTCGGAATACAAAAGAAAAACAACTAAACATAAATAAGCCCTAACTATGAGTGGCGGCTCCTCAGAGTCACTCCTCTCCGGGCTGCTCATCGTCCTCTGCAAATGCCAATCAGGCCAAACACAAACAATACAAGGAGTAAGATTCATGTAATCATATAAACAGCAGGGGAATAGTACGCAAGGTAAACATACACATAAGCATACATCAACATCCAACAGTATCATAACAACCAAGTATGCTGTGCTATGCAATGCATCAACTACTCCGCTACTCCAACTATGCATGTGGATCCAAACTAACTCAGGATGAACGACTTTGGAGTTACATATCCGTATTGGCCATAAAAGCACCAACACCGGCAGTTCACCAAACCTTGGGTGAACCCCATGGATAGCCAACGCATCAAACCGTGGATGCCTCATCACGGGGGGGCCTCGGTCACCAAACCTTGGGTGACCTACCGTGGATGGCCAGATCACCGTACTCTCGGGCGATCTCCCCTTTGTCGAACCTCCCCCATCAACTACTCCAATGATTTATGCAAATGGCACAACAACAAACAATCTCAACCACATCCTTGCTTGGGCCATGAAGCTCCCAAGACTTTCAACATCAAACTCAACGTAACCTTAGACCCAAACCGTGGGGTCAAGGCTCCCTTGGCCAATAAGCACCAAGGTTCAACTCAACATGCTTGGGTCTATAAGCACCCAAGACTTCAACTTATCAACGTGTGGTAACCCAACGGATACCGACTTAACATTTGATTATCTAATTATCTTATATAGTTAATAACCAAGTTGTCTAATCTTTATCTTTGATTAGTTATCTCAACTTATCATCATAGGGGAATGGGGTTTAAAACCCCTTAAATCCTTTAATTTCATTACTATCCAGGGGGTTTAGCACGGTCGTGCTTGGACACGTGAGGGCGTGCTGCCCGTTTAAGTGAAGCACGGTCGTGCTTCACACTCAGCACGGTCGTGCTCAGCAGCACGATCGTGCTATTTGACCTGCTCGGCCGTGCTGAGCAGCGCGGCCATTTTCCAGAATTTAAGTGGGAGCACGGTCGTGCTCCCTGTTCAGCACGGTCGTGCTTAATGCACGACTGCACTGTTCTGGGCAGGGACAGAAGCCAAGTTCTAACCAAATTTTTAATGGATTAAACATCTAACCTTACACGTTTATTAAACTTAATTATTCCATTCAACAGTTTTACCAACATGCAATCATCACAGCCATAACATCAACCAACCAACATCATATCAATAACAATAATCAATATATCATCATACTCATTAAACAACCAACATGTACATAAAATACATATAGCATCACAATCAACCCAAAAATAGCATGTTATTGACAGAAACAGTGATCAACATATAAACCATACAACATACAATGACGCCGGAGTCATGGGGACCCCGTTACCTTACACTACCCACTGCCTAATGAGTACAATCCCACTTCTCCCCATACCTGGATTGAAGGTAGCTCTAACACTGCTCCTACTGGTAAACTGGTACCGTTCCCAAAGCGGCTCACTCCAATGATGAACCTTGGGCAAACAAGAACACAACCGGTTAGTTTCCAATCCTAAAACACGAAAGGAAACTAAAAGGGACGAAACCATTACCTACCAACATTGAAGCAGATTAACCAAACCTTCCAAACGGCTCTCAGAACTCCACTACGGCGAAGAACGAAGGAGAAATAGAGCGGAAAGACGTTCTGGCCGCAGCTGCACCAAAAAGTAGGGTTTCACGTCAAACCCTCGGCCTCTGCAACGTTTATAACATTCGGACCTGAGCACGGTCGTGCTTAGCATTGAGCACGGTTGTGCTCCACATAGCGTCAGCGAGACGCGGTCCACGCACTGAGCACGGGCGTGCTCACTATTGAGCACGGTCGTGCCCAACTTAAAATCAGAGACACGATCCTGACTTTAAGCACGGGCTTGCTGGCTGATGAGCACGAACGTGCTCATGTACCAGAAAGGGACTTTTAAGCTAAAATCCCACTTAGCCCTCAACCAACATTTAAAAATAAAAATAAAAATTAACTTAATAAAACATTTTAAGAAAAACAGGGTGTTACAGCACCCCTGGCAGATTCTGACACACCATCACAGGTGGCCACTTCGCGGTGCACTTGCGGCATCGCAACCCAGTTGCTGGACCTGGCACACCACTATTTCAGATGGCCACTTCACATATCACTGCGGCATCGCAACCCAATTGCGGGACCTGGCACACCACTATTTCAGATGGCCACATCGCAGATTACTGCGGCATCGCGCCCCTGACGGATTATGCATATGTATGTATGTATGTATGTATACAAGACCAACATCAATATAATCATTCATATAACCAAACATCAGTAACAACATAACTACAAAGTTTTGGTCTTACATTTATATTTTTATTTATATACGTTTATTGATTATTATCGATCAGAATTCCGTTACCATAGCCACACAGGCTTCAATTATCAATATTGCCACTCAGTCATCTCATTTCAGTATTAATATTGCGACACATGCTTTCATTATTCACAACGCCACTCAACCTTTCATTATTCTCAATGCCACTCAGGCTTTCATTATTATCTTTGCCACACAGGCTTTCATTGCATCCATATGTTATGGCACAATCATCTCGTTAGTATTTTCAGCTCACATTTATGTAGGCAAGGTCAACATCGTTATCTCACACACATTCTTACATCATAGGGCTGACCTATATACTATGCCTACTTGTTCGATTATATAGGACCATTCATTAATGTTTGTGGATCAAAACAATATTCTTAAATTATTTTTCTTGATTATAAATTATTATTTAATTATATGTAATTACTAATTAATTGATTATTATATTTTTTAATTATCATTTAAATAATTATTATTTATTTAAATATTACTATTTAATTATCATTTAATTATTTATTATTTAATTATCATTTAATTAAATTAATTATCAAAACCACCTTACCCTTTTTCCAAGAAGTCAAATGGTTTTGTAACCATGGTTTTCACATCTCCTGGGTGGTTTTCCTAAAACCATCAAATTCTTCTCTTTTAAAAAATCATTGGCACATGGCATGCTTCTTCCAAAAGCAAAAATGCCATTTTTATTCTTAAGTCATTGATCCTGCCACATGGTATCCATGCATGTGGTCAGTTGGATTTCATCATTTATCTTATCCTTTATGACACATGGCAAGTGTGCTAAGGTCACTCAGGATTACACTATTCTAATTAAAAATTAGGGTTATCTCTTAAATAGATTTCTGAAGACACTTGTCACAAGGCTTGGATTTCCTTATCCTTTACTTGGATTTATGGTTTATCTCTTTGATAATCCTTTGTGACACATGGCAAGTGTGCTAGGTCACTTAGGATTGCTTCTTCTTAATTAAAATGTTAAGGAATTCTTTGGATGGGTTACACTTGCCCCTTGGCACAAAAGCAGTGGCTAATTAGATTTTATCATCTAATTAAATATTGGTTTATCTTTAGGATGGATTGCCTTTTCCACTTGGCATAAAAGCAATATATCTTGGATTGCATTATCTAATTAATTATTAAGTCATCTTTTATGATAGATTCCACATGCCACTTGGCAGGCATCCATAAGTTACTTAGATTGCTTTATCTATTTAATTAAAAATTAGTTTTTCCTTAAACTTCTTGGACTTTGTGATTTGAGTTTGAAAGGATCAAACTCTAGTTTTTCAAGTCTTTTACCAAGAACATGCCAAGAACACTATGAATGTGTTCATGATGTTCATCAAGCCAAATTAATTCATTTTTGTCCGAGACTTACTTTTTTATATACATTTTAATCCAAAATTTTTATATCTTCATTTTAACACTTGTTTATGGTCAATTTTATACTAAAAATCTTTACTTGTTAATCTTAAAACATATCATTTTCAAAAATCATATTTTTCATTCAAAATTCGGATGAACTCTTTTATAAGATGTTTTCAGAACAGCAGTGAGTTTAAATAGTAAATGATCAGTCAAGTGACCTCTAAAATTTTTGAGAATTTAATTGGAGGTACCCAACTCATATACCAACACATAGTAGTTGGTCCCATGTCATAATTCGAAGCCATTAATTTATTAAAAATCACACACTGCCTCTATTTGCACAGGATTTTCCAGAAATCCGTCAATATATAACATTATGAAATTGTTTCTCTTTATGTACGCATGTAAAAATTTCAAATATTAAACCAAACTTTATTTATACTTTAGCAATAACCCTGAAAATTTTATAAAAGCTTTTAACTTTAGTATTGATATTTAAATTCACCTTGCAATCATTTATATTCTTATTTTCGAACCCAAAATCTGTTTCTACTTTGTTAGGTGTTTTGACCCAGTAAATCTTGTCCACATCTTACATATTATATATCCAATTAAAGCTCCAGAAGCCTTCTTTCTAACCATATATTCATTTTCCAGAAATATGTTTTGTGTGAAAAGTTATGGGCTCACGAATCACTAGAGGTGTTGCTGCCAAATTCATATTTTCATATGTTCATCAACTCTAAGTTATCATTTTCATTCATACATCATCCACTAGTCACAAAATCAATATGCAAGGGTCCTAGACCCTCAAACACATACATGCAACCAAGTATTCAACCAAAATCAGCAAGCATCAATATCAAACAATTCATTCAACATACAATAAGGCTCAAACAAAGAGTTTAGAGAGGATCTCCCCCTACCTCTTGAAGATCCTAAATCCTCATGACTCCTAACTTGGAAAAGCTTCAAGCTTGATCCTTTAAGCTCCATAATGACCCCTTTATGGTAGATATGAAAGTTAGAATAAAGTTTATCCACATGCATGTAAGAGAGCTTAAGGGAAATGGGTTTGCATGTTGGCTTCTTACCTTTCCTCTATGAGTTTTGGAGCTTCTAAAGAGTGGATGATTAAAATGGAGTTGTTCTCCCGATAGGGCAGATTCGGCCAAGATATTTTGAAGGAGTTAGATGTTGTTGTTGATGAAGATATAAAGTGCTTGAATGTTGTGGTCTTGAGCTTAGCATTTTATGATGCCAAATAAGTGATTTGGAGTGTATTTGTTGGTGTTTCTTGGGTGGTGGCAGAATGGGTAGGTGGTGGAGAGGAGTGGAATGCCTTGGAGAGGTTGAGAGAAAATGAGAGAGTGAGAGGGAGAGGGGGGCGTGAAAGAGAGGAAGAGAGAGAGAGGAAATTGTGAGAAATGAGAGTTTTGGCTTGGTTTTAGGCTTTTATAGTGGAGGGCCATTTGCACATAAGTCCTTAAACTCTTCCTTGTTTTGCAAAAGGGTCCTTCCTCCTCTTGGGATTAATCGTTTGTTCCTTTCCTTATTATAAATCAACCCCACTCTTATTTCTCCACCACTTGTTGACACATGACACTCAAGCATTCATCAATTCCTTTTCTTATTGTTTTTCTCTTTTCCTCTTGTATTGTCCTTTTTCATTTCTAACACCACAAATACACTTCCTTCCAATACTTGTATTTTATTTTATCTCTTAAAGCTTGGCATGTATTATTTAACACTAACTGGATGCTAATAAAATTGGGCGAATTAATATTTTACACTGTTATCCGGGTCTATGCATTTTTATTCGGATAATAAATTCCTTAGTAATTAAATTAATTTCTTTATTATATAATTAAGTACATTGTTCCTTTACTGTAATTTTCGGGACGTGACATTTCTTTCCAATTTCTCGTTTCTTACTTAACCTTCCATGAACATCCCCCTTTCCTAAACTTCTCCTTTGAGTCATCTTAGGTTCCTAAGGGTTAAGAGATTAGGATTTTACATCATCAACCCTCATCGTTTATTATCCTTTGTCGTCACACCTTTTATCACTTCTCCTTTTATGCTAACATATTTTCTCAAATCAAAGTCCAATCTTTAACTTCCTAATTCTTGAAAATTCTTCCTTCAACACTTCCCCCAATCAACCTCTTCATTTATTCCATTCCTATCTGCTTTTAATTTCCTCAAACCTTATCGTCCTTATTGGAATTTCTAAGCATCCTTTCATATTGTCCATCGTTCTTTTCAACCCAATTATCATCCATCCTCTATCTTTATACTCTAATACCTCTTGAGACCATAAATTTTTCGGTTAAGGTTTCCCAATCTCCACTAGTTATATCGTACTGTCATCTTCCTTTAGCCTATTGATGCCTGCCTACTTCAATTCGACTTACTCCATCCATCAAAATTACATCTTATCAGTCCTTTTTCACCAAAAATCCTTTGCTTCCATATCTTCTCAAGCAACTAGCTTATCCATTTGATCCTCGTAAGGTTCCAACTTCATACGTTTCCTCACTCTTGTCATCTCCATTTATACTAAAGTTCCTTGCTTAATTCCATTATTAAGAGGTTCACTTCCTCATTCGATTCTTGCAAGGTCTTAGATTCCAAACATTGCTTCATCTCTGTCACCTATTTCAGTCATTTGCCGAGGAATTTCCAAAACTTCCATATTTTTTCTTCGCTTAACATCCCTTGGTTTGTCACTTTTCCTTTCTTATAACCATTCCAATCCTTCAAGGTTACATTATATTCCTTTACACTTCCTCCATATCGTTACTTCCGCTACGCCACTCTGATACTTTGGAGCGTCTCTATCCAAATAATCCTCCTTACTCATTTTCCTTAACAATATTCCTTGTACGCATCTTCGTTGTTTCAAACGATTTACTATTACCCCTAGGCATCTACCTGAAGTTGACATAGGCAAACACAAGAAGGGGGGGGGGGTTGAATTGTGTTTGTTAATATTTTTCAAACACAACCTTTTCAAGTACAGTTTTCTCAAACAAGGAATGAAAGGCAGAACCACACACACAAAGAAAACCTTTTAAAGAACTTAACAAGAACAAGTTCAGATCCCCACAGTTAGAATAACCAAATAAAACTGAAGAGATAAGGGATAAGAAGATTCATGCAAGTTGTTTTATCCTGGTTCACTCTCTTCCAACCAAGAGCTACGTCCAGTCCCTTCTACTTGAAGGATTTTCTCCACTATTTTCCAAATAGATTATAGCAAGTATTCAACACCTCTCCAGGCTCACAAGTATTCCTTTCTTACCAAGCCTCTTCAGGCTCTACCTCTAACAAAGAGATTTGGTTTCTATTGATCTTCTAACTCACTATGTGTGAGGATATAAAAGTTTAAGATTACTTGAATATTATAGCAATATTCAAACTTAGATATTACAGACTTTTGCTTTCTGAAAGAATAAAAGAATGTTTGCTCGCAAGAGATTTCTTGAGATTTTTGTATATGTGCAAAAGTTCTTTCTTCAAAAGTCTTGGTCTTGCTATAATCAAGTCTTTGGACTTGCTACATATCGGTGAATAGCTTAAAATTCGCGTCTGCTGACGTGGCACATACGCTCGTCTACTTACATGAGTTAAGAGCTCGTCCACACGCACTGTTCTATAGCTCGTCTATTCAAATAAGAGTAGAGCTTGTCTAAGGTACTGTTCAAAATTCCGTCTACTAGAGCATATTCTTATATTTTAAAATATACCATATAATTTGAAAGGCTCGTCTACCCGGTTGGACGCGGATATAGACTCTTAAGAGATTTCCTTATCATATTGAATTTCGAATACCCTGTAAGACTTAGATAAGACTTATTAGATCTTAACTGACACTTTCCCATACAAATTTAATCCTTTTTGTTAACATCAAAACTTAGAGATTATTTAATCCAAATTACTTTGGTTCCAACAATCTCCCCCTTTTTGATGATGATAAAAACTAATTAAATTTGAGTGTGCAAAGTCCAAGAGAGCTTACAAAGCTCACCCTAAGACAAAACATTCAAACTTAACAGGAATATAAAAAGGAATAAGATATGAACAGATAAGAATATAACACACACTACTTATCATATAAGCAAAACTACTTGTCAGACATAAGCATCAGAGCATATAAAATAATAACTATGCAATCATTTAAGGCAAGTAATACACATGCATATGCAGACATAAAGTGTATTTTCAAAAACTGACTTTCATATACATAAAATTTAATCTCTCTCCATTCTCCCCCTTTTTTTGTCATCAGACAAAAAGGTAGGAAAGTGGACCATCATTGTCAGTACAAAATAAAGATAGGCCTAAGAAGATGGAGGATGTGGAGGAGGTGGGTTTGGATTTGGATTTTTTGGAGGGGCAAGTTGAGTTGGCAAGTTCTGGCTTTGTTGAAAACTGAGCATAATGCTCATCATTTGGTTCATCATCACATTGGTGGGAGCCAGAGCTTCTGCAACTTGTTCTCTTACCTGCTCTTTCACTTCAACCTTGACTCTTTCCTCTACTATTCTGCCAATGATTTCTTCAAATTTTGGAGGCAGTGATAGTGGTGGTCTTGAGCTTTCAGCACTCTCTTGAGCCTGAGCTTGACTTGGCATAGTGTCAAGAGCTCTTGAAGTCTGAGGTTTCTCTGGATGAATGACAGTAATAGCCAATGATTGAGATGAAGATTTCCCAGAAGTGCTTGGTCTGGAGTCAGATTCAGCAACTTCCTCATTAGCAGTCACTAGTGCAACAGTGTCAATCTCCATGCCAGAGTCTTCAACTATGATATCTTCATCAGTATGCTTAGAAGGTGGTGAAGGTGAAGGAGAGTATGTGATTTGCAGAATTGGTGGAGGCAGTTCTTTAGCCCAGTGGACTTCATCTTCTACATAGATTGGACTTATGATAGGAACACCAAGGATGTCCTTGTAGATGAAGTGTCTGAAGTTAGACAGTCCACATTTACCTCTCACCTTAGGAATGAACTTCTTCTGTTCAGAGGATAAGCCAGAAGTAGATGCTTCTGTTGTGCACTTCACAATATGCTTTCTCCATATATCAACAGCTACATCTTCTCTAACATCCTCAATTGGTTGTGCTACTCAATAGTCAATGATGTTTTGATCTGTGTCCTCAACATCATCAGGCTTGATTATGCAGGACTCAGGGAAGGGCATTTTTCCAGTGAATCTTTCCTTCTTCCTATGCTTGTCCTTGTTGAGATCTATCATGGGCAATCTTGGACAGATCATTCTGGGCTGGACTCCAATCTTGGTTTTATAAGAATGTCTTAACCAAGTTATGGGTACAAAATTGGCAGCTCGCACAACCCTAAAGAGCTCAAATTCAGTCTTCAGCATGACATACATGAGATAATCTTTGATGTCAGCTGCCCTGCCATATTCATCTGGATGGACAAAAGTCTTCCACTTTGTATTTTTATCCCTGATGATGCAGACTTATCTATAGGATCTAGACCTTTTGTATATAACATCTTGCAGGTCTTTCTTGGCAGGATCCTTAGACCAGTCAGCTATGATGTGTCTCTGTACACCATCAGTAAAGGGTTTGAAGGGAGGGAATTTTATAAGGTTTGGGTAAATTTTTCTTGGAGGGAATTTCTTTTGTGGTAGGTGAGTGATTAATGGTCCAAGTCTGTTAAACATTTTGGATGGAGGGGTGCCTTTGGGAATGTCAGGATGGGGTCTGTACCAAGGTTGTACAATGGTAGCAGGTTCATACTCATATTCTGGCAATGGATACCAGGGCCTGGTTGAAATTGGTTGTGGTTCATGAGTATGATAAAGAATCCTCCAGTCCCTCTTAACTTTGGCAACAGATTCAAACATGGCATTGTAAAGTTCAGAGGGAGGAGTGTATGGAAATGGAATTCTTTTCATTTTGGGGAAAGGTGCACCAAGGACAATACCATCATCTGGTTGGTGAAACCAGGGATCATCCTCAGAGATCAAAGGTGGAAATCTTGGTTGTTGTTGTGAGGCTATTTGTGGTGAGGGTGGTGAGGGAATATATACATCATCTGGTGTAGAGACACAATCCATTCTATCATCTAAACTAGAAACTAAGGCATCTACTGCTAACTGAACAAGATCATTAGCAGGGATAGTTATCTCAGTAGCCATGGCAGACTTGGCTCTTCTCTGAGGTTTCTGTCTTTTAGTAGGAACAGCAGCACTGATAACCTTTTGCTTCTTGAGAATAGCACTGATAGGAACTTTGTCCTTATCATCTTCATCATCATCCTCGTTGTGAGAAAGGATCAAGTTTCTGGTCCTTTTCTGAGCTCCTGCAGGTTGAGGGACCACTGCAGTGGGTTCCCTGATGACAATGCCAGCTGCAGGCTTTTTAGGAGCCCTTGTCCTAACAGCTACAATTTTCTTCTTGTATGTCCTCTTCATTCTAAGGACTTCAGCATTGTTTTGCTCAACCTGTTCTTCTTTAACCTTGAGCAATTCTTCCTGCTTAGCTAGGGCAATAGTTGTGTAGGTTCTCAGGTTCATATTGGCAATATTCATCTTGCCCAAGATTGCAGTGCACATGCATTTTTGTGTCAGAATCCTTTCTTGCTCCTCAATTGGCTTGGAAGAGATAAGATCATCCAGCTTCTGAGACTTGAAAAGTTTTGATAGCAAGTGGCAGTAAGGGATTCCTGACATCTTCCTTGTAGCAACTGCATCTCTGAATCTTCCATACAGAATTCTTGGAAGGTTGATTTTAGTTTCTGTGATCAAATGACACAAGCAGAATTTGTGTAGGGCAGAGAGATTGTCCTTTGACCCAGCTTTATATAGAGCCACCTTATTTAGCATTTGATGAAGAATACGAACCTCATCATTCATCTCTACAGATTTCCATGAGTGATTTCGTACAGTATCTTGTCTCATCAACAAAGCGGCTATTACCTCAGAACCATCAAGGTCCTTTTCCCACGATTCAGTAATAATTTCTCCATCTTGAGGGCAGTTGATGGCTTCAGCTATGGTCTTCTCAGAGACCACAATTCTTTTCCCAACTACTGTTGCAGAAATATCAGTGTTTGACACCAGAGGGTTCCTCCAAAAGGCCCTTATGTGGTCTGGATAAATGGGGACCCTTTCAACAAAAATGCCATCCCAGCCAGCGGCAGTAACAAACTTGCTAACATCTAGGTTGTAATCTTTCAGAATCCCAAAGTCGAAATGATGTTCAATAGCAAGATTCAATTTTTCAACATCGAAAGTTTCAGTTGAGGAGGCCATAGTTGAAGAATGAAGGTTAGGGTTTGCAAGACAGAAAACAGAGAGTTGAAGTAAGTTTGAAGACGAAGGTTAACATAAAGTTTCCTCAGAGGGAAGGGTTTTAGTTTTAAAGGTTTTGAATTCCAAAGGGTTTTCTTTTAGGAAATAAATTAAAAAGAAATACTGACTTACCAGAGAGAGAATATAAAACATAGATTTGTCTTTAAGACAAAATAAATGCAGTTAATAAATAATGTGAGAGTGGACGGGTTCAAGCAACAAAACAGTATGGACGCGACATGCAGTGGACGCGGTTCAAAAACAATGGACGCGGTATGCACTGGACGGGCATTTAAAATCATATAATAGGCTTATAAGACATACATCAAAGACAGAATTTCTCAAGTATGAATGACATAATTAATCCACAAACAACATGTTAAGATGTTTTCTAATAAAAATAAATCTGTCCTCAGCAAGAGGTTTAGTAAAGATATCTGCCCATTGATGGTCAGTATCTACAAATTGAATATAAAAAACACCTTTCTGCACATAATCTCTTATGAAATGATGTTTGATCTCTATGTGCTTAGCTCTAGAATGCAGTATTGGATTCTTAGATAGATTAATTGCAGCAGTATTATCACACATAAGTGGAATACTACTTACAAACACATTGTAGTCCTCCAATTGGTGTTTGACCCATAGAAGTTGTGAGCAGCAACTTGCAGTTGAAATATACTCAGCTTCAGCAGTTGATAATGTAATGGTACTTTGTCTTTTGCTTGACCATGAGACAAGATTAGCTCCAATGAAGTGACATCCTCCACTATTACTCTTTCTTTCAATTCTGTCTCCAGCATAGTCAGCATCACAAAAGCCAACTAATCTGTAATCTTCATTTCTCTTAAAGCACAAACTCAGATTAGTAGTACCTTTTAAATATCTAAATATTCTTTTAACTGCTGATAAGTGAGATTCTCTAGGATCAGATTGAAATCGAGCACATAAGCAAACACTGAACATAATATCAAGTCTGGACGCAGTAAGATATAGAAGAGATCCTATCATACCTCTATATACCTTTTGGTCTACCTTTTTCTCCTTATCATCTTTGTTCAGTATGGACGTGGGGTGCATAGGAGTATTCATTGTTTTGCAATTATCCATCTTGAACTTCTTTAGGAGTTCCTTTGTGTATTTAGTTTGATGGATGTACACCTCATCCACAGATTGTTTAACTTGCAGTCCAAGAAAGAACTTGAGTTCTCCCATCATGCTCATTTCAAATTCTTTCTGCATTTAACTTTGAGAATTCTTTGCACAGAGATTCATTAGTAGCACCAAATATAATATTATCAACATAAATTTGTACTACTATGAAATTGGATTTAATTGACTTTCTAAAAAAGGTTGTATCAACATTTCCTCTATTAAAGCCATTATCCATCAGAAATGAACTTAGCGTATCATACCAAGCTCTTGGGGCTTGTTTTAGGCCGCATAAAGCTTTCTTAAGCTTATATACATGTTCAGGTTGGGTTTCACTCTCAAAACCCGGAGGTTGCATTACATAAACTTCTTCATTGATAAAACCATTAAGAAAAGCACTTTTTACATCCATTTGAAAAAGCATAATATTATGATGTGCAGCAAATGAAAGTAAGATTCTAATAGCTTCTAATCTAGCAACAGGTGCAAAGGTTTCAGTATAATCTATACCTTCTTCTTGAGAGTAACCTTGTGCAACTAATCTTGCTTTATTTCTAACAACCTTACCATTCTCATCAAGCTTGTTTCTGTAAACCCATATTGTTCCTATAACAGATTTATCTTTAGGTAGGGTTACCAGAGTCCAGACATCACTTCTTTCAAACTGCTTTAGTTCTTCTTGCATTGCTAAAATCTAACCATTGTCCAGCAGAGCCTCGTCTACTGTCTTTGTTCCAATTCAGAGACTAATGCAGAATCTTCTTGCTCTCTGAAAGTTGATCTGGTTCTTAGCTTATCACTTGGATTTCCAATGATTTGATCTGATGGATGATAATTCTTGAAATGCCAAGATCTCTGAACATTGTCTTGTTGAGAGGTGGATGGTTCTGGTTGTTGAGAAATGTCTTCAATTTGATCATCAGCTTTAACCTCTGTTGTTTCTCCTGAGATGTTTAAGTCAAGATCTGCAAAAGCTTCATCTAGCTCTGATAATTTCTTATCAGGCTGCTTGTCATCAAACTTAACATGTATACATTCTTCTACTACTAGAGTTCTAGAATTATATACTCTAAAGCCTTTTGATGTTTCAGAAAATCCTAACAGGATTCCATTGTCTACTTTTGCATCAGACTTATCAAGTTGATCTTTAGTGTTAAGAATATAGCATTTACAACCGAAAGGATGAAAATAAGATATGTTGGGTTTTCGTCCCTTCCACAATTCATAAGGAGTCTTATTCAGAATTGGTCTTATGTATATTATGTTCTGAATGGAACAGGCAGTATTAACAGCTTCAGCCTATAAGTGTCTAGGGACAGAGTTATCATTGAGCATAGTCCTAGCCATCTCTTGAAGAGATCTGTTCTTTCTCTCTACCACACCATTTTGCTGTGGTGTTCTAGGTATTGAGAAATTGTGAAGAATGCCACTATCTTCACAGAACCTTTGAAATAGCTCATTTTCAAACTCTACCCCATGGTCACTTCTGATTGAAGTGATACACATGCCTCTTTCATTCTGTACACGTTTGCATAATACAGAAAAGACCTTTAAGGACTCATCCTTGTGAGCAAGAAACATAACCCATGTCCATCTAGTGTAGTCATCTACAATGACTAGACCATATTTCTTGCCACTGATAGAAGCAGTCCTTGTTGGACAAAAAAGATCAAGGTGTAACAGTTCTAGTGGTCTCTTGGTACTAACAATATTCTTAGATTCAAAAGAACCTTTGACTTGTTTTCCCTTCTGACATGCATCATAGAGAGCATCAGATTTGTACTTAAGGTTTGGTAATCCTCTCACGAGGTTATGCTTATTTAGCTTTGAGATTAATCTCAAGCTTGCATGACCTAGCCTTTTATGCCAAATCCATCGCTCATCTTCAATGGACACTAAACATGAGACACTCTGATTTGAGAGGTCCTCCAAGTCAATTTTGTACAAATTGTTTTGCCTCTTAGCAGTGAATAAGATTGATCCATCATTCTTCTTGACATAACACATGATCTTATTAAAAGAAACATCATATCCACTATCACATAATTGACTTATGCTTAGCAGATTTTGTTTTAAACCATTCACTAAAAGAACATTATCAATGGAGGGAAAAGGATGTTTACCAATTTTACCTATACCAGTTATCTTTCCTTTCTGGTTTCCTCCAAATGTCACCCAGGCACCATCCTTATGTCTAAGGTCTTGGAACATATACTTTTCTCTCATCATGTGACGTGAGCATCCACTGTCCAAGTACTAGGACGTCTGTTTCTTTCTTGTTGTTAAGCAAATCTGCAACAGGTATTATCTTGTCCTTAGGTACCCAAAATGACTTGGGTCCTTTTTTGTTAGTTTTTGTTGGACGCGAATGCATATTATGCTTATTATGTATGCATCTATATGTAGTATGCCCATTTTTTCCACACACTTTACAAAAGGTGTTGGACGGGCCTGACTTGGCTTTAGCATACCTAGCTGGAGCTTTTGAAGCTCTTTGCTGCATAGGTGGTTTTGACTTATTATAAGATGCCTCATGCTTCTTATTGTCATAACCAAGGCCAGATTTATCAAATGGTGACCTAGAATATCTTAGGATAAGACTAAGCTTATCTGAGCCTCCTACAAATTTTGACAGAGTGTCTGTCAAGTATGTTACATCTTGTTTCGGTTTTGAAACTTCACAAGAATTGTCAGGCTCACATTCAAGTTTGTCAGTTAGACTGACATTCTCTGATTTTAGCTTGTCATTTTCTTGAACTAAACTTTGTTTTTCAATGTAGACCCTATCATATTCTCTTGTTAATTTTGCAAACTTCTTTTTAAGACTTTTGTATTCATGAGATAGTATGGATGAGTCATGCAGTAATTCATCAAAGGCATTTTTGAGAGTAGATGGTTCGGAATCTGTTACCTCATCATCATCAGTGTACTCATTTTCTGATGATGTGTCAGTCATCAGGCAAATGTTTGCCTCTTCCTTAGCTTCCTCTTCCTCATCTGATGAGGATAAGTCCAAGTCCTCCCATGTAGCCATCAAACCCTTCTTTTTCTTAAAGAACTTCTTTTTTATCTTTCAAATCAGGGCAGTCAGCTTTGAAATGGCCTGGTTTCTTGAATTCAAAGCACAAGGGTGGACCTTTTTCTTTGGAGTCTGATTTCTCCTTAGAAAACTTCTTGTTGAATTGCTTTCTCTTGAAGTTACCTTTCTTTCTCCACATATGTTGTATCTTTCTGGAGATAAAAGATAATTCATCTTCATCTGATCCTTCATCACTGTCTGAAGGTTCAGCATCATCTGAAGACTCAGCAGCTTTAAGGACTTTTGAAGAGCTAGCTTTCTTTGCCTTTAAGGCAATGGACTTTCCCTTTATGGAATTGTCTTCTTCATTCAGTTCAAGCTCATGAACTTTTAATGACCCTAGAAGCTCTTCCAGAGAGAGAGTGAGAGTGTTCAGATTTTTAGCTTCTTGAATGGCAGTGACCTTCGGTCTCCACTACTTGGAGAGACTTCTTAGAATTTTTCTGATATGATCTCTATTCTCATATATTTTTCTAAGAGATCTGAGACTGTTAGTTATTGTTTGAAATCTTCCAAACATCTGATCTATAGTCTCATGATCAGTCATTTTAAAGAGTTCATACTGGTGAACCAGCATGCTTATCTTTGACTCCTTCACTTGTGATGAGCCTTCATGAGCAAGAGCTAGTGTATCCCAGATTTCCTTAGCTGTGTTGCAGCTGTGAACCTTATCATGTTCTGATCTGGTGATGGCAGACATCAAGTAATGTTTGGCCTTGAGATTTAGTTGATGTTTAGCCTTTTGATATACACTTTAATCTGCTCTAGCCAAAGCTGCTCCATTTTCACCTCTTGGCTCAATATAGCCATTCTCAATCAGTTCCCAGATGTCTAAGTTCTGTGCATCCAAGAAGGCCATTATTCTCTTCTTCCAATAATCATAATCTGTTCCATCAAAGAGTGGAGGTCTGTTGATGGCATCCATGGTTGTTGGATCGTATTTCCTCAGCACTTGTTAGATGCTCAACCCTTTTGAGGCTGAGCTTTGATACCAACTGAAGTTGACACAGGCAAACACAAGAAGGGGGGGTTGAATTGTGTTTGTTAATATTTTTCGAAAACAACCTTTTCAAGAACAGTTTTCTCAAACAAGGAATGAAAGGCAGAAGCACACACACAAAGAAAACCTTTTAAAGAACTTAACAAGAACAAGTTCAGATCCTCACAGTTAGAATAACCAAATAAAACTGAAGAGATAAGGGATAAGAAGATTCACGCAAGTTGTTTTATCCTGGTTCACTCTCTTCCAACCAAGAGCTACGTCCAGTACCTTCTACTTGAAGGATTTTCTCCACTATTCTCCAAATAGATTACAACAAGTATTCAACACCTCTCCAGGCTCACAAGTATTCCTTTCTTACCAAGCCTCTTCAGGCTCTACCTCTAACAAAGAGATTTGGTTTCTTTTGATCTTCTAACTCACTATGTGTGAGGATATGAAAGTTTAAGATCACTTGAATATTATAGCAATATTCAAACTTAGATATTACAGACTTTTGCTTTCTGAAAGAATAAAAGAATGTTTGCTCGCAAGAGATTTCTTGAGATTTCTGTGTATGTGCAAAAGTTCTATCTTCAAAAGTCTTGGTCTTTTAGTTACAGAGACCTTGCTCTTCTCTTCAAATTCTTCAACGGTTCAATTTGAATTTTCCCGTTTAGGGATAGAATCAACAATGTAATAACCGTTGTGACTCAGCTTGCTCGTGGCCATTGTACTATATGTCAACATTCTTGTATGAAACGGGCACACCACTGAGCAAATGTAACTTGAAAAACTGTCTTGCCTTCCTTGTACAATTTCCAGCTATTCCAGCGTAAAAGGTGATAGGGTACAAGTCGTTTTGCATTGTACTATTTTGCTTTTTGCAATTCCTCATTTGTACTATGTCTCTCTCTCATAGAACAGGACAAATAAAACTGTTAATAACAGATAAAAAGGGCCATCATATATTCAAATAAATATCAATCATTTGAAATAAGTATTTCTGTGTGGTCGAGATAGTTATACTGATTATATCAAGCATTCATTTTAAGTGAAGAGCTCGTCTACTTAAAAAAATACGTCTATTCGCTCATAGCTAATATTCAACTTTAGCTCGTCCAGTGACGTGGCAAATTTTGCTTGTCCATAATCAAGTCTTTGGACTTGCTACATATCGGTGAATAGCTTAAAATTCGCGTCTGCTGACATGGCACATACGCTCGTCTACTTACATAAGTTAAGAGCTCGTCCACATGCACTGTTCTATAGCTCGTCTATTCAAATAAGAGTAGAGCTCATCTAAGGTACTGTTCAAAATTCCGTCTACTAGAGCATATTCTTATATATTAAAATATACCATATAATTTGAAAGACTCGTCTACCCGGTTGGACGCGGATATAGAATCTTAAGAGATTTCCTTATCATATTGAATTTCGAATACCTTGTTAGACTTAGATAAGACGTGTTAGATCTTAACTGACACTTTGCCATACAAATTTAATTCTTTTTGTTAACATCAAAACTTAGAGATTATTTAATCCAAATTACTTTGGTTCCAATACTACCAACAATGAGTTGGCAGTAGTATGCCTGGTGGATGTCACGATTTTTGCCCTTCACGGAGTAAATAATATCGGGATAGCCAATCCTAATACCATCCTCTCAGGGTAGCAAAGGCCGTTTCAATCACAACTAAGGCTGGTTGTGTACCTAAACGACCTAGCATTACTCACAAGTGAGAATGCAAAGGCACACCACTAGATGGGGTAGACACGACTCTTGACTCGACAAGCATGATCAGTCCATACCCTAGGCTCATTCAGGATGAACTACTCTAATACCACCTAATGTAATACCCCAAACTCGTAATCCGTTTCAATTATTAAAGAAATAAATGCTATTAAGTTGTTAAGGTGTGCTAGGGAAAATTTTTCGCTCAAGGGTCCTTAACATTTATATTTAACTCTGCGTTAGTTAATCTATTCCAAGTTACCAAATTAATTTATTAACCGTACCAAATTACTTCATCTATCTAATGATGGGATGCTACATTTCTATTACACTACTATATCCTATCACAAGAAGGATTACAAACCACCGAATCAGACTCAAATAAAATAAAATGTCTAATGGTCTACCTGTGTCCATCTTGGACACTACCGGTCGTCCTTCTTGTGATTCTCTTCATCTTCACCAAGATCTTCTTTTTCTTCGTCTTCATTGGAGTTTGTCTTGTCCATTGATCCAAGGTATCTGAGGGAAATAGAATAGAGGAGAGAAGAGAAAAGAGACAACAGAAATAGTAGGGGTGAGAATCTCCTTTGATTCACTCAGTAGGGAAGATCACTCGGCGTGCTTTGTCCTACCTCACACGCCGTCAAACACAAACAAGGTTCGCACAGACATACAATATCACAGTCACACAGTTTATCAGATGGATCAATCAATTCTCTAGACTCCGATATGATGTATGCTCGACTCTAAAAAGACTCATGCACCTAAGTGAAATGCATGTTGGGCCCAAATTCATCGTAATTCACTTGTGGCATCGCACCCTTGGCAGATGATCTGGCATTCAAGCCACTTCGCAATTCATGCGGCATCGCACCCCTGGCAGATTCTGACACACCATCACAGGTAGCCACTTCACAGTGCCCTTGCGGCATCGCTTCCTATGCGGCATTGCAACCCAGTTGCACACCACTATTTCAGATGGCCACTTCTCAGATCATTGCGGCATCGCAACCCAGTTGTGGGACCTGGCACACCACTATTTCAGATAGCTACTTCGCAGATTACTGCGGCATCGTACCCCTGCCGGATTATGCATATGTTTATATGTATGCAATACCAACATCAACATAATCATTCATATAACCAAACATCAGTAACAACATAACTACATAAGTTTTGGACTTACATTTATATTTATATTTATATACGTTTATATATTTATTATAGATCAGAATTTCGTTACCATAGCCACACAGGCTTCCATCATCAACATTGCCACTCAAGCATCTCATTTCAGTATTAGTATTGCGACACAGGTTTTCATTATTCACAACCACTCAGGCTTTCATTATTCTCAATGCCACTCAGGCTTTCATTATTCACAATGCCACTTAGGCTTTCATTATTATCTTTGCCACACAGGCTTTCATTTCATCCATATGTTATGGCACAATCATCTCGTTAGTATTTTCAGCTTACATTTATGTAGGCATGGTCAACATCGTTATCTCACACACATTCTTACATCATAGAGCTGACCTATATACTATACCTACTTGTTTGATTATATAGGACCATTCATTAATGTTTGTAGATCAAAACAATATTATTAAATTTTTTTCTTGATTATTAAATTATTATTAAATTATTAATTATTTGATTATTATATTTATTTAATTATTATTTAATGAATTATTATTTATTTAAATATTATTATTTAATTATTTATTATTTAATTATCATTTAATTAAATTAATTATCAAAATCACATTACCCTTTTTTCCAAGAAGTCACATGGTTTTACAACCATGGTTTTCACATCTCCTAGGTGGTTTTCCTAAAACCATCAAATTCTTCTCTTTTAAAAAATCATTGACATATGGAATGCTTCTTCCAAAAGCATGTTGTTACAGAGAGCAGTGGTGCCGTTAGACATTAACAGTTTTCCAGAGCTAGTCGAGAGGTGCAGTGCTATTGAGAGCATTGACCCGAGAGATGCTGAGCAGCCACAACAGCGTAGCGGAGGTCCTATCAGATCTAGTACTCAGAGGAGTGGAGGCAGTGGTTCCCAGTGGAGACGGGGACCGTATACTAGACCAGTGCAGACTATCCAGACATCTGTACCATTACCAGTTGCAGTACTAGTTGTAACACCCTTCTCGGGCATTACATTGTCCATAACATTTTAAGGCCGAAAATATGGTAATTTAAAATTCGTTGTAATATAATGGGGAAATTTTTCGCTTTCGCAAGACATAAATGTAAATATATAGAAATAGTTAATGTGCATTAAAACATTTCTTAATGCATTTCAGGTCATAGGTTCAAATATAGACTTACATAAAAAACCCAACCCGACTCGTCGAACAAAACATATACACATACAGACCCAACATAAAGATATGGAGACGCAGCTCCTAAAAACATAAGGTACATGGAGACGCAGCTTCATAAAATCTAAAATCACACACGTACATCCTACGCTGGCCCAACTATACATAAAAGACAATCTTATCTCATACATTACGAGAAAGTCAAACTAACTGACAAAATCTAGTGGAAACTCTATTTGAGCCCACTACCGACGTCACCACAAAAGTCACTACTAGAGCCACTACAAAGTAACTCTCGTACTAGGCCCTTCCCCTTCCAAGGGAAAAGTCATAGCCTACTAACCATCGACAGTCATGCCTATCAGAAGAAAAGGAAGATCAGGCACGATAGGAAATGTAACACCCTTCTCGGGCGCTACATTGTCTGTGACATTTCTATTTTTATAAGACCGAGTAAAGCGGAAAATAATTATTTTGTCAAAAATACGGGTTTATTTTTTTTTCTTTTCTCTTTAACAAATAATACCATACATACCCTTTAACATATAACATAAACTTATGCATCCATATTATACAACCAAGTTCCAAGTACCATCAGTCATACATGTTCAGAAAGAAGGCGGAAATACCAACGCCAGTAAATAACAACAGACTGAAAATATGTTTATAATAATAATAGCTTTTTAGAGACATAACTCCACAAAATATAACATAGACACGAGACTGGCCAGACACAAAATACTGACAAAAGTCCATTATACTAAAGCCCTCGAGACTGTGTCCATGTCTCCCAGCACTCTCAAACTCCAGCAGGGTGTGATGGAGAAACGGTGTTGTCGTCATCTTCGATCAACGCAAGATAGAAAACAACAAACCAGAAAATACAGAAATGAGGTGAGATTTCAATTCATCTTACACTTAACGCAAACATGCAATGGTACGACACACAGGTACGTACAAAAATCAACAAACAGTTATATCATCCATCACAACAGAAATAATAATATTTCACAACAACATAATCACAGGGCACCGTTTTCCCTAGATAGAAGACATCTAAGACTCGAGGAATGACCTCTGATTCCCTATACCATGGTTTTAACAAATAGTCGGAGAGAGTGGTTCGGAGGATTGTTCCGGATTACGCCAGCCTTGGGCAATAGAATGCGTCAACAGTCATCATGGTGCACATAGTCTTTTTCGGGAACATCCTACACTACCAGAAAATACATAATGTCTAGTAGAGTATGTCGGTGTATTGCAAGATCACCACACCACAGAAGAGCAACCAACTGGGCCTATATGAGTATTTCATACCCCGACACCCCCAAGCATCAATAGATCGTCACTATGAAATTCGCACCCGCATTAAAGTGTTAGCTCGATCTCCTAGGCACAACGGCCTTACAGAACATAGTTTCACTATGTGTTTGGGCAAACTTTGCCGGAAATGCGTTCTTCTCGTCCATCCAACGGATGACATCGTGATTCCTTCGGAATTCTTTCAACGTACCGTAACAGATGCTAGATGTCCTTAAGTCCGAATCACCGGTACTTAATCATCAAGCTAAAGTTCTCAAGTAACCTTTCATCTTTGTGCAATGTTTTCTTTAAAATATTTGTTTACAATCCTAGCACATTATGAGATTGGAACATAGGTCCAATTTATTTATTTCTCTGTACTTTTCTAGTTGAACCTTTTTCTTTGGCTTTCAATAAAACAAATCATTCTGAGTCCATTAAATTTTATGGAATATGGATAATGAATTATCCATACTTTATGACATAAGGTCGTGTTTCACCCCACGTCATAAATTATTATGTTCGTATGTTCACTAAGTCATTCTTGACTTAGGTTTTTACACTTTACAGTAAAACGTCGTCGTTGAAGACTAAAATCCTTTTGGCTTAAAACCAAATCCTTTAGATAAAATCAATTCCATTTTCAAGAGTAATGTACCTCAAAGATACTTAGGTATCAATTTCTCCAAAGCATTTTCTCGAAAATCCTTAAAAACGTTTAACGACGGTTTCGCCGCTTTTTACTGAAATTAGGCCCAAAAATTCTACTTTTTGAAGATATGGTTCTTCACCTCAAATGTCTTATTCTCCTAGGTTCTATTACTTTTATGAAGATGTTGAAATGCTAATTTTCCATCAAAATTTCCCTTTATACACAATTCCTTAGAATTTGACCGAACGTCGTTTATTTTGTAAATCGCGTAAATTCTTTTTCAACGATTTTACACTCTAATAGTCCAAAACTCATTTTGGAGTTTTAGAACAATTTTATAGGTATGAAAAACAGTCTCTCACTGTCCAGTTAAATGTATTTTCGAAAATTGCAATTTAACCCCTAAACTTTCATTAATTGCAAAAAGATCCTTATTCACTTAAAACCTTATAACTTTTTATTTATAACTCCAAATCACACCAAACCAACTTCTTTAGAAATATTTTTCAGTTGCCCTCAAATTTCCATAAATTTCGTTTCTGCCCCAAATAATTTTCAGTAATTGCAAAAAGGTCCTTTTTCACTAAAAAGCTTATAACTTTTTATGTATTAATCCAATTAACACCAAACCAATTTCTATGGTTTTGTCTCATCAAGGACTACAATATTAACACACAAGAACATGAATTTCGGTGCAGCCACTGAAATTCTCAGAATTTGCAATTTAGTCCCTAAGGACTCATAAATCCATAACTTTCAATATACACATCCAAATCAATCCAAACCAATTTCTACATTCTTATATATTCATCTACTTCTCATAAAAATTATTCAAACAATTTAACACATCATGGAACCCCTCAACCCAGTCATGGCCGAATGGCCTTAATTATTCATGTTAAGCATATTTGTTTTAACAAAACAATCAACAATGATCAAGGTCTTGATTAAAGATCAACAACACCAAAACCACATATATCACAACCAAAATATATCAAACCAAATCCTCCAAGAGGATCACACACATATGCAAATAAATATACAAAGTCATACTTAAGAATTACAAAACCACATAAACACTAATAAACCATCACATATCTACCCTAAGGTAGGATGATAGTAATCTCCCCCATACCTTTGATGATCACTTGAACTCAAACAAGAAGAGGATGATGTTCACCTAAAGCTCAAGGTTTGAACCAACAAAACCTAGCCATGAATCATCAACAAGGAAACAAGTTAAAAATGAAAGAAATCCACCAAACCCATTTAATGAGTAAGGTTTGGCCTTGTTATGAAAAGTAGGCTAGAGGTCACGAAATTTTAAAAGCTCTTGGATAATGAAAGTAGAAGTCATGTGAAGATCATATAAATTGGAATCACATTAAAAGGATTTTTCTATGATTTTCTAGAGATTTTTGAAGTTCTAGATCTAAGAATTTGAAATTTGTAAAAACTTGAGATTTGAAGAAAAGTTGTGAAAGGAAAGGAAGGTATGATCATGGATTAGAAGAATCTACCTTTGGAATTTGAAGAAACCAACAAGAACTTAGACTTCCTTTGTAAATCAAGTGTAAGACTTAAGAGTTTTTGGTGAGAAAAATGAAGAACATGAACCAAGTGAACAAAATGAATGGCCAAGTGTGGTTTTGAAGGGCTTGGCCGTGAGTTTCAAGGGACAAAAGGGTCCAAGGAGTAATTTGGCATCATGGCAAACTTGTAGTTAAAATGAAGGATTAGGGTAATTTGGGTTTTTCACTTAAAAATTCATCATTACATGCATTTAATGCATGGTGACTCACTCTATGACTCAATCCCTTATGACTCACCAATGAGTCATTGTTCTTATCCGTTCGGGGTCGGGTTTTGTCTCTGCACCTCCGTTCTTGATTCCATCAATCCCCGATCGTCGAGTATTTGCCCGAATAACGTATAATAACCTATTTATTTTGAAAATTTTCAAAATAACCACTATGGTTGGAAATAAAATATAAACCTTAACTGTTTCGTTCACGGGTCAAAATTAGGTTTTCTGACCAGTAAAATCTTACTGTCAGTGAAAACGCAGACCGGGTTTCGTCTGAGTTTTAAACCCAAATTTTTACCGTAAGCTTCTACCATAAGATAGAGTATAATTATGATTTTATTTTGTTAAAAATCATTTTTCTAGATTTAATATGAAAATTACAAACAAGTAAAATTCTACCGATAATTGAAAAACAGTAAAAACAGCAAAACAGTAAAAATCGTAAAAACAGGGTGTTACAATACTACCCCTCTAAAAAGAATTTCGTCCGCGAAATTAAATTTACCTTAAAACAAATGCGGATATTGCTCCTTCATTTTATCTTCCAACTCCCATGTAGCATCTCCTGTCGTTGCATTCCAGATCACTTTAGCCAATGAAATTGTCTTCCCTCTTAGTTGTTTCACTCTTTGATCCTCGATCCTCACAGGTAATGCCTCATAGGTTAAGTTATCTTTCAATTGTACTGTATCCGGTACTATGACATGACTAGGATCAGGAATATACTTTCGCAATTGAGACACATGAAAAACACTATGAAGATTTGAAAGAAAAGGTGGTAAGGCAATTTGGTAGGCTACAGGACCTACTCGACGAAGAATTTGGTAGGGTCCAATGAATTTAGGAGTAAGTTTCCTGGATTTAATTACCCTGCCAACCCCAGTCATAGGTGTGACTCTCAAAAACACATGATCGCCTTCCTCAAATTCAAGAGGTCGTCGTCTCTTGTCCGCATAACTTTTCTGTCGACTAAGTTGTCCGCATTTTCTCTTGAATCATTTTCACCTTTTCTGTTGTCTGTTGCACGATGTCTGGTCCCAACACTAAACTTTCTCCATCTTGGTACCATCACAAAGGTGTTCTACATCGTCGACCATATAAAGCTTCATAGGGTGCCATTCCTATGCTCGAGTGGAAACTGTTGTTGTAGGTGAATTCTATCAACGGTAGAAATTCATCCCAACTTCCAGTGTGTTCCAACACATAAGCTCTCAGCAAGTCTTCAAGTGATTGGATTGTCCTCTCAGATTGTCCGTCCGTCTGTGGATGATACACAGAACTCAATCTAAGTTTTGTTCCTAGTGATTCTTGTAGACTTTGCCAGAATCTTGACGTAAACCTCGGATCTCGATCCGAAATAATACTCGAAGGTACACCATGTAATCTGACAATCTCCCCGATGTATAACTGAGTCAATTTCTCCATTGAATACTTTATGTTGATGGGCAAAAAGTGAGCCGACTTGGTTAGTCGATCAACTATTACCCATATCGCATCATGTCCCTTTCGTGTCTTTGGAAAACTTGTCACAAAATCCATTGCAATACCATCCCATTTCCATTCTGGTATGTTCAAAGGTTGTAGCATTCCCGATGGTTTTTGATGTTCCGCCTTAGCTTTTTGACAAACTAGACAGGAAGCGACATATTCTATCACGTCTCTCTTCATCCCATACCACCAATACAATCGCTTGAGATCTTGATACATCTTTGTTGCTCCTGGATGTAAACTTATTTTACTCTTGTGAGCTTCCTCCAGAATCAACTTTATAAGCTCGGAATCGTCCGGTATACAAATCCTTTCTCCGAATCTTAGGATTCCATCGGTTCCCTCTTTGAATTTTGATATTGCTCCTTGGCGCACCAATTCCCTTTCTTCTTGTAAGTACTGATCACCTTCTTGTTTCTCTCTTATCTGTTCCATCAATTCATTGGAAACAGTAATCATACCTAAGCAAAGCTTTCCTGGTGACATTTCAATTGTCAACTGCATATCTCGGAATTGCTCTAACAATTCTTGTTCTTTGACCATCATTGCAGACGCATGCATTGATTTTCTACTCAAGGCATCCGCTACCACATTTGCTTTTCCAGGATGATACTGTAGTTGGAAATCGTAATCCTTTAGAAATTCCAACCAACGTCGTTGTCGCATGTTGAGCTCCTTTTGATCAAACAAGTACTTCAAACTTTTGTGATCACTGAAAACGTTGAACGTTGCCCCATACAAATAATGCCTCCACATTTTCAGTGCAAAAACTACGGCCGCTAGCTCCAAGTTATGCGTTGGGTAGTTCCTCTCATGAATCTTCAATTGTCTTGAAGCATAAGCTACCACTTTCCGGTTTTGCATTAGCACACAACCTAACCCTTGATGCGAAACATCACAGTATACCTCGAAAGGTTCCTTAGGATCAGGTAACACTAACACAGGTGAAGTAGTCAACCTTTTCTTCAACTCTTGGAAACTTTCCTCGCACGCTTCAGTCCACTCAAAAGCTTGATCTTTCCGCGTTAGTTGGGTAAGAGGTCCTACTATTTTGGAGAATCCCTCGATGAATCTCCTATAGTATCCAGCTAAACCCACGAAACTACGAATTTCTGTTACCGTCTTTGGTCTCTCCCATTTTAGAACAGCTTCAACTTTTGACGGATCCACTGCGATACCTTTATTCGAGATAACGTGTCCTAAAAATTGAACTTCATCTAACCAAAATTCGCATTTTTAGGGTTTCGCGTATAACTGTTTCTCTTTTAAGATTTGGAGAACTATACTGAGATGTTCAGCATGCTTCTCTGGATTAGGAGAATAGATTAGAATGTCGTCTATAAAGACAACGACAAACTGATCTAGATAAGGACGAAAAATCCTGTTCATGTAATCCATGAATATAGCAGGTGCATTCGTCACTCCGAACGGCATCACAAGATACTCATAATGCCCATAGCATGTTCGAAACGCTGTCTTTGGAATATCTTCTGCCTTCACACGAATCTGATGATAACCAGATCGTAAATCTATCTTTGAGAAAACTGCTGCTCCACGTAACTGATCCATCAAATCGTCTATCCTCGGAAGTGGATATTTGTTCTTGATCATCACTTTGTTTAACTGACGAAAATCTACACATAAGCGAGAAGTTCCATCCTTCTTCTTCACAAGCAAAACTGGAGCTCCCCAGGGTGATACACTAGGTCTTATGAATTCTTTCCTCATCAGCTCCACTATTTGCTCCTTCAAGTCCTCTAGCTCCGATGGCGACATACGGTATGGTGCCATGGATATCAGTCCAGTGCCTGGTACCAGATCAATCGCAAACTCAATGTCTCGAACAGGCGGTAGTCCAGGTACATCTTCAGGAAAAACATCCAGCAACTCATTGACGACAGGTATGGACTGTAAGTCAATCTCACTCTTGACGTCTAAGGAAAATAGTAACATGTATCCTTGAGCTCCCTCTCTCAAAGAAGCTTTTACTTGGTTAGCAGACAAAAATCCAGAAATCTCATCCTTAGGAAAAATTAAGGATTTATTTGCACAGTCTAACAGGATATGGTTAGAACATAACCAATCCATTCCTAGTATCACATCTATTTGCGAAAGAGTCAAACAGATTAAATTAACCAAAAATTTCCTATCTTCTACAAAGATAACACAATTCAAACAAGCTGTAGTAGTCAAAACAGGTTCAGCAGTAGGAGTAGATATAGTCAAGTCAAAAGGTAAAGAAGACACAGATAATCCTAACGATTTAGCACAGTCATATGCAATGAACGAATGCGTCGCACCCGAATCAAACAGTACAGTTAAAGATTTACCTCCTATGACACACTGTCCCTGAATTAGATCATCATTGTGAGAGGCCTCAGTACCACTCATTGTATAAACTCATTCCTCCAGCTCTAGGCCTTGCAGCTCGCACGTTGTTCACAGAAGGTTCCGTGTTAGATCGTCCACAATTCCTAGCGAGATGTCCAGGCTGTCCACACTTAAAGCAAATGATTCCCGTAATCTTGCAGTCTTTGGTAGCGTGACCCATGCCACACTTCATGCATTTCTGTGGAACATTCCTCGATGAACCAGCACCTCCACTGCTTCCACCAAAAGATCGTTGTTGGAACTGCTGTTGACCTTGTGGCTTATTGTATGGTTTCCTCTGGAATCGATTGTTATTCTTGTAGTTTCCCCTATTGAACCTAGACGGTCCATAACCCTGTTGATTAGCATCACGACTCGCCTTCAGCTCCTCTATCTGTCTACACTTATCCATCAGCCTTGGAAATACAGATATTTCCATTGGAACTACTACCTCCTTCAGTTCATATCGCAATCCTCCTTTGAATCTGCGACACTTCCACCCCTCATGTGGATTGTCAGTCAGATAGGCAGAAAAACTTCGACAGACTTTCAAATCTGGCGCCGTATTCAGCTACAGTCATATTGCCTTGCTTCAGCTGCAGAAATTCCATTTCTTTAGCATCTCTGGCACTTGCCGGAAAATACTTCTCCAGAAACTTCCTACGAAAAGCTTCCCAGTTCACCGCTTGTTGATCATGCTCCAGCACTTGGCGAGCTCCTCTCCACCAATTTTCAGCATCGCCCACCAGCATGTAGGCAGCATAAGTAACCTTGTAGTTATCAGTACACCTCATAGCAGCAAAAATCTTCTCCAACGATTGAATCCACAGCTCAGCTTTCTCAGGCTTAAACTCTCCCTTGAATTCCGTCGGATTTCTACGCAGAAATTCATCCAGTCCTCTACTTTCAGCTCCCCTTTCCTCGCGTCGAATAAACGCGGCAGTCATTTGTGACATTGCTCTCACAGCTGCATTCATAGCTGTAGTTCCTCCGCCACGAGCCATTATAATCCTGCAAGACCAAAATCAATTAGTCATGCAGATTACAATAAACTCACCCCAAACAATATCATTTCCTCCAGAAATAATACCAAAGCACACAGAAACACACAGCACAAACAAAAGACAGACCTAAACCACAAACCCTAACAGACTCGGCCAGCTCTGATACCAAATAATGTAACACCCTTCTCGGGCGCTACATTGTCTGTGACATTTCTATTTTTATAAGACCGAGTAAAGCGGAAAATAATTATTTTGTCAAAAATACGGGTTTATTTTTTTTTCTTTTCTCTTTAACAAATAATACCATACATACCCTTTAACATATAACATAAACTTATGCATCCATATTATACAACCAAGTTCCAAGTACCATCAGTCATACATGTTCAGAAAGAAGGCGGAAATACCAACGCCAGTAAATAACAACAGACTGAAAATATGTTTATAATAATAATAGCTTTTTAGAGACATAAACTCCACAAAATATAACATAGACACGAGACTGGCCAGACACAAAATACTGACAAAAGTCCATTATACTAAAGCCCTCGAGACTGTGTCCATGTCTCCCAGCACTCTCAAACTCCAGCAGGGTGTGATGGAGAAACGGTGTTGTCGTCATCTTCGATCAACGCAAGATAGAAAACAACAAACCAGAAAATACAGAAATGAGGTGAGATTTCAATTCATCTTACACTTAACGCAGACATACAATGGTACGACACACAGGTACGTACAAAAATCAACAAACAGTTATATCATCCATCACAACAGAAATAATAATATTTCACAACAACATAATCACAGGGCACCGTTTTCCCTAGATAGAAGACATCTAAGACTCGAGGAATGACCTCTGATTACCTATACCATGGTTTTAACAAATAGTCGGAGAGAGTGGTTCGGAGGATTGTTCCGGATTACGCCAGCCTTGGGCAATAGAATGCGTCAAACAGTCATCATGGTGCACATAGTCTTTTTCGGGAACATCCTACACTACCAGAAAATACATAATGTCTAGTAGAGTATGTCGGTGTATTGCAAGATCACCACACCACAGAAGAGCAACCAACTGGGCCTATATGAGTATTTCATACCCCGACACCCCCAAGCATCAATAGATCGTCACTATGAAATTCGCACCCGCATTAAAGTGTTAGCTCGATCTCCTAGGCACAACGGCCTTACAGAACATAGTTTCACTATGTGTTTGGGCAAACTTTGCCAGGAAATACGTTCTTCTCGTCCATCCAACGGATTGACATCGTGAATGCCTTCGGAATTCTTTGCAAACGTACCGTAACAGATGCTAGAAGATGTCCATTAAGTCCGAATCACCGGGGTACTTACATCATCAAGCTAAAGTTCTCAAGTAACCTTTCAATCTTTGTGCAATGTTTCTTTAATAATAGTTTGTTTACCAATCCTAGCACATTATGAGATTGGAACATAGGTCCAATTTATTTATTTCTCTGTACTTTTCTAGTTGAACCTTTTTCTTTGGCTTTCAATAAAACAAATCATTCTGAGTCCCATTAAATTTTATGGAATATGGATAAGGAATTAATCCAATTACTTGTATGAACATAAGGTCGTGTTGCACACCCACGTCATAAATTATTATGGTTCGTTATGTTCCACTAAGTCATTCTTGACTTAGGTTGTGTTACACTTTACAGTTAAAAGCGTCGTCGTTGAAGACTAAAATCCTTTTGGCTTTAAACCAAAACCTTTAGATAAAATCAATTCCATTTTCAGAGAGTAATGTACCTCAAAGATACTTAGGTATCAATTTTCTCCAAAGCATTTCTCGGAAAATCCTTAAAATAACGATTTAACGACGGTTTCGCCTGCTTTTTACTGCAAATTAGGCCCCAAAAATTCTACTTTTTGAAGATATGGTTCTTCACACTCAAATGTCTTATTCTCCTAGGTTCTATTTACTTTTTTCCATGAAGATGTTGAAAATGCTAATTTCCATCAAAATTTTCCCTTTACCTACACAATTCCTTAGAATTTGACCCGAACGTCGTTTATTGTGTAAATCGCGTAAATTCTTTGAAACGATTTTACACTCTAATATTCCAAAACTCATTTTGGAGTTTTTTAGAACAATTGATAAGGTATGAAAAACAGTCTCTCACTGTCCAGCTGAAATGTATTTCGGAAAATTGCAATTTAACCCCTAAACTTTCATTAATTGCAAAAAGATCCTTATTCACACTTAAAACCTTATAACTTGTTTATTTATAAC